>CM066325.1:91719728-96519728 GCA_033807775.1 Saussurea involucrata
AGATCCTGAATTCATTCATGAATTTCCAAATGTCTTTGGTGTGTTCACAGTTGAGACGTTCCAAGTCACGATATGCCTGATCTTGTTCTTCAGTGGATCCTCGGTATGGGTCTTCCATGAGAATTATTTGTCGTACCTGAGAGGTGATGTTTTGAGGATCATCCGCCATAGCTTCTAGCGCAGTGTAGGATTCCGGGTAAGTAGTGCGCCATTGCTGCCACATGCGTTTCTCACTTTCTCCAAACAGGTTTTCCACAAACACCAATTTTTCTTTATTATTGGTCCATGTAACTTCATTCAGTCTATTTATGGTTATTGACTCCCATCGAGCTATAACGTCGGCCCATAATCCTGGATCAGCTGGTAGGACTAACAGGGCTCCTGTATTTATCATTGCCGGAGGCAACGACCATTGCTGATTGTGATACTCACCATATCCCCCTTTGAAATTGCGTCTGACGGGCGGGTAAGGTTCGGTGTTGGTCCTTTGTTGATCCCTTGCTGGAGGGTAAACCGGTGGACCCATCATCTGTTCGGTTGGTGGGTGATACACTCCACTGCTTTCAGTATTCGGGAAGGCTAACTGATCTGCCGCTTCCTTGAATTTCTGGAATAAAGGGTATTCCAGATTGTTGTTTTCTGTGACAAGAGGCATGGCTACCTCTTCTCCGAATGGGTTAACCCATTCGTGATCTTCGCTGCTATCTTCTTTGATGATGACGTGACCAGAATAGTCTTCATCCATGGGTGTGCTGCCTGATTCACAGTCATCCCATCCAGTGGCAATGATTTGTTGGGTACCTAGGAGTGAAGTTGGAGCATCGTAGCGAACGTAGTAGTCATACTTGCCGGATGGTTCTCCTAGAGTATCCCATCTGTCCTGCGACTTTTTGTTCTTCTTTGGCTTGTTTGACCGTTTATTCCATGGTTCGTCCAAAACGGCATGTGCTTCGTTTTGGCATGTTTCACAAAAACATACATCATACGGTATATGTGTTGGTGCACCGACTGTGTGTGTTAGCACCCCAAGAAACTCTTCTTCGAGATCATCATGGTGAGTTTCTCGATCTCTCTGATCTACCGAGTATCGCCTTGGTTCCGGTTGTCTGGTGTACCTGGTGAAACGTAGGCTTGTTGTTCTGTCGAGCCTATTATTCACAGCAACACCGGTTGGGATACGCACAGTTCTGTGGTCTGTTGGCTGTAGGTGCCAGCTTCTTCCTTCTAGTTCTGAGACACTGAGTTGTTCTCCTGGGATTGCTGTAATCCCACTTGTTGCCAGGTGGTCAACCGCGTTTTGAACGTTGTATTCAAAGCCCATGTAACTAGTGTTTGACAGCCTACCGGTTAAGCTGATAGTTACCAATAGGTTGCTTTCACCTCCATGCCATGCTTCATAACCGTGTGTTTGTACTGCGACTTCTATATGGTTATGGAAGTCTTCCACGCTTAGTATCATGTCTGGTATCATGTATACAAGCTGGGTGCCTGTTGATAGGTCAACCTCCATTGTTCCCACAATAGAGGTGTTGTTCTCCCATCTAGTGTCTCTCAAGACTACTAGTGCTATTGTGCCTGCTCCTCTTCTGTGTAAGGCATGGATCCTTATCATGAACAGGCCCAGATGCATGTGCTGCAGGTCTGATGTTCTTAGTTGTCGGTAACTCTGTTCGTTACAGAGGTTAAGGTTTACCTGCCTTCCATCTGTGACCAAGATTCGTCTTTCTGAGTAGTGTTGGTACACTCTATGCTGAACTGTATTCCTGTTGCTTGAGTACAGGATTTCTGCTGGTACAAGTTGGGCACGCCTTTCTCGGGAGAGCTCAAGTTGTCTTTCAGGGCTGATTGTGGATTCCAGCGTTCGGTTATACCTTGCTCCAAAACGTCTTTGGACCCGTCGGGTTGCGTTGTATCTCATCCGTTGAAATGCTTGATAATTTCGGATTTGGTCTTCTTGTGTGGGGGGGTCGGTTGTGGTTGAAGACCCGTTTTCAAGCACGCTAGCTCTGGTTACACGACTCATTGTTTCGAGATTTTGGAGTATTCCTCCTTGAAGATACTATTGGGGTTTTTGTAGACAAAGATAGGCCCCTGCTTTTTGGGTTTGACTTCTTTACCAGAGACTGAAAAGGTTTCAAGTCTCTTAGTTAGCTCTGCGATGGACCCTTCTAACTCGGCAGGCGACGTTGCTTCTTTAGCCTTGAGTTGTTGTCTGATAAAATCAACCTGTTCTTCAAGAATTTCAACCTTCTGGTGTTGGCTTATCAGTAGATATAACAGGATGTTATTCTGTTTAATGATAGCCTTGTTTTGTGATGCGACACTTGTGGTGTAGTCAGAAAATCTTGCAAAACCTACTGCTGGTGAGTCAAAGTCCTCTACGGCTCGGATTGCTTCTTGATATGATGAGTTTGCCCGTGCGTTGGCTATACTCATATGGTCAAGAGGCCCTTTACTTCTTGAGTAAGGCTTTCAATCCTTTGGATTTTTTGGCTAAGGTCTTGGTTTAATTGAAGGATTTTGCTGGTTTCGCTCTGGGTTTTTCGTATTATCTCCTCACAAAGTTCTAAACGTTGTAAGAAATCTCTTTGGGAATCCAAGATTTGGTGAAAACGTTTTATGCAAACCTTTGAGTGTAGTGATAAACGATCATAGACTACTGAAATATTATTATCAAGTACTAAAAATTTATCTTTTTGGTTTTCTTCTGGGCTTAAATATTCAAGATTAGCAGTTCGGGAACGTGTATACCAATCTTCAATATCATGCTCATAACGATCAGTCATGAGTTCATTAGGTCAGGAAATCTTTAGATAATTAGGTGTTTCTCTAAGATACTCACTTTCCCTGGCTCTCTTCCCCCTCCTGGGTACTTTTGAGCTTGGTACTTTGGCTTTTGTATGATAGAGAAATAGATGATTATGCAAGGATTTCCTTAGTTATGAACTTATTTCTGAGAAAATTAAACATGATATATAGGAAATAGGAAATTTAACAACGGACAAGTTCTTCACCAAGCTCCCACCGGTCCTGTCAAAACGAATCGAAGAACTCTTCAAAGCCAAATACCCTGGGCTTTCAGCGGCAGTTTTACCAGCAATCAAATTTACACACTCATACATCAGCGACATGTGTAAAGAAGCAGCGTTGCAGAAAGAACTCCGCACTTTGGACTTTTGCTCAGCAATACCCATACCCGGCTATTACAAATCAGCAAAATACGGGCTGCGAAAGTCAAAAACATACAAAGGAAAACCGCACAAAACACATGTTAAAGTGTTCAAACGCAAATGGAAGGATGATAGGGGAAGGGTCCCAAAATGCAAGTGCTACGTTTGCGGACAACAGGGGCATTTTGCCCGAGACTGTAGGAGCGAAAAGGGGAACATGGCAAGGGCTGCTGTGTTCCAGAACATGGAACTTAAAGATGATTGGGACATTGTCTCCGCAGACAACGATGATTCAAGTGTATACAGTATCTCCGATGGAGAACAGGGACACACAATCCAAAATATCGGAGCAATGATAAGTGACTCACCAATCATTGAGGAAACTATGTTCATGTTTCACCAGAACAACGAGCAAGACGAAGAACAATGGGGAGATTACGAAACATGCTTTATGTTTCATCCCGGCGGACCATCCCAAATAAAGGATAGAGAAAGAGAGGCAGGTTCTTGGAGACCAAACAAAGAACCACCGGCGAAGTCACAAGAATGCCAGCATAATTGGGAAGAAAATGGAATAACAAACAATTTGTTCTGTAGGAGCGAAAAGGGGAACATGGCAAGGGCTGCTGTGTTCCAGAACATGGAACTTAAAGATGATTGGGACATTGTCTCCGCAGACAACGATGATTCAAGTGTATACAGTATCTCCGATGGAGAACAGGGACACACAATCCAAAATATCGGAGCAATGATAAGTGACTCACCAATCATTGAGGAAACTATGTTCATGTTTCACCAGAACAACGAGCAAGACGAAGAACAATGGGGAGATTACGAAACATGCTTTATGTTTCATCCCGGCGGACCATCCCAAATAAAGGATAGAGAAAGAGAGGCAGGTTCTTGGAGACCAAACAAAGAACCACCGGCGAAGTCACAAGAATGCCAGCATAATTGGGAAGAAAATGGAATAACAAACAATTTGTTCTGTTTTTACTGCGGAATAGCGACGACGGACAGGTCCCGTTTACATTGTGAGAAATGTGAGTTAACAACCTGTGCCCTATGCGCAGCCCACTACCTGGGCCTCAAGATGAAAATCAAGAAAAGAGAGGACGAGGCCGTGGAGACCCCGCAGAAAGAAGTACAGTTACTCAAGGAATTGCTTAAGGATAAGAATGAAGAAGTTAAGCAATTGATCAGAGACCAGATCAAGGAACAAACGAAAACAGCACTTTTGGAAGACAGAGTACGATCAAGGGATGATATACTGCAGCAACTACAGAAGGAAGTCAGGGATCTCAAGCAAGAAGGCTCCAAATGGAAGGAGGAAGCGCAAGGCCTAGCAATACGTGTCGGAGATCAACGAACGGAGATTGCCAACGTCCAATTAGACTACGAAAGACAAATTGGAACGATCAGGCAAAAGATAAATGAAACCACGAACGAACTCCGAGAAACGAAAGAAAAGCTGGTAGATACTGCGGAAGAGCTTCAGATGCTTCGTGAAGCAAATTCCATGGAAGAAGCCCAAGAAGATTCACAGGACCCATATGCACTAGATTCATTCCCTCAACCAAGAGATCAGAGGCGTTCAGTAAATGCATTAATTGAAGCCGCACACTCAATAGATGCATTCATAGAAGTGGAAGTTCATCATGCTATGAGCACAGCTGGAGGACCCCCTCCTAAGGTCCGAAAGATCATGAACAGACTGTATAACGTCACAGTTGACTTCGAAATACAGTCAATCAAGGAATTTAGAGTGAATGCCATTCTGGACACGGGAGCGACGGCCTGCTGCATTGGCAAAAGCGTCGTACCAGAAGAAGCAACAGAGCCACTGGAGCGGACTGTCTACTTCAATGGAGTCAATTCCCAACAGCCAGCCAAATCCAAAATCAAACCTGGCTACTTCATAATTGAAGGGAACAAGTTTCGAATGCCCCTCATCTATGTCCTTGAAATGACAATAAGTCATGGGATCCATATGTTGATAGGAACAAATTTCATTCGAGCCATGAACGGTGGTATCCGAATCGAAGGGGATGAGATAACTATATACAAGAGGATCACAAGCATCAAATCCGCCCCTCAGGCAGAAGTAACAGCCCCTCTCTATGAAGACGATCTAGAGTTTGGATACGATGATGATACTTTTGGGATTCTCCATGAAGCATATACCCTTCAAACCCCAACCATTGGAAAAGGCTTACAGCACAGCTTCCAGTCGGTCATCCAGAGACTTAAACAACAAGGCTTCATTGGCGAAGACCCCATGAAGCATTGGAAAAGGAATGGTAAGACTTGTATCCTGGACATTATCAACCCTGATATCACAATACAAGATAAACCACTGAAACATGTCACTCCAGCCATGGAAGATTCTTTCAAGCAACATATCAACGCTCTCCTTCAGATCAAGGTCATACGGCCGAACAAGTCACGACATCGCACGATGGCAATGCTGGTCAACTCTGGAACCATGATTGACCCAAAGACGGGGAAAGAAACGAAGGGGAAGGAACGAATGGTCTTCAACTACCGCACCCTAAATGATAACACGTTTAAAGACCAGTACTCGCTACCAGGAATAAACACACTGCTCAAACGCATTGGTAATGCCAAAATCTATTCCAAGTTCGATCTCAAATCAGGGTTTCATCAGGTAGCGATGGATGAAGCATCCATACAATGGACTGCTTTTCTCGTTCCAGGCGGATTGTACGAATGGTTGGTAATGCCCTTCGGGTTGAAGAATGCCCCAGCAATTTTCCAGCGCAAAATGGATAGGTGTTTTAGAGGGACTGAAGCTTTCATCGCCATATATATAGATGATATACTTGTTTTCAGTGAGGACGAGGAACAACACAAGGGGCACCTCCTAAAGATGGTCAAAATCTGCGAGGACAATGGGCTTGTACTCTCACCAACCAAAATGAAAATCGCAGTACCAGAGATCGAATTTCTTGGGGCAATCATCGGCAACCGAAGAATGAAGTTACAACCCCACATCATCAAAAGGGTGGTCGACTTTGATGAGGAAAAACTGAAAACAAAGGCAGGATTACGATCGTTCCTTGGTATCCTGAACTACGCGCGAGGGTACATCCCCAAGCTTGGGATACTGCTCGGCCCTCTTTATGAGAAAACAAGCATGCATGGTGATAAGCGTCTAAAACCGTCAGACTACGACCTTATCAGAAGAATAAAGCAGAAGGTTGGTCAGCTCCCTGACCTACAAATCCCCCCACCAAATGCATACATTATCCTTGAAACAGATGGATGCATGGAAGGATGGGGTGGGATTTGCAAGTGGAAAAATCAGAAAGAAGACTCCAAAGGCACAGAGCACGTTTGCGCCTACACCAGCGGGAGGTTCAAGGTGGTACAATCAACCATTGATGCAGAAATCAATGCCTGCATAAACACCCTGGAAAAACTAAAAATCTACTACCTAGATCAAGCAGAGATAACGCTACGGACAGACTGCCAAGCCATCATTAGTTTTTACAACAAAACTAATTCAAACAAAGCCTCAAGGGTCCGATGGATACGATTCTCTGATGCAGTGACTGGAACAGGGGTTAAAATCAATATTGAACATATTGATGGGAAGCACAATGTTCTAGCAGACGCACTGTCACGAATTGTCACGTTATGTCTTGAAGATCAAGGTAAGCAAGAACAGGTGTTCCAACTTTCCACCACCCTCATGGAAGCACTAAAGGCGGGAGATAAGCAACAAGAAGCCCAAGTAATCCTGGACTATTTCTACAAAAATAGTCCAAGAAACAACCACGGCTACAACCCACAAACAAGTAGCCTAAACAGCCCAATGACATACCAGCACAACACAACCCGGCCCAAACTCTATAAACAGGGCCTTTCTTACGTAAGAGATGACGACTCAGACACAGAAGACGAGACCATAGTGGTAGACCCCGGTTGGGACGACCCAAGCGTTTCAATGATTCAAAAACCACGTGTTGACATCATCGACGCCAGAAGGGCCCGCATCTAGGCTCAATCTAAAGGCCTACCTTTTGTCCATATTATTACTCTACTTTCCAGCTGTCCTCAAGTAACGGTGTGAATTGCTTGAGGTCTCTATCTACTTTTAAATAAAGGACCGACCCGTGTGACCTTGTCGGCCAGTGTAAAAGATCAAGCATTATTGTACTATATTACTGTACCCAGATGAATTATTGAAGCTAATCACTTCACTTCTTCATCGTTATAAATATGTATGAGGGGATTGAAGCCTACACACTTCACCCTACCTTGTGAAATATAAGTTCAAGTTTTCTATTCTCTAAAGTTTTAGTCTTTGTACTTTCTTGTTAAATTTCCTATTTCTCTAATGTTCTCTAAAGTTTTAGTCTTTGTACTTTCTTGTTAAATTTCCTATTTCTCTAATGGTATCAGAGAAATAGGCTTACAGCACATGAAGCATTGGAAAACGAAAACAGCACTTTCTGGTGCTAACCTTCGATTCTTGATATTGGTAACTATCAGCTTAACCGGTAGGCTGTCAAACACTAGTTACATGGGCTTTGAATACAACGTTCAAAACGCGGTTGACCACCTGGCAACGAGTGGGATTACAGCAATCCCAGGAGAACAACTCAGGATTTCTGCTGAACTGTATTCATGAATTTCCAAATGTCTTTGGTGTGTTCACAGTTGAGACGTTCCAAGTCACGATATGCCTGATCTTGTTCTTCAGTGGATCCTCGGTATGGGTCTTCCATGAGAATTATTTGTCGTACCTGAGAGGTGATGTTTTGAGGATCATCCGCCATAGCTTCTAGCGCAGTGTAGGATTCCGGGTAAGTAGTGCGCCATTGCTGCCACATGCGTTTCTCACTTTCTCCAAACAGGTTTTCCACAAACACCAATTTTTCTTTATTATTGGTCCATGTAACTTCATTCAGTCTATTTATGGTTATTGACTCCCATCGAGCTATAACGTCGGCCCATAATCCTGGATCAGCTGGTAGGACTAACAGGGCTCCTGTATTTATCATTGCCGGAGGCAACGACCATTGCTGATTGTGATACTCACCATATCCCCTTTTGAAATTGCGTCTGACGGGCGGGTAAGGTTCGGTGTTGGTCCTTTGTTGATCCCTTGCTGGAGGGTAAACCGGTGGACCCATCATCTGTTCGGTTGGTGGGTGATACACTCCACTGCTTTCAGTATTCGGGAAGGCTAACTGATCTGCCGCTTCCTTGAATTTCTGGAATAAAGGGTATTCCAGATTGTTGTTTTCTGTGACAAGAGGCATGGCTACCTCTTCTCCGAATGGGTTAACCCATTCGTGATCTTTGCTGCTATCTTCTTTGATGATGACGTGACCAGAATTGTCTTCATCCATGGGTGTGCTGCCTGATTCACAGTCATCCCATCCAGTGGTAATGATTTGTTGGGTACCTAGGAGTGAAGTTGGAGCATCGTAGCGAACGTAGTAGTCATACTTGCCGGATGGTTCTCCTAGAGTATCCCATCTGTCCTGCGACTTTTTGTTCTTCTTTGGCTTGTTTGACCGTTTATTCCATGGTTCGTCCAAAACGGCCTGTGCTTCATTTTGACATGTTTCACAAAAACATACATCATACGGTATATGTGTTGGTGCACCGACTGTGTGTGTTAGCACCCCAAGAAACTCTTCTTCGAGATCATCATGGTGAGTTTCTCGATCTCTCTGATCTACCGAGTATCGCCTTGGTTCCGGTTGTCTGGTGTACCTGGTGAAACGTAGGCTTGTTGTTCTGTCGAGCCTATTATTCACAGCAACACCGGTTGGGATACGCACAGTTCTGTGGTCTGTTGGCTGTAGGTTCCAGCTTCTTCCTTCTAGTTCTGAGACACTGAGTTGTTCTCCTGGGATTGCTGTAATCCCACTTGTTGCCAGGTGGTCAACCGCGTTTTGAACGTTGTATTCAAAGCCCATGTAACTAGTGTTTGACAGCCTACCGGTTAAGCTGATAGTTACCAATAGGTTGCTTTCACCTCCATGCCATGCTTCATAACCGTGTGTTTGTACTGCGACTTCTATATGGTTATGGAAGTCTTCCACGCTTAGTATCATGTCTGGTATCATGTATACAAGCTGGGTGCCTGTTGATAGGTCAACCTCCATTGTTCCCACAATAGAGGTGCTGTTCTCCCATCTAGTGTCTCTCAAGACTACTAGTGCTATTGTGCCTGCTCCTCTTCTGTGTAAGGCATGGATCCTTATCATGAACAGGCCCAGATGCATGTGCTGCAGGTCTGATGTTCTTAGTTGTCGGTAACTCTGTTCGTTACAGAGGTTAAGGTTTACCTGCCTTCCATCTGTGACCAAGATTCGTCTTTCTGAGTAGTGTTGGTACACTCTATGCTGAACTGTATTCCTGTTGCTTGAGTACAGGATTTCTGCTGGTACAAGTTGGGCACGCCTTTCTCGGGAGAGCTCAAGTTGTCTTTCAGGGCTGATTGTGGATTCCAGCGTTCGGTTATACCTTGCTCCAAAACGTCTTTGGACCCGTCGGGTTGCGTTGTATCTCATCCGTTGAAATGCTTGATAATTTCGGATTTGGTCTTCTTGTGTGGGGGGGTCGGTTGTGGTTGAAGACCCGTTTTCAAGCACGCTAGCTCTGGTTACACGACTCATTGTTTCGAGATTTTGGAGTATTCCTCCTTGAAGATACTATTGGGGTTTTTGTAGACAAAGATAGGCCCCTGCTTTTTGGGTTTGACTTCTTTACCAGAGACTGAAAAGGTTTCAAGTCTCTTAGTTAGCTCTGCGATGGACCCTTCTAACTCGGCAGGCGACGTTGCTTCTTTAGCCTTGAGTTGTTGTCTGATAAAATCAACCTGTTCTTCAAGAATTTCAACCTTCTGGTGTTGGCTTATCAGTAGATATAACAGGATGTTATTCTGTTTAATGATAGCCTTGTTTTGTGATGCGACACTTGTGGTGTAGTCAGAAAATCTTGCAAAACCTACTGCTGGTGAGTCAAAGTCCTCTACGGCTCGGATTGCTTCTTGATATGATGAGTTTGCCCGTGCGTTGGCTATACTCATATGGTCAAGAGGCCCTTTACTTCTTGAGTAAGGCTTTCAATCCTTTGGATTTTTTGGCTAAGGTCTTGGTTTAATTGAAGGATTTTGCTGGTTTCGCTCTGGGTTTTTCGTATTATCTCCTCACAAAGTTCTAAACGTTGTAAGAAATCTCTTTGGGAATCCAAGATTTGGTGAAAACGTTTTATGCAAACCTTTGAGTGTAGTGATAAACGATCATAGACTACTGAAATATTATTATCAAGTACTAAAAATTTATCTTTTTGGTTTTCTTCTGGGCTTAAATATTCAAGATTAGCAGTTCGGGAACGTGTATACCAATCTTCAATATCATGCTCATAACGATCAGTCATGAGTTCATTAGGTCAGGAAATCTTTAGATAATTAGGTGTTTCTCTAAGATACTCACTTTCCCTGGCTCTCTTCCCCCTCCTGGGTACTTTTGAGCTTGGTACTTTGGCTTTTGTATGATAGAGAAATAGATGATTATGCAAGGATTTCCTTAGTTATGAACTTATTTCTGAGAAAATTAAACATGATATATAGGATTGGATACAACGTACCTTTCTGGTGCTAACCTTGAAGATGAACTTTAAGCTGCCATGTAGTTTATAAATGCTTTGTTTACTAGCTCTGATACCATTAGAGAAATAGGAAATTTAACAAGAAAGTACAAAGACAAAAACTTTAGAGAACATTAGAGAAATAGGAAATTTAACAAGAAAGTACAAAGACTAAAACTTTAGAGAATAGAAAACTTGAACTTATATTTCACAAGGTAGGGTGAAGTGTGTAGGCTTCAATCCCCTTATACATATTTATAACGATGAAGAAGTGAAGTGATTAGCTTCAATAATTCATCTGGGTACAGTAATATAGTACAATAATGCTTGATCTTTTACACTGGCCGACAAGGTCACACGGGTCGGTCCTTTATTTAAAAGTAGATAGAGACCTCAAGCAATTCACACCGTTACTTGAGGACAGCTGGAAAGTAGAGTAATAATATGGACAAAAGGTAGGCCTTTAGATTGAGCCTAGATGCGGGCCCTTCTGGCGTCGATGATGTCAACACGTGGTTTTTGAATCATTGAAACGCTTGGGTCGTCCCAACCGGGGTCTACCACTATGGTCTCGTCTTCTGTGTCTGAGTCGTCATCTCTTACGTAAGAAAGGCCCTGTTTATAGAGTTTGGGCCGGGTTGTGTTGTGCTGGTATGTCATTGGGCTGTTTAGGCTACTTGTTTGTGGGTTGTAGCCGTGGTTGTTTCTTGGACTATTTTTGTAGAAATAGTCCAGGATTACTTGGGCTTCTTGTTGCTTATCTCCCGCCTTTAGTGCTTCCATGAGGGTGGTGGAAAGTTGGAACACCTGTTCTTGCTTACCTTGATCTTCAAGACATAACGTGACAATTCGTGACAGTGCGTCTGCTAGAACATTGTGCTTCCCATCAATATGTTCAATATTGATTTTAACCCCTGTTCCAGTCACTGCATCAGAGAATCGTATCCATCGGACCCTTGAGGCTTTGTTTGAATTAGTTTTGTTGTAAAAACTAATGATGGCTTGGCAGTCTGTCCGTAACGGACAAGTTCTTCACCAAGCTCCCACCGGTCCTGTCAAAACGAATCGAAGAACTCTTCAAAGCCAAATACCCTGGGCTTTCAGCGGCAGTTTTACCAGCAATCAAATTTACACACTCATACATCAGCGACATGTGTAAAGAAGCAGCGTTGCAGAAAGAACTCCGCACTTTGGACTTTTGCTCAGCAATACCCATACCCGGCTATTACAAATCAGCAAAATACGGGCTGCGAAAGTCAAAAACATACAAAGGAAAACCGCACAAAACACATGTTAAAGTGTTCAAACGCAAATGGAAGGATGATAGGGGAAGGGTCCCAAAATGCAAGTGCTACGTTTGCGGACAACAGGGGCATTTTGCCCGAGACTGTAGGAGCGAAAAGGGGAACATGGCAAGGGCTGCTGTGTTCCAGAACATGGAACTTAAGGATGATTGGGACATTGTCTCCGCAGACAACGATGATTCAAGTGTATACAGTATCTCCGATGGAGAACAGGGACACACAATCCAAAATATCGGAGCAATGATAAGTGACTCACCAATCATTGAGGAAACTATGTTCATGTTTCACCAGAACAACGAGCAAGACGAAGAACAATGGGGAGATTACGAAACATGCTTTATGTTTCATCCCGGCGGACCATCCCAAATAAAGGATAGAGAAAGAGAGGCAGGTTCTTGGAGACCAAACAAAGAACCACCGGCGAAGTCCCAAGAATGCCAGCATAATTGGGAAGAAAATGGAATAACAAACAATTTGTTCTGTTTTTACTGCGGAATAGCGACGACGGACAGGTCCCGTTTACATTGTGAGAAATGTGAGTTAACAACCTGTGCCCTATGCGCAGCCCACTACCTGGGCCTCAAGATGAAGATCAGGAAAAGAGAGGACGAGGCCGTGGAGACCTCGCAGAAAGAAGTACAGTTACTCAAGGAATTGCTTAAGGATAAGAATGAAGAAGTTAAGCAATTGATCAGAGACCAGATCAAGGAACAAACGAAAACAGCACTTTTGGAAGACAGAGTACGATCAAGGGATGATATACTGCAGCAACTACAGAAGGAAGTCAGGGATCTCAAGCAAGAAGGCTCCAAATGGAAGGAGGAAGCGCAAGGCCTAGCAATACGTGTCGGAGATCAACGAACGGAGATTGCCAACGTCCAATTAGACTACGAAAGACAAATTGGAACGATCAGGCAAAAGATAAATGAAACCACGAACGAACTCCGAGAAACGAAAGAAAAGCTGGTAGATACTGCGGAAGAGCTTCAGATGCTTCGTGAAGCAAATTCCATGGAAGAAGCCCAAGAAGATTCACAGGACCCATATGCACTAGATTCATTCCCTCAACCAAGAGATCAGAGGCGTTCAGTAAATGCATTAATTGAAGCCGCACACTCAATAGATGCATTCATAGAAGTGGAAGTTCATCATGCTATGAGCACAGCTGGAGGACCCCCTCCTAAGGTCCGAAAGATCATGAACAGACTGTATAACGTCACAGTTGACTTCGAAATACAGTCAATCAAGGAATTCAGAGTGAATGCCATTCTGGACACGGGAGCGACGGCCTGCTGCATTGGCAAAAGCGTCGTACCAGAAGAAGCAACAGAGCCACTGGAGCGGACTGTCTACTTCAATGGAGTCAATTCCCAACAGCCAGCCAAATCCAAAATCAAACCTGGCTACTTCATAATTGAAGGGAACAAGTTTCGAATGCCCCTCATCTATGTCCTTGAAATGACAATAAGTCATGGGATCCATATGTTGATAGGAACAAATTTCATTCGAGCCATGAACGGTGGTATCCGAATCGAAGGGGATGAGATAACTATATACAAGAGGATCACAAGCATCAAATCCGCCCCTCAGGCAGAAGTAACAGCCCCTCTCTATGAAGACGATCTAGAGTTTGGATACGATGATGATACTTTTGGGATTCTCCATGAAGCATATACCCTTCAAACCCCAACCATTGGAAAAGGCTTACAGCACAGCTTCCAGTCGGTCATCCAGAGACTTAAACAACAAGGCTTCATTGGCGAAGACCCCATGAAGCATTGGAAAAGGAATGGTGAGACTTGTATCCTGGACATTATCAACCCTGATATCACAATACAAGATAAACCACTGAAACATGTCACTCCAGCCATGGAAGATTCTTTCAAGCAACATATCAACGCTCTCCTTCAGATCAAGGTCATACGGCCGAGCAAGTCACGACATCGCACGATGGCAATGCTGGTCAACTCTGGAACCATGATTGACCCAAAGACGGGGAAAGAAACGAAGGGGAAGGAACGAATGGTCTTCAACTACCGCACCCTAAATGATAACACGTTTAAAGACCAGTACTCGCTACCAGGAATAAACACACTGCTCAAACGCATTGGTAATGCCAAAATCTATTCCAAGTTCGATCTCAAATCAGGGTTTCATCAGGTAGCGATGGATGAAGCATCCATACAATGGACTGCTTTTCTCGTTCCAGGCGGATTGTACGAATGGTTGGTAATGCCCTTCGGGTTGAAGAATGCCCCAGCAATTTTCCAGCGCAAAATGGATAGGTGTTTCAGAGGGACTGAAGCTTTCATCGCCATATATATAGATGATATACTTGTTTTCAGTGAGGACGAGGAACAACACAAGGGGCACCTCCTAAAGATGGTCAAAATCTGCGAGGACAATGGGCTTGTACTCTCACCAACCAAAATGAAAATCGCAGTACCAGAGATCGAATTTCTTGGGGCAATCATCGGCAACCGAAGAATGAAGTTACAACCCCACATCATCAAAAGGATGGTCGACTTTGATGAGGAAAAACTGAAAACAAAGGCAGGATTACGATCGTTCCTTGGTATCCTGAACTACGCGCGAGGGTACATCCCCAAGCTTGGGATACTGCTCGGCCCTCTTTATGAGAAAACAAGCATGCATGGTGATAAGCGTCTAAAACCGTCAGACTACGACCTTATCAGAAGAATAAAGCAGAAGGTTGGTCAGCTCCCTGACCTACAAATCCCCCCACCAAATGCATACATTATCCTTGAAACAGATGGATGCATGGAAGGATGGGGTGGGATTTGCAAGTGGAAAAATCAGAAAGAAGACTCCAAAGGCACAGAGCACGTTTGCGCCTACACCAGCGGGAGGTTCAAGGTGGTACAATCAACCAAGGTAGGGTGAAGTGTGTAGGCTTCAATCCCCTCATACATATTTATAACGATGAAGAAGTGAAGTGATTAGCTTCAATAATTCATCTGGGTACAGTAATATAGTACAATAATGCTTGATCTTTTACACTGGCCGACAAGGTCACACGGGTCGGTCCTTTATTTAAAAGTAGATAGAGACCTCAAGCAATTCACACCGTTACTTGAGGACAGCTGGAAAGTAGAGTAATAATATGGACAAAAGGTAGGCCTTTAGATTGAGCCTAGATGCGGGCCCTTCTGGCGTCGATGATGTCAACACGTGGTTTTTGAATCATTGAAACGCTTGGGTCGTCCCAACCGGGGTCTACCACTATGGTCTCGTCTTCTGTGTCTGAGTCGTCATCTCTTACGTAAGCAAGGCCCTGTTTATAGAGTTTGGGCCGGGTTGTGTTGTGCTGGTATGTCATTGGGCTGTTTAGGCTACTTGTTTGTGGGTTGTAGCCGTGGTTGTTTCTTGGACTATTTTTGTAGAAATAGTCCAGGATTACTTGGGCTTCTTGTTGCTTATCTCCCGCCTTTAGTGCTTCCATGAGGGTGGTGGAAAGTTGGAACACCTGTTCTTGCTTACCTTGATCTTCAAGACATAACGTGACAATTCGTGACAGTGCGTCTGCTAGAACATTGTGCTTCCCATCAATATGTTCAATATTGATTTTAACCCCTGTTCCAGTCACTGCATCAGAGAATCGTATCCATCGGACCCTTGAGTGAATCTTGGAGGTTGCTCAACATAGACTTCTTCATTCAACCTTCCGTTTACGAATGCTGATTTCACATCCATTTGATATACTTTGATCTCTGTGAGCAGCGTATGCTAAGAATAGACGAATTGCTTCGAGTCTTGCCACTGGGGCAAATGTTTCACCGTAGTCTATGCCTTCCTCTTGTCTGTATCACTGAGTAACAAGACGAGCCTTGTTGCGGGTTATAGTTCCATGTTCATCCAACTTGTTCCGATAGACCCACTTAGTGCCTATCACTGACTTGTCAGATGGTCATGGAACGAGATTCCAAACTTTGTTTCTTTCAAATTCCATCAGCTCTTCTTGCATAGCGCTGACCCAGTTTGGATCTCTGAGGGCATCATTTGTTTTCTTTGGTTCAATCAGAGAAATAAAGTTAACAAATAAACAAATGTTACCTAAACCTCATCGAGTCTGAACACCAGCGTTTGGATCACCAAAAATTTGATCAATTGGGTGATTAATAGTCCATCGCTGAGCCGAAGCATGATTCGCTGACACAATTTGAACATCTAGAGGAGCTGAAGAAGAGGCTTCAGCAACTTCAGGTATTTCTGGCAAAAGAGGAAGAGGTTCAGATGTCATTTCATTCACTGATTGCTGAGAAGTAGATGGGATATCATAGGTAAATGCTTCAGAAGCAAGCATAGTGTTGAGAGGAACAGCTGAAACCCATGACGATTCAGCTTCACTTGTCTGCATGCTTGGGATGATAGTAGGATCATTATCAGCGGTAGGGATGTTGACCTGAGGGTTAGGAATATTTTCCGAATCCCTAAGATGAGAAAACATCCATTGATTCGGTTCTTCAGTATCAGTAGAAGGTCTTGAGTTCGCTGAATAGGATTCGTCAAAGGTGACGTGTATTGTTTCTTCTACAGTTTGTCTTCTGCGCTTGAAGACTCTGAAGGCTTTAGAGATTGAAGAATATCCAAGAAATATTCCATCATCAGCCTTGGGATCAAACATTCCTAGGGCATCTCTGTTGTTTAGTATGAAACACTGACATCCAAAGATGTGAAGAAAGCTAATAGAAGGCTTTCTCCCATGGAAACGTTCGTAGGATGTTTTCTTGAATCTTTTGACAATCAGCGACCTGTTTTGAATAAAACAAGCAGTGTTGACAGCTTCTGTACAGAACTGAGTAGGTAGATGAGAATCGCTGAGCATTGAACGTGCAGCTTCGATGATCGTTTGATTCCTTCTTTCAGCGACACCATTTTGTTGCGGTGTTCTCACTGAAGACAAGTTGTGAGAAATGCCCTTACTTTCAAAGAAATTTTCAAGGGAACTGTTTTTGAATTCAGTCCCATGATCACTTCTTATTGAGCGAACGGTCATATTATTCAGGACTTCCATTTTCCTAACAAAAGCGATGAGTTCATCAGGAGTGTCACTCTTAGAGCGGAGGAACATAACCCAGGTGTAGCGAGAGAATTCATCAACAATGACAAGTGTATATTTCTTTCCAGCGATGGATTGTTTGTTGACAGGGCCAAACAGATCCATGTGGAGAAGTTGAAGAGGATATGACACTAAGGAAACTTGCTTTGACTCGAAGCTTGCTTTGGTTTGTTTCCCTTTTTTACACGTTGAACATAGAGATTCATTAGCCTATGAATGTTGATGAAGACCAGTAACTAACTCTTTTGAAGAAAGAGTATTGAGTGTCTTGAAGTTGAGATGAGAGAGCCTCTTATTCCATAGCCAGTTGACATCAGATGAGGCTTTGGAGAAGAAACAGGAGTTCTCAGTGGTTGTCGAGATCATGTTTATAACATAAACATTTTCTAAACGATATCTGCTGAGAGTGACTTTCTCCTTTTTGTCAGTGATGAAACAGGATTCCTTAGTGAAACACACTTTGTAATCCTTGTCACATAGCTGACTGATGCTCAGAAAATTGTGCTTCAGCCCTTCGACGTATGCGACTCTTCTGAAGGTTGTTATACCATTAGAGAGTACACCAAACCCTCGGGTATAGCCTTTTCCATTTCCACCAAAGGTCACTGAGGGACCTTTCTCTTCCTTGTATTCAGTTATCGGGTTCTTTTTGCCAGTCATGTGTCTAGTGCATCCACTATCGAGATACCATATACCGTTCAGGACCTGCATACAAAGGAAGATTAGTTTGACTTGGGCACCCATTTTACTATGGGTCCACATTTCTCAGTGGTGGTTGAGGAAGTTGAAGGTTCAGCAATCTTCGCAGCATTTGAAGATTCAGCTTCAGTGAAATTCTTCACTTTGGTTAATTTTTTAACCTCAGTGGTTGTTTTCACCTTAACCTGATTTGCACCAGGATTGGTCTTCTTTGCCTTGGGGGCAGTGATCTTCACCTTTGCTAATTTCTCAGCTTTGGTGGCTGTAGGGCACTTACTAGCAATATGATCGGTAAGTCCACAGTGATAACATTTCCTATAGCTAAAAGTAGCTTTAGGACCATTTGCATGCTTAGCAGAGATTTTTAAATGGCCAGGGCCAGTACCAAGAATACCTTTGGCATTGGAAATTGGAGGAACTATCAGTTGTTCGGATTTCTTACCAGTGACATCCAATCTTATTTTAGAAGTAGATCGCTGAACGAATCCAGAGATCTTGGTCCTAGAAGTAGAAGGATGACGTGCTGAAGTTTTAGAAACATTCAGCTTAGGTACTTTGGTACCCTTCTGAGGTTTTTGATTAAAAACGTTTTCTTTACCTTTACCTTTAGAGATCAAGGTAGGTTTTTCCTAAGGGATGGGAGTTTTAGAAGAGGAACACGGAGGTAATGAAGTGTCAGGAATAGAGGACACGAATGTTCCAAACTTAAGCATGGAACGATCAGTGGTTGGTTCTTCAGCGTCATCTCTATAACCAAGACCACTTTTGTCACTCAGGGGAATCTGAGCACGAATTATCTCAGTGATCTTTGTTGAGGATTTATACCATCCTTCAACAGTAGCCTTTTCAGCTTTTAAATCAGCGATAGCTTGTTCGCGTGCAATGCTGATGACTTGATTTACATACAACTGGTCTTTCAGATCATTTTCAATATTTGAAAGCTCTTGAATTTTTAGGTAACAATTTTTAAGATGTTTAGTTAAATCTATATTCATTTGTTTGTTTTTCCATTCATGGCGTCATATAAATCAACAGTCAACATATCGATTGCTCGAAGTTTATCAGCTTCACTAATAGCTGAAGTAGAGATGGTAGAGATTGATACCTGAGAGGTTGAAGTAGAAGTGGAGGGAATTTCAGTTTGTTCTTCCTCATCTTCTATTTTGGCAATGAGGCAGAGGTTGGCCTCATCATCATCAGAGTCAGATGATTCTTCATCAGAAGCAGCCCAGTCATGATCTTCAGCGATCATGCCTTTTTCTTTCTTTTTGAAGCCTTTCAGCTTTTGGTATTTTCTTTTAGCTTCTGGTACTTGTCATCTCTAGCCCTGGGGTTAGAGGATTTCTTGTAGGAAGAAGATGAAGGTTTGGAAACTTTCTTTGACCTGCACTCACTAGCAAAGTGACCTATCTTTTCACGGTTATAGCAGTAGCCTTATCAACAGGAGATGATTTGGGCTTGTCAGTGAGAGTGAGAGGTTTACTTCTTCTGAAGTTACTCTTTCTAGCAAACCTCCTGAAAGAATTTGTCAGGAGTGCTAGAGATTCATCAAGCTCTGGCGGAGCAGCGTCTGATGAATCATCAGAGTTAGTGGATTCCAGTTTAGGGATCGTGACAGTTGATCGCTGAGCCGGTACTGACTCTGAAGAGAGTAAAGCAAAATGTGTGCTTTTGGAATCTTTTACAAGATTCTTCTTGAGTTGACACGACTGTTCATGATTGATCATAGTGCCAAATAAGGTAGCAAGGGTCATAAATTTCAGATCTTTTGACAGCTTAAGACACATAATATAGTTGTCCCAACTTTCAGAAAGACATTCCAGATATTTAGACATGATCTCGGAGTTAGAGTAGGTCTTACCAATAGTTTTTAAGTCAATGATTAAGCAGTTAAAACGTTGGTGTACTTCAGAAAGAGTTTCAGTCTTACCACAGATGAAACTTTCGTATTGCCTTACCCGATTGATTCTTCTAGAGTCCTGGACTTCAGCAATACCTTCATATTGAACACATATAGTGTCCCACATGGCTTTTGAACTTTCCAGGTTCATGATGGAGTGGTAGACTTCATCAGGAAGAGACATAGAGATGATAGATCTGGCCCTTGTATCAATGGCCACCTTCTTCTTATCTTCTTCAGTCCACTAAGAGACTTCTCTGACGATTAGTCTTTTAGGGATGGCAGGAGTATTTGTTGTGGCTGGAACATAAGCTTGGATCGTTTGTGGAACGTAGGGTCCATTTTCAATATAGTAAGGCATAGTTGGGTCTACACCTTCTAGGAAGAGCATCATTCAATTTTTCTAGAGATTGAAGTTATCCTTGGAGAATCGAGGAGGTTTTGCAAGAGAGCCATTATCTATGTAGTTTGTGTTTGTGGTGTTTGCCATAATGAAAAATAGCAAGGAAGAGAAAAAGAGATAGTATAAGCAAGATCTTGTTTATTAGACTAAACAAACTGCTCTGATATCACTTGTTGGTCCCAATGGGGTTATACAAGTTTGTAGAAGGGGGGTTTGTTAGTTCCAGATCCGTGCAACAATAATGAAATCAAACGATTAAACAGTAAAGCATACGATTTCAACTGGTCATCTCTGTATTAGCTTTCAATATGAGAGAATTACAATAAGAGTGAAAGAAAGCAAATGAGACAACTAGCCTATTTTTCTAAGGCTAGATTGCTTTATATATGGCGGGACCGTGGTTAACAAGCCCACGACCCATTCACTAATAAGGCTCAAATTAAACAATTACAATTTAAACCCTGAACTTTAAATCAACATAAATTGACCCTAACAATCTCCCCCTTTGATTTGAAGTTCGATTTGGCGCCAGTTCTCGACATATCTTTTTCGAAGTGCGAAGTGAACCTCGAACCATCTGATAGCACGGCGGTAGTCGATGCGATCTTCAACCAATTCCAAGGCATTCCGAGCAGTTATTTCATTCGGATTAGGAACATACGAAACCCTTGGATTTTCAGACTCGTGCTGAATGATCTTTCGAAGAGCATCTTGAACTTTGTAGAGCGTGCCGTCGCATAATCTTTCTACCTGACTGAACCACAGAAATCTTTTCTCTTTCTGTTCATTGATGAAGACGATCCCAAATTTTGGTTCTAGAAGCATAGCGTTCTCGGGATACATATTCAACCCAGGAGCTTGCAGATTCGGCTTTATCAGATTTACCTTCTTTGCCCTGTTCTCGACAGCCATTTGGAAGTCCGTTAGATAAGACATCATAATTGTGCGGACCAGGAATCGAAGAACAGCCTCGAGCGCCTTTGTAACAGTAAGCGGTCGGATGGTTCTAGTGCGAAGGTCTTTTAGAAGGGCCAGGAAGTCAAATGGTCGGAGGTTCTGGAAGTCGTCTTCAGAGAATCTCCATTCATTACCATCTTCGCGGCGAACGGTGAAGACTGGATAGACGATCCTCATGATGCGGTGTGACTCGATGTTGAGCACTTCTGTGATCTGATTCTTGGTTTTGACTTGGCTGACTGGAAGACACCGCTTCATTGCGCTGATGTATCGACGTTGGTATTCAGGGTTGTAGTTGTAGATACCAAGGCAAAAGGTCGGCTCGATCGTGCCTAGCTTGTGTACAAACAACTTCTTCAGGGTTTCCTCCAGATGAGGGATAAGTACGGTGATCTTCTCCCAACGGATTTGTTGTTGAGCTGTAGGAGGAAGATCAGTACCTGTCTGTTGTTGAAGAGGGGATGTTGGAATGTCGGCAGTAGTAGTTTCAGGTCTTGTTGAAGTTCCGGTGGGTTGAGCATAGTGAACGGGCGAAGTACCATAAAAATTATGTAGAAGGAACTGATCATAATCAATATTGTCATCGGCATCAGTAGGGAAAACCAAGTTAACCTGGAGATTTGCGGCACTGGCGGCTTTTTCATACCATGCATCTTCGGTCTCCGGGTTGGTTTCGCAGTCTGGATCTATCATGTCCAATAACGGTCTGTCTGATGAGTCAAAATCAGTCAATTTCTGTGTTGAACCCTCGGGCTTTTCAACCGTCGGGCCTTCATCATCTGAAATTTCCATGTCGATTACCATCTCGGCTAATGGCAACTCGACTTCAGGTTCGGCGTCGGTTGTTGTTGCCGCAGTTGTTGGTTCCAGGTGAACCACGGTTTTCGTTTTGGCGAGGATAGGGGCGGTCTCGGTTGGTCTTAATATTTTCTCCCCCTCACGGTGATCAGGATCATCCTGGTCATCGTGTTTGCGCTTCAGACCGCCGGCTTGACTCTTGCATGTATCTTCGAGGGAACGGACTCTCTCGGACAGCGTTTGGAGCGATTGGTTGTAGTCCTTAAGAGTCGAGTCAATGATATCCAAGCGAGTGGTAATGGATGATGAAGGAGCAGTGACCTGTGATTTCAGAACGGATATCAGGTCTGCTTCGGTAGAGGCGGTGGTTTCGGATTCTTGGAGCAGTTGGGCTAAAAGCATCGTTTTTAGGGTGTCCACTGAGTAGGTAGGCTGAGTAGGGGCCGGTGGAGGTATGGGTGCGGTTTCAGTGTCAACGATATGCCCTTTACCTTTGATTATGCGTTTGACGGTGTCGATCTCGGCGGCGACATACTGCTCCATTGCCTCGCGGACAGCCTTAAGGGTGCTGTCCAGGGACCCTGGTGACACAAAGTCGTGTAAAATAACTTCGGGATCACTGAGATTACCCGTTGAAGCATCTACCTGAGAGGCAGATCCACCTACGTTCACAGCTGGCATGTCGGTAGCAGTGGTAGGATTTCCCTCCGATCCTCGCGTGCCACCTAAGGGTGACGACACTACAGTGGTTCCGGTCGAGTCACGAAGAATCTCGACTTGGTGTTGCTCCTCTTGTGTCCTAGCCAAAGGATTTTCAATAGCAAATGGCTCTAGACTCGATTGTGCACGAAATGAAGTCGCGATCGGGGGCTGCTGGTCGCTTGTTTCAACACCAGCACTCTCCGAGTGAGAGGCCGGTGGAAGTTGTGCTATTTCACCGTGTGAAGTTGAAACATCCGTCTTTTGAGAGACGGATGAGTGGATAAGGGGGTCGTGCAATTGCTCCGCTGGGTCCACGGAGGCTTCTTCAATACATCGTCCCAACAAATGAGATGGGATAGTAGATGTGGCTACCCGGATTACACTCGTTTCGGGTCGCTCAAGAGCCTCGTTATCTTTACGGCCCAATCTTTCCTGGTTCGCTTTCGAACGCAGTTCTCTCCGGCTCGCAGTTTCTAAATCAACTCCTTCTACTCCCTCAATCCTAGGTGAAGCATGGGTAGGTGAGTCAAGTGGGATGCCTTCGGTGAAGTCGGGGTTCGGTCCGATATGGGGAGATATTTTTGAGAGCCGAATGGCACGGGTCGTGTCAGATGCCGTACCGGAGTCAAATTCTACATTATGAACCTAGAAGGTAGGTGAAGGCGGGTCGGAAAGATATGGTGTGGAGTCATGGTGAAGCATCGGTCGTGAGGACGATGCTCCGGCTTCGCCTGTTGGACGGGGTTGGCTAGAACTGGGTTGCGATACCGCTGCACCACTCACACTAGTTCCCCTTACCCTAACGATCAACACACCCCGCCCGGCAGCACCTGCTTGCCGGGCCCTACCACCTCTCACTCTTGGTTTTGTTTCTTGAAATTCCGTTATTTCAAACAATGACTTCTGATCACCTCATATCAGGACTCGTACTTAAATGCGTTGACTTCTAAACATTTCAGTTTAGAACTCGTATTTCACTGTTTACTTAAATGTTTTACTCAATGCATGAAAGGAGTGTTAGGACTTACATCGTTTCTATGGTAAATCCAGAACCGGAAGGACCTACCCAAGAAACACATCCCTTATAGACAACAGTGAGGGGTCTAGATGATAGATGAGTTTGGAGTGACAAGAATATGGTGAGGATGTGACAGGACTTAAAACAAATATTGGTCCTTACCAAACCGAGTCAGTTATCCGGGTAACCACACAATCTATTCATTCTCGCTCCTTGGAGATGAATATTGAAACAGACATGGACCCAGTGTCGATAACTCGTGTCACCCCACCTAGCCACTCAAGTGTCTCACAAAAGATGCTTGTTTCATATATTCACGGAGATTTAGCACATAATCTATCTATTCCTCACTCGGAGGTCTTAGATATTGAAAAAGGAAGACATCACCTCCGGTCTCCGAACTTCATATTCTTATCACTGTGTCAATTGATTTTAACTTGCATCCCAGGTTAAATCAATATTTGAGCCAAACTGCTATAATTAATTTCTTTCACACATGCACGAGTCTTTGTGATTCCACTCGCATATCTTCGTGATATTGTCGGAACAGTTTAAGAAGTAATTTTTAAATTTTAGTTCAGTGATAACTGGAAGTCCTATCAGAGATACCCCTTTGCCAACTCTGAACATAGGCCACACAATTTTTTAAACTGTTGTGATAACAGTTACTAATGTGTTTCTGTGTTAGTTGATTACCCCATTCTGGTTCCTTAAACGTTTATCTGGATTGTTTTGCTACTCGTTACTATTGTCTTTGAACATACATGATGCTACGGATGCTCCTACTCATCATGAGGGGGAGTAATGATACATATTCAAAGACATCGAATATCAAGTTGAGGGGGAGTTAGCTAAAGTCGAGGGGGAGTAAAGAAGTCCCCATGCAAAAGCCGAGGGGGAGTAACTGTTGACCGATTTTTAATCGAATGATTGATTTGTTCCGAGATCCAAAGAGCTCAAAGTGCATACAAGTGATCAACTCTTCTCGTCGTTTATCAAGTGGTGTTCGCTACAATTCAGTATTTCCTCCTTCGAGCATATTGGTTCTACAAGTTCTTTTAAAAGCTGAATTCAAATTCAAGAGCTTTATTCAAGGGGGAGCGCTGAAAAGACATGAAGACATGCAACATCATTGCATTTCAAATATTCAAAGGAAGAGAAGATCAAGACTTGAAGGTTTCAAGACCGATTTTTATTTATATATCTTTAGGGGGAGATTGTTAGGACCATAAATGTCCTACATATTAGAAAGATATATAAATAATTATATAGTGCTTAATTAGTTTAATTAATTTTATTGTAAAAGCCTTTAATCATAAATGGGCTTAGATTAGTTTGATGGGCCATGGGCCGTTGTGTCTAAAGGCCTTGGTATATAAGGTTATGTTTAGCCTTAGAATTAGGTTAAACGATTCATTAAACAAGTTGAGAGCTTAATTGTTAGAGAGAGATAGTTGTTTTTCATTCATACCTTTGTAACTATCTTGATTTATGAATACGAGAGGAATGACAAGTTGAAATCATTAATTGTTCTTGTTATTTCTCATTGAATCGTTGTTACCTGATCAAACTAGAACTCACAGGGTTGAATACAAACACACGATTAATATCTTTCTAAATTGTTTATTGACATATATCAAACAATTTACAGTTTGTTGTGGAACAAGATTAAGGAATAAACCTAATCTAAACAAACTATGAGAACACACAGATTTCTTGCACTAGAAATAATAAGAGATAGAAGATTAAGAAAAACTAAGGATAATTTTTCTTTCACACAGTAGTTCAGCGAGAGAGGAAATGGCCGAGCACTTCAAAATGAAGTAAGGTTTCCTATATATACTACATGCATTTAATGCAAGCCAGTATACCCTTTACACGCGGCAGCCTCTGGTTGGTTGCATGGTTTGACTTCAGTAGACAACCTAGTGGCCGCGTGATGAACAGTGTAGTAGCAGAGTTGGTTGTACGATTCTGGACAAAAGGGATATCCGTTCTGACAAAATCGTACGGAGGCGTGCAAGGGGATAAGACAAAAGTTGCTTGTAGAGAAGGCTTCATGATTAGCGTTCGCTGAATGATTCTTTATCAGTGAATGATAAAGTTCAGCGTTCGCTGAAGTCTTCTACTTGTAAACTTCACGTGGGATGGACAAGTCTTGGCTTCGCTGATATCCGCACCAGGTCACTAGTAGACTCAGTCGCTGGTTCTTTGGCTTGATCTTCGATTTCAGCGTAGAACATAGTTGACGTGAATCATGTCTTCAGGGATCATAAGTAAACAACATATGTTATCAGCGATCATTAGTGAGACTGAACATACTCAGGACTCACTGATGTACAGTGTTCGCTGAATTATAAATTTAAAGCGTATGTTTTACATCAGAGATACTAAACAGACTTAGTATATTTTCTTTGATGACAAAACATTAATACATATTGTCTACTTACAATTTTCACTAAGTGTTTCTCAGAGTCATTATCAAATCACTGAGGGTTTGGATCAACACTTTCATACATGCACGAGTCTTTGTGATTCTAATCGCATATCTTTGTGATATTGTCGGAACAGTTTGAGAAGTAATTTTTAAAATTTTACTTCAGTGATGACTGGAAGTCGTATCAGAGATACCTCGATGCCAACTCTGAACATAGGTCACTCAATTATTTTAATTGATGTGATAACAATTACTTTTGTGTTTCTGTGTTAGTTGATTACCCCATTCTGGTTACGTATTGTTTTATCTGGTATTTTGCTACTTACCGGTATTGTCTTTGAAGTTACATGATGCTTCGGATGCTCCTACTCATCATGAGGGGGAGAAATGATACAGATTCAAAGACGCTGATTATCAATTTGAGGGGGAGTTAGCAAAAGCCGAGGGGGAGTAACTGTTTTTAATCAAGATCCGAGATTGATCAGTTCCGAAAAGAGTTCAAAGAAATTTTACAAGTGATCAGTTCTTCTAATTTCTTATCAAGTGGTGTTCGCTACAAGCTATTTCCTCCTTCGAGCATATTGGTTCTACAAGTTCTTAAAGTTGAAGATGTGAATATAAGAGCTTTATTCAAGGGGGAGCGTTGAAAGTCATGAAGACAATCAACACCAAAGTGTTTCAAAGATTCAAGAGGAAGAGAAAATCAAGACCTAAAGTTTTCAAGACCGTTTTTTCTTTATATAACTTTAGGGGGGGATTGTTAGGACCATAAATGTCTAAAACATTAGAAAGATATATAAAGAATTATATAGAAAAAGAATATTAATTATAAATGCCTTTATTTGTTTAATGGGCTTAATATTGTAATGGGCCATGGGCCTTAGTTGTTTAAGCCTTGGTATATAAGGTTTAGTTTTAGCCTAGTTTTAGGTTAGTAGTTCATTAGTCGTGTTGAATCGTTTAGAATCATCATTATTCTGAATTGTTAAAGCATTGTAAACACTCTGAAAGTTTATGAATGTTACATGGATGACGAGTTGAAATCATATTGATTGTTGAATTATTCTATTGATTTCTTATACATTGCACTAATATGGGATCCACAGTTGATTCAAATTTTCAGTTTTGTCCCTAATCACTTCTCAATTAATTTTATTATGTTTTAACCATTGATTAGTTTTCTAAATCTTGATCAATGGCTAAAATTGGTCCTCACGTACACAATGAAAAATGAGTTTTCATTTGAACCTACCTCTATATAACTATAATATATATATATATATAGAGAGAGAGAGAGAGATAGAGAGAGAGAGGGAGGATCATACGAGAATGACAACTATTTAAAAGAATAAAGGAATAGCTCTCAACCATTCATTTTTAAAAACAATTCCAAAAATTAGACTAAAAGGTCAAATATGTCAACCGATTTTAATTTCTTTTAACTATTTATTTAGTTTATAAAGGAATTTAAATAAAAGACTAGGTATATATAAATCTGAGTTTTTTTAGCTTGATAAAAATACAAAAACAACAAAAAGCAGAACCCTAATATCACTTCTTTCTCTCCCTTTTCACCGTGCACTCACTACCGGCCGCCACACACCACTCTACTGCCGGCGACGAGCACAACCACCATCGGCGACCTTCTTCTCACCTCTACCACATCACCATTTTCCGTCTAGAACATCAACCGTCAGTAACTGTCGGCTGCCTAACCTTCATCTTCTCGCTGCGCTCCCTCTTCTCGGTTTCCCGTCGCACGACCGCCCTTCGCCGTCGTCTCCGTCAACCGTAGTCGGCATCTCGATTTCTCTCCATATCTCAATCTAAACCAAGCGCAAACCGCCGGCCGCTATTTTTTCTCTCTTCTCTCTCGTTCGACCATCGAACGCCGCCACCACCAGACGCCGGCGCTCTCTCCATCCCGTTCTTCTGTTCACCTGCAGCGCCACCACCACTGCCGATCTCTCTCTCTCTCTCTCTTGATTTTATGATATTATGTGATTTTATGTTTCTCTATTGTTAATCACAAGTGATTTAGGCTTGGATTATGTGATATTATGTGATTTTAGGTTTCTCTATTGTTAATCACAAGTGATATTATGTGATTTTAGGTTTCTCTATAACAGAATTTAGGTTTCTCTATTGTTAATCACAAGTGATATTATGTGATTGTTGTTTCTCTATTGATTATCACAAGTGATCTTCTATAACAGATTTTGTGTTTTTATATTGTTAATCATGAGTGATATTACACTTAAACAATTTATCCAATTTTCTTTATAGTAAATCATTTGTGATTTTGGGCTGCATATTCACGATTTGCTTGAACAACCGAACAAAACGAGATGAACACTCAAATACATGAACTTTATTTGATAAGAAGAAGTAGCGACCGGCGGATACATGAATCTGGATTCGGAGTTGGGTTGGAAGACTAGGAATATGAGATGAACACTCAAATACATGAACCTTATTTTTTGGAAGTCAACACTATCCTAAATTAATTCATATCATAATATGACCTTAATACCCTTTTAGTCTGATTTTTGGAAATTATTATTTTTTGAATTGTTTTTAAAAATGAATGGTTGAGAGTTATTCTTTTATTCTTTTAAATAGCATTTATTCTCGTTTGAACCCACCTCTCTCTCTCTCTCTCTCTCTCTCTCTCTCTCTCTCTATATATATATATATATATATATATATATATATATTAGTAAGGTAACCGTGCGATGTTGCGGTGTACATCTCAATTAAAACTTGAGAACTTAAAATGTCAGTTATTTTTTTGTCCTTATCCATGTTAGTTGTATACCTGTACAATGTAACTGGCTATAAATTTTGAATAAACGTAATTAAAAATATGTAACATAGATACGTATAAATCTGTATACCATATTTTTTTTCTTCAATAACCGTTACAAATGTTAATAGATATATATAGTAATATTGGTACGTATTTATTCTATTTCATAATACTACTAAATCAAGAAATATTAAAAAATAAGCTTATTTTGAAAATATTGACGAAAAAAATATTAATAATGGTGTAATGTATAATAATAACGAAACGTGCTTTTAATATTGTATTTTAGTTGATATATGATTAAGTATTTTTAATATGCTAAAGGAGAAAAAAGAAAAGCATAAGGATATATAAAACAAATTAATCTGTAAATATTTATGATATTAATAGTACGGTTTTATTAAAAATGATTCAATATTGAGCTCACTTTGAAGGTATTGACGAGACGATTATAATGATATAATTTATAAAAAAATGTATTTTTACATCGTATTTTTGTTCATATACAATTATTTGTGTTAATGTGATAAGAATTTAAAAAAAATAAGGAATTAAAAATAACTAAATAACTAATTATAAGAGTGATAAGTATAGATATGTGTCTGATATTGATTTATCTATTGAAGTTTATCGATAGTTTCAACAAAATCTTTACCAACTAAAAGTCATCATAACCATATAAATTTTTGGGAAAAACATTAGACAATTTTCTCTCTAAAATAAGTATAAAATTTTAGCGAAATTTTCAATACAAGAAAACTGGGCATCAGTGACGAAAATTAGCGAGGAAAAAAATTCCTCACTAATTAGCGAGGGATTAATGAGATATTAATCACAACCTTAATCCCTCACTAATTAGCGACGGATTAGCGATGGATTGGGTTTGTGATTAATCTCTCGCTAATCCGTCGCTAATTAGTGAGGGATTGACCACTAACCCAATCCCTCGCTAATCCCTCAGTAATTAGCGACGGATTAGCGAGGGATTAATGAGAGATTAATCACAACCCCAATCCCTCGCTAATCCCTCACTAATTAGCGACGGATTAGCGAGGGATTGGGTTTGTGATTAATCTCTCATTAATCCCTCGCTAATCCGTCGCTAATTAGTGAGGGATTAGTGAGGATCGGCCACAAACTCAACCCCTCGCTAATCCCTCGCTAATTAGTGAGGGATTAGCGAGGGATTGGGTTTGTGATTAATCCCTCATTAATCTCTCGCTAATGCCTCGCTAATTAGTGAGGGATTTGCAAGGGATTAACCACAAACCTCAATCCCTCGTTAAATCTTCACTAATTAGTGAGGGATTAGCGACGGATTAGGGAGGGACTCTTATAATCCGTCGCTAATTAGCGAGGGATTTAGGTTTTTTTCTTGTTTTCTCATATATATATATATGTGTGTATATGTTATATGTATTTGTTTTATGTATCCGTCGATCCGTGTTATATATTGGTATATAACAAGGCCAATTACAATTCTTAAGAGTCGTTGTAACCCATCAAAGCTTAATACATTTTACCAAGAGTTACTCGTAAACCCATGAAGACTCAATACGTTTCATTAAGTGCCACTTAAGCCCATAAAGACCCATTAGAGTTCATTAAGAGTCGTTACAGCCCACTAAGGCCAAACAAGTCATGTGTCCATGTGGTATGTATTGGGCTCAACAAGACCACTAATAAGTCACCTTTGGTGTTATTAGGCCTTAAAAAGTGATAAAAGATCCAACCAAGTTCATTAAGAACCATTTTAGTGTGTCTTAGTGGTCTTATCAAGTCTACTACACACCAAATACATACGTGTAGTACACACATGCATACAAACACGTAATAGTTACTTAGTATAACATGATCCATCAAGGTCTGTATAATTCATTAAGAGACATGATACAGTTCCTTAATTAACAACTATGTTAGACAACCTAGGGGGGGGGGGTAAGGTTGTATTTAAATATTTTACTTTCAAAAATCCTTTTATAAAAAATATCTTAATAATGTAAATACAACAGAGTATATGAAAACACAACAGATACGTATAAATACAGGATAGTATAAATACAGTAAATAAAGCAGAGTATATATACAATAATTATATAAACAGATATAATTAAATGCACAGCGGAAATATAAAGAGATAAGGGATAGAGATACTTGACACGGAGATTTAGTGATTTACCACAACTTGGTAAACCACCAGTCGAGACACTTCCCGACACGATCCAATAAACGTATTCTTTACGGTAGAATACAAACCAAATACAAAGGAAAGCAATAGGCTCTCAAGCTTTAGCTTATCGAGATATACAGGATCACACACCCGTTATTCAAACACTTACAAGAGGAGTATAACTCACAATGGTAATCACTCTTGTATAATATTTATCACTTGGATATTTTATAAAAACGTTTTATAAAATAAATATGTAGTGATAATATGTAGTATGGAATATTAGTTGGGAGAATAGATGGCTGTTGGTTGTTCTGTATTGTCTCTGTTTCTTCTCCACCATCGCATGCATTATATAGCAACTCTTCCAACGGATATATGCATCCGCGGTATACCGCCAAAAGCACGCGGTATACCGTGCAGTAATAATACACTGACACTCCAACGGCTCTCATGCAAAGTTGACTTCTGGAATACGTACGTGGCGGTATGCCGGCTAGGACTCGCGGTATGCCGCCTGTAAAAGTAGCTTCAACCAATCAGCATTGCACAGCAACCTCTGCCGCGGTATACCGCCGGTACCACGCGGTATGCCGGCGTCAGAAAGGGACAGCTTCAAGGACGCAACCAATCTTTGCTGGATCTTCTCAAAAACCTTATTTAATTTAAAATCATTTATAGGGTTTTTAGAAATATCCAAGTGGTATATTATTTTAGGGTGTTTATCATTATAAATTATAAACACTAATGACAACGTAAATCTTCCGTCTTGAACTCTTCAGATAAAATCTTCGTGTTCTTCAAGAACTGTACACTTGGATAGGATTGTTAGATAAACAATAATACGGTGTGTTTGTAATCATCAAAATAAATATATATAAATATATAGAGATGTGGTACACTTGCACCAACAATCTCCCCCTTTTTGATGATGACAAACACAACCGCTAAGCATGAGCATATGCGGTTTCTTAAATGTTAGCTTTGACGAGAGTCCTCCCAAACCGAGTGCACCCTTAGCAAATGACAATATCCGTGAAGGAGACGTCTTAGCACAACAACTTAGCAACTTGGATTTAGGTACCCAACCTTCCACAAATAATATTGAATCTAGTGATGCCCCTCCGTGCTTTATTCCACAAGGTATAGATGATCCTAACCTTAGAACCGCTCGAGGCCATCCCGTAGATCAAATTATAGGTGACCTAAACCAAAGGACAACTAGATCACAAATCCATACCCATTGTGCTTTCCATGCCTTTATCTCAACCATAGAACCTAAAACCATAGATGAAGCTTTAGGTGATGAGGATTGGATAATGGCCATGCAAGAAGAGTTAAACCAATTTACTAGGAATGATGTGTGGGACTTAGTTCCTTGCCCTAGTAGTCAAACCATTATTGGCACAAGATGGGTCTTCCGTAACAAGGTAGACGAGAACGGTGGAGTCACACGAAACAAGGCACGTTTAGTTGCCAAGGGGTACAATCAACAAGAAGGTATAGATTATGATGAAACCTTTGCACCGGTTGCAAGGTTGGAGTCTATTCGAATGCTTCTCGCTTTTGCAAATGCTAAAGATTTTAAATTATTTCAAATGGATGTTAAAAGTGCTTTCTTAAATGGTATTATAAATGAGGAGGTATACGTTTCTCAACCTCCCGGTTTTGAAAATTTTGAAAATCCGACACATGTTTATAAATTGAAAAAGGCGCTTTATGGTTTAAAGCAAGCTCCGCGTGCGTGGTATGATAGATTAAAAACCTTTCTAATTGTTAGTGGTTATATTATGGGTAAAATAGATAATACTTTGTTTGTGAAATATGATCAAAATGATATTGTAGTTGTGCAAGTATATGTTGATGATATTATTTTTGGTTCCACTAATGAAAAACTGTGTAATGAATTTTCTGCGAAAATGACAAGCGAGTTTGAAATGAGCATGATGGGAGAGTTAAAATACTTCTTAGGATTGCAAATCAAACAATGTGAAACTGGTATTTTTATTAGTCAATCTAAATATTGTAAAGATATGTTGAAAAAGTTTAACTTTGAAAATGTCAAACCCGTTGAAACTCCAATGACCACAAACTTACAATTATCTCGTGACGAGGAGGGAAACGATTTTAATGAAAAGATTTATCGTGGAATGATTGGTAGTTTATTATATTTAACTGCTAGTAGACCTGATATTATGTTTAGTGTATGTTTATGTGCTCGTTTTCAATCTTCACCTAAACAAACTCACTATGAAGCTGTCAAGCGTATTTTTCGATATTTACGAGGTACTACTAATCTTGGCTTATGGTATGCAAAGCAACCCGAGTTAGAAGTAACGTGTTTCACCGATTCCGATCTTGGTGGATCTATTGTTGACCGAAAAAGTACTAGTGGGGTATGTGCCTTTATAGGTCTCTCACTTGTGTCTTGGTTCTCCAAGAAACAACAATCCGTAGCGTTGTCTACTACCGAAGCGGAATATGTAGCCGCCGTAAGAGCATGTGCTCAAGTCCTATGGATGAAACACACACTTACCGACTTTGAGGTACATCTAACCAAAATTCCAATTATGTGTGATAACTCAAGTGCCATAAACTTAAGCAAAAATCCCGTGCTACATTCTCGTACCAAACATATTGAATTGAGACATCACTTTTTACGAGATAATGTTCAAAAAGGCCAAATCGTGCTTGAAAAGGTTGATTCGGAAGATAATTTGGCCGATATTTTTACTAAAGCTCTTAACAAAAAAGCTTTCTTTAAATTAAGACTTGGTTTAGGCATGCTTGAGTATAACCCTTAAAAATACTAACTCTCAAATATTTCATATTTTAAGGGGGAGCATCTTTCAAGGGGGAGCATAGCGTCTTTCCTAACCCTTTTTGCTTCGACAAAAGGGGGAGAGAAACCGAGTATGCTCTCCTGTTTAGCGTTGTGTTTGTCATCATCAAAAAGGGGGAGATTGTTGGTGCAAGTGTACCCAGCTTTAATATTGTGATATATTTTTGGTACACATAAAATCACATCTCCATATTTATTTTGATGATTACAAAACACACTGCATTCTTTGTTATCTAATATTTTATCTGAGTGTGCAGCATTTAAATAATCTCGATAATGTTTATCTGAAGAATCCAAGTCTGAAGATTTTCGTCGTTTTAATTTTAAAATGATAAATCACCCTAAAATAATATACCACTTGGATTTTTCTAATACTGTCTTTTTAAATAAACCAAGTAACATCTTATCATCTTGCTGGATTGTGAAAGATTTGGTTCTAGAAGACACTGCGCATGCGTACTGCTTCCTGCCCTTTGTTCTGGGCGGTATACCGCGGTGAATAGCCGGTATACCGCGGCGGCCTGCTGTACTTCTCTGACTGATTGGAAGTGTTTTTGTCTGGGCGGTATACCGCGGTGTTTAGCCGGTATACCGCGGGTACCATTTCCGTTTGTTTTTTGCAGGGTTGACCTTCTCTCTGACAAGTACTTTTTCCTCTGCACGGTATACCGCGAGAGTTAGCCGGTATACCGCCGGTACCACGCGGTATGCCGGCGTCAGAAAGGGACAGCTTCAAGGACGCAACCAATCTTTGCTGGATCTTCTCAAAAACCTTATTTAATTTAAAATCATTTATAGGGTTTTTAGAAATATCCAAGTGGTATATTATTTTAGGGTGTTTATCATTATAAATTATAAACACTAATGACAACGTAAATCTTCCGTCTTGAACTCTTCAGATAAAATCTTCGTGTTCTTCAAGAACTGTACACTTGGATAGGATTGTTAGATAAACAATAATACGGTGTGTTTGTAATCATCAAAATAAATATATATAAATATATAGAGATGTGGTACACTTGCACCAACAATCTCCCCCTTTTTGATGATGACAAACACAACCGCTAAGCATGAGCATATGCAGTTTCTCTCCCCCGTTTGTCGAAACAAAAAGGGTCAAGAAAGACGGTATGCTTCCCCTCGAGAGATGCTCCCCCTCAAAATATGCATATATTTGAGAGAGCATAATCTCATGGTTAAAAGATAAAAAGCTCCCCCTCAAATTAATAACAAATTATAAAATTTGAGGGACAATAAAATATGCATAAAAAAGCATATAATAGACATAAAACAAAATAACCAAAAAGAAACACTTGCACCAAAAAAGGATCTTAAGGCTTCGATTTTTCGGTTAATTTTATGTGAGCAAAAAATTACCACGTATTATGACCTCGTCAGGGAACACGTATTATATCCTCGTCAGGAAACACGTATTATATCCTCGTCAGGAAACACGTATTATATCCTCGCCAGGAAACACCTACAAAAGGCAAAGAAAATATTTCGTGGTACCCTTTTCTTATGGGTCCTTTTAACAGTTAGTATAAAACATAAACTGCAAAAAAACGTATCCCACCGGGATTGTCAACATTAAACATTCCTTTCGGAATCCATTTTCTAACCATTCTAATTTTGCGATTGTATTTATCATACACATAAAATGAAGCATTTATATTCGCATTATTTTTAGGTCTAGAAAAATTACTATTATACATACGAGCATACGGTTTTCTCGTATTATAATTTACATTATGCATTTTAGGTACATACGGAGGTTTTTGCATATACGGCTTTCGTGTATTAAACTTAGGTGGTTCATAACATCTTTTAATAGGCATGCAATTACATTTTTCAACACATGTATTTGAACCTATACCTTTTCTACAATTTATGCGATTAGACATATTTAGCATTTTTAACACTTTATCATTGCTATTTTGAAATGCTTTAGCTAACATATTATCTTTTTCATATAAATCGCATTTAGCTTTTAAACAAGCATTATCATTTATGAGAATATCACATTTTGCACATATGTCATTTTCTTCTATTCTTTTATCTAAACATGCAAGTTTCTCATTTAAAACATCACATGATTTGCAAACAATATTTTCGCATGCTTTCTTTTCTAAAGTGATAACTTTATCATTTAACTCATTTTTGATTTTATTATCACATGCAATGGTTTGTTTACAATTATTCAACTCATTTTGACATAATAATAATTCTTCTTTTAATTTAGCATTCTCATTTTTATAACTATTTACGAGAACAATCAATTTTTGAAAAGAGACATTTAACATATCAATATCATCATCGTTATCACTACAACTAGAATAACTTGAGTATGAAGTACATACCTCTTTCTCGCAGTCGACGATGAGACAAGTTTCTTCATTTCTTTGATCTCGGGTTTCGTCTCTCTTTTCTTTTGAGTTTTCACCATAGGTGATGTTCAAGTTCTCCCAAATATCACGAGCAGTTTCAAAGAGATAAACACGCTCAATATCATCGTTAGTAAGAACCGAAAAGAGAAAATTTTTGGCTTCATAATTTAAACAACAATTATCCTTATCTTCGTCGGACCATTCCGAGCTAGGTTTTTCAACAACTTTGTTGTTTTGAAATTTTGTGGGTTTGAAATCTCCTTTAATAATAATATCCCAAATATTTTGATTTATCCCACGAACATAACGTTCAAAAGAATTTGCCCAAAGATCAAAATTTTCGAAATCAATAAGAAGAGATTTAGAAAACCAAGCATTTTGTTGAGCCATTAAATAAAAGATATAACTTTAAAAATTTAAACAGATAATTTTTGAAAGCCCCGCTCTGATACCAATTGTTAGACAACCTAGGGGGGGGGGTAAGGTTGTATTTAAATATTTTACTTTCAAAAATCCTTTTTATAAAAAATATCTTAATAATGTAAATACAACAGAGTATATGAAAACACAACAGATACGTATAAATACAGGATAGTATAAATACAGTAAATAAAGCAGAGTATATATACAATAATTATATAAACAGATATAATTAAATGCACAGCGGAAATATAAAGAGATAAGGGATAGAGATACTTGACACGGAGATTTAGTGATTTACCACAACTTGGTAAACCACCAGTCGAGACACTTCCCGACACGATCCAATAAACGTATTCTTTACGGTAGAATACAAACCAAATACAAAGGAAAGCAATAGGCTCTCAAGCTTTAGCTTATCGAGATATACAGGATCACACACCCGTTATTCAAACACTTACAAGAGGAGTATAACTCACAATGGTAATCACTCTTGTATAATATTTATCACTTGGATATTTTATAAAAACGTTTTATAAAATAAATATGTAGTGATAATATGTAGTATGGAATATTAGTTGGGAGAATAGATGGCTGTTGGTTGTTCTGTATTGTCTCTGTTTCTTCTCCACCATCGCATGCATTATATAGCAACTCTTCCAACGGATATATGCATCCGCGGTATACCGCCAAAAGCACGCGGTATACCGTGCAGTAATAATACACTGACACTCCAACGGCTCTCATGCAAAGTTGACTTCTGGAATACGTACGTGGCGGTATGCCGGCTAGGACTCGCGGTATGCCGCCTGTAAAAGTAGCTTCAACCAATCAGCATTGCACAGCAACCTCTGCCGCGGTATACCGCCGGTACCACGCGGTATGCCGGCGTCAGAAAGGGACAGCTTCAAGGACGCAACCAATCTTTGCTGGATCTTCTCAAAAACCTTATTTAATTTAAAATCATTTATAGGGTTTTTAGAAATATCCAAGTGGTATATTATTTTAGGGTGTTTATCATTATAAATTATAAACACTAATGACAACGTAAATCTTCCGTCTTGAACTCTTCAGATAAAATCTTCGTGTTCTTCAAGAACTGTACACTTGGATAGGATTGTTAGATAAACAATAATACGGTGTGTTTGTAATCATCAAAATAAATATATATAAATATATAGAGATGTGGTACACTTGCACCAACAAACTACTAAAAAGGCCCAATCAAGTTCATTAAGAGTCATAAAATCCCATACATACATACATGCATATACACACATACATACATATAATTATGGTTATTAATAAGCTTTAGTAGTTCTTAATAAGCTATAGTGAGTATTAATGGTCTTATCGAGTCCTATACACATCACAGGTGGCGAGTTTTTCTTTGTCCCCCAGTTCACAACCGAAACACAGTTTTCATCTGAACCTGCCCATAATATATATGTATGTAGAGGGAGGATCAAACGAGAACAATATCTATTTAAAAGAACACGAGAACGAAAAACATCATTGGTGATTTTACATTAACGCGCAAAACATCAGAAATGACTATTTCACCCCTCTATTTGTTTCTTGTTTTATTATCTCTTGACACCATTGCAACCAAAACCTTCGATTAAAGCTGTCTCTTGACACCATTGCAACCAAAACCTTCGATTAAAGCTGTCTCTTGACACCATTGCAACAAAAAATCCCTAAAATCAAACCCAAAATCAAAGTAGTTTTACTTGTATTCAAAAAAATAGTTTAAGGACTTAATCATTTAAAAATTAGATAGTTCGTAGAGTTTTTTTTGGACTTTTCCCTAAAATCAAAGAGATAACTTTTCATTTTTTGTTATTTAATTAACCATGTTTCAAAATAAATAAATATTATTTATATTTTAATAACCTAAGCTGTTGGAGATGCTCTTAGTCGTGAACTTCATTCTCAAACCCTCCTCAAACCCATCCCTCCATCTCCGGCGCTGCTCCTTCTCCATCTCCGGCCGCCGCCATTGCTTCTCCATCTCCAGATTTGCAGTGAGTTTGTTTTATTTTCCTTTATATTTCGTTTAAATAATAAGAACTGATTATCTATCTCATCAATCGAATTCTATCTTGCTTAAATAATAGTCGAAACCCTAGATTCCAAAGCCATATCAGTTCTCTATATTCCAATCCTAACGCTGAACCTCTCCATCGTTGTTCCAAGCTAAGTGTCCTGTATGTTTCAGAGAAAACCCAAAGACTGGTAATTTTGTTCTTTTTTAACCTGTGTTCATTAGGATTTATGTTATTGTTTAGTTTTATGACTCTTTTTGATATTTTGTTGATGGAGCAGAACCCTAGCTTTGGATGACAATGAGAAAAGTTGTAATCAGATTCAGAGGTATTGTTGATTTTTTTTTATCTTCTATCCAATCTACTCTTTCGATTTTACTTCTGATCATAGTGATTTTACTTCACCTTTTTTAGTAGTATGTTTATTTAGACAGAGGAGTCCTACTTTTTTTCTATGCAGACTGATAATGGCATGTTGGTAATCCAGTTATTTCTGATAATCTTTTTTAGTAGTATGTTTATTTAGACAGAGGAGTCCTCTTTCGATTTTTTCTTCTGATCATAGTGATTTTACTTCACCTTTTTTAGTAGTATGTTTATTTAGACAGAGGAGTCCTACTTTTTTCTGTGCAGACTGATAATGGCATGTTGGTAATCCAATTATTTCTGATAATCTTTTTTCCTAGGAGTTAAACAACCATCTAAGCGTGTATCTTAGAGAATGGTTTGTAATATCCTTTGAATTTTTATGTTCCTTAACTGTGTATATTTATGGTTTGGAAATGGACCAGAAAGAAATGTCATATGATACCGGTAAGAGGGATCATCGCAAAGAACTATGATTATAAGAACCTGGATCCGGTGTCGGTGCCCCTTTTCCGGTACTTCTAATATGCATTATGGTAAGTAACGCTGCTCATCCCCGTTTGATAGAATGTTTGTTGTTATTTAGATTTTTTTCTATCAGAGTATATAGAATCAAAATTTTCCTTAATATTGCAATTTCACCAAATTCCCATTGTTTTAATTCTCAGTGAAATATCCCATTGTTTGAATTGCCTGTATCGACGTCTTTAACCGAAAGCAGGGCTTTTGAAGCTTCTATATCGACACCTTCAACCTTCATCTTTCTCGATTTAAAGTAATAGTTCTCCTTTTCTATTCTTGGTTGTCCGACTCCTGCTTTCTAATCATATATATGTATATGTGTGTGTTTGTGTGTATGAACTTTGCATTTATGGGTTTCGACCCTTTCTATGGAATTATGGGTACCTATTTCATATCTTAAAAGTTGATTTTGATCTTCATTTGGGTTTTTGATTTATCGGTTCTTGACCCTGCAGAGAGATTAACAAGTAAGATTTTTTGGCAAAAATGGCAAATTGAATGCTTTTTGATTTGGGTGCAGCTTTGGTCCTGTCTATATCATGAAGTGAGTTGCAATTTCTTGCTTTTAATCATTGTTGATTTATAAGATTTGCATCAATATTTGAGTTGTTAAAAACTTTTACTAATTAACTTCCATCAAAAGATTGTCGACTAAAAGATTGTTGATTGGTAACTTTTATATCTTCGTATCAATTATGAAGGGTATATGGGGTTGCTATGCCATGATGGTATCCTGCAGACATGCCATAAAAACGAGAGAAAGAGTAAAGCCATTAGCTGCTCAATCCAAAATCTACCAAGAAAGGTAGCACTTTTATAAAACCATATCTACAGGCCGGTGCATTTAAGATAGTGGACGAGAGCTTAAAGGAAACATATGGAGTGGCGAGCATGAGAAACACAGTTTTATTTGCTTCCAGGTCTGTAGATAGTGATGCATCACAGGGACCTACTGTTGTTGAAGTACTTGTTGGGTTAAGAAAATTAATTGTTGGGTTTATGAAAAATATTGATATTGGACTGATTTTTTTGGTAAACATATTGATCTCTATCTATGTGAACAACGGGATTCTTTTTTACATCTTGACACATTGTGTGGGTACACAAATGTCCTATTAAATATGTGTTCATTGGACAACTAGGACACCTACAAATTTGGTTCTTTTTTGCGTTATTTGGACCGGTTTGATTATAGTTATTAGTTTGAAATCTCTAATGGTTGTATCATTTTGTACAGCTGCAAAGGCAACAGATAAGTCATCTCCAATGCTCTGGTAAAATTTTGGTCTTTCTTACACAAATATTATTGGATGATATATTAGCAGCCTTTTAAGTCTGTTTTTGTGTGTAGACAAAGTCACCTAGCAAAGCTGCTTGCATGTTCTCCGGGACCCAAGTGGAGAACCAAGCATACCACAAATCATGTTTCAAGTGCTCCCATGGAGGCTGTCCTTTATCTCCATCAAACTATGCAGCATTGGAGGGAATCTTGTACTGCAAGCATCATTTCTCACAGCTATTCAAGGAGAAGGGTAACTACAATCATCTTATCAAGTCTGCATCCATCAAGCGGTCTGCAGCGGCGGCGGCGGCACCACCATCAAGCGGTCCTTTTGTTGAATTGTATGAATTTGGAATGTTGAATTGTATGAATTTGGAATGTTAAATTTTATGATTTTGGAATCTACGCCTTTATGAATTTGGTTATTTTTAGTTTGTTGGAGAATTTCGGTTTGTTATTTTCAATTTATGGGCAGGATTGGTATTATTAAAATACAGGAAATATAGAATTTCATTTAATTATTATTAAATAACAAAAATTCAGCGAAGGATTAGCGACGGATTTCCGTCGCTAAAAAGTAATCAGAATCCTCGCAAATCCCTCACTAATCCGTCGCTAATATTAATCCGTCGCTAATACAGGCCCTCGCTAATCCGTCGCTAATCCATCGCTGATACTGGCCCTCGCTAATCCGTCGCTGATTATAATCCCTCGCTAATCCGTCGTTGATACTGGCCCTCGCTAATCCGTCGCTGATTATAATCCCTCGCTAATCCGTCGCTGATGTCCGTCGCTGATCCGTCGCTGATAGCATCAGCTACCTCCGTTTGACTCGCCTACCATCAGCGACGGATTAGCGACGGATTTGGCCCTCGCTGATACTGATTATTTTTGTAGTGTTTCTAGCGGAAATGTTCATCACAAATAAACAGTATTAAGGGGTTGTTTGATAGTGGTTGAATGGTTTGGTGTAGGATGATTAAGTGGTCAAAATGATTAAGAGATTTTTTTCCCTTTTTTGGTAATCATGGGTTTATGTGCACCGACTAATTTTTAGGTGATCACGAATGGCCTGGAGTCATCGCAGGCGAACCTCCATGGTCACAAGGGCTTTGGAAGCGCATGATTTGAACCATGAGTAGATGAGATTTTCCACTACATTTCTCAAAGGTTTTACCAGTGCGCCATAACCCAAGTCGTTAAAATTAAGTAGTCAAAATGATTAAAAGACTCTTATGATATAGTGCAAAATGAAAATGGTTAATTAAGGGAGGCCAAAATACAAAATCATCCGGAGGGTTTTTAGACTATTAAGAAACGGACCTTTTTTTGTCAAACAAGATTCACCTTTTGGCGATTCAGAGTTCGTCTCTTAATGCAAATATTAAGAGCATCTCCAACAGTTTCCCCATTTTGAAAAAAATGGAGAATATGAGGATTTTGGACTCTATTTTTGCTCAAATAACTTCCTAAAAACTATCTCTAAAAAAGAGAAAGTTGGAGAGTAGAAATAGTTTTTTTTTCAAATATGGAGATCACTCCAAAAATGATTATCAAGTGAGAGGATCAATAGGAAACTTTGAAAATAAATATGTATAAAGGAAAATAATATCTTAATAGATAAATGAAATATTTTAATATTATAATCAATGTTTTTTTCTCCAGAATGGAAAATCTGTTGGAGGTGAATGTAATTTTTTTGGGTATTTTAGCTTTTAGTTATCATTTTAGAGAAATTTTGGGGAAACTGTTGGAGATGCTCTAAGGGGCTGTTTACCAAACACTTACCCTGGTAAACGCTTACCAAGTCACATTACCTACCGGATTGATATGACAATGACCAAAAATCTTACCCCGTAAGGCCATCCGTACCCCAGCAGGCTCGGGTTCACGCCAGATGGCCAGCGGGTTGGGCGGCAACCGGGTACGGGGGCGGCGGGTTCCTGCGGGTTCGGCATGCGGGCTCGGCATGCGGGTTCCCCACCCCGCTCCTACCCGAACACTTTCTCAATTTTTGTTTTATTTTTAATTCCAACGGCTATATATCAAACGGCTATTTTCAATTTATTTTGTTTTTATTTATTTTTTTTCAATTTAAACACTATAAATCAACCTCAAATCTCATCCATTTTTCATACCAATTCTCTCAATCCTCTAAATTCTCTCAATTCATTTTTCACTCTTAATTCTCTCAATCCTCTAAATTCTCTCATCATGAATTCAAACACCCCACCCACACCCCGTGGTAACCGATCGACGAGGTCGGATTCACCGCAAGAAACCCCGAACGTTGGTTTCCAACAATTTCAACAAAATCCTTATTTTCCGCAATTTGCCCCGAACGTTGGTTTCTCACAATCTATTCATCCATTTTCTCGTGAAGGCTTGATCCTACAAGGTTTTGCGCCCCCAAATTTCCAACTTCCTCCACCCGCTTTCAACACCGGAATCGATCTTGAAGAGATTGTTCCGGAAACACCACAAACGATCTCCACACAACAATCATCCCTGGATCGACAACCAAGCCCAACACCAAACCCGTCACCAACGCAAAACCAAAAAGAGAAAAAATTTCAAAAAAGAGCCGCCCGACAACCGTGGACTAGAGCGGAGGAAGTGGCTTTAGCGTCGGCGTGAATCGACGTTTCGGAGGACCCCCTTGTCGGTAACGCACAAAACGGAGGTACTATTATTATTATTATTATTATTATTATTATTATTATTATTATTATTATTATTATTATTATTATTATTATTATTATCATAATTATTATTATTGTTATATAAATATAGATAGCTTCTGGGGTCGCATCGAGAAGGTGTTTTATACGTTGATGTGTCGTGAAAAATATAGAACACATCATCAACTAAGCACCAAATATAAAGATTTAAACAAAAAGGTACAACAATTCGCCGGCATCTACAACAACTTGTATAATAGTAGATCAAGCGGATCGAGTGAAGCCGATATTTTAAAAGCGGCACACGTTCGGTACGAAAATGAATACCAAACTGCCTTCACCCATGAACAAGCTTGGGATATCCTCAAATTATCTCCAAAATTGAATACGGTTCCAACTATGACAAATACATCCCGGGGTTCAAAACGTACCCACACTTCCGATGAAGACGCTGAAAATGTTCAACGACCCATCGGGAGAAACACGGCAAAAAAGGCAGCAACGAGTAGTACGGACGACAACCGCCTTTACTCCGAAATGAGTGACTTGAGAAGTAAAATTGATGATTCGGTTGATTACAAAATGAAAAAACTTGAAGTCGAACAACAAAAGTGCCAAGTCGAACAACAAAAGTGGCAAGTCGAACAACAAAAGTGTGAAATCGAGTTGGAAAGGCTATATGAAAAAGACTTCGAGTTTTTCATTGCCCCGCACGATCACCTTACGGGAGCTGCTTTGAATGCTACTTTGGTTAGAAAAGAGAGAATTCGACAAAAACATAATTGTAATTTTTAATTTTATTTTGTAATTTTTAATTTTATTTTGTAATTTTATTTTTATTTTTATGAATGTTATGATTTTTTATTAAAAAATTAGATGAGGTGGCATGTGGGTTCAAGAGGTTCAAAAGGTTGGGGTACGGGATTTGTGGGTTCAAAAAGGTTCAAGAGGGTTCAAAGTGGAAAGCTGATGTGGCGCTGATGTGGCGCAGAGGGTTCAAAAGGTTTGAACCTGGGGTACGGATGGCCTAAGAGCGAATGACAGGACCGAGAGTCTTACCTCGGTAAGTAATGACGACGACTCTTACCACAGTTAGCGCTTACCGGGTGAATTGTTGCATACGAAACTGGTTTGACGGTGACTAAAATTTTACCCGATAAATAAGTGATAGTGTAAAATTTGACTGGTAAACATTGTTATTATGCAAAAGTAAATGGTTTGTCTTTGCAATGTGCATGAAATTTGTTAAAATCGAATATCAGAGAGAATAGAAAAAGGTTACAGTCACGTGAAAGTCACGTGACGGGAAAGGAGTAGTGAAAGGAGCGCCATGCCGTTAAACAAACTAGATGAGAGAGAGAGAGAGAGAGAGACTAAAGAAAAGGAGGACCATCCATCCATACATGAGACTGCATGCAGAAAAACTGATCAATTTCAAGCTCATGAACAAAACTCAAATCAAAGAGATAGATTCAGGCGGAGGTGGCGAGAGAGAGATCATGGTGGCCGGAGGTGGCGAGAGAGACACAACCACCACAACAATGGCGGCGAATTCGAATGATGATCAGTTTTTCTGGTCGTACACAGATGAACCGCATGCTTCTCGCCGCCGTCAGATCCTCTCGCAGTACCCCCAAATCAGACAACTCTTTGGCCCTGATCACTGGTCTCTCCTCAAGGTACGTATTATATATATTCATCATTAGTATTTCACTTTCATCCTTCTATTAATTGATCATTTAATTTATTATGAAAACCCTAAACAAGATCACAAGATTTATGCTATAAAAACCACGATTTAGCATGGTTTTTTTTTATGATTTAATCAACGTGTTTTTGGATGATCGATCTGTAGATGTGATCATTGAATCAGTGTCTTCCACTTTCTTCAATTCATCTTCCTGTGAATCTGAGTTTCTGTATTTTGGAGTTGTTAACCCTAATTAAAAACAACTAATTAACTTGTTGTTTCTCACTAGATCTTTATTTACGTCTTCAAAAATTGTAAACCCTAAAGAAATATGGTGGTACACGTTTCTAGAAACACAAAATCGATTTTATAAGACATGTACAAGATTGTAAACTTGATCTTTGCGCATTTTTCAGGGTTTTAATTTGTTGGAAAATTTGGGCTGGTTTTTGAACATTCCTTCTTTCTTTTTTGTAGTATATAATATTTAAATGAAACTCACATATACACCTCCCTTTTGGTGAAGTTAATTTGAAAATGGGCTTTAGGTTAAAATCTTTCTTCTTTTTTCAGAGAACCAAGATGATTAAATGAACACGTTGATGACGATGGATCACATTTTTTGGATAATCTATTTGTGTGTGATTAAAGAATCTTAATTACTTTGTGTTTATAGGTAACCCTGGTTGTTTCGCTTCAACTATGGACCGCCGTATACCTCCACCACGCAAGGTGGTCGAAGATCCTTGTGGTGGCCTATTTTTTCGGATCTTTTCTCAATCACAATCTCTTCTTAGCCATTCATGAACTAAGTCACAATCTTGCTTTCTCTAATCCACTCTACAACCGTTGGCTCGGCATCTTCGCTAACCTCCCCATCGGAGTTCCAATGTCCGTCACCTTCCAAAAGTACCACCTCGAGCACCACCGCTACCAAGGAGTTGATGGCATCGACACCGACATCCCTACCCTCATGGAAGCCCGCCTAATCACAAATATTGTCACAAAATCCATGTGGGTACTCTTCCAACTCTTCTTTTACGCCCTTAGGCCATTGCTCGTGAACCCTAAACGCCCCGGAAAATGGGAATTCTTCAATTTCGCCATCCAAATCGCCCTTGATGTTTGTATCATGTACTTTTGGGGGTCGAGATCTTTCGGGTACTTGATCCTTTCCACGTTTGTGGGAGGCGGAATGCACCCAATGGCGGGCCATTTCATCTCCGAACACTACGTATTCAACAAGAAAGAAGGGCAAGAAACCTATTCGTATTATGGTCCGCTGAACATGATGTCATGGCACGTCGGGTACCATAACGAGCACCATGATTTCCCAAGAATCGCGGGTAGTAAGCTTCATAAAGTAAGGGAAATCGCACCCGAATACTACGAAAACTTGGAATCTTACAGGTCGTGGAGCCAAGTAGTATACTGTTATGTAGCAGATAAGTCCATGGGGCCTTGCAGCAGGATGAAGAGAAAGCTATCCACGAAGAAAAACGGCTAACAATTTTTCGAATTCTTTTTAAGTGTTTTTTCCAACATTTTTGAGTAATGAGGGTTAGGTTTTAATGTCCCCATTTCATCTTCATCTTCATCGATCGGTTTATATCATATATGTGTATAAATCATATTTGCTTTCTCTCTTTTTATGGGTGATTGATCTGTATAAGTCAAATTAAAATGTAAATATAACGACATACTAATATATTGTTGGAGAAATTGTATTAAAATGAAACCAACTTTCATCGTACATCACAACCCCACTATCGTTGATCATCATCCTCCCCCAAGATATTCGACACCGGCACCGGGCAAAGAGATCAGCACAAATTTAGCGTTCAATTCCTTAATTCAAACCCCCTTTTGTGTAGATGCATTTCTTATATTTACTCTAATTTAGGATGTAAATATATATGGATTCATTGATTAGGGGCAAATCTGTCTTCTATGTTTTATTTTGTACACACTTCTTTAACGAATTCTAATATGTATTTATTTCTTGTGTTTGTATCTCTCTTCTTATGTTATACTTAGGGGCTGTTTATCAATTTTTTTGTTAAGCATGTCTCAATAAATTTGTCTGTTTGGATAAAAATGTGTCGCTGTTTACTTTCTATCCTGAATCAACAGCCTGAATGATAAAAATGACCGATTTACCCCTTACCATGAATTGTTTGTTTTTTAAGCCGAATGAAATTGGGTCATTGTTTATTTTACATATAACTAGTTACTATACCCGCGCAATGCGGCGGGTGTAAAAGATTCTAAAGTGTTTTTCATTTGCGTGAATTAAGAACTTTAAAACCATTGTGGTCTTATGGAAAAATGGTTAGGATGTGAATGTAAAATCTTGTTCAACTCATGTCCTCATAACCAATACATCCCATTCAAGAAAACGACCTTCAGAGAAGGTTTTCTTCCGTATTTAAAAGTCTGAGAAGCTTCTCTAAATGTTTAATTTGTCTAAAAAGCTTAAAAGACGTTTTTCAAGCATTAGTGACGATTTTAAAAAGTCACTAAAAGGTACCTTCAGAGAAGGTTTCTGAAAAAGCTTCTCTAAAGGTTTAGGCTTTAGTGACACTTTTTTGTAAACTTTCTCTTAAAGGATATCCTTTAGTTAGTCTTCCTACATATAATCTAAATCTAAACCTTCCCTAAAAGTAGAGGTTTTTAATGACGTTTTTTTGTAAACCTTCTTTAAAGGTATCTTATGTGCTAAAAATCAAAAGTTTATTATATAGCAACAAATATCTTTCAAGAAAAGAAAACCAATTCTTATAAACATATATCAATTTGATCTGCAGAGGATGAGTAGCTGCTAAAAACAAAACTTAACTAGAATATGCATTCATTTCTAGTGTTTTTAATTCAACCCAAAACATCATTTATTATATGCATTCATCGAACCCAGTTTACGTAACAATCACAAATTCATACACATATTTTCTTCACAAAACCGAGGTTTAAGAACTAAAAACTTTCACTAAACATCTTAGGGTTAACAATTTTATTGTATGAATATCATATGTTCATCCCATATTTTTTAAGTAAGACATAAAAGCAATATTTACCTTCTAAAGAATACCAACTTTATATCATGTGTCTCAAGTCTCAAATAAATGAACCCGTTTCGTACCTTCGACAACATGTATGTCAACTAAAAGATAACCAAATTGGACAAAGATATCTACACATGACAAAACCAAGATGGGCAATAAGCCAAACTGAACGGAGAACACGAAAAAGAACTTAAATGAAACAAAGAAACGACGTAAGAAAAGACTACATCTAGGAAATTTTACGTCGAGGTGAAATTAGTTTCACAATTAGAGAAGTATTGAAGCTCATGTGTCTCAAGTCTCAAATAAATGAACCCGCGTCGTACCTTCGACAACATGTATCTCAACTAAAAGATAACCAAATTGGACAAAGATATCTACACATAACAAAACCAAGATGGGCAATAAGCCAAACTGAATGGAGAACACGAAAAAGAACTTAAGTGAAACAAAGAAACGACGTAAGAAAAGACTACATCTAGGAAATTTTACGTCGAGGTGAAATTAGTTTCACATTAGAGAAGTATTGAAGCTTGATGAATTCAAAATCACAAACCGTCTACAGATCAAGATGTAATAAATAAAAATGTAAAATACCCATCCAAAATCAAACTACAAAAATCAAAATGTAAAATCAAACAAACCCACATTGAACTGCAAAACTAAAAGAAAACTTGTTACGCTCCGACGACCCACACGCCTTTTTTACGCTCCGACGACCCAACCTGTTAAAAACACCAACGTCGTTCAGCAACAGCAGCTATCAAAATTTTACGTTCACAGGAGAGTCGAACCTAGGACCTGTTAGTTATTGGGCAAGTCTCCCCGTCCCATTGCCAACCCACACGCCATAGGCTCGATCCACATTTACAGATCTCCAGAGGTGGGTAGTAGTGGTCAAAATGAGAAAATGTGGGACCCAATACTTACTCTTCAAAAAGAGTTCAAGAGATGTTCCAACATATGGTCTTCGTCGTGGGGGTTTAACACGCTCCCTCCAATGGAGGCTAGACGGGCCCAACTTGACCCAGAGTGTCGAAAGGGGTTATACGAATAAGTTGTGAATCTCATTAAGCTTATTAAGTTGTTAACAAACATGTCCTTACTTGCAGAAAGAAGAATATGCCATATTATTAAATAGTAATAAGCAAATAATGAAAAAAAAATATAATTCTACCTTATTTCCTAATTGTAGTAAAGGCATAAGAGCTGCATGATTTAAACCCTATGCCACATAAATGTAGGAGGTAACAAAAGGTCAATGAATCATGAAGTTAATAGAAAATATGACCTGCTTGCAGAGGCCAAACATCGATCAATAGACTTCAGATGAATTGCTTCAGAAATTCGGTAGCCACTAACCTTCCTCTCATGTTCATGGTCAACTTCAGTTCACTTATCACTTTATCAATGTCCTGGAAATGAACTCAGATATTAAATTTTTTGCTTTTGTACTTCAAGAGAATGAAGAACACATCAACTTTTTCAGTTCAAGTCCTGTTTCCCACTTTGCCCTTTTAGAGAAACAAAAATAATGCATTTTAACTCCATCGACACAAGATTAGCGAGCATTAGTGAGCTAGCAAGTAGCAAGTTGGCATACGCTTAACTGAAGGATGTTCGTAGATAATGAAAATCATGCGATGAGTAGAAATATAGATTGGAGGATATACTTGAAGGTAATCAATCAAAATCATACCTCGATGAATTGCAAAATGAAATCAATAAGCTTATGCCTTTGCATCTCTTCGCAGTGGTAATTAGTAATAAGAAAACTAACATCATAGCCCTGAAAATGGAAATAGAGATTAAAGTCTTGATTTAGTGAAACCCACGTTTAAGTTGTCCAAAAATCACAAGATCTAAAATAATTAAATAAATACATTACTTTTTAAACTGATTGTCACTACCCACCCAAAGAAAGGACAGTATCTTCACTGCTTATACTTCATACATTAAATATTTGAAATGATAAGTGAACTCTAACTTTGTGGATGGTGATATAATGTAAAACAGAAACCAGAAATGACAAAGATTAATGTGTTTGACTGGTGTATATACATTATAAACAACGAAATATATATACTTCCCAAAATATACATTATTTTTTATAGTTCAATATAAGTGTTCGATTATAGACCAAATATCTAAAATTCCCATCAATAAAGACAAAATAAAGAAAGCTGATTACTAAAGTAGCTTTAACCCAAAATAAGCACATGAATATGTTTCATCAAATAAAACATATATATTGATCCCTTTTACATTTTTTGTGTAGAATGTGAGAGTAGGCATGAGAATTCAATGAGGCGGATACCACAATTCCCATCATAAATTATGGTCAAAATGACATGAACAAAATAGTTGGAAAAACTTAAGCACACAAACCATAGCAAGATGTTGATCCTCACTGATATCGATGGCACCAAGGCTGAGTAGTGTAGCGGCAGGTCTAGAATTTTTTTGAGTGGATGCACCTTTAAGTTGGATCAAAGACTCACAAAGTTAGAGCATCTCCAACAGCTTTCCCAAAATTTCTCCAAAATGGAGAACCAAAAGTCAAAATCTCAAAAAAAATTACATTCATCTCCAACAGATTCCCCATTTTGGAGAAATCTACCGAGTTATGTGTGATTATTGCATACGCAAATTAACACATTCCAAATGCATATTTTCCCTATTTGTAAAAATGACAAAAAGAATATTGTAGAATATAACCCGGCAACCAAAAATGCAAATTATAATGTTGTATTTACATTTTTGCAAAATTGTCGTTTTGTATTAGCAAAACAAACACCGTTGGATTCAAAACAAGGCTTGTGAGAAGTAACATCTAGCAGCAACTCATCTTTGTTTTTTTCAGCTGATGGATCATATCCCGATTATAGTCTCTGAAACCTCATTGTGTTACTCTACAAACCATACCTTAGTCAACTTGAACCATTTGCCACTGATAAACCCTCATCTATAGAAGCTGAGAAAATTGGTATAGCTGCTTTCAACCACAATTAGCTGAAACGGGATCTCATTGTTCACTTGATCAAAGTTAGCGTCATCCTCTCAATCCACAATAGTTGACTTAAAACAGGGAAAACAATACAACCACTTAATCATCAAAATTCAAAGATAGATGCAGGTTAGAGGCCTTGTCTATATGCATCAACATCCCTTCAAAGGTCATTTAGATCTTTTAAATTTATATTGGTAGGTACGATGCACACGAATTACACCCATAAAGTACCTCAAGTACATGCAAGAAGCAGAAAATTGATTAGCGGAAGAAATGTCATCAACAAAAAAGTAACATAAAGAACATGCAAATAACACAAAAAATATTGGGTTTATCATCACTAAAACTATTTTGATGTATTGATTTTAACAAATAATCATATTTGTTAGAGTATTATTGTCAATATGTATTGTTCAGGGTCTTTTCTGTAATTATGTGTAACTTCTCTTTTGTATAAATAGTCTCTTAGGGTTCCTTTTCTAGGTTAGACACTTTACTTGTAAACACTCTCTCAATATATGAAAACGGTCGATTCAGCCATCTCGTGTGTCTCTCTATCAATCGACTCTACAATTCTAACATGGTATCAGAGCTCTAGGTAAGCATCCTCAACTATCTTTCAGATCTGCATTCTCAAGTTATTTCCCTTATTTTGCTGCTGTCGATTTTGCTCAGAAAATCCATTCTCTGTTGGTTTTTTGACAAAATTCCAAGTTTTAAAGTTGCTCAGAATATCATCACGAACCTACGTACCAATTTTCAGCCAAAACCGATCTGTTTTGCAAAACCCGACTCAAGAACACCATACATTCATCCAAGTCGCAACGCTCACACTCATCCAAGTCGCAACTGACCATTGCGACTTGGTACTATTCACCTCCAAATCGCAACTGACCACTGCGACTTCGTACTATTCACCTCCAAATCGCAACTGACCTGCGACTTCAGCCTTAAATCGCAATGGCGATCAATCTCGGTCACTCCAATCCCATCTCAGTTGTCCTCAATGGAAACAACTACGTTCTGTGGCATCACCATATGTCCATTCTCCTTAAGTCTCATGGACTCTATACCTATGTCACCGGTATATCTACCCTTCCTGTTCAGAAGGAAAAGGAAAGTGCAGTTGAATTTGCAAAACGTATGAATGATTGGGACATCGCCAATGCTCGCATTCTTGGCTTCATAAACGCTTCCACCACTACTGAGATCAATCAACAGTTCCTCGGCTATACCACGACAAAAGGACTCTGGGATTTCCTTGCAAACAGGTACACTTCTACAGGTTTATCTCATCAATATCAGCTGTGGACCACCTTCCAGAACAAAAGGCAACTGCCTGATCAATCAATCAACTCCTACATCTCTGAGATGCAAGCTCTTAGAGATCATCTGAGCCTGGGCGCGCCTCAAGTTTTTGATGAAACTGCTCCGAAATTTACTGCTTACTTCAACCAATTGCACCTGATTACTATTCTCATGGGTCTCACTATTCGCTTTGAGAACGTTAGAGCCTCACTTCTACATCGACATCCTCTTCCTACTCTTGAACAAGCCATCACTGAACTGATAAGTGAAGAAACTCGCCTTCAGCAGTGATTTCCACTACCCTCAGATATTGTGATCTACACTCCCAGCTCAGGGAAATCAAAAGGAAAATGGGGTAACCATGATCAGCCCAGATCTGCAAGCAAGGGGAACAACAGCGAATGTACCTTTTGTCACTCTACTTCCCATCTTCTCCTTAACTGTCCAATTCGAAAATGTCGTTGGTGTGGGATTACACAGCCACGTCACTATGCTTCTGACTGCCCAAAATGTCCATACCCAAAGAACTCTGGTAATCAAAGACAACAGCCCAAGTCTCAGCCAATTGCTGGCTCCATCACTCAGGAATACCCATCGCCAGCACCTACGACACAACACAACAACCACTCAACATCCGATCTCATGGAACTCATGCGCCGAAATCAAGAGCTCATGGAGCAACTTATGACAGGTTCTATGGGTATGAATTCTCAATGCAATGCAACTACACCAGGTAACCCTTGGCTTTTTGACTCTGGATGTTGCAATCACATGACACCTAAGGCGAATGGTTTTGTCTCTAAGCAACCTTCCAGCCTGTTTTCATCAGTCCGCACTGCTGATAATACTCGCTTGCCGGTTTCCTTCAGTGGGACTGTTTCTACCCCTGATATTCAATTACCTGATGTGATGCATATACCAAACTTATCTCTGAGTCTGATTTCAATCACTCAGCTTATGGAAGCCGATCTAATAGTTTTATTTCACTCTACTGGTTGTGTTGTGCAGGATCCAAAGACCAAGCAGATCCTTGGAGTAGGCCGTAAAGTTGGTCGGATGGTTGAAGTGGTCTATCTCCGCCTTCCCTTACCTTCATCCAATTTTGCTGCTTCAGTCTCCAGTACCCCGTCTTTTGAGCTATGGCATGCGCTCTTAGGCCATTTATCTTTAGCTAGGATGAAAGTTTTAGCTAGCTCAGGGCTTTTAGGAAACACTTCCTCTGAAAATGTTTCTTGTCTTTCTTGTCAACTTGGAAAACATCATGCTTTACCTTTTCAAATTAATGACTTTAAATCTGCTTCTGCCTTTGATCTTATTCATTCTGATGTATGGGGACCAGCACCACACCCCTCTATGGGAGGTGCTCGATATTTCGTAATCTTTATTGATGATCACACACGTTTTACGTGGATTTATCTCATGAAAAATCGCTCTGAATTACCCAAACTTTATATCACTTTTGCTCGCATGATCCTAACCCAATTTTCAAAACCCATAAAGATTCTTCGAGCCGATAATGCCATGGAATACAAAGAATCGTCTCTGCTTTTATTTCTTCAATATCAGGGCACTCTTTCTCAGTACTCGTGTCCCGGCACCTCTCCACAAAATGGTCGTGCCGAACGCAAACACCGTCACATCCTTGACACTGTCCGTACCCTCTTAATATCAGCCAAGTGTCCAGAACGTTTTTGGGGTGAAGCAGCCTTCACGGCTGTCTACACCATCAACAGACACCCGACCCCAATTCTCAATCAAAAGTCTCCGTATGAAGTCCTCTATGGAGCTACACCTCCCTATGAACTACTCAAAGTATGGGGTTGTGCTTGCTTTGTTCAGCTACAACCTCATGAACACACCAAACTTGAACCTCGCTCTCGTCTGTGCTGCTTCCTTGGCTATGGAATTGAACATAAAGGATATCGCTGTTGGGACCCAATCTCTAAGAGACTTCGTATCTCCCGTCATGTCACCTTCTGGGAACATCTTCCCTTCTCTACGGTGTCAAAATTTCAGGACCTCATCACTCCTTCTACTTCCTTCTTCACTGACACATCTATCTCTTTAGATTCTCTCCAATTAGACCCTATACTCTCCTCACCATCTGATCCACCAACTTCCGCATCACCTGAGCCTTCCCCTATCTCGTCTGAGCCTTCACCTGACCCTTCCGCATCAACTGAGCCTTCGTCTGCCCCTTCTATGCCAGCTGACCATGATCAATCATCTACACCAACTCCCCGGACTACTTCCGAGCCTTCTGCCGAGTCTATGGATCCTAGCTCCTCCCAACCACCAGATGAGGTAAGACGCTCCGATCGGGTAAGACAAGTTCCTACTCACCTTCGTGATTATCATTGTTATGCTACTTTACTATCCACCCATGAACCCACTTCCTTCAAGGAAGCCAACTCTAACCCTGTTTGGAAGCAAGCTATGACAGAGGAACTTCAGGCACTTGACAAAGCCAATACATGGGATTTGTTCCTCTCCCACCGGGCAAATCACCCATCGGTTGCAAATGGGTCTTCAAAATCAAAACCAAGTCTGATGGATCCATTAATCGATACAAAGCACGCCTTGTGGCAAAAGGCTTCAATCAAGAATATGGCATTGACTACGAGGAAACGTTTGCTCCTGTGGCTAGTGTCACATCTGTTCGTAGTCTTCTCGCCATTGCTGCCACCAAGAAATGGCCACTCTATCAGATGGATGTCAAGAATGCCTTTCTAAATGGCGATCTCGGAGAGGAAGTCTACATGAGACTCCCTCCAGGTGTGACCTCCCGTCAGGGACATGTATGTCGACTTCGAAAAGCCCTCTATGGCCTCAAACAAGCTCCTCGTGCTTGGTTTGAAAAGTTTAGCAACACTGTCATCTCACTGGGTTTTTCTCCAAGTAACTATGATTCTGGCCTGTTTACTCGGACTACTGCTGCAGGTACTATCTTACTTCTGTTGTATGTTGATGACATGATCATCACCGACAGTGACACTACAGGTATCAATCATCTCAAACAATCTCTCAGCTCATGTTTTGAGGTGAAAGATCTTGGTAAACTACACTACTTTCTTGGACTTGAAGTTCTATCAGACTCCTCCGGCATCTATCTCTGTCAAGCCAAGTACATATCAGATCTGTTGTCCAAGGCTGGGATCACAGACAACAAAGTTGCATCTACACCAATTGAGCAAAATCTGCACCTTGCTCCGAATGCTGGAACCCCGTTGAAAGACCCTACAAGGTACCGTCAACTGGTCGGATCTCTGGTCTACCTGACTGTTACTCGACCAGACCTTGCCTATACAGTTCATATAGTTAGCCAATTCATGGCTGCCCCGTGCTCGGATCACTATGCCGATGTTCTTCGTATACTTCGGTATCTCAAAGGGACGATGTTTCATGGGCTTCATTTCTCATCCACTTCATCCTTACAGCTTCGTGCCTTCTCAGATGCTGACTGGGATGGTGACATAACTGACCGCCGTTCCACCACAGGTTATTGTTTCTTCCTTGGTGACTCTCTCATCTCCTGGCGTAGCAAGAAACAATCGCTGACAGCTCGGTCCAGTACTGAAGCAGAATATAGAGCCTTAGCTGATACTACTCAGGAACTTGTATGGCTTCACTGGCTACTCTCTGATATGGGTGCTCATCAATTTTCTCCAACACCATTATGGTGTGACAACACTAGTGCTATTCAGATTGCTCACAATGATGTCTTTCATGAGCGTACAAAGCACATCGAGATTGATTGTCATTTCACTCGTCAACACGTTCTTCGCAAGACGGTTAAACTTTTTCCTATCTCCACCATTGATCAGACTGCAGATATCTTCACCAAAGCCCACCTTCCAGGCCGCTTTAGGACTCTTGTTTCCAAACTCAATTTGTCTCATTCTTCCCCTACTTGAGTTTGAGGGGGGATGTTAGAGTATTATTGTCAATATGTATTGTTCAGGGTCTTTTCTGTAATTATGTGTAACTTCTCTTTTGTATAAATAGTCTCTTAGGGGTCCTTTTCTAGGTTAGACACTTTACTTGTAAACACTCTCTCAATATATGAAAACGGCCGATTCAGCCATCTCGTGTGTCTCTCTATCAATCGACTCTACAATTCTAACAATATTTATATAATTCAATGAGAAAATGTTCAAAACAAGATGAATCAATTGTGTACCTTTATAAGACAAGGTTCGCCTAAAGAAGTTACCAGAATCGACCTTGGCCTAAATTGGTATGGGAAGAAGAAAAAAGTGCTATCTCATAATTGAATATAAATTTCTGATTGCATATAGGAGTAGTTGTTCTCTGAGTGGAAAATAGAGGTACCGTCACTTGTGACACATAACTAAACATAAATTTCTGAAGAGTATATTTTTAGAGAGACACCTCAAGATTACAGTCACCTAGAAAGAACCCATGCTATAACTCATATTCAAAAATCCTATTAAGATGCATGCTTGATCTATAATAAATTATGGGCCTGTTTGTTTTTCTAAAAAAAAGTCTGAAATCCACTTAAATCTGTTTCGTTCAGACATTTGGTCATTAAGACTGTTTGTTTTTAAAAAGGAAAAAAGAGCTTAAAACCTCTCATAGCCTCTTATTTCACAAGAGGTAAATATATCTCTTAAAACCTCTAAACATGCTCTAACTTCTCTCTTCCATGGATCGATGGTGGTGGTGGTGGTGGTGGCGGTGGTGGTGGTGGTGGAGGTAGAGGTGGTGGTGGAGGTGGAGGTGGTGGAGGTGGCGGTGGTGGTGGAGGTGGTGGCGGTGGCGGTGGTGGAGGTGGCGGTGGTGGTGGTGGTGGAGGTGTGGTGGAGGTGGCGGTGGTGGTGGAGGTGGTGGAGGTGGCGGTGTGGTGGCGGTGGAGGTGGTGGTGGTGGAGGTGGAGGTGGAGGGGTGGTGGCGGTGGTGGCTTGTTTAAGTTTTGTGTGTGTGTGTGTGAGAGAGAGAGAGAGAGAGAGAGAGAGAGAGTGAGTGGTGATAGAGTTTGAGAAAATGAATGATTTGAGAAAATGAACGATTTGGTGATAAAACACTCCACCTGACAAAGCTAAAGTAGATCAATATTTTAATATATAATTATTTCATATATTTTTTAATAAATAGATAAAAATGTAAAAGAAATAGATTTTATATTTAATGATTTATTAATTCAGATTCAGATTTCAGACTTCAAATCTTACAAAAACAAACAGTCTTAATGATTCAGATCTCAGATTTCAGCACCATCTCTTAAAAAATAGAAGTGAAATAAGATTTCAGACTTCAGACCTCTTAAAAAACAAACGCAACCTATGTGTCCTTTCAGAAAAAAGATGCAACGGACAAAGGTATGTATACACGTATGTGTGTGTATATATATAGTATATATATATATATATATGTATATATATGTACATACATATATTATCTTTCTTGGTGCAATCTGCTAGATCTCTATCTAGAAGTCCCACTCTTTTGGTGACTTTCTTCCATTCACAAAGAACAACTACATCAACCTCTACACCTTCTATACCAACCAAACCAATTGATAAGTTCAATTATAAAGACCACTACGTCACTGTTAGTTTAACTATTTGCAAGGAGTCCATAGTTCAAGTGACCATTAAGAAATTATCATGACAATTGCTCCAACATATTTTATGACACCAAAAATGGCACTTGTACCCAAAAGTCAGATCTAGCCATTCCAGTTCTAAAAGATCATAACATAAGTTGTTTCTGTTCTTTTCGCTAAAAGTTAAGGCTTATCGGGTACCCTAATCCTGCTAGCATTTCTGAAATAACAGTTGTCTATAGTTTTATCTAGTTCAACACAATTTTCAACACATGTTGCTAAATCATCATGATTTCCAGAAATTTATATGATTCTAGAATGCAAATTATACCTACAAAAAATTTCAATATAAGGGGTCAAGAATAAAATAAAAAAGTTAAGAAGAAGACATCTAAACTCACAAGGCAATATAATACTATTACTTGAATCAAATTTGTGAATGTCTGTAATGGGCCACTCTGAAGCTTTATTTTAAGAATGACTGCCAAAATGACTCCAGCTATAGCAACCGCCTTGCAGAATTACACTGAAAGTATATAACGGGGATGATTTACCCTGTATGTGCAGCTGCTGTAGCATTACATTATAGTCAGAAACTTGAGGTAAGAAAAAGGTTGTGAACAAGTTCAACTCCATAGTTCCATTATGAAGATATTATTACTATTAGTAACAGAAAATAAGACATTATCACTCATAGTTTAAAAGGGATTTATTATGTTCATTTCCCCTGCTGTCACCAACAAAATCTGTGGAAACAAGATCGTCTTCAACGTATCCCAAGACACCCTTCAGCTTGCCTTCTGATTCCTCCCTGATTTCATTTCATTTATCAACACCACCCACATTTAATAAGGTAGTCATCAACACCAACCATTTGTATTTTATCATAGATACAAATATACTCTAATGTCTCGTGAATATATAAGTTGTATATAAATTCGTCATTTAATCGTAAAAAACGTACATAACAAATAAGTAACCATACATCAATCAATCTTAAATCATATTATCATTCAAATTTCAGACATCCATAGAATCTATTTTGTAGGTTCCATTTATATGGTGTGGGGAAAAACGAAGAACGAATGATAACTTTATAGACAAATGTAACTAAATATTGTTGTTTCAGCAAACAACGAAAACACTTGTATTAGGACTTACTTAATAGCAGCCTTGATCTGCTCGTAAGTAGCTTTCTTCTCAAGCCTTACGGTTAAGTCGACAATAGAAACATCCACGGTCGGAACACGGAATGCCATCCCGGTCAATTTGCCATTAAGGGTCGGCAACACTTTACCAACAGCCTACATTGATGGAAACAAATTACAAGGTTGTAAGAATATCCAATTAAATATTTAAGTCATTATTATTACGACAAATAATTCTTTTACATAATTTAGTACGATACCATTGTTTGACTCAGCAACCCATTTGATCAATGAATAACCAGAGTTTAAAAGCTTTGAAACACTTTATAGCAACACATGAGAATTCATCTTCACACATGAGAATTGAGGGTGGGGAGTAGGAGAGGAACGATCGTGGAGGAGGAGAAGATGAATTGAAAAAAAACTGAATCTTGAAAAACTGCTAAAAGAAAAGTATATTGATTCAATAGAAATACTATAACCTAAATGAAATTGTCTCACAAACTGCCATGAACCTCCTTATCTCGTGAAACTGCTCCAACTCCACCAGGTCTGCATCCTGTAAAAGTAACTGGTATTCTGATATTAAAACTAGGAAACTAGGAGGGTGAACCCTCTATATATACAAGATACAAACCCTAAAAGACACCTAAACAAGGCCCATGGGCCGTAGCCCAATATACACTAAATATACAATTAACACTCCTCCTCAAGTTGGAGCATAAATGTTAATCATGCCCAACTTGTTACAAATAAAATCTATTTGAGTTTTCCGGAGAGGTTTAGTGAGGATGTCCGCAAGCTGAAAGTCTGTCTTAACTTGAATTGGTTGAATGGATGGAAGGTCTGCTTGTGTGCCTACAACTCGATCTCTGATAAGATGACAGTCAACCTCAATGTGCTTCGTCCGCTCATGAAATACTTGATTTTTTGCTATATGAATAGATGATTGACTATCGCAGTATAACCGCATCAAGTTATTAGAAACTACACCGAGCTCTATGAGAAGACGACGAACCCATATCATCTCTGATGTAACATCTGCCATGGCTCTATATTCTGATTCAGCACTAGATCTAGATACTCTGTGTTGCTTCTTACTCTTCCACGATACAAGATTTCCTCCAACAAATACACAATACCCGGTAGTAGATCGTCGAGAGATCGGGCAACCTGCCCAATCTGCATCTGAAAAACCAGATATCCGACCATCTCCTTCTTCTGTAAAAGCACCCACACGACAATGCCCCTGATCAGAATATAAGATGCCAAGACCTGGTGTGGTCTTGAGATATCTCAGGACACGAAGAGCAGCATCCCAGTGTCCAGTGTATGGAGCAGCCATGAATTGGCTCAGGACACTGACGGTAAAGGAAATATCTGGTCGTGTGACTGTTAAATAATTAAGCTTCCCGACCAATCGTCTGTAGCGCTCAGGATCCTTCATCGGATCTCCGTCCTCTGGATGGAGCTTCCTTGTAGGAAGCATTGGAGTATCAACGGGCTTGCAACCCAGTAAGCCACATTCGGTCAACATATCAAGGACATACTTCCGTTGAGAGAGAAGTATTCCTTGTGGAGAGCGAGATACCTCTATGCCAAGGAAGTACCGAAGTCGACCTAAGTCGCTTATCTGAAACTGCGACTGAAGAAACTATTTGAGTTTGGTAATCCCGACCTCATCATCCCCTGTAATTATGATGTCATCAACATAAACCACTACAATAATTCTTTTGCCCTGCCGGTGTCTAAAGAACACAGAATGATTAGATGCACTGCGAACCATCCCAAATTCTCCCATAACACTAGAAAATCGACCAAACCATGCCCTGAGAGACTGCTTAAGACCATATAAAGAATGACGTAATCTGCAAACTTTCGAGGCCTCCTCCTCGAAAATGAACCCAGGTGGCTGCTCCATATATACCTCCTCCTCAAGAACACCATTAAGAAAGGCGTTCTTGACATCAAGCTGATGGAGCGGCCAATGATGAATGGCAGGCAATACAAATACGGACAGACGGCATTTTAGCAACCGGTGAGAAAGTTTCATCATAATCAATGCCGTATGCCTGAGAATACCCTTTAGCAACTAACCGAGCCTTCAGGCGATGTAGGGAGCCATCCGGGTGTAGTTTAACTGTAAATACCCAACGACAACCAACAATACGTTTTCCCGGAGGAAGTGTTTCAAGATCCCAGGTATGATTAGCCCAAAGAGCCCCTAACTCGTCTTCCATAGCCTGTCTCCATCCTGGGTGAGCTAGAGCAGTCGTCACATCTCTGGGAATTGGGTAGGAATCAAGGGTACTGGTATAGGCTTTAGACTCGGGGGAGAGGTGAGAGTAGGCAACATAATCCTGAATAGGATAACCGGTGTAGTGTCGAGGTTCTTTGCGAAAGGCAATAGGTATATCGGGAAATGGTGCTCCAGGAGGATCATAGATAGGAACATCAGGTGTAGGAGAGGTGTGTCAGGCTCATTTGTGGGAAGTGGAACTGAGGATGGACCAGAGTCATGGTTCGGTTGTGAATTAAGTGGCTCTGTTGTTTGATCCTTACGTCGTCGAGCATATGTGAAAAGTAACGATGGAGGTTCTGCCGGTAGGCCCGTGGTAGCAAGAGTCAGAGCGTCTGAGACCGGAGGAACAGAGGGTACAGCGGACACAGGAAAAGTCGAAATAAGGTGAGAGTCGGGTATGTCAAGATCAGGGAACGGGTCGGAAATGGGATGGGAATGTTCGAGGAAGTAAGGGCATGACTCATGGAATGTGACATCGGCACTAGTAAAGTAGCGGTGAAGAGAGGGACTATAACACCGATACCCTTTCTGGACTCGTGAGTAACCAAGGAAGACACAACGAATGGCTCGTGGATCAAGTTTAGTGAGTTGTGGACGATGATCATGAACATAGGCTACGCATCCAAAAATTCTGGGTGCAAGAGGAAAGGGAGTTCCTTTAGGAAAGAGTACAGAAAAGGGGGATTTACCATGAAGGACAGGTGTAGGCATGCGGTTAATCAGATACGCGGCAGTAAGAATCACGTCCCCCCATAATCGTTTAGGGACACGGGATTGAAACATGATTGTTCGAGCAACATCCAACAAATGGCGATTCTTGCGTTCAGCAACACCATTTTGTTGGGATGTATATACGCACGAAGATTCATGAACAATGCCGTGTGTTTTCAAATACGAAGAGAAGTCAGTAGAGAAGTATTCCTTTGCATTATCGGATCGTAAAGTTTTGATTGATGAGTTAAATTGGTTTTGAACATCTGAATGAAATTCGGAAAAAATGGTAAATACTTCACGACGAGATTTTAATAAATAAACCCAAGTAGCACGAGAATAATCATCAATAAAAGTAATAAAGTACTGAAAGCCCAAAGTAGACGTTATAGGGCAAGGACCCCATACATCAGAATGCACGAGTTCAAAAGAAAAACTGACTCTACTAGACACTCTAGGGGGATAGGGATGCCTGGTGTGTTTACCAAGCTGACATGACTCACAATGAAAATTAATAGACGAAAGTGGATGGCCTAGCCGACAGTGAGCCTCCCTTATACTAGAATCACATATGTTTGCTGTAGGACGTGAAGGTAAGGATAAACGGTAGAGACCTCTTGATTCAAAGCCTGTGCCAATCAGTCGGTTCGTCCCCATTTCCTGAAAAATACAGCGAGTAGGAAAAAATGTGACAGAGCAGTTATTTTGTTTTGTAATTTGACTTACTGAACAAAGACTATCAGGAAATTTAGGAACAAACAAAATAGAGGAGAGGCGTAGGTTTGTCGAATTGTTAATGGATCCAATGCCCTGAACTGGGCATGAAGATCCATCAGTAAGACGAACGGGTGGATGAAATGCTTTATGTAGGCTAGAAAGGATACCTTGATTCCCAGTCATGTGATGAGTAGATCCAGAATCAATAACCCAAGATGAATCAAGACTGGAAAACGTACCTGAATTGGCCGAGTTGGCGCGCGAAGTTGGGGAGATCGACTGGGAGACTAGGTGTTGTTGGAGTAGGTGATAGTCCTCCTCATTAAGCGTGTAGGCTAGAGTTTGATCAGCAAGCTCACCAGTAGTGGCAATTCGAGCTTTGGGATGAGGAGGTGGCTGAGATCCAGGAGAACGATTCGGACAATTCCACTTCGTGTGTCCGAATTCCTTGCAATAGTTACAATGAATACCACTTCCACGTCCAATACCCTTCTTTGGAAACACATACGAACCTCGGCCAGTACCCCTACCAGTAGAAGTATGCATGGCAGATGTGTCAGTAGTGGTTGCATCCGGACCATACATTTCCCGTAACAGATGATACGTGGATGCAACAGAGGATGTAGCGGTAGGGTTGCTCAACAATAAGGGGCGAGCATTAGAGTATTTAGGTGATGGACCAGCAATAAACATCATTACATCCATCTTGTCGTTCCGCTCCTCCTGAATCTTCAAATCAGTAGTGGGTGGAAACATGGTCCGTAGTTTATCCCGAAGTTTTGAGAATCAGGTAAAATAGTCGGTGAATGAAGAGTCACCTTGCTCGGCTCTTCTATAGGCTTGGACCACAGAATATGCATGAGATAGAGATTCCTTTGCCGAGAAGGATGAGGAAAGATGATCCCACATTCCTTTCACAGTGGGAAAGTTTTGAGCAATGGTAAGTATCTGTGGTTCCATAGCATTCCACAAGGCCATCTGAATTCCACTGTCATCAATATACCATTCCCGGAGAATCGGATCAGGAGGCTGTTTAGTCAGATGATCTGATTTGTCTACGCTTGCAAGACCTTTCTGAACGAATAGACTCCAAGAACTCCAATTACTAGAGTCGAGTTTCACAGGAATGCGTAAAACCGAAGCAAAGTGTAACGTCCCGAAAATTACAATAAATTTGAACTTTTAAAAATACCATTTTAGTTAAATAAACCCACAAGTGTTTAAATCCAAATAAACGCTTTATCAAAATTTCGTAAGTTAAACAACCAACCCAATAAAACAACGGAAAATGTAATAGGTCTAAACATAATGTCTCAAAATAAATAATGATGAAAGTCTTCACAACGCGCCAGTGTGTACCGTCACGCCTTACTGCCACTCGTACCTGAAACAATAATTTGTAGGGAAAGGGTAAGCACGAAGCTTAGTGAATTCAAACACGTACATAAAATAGCAATCATATAAACACCATCCCTATCAGCAGATAGACATAAACAAACATTACATGCCATCTAAGAACATATCCTAAACAAGCAAACTCATGCAAGAACACCTGTGTATGTATCCATCGGTCTCCCCGAATTCATACAACACCTATGCATGTATCCCTCGGTCTCCCCGAGTTCATACAACACCCATGTACGTATTCCTCGGTCTCCCCGAGTTTCATACAACACCCAAGGTCTTATACTAGACAGTGACTCGGCCTAGTACTACACATAAACAAATCAGCTAACACACACACGAACTACAACAGTGCACATATAATCCCTATCTTACGCAGTGAGTGAACTCACCTCGAATAGCAGTGCAGAACTCCACGAACAGCAACAAGAACCCGTCCACTCCCACTCACTTATTTCCGCCTAAAGAAGTGTTATAAAGAGTCAATACGTAGCCCCAACCCGAAATTACAACTACTAGTCTAAAATGTGCATTTTCCGGTTTTTGGTCTAAAACTGCAGGTCTGCTCGTGACCTGTTTAGGCCCCCTTAAACCCACCAAACCAGAAATATAATTCCATATTTAGAAAGTCCTATGTCTTAGCTTTCCAGGGACATATCGCACGCGTTCATCCGAGGTCCCTACTATTTTATATAAATTTTCCAAGACAAACTACCCAAACAGTGAAATCCGGACCAGTCTGTACTAATTGCCAATTTGGCCATAGCTAGAGGCCTTATTAATTTTTCTGCAAAACATACGAAACACAATAGACACAATTTGTGAAACTTGTGCACTAGTTTCACCTCAATCAGAGCTTCCTAGATTATTCTACGGATTTTACAAAACAGGGACAGATTAGACATTTTTCACATGAAATCATAACTTTGGTTTCTCGGTTTAGGGTTTAGGCATTTAAGGTTTAGGGTTAGGGTTTAGGCATCTAATGGCCGATTTAAACAAGCACCACCCACTGCCACCTCAGGCAGTGGTGGTCGGCGACGGCGTGGGAGCGGCAGCCACCACTGGCGGTGGTGGTGGTCGGCGGCGACTTTACAACTACGCAAGAAAGAAAAAGAAAGAAGAGAGAACCTTACCTCTCGGGACAACGCAACAACACCCAACGAAATCCGGTTCCGTCCTCTACCAGGTCGTCGTCGTCTCTCTCTCTCTCTCGTCGGCAAGAAAAACAGCGGCAGCGGCGCCGACGGTGTTGTGTGGTTCGGCGGTGACAGCAAAAGGAAAGAAGGGCAGGGACGGCGTAGGGTTCGTGTGGTTTGTTTCTTGCGTGCGACTCCAAAAATGAAAACGAGAGGGGAGGGGGTCGGTTCTTGAAGCCGATCCCCATGCAAACATTTACCCCCTTTGTTCACTTTTAGTCCCTGTATTTCCAAACCCTTGCAAAACCAATAATGTTTAACCAATTTAGCCCTTCTTTTTTTTTTTACAATATTTCTTCACTTTTGGTATTTTCCGTCAAAACTCGCTAATAAAATTCGATTAGAGAAATATATTAAATAATTAAATAAATGCATACCAGGACACGGGCTTTACAACTCTCCCCCGCTTGAATTAGACTTCGTCCTCGAAGTCTATGTCCGCGAATAGTTCCAGATAGTTCTCCCGCATCTCAGCTTCGGGTTCCCAAGTCCACTCAGAACCCTTTCGGTGTTGCCACTGGACTTTCACCAAGCCAATTACCTTGTTGCGCAAGGTCTTCGTCTTCCTCTCAATAATGGCAATCGGCTTCTCCACGTAATTAAGCCGCTCATCGATCTGAATATCCTCGAGATGAATCACCGCAGACTCATCCACCACACACTTCTGCAACTGAGACACGTGGAAAGTATTGTGGATCAAACTCAGCTCGTCCGGTAACTCTAAGCGGTAATCTACCTTTCCCACTCGAGCAATGACATTGTAAGGTCCAATGTAACGGGGTCCCAACTTTCCCCGTTTACGAAACCGAATCACCCCTTTCCAGGGTGAAGCCTTCAGCAAAACATAACCCCCCACCTGAAACTCCAAGTCTGATCGTCTCTTGTCGGCGTAACTCTTCTGCCGACTCTGTGCAGTAACTAAACGGTCCCGCACCATCCGTATCATCTCAGTCGTCTTCAGCACAATATCAGTGCTCCCCCATACTCGTTGACCAACCTCGCCCCAACAAATGGGCGTCCTGCACTTCCTACCATACAACATCTCGTACGGCGGCATGCCAATACTGGAATGGAAGCTATTGTTGTAGGAAAACTCCGCCAAAGGAAGGTACTGATCCCAACTACCTCCAAATTCGATAGCACATGCCCGAAGCATATCCTCAAGGGTTTGAATAGTACGCTCACTCTGTCCGTCGGTCTGTGGATGAAAAGTCGTGCTAAAATGTAACCGCGTACCCATCTCCTCCTGAAACTTCTCCCAAAACCAGGAGGTAAAACGGGTGTTCCTGTCAGAGACAATCGAAACTGGCACTCCGTGCCTGACTATAATCTCTCGGACGAAAATCTCTGCGAGCTTCTCCACCGAGGAGCTCTCCCTGATGGCCAAAAAGTGAGCACCCTTGGTCAGACGATCGACGACCACCCAAATAGCATCGTTTCCACTTGGGGTCCTTGGGAGTTTAGTAATGAGATCCATCGTGATCTGCTCCCATTTCCATACCGGAATCTTTAAAGGCTTCAACTTCCCATGCGGCCGCTGGTGCTTAGCCTTGACTTTCCGACAAGTCATACTTGGCGACATCCCGCTTCATGCAGGGCCACCAAAAATCCTCACGCAGATCGCGGTACATCTTCGTAGCTCCCGGATGAATAGGAAATTTGGACTTATGCGCCTCGTCCATCAATATCTGCCTGTTTCCACCAGTGAAGGGAACCCAAACTCGACCATACCGTGTCAATAAGCCTCGACTATCACTGGAAAAATTTGGAATTTCACCCGAAATTCTCTCGCGTTTGACATTCTCGTCTAGAATCGCCACTTTATGAGCATTACCTATCAACTCAAGGAGAGGTGCAACCACTGTCAACCGCTGACACAAACCCCGAAGTGGCTCTCCAACCGGATGTCAACTAAGTGCGTCCGCAACAACATTCGCTTTACCCGGGTGGTAAAGTATCTCACAATCATAATCTTTGACTACGTCGAGCCACCTCCTCTGTCGCATATTGAGGTTTTGCTGGTCCATCAAGTATTTGAGGCTTTTATGGTCAGTGTATATCGTACACTTGACGCCATACAAGTAATGCCTCCAAATCTTGAGAGCAAACACCACTGCTCCCAACTCTAGGTCATGTGTCGGGTAGTTCGCCTCATGAGGTTTCAACTGCCTCGAAGCGTAAGCTATAACCTTACCGCGTTGCATGAGCATGGCGCCCAATCCCTGGTGAGAAGCGTCACAATACACTACCAGATCCTCCATACCCTCGGGCAAAGTCAACACCGGAGCCTCGCATAAACGCCTGCGTAGCTCCTCAAAAGCCCTCTGCTGCTCTTCACCCCAACTAAAAGCCGCAGATTTCTTCGTCAATCAGGTCATAGGTAATGCAATCTTGGAGAAATCCTGAATAAATCTCCGATAGTACCCTGCTAACCTAAGTAAACTCCGTACTTCAGTGGGAGTCTTCGGCACCTCCCACCGCATCACTGCTGAGATCTTGGTCGGATCGACCATAATACCCTTCTGGTTCACGACATGTCCTAGGAATTGGACCTCTAGTAACCAGAACTCACACTTGGAGAACTTAGCATAAAGTTTCTCCCGCCTCAAAACCTTCAAAACTTCTCGTAAATGCGTCTCATGCTCTTCCTTCGACTTCGAATATACGAGAATGTCGTCGATGAACACAATCACCGACCGATCCAGCATCGGGATACACACCCTGTTCATGAGGTCCATGAACGTTGATGGTGCATTGGTGAGCCCGAAAGGCATCACTACAAACTCATAATGGCCATAACGTGTACGAAATGCCGTCTTCTCCGTATCCTCACCCCTCACCCGCATCTGATGATACCCTGATCTTAAATCAATTTTAGAGAACCACGAGGCTCCCTGTAACTGGTCGAACAAGTCATCGATCCTTGGCATAGGATAACGATTCTTTACCGTAAGCTTATTCAACTCACGGTAGTCTATACACATCCGTTGGGACCCGTCCTTCTTCTTCACAAACAGAATCGGGGCTCCCCACGGTGAACAACTCGGCTTGATGAACTCCTTTTCGAGAAGTTCCTGTAACTGAGTGTACAACTCCTTCATTTCCGGTGGAGCCAGGCGATAAGGTGCCTTGGCCACCGGAGCAGCACCCGGAACCAAGTCAATGCGGAACTCTACCTGTCGCTCGAAAGGTATCCCCGGCAAATCGTCGGGAAATACGTCAGTAAACTCCCGTACAACTGGCACATCCTCCGCAGTCTTCTTCTCCCCGTCACCGCGCGTGTCTATCACATACGCTAAATATCCCTGGCCACTGTGATGTAAGTACCTACGAGCCCTCGCAGCCGAACATATTGTTGAGGTCCGCCCGGGCGAGTCGCCCTGAACTAGCAGTTCTCCCCCGCTTGGGGTTCGAACTCGTACTTGTTTGCGACGACAAACAATCTCTGCATCGAAAGCATCCATCCAATCCATGCCCATAATCACGCACAACTCACGCATCGGAATCAAATCAATAGGGAATCTCACACCAAAGATTTCCAAGGTACACCCACGATACACGTCAGTAACCGTCAAGGTCCTATCATCAGCAACCTCAACCACAAGTGGACAGCCTAACCGTCCGACACTACGGCCCAAACGCTCACTAAAAGTGTGAGACACGAAAGAATGAGTAGCCCCGCTATCAAACATCACCACAGCAGGCACTGAGTTAACTAAGAACGTACCTGATCATACAGTTCAAGCAAAATGTAACTACATATAAAATCAATAATCAATAAAATCAAGTGATGAAATATACCTGTCACCACTTTAGGCGTAGCCTGTGCCTCATCCACCTTCAATTGATGAACTCTACCTCGGGCCGCCTCGGTTCCAGCCTGACCCACACGACCATCAGTAATACGCAAAGGAGCAGCCGCAGGAGCTCTTTGTGCCCCACCCCCATCAGCAACCCTCGGATTCGGGCAGTTGTCCTTCACGTGGCCCGTCTGTTTGCAGTTAAAACAGACCATCAGTGGTACCCTACAATCACGACCGTAGTGTCCCACCTGGCCACACTTGAAACATTTATCATCTCTCCTTCCGTTACTATCCCTGGGCTTAAACCCACCACTTCTTTGACTCGAGCGCGAGTCCGAAAACCTCGTTTTCTTTGGAACAGCTGATACTGGTGCCACGGTCTGCACCTCCTTCATCTTCTTAGACTGCGTCTCCAACTCAAGTTCCCGTCTCCGAGCAGCCTCCATCATCGCAGCAAGTGTAGCATACTGCGCAGTACTCACGAACTCCCTGATCTCGGTGCGTAACATATCCTTGTACCGCGTCATCTTCATGTCCTCAGAAGCAGCATACTGAGGACAGAATAGTGCCATCTCCGTGAATTTCCAGTTTATCTCCTTCACGGTCTCCATAGTCTGTGTGACCTCCAAGAATTCTTTAGCAATCCTCTCCATCTCCACTGGAGGCACATACTCTGCACGAAAACGTACGATGAACTCCTCCCAGGTCAAAGTAGTGCGCTCATTAGGCGTCAAAGCAGTAGCACACCAGTCTTCCGCTCCGTCTCGTAACAGATTCACCGCGAAGCGAACCTTCAGGTTCTCAGGACAGCCACTGGTAAGGAATGCGCACTCCATATCCGAGATCCAGCGCATACTGACGATCGGATTCGAGTCTCCCTTGAACTCAGGAGGAGAACAAGCAGAGAGATCCCGATACTGAAACTCCCTCGCTCGAGGCTGCCCAACCACATGGGGTGGAATCGCCGCGATACGCTCCTCCATCAATACTACTACCTCATCACGAATGGCGGTAATAATTTCGGGGATCGCCTCCCTAATAGCACGTGTCACCTCAGCCGCAATCATCTCACGTATCTGCTCGGCAGTAAATCCAGTACCAGCGTCTGGGTTAACATTGTTGTTCCTCCTTGTGATGGCCATTCTGGGTAGATATTACAACGAGTTATTAGCACACATTAAATCCTGCTAACTACACTCACGCTCAACTCCTCGGGTTTCCCGTGACTTTCTCCGATCCGAGCACGGATCCTGTGCTTTAGATAGTAGGAGCTCTACTACTATCTTCCACACCTATCCCTGCTCGTTTTGAGTCCCATCCCGGAGTGCCCAAGTAGTTTCTTGCCGATAATTCTAACCCATATGCCCGTACCAGCATATTTCGACACTCTTCCTAGTTTACTAGGAATTTCACCCCATCCCACTACCCTTGCTTTGACGAAATCTCCACTAATCATGACAAGTCGCCTCGCGAATGCACAGTCGCATACAGTGTGAAACCAGATAGACATTCGGATAAGAGATTCTATTCCACAACGGTTAGACTCAAACAAGAGTTGCACAATAGAACTAAATCAAACATTCTAAGGCTATTTGGTTCCTACTGCATACAACTTATAAGGCATTCACTTAACAACCTACCAGGACTAGCATAAATTCTTACTAGCAAGTAACAATCATGCAGTACAGTGTAATAAGCACCAGGCAATCTAGCATACATACCCCTATGTCCTAGAAAGCAATAAATTACACTAAGTACTCTACCTTTTCCCTTGGCATCGGCTGACTGTACACACTGCGCCTTCGATCACCGTTTCTAAAACTTACTTTTCCTTTCTTTTATTTCTCAGAACTTTTAAAAGAAACATCCCGAGCCGCAAACTTGAGTTCAAACACACCGAAATGTGTTTGATTCGCTCAAGTTGTGCTCTGATACCAACTTGTAACGTCCCGAAAATTACAATAAATTTGAACTTTTAAAAATATCATTTTAGTTAAATAAACCCACAAGTGTTTAAATCCAAATAAACGCTTTATCAAAATTTCGTAAGTTAAACAACCAACCCAATAAAACAGCGGAAAATGTAATAGATATAAACATAATGTCTCAAAATAAATAATGATGAAAGTCTTCACAACGCGCCAGTGTGTACCGTCACGCCTTACTGCCACTCGTACCTGAAACAATAATTTGTAGGGAAAGGGTAAGCACGAAGCGTATTGAATTCAAACACGTACATAAAATAGCAATCATATAAACACCATCCCTATCAGCAGATAGACATAAACAAACATTACATGTCAGTCTAAGAACATATCCTAAACAAGCAAACTCATGGAAGAACACATGTGTATGTATCCATCGGTCTCCCCAAATTCATACAACACCTGTGCATGTATCCCTCGGTCTCCCCGAGTTCATACAACACCCAAGGTCTTATACTAGACACTGACTCGGCCTAGTACTACACACAAACAAATCAGCTAACACACACACGAACTACAGCAGTGCACATATAATCCCTATCCTACGCAGTGAGTGAACTCACCTTGAATAGCAGCGGTGCCGGCGGTGTTGTGTGGTTTGGCGGTGACAGCAAAAGGAAAGAAGGGCAGGGACGGCGTAGGGTTCGTGTGGTTTGTTTCTTGCGTGCGACTCCAAAAACAAAAACGAGAGGGGAGGGGGTCGGTTCTTGAAGCTGATCCCCATGCAAACATTTACCCCCTTTGTGCACTTTTAGTCCCTGTATTTCCAAACCCTTGCAAAACCAATAATGTTTAACCAATTTAGCCCTTCTTTTTTTTTTTACAATATTTCTTCACGTGTGGTCTTTTCCGTCAAAACTCGCTAATAAAATTCGATTAGAGAAAATATATTAAATAATTAAATAAATGCATACCGGGACACGGGCTTTACAACTCTCCCCCGCTTGAATTAGACTTCTTCCTCGAAGTCTATGTCCGCGAATAGTTCCGGATAGTTCTCCCGCATCTCAGCTTCGTGTTCCCAAGTCCACTCAGAACCCTTTCGGTGTTGCCACTGGACTTTCACCAAGCCAATTACCTTGTTGCGCAAGGTATTCGTCTTCCTCTCAATAATGGCAATCGGCTTCTCCACGTAATTAAGCCGCTCATCGATCTGAATATCCTCGAGATGAATCACCGCAGACTCATCCACCACACACTTCTGCAACTGAGACACGTGGAAAGTATTGTGGATCAAACTCAGCTCGTCCGGTAACTCTAAGTGGTAAGCTACCTTTCCCACTCGAGCAATGACCTTGTAAGGTCCAATGTAACGGGGTCCCAACTTTCCCCGTTTACGAAACCGAATCACCCCTTTCCGGGGCGAAACCTTCAGCAAAACATAATCCCCCACCTGAAACTCCAAGTCTGATCGTCTCTTGTCGGCGTAACTCTTCTGCCGACTCTGTGCAGTAACTAAACGGTCCCGCACCATCTGTATCATCTCAGTCGTCTTCAGCACAATATCAGTGCTCCCCAATACTCGTTGACCAACCTCGCCCCAGCAAATGGGCGTCCTGCACTTCCTACCATACAACATCTCGTACGGCGGCATGCCAATACTGGAATGGAAGCTATTGTTGTAGGTAAACTCCGCCAAAGGAAGGTACTGATCCCAACTACCTCCAAATTCGATAGCACATGCCCGAAGCATATCCTCAAGGGTCTGAATAGTACGCTCACTCTGTCCGTCGGTCTGCGGATGAAAAGTCGTGCAAAAATGTAACCGCGTACCCATCTCCTCCTGAAACTTCTCCCAAAACCGGGAGGTAAAACGGGTGTCCCTGTCAGAGACAATCGAAACTGGCACTCCGTGCCTGGCTATAATCTCTCGCACGAAAATCTCTGCGAGCTTCTCCGCCGAGGAGCTCTCCCTGATGGCCAAAAAGTGAGCACTCTTGGTCAGACGATCGACGACCACCCAAATAGCATCGTTTCCATGTGGGGTCCTTGGGAGTTTAGTAATGAGATCCATCGTGATCTGCTCCCATTTCCATACCGGAATCTTTAAAGGATGCAACTTCCCATGCGGCCGCTGGTGCTTAGCCTTGACTTTCCGACAAGTCAAGCATTCTTCTACATACTTGGCGACATCCCGCTTCATGCAGGGCCACCAAAAATCCTCCCGCAGATCGCGGTACATCTTCGTAGCTCCCGGATGAATAGAAAATTTGGACTTATGCGCCTCGTCCATTAATATCTGCCCGTTTCCACCAGTGAAGAGAACCCAAACTCGACCATACCGTGTCAATAATCCTCGACTATCACGGGAAAAATTTGGAACTTCACCCAAAATTCTCTCGCGTTTGACATTCTCGTCTAGAATCGCCACTTTCTGAGCATTACCTATCAACTCAAGGAGAGGTGCAACCACTGTCAACCGCTGACACAAACCCCAAAGTGGCTCTCCAACTGGATGTCGACTAAGTGCGTCCGCAACAACATTCGCTTTACCCGGGTGGTAAAGTATCTCACAATCATAATCTTTGACTACGTCGAGCCACCTCCTCTGTCGCATATTGAGGTTTTGCTGGTCCATCAAGTATTTGAGGCTTTTATGGTCAGTGTATATCGTACACTTGACGCCATACAAGTAATGCCTCCAAATCTTGAGAGCAAACACCACTGCTCCCAACTCTAGGTCATGTGTCGGGTAGTTCACCTCATGAGGTTTCAACTGCCTCGAAGCGTAAGCTATAACCTTACCGCACTGCATGAGCACGACGCCCAATCCCTGGTGAGAAGCATCACAATACACTACCAGATCCTCCATACCCTCGGGCAAAGTCAACACCGGAGCCTCGCATAAACGCCTGCGTAGCTCCTCAAAAGCCCTCTGCTGCTCTTCACCCCAACTAAAAGCCGCAGATTTCTTCGTCAATCGGGTCATAGGTAATGCAATCTTGGAGAAATCCTTAATAAATCTTCGGTAGTACCCTGCTAACCCAAGAAAACTCCGTACTTCAGTGGGAGTCTTCGGCACCTCCCACCACATCACTGCTGAGATCTTGGTCGGATCGAACATAATACCCTTCTGGTTCACGACATGTCCTAGGAATTGGACCTCTAGTAACCAGAACTCACACTTGGAGAACTTAGCATAAAGTTTCTCCCGCCTCAAAACCTTCAAAACTTCTCGTAAATGCGTCTCATGCTCTTCCTTCGACTTCGAATACACGAGAATGTCGTCGATGAACACAATCACCGACCGATCCATCATCGGGATACACACCCTGTTCATGAGGTCCATGAACGCTGATGGTGCATTGGTGAGCCCGAAAGGCATCACTACAAACTCGTAATGGCCATAACGTGTACGAAATGCCGTCTTCTCCGTATCCTCACCCCTCACCCGCATCTGATGATACCCCGATCTTAAATCAATTTTAGAGAACCACGAGGCTCCCGGTAACTGGTCAAACAAGTCATCGATCCTTGGCAGAGGATAACGATTCTTTACCGTAAGCTTATTCAACTCACGGTAGTCTATACACATCCGTTGAGACCCGTCCTTCTTCTTCACAAACAGAATCGGGGCTCCCCACGGTGAACAACTCGGGTTGATGAACTCCTTTTCGAGAAGTTCCTGTAACTGAGTGTACAACTCCTTCATTTCCGGTTGAGCCAGGCGATAAGGTGCCTTGGCCACCGGAGCAGCACCCGGAACCAAGTCAATGCGGAACTCTACCTGTCGCTCGGGAGGTATCCCCGGCAAATCGTCGGGAAATACGTCAGTAAACTCCCATACAACTGGCACATCCTCCGCAGTCTTCTTCTCCCCGTCACCGCGCGTGTCTATCACATACGCTAAATATCCCTGGCCACTGTGTTGTAAGTACCTACGAGCCCTCGCAGCCGAACATATTGCTGAGGTCCGCTCGGGCGAGTCGCCCTGAACTAGCAGTTCTCCCCCGCTTGGGGTTCGAACTCGTACTTGTTTGCGACGACAAACAATCTCTGCATCGAAAGCATCCATCCAATCCATGCCCACAATCACGCACAACTCACGCATCGGAATCAAATCAATAGGGAATCTCACACCAAAGATTTCCAAGGTACACCCACGATACACGTCGGTAACCGTCAAGGTCCTATCATCAGCAACCTCAACCACAAGTGGACAGCCTAACCGTCCGACACTACAGCCCAAACGCTCACTAAAAGTGTGAGACACGAAAGAATGAGTAGCCCCGCTATCAAACATCACCACAACAGGCACTGAGTTAACTAAGAACGTACCTGATCATACAGTTTAAGCAAAATGTAACTACATATAAAATCAATAATCAATAAAATCAAGTGATGAAATATACCTGTCACCACTTTAGGCGTAGCCTGTGCCTCATCCACCTTCAATTGATGAACTCTACCTAGGTCCGCCTCGGTTCCAGCCTGACCCACACGACCATCAGTAATACGCAAAGGAGTAGCCGCATGAGCTCTTTGTGCCCCACCCCCATCAGCAACCCTCGGATTCGGGCAGTTGTCCTTCACGTGGCCCGTCTGTTTGCAGTTAAAACAGACCATCAGTGGTACCCTACAATCACGACCGTAGTGTCCCACCTGGCCACACTTGAAACATTTATCATCTCTCCTTCCGTTACTATCCCTGGGCTTAAACCCACCACTTCTTTGACTCGAGCGCGAGTCCGAAAACCTCGTTTTCTTTGGAACAGCTGATACTGGTGCCACGGTCTGCACCGCCTTCCTCTTCTTAGCCTGCGTCTCCAACTCAAGTTCCCGTCTCCGAGCAGCCTCCATCATCGCAGCAAGTGTAGCATACTGCGCAGTACTCACGAACTCCCTGATCTCGGTGCGTAACATATCCTTGTACCGCGTCATCTTCATGTCCTCAGAAGCAGCATACTGAGGACAGAATAGTGCCATCTCCGTGAATTTCCAGTTCATCTCCTTCACGGTCTCCGTAGTCTGTGTGAGCTCCAAGAATTCTTTAGCAATCCTCTCCATCTCCACTGGAGGCACATACTCTGCACGAAAACGTACGACGAACTCCTCCCAGGTCAAAGTAGTGCGCTCATTAGGCGTCAAAGCAGTAGCACACCAGTCTTTCGCTCCGTCTCGTAACAGATTCACCGCGAAGCGAACCTTCAGGTTCTCAGGACAGCCACTGGTAAAGAATGCGCACTCCATATCCGAGATCCAGCGCATACTGACGATCAGATTCGAGTCTCCCTTGAACTCAGGAGGAGAACAAGCTGAGAGATCCCGATACTGAAACTCCCTCGCTCGAGGATGCCCAACCAGAGTGGGTGGAATCGCCGCGATGCGCTCCTCCATCAATACTACTACCTCATCACGAATGGCAGTAATAATTTTGGGGATCGCCTCCCCAATAGCATGTGTCACCTCAGCCGCAATCATCTCACGTATCTGCTCGGCAGTAAATCCAGTACCAGCGTCTGGGTTAACATTGTTGTTCCTCCTTGTGATGGCCATTCTGGGTAGATATTACAACGAGTTATTAGCACACATTAAATCCTGCTAACTACACTCACGCTCAACTCCTCGGGTTTCCCGTGACTTTCTCCGACCCGAGCATGGATCCTGTGCTTTAGATAGTAGCAGCTCTACTACTTTCTTCCACACCTATCCCTGTTCGTTTCGAGTCCCATCCCGGAGTGCCCAAGTAGTTTCTTGCCGATAATTCTAACCCATATGCCCGTACCAGCATATTTCGACACTCTTCCTAGTTTACTAGTAATTTCACCCCATCCCACTACCCTTGCTATGACGAAATCTCCACTAATCATGACAAGTCGCCTCGCGAATGCACAGTCGCATACAGTGTGAAACCAGATAGACATTCGAATAAGAGATTCTATTCCACAACGGTTAGACTCAAACAAGAGCTGCACAATAGAACTAAATCAAACATTCTAAGGCTATTTGGTTCCTACTGCATACAACTTATAAGGCATTCACTTAACAACCTATTAGGACTAGCATAAATTCTTACTAGCAAGTAACAATCATGCAGTACATTGTAAGAATCACCAGGGAATCTAGCATACATACCCCTATGTCCTAGATAGCAATAAATTACACTAAGTACTCTACCTTTTCCCTTGGCATCGACTGACTGTACACACTGCGCCTTCGATCACCGTTTCTAATACTTACTTTTCCTTTCTTTTATTTCTCAGAAAATTTAAAAGAAACATCCCGAGCCGCAAACTTGAGTGAAAATACACCGAAATGTGTTTGATTCACTCAAGCTGTGCTCTGATACCAACTTGTAACGTCCCGAAAGTTACAATAAATTTGAACTTTTAAAAATACCATTTTAGTTAAATAAACCCACAAGTGTTTATATCCAAATAAACGCTTTATCAAAATTTCGTAAGTTAAACAACCAACCCAATAAAACAGCGGAAAATGTAATAGGTCTAAACATAATGTCTCAAAATAAATAATGATGAAAGTCTTCACAACGCGCCAGTGTGTACCGTCACGCCTTACTGGCACTCGTACCTGAAACAATAATTTGTAGAGAAAGGGTAAGCACAGAGCTTAGTGAATTCAAACACGTACATAAAATAGCAATCATATAAACACCATCCCTATCAGCAGATAGACATAAACAAACATTACATGCCAGTCTAAGAACATATCCTAAACAAGCAAACTCATGCAAGAACGCATGTGTATGTATCCATCGGTCTCCCCGAATTCATACAACACCTGTGCACGTATCCCTCGGTCTCCCCGAGTTCATACAACACCCATGTACGTATTCCTCGGTCTCCCCGAGTCCTCGGTCTCCCCGAATTTCATACAACACCCAAGGTCTTATACTAGACACTGACTCGACCTAGTACTACACACAAACAAATCAGCTAACACACACACGAACTACAACAGTGCACTTATAATCCCTATCCTACGCAGTGAGTGAACTCACCTCGAATAGCAGTGCAGAACTCCACGAACAGCAACAAGAACCCGTCCCCTCCAACTCACTTATTTCCTCCTAAAGAAGTGTTATAAAGAGTCAATACGTAGCCCCAACCCGAAATTACAACTACTAGTCTAAAATGTGCATTTTCCGGTTTTTGGTCTAAAACTGCAGGTCTGCTCGTGACCTGTTTAGCCCCTCTTAAACCCACCAAACCAGAAATATAATTCCATATTTAGAAAGTCCTATGTCTTAGCTTTCCAGGGACATATCGCACGCGTTCATCCGAGGTCCCTACTATTTTATATAAATTTTCCAAGACAAACTACCCAAAGAGTGAAATCCAGACTAGTCTGTACTAATTGCCAATTTAGACATAGCTAGAGGCCTTATTAATTTTTATGCAAAACATACGAAACACAATAGACACAGTTTGTGAAATTTGTGCACTGGTTTCACCTCAATCCGAGCTTCCTAGATTATTCTACGGATTTTACAAAACAGGGACAGATTAGACATTTTTCACATGAAATCATAACTTTGGTTTCTCGGTTTAGGGTTTAGGCGTTTAAGGTTTAGGGTTAGGGTTTAGGCATCTTGTTAGTGCAATATGTCTTCAAGGTTTAAATATAGAAAGGTCAAAGTCAAAGTCAATGTATTGAGTTGTATTGTGTTGTTTACACCTTGTAAAGTGTTTAGTATAAATAGGTTTTGTTGTGTATTAGTTGGGAGGACTCTAGACATACTTAACTCGCATTCTTATAATCTAGAGAGAGAAACACTTGTACAGAACTCCTAATCTTGTAATGTGTTCTTGAGTGAAATGGATGACAGATTCATATCTTCTCTATCTTGATTGATCTTGGTTTAACAATTGGTATCAGAGCATGTTATTGACGATCTTGGTTTAACAATTGGTATCAGAGCCGGATCTTAGATTCAGAGAGTGTTTCTGTGATCATACAAAAAAATTTGTGAAGATTATCAAGAAAATTTGATCGATTTCTTGATTTTTCTCAAGAAATCTCGTTTTCTGGAGATTTTTTTTCAAAAATTCTTTGTTTGTGATCGAATTGCTTCAAGTTTGTGCTCAGTAGATTCGTCATCTGATTTGGAACAAGATTAATGAAGGTTTCGAAGGCCAATTTCATTGATTTGAGGTTCAATTTTGAAGATCTGTGAGTTTGTTGGGTTTGAACTCGATCTTCTGTTCGATCGATAAGGATCACAGTTCAGACGTTTTCAGTGGTTTTTGTGTGTAGGAAAAACATTCAGACTGATATTTCGAGCATTTCTGTGAAGTTTCGTGCAGAGGTTTTCAGATTTCAGACGTTTTTGGGAATTTTTGTGAACTTTTCGCAAGATCTATTCTTTTCGCAAGACTCATCGTGGTTTTCGCAAGACTCATAGTACTTTTCGCAAGTTCATCATCGTTTGAAGGTCTTCAGAATCTAAGTGTTGCTTTTCGCAACTCAAAGTCACGAAAACAGTAACTTTTCGCAACTCAAAGTCACGAAAACAGTAACTATTCGCAAGCCAAAGAAACGCAAACAGTAACTTTGCGTATCCCTCTGTCGCGCATACCTCTTCAAGATTTTCTAAGTCTACTATTCGCAACTGTTGCTTGCGAAAACTTTGGTTTTTCGTTTCTTCAGCTTACGCATACTGGTGGTTTTCGCAACTGTTGCTTGCGAAAACTGACACTTAGTCAATTTTTTTTCTGTTCATCTGACCCAACTTTCTGACTTGGTTATTTTGAGAAAAAATTTTATACTGAAATTTTTTCTATAGTGTATTTCATACATTTTAAGAGTTTTTCAAGAAAAGGTTTTATATAATTTTTTTCAAGATGAATTATCAAGCTTCAGGTAATCGTCCTCCGATGCTTAACAAGGATTCGGATTTTGTGAAATGGACGGTCGACTTCATGGATTTCATTTCGAGAAGAGAAAATGGAGATTTAATGATAAAATCTTTCACCGAAGGCCAGTTGATCCTTTATAAACATGAAGAAGATTTTACTGAAGAAGAGATATATCGGAAGAGAGCTGATAAAGATGCAACATCATATTTGATCCTTGTTATTTCCAAACTTCCACAATATACTTGTGCTCGATTAAATGCTTTCAAAAATAATCCTATGTTGTGTTGGAAGGAATTAACGAAGCTAATGCATGGATCGTATGTTGATTTCAGGGTAAAGAAAGTGAAGAATGCTGATAAGGAGGATACAAATCAGACAACATCATAAATTCACAAATAGGAACCTTCAAAAGCGGAAGAAAAGAAAGTTGATTTAGAGAAAAAGGAAGACATGAAGGATGTGATAGAAGATTCTGAGAAGATCACTGAGCTTACAAAGAAACTATCAGATTTAGAAAAATTAATAAAAGATGAAAGAGAAGAACATAAGAAAGAAAGAGAGGGTCTAGCTCTAAGAATTTCGGATCTTGAAAAGGAATTGAAGATGAAGACTAAAGCTTGTGAAGATAACAAAGCTTTTGAACTCCAATTCCAAAGACTTTCCAAGCAGAACTCAGATTTTCAGAAAGTATTATTTTTAGAGAAGCAAAAGGTGGAGAAGGAAAGAGCCGAGTTTGAGGTTAAAAGGAAAGGATTTGAAGCAAAGAATGCTAAGCTGACTGAGAAAATTTTTGAAATACAAATGGAGTTGGATAGAGAAAGTGAAGAACTTGAGAAGATGAAGAAAGCGGATTTTCAAGCAAGGAGCGTAAAGGATGATTTTTCTGTAGAACGGAAGATATTTCAACAAGAAATTCATAAACTCACGAAGAACTTGGCGAGTTTATCTACAGATATCATGAAGGAAAAGAGGGTGAATTGTGATATTTGGAAGAAGCTCGAGTTGATGACAAAGGAACGAAATGCCTTAAAAGACAAAGTGAGGTCGTTCAACAACTTCGAGTGTTTTTCAGAATGTCCGATGCCTCCTTCTAACATTTTCTACCAGCATTCTGTGGATATGCCTTCCAAATACTATGTTGATCTTCCTTCCTACAAAAGAGTCAACATGCAATGGAAGGTAAAAGGTAAATTTCCTGGAAAAGATGTACCAAAATCATCATTTCCAAATAAGAATTTTGTTGGTCCCGAAGGCCTATACAAGTTTGTAGAAGGGGGGGTTGAATACAAACACACAAATTTTACTTTTCTAAATTGTTTATTGATAAATCATTAACAATTTACAGCTTGTTGCGGAAACAAGATTAAGGATAAACCTAAATCTAAACAAGTTGGAACACTAAGGTTTCTTGCACTAAGAGAGATAAGGAAATTACTAATAATAACCTATCTGAGATAAGAGATTTGAACTTGTCCAGAGTTAGCAAGTTACTTCAAATGAAGTGAGTTCATCTCTTTATATACTGCATGCATTTAATGCAAATCTGTATATACTTTACACGTGTCATCAGCTGGTTGGTTGCATGTCATTGACTTTTGATGACAACCTTAGTAGCCGTAAGGATGAACAGTGTAGTATCAGAGTGGTTGTACGATTTCAGATTTTCGGAGGTTCTTTTCTGACATTTCGTACGGAGGCGTGCAAGGGTGGTTAAGACAAAAGTACTTTGTACGGAGGACTTCATGATCATCTTTCGTTGATTCAGCGATTATCATTTTCTATTCAGCGAATGATAAAGTTCAACGATAGCTGAAGTCTTGTACTTGATACTTCACGTTGAGTGGACAAATCTGAGTCTTCGCTGATCCGCATCAGTTCATTAGGAGACTTGTCGCTGGTTCTTGAGCTTGATCTTCGACTTCAGCGTAGAACCTTTGTTGACGTGAAACTTGTCTTCAGAGATCATAAGTAAACAACTAACTTATCAGCGATCATCATAATGACTGAACAGACTCAGAGCATTAATGATGAACAGTTTCGCTGAATGTTTAACTTAAAAAGCGAGAGTTCCTATCAGCGGTACTGGAAGATCTTAGTACTTATCAGCGATAGTGAAACTCTGATACATATTGTTTACTTACAATTTTTACTAAGTATAAGAGAGGGTCATTATCAAATCACTGAGGGTTTGGATCAACAATCTCCCCCTATTTGATTATGACATAGCAACAAAGAAAATTGCTATTTAATGAAAACATAAGGATAAAAAGAACTCATAAAATATTTGTCCCTTTTACTATTTTCTGGGATCTTTTCAGTACTTATGGAGTAAAGTACATTCGCTGAAATCTTTCTTTAAAACTTTGAATAAGGTTACAAAGAGAAATGGAAAGATTACAAGTACGAGCGAAATAAATTACAAGTACAAAAGGATAACTGATAAAATAGATGAAAGAGGCGATTTTATCAGCTTACAGAGGTTCTTCCTTAATGAGAAATTCATCAAGGGTCTTTTCAGTGGGGATCATCCAGTCAGGAACCGTTACGCCTCGTTTTCTTTTGTTCAGCGCTTCTTCAAAGATCAAGGGTTTTAGGTGTCGTGCCTGAATGTCTTTTCTGAAGTCACACCAGTAGATGAGATCTCTGAGCTGTTCGATTGGAGTGATTGGAAGCTCAGCGATCCGTTGAAAACATTTACGTCCGTCGTAGTCGAGAAAGAATATTCCATAAGGATTACTGATGACTTTACCAGGGACGAAAAGTTCACATGGTGGCAAAGAAATGTCAAGGGCAGATAGATCAGGGTCAGGACCAAGCACTTCAGCGTGAGAGAAACCAATTCCAGTTTCATTTCGTATGACAGGACCTGAGTTTGAATCTTGACGTTTCTTCTTTGGAGAGGCCCTTTTTCTTTTCAGCTTAAGATCAGGAAGAGGAGGAATGTCCACACAAGAAGATATCAAGTCGATCTGTCTGTTTATCAGCTTTTCGAAATGATCCTTGTACTTAGATTGTGACGAATGGATAGCTAACCTCATCTCCAGCCATTCAGAGAGACCATACCTTTTTACAGTGTCAGCGCGAAAGGCTTCAGATTGGCCATCTTCTCGGAAAAGTTTGATGTCAACAATAGGTACTCCGATAGAGGTTCTTCCAGAGATGAATACCTTGTTGATCTTCGCTGGACGATATCTGAAGTGAATTTTCTCTTTACACCAGATCAGGGTGGTCTGAGAAACTTCAGTTTTCTTTTCCACGATCTTCTGGGCTTCTTCCCAAAGCTTTCGTTGGATTTGAATGGGAACACGTTTCAGCTTGGGGTCTTTGACAGATTCTTGAGTAAGATTGATGGCGTATTCTCTGTCTTTTTCTTCAGCTTCCTTTCTTTCAGCGATTAGGCGTTCAACTCTGAGGTGTTCCTTGTATTCAGCTTTTGAGATTCTGAACTTTGGAGGAACTGAAGGCAGTTGATCACGCCTTAGAATGATTCGCTGATCCTCGAATCGCTTTATTATTTCCTCTCTTTTCTTCTGTTCTTCTTCTCTTAGCTTTTGAGGAGCTAAGGAAGGTCTGCGTTTGTGTGAGAGAGTCTGTTCTTCAGGTTCATCAGTCTCAGAGATCAAATCCAAGACTGGGATTATTTCTTCAGCGGCAGCTGGAATTATTGGTGAAGTCGCAGTTGTGGAGCCTTCAGCGATATCCTCAAACAGGGGAGAGGACTAGCTGAAACACAGCGATCTTACAAGTAAGAACTTGGGTAGAAACAGATAGAGAGAATTGGTTTAAGTGTATAGGCTTGGGTAGAGGAACTGATAGTGTATGATAGAGGAGGGATGGAGTAAGAGATGTTTAGTGTACCTGACAAACCGGCTTTTCAAGCAAGATCGTCAGATTGTCATCTTCAGCGACGCTTTTGCCTTTGCCTTTCTCAGCTCCAGAGGCTGAGGGCTTTGTCTTTGTCCGCTACCCTGAAGGTTCATTTATCGAGATCCCCTTAAGAGCTTTGATCCTTGGGGCAGGTTTGACGATAAAGAAATCATCGTCATCTTCGTCATCATCATCATCATTCTTCTTTGGAGAAGAAGATGGTTCATCATCAGGGATGTCGATGGCTTCATCATCTTCTGCTTCGGATTCTTCAGCGTCTTCTTCGAGTTGCCCCCCCTCAGATACAGAGGCGAGCTTCTCGGTTCCCTCAGGGTTTTCATCTCCCTGAGGTCCAGCGGCAGCTTCAGTTTCAATAGTCTTCTCACCCTCTTCAGCAAAGGTGAGGTCTTCATTCTTCTCTCCCCTGATAGATTCATCATGGGAAAGGTCTTCAGCGCTCTTTTCAAGATCCTCAGCGCTCTTCTCCTCGGTATGTTCAGCGCTCTTTTCCTCGGGATGTTCAGCGCTCTTCTCCCCCTCTTTCTCATGATTTGGGGAGGAATGGGTAGACTCAGCATTTGTATTTTCTCTGTCTTCTTGGCCAGAGATTTTAATACAACTTTCAATCGCTGCTAATCTGTCTTCAAGGCCAGATATAGCAGGAGTGATCTTCTTCAGCTCTTTACGATCCGCCGCTGTGAAAGTTTCCAATATAGGGGCAGGGGCAGGAGCAGGAGTATTTGCCTTGTTGACCAGCGTCTCGATCATCGTTTTCATAGAACCAACGTCGGTTTTTACAGAACCCAAGTCGGTCTTGACAGCTGACATATCCCCCTCGAGATGTTCAACCGATGTTTTCAGCTTTGTAACTTCGCTGGACACGGTCGAAACTGAGTTTTTGAGGCTGGTGTAGTCAGTGTAGATGTCAGAGAGTACTTTGGCAAAATTGTTGAGCGTCTTATCAAGGCCCTTAATGTCATCTGTGGAAGCTTTCTTCTCCACCACCGTAGTTAGCTTTGTCAAATTCTCTCCAGCGTTTGTTACGGCTGTAGATTTGTTGGAGAGTGTGGTGGTGAGACCGGTCAGCTTTGTTTCCACAGACTTCAGAGACTCGTTGATGTCTCCCAAATTTGGACCTGTAACAGATAAAAACTTGTGAACAGAGGAAAGCTCAGAAGTTTGGGGTTTAGTCACAGTGTATAGGATTTTGTGTGTACCTGCAGGAGGGTTTACGAACTCGTCAAAATTGCGGGTTCCTGAATAATGTTCCATATCTTCCTCAAAAGTACGGTGAGGTATGGTGATCTCTGCAGGTCTTGTCTTCATCATTCGTTGAGAAGCGTCAGCGGTGGCTTCTGGAATGATGGCATCTCCAGTGTTCTTTGGAGGAGTGTCCAAGTGAGTGGAGGGAGAAGCGAAGGATAAGAATGGGGTTCGGGTACTGAGTTCAGCGTTGGAATCGCTGAGAATCACTTCATCAGTCATTTGAGAGACTGAGGGAGGTTGGGTAGGTTCCAAGTTTCTAACCTCAGCGTTTGGAGACGCTGAAGTCTGGATTGAAGGGATGGTTTGAATGGGTGTGGCAGAGCGTACCACAGAACTTTCCTTCAGCTCTTCAGAATGAGCTGAGGAGTCTTCAGCATGGGATTGCTGGGGTTGCTCCTTGGTTTTCTTGATCCTTTTGGAACCAAGTTGGGTTGAAGAGTGTTTCCTTTTCTTAGAAGGAGAGGATTGTGTGGCCGGGGCATCAGCGATGGGTATTGTCGCCGAAGGAGCCACAGAAGTCGAAGAATTAGGGTTAAGAAGAGAGAGAAGGGTAGAGAGACGTACCTCATTGTCGACAGGTTTGAAATCGAGCACCTTAGGGCCAACCTGAGAGAGTTTCAGGTCACCCTCTTTCGGGTAGTTGTCCTTCAGGCCATATTGAAAGATGGCGCTGATGAATCGGGGGTAGGGAACCCATGCAGGTCTGTCAGCAGCAGAATCTACTCTTTGTACTAGGTCATCATAAATGATAGATGCCCAGTCAATATGTAGACCTTTCAGCAGTGCGTATCCCATAGCCTGCTGAGGTTGAGCGGCTTGATCAGAGGAGCCGGTCTTCGCTGTCATGCAGCTGATCAGGTGTGCGAAGATGAAATTCATCTCACTGGGCATTTTGGACTTCTTTATCAGCGTCAGCTTCTTCTCGGGCTTCTTGTCCCTTCCAGTTTCCCAGATGTAACCCATTGCGTCGAGGAAAGCAATGATTTCTTCTCTGTCAGCATGCTTCTTATGGTCAGGGAATGGAACAAACGGTTTTTCTTTGGTAGCATTGGGAAAGTTCAGGGCTTTTCGAATGATTGTGGGGGTTATCTTAATTGTGCCATACTCAGTATTGCTGAGTATGCAGTCAATAGTTTTGGAGGGATCTTTGGCGGATGGTAGCTGAGAGTGTCTGGCAGAGTACCAGAATTAGGATAGTAGTAGCTGACTTGCAGGAGGTGTGATGGTCAGGGCTGTTGAAATGCAGCTATTCTTAAGGAAATTTACAGCATCATCCAGATGTTTAACTTGCTTTCGAGGAGGAAACTCGAAAAGCGCAGAGAGGTTGTTTATCTTGGTCCAGTCAAGTTGATCCATAGAAAACTTAACCTGTGGAGCCATTATGATATCCACTTCTTCAGAGTCAGTGGAGAAGTTCTCAGCGGTGGCATGAATCTTGGAAGTTGCCATTTCTCTGTATTATCAGTTCAACCAAAGATGTTAACAAATAAGAATTATCTTGATATGGAAAGAATTTCCATTAAGATGTTTCGAATTTTATCCATTTCATTCAGACAAAAATGTCTTAATGAAGATTAGGGTTTTTCATGATTTTTGAAACGAAATGTAAAACCCATAAAGTCTTGTATTCCAGTTTCTAAAAAAAATCTGGATACGAATGAAGAACAAGTTTAAGATTAAGATTTAAAACTTGAAGAACAACCATGAAATGGTTGTGTTCATAAAACCATGAAAGAAATGATTTCATTTTTTAAGAAGTTCTTTTGTTTGATCTTGTTTAAAACAAAGAGAAGATCGGAAACAAGTTATACGCATTTGGTAATAAATAAGAACATATTAACCTTGATGTTTTGATGAAGAAGATGATGAACAGTTCTTTGAAGATTTGAGAGCACAAATGCAACAGTAAATCTTTTCTTGCGGAGAAAGATTTGATCGCGTAAAAGATAAAATATAAACCAAGAGTTGTTTATATAGAGATTTTAGAGAGAGAAAACCTTGAGCGGGAAAAGGTTTTCATCATGACACGGACACGTGTTTGCATTTGATTAGAAGTTTGAACGAAACGTGCAAACGTGTGTCAGAAAGAAATCGTGCCGGGGTTTATCCGTTGCAATGACGTCACAACTGTCCTTTCATATTCTTGGTTGTCTCTGAGGTTTTGAAAAACTCAGGGACTCTTTGAAAACATGAAGCACTGAATAGAAAATATCAGTGAAGGTTTTAAGAACTTTCAAAATATCGCTGTTAAGGAAGAGATATTCAGCGATGCATTTGTTTTGAAATCTTGCATTTGTCAGAGAGAGAAAACATACCTGGATATCAGTTTAACCAAGTTTATTCAAAGAGAAGATGATTGAATAGGTTATACGAGTTGATTTTATCCTATCGCTGATTAATGTGAACCGCTGAAGATTTTACCCTTCAAGTTCAGCATTCCAAGCTCGCTGATGAGAAAGTTGAATCTTGTCTCATCAAGAGGTTTGGTAAATAAATCAGCTAACTGATAATCAGTTGGGATAAAATGAAGTTCTATATCACCATTCATCACATGATCTCTGATAAAATGATATCTGATTTCTATGTGTTTTGTCTTTGAGTGTAGCACTGGATTGTTTGCTATAGCGATGGCACTAGTGCTGTCGCAATAGATTGGAATTTTTGAGAGCTGAAGATCATAGTCTAGTAGCTGATTTCTCATCCACAAGACCTGAGAACAGCAGCTTCCAGCGGCTACATACTCAGCTTCAGCTGTGGAAGTGGACACTGAGTTTTGCTTCTTACTTGTCCAACTTACCAGCTTTCCACCCAGGAGCTGACATCCTCCTGTGGTGCTTTTCCTATCCATTTTGCAACCTGCAAAATCACTGTCTGAATAGGCGGTTAGATCGAATCCTGAGTCTTTGGGATACCAAAGGCCTAGATTTGCTGTACCCTTAAGATATCGAAATATTCGCTTTACAGCTTTCATATGAGATATCATAGGTTCAGCTTGATATCGTGCACACAGACATGTTGCAAACATAATATCGGGTCGGCTAGCTGTAAGGTACAATAGTGAGCCGATCATCCCACGGTACAGCGTGACATTGACAGGAACACCCTTTGTGTCCTTATCAAGTGTCAGCGATGGTGCCATAGGGGTTTTCATAGCTGAACTTTCAGTTAAGTCGAATTTCTTCAGCATATCTTTAACATATTTTCCCTGATTAATGAAAGTTCCTTTTTCAGTTTGCTTAATCTGAAGACCAAGGAAATATGTTAGTTCACCCATCATGCTCATTTTATACTCATCTTTCATTCTATCAGCGAAACGAGTACAAAGCTCAGGGTTAGTAGAACCAAATATAATGTCATCAACATATATTTGAACTAAAATGATATGACCTTTCACTTTTCTAAAAAATAGAGTTTTGTCAATCTTACCTCTCTCAAATTGTTCAATATGGAGATAAGTAGAGAGAGTATCATACCATGCACGAGGAGTTTGCTTTAAGCCATAAAGTGCCTTGTCCAGTTTATAAACATAACCTGGACGCTTAGGATCTGAGAATCCTGGAGGTTGTTCCACATAAACTTCTTCATTCAGCTTTCCATTCAGAAACGCTGACTTAACATCCATCTGATGTACAGTGAAGTTTTTGTGTACATCATATGCTAAGAAAAGACGAATAGATTCAAGTCTTGCTACTGGAGCAAATGTTTCGTCATAATCTATGCCTTCCTCTTGTCTGTATCCCTGAGCAACAAGACGAGATTTGTTGCGAGTTACAGTACCATGTTCGTCCAACTTGTTTCGATAGACCCATTTAGTGTCTATCACCGTTTTGTCAGTTGGTCTACGAACGAGTTTCCAAACTTTGTTTCTTTCGAATTCAGTCAGCTCTTCTTGCATAGCGCTGACCCAGTTTGGATCTCTGAGGGCATCATCTATTTTCTTTGGTTCAGTTAGAGAAATAAAGTTAACAAATAAACAAATATTACCTGCACTTCTACGAGTCTGAATACCAGCGTTTGGATCACCATGAATTTGATCGATTGGGTGATTTACAGTCCATCGTTGAGCCGGAGCATACGTCGTTGACTCAGTCTGAACTGGAGAAACTGAAGATGAGGCTTCAGCTACTTCTGGATTATCAGCTAAGAGAGGAATGTTTGCATTTGTCACTTCATTCACTGATTGCTGAGAAATAGATGGAATTTCTGAGACATTTGGATCAACTGCAGGTATAGTGTTTATAGGAACAGCTGAGACCCAAGATGTTTCAGCTTCACTATTCTGCATATCTGGAATGATAGTAGGACCATCATTATCTACGGTGTGAGCATGAGGAGTGGGAACTTCTTCTGAATCACCAAGATGAGAAAAACATCCATTGATTCAGTTCTTCAGTATCAGCGGACGGTTTAGAGTTCGCTGAACGGGATTCGTCAAACGTGACGTGAATAGTTTCTTCTACAGTTTGTCTTCTTCGATTGAAGACTCTGAAGGCTTTGGAAACTGAGGAGTATCCAAGAAAGATTCCATCATCAGCTTTAGGATCAAACTTTCCAAGGGCATCTCTGTTGTTCAGTATGAAACACTGACATCCAAAGATGTGAAGAAAGCTGATTGAAGGCTTTCTCCCATGAAAGAGTTCATAGGCTGTCTTTTTGAATCTTTTAACTATCAGCGACCTGTTTTGCGTAAAACAAGCAGTGTTGACAGCTTCTGCCCAAAACTGAGTAGGCAGGTGAGAATCGCTGAGCATTGAACGTGCAGCTTCAATAATTGTTCTATTTCTTCTTTCAGCGACTCCATTTTGTTGCGGTGTTCTCACTGACGAAAAGTTGTGAGAAATACCCTTACTCTCAAAGAAGGAATCAAGAGAACTGTTTTTGAATTCAGTCCCATGATCACTCCTTATTGAGCGAACGGTCATATTGTTCAGAGTTTCCATCTTCCGAACAAAGGTGATGAGTTCTTCAGGGGTGTCACTCTTAGAACGGAGAAACATTACCCAAGTGAAGCGAGAGAATTCATCAACTATGACCAGCGTATATTTCTTTCCAGCGATGGATTGTTTGTTAACAGGGCCAAACAAATCCATATGGAGTAGTTGTAGAGGAGATGACACTGAGGAGACTTGCTTTGACTTGAAGCTTGCCTTGGTCTGCTTCCCTTTTTCACACGCTGAACATAAAGACTCTTTGGCGTATGAATGCTGAGGTAGACCAGTAACTAACTCTTTGGAGGAAAGAGTATTCAGTGTCTTGAAATTTAGATGCGAGAGTCTCTTGTGCCATAGCCAGTTAACATCAGAAGATGCCTTTGGGAAGAAACAGGAGTTCTCAGTGGTTGTTGAGTCCATGTTTATTACATAAACATTTTCCAAACGATAACCGCTGAGAGCTATCTTCTCCTTTTTGTCAGAGACAAAGCAGGATTCCTTAGTAAAAATTACTTTGTTATCCATGTCGTAAAGCTGACTGATGCTTAGAAGATTATGCTTCAGCCCTTCAACATATGCGACTCTTCTGAAGGAGGTTGTACCATTTGAAAGTACACCATACCCTCGGGTATGTCCTTTTCCATTTCCACCGAAAGTCACAGAGGGACCTTTCTCTTCTTTGTATTCAGCGAGCAGGCTTTTCTTACCAGTCATGTGTCTAGAGCATCCGCTATCGAGATACCAGATACCCTTCTTAACCTGCAATACAAAGGAAGATTAGTTTTTCTTAGGTACCCACTTAACCATGTATACACGTTTGTCAGTGGAAGTAATTGGAATAGAAGGTTCAGCAGTCTTCGCAGCATTTGAAGATTCAGCTTTGTCTTTCTTTACTTTGGTTAATTTCTTAACCTCAGTGGTAGAATTCACCTTGACCTGATTTGCACCAGGGTTGGTCTTCTTTGCCTTGGGGGCAATCTTCACCTTAGCTATCTTTTCAGCTTTGGTGGCTGTGGGGCACTTACTAGCAATATGATTAGTGAGTCCACAGTGATAACATTTCCTATAGCTAAAAGTAGTTCTAGGACCATTTGAATGCTGAGCTTTTAATTTTGAATTGGAAGAGCCAGCACCAAGTAAACTATTGGCTTTAGAAATGGGACGAACATTCAGTTCTTCAGATTTCTTACCAAGGACATCCACTCTGAGTCTAGGAGTAGATCGCTGAATAGATCCAGAGATCAGCTTTCTAGATCCAGAGGGGTAGGTCACTGAGGCTTTAGAAGCATTCAGCTTTGGTACTAAGGTACCCTTCTGAGGACTTTGATAAATAACAATTCCTTTACCTTTGTCTTTAGAGACAGAGGTAGGTTTTGAATAAACCAATTTCTCCTTACCTTTTGAGGAGGTAGGAGTTTCCTCAGGGATTGGTGTAATGGACGATGAGCACTGAGATGATGAAGTGTCAGCGACTGAGGATACGAACGTTCCAAATTTAAGCATTGAACGTTCAGTGGTTGGTTTTGGAGTATCATATTTATAACCCAGACCACGTTTATCACTCAGAGGAATCTGAGCCTTAATTATCTCAGTGATCTTTGTTGAAGAATTACACCATCCTTCAACAGTAGCTTTTTCAGCCTCTAATGTAGCGATAGCTTCTGCTCGTTCGATTTTGACTAGCTGATTTAAATATACTTGATCTTTAAAATCTTCTTCAAATTTAGAAAGCTTTTCTATTTGAAGATGACAGTTTTTAAGCTTTTCAGCGAGATCAAGGTTTTGGTTTTCAACCACAGTTTTGCCGTTCATGGCTTCGTATAAACTTCTAGTCAAGAGATCGATCTTACGGAGACTATCAGCTTCATCAATATTTGCAATATTGGTAAAGAAAGAAGGTGATACCTGAATGGCAGATGTTGAAGTGGAGGGAATGTCTGAGCTTTCTTCCTCTTCTTCAATCTTGGCCATGAGACATTGATTTGCTTCATCATCTTCAGAGTCAGATGATGATGCTTCTTCATCAGAAGCAGCCCAATCATAGTCAGCCATCAGGCCTTTCCTTTCTTCTTAAATCTTTTCAGCTTCGCATATTTTTCTTTCAGCTTTGAGTATTTGTCATCTTTATTCCTTGGAACAAAGGATTTCTTTGTAAAAGCTGAGGGTCTAGAAACTTTCTTAGACCTGCACTCGTTAGCAAAATGTCCTATCTTTTCGCAGTTAAAACAAGTAGCAGTAGCCTTATCAACAAAAACGGATGATTTAGGCTTGTCAGCTATGGAAAGAGGTTTGTTCTTTCTAAACATTTTCTTCTTGGCAAATCTCTTGAACTTTTTGGTTAGGAGAGCCAAGGATTCATCATCTGAAAAATCAGAATCTGATGAACTTTCAGAGTTACTCTCTAACTCAGTGATAGTGACCGAGGGTCGCTGAGTAGAAGGTTCCTCTGAGATTAAAGCAACAGAGGTGCTTTTGGAATCTTTTACCAGATTCTTCTTAAGATGGCTTGATTGCTCATGATTCAGCAACGTGCCATATAAGGTAGCAAGGGTCATTGATCTTAGATCCTTTGACAGCTTGAGACACATGGAATAATTGTCCCAGCTTTCAGGTAAACATTCTAGAAACTTTGTCAGCACTTCAAAGTTAGAATATTCCTTACCAACAGTTTTCAGATCTATAATTAAACAATTAAAGCGTTGGTGAACTTCAGAGAGAGTTTCATTCTTACCAGAAATGAATCTTTCATATTGTCTTACCAGGTTGATCTTTCTTGAGTCCTGGACTTCAGACGTTCCTTCATACTGAACACATATTGTGTCCCACATGGCTTTTGATGTTTTCAGATTCATGACGGAATGGTAGACTTCGTCAGGAAGAGCCATGGATAGTATGGATCTGGCTTTTGTATCTATAGCCACTTTCTTCTTATCTTCGTCAGTCCATTGATGGATTTCTTTAGGTACCAGCCTTTCTGGAATAGCAGGTCTATTCTCAGTGCCTGGAACTGCAGCATCAAATCTTATAGGGATGAATGGACCATTCTCAATATAGTAAGGCATAGTAGGGTCTACACCTTCTAAGAAGAGTGTCATCCTATTTTTCCATAAGTTGAAGTTATCTCTGGAAAATCTAGGGGGTTTTGCAAGAGAACCATTGTCTATATAATTTGTGTTTGTATTGGTGGCCATTTTCATATAATAGCAAGGAAGAGAAATATCTTAGATTAGATCTTGTTTATGAGATTAAACAAATCTGCTCTGATACCACTTGTTGGTCCCGAAGGCCTATACAAGTTTGTAGAAGGGGGGGGGGGGGGTTGAATACAAACACACAATTTTTACTTTTCTAAATTGTTTATTGATAAATCATTAACAATTTACAGCTTGTTGCGGAAACAAGATTAAGGATAAACCTAAATCTAAACAAGTTGGAACACTAAGGTTTCTTGCACTAAGAGAGATAAGGAAATTACTAATAATAACCTATCTAAGATAAGAGATTTGAACTTGTCCAGAGTTAGCAAGTTACTTCAAATGAAGTGAGTTCATCTCTTTATATACTGCATGCATTTAATGCAAATCAGTATATACTTTACACGTGTCATCAGCTGGTTGGTTGCATGTCATTGACTTTTGATGACAACCTTAGTAGCCGTAAGGATGAACAGTGTAGTATCAGAGTGGTTGTACGATTTCAGATTTTCGGAGGTTCTTTTCTGACATTTCGTACGGAGGCGTGCAAGGGTGGTTAAGACAAAAGTACTTTGTACGGAGGACTTCATGATCAACTTTCGTTGATTCAGCGATTATCATTTTCTATTCAGCGAATGATAAAGTTCAGCGATAGCTGAAGTCTTGTACTTGATACTTCACGTTGAGTGGACAAATCTGAGTCTTCGCTGATCCGCATCAGTTCATTAGGAGACTTGTCGCTGGTTCTTGAGCTTGATCTTCGACTTCAGCGTAGAACTTTGGTTGACGTGAAACTTGTCTTCAGAGATCATAAGTAAACAACTAACTTATCAGCGATCATCATAATGACTGAACAGACTCAGAGCATTAATGATGAACAGTTTCGTTGAATGTTTAACTTAAAAAGCGAGAGTTCCTATCAGCGGTACTGGAAGATCTTAGTACTTATCAGCGATAGTGAAACTCTGATACATATTGTTTACTTACAATTTTCACTAAGTATAAGAGAGGGTCATTATCAAATCACTGAGGGTTTGGATCAACAAATTTTACAACGAAAGTTAATTCTTTTGTTAATTCTTATTGCGGAAATAATGATTTTGTTAATAATAATTATGTTCAATATTGGTATGGTACTTACCATTTTCCTTCTTATAGAGCTCCGCTTAACGTGTCAGGACCCAAGACTCGTTGGGTACCAAAATCTACTTAATCTGTTTTGCAGATTTAGAGACAAGTGTTGAACTCTCGGAAGATGAAGTACTTGTGCATTCAAGAAGATATTGAACATCACATATTTTCAGGGAGTTTATTATTTTTTTATATACATGTGATTAATGACAAATCTTTTGGTATTTTGTAGGAGGAGTAAGATAAAAGATAATGGTTTTTGAAAACATCAGTTCAAAACCCGCACTTCAACGGTAATGGCTTTTGAACATATCAGTTCAAAACTCGTGCTTCAACGACTATGGCTTCTGAATACATCAATTCAGGACCCGTACTTCAAAGGCTATGACTTCTAAACATATCAGTTTAGAACTCGTACTTATCAGGTGATATCCTTTCACTGTCATATCTTTCTATTTTTAGGACATGTGATTAAAGGTAACATTGTGTTATATTTTATGTCTACTAACGTTGAAAGTTTGAACCTTCACAAATTTAATCCAATAAAGTGAAAAATTCTTCAATTTTTCATTCAATGAATAAAATGTGTGTTAAGGATGATTTTACGAGCATTTTTTGTATCGTCAGAGTTATATTTGTTTCTACTTTCGCTTCTGAAATAAGTCGAAAGGTCAGCGAAACATGTTTGAGATTTTGATATAAGTGCAAAATTGTGTAAATCTAGACTTATTTAGAATACAATGCTCACAAAGCCTATTCGTTTTAATCATGAATGGAAACGAAAATATGGGAGAAGCACTACGTTTTTTAACCAAGTGATTGAGATGCTATAATAATAATAATAATAATAATAAAATATTATATATATATATATATATATAATATTATCATTCAGTTTGATAGTCTGTGCCTGTGGCCTATCTGGTTTGGGAGATTAAGTCCCAAGGGGTACTCGTTACCTAGCCCCTAAGATCAACTGATCTGGGATTGGCTGACCCAAATCCTGCTATAGAACCAGGTAGAAAGCCATGTTCTACTGGTACAGATGGGATTAAGGTATATCGATGTAGCCTTTCCGGTTCGGGAGAGTAAGTTCCAAGGGGTGCTTGTCACCTAGCCCCTAAGGCCAACTGGTCTGGGATCGGCTGACCCAAATCCTGCTATAAGACCAGTTAGAAAGTTACGTTTACGGTGTATCTTAGTCTTAATAAACTGTTTGATTATAAAAGATGCCAATGAGCACATAATAAAAGTTGCCAATGTGCACAATATGAAAAGATGCCTAAGAGCACACATCTCTTGAAACTTGGGGAAAATACAAAGTCGCGGTAAACCTGTAAATTTGTGAAAATTCTGTTTTTGGACAAATAGTGTGAATAAGAGCAAAGTATTCTTATAGGTTTTAGAGGTGCATTTGCTTGTTGCTAATCATATTTCGCATGCTAGCACACCAAATAGATTTAATAAAGGAGTTGAAACTTAACATTTTTTAACTTGATATGCAATGATGTCTTGTTTTTGAATCCAAACGCATGCATTTGATTTCACTTGATGGAAATATTTGTTACATTTCATTAAGTTGAATTTCTTTTGTTTGGTGTTCAAATGATTAAATGTTAGCAGTTATAAAATGTTGTTCAATGAATTCTATTTTTCTTTATATAAGTTTGTTAAAATGTGCGCTTATATGATTTTTATGCAAATTTTCAGGGGGAGAAAATCAACTTGCTCTACAATTCTTATTTTTAGGGGGAGCAAGATCTTTCGCTTATGGGGAGATTGTTCGTGTTTTTCAAGGGGAAGAAATGTTTTTAAAGAGGGAGATTGTCCGTGACTGAAATTGAAAAGATTTTCGATGCTCGTGATGCTCACTTTCATCGAAAAAGGGGGAGAATGTCTACATCAATTTCATGTCAAAGAAAGTTTAATATCAAAGATTCGTTTTAATGTCAACGGGGAGATTTGTAGAAAGAAGACGTCGTTTCAAGAAAGGATAGGGGGAGTTTTATTCTTCAAGAGTTTTTAAGAAATCGATTGATCATTTCAGTGATCTCTTTCTTTTGAACTTGCGCGTTTATGAAGATCGACACTGAAGAATGAAATTCTCAAGTCAATGGAAATGGGGAGAATTCTTCAAGAGTTTGAGGAAAATCGATTGATCATTCTGTGGTCTCTTTTTCTTGAACTTGTGCTTATTTGTATTAAAAAGCTTTGTGTGAAGATTCATATTCTCCTGCTCGAAGAAAGAAGTTCGTTATTTGCCGTTTGAAGATTGGATGACGTTTTTGACTTTGACAAGCTTTGATGAAGTCCGAAGATTCAAGAAAGCTAAATCTTGTTGATCGCATTTGTTTAAACCTTGAATCCAAGGGGGAGATTGTTAGTGCAATATGTCTTCAAGGTTTAAATATAGAAAGGTCAAAGTCAAAGTCAATGTATTGAGTTGTATTGTGTTGTTTACACCTTGTAAAGTGTTTAGTATAAATAGGTTTTGTTGTGTATTAGTTGGGAGGACTCTAGACATACTTAACTCACATTCTTATATTCTAGAGAGAGAAACACTTATACAGAACTCCTAATCTTGTAATGTGTTCTTGAGTGAAATGGATGACAGATTCATATCTTCTCTATCTTGATTGATCTTGGTTTAACACATCTAATGGACGATTTAAACAAGCACCACCCACTGCCACCTCAGGCAGTGGTGGTCGGCGGCGACTTTACAACTACGCAAGAAAGAAAAGAAAAAAGAGAGAACCTTACCTCTCGGGACAACGCAGCAGCACCCAACGAAATCCGGTTCCGTCCTCTACCAGGTCACCGTCTCTCTCTCTCTCTCTCTCTCTCTCTCTCTCTCTCTCTCTCTCTCTCGCTCTCGCTCTCGCCGGCAAGAAAAACAGCGGCAGCGGCGCCGGCGGTGTTGTGTGGTTCGGCAGTGACAGCAAAAGGAAAGAAGGGCAGGGACGGCGTAGGGTTCGTGTGGTTTGTTTCTTGCGTGCGACTCCAAAAACGAAAACGAGAGGGGAGGGGGTCGGTTCTTGAAGCTGATCCCCATGCAAACATTTACCCCCTTTGTGCACTTTTAGTCCCTGTATTTCCAAACCCTAGAAAAACCAATAATGTTTAACCAATTTAGCCCTTCTTTTTTTTTACAATATTTCTTCACTTTTGGTCTTTTCCGTCAAACCTCGCTAATAAAATTCGATTAGAGAAAATATATTAAATAATTAAATAATTACCTTATTGCGCAAGGTCTTCGTCTTCCTCTCAATAATGGCAATCGGCTTCTCCACGTAATTAAGCCGCTCATCGATCTGAATATCCTCGAGAGGAATCACCGGAGACTCATCCACCACACACTTCTGCAACTGAGACACGTGGAAGGTATTGTGGATCAAACTCAGCTCGTCCGGTAACTCTAAGCGGTAAGCTACCTTTCCCACTCGAGCAATGACCTTGTAAGGTCCAATGTAACGGGGTCCCAACTTTCCCCGTTTACGAAACCGAATCACCCCTTTCCAGGGCGAAACCTTCAGCAAAACATAATCCCCCACCTGAAACTCCAAGTTTGATCGTCTCTTGTCGGCGTAACTCTTATGCCGACTCTGTGCAGTAACTAAATGGTCCCGCACCGTCTGTATCATCTCAGTCGTCTTCAACAAAATATCAGTGCTCCCCAATACTCGTTGACCAACCTCGCCCCAGCAAATGGGCGTCCTGCACTTCCTACCATACAACATCTCGTACGGCGACATGCCAATACTGGAATGGAAGCTATTGTTGTAGGAAAACACCGCCAAAGGAAGGTACTGATCCCAACTACCTCCAAATTCGATAGCACATGCCCGAAGCATATCCTCAAGGGTCTGAATAGTACGCTCACTCTGTCCGTCGGTCTGTGGATGAAAAGTCGTGCTAAAATGTAACCGCGTACCCATCTCCTTTTGAAACTTCTCCCAAAACCGGGAGGTAAAACGGGTGTCCCTGTCAGAGACAATCGAAACTGGCACTCCGTGCCTGGCTATAATCTCTCGCACGAAAATCTCTGCGAGCTTCTCTGTCGAGGAGCTCTCCCTGATGGCCAAAAAGTGAGCACTCTTGGTCAGACGATCGACGACTACCCAAATAGCATCGTTTCCACGTGGGGTCCTTGGGAGTTTAGTAATGAGATCCATCGTGATCTGCTCCCATTTCCATACCGGAATCTTTAAAGGCTGCAACTTCTCATGCGGCCGCTGGTGCTTAGCCTTGACTTTCCGACAAGTCAAGCATTCTTCTACATACTTGGCGATATCCCGCTTCATGCAGGGCCACCAAAAATCCTCCCGCAGATCGCGGTACATCTTCGTAGCTCCCGGATGAATAGAAAATTTAGACTTATGCGCCTCGTCCATCAATATCTGCCTGTTTCCACCAGTGAAGGGAACCCAAACTCGACCATACCGTGTCAATAAGCCTCGACTATCACGGGAAAAATTTGGAACTTCACCCGAAATTCTCTCGCATTTGACATTCTCGTCTAGAATCGCCACTTTCTGAGCATTACCTATAAACTCAAGGAGAGGTGCAACCACTGTCAACCGCTGACACAAACCCCGAAGTGGCTCTCCAACCGGATGTCGACTAAGTGCGTCCGCAACAACATTCGCTTTACCCGGGTGGTAAAGTATCTCACAATCATAATCTTTGACTACGTCGAGCCACCTTCTCTGTCGCATATTGAGGTTTTGCTGGTCCATCAAGTATTTGAGGCTTTTATGGTCAGTGTATATCGTACACTTGACGCCATACAAGTAATGCCTCCAAATCTTGAGAGCAAACACCACTGCTCCCAACTCTATGTCATGTGTCGGGTAGTTCGCCTCATGAGGTTTCAACTGCCTCGAAGCGTAAGCTATAACCTTACCGCGCTGCATGAGCACGGCGCCCAATCCCTGGTGAGAAGCATCACAATACACTACCAGATCCTCTATACCCTCGGGCAAAGTCAACACCGGGGCCTCGCATAAACTCCTGCGTAGCTCCTCAAAAGCCTTCTCCTGCTCTTCACCCCAACTAAAAGCCGCAGATTTCTTCGTCAATCGGGTCATAGGTAATGCAATCTTGGAGAAATCCTGAATAAATCTTCGGTAGTACCCTGCTAACCCAAGAAAACTCCGTACTTCAGTGGGGGTCTTCGGCACCTCCCACCGCATCACTGCTGAGATCTTGGTCGGATCGACCATAATACCCTTCTGGTTCACGACATGTCCTAGGAATTGGACCTCTCGTAACCAGAACTCACACTTGGAGAACTTAGCATAAAGTTTCTCCCGCCTAAAAACCTCCAAAACCTCTCGTAAATGCGTCTCATGCTCTTCCTTCGACTTCGAATACACGAGAATGTCGTCGATGAACACAATCACCGACCGATCCAGCATCGGGCTACACACCCTGTTCATGAGGTCCATGAACGCTGATGGTGCATTGGTGAGCCCGAAAGGCATCACTACAAACTCGTAATGGCCATAACGTGTACGAAATGCCGTCTTCTCCGTAACCTCACCCCTCACCCGCATCTGATGATACCCCGATCTTAAATCAATTTTAGAGAACCACGAGGCTCCCTGTAACTGGTCGAACAAGTCATCGATCCTTGGCAGAGGATAACGATTCTTTACCGTAAGCTTATTCAACTCACGGTAGTCTATACACATCCGTTGGGACCCGTCCTTCTTCTTCACAAACAGAATCGGGGCTCCCCACGGTGAACAACTCGGCTTGATGAACTCCTTTTCGAGAAGTTCCTGTAACTGAGTGTACAACTCCTTCATTTTCGGTGGAGCCATGCGATAAGGTGCCTTGGCCACCGGAGCAGCACCGGGAACCAAGTCAATGCGGAACTCTACCTGTCGCTCGGGAGGTATCCCCGGCAAATCGTCGGGAAATACGTCAGTAAACTCCCATACAACTGGCACATCCTCCGCAGTCTTCTTCTCCCCGTCACCGCGCGTGTCTATCACATACGCTAAATATCCCTGGCTACTGTGCTGTAAGTACCTACGAGCCCTTGCAGCCGAACATATTGCTGAGGTCCGCCCGGGCGAGTCGCCCTGAACTAGCAGTTCTCCCCCGCTTGGGGTTTGAACTCGTACTTGTTTGCGACGACAAACAATCTTTGCATCGAAAGCATCCATCCAATCCATGCCCACAATCACGCACAACTCACGCATCGGAATCAAATCAATAGGGAATCTCACACCAAATATTTCCAAGGTACACCCACGATACACGTTAGTAACCGTCAAGTCCTATCATCAGCAACCTCAACCACAAGTGGACAGCCTAACCGTCCGACACTACGGCCCAAAGGCTCACTAAAAGTGTGAGACACGAAAGAATGAGTAGCCCCGCTATCAAACATCACCACAGCAGGCACTGAGTTAACTAAGAACGTACATGATCATACAGTTTAAGCAAAATGTAACTACATATAAAATCAATAATCAATACAATCAAGTGATGAAATATACCTGTCACCACTTTAGGCGTAGCCTGTGCCTCATCCACCTTCAATTGATGAACTCTACCTCGGGCCGCCTCGGTTCCAGCCTGACCCACACGACCATCAGTAATACGCAAAGGAGCAGCCGCATGAGCTCTTTGTGCCCCACCCCCATCAGCAACCCTCTGATTCGGGCAGTTGGCCTTCACGTGGCCCGTCTGTTTCCAGTTAAAACAGACCATCAGTGGTACCCTGCAATCACGACCGTAGTGTCCCACCTGGCCACACTTGAAACATTTATCATCTCTCCTTCCGTTACTATCACTGGCTTAAACCCACCGCTTCTTTGACTCAAGCGCGAGTCCGAAAACCTCGTTTTCTTTGGAACAACTGATACTGGTTCCACGGTCTGCACCGCCTTCCTCTTCTTAGCCTGCGTCTCCAACTCAAGTTCCCATCTCCGAGTAGCCTCCATCATCGCAGCAAGTGTAGCATACTGCGCAGTACTCACGAACTCCCTGATCTCGGTGCGTAACATATCCTTGTACCGCGTCTTCTTCATGTCCTCAGAAGCAGCATACTGAGGACAGAATAGTGCCATCTCCGTGAATTTCCAGTTCATCTCCTTCACGGTCTCCGTAGTCTGTGTGAGCTCCAAGAATTCTTTAGCAATCCTCTCCATCTCCACTGGAGGCACATACTCTGCACGAAAACGTACGACGAACTCCTCCCAGGTCAAAGTAGTGCGCTCATTAGGCGTCAAAGCAGTAGCACACCAGTCTTTCGCTCCGTCTCGTAACAGATTCACCGTGAAGCGAACCTTCAGGTTCTCAGGACAACCACTGGTAAGGAATGCGCACTCCATATCCGAGATCTAGCGCATACTGACGATCGGATTCGAGTCTCTCTTGAACTCAGGAGGAGAACAAGCAGAGAGATCCTGATACTGAAACTCCCTCGCTCGAGGTTGCCAAACCACAAGGGGTGGAATCGCCGCGATGCGCTCCTCCATCAATACTACTACCTCATCACGAATGGCGGTAATAATTTTGGGGATCGCCTCCCTAATAGCATGTGTCACCTCAGCCGCAATCATCTTACGTATCTGCTCGGCAGTAAATCCAGTACCAGGGTCTGGGTTAACATTGTTGTTCCTCCTTGTGATGGCCATTCTGGGTAGATATTACAACGAGTTATTAGCACACATTAAATCCTGCTAACTACACTCACGCACAACTCCTCGGGTTTCCCGTGACTTTCTCCGACCCGAGCACGGATCCTGTGCTTTAGATAGTAGGAGCTCTACTACTATCTTCCACACCTATCCCTGCTCGTTTCGAGTCCCATCCCGGAGTGCCCAAGTAGTTTCTTGCCGATAATTCTAACCCATATGCCCGTACCAGCATATTTCGACACTCTTCCTAGGTTACTAGGAATTTCACCCCATCCCACTACCCTTGCTATGACGAAATCTCCACTAATTATGACAAGTCGCCTCACGAATGCACAGTCGCATACAGTGTGAAACCAGATAGACATTCGGATAAGAGATTCTATTCCACAACGGTTAGACTCAAACAAGAGCTACACAATAGAACTAAATCAAACATTCTAAGGCTATTTGGTTCCTACTGCATACAACTTATAAGGCATTCACTTAACAACCTATCAGGACTAGCATAAATTCTTACTAGCAAGTAACAATCATGCAGTACAGTGTAATAAGCACCAGGCAATCTAGCATACATACCCCTATGTCCTAGAAAGCAATAAATTACACTAAGTACTCTACCTTTTCCCTTGGCATCGGCTGACTGTACACACTGCGCCTTCGATCACCGTTTCTAAAACTTACTTTTCCTTTCTTTTATTTCTCAGAACTTTTAAAAGAAACATCCCGAGCCGCAAACTTGAGTTCAAACACACCGAAATGTGTTTGATTCGCTCAAGCTGTGCTCTGATACCAACTTGTAACGTCCCGAAAATTACAATAAATTTGAACTTTTAAAAATACCATTTTAGTTAAATAAACCCACAAGTGTTTAAATCCAAATAAACGCTTTATCAAAATTTCGTAAGTTAAACAACCAACCCAATAAAACAGCGGAAAATGTAATAGATCTAAACATAATGTCTCAAAATAAATAATGATGAAAGTCTTCACAACGCGCCAGTGTGTACCGTCACGCCTTACTGCCACTCGTACCTGAAACAATAATTTGTAGGGAAAGGGTAAGCACGAAGCTTATTGAATTCAAACACGTACATAAAATAGCAATCATATAAACACCATCCCTATCAGCAAATAGACATAAACAAACATTACATGTCAGTCTAAGAACATATCCTAAACAATCAAACTCATGCAAGAACACATGTGTATGTATCCATCGGTCTCCCCGAATTCATACAACACCTGTGCATGTATCCCTCGGTCTCCCCGAGTTCATACAACACCCATGTACGTATTCCTCGGTCTCCCGAGCCCTCGGTCTCCCCGAGTTTCATACAACACCCAAGGTCTTATACTAGACACTGACTCGGCCTAGTACTACACACAAACAAATCAGCTAACACACACACGAACTACAGCAGTGCACATATAATCCCTATCCTACGCAGTGAGTGAACTCACCTCGAATAGCAGTCCAGAACTCCACAAACATCAACAAGAACCCGTACACTCCAACTCACTTATTTCCGCCTAAAGAAGTGTTATAAAGAGTCAATACGTAGCCCCAACCCGAAATTACAACTACTAGTCTAAAATGTGCATTTTCCGGTTTTTGGTCTAAAACTGCAGGTCTGCTCGTGACCTGTTTAGCCCCCCTTAAACCCACCAAACCAGAAATATAATTCCATATTTAGAAATTCCTATGTCTTAGCTTTCCAGGGACATATCGCACGCGTTCATCCGAGGTCCCTACTATTTTATATAAATTTTCCAAGACAAACTACCCAAACAGTGAAATCCGGACCAGTCTGTACTAATTTCCAATTTGGCCATAGCTAGAGGCCTTATTAATTTTTCTGCAAAACATACGAAACACAATAGACACAGTTTGTGAAATTTGTGCACTGGTTTCACCTTAATCTGAACTTCCTAGATTATTCTACGGATTTTACAAAACAGGGACAGATTAGACATTTTTCACATGAAATCATAACTTTGGTTTCTCGGTTTAGGGTTTAGGCATTTAAGGTTTAGGGTTAGGGTTTAGGCATCTAATGGCCGATTTAAACAAGCACCACCCACTGCCACCTCAGGCAGTGGTGGTCGGCGGCGGCGTGGGAGCGGCAGCCACCACCGGCGGTGGTGGTGGTCGACGACGACTTTACAACTACGCAAGAAAGAAAAGAAAGAAGAGAGAACCTTACCTCTCGAGACAACGCAGCAGCACCCAACGAAATCCGGTTCCGTCCTCTACCAGGTCACCGTCTCTCTCTCTCTCTCTCTCTCTCTCTCTCTCTCTCTCTCTCTCGCTCTCGCCGGCAAGAAAAACAACGGCAGCGGCGCCGGCGGTGTTGTGTGGTTCGGCGGTGACAACAAAAGGAAAGAAGGGCAGGGACGGCATAGGGTTCGTGTGGTTTGTTTCTTGCGTGCGACTCCAAAAACGAAAACGATAGGGGAGGGGGTCGGTTCTTGAAGCCGATCCCCATGCAAACATTTACCCCCTTTGTGCACTTTTAGTCCCTGTATTTCCAAACCCTTGCAAAACCAATAATGTTTAACCAATTTAGCCCTTCTTCTTTTTTTTTACAATATTTCTTCACTTTTGGTCTTTTCCGTCAAAACTCGCTAATAAAATTCGATTAGAGAAAATATATTAAATAATTAAATAAATGCATACCGGGACACGGGCTTTACAACTCTCCCCCGCTTGAATTAGACTTCGTCCTCGAAGTCTATGTTCGCGAATAGTTCCGGATAGTTCTCCCGCATCTCAGCTTCGGGTTCCCAAGTCCACTCAGAACCCTTTCGGTGTTGCCACTGGACTTTCACCAATCCAATTACCTTGTTGCGCAAGGTCTTCGTCTTCCTCTCAATAATGGCAATCGGCTTCTCCACGTAATTAAGCCACTCATCGATCTGAATATCCTCGAGATGAATCACCGCAGACTCATCCACCACACATTTCTGCAACTCAGCTCGTCCGGTAACTCTAAGCGGTAAGCTACCTTTCCCACTCGAGCAATGACCTTGTAAGGTCCAATGTAATGGGGTCCCAACTTTCCCCGTTTACGAAACCGAATCACCCCTTTTCAGGGCGAAACCTTCAGCAAAACATAATCCCCCACCTGAAACTCCAAGTCTGATCGTCTCTTGTCGGCGTAACTCTTCTGCCGACTCTGTGCAGTAACTAAACGGTCCCGCACCATCTGTATCATCTCAGTCGTCTTCAGCACAATATCAGTGCTCCCCAATACTCGTTGACCAACCTCGCCCCAGCAAATGGCCGTCCTGCACTTCCTACCATACAACATCTCGTACGGCGGCATGTAATAGATCTAAACATAATGTCTCAAAATAAATAATAATGAAAGTCTTCACAACGCGCCAGTGTGTACCGTCACGCCTTACTGCCACTCGTACCTGAAACAATAATTTGTAGGGAAAGGGTAAGCACGAAGCTTAGTGAATTCAACCACGTACATAAAATAGCAATCATATAAACACCATCCCTATCAGCAGATAGACATAAACAAACATTACATGCCAGTCTAAGAACATATCCTAAACAAGCAAACTCATGCAAGAACACATGTGTATGTATCCATCGGTCTCCCTGAATTCATACAACACTTGTGCACGTATCCCTCGGTCTCCCCGAGTTCATACAACACCCATGTACGTATTCCTCGGTCTCCCCGAGTCCTCGGTCTGCCCGAGTTTCATACAAAACCCAAGGTCTTATACTAGACACTGACTCGGCCTATTACTACACACAAACAAATCAGCTAACACACACACGAACTACAGCAGTGCACATATAATCCCTATCCTACGCAGTGAGTGAACTCACCTCGAATAGCAGTGCAGAACTCCATGAACAGCAACAAGAACCCGTCCACTCCAACTCACTTATTTCCGCCTAAAGAAGTGTTATAAAGAGTCAATACGTAGCCCCAACCCGAAATTACAACTACTAGTCTAAAATGTGCATTTTCCGGTTTTTGGTCTAAAACTGCAGGTCTGCTCGTGACCTGTTTATCCCCCCTTAAACCCACCAAACCAGAAATATAATTCCATATTTAGAAAGTCCTATGTCTTAGCTTTCCAGGGACATATCGCACGCGTTCATCCGAGGTCCCTACTATTTTATATAAATTTTCCAAGACAAACTACCCAAAAAGTGAAATCCGAACCAGTCTGTACTAATTGCCAATTTGGCCATAGCTAGAGGCCTTATTAATTTTTCTGCAAAACATACGAAACACAATAGACACAGTTTGTGAAATTTGTGCACTGGTTTCACCTCAATCCGAGCTTATTATTCTACGGATTTTACAAAACAGGGACAGATTAGACATTTTTCACATGAAATCATAACTTTGGTTTCTCGGTTTAGGGTTTAGGCATTTAAGGTTTAGGGTTAGGGTTTAGGCATCTAATAGCCGATTTAAACAAGCACCACTCACTGCCACCTCAGGCAGTGGTGGTCGGCGGCGGCGTGGGAGCGGCAGCCACCACCGGCGGTGGTGGTGGTCGGCGGCGAATTTACAACTACGCAAGAAAGAAAAGAAAGAAGAGAGAACCTTACCTCTCGGGACAACGCAGCAGCACCCAACGAAATCTGGTTCCGTCCTCTACCAGGTCGTCGTCTCTCTCTCTCTCTCTCTCTCTCTCAATCTCTCTCTCTCTCGCTCTCCCCGGCAAGAAAAACAGCGGCAGCGGCGCCGGCGGTGTTGTGTGGTTCGGCGGTGACAGCAAAAGGAAAGAAGGGCAGGGACGACATAGGGTTCGTGTGGTTTGTTTCTTGCGTGCGACTCCAAAAACGAAAACGATTGGGGAGGGGGTCGGTTCTTGAAGCCGATCCCCATGCAAACATTTACCCCCTTTGTGCACTTTTAGTCCCTGTATTTCCAAACCCTTGCAAAACCAATAATGTTTAACCAATTTAGCCCTTCTTCTTTTTTTTACAATATTTCTTCACTTTTGGTCTTTTCCGTCAAAACTCGCTAATAAAATTCGATTAGAGAAAATATATTAAATAATTAAATAAATGCATACCGGGACACGGGCTTTACAACTCTCCCCCGCTTGAATTAGACTTCGTCCTCGAAGTCTATGTCCGCGAATAGTTCCGAATAGTTCTCCCGCATCTCAGCTTCGGGTTCCCATGTCCACTCAGAACCCTTTCGGTGTTGCCACTGGACTTTCACCAATCCAATTACCTTGTTGCGCAAGGTCTTCGTCTTCCTCTCAATAATGGCAATCGGCTTCTCCACGTAATTAAGCCACTCATCGATCTGAATATCCTCGAGATGAAACACCGCAGACTCATCCACCACACACTTCTGCAACTGAGACACGTGGAAAGTATTGTGGATCAAACTTAGCTCGTCCGGTAACTCTAAGCGGTAAGCTACCTTTCCCACTCGAGCAATAATCTTGTAAGGTCCAATGTAATGGGGTCCCAACTTTCCCCGTTTACGAAACCGAATCACCCCTTTCCAGGGCGAAACCTTCACCAAAACATAATCCCCCACCTGAAACTCCAAGTCTGATCGTCTCTTGTCGGCGTAACTCTTCTGCCGACTCTGTGCAGTAACTAAACGGTCCCGCACCATCTGTATCATCTCAGTTGTCTTCAGCACAATATCAGTGCTCCCCAATACTCGTTGACCAACCTCGCCCCAGCAAATGGCCGTCCTGCACTTCCTACCATACAACATCTCGTACGGCGGCATGTAATAGATCTAAACATAATGTCTCAAAATAAATAATGATGAAAGTCTTCACAACGCGCCAGTGTGTACCGTCACGCCTTACTGCCACTCGTACCTGAAACAATAATTTGTAGGGAAAGGGTAAGCACGAAGCTTAGTGAATTCAACCACGTACATAAAATAGCAATCATATAAACACCATCCCTATCAGCAGATAGACATAAACAAACATTACATGCCAGCCTAAGAACATATCCTAAACAAGCAAACTCATGCAAGAACACATGTGTATGTATCCATCGGTCTCCCTGAATTCATACAACACATGTGCACGTATCCCTCGGTCTCCCCGAGTTCATACTACACCCATGTACGTATTCCTCGGTCTCCCCGAGTCCTCGGTCTGCCCGAGTTTCATACAAAACCCAAGGTCTTATACTAGACACTGACTCGGCCTAGTACTACACACAAACAAATCAGCTAACACACACACGAACTACAGCAGTGCACATATAATCCCTATCCTACGCAGTGAGTGAACTCACCTCGAATAGCAGTGCAGAACTCCACGAACAGCAACAAGAACCCGTCCACTCCAACTCACTTATTTCCGCCTAAATAAGTGTTATAAAGAGTCAATACGTAGCCCCAACCCGAAATTACAACTACTAGACTAAAATGTGCATTTTCCGGTTTTTGGTCTAAAACTGCAGGTCTGCTCGTGACCTGTTTAGCCCCCCTTAAACCCACCAAACCAGAAATATAATTCCATATTTAGAAAGTCCTATGTCTTAGCTTTCCAGGGACATATCGCACGCGTTCATCCGAGGTCCCTACTATTTTATATAAATTTTCCAAGACAAACTACCCAAACAGTGAAATCCGGACCAGTCTGTACTAATTGCCAATTTGGCCATAGCTAGAGGCCTTATTAATTTTTCTGCAAAACATACGAAACACAATAGACACAGTTTGTGAAATTTGTGCACTGGTTTCACCTCAATCCGAGCTTATTATTCTACGGATTTTACAAAACAGGGACAGATTAGACATTTTTCACATGAAATCATAACTTTGGTTTCTCGGTTTAGGGTTTAGGCATTTAAGGTTTAGGGTTAGGGTTTAGGCATCTAATAGCCGATTTAAACAAGCACCACCCACTGCCACCTCAGGCAGTGGGGGTCGGCGGCGGCGTGGGAGCGGCAGCCACCACCGGCGGTAGTGGTGGTCGGCGGCGACTTTACAACTACGCAAGAAAGAAAAGAAAGAAGAGAGAACCTTACCTCGCGGGACAACGCAGCAGCACCCAACAAAATCCGGTTCCGTCCTCTACCAGTTCGCCGTCTCTCTCTCTCTCTCGCTCTCCCCGGCAAGAAAAACAGCGGCAGCGGCGCCGGCGGTGTTGTGTGGTTCGGCGGTGACAGCAAAAGGAAAGAAGGGCAGGGACGACATAGGGTTCGTGTGGTTTGTTTCTTGCGTGCGACTCCAAAAACGAAAACGAGAGGGGAGGGGTCGGTTCTTGAAGCCGATCCCCATGCAAACATTTACCCCCTTTGTGCACTTTTAGTCCCTGTATTTCCAAACCCTTGCAAAACCAATAATGTTTAACCAATTTAGCCCTTCTTCTTTTTTTTACAATATTTCTTCACTTTTGGTCTTTTCCGTCAAAACTCGCTAATAAAATTCGATTAGAGAAAATATATTAAATAATTAAATAAATGCATACCGGGACACAGGCTTTACAACTCTCCCCCGCTTGAATTAGACTTCGTCCTCGAAGTCTATGTCCGCGAATAGTTCCGAATAGTTCTCCCGCATCTCAGCTTCGGGTTCCCAAGTCCACTCAGAACCCTTTCGGTGTTGCCACTGGACTTTCACCAATCCAATTACCTTGTTGCGCAAGGTCTTCGTCTTCCTCTCAATAATGGCAATCGGCTTCTCCACGTAATTAAGCCGCTCATCGATCTGAATATCCTCGAGATGAATCACCGCAGACTCATCCACCACACACTTCAGCAACTGAGACACGTGGAAAGTATTGTGGATCAAACTCAGCTCGTCCGGTAACTCTAAGCGGTAAGCTACCTTTCCCACTCGAGCAATGACCTTGTAAGGTCCAATGTAACGGGGTCCCAACTTTCCCCGTTTACGAAACCGAATCACCCCTTTCCAGGGCGAAACCTTCAGCAAAACATAATCCCCCACCTGAAACTCCAAGTCTGATCGTCTCTTGTCGGCGTAACTCTTCTACCGACTCTGTGCAGTAACTAAACGGTCCCGCACCATCTGTATCATCTCAGTCGTCTTCAGCACAATATTAGTGCTCCCCAATACTCGTTGACCAACCTCGCCCCAACAAATGGGCGTCCTGCACTTCCTACCATACAACATCTCGTACGACGGCATGTAATAGATCTAAACATAATGTCTCAAAATAAATAATGATGAAAGTCTTCACAAGGCGCCAGTGTGTACCGTCACGCCTTACTGCCACTCGTACCTGAAACAATAATTTGTAGGGAAAGGGTAAGCATGAAGGTTAGTGAATTCAAACACGTACATAAAATAGCAATCATATAAACACCATTCCTATCAGCAGATAGACATAAACAAGAATTACATGCCAGTCTAAGCACATATCCTAAACAAGCAAACTCATGCAAGAACACATGTGTATGTATCCATCGGTCTCCCCGAATTCATACAACACCTGTGCACGTATCCCTCGGTCTCCCCGAGTTCATACAACACCCATGTACGTATTCCTCGGTCTCCCCGAGTCCTCGGTCTGCCCGAGTTTCATACAACACCCAAGGTCTTATACTAGACACTGACTCGGCCTAGTACTACACACAAACAAATCAGCTAACACACACACACGAACTACAGCAGTGCACATATAATCCCTATCCTACGCAGTGAGTGAACTCACCTCGAATAGCAGTGCAGAACTCCACGACAGCAACAAGAACCCATCCACTCCAACTCACTTATTTCCGCCTAAAGAAGTGTTATAAAGAGTCAATACGTAGCCCCAACCCGAAATTACAACTACTAGTCTAAAATGTGCATTTTCCGGTTTTTGGTCTAAAACTGCAGGTCTGCTCGTGACCTGTTTAGCCCCCCTTAAACCCACCAAACCAGAAATATAATTCCATATTTAGAAATTCCTATGTCTTAGCTTTCCAGGGACATATCGCACGCGTTCATCCGATGTCCCTACTATTTTATACAAATTTTCCAAGACAAACTACCCAAACAGTGAAATCCGGACCAGTCTGTACTAATTGCCAATTTGGCCATAGCTAGAGGCCTTATTAATTTTTATGCAAAACATACGAAACACAATAGACACAGTTTGTGAAGTTTGTGCACTGGTTTCACCTCAATCCGAGCTTATTATTCTACGGATTTTACAAAACAGGGACAGATTAGACATTTTTCACATGAAATCATAACTTTGGTTTCTCGGTTTAGGGTTTAGGCATTTAAGGTTTAGGGTTAGGGTTTAGGCATCTAATGGCCGATTTAAACAAGCACCACCCACTGCCACCTCAGGTGTAAGACCCTAAAAACAGGGCTAATTTAAACCTTTAAAACTCTACAAGTTATGATCATAAAACTTCAAACTTATATAACAAGAGGATCATCAGTAAGGTTTTTATATACAACAATGTCTAATTCAAATAACCTATTAATCTAATCATACATCATAATCAGATTAACTAGGTTATCTAATTATCCGTCCCAAAATATCCAAAAGAACAAATAGATCTCCTATCATCTCCAAGTTTGATTCCTTCAAAAGTTCTCGTCTCTCATCCCCACTTACTTCCCAGCAGCTTGTACCTGGTAAGAAGATTCAACTTGAAACATTAGGCTTTCGCCTAGTGAGAATATTCATATCAAATTAAAATTTAGCAATCAAAATATTAACAGATATATCAAACCTGTTATCAAACATCTTACCGAATCAATGTTCAATTCAACAACAGGAATCTAACCAATTCCCTTCCTTATGACTATTTCATCTAGTCATCCTACTACCATCAAGAATTAGTATAAATCCCACCGGATTTATAAATAATTCCAACTCCCAGAAATTACAGTTTCCAAACCTGCTTCTTTCTGAATTAAGATTTCATTTCCTCAACAATAAAGATATCTCATCTTTCGATTGAAATGGGAATTACAACTCTAAGTCTGCTATTCCTCATTTCATTTACTCCCCACCTTGAATCACTGGTCCCCCAAATGAGATTTTATCGCGATCAACAACCACCAGAGAACCTCACAGATGATTCAAGATTCACTCCAACAACTAGAAATACATCCCAACGGTCCCTGGCTAGTAAACAGTTCTCATTATACCGTACTTTATGCCCACTAGACCAGATGCATATTTCTAGCCAACGCCACACAATAATTGTGTATCATCACTCTTTCTATTGTATGCTAAAGTTATACAATTCATCATATATTCTATATCTCTATGTAGAGAATATTAATTTCAACGATTATCCCCACTTTGCCATTTAGCATCGGGAATCAACATCTCAACAATTAACAACAACTCCGGACTCATAAATAAGTCCTTATAATTTAACATAACATGGTTTTTACATCAACAACAGAGTTATAAACATATAACAAATAGCATATATACCTCAGATTATGTTCCTCATAAACCTATAAAAATGATACTGGAATGGCTCAAAGTTCGCAACCCACTGTAGCGAAAAGCTACACTTTTCGCAAGCCAAAGCTGCGAAAAGTTCAGAACTCGCAACCCTCTGTTGCGAAAACTCCAGAACTCGCAACCCTCTGTTGCGAAAACCCCACTTTTCGCAACCCTCTATTGCGAAAACCTTCACTTTGCGCAACCTACTGTTGCGAAAAGTTCACTGTTCATCGTCTTCTCTACTGATTCAGCTCACTAGTTTGACTCATTAAACCTACCATTTCTTAATTAAACCATACCACTGAGTTTATACACAAGTATAACATATCTATAACAATTTTAATTGCTTAATTTTAATAAGAGTGAATAAACTCACCTTATCAGCTTTCTGAACACAGTGTTCTTCACAAAAACTCTTCTCAGCTTAATCCAAATATGAACAGATGATTCATAGCTTAATACACCACTTAGATTAAGAAATTAGTAGAAGAAACTCAGATTTCCTTACCACAATTCTTCCAAAATCAAACTTTTCTTTCTTCTGCCTTCTGCTTTCTCGTTCTCTCTCTCGTTATTTCTATTCTCTCTCTGTTCTAATTTTGACTCCTTTTTGTGAAGCAAAATAACCAAAAGAAATCAGTATTTACAATACTGATTTTTTCTCTACTTGACACCTCATTAAAATGATGAGTCATAAACCCAATTTCCAACATACACCCCAAATTTTAAAGAAATGACACAACAACCCAAGTTTAATATTTCCTAAAGGAATCTTTAAACTTTCAACATTTGTATTTTAACCTTAATTGAATTATAATACTCTAAATAATTCAAGGTTACTCCAAATACAAATACATCCCAATCTTATTATAATAATAATAATAATAACGAAGATTTAGGATGTTACATCAGGCAGTGGTGGTCGACGACGGCATGGGTGCGGCAGCCACCACCGGCGGTGGTGGTGGTCGGCGGCGACTTTACAACTACGCAAGAAAGAAAAGAAAGAAGAGAGAACCTTACCTCTCGGGACAACGCAGCAGCACCCAACGAAATCCGGTTCCGTCCTCTACCAGGTCGCCGTCTCTCTCTCTCTCTCTCTCTCGCCGGCAAGAAAAACAGCGGCAGCGGCGGTGTTGTGTGGTTCGGCGGTGACAGCAAAAGGAAAGAAGGGCAGGGACGATGTAGGGTTCGTGTGGTTTCTTTCTTGCGTGCGACTCCAAAAACGAAAATGAGAGGGGAGGGGGTCGGTTCTTGAAGCCGATCCCCATGCAAACATTTACCCCATTTGTGCACTTTTAGTCCCTGTATTTCCAAACCCTTGCAAAACCAATAATGTTTAACCAATTTAGCCCTTTTTTTACAATATTTCTTCACTTTTGGTCTTTTCCGTCAAAACTCGCTAATAAAATTCGATTAGAGAAAATATATTAAATAATTAAATAAATGCATACCGGGACACGGGCTTTACACAAAGTTGATTATACCAGGAGTAATTTGACTTTCTGGAGCAGATTCAATCTTCTTTTCGTCTCCCATTGGACAATTACAGGTTTAAAACAATCTATGGATTAAAACGGGGCAGGAGAGTATGATAAAGGAATACCTCAGATGGTTCGGGACTGAAAATTACTACAGATGGTGGCCGGTGACAAATTCCGGCGGCGGCAGACGACGGTGGCGGTGGCGGACGGAGAAGATATTTTGAGGGTGGCAGAGGGCGGCAGCAGGTCTGGAAGGTTCCGGCGAAGTCGGCTAGGTTCCCGGCGGGATTCCGACAAAGTCAGATAGGTTTCCGGCGGTATTCCGGCGAAGTCGGCTAAAACCGGGCAGGTTCCGGAAGATTCCAACAGGTTCAGGAGAGTTCTCGCTTGTCTCAGCAAGTTCCGACAGGTCCAGACATATTCCGGGCAGATTCCGGCAGGTTCAGACGAGTTCTGGCTTGTCCCAGCAGGTTCCGACAGGTCCGAACAGGTTCCGGGCAGGTTCTGGGCAAAGATTGCGGGCAGTTCCAGAAGATTCAGGCAACAGAGGATAATTCCGGCGACGACGGCTAGGGTTCCGACGACAGCGGCTAGGGTTCCTGCGACGGCGGCTAGGGTTTTGAACAGGTGGCGGCTGGATTTTTTTGAACAGGTGGTGGCTCTGATACCATGTAAAAGTAACTGGTATTCTGATATTAAAACTAGGAAACTAGGAGGGTGAACCCTCTATATATACAAGATACAAATCCTAAAAGACACCTAAACAAGGCCCATGGGCCGTAGCCCAATATACACTAAATATACAATTAACACATCCTTTTACAAATCTGGAAAAAAAAATCATTAACAAATCATTGTGAATAAACTATAAAGGGGAACCCAACCTAATAGTTAGCTGAACCGGATATTGAAACCAAAATCGATTTGAAAACCAAATTTTGAAATCAAAAACCACTTTGAAACCACGATTTATAAGCTTTTGTCTAAAATTGGTCAGAGAGAAACCAAAACGGATTAGAAAGATTAGAAAAAACCAGAATCGATTAGAAAGAAACCAAATGGATGAAAAGTGTGCAACCCAAACCAGAAACATTAGAAACCCTACCTGAGAAGAAACCCATACATGTTGAATCGATTTGAACCTGAGAATTAAGAAATCAAAATGAGTGTGTAGAAATCGCAGGTGGAGAAGAAGTAGAAATCGCATATTAGGTTTTGGTTTTTCTTGAGAAATCGTGTGTTCTCTGGGGGTAAAATAAAATCTAGGGTTTTAAAAGGAGAACAACTTCAGATTATTTGGAAGAAACCAGACTGATATGTTTTTGTAGGGATGAAGATGAAGGAGTGGGAGAGATTTGGGGATAAAATCAGTGGTTGGGGAGCCGGAAAGAAAGGGGAGAAGAACGTAGCTTAGAAAAAAACTGTTTCCTGAATCCTGAAAATAACTGCCTCTATTCTTTTAATAAAGTAACTAGTCATCGTACCCGCGCGATACAGCGGGACGCAATTCGATTATGAAACCAAATCCTCAATCTTGCTACCTGCTTTGTATTATTTTTTATTAAATAGGCATTAGCCAAATATGTCTCAAAAAAAATTCAATTGATGCATAGGTCTGATAACGCCACTTTTTGGCGTTATTTTCAGTTCTCAAACCAATGAGATTGGCTTGTATTCAAGTAAAAAGGCGTGTATTTTACGGTTTATCTAGTGATTTATACAGGTTATCTAAAAGGCGGTAATCCTCGAGAAAAGAAGCTAAAAAGAGCCCAAAAGTCAAGCCCAAGACCCGCAACCGAGCCAGGACCCGATCCGCGAACCAGAAATCGACCCACGCAGCAAAAAGCATACGCGCGACTTGCCACGCGACTTGCAAGTCGCGTGGTAGGTCGCGTAACCCACTGTTTATCGATTTTAAGCTGTTAATTTCGGGATTTAGGTCATTCATTCGATACGCAACTTACACACGACGGCCAGAGCAGTTCCATGGGCGATTTTCAGAGCCAAGTGACACCTTTTGGAGCGACGAGGGAGGATCAATCGAGGACACGTTCACGACGCAAGTAGATTCAATCGCGGGAGAAGGGAGTTCATCACTACATCTTTCACATTCACCACGATCACAGTTATTATGTTTACATACGTTTTCGTTTCTCTTTCTCTTGTGTTTGAATCCCCCAACATCATGAACTAATCTTTAGATGTTGGGGGTTGGATTGAATTAGGATTGAACATATAGATGGATGACGAGTGACTTTTATCAGTTTTCCGATTTAATGAATGCATGTGATTTTGCTCTTAATGCTATTGTGAATTTGGCCAATTTACGATTGATTTGTTGTTGTTAAGTAAGTTCGAGAGAGTTAATTATCAAATAGAACTAGAAATCACACGCCTAAGGTAAGAAAGGATAGAGATATACTGAGTAAACCTTAGTCTCATTATAATCTTGTGCTTAAAGTGTTTTGAACTACATAGGTTGAGATCGAGAGATTTAACTTGTGTTGTCAAGATAAAACTCATGGTAGCTTGAGAAAGAACCGTACTTTACGAATATAACCGTTGTAACTCGAGAGAGAACAATGGTTAGATCAAGATTGGGTATTCATCAACGGAATTAACTGGTATTGGTTTTAAGTCTGATGTCCATATGTGAAAACCTAAGGATTTCCAACCCTCAACTGTTTTCTCTATCTGAATTCCAAAGCTGTTCATTGTCTGTCTTGTGTTTGATTATTTTCTGCAGTTAGTAGTTTAATACCAATCTCTCAATTTTCGATAGTTCAGTTAATAGCGATTATAGTAATTGTGATACTTAGTTCCTAGTTCCCCGTGATTCGATACTCGTACTTCTCTAAGTACTATTACTTGACTTCGACCCGTACACTTGCGGTGAGATTTAGGTGGGGTGATACCTAGCCTTATCAAGTTTTTGGCGCCGTTGCCGGGGAACTAGTTGTAGCTAATAGCACTACCATCTATAGGCGTTATTAGATTGGACATTTTTTTTATTCTGTTAGTTTACTCCATCACTTTCAGTTTCTGGAACACTAATCTTGCTTACTTCCTTTTCAGGTACTAATTGGTTTATGCCAAGGACGACCCGAGGGAAGGAAATCGAGCAACTCGATCCGGAAATCGAAAGAACCGCCCGCCGTCTCCGCAAAGAAGCAAAAACCAAAAAAGACATCAAGATCGATATGGGTAACGAGAGACCACCTCCACGCAATAACAATCCACCACCACCACCGGAAAGACGCCCTATGCGGTCGTTCGCCGATCCTAACGTGGCGGCGACACGCATAGGCATTCAAGCGCCCGCCACTGGGGCGAAATACTTCGAGCTGAAGCCAAGCACCATCGTAATGGTGCAACAGAACCAGTATGGAGGGACACCGGCGGAAGACCCTCATGCACATCTCCGTGCATTTGAGCGGGTTTGCAACACTTTCAAGATCAATGGCATGAGCGAAGATGCCATAAAGCTGAGGTTATTTGGATTCTCCCTCAAGGGCCGAGCCGAAACGTGGACCGAGAGTATTCCCCCGGACTCGGTAACCACTTGGGAGCAACTGAAGGCAGCGTTTCTTCTGAAATTCTTTCCCCCGAGTCGGACCGCCCAACTAATGGCCGAGATAACCCATTTTGCACAATGGGATCAAGAAACGCTAAATGAGGCTTGGGAGCGCTACAAGGACATGATCAAGAAGTGTCCTCATCACGGGCTACAAGGCTGGGTCATCATCCAGACCTTCTTTAGTGGCCTTCAGCCGCAGTTTAAAAATGACATCACTGTTGCAGCGGGTGGGGCACTAATGGATAAGTCCTATGAAGAAGCGTGCGAACTGATCGAGAATTTGGCGGAGCATAGTTTTTCCACCCCGAGATCAGCCGTGAGACGGGTGGCAAGTGTGCAAGAAAGTAATGAGCTGAATGAACTGAAAGCTCAACTGGCCTTTATCACAAATCAGCTGAATAGAGGTATTCCGGAAGCACCCGAGCAAGTTCAGTATATGCAAAACCGGAACTATCAACCGAGAAACGATCCTTTCTCGAACACCTACAATGAGGGGTGGAAGAAGCATCCCAATCTTTCATGGAATCAGTCCGGTCAACCAACACAAGGTAATCCTCCTAACTCTTCAAAGTCCTCTAATACTAATAATGTGTACCGTCCTCCAGGTTTCCAGCAAAGGAACGAAGGACCATCCGGAGAGAAGAAACCGGGGATGGAAGAGATGATGATGAAGTTTATGACCAAGATGGACAGCACGGTCGGAGAGTTAGCGAACACGGTCAATACTGTCAAGGCGGCGACCGAGCAAAATACCGCCTCCATCAAGGTCTTAGAGAGGCAAGTGGGGCAGATTTCTGAGGCCCTACAAAACCGACCTCCCGGTACTTTACCAAGTCAACCCGAAAAGACTAACCGGGAACATTGCAACGCCATTTATCTGAGAAATGGCAAGGAGTTGATTAGAGACCCGGTAAGCGAGTCTTCACCACAGGAAACCGAGGAAGAGTTTGAGATGATAGATATGGATGAGCTAGAGACTAACAAGAAGAACGATGAAGAGGTCGTGGTTGAAGAGAGCAAGAAGCCGAAGGAGAAAGAAGTGAAACCACCGGTCAAGCCGGAAATCCCGCGAGTGCCTTACCCGAACAGACTCAAAAAGAATAAGGATGATGTTAATTTTTCCAAGTTTATTGATGTGTTTAAAAAGTTAACAATTAACATCCCTTTTGCAGATGTGTTGGCGCAAATGCCCTCTTACATGAAATTCATGAAAGAGATCTTATCCAAAAAGAGGGCGATCGATCACCAGGCCACCGTTGCACTCACTGAAGAGTGCAGCGCGATTTTTCAGAATAAGCTTCCCCCGAAGCTTAAAGATCCAGGGAGTTTCTCTATCCCTATTCAGATTGGGGAGTATAGTTTTAATAAAGTTTTATGTGATTTAGGGGCAAGTATTAATCTGATGCCTCTTTCTGTTTTTAGGAAACTCGGACTGGGTGAAGTGCAGCCAACGTACATGACGCTAAAGCTCGCCGATCGATCAATCAGATACCCGTACGGAGTCGTAGAAGACGTGCTCATCAAGGTCGGTAAATTCTACTTCCCGGTGGACTTTGTAGTGATAGACATAGACGAAGACGAAGAAGTCCCATTGATATTGGGAAGGTCCTTCCTAGCCACGAGTAGAGCCTTGATTGATGTAGAGGAAGGAGAGGTGACCTTTAGAGTCGGTGGCGAGAGGGTGACTTTCAAGATGTTCGAGAAGACGAGAGGTCGGAGTGAAGAGGCATCCGGATCTGGTCATGGAAGGCCAATTGCGAGAGAATCCGCGAAAAACCGCAAGTGTGGGCGGTTCGAGTCAGCGGATACAAAGCCAAGTTGAAAACCGCACAGTCGTGCCACGACTTTAAATAAGGCGCTGGGTGGGAGGCAACCCACCAAGGTTTGTTTCCTTTTATTATTTTTAGTTTGAGTGTGTTTATATTTTAGAAAAAGCCAAAAATATTTTGAAACAGGGACATATGCGGCTTTACACGCGGTTTACATACTGTAATAACCAGGTATTTTATCTAATTTAAATTTGAAAATTTTATAAGTTATTATGTTAGTGTTCTATGAAGTTAGGAGTTAAGGGGTAAGTTTTAATTTTTATTTGGAAGATTGGGGGTAAGTTTTGCCAAATAGATTGAGTGTGGGGTTTATTTGGTGAGAGTGGAGATATTATCCACCCACACCGCCTTACTCACTTTAGACACAAGAGGTGTCATCTTTAGACATTATTTGGCAAAAAAAACATAGTGTGTACGTGTGTGTAGTTACGGTTTTGAGAGAGAAAGAGAGAGAAATCGAGAAAACTTAAGGAAAGAAGAAGGAAGAAATCCAGAGTATGCTGCTGTAATTTAAGGACCAAACTGATGTAAGCAAGGTAACAAATCCATCCTTGTTTGTGTTTTAATTTCTTAAAAGTGTTCTTGAGTTGCTAGTTAAGTTTCTAGGTGGGTTTTGTTAAAAATGGATGTTTTGGGAAGTCTAAGCTTGAAAGTAGGATTTCTGGGTAAATATTGGAATGAAAGTCGTTTTTGGCTGAGCTTAATTAAAAAGACGATGAACAGTAATTTTGCAGGTTTTCGCAACAGTAGGTTGCGAGAAGTGGGGTATTCGCAACAGTAGGTTGCGAGAAGTGGGGTTTTCGCAACAGTAGGTTGCGAGAAGTGAGGTTTTCGCAACAGTGGGTTGCGAGTTCTTTGGTTTTCGCAACAGTGGGTTGCGAAAAGTGAGGAATTCGCAAGCTGTGGGTTGCGAAAAGTGTTAAAATACAGATTTATTAATGAGGTGTATTCTTGTTAATTAACTATTTCAGATAGTAAAATTCAAAGATAAAAGTGGGACTTGTTGAAGAGATTTTTGGAGAACTATTGGAAAAGCATTCAGGTGAGTTTTACTTTTAAAATGTTCTCAACTGGGATACATATATATATGAGATGGATACGTGTGGATTGAGAAAATGATTTATGGTGTAATTATGTGTATATATTAAGAGATATATATGTGGTTGAAATGTGGTAAAAGGTTTATATATGACAATATGATATATTGTATTTATATGTGCATTACACTACACGAATATACGTTAGCCGAAACTATAGTCGGCGGAGGTGTTTGCTGTAGTTGTTGTACAGCGGTGTTGTAGTTGTTGTACAGCGGTGTTGTAGATTGTTGTACAGCGGTGCTGTAATTGTTGTACAGCGGTGTTGTTGGCTCGCAACCAACTGATATGGCCAGGGGAATGAGAATGAGAAAGAGGAGGAGTTGAACACGGTGCACGAGTCTTGATTGGTATTTAATTAAGTGTGATATATGTGTGTTTATATAAAGGATCTTATATAAATGGGTTTTATAACGATTTTGAAATGACAGGGATTATCTCACTAGACCGTTTGGTCTAACCCTCATTTTGTTTTCAAAAATATGTATTCCAGGTCGAGGAAATTATAGCGGCAAAGGAAAGGATAAAGAGTAGGACGCTTTTTGATGACTGATGTTGATTAGGAAGCTGTTATGTATTTTGTAGTTTCGAGACTTTGGGACCGTATGTGAATTATTATGAAATTTTCTTTTATGAATGTAACGATGTTATGCAATATATGTTATTGGTTGTATGTTTGGGAAACCGGGTTGTTACAGATGGTATCAGAGCCCTAGTTTAAGGGATTTAGGTATTTGGATTTGTACCTAGACTTAAACTGCATGTGAAGTAGGATGTCCCCATTATTTTAGAACCTTGGGATGTTAAGTATAAAAAGGTAGAAGGAACATCATGTAAGGTAAATTCGAGTTACACCTGGCCAGTGTAATTGTGAACTTACAGTTACATGATTGGACTGGAATACCTTATTATATGGGGTATGTGCCTATGTGTATATTAACCTTGTTGAAATCTACAGAGTGGCAAGTCGGTCTCGACGTATGGATAGAGACGAAGACAGGTATATTTATATAAACTCTACACGTGCTAAAGTGCTATTTGACTTCGGTACAAACTGATTAATTGTGTTTTCAATCTTTTGTTGCTTATATGCGTTAGAAAAGAATTTGATAATTGTATTGGTAATATAGATAAGAGTGGAGTGCCTATTAAGTTATTTTTGATAATGTTGTCGGAATTTGACGTAGTAGTAAGTATAGGATGGTGTTGGAACTTGATTTTTGTTAAAATTGTCGATTAGGTAATGATAAGTGATCCTCGGTAATTCGGTATATATTGGAATAAGTAGTTATGATGAAAGAAGAGATTGTCGAGTGATTGATTTAAAGTTTCTGTTTGTTAACAAGTTTTATATCAAGGATATATGAATTAATTTCGATAAGGCTTAGTAAGAGTGTAGGTTTGGAAGCATTTGGTGTGAAAAGAGGTTGGTTCTAATTTAGTAAGAGTGTAACAAATATTTTGGATGATATCGAATTTAGTATGCTTATTCATTATGATATTGCTTGGGATAAATTTAAGTGAGAAATCAAGGATAATTGAACTAGAAGGTGAAGATTGTTTTTGGGAGTGATTAGTAAGGAAAAGCTATTAGTGATCAAGGTGATAACCCGTTATCATATGTGTTTGGATTCGAAAGATTTATCAAGGTGGTAGTAAAATTTATTGTATGAGAACGAAAGTGGATGGTAGTTTAAATTGGAATGAATGATCTAACACTTGCAATTGTTTACAATTTTTCAAATTGAAGGTGCATGATTAGAATTTTGGAAAGTTATTGTGAAAGTGTAGAATGTGGCGTTATGTATAATTCAGTATTTCAAACGCTAGGTTATGCCTCCAAATGTTAAAGTTTATGTTATGAATAAAATTTTAAACGTGTTAAATGATTTGTGATACATAAATATATATATATATATAATTTTGTGCTGGGAGAGGCACGATGACATATTTTGTGCTGAAAGAGGCACGAGGTGAAATAAAGATGTACTGATTTTGTTATAAAGAAGTTTTTATGGTTGTTATATTTTGGGGATGGGTGTATAGTGTAGATCCAATTTGTTTATTATCGTTTTGAAAGAATATGTTATCGATATTTGAAAAATGAAAAAGTGTGTGGTTGTTTCGGGCAATGGATGTGATTTTGGATTAACTCGGTTAAATTCCTGTTATGAGGTGTGGTGAAATTATTGGTTAAGTATAGTAATTGTGGGAATTGGGTGTGTGCGATTGGTTTGGAGGTGAAAGAAAGCTAGCTCATAGGGTCGGTCTAGAGTAAGCACCTCCTAGTGAGCTATCCTTGGGGAAACGTATTTTATGTTGAGGAAAGAGTAGAAGAAAATAGTCGATTGTAATGATCGGGGTGAAGGACCATGGGATAGGACGTGGTAGTAGTATGAGAGTGATGTTGTGGCAAGTGTGGAAATCAATTGTAATCTAAGGTTCGGGGTCGGTGTAATTAATGCAAGAAAGTGTTGTCTGTCTTAGATATATTTTGGATTAGAGAAGTGACGATAGAGTTGGGGATGACCTATGGAGAAAAGTTCAACTACGGGTTAAGGTGATACTCCAAGTTGATTTTGTAATCTATTGGAGAGTAGAATGTCATTATTTTTTTGAGTGTTGGATTGTTGGGACATTTTAGAGACGGTGATCGAAGGCGCAGTGTGTACAGTCAGCCGAGACCAAGGGAAAAGGTAGAGTACTTAGTGTAATTTATTGCTTTCTAGAACATAGGAGTATGTATGCTAGATTGCCTGGTGCTTATTACACTTTGCTGCATGACTATTACTTGCCAGTAGGAATTTATGCTAGTCCTGATAGGTTGTTAAGTGACTGCCTTATAAGTGGTATACAGTAGGAACTAAATAGCCTTAGAATATTTGATTTAGTTCTATTGCGCAGCTCTTGTTTGAGTCTAACCGTTGTGGGATAGAATCTTTATTTTGAATGTCTATCTGATTTCACACTGTATGCGTCTGTGCATTCGCGAGGCGACTCGTCATGACTAGTGGAGATTCCGTCATAGCAAGGGTAGTAGGATGAGGTGAACCTGGAGTCAGGATTTGTGAATGATATTGGTATGATTGATCTGGGATATTATACCTTGTTTGTATCACGCGGGTTTTCCTCTTGGAGTAAGAGTTGTTGCAGTTAGGAGGGTATTAAATTGTTGGTATGCGCCTTGGTATTGAAGGGTTACGCATAGTGAGAGTTCTTTCAGCCTTTCCCGTGTCGATTCTGCGGAAGGGCTTAGCCGAAGCAACTAAGGTTGTACCGTTAGAAAACACCGGACTGGATCAAAGATGGAATGATGTGGGGGGAAGCGTTGGCGATAGTGGGTCGCAAGGTTAGAAAACTAGGTTACTGATAACCTGGACTTAACTGAAAGAGAATATGCATACTATGATAATAAAGTATAAGAAATTGATGCTTGAGAGTTTGCTGGATATAGAAAAATGGTTCAATGGGTTGAATGTTTACCTAATACTTCCCATGGATTGGAGAATTTAAGTTGAAAAAGGGATTTATATTAAGTGTTATGATTAGTGGGAAGAAAGCAATGATCAATAAATATTTTGATGGTCGTGTGATGAACCTTCTTTATGGAGTTGTTTAAGATAAAGAGTTGTTTTAAACTTGGTGTTGGACTTTGCATGTTAAGTCGTTAATAAGTTATATGATTAGTGACATGAAATTTTTAACGGAGTTGTGATGAATTCTTTTCGGCTTAGTTTTGTAGTGAAATTATTACATGATGATTTGGTAATTATTTTAGTTGGGTAAGGTGAGACCGGTGTTGATAAATTTCAAATTGCGGAGTGGTTTAAGTGAAACAAATGTCTAAAGATTTGTGTTAATAATTTTGTGCTAAGTTGGAGATGTAAGGAATTGATGTGATAACGAGTTTATTATTTTATTAAGGAATGAATTGGTATTGATATTTGGATGGGAGTCGGTATGAGTTATGGTGGTGAGGTTATTGAGATAATTGAAATGTTTGAAATTGTGTTTTGCTGATATTCGAGAAATTAAGTTGCTATTTAGGCTTTGTTTTAATTTGATGGATGAATTGGTGTCAAGTGCAATTAAGTATGGTTGTGTGATTATAGTAATTATGCTATGCTTTCATGGGAAATGGAAATGGTAGGATGAAGTTTGCGGGTTTGATAAAATTAAGAAATTTTTCCGTGATATAAAGTGATTCGCGTTGAGTATATTCTATTCCATGAAAGAGTATAAGAAATAGGTAGTATTTACTAAGCAAATTTTATATTGAAAGTATATGTTTACGTTTTAGAGTTAGTATTGTAAAAGTGTAGAACACGACGTTTGTAGTAAAAGGCCGGTGAGGTTAAAAATAGTATTAGCGTGGTAAATGTCCCGAGTAAGCCTATAATGTTCTGTTATTTGGATTAGATTCATATGAGTATAAGTTATTTCTTTCTAAGAGATAAGTGAATTTTCGAGTTAATTTGAACCTTCGTAGGATTTGATTATCGAGTGTGTATCGTTGTTTTAGAGGGGCGGATTTCTTGTGAGAAATTAAAACTCTTGATGTTTTGGGTTGAAATATTGAAGTGGGAGAAAATGGTAAACTAGAAGCAGTAAGGCGGTGGGTCTAGTAAAAAGTCCTTTGAGGATTCCGTAAACACTTTGATGTGTTCATAGAATTTGATATCTTTTCAACAGTAGTAACCCTAGTTCGTTGCTTGAGTGAATTCCGGGACGGAATTCTTTTAAGGGGGAGATGTTGTAATAACCAGGTATTTTATCTAATTTAAATTTGAAAATTTTATAAGTTATTATGTTAGTGTTCTATGAAGTTAGGAGTTAAGGGGTAAGTTTTAATTTTTATTTGGAAGATTGGGGGTAAGTTTTGCCAAATAGATTGAGTGTGGGGTTTATTTGGTGAGAGTGGAGATATTATCCACCCACACCGCCTTACTCACTTTAGACACAAGAGGTGTCATCTTTAGACATTATTTGGCAAAAAAAAACATAGTGTGTATGTGTGTGTAGTTACGGTTTTGAGAGAGAAAGAGAGAGAAATCGAGAAAACTTAAGGGAAGAAGAAGGAAGAAATCCAGAGTATGCTGCTGTAATTTAAGGACCAAACTGATGTAAGCAAGGTAACAAATCCATCCTTGTTTGTGTTTTAATTTCTTAAAAGTGTTCTTGAGTTGCTAGTTAAGTTTTTAGGTGGGTTTTGTTAAAAATGGATGTTTTGGGAAGTCTAAGCTTGAAAGTAGGATTTCTGGGTAAATATTGGAATGAAAGTCGTTTTTGGCTGAGCTTAATTAAAAAGACGATGAACAGTAATTTTGCAGGTTTTCGCAACAGTAGGTTGCGAGAAGTGGGGTTTTCACAACAGTAGGTTGCGAGAAGTGAGGTTTTCGCAACAGTGGGTTGCGAGTTCTTTGGTTTTCGCAACAGTGGGTTGCGAAAAGTGAGGAATTCGCAAGCTGTGGGTTGCGAAAAGTGTTAAAATACAGATTTATTAATGAGGTGTATTCTTGTTAATTAACTATTTCAGATAGTAAAATTCAAAGATAAAAGTGGGACTTGTTGAAGAGATTTTTGGAGAACTATTGGAAAAGCATTCAGGTGAGTTTTACTTTTAAAATGTTCTCAACTGGGATACATATATATATGAGATGGATACGTGTGGATTGAGAAAATGATTTATGGTGTAATTATGTGTATATATTAAGAGATATATATGTGGTTGAAATGTGGTAAAAGGTTTATATATGACAATATGATATATTGTATTTATATGTGCATTACACTACACGAATATACGTTAGCCGAAACTATAGTCGGCGGAGGTGTTTGTTGTAGTTGTTGTACAGCGGTGTTGTAGTTGTTGTACAGCGGTGCTGTAGATTGTTGTACAGCGGTGCTGTAATTGTTGTACAGCGGTGTTGTTGGCTCGCAACCAACTGATATGGCCAGGGGAATGAGAATGAGAAAGAGGAGTTGAACACGGTGCACGAGTCTTGATTGGTATTTAATTAAGTGTGATATATGTGTGTTTATATAAAGGATCTTATATAAATGGGTTTTATAACGATTTTGAAATGACAGGGATTATCTCACTACACCGTTTGGTCTAACCCTCATTTTGTTTTCAAAAATATGTATTCCAGGTCGAGGAAATTATAGCGGCAAAGGAAAGGATAAAGAGTAGGACGCTTTTTGATGACTGATGTTGATTAGGAAGCTGTTATGTATTTTGTAGTTTCGAGACTTTGGGACCGTATGTGAATTATTATGAAATTTTCTTTTATGAATGTAACGATGTTATGCAATATATGTTATTGGTTGTATGTTTGGGAAACCGGGTTGTTACACATACCGCGCAGCAAGCCGCGGGGCCTTCTGTTTGTAGTCTGAAACAGTAGGTTACGCGGTTTGCCACGCGACTTGCAAGTCGCGGGCTAAACCGCGGGAGTCCCTTGTGCCTTGTTTTGTTTTTCGTGCAGTTTTTATTCCTTTCTTGCTTTGTGTGTTTAATTTTCATGCATTTGTCGTCGTGTGTTTTGTGTCTTTTGTTTGTTTTGCATGCTCTCCCCTCTTTCTCCGGTCGCTCAATCTTTCAAGATCCGCTCTTCCGTCCGGGCAAAACAGGTACGTTCTAACCTTGCATAGTAACGAGTGGTGTATGATGTTGGGTTCTGTAATTTTAAACGAGATGCAACAAACCTAAGTTTCACTTAGGTTAGGGGTGCCTCATCTTTCACATCTACACACTCAAATTTAAACCCTGTGCAAACCTCGGTTTTACCGAGGTTTGGGGTTGGCTTTTATTGGCAAACCTAGGCCACGGCCTAGGTTTGGGGTGCCCACATTAGAAACTTTGGGATTCCTTTTTGATGTTTTGTAATGCCTTGTCCGTCCTTTTGATAACTGTAATAACTGCACAATGATTCGAGTCGCATCGCCTACGACTTTACTTGCACATTGGGGACAATGTGTGGGTAAGGTTTGGGGTTGCCCAATCGGGCCCAAGTTATGCACGCAGATTTCCTGCACCTCTGAGTGTCTAGATCATAGTAGCTAAAATTTTTGTTTTGAATGATTGAGACCAACCATTGTGGGAAGAATCTTGTGATAGTGACGTGACCGTTAGGGAAGGACCGGGAAAGGACATGACTAGGGACATTAGTGGAGACCACCCGATAGTGAGTTTTGAGCCTAAAAGATGTTTTTCATTTCGAGGGATTCATACACTTAATTCTTATACACTCTTTCGAACTCCTTGTCGTGAATGTAGAATGATCTCGCTACATTATTGCATTGAGTAGCAAAGACGAACATCGGGATATTGGGTAAGGGTATAGTAGACCATATCGTGTGGACCTTAAGATATGATTCTAGGCATTGTGTGTTTTGTTTTAACCCGTTTTAGCTATCGTTACCTTTTACCCTTCTGTGTGTATCCATAACCCCCTTTGCGGCCAAACACGCACCTTAATTCTTTCTAAACCCACCATTAAACCTTTAGCCAAAAGCCTTAGCCAACCCTTATCCGAAAGTGTGTCAGTTAGAGGCGGTAATGAACTACGAAAGATAGAGCAGAAAAGAATAGAATAGGCCAGTCATGAGAATAAAACGGGTCAATGTAACCCGAGAGATAGAAAAGATAGAAAAGAGGGCCAATGATGCCCCAAACAAATAAAGAGGACCAATGAAGTCCCAACTGAAAAAAGAAAGAAAAAAAATACAGTTAGTCAGATAGTATTTATAGCAGCTGAATAAGAGAGTCAAAGCGACTCCAATAGTGACAAAGAGGGCCAAATGATAGAGGCTGAAGTAGAGAAGTTCGGAACTGCCAATGATTGACACGCCAAGGATCTTTGAACCATTTTACCCTTCGTTTCTCAGCCATAGCCCTAGCCCCATTACAACCCTTGTAAAGACCTGGATGATCTTTTGGAAGATGTGATTACGGTATACGACCACCCTCATCGATATTCCCTGTCTTGCTACTTGACTCCTTCTGAGATCAAATTTTTGGACAATTGTGCGTCTTTCCTTAGAGTTGTCATGTAATAATTTGAGTATTCTTGTACATAACCTCCTTAAACATGACAACACGAGCGATAACCTAGGTTCGAGTGCAAAGAGAGTATCCCGTGAGGTAGGGTCGAGGCGAAATGTTTTCCCTAGTATGTTTGGACCTAGTCTAACCCGAACGTAATCGGAACAGTCACGAGTTCAACTCCCAATGGAAGGTCATAGATCAAACGAAATACGAATGAGGCGAAAGTGAGATAGATATTCACGGGTATGGGAAATCACCGATGCACCACTTGGTACCGATTGGGAATTGTGCAGTTATTATTATTATTTCACTTATGTGTGCTTTATTTTTATTTTATCGCTATTTTGCTTGGGGACAAGCAACGCTCGGTTTGGGGTTGTTGATAACGCCACTTTTTGGCGTTATTTTCAGTTCTCAAACCAATGAGATTGGCTTGTATTCAAGTAAAAAGGTGTGTATTTTACGGTTTATCTAGTGATTTATACAGGTTATCTAAAAGGCGGTAATCCTCGAGAAAAGAAGTTAAAAAAGAGCCCAAAAGTCAAGCCCAAGACCCGCAACCGAACCAGGACCCGATCCGTGAACCAGAAATCGACCCACGCAGCAAAAAGCATACGCGCGACTTGCCACGCGACTTGCAAGTCGCGTGGTAGGTCGCGTAACCCACTGTTTGTCGATTTTAAGCTGTTAATTTCGGGATTTAGGTCATTCATTCGATACGCAACTTACACACGACGGCCAGGGCAGTTCCAGGGGCGATTTTCAGAGCCAAGTGACACCTTTTGGAGCGACGAGGGAGGATCAATCGAGGACACGTTCACGACGCAAGTAGATTCAATCACGGGAGAAGGGAGTTCATCACTACATCTTTCACATTCACCACGATCACAGTTATTATGTTTACATACGTTTTCGTTTCTCTTTCTCTTGTGTTTGAATCCCCCAACATCATGAACTAATCTTTAGATGTTGGGGGTTGGATTGAATTAGGATTGAACATATAGATGGATGACGAGTGACTTTTATCAGTTTTCCGATTTAATGAATGCATGTGATTTTGCTCTTAATGCTATTGTGAATTTGGCCAATTTACGATTGATTTGTTGTTGTTAAGTAAGTTCGAGAGAGTTAATTATCAAATAGAACTAGAAATCACACGCCTAAGGTAAGAAAGGATAGAGATATACTGAGTAAACCTTAGTCTCATTATAATCTTGTGCTTAAAGTGTTTTGAACTACATAGGTTTAGATCGAGAGATTTGACTTGTGTTGTCAAGATAAAACTCATGGTAGCTTAAGAAAGAACTGTGCTTTACGAATATAACCGTTGTAACTCGAGAGAGAACAATGGTTAGATCAAGATTGGGTATTCATCAACGGAATTAACTGGTATTGGTTTTAAGTCTGATGTCCATATGTGAAAACCTAAGGATTTCCAACCCTCAACTGTTTTCTCTATCTGAATTCCAAAGCTGTTCATTGGCTGTCTTGTGTTTGATTATTTTCTGCAGTTAGTAGTTTAATACCAATCTCTCAATTTTCGATAGTTCAGTTAATAGCGATTATAGTAATTGTGATACTTAGTTCCTAGTTCCCCGTGATTCGATACTCGTACTTCTCTAAGTACTATTACTTGACTTCGACCCGTACACTTGCGGTGAGATTTAGGTGGGGTGATACCTAGCCTTATCAAGGTCTCATTAGAGCTTACTTCTCAATCGAAGAGGAAAAACTCAAAGACGAATATAATTCATTTGGATGAGGACGATGAAAACAAGTTCCTCGTTTGTATCCCTATTTACCTGTCCACTCCATATTTATCCATATAAAAAAAGTTTCGAAAGAGACTTACTTGGCAACGATCTAACTCTAAAACCAATCTTAGATTATAAAAACGCAATCATCGAAATTATGAACATCCAAAGATTCGCCTGCCATGACTTCTATATGTACCATCATTACTGAACTGTATTTCATCAAAGTGTAGATTAACAACGTATTCGCCATTTTCCAAACAATGGCTGAAGTAAACAAGTGAAAGTGGAGAGACCCGTGCAGTTGTGTAAACAGAAGACAAGCTTGTTGAATTGTCCAACGTCACAATGTATCGAGTGTTTTGGTAAACGTTGTCATCCATGAAGTCCCCGGTGCTACTGAATCCCTAAATCCTATTGCTTATGTACAATCGAGATGCACTACCTTCAACATCGGCATCTCCTTCATAAAGAACAACCCCATTACTTTCTCTAACCATCAGATCATTCCCACCACTATTAACATGCATCGAACACACATCTGCCATAAATTTATATGCACTTATGTTAAGAGGAAACGCATCTATTTCAAAGTATAAATTGATTAATACCAACGAAAATGGCAGCAAAAGGCTATCCCCATAGTTGTGGTTCACATTTAGTTAATGCAGCTTAGAAATAACATCAAGATATATAAATATATATATATATATATATATATTTAAAGGTGTATGGTTCCGTAGGAAATACTTACATCTTGAACAGGTGACATCCTCAGTGCAAGAAAGTATGTCCTTTCTGTTGATAACATTACCTATTTAAAACAAGGGAATATGACTAATTAATTCAGAAATTCTCTTCATAATTTAACCAAATAGTAAATTTAAATCAATAGACATGTATTTGAATGCAATAACACCATCTTACAATTGGTTCCTGTTGAGGAGCTTCTGAACAAGTTGATGTATGTATTCCTTATAAAATTACAAAAGAAGAAAAAAATTAGTTATCAATAGCATAAATGTTGATCCCTTTGCACTTAAATGTATTAATATATAACAAGAAAATAATCCATACGTATTTTGTCTGCACGAGGGTCGATCAGGTCCTTGCCAAGTAAAATTGTTGTATGATAGGTCACTGTATCAAATATATCACATATAACATTGGTTGCTTAATAATCACAAAACTGTAAATTAACTTAAACATAGACAAAATAAACTTACATGCTACCTCCATTTAGCAAAAGTGAATCCAGTATGTCTCCACTTAGCATGTTACCAGTTAAAAACCTATTTAAAAACACATCACATTTCAGTTGAGCCATAACCAACCGCTACACAATAGAACTTGAAAATATCCGCAAATTATTTAATGTCATCACACTTACACAAATCTCAAGCTCCTCCCAATGATGTTTGGGGATATTCCTCCTACCAAACTGTTAAAACTTGCGTCCCTTTCAAATTGAAAGTTGAATGTCATTTGTTAGCTTTAATTAGCCCCTAATTTACATGAATGTTTTATTAAGAAATAGTTTCAAGGACTTATTTGTATTTGTTGAGTGTCAAGGGCTAAATGTGTAAACAACCAATTATTGTATTGGTTATAATATCTCATTTATGAGATATTTTAGATAATATCTCTTAATATCTCTTTTAAGAGATATTTTAGATAATATCTTAAAATATCTCATTTAAGAGATATTTAGATAAAGTATTCAAGTTTCTCTTTTCTATATATACGTAATTGAGAGAAAGAGCTTCTTTAAGCAAAAAAGGAAAGAGTGAGAGCTAGTTAAAAGAGAGAGTTGTTCTTCATTTCAAATATTGTAAACTCTTATCTTTATCAATCAAATACAAAGAATATTGCTATTATTGTTGTTACTTGTTATATCTGGGTTCCAACAATTGGTATCAGAGCCGTCTCGGTGATTTGAAGAAATCGAACGGAAGCGGAAAAGGCAAGAAATTTTCGTATTGAATTTTCTGGAAAACGCAGCGAATCGTTTTATCTATTCCCGGAGTTCGCACCGTCGGATCGTTGCGATATTTGGACAGAAGCTTCACAACACTTTGTTCTACATTCTGAACGGTGGGATTAATCGTTTAAGGTCCAGAAGGTACTCGTTTTATTTTCGTCGTAGTGCAGTAACATTTTGGGTAAAACGATCATCAATCGGATTTAAAGATTGATTTTTCTTCCGCAAGATTTATTCTTCAAAGTAACACCGATTAACGATCATTCTTTCAAGTAACAACATGTTGAAAAAGTGTCTAAGTTCGATGGGTGATTTTCACTACTACTCTAAACTCAGTTCAAACTTTCAAAAAGTGATTATTACTCTTGATAAAGAGTCAGAAGAAAGGAAGATAAGCCTTCAGATCGATTCAGACAAGGTTACCAAGCTAGAAGAGGCAGGTAAACTCTTAACCAATGAAAATATCGATCTTAAGATGAAATTATATGAATCTGAAACAAAGTTTGACGAAGTTAAGACTATTTTTGATGAAGAAAAGAAACGACTTGAACTTAAGTGTTTAAGTTTTTCTAAACTAATTTCTAACTTTGAAAAACTTATGATTTGTGAAAAAGAGAAGATTGAAAAAAAGAAGACTACTTTTGAAACAAATTCTATAGAGCTTTCTTACAAAATCTCAGAATTACAGAAAACTCTTGAAAAAGAGAGGAACGAATCTGATTTTGAAAGAAAAGAATCTGAACAGTTAAAGGTTCAAAGATTTCAAGAAGTAAGTCAAAAGGAGGATTTTGAAAGAGAGAGATTGAATCTTAGATCTGAAGTAAAGAGACTAACAAAAAGATTCATCAACTTATCTGCTGAAATTAGAAAAGAGCAGAAGTTAAAATCTGATTTATCTTTACGGTTTGAACTATGCAACAAAGAACGGAATTCTTTAATTTTTAAAATAAATTCAAAAAATTCTGTTAAAACAAAAGAGTTCATTAAACCAAACAAATTGTCAACAAATCAGATTTTTACTTCTCCTTTTTTCTATGATCAGAGGATAAACCGATCAGCTATTCAAACTTTTAAAAAGATAAAAATGGTTTGGATAGTGAAAGGCTCTTCTCTTGTTCAAAATATTCTCAAGCAATCTGTCTCAGTTGTGAATGATAAGATCAACAAAGCACTTCATGCTAATCCTAACAAAATAGGACTCATTTGGAAATGGGTACCAAAAATTGTTTGATCTGTTTTGAAGGTACTATTGGACTCCTTAATACATCTGTTAAGGACTCGGGCTTCAAAGTTCAATAAGGACTCTTAAACACTCAGTTTAAGACTCATCCTTCAAAGGCAATTGATTTCGGTGCACAACAATCAAGTACAATGACAGCATGCTGGCAGATTTGCGATGCTGTAGTAAAATGTTCATATCTCACTGATAAAGACACCGATTTATGCGATTCAAAAGGCCCTGGATTCCTAAGACACAGATGAACAATTTTTGTGTTTTGAGAATTCAGAGATTCGAAATTTATAAGGGTCATATGCATCGTTGAAGTAGACATCAGTGTGCTGATGGAAAGCTGATGGACAGATCTGCGCGACTGTGGTGAATCAATCATATATTTGTCGTACGAGCTCGAAAAGAGGTGATTCAAGATGATCTGAACATATAACAAACCAATGAAAGATGTTTGTGTTTTGCGTTCTTGCAAACTCCAGAGGTAAAATGGTCTAAATCAATGTCAAAGTAAGTGTAACACTTCTGTTATGCTTCTGCCGCACGCGACCAAGCTTTTGTCGCACACAGAAGCAGCCTCTGCCGCACACAGAAGCAAGCTTATGTCGCACGCGACCAAGCCTCTGCCGCACACAGAAGCAAGCTTCTGCCTCACGAGACCAACTTCTGCAGAGCCGCGACCAAACTTCTGCAGAACCTCAAGCGTTTGTCAAGCCGCGATCATCTTTTGTCGACCACTCAGACCAACTTCTGCCGACAACTCGTACTTATGGCTCAGATTTTTGCGACCACATTCTGTGGTACTGTTCACCACAGAGCGTCTGTAAAATCCGACAGAGCCTCTGTGGACTGAACCTCTGCAACCGAACCTCAGAGCCCATAGCACAACGTCTTAGTTCTTGCTGTCAGCTTTGCGCATCTGTCGTATTTTTCAACAGAACTCCCTCCTCGAAGCTTCAAATTTGATGAATCCAGTTGCGTTGAACTCGTAAGACAAAGATGAAACTTTTTCATGTTTTGAGTTTAGTCTGAATCAGTGTTCTTCTTGGTCAGAACCTCTGCTAAAGTCAGTATACATCTGCTGGACAGAAAGTTGTGTTTCACTAAAATCATCATCAGAGATCCGTCGGCACTGCGATCAACCTCTGCCGCAAAACCTCTGCCGACCAACCTCTGTAGTACTGTTCACCACAGAACCTCTGTGAAATCCGACAGAGCCTCTGTGGACTGAACCTCTGCGACTCAACCTCAGAGCCTGATTTTTGTTTACTTGCTGTCAGCTTTGCGCTGCTTCAGAAACATGCGCATAACTTTTGACTCGGTGCTCCAAATTACTCGATTCCAGTTGCATTGGAAAGATATTTCACAGACGCACAACTTTGATGTTCTGAGTTTTCTCAAATTATGAGTGCTGATATGCCAAAATCAGCTTCAAAGTCTGCTTTAAAGTGCTGGACCGAAAGCATTGCATTTAATTAATGCTCCTTCCGCTTTCAAGAACGGTGTTCTCTCGATGTTTCTACATAAATCAGTGTAGAACCAGTACCTCACCAGAATGTGCTTCTACACACATCAGTGTAGGACCAGTACCTCAACAGATCAGACTTTGACTGGTATTTCTAATCTCTAACCCCCAGCACCATGTTTCCTTTTAAATTTGAATTAACTGTGTTTTTGGATATTCCTAACAAATGTGGAATCATCAAAGATGATGATTACCAACACTTTTTGATTCTTACAGGATACCTGATTACAAATTGAGCCTAAATGAGATTTATTGCTCAATTGGAGGGGGAGAATGCCAATCTGACCATGTACATCTGAAGGTAAATTTCTAAATCTTTAAACTCATCATTTTTAAAGAAGACTAACTTTAAAATGATAAAACCTTTCTAAAATGGTCAAACCACTTCTAGACTTTAAATGTCTTTATCTGCTATAGAAGTTTGGATTTTAAATGCTTTTCTGAGACTAAAAATAGTCAATGTGTGGAACAATACAATCTTTAGGACAACAATTTCATGGGATCAATGTATGAGCTTTATAGAACTTCTATGGATCACTTAAACCTGTGTTTCCTACCATAGAAGTAAACCTTGAGTGTTTGAGAGGTGAAGGGTCTACATCAAAGAGTGGGGGAGATAACTATATGAGTTTTTCTCATTGTGCTTAAGAGGTAAAATTTAAAAAGAAAGTTTGGTTAGATGTGAGCTACATGATAAAAAGAAAGAGGGTGTGAGAACAGGGTCAAAAGAATTATATAACTCTGCACTAACTTTTTCTAAGTCGGGCAAGCCACATTACTGATTTATCACGATTCTTTGGTGATTATCATTGAAACAGGCAGTGAGCCCATGCCAACTCTTGAATTAACCCCACTAGCTACTTATTTCCTTCTCAACAGGGAAATACTTCACTTTTCCACGGGGAAGCAGCATATATGCTATCTGATCTTTATTTGGAAGGTTGGATATTGAAAAGAAGGAAATTCGCCCCACCTTCACACTTCACTCATGCACATTGAGTCTGTGGACACCTGTTTTGTCCAAACAGTTTACACACTTTTGAGCCTAATAGACAATACTCTATTTTTCTTCCACACAATATCACGAATCTTTGTGATTCCACTTGCATATCTATGTGATAATGCCAGAACAGTTTGAGAAGTTTAATTTTATAATTCTACTTCTATGATAACTGGAAGTCCTATCAGAGCTTCATAAATGTCAACTCTGAACATAGGCCACACAATTATTTTAATTGTTGTGATAACAGTTGCTATGTGCTTCTGTGTTAGCTGTTACCCCTGGTTACTTATTGTCTTTTGAAAGCAGATCTTCATGAGCTGACTATGCTTGCTACTCAACCACCTTATCAGTTTATCTACCAACGATTTTTACTCAAACTGGTTATACAAGCTTCCGCACTTTAAATCGTTCTCTGATTGTTTGAGTTTAATCTATGGGAAATAACTGGGATCTGAAAAGTAAAGCAACATTCAAGGGGGAGTATGCAACGATCAAGGGGGAGTTAAAGAAAGAATTGAAGCAATTGAAATTGTGGAAGATCAGGAAAAGAAGACTCTTACAAGACTTGAAGATTGACACTCCAACGCCTCTAAAGAAAGCAAGGGGGAGACTACAAGATGATGATTTCTTTATAAAACATTAGGGGGAGATTGTTAGCTTTAATTAGCCCCTAATTTACATGAATGTTTTATTAAGAAATAGTTTCAAGGACTTATTTGTATTTGTTGAGTGTCAAGGGCTAAATGTGTAAACAACCAATTATTGTATTGGTTATAATATCTCATTTATGAGATATTTTAGATAATATCTCTTAATATCTCTTTTAAGAGATATTTTAGATAATATCTTAAAATATCTCATTTAAGAGATATTTAGATAAAGTATTCAAGTTTCTCTTTTCTATATATACGTAATTGAGAGAAAGAGCTTCTTTAAGCAAAAAAGGAAAGAGTGAGAGCTAGTTAAAAGAGAGAGTTGTTCTTCATTTCAAATATTGTAAACTCTTATCTTTATCAATCAAATACAAGGAATATTGCTATTATTGTTGTTACTTGTTATATCTGGGTTCCAACATCATTAGATATACTAACAAAGAAGAATTAAATTTAAAAATAATTGATTACCCAGAAATATTAATCGAGAAAAGCATTGTTTACTTACAAAAGTTCCAGTTCTCTGATTTGCCAAACATAAGCAGGTAATTAATGTTGCAATTTCTCAAGATCCTAAACATAAGAATGAAGCTTATCAGAAGTTGTATGTTGTTAACTAAATTCTCATTTAAGATTATTGACCAAAATAGTCCATTTTGTACATACAGTCTTAGCAATCCAGTGGCATTTTCAAGTGGAGGAAATCCCTGTGCTGGTCCATTTATGTCACTGATCCTCCTGCAAAACATGAAACGATGACATAATTATCGGTTTACTAAAACATAAATAAATAATTAAGTGTCACCAAAAACCAAAGCTTAGAAAGAGCAGGTTCAAGTCATCATACCCGCGCGATGCAGCGGGACGCAATTCACAAGATTTATGACTTACGAGTCAATCATCAGTTTAGATAACCCAACAAGATCAACAGATTTTTGAACCAATCTGTAGTTTGCGAAATATGAAACCATCCAAGATGATGGCTCTTATTGTTCAATTTGCGAAACAAAAATATACATTGTCGACAAGAAGTTAGACACACCATTTAGATTACATGGAAGAAACATCGGTTGTGCTTTAAAAAACCATCCCTTTGTCCACCTTTTTAACATGTTTAGAGTTGCCTTTGGTTGATCCATAGGAACCATATGACCTGCATCGTGAACCTGATGGCATCAAACCAGAAATGTCAAAAGAGAACTTATAGTTATAATACCAACAACTTCGATACTTATCCAATGGCGTTACAATAAGTTGTTAGAAGGAAGTTATACGACGTTACAAAGTGTTTCTACAAAAACACTAATAAGATAATTTATTTTGTGTGTTCTTTTAGATTGTCCAACTTCGTCTATAAAACTTGTTAGGTAGCATAACTTTGGGCCTGTTTGTTAGCAGCTTAATGAGCTTAATGAGGATCACAGCTTATTCGGTCAGCTATACGTGACTGTTTGGTAGTGGCTTAATGATATAGAAAGTGGATTATTTAATAAGCTTATAGGGGAGAGCTTTATGCAGAAAGCCAAGTTTTTTTCAAACCTGTCCCTCTCAATTGAAAAACATCTATTTCCATCCCCTTCCAAATAAAACCTTCTCAATCTATACAGACAGATTAATCCATACAGACCACTTTATCCATAGAACTTAATGAAAAAAACAACCAAACAGCCCCAAAGTTGTTGGTTTGTATAAACTTAAATCCTATTAATTACTTTATTAATTAGATCTAGATGTTCTAAAATGCCCATTTTTTAACATCCATTCCAGGCTACAGAAAATACACATGCTAGAAGGGTGTACCTTAAGGAAAGTGAGTGGGCCATGGGTATTGAATAAGCCAGCTTCAGAACCACCAACCATGAAAGGAGCATCAGCAGATGAAACAAACTCTTTCTGACTACTCCATGAACCAGAAACAAGATCAGCAGAAATGGAAGAAGCAAAAATATACATTGTCGACAAGAAGTTAGACACACCATTAGATATGGAAGAAACATCGGTTGTGCTTTCAGAAAGCGATCCCTTTGTCCACCTTTTTAACATGTTTAGAGATGCCTTTGGTTGATCCATAGGAACCATATGACCCGCATCGTGAACCTGATGGCATCAAACCAGAAATGTCAAAAGAGAACTTATACCTCCGAGCTACATTTTAAACTGGAATTCTCAAAACATACCTCAGAGACTTTTATATACAGTAAGAAATAAAAATTCCTAACTCGCCAAATTTGGGAATTTGCTCGAAGTCACGCAAAAAAACATGGCACTACAATTCATCAAAGTAAATACATATTACTAAACAGGGTACATGTTACCTATACAAATAAACAAAATGTGTGCACAAAACAGCTCTATAAACCTAAACATGGACAAAGAGAAAGAAATTCACTTGTGAATTCGTTGTCTTTGGCTCATTTGTTGTGTCTTTTGCCTCCTTGGCGGATTTATCCGTCTCACTGCTTCCCATTACTCAAATGAGTACCACTTTATATATCCTGCAACCATTCTATTAATGGAATCCAAACACACACATTAATATTTAATAGATAGAATGAACAAAAGCAAAAATATTAGGAAAACATAAAGGGCTTGCAAATTGAATAAGACAGGGCTACAAGAATTGAAATTCAACCATTATTTTTGCACATTTTAAAGTGGAATTCTCAAAACATACCTCAGAGACTCATATATACAGTAAGAAATAAAAATTCCTAACTCGCCAAATTTGGGAATTTGCTCGAATTTACACAAAAAAAACACGGCACTACAATTCATCATTGTCGAAGGTGATATACTACACCACACAAACATCGTACTATCAATATAATATAAGAAGTAACTTTCACCAAATATTTAACAACATAAACATAATAAGATAGAAAAATTGGCGTAATTAATCAAGAACCCTAAATAAACTGCAGTCACGTTCAACATTCATGCAGTTAAATTATGAGGTTAGGATGGATCAAATTACCAAAAATCAAACCGGCGAGCTCTTGCAATTGCAATAACAACCTAGATCAAACTCAAAACCCTAAATACAGAAAGATTAAACAACGGGATGATGAAAAGGTGGGATTTGTGGAGAGATCGCATTCAAATAGGTGGCGTCAGGACTCAGGCGTGAGCAGTCTCCAGGTATACCTCCGAGCTCCATTTCTGAAAAATAGAGAGAGAGGTCACAACAACTTCTTCTCTACTGTGTACATTCACTCCTGAAAACATAAATGAAGTTATGAAGACAACCAAATCTTGAAAAAAGTGAGCACTAAGAAGAGCATCAGCGGGAAATTGTAGAATCCCCTTTCGTCCTCCTCCCTCTGGGATGAACAGTAGAACAACGCTATAGCTTGAAAAAAATCCTAATTTAGTTTTAGTAAAAAATAAACGCTGAAACTTATGAAACTGAGAAAATCATATGCAACCCACATAACCAAATCAAAAACCTAGAAAACCCCATATGAGAAATTCAACAACCATATGATAAACCCAACACATAAGCAGAGAAGGAGAAGGAGGAGTAGAAAACCAACACAAATAAAACCTAACCATGTTTGAGAACGATTGAGTGAACGATGGAGAGAACGACGAGAAAGAGAGAAGATGCAGCGGGATTTGAGAGAGAGCATCAATAAGGGAGCATTAAATTTGAGAAATGGAGCATGAAATATGAGAGGGAGATAAATGAGGAAGACGATCAGTTTATAGAAGAATGTGAGAAATTGGTGCAGACGTGGGGAAAGGTCGTGGAGAAGGAGACGGGAGGAGAACCGGAGGTGTTAGAAAAAAACTGAATCTTAAAGTTAACTGATTTCAATGATGTTGCAGGAAATTGTACATTAGGCATAAAAAATTGTAACCTTAAAAGTAGTTTTTTTAGAAAATAACCTTCCACTATTCTTTTAATATAGTGGAATAGATATAGATTAGAGTTTTTTTTGGGAAAAGTACACTAAAACCCAACGGACTTTCACATTAGGAATTATTAAGTGCTTTGACAATTTTTTAGAACAAAGAAACCATTGCACTTATTAAAAAGTACTAAATAAATCCTTACACTTTTAAAAACATGTCAATTACTTCCTAATGGTAACCTACAACTTGAATAACAGGTAATTAGAAATTTATTTAAAAAAGAAACCCTAAATAGCTGGTAATTACTTCCTAATCCATCTCGTTTCTAATCTCGCTGCACATCATCCCACGGACTGTATCTCGCCGGCTGCTCCGAACCCGCTGCCTCTCGCCGGCTGACTCTCGCCAGGGTTTCTCGCCGGTTGCTTCTCTCAAGTATGGGTTTCTTTTTCTTGTAGCTCTATCTCTAGTATTCAGAAATTAGTTGATGGATTTTGAAGTTTAGCTTGGATTTTATGACTTTGCAATGCTATTATTGCCTGATTTTAACCGGATGAAAAGGAAGTATGTTATGGAAGGTCAGTTCACATCAGAAGGACTTGATAGCTTCAAATTTCTATATTTGTTTACTGGACACATTACTAAGTAATGGCCTAATGGGCCTTCTCAAAGTTAATAAAATGCTAATGATGGTAGCTGTAAACAAGCAACACCTAGATTGTGTATGCACTTGGTGGTTGATCTTTGACTTTCCAGATAGGAAAAATTGTATGATTGGTTGGTTGTTTTGGATCCCTTCTGGTTCGTGTTTCTGGTTTGTGTTTTTTTGGGTGCTGGGGTTGATTATATTTTATTTGTATCTTGGGGGGTTCAGTTTGGGAAGGGAGTTTGATCAATTTGAAACTGATATGTTGCTGTGATTTTATTTCTGTTGAATCCATATGCATAATTTAAGCTGCTGCCACAATTCTTTGATCTCGTCATGAGGTCCTTATTGGAAGAAGTTGCTATATAAGTCGTGGGTTCTTTTCTGGTTTGGTGTTGTTGTGTTTTAACTGATCATGGTTGAATTTGATGGTTTTTAGTGTTGCTGTTAATGTTGTGTGGGTTATTGCTTAAAGGTCCCTGCTAAAAGCATACTGAATAAGCTACTTTCAATATAATTAAGCCACTTTCTCTATTATTAAGCCACTACCAAACGGTCAGCTGACCGAATAAGCTACGAGTCCTATTAAGCTCATTAAGCTGCCAACAAACAGACCCTTAAACTAACATACCTATTCATTTCTTCTTCCCATTTTGTTAGTAGTTCTATCTCTTAAATTTGTTTGTTTTTTGTTTTATTTAACTATTATCAATGTTTTCTCTTAACTCTAATAGTCTAATTACTGACTGGGTGTCATTTTCATGGAACCATAGGCTTTTTATTGTTGATCTTTTTTCTTCTTCATTATGTTATTGTGGATATTGTTGACGAAAGAACATGTTTTTGTAAGTATTTAAGACAACTTATTCGATTTTGTTGCTTGTATTTAATAAAATTCAACCAATAGTGAATCTAACCGTCACTTTGATTTCTTATGTTTCTACACTTAACTCAATTACACCCTGTTGCATAACACGGGTACAAAACTAGTAATAAATTATTTGTTACTATTGGAGTATTTGTAATATGACTTCATGTTAAACTTCTTACACCCATTTGTTTGCTTCCGTGGTACTTTACATTTAACTAGAGGTGCCTCTTGTTTTGTTGAGCTAATCTCTCTGAAAACATATTACACAATGTCGTAAAGCTAACTATAAGTTTACACAATCTCATTAAGTGTGTCATCGTTCCAGTTTCTTTTTATTAACAGACGGAGAAGAAAGTTGGCTAGCTTGAATACTTATTTGATATGGAAAATGTTGAAGATATGTTGGAAGGAGATTGCTTGGAAAGAATCATCAAACTGAGTTCGGACAAAGCACACAAATGTTAAACTCAAAATGTTAAGTGATTTGTCAAGAACCTCACTATACAAACAACACATGTAGAAATAAGAAGAAAAATAAGAATAAGAAAGACGTTTCATGTAAGGGTAGAGTCTAGTTACTGATTGTTATAACAGGTTTTAGAAAGTCCAATGGTTTATTTGTTCCAAAAAATTGTACAGGGACTTAATCATTCCTAATATGAAAGTCCAATGGTTTATTTAACAGGTTTTAATAAGTGCAATGGTTTATTTGTTTCAAAAAATTGTCCAATGACTTAATCATTCCTAATGTGAAAGTCCGTTGGGTTTTAGTGTACTTTTCCCTTCTTCTTTTTTTGAAGAATATATAGATTAGAGTTAGTGATTTGGATTCGTGTTTCTCTATTCCTAATAATATTAATGTACATATTTTTTAAGCGTATTTACAAAATAATTTCCTTAAAGAATTAATCTTAAATAAATATCTTAGTTTGATTTTTTTAATAATAATAATAATTACATAACCCAAATATATTTTATAATTTTATTATTCCAATACATGGTAAAACACTTTATATAAAACTAGAAGTCTACTCGCGCGATGCAACGCGATATATCTCGGTTTTAATATTCTAATTTATTTTAAGGGAAATTAATTAAAATACCCTAAGTTTGACCAAGTGTTACCAAAATGCCACAAATCTCTCCCAGTTTGCCAAAATACCCTTTTTCCGCGATGGGAGCCCGCGATCGCGGGCCAGGGACCATTTCTGACACTTTTTTAAACTTGCAGGGACCATTTTTGAAAAATGGAATCCCGCGATCGCGAAGGAATCCCGCGATGGGAGCCTTTTTGTGACTTTTCAATTGCAAGGGACCATTTTTGAAAAATTCCACGGACCATTTTTGAAAATTTGAACCGCGCACCCGCGTCCAATTTTATGAATTTAAAATGAAATGTTACACTTTCAACCCCTATACTTATTTACTAAATTTATTTTATACCTTTTACTTTTATTATTTTAATTTTACATTTAACACATATAATCGTTTATTAACTAAAATACGTTAAAAAAATACGTTTTAATTTTAACAAATTACACCATTATAATCGTCTCTTCGATACGTTCGAAATGAGCCCAATTTTGAATTTTTTTGAATTTATATATTTTAATATATATCATATACAGTTATACACTACATAAAAAAAATATTTTTTATATTTAAAATTCATACCCTTATAGTTAATTATTTAATTTATGGTACATATTTTATTTTTATTTTCAATTTTTTTTTCAATTTTTTTTACACTCCTATCGCATTAACATAATAATCATATATTAACTAATTCATTAAATCGTTTTAAATTATAATTATTTGAATGTGTTTATAGATATCGTGAATGACAATAGGAGAAGGTTTCACTAGAAGAATATTAAATGGGGTTTTGACAAGTTGGTATCACTGGACTCATTTAAGAATTGTGAAAATGGGTATTTGACGAATGATGATTCATGTGTGTTTGGAGCTGAAGTATTTGCAATTACAGAGTATGCACAAAATGATCGATGTATTTCCAACGTAACTTAGATTAAAATTATCTTCTTCAGTTCAGTCCCGTCCCGTCTCATCCAGTTCAGTCCCGTCCAGTTCCGTCCCGTCCCATCTAGTATGCGTACCAAACGCTACCTAAGAGTACCGTAAATTAAATAATTAACTATAAAGGTATAAATTGTAAATATTAAAAATATTTTGATGTAGTGTATATGATATATATTAAAATATATAAATCAAAAAAATTCAAGATTGGGCTCATTTCGAACGTATCGAAGAGACGATTATAATGGTGTAACTTGTTAAAATTAAAACGTATTTTTTTAACGTATTTTAGTTAATAAACGATTATATGTGTTAAATGTAAAATTAAATTATGAAAGTAAAAGGTATAAAGTAAAGTTAGTAAATAAGTATAGGGGTTGAAAGTGTAAATATCAAATCAAAATCACAATTTCGAATTGAAATTTACACTTTCAACCCATATACTTATTTACTAACTTTACTTTATACCTTTTACTTTCATAATTTAATTTTACATTTAACACATATAATCGTTTATCAACAAAAATACGTTTTAATTTTAACAAGTTACACCATTATAATCGTCTCTTCGATACGTTCGAAATGAGCCCAATCTTGAATTTTTTTGATTTATATATTTTAATATATATCATATACACTACATCAAAATATTTTTAATATTTACAATTTATACCTTTATAGTTAATTATTTAATTTACGGTACTCTTAGGTAGCGTTTGGTACGCATATTAGATGGGACGGGACGGAACTGGACGGGACTGAACTGAAGGAGATAATTTTAATCTAAGTTACGTTGGAAATACATCGATCATTTTGTGCATACTCTGTAACTGCAAATACTTCAGCTCCAAACACACATGAATCATCATTCGTCAAATACTCATTTTCACAATTCTTAAATGAGTTCAGTGATACCAACTTGTCAAAACCCCATTTAATATTCTTCTCGTGAAACCTTCTCCTATTGCCATTCACGATATCTATAAACACATTCAAATAATAATAATTTAAAACGATTTAATGAATTAGTTAATATATGATTATTATGTTAATGCGATAGGAGTGTAAAACAAAATTGAAAAAAAAAATAAGAGATGTACCATAAATTAAATAATTAACTATAAGAGTATAAATTTTAAATATAAAAAATATTTTTTTATGTAGTGTATAACTGTATATGATATATATTAAAATATATAAATCCAAAAAAATTCAAGATTAGGCTCATTTCGAACGTATCGAAGAGACGATTATAATGGTGTAATTTGTTAAAATTAAAACGTATTTTTTAACGTATTTTAGTTAATAAACGATTATATGTGTTAAATGTAAAATTAAAATAATGAAAGTAAAAGGTATAAAGTAAATTTAGTAAATAAGTATAGGGTTGAAAGTGTAACATTTCATTTTAAATTCATAAAATTGGACGAAACGCGGGTGAACAGTGGTTAAACGCGGTTCAAATTTTCAAAAATGGTACCTGGAATTTTTCAAAAATGGTCCATTGCAATTGAAAAGTCACAAAAGGCTCCCATCGCGGGATTCCTTCGCGATCGCGGGATTCCATTTTTCAAAAATGGTCCCTGCAAGTTTAAAAAAGTGTCAGAAATGGTCCCTGGCCCGCGATCGCGGGCTCCCATCGCGGTAAAAAATGGCATTTTTGCAAAGTGGGAGAGATTTGTGGCATTTTGGTAACACGAAGTTGGACTTTTGGCATTTTAATTAATTTCCCTTATTTTAATATGTGGTTTTGAGAAAACGGTCATGTTTTTTTATAATTTTGTTTAAAGAATGATGCTTTTTATGGAGTTCATGATTTGAGGATTTGAAAGATAATGATTAATTAATAAGAGTCCATCGTTTAAGAATTTGAAGGTTGTTAGAAATAAGTATTAATCAAGTAATAAGCATTAAAAGTGGTACATAAAGCTCCATTAGTTGTTTTTAAGAGACTTTAAGTAATTAGCATTAAATAGCGGTACATAAAACTTTAGGGGTTGTTTTTAAGTGTTTTTTTTATAAATGCTTTATAATATAGTAACAATGTATAAACGAAGCGATTAAGTTTTGTATTGAATGATTGTAGAGAGAATGTTTTACATAAGAATGATAACCTCACTCTCTCTAAAATCTATGAATCGTTCCGACTCATCTCACACGGCCAACCTAATTTCCTCTAAAACACACTTTAAATACCAAGACTTTAAGCTTAAGGCCCATGACCCATAAACTGTAATAAGCACATTAACATTAATTAAGGCTTTTACAACGCTTTAATTAATAATTAATATAAACCTTTTATATAACTTTTTATTTAATAGGACATTTATGGTCCTAACACTCCGGGTGATCCATGGTTATTTTTTCGGAAAAACATCGGATTCTACCGAAGCATTAGTATTTTCTAGGTGATCTATGGGTAATCATCGAGGAAATTTTCCTAGATAAATTTTTTGCGTAAAAGTCATTTCTTTTGTAGTATTTTAAGTAAAAATCATTTCAGAGACTTTACTCGTAAGAATATGTAAGCAATATAAACCAAATTCGCAATAAACCTTTGATGGGATAAATAAACATAAATAAGTCTAAAAATGGAAACCGTCAACAACCGTTGCTGTGGTGTAGTGGTTATCACGTTTGTCTTACACACAAAAGGTCCCCAGTTCGAACCTGGGCAGCAGCAGTCCTTTTTATTTCTATTTTTTTAATTGTTAGTATTTTTTTTAGTTTTCGTATATGTTTTTGTTTTAATTTTAATTTTAATTTGTTTTATTTAAACCACATAAAATATAATAAAAATAAAAACATGTAACAAAACTAAAAAGATATTAACAAATAAAAAAACTTAGAAATAATAATAAAAAATATAACAAAATCAAAAGGAAAAGTATTAACAAATAAAATTTAATTTGGAACGTAATAATTTGATCGGTTTCTGATATGTTAACTTGTTGTTTTTGATTCCAGGTTGTATCAAGTTCTTGGAGTCATTTTATTTGATTGGGTGTATATAGATAGCATTGAAGAGAGCCAAATTATTACAATTCCACATGTCTCTGTTCAAACGGATGTTGCTCATTCAAAAACCGAGCTGAGGTATCTTGTGTTGTCAGTACCTCATACGATGCTCATTTTATTATTGTTTGACTTTCCGGTGACTATGAATGATTTGCCGTGTTCATATATTGCTCATATTCCATTTTTAAAGTACAACATGAACTTTGATTGTTTCTGCAAATTTCAAGAAAACCCTTTTTAAATCAATTCCTTTTTTATATGATCTGATGTTATAATTTTTTTGATAGGATCAAAACCATCATTTAAGCCTTTACTCACGTGAAAGTAAGGGATTGTTTACCAAACACTTATCCGGTAAACAATTCTTTTTACCACTATTTAATCCTGCAATTCTTGAAATAAAATTTTCTTTTACCAAACAAGAAACATGCTTCTGTGTTGTTACATACACCGTCAAAAAGCAAAACCATGAATCTGTTCGTATCGTATGAGGTGGATCCTTGGATTGAAAACAAACACCAGAGAACATCCAATCTGTTCTTCATTGATATATTAATATATACACAAACTAGTGGTGCTCCGGGGTGTTAAAGAAAATACAACGCTACGCTTGATAAAAGAAATAACAAAAACCCTTGAAATCAACAAATAAAACCAAAAAAGTACCTTAGAATCAACCAAAAAACTTAAAAAATAAAAAGAAATGGGAATTTGGCTAAAAACACATCGGAATACTTTTGGGCATTTGATCCTTCTTAAAGGTGCATCAGCTCAACATAAATCTTGGGTCTTGCACGGGTAAAAAATTAGTAGTTCTATGAATTACGTCTAAATGTATTAATACTAATCATAAACCAGCCGGATGATTTATTAATACTAGAACGAACCAAAAGCTTCTATCAAAGCTATTATTGACATCTCTTTTGGATTAGGGATGATGTTAAAAAGTGGTAAGAGTAGTTAAGTTGTGAAGAAATACACCATTTTTTTAGGAAATGAAGTGTTATTAAATCTGGTTTTGTATAACCATGGTCTCCCAATCCTCTTATCTTTGGTTGCTACTACTTCATATAAAAATTAAGACGTATGCAAACCATGCTTCCATCCTTGGGAGTAAAAAGATTGTTTCAATGGATTGCAACAAACCAAACGAACTTAGAAAATCCCACTCGAGAGCATGGTATAGAATATCCATCCCTAGGGGTAGAATTCTCATTTCCATCAAGGCCCCAAGATTGCAAAGGTTTTAGTGACACTTGAGAGAGAAAGAAAAAGATACACTTAATCAACAATCATCAAAGAACACAAATAAACGCATATTCGATTAGTTTAAAAAGAAAAAGTCAAAATGTGAATGGATCATCCCTCATTGCCAAGACCATGACCAGGGAGCCATATAGTTTTACAGGTATGGTATCATAAGAACCTAAGCTGAAACAAAATCAACAACGTTTTGTTTTTGTTTTTACCCTTTCAGGTAAATACCGACAAAAGTCATGTAACCCCAGAAGGGGAATAACTTAGTTAAGTTGTATGTATCCCTAGGCTAGGATAAGTTATATAACTTGACAAAAATGATACATTTTATATGTATCATACAGACTATGTTGCTGCTCGTTATGCTGAAGTGCAAGGGATGTCATCAGAGATCTTTTTGCTGGATTTGGGCTGTGCTGGATTGGTTTTAGGTGCAGGGAGTGGCCGGTTTGGATGAACTTCAGTAACCTTTTCCGGTGGAATATCAAACTGCAAACAAAAGATGTTTGCTTCATCAACATAATGTCGATTTTCACCATAACTATGTTTGACAAACTAGTTGTTTATGTAAAATGACCTAGGACATTTTGAAAAACAAAACGGGTATAAATAGAAATAAGTGAAAAGAAATAATAATCGTAGAGCTTATTGAATAGCTATCTGAAATAGTTAACTAGCTTATAAGCTAGTTTACATCTTACCAAACAAAACTTTTTCAATAAGTTCAAAAAGTAAATATGCTAAAGGATGCGTTAATTTAATGAAACCGACCTTATAGCCACAGCCAGATACGCAAGCATGAAAGCAATCCTGAAGACAGAAAAGGTAGACATGGTCATTTACAATTCAGTTAGAGGTTGTTGGATAGATACTGAATGATAATGATAAGAATGATAAAGAGCTCTGTATACAATTACAAGTTGTGTCACTTGTCAAGAACTTGGTCATCATTTCCTAATATTCCAAATTGGTTCATCAGACCATATAATATTTCTATATTTTTTCATCATCCTCTTAGAACCACATATATATATATATATAAATATATTTCAGATATTCAATCACACAAATCAAAAGGATTTGCAAACTGATAATTCAGCAGCTACCAACATTGCATTCATCATCAAATATCTGAAAATGATATGCTTGCCGCCAAATTAAGACACCAATTAAGAACGAGAATCTGAAGAAAGAAAAAACCTGTGAGTAGCTGGCAGAACCAGGAGATCGATCAATATAAGCACTCCACTGTTGATCTTTTAAAACGGGGTCTTTGTAGCATATCTCATCACACGCGCTCAAACCTGAATAACATTATAGCTCAAATCAGACGATTGATAAATGAAAATCATTGCATAACAAGGCATAAAAAGATATAAACATGTTAATAATTTAACTTATTTACACAGTAAGCCTTCCTTATGTTCAATAACATCTTTTTCTAAATAAAAACAAAGGAGATTGACAAAATAAGGAAGCACATGTGATCAACGGATATATTGGCTTTCGTATTAATAGTGCCTAAGACTTTTATTACAAATTGTATCACTAAATATGCGTTGTCTACGGATAAGTGCGGAAAAACTAATGATAATGAAACCTGAAAGAAACTTCCATAAACATTTAAACTCCGTTCTGAGTTTATGAACAAATCAGGACAAAGTTCAAGTCGTAAAGATGGCACTTACATTCCTCCCATGTATCACCATCGGCATTACACCCTTTCTTACAGAATACCCTCCCTGCAAGATTCAGCCACAAGTCCCAAAAACTTTGAGTGAAATAGCATAACAAGATCGATTTTAACAAATATTTTACTTGTATTCCCATCACTACATAAGTGAGATGCTAATAATATATTTAGCATTGTCCAAAATGAAAATGAAAACCACAACAATAACGAAAATGGTAATAATCACGACGATGAGAATAACAATTGATGATGACAATGATGATAGACCCGATATTGTCGATTAATTTCAAACCGAATCAGATATTAGATTTGCTTAAATGCATGCAAAAGTTAGCTACTAAGAATTTTGTAGAAAATATATCGATTATTAGGTCATGCAAAAGCAAACATAACAATCTTTCGTAGAGTTTCAAGTACTTACACTTGGGCATAATTTTACTTCAATTACTTTAAACATCATGTTCTAAGATCACAACTTGCCAAGTTACCATCCAAATCAGGCTATGGATTCTTATGTAATATAAGAATCGGATGATTAAAGTAAGTCTTATATTTTTTGGAAGAGAAAAAAGAACTTTCAACTGTTCTTTAGAACTAAATTTTGTGGCCATTATAAATAGGTCTAAAGCATATAGGAAAGATTGTTTAGAAGGAATGTATGTATGCACCCAACATCATAACACAAATATTTGATTGAATTAAGAAATTCCTTTTTGAGTTATAAATAGGTTAGTTCTACGTATCTTTTCACCCGTAAAACTACAATTTTGTAATAAAACCGGTTAACCAGCATGCCTAATTTAAAAAGTGGAGTAATCTCTATCATTATTTTTCTTTCTCTCCATTCTACTGACGCAAACAAACCATTCTCAAATTCATTCCAAAACAGATATTTTTCATGATGTTCCAAATGCAATACAACAATTCCATACCAACATAAATTGTTAATGCTAATCAGGAATGTTATTAGAAACATAAATTTGCATACAAAATTACCATCTTCAATTAGCATCAATATTTTTCAACATCAAACTTCAAGAAGGATTACAGATTTCTGAGGAAAGTTATGATCAACTGAATCAAAAATTGAAACAAGTAGTACATATAGAATAACATCGTGGCTACATTAGGATCAAAATCCGTATCCACTTAGCACGCAAAAGGAAATGTAGGTCTTTCATGGACCGCATTGAGTACGGTTTATAACTCGCAATCCCCAAATTATTTTGGGTAAAACCAACAATTATTCATAGCAAAAACGACATAGATTAAAGAAAATCTGCAAAGTTACGAAAGAATTGCACACGAAAAACAAAGAATTCATGGTGTTGATAACGCAAATCGAAAAAAATAGGGGAAAAAGAATGAAAATTTTACAAGGAATCTGCATCAAAGCTGAGTATTTATGGGTGCATTGATTCCCACATGGCGGTGTCCAATGCTGCGGAATCATCCTTCTCTCTCTCTCTCTACTTTGAAGAATCTTTGCCTCCTTTGATTTTGATTTTGATTTCGAGGAAGAAGAAGAATGAAGAAATTGGTGGTAAATATGGGGAGAAATATTTGGGGGAAGTGGGCATTTCTGTCATTTGCCCTCTCTTAGATGACGTCATCCATACATTCTCCCTCTTTTTGACCAAACATGTTCTTTTTGGGGGTTAAGAAACATTTTTGAACATATATTTTCTAAGATTTCTTATTTTTTTAAATATTGGATGATATAAATTGTTATTTCTATTAAGTGTTGAATAAAAAATGATTGCTTTAAATAATAATATAAAAATATGGATATGAGAATAGGAATAGGAATAACTAATGAATAAATACCATAGCATTCCAATTGACAAAATGGAAAACCTGACAATGAATCCGGTGACACTGAATCCGGTTTAATCGGAGAATCTCTTGGTTGATCTTGATAGAGAATTCTCAAATAATGTTTTTTTTCCCAAAAGGCAACCAATTTTATTAAAACAAAATGAAATTACAAGGGATTTTGCAAGACGCAGAAAAGAAAACAATCCAAACAAAAAGAAGATGCACAAAGAAGTGCATCGAGCCTAGAGAACAAGCCCCCAACTAAGCACACGACCAAAAGAAACCAACACCAAAAGCAAAACGAAGCACTCCAGACTGAAGTCAAGCCGAAACTCGAACAACAAAAGGGAAAAGTAGAAGGACTTAACCAACAAAGTCTTGGCCCCCGCACCAATTCGACCAAGAGATTCCAAAACCTTTTGCACGCTTGGAGATCCAATTGAACGAAAGAAGTTGAAGTTGAAAAAAGCTATCGATTTGTTGATTATCGACCACTTTGAAAGTCCGTGTTCCGCTGAACCCAAATCGAGTAAAGAGTACACCAAACCACCGCTTTCCAATATATCCTAATTGAATTTTGAATGGCAATAGAGTCAGCACATGCAAGAAGATCATCTAAAGTGATAGATGGCGAGATGCTCGAACCCCACCATTTGAAGGCTTTCTCCCATAATTGAAGGCTCTTTGGACACTTAACGAACCAATACTCGAGAGATTCGACCTCTTCCTTACAACACGGACAAAGAATGAAATCAAGATCAATGCCTTTATCGTGAAGAATCGCTCGAACCGGTAGTCGCCTCCATCTAAGACGCCAAATAAAAATACAGACTTTCCTTGGAACAGTTGGGCACCATTGGGTTTGAACTGTATTCTCCGGAATCTGCAAAAAGTGATTATCAATCAAAATCCTTAAGCGTTTGGCCGAAAAGCCACCATCCTCACTCAACCACCAAACCCGCCCGTCCCTCTCATGAACCCGCATTTGGGCATTATGAAGCAAGGAACTTAACTCTTCCACCTCACCCTTGTCCTCCCTCTTGGCCCCCGAACCCAATCCCAAGTACCACCCCAAGTATCACCACATCTTGACACCCGGTTTTGAACCAAATCCCCTTTATCCCTTTCTAACCGATAGAGTCTAGGAAACTGTTCACGAAGTCTGTAGTTACCCAACCACTTATCCCAAAAGGAAGCATTTCTCCATTACCAATTCGAATCCCAAAGAAGTCCGAAAGGCTATACCAAGCTTCTCCAAGTCATAATCCACACGTATCACCCCACCCCAAGCACCTGACAACCCAAAACTCCTACGAATAGGTTGGTCTCTAAAACCCATATTCCTAAAAAGCCTCATTACCTCCATTTTGGCCATAAACACTTTTAATAACACGAACCCAAAGAACGTTTGCTGCTAGTAAAAAGTCCCCACCACCATTTCCCGATAAGACCCCAGTTTGCCGCCCGAAGACTGCCCACCCCTAAGCCCCCCTATCGAAGGTAATTAAAATAGTTTCCCATTTGACCCAAGCCCATCTACGAGTGGAATCATCCCTTCACCCTAAAAAAAATTTCCTCCTTACACCCTTAAGAATATGGATGACTTGAGCTGGCACACAAAATAAGGAGAACAAGTATAGAGGAAGACTTCCTAGAACTAATTTTAGAAGAGTTAATCTAGCACTCGAAAGGAGACACCGCATCTTCCAAACAGAGAGCTTAGCTTTAAATCTCTTGATGACTTGATTCCAATTTTCGATTGTATTCATACTTATACCAACCGGAAGGCCAAAGCCACATCCGAAATGAAGAAAGCCCGCACCACATCACATCTCCAAAGCTACATCCAAAATAGTGTGTGATCAGGAACACCCACACCATAAAGATTACTTTTAGCCACATTTATCTTTAACCCCGATGCTTGTTGGAAACACTTCAAAATGCGTAACACCCGAAATTTTCGGTACGTCTTAGTTTTTAATATAAGTCGTAACACCTTCAAATTTGGAATGAGCAACTAGTTTAAAACTTTCAATAATACATTGAATAAAGGATAAAATCCCCTTCTACAAATCATTACTTTAAAATACCTCAAATTAAATTCTAAATTTCACCTCAACAGTTAATATCCCAAGTCTTATACGAAGACTAGATAGGGGTCGGGTGTTACTAAACCCATACAATTTGCTATTCCTAAAGTGTGAAAGCCTTCGCCCAATAGTTACTCTCTTCTCGTGCATCTAACTAACACTCATCTTTACAGTGTTGCTAGTACCATTCTCCCCAACAAGCACCTGATGCACAAGCCTAAAAATAAAAAGGTTAGGCTTAACGCAACAGTTTTCATCACTATAAAATCAAAAAAACATAAAAATATTATTTAAATCGAAATTTCCATTATGCAAAATGTTTATAATAAATAGTGATGTCTTTTCCAAAAATCCCATTTCTCGTGATAAAATGCGTAAATAGAAATACTCTGAAAGACATGGAACTAAGCCCAATACTCACACAAAGTACAAATAGGATTAAAATCCAAATACCAAAACATGGGAATAACTACTTCATTCACACCTTAATATATGTAGAGGGGATCCAATATTAAAGTCATCAATCGCAATTACTCGCACAAGACCAAACGATATTAAAACATGGATATTACAATATTCGAAAATAATATTTGACAACAACGGGGGAGATCCGTATCCATTGAAAGTGGAGGAAACACATAAGTATGTCACTCATACAACGTTAATTGCAATGTCTCGACGTAGTATAAATGTCCCTGCAACTCCTCATCAATTTTCACCCAAAGAGTCAGTTGACCTTAGTATCTATCCTCATGGATTTTCACCAAAGGCCCGACACATTGGAGGACTACAACAATTACCCCGAATGGCGGAGGTCCTTGTGCCTACCCACACGGTAGCACCACCCCGGACTCAACCATCCTAGTGTCTACTTGAAAAGTTAGTGTTGGCCCCGAAGGGTTTATACAAGTAATAGTTTGTAGAGGGGGGGGGGGGTTGAAGAAAAACACACAAGATTTTGGTTTTCTAAATTGTTTATTGATAAATCAAACACAATTTACAGTTTGTTGCGGAATAAGATTAAGTAGAACCTAATCTAAACAAACTTGAGGAATCACTAAGAGTTCTTGCACAAGAAATAGAGAGAAAAGAAGATATAGAAAAATAAATATATTTTTCTAAGGCACTAAGAAGTTCAGGGAGAGACCACCTTCAAACTGAAGGGGTGTTCCCGTTATTTATACCTGGTGAATTTAATGCATGGCAGGAGGACTTTACACGTGTCAGCATCTGATTGGGCGCATGCTTCTAACTTTTAGCAACATGCTTTGGGCCGCATGGTGAATAGTGTAGTGGCAGAGTGGTTGTACGATCCTGGACAAAGGTATATCCCTTCTAACAAATCGTACGGAGTTGTGTAAGTAGATAAGACAAACATCATGATCAGCGATCGCTGAGTTGAACTTCCATCAGTGAAGACATGATGTAAGTCAGCTATCGCTGAAGTCTTTTTCTTGAAATGTCGTGTGTGTGGACTTGTCTTGGTTTCACTGATGTCCGCATCAGATCATTAGTAGACTCGTCACTTGTTCATCAGTTTTGTCTTCGATGTCAGCGATGAACTCTTTGTCGCGAAACTTGTCTTCTGGGATTACAAACAACATTGTTTTACATATGAAACAATCAGCGATCATCAGTGATACTGAACAGACTCAGGTTATCACTGATGTACATTTATCACTGAGGAATACTATGAAGAACAGTGGTTACCATCAGTGATACTGAACAGACTCAGTATGTTATCACTGATGGTGAAACACTAATACATACAAATGTTATTGACGGGTGTCGAATCCGACAAATAATAATAAGTGTATATGATTAGCCTATTATCTCTTAAACACAATAAATTGCGATAATGATAAGTAGGGTCGTTTCCTCAGGGACTCGTTGTTAATTGTAAAACCAAAACATATTCATATAAGATACCAAATGGGGGGGGGGGGGGGGGGTTTAAGCTGTTGATTAATGCTAGACACGAAATTGAAATAAGATGTGGTAATAATGAGAAAGGTCCTAGTGATGAGTATAACCAATTCTTTGTTGAAATCTTATATCATTGATTTGAATAAAAGTACATTTGTTACCAATAATTTCAGATTGGTCGTAAGTGTTTGACAAGCGTCACACACTCCGTTTGTCTTAAGAATAAACTAACATGAGAAGCTCGATGTAGTTCCTAATTGACTAAGGTTAGTTTGGTTACGAACTCAAATTTATCTTGTCAATTGCAATATGATCAAACAAACACCAATCCTAACTAATGATCGGAAGCCCAATCATTAAAGTTAGATTATACAACCCCATAATACAAATCAATTGACTAACACAATTGGTGTACTATCTTGCTACTAAAATGAGATTAAGAACGATTACGTATTCCAAATCTCAACTAGCTATTCAAGATTAGATGTAAGATTTAAGTGATCATTCTTAAATCAAAAACCTAACAAATGAAGAACATGCTTTTAGAAAAGGCTTGCATAAATGAAATTAGATAGATAACAAAGGTATATCAAACCTCAACAATATTCATACAAAGAAGTAGTTGCAATCTCATCACTAGGGCAGAAAGTCTTAGCTACTCATAACTAATGTAAACTTGATTAATATAAACTTGAAAAGAGATTACCAAAATGAAAGATACAAGGCTAGAAGAAATTGCTCTGCTCCAAAAACTCTATTTCCAGTGAGAAATTCTCTATCTGCCCTAGAACTTCCTTAGAGAGATTATATAGGAGGACATGAGAAATTATCTAAAACTACAACTAATATCTAATGAATGGCCCAAGAATCATCATTAGAAGGGGAAAGCATGCCTCAATTGCAGGGATAATCAGCCCCCAAAGCAGTGTAAGTCGGCCTCCATTTTGCAGGGATAAAAGCCCTGCAGCTATTTAAATTTGTCTTTCATTCTGCGTTCACACAGGTGCTCGGCGCCGATTGCTCCGCGCCGATGCATCGGCGCCGAAGCATCGGCGCCGGCTTCTGTTCGTTTTGCAATGTTTTGCCGTTTTTCGCTCGTTTCTCTGTTTCGGGATCCCGCTTTTCGACGTATGCATCCTTTTCTCCTAAAAACACCTATAAAACATATTTATACAAATAAACGCAATTACAAGTAATAAAATAACAAACTTAACGAAATGGGGTTCTTTGAGTATCAATTCTTCCAAAATGATGGGGAAAATGATGCATAAATATGTATGAAATTGGCACTTATCAAATACCCCCACACTTAGATCATTGTCCGTCCCGGCAATGACTTAAGTTAGCACGTCGTGATAAAAACGAATCAAACGAGAATGTCAATACGTATAGCATATCATGAGATTTGAGATTTGCAATTAAGCATCAAAAATTTAGCACACACAACCAAGTAGACACAAGCTAATCACGAGAACTCTCACGAATGGGATAATCAAGATAAAACTCAATTCACTCCTCGGGGTTAAAAGTGTATCGCTCAAACCGTCACTACGCTAGTAGGCACCTACCATAAGCTTGATAAACCTCTCACTCTCCACTACTTTGATAACATACATGCATATAAATCAAAAGGGCTTTTTACGGGTTATAATGTAAAATAAGGCTTTGGGTAAGGTAGGGATTTATTTGGGGAAAAGTGGTTAAGGACCGTACACCAAATGGGAAACCCGGTTATTCAAGCATGAAACTTTCTTTCCGCAAAGGGCATTTCATATTTATCTTTGAAGCACATTTCCCTTTGGATGATAGAGAATAAAGATGAAACTTTTATAAACAACCATATCATCGTTTCCGTCGCCGTTATATTTTTTTTTTTTGTCTTTTTGATTTTTCTCTTTCTTTTTCTTTTTCTTTCCCAACATATAAGTACTACTTCCGAGCACATAGGGATACCGAAAATACTCCATTGGTGATTGGTCGGGTGGGTCGTGTTTGGATTGGTTCATGATGTAGGTGACAACAAAAATAGGCTAAGGCTCAAAGTGGCGTACAAAAAGGTAGTAATAACATATAGGGTAGGCTTAAGGCTTAATTGGCTAAAAATAAAAATTGAGAAATGATGGCCTTTATCATATTTATTAGCATGTAATATCCTGTAATCTTAAGGAGAGACAAATCAAGTTCTAGAGGTGCGTAACTAGGTATGACGTAATCACACAAGAAATGAATTAGAGACTAGCATAAGATGTTTAGTCTAATAGGCTCGAGTCTCACGGGGTTGAGATAGTTCAAGAGATTAGCAATAGTCTACTTTTGACCGGCATACACCACTAATTGACTCTAAGTGCTATCAATCAAACTCAATCATGCTATACATGCATCAAAACTCATCATCATCAATCATTTAAGCTCATTAAAACATGCTAACACATTTCCAAAACAGACAACAATCTACATTTAAGCAAAAAATGTTTGGAAAAAATTACGAAAAAATTACCCCTAAAAAGCATTTTTAACCCAAAACAGGCCCAAATCATGCGAATGACAAAAAAGGTTGAAACTATCCTACCCCCACACTTTGATCCAACATTGTCCTCAATGTGTGTGTATATAAAGCAAAGGACATTCAAAACAGTTAATAATTGAGGGAAATAGTAAACTCCCCTTATGGATCGTTGGAGTTTGGATGTATCAAGGCTTTTCTGAGCTCATTGTCATTCATTTCTTCTTCTTCTTTGCTGCCTTGCGGGTCTTGGGTTAGATGGACCTGCATCATCAGGTGTCGGGAATGCGTCATCCGGCACCGGCTGTCCCCTAATCAACAAAGATAGGTTGTAAAACCCTCGATTCATATTGGCCTCAAGCATGTTTATGCGAGCAAGTATCCGAGGGTCCTCGGGCTCCTCTTCCGTATCCTCAGCTGGGTCGTACTCCACGTCAACACCCTCTTCGTCAGACATCAAAACTTCCTCCTCTTCTTCGCCATCCCCTTGTCCGTCTAACCTATTAACGGACCTGATGTGCGCACGATATGTCGCTCGATCAAATGGTGGTGGTGGGGGAATTGTTGGTCCAATCCTCACTCCCGCGTCCCTGCATAGCTTAGTTATTAAGCTTGGGAAAGGAAGTATACCTGTAGCCCGCTCGGCCGCGGTGTCCATCATATGGAGGATGATGATATGCCCGACATCTAGGAGCATGCCATTTTGGAGGCAATATAGGATGCGCGCTACATACCAATCGACTGTTGAATAGTGCGTTGAAGGTGCTAGACGGCACTTGGCAAATCTCAACCACATGGCAATTTCTGGCCGAAGTTCCGTCTTCTTTATCATGTCCCGCTTAGGGGCCCAATGGTTACGACCACTTCGCCTTAAATTTGCTGCTATGATTGGACTGTACTGCTCATTTTGAGCAACATTTGGGATTGGTGGAATACCATATGTACGGTCAAGATTTGCGCGTCGAGGCACATTGTAATGACGACATATATCGTCCATTGAAATTTGTACTCTTACGCCTCTTACGACGACTGTGGACCACTCGCCAAATGCGGGTGGTACCATTGCGGCATAGAATTCTTTAACCAAATCGGGATCATATGGCTCAGGTCCGGTGATGAAATGTTCCCATCCTTGAAAATTTGTAATATCGCGTAATCGTTGGTTGTTCATTTCATCAATATTCATCCCTTGTTCGGGATGGATATTCCTGTTTCTGTTTTTCACGATCCGTTGTTCATAATCCTGGTTTGGTGCCCTTGACAATTGACGTCTTTGTGCCGTTTTTAATTGATAATATTTTGTCCACCTCCCTGGAAGATCAGGTCGAGTATGTACCATGATTCTGCAAAAATTTAAATGAGTTAATTAGTTATGAATGATTAAGACAAACTACCCCAAAACATAGTCAAAGACTAGATTTGTGGTTTAACTCATGTTCATATCAAAGGATAAGAATCATACTACAAATTTTTTTTTTTAAGACAACCTTTTAGATATACAAGAAATCAGTGACTTAATCATTAAGCACTGTCATTAAGCACTTCTAAAAGTATACAAATTTTAGCATACCAACAACAAGACGTTACCAACAATTTCAACCCTTAGGGAGTTTTATGCTCTCTACAATACACAAATATAGAAAGTGCATAACAAATTTTTTGATAAAACTCTCTAACACTTTCTTCACATTCAAACCCTAAGTGGAAGAACACTATCACATTGTTGGCCAATCTCTATATGGTAAACAAAATCACTAAGAACACACAAAAATTGAAGAACAAACCCTAATATGCATACCTTGGATTTCTCAAGAATAAACCATCAAAATGTGAAATTGGAACAAGAAATCATACCTTTGATGGATGAAATACACGTTAGTAGCAGGAGATTTGGAGAAATTTGACCCAAAAATTCGAATTTGGGGTAATCTTGTGGTTCGGCGCCGAGAGAGAGATATAGGGTTTGAGTGTAATGAAGTTAAAATGAGGAAAAAGGGTATTTAAAAACGGTCAGGTGATCCGCGCCGATTGATCCGCGCCGATTGATCGGCGCCGAAGCATCGGCGCCAGCCTCTGTTTGTTTCGAGCATGTGTTCCGCGCTGATTGCTCCGCGCCGATTGATCGGCGCCGAAGCATCGGCGCCAGCCTCTGTTCGTTTGTTCCTTTTTCGTCTAACTTTCTTCGTTTTTCGCCGAATCTCTCCGAAATACATCTCTAAATTCCCAATTATATCCAAAACACGCAAAAATAAAAAAAATAAAAAAAAATAAAAAACGAACCTACCATGGGTTGCCTCCCATGTAGCGCCTTTCTTTACCGTCTTTGGCTAGACCCAATTCTGTTCATTCATTGTAGCTTGGTGTGTCCAAAGCTACCCTCTCTAGATCCTCCGACCCAAAACCTTCATAGAAAGGCTTTAACCTGTGACCGTTCACCTTAAACACTTGACCGGTAGATAAGCTTTGAATTTCTACTGCACCATGGTCAAACACATTAGTAACAACAAAAGGTCCCAACCATCTGGACCTTAGCTTACCCGGAAATAATTTCAAACGAGAATGGTAAAGAAGCACTTTCTGACCTTTTGTGAAGTTCTTACGAGAAATTCGGTTGTCATGGAATGCTTTTGTTTTCTCTTTATAGATACAGGCATTCTCATAAGCATCATTCCGGATCTCTTCTAACTCTTGAATCTGTAACTTTCTATACCGTCCCGCTTCATCCAAATCCATATTGCATTCTTTCACGGCCCAGAATGCTTTATGTTCCAACTCTACCGGTAGATGACACGGTTTACCAAAAACTAGACGGAAAGGAGACATACCTATAGGCGTTTTAAACGCCGTCCGATAGGCCCAAAGAGCGTCGTTTAGTCTCAGGCTCCAATCCTTACGATTGGGATGCACCGTCTTCTCTAGGATAGCCTTTATCTCGCGGTTAGACACTTCGGCTTGGCCATTGGATTGCGGATGGTAAGCGGTGGATATCCGATGTATGACTCCATGTTTCTTCATCAAAGCGTCCATAACCTTGTTGCAAAAGTGGGTTCCTCTATCGCTTATGATGGCTTTTGGCGTCCCAAACTTAGAAAAAATATTAGATTTTAGAAAATCTATAACCGTACGTGCATCATCAGCTCGGGTGGCCTTAGCCTCAACCCATTTCGACACATAGTCGACAGCAAGGAGGATATACAAATAACCACATGAAGCGGGAAACGGTCCCATAAAATCTATGCCCCATACGTCAAATATTTCACAAAATAGTACGGGAAACTAGGGCATCTGATTTCGGGAACTAATGTTTCCCGTCATTTGACAACGTGGACAACTCTTACAAAAAGTATAAGCATCACGCATCAGTGTCGGCCAAAACAATCCACACTCAAGTACTTTCCTAAACGTCCTCTTGTGACCAAAGTGACCCCCACAACCGTATGAATGACAAAATTGCAAAACAGATTGATACTCTTGTTGGGGTACACATCGTCTAATGACTTGGTCGGGACAGTGCTTCCACAAGTAAGGTTCATCCCAAATATAAAAATGAGATTCCCTCTTAATCTTATCTTTCTCAAATCTAGTCAACTCACCTGGGAATGTCTTGGTAACCAAATAATTGACAATATCTGCATACCAGGGAGAGTCTTGGGCAATAAAAAATAGGTGCTCATCTGGAAAGTCATCATTGAGGGGTGATTGCTCGCCATTGAAAGAGAGTCGGCTAAGATGATCCGCCACCAAATTTTCTGCTCCACTCTTGTCTCGGATCTCTAGGTTGAACTCTTGAAGTAATAAGATCCACCGAATTAGCCGTGGCTTCGCATCCTTCTTCTTCAATAGGTACTTTAACGCTGCATGATCAGAATAAATAATAACTTTAGTACCAAGCAAATAAGAACGAAACTTATCTAAAGCAAAAACAATAGCTAAAAGCTCCTTTTCGGTGGTGGAATAGTTGCTTTGAGCACTGTCTAGCGTCTTGGAAGCATAGTAGATAACATGTGACGCCCTTCCAATTTTCTGCCCAAGTACCGCACCCACGGCATGGTTGCTCGCATCGCACATGATCTCGAATGGAAGCGTCCAATCCGGAGGTTGAATGATAGGGGCTGAAGTCAACATGTCTTTCAATCGGTCAAAAGTCTCCTTACACTCTTCATTAAAATGGAACTCAACCTCTTTCTGTAGCAACTTGCACATCGGTCGAGTGATCTTGGAGAAGTCCTTTATAAATCTTCGGTAAAAACCTGCATGTCCAAGAAAAGAACGAACTTCCCGCACACTCGTGGGGTAAGGTAAAGACTTAATAACATCAATCTTTGCTTTATCTACCTCTATACCTTTTCCCGAGACTATATGTCCTAACACCAATCCTTGACTAACCATGAAATGACATTTTTCATAATTAAGAACCAAGTTAGTCTCTAAACATCTTTTAAGAATTTTGGTGAGATTAGATAAACATGACACGAATGAATCCCCATAAACCGTAAAATCATCCATGAAAACCTCTATGCAATTCTCCACATAATCTGAAAAAATACTAACCATACACCTTTGGAAGGTGGCGGGAGCGTTGCATAGTCCAAACGGCATCCTTCGATATGCAAATGTGCCAAAAGGGCAAGTGAACGTCGTCTTCTCTTGATCTTCCAATGCGACAGGGATCTGATGAAAACCGGAGTATCCATCCAAACAACAATAGTGAGTTTCACCGGCTAAGCGTTCAAGCATTTGATCAATAAAAGGAAGGGGAAAGTGATCTTTCCTAGTAGAAGCATTTAACTTGCGATAATCAATACATACCCGCCACCCGTTTTGGACTCGGGTGGGTACCAACTCACCTTCCGAATTTTCGATCACAGTAATGCCGGTCTTTTTCGGTACTACCTGGATAGGACTTACCCACTTACTATCAGAGATGGGATAGATCATACCGGCATCACACAGCTTCAGAATTTCCTTCTTTACGACCTCCATCATCGGAGGGTTCAATCTACGTTGCGCCTCTCTAAAGGGTTTGTACTCATCTTCAAGTAGTATCTTGTGTTGGCACAAAGAGGGGCTAAGACCCTTGATATCCGCAATGGTCCATCCCATGGCGCCTTTATGCTCCTTTAAAACATCAACTAACTCGCCTTCTTCCCTAGGTGAAAGGTTTGCGGAAATGATCACCGGAAGTGTATCCTTTTCACCTAGGTAAGCATACTTCAAATGATCCGGCAACGGCTTAAGCTCCAATTCGGGCGCCTGTTCAATAGAAGGCAAAGGTTTCGTGTTAGATAAAGGTAACTCAATTTTTGAAACTTCATACCTTGCTTTCTTCCCGCATTCCATCTAAGATATCAATTCGGCGTACTCTTCATTCAAGTCATACTTTTGGGCTAGCTTCTTCAAACTATCACTATGTAAGTCCCTACCAAGTATCACTTCCAACACATCTTGGTTAGATAAGTCAAAAACATTATCAGATAGAGATTCAATTATATCAACAAAACACAAAGATGAAACATCGCTCGGATATCGCATAGCATCATAGATGTTGAATTTAATAATCTCACCATCGAATTCCATGGTCAAATTACCATCATGTACATCTATCTTTGTTTTGGCGGTCTTGAGAAATGGCCTTCCCAATAAAATCATTCCGGCCTTGGAGGAATTCTTTTCCTCCATGTCTATCACATAGAAGTCGGCCGGAAAAACTAATTCGTTTACTTGTACAAGGACATCTTCTAACACTCCTTTAGGATATACAATTGACCTATCTGCAAGTTGAATTACTACACCTGTTGGCTTGAGGGGGCCCACATCCAAGGATGTGTATATAGCATATGGCATGACGTTAATCGATGCCCCCAAATCTAGCATAGCCTGATTTACTGCGGTATTGCCTACCTTACAAGGTATGGTGAACATGCCGGGATCATTACATTTAGGTGGTAGCTTTTTCTGTAAGACTGCAGATACGTTTTGACTCATGGTGATTTTCTCATCTCCTTTTAACTTCTTTTTATTTGTACAAAGTTCCTTCAAGAATTTAGCATACCTAGGAACTTGTTTAATTGCATCAAGAAGTGGAATGTTTACCTGCACCTTACGAAAGGTTTCTAAGATCTCTTTTTCTTCTTGCTCTCGTTTTGTCTTGGAAAATCTTTCCGGAAAGGGTGGTGCTTGTGCTATTGCCTCGGGTGTCCTTTTCTTCGTCTCTTCAATCTTCTCCTCTTTTTCACCAGAAATGGATTCCTTAATCTCTAGCTCTTTTTCAACCGCTTTCTTTTTCTCGGCATCATCTTGGATTTCCTTCCCACTTCTCAAAGTTACTACACTTACATTCGCGTTTGGGTTGGTCTCTGTTTGGGAAGGCAATTTCCCTTTGTTTACTAACTGCCCTACGGAGTTTCGAAGCTCTTGTATGCTTGCTTGTGTGTTTTGAGAATCTTGCTGAAGTTTAACCATGTTAGTAGTTAAAGATTTTACAATATCCTCAAGGGACATACCTGATCCGCTAGGGAGTTGAGACGATGCTTGTTGTGGTGGTTGGAAGGGTGGTCTTTGTTGCTGAAAGTTGGATGGTTGATTGGATTGTTGTTGAAATCCTGGTGGTGCTTGGTATTGTTGATTTTGTTGATACTGTTGAGGTCTTTGGTAAGGAGTTCTTGGTTGGTATTGTTGACTTTGAGCTTGTCCTTGTTCTTGCTTAGGGACATAACTCAAATTGGGATGTTGTTTCCAACCGGGGTTATAGGTATTTGAAAATGGATTAAACGCCCGATTATTTGACCCTTGAAAATTGTTACCCCCCCATGGCATTCACCTGTTCTTCCTCTTCATGTAGTGTGGGGCATGCGTCGGTGGGATGAGCTACCGATGAGCAAAATCCGCATGAATTGACTTGAGGCATGTTCCCCACAGCAAGCTGCTTAACAAGGTCAGTCAAATCAGAAATCTTAGTTTCCAAAGATTTTACATGTACCTCACTAGCTCCTCGACCAACATCACTACGAGCTCCAAATTGCTTGGAGTTTTCTGCCATGGTGTCGATTAAAGACCTTGCTTGAGTCGGTGTTTTGTTTACGATTGCCCCTCCGCTTGCCGCATCCATCATTTTCCTCTCCATTGGTAATAAACCTTCATAAAAATATTGGATTAGAAGTTGTTCGGAAATACCATGTTGAGGACAACTTACACAAAGGCGCTTGAAGCGCTCCCAATATTCGTATAGAGACTCCATGTCCCTTTGTTTGATTCCACAAATCTCCCTCCTTAGCCCGGCGGCTTTAGATGCGGGGAAGTATTTGTCTAAGAAATCCCTCGCCATTTGCGTCCACGTGGTGATAGAACCTGGTGGTAGGTAGAAAAGCCACTCCCTAGCCGCGTCGACTAGGGAAAAAGGGAATGCCTTTAGCTTTAAGTTCTCAACTGTGATGTCTTTTGGCTTCATTCCCAAGCACACCATATGGAATTCTGTCATGTGCTTGTACGGGTCTTCGTTGGCTAAACCATGAAAATGAGGTAATAAGTGGATTAATCCTGTTTTGAGTTCGGTACTTACCTCTTCCGTTGGGTATGTAATGCAAAGAGGTTGTTCATCAACATTGGGTGCTGCCCATTCTCTCAATGTGCGTTCGGGATTCGCCATTTCTTCTTCTTCCTCTCCTTCGGTCTCGGTGACCGATTCTTCTTTTTCAGAAAGAGGTTTCTCCTCCTTTTTGCTTTCTGATTCCGTTGATAGCTCGATATCTTCCCACAAGTTGGGCTGCGTTGAAGAAGTTGACTCGCCTTGCTTCTTTTTAAGCTTAGCTTGCCTTCTTAATCTCTTGGCGGTTTTCTCAATTTCTAGATCGATTGGGATTGGTGAACCTGTACGAATAGATCTTGGCATAAAACAGTTAAACTTGTCGAGTCCCCGGCAACGGCGCCAAAAATTTGACGGGTGTCGAATCCGACAAATAATAATAAGTGTATATGATTAGCCTATTATCTCTTAAACACAATAAATTGCGATAATGATAAGTAGGGTCGTTTCCTCAGGGACTCGTTGTTAATTGTAAAACCAAAACATATTCATATAAGATACCAAATGGGGGGGGGGTTTAAGCTGTTGATTAATGCTAGACACGAAATTGAAATAAGATGTGGTAATAATGAGAAAGGTCCTAGTGATGAGTATAACCAATTCTTTGTTGAAATCTTATATCATTGATTTGAATAAAAGTACATTTGTTACCAATAATTTCAGATTGGTCGTAAGTGTTTGACAAGCGTCACACACTCCGTTTGTCTTAAGAATAAACTAACATGAGAAGCTCGATGTAGTTCCTAATTGACTAAGGTTAGTTTGGTTACGAACTCAAATTTATCTTGTCAATTGCAATATGATCAAACAAACACCAATCCTAACTAATGATCGGAAGCCCAATCATTAAAGTTAGATTATACAACCCCATAATACAAATCAATTGACTAACACAATTGGTGTACTATCTTGCTACTAAAATGAGATTAAGAACGATTACGTATTCCAAATCTCAACTAGCTATTCAAGATTAGATGTAAGATTTAAGTGATCATTCTTAAATCAAAAACCTAACAAATGAAGAACATGCTTTTAGAAAAGGCTTGCATAAATGAAATTAGATAGATAACAAAGGTATATCAAACCTCAACAATATTCATACAAAGAAGTAGTTGCAATCTCATCACTAGGGCAGAAAGTCTTAGCTACTCATAACTAATGTAAACTTGATTAATATAAACTTGAAAAGAGATTACCAAAATGAAAGATACAAGGCTAGAAGAAATTGCTCTGCTCCAAAAACTCTATTTCCAGTGAGAAATTCTCTATCTGCCCTAGAACTTCCTTAGAGAGATTATATAGGAGGACATGAGAAATTATCTAAAACTACAACTAATATCTAATGAATGGCCCAAGAATCATCATTAGAAGGGGAAAGCATGCCTCAATTGCAGGGATAATCAGCCCCCAAAGCAGTGTAAGTCGGCCTCCATTTTGCAGGGATAAAAGCCCTGCAGCTATTTAAATCTGTCTTTCATTCTGCGTTCACACAGGTGCTCGGCGCCGATTGCTCCGCGCCGATGCATCGGCGCCGGCTTCTGTTCGTTTTGCAATGTTTTGCCGTTTTTCGCTCGTTTCTCTGTTTCGGGATCCCTCTTTTCGACGTATGCATCCTTTTCTCCTAAAAACACCTATAAAACATATTTATACAAATAAACGCAATTACAAGTAATAAAATAACAAACTTAACGAAATGGGGTTCTTTGAGTATCAATTCTTCCAAAATGATGGGGAAAATGATGCATAAATATGTATGAAATTGGCACTTATCAGTTATTCATAATTTTCACTAAGTATTTCTAAGGGTCATCATCAAATCACTGAGAGAGTTTTTACACGTGTAAAGTGTGGCTTTGTCCTTTAGGACTGACGTGGAAAGTGCAAACACTAATCTAACACTTAGAGAATTCTACGAGGCTTCAGCTTCACAGAGGTCTTTGTTCACCAGATATCATTTACCAGAGCTCTGAAGGTCTTCTGTTGGTCTTGATCTCTGATGTTAGATCAGAGGTCTTCTGCCAGAGCTCTGATGATCTCTAATGGTCTTCTATTGTTCTTTGACTTCTGCTTGATCTCTGAAGTCTTGATCTCTGACGTCTAGTCTTCTGCTCGATCTCTGAAGTCTTGATCTCTGACGTCTAGTCTCTGACGTACTTCTGACTTGTGATATTTTCAATACTTTTACATTAGAGTACTTTGGGACTAACAATCTCCCCCCTAAGTATTGAAAATTCAAACTATGCTATTTTTACAGAGATAAGCAAAAAGACAAAGAGGAGAAAGTCATCCTCTGTAAAACTTTTACTTCTTTTCAAAGATAAGTACAATGCATTACAGAAAAGATAGTAAACTAATCATAGAAGTTTCCTTTGAGGATCCTATCAAATCTCATGATAAGATTCCTGTATTCTAGAGTGAGGTCAATGTTTATAACAAAACTTCTGATGATGTCTTCAGGGCATTTAAAGCTTCCTCTCCTATCTTGCACGATTTTCCTTAGGTATCTCAGAGACTCTATTGAGTACTTTGCAACCTCAGAAGAACGAATAGCTTTCTTCACACCCTTCTGACGACAGATAAATGCTTCAGGATTAGCAGCTAGAGATCCTGAAGGATAGTGTTCAAAGCCCTCAAGACTTTCATTTAGGGGGCCAATGCTCAGTTTCTGAAGCTCGAAGGTGATGCCAAGCTGGAAGTCTATTTGGGTTCTGAGATTTATGTGCTCTTCCATTGCCATTTCAATTTCATATCTGGCAGTCCTGGCAGTCTTCTGTTTATCTGTGAAGTTGATACAGTAGGCGTACAGACGAGTTAAATCGTAGAGATTGATGAGTACTAAGTCGTTGTCGTTGAACACGTAGATGTTGTCATCTGTCCTTTCTACTATGTAGTCATGGTAGAGTACTCTGTCGAATGCAAACGTTATGTGGATGATCTTCCTTATTTCTTTAATGGGCAGTGGAGAGTATGCATCTCCTCGTAACTTGGTCTTGGTGTCGATGAATCTCCGTCTCTCATCTGATAAGTTCTTCATTCTCTTGGGGTTGAGATAAGGATTAAGAGGTTTTGAGTCTAGGGTAATTAAGTCACTGTCTGCATAGAGATGAAAGTATACCTCCTCAAGAGATGGAGAATTCTTTGCGTGTGCAGAGGTCTCTGGAGGTGGTTGTTGTGCAAGAGTGGATTGTTGTGCCTCTGGAATCTGATCTCTGTTGGGTTCGGCTTGTTCAACTTCTTCTGTTGTTTTGCCTTTTTCCTTGTCAGTTTCTTCTGTTGAAACAGGGATGTCTATAGGCTTGGGTGTTGAGATGTGTACAGTCATTGTGGTGTTGGTGTTGGTTTGGGTAGAGGTTTCATCATCAGAGGTTTGGTTTTGCCTCTCTGGTTCTGTTGGTGCAAGTGTACCCAGCTTTAAATATTGTGATATATTTTTGGTACACATAAAATCACATCTCCATATTTATTTTGATGATTACAAAACACACCGCATTATTTTGTTATCTAATATTTTATCCGAGTGTGCAGATATTTAAATGATCTCGATAAATTTTTTATCTGAAGTATCCAAGTCTGAAGAGTTTCGTCATTTTATTTTAAAATGATAAACACCCTAAAATATTTTATCACTTGGATATTTCGTATCTATATAAATATATTTGAATCAAATATATATATACAATATTTTTTTATATATATTAAATCACTTGATATATATATATATATGCTGTTTGCTACTGTTCATCATCTGTTGCAAGAAGTGTGATCAGCCGAACCACCCTGCGTTGCCTTGCTCTCATTGGACAAAACTTCAGGCGGTATACCGCCAAGGTCTTCGCGGTATACCGCGGGTACTGTTCACCATCAGCATCATCTGCATATGAAGCTTCTTTTGTCAGACAACTTTTTCAGGCGGTATACCGCCATGTGCAACGCGGTATACCGCGGGTACTTGTAGCCGTTGATCTTTTGCAGGTTGACCTTCTCCTTGCAGTACACTTTTTCTGACGCAGGTATACCGCGATGGTCTGGCGGTATACCGCGAAATCCCCAAGACTGATGATCATCCAGTATAAATACAAGCATCCAGCAGCCTTCAATGCTACACCAACTTCAGCAATAAATTCTCCCTCAGCATTTGATTATTATTCTGCTGCTTTCTTACTCACACTAAATCACTTAAACTGATAAAATTAATTTTTGAGCAAGAAATCTTGAGTTGATAGCAGATTAAAATCTCTCGATTAGTTGAATCAGCAACACAACTCAAGTGATCAAACTCTCTAAAAATATCCAAGTGATAAACCTTATTCAAGAGTGATTATTCATATTAAAATCTATACCCTCTTGTAAGTGTTTGAATTAGAGTGAGTGATCCACATTAATCTCTCAAAGAAGAGTGTTTCGCGTTTGTTGTATTAAGGTTTGTGTTTCTACCGTAAAGAACACGTTTCGTATTGGATCTCCGAGAAGTGTTATTTTCTCGAGGTGGACTAGCCAACTTTGTGTTTGGTGAACCACTTTAAAAATACCGTTGTCAAGTATTCTCTTTCCCTTATCTATTTACATTTCCGCTGTGCATTTAAATTATATCTGTTTATATAATTGTTGTATATTTACTTGTTTATACTCTGCTTTATTTTTACTGTATTGTTTGTACTGTATTTATTTGTTCAAAGAATTTTTGAAAGAAAAAGATTTTAAATACAACCTTACCCCCCCCTTAGGTTGTCCAACATTTGGTATCAGAGCAGGTCTTTCAAAATATTCTGCATATTTTTCTCTTATTCTTCTAAATGGCTCAACAAACTAATATCGTGTTTTCAAAACCTCCTTTGATAGATACTGAAAAGTTTGGCATTTGGGCCGAGCTATTTGAATGTCACGTGCGTGGCAAAAATCAAAAGATTTGGAACATCATAGAAAAAGGGAATTTTAAACCCACCATTGTGAAAGATGATGTTTATATTGATAAACCTATAGATGACTGGACTACTTCTGATGAAGCTCATTTTTGTTTAAACTTTGAAGCTAAGAATATATTATATGCTGCTTTAACATCTGACGAAATTGAAAGAGTATATACTTATAAAACTGCAAATCAAATATGGGAAAGTTTAAATAATACTCATCGTGGAAACACGGAGGTTAAATCTAGTAAAGTAAATATTTTAGTTCACGATTATGAACTATTCGAAATGAAACAAGATGAGTCAATTGACTCAATGTTTAAAAGATTTAACCTTATTGTGACTACTTTGAAAGGTTTGGATCGCACTTATCCTAACGAGGACTATATAAGGAAAATCCTACGAGCTCTTCCTTCGGAGTGGATGCAAAAGATAACATCCTTAGAAGACTCCCGTGACCTTTCCATAATGAAGATAGATGACTTGATCGGTAATCTTAAAGTGCATGAAATTGCACTTAAAAGAAACAAAGACCGGGAGCAAGTTAAAAAGAAATCAATCGCTCTCAATGTCTCAACACCAAAAGATGAGAAGAAAAAGGAGAAAGCTAGCTCCTCGAAAGATCCTTCCGAAACTCTCGATGAAGTCGCCATGTTGGTAAGAAACTTTTCCAAATTTCTTAATAATAATAATAAATTTTCTAACAATGGCAGATTTCAAAGAAACGGTAACTACCGTCGTGGTGGTGATAATCGAAGTCGTAAGTTCCATAAGCGAGACGAAAAAGTTAAGAAAAATGGCGACTCGAGTGAAGACGATAAAGCTAAGCCAAAGAGAGGCTTTTGCTACTCATGTGGTGACAAAGACCACTACGCCAATGAATGTCCGAAAAAGAACAAATTCCAAAAGAAGAAGGAGAAAGCCTTCATTGGAGGCGCGTGGAGCGAGAGTGAAGAAGAAGATGACTATCAAGCCATTTGTCTTATGGCCGATAGCGACGACGAGGTAAAATCTTCTTACTCGGATTACGATAGTGATTATGAAAGTGATAGTGAAAATAATCTTGAAGAATTATATGAATCTTTTCATAAAATGGCCGCTCTTGCAAATCGTTACCAAGATGAGAATGCTATGTTAAAAGAAACTGTAAATGCATGTAAAAAGGAAATAAAAAATGTTAAACAAAAATCTGAAAATGATATAGATATAATTGCTAAATTAGAAACTAAATTAGGAGAAAAAGATTTTTGTAAATCTTGTGATGTTTTAAATAAAGAAATTGCATGCTTGAATAAAAAATCACATGAAAATATTATTTGTACAAAATGTGATATTCTTGATAATGAGATTACATGTTTAAAGGCTAAATGTGCTTCATATGAAAAAGATAACATGCTAGCTAAAGCCTTTGAAAGTAGCAATGAGAAAGTTCTTAACATGCTTAATATGCCTAACCGTATAAAATGTAGAAAAGGCATTGGTTCCAATACTTGTGTTGATAAATGTTCATGTATACCCATCAAAAGATTCTATGAATCACCTAAAGTAAATACAAGAAATCAATATGTGCGTAAAATAAATAATGTAAATTATAATACGAGAAAACCGTATGCTCGCATGTACCATGATAAATATTCTAAACCTAATAATAATGCGAATGTAAATACTTGTTTTTATGTGTATGATAAATATAATCGCAAAATTAAAATGGTAAATAAATGGATTCCAAAAGGAATGTTTAGTAATGATAATCCCGGTGGTATGCGTTTATGGTTTTAAATGTGTTATGTATATATATATAGTTTAAATATATTTTGTTGTATACATTATATATATAAGTAATATATATTCTATGTACTGTTTGTTTACATATATATACGTATTACATATATATATATATAATATGGTGTTTGTTATATATATATATTAATATGATTTGATGTATTATATATATATATTAATATTGTGTAATATATTATATATATATTTATTCTGTTTTACTTTATATATATGTATGTTGGTTGACTTTTGAAACTAATTGTCAAGGACCCACGAGAAATGGGGACCATAAAAGTTACATCTTCATTATTGTAGATTGACCTTGATATGGACTGGATACTCGATAGTGGTTGCACACGTCACATGACCGGAAACAATAATCTCTTTTCATCATATAAGTCATGTGATGGTGGACAGGTAATTTTTGGAGGAAACTCCAAAGGAAATATAATTGGTAGAGGTACAGTCTCTTGCAATAATGTTCAATTTCTTAATGTGAATCATGTTGATAATTTACATTTTAATTTGTTAAGTGTTCGCCAATTGTGTAAAAATAATACAACTGTTGTCTTCGAAGAAGATTCTTGTAAAATCATAAAAAATGGCAAAGTTCTTTTAAATGGCTTTGTAAAAGGAAATTTATATATTTGTAAAACTGTTGTATCTGATTATGTATGCTTATCTTCTATTAATGATGTTTCTACTTTATGGCATAGGCGTTTAGGTCACGCTAATCTAAGATTAATGCAAAACTTAAAAAATAAGGAGCTTGTGAGTGACCTGCCAAAATTAAAGTTTGATAATCATTTTTGTGATGCTTGTCGTGTCGGCAAACAACATCACGTTTCTCATAAATCAAAAAATGTTATTTCTACTCAAAGAGTTTTAGAACTTTTACATATGGATCTTTTTGGCCCGATGGCTATTCAAAGTTTTGGAGGAAATTTTTATACTTTGGTTATTGTGGATGATTATTCCCGTTATACTTGGACTTTATTTTTGAGACATAAAAATGAGGCTTTTGAAAAGTTTAAAATTTTGGGAAAACGAATTCAAAACCAACAAGGTTGTACGATTGTTTCCATACGTACGGACCATGGACGAGAATTCGATAATGATGTACAATTTGGTGCCTTTTGTGATAAACATGGTATAACTCATAACTTTTCGGCTCCTCGAACTCCTCAATCTAACGGGGTTGTTGAAAGGAAAAATCGAACGTTGCAAGAAATGAGTAGAACTATGCTAAACGAACATCAAGTTCCCCAAAAGTTTTGGTGTGATGCCGTTGCTACCGCGACCTATGTGCTTAACCGTGTCCTAATTAGAGGTATCCTAAATAAGACACCCTATGAACTTTACCGAGGTAGAAAACCTTCCCTAGCTCACCTAAAAGTTTTTGGTTGTAAATGTTTCATTTTAAACACCAAATCTTACCTAACCAAATTTGACCCCAAAGCCTATGAAGGAGTTTTCCTAGGTTATTCTTGGAATAGCAAAGCCTATAGAATCCTAAATAAGGAAACCATGGTAGTGGAAGAATCCCTTAATGTTAGTTTTGACGAGAGTCCTCCCAAACCGAGTGCACCCTTAGCAAATGACAATGTTTGTGAAAGAGATGTCTTAGCCCAACAACTTAGTACCTTGGATTTAGGTACCCAACCTTCCACAAATAATATTGAATCTAGTGATGCCCCTCCATGCTTTATTCCACAAGGTATAGATGATCCTAACCTTAGAACCGCTCGAGGCCATCCCGTAGATCAAATTATAGGTGACCTAAACCAAAGGACAACTAGATCACAAATCCTTACCCATTGTGCTTTCCATGCCTTTATCTCAACCATAGAACCTAAAACCATAGATGAAGCTTTAGGTGATGAGGATTGGATATTGGCCATGCAAGATGAGTTAAACCAATTTACTAGGAATGATGTGTGGGATTTAGTGCCTAGCCCTAGTAGTCAAACCATTATTGGCACAAGATGGGTCTTCCGTAACAAGGTAGACGAGAACGGTGGAGTCACACGAAACAAGGCACGTTTAGTTGCCAAGGGGTACAGTCAACAAGAAGGTATAGATTATGACGAAACCTTTGCACCGGTTGCTAGGTTGGAGTCTATTCGAATGCTTCTCGCTTTTGCAAATGCTAAAGATTTTAAGTTATTTCAAATGGATGTTAAAAGTGCTTTCTTAAATGGTATTATAAATGAGGAGGTATACGTTTCTCAACCTCCCGGTTTTGAAAGTTTTGAAAACCCGACACATGTTTATAAATTAAAAAAGGCGCTTTATGGTTTAAAACAGGCTCCGCGTGCGTGGTATGATAGATTAAAAACCTTTTTAATTGTTAGTGGTTATATTATGGGTAAAATAGATAATACTTTATTTGTGAAATATGTTCAAAATGATATTGTGGTTGTGCAAGTATATGTTGATGATATTATTTTTGGTTCCACTAATGAAAAACTGTGTAATGAATTTTCTGCGAAAATGACAAGCGAGTTTGAAATGAGCATGATGGGAGAGTTAAAATACTTCTTAGGATTGCAAATAAAACAATGTGAAACTGGTATTTTTATTAGTCAATCTAAATATTGTAAAGATATGTTGAAAAAGTTTAATTTTGAAAATGTCAAACCCGTTGAAACTCCAATGACCACAAATTTGCAATTATCTCGTGACGAGGAGGGAAACGATTTTAATGAAAAGATTTATCGTGGTATGATTGGTAGTTTATTATATTTAACTGCTAGTAGACCTGATATTATGTTTAGTGTATGTTTATGTGCTCGTTTTCAATCTTCACCTAAACAATCTCACTATGAAGCTGTCAAGCGTATTTTTCGATATTTACGAGGTACTACTAATCTTGGCTTATGGTACGCAAAGAAACCCGAGTTAGAAGTAACGTGTTTCGCCGATTCCGATCTTGGTGGATCTATTGTTGACCGAAAAAGTACTAGTGGGGTATGTGCCTTTATAGGTCTCTCACTTGTATCTTGGTTCTCTAAGAAACAACAATCCGTAGCTTTGTCTACCACCGAAGCGGAATATGTAGCCGCCGCAAGAGCATGTGCTCAAGTCCTATGGATGAAACACACACTTACCGATTTTGAGGTACACCTAACCAAAATTCCAATTATGTGTGATAACTCAAGTGCCATAAACTTAAGTAAAAATCCCGTTTTGCATTCTCGTACCAAACATATTGAATTGAGACATCACTTTTTACGAGATAATGTTCAAAAAGGCAAAATCGTGCTTGAAAAGGTTGATTCGGAAGATAATTTGGCCGATATTTTCACAAAAGCTCTTAACAAAAAAGCCTTCTTTAAATTAAGACTTGGTTTAGGCATGCTTGAGTATAACCCTTGATAAATACTAACTCTCAAATATTTCATATTTTGAGGGGGAGCATCTTTCAAGGGGGAGCATAAGCGATTTTCTTAAACCCTTTTTGCTTCGACAAAAGGGGGAGAGAAACCGAGTATGCTCTCGTGTTTAGCGTTGTGTTTGTCATCATCAAAAAGGGGGAGATTGTTGGTGCAAGTGTACCCAGCTTTAAATATTGTGATATATTTTTGGTACACATAAAATCACATCTCCATATTTATTTTGATGATTACAAAACACACCGCATTATTTTGTTATCTAATATTTTATCCGAGTGTGCAGATATTTAAATGATCTCGATAAATTTTTTATCTGAAGTATCCAAGTCTGAAGAGTTTCGTCATTTTATTTTAAAATGATAAACACCCTAAAATATTTTATCACTTGGATATTTCGTATCTATATAAATATATTTGAATCAAATATATATATACAATATTTTTTTATATATATTAAATCACTTGATATATATATATATATATATATGCTGTTTGCTACTGTTCATCATCTGTTGCAAGAAGTGTGATCAGCCGAACCACCCTGCGTTGCCTTGCTCTCATTGGACAAAACTTCAGGCGGTATACCGCCAAGGTCTTCGCGGTATACCGCGGGTACTGTTCACCATCAGCATCATCTGCATATGAAGCTTCTTTTGTCAGACAACTTTTTCAGGCGGTATACCGCCATGTGCAACGCGGTATACCGCGGGTACTTGTAGCCGTTGATCTTTTGCAGGTTGACCTTCTCCTTGCAGTACACTTTTTCTGACGCAGGTATACCGCGATGGTCTGGCGGTATACCGCGAAATCCCCAAGACTGATGATCATCCAGTATAAATACAAGCATCCAGCAGCCTTCAATGCTACACCAACTTCAGCAATAAATTCTCCCTCAGCATTTGATTATTATTCTGCTGCTTTCTTACTCACACTAAATCACTTAAACTGATAAAATTAATTTTTGAGCAAGAAATCTTGAGTTGATAGCAGATTAAAATCTCTCGATTAGTTGAATCAGCAACACAACTCAAGTGATCAAACTCTCTAAAAATATCCAAGTGATAAACCTTATTCAAGAGTGATTATTCATATTAAAATCTATACCCTCTTGTAAGTGTTTGAATTAGAGTGAGTGATCCACATTAATCTCTCAAAGAAGAGTGTTTCGCGTTTGTTGTATTAAGGTTTGTGTTTCTACCGTAAAGAACACGTTTCGTATTGGATCTCCGAGAAGTGTTATTTTCTCGAGGTGGACTAGCCAACTTTGTGTTTGGTGAACCACTTTAAAAATACCGTTGTCAAGTATTCTCTTTCCCTTATCTATTTACATTTCCGCTGTGCATTTAAATTATATCTGTTTATATAATTGTTGTATATTTACTTGTTTATACTCTGCTTTATTTTTACTGTATTGTTTGTACTGTATTTATTTGTTCAAAGAATTTTTGAAAGAAAAAGATTTTAAATACAACCTTACCCCCCCCCTTAGGTTGTCCAACAGGTTCCTTTCTTGTGGGTGAGGGATTGGTGAATCAAGGATGATTGTATCATGGTTTGGTTCAGCAGAGGTTGAGGCTTCTGTTGGGTTGGTTCTGAGGGTTGTGTTTCTAAAGGTGTAGTCCACTTCAGGATTCTGATACTCCCCCTTTTGTTGTTCTGATGACTGATAACTCTATTTTTAGAGTTATTATTTCCTTTTATTTTGTCGAATTTTAGCCATTTCACTTCTCAAAACCTCCATTCTTGGTAATATTCATAAAAATGAGCAAAAAGAGTGAAACATAGTTTTTATAAATCATTTGGTGGAGTTTTGTTGCTTTTTCACGAAATATCTGCAGTGACTTGCGCATCCCACTCCGGACCCCACTGGCGAGCAAAGAAGAAGACAAAAGAAAAACAACTCTTAGCTTGAAAGTAAAAATCTGGAGAATAGAAGGTTCAAATGGCAGAGGCATGGGATTGAGAAGTACATGCATGTTCCTCGAGATATGGCAAAATGAATTGTTTAATAACACCCATGGTACTTTAAATTGGACTTTTTGGAAAGGTGAAGGGACGTTGGGGTAAAAGAGCTACAAGCTTGGGGATAGAAGAATTACTCAAAGAAGCTGAATTTTATGTCTTCTATTTTCAGTCTTTAGTCTCTAGTCTATTACCCATCTTTTGTAAAACCCAACTTTTCCTCTTAGTATATAAAGAGGTGTTGGGTTTCATTTAATTCATCCTTCATATCTCATCTACCACATTTAGTGCAAGCTTGGTTGTAGTTGTTAGCTCTCTAGTTTGCTGCAGTAGATCTTTAATTTTCTGTATTTCAATTCCTAGTGTAATCGTTAGTTTCAAGTAATTAGTGGCAGTGACGTACCCTCGTTCCCCACTGTGGTTTTAATCAAAGTCACTTTCAGTTTACTTATGTGCAATTTCTCATCTTTTGTTTTCTTTACTTCAGTAATTATGGGCTAAACATCCTTTGGGATGTAGGAAAGAAAAGTACCTGGATTTTATGAAAAATGCTTGAGTAATCTTCATACTTGGAATATTTATTGTTTTGGTCATTCACTCTCGATTATTGCCCAATGATGCGAACAAGCCGATCACTTGTAAGGATCTAAAGTCTAGTTCTTAACTCAGAAATGAGTAGAACGCAGTGACACGAGCTTGGATGATGCTAGGGGATTCGAAAGAATTCTTATGACACTTACGAAAGTGAGGTCGGCACAGTGAGCTAATCTCAACCCACTGGAGTAGTAGGCAAGCTATTTGGTGTATTCAAAACACTTAGAGTATTTGTCTCTACACATTCCATCGAGACATGAAAAGGTCCATTTTGAGATTACCATTGACAAAACAATAAATACTAAGAGTATGGGATTTTTACTTAACGGTGTGAGTATTTTGTAACCGGGCTTTTCTAACGAGGATGCCTACCTCAAGTACAAGGATCACTTTTGGGATCATGTATTTAATATAAAATCTAGGGAAAATCTAACATACATTCCTTCTTTTAAATCTTAAGTAAAATCGTCAAAGTAGCATTTCACCAAACAAACCAAAATATTGCTTCCTCTGTAATTGAAACTTGTAAAAGGAAGTTCATGAGAGCCGTATTGTCTTGATTGTCCAGTCCCTGTGGATACGATTCTGGTATTTTACCAACTATTACTTGCTGTGACGATCATAGTGGCCAGTGTACACGTGCGCTTCCCACTGTGGACAGTTTGCAACCCACTGCGATTAATTCATATATTTCGCACGTACCAATGACCCAGAACTGTCTTCTTGGTCGTCAACAACAAACCTTGGCTTCTTAGTTTGTCTGGTGGAAGGATAATCAGAGGCTGATCTCTTCTTAGATGCCATATCATTAACCAACACATCAAATCCCTTGGCAGCATCTTTCAGCGTGTCTTCCAATTCTGTGGATGTGGATCTGATTTCGTTCACCTGGTCTTCAAAGTTGAGTTTGTGAACCACCAGATATGCTTGTACATACTTTTCAGTTTGTTGAGTTTTGCCCACAAACTTCGAAGCTATCATCCGCATGCGGCTTAGAACTTCCTTTTTAAATTCCCTCATGTAAGCTCTGGTGATCGACTGAGTGTCTGGATGAGCTGGACCAGGGATAGAAGTTGGTGCAGCAGTAACATATGTTGTAGCAGAGGTTGAGGGTAGATTGGAGATAGCAGCAGCGATTGAATTGTTGATTACCTCTGTCAGAGTTCTGATGTTTCCTCTGAAAGGTTAACAGAAGAAGTTGGCAGAGCTCTGTTGGCATTCTCTGTCTGGTAGTCGGTGATTTGGTTCTTCAGCGCTGTAATCTCTGTCTGCATCTTCTGAGCATCGGCAGAGCTTTTCTTCTCAAAGTTTTTTAGCCTCTTTGTTGTCTCTGCTAGCTAATCCTGGACACTTTTCAGTTCATTTTTCAAGGCCTCATCTGCAGTGGCCCTCTGATCCAGTACACCTAAGGTTGTAAGTTTAAACTCATTCAAGGAGTCTCTAATCTCTTTACTGAAGTCTGTGAACTCCACCTTAGTAATGAGATCAGAAGGGGTAATCTTGGGGTCAACACATGACTCCAAGTGTCTCTCGAGTCCCGAGAGGCCTTCATTCAGAGCTGTTTCGATGTTGACTCTGAAAGGACTTCCACCCTGTCCTTGATGCTCTCTCAGAGAGATACATCCTCGGGTGTTCTGATCACGTTTTCCTCCTCCCCCAAAGAATCAAAGAAAGAAAAATGGATGTGATGGTAATTCCTGTGATCAAGACAGGTTTTCCCTTGTTCAACTAAGGTTTCCTATTGCCCCTGAGTTGGGCAAAGACTACGTGGGATATGAAAGATCTCGGTACTAATTTGTGTTCCACCTAAATGAGCCATAAAGGCTTCATTGTGTGATTTGATCCTATCGATATCCTGGGGTGAATGGATATCACTAGCAAAGTTGGCTTCCCCGGTTCTATGCACATTAGAGGTATGAAGAGTTGCCTCTGACATGTTAGGCTGGTTGGGGTTCAAGGTGTGCACCTCTGCTTCAATATCCATTTGATCTTGATCCTCATGGATAGGTTGTGTGGCAGCACTGGGAGTTGGCAAGGGTGACCTAAATCTCGTATGTGTGTTCTTTGGAACATCTTTTTCTATGCTCACATTTTCCTCGGCTCCTATTGGGTTAGAAGACTTAGAATTCTCCTCACTTGACTCACTTGCTTCAGAGGAGGACGAGCTCTCTGCTCCTCCCTCTGAATCTTCTGCTTCTCCCTCACAGACAGACCCCGCTGAGGGTGCTCTGTCATCATTAGCTACTTCCTCTTCCATTTCTCTCTCTTAGGCAGACCCCTCTGAGGGTGCTCTGACCTTTGGTCTTTATTCCTCTTCTTCACTCTCTAAAGACTCATATACTTGAGGTTGAGCAGCGTGTCTATAGTTGGATATATAGACAAATATGATCGGGGTGGATCATGTTGAGCTATGTCCTTGGGACTCTGCGAGTTAGAGGATACATACCTGATATGGTTGGCTTGAAGTATGCCATGACCCATACTGGAGTTGGGGCTCCTTCTTGAGCAAGTTGAAGCTTGTCAAACGCTACTCGGATTGCTAGACTGATTATCCTTGGAAACATGATTGTTTTCAAGGCTTTATCTACTCCGACTTGTTTTCCTCTGGCCAACGCTTTGGTCTTGTTCTCCACAACTGTCAGAAGTTCCTCATACAAGATTGATGCATAATCAAAGTGTCTTCCAAAGAAAATACCATACATGATAGTCATTATAGCAGGGCTTGTTTGATTGAGGCTTCTAGATTTTGAAGTAAGGGTGCGATTTAGGGTAGAGAACATAAAGTTCCAGATTTGAGGTAGGAATTTCCTCTTGAATGCACTGAGTTTGCCGATTTATTCATTGTAGCCCATGAACCTGATGAACTCGACAAGGATTGGTTGCTCTGGTGGGATTTCATAGGCTTGTATCCTGAGTTGAGCAGGGGTTTTGATGTTGAACATCCTCTGTATTGTTCTTGGGCGAATACGAACAGTTCCAGCTCCACCACGAACACCAGCATCAACTTTACCCACTATTCCATTTTGTTCTTCGACATACATACAGGTAGTCCACCATTGCTGCACGTAGACCTGTGGCATGATGGTGTCGGCTAAAGTAAGGGCTTGAAAGAGTTCTGAGTGATGGAAGAACTCCAAAATGACATGATATAAAGGTTCATAGTGAGTAGGGTCAATGGAGATTCAGTAGTTGTTGCTGTTGAATGCATAGGATTGGATTTCAATGTGATCAACAGGTCTATTCGGCTGGATTCAGCAGAGTTTTGTGCGACCATTTTAAAACGACCGATTAAAATTTATCATTTAATAAACAAAGAAAGTTATATCAATATGAATTAACAATCAGGCTATTTGTATTTTTTTATAACTAAAATCTTATTCAATAAATTATTTATATAATTTGCATAAATATACTCCATAAAACATCAAAAAGTGTGATTTGATATAAAACAATTTCTTAGTAAGAAATTGTATCTTCAATTTCTTATATTATTCACTGCTACACCAGCAAAAGATACTAATGTGACATTAGCAATTACCAAAACCAATTTCCTATAAAAGCATACTAACAACCACCAGAATTTCTTAATTATAAATCATGCGTGTAATTGGAAACTCATTAGAATTGTTGAAGTGAATGGTAATTAGTATGCAACACTAACACCTCATAGCACACAATGGATGGTGTTATTAGCCCGAGTAAAAGCTGAAGCAACCACTGTAAAGCCCGTGTCCCGGTACATATTTTATTTATTAATTATTCTAATTATTGTTAATATTTTAGTTAACGAGGTTTAGTCGAATCGGACCAAAAGGTTAATTGTGACAACTCTTGGGTTCTTGCAAGGAAAGGGATAAGTTAAGGGGCTAGTAGGGACTTTCACCCAAAGTTTGGAAAGGGGTCAGCCCAAGGGTCGCCCTATCCCCCTTCCCCTTCGGTTTCACAGTAGCACCACCCCAATCGCAAGTCATTCTCCCCATCCCCTTCCCATTGTTGTCACCGGCGAAGTGAGTGCAAGAGAAAGAGAGAGAGATCGACGAGGAAGAAGAAAATCGAAAGGGAAAGGGAGGGTGGTCGCCGACCGGAGAAGAGAAAGGGAGGAGGCTGCCGCCGCGTGGTTGCCGGAAAAAGAGAGGAAGAAGACGTCGGGTTTGGTCGGAAAAGAAGAGAAAGGAGACGCGGTGAGGTAGTTCCGTTTAATCTTTTTCGGTTGTTCTTTTGTTGTCTAAGCACCGCCGTAAACCGCCACCAGCCACCACCGCCACCGGAGGCGGCAGTGGGTGGTGCTCGGATGCTGCCCAGCGTGGCATGGCCCTTGTCTCAGTAAGCTTGTAGGTTTCCGGGTCTGTTTGATTAAGACATGGCTTAATGGTGTAAAAATTCAATAGTTGCCTTTTTATGTAATTTTTAGTGTTCTGTCCAGTTCTTCAATCGTGCGTAACTTTTCCGTCATAACTCCGATTGAGCCGAAATTGGTACCCACGGTTCAAGCTCGGGGTCGGGCACGTTTTCCGTGTTTTAGCGGAAAACTGGTTTGGCCTCTAGCTAGGTGAAACAGTGGCCGCAAGTTTGGTGATTCGTCATTTTATGTAAAATTCTGGAATCTGCCCTGTTTTTACGAAGGCCATAACTTTTGACTCGTAATTCGTTTTGCCGTGAAATTGGTGCCCAAAATTTCCAAACTGAGTTGGGAAGGTTTTTCGTGTCTTGTCGAAAATCTAATTTAGCCCGTAGCTAGGCCATATGGGGCTGTTTACACAGCTGGTCCGAAAAAACTTCCAGCTTTCTGTCCCTGTTTTGTTTTACGCATAACTGTTGCTTGGAATGTCGGTTTGGGATGGGACCAGTGCCAAAAGTTTCGTTTCGGAGTCTATTAAGTTTCCTCTGTTTTGTGGAAAGACCAATTCGGACCATAGCTAGGGCGAAGTTGCCATGCTGTACTGAAAGGTCCGGGTGTTCGCTGTTCTGCGAAACATTTTTGTAAAATCTATAGTAAATTATAGAAAAGTCATTAGGACGCGTGCGATACGTCCCTGAAATCGTAAGACTGAGAACTTCGTATTTATGAATTTTAATTTCTGTATTTATCAGTTTTAAGGGGGTAAAACAGGTCCCGAACAGACCCGTAACTTTTAAGAAAAAGCTGGAATATTTAGTCGTTTGAAAGCTAGTAAACGTGTTATGGGTCGGGACTTTCCGTTGACTTTTTATACGTATTTAGGTGGGAGAAAGTGAAGAAGATTGCCGTGTTGGTGTTGCGTTTCGTGAGCACGTTGCTTAGCCTTGAGGTGAGTTCTCTCACCGCGTAGTTAGGAATTTCATGTATGTCGTTATTTTGTGTTACGTGTGATTACGTGTATTTATGTGCTTACGTGAATTAGATGGGATGTGATAACTGGTTGTGATTTATTAGATTCGTATGTGGAATATATATATGCATGTGTACACCTCGGTGGGACTGAGGGGCTCGGTGGGACCGAGGGCTTGGTGGGACTAAGCTAGTACAACAATTTTTACTCGGTGGGACCGAGGGCTCGGTGGGACTGAGCTTGTATTAATTACTCGGTGGGACCGAGGGCTCGGTGGGACTGAGCTTGTATTAATTACTCGGTGGGACCGAGGGCTCGGTGGGACTGAGCTTGTATTAATTACTCGGTGGGACCGAGGGCTCGGTGGGACTGAGCTTGTATTAATTACTCGGTGGGACCGAGGGCTCGGTGGGACCGAGGGCTCGGTGGGACTGAGCTTGTATTAATTACTCGGTGGGACCGAGGGCTCGGTGGGACTGAGCTTGTATTAATGTATTTTGTGTACTCGGTGGGACCGAGGTTCGTGCTTATATAATAATCATTATGTGGTTTGATATTCGTGATGATGGTGAGGTTGCCTACTTGCGAGTAGGGGCGATATGCGTGGGGTTGCTACCTACGTGCGTGATTGAATTCACTAAGCGTTTAGCTTACCCTTTCCCAATGTGTTGTTATTTCAGGTGCGGGCGGCAGTCGGGCGTGACAGTACACACATGGAGCGCGGAGTGTCAAATATTATTAAACTTTCACTTTCGAACCCTTGAATTTAGTTATGAAATTTTCCGCTGCATAAACTTTGTTGATGGTTTGAAGTAACGACGTTAATTTTATTTAAGACGTGAATATTTAAATCATGGTTGTTTTATAATGAATTGTATGTTTTAAAAATTTTAAATTTCCTTGTAATTTTTGGGACGTTACAACTTGGTATCAGAGCACGGCTTGAGTGAATCAAACACATCTCGGTGTGTTTGGTCTCAAGTTGCAGCTAAGAGATCTTTAAATTCTTTTATTAAAATCTTTGTTTTAAATGAAAAGAGAAAACCCTTTTGGGAACGGTGATCGTGGGCGCAGTGTGTACAGTCAGCCGACGCCAGCTGGGAAGGTAAGGAACTTAGTGTACCTATTGCTTTCAGGTGTAGTGTATGCATGCTAGATTGCTTATGTGAACTGTATGGTACCGTATGCTGGTTTATCGCTTATAGGAACTCATGCTAGCTTTGATAGGTTGTTAAGCGAATGCACTCTAGGTTGTATGCAGTAGGAACTGAATAGCCTTAGAATATTAGATTTAGTTCTATTGCGCAGCTCTTGTTTGAGTCCAACCGTTCTAGGATAGAATCTCTTATTCGAACGTCTATCTGGTTTTACACTGTATACGACCGTGCATTCACGAGGCGACTCGTCAGGGTTAGTGGGGTTTCCGTGTTAGCAAGGGATAGTGGGTGATATGACCTTTCTAGGGAGTTAGGAAAGGTGTTTGTACGGGATGGATTGGCTATATGTGTTTATTTGTGGTAATCGACTACTTGAATGTCTCGGGACAGGACTCGAAACGAGTAAGGATAGGTGTGAAGGGTAGTAGTAGAGCTCCTACTATCTGAAGCACAGGATCCATGCTTGAGTCGGGGAGAGTTACGAGGAAGTCAAGGAGTGGAGTATGAGCGTGGTAGGGTGAGTTATATGTGCTTATATATCTCTGAAATTTCTCTTTCTAGAATGGTCAATACTAGAAGGAACAACGCGGCGGAGTCGCGAGCCGAGACAGGGATTACTGAGGAGCGTATTAGGGAACTGATTGCTACTGAGGTTTCCCACGCGATCGGGGAGGCAATCCCCGAGATCATCACCGCTATTCGAGAGGAGGTGGTGATCCTACTGGAGGAGCGTATTGCAGCTATTCCACTGCCTGCGGAGGGTCATCCCCGTAACCGAGAGTTCCAGTACCGGGATCTCTCCGCCTGTTCCCCGCCAGAGTTTAAGGGAGACCTGGATCCGATTACCAGTATGCGATGGGTATCTGACATGGAGTTCGCATTTTTGACCAGTGGCTGCCCGGACAACCTAAAGGTCCGTTTTGCAGTAAATCTACTTCGTGACGGCGCGAAGGATTGGTGCGCCTCGGCATTGACGGCTGCCGAACGCACTACCTTGACCTGGAACGAATTTGTCACTCGTTTCTGTGCAGAGTATGTACCGCCGGTAGAGATGGATAGAATCGCTAAGGAATTCCTAGAACTCACCCAGACAACAGAGACGGTAAAAGAGATGAACAGGAAATTTACCGAGATGGCATTATTCTGTCCTCAGTATGCCGCCTCGGAAGAGATGAAGATGTCAAGGTATAAAGATATGCTACGCACGGAGATCCGAGAATTTGTTAGCACAGCACAGTACACTTCGTTATCCGCCATGATGGACGCCGCTCGAAGGAGGGAGCTTGAGCTGGAGACCCAAGCTAAGAAGCGGAAGGCGGCACAGCCAGTGACGCCCATCTCGGCAGTGCCGAAAAGGTCGAGGTTCACAGATACGCGCGCGGGTTCTGGGAGTGGCGGGTTTAAGCCCCGAGATACCGGAGTGAGGAGAGTTGAGGGGTGTTTTAAGTGTGGCCAACCCGGTCACCTCAGCCGGGATTGTAAGGTTCCGTTAGTGGTTTGCTTCAACTGTAATCAGACGGGCCATGTAAGGGCCAACTGCCCTAGCGCAGGGGTAGCTATTGGGGGTGGAGCACAGAGGGCGCCTGGGAATGCCCCATTACGCATCACTGATGGTCGAGCTGGTCAGCCGGGGGCGGGAGCGGCTCAAGGTAGAGTTCATCAGTTGACGGTGGATGAGGCGCAAGCGACGCCTAAAGTGGTTACAGGTATATCCCTTTTGCTTCTTTCTTCTTGTCTTTCCGTTCCATGTCATGTATTTATTTGTGGTTCAGTTATACGTTAGGAACGTTCCTAGTTAACTCGGTGCCTGCGGTTGTGATGTTTGATAGCGGGGCTACTCACTCTTTTGTGTCTCGCACTTTTAGCGAGGGTTTGGGTCGAGTTGTAGGACGATTGAGTCATCCTCTTGTTGTCGAGGTGGCTGATGTTAGGACCTTGACGGTCACGGACGTGTTTCGCGGGTGTACCCTAGAGATCTCAGGAGTGCGGTTTCCCATAGACCTGGTCCCGATTGTTATGCGGGAACTTTGTGTGATTGTGGGCATGGACTGGATGGATACGTTTGACGCGGAGATTGTTTGTCGTCACAAACAAGTGCGAGTTCGAACCCCAAGCGGGGGAGAACTGTTAGTTCAGGGAAATTCGTCTAGGCAGACTACGGCCATAGGTTTGGCTGCGAGAGCTCAGAGGTACCTCCAGCATAGTGGGCAGGGATACTTGGCTTATGTGATGGACACGCGAGTTGGGGAAGCGAAGGAGGCTGAATAAGCTTACGGTAAAGGATCGTTATCCTTTGCCAAGGATTGACGATCTTTTCGACAAGTTGCAGGAACTTCTTGAAGAGGAGTTCATAAGTCCAAGTTCTCGATTCACCCGGGAGCTACAAAGATGTATAGAGAATTGTGTGGAGGTTACTGGTGGCTCGGCATGAAGCAGGATGTTGCTAGATGTGTGGAGGTATGTATGACCTGTCGGAAGGTCAAGGCGGAACATCAACGACCACATAGGAAATTGCAACCGTTGGAGGTCTCGGTTTGGAAATGGGAAGAGATTACCATGGACTTCATAACGAAACTCCCGAGGACTCCCTGTGGGAACGATGCCATTTGGGTGATCGTTGACCGTCTGACCAAGAGTGCACACTTCTTGGCCATCAGGGAGAGCTTCTCGGCGAAGAAACTTGCGGAGGTGTTTGTGCGTGAGATCGTGGCCAGGCACGGGGTGCCAGTTTCGATTGTCTCCGATAGGGATACTCGTTTTACCTCTCGGTTTTGGGAGAAGTTCCAGTCGGAGATGGGTACACGATTGCACTTTAGCACGGCCTTTCATCCACAGACGGACGGACAGAGCGAGCGAACCATTCAGACCCTCGAGGATATGCTTCGAGCTTGCGTCATTGATTTTGGAGGTAGTTGGGATCAGTACTTACCCTTGGAGGAATTTTCCTACAACAACAGCTACCACTCTAGTATTGGCATGCTGCCATACGAGTGGTTGTACGGTAGGAAATGTAGGACGCCCGTTTGCTGGGGCGAGGTTGGGCATCGGGTGTTAGGGAGTACTGACGTCGTGCTGAAGACGACCGAGACAATTCAGATGGTTCGGAATCGTTTGGTTACTGCACAGAGTCGGCAGAAGAACCTCGCGGAACAAGGTTGTTGGTTTGGTGGAGGTTCAATGGAGACACCGAAAAGGTTCCGAGTGGACTTGGGAACCTGAAGCGGAGATGCGAGAGAACTATCCGGAGCTGTTTGCGGGTGTAGACTTCGGGGACGAAGTCTAATTCAAGCGGGGGAGAGTTGTAAAGCCCGTGTCCCGGTACATATTTTATTTATTAATTATTCTAATTATTGTTAATATTTTAGTTAACGAGGTTTAGTCGAATCGGACCAAAAGGTTAATTGTGACAACTCTTGGGTTCTTGCAAGGAAAGGGATAAGTTAAGGGGCTAGTAGGGACTTTCACCCAAAGTTTGGAAAGGGGTCAGCCCAAGGGTCGCCCTATCCCCCTTCCCCTTCGGTTTCACAGTAGCACCACCCCAATCGCAAGTCATTCTCCCCATCCCCTTCCCATTGTTGTCACCGGCGAAGTGAGTGCAAGAGAAAGAGAGAGAGATCGACGAGGAAGAAGAAAATCGAAAGGGAAAGGGAGGGTGGTCGCCGACCGGAGAAGAGAAAGGGAGGAGGCTGCCGCCGCGTGGTTGCCGGAAAAAGAGAGGAAGAAGACGTCGGGTTTGGTCGGAAAAGAAGAGAAAGGAGACGCGGTGAGGTAGTTCCGTTTAATCTTTTTCGGTTGTTCTTTTGTTGTCTAAGCACCGCCGTAAACCGCCACCAGCCACCACCGCCACCGGAGGCGGCAGTGGGTGGTGCTCGGATGCTGCCCAGCGTGGCATGGCCCTTGTCTCAGTAAGCTTGTAGGTTTCCGGGTCTGTTTGATTAAGACATGGCTTAATGGTGTAAAAATTCAATAGTTGCCTTTTTATGTAATTTTTAGTGTTCTGTCCAGTTCTTCAATCGTGCGTAACTTTTCCGTCATAACTCCGATTGAGCCGAAATTGGTACCCACGGTTCAAGCTCGGGGTCGGGCACGTTTTCCGTGTTTTAGCGGAAAACTGGTTTGGCCTCTAGCTAGGTGAAACAGTGGCCGCAAGTTTGGTGATTCGTCATTTTATGTAAAATTCTGGAATCTGCCCTGTTTTTACGAAGGCCATAACTTTTGACTCGTAATTCGTTTTGCCGTGAAATTGGTGCCCAAAATTTCCAAACTGAGTTGGGAAGGTTTTTCGTGTCTTGTCGAAAATCTAATTTAGCCCGTAGCTAGGCCATATGGGGCTGTTTACACAGCTGGTCCGAAAAAACTTCCAGCTTTCTGTCCCTGTTTTGTTTTACGCATAACTGTTGCTTGGAATGTCGGTTTGGGATGGGACCAGTGCCAAAAGTTTCGTTTCGGAGTCTATTAAGTTTCCTCTGTTTTGTGGAAAGACCAATTCGGACCATAGCTAGGGCGAAGTTGCCATGCTGTACTGAAAGGTCCGGGTGTTCGCTGTTCTGCGAAACATTTTTGTAAAATCTATAGTAAATTATAGAAAAGTCGTTAGGACGCGTGCGATACGTCCCTGAAATCGTAAGACTGAGAACTTCGTATTTATGAATTTTAATTTCTGTATTTATCAGTTTTAAGGGGGTAAAACAGGTCCCGAACAGACCCGTAACTTTTAAGAAAAAGCTGGAATATTTAGTCGTTTGAAAGCTAGTAAACGTGTTATGGGTCGGGACTTTCCGTTGACTTTTTATACGTATTTAGGTGGGAGAAAGTGAAGAAGATTGCCGTGTTGGTGTTGCGTTTCGTGAGCACGTTGCTTAGCCTTGAGGTGAGTTCTCTCACCGCGTAGTTAGGAATTTCATGTATGTCGTTATTTTGTGTTACGTGTGATTACGTGTATTTATGTGCTTACGTGAATTAGATGGGATGTGATAACTGGTTGTGATTTATTAGATTCGTATGTGGAATATATATATGCATGTGTACACCTCGGTGGGACTGAGGGGCTCGGTGGGACCGAGGGCTTGGTGGGACTAAGCTAGTACAACAATTTTTACTCGGTGGGACCGAGGGCTCGGTGGGACTGAGCTTGTATTAATTACTCGGTGGGACCGAGGGCTCGGTGGGACTGAGCTTGTATTAATTACTCGGTGGGACCGAGGGCTCGGTGGGACTGAGCTTGTATTAATTACTCGGTGGGACCGAGGGCTCGGTGGGACCGAGGGCTCGGTGGGACTGAGCTTGTATTAATTACTCGGTGGGACCGAGGGCTCGGTGGGACTGAGCTTGTATTAATGTATTTTGTGTACTCGGTGGGACCGAGGTTCGTGCTTATATAATAATCATTATGTGGTTTGATATTCGTGATGATGGTGAGGTTGCCTACTTGCGAGTAGGGGCGATATGCGTGGGGTTGCTACCTACGTGCGTGATTGAATTCACTAAGCGTTTAGCTTACCCTTTCCCAATGTGTTGTTATTTCAGGTGCGGGCGGCAGTCGGGCGTGACAGTACACACATGGAGCGCGGAGTGTCAAATATTATTAAACTTTCACTTTCGAACCCTTGAATTTAGTTATGAAATTTTCCGCTGCATAAACTTTGTTGATGGTTTGAAGTAACGACGTTAATTTTATTTAAGACGTGAATATTTAAATCATGGTTGTTTTATAATGAATTGTATGTTTTAAAAATTTTAAATTTCCTTGTAATTTTTGGGACGTTACAACCACTTTTCGAGGAAGAAGCATAAGTCGTCGATGGTGCTTTGGTTTTTGACTTTGCTTGCTCGATTAGAGAAAGAGAGATGTTTGGGTTTCGTTAGAGAAAATAGGCATGTGAATGAGACTCACTCCGTTGAGAACCTGGTGTACCCATCCCTAACAGGATCGGGGATTTCCCGCAAAAGTAAAAAACTGGGGACGGGGACAGGCAAGGTAACCGTCTCGTCCCCGTATATTTGATATATTCTACATTTATTATTAAATATATTATATATGTAAATAACTAGATTTAGTATTTTGGCCTTTTTCTATTTTGATTTCGCAAAATCACTATGGATATAGCCCATTGAATCACATATTTTGATTATAACTTTATTTTTGTTATTTGATTTAATGATTTTAATTATTGGTTATGTTGATTTGGTTTTGTCTGAATTGGAATGTTGGTAAACTATTGTTGATACTTGACAATACGTATTTTGTATGCAAATCTAATTTTTAAAAACATTACGTGAATCCTCATTAAAAATGGAGACGGGGATGTAATCATATTCTCCAACATGGACTAGACGATGACGAAGATTGGGTTCACCACCCGTTCCCATGCTTGAGTGTCAAGGAAACGTTTGGGTTTGGGTTTGGGTTTTTTCACTTTTCATATGAAAAAGATAAAACAAATAAGTGAAAGTTAAAAGTGCAAAATGTTCGAATTGCTCCTCATGTGAATACGAAGTGGCCACCAAGTTAGAAACTATAGTGGCCACCAATGTTCAGATTGGCTAAGGAAGGAGAAACATCCGGTTGAGCTGGAGGGACTTATTCTGTAATAAGTTGGAAACTATAGTGGTCACCAATGTAATTAATGTACTTTGAACAAACTACAAGGACCAAATATGTAATTTGCTTTTATTTTTATGGGTGGTAGCATGGTACTACCTCCATAAAGTTACAACTTACAATAAAGTACACCAAAGAACCCAATATTTACACAACACACCCCATCATTCCACAAATTCTTTTTTTACACAACTTCCATTTTATGGTTACTTGTAAACAATCCCAAATTCATATTTCTGCATGATCGCCGCAAACGAAACCCTTTGCGGTAAATGCTTCGACAAGCTTCGGAAATAGCTTCGATAGCACGATCTTGAATCCTGTAGAGCTTTTGGTTTGACCCATGGGCTCGGTGTTTTCACCCTCGAAAGCATGACCGATAGGAACTCCTTGCACATAGGCCTTACATGCCATCAAGACATAAGTACAACGTCGCCTGAAGTGTTCCTCAACGAGTTCCTCAAAATGCTGCATTTTTTAGAGCAAACAAATATTAAGTTTGAAGTAACAAAAGTTGAAGTCTAGAAGTTTTGAATAAAAACGGGTGTTATTTTCCATTCAGAAGGTCTTAGATCAAGGGTTTGTAACCAGCAGCCCAAAATGAAGAAGTGTTCGATAAAATAATATATGTTCTTTTGCCCGTTAGGGTAAAAGAAAAGTCCACGTACATCCTACCCTTCCTAGACCCTAATTTCAAATGGGATATATATATATATATATATATATATATATATATATATATATATATATATATATATATATATATATATATATATAGAAGAGAGAGAGAGAGAGAGAGGCTCCGTAAAATGCAAACCTTGCATTTGTTGCACCCCTTACAAACCACAGTCTGCATATGTGCATACTGGTTCTGCATATATGCATATGAATACGTGCAAGAATATATATAATGGACATACATTCATATGGGACAATGTATATATGCAGAACCAGTCTGCACATATGCAGACTGTGGTTTGTAAAAGGTGCAACAAATACATGGTTTGTATTTGATTTGTACCCTATATATATATATATATATATATATATATATATATATATATATATATATATATATATATATATATATAGAGAGAGAGAGAGAGAGAGAGAGAGGGAGAGAGAGGTTCAGAGGAAACCCCTAAAAAATGAAAAAAATTAGGAACACTCTCGTTCATCTAGAAAGTATGCACAGTGCATACAAGTAATTTAAGTTGTTTTTTGATTTTTATACACGTGTGCATGTTACAAATTACCTGTATGTACATGTGCATATCGTCTACATAAATGGTTACCAGGATGTTCATCAGTTTTTATTTTTGGGTTTATCCTTGAACCTGACCCTCTATATATATATATATATATATATATATATATATATATATATATAGAGAGAGAGAGAGAGTCATCTTCTTTTGTTAACCACCCTATTGCTACTAACCATGTTAACCAAATTTCCACCAATCATATTTCATTTCCCTTTAATGTTGCTTTATATGCCTCATGTATTAAAGGGGGGTATATTTGGTATTTCATTTCAAGATTCTCTTCCTCCATTCTTTCCATATTTTTCTTCTTTTTAATTTTGGTAGTTATCTTATTTTTATTGTTTGTGTTTTTTTTTTATTATAATTAAATATTTAATCATGGTAATTATCTAAACAATTTTGATCGTATTTTATGTTCGTTTTTGAATTTGTGTATGTATGCACAAGTTAAGGTTTGATATTATGTATTAATTTATATGAATTTGTGCATGTATGCACAAATTAAGGCCTGATATTATGTATTAATTTATATGAATTTGTGCATACATGCACAAATTATGTAAATGGTATAATATCTGTTTTTGAATTTGTGCATGTATGCACAAATTAAATTTTGATATTATGTATTAATTTTTTTTATTTACGAGTTTCAAGTAATGTTTAATGTTTGTTTTTGAATTTGTTCATGTATGCACAAATTCAAGTCCTCTCATGTATTGTTTCCATATTTTTCTATTTTTTAAATTTGGCAGTTATTTTATTTGAATTTGTTCATGTATGCACAATTAATTATTTCGAGAAATAGTTTCCGTAGATAGCACTTACCATTTTTATTATTATTGTGTTTTGACAAAATTACCCCTATGCGCATATGCACAAAGTGCAAAGCGAGTGTGACTTACCAAATCAATTATGAAAAAAAAAATTAATCCTAATCATTGATCTGATGCATCTACGGTTGTGGTTGGTTAACACAATTAGTACCAATTGAGTGGTTAACAAAAGAAGGGACCCTATATATATATATATATATATATATATATATATATATATATATATATATATATATATATATATATATATATATATATATATATATATATATATATATATATATATATATATATATGGTGCGTTTATTTTGCAAACCAAGCAATTCGTACAAACTATACAAACCAATTTAGCCGTTCATCAAGTCTAATAAATATCTGATTTTATTATATTTTTTAATCTAAAGTCATGATCATAATTAATGAACTTAATCGTCTTCCATATACATCACAATCATTATTAATGAATGATAATAATTACCATAAATATATCTGTTGTTGCCTAATATAGTGGTTTGCAAAGTTTGTACAAACTGTTTGGTTTGCAAAAGAAACGCACCCTATATATATATATAGTGATTTGGTTATAAAAGATAGGTTTTTTCTAAGGAAGACTACATCACGGAAACTCTAAGATCATGATTGTAACATAGAAGTAAGCAAAACAAAAAAATATTGTACCTTTGGTGGTTTTCGAAGCGTGTAGATTATGGATTTACAGCTGACGAGAAATGCATTCTCGTTGTAGCTACAAGAATTCTTTTCTCCTTCAACACTCCCAACCTGTTGGTCGTATCCGGCTTCATTAAAATACGGATTTTGGTTTAGAACTAAAGCCTGGAGGGACAGCAGAACTTGAAGAATAGTAGACCCATTTGGGTTCCAGGTCTCAGTTCCTGTGCCTGCCCATGTATTTAGAAGGCTGAGACAGACTCTTCCAGACTCATATAAATTTGGGTTGAGTCGCAGCCCGCCAGAGATATAATGCACCATCTGCGAAAGATTGAAAAACCACATAAGAAACGATAACTACAACTATAATAATATCCAAATGTTCTTATAGACCCGTTTATATATATATATATATATATATATATATATATATATATATACATACATAGGACTTAAGTTCATAGGACGCTTAATTTTATGATACATTTTTTCAAATAATATTGTATAAAAGTAATAGGAAGGAGTCTAGGAGGACGTTTAGACATTTTTAGCTTTTATAAACCCGATTTTGTTGTAGTGTAGGATTAAGCTTTGAGGATAAAAAATTCTACTTGGTAGTATTTAAGAAACTTACCGGGGGTTCTTGAGGATAATCTGGAGGAAGGTAAATGTCGAAGAAGAAAAGGCCATCTTGATAAGGAGTTCCAGGTGCTCCTACAATGGCTGCCCGAAGCAGATCCATTCGTTCCTCAAAGACACGGACATAAATCGTTTCTGTTGATTGAACATAAAAATTGATCCAAAAACAAAACAAGAGTTATACAAGAATGAAGATGCAAAATAACTAGAAAACAGCATATGATCTTTTTTATTTCTGTTCTATCTTTAACCAAAACTACAAAAATAATAAATAAACACGACTGATGATTATACACACTACAGCAAAATCGGGGTTATAAGGCATTTTTGAGAAATGTCATATGAACACGATTTTTTTATCGGACACTTGTTTTTATAAGACACTTTTTTTGAACAATGTCATATGAATAAAACTAATATAATGCTTTGTTTCAAAAGCGTCCTAAAAAGTTTGTTAATTTGCTCAAAAGCGTCTTATAAACTTATTGTAACATTTTTACATACGACGCACAATTATTTGACCCTATAAAAAAAATCTATTAGGATACTAAACTCTTTTGGCATCCTGTAATTCTATAAACCCCGTTTTGTTGTAGCTATGATCCACTTGTTAAACTCATGAAATTTTGTGTGTGGAATTCTGGAAATTAGAAAACAAGAAACAAAAAGTTCTCACCAGGAAGATCCTTCATTAAAATGTTCCATTCTTGCTCAACTTTCTTTAGCCACCCTCTTTTTACCTGAAACAAAATGAGCCTTTTGATGACACCTAGACCTCATTATATATGTGTTCTAACTTAAAAAGTCACCTTTTTTGTAGTGACCAAAGAGAAAGTCGAGCTGTAACCTGATTTGTGATCAATCCTTTCCCAGCGCGATCAACAAAGTGATGGGTTGAGCAATCGCTAACCATTTCAAAGTTGTCAACTTTCACGTTCTTGCTGCTACTTGATGAAGATGAAACATGTGTAGACTCATCTTCGTTTTCTTTGATCTCTGCCTCTTTGTAGGCCTCTACAGATACCACACTTTCTTCCTCGCTGTCAAAAGATATTTTTCCTTCTGATGGTGGTGACAATGATGCGTAAGTTGGAGACCCGAAAAGGCATGCAGCAACATTGGATAAAAACCCGATTGCGTCACACAAACTCTTTAAGCAATCCTTCTCATCGTCAGTGAAATCCTGATCATTTAAAGTATTAGTTCATTCTTTTCAAGATCATGGTTTTAGGCCGTACTAATATTTGATTTAGCACACTTTTTGCCCCACGGTTCCACCATCCGCTCAAAGCCTGACATACATATGCTTTTGATGATTATTAGGATGTGTTGAAAGTAGGCAAAAAGTGATAAGAAAGGGGATTGGTTTTACCTTTGCCTTTAGATTGAGTCCATGGTCATCATGCTTGGATTTCTCTTGGTTTGGCTCAATGTTCTCGTCACGGACCAATGGTGTAGCTGATATGCCTTCACATTTGTCCATCCGAAAAATGTCATTTGGAGCAACCTGTAATAAGATTCAAAACTAACATGGAAATCTACAAAACGAAAGAAAATATGACGGAAAACGAAACTATACTAACTCGGACTACAACAAAATCGGGACGCTTAATAGACTATTTTATAGGACTTAGGTTTACAGGACCAAACAACGGGCATCCTATGTAAACATGTTACAATAAGTTTTTAGGATACTTCTGAAATAAAGTCTCCTTTTTTTTGACATTATTTGAAAAAGTGTCATAAAAAGTGTACTATAAATGCGTTCATAGGACACTCCAGAGTGTCCTATAAAAAAGGCTAATGCGGCACTTTATATTAAAAAACTTGTTAAGACGCCCAAAAGTTATTGTAACAATAGTGATGGAAACGGGGCGGGTAATAGCCGGGGAATGCACCCCCCCGGCCCTGACACCGTTTTAGGCCGCCCGTCCCTGACCACCCCCCCCCCCCCCCCCAAATCCCTGATGGATTTGGGGGGAAATCCCCGATGGGTACGGGGAACCCGTTGGGTACCCGTTCAAGAAAAAAATTTAAATTCTTTTTGATGAAAAGAAAAAAACAAGTTTTTAATTTCAAAACAAATAAATAAACCTCAAGTTTTAAAAATATATAATGATATAATCAATCACGTCTAATCATACTTCATGACAAATTTTAAAGTATAAAATTATTAAGCAACAAAAAAAGAAAATAATTTAAATTATATATTAAAATTATATATCGGGTAGGCGGGTAATACCATCCTCGCCCCGTTAGGGGCGGGTACCCGACCCGACGGGTAAAATTTCCATCACTATGTAACAATTTTACATAGGATGCACAATTGTTTTGTCCTATAAAGCAGTATATTAAGACACTTGGACATTTTTGCGTTCTATAAACCCTATTGTAGTGTCGATATATCCCACTCAAAGCTAGGACATGGGGAAAATACCTTGGATGTAAAACCAGCAGCCCATTTCACTTGAACTCCGCCATCTATGAACCCATTCACGATTCCAATCGGACACGATTTCTCCCCTTTCTCTAACCCAAACACCACGTCCCCCAAACAATAAGAAAATTCCGGGTGCTCGGTCAATTCGTAAGCACTCACATTTTCCTCGATACCATTCTCTTCCTTTTGTGAACAAGTTTCCCACTTCACTTTTACTGTTTTTTCCTTTGAATCCACAGTCTTCACAACACCCCATTTCTTGTTTTCTTGATCATCAGATGATCCTTTTTCAAGAACAAACTGATGTGGCCAAAAATCATGGGCATCAAGAATGTTAAAGGGACCAAGAGAAACCGAATCCAAACCCCATGATTCCCTTCCATCCTGCCACAAAACATCGACTTTAGTCTTTGTCTTTCCAATAACAAAGATTTCTTGAAAACCCGAATGGAGATTGCTCATAACACACCAGTCACCAAGCTGCCAATTCGAATGAGAGAAACATGAAAGGGGAGTCAAGTCTTGAGAGCTTTGCAAAGATGGGGGGGTTTCCGACCCAAACTGAGCACAGCCGACCCATTTTACATACACGAATCCTGCATCCACCGCATAAACAGTTCCTTCATCTTGTTCTTCGTCTTTACAGAACCATGTCGTTGACTTGAAAGTGGAAGATCGCATGACTTTGACTCGCTGTCCAGGGAAATAAGGGAGCTGGGAATCGTCAAACGGATCTGAAGAGAGTGGTATAAGCTTCTCGTCACCCATTATTGTAAACTCACACTTTGTGCCATCATCAAACAACACAGTGACACAATCCACAATCCGATCTGCTTTGCCCACCCATGGACCAGCGACTACATAATCACCAGTCGAAATGGAACGAACCCTTTGGAGATTCTTGGAATCTATATTTTTGAGTTTGTTCCCATAAATGTTTTCCAAATCAACAACTTTTTCCACGTTGATCACCTTTCCCGTTTGTCCAGATGGATCAACCACTGAGCACACTATGTCCCCCTCGACATATCCTCTCTCAAACAAAAGAAAATCATCAATCTTTCCAATGGTGTCCTCAAGATTCGACAAAATAGAGCTGGCATGTCCACCATACATGAACTCATCATTTTCTTGATCTTCTGAGCTACTACTACTCTCACTGTAGCTATCGAAGTCGCTAAAAAACACATCCATTACTTCAAATCCTTGAAAAAAAAAACGAAATCTAAGAATTCAATTCGGAAAAATGGGATAAAAAATGATATATAGTATTTAGATGCAGAGAAAGATACCTGATGCTGGTTTGGATATTGAAGTATAAAGAAAGAGATAGAAAATCTCCAACAGACCGGAAATCAGTCACGAAAGGAGATTCGCCCGGATAGGGAAAGGAGTCTGTATGAGACTCCCAAAATGCCAAAGAAGATTTGCCCCAGAAGGAACTTCTGGTATTAATTGCCAAAGAAGATCTGCCCAATAGATTTTGAAGTATCCAACTAACTATATATAAATAAAACACAAGGAAAGAAACTAGAGGTTTTTCATAAGCCAAAGATGGATAATGTCAAACTGTGATCGATTTCAATTTACATCCATGGAAGAAGCAGAAAAAAGCATCAAAGAAAGTAGAGGTTTTTTGCAGCTTGAAACACTAAGATTGAGATTTTCAACAAGAAAAAGCAGCTGCAGCCACCAGTTTAAAGCATCCATGATATGTTAGCTTTTCCACCTGCTGAAAAAGAGTTTACAGTTTAACCGAAAGTAAAAGAACCTCACATACAAGAAAATCCTTGTTTAGAATACTATTAAAGTTGGGTTAATTTTTTTTTTTTTTTTATTTTTTTTTGAAAGAAGAAAAGTAGGGTTTAATTAAAAAGATGAAACTTGATCAATTCTTTAGATATCTTTGGATAAAAAGACGACCATCCATCCAACCTTTCTGTTGCAATTAATACGCAAAGAGATGACTAAGGGGGTGTTTGGATGTGCGTTATAAAACTGCTTATTGACTTATTGGCTTTTCAAGAAGCCAATAAGTTAAAAATAGTGTTTGGGTAACTGAAAAGCACTTTTCAAACTGCTTTTTGATAAACTACAAAAAGTCATTTTCCAAAAGTTACAAAATCCTGACTTTTTGATCCCAAAAGTGCTTTTTGATTCAAAAAGCAATTTTTGTTAACTAAAAAAAGCCATTTTTGTTAACTAAAAAAAGCCAAACACTTTTTTAAAAAATAATTTATTGACTTATTGGCTTTTCATACCACAAAAGCTAATCCAAACACTTTTTTAAAAACTACTTTTCCCACCACCATAAGTCAATAAGCACTTTTGGCCAAAAGCACTTTTGGAACTAAAAAGCACTCCCAAACACCCCCTAAATCTTACCCTCTTTAGATAGATAGATAGATAGATAGATAGATAGATAGATGTCTATAAATAATATGTAATGCTTCACATTTCAAACAAAATTCAATAGTTGGATGCTCAAATAGTGCCTTAAAGTTTTTTTTTAAACAAATCAATCAATCATCAATATATATATTAAAACAAAAACCACCAAGAATGAGTTGGCACAATGACATTTGAGTATTCATCAAATCTTGCAATTTGGTGCATTTTTGTTATCCCACATTGGTTAGGAGATGATAGAATGAAAGAATGATGTGGTTATTTATAAGGAGGAGAGAAAGTCTTTGTGAAAACTCATGTGTTAGCTTATTTTAGTTGACCCTCTATATGTACTCATGTGGTTGGCTAATTTTGGCTAACCATCTCAAGTTTTGGGTTGGTTGCTTTTCACTATCTATTTTTATTTTATATATATAGGTTAAATCATGTGAGAACCACAATATGTTATAAACCGTGAGAACCGATATAAAAAATATTTTTTTACATGATATTTTTTCATCAAATGCTAGGATTTATTATATTTTACTTCAAATATATGTGTTTCATAATATGATAGTTTCACATGGATTTGTTTCACCATGTGAATATTTTTTACGAGTATTTTTCATTTCACTAGGTGAAACAAAATTCGTTTTTCACATGTAAACTTTTCATAAGGTGAACACGAACATATGTGTAACAATATCATAAATCATAGGTTTTGATGAAAAAAACCATGTAAACAAAATTTTTTATATTGGTTCTCTCGGGTTTGTAACATATTTGTGGTTCTCATTTGATTATCGTCCTATATATATATATATATATATTAAAAGAACAACCAAGGTGAATGAGGTGGCATGATGAGAGTTGAATATTCCACAAACATTGAAATGTGATTGAGTTTTATTATCATCCCACATTGATGAAAGATAAAAGTTTTGAAATAGGAATGACTATAATAAAAAGAGGATGTATGTTTTCGTGTTAATTCATTTGGTCAGCTCAATTTAGGTTACCTTATTTTTGCATCGTCCCACATTGGTGAGAAGATGCAAGTTTGAAGTATGAGATAAGTATAAAAAAATGAGGGACCAATGTTTTTGTGTGGTTGAATTCCATCATCCCACATTGGTGAAAATCATCAATATATATATTAAAACAAAAACCACCAAGAATGAGGCGGCATAATAACATTTGAGTATTCATCAAATCTTGCAATTTGGTGCATTTTGGTTATCCCACATTGGTTAGGAAATGATAGAATGAAAGAATGATGTGGTTATTTATAAGGAGGAGAGAAAGTCTTTGTGAAAACTCATGGGTTAGCTTATTTTAGTTGACCCTCTATATGTACTCATGTGGTTGGCCAATTTTGGCTAACCATCTCAAGTTTTGGGTTGGTTGCTTTTCACTATCTATTTTTATTTTATATATATAGGTTAAATCATGTGAGAACCACAATATGTTATAAACCGTGAGAACCGATATAAAAAATATTTTTTCATCAAATGCTAGGATTTATTATATTTTACTTCAAATATATGTGTTTCATAATATGATAGTTTCACATGGATTTGTTTCACCATGTGAATATTTTTTACGAGTATTTTTCATTTCACTAGGTGAAACAAAATTCGTTTTTCACATGTAAACTTTTCATAAGGTGAACACGAACATATGTGTAACAATATCATAAATCATAGGTTTTGATGAAAAAAAACCATGTAAACAAAATTTTTTATATTGGTTCTCTCGGGTTTGTAACATATTTGTGGTTCTCATTTGATTATCGTCCTATATATATATATATATATATATATATTAAAAGAACAACCAAGGTGAATGAGGTGGCATGATGAGAGTTGAATATTCCACAAACATTGAAATGTGATTGAGTTTTATTATCATCCCACATTGATGAAAGATAAAAGTTTTGAAATAGGAATGACTATAAGAAAAAGAGGATGTATGTTTTCGTGTTAATTCATTTGGTCAGCTCAATTTAGGTTACCTTATTTTTGCATCGTCCCACATTGGTGAGAAGATGCAAGTTTGAAGTATGAGATAAGTATAAAAAAATGAGGGACCAATGTTTTTGTGTGGTTGAATTCCATCATCCCACATTGGTGAAAATCATCAATATATATATTAAAACAAAAACCACCAAGAATGAGGTGGCATAATAACATTTGAGTATTCATCAAATCTTGCAATTTGGTGCATTTTGGTTATCCCACATTGGTTAGGAAATGATAGAATGAAAGAATGATGTGGTTATTTATAAGGAGGAGAGAAAGTCTTTGTGAAAACTCATGGGTTAGCTTATTTTAGTTGACCCTCTATATGTAGTCATGTGGTTGGCCAATTTTGGCTAACCATCTCAAGTTTTGGGTTGGTTGCTTTTCACTATCTATTTTATATATATATATACTAAATCAATATATATATATATATATATTAAAACAAAAACCACCAAGAATGAGGTGGCACAATGACATTTGAGTATTCATCAAATCTTGCAATTTGGTGCATTTTGGTTATCCCACATTGGTTAGGAGATGATAGAATGAAAGAATGATGTGGTTATTTATAAGGAGGATAGAAAGTCTTTGTGAAAACTCATGGGTTAAGTTATTTTAGTTAACCCTCTATATGTACTCATGTGGTTGGCTAATTTTGGCTAACCATCTCAAGTTTTGGGTTGGTTGCTTTTCACTATCTATTATATATATATATATATATATATATATATATATATATATATATATATATATATTAAAGGAACAACCAAGGTGAATGAGGTGGCATGATGAGAGTTGAGTATTTCACAAACATTGAGATGTGATTGAGTTTTATCATCCCACATTGGTGAAAAGATAAAAGTTTTGAAATAGGAATGACTATAAGAAAAAGAGGATGTATGCTTTCGGGTTAATTCATTTGGTTAACTCAATTTAGGTTACCTTATTTTTGTATCGTCCCACATTTGTGAGAAGATGCAAGTTTGAAGTATGAGATAAGTATAAAAAAATGAGGGATGAATGTTTTTGTGTGGTTGAGTTCCATCATCCCACATTGGTGAAAAGTTAAAAGTTTTGAAGTAGGAATGACTATAAGAAAAGAAGATGTATGTTTTCGTGTTAATTCATGTGGTCAACACAATTTAGCTTACTTTACTTTTGCATCATCCCACATTGGTGTGCAGATGCAAAAAGTATGAAGTGAGTATACGAAATGAGGGATGAATGTTTTTGTGTCAACTTCTACGGTTGACTCAATTTAGCCTACCTTTTTTTGGCAAAAAAATCTTTATTTATATAACAAATAAAGTTGACTCATTTTACAATATCCAATCAATCAATATATCAATACCATTCAGTATCGACATCAATATATATAACTATGGTTGGATCAATCAAATGGTAAAATTTATTAGGCAAAATTAAAAGAGAAACTAAGGATGATGATATTGGACCATTAGGTTTGAGTATTGCTCAAATTTTGAAATAAGATTGAGTTTCGTCATCCCACATTGATGGTGATATATTAGTTTGGAAAAAGATGATAGGTATTAAAAGGGTGATGATTGGCTTGAAATCGATAACCATGGTTGTAATCAAAACAACCAAATAGTAAAAATAATAGTAAAAATTTAAAGAAAAACCAATGATGATTACTTAGGACCATGAGGTTTGAGTAATCCTCAAATCTTAAAATAAGGTTAAGTTTCATCATCTCAAATTGGTGGTAATATGATAGTTTGGAAGAAAATTATGGGTATAAAAAGATGGATGAAAGGTTGTGAAATCTATAACCTTGGTTGAAATAAAATACAACTAAATAGTAAAAATTAGAGTGCGAGATTAGAGGAAAACCAATGATGATGATTTCACAACATGAGATTTGAGTATCCCTCAAATCTAGAAATAAGGTTGATTTTTATCATCCCACACTGGTGGGAATATGATAGTTTGAAAGAAGATGATGAATATAAAAATGAGGAATGAAGGGTTTTGAAATTTATAAACATGGTAGGAATCAAAATCAACCGAATAGTAAAAAGTGTGGCGCAAATTTAAAAGAGGGATGAATGGTTATCTATAACCATGGTTGGAATCAAAACCAACTAAATGGTAAATATTAGTACAAAATAAAATAGTAATCAACGATTTGGTTTATTTTTTGATATATATATATATATATATACATATATATTGATGAATTACGTTTCATTTTAATTCAGCTCATTATCTATAAAAATAAATTATCAACACTAATAGCGCCTTAAAGTTTTACACCCAACCCAAGATGCAGTTGAATGTTGATATGAATATTTATTATACCAGGAAGAAAAAAAAGGACAATAAACCTTGATTTGACTGAATTTTATGACAAATACCCAGAAAATCAAATTAAAAAAGAATTCAAGAAAAGGTAGTGTATGTACCATTTCCAGCGAAGAAATAGGGAAAGGCTATCAAAATCAAACATACAAGAAACCTGCTCAAAATCAACAAAACCCCACTTCCCCCTTCAATCCTCTCTGTATTTCTTGATATTTCGTGCTGCTCTTTTCATAAGGAAGAGAGATAGAGATGAAGAAACGAAATGGGTGGTGAAATTGCGTTTTTGTGGAGGGAGAATTCAGAGAGGCAAGATTCCTCCCCAAATCCCTTCTTTCACGCCATGATTCAGCATAGCAACCACTTGCATAAACACCCTTTTCTTTTCTCCCTTAGAATTGAATTTTGGTTTTCGGTTCTTGATCGATGTAATTGGAATAGAAAATTTTGAGTGGGAAAAGAGAAGGGGGCCGATGACATATAAGCAGACCAATTATTCGAATATACTCTCTCTACACCCTTCACTTTTCCACTGCACTTGACTTCCCTCATGCACCATTCATAGTATTTTAATCCATATATTTTCTTACCCCCTTTTTTTTATACATATATATATATATATATATATATATATATTTTCTGTCCAATTCAAGATTTCATTTTCCTGTTTGTTCTCTAATAATATCTTGTAGAATTGTAATTCAGGTGAGGATCCTACATGGATCAAGTTCATATATGTGGAATACAGAAATCCATGTAAAGTGTCGTACGGATTAGTGGTAAAAAAAGATGATGCATAATAAGATTATTTGCATAAATGGTATTCAAAGCATGTTGAACCCTTCTTATTCATGCATTGCATTTAGGTTAGGGGGAGTGGTTTTCTTGGTGATCCTTGTAAATTTTAGATACCATGTCTATAGTAAGAACTTGGATTAGTTGGTATTAGATTGGAATTTGTGTCCGCTCATATGTTATGATGAATACCAAGGAAAGGAATCATGCAACCTTTAATCATTAACACAACATGTTGCCTTAACGGTAGCATCAAGGGCGGGACCTATATATGGGTGACACGTGTCACCATTTTATGATTTCGTCATAATGGAAAAAAATTTACGTTAATGAATAAATGTCAATTTAATGTTTCGTTGCATGCTCTTACATTTATTGAAATGAATCTAAAGACATAACTTCCTAGTCGTAGACTTGGTGTTTATCGTTGTGTTAAAAGTTCGCCTTTTGGAAGAATGCGGATTCGAATCTCGTGTTTGTCAAACTTCTTGTGATGGAAGTGTCTCTAGTTTTTGTTTTTTTGAAACTCTTTGGAAGAAAAAGACGTCACAAAGGTCAAATATGGGATCACTCCTTGTAAATTAAGGCAAGGAACCAACCAACCGATTATAATGATTTTGTAGAACATTTTCATAGATTTCTTTTTATAGTCCGATAGTGTCACCATTTGAAAAAGGTTGAGTTCTCCTCCGGATGGTGGACAATCATAAAGGAGGTCTTGAGTTCAAACCGTGACACTGCTGCTTACTGTTGACCTGCATTGATTTACCTTTCCTATGATGGTGGTGTCCAAAGGACGTCGTCTACCTCTTCCCTTAATCAATAATATAAATCATGTAACTGAAGAAAGTCTATGAATCATCACCTGGCATCAAACATGAAATCCTTTTCCCTAAATGATAATAATTACAAGATATCTTTGAAATATATACATGAGTATGTGTTTGGATAATCGGTTCTATAACCGGTCTAGTTACACGAGCGATTCCTTCCATGGACGGTTCCAAACTTACTAATTTTCACCGTAAAAAATAGGCCTAGTTCACAATTATGGGTCCGATGGCAACCTTCTCCTATTATAACCAATATCGACCGTTTGTAACTGGCCTTGAGCTAAGCATTAGACTCATAAATCAAGCCAAACAAGCTTGGGGTCTGTTTGGTTGGTTTTTCATTAAGTCATGTGTGGATATAGATGTCTGTCTGTCTGGATTCTGATATCTTGTTGTTTGTTTAAAAACGAGCTGAACGTCAGAAATGACTATTTTACCCTCATTGCCTTCACAATTCTACTTCTTTTCACAACCTAATCACTTAGGTCATCGTCATTTTCAGATTTTGTCCATGTTTTTGTTAGCTTGTGGAATTCATTTTTATCTTCTTACCACCACCACCATTATCATCAATTCATCATCGTCATCATCACCATCATCCCTCTTTCCTGCATCAAATTCAAACCTTATCTTTCATTAATTAAAAAAAAAAACCATTAATTGAAAATGATCAAAGTACACAATTTCAAACTAATCAAAGCTCTCTGCTTTCATGTGATTTTCAGAGTCTTACTATTTAGTAAAAACCATTCTGTTAATAATCTTAATTTTAACCCATTGTTAATAATCTTAATTTTGACCCATTCTGTCGATGCATAGGAGCCGTTTTTGGAGAGCTATGGAAGCTTGAGCCTCTGCCGGAGGAGAAAAGCATTAAATGGAGAAGAGAGATGACTGGTTGCTTTCTCCTACCAACTACATGGTTCCTGTTAATTCCTGCTAAGCAATGTGGTGCCGGTGGAAGCGCCGGCTGGAAGGCGCCGGTGGAAGCTCCGGCAGGAAGTGCAGATGGGTTTTCTTGGATGGGAGGGAGGTGAAGTGTGCAGATGTGGTGTAGGGTTTTGAGAAAAAGAAAGTCTTTTAGGTTTGATGTGGGGGTAAAATGGTAATAATGGTGGCTGAGTAGATAAAGGCATCTCCTCTCAACTTATTCGGTAAGCTCTCCCATTTTTCATTAAGCCACTATCAAACACCCCTGTATGGCTGACCGAATAAGCCATACAGGCCATTAAGCCCATTAAGCCAAAAACAAACAGGGCCTTAGTGTATCCTGCCTTAAGGTGGGGTGGGGTCAGGGGAGTACAATATAAACATACTTGACCTCTACCCTACCCTATTATAGAAAGTGTGTAAAAAGCATCAGAGTTATAAGACTATGAGTACCGCCTACCCAATAAATCTACTGAACCCAATTGCCACCTCAGCGCCACATCAGCTTTTCTCTTTCCTAACCTCCTTACCCTAAAGTGGAGTACCGCCTACCCACCCTACCCGCTGAACCCACTACCCGCTAAATACATTCAGTTTCAATTAAAAAAAAATCTTCATCGGGTTCATGAACCCGCTCCCCTTACCCGCTCCCTACCCCCCCCCCCCCTACCCCCTTACCCGCTAACCCGATTGCCACATCGGTCGAACCAGCCTGCGTACCCGAGGGCGCTACGGGTGGCCTAAGCGATTTACACACATCATTCTGTGTAACTTTAATGTTGTTTAATGTCTATAAAATCTTTTAAAAAACATAGATTCAACTTTTTCCGGTAATTACAACGTATGATATTTGTCCAATTAATTATTAATCCATGTGTTTCGAGTTTACTCTCACTTACACCAAATCCTCCAAATTTGGCCTTCTTATTTAGTAGTGAAATAAGCATAAGAAAAAGTAGATGATTGTAAATATTTGTAACTATTGTATTTGACGTTAACTTTAAAAAAAATACAAATAACATATAAAAATATAACAAGGTATAAGTTTTTGTTTTAGAACGACGGAATTTTATAAAACTAGCAAGAAGTTTAAAAAAATACAATTACATAATAGGATAGAAGTTGTTACGAACCATTTCTACATATTTTAGGAAAATGTTCTAAAAAAGAAATTAAAAGTTTAAAACTTAAAAAAATGTATATTGAAGGATTTATAGTTAAAAAATGTATCTTCAAAAACAAACTTGTAAAATACTTTAAGTAGACTTTGAACCCTTCAAATAAATAAATTTTGGATTATCTTGGAGAACCCGGAGAGCATTTCGATTTATATATGTCACATTGGAATTAACATATTAAATTACTTAGGCCATCCGTAACCCAGCGGGGATGGGCTCGGGATGGAGGGCGGTATGGTGCGGGATGGGGTACGCCTCATGCGGTATCAGCGGGAAGGGATGGAATGCGGGATCCCCACCCCGTTTCATCCCGAAGCATTAAAAAAAAGGGTTTGGTCCAATAAGAAGTCAACACGTGGATTAGATAAATGAAATAAGAATTAAAATAAATGAGGTGACAAAAGGGTTTGAGGGAATGGGGTACGGGTGTTTAGGGATCGTTAGGGATCGAGTGAGGGATGGAAGAAAAGCTGATGTGGCGCTGATGTGGAGTGGAATATTTGAAAGATTCCCTCCATGGGGTACTGATGGCCTTAGGGAAGTTCAAGGGAAAATCTCTAAAAATGAAAAACTAAGGAACACTCTAATAAGCGTTTATGTGGGCGGCATACACATGTGCATACAAGTAATTGAAGTTCTTTTTTGGTTTTTATATAAACTAAACAAATGGCCAAATCTGCCGAATCCGCCGCCACACATGTGATGAAACAATTTTAATTGTGTTGTTGGAACAAATATTTGGGACAATTTAGAACAATTGTTTGGTGGTTTTTCTCGGAACAATGTATTGGAAATTTTTAATTTATGATATTTTTCAGTTTTAGCAGTTTTGGCAGTTTTTAGCAGGTTTTTGGATGAAAAAAAAACAGGTTTTGGCAGCTTTTAGTTGGTTTCTACTATTTTGGATTGGGATGTCCGGCGGATTTTCAGCGGATTAATCCACTGGAAATAAATAATAAATAAATTAAATAAATAAATAAAAGAACTTCCGGCAGATTAATCCGTCGAAAAGCCATCGGACTAATTCGTCGACACCTTTATTTATTCATTTATTAAAATAAGAAATAAAAGAGTTTATGGCAGAATAATCCGTCGAAAGTGAAATGATAGTTACTTTTTTATTAGCAAATTTATTAATCTGGAAAAATTGATCCGTCGAATTTCCGGCGGCCTCATCCGACGAAAATTTCTACCCTGTCGAAAAGTCTGCCGGAAAAATGACTGTTGCGGCGGGTTTAGCTCCGGTCCGGCAGCCAAAGCCGCCGAAAACAGGAAATTCCGACGGATTTGTCCCCTGGAAAAGGCCCTCTGTTTTGTTGTATATACAAGTGTGCATGTTTGAAATTATTTGTATATACATGTGCATACTGTTCAGATGAACAACGATGTTCCTCAAATTTTTCATTTTTTTGAGGTTTCCCTTAAGCTCGACCCTTAAATTACTAATATAGACATTTTATTATAAACCCTTAAATAATTAAGCTTTTTGAAAAGTTGTTTCTTTAAAATAATAATTAAACTAAAATATGTTTAAATTTTTTGTGAATTTCTTAAATAATTAGTGCAAATGGATATTTGTATGTGGCCATATGGCATCATGGGTGCCCATGAGAGCTTTTGAAGAATGATGTCTTGTTCCTATATGGATTTTCTACTATATAACTCCACAAACAGATTTGCTTTTAGAAAATGCCTTTTCTTTTAACGGAATACAACGACAAAGCAATCCAATGCACACTAGATTAAGAGGTTGTTTGGCAGTTGCTGAATGGTTTAGTGCAGAATGATTAAGTGGTCAGAATGATTAAAAGGCTTTTATGATATAGTGCAAAATGAAATATAGTTGTTTGGTAATTATTTAGAATGAAATCAGGATGTTGAATGGTTAAGGGAGGCCCATGATGCTAAATCATTCGGAGGGTTTTTAAACCATTAAGAGGCAGACATTTTTTTTGCCAAACAGAATTTACCTCTTAGTGATTCAGAGGTTGCCTCTTAATGGAACCATTAAGAGGTAAACAAACAGTCCCTAAGCTTAACTCTGAGGGTACTCGGTAAGATTTTATGTTTGTTTTTAGTAATAGGTCCAATAATCTCTTTGAGTGGATGTATCTTAAGGTGGAACAAATGTCTGTATTTCGTGGTTTGAACCCTAATATTCGAGCAAGTTTCCAAATTTGAGATTCTTTAAAAGGATTTATAGAAAGAGTTATTTCACTTTTTATGACACGGTAGAAAAACGTGGAAAACATCGACAAATGTCTAAGCCCTCAAAAGATAACAGGTTTACAAGCGTAGAACTCGAAAAATAAAAGTAAATTTTCAAAAAACAAAGATAAAGCTCTACATGATTTGATTTATCAATCATCAACTGAACTAAAAAATAAATAAAAATAGAAGATAAACTACAAATTTAAATCAAACCTAATATTATTTCCGGGCCTGTCAGGGAAAAATCTTCAAAAAAAAAACGGAAAACTGAAGAACACCCTGATAGCCCTTCATCTGGACGGTATGCACTTGTGCATACAAGTAATTTGTAACACGCACAACCTAAAAAACAACATAATTTACATGTATACACAAGTGCATACCGTCCAGATGAAGGGCCACCAGAGTATTCTTCAGTTTTCCGTTTTTTTATGTTTTCCTCTGAACCTCCCTCTATTACTCCTAAACTAATTAGGAAAGCAAAATAAGATATCAAGTAAAGGAAGTCATAACGTGATAAGGAAACCAAAACTATATAAGAAATAGATGTGTGACTCGTGAGATCGTGGGAGAAGTCGCGTAAGCTATTGTGTTACAATTTTTGATGCCAAATTTCAGGCTTATTTCAAACTTGTTTTCTCTTCTTTTTAAATGATCTGTTAAAACCCATGACAACTCTGATATCCATCGATCCAACGTCACTAGAGTGTAGAGGAAAGGTTTTGTACATCTTGTCTTGTCCTGTCTAAACCTTGTTTCACATAGAATTACTAGATTTGTTTAATATGGTCGAGATGTTTAAAACGACCCTTGGGTGTTGTTATTGGGCGATGAAACAACCTTCAATTAATTAAAAACTATATACACTAATATAATTAATCAAATCCTGCAAACGAGGGTACTTTTTAAGACTCTCCCCACTAGTGTGCACTAAATAGCACTAATAGGCATATACTTATGCAATGTTCAAACAACTCGCATGTTTTCTTTTCGGTATCCCATCAACCTACTTCAAATATCTTCAAAAATTGAAAAGGATTATTTGTTGGAAGAGTTCTTAAAGAACAACATAAGGTTCTAATATATATATATATATATATATATATATTTAAGAGAAATGGTTTAAAGGGCCTTTTACCAAACGTTTATATGGGTAAGAATTTATCGGTGAAAACCAACACGCTAACTTGCTTAATTGGTATGATTTTAGTCCAATTAAATGGTATCGTATGAAAGATTTTTCCCGGTAAGCGCTAACCGTGGTAAGAGTCTTCTCCCTTTACTTACCAGGTAAGGGGTTGTTTGGCAGTTGCTTAATGGTTTGGTGCAGAATGATTAAGTGGTCATAATGATTAAGAGGCTTTTATGATATAGTGCAAAATGAAATATGGTTGTTTCGTATCAGTTTAGAATTAAATCACGGTGCTGAGCCCAAGATGCTAAATCATTCAGAGGGTTTTAGAACCATTAAGAGGCAGATTTTTTTTTGCCAAACAAGATTCACCTCTGAACGATTCAGAGGTTGCCTCTTAATGGAATTATTAAGAGGTAAACAAGAATTATTAAGGGGCTGTTTGATTTAAAAAAAAAAGGTCTGACAACCTCTTTTATCTGATTCGGTCAGATCAATTTGTATCAAGAGTGTTTGTTTTTTTATCAAATCAGATCTTAAAACCTCATTTCTGCTCTTATTTCACAAGAGACAACTATATGTCTTAAAAACTCTTTTGTACCCTAAAACCCCTCAGCCTCCCATCGCCTCCCTCAGCCGCCCATCGCCTCCCATCACCTCCCTCAGCCGCCCATCACCTCCCTCAGCCTCCCATCGCCTCCTCTCAGTTCGGGATTGAGATCCCATAGACGGAGCTCGCTGTCCCATGAACCAGATAAATAAACATGGCTGTCGGAGGAGAGGACAACATCCTGGTGCCACACATCATGTTGGAGTTGTCGATTTACGGTGACCGTGTGGGCTCTCATGGTGCCACGTAAATCCGCCATTGTTGTTTCTCACTCTTTCTCTCTGAACTGGAAATTCGTAGGGGAAGATGAAGCAAGGATGGAGGATGGAGGCTGGAGGTGGAGGCTGTTAAGAAAATGAAAAAAACAAGGAACCCTAGCAACTATTGGTGAATTTTTATACTAGGCATTATAGGGTTTTGAAGGCCCATACATTTCAGCCTTTTTGATTTTGGGCTTCTAGTTTTTATTTTGTTTTAAGTTTATCTATACTATATTATAAAGCATGAAGGCACCTAACTCTTAAAAACAACTATCTAAGCACAATGTACTACAAATTAAAGCATAATTACTTAATTTTTTTTATTTTTGGTATTCCCTTAATTCACGCATTCAGTTTCATTTTCTTCTTCTCATACACGCTTCATGTATATCAAAAATGGTTAGCTTTCCCATATATTCATTTGCTCTTCAAGCTTATCAGGAATCGATTCAAGTTCTTTGCTTTTTTGAAACTGATTCAAGGTTAGGGTTCTTATACATCTATCTTCAATCATCTACCACTTTTAGTCGTTTACAACGATTTTGCGATTTCAGGTATGTTTCGGTTTAGGGTTTCACGATTTCAGATCCTCTTCTTCATCTCAGGCTCATCTCATGGCTTTTTTCTTCTCAGGGCGCCATTTCAGGTATGTTTCGGTTTAGGGTTTCACGATTTCACATCCTATGCTTTCTATCGATGGCTACCAAAATCGATTTTTTGTTTGTTATCTTGTAGTCGATTTCGATTTGTTATCATGGCTACAGAAATCGATTTCGATTTTTCTATCCAAGGCTACTGAAATCGATTCGATTTTGGTTTGCTTTCTTAGGGTTCTCGATTCAACCACTGTTGTTAAGGTTCTCGATTCGACCCCTGTTGTTAGGGTTTTTTTTGTACTTCTTTCCGTTTATCGCAATCAGGTTCGATGCTCCATCGATTCTCATATGGTTAAGATTTCAATTTGAACTATTTGCTCAATCTTCTCCTGATTCGATGTAAATGGAATATTTGATTTCTTGATTCTGGTTTGATGTTATAATCATTTATTTATTTTATTTTTTTGGTTTGTAGCTCTGATAACTTGGATTCTTAAATCTTCTAACTCTAAAGTTTTCGTTTTATTTGATGATTTGCAGCCTAAGTCTTCAATTTTTTTTTCTTTTGCTTACTTGCAATCACATATTTTGCAAATGAGCTCAACATCTTTTTCTTCTATTATTATCCCTATGCCAACATGAATCTCTTGAACTCTTATGTTTATGGACTCTTTTGGCGCACATGAACGTCAATATTGCTTATTTTCAGGTTAAGCTCATCACACCCTTTACTATCTTGTGTTCTTGTTATAAGGTGTGTATAATCGCAACCTTTTAATTTAACTAGGTATTTAGAAGAAACTGTGTTTTTTCCCGCTGAAAGGGCTAAAATTATGACATGTGAGTTACATTCTTTCTATTTTTTTCCAGGATTGCGGTATATTGAAAATTAATCTTAGCTCAGGGTCGGTGGATCAGACCTTCTCACAATCACCATACTTGACATTCTCTGTTAGTCTATCACACTTAACATCCGATTTCTCTCTCTAAACAATAATGGTATAAACATCTCTCAATTATGATTGTGCTTTTAGTTGTGCTCAAGGTGATTACGGTGATTCGGTGCAATTGCCTAAACAGGTAAGTGCATAATGTGGAAAAAAGAGATGCATATTCAAACTGTTGAATAGGAACATTAGAAGAACATTTGAATAAAAAAGTTAAAAACAGTAAGGTAGTGCAAAATTATGGCAATCAAAAATGGTTTGTGTTAAGCGCTTCCCTCACCGGGTAAGATTCTTGTTTCTTGCCATGCTTTCCGGTAAGGTAAGTAACACCCGATAAGCTTTTACACGGTAAATTGTTAATACAATTTATATCAGTACACTCTAGATACCACATCAATCTGGTTTAAAAATGGATGTTCATCCACTAATTTGTTAATATAGCTCTGTTTATCGACTAAATTGTTAATATGGCTTGTGGCAATTTTAACGATTACATTTGAGGTTTTCGTTTGTTTGTTTATAACTTCAGGTGGTTGGTAGATCGTATGGTTAACCTTGGGTTTTCAAAGTTCATACAAGAGTATATTAGTAGCAGCCTCAAGAAGTCACGAGAACATGAAACGTTTTTTTCCAATATCGAGAGTATATTGTGAATTATTGTTGCTTTAATATACTTTTGCAAATGAGTTTGTACCATGATCTAACTTTGACTCTGTTTGATGTTTGTCATAGCACTTAAACATGGTTACTGAAAGATCATGGGCGAAGTTTTTAATGGGAACATGTGCCATTTTCATCGTGTTAGGGGTCGTTTACTTGGTAAGTGAATTCTGCAAACTTAAGTCCTTGTTGTTATGCTATACGTTGTAATTCCTGCCTCGGGTAAGGTTTTATCATTGTGTTGAAGGTAAGATTATGTGTCTTTTGATATGTTTATTTATTCCGCCAAGCGAGAAACCAGTTTGGAGAATGATTCTTCTTTGAGTGTGCATTAGTCTAAAGATGATTTTTTCCACTCTAAAAAATGTCGACACAGTTGGTCTATAGGTGTAATCACAACATTATTTCTCCTTTAGGTCTATAGGTGCAAGTCAGTAATGTGTCCTTTGAGGATGCTTATTCAAATGGCCATCTAAAAGTCTACGTGAGCTTAGATTTAATGGAAAGAAGGACTTGCAACTACATGTAATTTTTATTACTGTAGTTGCTCTTTAAACTTCTTTGGTTATGGTTATTGAATTTGCAGCAACTTTTATTTCATATTATTTGATTATATATTTACTTGAATACTTAGTGGAATGCCAATAAAATAATTTGCATTATTTGATTTGTTTCAAGGTGTACTTTCTTTTTTGTAGTGGTTTATTACTTCAAGCTCCATCCAAACTCCAAAGAATCTTGGAGATCATGGACAAAGCAGTGGGCTCCAAACTTGATGCAGTTCTTAGTTCATGATATTTACATTGTCTTTCCCTAACAATCATGTGTTACATCATTTTTATGCTTAAAAGCATATTCTTGGTTATTTTTTAAAAGTGTGTATATATATATTTATGAATTAATTAGTTGGGGCTTGATCATATGTTTAGATGTCGTGCCTACCGCCATTTGTATCTGAGCGTGAACAGAAACTGCAGTTCAGCCTTGGGTGTCCGGTGATTTTGCCGCCAGAGAGTTGGGTTTGCATGATATTTGTGGCTTAATGCTTTAGGTACAGTTTTAGCATTTTCTACTTTCAGAAACAACCTCTACCCATTTGGTGGAGGCAAAGTCTGTGTGGATTCTATTCTTTGAGATAGTATCGTTGTGTAGGATATGCCGAGTTTGTTTAACTTGATTTGATTTTAGTCTTTTCCTACTTCTGCTCGCTTTGATGTGCAAATAGCCCCAACACAACGTTTGACGTATTGTTTATTCTAGCTAGATGAGGTTTCGGCTTAGGTGAATCAAACGGTAGGTGGGTTATGTTCCAAACAAATGCTTGCCTTCAATTTGTTATTAATCATATTCATTCTAAATATCTTTACTATTATAGTCTCATGTAATCTATATTGGCTATTAAAGATTGCAACTGCTTGCGTGCAGTTTATCCTTAAAACATTGATTATGAAAATCTTTAGTGTCTCATGTTATGGTGGATTTTTAACCAACCCAATCCAAATAAACTATTTGAGATATTAATCACAAGTGTCTTTTTTTTCTTCACACATTTATTATTTGGTTCCTATCTGAGTATCTTCTTTAGGACATAATCGTTTTGTTTTTAATCTGAGCGTCATCACCATGACTCGAGGCTTACTTCCAAAGAAGCAACTTTATGAGCCGTTTACTCATGTTATGATGAATGACTCTTTCACTATACTTTCATTTTTTAAGTCATATGGAAATATATAAGGTAGATAGAATTTCAAAGCATGTTTGTACCGGAGAGCATCACAATACATACATACATTATAATGCTCTCAGTACATAACTTATGGGCCATTTATCAAGCACTTAACCGGGTAAGTGCTTACCGGTAAACTTCAACACCATTGCTTAGTTACCGGGTAAGATTTTAGCCACCAAACGGTATTGCACGTAACAATTTTCCTTGTAAGCGCAAACCGTGGTAAGACTCTTCGCCCTCACTTACCATGTAAGACTCGGTTTTTGCCTTACCTCTTACGTGGTAATATTCTTAGTCTTTGCCACATTCATTCAATAAGATAATATGACTTGGTAGTGCTTACTTGGATAAGCATTTAGTAAACGACCCCATACACTAGAATTATAAAGATTCTATCGCAAAAAATATTTCAAAGATTTATTGTAAAAGTTTGATATTCAAAGATTAAACGTATCTGATAGAACATTTACATCCCGCCGCATTGCGCGGGTACCCAACTAGTTAATAATAAAATATATGGTAGTTTAATATAATTCAGATTCAGACTTAACGTTAAAAAAACAAACAATCTTATAATTCAGATTTCAGACTTCAGCACCATCTCTTATAAATTAGAATTGAAATAAGATTTCAGACTTAAGATCTCTTAGAAAACAAACGGCACCTAAGACTCTTGGTCCTTGCCTTAGCTGGTACCGGATAAAATTCTTGGTTCTTGCCATATTCATTCGGTAACAATGGCGGATGCACTTTTTGTTGGTAGGGGGCTTAGGCCCCCAACAAACCTACTAATTTTTTAAAGAAAAGACTATAAAATTGTTTTTTAGTAAACTTTCTTACTGGCCCCCAAACAAGAAGAAAATAAGGGTCCCAAACCTGATATCTTGATTCTAAATTTTACCCGGTCAATTTGCTACACACATATATAAGGGTGTATACGAGTCAAGCTTATAACCAACTACTTGTGTTCAAACTCGGTCTTATTAATTAATTATCTAGTTTATGTCGATCTCGAACACAAAATAAAACTTGTTTAACTTAATGAGTCGAACTTTATAAAACCGATGCTCGATTCGGGTCGTTAGAAATATAAAATATAAAAATTATAAATCTCGAGTCAATAAAAGAGCTAATCGATCGTACGAGCTCGTAAACGAACATCGAGCTCGAGCTTGATAAAGCATAAAATATTCAAGCTTGAGTCCTGCATGAAAAAGTTATTCAAGCTCATGTTTAGTATAATTTTTTCAAGCGAAACTAGAAAAACCTACTACTCCTTAAGTTATCTTTATGCGGTAAAAATCAACTGAATAACGAACCAAATAAGTTATCATTATTCGGTAATCGAACCCTTTAAGATGGAAACGAAAACCCGAAACGGTTTTATTCTAGATGAATTATCCAGTTTTGAACTTTTTGGACACCGTTTAGTGTGCCCCCAACCATAAAATTTTATGGCTCCGACACTGTCCGATAATGTAACATGACTTGATAAGCGCTTACTCAGATAAGCACTTGGTAAATGGCCCTAAGTCTAATAAGAGGAGAACCCAAAATTTGTTTAAAACAATACAATATAAAGATTTAGCATAATATAAAACAAAATATATATTGATTATAAAAACTATTGTTTCATTAAATTTAAATTGATACATGGGGTTTTTTTTCAACATTGAAGTTATTTTTCCTGCTTTGGTTACCAGAAAAAGCCAAAGGGAGAATTAAATTTATGCCGAATCTGTAATACCACATGTAATAACACTACGAGTAGGTTGCCACCACTTTTTGTTAAAGTAAGTCCGTCATTGAGTCTAGTTGATCAAATGGGACTTCAACAGGGTATAGACAAACACATATTTTTCTAGAGTGTCGAGTCCCTAGAATAGAGCACTGATACCATATAAAAATATGTGAAGGTCATTAAATTGCTGTCTAAAAAGCCCGGGAGATGAGGCTCGATCATATATTAAAGAAAACGATCCAAGTCTAGATCATTTGAACAACACAAACCAAGTTTATAGGATGAATCCAAGATGTAAGAATTTAGAATTCATGCAAGAATTGTTATCCCATAACAATTGTTGAACTAGAAGTTTTCAAAATGACCAACAAATTGCTGCATCCATCACATCATGGAACCGTTGTGTTTCCCACTTCAAATTCAATTCTTAACAGGTACTTAGGTACAGGTCAAGTTTCTGCCATTATAAAAGTTAACAAAATGAACCAAAGATCAGTCTAAGCAACTTCATTCCAGCCAGCCAGTCACTATTTATTTTAAGTATATAATAATATTTTGAGAATTTACTTAAAATACTCAAAGTTTGACTTTGACTTACCAAAATACCCATTTTCTCTTTGATTTTACCAAAATACCCATTTTTCCCGCGATGGGGGTCCGCGATCGCGGACAGGGACCAATTTTGAAATTTTTTGCGTTTCATATTTACACTTTCAATCCCTGTCCGCGACGGGGGTCCGCGATGGGGATTGAAAGTGTAAATATGAAACGCAAAAATTTTCAAAATTGGTCCATGTCCGCGATCGCGGACCCCCATCGCGGGAAAAATGAGTATTTTGGTAAAATAAGAGAGAAAATGGGTATTTTGGTAAGTCAAACACAAACTTTGGGTATTTTAATTAAATACTCTAATATTTATGTACCGTATTAGTTTTACAGGCTCTCCATTTCTGGTGAGTTTTGAACCCTTAACCTTTATGTTACGTTTAGTATATGGGACATAACAAGAAAAACTCATTGTTCTTTGTTTGGCTTGATATGAGACTGGGCAAAAGCTCACTGTAACATGGAACCGGTCCCGGACGGAACAAAAATCACCCGTTGATATTAAAAATCACAAGTTGATATTAAAAAACAAAAATGACATTTCGTTCAATCGCTGCCAACACCACACCGTTAACCTCCGACGGCCACCACTTCTATGACCTCGACTACCGGTACTGCCAACCACCTCCTCCAACGGTAATGCGTATTTGGGATGTACCTGGGTAAGTGCTTACCATGTCACTTTAGCTTACCGGATGAATATGGCAAGGACCAAGGAATCTTACCTGGTAAGAGCGGAAGTAAGGACCGAGAGTTGAAAGCAAGGACCGAGAGTCTTACTCGGTAAGTGAGTGCTACGACTCTTACCACGGTTAGCGATTACCGGCTAAATTGTTGCATACGATGCCATTTTCATGGACTAAAATCTTACCCGAAAAGTAAATGGTAGTGCTGAATTTACCGGTAAGCACTTACCCAGGTAAGTGATTAGGTAAACGGCCCTTTAGTTTTAGGATTAGTTCAGGTATGTATAAATTGGTGCCAACCCTTAACTTATAGTTAGTTAAAGAAAGGAAGAAAAAGAACAAAACCACAGTTTAATTAGTGAGACTGTGAGAGTGAGGTTGAGTGGGCTTGTTTACTAGAGAAAAAGGGTGGAGAGGACAAAGTATAATGACATGAAATTGCACTAAAACATAAAAGATATGGATTTGGAACACTCAAAAGGTGCTGCTTCCAAGACAAGTGTGTGAGGGAGGGGTAACAAAGTAATTTCACCTTGTTGCATATTAGAAAAAGTGCTGTTTCCTCCCACTGCTCATTGCATGTCTTTGCTGGACAAAACTCTCATTGGATTTAGTATATGCCTTCTCATGTTACTATGTTAGGTCACCCAAAAGTCCACGATCAAGACGAGATTGCACCGAGATCGATGTACCGAATTAATTTTCGTATCCAACATAATTTATGGGTGAGTTTGAGATTAAAAACGATCGAAGGCTTAAGATGTATTCTCACCTTAATTCTTCTCCCAGACCATCTTTCGCAAGGGTTAAATCAAACGAGAACCAAAAAAAAGATTGAGAACCGTGAGAACTGATCTAAGCCGTAATTTGGTTTTGATCCAATGGTTTTATTTAAAAATTGTTTCACCACATGAAAGGACATAATCGTCGTTTTGGTAACAAGATTTACCAGATGAAACAAAAAAAATTATTCGTCAAATGAAACTCAGGATTCACCCTATGAAACACACGATTCACCATATGGAACACACTGATCCACCATATGAAACACATACTAACCTTATTTCACAACATGAAATAAATCACAATTTTCTTAAATATGCTATTTCATCTAATGAAATCCAAACATAAGTTCATGTATATCTTAATTCACCACATAAAATCAAACAAAAATTTCATCTATATTAGTCTATTTTCATTTAATGAAATCAAATAAAATTTTCATCTCATATGCTTGATTATTACAATTCTCTCCAAATCCCATCTTCACAATGCTATGAAGATCGTCGCCTTAAAATCCTACAAACTGGATCGAAAATTCGAATCGTGGGTTGTTAATTTTAAGGATGAATTAACTTAAAATTTTGGATTTTGGGGAAAAAATATAACTTGGGTGAAAGCTTTAATTTGGCTAATCGATGAACGGGTAATGGGTCCACCGGAGATTGGTTGATCAGATTAGACCCAATGAAGAGTCCTTGTTGTTGTGGGTTTTGCTGATCGAAATCTGATGCAGAGAATATTTGAATGGGTATAATTGTTGCGATAAATTTCCATTTGATTGACTCGTCTGCAGATTCAGAACATACTCACAAAGGAAAATTGAAATCCGTTAAGGTTTTCGAGAGATAAAACATATAGGTTTTTTAGAGAGAGAAAGATTAATTACATCTTTGGAGATTTCAAATCTAGTCTTGGATTTACTCTTTGCTAATTTCATGGATAGAAACCGCAAGAACAAGAAGATAACTACAACGATTTAGATGAGAATGTGAATCAAAACTATGATCGTGACAGCAACCGGATCCATGGGTTGACGGAACTGTGTTGGGATGATAAAGAAGATGAAGTGGGTCTGGAAAAAGAATTGAGATCTGGAAAAAGTAATGAGATCTGGAAAATGGACATGAATGTCCTTTCAATTTGGCATATATTCAATAAAGGGTTTTAGATTTAAAAGAAATCACAAAAATGCCATTGTGTTTAATGTCCATAGATTAAAATCAATAAACGGCTTAGATCGGTTTTCACGGTTCACATCCTTTTATTGGTTCTCATTTGATTATCGTCATATATATATATATATATATATAAATATATATATATAAGGTCCCCTTCTTTTGTTAACCAGTGCATATATGCACATCAGGCAATTGTAATATGTGCATATATGCAATGCCCGATGTGCAATACATGAAAAAGTTAACAAAAGAAGGAGACCCTATATATATATATATAGAGAGAGAGAGAGAGAGAGAGAGGAAGGTTCAAACGAGAACGCTAACTATTTAAGAAAAAACAAGAAAACAACAAATCATGTGCAAAATCACATGTGATTTTATATTATTAAAGTGGCGGGAAAAGTCGCATAATCATATATGATTTTGTACGTGAATCATATATGATTATGTACATAGCGGCTGTTTTCTTAAATAGTTAGCGTTCTCGTATGAACCCACCTCTCTTTCTCTCTCTCTCTCTCTCTCTCTCTCTCTCTATATATATATATATATATATATATATATATATATATATATACATGCCATGGATATTTTACAAACCATTTAAAACTAACAAACCATGCAAACCATACTATGACCGAAGGATCAATCTGATGAAATGTTTTGATGTTTTCACGATTCTGCATAGGCACAAGGGTAATACATAGGCATGGGAATGGGGCGGGGATGGGGCGGGGACCTCAATCCCCATCCCCGTCCCCGATTCCAATCTCCACCGGGGAATACGATCACATCCCCATCCCCGACGGGGAACGGGGATCCCCAACGGGGAATCGGGGATTTTCCCCACGTTAATATAAGATGTTATAAATCAAATATTTAAATAACACACTCGATCGATAATGGTTCATGTTCGATCGATAATGATTCATGTTTAAATCTTACATATTTTCAAATTTTGCTTTTATAGAGTATCAAATATTCATATGTCAACAAAGTCACAACATCATACGTAATTGTTTGTGTTGGTGCAAGTGTACCACATCTCTATATATTTATATATATTTATTTTGATGATTACAAACACACCGCATTATTGTTTGTCTAACAATTTAATCCAAGTGTGCAGTTGTTGAAGAACACGAAGATTTAATCTGAAGGGTTCAAGACGGAAGTGTTTACGTCGTCATTATTGTTTATAACTAATAATGATAAACACCCTAAAATAATATACCACTTGGATATTTCTAAAAACCCAACAATTATTTTTAATAAGGTTTTGAGAAGATTCAGCAAGATTTGGTTGCAGTCCTGGAAGCTGTCTTTTCTGACAGCGGTATACCGCGACGATTCAGCCGGTATACCGCGGGTACACTTTTGCCGGTATACCGCGGGTGTTCAGCCGGTATACCGCGGCAGTCCGTGTGCAATTCTGATTGGTTGAAAGTTACTTTTCCTGACGGCGGTATACCGCGAGACCCAGCCGGTATACCGCGGGTACGTTTTTCCTGTCAACTTTGCATGTAGCCGTTTGTGTGTCAGCGTACTCTTTCTGACCGCGGTATACCGCGGTGTGCAAGGCGGTATACCGCCAGGTCATGTGACCGTTGGAAGTCTTCATGCTATATAATGATGCATGCTGGAGAAGAGAACAGACAGACCTCAGACCAGAACACAACAACAGTAACAATAAGCAGCAACCACACTCTCAGCTCTCTCTTTTATATATATATATTTTATAAAACATTTTTTTTTATAAAATATCCAAGTGTGAGATATTATACAAGAGTGATTACCCATTGTGAGTTATACTCCTCTTGTAAGTATTTGAATAACGGGTGTGTGATCCTGTACATCTCATAGCAGAAGCTTGAGAATCAATTACGTTACCTTTGTACTTGGTTTGTATTTCTACCGTAAAGAATACATTTATTGGATCGTGTCGGGAAGTGTCTCGGCTGCTGGTTTATCACAGTTGGTGGTAAATCAGTAAATCTCTGTGTCAAGTATCTCTATCCCTTATCTCTTTATTTATTCCGCTGTGCTTTATTATATTTATTTATATAAACTGCTTTGCATTTATATTTATTAATATAATCTCTGTGCATTTAAATTATATCTGTTTATATAATTGTTGTATACTTATTTATTTATACTCTGCTTTATTTATTCTGTATTTATTTGTAAAAAGATTTTTTGAAAGTAAAAGATTTTAAATACAACCTTACCCCCCCCCCCTTAGGTTGTCTAACATTTGGTATCAGAGCGGGGCTTTCAAAAATTTTCTGTTTAAATTTTTAAAGTCATTTCTTTAATTTTTTTTTTAAATGGCTCAACAAACTAATTTTGTGTTCTCTAAAACTCCTTTGATAGATACTGAAAAGTTTGGCATTTGGGCCGAGCTATTTGAATGTCACGTTCGTGGCAAAAGTCAAAAAATTTGGGATATTATAGAAAATGGGAATTTTAACCCTACTATTATAAAAAATAATGTTATTGTTGATAAACCTGTTAAGGACTGGACTCCCGCTGAAGAATCTCTTTTTTGTTTAAATTTTGAGGCTAAAAATATATTATATGCTGCTTTAACTTCCGATGAAATAGAAAGAGTATATACCTGTAAAACTGCTAATCAAATCTGGCAAAGCTTGAGTGACACTCATCGTGGAAATACTCAAGTTAAAAGTTCTAAAATAAACATTTTAGTTCATGATTATGAATTATTTGAAATGTCAAAAGATGAGTCAATCGACTCAATGTTTAAACGTTTTAACCTCATTATGACTACTTTGAAGGGATTAGGTCGTACTTATCCTAATGAGGATTATGTAAGGAAAATTCTTCGAGCACTTCCTTCGGAGTGGATGGCAAAAATCACATCCTTGGAAGACTCCCGAGATCTCGCAACTATGAAGCTCGATGATCTCATCGGCAATCTTAAAGTGCACGAAATCGCACTAAAAAGAAATCAAGTCCGGGAGCAAGTCAAAAAGAAATCCATCGCTCTCAAGGTCGTTGCCTCAAAAGAAAAGGAAGAGGAGGAAGATGCAAGTTCATCCGATGATGAACCCGAAAATCTTGACGATTTAGTCAAGTTGGTAAGAAAACTTTCTAAACTTCTTTCTAACAAAAAGTTTGCCAATATTGATAGGTTTCAAGAAAATGAAGACTACCGTCGTGGTGGTAAAAACCAAAGTCGCAACGTCCACAAAAGTGAAGACAATTATGACGAATCTAGCGACGATGAAAAAGCCAATAAAAAGAAAGGCTTTTGCTATGTGTGTGGTGACAAGGATCACTATGCAAGTGTGTGTCCGAATCGAGCAAAACAAATCAACACACCAAAAGCTTTGGTTGGAGGCGCGTTGAGCGCAAGCATAAATGAGACCAAATTTTTTTTTTTCATGGCCGACCATGATAATGAGGTATCTTCATCATATTCCTCTAAAAATAATTGTGATAATTATTATAGTGACGATGAAAATAATCTTGACGAATTATATAAATCATTTCATGATATGGCCGCTCTTGCAAATAAGTATAAAGATGAAATCTCTAATTTAAAAGAAACCGTATCCACATATAAAAAGGAAATAGATGACGGTAAACAAAAATCTGCTCATGATTTAGATGTTATCACTAAATTAGAAAATAAATTAAGTGAAAAAGATATTTGCAAATCTTGCATTGTTTTAAATGATAAAATTGCATGCTTAAGTGAAAATAAAAAAGAAAGTGTTGCATGTACAAAATGCGAGTCTCTTGAAAATGAAGTTGCATATTTAAATGCTAAATGTAAATCGCATGAGAAAAATAATCTGTTAGCTAATGCTTTTAATAGTAGCAATGATAAAGTGCTTAAAATGCTTAATATATCAAATCGTATAAATTGCCGAAAAGGCATTGGTTCAAATACGTGTATTGAAAAATGTGATTGTATGCCAATTAAAAAGGTTTTTGAAAAACCTAAATTTGTTGTTAAAAATAAAACGCAAAAACCTCCGTATGTTCCTAAAATGAATTATGTGAATTATATGTCGAGAAAATCACATGCGTTTATGTATAATAATAAGTTTGCGAATCCTAAGAAAAATGTTAATCCGCATACTTCTTTTTACGTCTATGATGAATACGATCGTAAAATTAAAATGGTTAGAAAATGGATTCCGAAAGGAATGTTTAATGTTGACAATCCCGGTGGGATGCGTTTGTGGTTTTAAACCATTTTTATGGTTTTGTATGTTTGTCGTGTTTGTTTTATGTCGACAACATTTTTTTTTGCAGTTTATGTTTTATACTAACTGTTAAAAGGACCCATAAGAAAAGGGTACCACGAAATATTTTCTTTGCCTTTTGTAGGTGTTTCCTGACGAGGATATAATACGTGTTACCTGCCGAGGTTATAATACGTGGTTCCCTGACGAGGTTATAATATGTGTTTTTTTTTGCTCACATAAAATTAACCGAAAATTGAAGCCTTAAGATCCGTTTTGGTGCAAGTGTTTCGTATTGGTTTGTATATCTTATGTCTCTATTGCTTTTTGCATTTTATTTTATCCCTCAAATTTTATAAAATCAAATTGATATCGTTATTAATTTGAGGGGGAGCGTTTTAGCTCTTTTACCCATGAGTTTATGCTCTCTCAATTATATGCATATTTTGAGGGGGAGCATCTCTCGAGGGGGAGCATACCGTCTTTCTTGACCCTTTTTGTTTCGACAAACGGGGGAGAGAAACCGCATATGCTCATGCTTAGCGGTTGTGTTTGTCATCATCAAAAAGGGGGAGATTGTTGGTGCAAGTGTACCACATCTCTATATATTTATATATATTTATTTTGATGATTACAAACACACCGCATTATTGTTTGTCTAACAATTTAATCCAAGTGTGCAGTTGTTGAAGAACACGAAGATTTAATCTGAAGGGTTCAAGACGGAAGTGTTTACGTCGTCATTATTGTTTATAACTAATAATGATAAACACCCTAAAATAATATACCACTTGGATATTTCTAAAAACCCAACAATTATTTTTAATAAGGTTTTGAGAAGATTCAGCAAGATTTGGTTGCAGTCCTGGAAGCTGTCTTTTCTGACAGCGGTATACCGCGGCGATTCAGCCGGTATACCGCGGGTACACTTTTGCCGGTATACCGCGGGTGTTCAGCCGGTATACCGCGACAGTCCGTGTGCAATTCTGATTGGTTGAAAGTTACTTTTCCTGACGGCGGTATACCGCGAGACCCAGCCGGTATACCGCGGGTACGTTTTTCCTGTCAACTTTGCATGTAGCCGTTTGTGTGTCAGCGTACTCTTTCTGACCGCGGTATACCGCGGTGTGCAAGGCGGTATACCGCCAGGTCATGTGACCGTTGGAAGTCTTCATGCTATATAATGATGCATGCTGGAGAAGAGAACAGACAGACCTCAGACCAGAACACAACAACAGTAACAATAAGCAGCAACCACACTCTCAGCTCTCTCTTTTATATATATATATTTTATAAAACATTTTTTTTTATAAAATATCCAAGTGTGAGATATTATACAAGAGTGATTACCCATTGTGAGTTATACTCCTCTTGTAAGTATTTGAATAACGGGTGTGTGATCCTGTACATCTCATAGCAGAAGCTTGAGAATCAATTACGTTACCTTTGTACTTGGTTTGTATTTCTACCGTAAAGAATACATTTATTGGATCGTGTCGGGAAGTGTCTCGGCTGCTGGTTTATCACAGTTGGTGGTAAATCAGTAAATCTCTGTGTCAAGTATCTCTATCCCTTATCTCTTTATTTATTCCGCTGTGCTTTATTATATTTATTTATATAAACTGCTTTGCATTTATATTTATTAATATAATCTCTGTGCATTTAAATTATATCTGTTTATATAATTGTTGTATACTTATTTATTTATACTCTGCTTTATTTATTCTGTATTTATTTGTAAAAAGATTTTTTGAAAGTAAAAGATTTTAAATACAACCTTACCCCCCCCCCCCCCTTAGGTTGTCTAACAGTTTGATCAAACGGTTTTGGCTTTCAACGTTTTTTATCTAAAAAACATAAAACAACTCAAAGAAATGTATATAAGAAGAAATGTCAAAATAATATTTCTAAATTTAAAAGATATTGCATCTAATTCTATATAAATAATATAATTAATAATTAACATATATATATATATATATATATATAATATAAATAGTACTCGGGGACGGGGCGGGGCGGGGACCACCATACCCGGCCCCGTCCCCGTCCCCATCCCCGATTTTTAACTTTCGGGGATCCCCGTCCCCATCCCCATTACCCGACTTTGCGGGGAATCCCCATCCCCGTCGGGGCGGGTACACCGGATTCCCCATTGGGACGGGTCTAATTCCCATGTCTAGTAATACAGGTATTTTACATTTTTTAATTTTTAATTTTTTTTGTTAATTTAGATTCTGTCGATAATCAAGGAATCATTCCCAGAATTATTAGGAAGGTTTTTTGGCAGTTATTCTTTAAGCAAATCTGAATGATTTCTCTATTATCATCTTTAAACCTAATAAATTCAGTCTAGTTTTTCTGTAATTCAAGTTTTTATTCAATCCAAATCCGTCAATGGTTGGGTCCGATATTGCATCTTCTTTCAGGAATCAACATCTCGTATGCTTGGAAGATGCAAACGGTTCATCGGTGCCTATGGATGCAAATTCTTCACCGCCGACGGCTGTTCATTATTCACCGGTGACTACTGTTTACGGTTCACAGGATGCATTTGAAGAACCGTTGTTTGGTTCGTTTTGTAACGAAGATGATAACCTTGAGTATCAGACGGTTGTTTCCGACGCTTATCAAGAAGGGTTCAATCAACCGGAGGATAAAGGCGATGTGTTTGATGAAGAAGAAGGTTGGACATTTAATCACTGTGTTGTATTCAGAAGATGAAACTTTATTCATCATATCAAATTCAGGCAGTGAACATTTATTCATTTGATGCATACCACAATTGGGGGATTTTCTTCCCCAAATTAAAATTAATGTTTTCAGTCATTCTTTTGGGTATGTATTCGTTGTGTGCAGTATTATGTATTTTGATTACGGTTCCATTCAATGTATTTCCACATCATAACACATCTTAATCTGTAATGTAGTATTCATTTTATGAAAAATTTGACAATCATAACATGAACAAAATTTCAGTAAATGAATTCTTTAATAGTCTCAAGGAGTTCGTATGAAATCGTAATCCGATTCTCGCCTTTTTGTTAGGACTAAAAGTCCTATAAAATAGAAAGTGATATAAAGAAATAATTAGTGTTATTTATTTGTTTGTAAAGCCTCTCAAGATAATGGGCTTTCTGGCTAATGGGCTTGGGCCTGTCAAGCCCTTGGTATTTAATGTGTGATTTGAGTGGTAATTAGGTTAGTAGTGGTGAGATTAGCCGTGCTCTTAACAGAGTTTAGAGAGAGAGTTTGTTCATCATTCTTGTTGGGTCACCAAGGATTTGAAATTGACTCACCGATGTTTTCCCTAAAACTCCTACTTAGAATATTTTAGTTCAGTTCTTTGAATGACTTGTACAAGATATCAAATATTCGGTGAAGTCGAAGATCAACCGAAACCAAGCTTGAAGACTCTCTACTTGTGGAAAATAGAAGAATCTCGGCAACATTCAAACAAGTCATCACCACCGAAATTCCTTGACATTTCGGTGGCCTTCTCTCCACCGAATTTATAAGACAATTTCGGTGGCCTCTTCCACCGAAGTACATGGACAAATTCAGTGGTCCCCTTCTCCCACCGATGACCCTTTCGGTGCTCCTCTCACCACCGAAATATACATGTAACTTCGGTGGCCCTCTCACCACCGAAATATATATGTAACTTCGGTGGTCCTCTCACCACCGAAATATACATGTAACTTCGGTGGTCGCTTCACCACCGAAGTATACTTGTAATTTCGGTGGTCCTTTCACCACCGAAACATGCTCGCAATTTCGGTGGACTAGTTACCACCGAAACATGCTTGCAATTTCGGTGGACTAGTCTTCTTTCCACCGAAGATTTCTCAATCTCGGTGGAAACCACTTCGGTGCTAAAGGCTCAAGACAGAAGATCATTTATTATGGGACAATATCCTCCAGCAGAGAAAAGTGACAGTTTGTCTTTTTATCCACCTTCAGCTAAGGTCCCTATTATCTGCTCAAGCTACTCTGTCTGCACCTAGTGAAAAGTGACAAGGACTTCACAGTTCTCCTGAAGTCAACATTATCAGCATATGTGAAGATGACAAGTGTCCCAAGCATTTAATGCTTGGGCACTCCTTGGCACTATAAAAGGAGAAGTGCTCTTCTTGCAAATACTTACGCTTTCAAGAAATTCTCTCAGTGCAAGAAACCTTCTTTTAAGCCTTAAAACTCAATAGCTTTGCTCTTAGTGTTCTTAGTTGTTTTGTTGTATACTTTGTGTAAGATTGTTAGAATAGTTTATCTGTTCTTTTCCGCAACAATCTTAAGTTTTCTGTGTGTAATTCTTTTGAAAGTTTTTCAAATATAAGAATTAAAATTGTGAAATTTTTGTGTATTGTATTCAACCCCCCCTTCTACAATACTTGTTAAGCCATCTGGGACTAACAAGTGGTATCAGAGCAGAAAGTTTAATTCCATAAACTTGATCTGCGATGGCTGCCTCTTCTTCTTCTACTGTTGAAAACTCTTTTCAAAACAACTTCTCTGAAAACGGCTCTATTTCAAAACCTCCTAAGTTCAATCCCAACAACTTCTCTTTGTGGAAAAGCCGCATGATGCTATTCATGGAAGGAGTGGATACTAGATATCCAACCATTCTCAACGAGGGACCCATTATCCCCAGAGTTTGGGCTCGCTATGACACGCAGAGGCCAGGCAAAGAGGCCTTTGAAAAGGAAATCTCAAGTGATTCTGATGAGGAAAAATCCAGTGCTACTGGTCGGTATATTCTCAAAAATCCTAAAAAGTATACTGATGAGGAGAAACGTTTAGTTACTCTTGACTCCAAGGTAAGAGCTATTATTGCTCTCTCTCTTCCTGATGAGGTCTACCACTCTTTGGTGAACTTTGAAACTGCCAAAGAAATGTGGACCACTCTATGTGTTCTGTACGAAGGTACAGAGGAAGTCAAGAAATGCAAAAAGATTGGTCTTATCAGAAAGTATGAACTTTTTTCTTTTGAAAAAGGAGATTCTCTTCCTAGTTTCTATAACCGCTTCAACTCTCTTTTAAATGATCTTAAGTTGTTGGGCAGAGTCTATGATAATGAGGAAGTCTTGTGCAAGTTCATGGATTGTCTCCCAGATTTTTGGGAAAATATATGTACTTGCATCAAAACTACCAAGGACCTTGAGTTCATGCCCTTAACCGTACTATATGGTACTCTTTTCAACTTTGAGCAAACCAAGCTTCAACGGAAATCTTTCATCAAGGAAATAAAGAGCTCCTCCATAGCTCTTGTTAGTGAAAGTTCCAAGAATTCTCAAAATCTTCCTAGAATCACCTATCCTTCATCTGACTCTGACAATGACAGCCAAACAAATGTAACCCACCAAACGGAAGCATATCTTAGTGATGCTGATGATGAAGGTGAGGATATCATGGTTGAACAGTTGTCGGATGAGATGGCAATGATGGCCGGTTCTAAACACAAGTTTCGTCCCTTCAACAAATCTCGAAGTCTTAGAAAAACTTCATCTTTCAAAACCTCTTCTGACAAGTCCAATGAGGAATGCTACAACTGTGGCAAGAAAGGACATTTTGCATCTGAGTGTAGAAGCAAGCGTATCTCCAAGTCCAAATTTACTTCTTCTGACAATCCCTCTTCAAAAAGGGAAAAATCCAAACACATGCCTTTCAAATCAACCTTTCCCAAAAAGGAGTCCCCACCATCCTTCTTAAATCATCAGGAGCGTGCCGAGAAATATAAGGCCAAGTACAAGAAAGAGAAGGAAAGGAGTGAGGGTCTAGAGAGAAAAGGGAAGGGTCTCATGGCAGAAACCCACGATTGGGACGACGAAGACACCTCCGACAGTGATTCTCAGAATAGATGCTTTGTGGCCATCTCAGAAGAAATGGAAGTTTCCGAAAGTGCCACTTCACCTATGGCTCTAGTGGCAACTGGGTGCTCCACAGCCTACGCTCAGGTACATCCCTTCAATAATATGTCTGATATTGAAAAGATCAATGCTTATGAATCTTTAACTCAAGACTTTTATTCTGTTAAAGACAGTAAGAATAGAAAATCTGTTCAAGTAAAAGAGCTCAAAGCTGAACTTGAAATTTGCATGTCTAAGCTTAAAAGGTTTGAGGAAATAAAAATTGAGCTTGAGGACTTGAAAACAATAAATCATCTGATCTCAAAAGAAAAGAACTCTCTCTTTAAGAAACTAAAAAGGGAACAAGAAGTCATTAAAAAATGGTCAAGCTCTTCCAAAAATCTTGAACAAATCTTTCAAAGTCAAATCTGTAGTACAAACAAGTTCGGTCTAGGATTTGGAAAAACTGATGTTTGTAAGTCCACTTTTGCTCGTGTTCCCCCCACCAATGCTTGTGATAATCTCTCTGATTCCAGCTCTTGTGATTCCATCTCTTTGAACTCGTTAGATCTGTGTGAAGCCTTAAAATATGGGATATCCTTAAAGGCCAAAGACTCCTCATTGCAAATTACTGAGAAGCAAGATTCAAATGACGTTTCCAAACCCATCCATGATCAGCTCAAACTTTCAGTCATGGATGAAGCCTCCTCCTCAAACTCTGCAAAAGCTAATCCTTCCAAAAGATCTAAACCCACCGATCTCATCTCCTTTGTGCCCACCGATCCCACAATCTATGACCCTCCAATCCCTCTTCATGAAGTGTTGAAATCTATTCACATAGACACCTACACCGAACCTAAGCCCTCAAAGATCCCCAAAAGGGAAACTCCTGTTCATTCAAAAAGGATTTCCTGTGCTGACAAAGGAAAATCGATAGTCAACTGCATGGCAAGCTCTCATCCCAAAAGTTCTACCCCAAACATTCCCCTTTACAACACCTATGTACCTAGATCTGTGCTTTTGAGAAAATCAACTCCCAAAGATTTATCCAAAGGAATCCTTGGGTCTAAGCCCCCTGCTCTGTTCTCCTCTAACAAGGTTATAAGAACAAATGATAAAAGCCAAAACATGAAAAATGCTAAAAAGGTTTTTATCTATAGAAAATGCTATAACTGTGGTGACACTTTTCATATGGCTAAGGACTGTCCCAAGGATAGGATTGATAGATCCAAGCTTAAGGAATCAAGCTCTTCTAACCCCAAAGGACCCATTACAAAATGGGTACCAAAGAACTAATATGTGTTTGCATGCAGGCTTTTGAGCACCATCAAATTTGGTATTTAGACAGCGGGTGCTCACGCCATATGACGGGAAACAAGTCTCTTCTCATCAACTATGTGCCGGGAAAGGGTCCATCTGTAACCTTTGGTGATAATTCTAAGGCTTACACCAAAGGATACGGGACCCTCTCTAACGGATCTGTAACTTTCAACAAAGTGGCTTTTGTGGACGGCCTCATGCATAACCTTCTCAGCATTAGCCAACTGTGTGATCTTGGATACAAAGTTATCTTTGAACTTTGTGTCTGCTCCGTGGTAGACAAACATTTCAATGTGGTATTATCGGGAAGACGGATGGAAAATGTCTACGTCATAGATATGGGGCAATCCAACTCTTCTCCAAATGTCTGCTTTGTGTCAAATGATGCATCCAAAAGAAACTGGTTGTGGCACAAACGTCTTTCTCATCTAAACTTCAAGACCTTGCATAAAATTTCCAACAAAGAGCTGGTGACAGGCATGCCAAAGTTGAACTTTGTCAAAGAGAAGCTGTGTGATGCATGTGAAAAGGGAAAGCTCACCAAAACATCCTTCAAGACGAAGCAATGCTCTTCCATCACTCTTCCTCTTCAATTGCTGCACATGGATCTATGTGGACCAGTCAGCACTCCAAGTCTTGGAGGCAAAAGGTATATTCTTGTTATTGTTGATGAATTTACCAGATATACTTGGGTGTTCTTTCTCAGGTACAAAAGTGATGCTACTGAAGAAATCATCAACTTTGTCAAGAAAAATGAAGTTCTCAATGGCCAGCTTGTCCGCTCGGTAAGAAGTGACAATGGCACTGAATTCAGAAATAGTGCTCTCGAAGACTTCTTCACCGAAAAAGGGATCTCTCAGAACTTCTCCGCTGTTCGTACTCCTCAGCAAAATGGAGTGGTGGAAAGGAAAAACAGAACACTGTGTGAGGCCGCTAGATCCATGCTGAGCGAATCAAATCTTCCCACCTATTTTTGGGCCGAAGCTGTGAATACTGCCTGCTTCACTCAAAACAGGTCAGTAATATCCAAAAGACATGATAAAACCCCGTATGAAGTTTTTCATGGTAGAAAACCAAATATTGGCTTTCTTCATGTCTTTGGGTGTATCTGCTTTATTCTTAATGATCGTGAAAATCTTGGGAAGTTCGATCCCAAGGCAGATGAGGGAATATTTGTTGGATACTCCTTATCCTCCAAAGCTTATAGGGTGTACAATCTCAGAAGAAAAAGCATTGATGAGTCCATCCATGTCAAGTTTGATGATCTCAGATGTTCCTCACTCTCAAGTGATGAGGATGATTTACACAGATGGATTTCATCATGTATTGGTGATACTCCCTTAGTCACTTCCACCGATATCTCCTCTATTCCCTCAAATCCTTCCATCTCAAAAAACCCAGCTGGATCACTCTCTCCCACCGAAATTGATCAACCCATCTCTCACACCAAGCTCCCCATTTCCACCGAAAATCTACTCCAAAGCCCTTCTTCCATCCCTAATCCCACCGAAAATCTCATGGGTCCCACTACCGAAAATCCCACTTTACACCAAACCTCTGATCCTACTACTCCATTTCACTCTACTCCTCATACCCCATCACCTTTACCCCCTGCTCTAAAATGGACCAAAGATCACCCCATAGATCAAATTATTGGTGATCAACAAGCAGGTGTCCAAACCCGCAGAGGAGTTGGAAATATCTGTCTCTACGTGAATTTCCTCTCTCTCTCTGAACCCAAGAAAGTGGATGAAGCTCTATCAGATCCTTGTTGGATCACTGCCATGCAAGAAGAACTTTCTCAGTTCCAGAGAAATAAAGTTTGGAGATTGGTTCCCAAACCCAGAAACAAGACAATCATTGGAACCAAGTGGGTATTCAGGAACAAAATGGATGAAGATGGTACTGTGATCAGGAACAAGGCCCGATTGGTAGCTCAAGGATACAGACAGGAAGAAGGCATTGACTATGATGAAACATTTGCCCCTGTTGCAAGACTTGAAGCTATAAGGATCTTTCTGGCTCATGCTGCCTACCGAAATTTTAGGGTTTTTCAAATGGATGTTAAAAGTGCCTTTCTCAATGGGGAACTTACAGAAGAAGTCTACGTGAAACAACCTCCTGGCTTTGAAGACCCAGCTCATCCAAACTTTGTGTACAGACTTGACAAAGCTTTGTATGGTCTCAAGCAAGCTCCACGTGCTTGGTATGACACTCTTGCCAACTTTCTTCTCAAGCATGGATATTCCAGAGGTAAAATTGACAATACTCTCTTCATCAAAGAAACCTCAGGTAATATAATTCTTGTTCAAATCTATGTTGATGACATCATCTTTGGTGCCACTGATGAATGCCTATGTGATGAGTTTGCCTCTCTCATGATGAGTGAATATGAGATGAGCATGATGGGAGAGCTTACATTTTTCTTGGGCCTTCAAGTCAAACAATCTTCAGAAGGAATTTTTATAAATCAAAGCAAATATATTCGGGACCTTCTGAAGAAATTTAACTTTCTAGACAGCTCTCCTATGAAAACTCCCATGGCACCTCCCTTGAAATTGTGTGCCGATCTAAAAGGTGAATCTGTGGATGTTACTCTTTACCGAGGTATGATAGGCTCTCTTCTTTACCTAACTGCTAGCAGACCGGATATTATGTTTGCTACCTGTCTATGTGCTCGTTATCAGGCCAATCCTAAAGTATCACATTTAAAGGCTGTAAAACGAATTTTTCGGTATCTTAAGGGCACACTGCACTTGGGTCTTTGGTATCCCAAAGACTCAAGTTTTGAACTAATTGGCTATTCAGATTCAGACTTTGCAGGTTCCCAGATTGATAGAAAGAGTACTACAGGAAGCTGTCAGCTCCTTGGGGGAAAATTAGTAAGTTGGTCCAGCAAGAAACAAAACTCTGTATCCACCTCTACTGCTGAGGCTGAATATGTAGCTGCCGGGAGCTGCTGTGCTCAGATTCTATGGATGAGAAACCAACTAAGGGACTATAATCAATTCTTTTCTAAAGTCCCAATTCTGTGTGATAATTCCAGTGCTATAGCTATAGCAAATAATCCTGTTCTTCATTCTAGATCTAAACACATCGATATCAGATATCACTTCATAAGAGATCACATTTCCAAAGGTGACATTGAACTACACTTCATTCCCACCGATTTGCAGCTTGCCGATATTTTCACCAAACCTCTTGATGAAACCAGGTTCAACTTTCTCATCAGTGAACTTGGGATGTGCAATTTCCAAGAATAAATATGTGTTCATGCTTCACCGATCTCACATCGGTGGACACCTTCGTATCTACTTCTCTCTCTCCACCGATCTCTCATCGGTGGACAACCTATGTGTCAAATCTTTTCTATCTCTTTTCATTTCGGTAATAATCTCGAGTATCGGTGAAGCGTGCCTACCACCGAAGCACGTTTCGGTGAAAATTTCCAGAATCGGTGGAAATCTGTCCACCACCGAAATCTCATTTCGGTGGTCATCTCAAATCGGTGAAACTTGTCCACCACCGAAGTCTCAAATCGGTGGTCATCCCAAATCGGTCAAATCTGTTCACCACCGAAGTCTCAAATCGGTGGTCATCCCAAATCGGTGAAATCTGTTCATCACAGAAGTCTCAAATCGGTGGTCATCTCAAATCGGTGAAAACTGTCCACCACTGAAATCTCAAATCGGTGGTCATCTCAAATCGGTGAAAACTGTCCACCACCGAAATCTCAAATCGGTGATCATCTCATTTCGGTGGTACTATCCAAATTCGGTGAACCTTTCTATCACCGAAGCCCCATTTCGGTGGTACTATCCAAATCGGTGAAACCTTTCTTCCACCGAAGTTCCACCGAAGTCCCACCGAAGTCCCACCGATCGTCCACCGAGCGAACACCGATTCCTCCACCGAAGCATCACCGAGCCTACACCGATTCACACGGTTCCCAAAGCCCACTTGTGACCACTCAATTGCTTTTGCGTCAGACCCTTCGCCTATCCGCCGCTCCTTGTCCCGATTTCCAATAACTCTTTCACCTCAAGAGCCGCATGTCCCCTCTTCCCATACAAAAATCATCATCACCGTGCCTTTTCATTTCCCTATATATACACATACCCCCTTCATTTCTTCCCCACTCCTCACAATTCAAACCTGCAACTCTCTCCACTCCAAACATATCTCTCTCATGGCATCCTCTCGATATCAAATTCCTACACGTTTTGAAGACCTCCGCTTCAACCAATGCAATCACGTTGCCCGCCTTGAATCCGATCCCGCTCATCCCGAGTTCTCTACTATCGCTAAATTTCTGTCTCGCTCTCCTCTTCTTCATGCCTTCTCATGCAACCCCAGGATGAGCAAAATGCTCATTAGTCAATTCTGGCTATCCTCCGTGTACGATCCCTCCAATGAGGCCATTCACGCCTCCATCTTCACCAATGCCGAAGGTGATCACGACCTCACTTTTGGGGTCGATGATGTTCGTCTAGCTCTCAAGATCGATGCCTTTCCCGACTATGAAGACATGTATTTGGATACCATCCATGAAGACATTGTTCTTACCACCGGTTATGTGCTCGACGACTCCTCCAAAAGCTCCAAAGGCCCCGGTACTCTTCTTCGCAGCAAAATGGGAGGCATTTGGAATTTCTTCTTCGCTCACGTTATCCATTGCCTCTCACGCAAAACAAGTGGACATGACCAATCGCCCTCACACGTAAACAAACTCGCTCATGCCCTCATCTTCCAAAGGAAAGTTGACTTCGCCCAATATTTCTTCTCAGAACTTGTCGAGGTCATCAAAACTCCCAAGAAGTGTTATGTTGCTTTTCCCCGCTTCATCTCCATGATTCTACAACACAAGCTTTCCAAAGCTTTGGAGACCGATCGCCGCTCTTCCTCGCCCCGGTTCTCGTATGAATGGTCATCTCCCGTTGTGGGCACCAAAACCCTCAACGTCAAGCCGCTCGCCACCGATCGCCCATTACGCCCAGGTATGATTTCCTTCGCTCTATCTCCCGAACTTCGTTGGGGTGACGCGGAAATTCCCGGGTTTCGCCACTTGGAAATTCCCGAGGTCACTCCAACTGTTGTGGTCCCTTCTCCCCGGTCCCGAGTGACGTCGGGTGGCACTCAAAAGAAACGACAGAAGGCCACCGGCACCTCCGCTCCCGCTTCTCGAACCACGTCACCGAGAGATCCCTCGGAGACTTCCCCGGTTCACACCCCTTCTCACAAGCGGAGGCACTCACCCTCCCCTTCGGGATCTCTTCCAAAGAGGTCTCGGAAACCATCGGCCCAACCGACTCATCCAACCGTCGATTCTCCAAAATCGCCGGTTGTTGAACTTCATCCCTCCGGGCCAAGGGTACCCGCTACACACCCCACCGTCCCCTCTGTTGCCTCTCGAAAGGCCTCAGTTACATTTCAGGAGAACCCCCCGCATACCTCCCCACTCGACTCCTTGGGTGGTGGGGATGACCTCGAGATCTCTCCGCTCGAGGGTTCTGACTTCACACTACACAGCTTTACACCCGATCAGTTTTCGATCGAAGACATTGCACAACCCTCTAAGGGTTCCCCCCCAATTGCACCCTTTGATTTCTTTGATTTTCTTTTAGCGGACACTGGTTCTCCCCAAACCATCCCGTCCACCGAAGAACATCACACCGAGTCTCCCTCGTCCTCGCAACAATCACCCCCCCGATCCCCTGCTCCCCCCCGATCATCTGCTCCCCCCCGATTGCTACAACCCGACAACTTGGTGCCTTACCTCCATATTCCCATTCCCGAGCCTGACCCCCACCGACTACTCTTCCAGTTTCCCGAAATCGGTGGCCACACTTCCCCGCCCATTGACCGCACCTCTACCTTTCTTAAATCTACCATCACCTTAATCTCCCAAGCCAATTCCCGCATCTCTACCCTCGAGTCTCAGCTACCGCATCTTCTTCTTGATGCCATCACCGAAGCCCTACGGCCCGTTCAAGAAAAATTATCTGCCCTTTCTACCACAGTGGAGTCCCTCTCCAAACCTTCCACTGACTCACCCAGTCCTGAACGTTCCCAGTGGGAAATGGATCTCGGTGATTTTGCTTTGGTTCCCCATACCACCGAAACGAGTCTAGCCTTCCTACACTCCAAGTTTGATAAGGCCTTCTATGAGTTAGGTTTCAAGTTGCCGGCTGTTCCTGAGGGGGAGAAAACCACGGCTCCACCGAAACTTCCATCCATAAAGAAAATTTCCAGTAACCAGCCTCCACCGAAACCCTCACCACCGAAACCATCCTCACCACCGAAACCCTCTCCACCGAAACCCTCACCACCGAAACCATCCTCACCACCGAAACCATCCTCACCACCGAAACCATCCTCATCACCGAAACCTTTCTCTCCACCGAAACCCTCTTCTCCACCGAAACATGTCTCACTCTCACCGACCAATACTGGCTCCACCGAAGCTCTTGACCTTAATGCATCAGTTGAGGGGGAGCAGTCCAGCAATGCTCCCGAAGACAAAGGGAAGAGAATTCTTTCGGCCGAAGAATTGGCCAGAGAAGCAAAGAAGAAAAAGGATCTGACAAAATATGGGGCTCGACCGAAGGACGCTGAAACTCTCAAACTCAAGCCTGCTTCTCAACCAATCACCACCGAACTTGGCCTCTCTGCTCAAGAAATTGAGGAAGCAAGAATAGCTCAAATCGACTTAGACAAATCCAGAGATCTTTCTCTCAAAGCTGCCACAGAAGAAGCTTCAAAAGTCAAGTCCACCGATGCCATCCAAACACAGAGATCGGTGCTCAGTGCCTTGGAACAACAAAAGAATGAAGAAATTAATTGGTACAAAAAGACCATGCACCACCGGAGCTATAGGTCACAAATTTCTTCAGTAAAGATTGCCACCTCCAAAGCAAATCCTCAAGACATCAGATTAATTATTAGCTGGGATGATGGTTCTATGAAGAGTGTGAAAGAAAGCCATCTCCAACTCTTCGGTCTCTCGGAATGGTATGAAATCACTCAACACCTCGTCAAGAGTCCAAATCCAAGGAAAGACATCTTTGTAAAATACATTGATGGTCTAATGAATAAGATGAAGGAGATCAAAAGAAAACATAACATCATTCTCTCCACCGAAGAAAGAGCCAAACTGATGTCTCTGAAAGAGAAGATCATCCTCCCCAAAGTCAAAAATCCTCCTGACTCAGTCTTCAAGGAAATGGCAAGAGAAGGTAAAATCCCAAATGTAAGCAATCTTAACCTTACCATTCCCACCTCTGTTCCCTATCCTACCACAACCTTGAGCCTCTCACCAATACCAGGATTATTCTTCAACGACGGTCTCGGTCGTCGGGCATTCTTCAGATTTGCCCAGATGTCCATAGCCGATACCATATTTCTGGAAGGCATTCACAACCTCTTTCCAAACATCCCCGAAGCTCAACCGTTCTATAGAAACTTACTGGATGAAATCAAGCGCCGCAAAACCTCAAAGAAGTAAGTTCTCTCCAGTTAGTACTTGTAAAAGTTAATTTCTCTTTTTGTAAAAATTGTACGAGAACTTATCTTAATACAAGTATCTCTATTTGAATTTTATTTCCGTACATACTTCATTTTTTGTTCCCTGTAAATACTGTACATAGTATACATACACATACAAAAGAAAAAGGTCAAAAAGATCAAAAAGAATGGTCTATGTGAAAAGAACCCAAAAGAGTAAAAAGGGTCAAAAACGCACTTACTTTTGTTTACTCTTGAATATTCTAAGATAAGGAGCTCAAATTCAAATAGGGGGAGATTGTTGGGTCACCAAGGATTTGAAATTGACTCACCGATGTTTTCCCTAAAACTCCTACTTAGAATATTTTAGTTCAGTTCTTTGAATGACTTGTACAAGATATCAAATATTCGGTGAAGTCGAAGATCAACCGAAACCAAGCTTGAAGACTCTCTACTTGTGGAAAATAGAAGAATCTCGGCAACATTCAAACAAGTCATCACCACCGAAATTCCTTGACATTTCGGTGGCCTTCTCTCCACCGAATTTATAAGACAATTTCGGTGGCCTCTTCCACCGAAGTACATGGACAAATTCGGTGGTCCCCTTCTCCCACCGATGACCCTTTCGGTGCTCCTCTCACCACCGAAATATACATGTAACTTCGGTGGCCCTCTCACCACCGAAATATATATGTAACTTCGGTGGTCCTCTCACCACCGAAATATACATGTAACTTCGGTGGTCGCTTCACCACCGAAGTATACTTGTAATTTCGGTGGTCCTTTCACCACCGAAACATGCTCGCAATTTCGGTGGACTAGTTACCACCGAAACATGCTTGCAATTTCGGTGGACTAGTCTTCTTTCCACCGAAGATTTCTCAATCTCGGTGGAAACCACTTCGGTGCTAAAGGCTCAAGACAGAAGATCATTTATTATGGGACAATATCCTCCAGCAGAGAAAAGTGACAGTTTGTCTTTTTATCCACCTTCAGCTAAGGTCCCTATTATCTGCTCAAGCTACTCTGTCTGCACCTAGTGAAAAGTGACAAGGACTTCACAGTTCTCCTGAAGTCAACATTATCAGCATATGTGAAGATGACAAGTGTCCCAAGCATTTAATGCTTGGGCACTCCTTGGCACTATAAAAGGAGAAGTGCTCTTCTTGCAAATACTTACGCTTTCAAGAAATTCTCTCAGTGCAAGAAACCTTCTTTTAAGCCTTAAAACTCAATAGCTTTGCTCTTAGTGTTCTTAGTTGTTTTGTTGTATACTTTGTGTAAGATTGTTAGAATAGTTTATCTGTTCTTTTCCGCAACAATCTTAAGTTTTCTGTGTGTAATTCTTTTGAAAGTTTTTCAAATATAAGAATTAAAATTGTGAAATTTTTGTGTATTGTATTCAACCCCCCCTTCTACAATACTTGTTAAGCCATCTGGGACTAACAATTCTAATCTTGTAACTCTCTGCATTCAATCAATAAAGGATTAATCGTTTCATATTCATTGTTACTTGATAATCTGGGATCCACAATTGGTATCAGAGCAGAGGGACAAAGCTATCGATTCAAAGGTATTCTTTTTGATTTTTCTTGATCATTCATCGCACACACTGTGTTCATATCAAGAATTTGATTGCTTTGATTTTGGTGATAAAACCCAAAATTGAGGCTTGATAAATTCTTCTCATTCGTTTTCTAAGATATATCTGCGTTTTCAAATCGTTTGGTTGAGTAAAAATCCCTGATTTTTAAAATTCTTGATTTGGTTTTTTTTGCTCCCTGTTCGTGAAAATTATCAAATTTTCTTGTCAAAAGTACTAGTTGATTCGATTTAGTATTGTTTTCGTGTATTTTTGGGCTAGTTTTCTTGTTAGTACTAAGTTCTTGCAGATTATTTCTCATCAAGACTGCAGAAATTCATCGAACCGGGTAAGTTTTTCTTGTATATGATTTGTTTTCGAAGTCCCGGTATTGATATCTCCCGATAGTGATAACTCCCGGTGCTGATATCTCCCGGTAGTGAATAACTCCCGGTATAGTTATCTCCCGGTAGTGATAACTCCCGGTGCTGATATCTCCCGGTAGTGATTACTCCCGGTGCTGATATCTCCCGGTAGTGAACAACTCCCGGTATAATTATCTCCCGGTAGTGAACATCTCCCGGTATTCCATCTCCCGGTACTCCATCTCCCGGTATTACATCTCCCGGTATTTCTCTGTGACTTCCTAGTTGCGGGACTTCTCAATTGCGGGACTTTCCTTTTGCGGGACTCTAATACCGGAAGCTGTAAATTTCGGATTTTTAGGTTTTGTGATTTTTGAACTTTCATAACTTCAAATCATCATAACTCGCTCAAAAATCAGTATTTTGCAATGAAATTTTACAGGGTTACTCAAAATGTGATTCTGAACATATTCTCTGGAATGTTTTCTGCTAAAAACATCTACAACTATGAGTTCGATCACACCACAGTAAACTGAACAGGCTTTCAATTCCGGATCAGTAAACCCTGTCTGCTTTTGATCGATATCTTGAATTGTCTCACGATCACTTCTGTCAAGTAAAAATGTCTTATCCGACTTACTCTGAGCTCAAAGAGAAAGATTCTCTTTTAGAAGCGCATATCTCTAAGCTAGAAGCCGAGGCTAAGATCAAATATGATGCCATAGGCAGGCTAGCGATTGAAAAGGCTGAGGACAAATGTGTGATAGAAAACTATCAAACTGAGTGCTCGGCCTATTCAGAAAGAGCTAAACTCCTCGAGAGCCAAATATCTGAATATACTCAAAAGTTAGAGAAGTCTCAGGAGGAGTATTCTAAAAGCATCTTAGTTCAAGAAAATGTTTTAAAAGAAAATGAAAAGTTGACCACTAAGCTTAAGGAGGTTGAATCCAAACTTTACAAACTTGGTCAATCTAAACAAACCATCCACTTGAACAAGCCTAAGGAGTTCAAATATTACAACTCGCTTTGGGGACTCGGATATGATAATTCGTGCTACCTAAAGAAAGTCCTGTCGAAGGTCCCTACTCTTTATGAATTTGATTTCATGGGCTTAGACAAGATTTATCCCGAGTACAAAATTAAGTGGACTAAGGCATCTCCGGAAGATGAGGAGTTTGAGGATTTTAAAAGACAAACGGCCATACCTCTACCACCAATAGAGGCAAAACCTAAATATGAAAATCCTACTTCTGAAAATGACACGAAATCGGATGATGCGCCGCCTAGGAAGAACATAAATGTACAAATTCCTTTCGTGTACGAAACGCTTAATGCATCGTATTTAAAAAACAAAATTCCTTATCTCCCCAATGACTATTTTGACATCTGCTCTCTTGCCAAAACGGTTGAGACTCCGCCTCCTGTTTCGGCAACCGCAGATGAAGACTCTAATGATCAAATAGAGTTGAAACGTTATGTTCCACCTCCGATTTTGGAAAATATTATTTTTAAACTGGAAGAGTCAATTGCGAGAGATAAGGTCATTTATGAAACCGAAAGGATTGTACTTTTAGATTCTATTGAAAAGCTCAAACAGACTAAACCCGACACACTACCCGAATCTGAAAGAGAGTCCTATCGAACTGAGATTGATAGGTTGACGTCTCAACTGGCTATTTTGGCATCTGAAGCCTTAACGCAGAGAATGGCTACGGGGAATTCTGTGGATACCCCAATGACGCCGGTCACTACTGAAACAATCTCGTTTGATGATGCTCAGATCTTCTCGGGTAGTTCGTCGTGCAAAGCCTTTATGGGAGTGTCTGATAACACCATCACTAAGGATTTGAGCTTTAAGGATAGATGTAAGGCCATCGAACCCGACTCTGTTCAAAAGAATCTTTTTCCGTTTTTTGATAATCCCTTTGCGAATGACTCCTCGTCTGGCTCCGATGGCGACACTCCACCTGATTCTGCAAGAAGATTTTCTGAGTTTATGAATTCCACTCCTTGTCATGAAGATGATTTTTCTAAGATTGATGTTGCTCCTAAGCTTGCAAGTCACATTCAACTTCTTGAGAAAATGCCTTCACCGGTTAATTTTAAAAAGGGAGAATGTTCCAACTCCAAATATGTTTCTAAGACCAATTCTTCAAATTCAAAATCTAAAAGACGGTCAAAGAAACGCCCGAAAACCGGTAAGTCTCACAAAAGACAATCTTATTACTCTAGCTCTTCTAACAGTGAGCTTCATGATTCTTCAGATAATCATGTTCTTAGAAAAGTAAAAATGGTTTGGAGAAAGAAATCAACTACAGAAGACAGTGATGGAAATAAGTCTCATAATTCTCCTGTAGTTGATACAAAGTCATTTACTTCCAAGACTGGCTCACGTGCTCATGTTTACCCTATAGCTAAGCTAATCAGTCTAAACCGAGCAAAGATCTGCTGCACTTATTGTGGAAAAAGTGACTTTGTACATCCAAGGTATGTGAACAACTGGTATGGTACCTATAGCATCCCCAATCCCCATATTAAAGTCAAGACATCTAACCACCAACGATCCATCAAAGCATGGATACCAAAATCTTTTTGATCTGTTTTTGCAGGGATTTCATGTGTGATAATATACAGAATTTTATTTTCACATGACTGCGTTCGGAGGTTGTGCCACATTTGAGGGGGAGCATCAGGTATTTGACATATACATGAATTTTTTATGAATTCAAAGAACCGTGGCAATTCATCCTGAAAAACTTACTTGAGTTTGTTTTTCTCCGTGTTATATTTTCTTTGATTTAGTTATTTCCATGTCTCACATATTTTGTTGATTTTTCGATGGAAATACACCCGCTTGAATTCCAATTTTGTTCTCATAGTACGTCTTTACTTACTAATGATTCAGTTCTTCTCTGGTAAATTAATTGTGACTTGTTCTTCACAATTAAACTTTCTGATCAATTGTTTCATTTGTTGCAAACACTGTGCTTACTGAGTCATCCTAGTCGCGCTTGACCTTGTTCTTTGATCTTCATTCACATTTTATAATGACTTTTGATCAACTCAGATCAGGACTCGTTCTTAAAAGATTGACTTCTAAACATGCCAATTTAGAACTCGTACTTCAATGTGTGCTTAATGTTTTATTGGTTCATTCAAAGAGTGTTAGGAATTACATCGTTTCTATGGTCTATCCAGAACCGGAAGGACCTACCCAAGAAACACATCCTTTTTAGATAACAGTGAGGGGTCTAGATGTATAGACGAGTTTGGAGTGAAAAAAATGGTGAGGATGTGACAGGACTTAAAAGACATATTGGTCCTTACCAAACCGAGTCAGTTAGCCGGGTAACCACACAATCTATTCATTCTCGTTCTTTGGAGATGAGTATTGAAACAGACATGGACCCAGTGTCGACAACTCGTGTCACCCCACCTAGCCACTCAAGCATATCACAAAAGATGTTTGTTTCATAAATGCACGGAGATTTAGCACATAATCTATCTATTCCTCACTCAGAGGTCTTAGATATTGAAAAAGGAAGACACCAGCTCCGGTCTTCGAACTTCATATTCTATTCACTGTGTCAATTTATTTTTAACTTGAGTCCCAGGTTAAATCAATTTTTGAGCCAAATCGATATAATTTATTTCTTTCACACATGCACGAGTCTGTGTGATTTCCATTGCATATCTTGGTGATATTGCCAGAACAGTTTGAGAGGTAATTTTTAATATTTTACTTCAGTGATAACTGAAAGTCCTATCAGAGATACCCCGATGCCAACTCTGAACATAGGCCACACAATTATTTTAATTGTTGTGATAACAGTTACTATTGGGTTTCTGTGTTAGATGATTACCCTATTTTGGTTACTTACCATTTTATCTGGTACTTTTGCTACTCATCAGTGTTGTCTTTGAAGTTACATGATGCTCAGGATGCACCTAATCATCATGAGGGGGAGAACTGATACAAATTCAAAGACAAAGATCATCATCATGAGGGGAAAAACGTTATAAAAGTTCAAAGACCCAGACTATCAAGTTGAGGGGGAGTAAGCAAAAGTTGAGGGGGAGTAACTGTTATAACCTGTGCTGAAAATATTACAACGTGCATGGTTCTTCTATCCGTTTAACAAAGTGCTGAAGTTTTCAAAGCTAATTCAACTCGTGGTTCAACTCGTGATACTAAGAAGACCAAGAGCATATTTCAAGGGGGAGCGTGAAAGATATGAAGACAAGCAACACTAAAGTGCTTCAAAGTTTCAAGACGAAGAGAAGATCAAGATCGGAAGAGTTCAAGTTCGTATTTTTTCTTTATATAACTTTAGGGGGAGATTGTTAGGACTAAAAGTCATATAAAATAGAAAGTGATATAAAGAAATAATTAGTGTTATTTATTTGTTTGTAAAGCCTCTCAAGATAATGGGCTTTATGGCTAATGGGCTTGGGCCTGTCAAGCCCTTGGTATTTAATGTGTGATTTGAGTGGTAATTAGGTTAGTAGTGGTGAGATTAGCCGTGCGCTTAACAGAGTTTAGAGAGAGAGTTTGTTCATCATTCTAATCTTTTAACTCTCTGCATTCAATCAATAAAGGATTAATCGTTTCATATTCATTGTTACTTGATAATCTGGGATCCACACTTTTGAGTGGAAAATATTTTTCTTTATTCAAACCCTAGAAATTTAAAAGAATCTTTTTATATATGCTAACAGTAAAAAAAATGTTCTAAATATTCCCAGTTTATCTTGTTTAATCGGTTTCATCAGAAACCCAAAAAAAACCTAATTTTTTTTATTAGACTAAGCACAAACCCTAACCTCTTTCTGTAGTTGGTTTTCTTTTTTCTCCCACTTTAACTGCATCCTTTTTCGGTTTTGCTGAACACAGGGTTGAAATCGATGAACACAGGGTTGAAATCAGCAACTGTTACCGTGACTTCCTTCCGCCTTGGATGTTTCTTCTCAGTTTGGAACGCCGATGAAGATGCTTTGACTATTCAAAATTGTAACACCTCGAATCTTCTATTATTCAACGAGGTACTCTTTTCAGAATTTAGCGGTTTGGCAATTGAGATTATAATTACCTTTAACCTCGGGTCGCCTAATGTTTCAACCAAGCCAAGCAATCGTTAAATGGTAGTGTGTGTGCACGTTCTTGGAATCTTAGGTGACTATGCGCGATTTTCATGCATGCAAGCTTTACCATTCAGTCAACTTAAGTTCATAAGCTCGAGAGTCGGTTTTAGATGGAAAAAGGACCTTCGGACAGCAAGTTCGGTGTGGCTGGCAACTATGACCGGCGACTATGCCTCGGGCATAGTCGCATGTGTCAATGTCGCGATGAGGGACAACTTGGCGAAATCAAACAGAAGCTAAGGTGTTGGTCGCGACTATGCCCCGCGACAATGCCCAGGGCATTGTCGCCAATGGGGGCAGAGGGGCTGTTTATCAGCGGGTTTTGGCAGCTATTTTGGTCATTCTCTTCCATTTCTCTTCTAAGGCCGACTTCACTCTTGTTTAGGTGCGATTTTGCTCTCAGAGGTTGGTAAGTTCCCTCCTCCTATCATCTCTCCTCATTTATGGATTTCATCCACCACATTTATGAGAAACCCTTCTCCATCTCTAGGTCATTAAGTGTTTCTCACATTCAAGCATACTCAAGTGTTCATAGAGCTTCCTCTTCCATCATTTAGGGTTTGGGTTTTCTATAAAACCCTCTAAGGTAAGTTATCTTCACTCTCTATGATTTATATATGTTATATTGTTAGATTTCCACTTTATTACCTTCATATATCATTATTACACGATTTACACATTTTAACCTAAAATGGGTTTTTGAGAAAGTATGAGATCTTGTTGAAATAATTGGTGGTAGAGATGAAATGTGTGAACATCTCTTGACCTCCAAGTGATATTGTCCTTAATCTACTAATTTTATCACCTAGAATAATTTTGACCATTCTAGGTCAAAATTAGGGTTTGGAAATAATTGGGGTTTTCAAGATGATGTTCATGAAAAAGGGGTTTCTATGTTATAATGGAGTTCAAAACCCAACTTGGGAAATCATGGTGTTTGACAATCATTTATGGTAGTTGTATGTTATTATTCCTAAGTGGAAAGCACGTTTTAATGTCATTAATTAAGCTTACACTTATAATGATTGTTGTTGTTGGGCTATATGGGAGTTGTTGGTCATTGAGTGTAATGGATCCATAGGCACTAGAGTCATAGCACGGAATAGGCATCGGGATGCATGATAAGTAAGATGTGGGCCTATATGGTCGGGCATCGTCTCATGGGCAGTAAGGTGTAATTTCAAAGTGCTTGTTTGGGGATTTAGAGTGACCCAATGTATAGACCTGGAGTGGTTGAAATCGGGGGCTCGCAGGTTATAGACTCTTCGGGTTGCGCTTGTTTTCGTCATATTTGTTATCTTGTGATATTTACCACTAACGATTATATGGTTACCTTGTCTTATGCAAATGTTATTAAATGTCAAGCTTCACATACGGATGAAGCATTGGATACCAAGCGAGCTCCACTATGAGTTTTATTATGTTTACCATCGTACCTCGAATTAATTATTATTATTATTATATCAAATTGTTAGTTCTCATTCTCATCGTGTTAGACTAACACTTCTTCTTTTCGGGTACGTGTTTGGGGCCTTCAAGCGGTGGGGCTCCTCGGGCTTGAGAGAAGAGATGTGATGGTGAATAGCATTTTTGGGTGTATGTAGAGGCGTATACGACAGATGATCAATATTGAATTTTGGTAGCAATTAGACAACACCCGAATGTAATCTAGAAATTGATGTCTTAGATTATTAGGTTGTTGAATTGTTAATTGCTAGTTTCTTGGGATTGTAAGCGCCATACTTTATTTTCCCCATCCCTTGGGTGTTTAGTTTAAATTTAAAAGTACATTTTCCGGAAATTTATAGGTTTAATTTTTACCCGGTTTTTAGGGTGTTACAAGTTGGTATCAGAGCTGTAGTTTAAGTGAACTAGGTATGTTGTTAAAGTGCCTAGACTTAAGCTGGAAAGATTAAGTATGGATCGGTGAGTTTGGGTAGAACTCCTAAGATAGGATGGTCTTAGAGTCGACGGAAATACATAAGTTGAAAGTTGTGACCTTGGTAACAAGAATCCTTATGTGAAATATGTTCATAATCCCAATTAGCTACTGCTATTATGAATGTATCATTACGTGAGTATGCTTAGATTGCTATCGTTATGATGATTGATGCATATATTAGTACGTTTCTTTATGTTTAAATTTTTATAGCCTATTTCTCACCTCACTCTCGAATTGTGGAAGACTTCGATGGTTAATACTCGTAGTAGGGTGGATGGTCATGATGCTACGACATCTACGGCTGGTCAACCAAGGGTGACAACGACAACGGCACCTCCGTTGGTTAACACCGTTTTGGGAGGGGACCTGAGCATATCCCTCGACGTAACTGTTGGATATAGTGTCCATAGTCATTAACTATTGGTAGTATTTCTAATAATTGCAGGGTCCTTTTGGGTTGCCCTTAAGACCCAAATAAACAATCAGAAGAATAAAAGAGAGTTAAAGCAGTTAGTAGTTAATTTGTCATTTGATGATAAATTAATTATAAGCTGCAATATAATTAATTAGATTAATTATATGAGATACATGGACTAAATGATAATTGGTTAAAATAGTTTTAACAAGCTTATCGGTTCAAGGGGGTAAAATAGATAACTTGGTCGACAAGCAGTTGTAACTTGGTTGACAAGCAATTGTGACTTGGTCGGCAAGCAAGAGAAGTATATAAATAAACTCATAGGGATAAAACCCTAAGGTTTTTTTGGTGTGGATCTATCTCTCTCTCTATTGTAGCCGTGACCCCCTCTCTCCCTCCCAAAAATCGTAAACCCTAATAAGGGTTTAGGATTAAAGCTTCTTCTTGATTATTGGTATTTGGTGTTCTTAAGTGTGAGCCATTAGAGGGATTCATACTATTGGTCCTTGACATCCAAGAAGCAAGATCAAAAGGTTTGATTCATCATTGTGGAATTCGACAATTGCAACAATCAAGTAAGTGTTCTTGATTCATCTTTTGTAGTTAATTATCTAGAACGGATGTATCCTTATAGGTTGATAGTTTGTATAACCATTGATGATAAATTTGTTTAAAATTGCTTCCGTTGCTTATATCATGTGGTTGTATTTTTGCTCAAAACCTTACAGTGGTATCAGAGCCATTGTTCTTAGATATTAACTCAAAGGTAGTTTCAATATAATTTGCAAAACTGTTTATGTTGGTTTGGGGTTATGAAAAAAAAATCGATTTCACTCTTTTTTTTTGTGGCCATTGGATTGCTTAATCCCTAAGTTAGGGTTTCATGGTCATAACCTCAAAAGTTCCCTTTTTTTGGGAAACTAAATTTTACTTGCATAAAAGTTTGAATTGTTAGCAATTTAGATTTGTCGATATCCCTAAAGGGTATAGGGTGGTTGTTTTTTTTATGCAATATTATACCCAAATTGTTTTGGCTAGTTTACTAACTTGCCCAAGAAAACACATAAATTGAGTTTTGGCAAATAATGAATAAGAAAAATATTAACATTATTTATATAGTGAATACAAATTGTATGTCAAATATTTACATTAATTATTAGCATGTGTCCTCACATGTTTAATTGGAATTAATTATGGAAACGATTATATTAATTATTAAATGTGTCCTCACATGGTTAATTAGAATTAATTAGAAAATCATAATTTTAAATTGTTTAAAATTCCATTCAATTTTATATATATATATTAGACCTTAATTATATATATACAATTAAATTATAAATTGATAGTCAAACTGAGACTAGGCGTACTCACTATAAGCACCCTAAAGGGGGTTTAGGAGGTTACCTATAATATGGTTGCCGAATGAGTCAAGGGTTTTTAAAACGCCATGCGTTACCATACTCACCGCCTCTTGTGTGGACTAGTGGAATTACCGAAAAGGTTTGATAGGTCAATGTGACAAGTTAAAAGTATTAACTATGAAGTATAAAACGAAAATCCCGTTTTAGATATACTAAGAAATGTGAAAGTCGTATGCTACCCATGATGAAGAACACACATAATCTTATAGTTTGTTAACGGAGCGTGTGCGGTTTGCCGGCACGTTAATGTGAAATTATAGTTGAAAATGATGTGGCGCTCGTGATTCTCAAGCGTACTTGAGCCGAGGGGTCCATGTGTTTTTCCATGGTCGATTCACTATCTTGTTTGTGATCCTCGGCATCCCAGTCACAAAAGGAAGATAAGCATAATCGAGATTAACATGCCATTGACATAAGTCAAAGAATCTCAAAAGACCTAGGAGTTTCATAGTGAATGAAATTAACAAATAGCATTTGTTTACCTAAAATAACCTTGTGATGTGATTACGGCATCCCTTTTCACATCATAAGATAAAATATGGATCCTAGCCTTGTTAAATATTTTTGGAAAATTATTTTAAGGGTTGAATATCAAACTAACTAAAATAAAACTATATCTACAGATGGCTGAAAATATTCCTCCTCCTCCTCCTCCTACTCACACCTTACGTTACTCTCTATCCTAAGTAAAGATAAGCTGACTGGGCCAAACTACTTGGATTGGATTCGTGCCTTGAGAATTCCCTTGAGGTACGAAGACAAAGAGTATTTGCTCGACGAGGATCTTCCTATACTTAATGATGATGCAAGCCCTGAAGCAGTAACTGGATACAACAAGCAATTCACGGAATCCACAAAAGTCGTGTGTCTCATGTTGGCGTCCATGTCCCCGGAACTTCAAAAGAGTTTCGAGAACATGGGGGCGTTTGAACTAAATGAGCAGCTTCGTGAAATGTTTCAGGAGCAAGCGAGGCAAGAAAGGTTCCAAGTTGTAAAGTCGCTTATGGACTGTAAGCAACAAGACGGTGCCCCTGTATGTGCGCATGTGCAAAAGATGAAAGCGTACATTGACAGGTTGGGCAATCTAGGTGTCGATTTCCCAAGAGAGCTTGCCATTGACATGGTGCTGAACTCTCTTAGTGGGGCATATAAACAGTTCATAGTGAACTTCAATATGAACAATATGGACAAGACCTTGATGGAGCTCCATGGCATGTTGAGATCTACTGAAGCAAGTATGGGTAAGACCCAAAGTGCTCACTCAACTGCTCCCGTCCTGGCCATTAGGGAAGGTGGCTATAAGAAGAAGAAAGTTTCTCATCCCAAAGGGAAGGGAAAGGCTAAAGTTGTTCCACGCAACCAAGGCCTTAAGAGAAAAGCTGATTCTTCTGACATACCACCCATAAGTGACCCTAAAGAGGCCATATGCTTTTACTGTCAAGGAAAGGGCCATTGGAAGAGAAGCTGCCCAAAATATCTGGAGGACTTGAAAATGAACAAGGTCAAAGGGTGTGGCACCTCAGGTATTTTTACAATTGAACTCCATAGTACCTCGATTTCTAACTCTTGGGTCCTTGATACGGGATGTGGTACTCACATTTGCTCTAATGTCCAGGGACTAAAGGGAAGTAGGACGATGAAGCATGGGGAGCTGAATCTGATCATGGGAAACAGGATGACTGCCGCTGTTACCAAGATTGGAGATTTTGAGCTCGTGCTTAGTAGTGGTTTTTCAATAAAGTTATTAGATTGTTGCTACTCGCCAGAAATGGCTCGAAACATTATTTCTTTTCATGCATTGTACAAGGATGGTTTTGAATTTCAATTCGATAATGATGATGGTTGCATTTTGGTTTATAAACATGGTTGTTTTTATTTTAAAGCCTCTCCTTGTAATGGTGTGTATGAAAGCGTGATTTGTGTTGGTAGAAATAATAATAACTTAACTCTAAATGTTGGTTCCTCCAATAGTGAATTGGATAAATCATCGTTATGGCATCATCGTCTTGGCCACATAAACAAGAAACGCATCGCCAAGCTCCAATCTGACAGGATCTTGGAACCATTTGGCTTAAAGTCGGATGATGAATGCGAGTCTTGCTTACTTGACAAGATGACAAAAGCACCTTTCAAAGGAAAAATGGAAAGGGGTAAGGATCTGTTGGACTTAATCCACACAGATGTATGTGGACCGTTCAGATCTGCCATGAGAAACGGTGAGAGATACTTTGTTACCTTTACTGACGATTTCAGTAGATATGGATTTATCTATCTGATGAAAAACAAATCGGACACCTTTGAAGTGTTCAAAGGATTTAAAAACGAAGTAGAAAACCAACTGGGCAAGAAGATCAAGATGCTCCGATCCGACAGGGGTGGAGAATACTTGAGTCATGAATTCTACGACTATCTAAGGGATTGTGGAATAGTTCCGCAATTATCTCCTCCCAGAACACCACAACTCAATGGTGTTGCTGAGAGAAGAAATCGAACGCTACTTGATATGGTTCGGTCCATGATGAGTCGTGCTACACTTCCAATATCGTTCTGGGGCTATGCCTTAGAAACCGCAGCTCATATCTTAAACCTCGTTCCAACTAAGAAGGTTGTCAAGACACCCTCTGAAATGTGGACTGGGACTCGTCCCTCGTTGGCACATATAAAGGTCTGGGGTTGTGAAGTCTTCGTTCGGCGCGAAACTAACGACAAGCTAGAACCTAGAGCAGCGAAGTGTCAGTTCATTGGTTATCCCTACAAATCCTTTGGATATATATTTTACAGACCTTCTGAGAACAAAGTATTTGTAGCTAGAAGAGGAGTCTTCCAAGAAAGGGAGCTCATTTCCAAAAGGGATAGTGGGAGCCGTATTGATCTTGAAGAAATCCAAGAAAAACCAATGATGAACCTATAGTTGAAACTAGCCCTCAACATGAGGTGGAACCACCTGTTGAGGAAACTAACATACCTCCACCACCTCTTCGCAGAACTAGTAGAGTTAGTCAACCTCCTGAGTTTTATTATGGTTTTCATATTACAAAGGAAGGAGATACACTAGTCAATGATAAAACATTTGATAGTGTGGATGAGCAATCCAACTACAAGGAAGCGATGGCAGGCCCTGAGGCTGCCAAATGGAAAGAGGCCATGGAGAGCGAGATTCAATCTATGTACGATAACCAAGTTTGGAAATTGGTTGATCATACACCAGGTTGCAAGACAGTTGGGTGTAAGTGGATCTTCAAAAAGAAGACCGGCATGGATGGGAATGTACACACATTCAAAGCTAGACTGGTTGCGAAAGGTTACACTCAAACTCAAGGAATTGATTATGATGAAACCTTCTCACCAGTAACAAAGATTAAGTCTATCAGGATATTGTTTGCCATAGCTGCATTTCATGACTACGAAATATGGCAAATGGATGTAAAACCCGCTTTCCTCAATGGAAAACTTGATGAGGATGTGTATATGGACTTGAAAGATCCATTTATGGACTTAAACAAGCGTCTCGTAGCTGGAATCTTTGTTTTCATGAAAAGGTCCAGAAGTTTGGATTTTCTCGAAGCGAAGATGAGTCCTGCGTATATGTTAAGGCTAGTGGGAGTAATGTTGTATTTCTAGTCTTGTATGTTGATGACATACTACTCATAGGAAACGATATTCAGATGTTGCAAGATGTAAAGGTCTGGCTCGGGAAATGTTTCGCTATGAAATATTTTTTGGGAAATGCAGCATACATACTTAGAATAAGAATTTATAGAGATAGAACCAAGCGTTTAATTGGACTTAGCCAAAGTACATACTTGGATAAGATATTGAAGAAATTCAATATGAGTGAATCCAAGAAAGGGTATTTGCCCATGCAACATGGCATAAGATTGAGTAAAGATCAATGTCCCAGCACTAGTAAAGAACTAGACAGAATGAGTCGAATTCCATATGCATCTGCTATAGGATCGATCATGTATGCCATGACATGTACTAGACCTGATGTCTCATTTGCTTTAAGCATGGTGAGTAGATATCAAGGGAACCCGGGCGAAAGTCATTGGACGGCTGTAAAGAACATTCTTAAGTATCTTCGGAGGACTAAAGATGTGTTCTTAGTCTATGGTGGAAAAGATGAATTACGAGTAACAGGTTATACTGATGCGAGTTTTCAAACAGATCGGGATGATTCCCGCTCGCAGTCAGGATGGGTGTTCTTATTGAATGGTGGGGCCGTGACTTGGAAAAGTTCCAAACAGGACACGGTGGCTGATTCCACGTGTGAATCAGAATATATCGCAGCTAGTGAAGCAGCGAAAGAGGCTGCATGGTTGAAGAATTTCATAGGTGATTTGGGCGTTGTACCAAGCATCAGTAAACCCATTGAAATCTTCTGTGATAACGAAGGTGCAGTCGCATTGACTAAAGAACCTAAAGACCATGGGAAGTCAAAACACATACAGAGGAAGTATCACTTGGTGCGACACAAGGTTGCGGAAAACCAGATCGTGGTGAGTAGAGTGCCAACTGAAGAGAATCCGGCGGATCCTTTCACGAAAGCATTAACTCGACCCAAACATGAGTATCATACTGAAGCCATAGGTGTTAGAATTATCAATATACCTGGAATGTTTTAGTTGTTAGTTTATGCATTAAAAACGTAATAAATTGTATTTGATTTGGAGATTATTATATGGAGATTATAATATATGCTGGATTGCGTCCATTTACATTTAATTTATTATCGTGTTTTGTTTTGCATGTTTAGAACCAACTTCCTCAGTATTAATTTACTTAAACCTCCACAGTCAGTCATACTCCTGGAAGTAAGTAATGATTCAAGACTGTCATGGAGTGTTAGAAGCATAGAGCATGCAACTAACACTCATGAGTACTTAATGGTGATTTGAGTATTGGAACAACCCGCACTCAAAAGTTTAATTCATGGATTAAGTCAGAGTAATTTTGAGATGATAATATTTTATGTTCTTCAAACGGAGATACATGGAGTTTTGCTCTAGGATTCTGTTATGCTTTGGTGTGCTCCAACGCTGACCGTAACTGGCAGCTATACAGGGTATGTCCATGTATAATATGATGAGTAGAAATGAACTGTGAAGTCAAAGTTTATTTGTTCCTTCTGCCTAAACAGGAGAAGCGATATCCATGGGCCCCTCGATGATTTGGTGTTGACATTAAGTGTTTGGCCAAACCCTGACTAGAATTGATGTGTTCAATTGAGTTGTCTGATGAATTCAACACATATCATAAATCGAGAAACATAATATTGATCCATGAGATAGACATTTATCCATGTCTAAGGTTCATATGATATCTTGTAGAATAAAGGAACATTAAATCACTTATCTTAGGACCGAATCTTTATCAGAGTTCGGCAGCTGCATTGGATGGCTTGCTCTCTGCTGATTATTTGAAAGTGTTAAACCAAATAGAGTTAATAACTTGTCCAAGTGGGAGACTGTTGGATATAGTGTCCATAGTCATTAACTATTGGTAGTATTTCTAATAATAGCAGGGTCCTTTTGGGTTGCCCTTAAGACCCAAATAAACAATCAGAAGAATAAAAGAGAGTTAAAGCAGGTAGTTGTTAATTTGTCATTTGATGATAAATTAATTATAAGCTACAATATAATTAATTAGATTAATTATATGAGATACATGGACTAAATGATAATTGGTTAAAATAGTTTTAACAAGCTTATCGGTTCAAGGGGGTAAAATAGATAACTTGGTCGACAAGCAGTTGTAACTTGGTCGACAAGCAATTGTGACTTGGTCGGCAAGCAAGAGAAGTATATAAATAAACTCATAGGGATAAAACCCTAAGGTTTTTTTGGTGTGGATCTATCTGTCTCTCTATTGTAGCCGTGACCCCCCTCTCTCCCTCCCAAAAATCGTAAACCCTAATAAGGGTTTAGGATTAAAGCTTCTTCTTGATTATTGGTATTTGGTGTTCTTAAGTGTGAGCCATTAGAGGGATTCCTACTATTGGTCCTTCACATCCAAGAAGCAAGATCAAAAGGTTTGATTCATCATTGTGGAATTCGACAATTGCAACAATCAAGTAAGTGTTCTTGATTCATCTTTTGTAGTTAATTATCTAGAACGGATGTATCCTTATAGGTTGATAGTTTGTATAACCATTGATGATAAATTTGTTTAAAATTGCTTCCGTTGCTTATATCATGTGGTTGTATTTTTGCTCAAAACCTTACAGTAACCTGGAAACATCTAATCCTGTTCTGGAAGAGGCAACAGCTGAGACATGAATGATGGACAAGATGATGGAGGCCATGAACAAGGCCATGAATCAACAGCAAGAGCAGTTCTTGAAATTTATAGAGGACTGGGATGCGAACAACCGTAAGCACGAGGTGGTTGCCGAGAACATTGTAGTGGCCGGGTCTGGGGGCATTGGCAATGGAAACCCTACGGATGGTTTGGGGACAACAGAAACTGGACAAGTAGGGAAATCTTGTTCTTTCAAAACTTTTTTGAGCTGTAGACCGCCCGAGTTTAAAGGGGTAGATGATCCAGTTGTCTGTATGAACTGGATAAGAGAAATGGAGCAAGCTTTTCGTACTAGTGAATGTGGGGAGAGCCAAAGGGCAAAGTTTGGTTCTCAAATGTTAAGAGGGCGACTCTTACTTGGTGGAATGTCTACTCCGCGTCTCTAGAGGCCACGGTGTTGGCCAAACCGAGTTGGGCGACCTTCAAAGAAAAGTTGTTGGAAGAGTAGTGCAATGAGATAACTATGGACCGGATCGAGGAAGAGTTCCGGAATTTGAAAAAGGGAAATATGGCAGTTAAAGACTACAACCGATTGTTCATGGACAAGTTGGGATTGGTGGGGCATTTGGTCCCGACAGAGAAGGAAAAGATTAAGGCCTACATCAAGGGCCTCCCATCGGACATGATGACTATGGTCCGAGTATCTAAGGCCTCTACCCTTCGTGAGGTGGTGGAAGAAGCTCAATTAGTGGAGGATGCCTACATTCGAGGAAAGGAAGAAGTTGCTCGAGCGCCAGAAAAGAGAAAGTGGGAAGGGCAATCCGTACCCTTTAAGAAACCAAGGACGTTTGACAACAACTACCGGGGAGCCGACCCGAAGAGGAAGGCTAGATGGTGCTCCAAGTGTCGGAGCAAACACTTCGGTCCATGCAACTTTGTTTCGGGAAAATGTTATAAGTGTGGCAAGACCGGGTATTCTATCAACTTTTGTCCCGTCAGAGGGACGATGTGTTTCGAGTGTAAGGAGTCGGGTCACATTAGAAGGGATTGTCCGAAGTTAAAGTCAGGGGGAAGCGGAGGGCCGAAGGTGGAACCTCCGAGAACAACGGGGAGAGCTTTTCAAATGTCGACCGAGGAGGCGAAGGCTTCAAAGGACGTAGTGTCGGGTACGTTTCTTCTAAACTCCGTACCTATGCGTGTGTTATTTGATTTGGGTGCAAGTTTTTCGTTTGTGTCGACCTCCTTTTGTCAAAAATTGTCTATGCCCACTAGTTGTTTAGAATAAGCCATAGTGGTAGAAATAGCCGACGGTGAGCAAGTAGTGGTCCGGGATATTTTGCGGGGTTGTACGTTGGAAATCGAAGGACATAAATTCCCGATAGACTTAATGCCCATGGTAATCGGAGGATTCGATGTGGTGGTTGGAATGGATTGGTTAGCCGGGAATCAAGCCAAAATATTATGCGTAAAGAAGTTGATCTGCATACCTTCTTCGGATGGAAATGGTGTGGTCATTTATGGTGAACGAAGGAAGGGATATGTAGCAATCATATCCATGTTGAAGGCACGCAAGTGCCTAATCAAGGGATGTACGTCCTTCTTGGGGTATGTAATCGACGCTAAGTTCGAAAAGAAGAAACTTGAGGACGTGAAGGTGGTACGCGAATTCCCCGATGTGTTTCCGGAAGACTTGCCGGGATTACCACCGGACCGTCAAGTAGAGTTCAAGATCGACTTGGTACTGGGAGCGGCTCCGATAGCTAGAGATCCCTACCGTTTGGCTCCGTTCGAAATGCAAGAGATGGTGGCACAACTCCAAGAACTTTTGGAGAAGGGGTTTGTGAGGCCGGGTTCATCTCCTTGGGGAGCACCGGTCTTGTTTGTAAAGAAGAAGGATGGCACCATGAGAATGTGTATCAACTACCGAGAGTTGAATAAGGTAACCGTAAAGAACAAGTATCCACTTCCTAGAATCGACGACTTGTTCGACCAACTTAAAGGAGCGGGATGCTTCTGAAAGATCAATCTACGTTCGGGTTATCATCAAGTGAAGGTTAGAGAAGACGATGTTCCAAAGACGGCATTTCGAACGCGGTATGGTCACTACGAGTTCCTAGTGATGCCTTTCAGATTGACAAATGCACCGGCAGTGTTCATGGATTTGATGAATAGGGTGTGTCGACCCTTCCTCGACAAGTCGGTGATTGTATTCATAGACGACGTCTTGGTATACTCCAAAGACGAAGTGGACCACGAATTTCATCTACGAGAAGTATTGGAGGTCCTAATGAAGAAAAAGTTGTACGCGAAGTTCTCTAAGTGCGACTTTTGGTTGAGTGAGGTTCAATTTTTGGGTCACGTGATTACCCGAGATGGAGTGAAGGTAGACCCTTCCAAAATTGAGGCAATGATGAATTGGGAAGCTTCCTAAGAGTCCGGGTGAGATTCGAAGCTTCTTAGGTTTGGCGGGTTACTACCGAAGGTTCATTCAAGACTTTTCCAAGATTGATTCTTCATTGACGACGTTGACTCGAAAAAACGTGAAGTTTATTTGGACCGAAGCGCAAGAGAAAGCATTCCGTACTCTACAAAAGAAATTGTGTGAAGCACCAATTTTATCCCTACCCGAGGGATCGGAAGATTTCGTGGTCTATAGCGGCACACCCAAGATGGGTTTGGGATGTGTACTAATGCAAAGAGGTAAGGTGATCGCCTATGCTTCAAGACAACTCAAGGTACACGAGAAGAATTACCCCACGCATGATTTAGAGTTGTCCGCGGTGGTATTTGCGTTGAAGTTGTGGCGTCACTACCTTTACGGCACTAAATGTACGTTGTACATGGATCACAAGAGTTTGAAGTACGTATTCTATAAAAAAGAGTTGAACATGAGACAACGGAGATGGTTGGTATTACTTAAGGATTACGATTGTGAATTGCTTTACTATCCGGGTAAGGCAAATGTAGTTGCCGACGCCTTGAGTCGAAAGGAGTATAGTGGGAGCCTACGCGCCAACTTCTCAAGGATCGACATCGTGTCAAGCTTAGTGGGGCGAATTAGAGCAGCACAGTCCGAGGCTTTGTTGGAAGAAAATCTCAAGGAGGAGGTAATAGTGAAGTAAAAGTAACTCCTAACGGAGGATAGTCGTGGAGTCAAGTTGTTCAACGGGCGCGTGTGGGTGCCTAAGATCGGTGGGAATCGGGAGCTACTCATGGACGAGGTGCATAAGTCAAAGTACTCCATTCATCCTGGGAGTACCAAAATGTACCGGGATTTGAAGCTACATTATTGGTGGCCAGTCATGAAGTTGGATGTAGCGCATTATGTGGAGCGGTGTACGACTTGCTCACAAGTGAAGGCTCAACATCAATTACCTTATGGCAGTTTGCGACCTTTGGAAATCCCCGAGTGGAAGTGGGAGAAAATCACCATGGATTTTGTGACCAAGTTGCCAAAGACTTTGAAAGGTCACGACACCATTTGGGTGATAGTGGACCGGTTGACGAAGAGTGCACACTTCTTAGCTATGCGGGAAACCTTATCGATGGACAAATTAGCAAAGCTCTACATTGATGAAGTGGTTTCGAGGCATGGTGTACCCGTATCCATAGTCTTCGATCGGGATAGTCGGTTTACATCGAGGTTTTGGCAAGCACTACAAGAGGAACTTGGGACGAGGGTAAATTTGAGCACGACGTATCACCCACAAATGGATGGACAAAGAAAAAGGACTATTCAAACCTTGGAGGATATGTTGAGGGCTTGTTATTGATTTTGGGGGGAACTGGGATACTCATCTACCGTTAGTAGAGTTTGCTTACAACAATAGTTATCACTCGAGTTTGAAAGCGGCGCCATTTGAGGCTTTGTACGGGAGAAAGTGTAGGACTCCCGCGTGTTGGATAGAGGCGGGGGAGAAACAATTTGTCGAGCTGAAATCGTACAAGAAACGGCCGACAAAGTCAAAATCATTAGAGAATGTTTGAAGGCGGCCCAAGATCGACAAAAGAGTTATGCCGACAAGAAAAGAAGACCGATAGAGTTCCAAGTGGGAGAACGGGTGATGTTAAAGGTATCCCCTTGGATGGGTTTGATTCGTTTTTGGAAAGCGAGGAAAGTTAAGTCCCCGTTTCCTTGGGTCATTCACTATTTTAGAACGAGTGGGTTCGCAAGCCTACAAATTGGACTTACCCCCAGAAATGGATGGAATCCATCCAACATTCCACGTATGTTATCTACGGAAGTGTGTAGCAGAAGAAGAAAGTGTGATACCATTGTCGAAAATCCGGGTAGAGAACAACCGTTGTGTCGAGGAGCCTGAGGCTATTTTGGAAAGATCGACCAAAGGACTTAGACACAAGTAAGTGGCCATGGTCAAGGTGCAATGGAAACATCATCGAGGTGCCAATGTAACTTGGGAAGCGGAAGAAGACATGAGACGCTTGTATCCCCTTGCCTAAGATTTCGAGGACGACATCTCTTCCAAGTTGGGGAGGATTGTAACACCCCGAATCTTCTATTATTCAACGAGGTACTCTTTTCAAAATTTAGCAGTTTGGCAATAGAGATTATAATTACCTTTAACCTCGGGTCGCCTAATGTTTCAACCAAGCCAAGCAATCATTAAATGGTAGTGTGTGTGCACGTTCTTGGAATCTTAGGTGACTATGCGCGATTTTCATGCATGCAAGCTTTACCATTCAGTCAACTTAAGTTCACAAGCTCGAGAGTCGGTTTTAGATGGAAAAAGGACCTTCGGACAGCAAGTTCGGTGTGGCCGGCGACTATGCCTCGGGCATAGTCGCATGTGTCATTGTCGCGATGAGGGACAACTTGGCGAAATCAAACAGAAGCTAGGGTGTTGGTCGCGACTATGCCCCGCGATAATGCCCAGGGAATTGTCGCCAAGGGCAATGTTGCGTATGGGGGCAGAGGGGATGTTTATCAGCGGGTTTTGGCAGCTATTTTGGTCATTCTCTTCCATTTCTCTTCTAAGGCCGACTTCACTCTTGCTTAGGTGCGATTTTGCCCTCAAAGGTTGGTAAGTTCCCTCCTTCTATCATCTCTCCTCATTTATGGATTTCATCCACCACATTTATGAGAAACCCTTCTCCATCTCTAGGTCATTAAGTGTTTCTCACATTCAAGCATACTCAAGTGTTCATAGAGCTCCCTCTTCCATCATTTAGGGTTTGGGTTTTCTATAAAACCCTCTAAGGTGAGTTATCTTCACTCTCTATACTTTATATATGTTATATTGTTAGATTTCCACTTTATTACCTTCATCTATCATTATTACATGATTTACACATTTTAACCTAAAATGGGTTTTTGAGAAAGTATGAGATCTTGTTGAAATAATTGGTGGTAGAGATGAAATGTGTGAACATCTCTTGACCTCCAAGTGATATTGTCCTTAATCTACTAATTTTATCACCTAGAATAATTTTGACCATTCTAGGTCAAAATTAGGGTTTGGAAATACTTGGAGTTTTCAAGATGATGTTCATGAAAAAGGGGTTTCTATGTTATAATGGAGTTCAAAACCCAACTTAGGAAATCATGGTGATTGACAATCATTTATGGTAGTTGTATGTTATTATTCCTAAGTGGAAAGTATGTTTTAATGTCATTAATTAAGCTTACACTTATAATGATTGTTATTGTTGGGCTATATGGGAGTTGTTGTTGGACATTGAGTGTAATGGATCCATAGGCACTAGAGTCATAGCACGGAATAGGCATCGGGATCCATGATAAGTAAGATGTGGGCCTATATGGTCGGGCATCGTCTCATGGGCAGTAAGGGGTAATTCCAAAGTGCTTGTTTGGGGATTTAGAGTGACCCAATGTATAGACCTGGAGTGGTTGAAATTGGGGGCTCACAAGTTATAGACTCTTCGGGGTTGCTTGTTTCCGTCATATTTGTTATCTTGTGATATTTACCACTAACGATTATATGGTTACCTTGTCTTATGCAAATGTTATTAAATGTCAAGCTTCACATATGAATGAAGCATTAGATACCAAGCGACCTCCACTACGAGTTTTATTATGTTTACCATCGTACCTCGAATTAATTATTATTATTATATCAAATTGTTAGTTCTCATTCTCATCGTGTTAGACTAACACTTCTTCTTTTCGGGTACGTGTTTAGGGCCTTCAAGCGGTGGGGCTCCTCGGGCTTGAGAGAAGAGATGTGATGGTGAATAGCATTTTTGGGTGTATGTAGAGGCGTATACGACAGATGATCAATATTGAATTTTGGTAGCAATTAGACAACACCCGAATGTAATCTAGAAATTGATGTCTTAGATTATTAGATTATTAGGTTGTTGAATTGTTAATTGCTCGTTTCTTGGGATTGTAAGCGCCATACTTTATTTTCCCCATCCCTTGGGTGTTTAGTTTAAATTTAAAAGTACATTTTCCGGAAATTTACAGGTTTAACTTTTACCCGGTTTTTAGGGTGTTACAAAAATTGACCTCATAAGGAACTTTTATCAGTAGCATTAATTTAGGGATTCTAATTGGCACGATCCTACTTTCCATGAATAGCGGGGCACGATTCCCCTGATGAAATACCGATTTTGCCCTGTTCTTTAGTTTTATTTGGAATTAATGTATTTATTTAATTAACAATATTCATTAAAATCAGCTTTTAATTTCAACCGTAGATCTGTAATGGATGGTTAAGATTCTGGTTGTAGGGTTTGCTAGAATTGTAGGGTCTCTTTAATATCCAACCCCTATATATATAGGAGGGATATTCTTTTATAACCCATCCAAATCTCGCAAACCGTGTAAAACGTCGATTTCATTGGTTAAATTAATGAAATTGTTTAATATATTTGTGTGTTTTTTTTTTGTAAAAAGACAAATTGAGAAAATATATGAAACAATTTCATAAGAATGAAAAAAATACATGAAACTACATAAAAACACAAATATATGAAAATTTTCATTAAGAAATGAATGATATGAAACAATTTCATCAAAATAAACAATTTCATGAAACAAATTCATTAATTTAACCAATGAAATCGAGGGTTTACACGGTTTGCAAGATTATGATGGTTTACAAAATACGAAGCCTCTATATAGAGGGATATAGGCAAAGGATCATGTGAGAAATTAAGGTTAACGTGAGAAGTATGAGAAGTGGATCCGAACCATTGATCACTTTTGATCAAATGCCCTCCCATGAATTGCACCTTAGAATGGAATTGATCCGGTGCATCTCATCCTAATGTGTATCCATTTATCATCCACCGGTTATAACCTCTTCTCACGTTAACCTCAACTCTCACTGAACCCAACCCTATATATCTATATCTATATCTATACTACCTTAATATTGGTTTAGACCAATGTCTTAATAACAATTTTCAAAGCACAAGGTACAACCAATTTATGCAAGAAATTCAAAAAACTCTTTTACACAACTTGTTTTAGAGGAAAATCCACACAGTTTTATAGCAAAAAGAGGAAAAACAAACAAGAGGATAAATGCCAAGTCCAACGCCAAACGGCAAAACAAAAGAACTCCAAAACATCACCGTACCAATAAAACAACAAAAATAAACAATGGCTAACCGAACTATAATAACAATAAAAAGGAATGCAAAACCATCGTCGCCAAAAAAACCCCAAAAGCCATCCGCCTTCACCACCTCGCCATGCACTTACGGTTCCATAACATGCACCTTCAACTCTTTCCGCCGCTTTTTCCAAGTCTCACGGAGTAAGACAACTTCCAAGATTTCCTTAACAATCTGTTCAACCGTCCTTTTCCGGTCCGTAAACGTTCGCTTGTTTCGTTCTTGCCACACAAAATACACCGAAGCCGCAACAGCCAACCGATGAAGCAACCTCTTTGGGACCTATGAGAATCCGCCATAACCTCCAAAATGTCATCCCAAGAATCGGGGAAACCCATCCAATTCACTTCCCGTGTCACATTACTCCAAACATCCCTCGAGAAGGGGCATTGGAAAAATAAATGACTATGTGAGTCCATACTACCCGAACACAACACACACCGAAGGTCCGATGGGTCATGTTTCCACGCAAGCATCCGATCATGAGTCGGTAATCGACGATGGCACGTCATCTAAAGACAAAACGAGTGTTTAGGAATGTGACCCTTAAACCAAACCACTCGATGCCAAGGCTCCGTCGCATGAAAATCCGACAAACCATGCACCGCAACCTTTACCGTAAAATCCACCAGACCAGACGTTGGATCCCTCCACCGTAACTAATCACATCTAGCAACATCCAATAATGGTAGCGGACTATTAGAGAGGATAAGGTACCTTTGTTGCCAAACATTCGACCAGACTCCATTGAGACCGTCCACAAGCTCCCGAGCCATCGTGGAAGCCAAGAACCCATGCGCATGAATGAACCGATAGGACATAAAAGCCGATAAATCCCAGACGAGAGCCATCCATCCTCTCATGCATTAATAACGCTGCCCCTACCCGGTTGAACAACAAAAAACCTTCGCACATGTGTACGTAGATCCATCAATTTATTCAGCACCCATGACCACCTAGCATTCTTTCTTACAACCAAAAGTGATTTTACCGAATGTAGTACTGGTGCACCCATTGTACCCACAAAGTATTCCGATGTCTCAATAGGTCCCAAGTATGCTTGGCATGCAACGCACGATTCCAAATTGCCAATCTTCTAAAACCGAGACCCCCACTTTCATGAGGCCTGCACACATCCTCCCACGCAAGCCTACATTTACCTTTGGAGCTATCACCTTGCGCCCATAAAAAGTCCCGGAATAGTGCCTTTATCTCGTGAATAACCCCCGAAGGAAGCAAGAAGATTGACATCCAATAAAGTTGTTGTTAGTGCTTAAAATGTAAATTGTATCCAAGTAGAAGGGCTTACTTTGTAATATCTAGCCTAGGTATAAATAGCCTAGTTAGAGCTTGAGTTTCATAAGTTTTACAACAACTACTTCAAGACACTTGTATTTTTCTCTCTATACCTTGTAACTATACTTTGATGTTTAATGAGAGATGACCAGTGTTTCTTGATCATACTTGTGTTTACTTGTTTCAAGCGATTTTGGTGAAACATTTGAGAGTTTTTGGGCATTTTTTTAGTTTTTTGGAGTTATAATCAAAATGAGTGATTTAGGATGTTTTGTGTGTGATTAGTGATTCAGAGGAGTTCAATTTAGTTGTTTGGAGTAATCTGTGCAAGAAATTTGATCGAAAGAACTCAATTCAGTGGATTTCTATGGATTTTTAGGATTAGTTTTAGAAACCTACTGCTGTGGATCGAAAGTCTGTCATTTAGTGAGTTTTTGGTGTTGTGTTCTACACAAGAAGTGTTCAGAATAGCATCGCGATCATTCCTGCAAAGTTTGGTATCAATTGGAGGATTTTAGAGTGAGATTTTGGACTTAGAAGAAAATTTCGTTCGGAGTTCATAGTAGTCGCACAAAGGAGTTATTCATATCTTCAAAGTTGTCGCATAGCACTGAGATTCATCCTTGTCGCATAAAACTTGAGCGATTAGAATTTTTAGTCGGCGACAACTACTATTCACTTGATTTGATCGCACGTGCTGTGACCGAGAAGTATTGTTCATTGTTTACTTTTTGACCGAAAACTATTCCTAATCGCATACCATTTTGACCGAGAACCTCCCTGATCGCACAGACTATTGACCGAGAACTTTTTACTCGCACAAGTTTTGCCTGAGAACTACTGTTCGTTTTTCTCATCGCACAAGTGTCGTGCGATTAGTACTGTTCATCGCATATTTGTTATGCGATAACTTGTTACTGTTCAATGATTTTGCTTGTCTGTTTAAAGATCGTTAACAGGTAAACTGATAAGATGATGAAAAACGAAGTGATGATGTCACTTGGAACCGAATCTCGTCCACCTATCTTGCTTGAAAATGAATATGAGTAATGGAAAGAAAGATTTTTGGACTTTATGGAGAGACAACAAAATGGAGATAATCTAATATTGTCTTTGAAAGAAGGACCGGCGAAACCATTAATGTCTCATGTTCTTACTCCTAATGCACAAGATGGAGCTGAAAAGCTGAAACCTATTGGAGAGTACTCAGTTGAAGAAAGAGCAAGATTTGATGCTCATAAGAAAGCTAGATCTTACTTAATCATGGGCATTCCAAATGAAATCTTTAACAAGATAGACAGTTTTAAAGATAATGCACATGATATGTGGGTTCAATTAGAGAAGATGTTACAAGTCTCTCAAATAGGAAATCAAATGAATATAACTCTTTGTATTAATAGATATGAGGAGTTCAAGGCAAAAGAAGATAAGAGTTTATATCAGACCTATGACAGATTTATCACTCTTTTGAACGAGCTAAGTAAGAACAAGATAAAGAAAGAGACAATTGAGGTCAAATTGAAGTTTCTAAGTTTTAAACAACTGGAGTGGAAGAGTGTGTCTCGGCGAATGAAACAGAACCCATGACTTTCCACCATGACTTTGCATGAATTGTTTGAAAACAAGAACAGATTTGAGGGAAAGCAGTTTGATGAAAAGAAGTTTGAAGAAGTTGAAAAGATGTTTGTGAATATAGGTGATGGTAAGAAGAGGTTTGATGAGAAGAAGTCAACTGATGTTCCGAAATGTTATAACTGTGGCACACCCGGTCATTATGCTAAAGACAGTAGGAAGAAAGTAGTTCGGAATTCTGACTATTACAAAACAAAGCTGATGTTTGCCAAACAAAAGGAAGCGGGGAAGGCTTTACTTGTTGAAGATGAATATTGGCTAGACATAACCGATGATGAGGCCGAGAATGAAGAACAAGCCAATATATGCCAAACAGAGTTTAATTCAGATGAAGAGGACACTTTGCACAGCGACTCTGAGGTAAATTCAGTTCCTATACCTCCCTAGGTTGATCATGGAATAGCTACTTTACGTAATGAATTAGCATATTCCCGTAAAGAATCGGCTATTTTATATCGTGAATTAGGAATCATGACACCGGCAGTTCAAGATTTAAGAGCTAAGTTGGAAAAGCAAAAAGAAGAAAACGAAGTTTTAAATCAAACTATTCTTGCTGATAATCTTGAGAGAGAAAAGAAACATGATGAAATTAAAACTCTCAAAGATCAACAAGAAAAGCTTGAAAAAGAAAAGACATTTTTTGAGTCTCAAATATCTGATTTAACAAAGAAAATCAAAGAGCTAGAGGATAAGAATAGTGAGAGTGAAGTTTCTTTGAACAATTTTACAACTCAAAACACGGAGTTTTTAGACAAAATCAAAGATCTGGAAACGAAGCTTTATTTGAGGGGTCAAACTATTCAAATGAACAAACCAAGGTTAGTAAGTTCTCTTAACAAATATTGGGGACTTGGTTATGAAAATTCTAAACGTTTGGCAAAATTAAGTAGATCTCTACCAACGTTGTATGATTTTAAGTACTTAAGATATGCCAGATATTATCGTGAATTTGTTATCCAATGGTGAAATGAAGAAGAAATAAGACAAGAGGAAGCCATGAAAAGATTGACCACAACAAAAATGCAACTTCCATTTTGTTATACTCAAGAGACTTTAAAATACTTAAAGAATCCGAATGGAACAATTTCGAATGACTATTTTGATATCTGTGTTGTAAAACCAAATTGTGAAAAACCTTTAGAAGCAAAAAGATATGTTCCACCTTTGATTCTAGAAGGAAGAATTTGTGAATTAGAAGATTCTGTTCTGGAACAAAGCGTGAAATTTGATTTAGAAAAGGATTTTCTTACATCTATTTTTACAAATAGTGTTAAGGAATTATCTTCTGAATTCAAGAAAAACTTTGAAAAATAAAAGGACATTCTTGAAAAATCTCTAATTAAAAGGTTTTCAGATTCTTTTAAGAAATCTTTTGATGAAAAACAAAAAGTTAATCAAAAGTGTTTCCATCTTTCAAAGAAAGTTTCGGATCTTGAGAAAATTTTACTCTCTGAGCATAATCAATTTGAAAGTGAAAAAAGCAAATTTTGCAAAGGAAAGCAAACATTTTGAAGAAAAGATTAGTGAGTTTTCTCAGGACGTGAAGAAGTTGGAAAATGCTTTAGCAAAAGAAAGAAATACTTTTACAAATGAAAGAAAGATGCCTGATTTTGAGAAAGTTTTCACTCTTGAGCGTGAACAATTTGAGAACGAGAAAGTTATTTTTGAAATTGAAAGACAATCTTTTGAAGAGAAAATAAGTGAGCTTTCTCAAGAAGTAAATGATTTGGAAATTGCTTTGGAGAAAGAAAGAAAAGAATTTTCTTCCCAATCGTGGTTTACTCCTGAAAATTCTTCTTTTAAAAAGGATTTTAAAGTTCATTCAGTTGATTCTGATTATGATTTTGAGGATTTTCAATCAAACCCTGTTTCCAAGGAGAGTTCAAAGCCTGAAGTTTGTGATAAAGGAAAAGCTTGTGCATTTGATTTTTCAAAGAAGCTTCCGGACCATAATGACTTCATTTTGAAAAATGAAATACCTTCAAGTACTTTCTGTAAGGGAGAATGTTCAAATACAAAGAAAGATCCTATTTCTGAAAAACCCTTAAAGAAAAGAAAGAAGAGTAGAAAATCAAAGAAAAACACTTCTCCTCGTTCTAAGACTTCTGACTCTAAATTTTCTAATTTTTCAGATCATTTTGTGAATGAGAAGAATGTGAAGAAAGAATGGCGGGTGAAGCAAAAGACTACTTTACCAACCAAGCAGAATGTCAAAAACACTAGTTTTTCAAATAAGAAACAATTTGTTGCGAATGATAAACGACAACTTGTAAATTCTTACAAGCGTTATTCAAACAAGCAATTGTTGAGCTTTTCAAATGAGGAATGTTTTTGTTCTACTTGTGGTCGTAATAATCTTTTTGCTAAACCTAGTTCTTGCTGTTGGTTTAATTCGTATTATGTTCCAAATGCTTATGATCAAACCAATGTTTCAAAGAAAAAGAGATCACCAGTTTTCAAGAAGGTGTCTCGCACAACTAACCAAAAAGGGCTCATCTTCAAATGGATACCTAAAAATGCCTGATCTGGTTGTTTGCAGAGGAATAATTTATGGTATCTAGATTTGGGATGCTCAAAACATATGACCGGCCGAAGAGACATGTTATCAAACTATTTTGAGAAGGATTGCGGTCGAGTGAGATTTGGTAACAACCAATTTGCTCCAATCAAAGGCTTTAGTGATATTGTGCAAGACAGGTTAACAATAAAGAAGGTCAGTTATGTTGAAGGACTAGGACACAACTTGTTTAACATCAGACAATTTTGTGATAAGGATTTGGAAGTGAACTTCAAAGCTAAAAGATGTTGTGTCAGAACTGAGGAAGGAAAAGAACTCTTAGTTGGCACGCGAAAGTCAAATATTTATACAATCAATTTGTCATAGGTGAAACCTGAAAGCGATGTGTGTCTTTTGTCAAAGGCTTCAATTCAACAAAGCTGGTTATGGCACCGAAGGTTGTCACATCTAAATTTTCGATACATCCAAAAGTTAGTTCTAGGTGATTTAGTTCGGGATCTTCCAGTGTTGAAGTTTGGCGCTGAAAATCTTTGTGATGCTTGCGAGAAAGGTAAAATGAAAAGGGTTCCTCATAACCCGAAACCTGAACCTACGACAAAGAGTGTATTGGAATTAATACATGTGGATTTGTGTGGCCCCATGAAGACTGAAAGTATCATTGGTAGAAAATACGTGTTGGTGATTGTTGATGATTTTTCACGCTACACGTGGGTCAAGTTTCTTCGTTCAAAGGATGAGACTTCAGACCATTTGATCAACGTCATCAAGTCAGCACAGAATAATATGCAAATATTAGTTAAGATTGTTCGTTCGGACAATGGCACAGAATTTAAAAACAGAATCTTGGGAGATTTTTATGAATCGAACGGGATTACTCAACAATTTTCCACGGCTAGAACTCCTGAACAGAACGGTGTTGTGGAAAGACGAAACAGAACTTTAGTTGAATCCGCAAGAACAATGTTGGCTTATTCTAATCTACCGTTATTTCTTTGGGTTGAGGCTGTCGCAACTGCATGCTACACTCAGAATCGTTCTATTATTCATCGCTGGTTTGGTAAAACTCCCTACGAGATTATGAACAACCGAAAGCCAACCATAAAGCATTTTCGTGTTTTTGGGTGCAAATGTTTTGTTTTGAACGACAAGGAGAACCGTAACAAGTTCAGTCTGAAGGCCATTGATGGGATTTTTGTTGGTTATTCTTTCTCTGCAGCTTCATATCGCATTTATCTGAAACAGTACACGACTATTATTGAGAGCGTTAACGTGAAGTTTGATGAAACTGACGAAGTGGCTTCTGATCACAACAGTTCAGAACCCGTGATAACTAGAATCTTAGCTTCTGGACATATTAGTTCAGAACCTGTTCTAAAACCGAATCAGGATCAACCTTCAACTTCTAAATCTCATTTAATTGATCTTGATTTATTATTTGAAGACTTTTACGATGAATATTTTGGTACTTACAGTTCATCTGATGTTCTTAACAGGACGAAACAAGCATCTACAACGAATTCCGCTGTCGTTCCTACTATTGAAAAAGATGCAACTCAATCAACAACGGTTGATGTTTCTACTCATGTTCAAGAAACTTCTGTACCAAAAGTCAATGTTCCACAACAATCTGTTCCTATTAATGTGGAAGATTCAACACATAACGTTAGTTCTTCAGTCAATGTTACAACTACACCTCAACAACCACCTGAATCCTCTGGAGAACAAATTCCTTCTACTGTTATTCCTCTGAAAATTCCGAGTGCTGAAGTTGATGTACCATTAGCTGATGAAGAGACAAATGTTTCTCTTGACAATGTTCAAACATCGTATGTTCCACACCCACACTCAACAAAGTAGACGAAGGCTCATCCTATTCATCAGATAATAGGTGATCCGAATTCACCAGTTCAAACACGTTCGTCAGCTCTAAAAGCTACGACAAATGAGTGTCTCTTTGCGATCTTTCTGAGCAATATTGAACCTTTAAAGGTTTCTGAGGCTCTGAATGATCCAGATTGGGTGTTAGCCATGCAAGATGAGCTCAACCAGTTTGAGGCGTTAAAAGTTTGGAGGCTAGTTCCACGACCCGTGGATAAAAGCGTCATAGGAACCAAGAGAGTATTTAAAAACAAAAAGGATGAAGATGGAATAATTGTTCGTAACAAAGCCAGATTCGTAGAAAAAGGCTATCGCCAGCAAGAGGGCATCGACTATGATGAGATATATGCTTCGGTCGCAAGAATTGAAGCAATAAGGATTTTTCTAGCTTTTGCAGCTTACAAGAATTTCACCGTCTATCAGATGGATGTGAAAACAGCTTTTCTGAATGGCGTTCTTAAGGAGGAAGTATATGTATCTCAACCAGAAGGTTTTGTCGACAAGGAACATCCAAATCATGTCTATATTCTGGATAAAGCCTTGTATGGACTGAAACAAGCCCCTCGCGCATGGTATGAAGTTCTTTCAACCTTTCTACTCGAGTCAGGATTTGACAAAGGTAAAATCGATACGACATTATTCATTAAGTGTGAAGAAGGTGATATCATTATTGTGCATATTTATGTAGAAGATATTATATTTGGTTCGACTAATCCTGGTTTGTGTACCTAGTTTTCTAACCTCATGGTGACTAGGTTCTAGATGAGCATGATGGGAGAGATCAACTTCTTTCTCGGATTGCAAGTGAAACAATTCGCAACGGGAATCTTCATCAATAAATCAAAATACATATTCGATATTTTGAAGAAATTCAAAATGGAGAATTGTACATCAATTGGAAGACCTATGGCACCAGTTTCTAAGATTGGTCCAGATCCAAATGGTAAGAAGGTAGATCTAAGGACTTATCGAGGTATGATCGGGTCACTCATGTATTTAACTGCAAGTCGTCCAGATATTATGTTTGCTACATGTTTATGTGCAAGATTTCAGGCTGATCCGAAAGAATCTCATCTCGGAGCGGTCAAGCGCATCTTCAGATATTTGAAAGGAACGACTTATCTTGGACTATGGTATCCGAAAGGGATAGGATACGAGCTAACAGCTTATTCTGACGCTGATCATGGTGGAAGCTTAATGGATAAGAAAAGACTACCAGACATGTTCAATTCTTGGGAGATAAATTAGTGAGTTGGGCGTCGAAGAAACATAATTGTGTTTCAACATCTATGGCGGAGGCTGAATATGTTGCTGCCGCAACCTGATCTGCATAATGTATTGGAGAGGGGGAGGGCGGAGGTTGTTCAGGGGCTTCTTCTTCCATTTCTGCTTCCTCTGCGATGGTCTGCAGAGGTGTGTGGGGCTTCTTGGTTTTCTTCTTGCTCTTCTTGCGCTTTGGTTTGGGGGCACCCTCCTCAGAATATTTGGATTTTCTTTTCTTCTTCTTTTCTTTAGGAGGAGAGGGAGGTGCAGAGGATCCTACCACGGTTTCTGCTGGTGGTGATCGTTGGGATTGTGCGATACTTGTAGAAGTGCCCTCTGTGGTTTTCTTTGATTTGGGGGCCTTCTTCTTCTTGGGGGGAGTGGCAGAGGTTTTGCTCTTGGAACCTGAAGTGGCAATTTGGCTTCTCTGAAGATGAAATCGAACTTGTACTTGCTCATGTTTAGCTAATGCCTCTGCCCATTCCTCATCACTCATCATATCAACTAACTGAGTTCCTATAGGGGCTCCTAAACGTGGGGGTGTCACTGGACTCTGTTCTGGAGTCCTGTGATCGCGTATATTGTGACAACTATCAAATTTACACATCATGTTAGAACTACACTGGATATCTCATTTACTCATATCATAGTTCACACAGTGCAATTTTAGCAGTAAACGCGGTACGATAGGAAAATTCGAGAAATATTGCCTAAGAAACCCTTGAATTAGGAAATTATCCATAAATCTCATAAAATGCCAACTTAACCTACACTTATACCACAAGTATTTATATAATTAACAACTTATGTATTTCAATCATATTATATAAAAATACTTTACTTTTATATAATTATTTTGTATTTTTAATTATTAAGAAAAATACTTGTATTTTAAAATTTAATCAAAAAGACATGATTGGACTTTTATATTTGCATCACACTACCCCCCCCCCCCCCATGGAGAGCCCCCCTCTCTCTCTACCCCTTATGTATTCCTTTAATCTCTACAATTCATTCACAACAACACTCCACTCTCTCTCACTAAAATCTCACTAGAGATTTCTCTCACTTTTTTCTCTCTCCATCTTCAAACCTTCATCCATCTACAACCAACAATTCAGCCCCTAAATCATCTCCTTTCAAAAGATCAAAAGAGTTCAAAGTAAATACAAGTGTGTTGGGTGAAATCCACACACACTCTTTTGTTTAAATTTCACTTTCTTGCACTTTTATGAATGTTCTTCATCTTCTTCTACGCTTTCTTTAACTTTCTTAAAAATCATCTTTACAAATCTTAATGTTTGTAGATTTACCACCATAACACCTACTTGTTATTAAAAAGGTGGTGAATCCAAAATCAAACTCATGTTAAGATCAAAGATGAACTTTTAAAACACATGCATGTAGTTTTCTTGAGAAATCCATATCTTTATGTTCAAGAGTTTCATGAGTGGATCTTTGAAATCCACTAAAAACATACTTAAACAAACATGCATGAGCTCAAAATTCACAATTTTAAGTTGCATGTTGAAGTTCTTGACATGAACATCAACATTCTTCAAAATGAGTCTTTTTCAAGAGTTTATAAAAGATGAGTTGATGGGTAACTTGCATGTAATTTAAATGGTTCAAAAATGTGTTTTGGAACTGAAAATAAGTGTTTGGGAAAGGGTCAAATCGGATTTTGCATGCAAAGGAATATGAATTTTGGGTAAAAAGTCAATATAGGTGCACATGCACAAAGGGTGGTTTTGACAGCTTGCTGTCAGATTCCACACATCTTTTCAAAAGGTCATATCTCACTCAATACTACTCCAAATTAAGTAATTCTTTTCTGGAAATTGTTTTTATGTGTTAGGATTCAAACCCAAGTAGTTTCACTCAAAAACTCAAAGATTTCGTCTACCAAACAGTCTTCACAAAAACAGTGCGCAAACAGCAACGTTTTCTGTCGAGTTTTACGTCAAGTATTGTTTTATGTACTTAAACACTTCTAAAAATTATGAAACTTATGCCAAACGTTTCCTAAATCATTTAACCACTTGGACATAAAATATCTTAACCTAACTATACCTGGAAGTTACCCAAAGATGGACACAAAGTGACACCAAAATCTGGACAGCAAAGGACAAACTTCTTACTATAATTGAGGACTAACTTCTAATCCCATTTCATCATTTTATGATGAAATTGTGAAATACATATGTATATCTTATGTTTATATATTTATTCAGTTTATATATTCTTGATCCCATTTCATCATTTTATGATGAAATTGTGGAATATACATATATATAACATATCTATTTATATTTATGCACTTTAAATACTTCGTCTTTACATTCAAAACCCCTTTTTATCGTTCATACGATAAAAATTTCGGTTTATATATATATACGTTCTTTAAACCCTTTTCGTTACTTATTGTGACGAAATCTAACAAGAACAATGTATACACTTGTTACGTTGATAATATTAAAACACAACAAGGCATTTTATGACGATTTGGATAGTTAATACCGAACTTTCTAGACAAAAACTCACTAGTGACCTTACGATTATAGGTTCGAAGTAGGATCATCTCAAGTACTTGTGGGAGATTCCCGGACTCTATCGCTTATCAAGTGAGTTATCACAACCCCTTTTTCAATATTTACATATTTGGGGTGAAAAGCATGTCGTTACTACAATTACTTTTACGCACTGATTAACTCGTTTTATTGAAAACGTAAACTTTGCTATACTCAGTTATGCTCTATAGTATGTATAGTTTACGCGTGTTGTAAGTTTGAGCTTTCTCTCTATCATACGTAAGTCCCCGTTTAACTTACGTTACCCGTTTAACTCACGAGTGTGAGCCATTGGTAATTATGAATAACGTTATTTGGTTGACACCCCACTCACAAGTAGCGCTTGTTTGAGTGCATAATTATTGTTTTCCGTACGCATTGTTGGTGATAGAACATGCGCTAGGGCTGCTGTCATATAGGTCGGGTAACGGGCTCACTACTTAAACATAATACATACTATTACAATGAGCAAGTATTTCATAACCGGTAGATTTATCCACTTGTACGGATTTAACTACTTTGATTTATCCACTTGTACGGATTTAAACTATTTTGCCTTATCCACTTGTGCGGATTTAAACTATTTTGCTATGGCAAACAATGTTGTACTCGTTAAACCTGTGATATCACCAACTAGTTCACTAGTTGACCCTCTCATTTACATGCTTTTCATGGGAACGTCATTAAGGTTGGGATCTAGGAAGGCATCACGTGATGAAGCGTTCTTTAATTATCTTTAATTATGTCATTTCCCCTTTCTGAAAAACGATTGTAAAGACAAGGTTGTTGACTTTTAAATGTATTTTGATGGTTGATGTGATCTTGTAACTTTTGCTGTGAAACTTGAGCTGTACATCCCGTATTTCCGCTTTAGCGGGGTGTGACATATATAGGCTAATCTAAGTTCCTCATCAGATGCACATGTTAGAAGGGCGGATGGTAGAGGTCTGCAGAAGTTGTATCCGTCCACATGCGCTGTTGGGGTATTCTTTGCTATAGGGTAGGTTTTGACAACTGGTCCCTCCGTTGGCCATTTTTCTATGAGGAGCAGAGGTTCAAGAAGGACACCTAGGATCCTCTGAAATTGTTGTGGGGGGAGATCTTTGCTTGAGGGTCCCTTTGCCCTCTGTGTGGAGATTATGTGGTCAATGATGCTAGCTATCTCCTGCAGCATAAGAGTGCCATAGTCCAGAGGCAAATCATAGTACACCCCGTACATGATTGCCATAATCTGGTGAGATGTTTGGTCCGGGCTGCCCACTTTTCCAGTCAGGCATCTGTTGAGGATGGAGAAGAGAGTATTCCACAGAGGGGGGAACCTGTTTCTTCTAAAGTCGTTCCTCTTCTTTAATTTGGTATTGTAGCCCAACGACTCTGCAAAGTCACAGAGCTCACTATCCGAAGGGTCCTCTGCATACTTCTTTATGCCCAGAAGTCCCCTGGTTGGTAGGCCAAACTCAAGGGAGAACATAGTTCTGTTGAACTTTATTTCAAGGTATTCTGATTGGCCAGGTTTGGATATGTAGCCCTTGATTTGCCTATTGTCTTGGTCATAAAAGCAGCTCTGCCAGAACTGGTTGAGGTATCTGGCAGGGATCCTTTTAACATTCTTTGTTACCAGAGGGAAAACGTAATGGTTTTCTAGGATGTCTAATAAAATGGCATGTTCCTCCCCAAATGCAGTTCTAGAGGGAACAAGAAAGTGATTGTTGGGTTTAAGGGGAAGAACACTTTCGAAGTGTTCATGTTCCAGAAAGTTTTGTAGGTGGGTTGTCGGAGTAAAGGCTACTGATTCACCTGAGTTATCTTGCTCTTGGTTTCTGGCCATTGATGGGTTTTGTGAGTGCTCAGATTGAGCTGGGGAGTTCGCCGGAGACTTGGAGGTGGCAGCCATTTATTGAAACTTGAAGAATATGAGTAGAAAGTTAGAGTTGCAGGTATTGCAAGGTTCGTCGGAGAAGAAGAGAGGAGTAAATTCGTAAAAGGAAGAGGAAAGGGGTAAACGGGGTTTATATAGTGGGGTAGAAACGGATAGAATTCCACGGTTAAAAAGTGAATTCAATGAAAGTTTGGGGTCCGCATTCGAGTTCTACAACTGGGTTCACATTTCAGAAGAACGTGTGGCATGCACGTTCAATGAAAACATGCCACGTCAGAAGTGTCAGAACACGATTAGACGTCGTGCGTGGCCCATTAATGACTGGCATGTGGGCGTTTCTACTTTCAGATGTCCGTCACTTTCAGAAATAACGCATGTTACTGAATTTCCAAAAAAAGCCAAGTATCAGAATCGACAGAAGCTCTGTGGTGGAATGAGCTCTGTGGTCTGAAACCTACTTTTCATCTCCTCTAAGCTTGCACCTTTACCAAAAACGTTTGAAAACACATTGGAAATGATCGATAGAACTTTAGTACAAAATTTGCATTCACAGAGGCTTTGAGGCTCTGTTGAACTCAACAGAGGCTCTATGGGTGAAAATTTCTAATAACTAAAAATTCATAAAACTTTTTGATCATCCAAAGTTTTAATTGTTTTAAACAATGTTTTTAGGACATATTTGGAAATTGGTGTCCTAGAAAACTGTTTTGGAAAGTGGTTTTGTGCGAGATACTCACATCTTGATTCTCCTTTGCTCGGCATAAATCTTGACTTCTGTGGATTTGGTTGATCACATTTCTTCTTTGGCTCCCCCTTGAATTAACCCCTTCTGTAGATTAATTCAAGGTCTCCTTCTGATCCCCCTTGACCTATGCTTGGATCAGATAAGATAAGTAATGCATAGAACATATGTCAAACTCACCAGAGGTTCTGTAAGAAACGTCAGAGGCTCTGAGCATTCCCACAGAAGCTCTGTTGGGTACAGAACTTTTGATGGCAGAGAATTTACATACTCAATATTTGAATATATACATATTTACAAGAAGATCAAGTCTTACTCACAGAGGTGTCAACTCATGTTTATCATCCCCAACTTACTCACCAAGAAAAGGAATCTTTTCTCATCAAGTGCCTTGGTGAATAGGTCCCCAAGCTGGTATTCAGTGGACACAAAGTACATTTCGATTGTGCCTAGTTCAACATGCTGCTTCAAAAAGTGGTAACGGATATCGATATGCTTTGTGTTTGTTAGGATCCAAGCGCTTACCACTACGCCAAAATCAATTGCTGGTGGAGAAGGCGCAACTTATTTCCATATAGCGTAGCAGCCAGCGCCACGTATCGATTTAGGGAGATGCTGGTCAATGACCCAACAATCCCCCCCCCCCCCCAGCATCTGCCAGCACTAACAAGAGTTTCGCTAGAAGTCAATGGCTGCACAGCATAACTTTGGCATTTTAAATGCACTCCATGGGATTCGAACCCGTGACCTGCTCTGATATCACATGTTAGGATCCAAACGCTCACCACTACGCCAAAAGCAATTGCTGGTGGAGAAGGCGCAACTTATATCCATATAGCGTAGCAGCCAGCGCCACGTTTCAATTTAGGGAGATGCTGGTCAATGACCCAATAGTTTTGGAGTGCTGTACAGGATTTGCAGAGATTGCAATGGCACTTTTTGAGTCACAGAGGATAGGTATCTTGTATATGTTGATACCGTAGTCCTTTAGATGAGTTCGCATCCACAGAACTTGGGAGCAACAGCTAGCAGCAGCAACATATTCAGCTTCTGCTGTAGATGTTGACACGCAATTCTGCTTCTTTGAAGTCCAGCTGACTAGTTTACCACCCAGGAATTGACAACTCCCAGAGGTACTTTTTCGGTCAAGCTTGCATCCTCCATAATCTGAATCTGTGAAGGCATTAAGATCAAAGCCAGAGTTCTTAAGATACCAGAGCCCAAGATGTTAGATTCCCTTAAGGTATCTGAAGATCCTCTTTACAGCAAGAAGGTGGGATTCTTTTGGGTTAGCTTGGTATCTTGCACAGAGGCATGTGGCATACATTATATCAGGTCTACTGGCAGTTAAGTATAAAAGAGACCCTATCATGCCTCTGTAGAGCTTGCACTCTACAGACTTTCCACATGGATCTGAGTGTAACTTATTTCCAGTTGACATGGGGGTCTTCATGACAGAGGAATTAGAGAGATTGAATTTTGAAAGAATGTCAGAGATATATTTAGCTTGATTTATGAAAATCCCCTCTGATGATTGTTTGACTTGGAGTCCTAGGAAGAAGTTTAATTCTCCCATCATACTCATTTCAAACTCACTCTGCATGAGCTTTTCAAAATCTGTGTAGTGTTTTGCATTTGTAGAACCAAAAACAATGTGGTCCATATAAATCTGTACAAGCAGAATCTTCTCACCTTTTCTTTTATAAAACAAAGTAGTATCAGTTGTACCTCTTTCGAAATTGTTAACAAGAAGAAAGGTTGAAAGGCGTTCGTACCATGCTCTTGGAGCCTGTTTCAGTCTATATAGAGCTTTATCAAGGAAGTAAACATGGTTAGGGTACTTGGCACTTTCGAACCCTGGTGGCTGCTGGACGTATACTTCTTCTGGAATTTGACCATTAAGAAAGGCAAATTTTACATCCATTTGGAAAACTTTGAAACCTCTGTGGGCTGCGAAGGCTAAGAAGATTCTTATTGCTTCGAGTCGTGCGACAGGGGAAAAAGTCTCATCATAATCAATGCCTTCTGCTTGGCAATATCCCTTGGCTACCAATCTCGCCTTGTTTCTGATGACCACCCCATCCTCATCCTTCTTGTTTCTAATGACCCATTTAGTCCCTATTGCTTGTTTCCCTCTTGGCAGAGGAACTAGGGTCCATACCTTGTTTCTCTCAAACTGTAGAAGTTCTTCTTGCATTGCATCTACCCAGTTTGGATCATCTAGGGCTTCAGAAACACGTTTTGGCTCGATCACACTGATAAAATTTGTAAAGAAACAAAAGTTAGCAGTGGCTGATCTTGTCTTGACTTTTTCAGAAGGATTGCCAATTATTAGGCTCTGAGGATGGCTCTTCGTCCACTTGGTCGTTCTTGGAAGATGGTCTTTAGCATCATCTAGTTGAACCTCTGTGGTTGCACACTGTGGTTCTGGTGAAACCTCTGTAGTGGAAGGTACTTCCGTGCTTGAACTTGGTTCTTCAGCTTGTGGAGATATTGGGATAAGAGTTGGAATTGGTTACTCTGAGTTTAGAGAGACAAAATCCTCGTTTTCCTCTGGTATTGGTTCCTCTGTAGTCGCTGGAGTTGGTATTTCCAGTGCCTCTGTAGTATTCTTGCTTGTATCATCTTCTGTTCGCACCCCTCAGCACTTTTATCTGCACGATTCACAGAGGAGGATGAAGTATTCAATGGACCAGTTAGAGATATACCTGACTCAGTCTGGTTTGTAGAAGATGTTTCTCCAGAGGCTCTGGGGACTACGGCAGAGGGATCAATATCATCGTGGAACATCTCTTCAAATAGCAGATTTAGTTCTGCTTCTCTTGTAGGGGAGATGCCAGAGGATTCCTTTTTCAGGCCGAGTTCTGAACTGATTTGTTCAGAAGTCTTTTGAAAGGAATCGTCAAAAGAGACAGTGATGCTCTCTATAATGGTTCGGGACTGCAGAAGGTAAACTCTATAGGCCTTTGAGGTGGCAGAGTACCCTATGAACTTGCCTTCGTCTGCTTTCACATCAAACTTTCCTCTAGCTTCTCTGTCGTTTAGGACAAAGCACTTGAATCCAAATACATGGAAGAACTTGATGTTTGGTTGCCTTTTGTTGATCAAGTGATAAGGTGTCTTGATGTGCCTTTTTACTATCGTTGATCGATTTTGGGTATAGCAAGCGGTTGATACTGCTTCTGCCCAGAAAGAAATAGGCAATCCAGATGCTGTCAGTATAGTTCTTGCAACCTCCACAAGCGTGCGGTTCTTTCGTTCAACCACGCCGTTCTATTGTGGGGTGCGTGCAGCAGAGAAGTTCTGAGATATGCCTTCTTCTGTGAGGTAAGCTTCAATGACAGAGTTTTTGAATTATGTGCCATTGTCGTTTCTCAACTTTTGAATCCTGCACTCATACAGAACCTGGATTCTTTTCATTAGGTTTATCAGAATGTTAGGAACATCTGATTTCTTTCTGACAAATTCCACCCATGTATATCTCGAGTATTCATCAATCAACACAAGTATATATTTCTTGCCGCCTAGGCTCTGTGTAGCTATTGGACCACAGAGGTCAACGTGTAGCATATACAGAGGTCTAGGACAAGACACATCAGTCTTGCCTTTATGGGAAGCTCTTTTGAGTTTACCCATTTCGCAAGCAGAGCACAAATGATCTTTACTGAATTTGACATTTGGCAAACCTTTAACAAGATCAAGTTTAACAAGCTTATCTAAAGTATGAAAGTTTAAGTGGCAGAACCTGTTATGCCATAACCAGGCTTCTTCGTTTTTACAGGCAACAAGGCAGAGCTTGTCCTTCTTGTTCTTGGCACTAAAGTTCATGAGGTATAAATCTCCTTTTCGTTCGGCTCGCAGAAGTTCGACTCCTGTATCTTCACCTTACAGAGAGCAGAATGTTCTTTTGAACATGACATCGAAACCCGTATCACAAAGTTGGCTGACACTGAGAAGATTGTGCTTAAGGCCATCCACATATGCAACTTTGCAAATGGTTATGTTTTCCTTCTTGATGACTCTGTAGCCTTTTATATACCCCTTCTTGTTGTGACCAAAGGTCACAGATCCTCCATCGAGTTTATCATTGAAAGAGGATAGTAGACCTCTGTCGCCAGTCATGTGCCGCGAGCACCCGGAGTCTAGATACCAGATCGGCACATACTGCTTCTGTAACACAATTAGAGAGTTTTAGGTACCCATATCCAAATGGGTCCAACTCTGTTAGGGGTCTTCAAGGTTTCCTTAGCATCCTTGGGTTTGGTTTTAACTTTAGATGAAGAACCAGTTTGTTTCTTCTTACCTTTGAATTTTGCATTCTTTTTGGGTCTAGAGAGGAAACAGTGTGGACTACAGAAGTGTTTGTTCAATTGATGCATAAGTTCAAAACAATGACAATAATGAATATGCGAAGAAATTTGCTTGAACTTTTCATTAAAAACACTGAATAGGGGTACAGAGGCTTTATTATTACAATATACCCTAGCATCTGACTTCCTGTTACAAGAAGACCTATGTAGACTAGATTGTTGTTTTGAAAATTCTCTATGGAGAGTAGCCTTCTGTGGACCCCTTCCTCTGTGGTGAACTTCTGCAGGTTTCACTGTCACAGAAGAAAAAGATTTGTTATTTTCAACCCACTTACCATTTTGTTGCCAAGTTAATTTTTCTTTAAGAGGCCTTAGGGGTTTTGAAGTTTTTGAACTTGTTGGATTATGAGAAGACATTTCCTTTTGTTGTTTGATTTTCTCAAGCTCAAGAGAGGTTTTGGCTTGTATACACATGTCCAAAAAGTCTGGACAGATAGGAATCCTTGTGGTTTTCTCCTCAGGAGGAATGGTTATGTTAAGAATTCCAGAGGGAAGTTTAATTCTCTCTGCACCACAAGGAACTATCTTTGACTCTATTGAGTCAGTCTCAGATTCGTCATAGGATGAATCGTCCTCATATACAAAGGTTGAGTCACTAAGATCTCTGTCGACAGAGGCTGGACTTTCAGAGCATGTGCCATACTCACTTTCTTCCTTTTCTTTGGGACTATCTTCCAAATCAGCAGAAGTATTTATCAAGATTTCCTCAGAGAGATTTTGATCAACAGAGGATGTACAGAGGTTTTCATAAAAATTGTTTTTGCCAATTTACATCAACTCATTTTCAGAAATGTTTTTCAGTATTTCTTCTGAAGAAGCGGGCAATAATTCAGGTGCCTCTGCAGATAGTTTCGTCTCAGAATCTGTAGTGCAGACAAAAGCAACCTGTGTTTGAGTCTCGGGGTCACCAAACTTGAAGATTCTTATCTGATCTTGAGTTTTCAGATATCTCTTAGGTTTGGATTCTCTTTTGACAGAGGTTGAAGGTGATAAATCTGTGTTTTGATACCACACATTTATCATCTTCAGAGGTTTCGTCTTGTGAGGTTCCCCAGAGACTTTTTGCCTTTTGCTAACAGAGGTTAAGTTTGGAAAACCTGGTTTTCTTGTGCTTCCAATACAAAATAGAGACGACAGAGACTTATCTCTTTTGGTTCCAGTGTATGGATCTATATCACATAAGCCAATTCCCCGTCTCCTTATTTGTGTATTCACCTTTTCATATACCATCTGTGCATCTTGATATTTCTTAATTAAAAGGTCTCTTCTGAGTAGGTCTTGATGAAGGACTTCTCTTTCCTTTTGAAAATAATGTTTAAGAGCAAGAATATTCATTATGTCTCTCTCAACATCCATAAGTTCTTTTGATTTAGCTTTTAAGGCAGAGTTGAGTTCTGAAATCTTTTCTATTAAAGGGTTTAGATGTTTGTTCCAATTTGTTTCAATCTCTTCCTTTTCTTGAAATATTTTTGCCTTTTCTTGAGTGAGAAGTCTAGCTTCTCTCTCAAAGAATGCAAGCTTTTTCTGGATATTGTCACAAGTCTTTTTAAGGTCAGTGTATTCAATAGTCAGTTTAAGCAAATCAACTTATGTTTCATTAGAGGAAGAGTCAGAAGTGGATACCTCACTGTCAGAGTCGGAGGAGCTGACTTCTGCCATCCCGCAGAACAAGGCGTTCTTCTTTTCACCTTCGTCAGAGGATTCATCTGACTTCCAGTTCTATTGCTCCACCATGAGCGACTTATGAGCATAGAATTCTGCTTTCTTTTTGTAGAAAGCAGAGTCCCTTTGAGGGCGGTTTGGTTTGCTCCTGCAGTCTGCCGCATAGTGACCTGGCTTGCCACAGTTGAAACATCCCTGATTCTGGGGTGCATTCCCAGCTCTGTCGCCTGACCTCTGTTGGTCACCACCTCTGTCACCTCTGTTATTCTTTTCATTTGACCTCTGTTGGTCATTCAATCCTTCTCTTCCCTGATTCCTTGAATCACCGCGATCATCTCTCCCATTGCGTTCATAACCTGACTTCTTCTAGTATCCTCTACTGAACTCTCTTGTCAATAGAGCTAAAGATTTAGCTATTGAGGCCATAGTTGCCTCTTCTTCTTCCACCAATTCCTCCTCTTCACTATCAACGACCAACACCTTCTTCTTCTTCTCTTTCTTCTCCTCCACAGGCTTCTCCTTTTTTGGTTTCTCCTTTGCTTCTGAGGCCTTACCAACAATTGCAAGAGGCCCACTGGTTTGAGTTTTTGCTTGTGCAATATGAGGTTCTTGGGCAGCCAGTGTTCCGTAAAGATCTGACAGAGTTCAGGTGTCTAAGTCCTGATTAGTTTGTAGAGACATAGACAACTGGAGCCATTCTTCATTAAGGCTCTTTAGGAACATGACGTTGTTCTCTTCAGAAGTTATGTGAATTCCGAACTTCCTACACTTGTTGATAAGAGAGTTGAACCTGTCGTATATTGACTGCAGAGATTCTGTCGGCAGAGATTTGAATGCGTAGTATTCGTTGATGCATTGGGCTCTGCGGTTCTTCTGAGTCTTGGCCCCTCCCTCCAATTGTTTCTCCAGCTCCTTCCATAGATCGTATGCAGATTCACACACATCTAGGGATTGGAAGAGGTCATTGGGTATGGCCATTATCAGAAGTCACTTGGTCTTTTGAGAAATCTCGTACTTCTCCCAGTCTGTAGCAGACCATTTGTCCTTTGTCTTTGGTTTCTCGTAATCAGCAACCTCTGGAGTGTCATCTGTGGCAGGTACACGTGGTACTGTGACCATGGGAACGAAAGGAGGGTTGTGGATATAGTAGACCAGTTCTTTGTCAGTACCCTCGAAGAAATGAATCATTCGTATCTTCCATTGAGGATACTCATCTCTGAGTAGAGTGGGTGGCTTGGTTAAAGAACCAGCGGTGAAGAAGTTGTCCGTGTTCGCCATTTTGAAAGTAGTTTAAAAAATACCAGAAAACAGAGTATGAACAGTAAACTTTCAGATGATGGAATGGATTTTTCTAAATGAGTTTTTAAGCTTAAAACCTTGAACAATGCACTGAAATGGAAAGATTTAACCAACAAAACAGGTTCAGTTAGTTTACTAAAGTCAAACAGGTCGAGAATAGCAGAAAAACAGAGGTTGTTTGAAAGATAAAGAACAGGTCAAAATCAGTCCAAGTTTCTACCAAAAATATTTAAAATCATTGTCAGAGTGGATCTCTTGATATAGAAAATCAAGGAAGGCTCTGATACCAATTGTTGATCCCTTTATTACTCAACAATGATATAAATATCTATTAGTTCAAACAAATAAGAGTGCGGAAGCGTTTTAACGAACTAAAGAGATATTCTAGGTAGAAAAACACACAATCAAATACGTGAAACAATAATAACACAAGAGTTTTATCTCAAAGATTAACTGTATATTGATTAAACAAGAACACCAAGAACACCGAAGGTATGAGAAATATTCTGCTCTAATAGGTGTGTGTGTTGTGCAAAGTTAATAGAAGAGCTCAACATGAGCCTTCTATTTATACTATTCTACAGGGGACAAGCTTTAGACAAGAAGTACTAAGGGTACAAAGATACGATAGTGGACTGCATCAGGTACAACGTTAATGTAGTGCGCCATTTTCTGCAAAGGCTGTAACCCATCAGAGGTTGACACGTGGAATGTGCAGGGCACGCCTTGTACGAATGATCTTCAGGATCTTCGTACAGCAGAGGCACGTGAGAGGCACGATCGCCCTTGTCTTGAACTTCAGAATTCTTCATTCTTCTAAGTCTTCTTACCACAGAGGCTCTGTCAAGTATGACAGATGCTTTGTGGCCTTGTCCTTTGAGAATGTCTTCTGTAGATCCTTCACTTGGATCTTTACTCGGTGTCTTGGCAGAGGCTCTGTCGCTGTTTTACACTTAGCCTATTTTTCAGTACTTCTTTACATAGAAGTTGCAGCTAACAAAATGACTATTTACCACTAACGCTTACAGCTTAAGTGTAACATCTCGAATTTCCGTTGTATTATTTGTGAATATAATATTAACCATAAGGGTTATTTTGTATTTAGAACAAAGTATGGAGTTAATGTGAAAATTAACTTGAGGGTTTGTTGTGTCATTCCTTTAAAGTTAGGGGTGTAGTTGGTATGTTGAGTTATGACTCAGCAGTGTTTTATCAATATGTGTCACACAATTAGTCTTAAGTGACTAATTGTGCGTGTGTGTGTTTACTCAGTAAACAGAGAAGAGAGAAATCGAGAGTGAGAGATAGAAAGAACGAGAAGAAGAGAAGAAGAGAAGAAATTGGTTTGGATTTGAGGTAAGAAACCTGATTTATACTACTGATTTCTTGTATGAAAGGTATTTGATTATAGAAATTATGTGTTTAGCTGTTGATTAAACTGAGGATTTGGGTTCAGTGAAGAACGCAGTGTCCAGAATATTTCAAGTGAGTTTATTCACTTCTTCTTAAAATTAGCCATTGAAATTGATATAGATATTTGTTAAACTATGTCAGAATGCTTTGGTATGGGTTAATTGCAAATTAATAGGCTTATTTAGAAGTTTTTGTAAACTAGCTTAATGAAGAAGACGATGAACAGTGCTCGCGAAATGTTCACTTTGCGCAAGCCACTGTTGCGCAAAGTGAGTATCTCGCAAGCCACTGTTGCGAGAAGTGAGAATCTCGCTACCGTTGGTTGCGAAAAGTAGAGTATTTCGCTACTGTTGTTTGCTAAAAGTGGAGTATTTCGTGACAGTTGGTTGCGCAATTCTCCTTCTATGACAGAACTGATTCTTTTAAATTTATCGATAGTTGTAAGGACTTGTTTAATCAGTAATGAGCCCAAATAGATGACTTTGAGTTATGCTATGATGATCCCCATGCTAAATGGCAAAGAGGGGATAGTTAAGAAGTCGAGGTGACGAGGTTATAAATATTCTTTATAAATGTATATATAGAATATGTTTTGAGATGTAAAATAGTGTATGTTATGCATATACCGTAGTAAGAGCTATAATACTTATGTATTATGTCGTGTTGCTAAAAATAGGCATCCGGTCATCGGGGGCACCTTAGTACGGTATAATGGGAACCGATTACTAGCCATTGACCAAAGGGATGTAATTTTTAGTAATTGAGTGTACCTTGAATCATCGGGGGTCCCGGTTGTGTATCGCGATATATTAATCCTATTGGGACCATTGATTCTGAGGTGGGGAGGACGTGAAGTGTGGAATAGGCAAATTTAGATTTGTAATTCCCATTTCGAATGGAAGATCGGAGATTTCCATTTTTAGGGAAGATCAGAGATTTCCCAACTGTGAAAGGAAGATTAGAGATAGGCATAAAGTAATTTGTAATCTCTACTTCCGAATTAAGAAATACGCAGGTTTTGACTTGTAATTTCTTGGATAAAAGTATTGACTTTAAATCTGGGAGGATTTATGGTATACTCTTGGTAGTGATCTTACGGCTAGATGAATTGGTCATAAGTATGGGAGTGAGGTAGATTCTCAGTGTTGAAAGGAGTTGTTGTACGGTAAGATGGTTGAGAACAGGTTTGATTTATCTGTTGATGTTTTAATTGTTAGTTTTAATTTGATTTGAATATCTCACTAGGCGAAAGCCTAATGTTTCAAGTTGAATTTTCTTACTAGGTACAAGCTCCGGGAAGTAGCGGGATTGTGTGATGAGGACTTTTGAAAAGATTCAAACTTAGAGATGACGGAGGATCTAGTTATTCTTTTGATGTTTTGGGACATGGACTAGATAACTTAGTTAATCTGATTATGTTGTATGATTAGATTAATAGGTTATTTGAGTTAGATGATTTGTGTATAAAACCTTTACTATTGATCCTCAGGTTAATAAAGTTTGAAGTTTTATGATCATAACTTGTGTATTATTTAAGTTTTAAATTAGCCCTGTTTTTAGGGTGTTACAATATGGTATCAGAGCAGTAGTTTAAGCGAACTAAGTATGATTTTGAGATACCTAGACTTAAGCTGTGATGAATTAAGTTATGATCCGTGAGTTATGGGTAGAAGTACTAAGACTGGGTAGTCTTAGAGTCGACAGAAATACGCGAAGTTAGTACTGTAACGATGATAATGAGGATTCTCATGTATAATATGTTCGCAATTTCAATTAGCTACTGTTATTATGAATATGTTGTTACACAAGTATACTTATTCCTAATTGTTACAGTGACTGATTAGCGGTAAAGTACGTTTTTGTATGTATAGCTATGTATAAATCATTACTGATGGGTATTATTTTGTACTCATCCAGAACAATGGTAAATACTCCGTCGAGGTCTCCTAATTCTTCTATGAATAGAACTTGGCTTGATGAGCCGGGAGAAAGACCATCTGGAGTAGGAGGAATTCATGAGACGCCACCAGATTTTCTTTCCTTAGGAGGAGTGCGGAATCCGGCACATAGAGGGGGTACCAGTACTGCCGATCACACACCATCGGATTCGAGTATGGAAGGTCGTATAATGGACAATGTAACCAGATTGATGAATGCATCAATGGAAAGGCAAGCTGAAATGATGAACACCACTATGGGAAGACAAGCGGAAATGTTTATGAAAATGTTTAATGATCGGAGTGCGGAACCGAGGAGAACAAGGATTGATTTCAGTGTGATAAACCCAACTGGTAACCTAGGCCTAGAAACTGAAAGAAGGGTTGATAGGAATTGCTCCTACAAAACCTTCTTGAGCTATAAACCACCGGAATTCAAAGGAGAAGATAGCCCAATAGCTTGCATGAACTGGCTAAGAGAAATCGAACAAGCTTTTCGGGCTTGTGAATGTAGTGATGAAAAGTCTAAAGTTAGATTTGGATCTCAGATGTTACGCGGTAACGCGCTATCTTGGTGGAATGTGCTGTCAACTTCTGTGTCAGCTACAGTTCTGAATGCCATGACTTGGGAAATGTTTAAAGCAAAGATTCTGAAGGAATATTGCAACGAAACCGAAATGGACCGAATCGAGGAAGAGTTCAGGAACCTCAAGAAAGGCGCTATGACTGTGAGAAAGTATACCGAATCCTTCATGGAGAAGCTGAATCTAGTGGGGCATTGTAACGTCCCAAAAATTACAATAAATTTTGACTTTTAAAAATAAGCATTTTAATAAATAAAACCTCATTAAACATCCAACACCGTTTCGTTTGCAAACTTAATAATAAATATCCTCGGTAATAATAAACAGCGGAAATTAAATCGTTTAAATAATAATTCTAATCTCATAATCATAATAACTCTTCACGCACGCCAGTGTGTACCCGTCACGCCTTGGAGCCACTAGCACCTGAAACCACATTTATAGGAAAGGGTAAGCACGAAGCTTAGTGAATTCCATCACATGCGCAGGTAGAAATTATATACACATCACTCCTATTCGCACATGAGCAACAACACCACAGTTACATAATGCAAGTAAACACATACAAGTAATTATGTACCCAACTCCTCGGTCCCACCGAGTTCCCGGTCCCACCGAGTTCACACAACATTTCCATCCACTTCCTCGGTCCCACCGAGTCCTCGGTCCCACCGAGTTGTAATGTAACACACTCGTCCCACCGAGTTCCCACAACATTTCCATCCACTTCCTCGGTCCCACCGAGTCCTCGGTCCCACCGAGTTGTAATGTAACACACTCGTCCCACCGAGTTCCCACAACATTTCTATCCACTTCCTCGGTCCCACCGAGTCCTCGGTCCCACCGAGATGTAATGCAACACACGTTTATACTAAGCATTTAACCCAAGCACATATTACGCACCACAAACAACTAGTTCACACCACAAGTACAGTAGTACATACAAACTACCATAACATGCATACAATTCCTATCTACACAGTGAGAGAACTCACCTCAAACGCAAAGTAGATGTCCTCAACAGCAAAACGCTCCGGCCAACACCAACTCACCTCTTTCCACCTAAATAAGTGATATCAAACGTCAAAGCGAAGTCCTAACCCAAAGTCACAACTATGAGCCCACACATGCAATTTTCCAGCTTTTACTCTAGATTTACAGGTCTGTTCGGGACCTGTTTAGCCCTTCTTAAACTCATCAACCCAGAATTATTATTCCATAATCAGTTATTTCTATGTCTTAGGGTTCCAGGGACATATCGCACGCATTCTAACGATTTTTCTACAATTTAATATGAATTTTCTAAAAACGGGACGCGAAACTGTCATGTTCAGACCTGCTGTGAAAACAGCCATTTTAAGCCTAGCTAGAGGCCGAACCGGACTTCCGCTAAAACATGAAAAGTGTGCCCGGCACAGAATGTGAACCGTGGGCACTGGTTTCGCCTCAATCCGAGCTACGACGGAAAAGTTATGATCGAAATAAAACAGTGGCAGAAACGACGTTTTCACATAAAATGACGATTTATAAACGGTTCAAGGTTTAATCGATTCGGGTTTATGCGATCAGGTCACGGGTTAGAGTTCCAAGGTGATTAGGATCTGGTCACGACCGCGCACCACCCACTGCCACCTCCGGCAGTGGTGGTCGCCGGCAGCGGCGGCGGCGGCCGGCGGCGATTGTGGTTTACTATCTCGGCGATAACAAGAAACGGAACAACCCGACCGCCCTATTCCGTCCCACATCCACACACATAGACGTACCCACGCACCGCCACCACCGTGGGGGGGGGGGGAACCACTGCTGTCACCGCCAGCAGCGGCCTAGGCCGCCTGCGGCGGTGGCGGTTTCTTTGCCGCCGGCGACGGAAACGAAAGGGAGAGAGAGAGAGAGATACCTTGTTTACGAGAATCCCGAGAGCGGCGAGAGAGAGGGGATGATCTTCTCCGGCGAGAAACGACAACGACGGGGTGGGGGGGGGGAAGACTACGGCCGAGAGGGGAGGGTGACTAGGGTTTTCTTTTCTATTTCGCTTTCTTCTTCTTCATTTGCTACCCACGAAACCCAAACAACAATAAAAAAAAATGGAAACAAAGTGGGGCTTGGTCGTGTGCATGGGCCGACCCTATGGCACGACTTTGGCCTTTAGACAACATTGGCCCCTCGACAACCCCCAATGTCCTTTAAACACCCTACTAGAAAAAAAAATAACTCTTAGGGTCAACGATGTTAACTCTCGGTAACTTAAACGATCCCGGAAGAAAATCAAAAACAAAATACTTAATTAAGCAACGAGGAAGGTTTAAAGAAAAAGTATTTACGTACCGGAACACGGGCTTTACAACTTTCCCCCACTTGGATTAGACTTCGTCCTCGAAGTCTCGACCGACAAATAACTCGAGATAGTTCTCGCGCATCTCCAATTCGGGTTCCTACGTCCACTCATACCCCTTCGGTGCTGCCACTGGACTTTCCTCAACTAGAATCTAAATTTCTCACCCCGTCTAGAATTTCTCGAATACTTTTCTTACCAACAAAACTCCTTCAAGAACACTGAGATTACGATCGGAAGAACACTCCAACGACTGGAATCATTCCTAGTCAAACGACTTCGGTTGTCTCCCAACCTTAGATATTCCATACATCCCGATTCAAATTTCAAGCTCTAACCATTCTAAAGTTGCTCACCAATATACCCTACATGATACTCGAAACCGATCATTCCTACCATGAACCGTCGATTAACTTCCACGAGTTCTAATAAACTCCCAAAATTTATTTCACACGAATCATCAAACCAGTAAATTTATAATCACTCACGAAGGTCATTCCACCATAGCCATTCATCACAAGTGAGCATTTCAGGTTACTACTACTATCACCATAGTTATTTTAAAATCGGCTACAATTCTCCGATTACACTAAAGATGTTTGGCCTCAAGCCCAAAAGTCGACACCTAAATCTACCACTTACCTCAAAAGGTTCTACGCATTTATTCTCTTTATTATAAAGGGCATCATTCCCTTAACCGTAACCATTCGACCTACATTACCACACGCGTGGAATACCTTACCTTCCACCGTCGACGTATCCTCCACACTCGCTCTACGAAGCCTAGTTACACCGTATCAAGGATACACCTTAACGTCTACCTCCCAGGTACGTCTCAAGGCCCGGCACATCGGAACTACCTCCCAGGTAAGTGCTCAAGACTATATCCTCCTAGTGCCTACTGGAAAGTCAAGGTCATAACACATGAATACCGGGGTCCCACCCCGAGATACCCAACCGACCATTATCAACGACTGACTAACGTGACCAAGGATCCAATGCAAAACAGTCTACCAACAACATGCCTATCCCGGAATGACTCACTCACCCAAACATGTAAATACTCAACGTGCAATAAATGCAAAACTGTGCAACAAAAACAACCCATGAACAAGACTCCCCATCGAGCCATTAGAACCGTGCAATTGGCCCATGACTATCTCAAAGTCAAAACCGAGCAAAATGCTCCACGCTTGCTAGACCCATAAGTCGGTCAAAAATGCGTTTAAATAAAGTTTAAGCAAGAAATACTCTAAAATCAACATTAGTCCCAAACCCAACACGGGTTAAACTAAAGAGTTTTCCAAAAGGACTCACACCCTTAAAATTCTCAAAATGACACATAACACTTAAAAGCGCATTTCCCAAATGGTTTACAAAATCATTTACAAAATATTTTCAACGTCAAGATTTTTCATCTCAAAAAGATCGTATGCAATAAAACTACTATTACCAGGTCGGTAGTTACGCAAAAATGGACACGCTCGTCCCACATATGAAAATCATGTTGAAAATCATCCCATTGCAGCTCAGTTTACTCACAAAACGCAAAGCGAAATAAATAATTTCTTTAAAAATGAACCGTCACGGTTCTAGTATGGATTGGCTCATGACCTGTACTTAAAATAACCACTCGACCTTACACAGGGTGCGACAAAAGTGTGCACATAATTTCAAAATCAGTTCCACGACGTTTGACCCCAAAATTTCTCTTTTTAAATCAGAAAATGTCGTGGCACAGGGTTCACCAACAAATTTTTACGCGCGTCAGCTAGTCATACAAACGATGAAACGGTTTACAAATATGTTTTTGTTAAAACACAACTGTCTCGTGTAAGTTTCAAACTTAAAGATAGAGACCAATCCGCTTCTATCATTTGAAAATATCGACTAAAACCTCATAAAATCTCTAACTAGGGGTAGGCATGCAAGCTTGTAACACTTTCTCAAAATTTTCTTGCAATGACACACATGCTCCAATTAACTCACACCAAATCTCAAAAGGTGGGGTTCTTTAAATTGATTTCCAAAATTTCCCAAATGGTCACATAAACAAATAAAATATGCACCTCGTGAAATTAAGCCCACACGACTCAACATGCCATAAAACAAAACTTCATGAACCTTAACAAACTCAATGACTCTAAGTCAACAAAATAGCACCATACATTGTGCCCCTAAAGTCAAATTGTTAAAAGCAAAATCATGTATGAGACGCCAAAATCCCAAAAATCTCTTTCCACGGTAAAACCATAAACAACATTGTTTAACAAACTCATTTTAAACAAATCACCAAAATAGTTTTATACAGACATCGTGGAATGTAACTTTCCGTCTCAACTCTAACATATGTGGAGGAGTTCCAATGTTAAAGTCACAAGCCGTAGTCACTTGCCCAACATTTTAAACACCACAAAACACGGATATCATCTTACCCGAAAGAACCGTTGGAAAATAACAAAATGAAACAAATTCTAACAAAGTTTGCAACTCCCGTGATAAAACGGTTTCATGTACTTTCAAAACCATAATTCGAAATCTTGTGTGTGTGCTGAACATTTCCCAAAATTCCAAAACAACATCCATAAAAGAATTTGAAACACAAGAATTAGTTAATGCAATTTTATTTTCAAAATAAACTTGTGCATGACTCAGTCGGCATTCGACGTCTCGACTCATACCCCTCCAAAACTCTCCGATCCACAAACGTCATCCGGACATTTAAACCTCTTAGGCAAGTTGGGAAAATTACGTCAGATAATCCTTACGGTTTTTCCTCAATTCAAGGTCGGCTCTATAAGCCTATGATTCTAGCACAATCATCCATCTTGGCCCGAAATGGTCTACTTAAAACAAACATCATCCTTATCGTCACTCCAAGTGATTAATACTAGAATCGTCCTTCTATTCCCACGACTACTAGATTAGAACCTTCATCATTACCCCCCAACGATCCTCACATCAAAGCAAATCAAGTACACACCTGTACTAGCAGGTTTACTATAGTTGTTCCTCCTTGTGATGGCTATTCTGGGTAGATATTACAACGAGATATTAGCACATAATAACTCACACTAACAACGCTCACGCTCAACTCCTTGGATTCCTCGTGACTTTCCCCGACTCGAGCACGGATCCTGTGCTTCAGATGGTAGGAGCTCTACTACTACCTTCCACACCTATCCTCACTCGTTTCGAGTCCCGTCCCGAAGTGCCCAAGTAGTTCCTTGCCGAAAAACTGTACACATATGCCCGCACCGGAATATGTACACACTCTTCCTAGCTCCCTAGGAATTCCACCCAATTCCACTACCCTTGCTATGACGAAATCCCCACTAGTCATGACGAATCGCCTCGAGAATGCACAGTCGCACACAGTGTAAAACCAGATAGGCATTCGAATATAAGATTCTATCCTACAACGGTTGGACTCAAACAAGAGCTGTGCAATAGAACTAAATCCGACATTCTAAGGCTATTCGGTTCCTACCGCGTACAACCTATAGTGCATTCACTTAACAACCTATCAAGGCTAGCATAAACTCCTATTAGCAAGCAATAAACATGCAGTACAGTGTAATAAGCACCAAGCAATCTAGCATACATACTCCTATGTTCTAGAAAGCAATCTAGCATACATACTCATATGTAAACACTCTTCCCAGCTCACTAGGAATTTCATCTCATCCCACTACCCTTGCTACAACGGAATCCCTATTAGCCATAACGAGTTGCCTCGCGAATACCCAGTCGCATGCAGCGTGAATCAAATAGACATTCGAATACAAGATTCTATCCTAGAACGGTTGGACTCAAACAAGAGCTGTGCAATAGAACTAAATCAAATATTATAAGGCTATGTGATTCTTACTGCATACAACCTATAGGGCATTCACTTAACAACCTAATATGACTAGCATTAATTCCTACTAGCAAGCAATATCCATACAGTACAGTGTAACCAACATAAGCAATCTAGCATGCATACCCTATGATCTACAAAGCAATAAATACACTAAGTACTGTAGCTTTTCCTTTGGCTCCGGCTGACTGTACACACTGCGCCCTCGATCACTGTTTCTCAAACGCGTTTTCCTTTCTTTTATTTTCCAAAAACTTTAAAGAAAATTTTTATAGCCGCAAACTTGAGATCAAACACACTGAGATGTGTTTGATTCACTCAAGCTGTGCTCTGATACCAAGTTGTAACGTCCCAAAAATTACAATAAATTTTGACTTTTAAAAATAAGCATTTTAATAAATAAAACCTCATTAAACATCCAACACCGTTTCGTTTGCAAACTTAATAATAAATATCCTCGGTAATAATAAACAGCGGAAATTAAATCGTTTAAATAATATTTCTAATCTCATAATCATAATAACTCTTCACGCACGCCAGTGTGTACCCGTCACGCCTTGGAGCCACTAGCACCTGAAACCACATTTATAGGAAAGGGTAAGCACGAAGCTTAGTGAATTCCATTACATGCGCAGGTAGAAATTATATACACATCACTCCTATTCGCACATGAGCAACAACACCACAGTTACATAATGCAAGTAAACACATACAAGTAATTATGTACCCAACTCCTCGGTCCCACCGAGTTCCAGGTCCCACCGAGTTCACACAACATTTCCATCCACTTCCTCGGTCCCATCGAGTCCTCGGTCCCACCGAGTTGTAATGTAACACACTCGTCCCACCGAGTTCCCACAACATTTCCATCCACTTCCTCGGTCCCACCGAGTCCTCGGTCCCACCGAGTTGTAATGTAACACACTCGTCCCACCGAGTTCCCACAACATTTCTATCCACTTCCTCGGTCCCACCGAGTCCTCGGTCCCACCGAGATGTAATGCAACACACGTTTATACTAAGCATTTAACCCAAGCACATATTACGCACCACAAACAACTAGTTCACACCACAAGTACAGTAGTACATACAAACTACCATAACATGCATACAATTCCTATCTACACAGTGAGAGAACTCACCTCAAACGCAAAGTAGATGTCCTCAACAGCAAAACGCTCCGGCCAACACCAACTCACCTCTTTCCACCTAAATAAGTGATATCAAACGTCAAAGCGAAGTCCTAACCCAAAGTCACAACTATGAGCCCACACATGCAATTTTCCAGCTTTTACTCTAAGATTTACAGGTCTGTTCGGGACCTGTTTAGCCCTTCTTAAACTCATCAACCCAGAATTATTATTCCATAATCAGTTATTTCTATGTCTTAGGGTTCCAGGAACATATCGCACGCGTTCTAACGATTTTTCTACAATTTAATATGAATTTTCTAAAAACGGGACGCGAAACTGTCATGTTCAGACCTGCTGTGAAAACAGCCATTTTAAGCCTAGCTAGAGGCCGAACCGGACTTCTGCTAAAACACGAAAAGTGTGCCCGGCACAGAATGAGAACCGTGGGCACTGGTTTCGCCTCAATCCGAGCTACGACGGAAAAGTTATGATCGAAATAAAACAGTGGCAGAAACGACGTTTTCACATAAAATGACGATTTATAAACGGTTCAAGGTTTAATCGATTCGGGTTTATGCGATCAGGTCACGGGTTAGAGTTCCAAGGTGATTAGGATCTGGTCACGACCGCGCACCACCCACTGCCACCTCCGGCAGTGGTGGTCGCCGGCAGCGGCGGCGGCGGCCGGCGGCGATTGTGGTTTACTATCTCGGCGATAACAAGAAACGGAACAACCCGACCGCCCTATTCCGTCCCACATCCACACACACAGACGTACCCACGCACCGCCACCACCGTGGGGGGGGGGGAACCACCGCTGTCACCGCCAGCAGCGGCCTAGGCCGCCTGCGGCGGTGGCGGTTTCTTTGCCGCCGGCGACGGAAACGAAAGGGAGAGAGAGAGAGAGATACCTTGTTTACGAGAATCCCGAGAGCGGCGAGAGAGAGGGGATGATCTTCTCCGGCGAGAAACGACAACGACGGGGTGGGGGGGGGGGAAGACTACGGCCGAGAGGGGAGGGTGACTAGGGTTTTCTTTTCTATTTCACTTTCTTCTTCTTCGTTTGCTACCCACGAAACCCAAACAACAATAACAAAAAAAAAGGAAACAAAGTGGGGCTTGGTCGTGTGCATGGGCCGACCCTATGGCACGACTTTGGCCTTTAGACAACATTGGCCCCTCGACAACCCCCAATGTCCTTTAAACACCCTACTAGAAAAAAAAATAACACTTAGGGTCAACGATGTTAACTCTCGGTAACTTAAACGATCCCGGAAAAAATTCAAAAACAAAATACTTAATTAAGCAACGAGGAAGGTTTAAAGAAAAAGTATTTACGTACCGGAACACGGGCTTTACAGGCATGTGGCTCCAGCTGAGAAAGACAAAATTAAAGCTTATTTGAAGGGTTTGCCGGCGGATATGATGACCAGGGTCCGAAGTTCGAAAGCTGCTACTTTAAGGGAAACAATCGAAGAAGCGAAAGTAATAGAAGAGATGTACGCCAAAGATAAAGAAGAGAAAGCCCATGTGGGAGAAAAGAGAAAGTGGGAAGGTCGTTCGGAACCTTCTCAGAAAACAAAGTTGTTCTATCGTAAGCTAGCTATGTCTGTCACTACTTTAGAAGAGGCCTTAGTAGTAGAGATAGCTAATGAAGTTCAGTCTTTGGTTAGTGAAAGACTCGTTGATTGTAAAATTTTGATAGAGGGAACATAATTTTCGGTTGACTTGTTGTTAATGGAAATTGGGGGATTCGATATTATTGTTGGAATGGACTGGTTGAGCAATAACCAGGCAGAAATAATGTGTGCAAAGAAGCTGATTCGAATTCCGATGGTTGATAAAGATGATGTGTTTATTTTTGGAGAAAAGCATAAAGGAGATATTCCGTTGATTTCAGTGGAAAAGGCGCGTAAATGTTTAGTGAAGGGATGTTGGTCCTATCTAGCTTATGTTATAGATATGAAGTTAGAAAAGAAACAAGTGCAAGATATCAAAGTGGTGCGTGAATTTCCGGATGTATTCTCGGATGATCTTCCAGGTCTACCAGCTGAAAGACAAGTAGAATTTCGCATCGATCTTATTCCTGGAGCAGCACCGATAGCTCGTGCACCTTATCGTCTTGCGCCAGCTGAAATGACAGAAATGATGTCTCAACTGCAAGAGCTTTTAGATAAAGGTTTTGTTAGACCGAGTTCTTCGCCTTGGGGAGCTCCGGTATTGTTTGTCAAGAAGAAAGATGGCACTATGAGAATGTGCATAGATTATCAGGAGCTAAATAAGGTGACGATAAAGAATAAGTATCCGCTTCCAAGGATAGATGATTTGTTTGATCAACTCCATGGAGCGGGATGCTTTTCCAAGATTGATCTAAGGTCGGGGTACCACCAAGTACGGGTAAGAGAGGAGGATGTTCCAAAGACGGCGTTTAGAACTAGATACGGGAATTATGAATTTCTCGTGATGCCATTTGGGTTGACTAATGCTCTAGCTATATTCATGGATTTGATGAATAGAGTATGTCGACCGTTTCTAGACAAGTCTGTTATCGTTTTCATTGATGACATACTTGTTTATTCGAAGAATGAGAACGACCATGAACGCCACCTTCGCGAAGTTTTAGAAGTGTTACGAAAAGAGAAATTGTATGCAAAATTCTCTAAATGTGAATTTTGGTTGAAAGAAGTACAATTTCTGGGGCACGTGATTTCATCGGAAGGTGTGAAAGTAGATCCAGCAAAGATAGAAGCAATGTTGAACCGGGAGACTCCAAAAAGCGCATCTGAAATAAGAAGTTTCTTGGGGTTGGCAGGTGTAATGTCCCGCATAACGAAACATACATATAACATACATTCCATAACATGTTTACAACAAAGTACTTCATCTTTCACATTTGGTCCCATCTAAAGTCTGAACATAAAAATTCATTACAACTTGATCCACTTTGAATTACATAGTAATAACAAAAATTATAACTACAAAAGCATCAGTAGCATCATGATGATAATCTTCTCCAAAGCTAGCCAACAAGTATTCTATTTACTTGTTCTTACTGGAATCACCACCTGGAATACATAATTTTTAAAACAGAAAATGAGGGTTAGACCTAAGGGTCTAGTGAGTAAATCCCTGACATTTGTAATTCATTAAAAACTCATTTATATAAAACACTATTTATATAAATACAAATACCACACACGTAAGATAATACCAACTAACAATTATTCATCATACCTGTCTCATTCCACCTTATCCCTCCACCAATGGCCAAATCAATTGGTTGCGAGCCAATTTATCACACCGGTCCAAAGCCCGGCCACGTATTATATTTTCATATAATACTCACGTAATTATAATATCCCATTATAATCACTCACGTATGACATATTCATACACTTATCACAATTCATTATTCACATATTGTATTCCAGTAAAAATACTCTTTAAAATAAAACTCACCTGATCTTTTAAGCAAGGTCCTTCAAACTTTCTTCAAAATAGATTATCTTTTAACCCAGATCCTTAATATCTGAAACAAATTAAAGCATACATACTCTTTAACACATAAACAGGAAAACCCAACTTTTCGCAACCCACTATTACGAAAAGTTCACTTTTCGCAACCTACAGTTGCGAGTTCCTCACTTTTCGCAACCAACAGATGCGAAAACCTCACTTCTCGCAACCCACAGTTGCGAGTTCCCTACTTTTCGTAACCAACAGATACGAAAACTTAACTATGCGCTTTAGCTGCTTGCGAAAAGTGGACTTTTCGCAACCAAGGCTTGCGAATTCCTACTTTTCGCAAGAACACTGTTCATCGTCTTTTTCAGATAAGTTCAGTTCATTTTCTGGAAATCCAACTTTTCCCCAGATTGCACAAAAATGTTCTAACCCCCTTTTAACACTCTAAATTGCCACTAAAATACACAAATTCATCTAAGATTACCTAAACCCACCTCAAAATCCAAAAGAAACCTAATTCTTATAAAAGAGTGTTTGAATAAGATAATTACCTCTTTGATTTTACTGCACCAATACAAAATTCCAGCTGAAGTGTCTTTAATTCTTCTTCTTCTTCTTCTACGGTTCTTTCTCTTTCTCTCTCTCAGCCGTGAACAATTTCACACACACACATACACTATTTGGGTTCTACTTTACTGTTTCAATTTGAGATATTTCTTCTATTTAGTATACTGAGTCGGTTTGTGTCTTAAAGGTTTGGGTAAAATACCCAACTAACCCTAAACTTGCTTTACTTGACAAATCACACCCTTAAGCTTCTATTATAAAATAAAAACTTATCCCTAAATTTCTTAATTCCACAAAATACGAAAATCAAGACTTATAAATTCCAATTTTAAATTAGATAAAATACCTGGCTATTACAACATCCCCCCCTTAAAAGAATTCCGTCCCGGAATTCAGTTAAGAGAACAGATGAGGGTATTTGGCTCTCATTTCCGACTCCGATTCCCACGTCGCATCCTGACCTCGATGATGTTTCCACTGAACCTTTACCTGTCTGATTTCTTTGTTCCTCAATACTTTGACTTTGTTATCAACTATAGCTTCCGGTTCCTCCACATAGTTCAACTTTTCATCAACCTGGATATCTGGTAGAGAGACTGCCTGGTCTGAAGTCACCAAACATTTCCTAAAATTCGATACATGGAACGCGTTGTGAATCCTGCTTAATTCTGGAGGTAAATCTAATCGGTAAGCCACTTCCCCAATTCTTTCAGTAATTTCAAATGGACCAATATACCTCGGACTGAGTTTACCTTGCTTCCCAAAACGTATGACTCCTTTCCAGGGCGATACTTTCAACATTACAAAATCCCCAACCTGAAACTCTAACGGTTTCCGACGTCGATCAGCATAGCTTTTCTGTCTGTCTTGAGCTGTTCTCAATTTATCCCGAATTTGGGTAATCTTATCTGCTGTTAACTGTACTATTTCTGGCCCTGCCAATTGCTTCTCCCCCACTTCATTCCAACATAGAGGCGTTCTGCATTTTCAACCATACAATACTTCAAACGGTGCCGCTTGGATGCTAGAATGATAACTGTTGTTGTAGGCGAATTCTATCAAAGGTAAATGTTTATCCCATGATCCCCCAAAATCCACTATACAAGCCCGGAGCATATCTTCTAAAGTCTGGATTGTTCTTTCACTTTGCCCGTCTGTCTGTGGATGATATGCTGTGCTCAACTTTATCTGCGTTCCCATCTCTTTTTGAAAGCTTCTCCAAAATCTAGAAGTAAAACGACTATCTCGATCGGAAATAATCGAGATTGGAATTCGATGTCGAGTTACTATTTCATTAATGTAAAATTTAGCTAAACGTTCCAAGGAATCAGTTTCTTTTATCGGCAAGAAGTGAGCAGACTTCGTCAATCTATCCACAATCACCCAAATCGAATCGAATCCCTTTGAGGTTCTAGGCAACTTGGTAATAAAATCAGTAGTGATCTGATCCCATTTCCACATTGGTATATCTAGTCGTTGTAACTGGCCAAACGGTTTCTGATGCTCAATCTTTACTTTCTTGCAAGTAGTACAATCTTCCACATACTTAGCAACACTTCTCTTCATTCCCGGCCACCAATAGAATTGTTTCAAATCTCTATACATTTTATTTGTACCTGGGTGAATAGAAAATCGAGATTGATGAGCCTCTTGTAGTACACGATCACGTAATACACCCAAACGAGGTACCCAAATTCTGTTTCCCATACACAACAACCCACGGTCATCTTTCCCAAGCAGTGCTGATATCCCAACCAACCGTTCTGACTTCAAACTTTCTTCTTGATAAGCATCTATTTGGCATTTCAATAATTCGTCAAAAATATTTGGAAGCAGTTCAGCTCGAAGAGATATTGCTTTTATCAGTCCACTCCTTTCTTGACGACTTAGCGCATCTGCCACCACGTTCGCCTTCCCGGGGTGATAAAGGATTTCACAATCATAATCATTTACCAATTCCAACCACCTTCTTTGCCTCATATTCAGTTCCTTCTGATCAAAAAGATGTTGGAGACTCTTATGGTCAGTGAAAATTTGACATTTAGAACCATAAAGATAATGTCTCCAAATCTTCAAGGCAAAAACAACTGCTGCTAGTTCCATATCATGAGTAGGATATTGTCTTTCATGATCCTTCTGTTGACGAGAAGCATAAGCAATCACCTTTCCACGTTGCATAAGTACACATCCCAAACCCAGCTTAGAAGCATCACTGTAGACCACAAAATCATCTGAACCTTCTGGCAATGCTAATATCGGCGCGCTGCAGAGTTTCTCCTTCAATATTCTGAATGCCTCGTCCTGTTCTGCCTTCCATTCAAACTTTAAATTCTTCCGAGTCAGCTTGGTTAATGGTGTCGCGATTCGAGAAAAGTCTTTTATAAATTTCCGGTAATATCCAGCTAGACCCAGAAAACTACGTACTTCGGTTGCTGTCTTCGGCGGTTCCCATCTTTCAATTGCTTCCACTTTCGCTGGATCGACTTGTATACCCTTCTCTGAAACTACGTGACCCAAAAACTGAACTTCCCGCAACCAGAATTCACATTTAGAGAACTTAGCGTACAACTTTTCTTTCTTCAATAACTCCAAAATCAAACGAAGATGTTGCGCATGATCCTCTTGGGATCGGGAATAAATAAGTATATCATCGATAAACACAATGACAAATTTATCGAGATAAGGCTTACATACCCGATTCATTAGATCCATAAAAGCGGCTGGAGCGTTCGTCAATCCGAAAGGCATTACTAAAAATTCGTAGTGGCCGTATCTTGTGCGAAATGCAGTCTTTAAAACATCCTCCTCCTTAACCTTCAACTGATGGTAGCCAGATCTGAGATCAATCTTGGAGAAGTAACAAGCTCCAACTAATTGATCGAAAAGATCATCAATTCTTGGAAGTGGATACTTGTTCTTGATCGTGCGCTTGTTCAACTCCCGATAATCGATACACATTCTCATTGAACCGTCTTTCTTCTTCACAAATAAAACTGGTGCACCCCATGGCGATGAGCTGGGTCTGATGAAGCCCTTATCAGATAAATCTTGAAGCTGTGACATCATTTCTTTCATCTCTGGTGGTGCTAATCTGTACGGCGCACGAGCGATGGGATCGGCTCCAGGCACCAGGTCTATTCCAAATTCTACTTGCCTAACAGGAGGAAGACTATTCAAGTCTTCAGGAAAAACCTCTGGGTATTCACTAACAATGGAAATATCTTCCAGCTTACACTTTTCAGGCCTACTATCTATCACATAGGCTAGATAGCTAGAGCAACCCTTATTAACACATTTACGGGCTTTTACCATAGATATAAGACTGGACTGATGATTCTTTCGATCTCCATAAATTACTACTGATCTCTTATCGGGTAAAACGACATGGATTATTTTCTTATCACAAACTATGTTGGCCTGATTCTCAGCTAGCCAATCCATTCCTACTACCACATCAAATTCAATCAAGGCTATTGGGAACAGTTGTATCGGTACTCCACACCCCTCTATGTCTATCATACAACAATCATAAATCTCTTTAACTGCCACTTGCTTATCATTTGCAGTATCTACTAATAAGGCATGTTTTAACATTTTAGGCTCTAAATGCATGTGAGCAGCAAAAGATGGAGACACAAAAGATCGGTTTGCACCAGAATCAAATAACACTTTAGCACGCGTGGAGTTTATGAAAAATGTACCTGTGACCACATCTGGAGTTTCCTCCACCTCTTTCGCTGTCATTTGAAATGTACGACCCCTCGTTCTGGGCGGTTCTATTCTTGGAACCACTGGTCTAGTAATGGTTGGCTTCCTCGATGTACCCCCGGATTGTATTCTACCCCACGGACAATCTGATTGAAGGTGATCCGGAGAATTGCACAAAAAGCAAAATCGTGTTACTCGACAATCTTTTACAACATGCCCAGTTTTCCCACATTTAAAACAAACCCGCGATTCCACTTGACAATTTCCCTGATGGTAGCGATTACATTTCGGACATGATCTTTCCGCTGGTCGGAACGACGGACTGTTATCAAACCTCTGGAATCTAGACCTCTTTGGATCCTGTGGCGGTCCTTCCCATTTCCTTTTCCCCAAGCTCTTATCACCGGCATCCCTTTTATTATCTCTTTCCACATTCTCGGCAGCATCCACCGCAGCTGTAAAAGTATCTGGCCTTGTTGCAGTCACCAATCTTCGAACTTCTGAATTTAACCCATAAATAAACCTCTCCATTTTCATCTTTTCTGTAGCAACATAATATCCTACAAAACGAGACTTCTCCAAAAATCGTGCAGTATAATCTCTAACCGACAGATTTCCTTGTTGTAGATTCATGAATTCTTCTTCTAACTGTCTGACAGCAGCTTGTGGGCAGAAGTGCGTTGTGAAAGCTAACACAAATTCCTCCCATGCAAAAGTAGTGTAAACATCCGTTCCTCTTGATTCTATATGAGCCTCCCACCAATACAGAGCATCCCCTTTCAGCATCGCAGCTCCATAAAGCACTTTGTCTTCTTCAGCACATTTACACGTCTTGAAGATGGCCTCTAGTTCTTTCAGCCACCTCATCGCCTTTACTGGATCTCGGTCTCCTGAGTATGTAGGGGGCTTACAACTAAGAAACATTTTATAGTCACACCTTTTCATCATCGGTAAGATAGTAGAAGTAAGTGGTATTTCAACTTCGTGTTCCGGATTTGATCTTTTAGTTTCATTGTGGCGATTATGTTCAAACATAGCTTGTATGTTATCTTGTAACCTTCCCATTTCTGCCATCAAATTGTCCCGTGTAACAAACTCTGTGCCCTGTGGTTGTGTTCTTCCTCCAGTTCGGCCCCCAGTTCCCCTTCCGGTACTGCCTCTACCACGATCTCCTCCTCTTCCCCCTGTTCCTATTGGTGGATTCCCTCCACCCGAATTCCTTCCTACTCTTTGATTCCTTTGTCTAGTGCCACTTGCCATTCTGTAGATTCAAACAAAGTTAATATACACATAAGCACATACCCTATATAACAAGGTATTCCAGTTCAAACATGCACCTGTAAAATCATAATTACACTGGCCTGGTGTAATTTGAAATTACCTTACATGATGTTCCTTCCACCTTTTATACTTAGCATCCCCAGGTTCTAAAAATAATAGGGACATCCTACTTCACATGCAGTTTAAGTCTAGGTACAGATACTAATACCTAAATCCCTTAAACTAGGGCTCTGATACCATCTGTAACGACCCGCATAACGAAACATACATATAACATACATTCCATAACATGTTTACAACAAAGTACTTCATCTTTCACATTTGGTCCCATCTAAAGTCTGAACATAAAAATTCATTACAACTTGATCCACTTTGAATTACATAGTAATAACAAAAATTATAACTACAAAAGCATCCGTAGCATCATGATGATAATCTTCTCCAAAGCTAGCCAACAAGTATTCTATTTACTTGTTCTTACTGGAATCACCACCTGGAATACATAATTTTTAAAACAGAAAATGAGGGTTAGACCTAAGGGTCTAGTGAGTAAATCCCTGACATTTGTAATTCATTAAAAACTCATTTATATAAAACACTATTTATATAAATACAAATACCACACACGTAAGATAATACCAACTAACAATTATTCATCATACCTGTCTCATTCCACCTTATCCCTCCACCAATGGCCAAATCAATTGGTTGCGAGCCAATTTATCACACCGGTCCAAAGCCCGGCCACGTATTATATTTTCATATAATACTCACGTAATTATAATATCCCATTATAATCACTCACGTATGACATATTCATACACTTATCACAATTCATTATTCACATATTGTATTCCAGTAAAAATACTCTTTAAAATAAAACTCACCTGATCTTTTAAGCAAGGTCCTTCAAACTTTCTTCAAAATAGATTATCTTTTAACCCAGATCCTTAATATCTGAAACAAATTAAAGCATACATACTCTTTAACACATAAACAGGAAAACCCAACTTTTCGCAACCCACTATTACGAAAAGTTCACTTTTCGCAACCTACAGTTGCGAGTTCCTCACTTTTCGCAACCAACAGATGCGAAAACCTCACTTCTCGCAACCCACAGTTGCGAGTTCCCTACTTTTCGTAACCAACAGATACGAAAACTTAACTATGCGCTTTAGCTGCTTGCGAAAAGTGGACTTTTCGCAACCAATGCTTGCGAATTCCTACTTTTCGCAAGAACACTGTTCATCGTCTTTTTCAGATAAGTTCAGTTCATTTTCAGGAAATCCAACTTTTCCCCAGATTGCACAAAAATGTTCTAACCCCCTTTTAACACTCTAAATTGCCACTAAAATACACAAATTCATCTAAGATTACCTAAACCCACCTCAAAATCCAAAAGAAACCTAATTCTTATAAAAGAGTGTTTGAATAAGATAATTACCTCTTTGATTTTACTGCACCAATACAAAATTCCAGCTGAAGTGTCTTTAATTCTTCTTCTTCTTCTACGGTTCTTTCTCTTTCTCTCTCTCAGCCGTGAACAATTTCACACACACACATACACTATTTGGGTTCTACTTTACTGTTTCAATTTGAGATATTTCTTTTATTTAGTATACTGAGTCGGTTTGTGTCTTAAAGGTTTGGGTAAAATACCCAACTAACCCTAAACTTGCTTTACTTGACAAATCACACCCTTAAGCTTCTATTATAAAATAAAAACTTATCCCTTAATTTCTTAATTCCACAAAATACGAAAATCAAGACTTATAAATTCCAATTTTAAATTAGATAAAATACCTGGTTATTACAGCAGGTTATTACCGAAGATTTATTAAAGACTTCTCAAAGATTGCTTTTACTTTGACTATGTTGACTCGTAAGAATGTGAAGTTTGTTTGGACTGAAAAGCAGGAGTCAGCTTTCAGAACCTTACGACAGAAGTTGTGTGAAGCTCCTATTCTTGCACTGCCAGAAGAAACTGAAGATTTGGTAGTCTATAGTGACGCATCGAAAATGGGTTTGGGATGTGTGTTGATGCAACGAGGTAAGGTGATTGCCTATGCTTCAAGACAACTGAAGGAACATGAAAAGAACTATCCTACCCACGATTTAGAATTAGCAGCCGTTGTGTTTGCTTTAAAGTTGTGGCGTCATTATCTCTATGGAACGAAGTGTACACTCTTCACTGATCATAAAAGTTTGCAGCATGTTTTTTATCAGAAGGAGCTGAATATGAGGCAAAGGAGATGGCTCGAGTTACTAAAAGATTATGATTGTGAATTGCATTACCACCCGGGTAAAGCAAATGTTGTAGTTGATGCCTTGAGTAGGAAAGAGTATAATGGGTGTTTGAAAACGACCAACGCCAGAATTGATGTAATGTCAAGTCTGATTGAAAGAATAAAAGCTGCTCAAGTGGAGGCTTTGTTAGAAAGCAACTTGAAAGAAGAAGTGATGAACAAGCAACATCTTCAGCTGACTGAAGATAGACGAGGGATTAAATTGTTCCAAGGCCGTGTTTGGGTACCTAAGATTGGAGGAAATCGGGAGTTGATTTTGGAAGATGCGCATAGATCTAAGTATTCTATACATCCGGGGAGTACTAAGATGTATAGAGATTTGAAATTACATTATTGGTGGCCGGCTATGAAAGTAGATGTGGCACGAATAGTAGAGAAATACGGAACTTGTTCGTTAGTAAAAGCAGAACACCAAAGACCATACGGAAGTTTTCAATTTTTGGAAATTCCGGAGTGGAAATGGGATAAGATTACTATGGATTTTGTGACAAAGTTACCAAAGACGCAAAGAGGTAACGATACCATTTGCGTAATCGTCGATCGTTTGATGAAGAGTGCTCATTTCTTAGCTATGAAAGAAGCGTCACCAATAGATAAATTGGCGAAGCTTTACATTGATGAAGTAGTGTCACGGCACGGTATACCGGTGTCTATTGTGTCTGATCGTGACAGTCGGTTTACTTCAAGGTTTTGGCAGTCGCTTCAAGAAGAATTGGGTACGAGGGTTAATCTAAGTACTGCTTATCACCCACAAACTGATGGCCAAAGTAAAAGAACAATACAGACTTTGGAAGATATGCTTAGATCGTGTGTGTTAGATTTTGGAGGAAACTGGGATTCACATTTGCCATTGGTAGAGTTTGCTTATAACAACAGTTACCATTCCAGTATTGGAAGAGCACCTTTCGAGGCATTATATGGTTGGAAATGCAGAACTCCGGTGTGCTGGTTAGAAGCCGGAGAGAAACAGTTTGTTGGTCCGGAACTTGTGCAACAAACCGTGGATAAAGTGAAGGAAATTCGGCAGCATATGAAAGCGGCTCAAGATAGACAAAAAAGCTATGCTGATCCGAAAAGAAGACCAAAAGAATTTCAAGTTGGGGAGCGTGTCATGCTTAAAGTATCCCCATGGAAAGGTGTGATACGGTTTGGAAAGCGTGGGAAGTTGAGTCCTCGTTTTCTAGGACCTTTCACTATCACCAAAAGAATTGGTCTTCAGCCTTATCAACTGGATCTTCCACCTGAGTTGGAAGGGATCCATAATACTTTTCACGTGTGTTATCTTCGGAAATGCTTAGCCGAAGAACAAGATGTGATTTCACTTACTGATGTAAGGGTGGATGAAGAGAGCCGATGCGTTGAAGAACCAGAGGCAATCTTGGAAAGGTCAGTTAAGAGGTTACGAAGTGGTAAAGAGGTGTCTATGTTAAAAGTACAATGGAAACACCATCGAGGTGCTAACGTGACGTTAGAAACGGAGGAAGATATGAAGAATAGATATCCCCATTTGTTTGCTTAGCTTTGATTTCGGGGACGAAATCATTTTCAAGTTGGGGAGTATTGTAACATCTCGAATTTCCGTTGTATTATTTGTGAATATAATATTAACCATAAGGGTTATTTTGTATTTAGAACAAAGTATGGAGTTAATGTGAAAATTAACTTGAGGGTTTGTTGTGTCATTCCTTTAAAGTTAGGGGTGTAGTTGGTATGTTGAGTTATGACACAGCAGTGTTTTATCAATATGTGTCACACAATTAGTCTTAAGTGACTAATTGTGCGTGTGTGTGTTTACTCAGTAAATAGAGAAGAGAGAAATCGAGAGTGAGAGATAGAAAGAACGAGAAGAAGAGAAGAAATTGGTTTGGATTTGAGGTAAGAAACCTGATTTATACTACTGATTTCTTGTATGAAAGGTATTTGATTATAGAAATTCTGTGTTTAGCTGTTGATTAAACTGAGGATTTGGGTTCAGTGAAGAACGCAGTGTCCAGAATATTTCAAGTGAGTTTATTCACTTCTTCTTAAAATTAGCCATTAAAATTGATATAGATATTTGTTAAACTATGTCAGAATGCTTTGGTATGGGTTAATTGCAAATTAATAGGCTTATTTAGAAGTTTTTGTAAACTGGCTTAATGAAGAAGACGATGAACAGTGCTCGCTAAATGTTCACTTTACGCAAGCCACTGTTGCGCAAAATGAGTATCTCGCAAGCCACGGTTGCGAAAAGTAGAGTATTTCGCTACTGTTGGTTGCGAAAAGTGGAGTATTTCGTGACAGTTGGTTGCACAATTCTCCTTCTGTGACAGAACTGATTCTTTTAAATTTATCGATAGTTGTAAGGACTTGTTTAATCAGTAATGAGCCCAAATAGATGACTTTGAGTTATGCTATGATGATCCCCATGCTAAATGGCAAAGAGGGGATAGTTAAGAAGTCGAGGTGACGAGGTTATAAATATTCTTTATAAATGTATATATAGAATATGTTTTGAAATGTAAAATAGTGTATGTTATGCATATACCGTAGTAAGAGCTATAATACTTATGTATTATGTCGTGTTGCTAAAAATAGGCATCCGGTCATCGGGGGCACCTTAGTACGGTATAATGGGAACCGATTACTAGCCATTGACCAAAGGGATGTAATTTTTAGTAATTGAGTGTACCTTGAATCATCGGGGGTCCCGGTTGTGTATCGCTATATATTAATCCCATTGGGACCATTGATTCTGAGGTGGGGAGGACGTGAAGTGTGGAATAGGCAAATTTAGATTTGTAATTCCCATTTCGAATGGAAGATCGGAGATTTCCATTTTTAGGGAAGATCAGAGATTTCCCAACTGTGAAAGGAAGATTAGAGATAGGCATAAAGTAATTTGTAATCTCTACTTCCGAATTAAGAAATACGCAGGTTTTGACTTGTAATTTCTTGGATAAAAGTATTGACTTTAAATCTGGGAGGATTTATGGTATACTCTTGGTAGTGATCTTATGGCTAGATGAATTGGTCATAAGTATGGGAGTGAGGTAGATTCCCAGTGTTGAAAGGAGTTGTTGTACGGTAAGATGGTTGAGAACAGGTTTGATTTATCTGTTGATATTTTAATTGTTAATTTTAATTTGATTTGAATACTCTCACTAGGCGAAAGCCTAATGTTTCAAGTTGAATTTTCTTACCAGGTACAAGCTCCGGGAAGTAGCGGGATTGTGTGATGAGGACTTTTGAAAAGATTCAAACTTAGAGATGACGGAGGATCTAGTTATTCTTTTGATGTTTTGGGACATGGACTAGATAACTTAGTTAATCTGATTATGTTGTATGATTAGATTAATAGGTTATTTGAGTTAGATGATTTGTGTATAAAACCTTTACTATTGATCCTCAGGTTAATAAAGTTTGAAGTTTTATGATCATAACTTGTGTATTATTTAAGTTTTAAATTAGCCCTGTTTTTAGGGTGTTACATTAAGTCTAGGCATGCTAAGGTCAATATCTAGTTCACTTAAACTAAAGCTCTGATACCAACTTGTAATACCCCAAAAATTGGGATAAATAAAAACTTCCATAAAACGGAAGAGTGATACAAATTGTCCATAAGAGCCTCCGAAAAATGGGGAAATAATGTTCAACACTGAAAAGTTAATTACAAATAAAGGAATTTAACGACAACCAACTAATGTAATTCCACAATGGGTAAAAGATTACAAAAAGGGGTGTCGCCTCTAATACAAGATATACTCCGTATGGTCGGTGTGTCGTCAAAAGAAAGTATCACCCCCAAGCTCACACTAAAGACCATCTAGGCCTTCTTATCAACGGCACCACTAGAACACTAGGTACACATTAAACACCAAACAAGTGTTAGGCCAAAAAGCCTAGTGAGTTGAACAATCAATATTTCATGCAATATCACATAATCATGGTTCATATAAATGAATATTCACAATTGAAATCAATGGGGGAGACCCAACACACCAAATCAAGTTACACCTTAAGAGACAATATACCTAAGTGTCTACTCCCACGAGCAACACCACAAAGGCCGGCATAATAGGGACTACCTCCAAGGCATTACCCCAAAGGCGGAGATCTAGGCACATACCTCCAAGGTGGTGCCCAAGACTATATCCTCCTAGTGCCTACTTAATGATTAATCCAAGATGCAAATATCATTAAACGACTACTCCAAGTAGTATACATATATCAATATGTATAACATTCTCTTAAAACATGGTCCAACCGTCCCATTAGATAAGTATTTCCACATGGTTATCAATAGACCATGAATACAAACTCATTAAGCACATAAATCCTATATATATATATATATATATATATATATATAATTCCAAGGCATGTCCTCATATATATATAAATGTATAAGCATGAGCAAAAGCAATAAGTTTACCAACACATGTAACAATACCCACATTAAGACAAAATATCATCATTAAGCTATGCATATGTTGTTGGTCCCGGAGGGGTTATACAAGTTTGAAGAAGAGGGGGTTCAATACAAACACACAGATTTTACTTTTCTAAATTGTTTATTGATATGTATCAAACAATTTACAACTTGTTGCGGAACAAGATTAAGGAGTAAACCTAATCTAAACAAGTTAAAAGAAACACTAAGATTTTCTTGCACTAGAAATAAGAAAGAAAGGAGATAAGAATATTAAAGACTAATATTCTAACACAAAGTAGTAGAGAGAAGAAGATGGCCAAGCACTTCATTTCTGAAGTAGGTTTCTTCTTATATATTGCATGTATTTAATGCATATCAGTACAACTTTACACGTGGCAGCAGCTGATTGGTTGCATGGTTTGACCTTTGTAGACAACCTAGTAGCCGCATGATGAACAGTGTAGAATCAGAGTTGGTTGTACGATTCTGGACAAAAGGGATGTCCATTCTAACATTTCATACGGAGGCGTGCAAGGTGGTAAAACAAAAGTAACTTGTAGAGGAACCTTCATGATCAGCGTTCGCTGAATAGATCTTTATCAGCGAGTGATAAAGTTCAGCGTTCGCTGAAGTCTTCTACTTGAAACTTCACGTTGAGTGGACAAATCTTGGCTTCGCTGATATCCGCATCAGTTCATTATTAGACTTGTCGCTGGTTCTTTGGCTTGATCTTCGACTTCAGCGTGGAACATGATTGACGTGAAACTTGTCTTCAGGGATCATAAGTAAACAACTAAGATTATCAGCGATCATCAACAAGACTGAACAGGCTCAGGTCTCATAGATGAATAGTATCGTTGAATGTGTAATTTAAAGCATATGTTTTCATCAGCGATACCAAACAGACTTAGTATATTCTTTGATGACAAAACATTAATACATATTGTCTAGTTACAATTTTCACTAAGTGATTCTTAGAGAGTCATTATCAAATCACTGAGGGTTTAGATCAACAATCTCCCCCTATTTGATGATGACATAGCAATAAAAGAAAATTGCTAACTATGAAAGCATAAGGATAAAAAGAACTCATAAAATATTTGTCCCGTTTACTGCTTTCTGGGATCTTTTAAGTACTGATGGAGTAAAGTACATTAGCTGAAATTTTTCTTTAAACTTCGTATAAGTTACAGAGGGAAGTAGAAAAATTACAAGTACAGCAAATAAATTTACAAGTACAAAAGATATAAGTTGATAAAGATAGAAGAATTACAAGGAATCCTATCAGCTATACAGGTTCATCCTTAACAAGAAGTTCATTAAGGGATTTTGTGGTAGGGATCATCCAATCAGGGACTTCTTGTCCAATATCCCGTCTTCGCTTAGCTTCTGTAAATATCAGGGGCTTGAAAAAGTATCTGAGAAGATCATCTTTAAAACCACACCAATAGACGAGATCCCTGAGCTGTTCAATAGCAGCAATGGGTAGCTCAGAGACGCGTTAGAAGCATTCTCGTCCATCGTAGTCTCTGAAGAAGATGCCATAAGTAATGCTTAGGACTTTTCCAGGGATGAAGCGTTCACCAGGGGGAAGGGAGATATCAAGCAGAGAGAGATCAGGTTCAGGACCAAGGACTTCAGCACGTGAAAAGCCAATTCCGGTTTTGTTTCGTATAGGAGGACCTGAGTCTGAAGATATTATGTTTTTCTTTGCAGAGGCCCTTCTACGTTGACCTAGATTAGGAGGAGGATGAGGAATGTCCACAGCGGATGTCACTAAGTCGATTTGTTTGTTCAGAGCATTTTCGACATAGGATTTGAGTTTTGATCGTGACTGCTGAATGGCTATCTGCATCTACAACCATTCTGATAGACCGAATTTGTCGATCCATGAAGTATAGATGGTCCCCTGATATTCACCTTGTTGATTCTGGAAACATGACATCGAAAATTGATTCGTTCTTTGCACCATTCCAATGTAGAGTCAGAGACCTTGGTTTTCTTTTCGACGATCTTTTTGGCGTCCTTCCACAGTTGACGTTGAACATCAATGGGATTCTTCTTCAGATCAGGGTCTTTCACCGAACGTTGGACGAGCTCAATAGCATAAGCTTTGTCTTTTTCTTCAGATCTCTTTCGTTCGACGAGTTGTTCTTCAGCTTTGAGGTGTTCAGCGAGTTCTTTTCTAGATATTTTGAATCGAGGAGAATGAAAGATTCCCTGATCCTCAAACTGTTTGATCATTGCTTCTCTCTTTTTCTGATCTTCTGCACTTAGCTCTTGAGGAGCCAATGAAGGTCTACTTTTGTGAGAGAGCAGTTCTTCTTCTGGTTCATCAGTCTCAGCGAGGTCTAAGACTGGGATTATTTCTTCAGCGCTTGGAGCTGGAATTATTTTTGTTGTAGTAGCTGGAGGAACTTCAGCTGGATCCTCAAGCAGGGGAGAGGACTAGCTGAAACACAACGATCGTTTAAGTAAGATCATTTGGGAAAGAAAGAGATAGAGAAAAGAATGAGGTTTAAGTGTATAGAGGTTTTATGGAGAGGAGAACTGAGGTTGAGAAGGGATAGAGGAGGGATGCAGTGTAAGGGAAGAGAAGATATTGTACCTGACAAACTGGCTTTCTTTAAAGGATAGTCAGATTGCCTTCTACAGCGAGGCCTTTATTTTTGCCTTTGTCAGCTTCAATTGGTGCAGGCTTTGTCTTTGTCCCCTCCCCTGATGATTCTTTTATCACAACCCCTTTTTGAGCAGGGGTCCTTCCAGGTTGGACGAAGAAGTCGACGTCATCATCATCATCATCATCATCATTGTTAGATGATACTGATGGTTCGTCGTCATCGATATCGACGTCTTCATAGTCTTCTTCTTCTTCTTCAGATTCGACCTCATCATCATAAGGTTCGGTGACATCAGCTTCAGTTTCAGCTTCCTCATCGAGTTGCTCCCCCTCAAATTCGGAGGGAGGTTTCTCGGTTCCCTCAGGGTTTTCAACTCCCTGAGGTTTTCAGCAGCGTCAAAAATAATACCCTCCCTTCAGATGTTTGGGGAAGGTCTTCTTGATTTTTCTTCTCCCCCTCAACATTATGGGGAAGGTCTTGATCCTTCTCCCCCTCTTCCACATGATGGATGGGGGAGGAAACAGAAGCAGCATCAGCAGTTTTTGGGTCACTGTCTTCTAGGCCAGTGATCCCCATGAAGGTTTCAATCACTGTTATTCTGTCTTCTAGACCAAAAATAGAAGGACTGATCTGTTGAAGATTTTCTCGATCAGCCTGAGTGAAGTGAGATGGAGTACAAGTTGGTGCGTTCAGGAGATCAAGAATTTGCTGCAGTAGATTCTTCACAGTGCTCACCTCTGTGGTTATAGTAGATACCTCTTCCTGAAGATTTCCAACCACTGTCTTCAATGATGTGACTTCATTGGGCAGGGCTGTAAAGTTGGTAGAGAGGGTGTTGTTGGTGAAGTTGAGATTGTTGATGGAAATGGAGTTCTCAGCGAGAGTAGTAGCAAATTGTGAGACACTACCTTCCACCTTTTCCATGTCAACACTGGAAGCTTTGCCTTTCACCTCATCAGTGAGCGTCTTGAGAGCCTCTCCAACGTTTGTAACCACTGAAAAGTTTGTAGAGAGGGTGGTGGTGAGAGATTCCACCTTGTTGGATAGATCCGTGAGCGATGTGTTGATGTCGCCCAAATTAGGACCTGAAAAGGTTGGGAACTTGTGAACAAAGGAAAGCTCAGAAGTTTGGGATTTTGAGAGAGAAGTGTTTGGAGTTATGTGTATACCAGCGAGATGGTTTATGAAGTCCTCGAAGTCTCGATGGCCTATCAATGTTTCCATGTCGTCTTCCAGTGTACCTTTACGCTGAGAAGTGCCCGCAGGTCCTATGTTCGTATCCATCATCCTCTGTAAAGTTTCAACAGATGTATCTTGGAGGATGATGTTTGTTGAAGAGAATGGGGGAAAATAGGTGGAGTGTCCAAAGAGAGAGTGGGAGGAACGATGGTTGAGAAGAGGGATTTGGTAAGAGGTTCAGCGTTGGATCCACTGAGAATTGCTTCTGTGGTACTTAGAGGTACTGAGGGAGGGAGGTTATGTTCCAAGTTAATAACCTCAGCGTTTAGAGACGCTGGAGTTGGTATGGAAGGGGTGGATTCAGCAGCTATGGCAGAGCGTACCACTGAACTATTCAACGGCTCTTGTGAAGAGAGAACCGTGGAGTCTTCATCCTGGGAAGGCTTGGGGGTTGCTCCTTGGTTTTCTTGGCCTTAGGAGCACCAAGAGTGGTTGTAGATTGTTTTCTCTTTCGAGGAATGGAGGTTGCAGTTGGGGTATCAGCGGTTGGGATTACCGCTGAGGTAGTTGCAGAAGTAGAAGAAGTAAGAGGTTTTAGAAGAGATAAGAGAGTAGTAAGACGTACCTCGTTTTGCATGGGAGAGTAGTCGAGGACCTTAGGGCCAACCTATGAGAGTTTCAGGTCGCCCACCTTCAGGTATTTGTCTCTGAGCCATTGTAGAAAGAGAGCGCTGACAAATCGAGGATATGGAACAATCTTTTGCCTTTTTGCTTCTTCGACTCTCGATATCATATCGTCAAAGATGATTTTGGCCCAATCGATGTGTAGGCCCTTCAGCAGTGCATACCCCATAGCCTGCTGGGGTTTGGAGGCTTGGTCAGTGGAACCAACCTTAACTGTCATGTAGCTTATCAGATGAGCGAAGATGAAATTCATCTCGCTGGGCATTTTGGATTCCTTGATCATGGTCAGCTTCTTCTCAGGGAGCTTGTCTCTCCCTGTTTCCCACACATACTGCATTGCATCGAAGAATGCAATGAGTGCTTCTCTGTCCGCTGGGTTTTTGGGATTTGGTAGAGGAACAAAGCGTTTTTCTTTTGTGCTGGCAGGGAGGTTTAGGGCACACCTGATAGTACCATGTGTGATCTTGGAGGTACCATGTTCAGTGTCAAAAAGGATTACCTTGATTTCCTTTTTGGGGTCTTTGGTGAAGGTGATCATAGCTCTTCTGGAAGTATACCAGAACTGAGCGAGTAAGTTTTTGTTTGCGGGAGGTGTGATGGTCAGAGCTGTGGATAGAAGGCAGGTCTTAAGAAAATTCACAGCGTCGTCTAGGTGTGTGATTTGTTTCCTCGGAGGGAAGTTAAAGAGGGCATAAGGGTTGTTGCCTTGAAAGTTGATTTGCTCGAATTTGAACCCAACCTGAGGAGCTGGAGTGAGTTCAGTTCTTTTAGGAGTAGTAGGAGACTGAGTTGAGGGAGCTTTAGTAGATGCCATTTCTGTTTATAATTACAAACATGAAGAAAGATAAAGAATAAAGTCTTAATGTGGAAAGATTTTCCAAAATAAGATGTTTTTGGGTTTTGCACATTCCATTCAGACAAAAGATATCTTAATGGAGATTAAGGTTTTTCTTGTTTTGAAAAAAGAGTACAAAACATAGTGAACATTTGTTTTCCAGTTTCTATTTAAAGAAGAGATTCTGGAAAAACATATGAAGATGCAAGTTTAAGATTTTTGTTTTAAACTTGAAGAACAATCTGTTTCCAGATTGTGTTCATAAAATCATGAAGAGAAAATGATTTCATTTTGAGAAAGTTCATTTGTTTGATCTTATAAAAACAAGGATAAGATCTAAAACAAGTTTGTAAAGGTAAATAATAAGAAGATTAACCTTTGATGTTGAAGATGAAGATGAACAGTTTTCTGGAGAAAAAGAGTTCGAATGCAATAGTTGTCCTTGTTTGAAGGAGATGATATTCGCGTAAAAGGTAAAAATTTAAACCACAATGGGTTTATATAGTGAGAGTAGAGAGAGAAAAACTATGAGCGGGAAAGTTTTTCATGATGACACAGACACGTCCCTTGAATTTGATTGGTCAAGGAAGACGAAACGGGCGAACGTGTCAGACAAAAAGCGTGTCATGGTCTATCCATTTGATGATGTCACAAACGTCCTTTCATATTTTAGGATGTCTCTGAGGATTTTGAAAACTCAGGGACATTTTGAAAACATGAAGCACTGAATAGAAATATCAGTGAGATTTAGAAATTTCAAAAGTATCACTGAAAGGAAGAGATATTCAGCGATGCAATTTGTTTTTGAAATCTTGCATTCATAGGCGAACGTCAGCGAGCAAGAAAGAATATACCTTGATATCAGCGAATCAATTTGTTCAGAGAGTAGATGATTTATGGGGTTATATAAGTTCATTTTATTATTGTTGATCAAATGTGAACCGCTGAAGATTTTACTCTTCTAAGTTCAGCATTCCAAGCTCGCTGATGAGAAAGTTGAATCTTGTCTCATCAAGAGGTTTGGTGAAAAGATCAGCTAACTGAAAGTCAGTTGGGATAAAATAAAGTTCTATATCACCATTAATCACATGATCCCTGATAAAATGATACCTGATTTCGATGTGTTTGGTCTTTAAATGTAGCACTGGATTGTTGGCTATAGCGATGGCACTAGTGCTGTCGCAATAGATTGGAATTTTGGAGAGCTGAAGGTCATAGTCCAGTAGTTGATTTCTCATCCACAAGACCTGAGAACAACAGCTTCCAGCGGCTACATATTCAGCTTCAGCGGTTGAGGTGGACACTGAGTTTTGCTTTTTACTAGTCCAACTCACCAGCTTTCCACCCAGGAGCTGACAGCCTCCTGTGGTGCTTTTCCTATCCAATTTGCAACCTGCAAAATCACTATCTGAATAGGCGATTAGATCAAACCCTGAGTCTTTGGGATACCAAAAACCTAGGCTTGGAGTACCCTTAAGGTAACGAAAGATTCGCTTTACAGCAATCAAATGAGATTCCTTAGGTTCAGCTTGATATCGTGCACACAGACAGGTTGCGTACATAATATCAGGTCGTCTAGCTGTAAGATACAGAAGAGAGCCGATCATCCCACGGTACGCTGTGACATTAACAGGTTTCAGAAGGATCCTTGTTTAGTGTCAGCGGCGGTGCCATAGGGGTTTTCATAGCTGAACTCTGAGTTAAATCAAATTTCTTCAGCATATCCTTAACATATTTTCCTTGGTGAATGAAAGTTCCTTTTTCACTCTGTTTGATTTGAAGACCTAGGAAATATGTTAGCTCACCCATCATACTCATTTTATATTCATCTTTCATTTTATCAGTGAAACGAGTACAAAGATCAGGGTTAGTGGAACCAAATATAAAATCATCGACATATATTTGAACAAGAATAATATGACCTTTTACTTTCCTGAAAAATAGAGTTTTATCGATTTGACCACTCTCAAATTTTTCAATATGGAGATAAGTAGAGAGAGTGTCATACCATGCACGAGGAGCTTGCTTTAAGCCATAAAGTGCTTTATCCAGCTTATATACATAATATGGATGTTTAGGATCAGTGAATCCGGGAGGTTGTTCCACGTAGACTTCTTCGTTCAGCTTTCCATTGAGGAATGCTGACTTAACATCCATTTGATAAACTTTGAAGTCTTTGTGTACAGCGTAAGCTAAGAATAGATGAATGGTTTCGTGTCTTGCCACTGGAGCAAATGTTTCGTCGTAATCTATACCTTCCTCTTGTCTGTATCCCTGAGCAACAAGACGAGCCTTGTTGCGGGTTACTATTCCATGTTCATCCAACTTGTTTCGATAGACCCATTTAGTGCCTATCACTTACTTGTCGGATGGTCTGGGAACGAGCTTCCAAACTTTGTTTCTTTCGAATTCTGTTAGCTATTCTTGCATAGCGCTGACCCAGTTTGGATCTCTGAGGGCATCATCTGTTTTTTTTGGTTCAATCAGAGAAATAAAGTTAACAAATAAACAAATGTTACCTGCACTTCGTCGAGTCTGAACACCAGCGTTTGGATCACCAAGAATCTAATCAATAGGGTGATTTATAGTCCATCGCTGAGCCGGAGCATAAGTCGCTGACTCAACCTGAACTTCTGGAGGAGCTGAAGATGAGGCTTCAGCAAGTTCTGGTATTTCAGCCAAGAGAGGAAGAGGTTCATATGTCATTTCATTCACTGATTGTTGAGAAGTAGATGGTATGTCTGAGATAGAAGGTTCAGAAGCAGGCATAGTGTTAAGAGGAACAGCTGAGACCCATGATGTTTCAGCTTCACTTGTATGTATGCTTGGGATGATAGTAGGGTCATCATCTTCAGCGGGATGAGTATGAGATGGAGGAGTGGGAATATCTTCTGAATCACCAAGATGAGAAAACATCCATTGATTCAATTCTTCAGTATCAGCAGAAGGTCTAGAGTTCGCTGAACGGGATTCGTCAAAAGTGACGTGGATTGTTTCTTCTACAGTTTGTCTTCTTCTATTGAAGACTCTGAAGGCTTTGGAGACTGAGGAGTATCCAAGAAAAATTCCATCATCAGCCTTAGGAGCAAACTTTCCAAGGGCATCTCTGTTTTTCATTATGAAACACTAACATCCAAAGATGTGAAGAAAGCTAATTGAAGGCTTTCTCCCATGGAAGAGTTCATAGGCTGTCTTCTTGAATCTTTTAACAATCAGCGGCCTGTTTTGAGTGAAACAAGCAGTGTTGACAGCTTCTGCCCAAAACTGAGTAGGTAGATGAGAATCGCTGAGCATTGAACGTGCAGCTTCGATGATAGTTCGATTTCTTCTTTCAGCGACTCCATTTTGTTGCGGTGTTCTCACTGCGGAAAAAGTTGTGAGAAATACCCTTGCTTTCAAAGAAGGAATCAACGGAACTGTTTTTGAATTCAGTCCCATGATCACTCCTTATTGAGCGAACGGTCATGTTGTTCAGGACTTCCATTTTCCTGATAAAAGTGATGAGTTCTTCAGGGGTGTCACTCTTAGAACGGAGAAACATTACCCAGGTATAGCAAGAGAATTCATCAACTATGACCAACGTATATTTCTTTCCAGCGATGGATTGTTTGTTAACAGGGCCAAACAAATCCATATGAAGAAGTTGTAGAGGAGATGACACTGAGGAAACTTGCTTAGACTTGAAGCTTGCTTTGGTCTGCTTGCCTTTCTCACACGTTGAACATAAGGACTCTTTGGCGTATGAGTGTTGAGGTAGACCAGTGACTAACTCTTTAGAAGAAAGAGTATTCAGTGTCTTGAAGTTTAGATGAGAGAGCCTCTTATGACATAGCCAGTTGACATCAGATGAGGCTTTTGAGAAGAAACACGAGTTCTCAGTGGTTGTAGACTCCATGTTTATAACATAAACATTTTCCATACGGTATCCGCTGAGAGCTATCTTCTCCTTTTTTTCAGTGACAAAGCAGGATTCCTTGGTGAAAATCACTTTGTTATCCTTGTCACACAGCTGACTGATGCTTAAAAGATTGTGCTTCAGTCCTTCAACATAGGCGACTCTTCTGAAGGTTGTTATACCATTAGAGAGTACACCAAACCCTCGGGTATGGCCTTTTCCGTTTCCACCGAAGGTTATTGAGGGACCCTTCTCTTCCTTGTATTCAGTGAGCAGGTTTGTCTTTCCAGTCATGTGTCTAGAGCATTCGCTATCGAGATACCAGATACCCTTCTTAACCTGCAAACAAAGGAAGATTAGTTTGACTTGGGCACCCATTTTACCATGGGCCCACACTTGTCAGTGGTGGTAGAGGAAGTGGAAGGTTCAGTACTCTTCGCAGCATTTGAAGATTCAGCTTCTAAACTATTCTTCACTTTGGTTAATTTCTTAACCTCAGTGGTAGTTTTCACCTTAACCTGATTTGCACCATGATTGGTCTTCTTTGCCTTGGGGGCAGTGATCTTCACCTTAGCTAACTTTTCAGCTTTGGTGGCTGTGGGGCACTTACTAGCAATATTGTCAGGATCGATTCCAAACAAGAATAACTATACTTAGAAATCAGAATTAAAGAAATAAAGAATCTTGCGGAATAGAACTTTAATTCAAATACACTCAATGAACAACTAATCAGAAAACACAATCTGTTTGTATTCAATGCTTCAACTCACAAGTTTACAACCAAACCTCAATCTTGTTGAACAGGCTCAACAAGACGAATTCTACTTCTCTAGAAATAGGGTTCTAAACCTTGAGGTTAACTCTCTCTAAAACAAAAACGAATTCTGAAATCTCTCGTCCCGAATAGCTATCTATCAACATCTATTTATACTAAATAATTACAAGATAACTATCAAAACAAAATTGATCTTCAGAATATTCTTTCATGCTTATCTTCAATCATTCCATCTTTATCTCCAACATTCTTGCATTCCATAATTATGATCACCAGCAGTATTAACATCGTTATGCACAAGCAGTACTAACATTGTTCCAGCAGCATTAACTTTTACTAGCAGTACTAACCTTGCTCTGGCAGTAGTATTGTTGTTCTGGCAGTACTAATGTTGTTCTGGCAGTACTAACATTGTTCTGGCAGTACTAACGTTGTTCTGGCAGTACTAATGTTGTTCTGGCAGTACTAACGTTGTTCTGGCAGTACTAACGTTGTTCTGGCAGTACTAACCATACTTAGCAAATCTTCACTTCCCAACAAATATGATTGGTAAGTCCACAGTGATAACATTTCCTATAACTAAAAGTAGCTTTAGGACCATTTGCATGCTTAGCCGTTAATTTTAAATGAGCAGGGCCAGCACCAAGTATACCTTTGGCATTGGAAATGGGAGGAACAATCAGTTCTTCAGATTTCTTACCAATAATATCCACTCTGATTCTAGGAGTAGATCGCTGAATGAATCCAGGGATCTTGTTCTTAGAAGTAGAGTGATAAGTCACTGTAGCTTTAGAAGCATTCAGCTTAGGTACAAAGGTACCCTTCTGAGGTTTTTGGTTGAAAACCTTTTCTTTTCCTTTACCTTTAGGGATAAAGGTAGGTTTTTCCTCAAGGATGGGAGTTTTTAAAGAGGAACACTGAGACGAAGAAGTGTCAGGGATAGAGGACACGAACATTCCAAACTTAAGCATGGAATGATCAGTGGTTGGTTCTAGAGTATCAGCTTTGTAACTAAGACCACGTTTGTCACTCAAGGGAATCTGAGACTTTATTATCTCAGTGATCGTTGTTGAGGATTTACACCATCCTTTAACAGTAGCCTTTTCAGCTCTTAATGCAGCGATAGCTTCTTCACGTTCGATTTTGACTATCTGATTTATATGGACCTGATCTTTTAAATCTTCTTCAATTTTAGAAAGCTTTTCTATTTGAAGGTGACATTTTTAAGCTGTTCAGCGAGATCAAGATTTTGATTTTCAACTATGGTCTTGCCATTCATGGCATCATATAAATTTATAGTCAGGAGTTCAATTTTTCGAAGACTATCAGCTTCATTAATATCTGAAATATTAGTAAAGAAAGAAGTTGATACCTTAGAGGTAGAAGATGAAGCAGAGGGAATTTCAATTTGTTCTTCCTCTTCTTCTATTTTTGCCATGAGGCAGAGATTGGCCTCATCATCATCTTCTGAGTCAGATGATTCTTCAGTGTCAGAGGCATCCCAGTCGAAGTCAGCGACCAAGCCTTTGCCTTTCCTCTTAAAGCTTTTCAGCTTTGAATATTTTTCTTTCAGCTTCTTGTATTTGTCATCTCTAGCCCTGGGGTTAGAGGATTTCTTGTAGGATGAAAATGAGGGTTTGAAGACTTTCTTAGACATGCATTCACTAGCAAAGTGTCCTACTTTCTCACAGTTAAAGCAGGTAGCAGTAGCCTTATCAACAGGGGTTGATGCTTTTCGCTTGTCAGTGAGTGCAAGAGGTTTATTCCTTCTGAAGTTACTCTTTCTAGCGAATCTCCTAAACTTATTAGCCAGGAGTGCCAGAGATTCATCAAGATCTGAAGATTCAGCATCTGATGAGCATTCAGAGTTAGTTTCCAACTCAGTGATAGTGAGAGTTGATCGCTGAGTGGAGGGTAACTCTTAGAGTAAAGCAACAAGGGTGCTTTTGGAATCTTTTACAAGATTCTTCTTCAGATGACACGACTGCTCATGATTGAGCATAGTGCCAAATAAGGTAGAGAGAGTCATAGATTTTAGATCCTTTGATAGCTTGAGACACATTGAATAATTATCCCAGCTTTCTGGTAAACATTCTATGAACTTTGTCAGGATCTCAAAGTTAGAATATTCCTTACCAACGGTTTTCAGATCAATAATTAAATAGTTAAACCGCTGATGTGCTTCAGAGAGAGATTCATTCTTACCACAAATGAAGCTTTCGTACTGACTTACCAGGTTGATCTTTCTTGAGTCCTGGACTTCAGACGTACCTTCATATTGAACACAAATTGTGTCCCACATGGCTTTGGAGGTTTTTAGGTTCATGACGGAATGGTAGACTTCTTCAGGAAGGGACATAGAGAGGATGGATCTGGCTTTAGTGTCGATAGCCACTTTCTTCTTATCTTCATCAGACCAGTTATGAATTTCCTTGGGAATGATTCTTTCAGGAATGGCAGCTCTAGTAGTAGTGCCTGGAACTTCAGGATCAATTCTCACAGGATATATGGTCCATTTTCGATATAATGGGGCATAGTAGGGTCTACACATTCTAAGAAGAGTATCATCCTATTTTTCCACAGATTAAAGTTATCTCTGGAAAATCTAGGGGGTTTTGCACGAGAACCATTGTCAATGTAGTTTGTGTTTGTGTTATTAGCCATTATGGAAAATAGCAAGGAAGAGAAAAGATTAGTATAAGCAAGATCTTGTTTATGAGATTAAACAATCTTCTCTGATACCACTTGTTGGTCCCGGAGGGGTTATATAAGTTTGTAGAAGGGGGGGGGGGGGGGGGGGGTTGAATACAAACACACAGATTTTACTTTTCTAAATTGTTTATTGATATGTATCAAACAATTTACAACTTGTTGCGGAACAAGATTAAGGAGTAAACCTAATCTAAACAAGTTAAAAGAAACACTAAGATTTTCTTGCACTAGAAATAAGAAAGAAAGGAGATAAGAATATTAAAGACTAATATTCTAACACAAAGTAGTAGAGAGAAGAAGGTGGTCGAGCACTTCATTTCTGAAGTAGGTTTCTTCTTATATACTGCATGCATTTAATGCATATCAATACAACTTTACACGTGGCAGCAGCTGATTGGTTGCATGGTTTGACCTTTGTAGACAACCTAGTAGTTGCATGATGAACAGTGTAGAATCAGAGTTAGTTGTACGATTCTGGACAAAAGGAATGTCCATTCTGACATTTCATACGGAGGCGTGCAAGGTGGTAAGACAAAAGTAACTTGTAGAGGAAACTTCATGAGCAGTGTTCGCTGAATAGATCTTTATCTGTGAGTGATAAAGTTCAGCGTTCGCTGAAGTCTTCTATTTGAAACTTCACGTTGAGTGGACAAATCTTGGCTTCGCTGATATCCGCATCAGTTCATTAGTAGACTTGTTGCTGGTTCTTTGGCTTGATCTTCGACTTCAGCGTAGAACATGATTGATGTGAAACTTGTCTTCAGGGATCATAAGTAAACAACTAAGATTATCAGCGATCATCAACAAGACTGAACAGGCTCAGGTCTCATAGATGAACAGTATCGCTAAATGTGTAATTTAAAGCATATGTTTTCATCAGCGATACCAAACAGACTTAGTATATTCTTTGATGACAAAACATTAATACATATTATCTACTTACAATTTTCACTAAGTGATTCTTAGAGAGTCATTATCAAATCACTGAGGGTTTGGATCAACATATGCTCATTAAGCCATAACCCAAGTCATTAAGCTCAAAACCCTAAATTAAGACATAACACTTCTAAAATAGATAACCTCATGTGTAATGTAAGATCCAAGTAAAATACACTTCAACATAAGCTTTGCTTCTCCATTAAGCACCCAATCTCCAAAAGTATGGAGGTATGAGCTTAATACCATAAGTATGAAGCTTTTCAAGAAGGTGTTAGTAAATAACATAAGGAACTAATAAAAGACTTGTATTTAGTGTTATCATAGGTTTATGAACTCATAATCTAGGTTTTAAGTCAAAAGCCCAGAAAATAGGGAAAACCCTAGATTTGAAGAAGGAAATGGAGTAGGAGCTTGAAGGCTTGTCTTCTCCCTCACTTGATGCTTTAATAGAACTCTAGACTAATCCTTTAATGGCTTCCAACCAACAATCTTGCAATAATTTAATGTGGGGAGAGAAAGAATAGTTTGGAGAGGTTTTGGGAGCCAAAATCGTGTTTGGAGAAGAGAGAAAACGAGTTGGAAGTGAAATGGTAAAGTAGGAGAGAGAGATGGGAAAGTTGGCAGAAAATGGGAAAATTTCGTCAGACATCAAGCGGGCGTCCGCAAGTGTCCATGCGGACGTCTAACCTCTTGATCGACCAAACCCCTAAATGTGTTGTTGCTTCCGCGGAATCCCGCGAACATCCACTACCACACGGACGTCCGTCTTATGTGCCATGCGGACATCCGCAATACAAAATTTCATAATTCCTCATCAATGTTCGAGATAATTTACCTTGCTCATGATATCAGTTCTAATGACTCCATATAACACATAATGCCATATATATATGCAGATAAATCAAGTAAGAATTCTTAAAATATTAAATGTCATAATCCTTACGTGCTTAGAGTGAGAGACTATCTTAAAGGCTCTAAGTTACTCACCAAGAAAATTCCGGGTGTCACATCACCTCCTTGATTGGTTGGTTGATCTTGCTCACAAACTTCACACAGATTTATGTCATCTTCTCCCGAATGGATTTTCGGAACTGTTGCAGGTCTCCTTTACTCACTAGATCTGAAGATACGTGAAGGGGAGCATACATAACTTTAGGGTTTCTACGGGATCACAATAATGAGACAGAAACAATAATAAACAAACATGTAAATTTTAATAAATTGAACCATGAAACCCTAACAAGCCCGTATCCGTAACTAACGAAAATAAGGACAAAAACACAACCATAGTGGGTTTTGAAGAATACTACCTCAATTGATGGGTGGCCGAATCCAAAGCAAGAGAGATCAAAGTAGACCTCCTCTAGCGGTATGCACACGTGAGAATGCTTTAATCCCAAATTGGTTGCTAGCTTAATGAACCAATAATCCACACAACAGAAAACGATTTTCTCTTATGTTGTGTGTGTGTAGATCGATGGCCACAAAGAGAGGGAAGGGGGAGGTTAGTTTTGCTTGCTTAACCCTAAACCAAATGATAATTAGGTTTAAATACTTACCCTAAACCTTATATGGACCGAGCCCTTTAAACTTAACCAAGTTTTGGGCTTTTAAGCCCTTTTAGTTTAATTAATTATTAACATAATAACTAATTAGTTATTGGGCTTAAGTAAACCATTACGTTCCAATGTTGGGCTTTTGGGCCTAATTAATTTTCCATATTAGGCCCAATTATGTGATTAGCATAATTACATTTAGTACACACATCTTTATAATTATTATTCTAATAGAATAATAATTATCTTATATTACGACATGTAATTCATATGATTCATGATCATCATGATCAAATTCTCTATGTGTGCGACCCTCGTAGGATCATTTGACATCAGTAGTGTTTTCATGTGACGTGGGCATACAGAAACCTACAGTCTCCCACTTGCACACGACAGATAAAACACATGCAGTGGTTATGTGTCTAGCAACGCGCCACCGCCCCCAAAGTCAAGTGATCGTTTGCTTTCCAAGATTTCATTGATACAATCAATGGTATGAATAGAATATTCCTTATCCCTTTGCTGCACGATCTCTCATATTGAACTCAAGGCATAGATCAGGCTCATCCTTGCTTGTTCAATTATATATTTCTCGATCCCGATATTTATTGAGTAAACAAGTACTATTGGTTTAACCAATCAACATGTGTGTGGCCACACATTTCTCAATTCATATCATCAAGAGGCCCAGAGATTCTTCTCTCATCAAGAGAGAAGAAAATTCCATATTGCATGTACACGACTCTTACACAATTCATATTGCACCCAATATAGCCATTATAATCATCGGTGAAAGGTAACTTTTAGGAATACATCAAAGCATGATTTCCCAGTAGATTCAGATAACAATGATTTCACAACTATATCATGTATTGATTGTAGAGAGAAATTACATATAAGAGTGACGAACACTTTATCTCTCTAGTTTCTCTCTCTAGATCTCTACAAGATTACAATAATGATGTTCTCTCTAGATTGCTAGCTACAAGATTAACTAATACAAAGCTATTTATACTTCCTATATTACAAAGCATATTAAACTCAAACTACAATTAAAGACTTGTACTTTGACTTTCTTTGACTTTTACTTTATAATCTTTGACTTCAATTCATCTTTTAATCTTCATTATGGTCTCACGTACAATATTATGTGAGCTAACAATCTCCCCCTTTGTATTTGAGATCACAACTTGTCGTATCAAGACTCTAAATCTTCTCTTCAAGCTGACTTTGTCTTCAACAAGTTCTCTTTATGAAGATGATCCTACTTTGTCAACATTTTGAATAAAATAATCATGAAGATAAAACAATCTCCTCTTTCAAGCTAAATTTGTCTTCAACAAATTCTCTTTATGAAGATGATCATACTTTGTTAACTAAGCTCATCACCTTTACATCTACAGAGAAATATTTTCACTTTATCAACAAGCTTCTTCAAACAACTTTGTCATCTGTAACAATTCAAACATTTCAACATCAATCCTTTTAGCCCATATGTAATCTTCAAATCCAATGGCTTTTCAATCTCAAATTAAGATTTAGATCTTCTCTTTCACAACCAAATCAATCACAATATCAGATAAACCAGACAATCTCTTCAACTCCCCCTTAACCTTTCCTTACATCCCCTTAACTATTGGTTCACATATCTTAATGAAAGTCGTTAATTCCTCAGAATCTGATCTTCTATGTCTTTGAATCTTTATATTTATATCATTTCTCCTCCTCATGATGATTAGGAGCATCCTGATCAACATGTACATTCAAAGACTAGACAGATGAGTAGCAAAATATGTTTCAATCCTTTCTGAAAATCAACCATCTCTTCTGATTCATCTCTTCCAAATCTGATTTCAGCAAAGTCAACTAACCAAGGGTAACATCTAACACAGAAGCACATTTAGCAACTGTTAACACAACAATTTAGAAAGTTGTGCGGCCTATTTTCAGAGTTGGCAATGATGTATCTATGATAGGACTTCCAATTATCACTGATGTAAAACTTTAAAAAGTTAACTTCTCAAACTGTTCCGGCAATATCACAAAGATATGCAATTGGAATCACAAAGATGTGTGATTGTCTGAAAGAAATATAATCATATAGATTTGGCTTCGAAAATTGATTCAACCTAGGACGCAGGTTAAGAAATCAATATAGACACATGATATGAATATGAAGTTCAGAGACTGGAGATGATGTCTTCCTTCTTCAATATCTAAAACCTCTGAGTGAGGAATAGATAGATTATATGCTAATTCTCCGTGTATTTGTGAAAAAAATAACTTTTAAGAGATACTTGATCGAGTGGCTTGGTGGGGTGACACGAGTTATCGACACTGGGTTCATGTCTATTTCAATATCCATCTCCCACGAGCGAGAATGAATAGATTGTGTGGTAACTAGGATAACTGTCACAACCTCACCAAATATATTATTTTCACTTCGAACTCCTCTATTTATCTAGACCCCTCACTGATATCTATGAAAAATGATGTGTTTCTTGGGTGGGTTCTTACAGTTCTGGATTGACCATAGAAACTTGAAATGCCTAACACTCCTTTAAATGTACCAATTATACTAGGTTCTGAATTGTTGATATTCAGAAGCTAAATATCGTTGAAGTACGAGTACTAAACTGAAATGTTTAGAGGTAAAAAAACATTGAAGACTAAGTTCTGAACCAAATTATTCTGAAGTAATAATATCTGAAGATCGAGTCCTGATCGGATATGATCAGAAGTCAAAATTGATGAAATAGAATTTTAATGAACAAAATGCAAACACTACATAGATTGACTCAGTAAGCATAATGTTTACAAAAAATGAATCAAAAATTAGAAAGTTTAATTGTGAAGAACAAGTCAGAATCATTATTCTAAATAAGAATTGAATCATTGAAATAAAATGACGTTGTTTGAGAATAAATTGGAATTCAAACGATTGTATTTCCACCAAAAATTCAACAAATATTTGAGACGTGGAAATAACTTTTTCAAGAAAATATAACACGTGGCAATTTTAGAATTGAATATCGGAGAAAAAAAACACGAGTAAGTTTTTCGGAATAAACTACCACGGTTCTTTGAAAATTATGTAAGATTCATTTATTTTTAAAATATGGTACTCCCCCTCAAATATGGCATAACCTTTGAATGACAGTCATGTGAAATTAATTTTTTGAATCTAGCTTACACGACATTCCTGAAAAACAAATCAGAAAGATTTTGGTATCCATGCTTTAATGGATCTTTGATGGTTAGTTTCCTTAAACTGAGAACCAGGGATACTGTAAGTACCATACCTTTGAGAAACGAAATCATTCTTAGCGAAAGTTGAACAATTTATCTTGTTTCGGATTAGACTGATCAACTTCGTTGTAGAATAAACACAAAACGGTAAATCGGTATTGGGAGCAAATGATTTTGTATCAACTACAAGAGATTTATTAAACTTGTTTCCGGCACTCTCAACTGTAGTTGATTGCTTTCTTCTCCAAACCATCTTCACAGGCTTAAAAATATTTTATTATATGAAATTGTGACATAATGATTATAGAAAAGATTAGAAGGACGAATCTGATCATTTGAATATTTATTTGACTTGATAGAACTTTTCATAGAAACATTTTATGGATTGAACTAGAAGTATCAACACTAGCTTGCTCATATAATTCAACGTTGAAATTTATTTCTTTTAGTTTATTGTCTTTTTCAGACAAAACATTTCTTTCTTCAAATATCAAATCAAATTTCTTTTGTAAATCAGATTTGATCTTCTGTTCTTTCATAACCTTCATTGCCAATCCAGATTATTTCCTTGTAAATTTTAAAATTTCAGCCTCGAAGATTTTCCTTTCACTTTTAAAATCATTCTCCATACTTTTTCCTTTGTCGGATATTTCTGTAAAAATCCGAACATTTTTCTTCTCAAAAACTTTCTTCTCTTTCTCAAAATATTTGTCTTACATTCAAATTCCTTTCTTTCTTTCTTTCTTTAACACCTTCTCCAAATCAGATATTTTCTTTGAAAATTCAACATATTTTGTTTCAAAAGATTTTCTTTCAACTTCAAAATCTTTTCTCTCTTTCTCAAAGTTGTCTCTTTCATAAACCAAACTTTCTCAAAATCTGAAATTTGTTTTGAGAGTTTTGTACATTTAATCTCAACTACTTTTCTTTCTTCAAAAGTATTCCTAGAAAAATTAGAAAATTTCTTTATGAAAACTTTTCTTTCACTTGCAAAAATATTTCTTTCTTTTTCAAACTCTTCTCTCTCCTTTGCAAGATCTTTCACAAAATTTGAAATCTTCTTCTTCAGCTCAAGATTTTCATTTACAAAATCTTGCCCTTTCTCTTCAATGCTCTTTATATCAACTTATTTCTTCAGATCAAAAATCTGTTGCTGGAGATCTTGATTTCGTTTCTCAAAAGCACTGATTTCTTCTTTCAACAACTTCTTCTCACTACTAAGTTTGAAACAAATATAATAGTTTTGTGATTTTCTTTCTATTGTTGCTTCAAGATCTTGCAATTAGTTATTTGAGAGTAGTGATTTCTTGTTGTGAAGACATCGTTACCTGAAACAAAATGATCGTTAATCAGTAAAATATAAAACTTTGATGATTTGACACAAATTAGATGAAAACAAAATTCTTAAGATGAAGTCTTGTATTCTCTTTAAGACAAATGTCCCCTTCCTGCGACTTAGCACGGGGGTCTATTATAGGAAAACATCGAAACCAACTATCAGAAGCTCCAAAAAGTCAACGAAAATCAAACTCAAATCTTTGTCGGACAAAGCTTGTACGAGATCCTAATTTTGTCGGACAAAGCTATACGATCAAATCACTTTATCGGACAAGACAACAAACTATTGTTCACCCACTGAGTTGCCCGATAACCTCAATTTATCGGACACGCTTTGTACGATAACTCAAGTTTGTCGGACAAGTGTTGTACGACAACTCAAGTTTGTCGGATAGAATTATAAAACAAGTCAACTTGTCGGACAAAAAGTCAACTTATGGAACAAGGTTTGTACAAGAAAATAATGTCCATCCTCTTTGTTGTCCGATAACTTGGAATGTCTTCTTTATCCGATAACTTTGAATGCCAAGAACACTTTGTTTTCTGATAAGTATGAATATTCAAACAAAAATTCACCAAACTTCAATTTCCAATCCAATTCTTCTCCAATCGATCTGAAACTTTAAAGAGTTGCTCTAAATCAAATTCCTATCATCCCTAATTCTTTGAGTATGAACAATAACACACAAAATCGAGTACTTCAGATCCAAAACAGTAAGGAAACTTTTGAACCCAAAAACCCTATAAAATCAAAATTCTTGATCAAATGATGTTCTAATGCAAAAAAAGTTTACACTAATTAGAATCTTTGTCAAAATTGAGTTAAAATAATCAAGAATCAAGATCAATAGCACTCCAAATCGTAGAATTCAATTCTTCATAGTTGACTTTTTCCAATAACCAAAAACTTCAAGAAAAATCTTTAAATCTTCAATAGTTTTTTACTAATCTACTCTAATACCAATTAATATTCCCAGTAGATTCAAATAACAATGATTTCACAACTATTTCTTGTATTGATTGTAGAGAGAAATTACATATAAGAATGATGAACACTTTCTCTCTCTAGTTTCTCTCTCTATAATCTCTCTCTACAAGATTATAATGATGATGTTCTCTCTAGAATTCTCGCTACAAGATTAACTAATACAAACATATTTATACTTCCTACATGACAAAGCATATTAAACTCAAACTACAATTAAATACTTGTACTTTGACGTTCTTTAACTTTGACTTTATAATCTTTGACTTCAACTTCATATTTTAATCTTCATTATATTGTGATCTCACACACAATATTATGTGACCTAACAAATCCTAACACTCCTTGAGCTTGAGATTCCAATATACATCTCAGGTCAAAGGATAAATGAATAACTACCATTTCAAGATTCACTTTATGACGCCGATCTATGAAGTGATATTGAAGGCAGGTCTGTCCAACACTTATACCCACAAGTTCAAGTAACTCTTGTCACACCCCGTGCAGGTCTAACTTGACCCTAACCAGATTTCACACTGATCTTAGTTTGTTACTATCCTCCAGTAATAGCTGACCGTGGATAGTTTTAAATAATATCATACTATTTATAGATTTAAACATGTTAATATAGAACACAATGAAATTAACGTAATAACTCATACCCAGTATGCTAAGACAGATAAAATTCTGTTGCTTAATGTTTCAAAAGGTATACTAGAAATACAGATCAATTCAAATGTTCAAGAATTTTAAACCTATAGAGCTAGTGTGAAAGTCTGACTCATATGTTTAGTGAACGGATCTGTTAGATTATCTTCCGATCGAACATTGAAAATCTTCACATCCTGTCGATTGACCATCTCTCGAATGATGTGATATTTCCCCAGAATATGCTTGGACCGTTGGTGAGACCTCGGCTCCTTTGCTTATGTTATGACTTCCTCATTCTCGCAGTAGATTTCGACGGGGCCATTAATGCTAGGAACTACACCAAGGTCTGTGATGAACTTCTTCATCCATACAACTTCCTTCTCGGCATCTGAAGTTGCCAGGTATTCTGACTCTGTACTAGAATTTGCAATCGTTCTTTGTTTGAAGCTCTTCCAGCTCAGGGCACCACCATTTAATGTAAACACAAAACATGATTGTGGCCTTAAATCATCACGGTCGGTTTGAAAGCTAACATCTGAGTATCCTCGAATACACATATCTTCTTTCATACCACCGTTTAGCATAAACATATCCTTAGTCCTTCCCATGTATTGAATGATATTCTTTACTGCCACCCAGTGAGCTTCACCATGGTTTTACTGGTATCTACTGGTCATGCTTAAAGCATAAGATATGTTAGGTCTAGTACATATCATGGCATACATTATGGATGCAATGGTCGAAGCATAGGGAACACCCTTCATGCGATCCATATCTTCCTTTGTTAAAGGACATTGAGATTTACTTAAATGTATGACGTGTATCATTGGCAAGTTACCTCTCTTGGAACCCTTCATCTTGAAGCGTTTCAAAAACTTGTCATTGTACGTACTCTGGCTTAATCCAATAAAGCGTCTTGATCTGTCACGATAGATCTTTATTCCAAGGATATAGGCGACTTCTCCCAAGTCTTTCATCGCGAAACATTTCCATAACCAGAATTTTACACCTTCTAGTGTTGGGATATAATTTCTGATGATCAATATGTCATCAACATACAATACTAAGAAGATAACAATGCCTCCATTGGCTTTCTTATATACACAAGGCTCATCTTTGTTTTTGATGAATCCAAATTCTTTAGTTTTCTCATCAAAGCAAAGACTCCCACTTCGAGACTCTTGCTTTAGTCCATAAATGGACCTTAGCAATTTGAACACTTTATTAGGATGCTTGGGATGTTCAAAGCCTTCTGGTTGTACCATGTACACGTCCTCGCTTAATGTTTCGTTAAGAAACATGGTTTTGACATCCATCTGCCACACCTCATAATTGTGACATCCAGCAATGGCAAGTAATATCCTAATGGATTTAATCATGGCTACTGGAGAGAAGGTTTCATCATAGTCAACATCGTGCGTCTGAATGAAACCCTTTGCTACCAATCTAGCCTTGCATGTGTGCGCGATCCCATCCATGTAGGCTTACTTCATGAAAATCCACTTACTCCCAACGACCTTGCAACCTTTAGGTACATCTACCAGATCCTAGACCTCATTATCCAACATGGATTGTATCTTGGATTTCATAGCATCATGCCATTTGTCACATTTTATACTTGATATAGCATGTCGGTAGGTTAATGGCTCATCATCACCTATATTGTCACAACCAAATAGAAATCCTTGGTATCTATCTGGCTCTTGACGAATCCTCCCCAACCTTCGGACCATTTGTCTCTCATTGGTTTCCTCAACATCTTGTTGATCGCTAGTGTCAACCTGTGTATCAATTGGTGTTTCTTGAATCTCTTCGAGTTCCACTTTATCCTGTGTCTTAGGCTTAGTTGGAAAATCATTTTCTAGAAACTTAGCCTTACGAGCAATAAACACCTTGTTTTCACTAGGTTTGTAAAAATAATACCCAATAGTCTTTTTGGGTATCCTACAATGATACACCTTTCAGATATAGGCTCAATATTTTTAGAAGCTTCCCGCTGAACATAAGCATCACAGCCCTAGACCTTTATATAAGATAGGTTTGGGACCTTCCCTAACCACATCTCATATGGGGTCTTGTCGACCTTCTTGGTTGGTATATTGTTCAGTATTCTGGCAGCAGCTTCCGAAGCATACCCCAAAAACTCTTAGGCAACATGGTCTAACTCATCATAGATCTAACCATCTCTAGCAAGGTATGATTCTTCTTTCAGATACACCATTACGATTTGGTGTTCTTGGAGAAATGAGTTATGGGATTATCACACACTCTCTAAGATGATCAATGAATTCTTGGCTTATATATTCACCACCGATCAGACCGAAAGGGCTTTTATGATTTTCCATGTTGGTTCTCTACTTCATTCTGGAACCCTTTGAAAATCTCCAAGCCTTCAGATTTATGCTTCATTATAAACATATTCATATTTACTAAAATCATCAGTAAATGTAATGAATTAGTAGCAACCTTTTCATGTGGTTGGGTTGAAGGGCCCACACACATCTGTATGTATCACTCACAACAACTCACTTTCTCTTTCAGGCTTTCCTTTAAATGGTGCTTTAGTCATCTTGCCTAATAAACAAGATTCACATTTATCAAAAGAATCATCAATTTATTCTTAGATCCTATCCACATGGATCCTGGTAATGTGTTTCTTGTTTATATGGCCAAGGCAACAATGCAACAAGTATGTTTTGCTTTAGTCTTGCTTAAGCCTTTTACCATTCACATTATACATTGATTCTGAATCAAGACTATTACGAATATCTATTTCATAAATGACATTAACTACTTAGCAACAAGATATGAAATCCCATGCAAACATGCAAAAATATAATTATCGTTGTGAAACTTAAACATAAATCCACCTTGTCTTAAACGAGAAATTGAAACACTGTTTCTAACGATACTAGAATGTAAATACAACCATTAAGTTTCATAACCAAAACATTTGGAAGGATCATATCATAATCTGCTTGAGACACATCATCCACTCTTGTCCCATTGCGCATCTTGAGCTCCAACTGGCGTGGCCTTAGCTGCCTCTCACTTCTTAGTCTCTGCAAAGAGGAATAAATATGAGTTCCACATCCAGTATCCAATACCCAAGAATCATAATCATAAGTGAATAAATCGATGGTATGCATACCTGAAGGTCCATCTCCTTGAACCTTCTCCTTCTTTGCTTTTGCTATCAGAACCAGACAATTCCTTTTCCAATGCCCTTTCTCAGAACACTTAAAGCAAATAGCATTCGGGGGAATCTTTCCCTTATTCTTCTTGGGTTTGCTGAAGCTTCTAGCCTTTGCCTTTCTTTTTCTAGTCACACTCCCCACACTCTTTCTTTTGGTTATCCCTCCTTTAGCCTTGATCTTCAAGACAGGCTTGGTTTTCTCCAACTTGGAGGTAATCCTTCTTTTAGCAGTTTTGAGCATGCCATGCAATTCAGTGAGGGATTTGTCCAATCCTATCGTATGATAACTAAGCACAAACTTATCATATGATTTGGATAGGGAATTGAGGACCAAATCGACCCCCAACTCTTGTCCAAGAGGATATCACAATCGAGCCAGACGGTCAATGTACCCTTTCATTCTTAGAACGTGGGCACTGACAGGTGACCCTTCCTGCATCATACAAGCATTCAGTGATCACACAGTATCAAATCTTTCCTACCTAGCATGTTGACCAAACATGGTTATTAGGGAGGTGATCATATCCTAAGTTGGCATTTCATCATATTCCCTTAAAAGTTTAGGGGTCATTGAGGCCAATATCAAACAAGAAACACTCAGGGAGTCTCGACCATACTTATCATAAGCAGCTCGAACACTCTCAGAAGCGTTCCTAGAAGGAGATTTCGAAGGGGGTTCTCGAGAACATATAACTTCTCTTCATGTGTGAGGACTTATTCGTTCAGTTTTTCTTTGTCTAAGATTGAGCGGAGTGTGAACTAGGTGAGGTTTGAATTGTTTGTGTTTTCTTGATTAGCAGACATCAACATAAAATTGAAGTTTTTACTAATTAATTCTCAAAGTTTGAATAACCCTTAAAACTCAAATTGAGCTCAGACCCATATTTCACTAAATCTAACGATTGGTCAATTCCCAAACCATAGGAAATAGTTATTTAGGTAGGCAACTTTCAATTGTGATCATCACAATCTTAGGCATCCGTGGGATTCTTTATTAAGTTAAAAACATGTTTAATCCCACTTCTTCACCTTGGGGCTACTTATGCACGGGCAACACACAATGCATAAATACCTCAAACAAGTCTAACCATACTAAAACATCACAATTTCTATTTTGAGTATAAACTTAGAAATTGGTTGTCCGGGTCATGACTATCACAATAAGCGAGAATACACAAGCTACTGTGATCTCGTGATCCAGCTCCTTATCTTACACTACACTTATCCAACCCGGCTTGGCCAATGCTCATACCAAAATCAGACAGTTTTATGTTCAATAAGTGTTTTAAATGGGTGGTGAAAAACTCGTGTTTTGTTTGTAAGGGTTCTACTGAACTCTTCAAACAATTTTTGTTCTAAGATTCTTTTTAAAACAATTTTCGAGACGGTATTTCTTTAAAACTATTTTTCATTTTATAAAACTCGTTAATCGGTTGAATTTGATAACTTATTTAATTATTGTAAAAAGGTTTACATGTTACAGATTTTAAGTTTTCACTTGTGTTTTAATTTTCTCTTTTAAAAATATTCCAGCAATTATATCATATAATTATAAGGCAAACATAAATAAAGCGGGAAAAATGAGCAACACAAACACAAGCACAAACACATAAAAGGATTTTGGTATGGCCCACTAAAGAGTTTCCAGAGCCCACACGGAAGCCTCGGTCAAACCCTAAGGACATCTTCTTGACTCCCATTAGCTCCGCCAATTGTGGTGGACTCCGAGACGCCGTCTTCGATTCCATAACCCTTATGATACATATACAAACTATCGGGCACCAACTGCAGTATTCCATCAAAACTATGTTATCGTCTTAGTACATGATACCACACTCATAGTCAACCATACTTTTCCATGCATACCATCTTTCCATGAAATGTGCACAATAATAACATGCTTAAACTTTCAAATTAGCTCTGCCAATCGTGGTGGACTCCAAGACGCCGTCTTCGATTCCGTAACCCTTATGATACATATACAAACTATCGGGCACCAACTGCAGTATTCCATCAAAACTATGCTATCGTCTTAGTACATGATACCACACTCATAGTCAACCATATTTTTCCTTGCATACCATCTTTCCATGAAATGTGCAAAATAATAACATGCTTAAACTTTCAAAACATAAACACACATCATGTTAGTTTAATCACAACAATTCTTGAATATCATACATAAGCATGTATTCCACTTTAAGAAATTTCATGGAAAATCACATGAAATTCGTATATGCTCACTTGACTCTTTCTTGCTCATACCTGACACATTCATCATACACATGTATTGAAAATACTTGTACTATTAATGGACGCTACTTGTTTTGGATCTAGGGTGTTACAATACCATCTAATCATTTATAAGAATTTAGTCCTCCAAATTCACATTTCTTGGAACAACTAAGGGTATTTTCCCTCATTCTTCTTCGTGTTCCAAAATTATATCTTATTCAATGAAATATGGAACATGTATCAATGTTTATAGTACAATTGTATCTTATTCAATGAATAGTGAGTGTGTATGTAATGTATACGGTGAATCATGGGTCAATATATAATATTGAAACCCTGAATTTTGTTACCTACAATAACATAGACAACCTCATTCTAATACCTACTACTCCTAGAAATAAAAATTTCCTCTATTTCATGACTATTAAGTATCAATATTTGATACTTCTTTCATATTGACTTTTAAAACCTAAAGTTTTTTAAGAGCACATAATATGTCCACCTAAGAACCCAATTGAGTTAAGAGAAAACTTGAGGGGGGTATAAAGTGTATGCATTGAAACTGAAGGTAACATGTGAAACAATGAACGGTAAATAAATGGACCGCGAAGTGACCACAATTTATCCCGCCCACCTCAAATTTTGAAATTTGAAACGCGCCAAATTAAAACACATATCCCCTCCCATTCTTGTTTGCTATATATAATCACCCTACCATTCTAGATATCTTTGTCCATCCGATTCTTTGATTATCTCACCTCAATCCCTTTGGTCATCTAGCCCATTCGATTCGATTAGAGTGGTATCGGTTAAAATAGATCAAGAGCCTCAACTTTTAATCCTCTAAACTTTCAGATTCTTTGACCAACCTCTAGTCGGAGTATTTTCACCAGATATGTTTCTTTACATATCTACATACAATATATGTGAGTCATCTGTAACCACTACTTCTTATAAATGTCAATTTACTTTGGTTTAACTGTATTTTTTGTTAGTTGAATTTCTTGTTTTATCATTATATTCGTTAATCCCAACTAAGTTTCATGGTGGCTTTCCAATTACTTTAATTTAGGGAAATCTTGATTTTATGTTGGTTTTGTAGAATTTAAAGGAGTAGATCAAGGGCCTCAACTTGACAAGGTTCTCACAGTCGAAGTGTCTTCACCAAATCTGGTCTTGAACGTTAGATCCTCAAATATCTGTGAGTTCCCTATACAAACTACATACTATAAATGTTCGTTTGATTTGGTTTAACTGCAATTATTGTTAATTGAATCTTGTGTCACATCATATATTTGTTAAGCAATTATGTTTCATGGTAGCTTTCCGTTCCTTTGATTTAGGGAAAGCTTGATTTTCTATCAGTATTATAGAATTAATATGGAGTTACATCGTCCCATTTATTAGAATTGTATGATATTATAGATCGTTTGTTAACTTCCATAAATGGGGATATCATCGACAACAAGACAATTATACAATGATCTTGACGGATCAATTTAGTTGTGGGTAGATGTGATGTTATTTCGTTTTTATGTTATTACTTTGAACTTTGATTATATGTCACTTTGGGAAATAATTTAGACTCAACTAAAGTTCAAGTATTTTCAAGATAAATAGCTAATAATTTTGCTCTAAACCGGTAAGATATCTCTAACACTAGTTCTAATTAATCATAGGTGAAAATTGAACTTAACATGACATACATATTGTAATCTTTTATACCGTTTGCCTTCTTGTCAAAATTGATTCCTTTTAAATAGTTTATTTTTTATAGCAATAATATTTGACAATTTTTCCTAAAACAGTTATTGTTAAGCATGTTTATTAGTTGGGATTTACGTGGAACCGATCCAATCCGATCATCTATTTGAAATTGAAATTTGCCAATTGATGAGAGGGTATGATGGGTTATATCCACGAGATATCACTATTGGTTATTTATTGAATCATATTAAATAATTCATCCAATATTTTGATCCAATTTTCTAGCCTATTATTTCTATATGTTTATATTTTCTAATTTCCTTGATAACACTATGTAGTATGTACAATTTTGATCTATAATATTAAAAAAAATATATGTAATATACTATGTATTATATATGTTTATTATATTGGATATAGTTTGGATAAGATTGATTTTGTTTTATTAGTTTCTGTATTCTTTTGAAAGTTTGATTGCAGATTATGAGAACTTTGAATCCTAATTCTTTTATGCATATATATATAGTTTATACGAATTGCTTGGTTTGCAAAACAAACGCATCTTATATATATCCCGTGTTCTTATATTTTCTAATACAAATTATATAAACATTTTTTAACAAAAAGAGTTCAAAATTTTGTGAAAATGAAATTGCCTCTTATTTTAGCTTTTTAAGAAAATAAAAAAAATTACATTTTTTGTGTATGTGGTTTCTTAAAAATTGTGAATTGTGTTTATATGAATTTGAAATTGCAATTTTCAATCTCTATAGCTTGTAATCTATGGCTATTGGATCCTTAAAGTTAACTTCTATTTTTAAATTTGTAAAATAACAATAAGTTGTAATTAATATAAACAAATTAAAAATAATAATAATAAATTATAAGAATCAAAACAATAATAAACTATAAAATCTAGACCTAAACATTGTAATTTCAAAATATAAGGACTGAAATAATAATAAAAACCATAGAAATGAAAAAATTGATTTAATAACTTTTGGCAGAAAAAGGTTAAGTGTTTGGTAAACATTGTAATTTCAAGATTTTAGTTCGTGAAATCGGTTTCGTATGCAACAATTCATCCGGTAAGCGTTAATCGTGGTAAGACTCGTCGCCATCACTTACCGGGGTAAGACTCTCGGTCCTTTCATTCGCTCTTACCGGGTAAGATTTTTGGTTCTTGCCATATCAATCCGGTAGGTAATTTAAATTGGTATTCGCTTACCCGAGTAAATGTTTGGTAAATAGCCCCTTAGATTATTTCTTTTGGAAAAGTTAGTATAGAGAATAAATAATACATTTTTCATTAAATCTTGGTCAAATAATATTTTAGGAAATGCACTTTAACCATTTAATGCAAGATGATATCAGTAATTAAGGTCATCTGTATCACAGCCCTCAAGCGCCACATCAGCGCCACATCAGCTTTTCTCCTAACCCTCTCCTCAAACCCTCAAGCCCTAAAGTGGCGTAGCGCTACCCTCAAGCCCTCTTGCCACCTCATTTTTTTTAATGATTTTATTTATACATTTAATTATTTAACAAAATAAAAATATTTATATATTTTTTAATAAATAAAAATAAGATAAATAATAAAAATAAAAATTCATATCATTCATTAAAAATTAAAATTACAAAATACAAAAAGCTAAAAAAATAAAAATTACAAAATACAAAATAACCCAAAATTATGTAATTTTCTAATTCACTCTTTCTTCGCCAAAGTAGCCCTCAAAATATCTCCGGGTCTTCTTGCGGTTGCGGTGTATCCGGTCGGTTACGACGGGATGTAGATGTTTTCAGTGGCGGATGCAGCTTAGAAAAGGGGGGTCCCATCCCCCCCACTAAAATAAAAAAAAAATATGATTTTTTTAGTGTAAAAATAATTATTTTTTAGCGTTATAGCATGGTGTCCCCCCAGTGATTTTTTGCATGTCCCCCCACTAGTTAAAAACCCAAAGAAAGTACTTCAAAATCAATAAAAAAACAAAAAAAAAATCTTTTGAAATCAACCAAAAAAATGAAAAAAATCCCTTGAAATCGACAAAAAACTTTAAAAACTCTCGAAATCAACCGAAAAACTTCAAAAATCTCTTAAAACCGTAGAATTTTGCTAAAACACATCAAACGACTTTGCGGACTTTTAACCTACCTTAAAAGGGACCCCACTATGCAAAAATCCTGGATCCGCCACTGGATGTTTTGTTTGGATTCATGATGAAATGTGAGAGAGTTTGAGAGAATTTGAGAGATTTTGGTGTGAAAAAATAAGAGGTTTGGATTAATATATATAGTGTGATTTAATTGAAAAAAAAAATAAAAAAAAAATATAGCCGTTATAGCCGTTGGAGTTTATTTATTTTCAAATTTTAAAAAAAAAATTAAAAAACAAACAAATAAGTCTCGGGTTTATCGGGTTTTGGAACCTGCCTCCCATACCCGCAGAGGAAGCCCCCCCCCCCCCCCCCCCCCCCCCTACCACTACCCGCTCGAGCCCGAGCCCGAGCCCGCATGGGATACGGATGGCCTAATGAAAGTTTCCTAAACTAAAGATAAATGAAATATTTACATTGAATACCTAAAATTTGGTATTATATGTATTATATTTGTTATGTTTTATTATAAATTTTAATTAATAAAATCAAGTTCTGGATTTTGTTTAAATAAATTTATTATTTAAGATGTCTTAAAGTAGACGATAAAATAAGTTTTTAAATATGTTTGTATTGAAATAATGTATATTTTATTTAATGCACTTTATAATTAAAAAAATTTGAAATTAATTTTTATATATGTAACTAAAACTTGGTTTAGGCATTTTTTTTCACTATTCAGAACATTTTTATAAAATTGTATATATAATAAAACATGACAGGGGATAATAAAGTATATATATATATATATATATTGAGGTTTAAATGACTAACTGAAAAAATAATTATATTAAAAATATATATATTCATTGATATAATATTTAAATATAAGAAAATTCTTAATTTTTTTTATATAATTTATTCAATTAAAATATTAATTATGTATTAGATAATTTAATTTAAAAGAAATTAGGTAACCCATTTTTTCATTTACAAAATAGAAATGGGTAAAAATTAGAAAGAAAAAAAAGTGGATTAATAATTTTATGGATTGAATTGATGATTTAGTTTAACATTTATGCCCTTCTCATATAAAACTCTCCCAACACACACACACACACATATGTGTGTGTTTTTGTATGTATGTATATATGTATGTATAGTGTTTGGTTCAAATCAAGTAGAAACACAAAGTTATTGAGTATGAGGGAAGTAATCTATTAGATTACAATTTTTATTTCCAATACATTTTTCACTAGTTAAGATAGCTATGGAAAAAATCAAATATTCTAATTTAAATTCTAATTTTCCTATAGTTTTTTTGGATATTGATAGTCATACTTTACCTACAAAAATCACCCAGGAAATTTCCGTCTATAATTACTAATGGATCACCCAGCAAATACCAAGGGTTCGGTAGAATACGATGTTTTTTGAGAAAATACCAATGGATAATCTGTCATTGATTTAAATTACCCACCAACTTTTGTAACAGTTTTGACAAATCAGTCTTTAGCAACAGATTTTCCATGAAAAAAGTTCATAGGCAAAAGTATTTCATTTAGTAGTGATAGATTTTTGATCCAGTGAAATTATTGACGATTCTTTAATCTGCCTCATTTGACTAAACTTGATATGTAAATATGAACATAGATTTTATTCATTAGTTGGGTTAAAGGTAGTTAAAACCAAAAGATTCCAACAAATCATTATCAGACAGATAATTAGGTATATATTGGTTCACATGTGAATCATAACATAAATTCACATGTGAACACATGAATCATAACTTAGATTCACACGTGAATCCTAATATATATTTACAAGTGAGTATTAATCATAATTTGTACGTGAATCAATTTACAACTTACAAACAAGATTTTGAATAGATCTGTTTAAAACAAATATGTGAATCTTCAAAAATATTTATCATCATGAATCGTAAATAAATTATAATAAGTTTTTTTTTGTTTTTTGGATATAATTTATTTAATTAAAATATTGTTTATATTTTAGATTATTTAATTTAAAAGAAAGTGGGCAATATTTTGAAAAAGTAGCGGATTAGTGATTGACTTATGAGGTGTACGTATGAGATTAATTGTTTAAAAACAACTTGTGTTTTTTTTTAAAGTGCTTATGGTGGTACCGAAACATAATAAGCTGATAAGTTGTTTTTGGACAAATTGCATAAAAATGCAACGTACTTTAGTCTGATTCCTATTTTGGGTAACATACTTTTAAAACTTTCGTTTTGGTATTTAAGTTGTAAAATCTCAAACTTTTAAGTATCTGATTTACTTAATGACCTACAAATGTTGATTAAGATCGGGTTTTTATCGACGCGTCATTATTTATTTATTTTTAAATATCAAGTACACGGAAATTATACCATGTCATTATTTTCAAAAGGAGTAAAATATTGATTTCAAAAAGGCAAAATATGGTTAAATTGGATACTCGGATACTTAAAAGTTTGAGATTTTACAACTTAGGTACCAAAATGGAGGTTTTAAAAGTACGTTACTCAAAATAGGAATCAGACTAAAGTACGTTGCATTTTCATGCAATTTGCCCGTTGTTTTTTAAGGGGTGTTTGAGATTGTTTCAGTGGTGGATCCAAGATTTTTGCATAGTGGGGTCACTTTTAAGGTAGGTTAAAAGTCCGTAAAGTCGTTCTAACCTAATTCTACGGTTTCAAGAGATTTTTGAAGTTTTTCGGTTGATTTCAAGAGATTTTAAAGCTTTTTTGTCGATTTCGAGGGACTTTTTTGTTTTTTCGTTGATTTCAAAAGTTTTTTTTTTGTTTTTTGATTGATTTTGAAGTACTTTCTTTGGTTTTTTAGCTAGTGGGGGGACATACAAAAAACCACTGGGGAAAACCATGCTATAACGCTATAAAATTATTGTTTTTACACTAAAAAAATCATATTTTTTATTTTAGTGGGGGGATGGGACCCCCACCCCCCCCCCCCCTTTGGCTATTGCATCCGCCAATGTTTATACATGTAAAATGACCAAAAAGGTGATAAGTTATTTCAAATAAGTTAATAAGTTAAAATGGAATGACTTATCAAAAACTCCTCATCACCACTGCAAAACTGGTATAAGCATTTATTTATTTATTTCAATCCAAACACAAAAAAATCATTTTCACCGGTGTCACACCGGAATAAGTTAATAAGCACTTTAATAAGCAATCTCAAAGAACCCTAAAATAGTGATATAATTGTACAAAAGTTTCAAATACCACCCTCAACTTCCTTAGGGTTTTTTTTGACTTGATCACAATTTTGTCTATATTTATTTTGCCTTTAAGATTATGAGTTTATGACTACTGAAAATTCTCTTGATTGGGATTGCTTCTCTCATTCTCAACATTATATATGTTTCTCATTTGAATTCTCTCATATGTGTATGTGTGTCTATGTGTGTGTATATATATACATATATATACATACATATATATATATATATATAGGTTGGGTTCGAGTAAGAAATCAAAATCTTATAAGTATAGGAAGCACTTTGCAAGCAAATACACAAAAGTTAACATGTTAACATGGGTTAACATTTCATTATAAGATATGTTATTGTGTGTCAATGTAAATTAATTTGTGTTAGCATATGTTAACTTATGTTAGGATGCTTAACATATGTGAACATGTGCAATCAAAGTGCGATTTCTGTATCTGCGATAAAATTTTGATTTCTTACACACACATAGAGTAAGATTCATACGAAAACAACAACAATATAAAAGAACACGAAAACGGTTGAATCACATGTGTTTCACACAACTTTAATTCCAACCTGAGGTCGTGGGCCAAATCACCCACTCTACCCTTGTTTTGACCATGTTTTGTAACTACCTGTAAAACACATGTGATTTGGCCGTTTTCTTGTTCTCTTATTTTGACTATGTTGTCGTTTGATACTTCATCTATATATGTATATGTATATAAGATGAAGAATCATATGAGAAAACAGTTAAGGTGAGAAGGTAAGAAGAGATATGAACCAGTGGTGGATCTCATCTTAATGTACATCCAAGGGTGAAAATCATTTTTTACCTTTCTCACATAACTTTCATCCTCACCAGAACCCAACCCATATATATATATACACACATATATATATATAGGGTTGGGTTCACGTGAGACCAACATGTTTTCGTGAGACCGTGAAGCCAAGAAATTAACACTAAACCTTCACAGTGATTCATTGTGAAGGTAAGAAAAACAATATACCTTCACAGCAAAAAACACTGTGAAGGTTTACCATCATAGTACATTCACAGTCTTTTGCTGTGAAGGTTTAGTGTTAATTTTTTGGTCTCACGGTCTCAAGGAAATAGCATGGTCTCACATGATCTCAAGTCTCTCTCTATATATACATACATATATATATATATAGGCGAATGATCATGTAAGGAGGATGAGAAGCATAAGAAGGGGTTTGGATCATTGATCATTTTTAATCTCAAATCCATCCATGAATCGTGTTTGATACGGAAATTGATCTGATACATCACGGTGCATCTTATCATAATATGCATACAAGGTGGAAATCTATTATTATTTTATTGTATTATGATGTGTGTTTTGATACAAATGATAAGTATAATAATTATAAATATAAGTTATCTTTACTTTAAAATTTATAAGTTATTTAAAAATAACGAAAATATTGTTAAGAGAAAGAAAGTCAATAGCTTTTACAGAGAAAGAGTCGTAACAAAAACACAAAGAAATGTGAAGAGAAAAAAAAAGTATGAGTCCTCCACAGATTCACTTACATGGTGTCTTAACTACTACAAATTTCACTTTCTATCATTCACTTTGATACTTTCGATTTTAGTCTCAATACATTTCAATTTATCTCATGCTTAATCTATAAGTCTTTATTGGGTCGAGATTGGACCAAAGCCATGAAATTAAAAGTAATGGAACTAGAAACTAAACCAATCTAAATCGGTTCAGGTTGGGTTCGATTTGAACTGAACACAAACTTGGATATATTTAGTTTTGAAAGAATATATCCTTAAAACATCATTTCATGTTTGAGAAAAACAGTTCGGTTATCGTTTTGACCTGGAAATTGAAGTTAAATAATCAAACACGATCATTTCTGATCCAATTTGGTGTAGTCTCGGGTTGGTTCGTCCATTTATCAGTTGTGACCAGTTAAGGTTGTCGATAATCAACTTTTACCCAATTTATCAGTTTGGGCCAAGTTTTACGCACTTGTAGTTATTAAAAACACCCTTTTATCAAAAAACCAAGGTGATTAATAGTATGCATTAAATTCAAAACCATAGTTACACTTATACCTTAATACTTGGTGAGATAATTTATTTAGTTTTGTTTTGTTTATTTAGCCTCTCAAATCAAACCAGACATTATTAATCTTAACTAGACATAATTTAATTTTAAATTTGGTAATGAATTGTTTTATCTTCTAAATAACATAATTGGAATAACATAAGATTAACTTAAGAGTATCATAGCTAGATAATTAGATGTCTAAAAGGGTAGATTCTATAACAACTTTGGAAATTTAATTTGTGTTGTATCTTGAGTTTAACAAGTACTTATTTCCTAAATGTTTAACCTTAATTTGTACCAATTATATATATGAAAGTAGCCTTTACATATAACATTTCATATGATATATATTAGTTGTTTCTTTTTGTATCTTAAACTTATCAATTCAATCACATAAATCATACACATGTATGTTAGAATTCCTCTCTATAAACTCCTTATCCATATGAAAAGGATATATATATATATATATATATATATATCGAGAGATAATAAATTGTAACCGCTAAATGTGTGTAACCCGTCGATTTCGTAGGTTTTTTTGATGATTTTTTTTATGAAATTGTTTATTTTGATGAAAGTAGTTCATATCATTCATTGCTTGATGAGTTTTTTTATGAAATTTGTAGTTACATAGATGAAAACGAAAATATATGAAAAGTTTCATAAAAATGAAAAAAAAAAACCTATGAAACTACAAATTTAATAAAAAAAATTCATCAAGAAATGAATGATATGAAACAATTTCATCAAAATAAACAATTTTATAAAAAAAATTTATCAAAAAAACCTATGAAATCGACAGGTTAGACACATTTAACGGTCACAATTTAATAGGACTCTATATATATCATGTGAAATGTTATATTTAATGAATTAAACTCTTATCAACATCCGTTACTTCACTTTATAAATCAACTCCAACAAACTCTTGGCCCCTTGTGGCCCACCTATGCCAGATGTCTTGATCAATCCAGTTCAACATATTTTCAACAAAAAAAGCATCACTTTGTTCATATGCGATTAATTAAACCCTTATCAACATCCGTTACATAACTTTAAATTTGTGTTGATAACACCTGCTGGCATAACACACTCCACCTCCCCTACACGTGTCACCTCTCTACTCCATTCATCAAATTTCCAAGATATTACATTTCTCAAGTCTGTCAAACCCCAATAAACGTTCTTTACGTCAAGACGTTATTATACACGAATTTCTCTAAACAATCTAAACGATTTCGTTAGTATCTACAAAATAAATCCAAACTTAACATAACCAAAATGCAACTTATGAAAAGCTCAAGGGCCATAAAGGCAAAATGTATATTTCTATAGGCCCACAAAGAATAACATAAAGAAAATATAAGCCCTATTTACACATAGGAGTCCTATATATATCTATGGATTTAGAGGAAGACATCCATACACTCAAGATTCTCTCTCTATATATACATACACTCAAGGTTCTCTCTCTCTCTCTCTCTCTCTCTCTATATATATATATATATATACAATACATTGTTCTCTCTATAAGCCCATATGCAAGCACCTGAACTGAACCTAAACCCCCTTTCTTCCTCGTTAGAACGATTAAAATCAGCCATAAATTTGCTATATATTTTAAGGTTCTTGCTTCTGAGTTGCCGATCGATTGATCGAAAAGACATTTTGTGATAAATTTGCTTACTTTTCGTTCATCATTTCTATAGGTTTCGCGTAACGGAGTTGATGACGATGACGATGACTCCACATTCTGGTTCTGCAAAGCTCTGCGCTAACACAAACTGTCGAACACCTGTACAAGCAACGAATTCAAGCTGGAATTGCCCCAATGGTTGCTTCTCCCTTCTTTGTCTTGGATGCTCGTAAGCTCCTTAATTTTACTCATCGCCAGTTGCTTTAATTATTCGATGGTGGTTGTTGCTTGCATCACAATTAAGTAATTAATCTGTATTGAATTTTAGGTTTTTTATAGTTCATGCAATTAACGATTAAGAGTCTGAAAAAGATTGGTTAATTAATGACAACAACTTTGGATATGTCCTTGTTTGTATTCTTGATAGTATTTAGATATACATTGCTTATCATGAGTTATACGTAATCCATTGAAAATCACGTACTTGCTGACTCCATCTTACTGATCTGATTCCCATTGCAGATGCTGCGATTCTTGTGAAAAGCGTAGAAGATCGATCTTGGTAAGACGACTTACACCCATACCATTGCTTTGTATCAACCATATATACATACATAGAGGGGGATCAAACGAGAACAATAACTATTTAAAAGAACATGAGAACGAACAAAACCATTAGTGATTTTACATTAACGCGCAAAAAAACCACACAGACCTCAAGCAGCGACCACAGTCCTTTTTTCGTACGTTAATGTAAAATCATTAATGATTTTGTTCGTGCTCGTGTTCTTTTAAATAGGTACTTTTCTCTCTCTCTCTCTATATATATATATATATATATTTATGTGTTTGTGTATTTGTAGTTGCTGATTTCGATTTTCTTCGAACACCACTTTGTTTCAGCCACTGAATCCGGCTGCTCCTTTTCGCATGCGGAATTTGGAAGGGACGAGCTCAATAACGGTTGTGGGTGCTGCGGCTGGTGGAACAGTACCCTTCTTGTTAAATTCATCCAACACCGAACCCTCTCGGCTCGGTGATGAAAGGAAGAACTCAATAGCCAAGTGGAGCTCACAGATTCGAGCATCACAGATGGTTAAACAAAAAACAGCACTTGGTATATAATAATTATTTTAATTACTAGCTTAATTGTAGCCTTGTACGTACGTTTTCATTTCATCTTAATTTCTGTATTAATTACTGGTTTCAGGAATGGAGCACAGTCGGTCGCGTAATTTGTTTGGAAAAGTTCCACATCTGCCTCCGTTTTCAAGCTATCGCCATTCCAACCCTCTTTCTAGGGTTCCACTGGCGAAAAATCAATTAACAAATGGAAGGTTTATCCACAAACCTCTTTCTAGAGCTCCGCCAGCAACACCGGCGGCAAAAAATCGAATAGCGAATCAAGAAAAAGTGTCGAAAATGGGATCAAGCCCTCCAGCTTCATCCTTGAAAAGTAAAAATGGAAGGAAATCATTTACTGCAGCTAAACCTCAATCCCTGATACTGCCCCGTTATATGCCCAAAATGACAGATCAAGAACTCAAACAGATCGCTAGAGGGTACCTACTAGATCTACTCACCTCTACTAATTAACTTTAAATTATATTCAATATGTTTATTAACTACTGCTGCTAATAATTTGAAAAGTTTCACATCATAAACCAAATATACCTATATATTGAATCTAGATAAAAAAAAATCATGTGAAACAACATGCAGTTGTTAGGTAGGTGAAAGTTCATACAGTTTGATTATGCTCTTATTACAATCTTGGTTCTAATTATTGTTTCAAATCATATATATGTAGTTCGAATGCAAAAGTAACTCCTTTGTTTGAGAAAGAGCTGACGAAGAGTGATGCTGGGAGGATAGGTCGTCTGGTGCTGCCAAAGAAATGTGTAGAGGTTGGTATCTATCTATCTATCTATCTATCGTCCATGTTCGATCAACTCGACTCACTACTACACCTTAACTCGTGATCGATTTTATATGCAAGTTAATTGGCCATTTCGAATCTACATTCTTTACGATTGATCTGTTAATTAAGCATTTTACGTGTATGGGATTAATATATATACAGATTTACTTTCCTGAGGCTGTTGAACCTTTTGGCGAGCCGCTAACATTTCAAGATCCAAAAGGGAAAGATTGGAAACTAAATTTTAGATTCTGGCCTAACAATAATAGCAGAATGTACGTCCTAGAAGGATTCAATCTTTTCGTCAGGTCGATGGACTTGAAACAAGGGGACACAGGTAAACAAACGAGGTTATTTATGAGTTAATTAATTAATTAATTAATGATTTATATATATATATATATGTATATGGTCAGTGACGTTTAGTCGGTTAGAGCCCGAAGGAAAGCTGGTAATGGGATATCGAAAGGCTGAGACTGCTTCCTCATCGAACCAGGTTGGTCTATTCTTTCGTCAAGCAACGCCTGCTAATTGTCGATTAAGAGCATCCACTCCAACAAATTCTTTAAAATAGACAAAACTAACTTTTTTATATTGTTATTTAAAATAGAGAAATTAGAGAAAACTCTAAATTTAGAGAATTCACTAAAACTTGATAGGGAATGAGAATTTATTATTTTTTTTTACAAATTCTTTTTAAAATATGTATTTGGATGATAAATTTAAATAATATAATAGATGTTGAAAATTTTAAAATAGAGAATATGCTAGAACTAAATTAATTGTTTTTAAAGATTTTGACCTTTGAATCTTTATTTTAAAAAAATTATAGAAAATCTGTTAGAGATGTTTTAAATGCTTTTGTTTTTGTTAGAGGATCCATAACAAATTCAATGTATTTCTCATAATCAAAACTCAAAATATATAAAAACAAAATTACATTTAAATCTACAATCTATTCTACAGTTAACAATATTAATTATATAATTAAAATATGACAGAATTTTAAACAAATTTTTAGAGCATCTCTAACAAGTTTTCTATAATTATTTTAATATAGAGAATTAAAAAGTTTTTAAAAAGTTACATTCATCTTCAACAAATTCTCTATTTTAAAGATTTTAACATAAATTATATTAATATAACTTATCAAATTTATCTTCCCAATAAAATTCAATTTCATTAGTAGGATTGAATAAACTAATCATTATCTAAACTTGGAATTTTTTTAAGTTTTCTCCTGTATAGAGAACATTGAAGATGTTTAGCAACAAAAACTCAACCTTTTTTACTCTAGCATAGCTGGCACATGCTCTTATAGAGAGAGAGAGAGAGAATACAACAACAACTAAATATATATTTCTCTTTCTTATAATTATATTTTAATGAGTTTTCCAAATGTGAAAAAAATTATTTTCTCTCTTATTTAACGAAAAAACTCCGAAATCTTCATTTTAGAAAATTTGTTAGGTATATTTTAAGAATATACGAAACCCTTTGAATCTATTTCTAAAACAACATTTATGAAGTGATAGAGGGAATGTTCTTGCATCACACATGTTTATTAATTTTTGTACATCCATTTTAATTTTAAGAGTACAACAATTATAATGGACTAATGGTCCTTATCAACCTCTAGGCCATGCTAACCGTAATCCCTCATATTGATGTTTCAACGGGAAATACCGATTCACCAACAAGCATTCAGTACTCCGAAGTGGTTCGACCCAAGAGGAAGAGTTCGAAAATGGGTTCGGCCAGTAAAATTATTGAACCCGAAAAGGAGATGATTGCACTTGATCTCACTTCCAAAGAAGCGCAAGAACTAGTTCGGCCACATCCTGGTAGTCCTGTTCCGAACCCTGCGGTGATTGATGGGGTCGAAATCACGAGTTATAAGGTACTCCATGACTATAATCTATACCTCACGAATTTTAATTTCTCACGAATCCCTTTATATATTAACGAACTGTTTATTATGAATAACATTGAATAATCATGAATCTCACATTATTATGCATTTTCATTATTTATGATTTTTAATGCATTATTTATCATAGATATAATGCATTTTTATTATTAATCTAGCTAATGTATTTTATATCATTAATTTAATGTATTCTCATAATGAATATTTTTATCATAAATATCTATCACAACGTAACATGGCTAATGAATCATTTTCATTTTTTGATATTATTATTTATCATATATACTTAGTTCTTGGAGTTCTCAAATTAACTTTTGGTTCTCAATGAACCAACCATGCATTATATTATATATCATAATCGAGCAATATTAATTATCATAATCTTATCATAATCTTGTGTAGCAGGACCATCCAGTCATAGGGAGGCCTACGATTGTTGATAATCGTCATGGGTATGTTTGTTGTGTAGCTTATTTTTCATCTTCTAATCGATCAATATGCATGCAAAATAATACTCTATTTCAAAAGTATCTTAAAAATCATGATCGATATGCAAAACCTATATATATATATATATATATTATGCATTTCATGCATGTGACAGCATTATGATTCAATGGGCTGAATGCGAAGGATGTAACAAATGGCGTAAGGTTCCAATAGATGTTGTTATTCCAGCGGGGTGGACCTGTTCTCATAACCAATGGGATCCACAGAGGTACGAATCGCAGCCACTTTCTATACTAGATATAACTTACTTCGTATCATTCTACTGTAATGTTGTTAAAAGAAGTAATTGTGATTCATGTTGGTGCACCAGATCCCGCTGTTCAGCTAGAGAACAGGTGATGTCCAACACCAAGGTCAAGGAAATTCTTACAAGAACCAGTGAGGGTGCGAATGATCTTGATCTTTTCGTGTTCAGGCTGTCAACTTTCAGTTCGTATTTTTGTTAATCAATCAGCATGTGTTTAATTTCATGACCTGCAGGATCTTCAAAAAAAATGAAGATTGGAAACCAGCAGCCAGAACAACCGGAAACGGTGGTGGGGCGGGATGCACTTGCTGTTATACCGAATGAGGAGAATGTGCCACCGGCGTTGCAATCTCCGGCAAAGGCCACCACCAAGCACCCACGTCATCGGCCTGGTTGCAGCTGTGTTGTCTGCAGTCAGGCTCCAAGTGGGACCAAACACAGCTCAACATGCACTTGTGGTGGCTGCATGACTGTCAGACGTCGTCATCAAACCCGACGTGGCAAGAAACCCGCTGGAACCATCCGCCGGAAAAGAACTCGACGGTCGGAAAACACTCGAAACTCAGCCGTGGCTGCTGTTTCAAAGATAAACAAGAAGAAGCCAAGTCCACAGCCTGATAGCATTATGAAGCAATCTGAATTGGGTGGATCTAGCTCTAGCCAGCTAATATTGAAGCCGGCTCAGCAGCCAGCTAGCATTCTGAAGCCACCAGTGGTAGGAAATTCAATAATACCAATTCTTCAAATGAACAAGCCAACTGAAAACCACCAAACCTCTGAAAGTGCGCCTGCTAAGACTGAAAGGCGTCTCTTCGACTTAAATCTTTTACCCGAGCCAGACGACGAAGACTCAATGCAATGCACTAAATAGGTCTGGGCGGCGATGGTGGTGGTAGCGATGGTGGTGGGGTTGAAACTGTTGTATTGTTGCAGTTTCCGCATTTAGAACTTGCATGTGTCTTGTTTTGTAATTTCAGTCTACAAACAACTTATACTTTATCTTTTCGATTATCCAGCTACAATGTTTTGTCGTAGTACTTTCTTGTAATCTTGAACAAATGCAAACAAGTGGTTGTTCAAATTGTAGCGCGCGATATTTTAATCTGATCCTCTTAAATACAAAACTTCATGCCGGTTCAATGGTTTTGGATGCTCTAGATTAAGAGCCAAAAATATGCCCCTAATCTTACGAATTAAGAACACGATTTTTTTAAAGAGGTTTGGAACCTAGTCAAGATAGATGGCTCATCCTCACGCCGATTATTATTAAAAAAAAATGTTATAACCGTGGGGGCATAAACCAAAACCCCGATCAACAAAACAAATAGAATATCACCTAAAAGGTTGTATTCGTGAAGCAAAATCATCAATTAATTTATCATAGTCAACATTTGCTAAAAACGTTCTTTCGATGCTTAAAATTGTTGATCTGTTAAGCCTCTCTTTACTCATGGTAGTCCGCAAATATGACTTTAATAGCTTTAATTTTGAAAAACTTCTTTCAACGGATGCTACCGTGAGTGCATGGTACGGTCAACAAAATCTTGTAGGCAAACAACACTTGTGGGAACATATCCACCTTCCTTACAAACTCCATAACTTGAATAGACGTCCAATACTTTTCTTTCTCCTATGCTTCATATGGTATCATGCCCTGCAAAATTTGTAACTCCGCAAACAAGTATTTTCCATCAATATCAACGTCGTCACCATGTGTCAAAGCAACCTCAATATTCAAACAATATTCCTTTAATTCACCATGTAGCACAGGTTCTGAAGAGCTTGGGCTTAACGAGCGCATAAGTCCTTCGGGATCTGAGGACATAATTTTTTTTTACGGTACTTCAAAAATAGACATAATTAAAGTTAACAGATATTGAGCTAATGGCACTACAAGAAATCCACTCTACAGCGACAAAAGTTGTTAGTGCCTTAATTACCATGTTGTACCATGTAGAGGGACCAATTATGTAATTGAAATGTTACAAACTATATAATGTAACTTTAGCCTAGATTTCATTTAGGTCATCCATCCCTTACACACTCAAGTACACACACACTCTACATTCTCTCTACATTCTTCATTGTGTACTTGATTGATTATCATTGTTTAATATATATGGATGGTCATCTGATTGAATTAGATTCTTGATTACTTGTTCTGGGATCACAATTGGTATCAGATTCTACATTCTTCATTGTGTACACACACACTCTACATTCTCTCTACACCCGCGGTTTGTGTCGCGACTTGCAAACCGCGGGATAGGTCGCGCGTGTTCCTGAGGTGCACGGGTCAGCTTCGGGTCCTGGTTCGGGTGCGGGTCTTGGGCTTGGATCTTGGGCTTCCGTTGGGCTTCGTTTTGGCTCTTTTCAGCTTCTTTTCTCGATGATCACTGCCTTTTAGATAACCTGCACATTCCACTAGATAAACCGTAAAATTCCGCCTCTTTGCTATCAATACAAGCCAATCTCATTGGTTTGAGAACTGAAAATAACGCCAAAAAGTGGCGTTATCAACTACTGACTCTTCCCAAACCGATCGAAGCCGGGTAGCCACATCTTCTACCAACGAGCGTACGTCGTCGTTGCGTATTGAACAAGCCATGGTGGACCCAGCCTTGCAAAGCACAACCCCTCTAAGCTACTCGTCGGCATCTCAATTTGCCGGCGTTTCATTTCACATAGGGGATAAAGCACAAACGCTATCGGCGACACACTCGGTGTCTGTTGATATTGAACAAGGTAGGCTCCTGCCCCGGCCACTGCCCTTTATTCCGAGCACGTTGAGTCTAGAGCCTTTTGGACATACATCTTCTCCTAGGCCACGCGCGTCGGTATCACACCAAGTTGTGGGCTTTCGTGCCCCAACCAGAACACCCCGAGTGCGGCCGCCATTTGTTGGTACCCCACGAGGACTGGGTGGAAGTCCTGTCATGATCAACACCATACCAGCCATGAATACAGGCAGTACGGTTGCTACAACCGTTACTTCAACCGGTAACCTACGTAGTCCGGTAGTTAGTTCCATTTTCCCCAATTTTCCACATGAACAGGTTGTACGCATGCTTGGCCGTATCCTCATTTTATTACGCTTCCACTACTAACGTCTGCTTTAGGCACTATCGATAATGCCTACAAGCAACACCGTCGGGCCATGAAAAGTACAGTTGATAGATTAGCAAGCGAAGTGAGCAGAGCCATCAAGGGCAAAGGAATTTTTGAATCGTCATCAACCCCTCAGGATCAACCGTCCAACACTCAAACCGACCCACAAACACCACCACCAGTTCCGTTACACCAAATCCCAGAAGACCAGCTCAAGTCAGAGCTATTAGCCCGACTCTTAGCCAAAGACAACTCTAGTACGGCTGAGGAAGTTGACCTTGTTGGATTACTCCGACAACATACCCAACCTCAAACCCAAACCCCAACCCAACCACCTTCTAGCAACGAATTCCAGCGTCTAACCGACTCAATCAAGTATACTTAAGTAAACGGATTTTAAATGTACAACAGTCAACGGCTGTAAGTTTGTATGAATCTCAGCATGTGCAGTACAAGAATACATCAGCTTTCAAGTTCCAATAACTAACAAATGAAGTTAGGAGTAAATACTTAGGTTGGTAAACCTAAATATATACATATTTTGTTCGGAATTGACAGGCCTTAATTCCCAGGATCTTTGATCGAATTACCTGGCCATCATATGGGCATCATGCATCAAATCATCATTCATACAAAAGGAAAGAACAAGAGAAAGTGGGTTGAACCCTTCTAAGTAATCTGAAATATAATATAGATTCAACTGATTAAATTGTTTACATAAGGACTCTATTTATAGACATGAACCGGTGCCTTGAAGAGGTGCCAATGAACCATTGCAACCCTTCGGTTGTGACTGCTTCAAGACCATCGCAACCCTTCGGTTGTGACCATCGCAACCCTTCGGGACCATTGTATAACCGCCTTTTAACTAACTAATAACTAACTTCTATAATAACTGGATTACTAATATAACTATAACTAACATATGTAACTGTTATATCATTATGGTTCCAACAATCTCCCCTAATGATATAATCAGTAATTCTTCGGTCTTCAATCAATGATGACATAATCTTGGAACTATCTTCAGGTTCCTTGTCTTCATCAATTTCCTTAATCTTTGTTCTTTGACGCGATGCTTCCTGCCCTCGTGCCTTTAATCGACGGTTTTTCTGGCCGTTCGTATTTCTCCGGTTGTCTTCTCCGGTTCCGATTAAGGTATGTAAACCTCTTTTCGGTATGGTTTTTTTTCACTTCTCTTGATCGTTCTTGAATTTCTACTGTTGGTTTATCTCCGGTTGTCTTCTCTGGTTTCGATTATAGGTATGTTCTCCTTTTCTCGGTGTGAGACCAGTCGGTGGTAGATACCTTCTGGTTTATCGGCCGCCCTGGGTTTCTCCTTCTCCCGTTGATTCAATCAACGCCTTCCTGGTGTTCTTCTGTTGAATCTTCTGGTTTATCGGCCGCCCTGGGTTTCTTCCGTTGATTCAATCAACGCCTTCCCGGCGTTCTTCTGTTGAATCTTCTGGTTTATCGGCCGCCCTGGGTTTCTCCCGTTGATTCAATCAACGCCTTCCTGGCGTTCTTCTGTTGAATCTTCTGGTGCCGATTTGTTGGTGAGATTTCCGGTAGATGATGATAATTTGCGCATGAATTTGATCTTCGTTTGAACCCTTTGGCTCTGATACCATGTTCGGAATTGACAGGCCTTGATTCCCAGGATCTTTGATCGAATTACCCGGCCATCATATGGGCATCATGCATCAAATCATCATTCATACAAAAGGAAAGAACAAGAGAAAGTGGGTTGAACCCTTCTAAGTAATCTGAAATATAATATAGATTCAACTGATTAAATTGTTTACATAAGGACTCTATTTATAGACATGGACCGGTGCCTTGAAGAGGTGCCAATGAACCATTGCAACCCTTCGGTTGTGACTGCTTCTAGACCATCGCAACCCTTCGGTTGTGACCATCGCAACCCTTCGGGACCATTGTATAACCGCCTTTTAACTAACTTCTATAATAACTGGATTACTAATATAACTATAACTAACATATGTAACTGTTATATCATTATGGTTCCAACATATTTCTCTCCATCAACACCCCCATTGATGTTGCCCAATTGACAATGCCACAGTCACTATCGCCATTGCTCTCATCTCATCTGAGCTCTGCAATCTTCACTTCTGTTTTGATTTTGGCTTTTGCTTTTTCAATTTTGACTTCAGTTATGTTTTCAATTTAGGCAAGCTTCAATTTATGTAGAGTAGTAACTCGTCTCATGCTCCACCCTTGCATGTTTGTTAACATGCTTCTTGGTTGATGCTTGCTACTTTCATGTTGCTCCTGTAACTTGATTTCAACTTTCAATAAACAGATTTTAGTTGATTTTTTTCTTGGGTTGATCAAGTAAATTGTAAATTATTGGGATATGTTGGAAAATTGACATGGACTCGTTGTTTGAAATATGTTGGGATGTTTGAAATGGTTATGTAGAAAAAAGTTGGAATATACTTCCATTAACACTAAAAGTAAAAACTAACTGTTATCTCTTAAACATGTCGGAACATGCTTTTGATAAGCTATCGCGTCTTAAATATGATACATATGTTGGACAAATTGACATCAACTAGTTGAGAAACAAGAGTTCAATACTCATGAGTTCTGTTAAGATATGCTGGAATATTTCATATTTGAGAGTTAAATGTTCTTGTTAGTCATTCTATCCCTTTTCAGATAGAATGGCTAATATTATTGTCTTGCCTTAAAAAATGTTGAAACATAATTACATATATTCGGTTAAAAGAAAAAAAAAACCCAAAAAAGGGGGAAGAGCAACAAGCCCAAATAGCCCCAACTCTAACATCTTCGATAAAAGTGGACTAGATTTTGTCTCGATATAATCATGCAAATTTTGGTATACAGATGCATATTAAAGAGGAAATTGTTAGTGGGCATCGCAAAATAATATATGTGATTTTAGAAGTCTAAATCTTGTTATAAGATGGTTTTTTGTACTCTTAAAACTCTTTCTGGAATTAGGGTTATTGTGGTTGGAAACTGTTTGATAATTTGTTTTGGGTTTTTGAGAAATTTATCATGTTTTTTGGGATTTTTGCAGCACCCTGATCCAATTGGACATGGGTTTGGAACAGAAGCCATAGCGGAAACAACAGGGCCAAAATGTATTGTTCCTGGTCAGGTTACAACAGTTAAACTTCTTGGATTAAAGGTGCTCTTTTATTCCTCCGAAAGAAGATTATTATTTCAGTTTTTGATTCGTTGATCATTGCTTGAAATCGTAGAAATTTGAATCTAAATGCTAAAGATATAGAACAAGATTGATTTTGTTAATCTTTTGGTTGATTAATGGTATGGAAGAGATTGAAATAATAGAAACTTGATTAATTTAACATAAATTTAAATGCATTTATGTTGAGACCAAAGTTATTAGTGCCAATACTCGAGTTGGAATGCCGTTTCCCCGGGTTCAAGACGTCGCTACTTAAAAGGCTTAGGGTAAATATTATATTAGTTATTTAATTATTTAAAATTTATACATGATTTATGACAGTTTTTGTTTTGAAGAGATTCTTCATTCTTGACTCAACGGTTCCCGATAGGCCGAGGATTCTAGTTGGCATCGAGCGAGACTGTCAAGATCTTTATAGAGACAGAAAGTCAAAGCTCAAGCAACATTTTGATCAAGTTGGTGGGTATGATAATGTTTACATACAAGTTTTCAACCTGACTTTCAGTTTCCTCTACCACCGACTATAGACCCATGTACATTCTTTTATCCACCACCCACTATGGCGGGACATCAACCGCAACAGCCACCACAACAACCACAACCACCACCACAACAGCCACCACGTGAGGACGAAGATGAGGAAGATGACACAGATTCTGACTCGTACGATGATTAGATTTTTACGTATTAATATGTTATGTTCATTTTATGTCATCAATTTTGTATTACGGTTTTCAAATATTTTTCTAGTTATATGAATATAAAGTTATTTTCTAATAATTTGAATATCAAATTAGTTGGTTAAAATACATTTTATAATCTGATTTAAATGGGAAAAAATAGCTGGACGAAAGCTAAAATACTTATTGCATCGACATTTCGTTGCTATAGGTAAAACATTTGTTTTAATTTTTCCACCTATAGCAACGACAAGTCATTGTAGTAGGTAAAAAATCGACTTTTTAATTTTTCATCTACTGTGACGACATGGCGTAGCTATAGGTATTTGTTTAACTTTTTAAAATTTATAACCTATAGTGATGACATGTTGTCGCAATAGATAAAAAATCGAATTATTTAATGTGACCTATAGCAACGACTTGTCGTTGCAGTAGGTATATAATTAAATTTTTATTTTTGACTTATCGCGACGACTTGTCGTTGCAGTAGGTATATAATTAAATTTTTAATGACCTATAGCGACGACTAGTCGTCGCAGTATGTATATAATTAGTTTTTTTCATTTTTGACCTACAAACTTGTTGTTGCAGTAGGTACATAAATTATTTTTTTTCAATTTTTGACATATAGCGACGACATGTCGTTGCAGTAGGGAACTACAACTATGAATTTACAGCAACAAAGCCTACAGCAACGACGGTCGTCGCAATGGATCTATAGCAACGATATTTGGAGCATTAGCGACGGCTTTTGTCGTCGCAATAGAGTAGATTTGTTGTAGTGTGGGTCACCGATCGTACTCGGAAAAGTTGAATCAAAAGATAATTTGGTCGCTATCTTCACTAAAATAATGAATCGTGAATATATTGCAAATACTTATAATACAACCCTTAAAGGGGAACCGACTCCCATTGATTTCCTTATTTTTCAGGGCATCTTCTCTTAAGACAAAGGGGGAGAAAAATCACATATACTCTCGATTTATATGTATTGTTTGTCATCATAAAAAAAGGAGCAGTTCGTTCGTGCAAATGTGTTCGTCCCTAATTCTTTTTTGACGATTTCAAACAAACCTACATGTATTATTATTATTATTAAAGTTTTAATTAATGTGCATGTTATGAATGTTTTAATTAGTATATATACTCTTGAACTTGAGAATATTTGGAAAATGTATCACTCATAGTTTCTTAGGAATGCAATTACAAGACTAATCTAGGCATTTTTGGACGTGCCATTTTGGTTTTAAGAAGATTAAATGCATCTAACCACCTTGGCAAGTTACGGGGTCAAAAGAGAGGCAAAATGAGATTTATGGCGAAAACAAAGTCCACGCGACCTGTCCCAAGGTCTAGTGGTGTGTACCTCATGAACATGTGCGATTTAGGTGCGAGAAAATATTATGGGTTGTTAGCGCAAAATATTATTCAAGATTTATTGTAAAAGTCTATGAAAAGTTAATGTAATATTCCAAGTATTGTAAAGTCAAACTAGATTAGAGTTTAATGTGTTGTGATTAGGAGATATTAGTAGTTAGCTTTGTTGTTAAGCACTAGAATGAGAGCTCCAATGTGTAGAGAGAGAGGGGGGGGGGGGGGTTTGAGCTTAGAGAGAGAAACATCCTCATTGTACTAAAATGTTTAGATCTAATATGAGGATGACTTCAATGATCTAATCTCTCTCTAATACTTGAATTGTTGTGTGATTATTGGACTACCATGGGCTTTTTTAAGCTCAACCGTTTTTAGTTTTTTTTTCTCTTACCATCTCCTCTCCTCTTTCTCTCTTCGCAATTTTAGCATTTTAGGGCCATTTTATGGGAGGTATTTTTGGAACGAATGGAAGGTTACCATGAAGATTTAAGATTCAATGGGGTTGATTTCAATATCTTGAAAAGGTAAGGTTTTTGGGTGGGATATTTTGACATTTATCTTGGGTTGGTTGTGTATCTAGTCTTGTGGTTGCATTTGGTACATTTCTAGACATGGGTTGTTGTCTTGAGAAGATTGTAGGAGGCCTTTGTTTGTGGATCTCAAATCCACACCAATGAAAGCTAGACTTTGAGTGTAGATTCGACCAAAACTAGCAACATGAGTTTGAAGTTGATTTGTCAAAACTACTTATATGCAAAAAATCTTCATTTTGGAGTCTTAAAATGCTTTATTGAGAGTTAACAAATGTGTTGATTATGTGATTAAATTGCAACTTTGGTACATTTGTTTTTTAAAAATCTTAAGAATACTTACAATTGGTGTTGTTGGATATTTTGAAAATTAAATCATAAAAGGGTTATCTTTTAATAATTTATTGAATATATCGTGTTTATTTGGTTTATTGCACCGTGAGTATATTTGATTTTATAAAGATATCGAAAATACAGGTTGTTGGACGTTTTGGAAATATAAATTTGATTATTGTCTCTTGGTAGTTTATCACAACACATCATGGTCTATTGACCCAATTTATGCTTTGATACATTAATTGCAATATATGTGACAAAATGCATATTTGGGTTTCACAATTGATAAAACACGTATTGGTGAATATTTGGTGATTTTGATTTTTGAACCGAAAGAAATATTTTAGGAGGTTTTGTAATCATTGGTTGTTTATTGGGCGTATTTGGTTACTTTATGCATTTATTTGTATAAACATTAAGAAATGCATATCTTTTTGAGTATTTGACGTTAAACGGTTAAAGATGTAAGTCCCAACTAGACGATTCGGGAATCCATTGAAACCAATCGAGAATCCATCAGGATCGATCGAGACCAATCTAGAACCCATCCATTGATTTGGTGTGTGTTTGTGTAATATTATAATCTACCACTTTTATTTTCCATTAAGACCGGTCTAGAACCTATGGATTGGTTTATTATGTGTTTGTAGTGTAAAACTATAACCTACAGTTTTCAACTTTTATCGAGACAAACTGAGAGCCTATCGAGATCCATCAAGAACCCAATGAAGAAAAAAAAATATTAATGTATGTAAGGTTGAAACTGTAGCATATTAACGATGAATGTTACATTGAAAATGATATTCATCAAAATGATATTCATGATGAATATCATAATGATATATGAAACTGAATAGTTGATGTATACACGTGAACATATATAAATATTCACGATGAATAGTATATATATATAGGGGTGGGTTCAAATAAAAACTCAAATTCAATTGTAAACGTGAGGACAAACCACAGCCGTTGATTAATAATCTGGTGAAGAGATCAGTGGCAAAAAAACACGGTGACAATTTTGTAAATAAGTTGAAAACTCTGTCCATGGCTTAATGTATATTTAGCGCGCATGGGTAAAATTGGAAAAAAAATTATTCAGTCTGAATAAAAGGTAATTATTCAGACTGAATAAATGTAATTATTTTCGTCAGATTAAAATCAACGTCTTCTTTGTTGACTTTTTATTTTCTTTTTTAATTAAAAAACTTTTACCCCTTAAATTTTAAAATAAATTATCTCAAAAATTACTAACATTTTAATCAAACAAATTACATCAAAAAACGAGAATTTCGTTCTCTTCGATATGACATCCATCATGATATAGTTTTTTTTTCGTTTTAACCGTTTTTACGTGAAATCGTGTATATGTGTTATATTCAGAGTGAATAATACAACATTCGGGATGAATAATATCTACATTTATTCGGACTGAGTATATAGAATTATTCAGACTGAATATATGGAATTATTCAGTCTGAATAATTTACCTTTATTCAGTCTGAATAATTATATTCGTTTGAATATCTACCTTTATTCAGTCTGAATAATTCTATATATTCAGACTGAATAAAGATAGATATTCAAAACGAATAAATGTTTAAGTTTTGTTCTTTTTTCATATCTACCTTTATTCAGTCTGAATAATTCTATATATTCAGACTGAATAAAGGTAGATATTCAAAACGAATAAATGTTTAAATTTTGTTCTTTTTCATATCTACCTTTATTCAGTCTGAATAATTCTATATATTCAGTCTGAATAAATGTAGATATTATTAATCCAGAATGTTATATTATTCATTCTGAATATAACACATGTACACGATTTCACGTAAAAACGGTTAAAACGAAAAAAAACTATATCAAGACATGAATAAGTTTTATTCTTTTTTAATATCTACCTTTATTCAGTCTGAATAATTCTATATACTCAGTCCGAATAAATGTAGATATTATTCATCCCGAATGTTGTATTATTCACTCTGAATATAACACATATACACGATTTCACGTAAAAAACGGTTAAAACGAAAAAAAACTATATCATGAAGGATGTCATATCGAAGAGCACGAAATTCTCGTTTTTTTGATGTAATTTGTTTGATTAAAATGTTAGTAGTTTTTGAGATAATTTATTTTAAAATTTTAAGGGGGTAAAAGTTTTTTAATTAAAAAAGAAAATAAAAAGTCAACAATGGAGACGCTGATTCTAATCTTGACGAAAATACCCCTACAGCTGAATTTTAGGAATGGTTTAAATATGGCTGCGATCAATGGGCGAGATTTGTCCTCACGTTTACAACTGAATTTGAGTTTTTAGATGAACGTTCCTCTCTCTCTCTATATATATAGAGAGAGAGAGGAAAGTTCCAATGAAAACTCAAATTCAATTGTAAACGTGAGGACAGATCTGGTCCATTGATCGCAGCCATATTTGAGCCGTTCCTGAAATTCGGCTTTAGGGGTATTTTCGTCAGATTTTTAATATTTCTGTTTAGTATTTCATATCCTTTCCATATTTCACGGTATTCAATCGTGATTTTTTCCTAATCTCTCTCTTCACGATTGCGTCGTTCCTTAAATATATCTGGTTTCTCTTCACGATTGATTTCTTCACGATTGATTTCTCTTCACGATTGATTTCTTAATCTCTCTCATTTGATTCGATTTGTTCTAATTAGGTCGAAAGTCTATACAATTTCTTCGATTTATGCAAATCTCTGTTTCTCGATATACTACGCTGTTTCGATGGATTCTGATGCTGTTGAGAATTCTACACTTTTTGTTGATGAAGCATTCAATTTTGTTGTTGATGATGATCTTCTTGATTCAAGAATCGGTCAAAAAGATTCATTTTCTGTGTTTTCCAGTTTATCGAATGTGGATGAATCATTGATATGTAAGTTTTGTTTTGTTTAACTGATATTTGTTACTGTAATACAAATTTATTCAATGTTTAATTGATATCTGTTATTAAATTAGGTGTTATTAAATTAGTTGTTTCTGTAATCAAAGTGTTATCTATAATCATTTATTCTAAGTGAATATAAAGTAATCAAAGTATTATCTATAGTCATTTATTCTAAGTGAATATATTCAGATTGAATAAACGTAGATATTCAAAACGAATAAATGTTTAAGTTTTATTCTTTTTTCTAATTTACCTTTATTCAGTCTGAATAATTCCATATATTCAGACTGAATATATGGAAAAGAATAAATTTTAACTTTTATTCTTTTTTAACATCTACCTTTATTCAGTCTGAATAATTCCATATATTCAAACTGAATAAAGGTAGATGTTAAAAAAGAATAATTTATTCAGTTTGAATATTTAAACTGTTTATGTTGGATGCATTATCTTATATTTTATACATTCTGAATATAATTTTTAATATATTTTATAGATCAAATTCATAGTGGAAGTGAAGATGGGCCTTCTGTTACTGAAGTTGATGGTGATGGAATTAAGTTTTGGATTCCTGTTGTAGAAGAAGATTTGAAACCTGTTGTTGGTAAAGTTTTTGAGTCATTGGAAAAAGGTATAGAAATGTATAAGAAGTATGCTACAAAAGCTGGATTTGACGTTAGACTATCTTGTTTGAAAAAAAATGCACATGATATGGTTGTTTTGAGGTATGTTGTGTGCAATAGGGCTGGTTTTCCAGATTCTGTCCAAGTGGATACATTGGATTCGAAAAAGAAAAGAAACAGTAACATTCAAAGAACTGGTTGTAATGCATGTGTGAAATTCAAGGTTCTTCCTGGTGGGATTTCATTTATATTATATGCATTTGAAGAGAAACATAACCATTGTTTGTTTGATGATGATTCGAAGCACTTGTTGAAAAGTAGTCGGAAATTAGACTACTCTCAGCAAAGGTGGATTCTTAAGATGTCAAATGCAAATATTGGTGCTACACAAGCACACAATATTCTTTGTCAATTGAAGGGTGGTTATGAAATGGTTGGTGGAACGAAGGTTGAGTATAAAAATTTTCAACGGGATCGTAATTGTTTCATTGGAGATACCGATGCAAATTTATTTGTTAGGAAAATGAATAATAGAAAATTGTATGTGCCAAATTATTCGTTTGAATATAAATGCGATGAAGGTCTCTTGAATTATGTTTTTTGGGCTGACCAAACAGCTAAACGCAACTTTGAAGAGTTTGGTGACATTGTTTCATTTGATGCAACCTTCCGGACAAATAAGTAAGTATTTGTTTTTTTTATTTTAAACGTTATTTTAGTATGTCTTTTTTTATAACTTATATTAGTTAACTGTGTTTTAGGTACTGTATGGTATTTGTCCCATTCACAGGAATTGACAATCACAAGAATTGTGTAACTCTTGGTGCTGGCCTTCTTGATGGTGAAAATATTGAAGCTTATAAATGGTTGCTTCATTCTTTCTTGAAATCTTTTGGGAAACCACCAAAGTTGGTTGTTACAGATCAGTGTCCTACTATTAAGCAAACTGTTTCTGAAGTCTTTCCAGATTCAAGGCACCGGTTTTGTATGTGGCACATTAGTACAAAATTGCCTTTGAAGGTATTTCTTTATTCATACTGAATAATTTTATTATTCATTTTGGATACTTATATGTATTCATACTGAATAATTGTAATTATTTTTAAATATTCATTTTCCATCATATTTATTCACACTGAATAGTTATGGTATTCATACTGAATAGTGAAGTATTCAGACTGAATAGTGAAAGTATTCAGATTTAATAGTGTAGTATTCAGACTGACTAGTGAAAGTATTCATGTTGATTGCATTTTATCTTTTTTGTTTTCAGATTTCTTCCAATATTATTTCAAATACAGATTTCAAGAAAAGGTTTCATGCTCTTATATGGGATGAACACATTGATGCTACTCAATTTGAAGAGAGATGGAAATCTTTAATTGGTGACTTTAATCTTGCTGGCCACAAGTGGTTGTCTTATATGTATGATAATAGGAATAGGTGGATTCCATCATTTTATAGAGATATTCCTATGGCTCGGCTAATGAGAACGACTTCAAGATCTGAGAGTGAAAATTCATTCTTTTCACTATTTTTCATCACGGTGCAAACCTTATGGCTTTTATTGACTCTTTTGATTCTGCTATGGACAAACAACGGAATAATCATAGGTTGCTCAATCATCAGACAAAAACAACCGTACCAAAGTTTAGTACACCACTTCCAATTGAGGTTCATGCTTCTAAGATATATACTCGTGTTGTATTCAGAGATGTTCAGAATGAGATAAATGAATCGGTTTGGTCGTGTTTTCAATCATCTGCGAGTGTCGTAGATGGTTTTGATGTTATTGTTGTTGTTGAGAAGAAGAAGGTTAAAGCTAAAAAGAAAGATGTTGCATCCAGTTCAAATCCTGAAGCATATGTAAAAGAGTCTGATCACAAGGTTCGTTTCGTTTAGATATTCATAATTATAATAAGTCAATTTTTCTTTTGTATTATTCAGTTTGAATAATAGGTATAGATTAAAAGGTGGAGTTATATTCATACTGAATATGTACCCTTTATTCAAACTAAATAACGTTGGAGTTAATTGTATGTTAATTTTAACTTATTATTCATTCTGAATAATGAAGTTATTTGAATTTATTTTCAGGTTGTGCGTAATAAGACCACTGGTTTTTTGGATTGTAGCTGCTTGTTTTACCATCATTATGGTTTGCTATGTCGTCATATTTTTTGTGTATTAAAGAATATGTGCATTGAAGATATACCTTTTCAATATATAGTGAAGCATTGGAGAAAAGACCTCATTTCTTCTGAATTGTTGAAGAAACGTCATTGGGTTGGAGAAAGAAACGAGCGTCGTGAGAAACTAGAAAATGATGCCCAAGCTGCTTTTGATTACTGCATTGGTCTAGTTGTTGATGATATGGACAAACTTGAAGACTTTGTTTTGAAAATTCAAGAATTGAAGAGTAATTTGGAGGCTAGTGGATGTAGTGTTCCTCATCGCAGTACCGAAGAGGTGATGGAGTCGTTGCTTGGCGTGTCAAAACCAGAAGTTGTTGATATTCACAATCCTAAACCGATAAGAAACAAAGGTTGTGGTACGGGCAAGAGGTTGAAGAGTAGTAAAGAAAAAGTAATTGAAAAGAGTAAAAAGGCAATGAGATTGTGTAAGTTGTGTAATAAATTGTCTAATCATGACTCACGCAATTGCCCATCGAAAAATGATGTTAGTAAGTAGAGGTTTTTTAGTTTGTAATAGTGATAGTTTTGATTTTTGATTCATTTTGAATATTGATCAAAAAAATAATCCATACGATGATTTCTTTGAACTTCAATAATATTTTTGACATACCTTTTTTTATTCCCAATGTATGAAATATATTTATAAACCATTTATAAAATGCAATATGCAGAACAAATTATATTCAGTTTGGATATTAAACATTTATTCAAAGTGAATAACATTACATGTTTTTACAAAAGACAATATTCAAACTGAATAAAGGTCACAAACATCTTAACAATAATTATCATTTACAGTTTTTATTTTCTAGTATTCAGTATGAATATAACTAATTTTTTTTATCTAAACGTTTATTCATTCTGAATAAAATTTTAGTGAATAAAATTTTAGTCATATTCATTTTGGATATTAAATATTATTCAAAGTGAATAAAATTACTTGTTTTTTCACTGTTAAAGTAATAGACATATTCACCATGAATTAAAGGCAATATATTGTTAATTTGTACAAACCATCAAAACAACATTTTTTTAATTTCTTCCAATTCAATTAAAAAAACCATTAAACCAACCAAAAACTAAATATATTGTTCAACGAAAATAAACCCGATATAAATGTTTTTACATCATATATCATCAACTAAACCATACATCATCGTAACCCATAACCACAACAACTAATTGTTTCAAGCCATTAAAACCAAATAAAAACAACCCCTATTGTTCAACCAAATAAACCTACATAATTGTTCATACATTTATCTACCAATCAAAACCAAACCCATCGAATAATTGTATCAAAACACCAACGACATTTAACAAAAAACCAACCAACCGAATAATTGTTCCAAACAACCAAACACCCAAATTCAATTGTTCAAGACAAACTTACCATTCTTCATTCATCTTCTTAACGCCTAGAAAATGTCGCTTAGGCGTTCATCCTTCACTTTCTCCGCATTTTCTGCAATTTCCCTCTTCCTATCTTTTGGCAACTGCTCAAATGCATTTACTTCGTTCATTACCCACTCCCTTCTCTCATTCATTTCTGATAGAAGCATCTTTGTGACATATTTGTATCGCAGTTTTTTTAACTGCGATTTTTGACCTGCAGACTCATCCTGCAAGCCACAGTCCCATTTCTTAACATTCCCTCCCATGAATGTTTCCATGTGTCGCATCAAGAATATGGCACAGTCTTTAGTATTTTCCTTTGTTCTCCACTTCATCGCTTCTCTTTTTGGGACTATTCTACTGAATTTATTTGATCTAGCATCCCCCAGGTTTTCCAAAAACTTCATGAATAGCCTTTGCTGCATTATATACATATCATATTTATTATTCATAATACTAAATAAAATAATTATTATTAATGTATATTAGATAATACAATATTCTACTTACAACAATCTTTGGTACATTCCCATATTTAGCTGAATCTGGAACATCAGTTGCACTGTTGTCCAGAATATGCGATGCACCATTTTTAAGATCAAAACACAAGAGATAATAATGTGATTGCTTGATTATTGGGAAAAAGATCTGCATGAATATTTTAGGTAATGTATTATATGATATATGAAATAAAATTAATTCAAATAATATTTTTAATCTAATTGTTATGTACCAATTCAGTTTTCTTCACAACCTCTAATTCTGAATTGCCCTTCATGTTCTCCAAAACGTTTTTGGTGAAGATCTTTAAATATTTATCAAGAATAAATCTTCCCTCGAACATTTCCTGTGACTGTTTAAATGAAGAATATTATAATTTAATATTAATACTTATTTTTAATTTGGTTTAAAAGTATAGTAAACTTACGAAAATTTATGTGTTGCAGAATAATCTATTCGGAGAATATTTGTTTCGTAATCTCTCCTCTTCATTCAATATCACTGACCAGATGTCAATCACATTTGCAAATGGTTCCGATTCTGGAATCATGCTTTGGAACATGACTCTAAAGCTTGATTGGCCATTACTTGTAGCAAACACAACATCCCTGTTTAAAATTTAATTAAATATTTAAATGTTTTGTCCAATATGCCAATTTGGATATTCAGTTTTATTCAAACTGAATATTAGTTATATTCAAAGTGAATATAAAGTGATTTTCACTTTGAAATATTTACTATTTATTCAATTTGAATATATAGTTTTATTCAAACTGAATATAAGGTATATTCAAAGTGAATATAAAGTGATATTCACTTTGAAATATTTACTATATATTCATTTTGGATATATAGTTTTATTCAGACTGAATATAAGGTATATTCAAAGTGAATATAAAGTGATATTACTGATATTACTAAATGAAATAAAAGTTAACAATTCACAATATGTATTAATTTTAAAACTTACAATTTATCTCCTTGTAAAGAAAATAACCAATTGCCGACGTTGTTTTCTGCTGTTGATGTATTCTTTGTTACATCGACTCTCCTTTGTATATAAGGTGACTTCAATTGTTCACCTATTTTCTCTATTCTTTTTAATTTCTTCTCAGGGTTTTTCACTTCGTTTCTTTTTATTTTGATAACAAGTGGACCTTTCTTGCTTACAACCTCTTCATCCTCAACAGTTTTTTTTTGGGGTATGTAACTGTGACATCCCCAGAAAATAGTTTGGATTTGAATCTTGTGTATCACTTTTTTCTATATTCTTCTCCTCATCTTTCTTCTCTTCTGCTTTCTTCTTTTCTTCCTCATCCCCTTTCTCTTCTTCTTTCTTCTCTTCTTCCTCGTCCTTTTTCTCTTATTCTTTCTTCTCTTCTTCCTTATTCTTCTTCTCTTCCTTCTTATTTTCTTCTTCTTTTTCTTCTTTATTCTTTTCCTCTTCAGTCTTCCCTTCTTCATTTTTCTGCTCTTTGCTCTTCTCAACTCCGGCCTCCATGTTATCTTCTCTTTTCTCTTCTTTCTTCTCATCTCCTACCTGCATCTCATCTTCATTTTTTTCTCCTTCCCTCTCTTCATCATTCTTTTCTCCTTCATTATGTTCATCTTTGTTATCTTCATCTTTATTATCTTCCTTCTTCTCTTCCTCTTCTGTCTTCTTTATCTCCTTATCCTTGATTTCCATACTAATGTCTGCAATGACATCCTCTATCAATACTGTAGCTTCAACCTGAAGTTGTTCTTCAATTGCTTCTTTGGTTTTTTCATTCGCATCCTTGAAAGCATTATTAACCTCTTCTGAATCTGCCAAGTCTTCCCAATACTGTGTACCATCAGGCCATACTATTTTATTCATTTCTTTATCATAATCTTTCTTCTCTCTTTCTGTCTCATCTTTTTTCTCTCCTTCTTCACAAATCTTGTTATCTTCTTTTAAGTTATCTTTAGAAACAGTTGCTTCTTTTGTCCCTTCTTCTATTGATACCACATTCCTTTCAATTTTCTGCACATCCTCAACAATAACTTCTGATTTGATGAAAAATGATCTCTCATAACTTGCTTTCCATTCAGTGAAAGAACTATCTTCAGGATACAACATCATTGCTTTATTCAAGTTGTATTCAATTTCTGCTTTGGTTGCAAATAATTCCTCCAAACTATCATCTAGCATCTTCATGTATTCCTGTTTTTTATTTGATATATACATTTTAGTTATCAAAGTAAGTACTATAATGCAAATTAAATATATGTTTGTACCTTTGCTGTCTTTTTCTTTGTTGAAGCTTTTTCTGTTTGTTCTAGTTCAACATACTTTTCGCTGAATTCTCCTCTGCCAAATCCTCCAATCTTTAACTCCAACTTCTCTCTTGTCTTCATCTTCTCTGTATTCCATCCCTTTATAGCAGGCCTTGTCTTCTTGTGTTCAAATCCATCACATTTTGTCGAATCCAGGTAAAGAAGCTATATTTTTGTATAATGCAAATATGTTAATTACATAAAACTTATATTATCATTTGTGAATGTTTAACTGATTAATTTGTTTATTAATTATTAAACTATTCCATATTCAGTACATTATTCAAACTGAATCAAGTATTCAGACTGAATACTTTAAATATTCAATTTGAATATATTCTTTTATTCAGTTTGAATTAAGACAAATATTCAAAATGAATAAAACTTAAAATGATGCCTTAACATATAGTTTAGATAATGTAGATATCCATGCTTAATCCAATTCATATTATAGTAATCCATAATGAATAACTATATGTATTTCTTGCTTAAGCCAATCAATTATCTATTTTATTAACATGTTTATCATAGTTATTCATGCTGAATTATAAGTTTATTGCTTACTTAAGACAATTCTAACTAGCATATTAGTCTTGAATAAAAAGAGATATTAAAGTTGATTACATTGTTGATCCAAACCCTCAGTGGTTTGATAATAACCCTCTCTTATATACTTAGTGAAAATTGTAAGTAAACAATATGTATCAGAGTTTCACTATCGCTGATAAGTACTAAGATCTTCCAGTACCACTGATAGGAACTCTCGCTCTTTAAGTTAAACATTCAGCGAAACTGTTCGCCATAAATGCTCTGAGTCTGTTCAGTCATTATGATGATCGCTGATAAGTTAGTTGTTTACTTATGATCCCTGAAGACAAGTTTCACGTCAACAAAGGTTCTACGCTGAAGTCGAAGATCAAGCTCAAGAACCAGCGACAAGTCTCCTAATGAACTGATGCGGATCAGCGAAGACTCAGATTTGTCCACTCAACGAGAAGTATCAAGTACAAGACTTTAGCTATCGCTGAACTCTATCATTCGCTGATATGAAATGATAGATCGCTGAATCAACGAAAGCTGATCATGAAGTCCTCCGTACAAAGTACTTTTTGTCTTAACCTCCCTTGCACGACTCCGTACGAAATGTCAGAAAAGAACCTCCGACTGTCTGAAATCGTACAACCACTCTGATACTACACTGTTCATCCATGCGGCTACTAAGGTTGTCAACCAAGGTCAATGACATGCAACCAACCAGCTGATGACACGTGTAAAGTGTATACTGACTTGCATTAAATGCATGCAGTATATAAAGAGATGAACCCACTTCATTTGAAGTAACTTGCTAACTCTGGACAAGTTCAATCTCTTATCTCAAGATAGGTTATTATTAGTAATTTCCGTATCTCTCTTAGTGCAAGAAACCTTAGTGTTCCAACTTGTTTAGATTTAGGTTTATCCTTAATCTTGTTTCCGCAACAAGCTGTAAATTGTTAATGATTTATCAATAAACAATTTAGAAAAGTAAAATCTGTGTGTTTGTATTCAACCCCCCCCCCTTCTACAAACTTGTATAGGCCTTCGGGACCAACAAGTGGTATCAGAGCGGATTTGTTTAATCTCATAAACAAGATCTAATCTAAGATATTTCTCTTCCTTGCTATTATCTGAAAATGGCCACCAACACAAACACAAATTATATAGACAATGGTTCTCTTGCTAAACCTCCCAGATTTTCCAAAGATAACTTCAACTTATGGAAAAATAGGATGACACTCTTCTTAGAAGGTGTAGACCCTACTATGCCTTACTATCTCGAGAATGGTCCATTCATCCCTGTAAGAATTGATGCTGCAGTTCCAGGCGTTGAGAATAGACCTGCCATTCCAGAAAGGCTGGTACCTAAGGAAATCCTTCAATGGACTGACGAAGATAAGAAGAAAGTGGCTATAGATACAAAAGCCAGATCCATACTATCCATGGCTCTTCCTGACGAAGTCTACCATTCCGTCATGAATCTGAAAACATCAAAAGCCATGTGGGACACAATATGTGTTCAGTATGAAGGAACGTCTGAAGTCCAGGACTCAAGAAAGATCAACCTGGTAAGACAATACGAAAGCTTCATTTCTGGTAAGAATGAAACTCTCTCTGAAGTTCACCAACGTTTTAATTGTTTAATTATAGATCTGAAAACTGTTGGTAAGGAATATTCTAACTTTGAAGTGCTGACAAAGTTTCTAGAATGTTTACCTGAAAGCTGGGACAATTATTCTATGTGTCTCAAGCTGTCAAAGGATCTAAAATCAATGACCCTTGCTACCTTATATGGCACGTTGCTGAATCATGAGCAATCAAGCCATCTTAAGAAGAATCTTGTAAAAGATTCCAAAAGCACCCCTGTTGCTTTAATCTCAGAGGAACTCTCTACTCAGCGACCCTCGGTCACTATCACTGAGTTAGAGAGTAACTCTGAAAGGTCATCAGATTCTGATTATTCAGATAATGATGAATCTTTGGCTCTCCTAACTAAGAAGTTCAGGAGATTTGCCAAAAAGAAAATGTTTAAAAAGAACAAACCTCTTTCTATAACTGACAAGCCTAGATCATCAGCTTTTGTTGACAAGGCTACTGCTACTTGTTTTAACTGCGAAAAGACAGGACATTTCGCTAACGAGTGCAGGTCAAAGAAAGTTTCTAGACCCTCAGCTTTTACAAAGAAACCCTTTGCTCCAAGAAATAAAGATGACAAATATTCAAAGCTGAAAGAAAAATATGCAAAGCTGAAAAGCTTTAAGAAGAAGAATAAAGGCCTGATGGCTGACTATGATTGGGCTGCTTCTGATGAAGAAGCATCATCATCTGACTCTGAAGATGATGAAGCAAATCTATGTCTTATGGCCAAGATTGAAGAAGTGGAAGAAAGTTCAGACATTCCCTCCACTTCAACATCTGCTATTCAGGTTAAGATGGGTATCTGGTATCTTGATAGCGGATGCTCTAGACACATGAATGGAAAGAAAAGCCTGCTAGCTGAATACAAAGAAGAGAAGGGTCCCTCTGTGACTTTCGGTGGAAATGGAAAAGGACATACCCGAGGGTATGGTGTACTTTCAAATGGTACAACCTCCTTCAGAAGAGTCGCATATGTTGAAGGGCTGAAGCATAATCTTCTAAGCATCAGTCAGCTTTGCGACATGGATAACAAAGTAATCTTTACTAAGGAATCCTGCTTTATCTCTGACAAAAAGGAGAAGATAGCTCTCAGCGGTTATCGTTTGGAAAATGTTTATGTAATAAACATGGACTCAACAACCACTGAGAACTCCTGTTTCTTCTCAAAGGCCTCATCTGATGTCAACTGGCTATGGCATAAGAGGCTATCTCATCTAAATTTCAAGACACTGAACACTCTTTCTTCAAAAGAGTTAGTCACTGGTCTACCTCAGCATTCATACGCCAAAGAGTCGTTATGTTCAGCGTGTGAAAAAGGGAAGCAGACCAAAGCAAGCTTTAAGTCAAAGCAAGTTTCTTCAGTGTCATCTCCTCTACAACTACTCCATATGGATTTGTTTGGCCCTGTTAACAAACAATCCATCGCTGGAAAGAAATATACGCTGGTCATAGTTGATGAATTCTCTCGCTTCACTTGGGTAATGTTTCTCCGTTCTAAGAGTGACACCCCTGAAGAACTCATCAATTTTGTTCGGAAGATGGAAACCCTGAACAATCTGACCGTTCGCTCAATAAGGAGTGATCATGGGACTGAATTCAAAAACAGTTCTCTTGATTCCTTCCTTGAGAGTAAGGGTATTTCTCACAACTTTTCTTCAGTGAGAACACCGCAACAAAATGGAGTCGCTGAAAGAAGAAATAGAACAATTATTGAAGCTGCACGTTCAATGCTAAGCGATTCTCACCTGCCTACTCAGTTTTGGGCAGAAGCTGTCAACACTGCTTGTTTTACGCAAAACAGGTCGCTGATAGTCAAAAGATTCAAAAAGACAGCCTATGAACTCTTTCATGGGAGAAAGCCTTCAATCAGCTTTCTTCACATCTTTGGATGTCAGTGTTTTATACTGAACAACAGAGATGCTCTTGGAAAGTTTGATCCTAAGGCTGATGATGGAATCTTTCTTGGATACTCCTCAGTTTCCAAAGCCTTCAGAGTCTTCAATCGTAGAAGACAAACTGTAGAAGAAACTATTCACATCACGTTTGACGAATCCCGTTCAGCGAACTCTAAACCGTCCGCTGATACTGAAGAACTGAATCAATGGATGTTTTCTCATCTTGGTGATTCAGAAGATATTCCCACTAATGCTCATCCAGTAGAAGATGATAGTCCTATCATTCCAAATATGCAGAACAGTGAAGCTGAAACTTCTTGGGTCTCAGCTATTCCTATAAACACTATACCTAACGCTGAACCAAATGTCTTAGACATTCCATCTACTTCTCAGCAATCAGTGAATATAATGACAACTGCATCCATTCCTCTCTTGGCTGATACTCCTGACGTCGCTGAAGCTTCATCTTCAGCTCCTCCAATTCAATTTGAGTCAGCGTCTCACGCTCCGGCTCAGCGATGGACTATAAATCATCCAATTGATCAAATTCTTGGTGATCCAAACGCTGGGATTCAGACTCGACGAAGTGCAGGTAATATTTGTTTATTTGTAAATTTTATTTCACTAACTGAACCAAAGAAAGTAGATGATGCCCTCAAAGATCCAAACGGGGTCAGCGCCATGCAAGAAGAGCTGACTGAATTCGAAAGAAACAAAGTTTGGAAACTTGTTCAGAGACCAACTGATAAAACAGTAATAGGCACTAAATGGGTCTATCGAAAAAAGTTGGACGAACATGGAACTGTAACCCGCAACAAAGCTCGTCTTGTTGCTCAGGGATACAGACAAGAGGAAGGCATAGATTATGACGAAACATTTGCTCCTGTAGCAAGACTTGAATCTATTCGTCTATTCTTAGCATATGCTGTACACAAAAACTTCAAAGTACATCAGATGGATGTTAAGTCAGCGTTTCTGAATGGAAAGCTGAATGAAGAAGTGTATGTGGAACAACCTCCAGGATTCTCAGATTCTAAGCGTCCAGGTTATGTTTATAAACTGGATAAGGCACTTTATGGTTTGAAGCAAGCTCCTCGTGCATGGTATGACACTCTTTCTACTTATCTCCATATTGAAAAATTTGAGCGAGGTAAGATTGACAAAACTCTATTTTTTATAAAAGTGAAAGGTCATATCATTTTAGTTCAAATATATGTTGATGACATTATATTTGGTTCTACTAACCCTGAGCTTTGTACTCGTTTCGCTGATAGAATGAAAGATGAGTATAAAATGAGCATGATGGGTGAACTAACATATTTCCTTGGTCTTCAAATAAAGCAAAATGAGAAAGGAACTTTCATAAATCAGGGAAAATATGTTAAAGATATGCTGAAGAAATTCGACTTAACTGAAAGTTCAGCTATGAAAACCCCTATGGCACCACCGCTGACACTTGATAAGGACACTAAAGGTGTTCCTGTCAATGTCACGCTGTACCGTGGGATGATCGGCTCACTATTGTATCTTACAGCTAGCCGACCCGATATTATGTTTGCAACATGCTTGTGTGCACGATATCAATCTGAACCTAAGATATCTCATATGAAAGCTGTAAAGTGAATCTTTCGATATCTTAAGGGTACAACGAATCTAGGTCTTTGGTATCCCAAAGATTCAGGATTTGATCTAACCGCCTATTCAGATAGTGATTTTGCAGGTTGCAAAATGGATAGGAAAAGCACCACAGGAGGATGTCAGCTCCTGGGTGGAAAGCTGGTAAGTTGGACAAGTAAAAAGTAAAATTCAGTGTCCACTTCCACAGCTGAAGCTGAATATGTAGCTGCTGGAAGCTGTTGTTCTCAAGTCTTGTGGATGAGAAATCAGCTACTAGACTATGATCTTCAGCTCTCCAAAATTCCAATCTATTGCGACAACACAAGTGCCATCGCTATAGCAAACAATCCAGTACTACATTCAAAGACCAAACATATAGAAATCAGATATTATTTTATCAGAGATCATGTGATGAATGGTGATATAGAACTTCATTTTATCCCAACTGATTATCAGTTAGCTGACTTATTTACCAAACCTCTTGATGAGACAAGATTCAACTTTCTCATCAGCGAGCTTGGAATGCTGAACTTTGAAGGATAAAATCTTCAGCGGTTCACATTGATCAACGATAGGATAAAATCAACTTGTATAACCCATTCTATCATCTTCTCTCTGAATAAACTTGATTCACTGATATCAAGGTATGTTTACTCTCTCTGACAATCGCATGAAAATGCAAGATTTCAAAACAAAATGCATCGCTGAATATCTCTTCCTTAACAGCGATATTTTTGAAATTTCTTAAAACCTTCACTGAATATTTTCATTCAGTGCTTCATGTTTTCAAAAGTATCTCTGAGTTTTTCAAAACCTCAGAGACAACCAAGAATATGAAAGGACAGTTGTGACGTCATTACAACGGATAAAACCCCGGCACGTTTTCTCTTCCTGACACACGTTTGCACGTCTCGTTCAAACATCCAATCAAATGCAAACACGTGTCCGTGTCATGATGAAAATCTTTTCCCGCTCAAGATTTTCTCTTTCTAAAATCTCTATATAAACAAATTCTTTGTTTATATTTTTCTTTTACGCGATCAATCTTCCTCCGCAAGAAAGAATTCACTGTTGCATTTGTGATTTCAAAAACTTCAAGAACTGTTCATCATCTTCTTCATCAAACATCAAGGTTAATATGTTCTTATTTTTTACCAAATGCGTAAAACTTGTTTCCGATCTTCTCATTATTTTAACAAGATCAATTAAAAGAACTTCGTAAAATGAAATCATTTTTCTTTCGTGGTTTTATGATAACAACCATTTCATGGTTGTTCTTCAAGTTTAAATGCAAAATCTTAAACTTGTTCTTCATTCGTTTCCAGAATCTATTTCTTCATAGAAAACTGGAAAACAAGAAAATGGGTTTTACATTTCGTTTCAAAAATCAAGAAAAACCCTAATCTTCATTAAGACATTTTGTCTGAATGAAATGGACAAAATTCGAACCATCTTAATGGAAAATCTTTCCACATTAAGATTATTCTTATTTGTTAATCTTTGGTTGAACTGATAATACAGGAAATGGCAACATCTAACATTCCTACTACCGCTGAGAACTTCTCTACTGACTCTGAGGAAGTGGAAATCATCAAGGCTCCTCAGGTTAAGTTCAATCTTGGTCAACTAGACTGGACTAAGATAAACAACCTTTCTGCGCTTCTCGAGTTTCCTCCTCGAAAGCAAGTCACACATCTGACTGATGCTGTGAATTTCCTGAAGAATTGCTGCATTTCAACAGCCCTGACCATTTCACCCCCTGCAAGTCAGCTGCTACTATCTCAGTTCTGGTACTCTGCCAGACACTCTCAGCTACCATCCGCCAAAGATCCCTCCAAAACAGTTGATTGTATCCTCTGCGATTCTGAATATGGCTCGATAAAGATCACACCCACCATCATTCGCAAAGCTCTGAACTTTCCCATCGCTACAAAGGAAAAACCTTTTGTTCCTTTCCCTGACCATAAGAAGATCGCTGACAAAGAAGCTCTTATTGCATTTTTTGATGCAATGGGCTATGTATGGGAAATGGGCAGAGACAAGAAGCCTGAGAAGAAGCTAACACTGCTGAAGAAATCGAAAATGCCCAGCGAGATGAACTTCATCTTCGCTCACCTTATCAGCTGCATGACTGCCAAGACCGGCTCTTCTGATCAAGCCGCTCAACCTCAGCAAGCTATGGGATACGCTCTGCTGAAAGGTCTACACATTGACTGGGCATCTCTCATCTATGATGACTTGCTGCAAAGAGTAGACTTTGCCGCTGACAGGCCTGCTTGGGTTCCCTACCCTCGATTCATCAGCGCTATCTTTCAATATGGCCTGAAGGACAGCTACCCGCAAGAGGGCGGTCTAAAACTCTCTCAGATTGGCCCTAAGGTACTCGACTTCAAACCTCTTATCTCTTCTCAACCCTTCTTCTACTTCTGTGGCTCCTTCAGCGACAATACCCATCGCTGATTCCCTGGCCACAAAATCCTCTCCTTCTAAGAAAAGGAAACATTCATCTACCCCACTTGATTCTAAAAGGATCAAGAAAACAAAGGAGCAACCCCAGCAATCTCATGCTGAAGACTCCTCAGCTCTTTCTGCAGAGCTGAAGGAACGTTCAGTGGTACGCTCTGCCACACCTGAACAAGCCATCCCTTTTATCCAAACTTCAGCGTCTCTAAACGCTGAGGTTACAAACTTGGAACCGACCCAACCTCCTTCAGTCTCTCAAAAGACTGATGAAGTGATTGTCAGCGAATCCAACGCTGAACTCATAACCCAACCCCCACTCTTATCCTTCGCTCCTCCCTCCACTCATTTGGTCTCTACTCCAGATCTAACTGGAGCTGCCATCATTTCCTCGGAACATAAAGCTGATTCTCCAGGAATGATGAAGACAAGACCTGCAGAAAAATCCATGGGCACTTTTGAAGATGACATGGAACTTTACTCAGGAACCTGTGATTTCGATGAATTCACCAATCCTCCTGTAGGTAAACAACAACCCATAAACACTGTGACTAAACCCCAAACTTCTGAGCTTTCCTCTGTTCACAAGTTTTTATATGTTACAGGTCCTAATTTGGGAGATATCAACGCCTCTCTGAAGTCCGTGGAGACAAAGCTGACAGGTCTCACCACTACTCTCTCCAATAACTCTACAGCTGTAACAAACGCTGGAGAGAATCTGAACATGCTGACAACAGTGGTAGAGAAGAAGGCTTCCACAGATGACATGAAGCAAGTTGATAAAACTCTCAGCGACTTCGCCAAGGTGCTCGCTGATATCTACACAGACTACACCTCTCTAAAAAATTCAGTTTCATCCATGTCCAGCGAGGTAACAACGCTGAAGACATCGGTTGGAAACTAGAGGGAGATATGTCTGCTGTGAAGACAAATGTCAACACTCTGACGACTGACTTAAGCTCTGTAAAGACTGACGTTGGTTCGATGAAGACTATGATCGAACAGCTGCTGCACAAGGCGAATACTCCTGCTCCTGCCCCTGTCCCTGAATCTGAACATTTTACAGCGGCAGATCGCATTGAGCTCGGGAAGATCAATCCTGCTATTTCTGGCCTTGAAGACAGATTAGCAAAGATTGAAGTTTGTGTAGGTCTCTCTGGCCAAGAAGACAGAGAACCTACCAACGCTGCTGAATCTAGCCATTCCTCCCCCAGTCATCATGAAAAAGAGGGGGAGAAGAGCGCTGAAGATCTCGCCAAGAGCGCTGACCTTTCCCATGATGAATCTATCAGGGGAGAGAAGACGAATACTGAAGAAACCACCGCTGGACCTCAGGGAGATGAAAACCCTGAGGAAACCGAGAATCTCGCCTCTGTATCTGAGGGGGAGCAACTCGAAGAAGAAGCTGAGAAAACTGAATCCGAAGCAGAAGATGATGAAGCCGTCGACATCCCTGATGATGAACCATCTTCTTCTCCAAAGAATGATGATGATGATGATGAAGATGATGATGACTTCTTTATCGTCAAACCTGCTCAAAAGATCAAAGCTCTTAAGGGAATCTCGATAAATGAACCTTCAGGGGAACGGACAAAGACAAAGCCCTCAGCCTCTGGAGCTGAGAAAGGCAAAGGCAAAAGCGTCGCTGAAGATGACAATCTGATGATCTTGCTTGAAAAGCCGGTTTGTCAGGTATGCTAAACATCTCACTCCATCCCTCCTCTATCATACCTATCAGTTCTACTACCCAAGCCTATACACTTGAACCAATTCTCTCTATCTGATTCTACCCAAGTTCTTACTCGTAAGATCGCTGTGTTTCAGCTAGTCCTCTCACCTGTTTGAGGATATCGCTGAAGGCTCCACAACTGCGACTTCACCAAAAATACCAGCTGCTGCTGAAGAAATAATCCCAGTCTTAGATTTAATCTCCGAGACTGATGAACCAGAAGAACAGCTACTCTCGCACAGAGGCAGACCTTCCTTAGCTCCTCAAAAGCTAAGTGAAAAGGATCAGAAAAGAAGAGAGGAGATAATAAAGCGATTCGAGGATCAGCGAATCATTCTGAGGCGTGATCAACTTCCTTCAGTTCCTCCAAAGTTCAGAATTTCCAAAAAGGAATACAAGGAACATCTCAGAGCTGAACGTATAATAGCTGAAAGAAAAGAAGCTGAAGAAAAAGACAGAGAATACGCCATCCAGCTATCTAAACGTTCAATAAAAGACCCCAAGCTGAAAAGAGTTCCCATTGATGTTCAACGTCAGCTCTGGGAAAACGCCAAGAAGATAACTGAAGAAAAGAGAACTGTGTCTCAGTCAACTTTAGCCTGGTGCAAAGAAAAGGTCAACTACAGAGACTCTCCTGCCAAAATCAACAAGGTATTCATCTCTGGAAGAACAACCCTTGTTTCAATCGCTGAAATTGAGATATTCAGAGAAGATAAGAAGTCCGAAAAATTCTATGCTGAAGCCATAACGAAGTACGGTCTCTCTGAATGGTTGGAGATCAGGTTAGCCATCCAGAAGTCCAAGTCGAAATACAAGGAACATGTTGAAAAGCTGATCAACAAACAAATCGACTTAGGCTACTCCTGTGTGGATATTCCTCCTCCTCCTCCTCTCGAAAGTCAGAAAAGAAAGGCCTCAGCAAAGAAGAAGAAGAAATCTATATCTTCAATTGATGGCCCTGTCATTCGAAATGAAACAGGTATTGGTTTTTCACGTGCTGAAGTCCTTGGTCCTGATCCTGATCTTTCCATGCTTGACACATCTCTTCCTCCTGGTGAGACTTTCATCCCTGGCAAAGTCATAAGCGAACCCTACGGGATATTTTTTCATGACTACGATGGTGGAAAGCGTTTTCAACGGATCGCTGAGCTTGCAATCACTCCAATCGAACAGCTCAGAGATCTCATGTACTGGTGTGACTTCAGAAATGACCCTCAGGCCCGACATCTGAAACCCTTGATTTTTGAAGAAGCTCTGATCAAAAGAAAATAATGTGTAACCGTTCCTGACTGGATGATTCCCACCACATCAATGACCCTTGATGAACTTCTCATTAAGGAAGAACCTTTGTAAGCTGATAGGATTGCCTCTTTCATCTATTTTATCAGTTATCCTTTTGTACTTGTAATTTATTTCGCTTGTACTTGTAATCTTTTCATTTCTCTTTGTATCCTGATTCAAAGTTTTAAAGAAAGATTTCAGCGAATGTACTTTACTCCATCAGTACTGAAAAGATCCCAGAAAACAGTAAAAGGGACAAATATTTTATGAGTTCTTTTTATCCTTATGTTTTCATTTAATAGCAATTTTCTTTGTTGCTATGTCATAATCAAATAGGGGGAGATTGTTGATCCAAACCCTCAGTGATTTGATAATGACCCTCTCTTATATACTTAGTGAAAATTGTAAGTAAACAATATGTATCAGAGTTTCACTATCGCTGATAAGTACTAAGATCTTCCAGTACCACTGATAGGAACTCTCGCTCTTTAAGTTAAACATTCAGCGAAACTGTTCGCCATAAATGCTCTGAGTCTGTTCAGTCATTATGATGATCGCTGATAAGTTAGTTTTTTACTTATGATCCCTGAAGACAAGTTTCACGTCAACAAAGGTTCTACCCTGAAGTCGAAGATCAAGCTAAAGAACCAGCGACAAGTCTCCTAATGAACTGATGCGGATCAGCGAAGACTCAAATTTGTCCACTCAACGTGAAGTATCAAGTACAAGACTTCAGCTATCGCTGAACTCTATCATTCGCTGATATGAAATGATAGATCGCTGAATCAACGAAAGCTGATCATGAAGTCCTCCGTACAAAGTACTTTTTGTCTTAACCTCCCTTGCACGACTCCGTACGAAATGTCAGAAAAGAACCTCCGACTGTCTGAAATCGTACAACCACTCTAATACTACACTGTTCATCCATGCGGCTACTAAGGTTGTCAACCAAGGTCAATGACATGCAACCAACCAGCTGATGACACGTGTAAAGTGTATACTGACTTGCATTAAATGCATGCAGTATATAAAGAGATGAACCCACTTCATTTGAAGTAACTTGCTAACTCTGGACAAGTTCAATCTCTTATCTCAAGATAGGTTATTATTAGTAATTTCCTTATCTCTCTTAGTGCAAGAAACCTTAGTGTTCCAACTTGTTTAGATTTAGGTTTATCCTTAATCTTGTTTCCGCAACAAGCTGTAAATTGTTAATGATTTATCAATAAACAATTTAGAAAAGTAAAATCTGTGTGTTTGTATTCAACCCCCCCTTTTACAAACTTGTATAGGCCTTCGGGACCAACATACATACCATCAGAAAAGTTATTGGGCCAGTGTAGAAGCTGGCATCCGATTCCCTCTTCCATCCTCTCTTGCTTTCCTTCACACAATCTATTATATATTTACACCAGTTCACATTTCTGAACTCTAAATTCTTTCCCAAATGTGAAAGAATTGATAGATTGCATGTACCCATCTTCATCGAAATAGCCATTGTATTCACAAATAAAACGATGAAACCTATCTTGAAATTCCAGTCTGTACTATTTGATCCGTTTAACATCTTCACAGCATCCTTTGGTCTAATCAAATTTTTATCAAACTGTGCTCTCCAACCTTCAACGATCCCATTCCATTCCACATCTGTCTGAATTTCATTAATATCAATCCCTTCGTCTTTTAATCCTAGCATATCACTAACAGACTGAGTTGTAATCTGAATTGGTCCTTTTCTTGTTCTTATAACCATATCAACAGGATCAAAGTTGTCAACTATGTAGTATGCTAGCTTAGATGGTATTGAGTCAATATTGATATCTAAAATGGTTCCAAATCCCATCTGTTTTATGCAATTTATTTGTTGCGTTCTCATCTTTCTAGTAACTAGCACTAAGTGTTTGGGAGTTGACCGTATGGATAGAGATCTGGGTTTTATAAACATATTCTTCAGCTTCTTTGGCTTTCCTTCTTCGTGTTTTCTTTTTTTGTTTTCCTTTGTAACATCTTGCTTTATTTCTTTCTTTTTTTGTGTTTTACTACCACTTGCTGCTTCTTTATGATTTTCCTTAACATCCTTCTTCTTCTTACCTGTAAACATATTTGATATTCACAACAAAATGATTAAAATATGCATTTTGATAAATATATATATATATAAATATTTTAAAAAATGAATAATGATAATACCTTTCTTTTCTTCTCGAACTCTTTTTTTGGATGAAAGTATTTCATCTTCAGCCTTTCGTTTTGTACCTAATTTATTTATATTCAAACGATTAGTAAATATATCATTTATTCAGATTGAATAAAAAGTTTAGAATAAATATTTAAGTTATATTCATCTTGGATATCTAATTTTATTCAGACTGAATAAAATATAATCAGTATGAACATAACTAGTTACAAAAATAACCTCACAAAGAATATTCGGTATGAATATAACTACTCACAAACATTTGTAAGTAGTCATATATGTAAATATTTTAAAATCTAACAATATATCAAAACAAAAATGATTAGTATATGTATTCAGTTAGATTCTATCAATATATGAAAAATGAATCACAATAATACCTTTTTTCTCTTTTTTTTCTTTTTTTGTTGAAGAAGACACTTCATCTTCATGTTTTTTCTTCTTTTCTGTTTAAATTAAAATAATTAAAAAAATAATTTAATTAGTATGAATAATAGGTATATATTGGGAAGTTTAAGTTATATTCGGTATGAATATTTTACCTTTTATTCAAACTGAATAAAGGTACATATTCAGTATGAATATCACTCCACCCAAACATCAATTACCAAAATTTTAATTCTCTATTATTCGGTCTGAATAATAGGAATATATTAAGAAGTTGAAGTGATATTCATACTGGATATTTACCTTTATTCAGTTTGAATAAAAGGTAAAATATTCAGTATGAATATCACTCCACCAAAACATCTTAACAAAGTTCCAAACCAATCAATTACAATTTTTAATTCTCTATTATTCAGTCTGAATATATCCATACTGAATTTTTACATTTTATTCAGTCTGAATAAAACTATATATTCAAACTGAATATCATTGGTCATAAACATATAAAGAATATTCAGTATGAATATAAATACTCACAAATATAAAATAAAATCTAACAATATATCTTCGTTTTACTCATCATTTGAAGCATTTATTCATCAGATCTATTGTTTTCTTCATTTTTTCCTTTTTAGGGTTTTTCGAATCAATTTTTTTTTCTTAATCTGTAAAACTTAAATATAAACCCTAACTATTCAGTATGAATATAACTAATAACAATAATAAAATAAAATCTAACAATAATTTTAGTTTTAATCGTCATTTGAAGCATTTATTCATCAGATATATTGTTTTCTTCATTTTTTCCGGTTTAGGGTTTTTCGAATCAAATTTGTGTTTCTTAATCTGTAAAACTTAAATATAAACCCTAACTATTCAGTATGAATGTAACTAATAACAATAATAAAATAAAATCTAACAATAATGTTAGTTTTAATCGTCATTTGAATCATTTATTCATCAGATAGTTTGTGTTCTTCATTTTTTCCGTTTTAGGGTTTTTCGAATCATATTTTTGTTTCTTAATCTGTAAGAGTTAAATAAAAACCATCACTATTCAGTATCGACTACTTTAAAACATTTAAACTTACGTGTTTCAGAAGTTCAGTTAATGGAAGCTTATCTTTAGCATCTTCAGATTTATCTTCCATTGTTGTTGATGATTATTCAGTATCGTCTTCTTCTTTCTTCAGTATTCAGTATCGTCTTCTTCTTTCTTCAGTATTCAACAATGGAGTTTTTAGTGAGAGAGAAAATCGGCGAAAAATGATGAATGTGCCGTCTGCATTATGATTATGGATATATGTCAGATTTTGAACCGTCTTTTCGCTTTTCCAATTTTACCCCTACGCGCTAAAAATTCACTAAACCATGGACATAGTTTTCAACTTAATTACAAAATTGCCACCGCGTTTTTTATTCATTGATCTAATCACCGTTTTCTTAATCAACGGCTGTGGTTTGTCCTCACGTTTACAATTCAATTTGAGTTTTCATTTGAACCCACCCCTATATATATATATATATATATCATAATGAATATCATATACTTATATACGTGAACGTACATGATTAATATTCATTTTGAATAGTATTTATATTCACGATTAAAGTTGTTGCATACACATTGACGTACATATATATTCGTAATAAGTATTACACATATATACAAATTTAATGTAAAAAAAACTATATCGAAATGAATGTCGAATCGAAGAAAAAAATGCCCCCTTTTTATGTAATTTTTAATCAAAATATTAGAAATTTAAATTAAAAAAAAGAAAAAATCAAATAAGTCTAATCACTCTTTAATTAACCACTTTGTGTTTTAGCCTTTGATTAGTTTTTTTTTAATTTTGATCAATGGACAAAATATGTCCACTAGTTTACAACCAACCCTATATATATATATAGACTTGAGATCATGTGAGATCAAGCTATTTCTATGAGACTCGTGAAACCACAAAAATAACACTTAATCTTCACAGTAAAAGACTGTGAAGGTATTGTGAGGGTAAACCTTCACAGTGTTTTTATTGTGAAAGTTTGCTGTTTTTCATACCTTTACAATGAATCGCTGTGAAGTTTTAGTGTTATTTTGTGCTCTCGCTGTCTCACGAAAACATGTTGGTCTCACGTGAACCCAACCCTATATATATGGTTGGATTCACGTGAGACCAACCATTTCTCCCATAAAATGATACTTTTGAAAAGTGTCCAATATATGAAAGGTTAATAAGTCAATTTTCAAAATGAATGTCCAGTCGAAGAAAAAAAAATGCTCGGTTTTAAGAAGTTTTAATTAAAATATTTGTTATTTTGAAGATAAATTCATTTAAAAATTAAAGGGGTATATTTTTTGTAACAACCCAAAATCCATAAAATATAATTCATACCATTACAACCAAAAACGGTCCCAAAAGTACACAAATACACTGATTTCAACTCTAGGTACGCAACAGATAAACACCTTCACTACTGAGATGCTACAGGAAGTCCGACGGTGAACTACAAGCATCCACTAGACTATACCTCCTCTACAGTGTCACCTCTTTCCATCTTCTTTAGATTAAACCCCAAACAAAACTCTTACCTGAAAATGGTTTTAGTTTTGGAAAAGCGAGGGTTAGACCATGAGGTCTAGTGAATTCCCTCTCGAAAACAGTTTAACAAACCACGTATAGCAATATGCAAAACCGCCATAAAGGACCATCAAAGTCATTTAACCAAATAAACATCACGCTTGGGTATTTGCACAATGTTCATAGCCACCCATCACCTCATCGTGATGTCCGCAATCGCCCCCCCCCCCCCAGTAGATCCCCATGGCCCCCTAATAGATGCCAGTCCCGTGTGCACAAGAAACGGATTCAAGGCACACACCATAACTAAACTCCCAAGGGATGTAGACAATCCCAAGTTACACTAATCCCACTTTGCAACCCGACACCAAATCAATGTACCACTTCGTACAGAACATGTAGACAACGTGCATGCATTAATAAACATTTTTACATCATGTAATAACAAAGCTTTTCAAAAATGTCTAATCATACCATCATGCTCAATACTAAATTCAGTTACGAAAACTTTAACAAAACATTTCATTTGCACAAAAGAGTTAAGGGAACTCACCTGAGCTTTAGCAAAACGACACACGCTCCAAAAACTCACTTTAACTCAAACAGAACACGTTGAATTGGATGTCATAAAAGTGGTGTTAAACCATCTAATTACATCCCAAAACATCCCTAATAAACCCCAAGGCAACCCTTAGGTGATGCCACAATCCTAGCCTTAAACAACACGCGGAACAAGAGCCGAAAACACGCGACAGGGATTGGCGTGGCTCTCCGCGCTGATCCACCCGCGCCAAGACCCGCGCGGAGCATTGGACATACTTTAGCGCTGATGCCTGCGTGGGTAGACCCGTGCCGACATCTGCGCGGAGCTCCTGCACGAAATTTTCAGCCGAAAACTCACCCTTTCTCAATCCCAACTCATCCTAAATCGATTTTAAGCCTCCAACTTGAGGTAATCGATGTTCTAAACTGTGATCTCAGAACAAACATTCACTATATCAATGATAATCAATTGGTCATCCCTCTATTAAGAACAAATCAATATTCAAGTACACAAGATGATGATAATGAGACGAAAGTGCAACAATACTTGGAATTGTAAATGGAATGACACACCTATAAATTACAAGGGAAAACAATATATAGGTGCAAAATATTAAAGTTCCATAAAGGCCCCTCTACTTGATACAAGGTGTCAGTTAGGGCACTAACAATCTCCCCCTTTGTATCAAAGTAGAGGCAAAGATTTAAGCATTCATCGGAGTCACGTGTTTCTTCCGAATTCCAAAGATGATCTCGAATCTTCTCAGTGCGTTCCGGTACTCACGTATGTATCTGAAGGCATCCAGGACTTGTTGTATCATCCGCTTCTCCTTCTCCTTCAGCTTGACTTCTCCACTTTCATCTAATATGAGCTTACTCTCCAGTTGGATCTGAATCACCTTGAAAGTCCCATCGCAGTATTTGTTTACTTCAAAGATTCTTAGGAATCTCTTCTTCTCATGATTGAAGTAGACAACTCCGAGTTCAGTTTTATCAAGCACAGAGTAAACAAGGATACCTTGGATGTCAGCAAGTCTCTTGTTGGGTCTTCGGAGGTTCACTCTAAATTGATGTGCTTCTAAGGCCATCTAAAAGTCGGTTAGATAAGAAAATTTTACCATGTTTTTCATGAACCTCTTGACACTAGGATAGGCGGCAGACCATTCTATTTTCTTTTCAGGATTTCATGCCAGAATGTCATACAGGCTTAGGAAGTCATCAAGCATCAGGCTCTTGAAGTCAGCTTTCGTGAAGAACCATTCTTTACCATCTGATCTCATGACTGTAAATTGAGGATACCAGACGTTTAGCAGCTTGTGTGACTCTATCTTCAGAATCTTCATAATCATCTTATCAGACCTTACAATATTCGTATCCAGGTCTTTATTCCTCATTACGTGCAGAAATTTTGTTCTGTGTAGAGCCGACTACTTCTCAATTCCGTATACCTTTACTAAGTCAATTTTCTGAATGTCCCTCACGAATAGGTCATTTATTTCACTCCCTTGGAATGGAGTTAAAACTCTTACTCTTTCACCTATCTCAATATAGTTTGGTTCATCATCAATCAGATTCTGATAAAAGCGAAGCTCAGCATCTGAGATGGGATCTCTAATCTTGACATCAGTGTTTACCAGAATATTCTGCCCTGAAATGCCAGTACCTTCTTCATTCTGTTGTTCCAGTTGAGTGCTATCATCTTCAGAATCAGAATCCACAACATGAGCCCCAGAAGTATCAACAATATCATCCAGTTCCTCCTTAATCTGGACAGTTGTTCTCTTTGGCTCCTCATCAGAATCAATATAGATGTAATCATTTAGCATATCATATGCCATCCTTTCCTTCTCAGTTCCATTGGCAACACCTTGAGGCTTTTCAACCCTAGGTATGACATCAGCTAGAACTTCATCATTAACTTGGACAACTTCAGTTTCATGTCCACCTGCCCCCTCTGCCCCCTCTGTTACTTCCTGATCTGATCCCCCATTTGTTCAGCATGTACACCAGTAGATTCTCCAACTCTGGCTCTCTTCTCATCCTCATGGTGATCAGGGTCATCCTGATCATCATGTCTACGTCTTTTGAAACCTTGAGCCTGAACACCACATATCTGTTCCAAAACTTTGATTCTATCAGATAAGGATGTGAAACCTGACATCATGTAGGTAGTTGGGTTTGGGTTTGGAAATCTGTGCAGGTAGGTAGTTGGGTTTGGGTTTATGTCTGTCTTCGGAGTAAACCTACCAAATCTACCTCTTCGTTGGTATTGGTATCTCCTTGGTCAAGTAACCGGGCTAGAAGCTCAGATTTGAGCTGGTGTGATGGGATGCTATGTAAGGGTTGTGATGGTGGGTTGAGATCTGGGTTGAGCTTCGGATGGTTGAGATTCAGGAACTGACGAAGATTCTGCTATGACTTTCCCTTTAATTGCTCTGCTGACTTCTGCTGAAAGTCTATCAACTATCTCTTGCATTTCTTGACGGTGAAGCTTGTAAGAATTGTTGATGGTTGCTAGAGAGGCTTTCAGGAAGTCCAGAGTTATGTAGTGCGGTGGCGGACCTAGCATTTTAAATATTTCATCAGAAGTAACATGGGTAAACCTACCACCCAGACCACGTAGGTTACCGGTTTGCATTGCAGTTGAAGCAACTGAATGGCCTGTGCTCATAGCTGGCATGGTGTTGGCTATGACAGGACTTCCACCCTGTCCTCGCGAGGCACCAACAAATGGCGGCCTGACTCGGGGTGTTTCGGTTGCGGCACGGAAGCCTCCAACTTAATGTAATACCGACGCTCGTGTCTTAAGAAAAGTAGTTCGTCTAAATGGCACTAGACTCGATGTGCGCGGAATAAATGGCGGTGGTCGGGGCAGAAGCCTACCTAATTCAATATCAGCAAACACCGAATGTGTTCCCGATAGACGTTGTGCTTGATCCCCTGTGCTGAATGAAACATCGGCTTGTTGAGAATCCGATGAGTGGCTTTGTGGGGTTGTGCACTGCATGACTGGGTCCACCATGTCTGTTTCAATGCGCAACGGTGACGTACGCTCGTTGGCAGTGGATGTGGCTACCCAGCTTAATGTGGTTTGGGGAGGATCACTAGTTAAAACTTTTTGTGATCCTGTCACATGCTCTCCCATTTCTTTTCTAACACTCTCTCGGTTCACATTATCATGTTTTTCAACTTCATCTCCCTCATCCCTCCTTATGAAACCAACTTCGCCTGAGAGTCCGATGTTCCAGGTGGAATCAGCATCGGAACTCTCTACACGTGGTCTCGGGCCAACATGTCTTGGTATCTTATTAACATCTGGATCATGATCGGAGTCAGACTCTGAATCTGAAGCACCATCAGCATCATGTCTGGGTTGGGTAGTGGCTTCACCCTCGGAAGTGGAAGCATATATAACATGATCAACATCGTATTCGGAGTCCCATGACATATCATCATCAAAGATTTGGACTTTAGCAGTTTTAGATGTAGATGCATGACCAGTAGTCCTCACCACATCACCCCTTCTCTTTCTTTCTCTTCTCCTCACCTCTCCCCGTTCAAAAACCCCATGTTTCTGAACCTGCTTGACTCGATTACCCTCACCGCCTAGTTGGTTGGCACTGTGGGTAGGTCCCTCCGGATCTGGCTGGACCATCAGTGCGTTATCTAACCAATATTGTCTAACAATTGGCGACTGCTGGTCAGCATAGGCTAGTACAACTTCAGGAATAACGACGATGTGAGCAAAGTTGATCGGATCGGGCATCTTAAGGAAGTGCATACATTGGCTTGGTCCTTGGACTGCGTTTGGTCGTCTCGGAATCTCTGGGTTATTATCCATGATCTGTTGAATAATGATCTGCAGATATCTTTGATATGGCACGAAGTTGCGTTTCTTGATTGGCTTTGTTTTATCACCGACGATCTCAATAATTTCATTCCAAAGAATGATGGCGTAGTCAATTCGGCGGTTGAAGGCCACAACATGAAATAGCCTGAGAGTGGCTATGTTGCACCGATCAAGACCTGTATGCTTTGGTGTCATACAATGGTTAATAATTGAGAAAAGTGTGTACCAAACCCTCGGTAGGAACTTTCGCTTGAATTGTGTGGAGCGAGTAAGGATGGAGTTGTCATCGGGTTAATATCCCAAGCTGCGGATATCGGCACAAAGCTGTTCCTCGGAAACTTGGTCTTCGAAGTCGTTGTGGTATGGTAGATCCAAGGCTCGTCTTAGTCTCTTTAGGGTTAGGCGAACATCGAAGTGATCAACCTTTGCAGTGAAGTGTTTGCCGCGTCTATGAACTGGATGGAACTGCAAGGTGTTCCAAAATTGCTGAAGGTATATAAATGGTACTGTGAAGAATTTGGTAAGTGCAGTGCGAAGTGGATGACCTCGGATGATCTCCAGAATGATGCGGTATTCGAAATCCACACTGAGATCCAGGTGATGGTTGTTGTCGGCAAGTGCAAGATGATATCTCCTGGGTAATAATTCTTCGCCTAGATCACGTGCGTTCATCGATGGATGCGAGGATCGGTGAGACGGGATCACGGTGTTTTCATCTGAGGAGTGACCATCATTGTGTGCCATCTTGAATATGGTAAAATCAGTACAGTGCCCAAAAATTGATTATATGAAAAATTTGTCAAAAAATAGCCTAAGTCCTGGTTTTATCGCAAGGTATGTTTTATCGCAAGGCACAAGATGCGATAAAGTTTTATCGCAACCAAGTACTTGCGATAAAGATGAACATGAGAGACTTGCGATAACGAAGAACAGAATAGCTTGCGATAATGTTGAACACAAACACTAACCTAAGTGTTTAACCCAGAAATTTGATTTTCGCACAAAAACACGTTGTAACCTATCACACTATGCTCGCAAAGTACACGGAAATAAACCCTTATCATTTTTATAGAGACTAAACAACACACACACAAGGATTAATCGGCAAAATACGAAAAGACACTTATGAGTTTCGACTTTTAAATCCTAAAAACGACTGTAGCATGATGATTCATGGATAAATAAAGTTAAAATTTAGAGAATACTGACCTCGAAGTGAATCTGAACACAGTGGAATCAACTGGAACACAAGAAACTTTGAAAAATCTCAGAGAGCAATCCACATGCTTGAGAGGGTTTTGAGTGACAGAAAAGGACAAATGGTTTGAAAACCGCTCTATTTATAGGATTTTGAAGATGGTGACACGTGGCATCGTGATATTGGTCCAACGGTTGACCACCACAGTGTTAGTTTATCGCATGAAAAAGTTACGATAACATCAACATGATTTAATCGCAACAGAGGGTTGCGATAACTTATTGTTCACACAACTTTATCGCAAGCTAAAGATGTGATAATAGGTGTTATCGCAAGAAGCATGTTGCGATAAAAGTAGCAGGAGTTTTATCGCAAGTAGCTTCAAGCGATAAAGCCCTTTGTCGCAAGCCCTTAGGTGGGATAACTTCAATACTTAGACATTTTTCAAAGTATTTTTCAAGAAATTTCAAGAAATGATTTTATCACATTAGAAGATGTCCAACTTCTAATTGATTAAGCACTTAAGTTTTAAAACAAAGTTTTCACTCCCCCTTAAATAATGCATAGATTTTGAAAAATGATTTTTCATCATTTAAGAGTGTGTGTAAAAACAGATTGGAATCCTTACCTTGTTGGCTTCAAGTAACAATCTCATGGTCATCTAAGCTTACAAATTATGTTTGTTATGCACACTCCCCCTATTTTTGTGCATGTAATCTATACTATACTCCCCCTGAGACCATGAACAAACCTCATGCAGAGACAAGTATCATCTATAATCTCAAATACATCATTAAAAGAAAAGAAATAACAAGTTGAACAAACATTTGAAAAACAACGAAGTCATGAAAATTTAAATAACATATATTGAGAATAGAATATGATGAAATTTTGAGTGTATCAATCTATATATAATATCTAGATTGAGATACAAATATTTTCATCTATTATATGATCAATATAGGAAAGTTAAACATTCATGTTCAACATGCCAAGCTTGGATACTAAGAAATTAAAGCGTTTTCATCCAAGGCTTTTGTGAAAAGATCGGCAAGTTGAAACTCAGTTGTAACAAAGTATAATTCAACTGTTCCTTTCTCAACATGATCTTTAATAAAATGATACCTGATGTCGATATGTTTAGTCTTGGTGTGTTAGACAGGATTAGCAGATATGGTAATTGCGCTTTTGTTGTCACAGTAGATTGGGATCTTCTCATATTTGAAACCGTAGTCCATGAGTTGGGTCTTCAACCACAGCACTTGTGAACAACAGCTGGCCACGGCTACATACTCAGCCTCCGCAGTTGATGTTGACACACAGTTTTGCTTCTTAGATGACCAGCTCACGAGCTTGTCTCCCAAAAAACTGTATATGTCCTGATGTGCTCTTCTTGTCTAGCATGCTTCCTATATGATCCGCGTATGATTATGCGGTATGTTCGTATCCCGTCCCTTTTGGATACCACAGTCCGAGATACGGTATGCCTTTCAAATATCGAAAGATTTTTTTGACGGCGCAAAGGTGTGATGCCTTAGGGTTAGCCTGAAATCTCGCACACAAACAAGTTGCAAACATAATATCTGGACGACTCGCAGTTAAGTACATTAATGACCCTATCATTCCTCTATAATTCTTAAGATCAACATCCTCACCATCAGGATCTGGATCTGGACCGATCTTAGATCCTAGTGCCATCGGAGTACCAATCGACGTACAATTTTCCATCTTGAACTTCTTCAGAATGTCAAACACGTACTTGGACTAATTAATGAAGATTCCTGTCAAAAACTGCTTGTCTTGTAGTCCGAGAAAGAAGTTAATCTCTCCCATCATACACATCTGGAATCTGGTCACCATAATGTTATAAAACCAGGTACATAATGCAGGGTTAGTCGAACCAAAGATTATATCATCAACATAAATCTGTACAAGAAGAATTTCACCTTCCTCATGCTTGGTAAAGAGAGTCGTGTCTATTTTACCTTTTTCAAAGCCGACACCTAGTAGAAAGGTAGATAGAATTTCATACCAGGCATGCGGGGCTTGCTTGAGACCGTAAAGATCTTTGTCAATAATATACACATGATCGGGTTTATCTTTGTCCACAAAGCCTTCAGGTTGAGACACGTACACTTCATCCTTTAGAACACCGTTCAAGAATGCAGTCTTCACGTCCATTTGATAAACAGTGAAGTTCCTGTAGGCGGCAAAAGATAAGAACATCTGAATTGCCTCTAAGCAAGCAACCGGTGTGTACGTCTCATCGTAGTCTATACCCTCTTGTTGCATGTACCCTTTTGCTACTAGTCGTGCTTTGTTTCTCACAACTATGTCGTCTTCATCTTTCTTATTTTTCAGGACCTACTTTGTTCCAATGACTGTCTTTCCTTTGGGTCTAGGAACTAATTTCCACACTTTCAGAGCTTCAAATTGATTCAGCTCCTCTTGCATCGCAATAATCCAATCCGGATCCTCCAAGGCTTGTTGAACTGTGGTTGGCTCAACTTGACTTAGAAAGAGCGCGAACAAAACTTCGTTTGCGATTGCAGATCTGGTCTTCACAGGTTCAGACACCTCACCAATCGCTTGATCTATTGGGTGATTGCGAGTCCTCTTCTTTGAGTGTGGATAGAGAGAAATAGCATCTTGATTGGGGTCTACTAAGGTAGGATCTTTATCGAAGTTCAACTCAATCGTCAATGTCGGTTCCGGATGTGAGGCTGGTTGGTTGTCAGAAGACACAACTGGAACTGCCTCGGGAACTGCTTCAGTAGATTCCTCCGGTACGTTATTGTAACACCCCGATTTTCGTTATGAGTAGTTATGTAATTGTTTTGCATCTTCAAGTATTTTATTGATATAGCATAGATCGTACCTCGTTAGAATCTATTTCAAGGGCTGAAAAGGGGATCAAATGAGACTTGGTACCCTTTAGGCGATAGTGACCGGCGAGAGTGCCCATGTCACTATCGCGGGTGTCACAATCGCCGATTTTGTACCGCAAGTTCGATCTTGCAGGCATTTGGGTTTCAGGCGAGTATGCCTTAGGCGATAGTGACAGTGTCACTATCGCATGGTCACAATCGCGGGTTTGGTACCGAGAGTTTGGGGGAGTTGAGCGAGAGTGCCCCGGCGATAGTGACAGTGTCACTATCGCCATGTCACAATCGCCGCCGACCTGTTTTGGTATAAAAAGGAGAGTTACGGGTTTCTAGCTTATTTCACGAACTTAGAACATTTTGGCAGCCGATTTCTTCTTCCAAAAAGGTAGGGTTTCGTTATTATTACTCCCTTTCATAAATTGTTAGTTGTTGGGAAGTGTTGATGAACATTTATGGTGGGTATTAGGTAATCAATCTCAACTACAAGTGATACTAGCTAGATGTGGACAAGAGCAAGGGTTTCCATTTCTAGGGTTTCCATATTTGGAGCTTTAAGGTGAGTAACTTTGATTTAAAGGTATACTGGTTACATAATTTACTCTATCATTTCATTTATTTCTAACAAGTTTGCCTTGAAGTATACTTTGAGCCAATAAGCTCTTATTTCTCTAAAGAGGAAATTTAAGGGGCTCAATGGTAAGATAAAGGTGATGTGGTATTTTATTCTATTTGGAATTGTATCTTTTATGATGGTGATCATGTGAAATTGGTCAAACCTAAATATTAGGGTTTGGAGCTTAATGGATTAAGCTATGTCTTAATGAAGAAATTATGATTATAATAGAAGTGACTTAATATGCTAATTTAGTATGTGTTGCCATGCTAAATGATGAACTCATGATATCACTTATATGTATGTGGATAAGTGGAGGATTTCTTGTATGTAGAAATCATGTGCTTAATGAGATAGTTGGACTGTCTTTTGATGAAGTTAATGATTGGATTTATGAACTGCTTGGAGTAGTTGTTTGTTGGTATTCACAAATTGGAGGAGTCTCTAAGTAGGCATTAGGAAGATATAATCTTGGGCACTTACCTTGGAGGTTTGTGTATCGATCCACGCTTTCGGGATTAATACCATATAGGTAGTCCCGATGTGCCGGGCCTTGAGGCGTTACCTTGGAGGTAGACGCTAAGGTATATCTTCAAATATGATGTAACTTGAGTTGATGTTTGGGGTCTTCCCATAGAGTCCGATTTGTGAATGACCAAATTAATATCTCTTATATGTCATAACTGCATGTTTTACTATATGTTTAACTCACTAGGCATTCCATGCCTAACACTTGTTCTGTGTCTGATGTGTGTGTCACGGGTTCTAGTGGTGCCATCCCTAAGAAGGCATAGTTGGGGATATGTGAGCGTGGGGATACATTTGAGATGCTAAAGATAGAAGATCAAAGTTAGCCTAACGATGACACTTTTTATAAATCTTATTTCTATAGTAGAGATTAGATTAGTCGGTTGTCAATTAGTTGTAGATATTACACTTTGTTTGTAAACCGGCATGTGTAATCCCCCTCTTTTGTGAGCTCGTGCAATGGCATTATATATCACTCTTCCGTTTTATGGAAGTTTTTGTTGACCCTATTTTGGGGTGTCACAAGTTGGTATCAGAGCATTAGTTTAAGTGAACTAAGTATGCTGAGGAGATACTTAGACTTAAGCTGTGATGAATTAAGTTATGACTTGCGAGATTTGGGTAGAAGTACTAAGACGGGATAGTCTTAGAGTCGACGGAAATACATGAATTTAGTACTGTAGCAATAGCAACGAGAATTCTCATGTAAAGTATGTTCGCAATTTCAATTAGCTACTGTTATTATGAACATGAGTTACACGAGCATACTTGTTTCTAAATTGTCACAGTGACTAATGATCGGTAAAGTACGTTTTGCATGTTTATACTAGTATAACCACTTTAGGGCTATCTCTTTGTGATTAAAATAGAACGATGGTGAGTATGCCACCAAGGTTCTTCAATTCTTTGGAGATAAGATCAGTAAATGATTGGAGGTTGGGAAGACAACCTGGAACTGGTAGGACTCATGAAAGCCGCTGAGGCAACCTTAAATAGGTGGATGGAGATGTGTAGAGATAGAATGAAAGGTGATTGATTAAAAAGAAAATAATATGAAATGATTGAGTAAGTGGGTCGTGGAACGCATGGATAGCAAGTATTACAAGGTCAATAGGACGACCACTAGTCGGAAGTAGAGTGTTAATGATAAGTGGGGTGAGTTGTCACAATAGCCGTGTCATTTTGAGAATTATAAAGGTGTGAATCCTTTGGGAAAACCCTTTTTGTTTAAACCGTGATGAGTTTTGGGGTTAATGGTGATTTTGAAATATAGCTTGCCTAAACAAAGTTTAAATGTATTTTGACCGACGTATGGGTTTAACAAGCTTGGAGCATTTTGCTTGGTTTTGATTGTGAGTAAGTCTTGGGGACATTTGTCCGGCTTAACGGGCTCGGTGTAGAGTCTTGTTGATGGGTTGCTTTTATTGCACCATTTTGCATTTATTGCACGTTTGAATATTTACATGCTTGGGTGAGTGAGTCATTCCAGGATAGGCATGAAAATAGTAGACTATATTGTATTGGATTCATAGGCATGTTAGTCAGTCGTTGGTAATGGTCGGTTGGGTATCTCGGGGTTGGACCTCGGTATTCACGTTTTAATGTTTACATTGTGAAGTGGCGAGTGCTAGTAAGGTGCATGAGAGGTGAATAGCTTAAGTTATATTTCCGCATTTACCCTTGGGAAATAGCACTTGTATTTGGATTAAGTGATGTCTAAAGCGGGTTTAGGTTTGGGAATAAGACTTGAGTAGTAGGCGTTGTTTGGAGATAACCATAGTTTGTAATTTGAGGTATTTTACATATGGTTTCGGATGTATTATTGGAAATTTTAATTTAGTTGCTCTTTCTAAATTCGAGGGTGTTACAAGTGGGGTGAGTAAAACGATTGACATTGTTCGAGTAAGCAGCCTTCTATTACGAGTAAAGTTGTATGCAAAAGGTTCTCAAGATCGCTGTGCAGTACACTAAAGTTATGAGAATGTTAGGGTCATATGTGCCCAAGTTGTTTCAAGCATCGTCCGTTAAGATGAGAAAATATGTGAAAGGATTTATTTATCACGTTGCCATGCATGAAGGCTATGAACTCACTAGATCGTAGAGTATTACATATTAAACTAAGAAAGAACTCCAAGAGTGGAGAGGTGTGAGATAAATCATGGGAGAATGTTTATAGTCTTAGTATTTGCGTTCAAAAGGAGAGGTGAATAGTGAGGGGATCGAAAGTAAACTTTAGTGTCGATTGTAAGAAGATCTGTACCCTTATTTGATAATTAGAAATATAATTGCCAAGGGACGGTTGCGTCCGGAGGAAGGATTAGTAGTCATTAAGGTGATGAAATTAGTAACTCGCTATGAGTAGTGTGGTGAGACAGAAAGAAAAATATTCTAAGATTAAATCAGAAGTTATAGTGATCGTGTATTCCTAGTACCTAGGGTACTAATGAACTCTAGTAAGGTAAATATCTATTGTTGAGTATAAAAGAGGTTGTATACACGTGTACCTATAGATACATATATGGATTGACTTCATTGGAAAAGTAGCAATGAAGGGATTGTAAGATTATCACGCCTCGGAGCGTGCGTTGCATGATGTGAGTTAGATGTATTTAATTGCATGAGTAGATGTTGATAAATAATCTTTGGATCCTTGAGCGGAAGGCTTGGTTTTGGACTCGGTTGAGTATTAGGAGTATTCGCCTGGTTTAAATAAGCCCGACGTAGGCTTGGGGTTGGAATTATATAAATTGTATTATGATTGAAGTTTACATGATATAAATACAATTATTTTCTGAGGTCATGTATGAGTATTAAGCCTGGAATCAGAAGATTAAAAGTTAAAGGACCACCTTGTAAAGATGTTAGAATATTGAAACACTGTGGTTTTAAATAAGTGCCTTATTTACAAAGTGGATGATTAGTAAGGACTGAAGTAATTGAGACGAACGAAAGGAGTACATAGGTCGTGTGATCTGTGAAAGAGTATGTCCGGTTTATGTAAAGGTTTGGAATCACCAAGAATTAGAAAGTAACGAGTAGGTATGAGTTAATTAGAAAATCGTGAGTTGTGGTCCAACTGAAGTTGGGGAGAGATAACGTAACAAAATAGACTCAGTTAAATATGCGGAAGAACATGAAGGTAAGTTGATTTATGTATGAATAATCATGAGAGACCTAGTCTGCTGTGAAATGTTATAGTTGTAGAATGTACGGACGAGTAGTGGGATAAATTTCCGATTTAAAGGTATCAACTAATGTGTAATGTGAGGCTAGAAGGAAGAAACTTCAAATGAAAGTCTTTTCGGGGATTCCAGATAACGAGTACTAGCTATCAATAAAGTTTTTGGGGTATGTGGTTGCGAGATGGCGTAGTAATAGGGCTAATGTCGAAATAAGATGGCGGAAAGGTAGTGGATTTTTATCCAAAGAGATGATAGTTGTGTGAATTGCTGAGTAAGTTCATGATTTTGAATCATAGGAAGTTTAATAAAGATGAGGAGGGTGTTAGTCAAATTGTGGTGAAATAGATGTAAAATCCTTGAGGAATGAGAGTTGCTTCTTATATGTGAAAGATTGTCCGAGGAAGTATTAGTTGCAGGTTAAAGAATGTGTAGTACCTTGGCACGGTATGTCGTTTCAAGATTTCTTAGTTGATTGTCTTGAGTAGAATTTTGGTACAACTGTGTTGTTATGTATAGTAATGAGAAAATGTTATCAGTGTGTGGAAAAGTTGAGAGAAAGAGACAAGTAATGTTTGGAGAATAACACTCCATACTAGCGTGGGAAGTAATGATAAAAAGATCGGACCTAAGAATGTATTTAAACTACAGGTTCAATAGAATTTTCACCCTTGTTGTACAACACTTTAGTATTTGGTTGTATTATGGTCGCATAATGCGATAGTGGTGGGAGGAATTGGTAACCCTTTTGTACTAAAGAAACGTGTGAGTCGTGGATGTAACAAAGGTCTGTCGTAATTATTGAAGTATTCAATAGTAGTGAGTATGCTCAATTTAAGGCGAGTGTAGGTTTTCAAGTAGTAGATGGTAATATTCTTTTGAGACCCGGAGATCGATTTGCGATTAATGTCGGTATGGTAGACCAAGAAATAGTCGGGTAAAGATTTGATGATGAACCATTACTCTAAGGAGGTTTGTAAATCCAAGTTGGGGAGTGGATACTAACGAAAGAGGTAAGGTTCAGAAAATATGAAAAGATGAATTATGGTTTTTCCTGGACTTTTAATTGTGATTAAGTATGTAAGACTTAAAAGGGAAAAGATGTACAAAATATTTCATGTTGATACGATGTGATCTCGTTTACTAAAGTAAGAATGGAAAAAGAAGAATTGTGGTGTGGAAGAACCAGAGGCAATCTTCGAAAGGTCAGTTAAGAGGTTACGAAGTGGTAAAGAGATGTCTTTGTTAATAGTGCAATGGGAACCGGAAGAGGACATAAGACGTCGATATCCGTACAATCTTAAATTTCGAGGACGAAATTTTGTTCAAGTTGGGGAGAATTGTAACACCCCGATTTTCGTTATGAGTAGTTATGTAATTGTTTTGCATCTTCAAGTATTTTATTGATATAGCATAGATCGTACCTCGTTAGAATCTATTTCAAGGGCTGAAAAGGGGATCAAATGAGACTTGGTACCCTTTAGGCGATAGTGACCGGCGAGAGTGCCCATGTCACTATCGCGGGTGTCACAATCGCCGATTTTGTACCGCAAGTTCGATCTTGCAGGCATTTGGGTTTCAGGCGAGTATGCCTTAGGCGATAGTGACAGTGTCACTATCGCATGGTCACAATCGCGGGTTTGGTACCGAGAGTTTGGGGGAGTTGAGCGAGAGTGCCCCGGCGATAGTGACAGTGTCACTATCGCCATGTCACAATCGCCGCCGACCTGTTTTGGTATAAAAAGGAGAGTTACGGGTTTCTAGCTTATTTCACGAACTTAGAACATTTTGGCAGCCGATTTCTTCTTCCAAAAAGGTAGGGTTTCGTTATTATTACTCCCTTTCATAAATTGTTAGTTGTTGGGAAGTGTTGATGAACATTTATGGTGGGTATTAGGTAATCAATCTCAACTACAAGTGATACTAGCTAGATGTGGACAAGAGCAAGGGTTTCCATTTCTAGGGTTTCCATATTTGGAGCTTTAAGGTGAGTAACTTTGATTTAAAGGTATACTGGTTACATAATTTACTCTATCATTTCATTTATTTCTAACAAGTTTGCCTTGAAGTATACTTTGAGCCAATAAGCTCTTATTTCTCTAAAGAGGAAATTTAAGGGGCTCAATGGTAAGATAAAGGTGATGTGGTATTTTATTCTATTTGGAATTGTATCTTTTATGATGGTGATCATGTGAAATTGGTCAAACCTAAATATTAGGGTTTGGAGCTTAATGGATTAAGCTATGTCTTAATGAAGAAATTATGATTATAATAGAAGTGACTTAATATGCTAATTTAGTATGTGTTGCCATGCTAAATGATGAACTCATGATATCACTTATATGTATGTGGATAAGTGGAGGATTTCTTGTATGTAGAAATCATGTGCTTAATGAGATAGTTGGACTGTCTTTTGATGAAGTTAATGATTGGATTTATGAACTGCTTGGAGTAGTTGTTTGTTGGTATTCACAAATTGGAGGAGTCTCTAAGTAGGCATTAGGAAGATATAATCTTGGGCACTTACCTTGGAGGTTTGTGTATCGATCCACGCTTTCGGGATTAATACCATATAGGTAGTCCCGATGTGCCGGGCCTTGAGGCGTTACCTTGGAGGTAGACGCTAAGGTATATCTTCAAATATGATGTAACTTGAGTTGATGTTTGGGGTCTTCCCATAGAGTCCGATTTGTGAATGACCAAATTAATATCTCTTATATGTCATAACTGCATGTTTTACTATATGTTTAACTCACTAGGCATTCCATGCCTAACACTTGTTCTGTGTCTGATGTGTGTGTCACAGGTTCTAGTGGTGCCATCCCTAAGAAGGCATAGTTGGGGATATGTGAGCGTGGGGATACATTTGAGATGCTAAAGATAGAAGATCAAAGTTAGCCTAACGATGACACTTTTTATAAATCTTATTTCTATAGTAGAGATTAGATTAGTCGGTTGTCAATTAGTTGTAGATATTACACTTTGTTTGTAAACCGGCATGTGTAATCCCCCTCTTTTGTGAGCTCGTGCAATGGCATTATATATCACTCTTCCGTTTTATGGAAGTTTTTGTTGACCCTATTTTGGGGTGTCACAGTTATTGTTAGTGCAATATGTCTTCTAGTTAGAAAGTTACGTTTACGGTGTGTCTTAGTCTTAATAAACTGTTTGATTATAAAAGATGCCAATGAGCACATAATAAAAGTTGCCAATGTGCACAATATGAAAAGATGCCTAAGAGCACACATCTCTTGAAACTTGGGGAAAATACAAAGTCGCGATAAACCTGTAAATTTGTGAAAATTCTGTTTTTGGACAAATAGTGTGAGTAAGAGCAAAGTATTCTTATAGGTTTTAGAGGTGCATTTGCTTGTTGCTAATCATATTTCGCATGCTAGTCCACCAAATAGATTTTATAAAGGGGTTGAAATTGAACTTTTGTAACTCGATATGCGATGATGTCTTGTTTTTGAATCCAAACGCATGCATTTGATTTCACTTGATGGAAATATCTGTTACATTTCATAAAGTTGAATTTCTTTTGTTTGGTGTTCAAATGATTAAATGTTAGTAGTTATAAAATGTTGTTCAATGAATTCTATTTTCTTTATATAAGTTTGTTAAAATGTGCGCTTATATGATTTTTATGCAAATTTTCAGGGGGAGAAAATCAACGTGCTCTACAATTCTTATTTTTAGGGGGAGCAAGATCTTTCGCTTATGGGGAGATTGTTCGTGTTTTTCAAGGGAAAGAAATGTTTTTGAAGAGGGAGATTGTCCGTGACTGAAATTGAAAAGATTTTCGATGCTCGTGTTGCTCACTTTCATCGAAAAAGGGGGAGAATGTCTACATCAATTTCATGTCAAAGAAAGTTTAAAATCAAAGATTCGTTTTAATGTCAACGGGGAGATTTGTAGAAAGAAGACGTCGTTTCAAGAAATGATAGGGGGAGTTTTATTCTTCAAGAGTTTTTAAGAAATCGATTGATCATTTCAGTGATCTCTTTCTTTTGAACTCGCGCGTTTATGAAGATCGACACTGAAGAATGAAATTCTCAAGTCAATGGTAATGGGGAGAATTCTTCAAGAGTTTGAGGAAAATCGATTGATCATTCTGTGATCTCTTTTTCTTGAACTTGTGCTTATTTGTATTAAAAAGCTTTGTGTGAAGATTCATATTCTCTTGCTCGAAGAAAGAAGTTCGTTATTTGCCGTTTGAAGATTGGATGACGTTTTTGACTTTGACAAGCTTTGATGAAGACCGAAGATTCAAGAAAGCTAAAGCTTGCTGATCGCATTTGTTTAAACCTTGAATCCAAGGGGGAGATTGTTAGTGCAATATGTCTTCAAGGTTTAAATATAGAAAGGTCAAAGTCAAAGTCAATGTATTGAGTTGTATTGTGTTGTTTACACCTTGTAAAGTGTTTAGTATAAATAGGTTTTGTTGTGTATTAGTTGGAAGGACTCTTAGAAACACTCTCATTATTCATAACTCATATCTTAGAGAGAGAAAGTGCTAAACTCATATCTTGTATACAATGTTCTTGATGAATGAGATGACGAATTCATATCTTCTCTATCTTGATTGATCTTTAGGGTTTAACAGTTATCAGTACTCTGATCATTAACATTTGAAGTCGTACCCGATGAAGAAGCACCATTAGTTGATACTTGTTGTATTGCTTGTGTAGATGTCATGGTTGGATTACTTGGAGAAGACACAGGAGTTGTTGCACTAGTATTGGATGATGTCGGTACCATTGAAGGACCTGGAAATGTAGCTTGTACTGGATTTTGAGCAACCTGATTCCTGTCATTGACACTAGAAGATGAGTTATTGCTTCCAAATAAATCATTACAAAAATTCTCAAACAAAATATTAAGTTCATTAGGATTAGAATTAAAATTAGAAGTGTAAGCTTGATCTTTGTTTGACTTAGTAGTCGTCAGACGGATTTGTCCGGACGCTAGAATTCCAGATATTGCGGGTTCTGTACCGTTTTGCATAGAAGCTATTTATTCAGTCTCATCGAATTTGACGTTAATGCTTTCCATCACGGTTCTAGAAGATTTGAAATAGACTCTGTACGCCTTTGAGGTTGACGAGTATCCGATGAAAACGCCCTCTTTTGCCTTAGGATTGAATTTGTTCAGATTGTCCTTGTCATTTAGCACGATACACCTGCACCCAAAAACACGAAAGTAGTGTATTACAGGTTTTCTATTGTTGATAATTTCATATGGTGTTTTACCAAACCGTCGGTGTATGATTGAACGATTTTGTGTGTAGCATGCCGTTGACACATCTTCTGCCCAAAGAAACAACGGAAGATCAGCATAGGACAACATCGTTCTGGAAACTTCAACTAGAGTACAATTTCGTCTTTCAACGACCCCGTTCTGTTGTGGTGTTCTTGCTTCAGAATATTGATGTGACACTCCTAATGACTTAAGAAAGTCATCTAGAGTCTTGTTTTAAATTCTGTCCCGTTGTCTGATCAGATTGTTTGGACTGATTGTTGAAGATTCACTTGAAGCTGTTTGATTAGTGAGATAATCAACTCAGGTGTTTCATCTTTGGAACGTAGAAATTTCACCCATGTGTGTCTCGAATAATCGTCAACGACAACCAGCACATATCGCTTGGCACTTATACTCTGAGTCTTCATTGGCCCACAAAGATCCATATGAAGAATTTCCAAAACTTTGTGTGTACTCGGCTCAGGTTTCGGCGGATGAGGAACTCGTTTCATCTTCCCCTTCTCACAGGTGGTACAGAAATTTTCTTTCTCAAACTTCAGAACTGGTAGACCTAGGACTAAATCACCTACCATCAGTTTTTGAATATAGCGAAAATTGAGATGAGATAGTCGTCTGTGCCACAACCAGCTTTTCTCCATTGATGCTTTAGACAGTAGACATACGTCATTCTTTGGTTTGATCTTTGAAAAGTCAATGGTGTAAAGATTAGATTTCCTCATACCCACTAGAAGTTCATCACCTCCTTCGGTTCGAATTGAACATCGAGTCTTCTTGAAGTTGACTTCTAGATCTTTATCACATAATTGACCTATGCTAAACAGCTTATGTCCCAAACCTTCAACATAGTTGACCTTTGTAATTCTGACGTTGTCTTTAACAATGTCTCCGTAACCCAGAATCGGAGAATATTGATCATTACCAAATTTGACTCTACCACCATACTTTTCCACATAATTATTGAGCAGCTCATTTTTTCCAGTCATGTGTTTTGAGCAGCCCGAATCTAAATACCACACATGACTGGGCTACAAAAAGAAAATCAAGTGGTTTTAGCTACCCATTTGAAGATGGGTCCTTTAGGGTTAGGAGTTTCAACAGGTTTGGATTTAGCATTTTTACTTTTAAAACCTCTATTATAATTTCCATTTGTATAAAATCTTTTAGGACCATGGAAATTATAACCAAACCAATGAGAATAATCAGACTTTCAGATAAAATCATCCACGCCACAAGATGAACAACAAATTTGATCATGCGCTAAATTAATCAATAGTTGCATTGAATAAAGCTTGTACGGAATAACAAGTTTTTGTTTATTGCAAACATCTTGATTTCTAACAGCAGAAGCAAAATTGTTTTTCATGGAATTAAAAGCAACATGAGATGATTTTGTCTGGGCCACATCCTGTGTGGACTCCTTTATTCTCCACTCGAGTCTCGAGTTGTTTCTTATACAACGACCTGAAATGCCAGCAAAATAAGAATCATAAGCTTTAGAATTTCGAGCTTGAAAGGACTTACATATGTGATTATTTTTCTTCTTTTTCTTTTTCTGAAATGATTGTTTAGATTTGGATTTGGAATAGTAATCATTAACAGGATTTTTCTTAGCAGACTTCGAAGACTCACCTTTGAAGAAAGTCTTCTTAGGTTCCTCTTCATTGATTAAGAAGTCAGAGTCATCTGGAAGTTTGGCACTGAAATCAAATTGAACAACTGTTTCTTTTACTTCTTTTCCTTTCTCCTCACAAGGAACCACAATATCACAATCAGACTGACTATCCAATGAAGTGTGAAAGATACCATAAGACATTGGATAGAGAAATTCATTTCGTTCTTTTCTAAAAACTTTTTCCTCTTCTGTAGGAAAATATCTCTCAGGAGGAGCATCAACTAATTGATTTTCCAAGTCCCAAGATTCAGAATCTTCTTGGTCATCAACATTCATGCCTCTAAAGATAGTATTTCCCATAAATGCCTTACACGAAGAAACATCTGAATCTGAAGAATTTTTTTCTTTTAAAGATTTCTCTTCAGATATTTCTTTATGTTTAGCTTTCATTTCTTTTAAGCCATTTGAAATAACTGTAAACATAACTTCTTTTTCAATATCGAACATCATATTAGTCTTGAATAAAAAGAGATATTAAAGTTGATTACATTGTTGATCCAAACCCTCAGTGATTTGATAATAACCCTCTCTTATATACTTAGTGAAAATTGTAAGTAAACAATATGTATCAGAGTTTCACTATCGCTGATAAGTACTAAGATCTTCCAGTACCACTGATAGGAACTCTCGCTCTTTAAGTTAAACATTCAGCGAAACTGTTCGCCATAAATGCTCTGAGTCTGTTCAGTCATTATGATGATCGCTGATAAGTTAGTTGTTTACTTATGATCCCTGAAGACAAGTTTCACGTCAACAAAGGTTCTACGCTGAAGTCGAAGATCAAGCTCAAGAACCAGCGACAAGTCTCCTAATGAACTGATGCGGATCAGCGAAGACTCAGATTTGTCCACTCAACGAGAAGTATCAAGTACAAGACTTCAGCTATCGCTGAACTCTATCATTCGCTGATATGAAATGATAGATCGCTGAATCAACGAAAGCTGATCATGAAGTCCTCCGTACAAAGTACTTTTTGTCTTAACCTCCCTTGCACGACTCCGTACGAAATGTCAGAAAAGAACCTCCGACTGTCTGAAATCGTACAACCACTCTGATACTACATTGTTCATCCATGCGGCTACTAAGGTTGTCAACCAAGGTCAATGACATGCAACCAACCAGCTGATGACACGTGTAAAGTGTATACTGACTTGCATTAAATGCATGCAGTATATAAAGAGATGAACCCACTTCATTTGAAGTAACTTGCTAACTCTGGACAAGTTCAATCTCTTATCTCAAGATAGGTTATTATTAGTAATTTCCTTATCTCTCTTAGTGCAAGAAACCTTAGTGTTCCAACTTGTTTAGATTTAGGTTTATCCTTAATCTTGTTTCCGCAACAAGCTGTAAATTGTTAATGATTTATCAATAAACAATTTAGAAAAGTAAAATCTGTGTGTTTGTATTCAACCCCCCCCCCCCCTTCTACAAACTTGTATAGGCCTTCGGGACCAACAAGTGGTATCAGAGCGGATTTGTTTAATCTCAAAAACAAGATCTAATCTAAGATATTTCTCTTCCTTGCTATTATCTGAAAATGGCCACCAACACAAACACAAATTATATAGACAATGGTTCTCTTGCTAAACCTCCCAGATTTTCCAAAGATAACTTCAACTTATGGAAAAATAGGATGACACTCTTCTTAGAAGGTGTAGACCCTACTATGCCTTACTATCTCGAGAATGGTCCATTCATCCCTGTAAGAATTGATGCTGCAGTTCCAGGCGCTGAGAATAGACCTGCTATTCCAGAAAGGCTGGTACCTAAGGAAATCCTTCAATGGACTGACGAAGATAAGAAGAAAGTGGCTATAGATACAAAAGCCAAATCCATACTATCCATGGCTCTTCCTGACGAAGTCTACCATTCCGTCATGAATCTGAAAACATCAAAAGCCATGTGGGACACAATATGTATTCAGTATGAAGGAACGTCTGAAGTCCAGGACTCAAGAAAGATCAACCTGGTAAGACAATAAGAAAGCTTCATTTCTGGTAAGAATGAAACTCTCTCTGAAGTTCACCAACGTTTTAATTGTTTAATTATAGATCTGAAAACTGTTGGTAAGGAATATTCTAACTTTGAAGTGCTGACAAAGTTTCTAGAATGTTTACCTGAAAGCTGGGACAATTATTCTATGTGTCTCAAGCTGTCAAAGGATCTAAAATCAATGACCCTTGCTACCTTATATGGCACGTTGCTGAATCATGAGCAATCAAGCCATCTTAAGAAGAATCTTGTAAAAGATTCCAAAAGCACCCCTGTTGCTTTAATCTCAGAGGAACTCTCTACTCAGCGACCCTCGGTCACTATCACTGAGTTAGAGAGTAACTCTGAAAGGTCATCAGATTCTGATTATTCAGATAATGATGAATCTTTGGCTCTCCTAACTAAGAAGTTCAGGAGATTTGCCAAAAAGAAAATGTTTAAAATGAACAAACCTCTTTCCATAACTGACAAGCCTAGATCATCAGCTTTTGTTGACAAGGCTACTGCTACTTGTTTTAACTGCGAAAAGACAGGACATTTCGCTAACGAGTGCAGGTCAAAGAAAGTTTCTAGACCCTCAGCTTTTACAAAGAAACCCTTTGCTCCAAGAAATAAAGATGACAAATATTCAAAGCTGAAAGAAAAATATGCAAAGCTGAAAAGCTTTAAGAAGAAGAATAAAGGCCTGATGGCTGACTATGATTGGGCTGCTTCTGATGAAGAAGCATCATCATCTGACTCTGAAGATGATGAAGCAAATCTATGTCTTATGGCCAAGATTGAAGAAGAGGAAGAAAGTTCAGACATTCCCTCCACTTCAACATCTGCTATTCAGGTTAAGATGGGTATCTGGTATCTTGATAACGGATGCTCTAGACACATGAATGGAAAGAAAAGCATGCTAGCTGAATACAAAGAAGAGAAGGGTCCCTCTGTGACTTTCGGTGGAAATGGAAAAGGACATACCCGAGGGTATGGTGTACTTTCAAATGGTACAACCTCCTTCAGAAGAGTCGCATATGTTGAAGGGATGAAGCATAATCTTCTAAGCATCAGTCAGCTTTGCGACATGGATAACAAAGTAACCTTTACTAAGGAATCCTGCTTTGTCTCTGACAAAAAGGAGAAGATAGCTCTCAGCGGTTATCGTTTGGAAAATAGATAAACATGTTTGGAAAGGAGAAGATATCTCTCATAGTTATCATAGTTTTCAACTTTTATCGAGACAAACTGAGAGCCTATCGAGATCCATCAAGAACCCAATGAAGAAAAAAAAATATTAATGTATGTAAGGTTGAAACTGTAGCATATTAACGATGAATGTTACATTGAAAATGATATTCATCAAAATGATATTCATGATGAATATCATAATGATATATGAAACTGAATAGTTGATGTATACACGTGAACATATATAAATATTCACGATGAATAGTATATATATATAGGGGTGGGTTCAAATAAAAACTCAAATTCAATTGTAAACGTGAGGACAAACCACAGCCGTTGATTAATAATCTAGTGAAGAGATCAGTGGCAAAAAAACACGGTGGCAATTTTGTAAATAAGTTGAAAACTCTGTCCATGGCTTAATGTATATTTAGCGCGCAGGGGTAAAATTGGAAAAAAAATTATTCAGTCTGAATAAAAGGTAATTATTCAGACTGAATAAATGTAATTATTTTCGTCAGATTAAAATCAACGTCTTCTTTGTTGACTTTTTATTTTCTTTTTTAATTAAAAAACTTTTACCCCCTTAAATTTTAAAATAAATTATCTCAAAAATTACTAACATTTTAATCAAACAAATTACATCAAAAAACTAGAATTTCGTTCTCTTCGATATGACATCCATCATGATATAGTTTTTTTTCGTTTTAACCGTTTTTACGTGAAATCGTGTATATGTGTTATATTCAGAGTGAATAATACAACATTCGGGATGAATAATATCTACATTTATTCGGACTGAGTATATAGAATTATTCAGACTGAATATATGAAATTATTCAGTCTGAATAATTTACCTTTATTCAGTCTGAATAATTATATTCGTTTGAATATCTACCTTTATTCAGTCTGAATAATTCTATATATTCAGACTGAATAAAGATAGATATTCAAAACGAATAAATGTTTAAGTTTTGTTCTTTTTTCATATCTACCTTTATTCAGTCTGAATAATTCTATATATTCAGACTGAATAAAGGTAGATATTCAAAACGAATAAATGTTTAAATTTTGTTCTTTTTCATATCTACCTTTATTCAGTCTGAATAATTCTATATATTCAGTCTGAATAAATGTAGATATTATTCATCCAGAATGTTATATTATTCATTCTGAATATAACACATGTACACGATTTCACGTAAAAACGGTTAAAACGAAAAAAAAACTATATCAAGACATGAATAAGTTTTATTCTTTTTTAATATCTACCTTTATTCAGTCTGAATAATTCTATATACTCAGTCCGAATAAATGTAGATATTATTCATCCCGAATGTTGTATTATTCACTCTGAATATAACACATATACACGATTTCACGTAAAAACGGTTAAAACGAAAAAAAACTATATCATGAAGGATGTCATATCGAAGAGCACGAAATTCTCGTTTTTTTGATGTAATTTGTTTGATTAAAATGTTAGTAGTTTTTGAGATAATTTATTTTAAAATTTAAGGGGGTAAAAGTTTTTTAATTAAAAAAGAAAATAAAAAGTCAACAATGGAGACGCTGATTCTAATCTTGACGAAAATACCCCTACAGCTGAATTTTAGGAATGGTTTAAATATGGCTGCGATCAATGGGCGAGATTTGTCCTCACGTTTACAACTGAATTTGAGTTTTTAGATGAACTTTCCTCTCTCTCTCTATATATATATAGAGAGAGAGAGGAAAGTTCAAATGAAAACTCAAATTCAATTGTAAACGTGAGGACAGATCTGGTCCATTGATCGCAGCCATATTTGAGCCGTTCCTGAAATTCGGCTTTAGGGGTATTTTCGTCAGATTTTTAATATTTCTGTTTAGTATTTCATATCCTTTCCATATTTCACGGTATTCAATCGTGATTTTTTCCTAATCTCTCTCTTCACGATTGCGTCGTTCCTTAAATATATCTGGTTTCTCTTCACGATTAATTTCTTCACGATTGATTTCTCTTCACGATTGATTTCTTAATCTCTCTCATTTGATTCGATTTGTTCTAATTAGGTCGAAAGTCTATACAATTTCTTCGATTTATGCAAATCTCTGTTTCTCGATATACTACGCTGTTTCGATGGATTCTGATGCTGTTGAGAATTCTACACTTTTTGTTGATGAAGCATTCAATTTTGTTGTTGATGATGATCTTCTTGATTCAAGAATCGGTCAAAAAGATTCATTTTCTGTGTTTTCTAGTTTATCGAATGTGGATGAATCATTGATATGTAAGTTTTGTTTTGTTTAACTGATATTTGTTACTGTAATACAAATTTATTCAATGTTTAATTGATATCTGTTATTAAATTAGGTGTTATTAAATTAGTTGTTTCTGTAATCAAAGTGTTATCTATAATCATTTATTCTAAGTGAATATAAAGTAATCAAAGTATTATCTATAGTCATTTATTCTAAGTGAATATATTCAGATTGAATAAACGTAGATATTCAAAACGAATAAATGTTTAAGTTTTATTCTTTTTTCTTATTTACCTTTATTCAGTCTGAATAATTCCATATATTCAGACTGAATATATGGAAAAGAATAAATTTTAACTTTTATTCTTTTTTAACATCTACTTTTATTCAGTCTGAATAATTCCATATATTCAAACTGAATAAAGGTAGATGTTAAAAAAGAATAATTTATTCAGTTTGAATATTTAAACTGTTTATGTTGGATGCATTATCTTATATTTTATACATTCTGAATATAATTTTTAATATATTTTATAGATCAAATTCATAGTGGAAGTGAAGATGGGCCTTCTGTTACTGAAGTTGATGGTGATGGAATTAAGTTTTGGATTCCTGTTGTAGAAGAAGATTTGAAACCTGTTGTTGGTAAAGTTTTTGAGTCATTGGAAAAAGGTATAGAAATGTATAAGAAGTATGCTACAAAAGCTGGATTTGACGTTAGACTATCTTGTTTGAAAAAAAATGCACATGATATGGTTGTTTTGAGGTATGTTGTGTGCAATAGGGCTGGTTTTCCAGATTCTGTCCAAGTGGATACATTGGATTCGAAAAAGAAAAGAAACAGTAACATTCAAAGAACTGGTTGTAATGCATGTGTGAAATTCAAGGTTCTTCCTGGTGGGATTTCATTTATATTATATGCATTTGAAGAGAAACATAACCATTGTTTGTTTGATGATGATTCGAAGCACTTGTTGAAAAGTAGTTGGAAATTAGACTACTCTCAGCAAAGGTGGATTCTTAAGATGTCAAATGCAAATATTGGTGCTACACAAGCACACAATATTCTTTGTCAATTGAAGGGTGGTTATGAAATGGTTGGTGGAACGAAGGTTGAGTATAAAAATTTTCAACGGGATCGTAATTGTTTCATTGGAGATACCGATGCAAATTTATTTGTTAGGAAAATGAATAATAGAAAATTGTATGTGCCAAATTATTCGTTTGAATATAAATGCGATGAAGGTCTCTTGAATTATGTTTTTCGGGCCGACCAAACAGCTAAACGCAACTTTGAAGAGTTTGGTGACATTGTTTCATTTGATGCAACCTTCCGGACAAATAAGTAAGTATTTTTTTTTATTTTAAACGTTATTTTAGTATGTCTTTTTTTATAACTTATATTAGTTAACTGTGTTTTAGGTACTGTATGGTATTTGTCCCATTCACATGAATTGACAATCACAAGAATTGTGTAACTCTTGGTGCTGGCCTTCTTGATGGTGAAAATATTGAAGCTTATAAATGGTTGCTTCATTCTTTCTTGAAATCTTTTAGGAAACCACCAAAGTTGGTTGTTACAGATCAGTGTCCTGCTATTAAGCAAACTGTTTCTGAAGTCTTTCCAGATTCAAGGCACCGGTTTTGTATGTGGCACATTAGTACAAAATTGCCTTTGAAGGTATTTCTTTATTCATACTGAATAATTTTATTATTCATTTTGGATACTTATATGTATTCATACTGAATAATTGTAATTATTTTTAAATATTCATTTTCCATCATATTTATTCACACTGAATAGTTATGGTATTCAGACTGAATAGTTATGGTATTCAGACTGAATAGTGAAAGTATTCAGACTGAATAGTGAAAGTATTCAGATTTAATAGTGTAGTATTCAGACTGACTAGTGAAAGTATTCATGTTGATTGCATTTTATCTTTTTTGTTTTCAGATTTCTTCCAATATTATTTCAAATACAGATTTCAAGAAAAGGTTTCATGCTCTTATATGGGATGAACACATTGATGCTACTCAATTTGAAGAGAGATGGAAATCTTTAATTGGTGACTTTAATCTTGCTGGCCACAAGTGGTTGTCTTATATGTATGATAATAGGAATAGGTGGATTCCATCATTTTATAGAGATATTCCTATGGCTCGGCTAATGAGAACGACTTCAAGATCTGAGAGTGAAAATTCATTCTTTTCACTATTTTTTCATCACGGTGCAAACCTTATGGCTTTTATTGACTCTTTTGATTCTGCTATGGACAAACAACGGAATAATCATAGGTGCTCAATCATCAGACAAAAACAACCGTACCAAAGTTTAGTACACCACTTCCAATTGAGGTTCATGCTTCTAAGATATATACTCGTGTTGTATTCAGAGATGTTCAGAATGAGATAAATGAATCGGTTTGGTCGTGTTTTCAATCATCTGCGAGTGTCGTAGATGGTTTTGATGTTATTGTTGTTGTTGAGAAGAAGAAGGTTAAAGCTAAAAAGAAAGATGTTGCATCCAGTTCAAATCCTGAAGCATATGTAAAAGAGTCTGATCATAAGGTTCGTTTCGTTTAGATATTCATAATTATAATAAGTCAATTTTTCTTTTGTATTATTCAGTTTGAATAATAGGTATAGATTAAAAGGTGGAGTTATATTCATACTGAATATGTACCCTTTATTCAAACTGAATAACGTTGGAGTTAATTGTATGTTAATTTTAACTTATTATTCATTCTGAATAATGAAGTTATTTGAATTTATTTTCAGGTTGTGCGTAATAAGACCACTGGTTTTTTGGATTGTAGCTGCTTGTTTTACCATCATTATGGTTTGCTATGTCGTCATATTTTTTGTGTATTAAAGAATATGTGCATTGAAGATATACCTTTTCAATATATAGTGAAGCATTGGATAAAAGACCTCATTTCTTCTGAATTGTTGAAGAAACGTCACTGGGTTGGAGAAAGAAACGAGCGTCGTGAGAAACTAGAAAATGATGCTCAAGCTGCTTTTGATTACTGCATTGGTCTAGTTGTTGATGATATGGACAAACTTGAAGACTTTGTTTTGAAAATTCAAGAATTGAAGAGTAATTTGGAGGCTAGTGGATGTAGTGTTCCTCATCACAGTACCGAAGAGGTGATGGAGTCGTTGCTTGGCGTGTCAAAACCAGAAGTTGTTGATATTCACAATCCTAAACCGATAAGAAACAAAGGCTGTGGTACGGGCAAGAGGTTGAAGAGTAGTAAAGAAAAAGTAATTGAAAAGAGTAAAAAGGCAATGAGATTGTGTAAGTTGTGTAATAAATTGTCTAATCATGACTCACGCAATTGCCCATCGAAAAATGATGTTAGTAAGTAGAGGTTTTTTAGTTTGTAATAGTGATAGTTTTGATTTTTGATTCATTTTGAATATTGATCAAAAAAATAATTCATACGATGATTTCTTTGAACTTCAATAATATTTTTGACATACCTTTTTTTATTCCCAATGTATGAAATATATTTATAAACCATTTATAAAATGCAATATGCAGAACAAATTATATTCAGTTTGGATATTAAACATTTATTCAAAGTGAATAACATTACATGTTTTTACAAAAGGCAATATTCAAACTGAATAAAGGTCACAAACATCTTAACAATAATTATCATTTACAGTTTTTATTTTCTAGTATTCAGTATGAATATAACTAAATTTTTTTATCTAAACGTTTATTCATTCTGAATAAAATTTTAGTGAATAAAATTTTAGTCATATTCATTTTGGATATTAACTATTATTCAAAGTGAATAAAATTACTTGTTTTTTCACTGTTAAAGTAATAGACATATTCACCATGAATTAAAGGCAATATATTGTTAATTTGTACAAACCATCAAAACAACATTTTTTTAATTTCTTCCAATTCAATTAAAAAAACCATTAAACCAACCAAAAACTAAATATATTGTTCAACGAAAATAAACCCGATATAAATGTTTTTACATCATATATCATCAACTAAACCATACATCATCGTAACCCATAACCACAACAACTAATTGTTTCAAGCCATTAAAACCAAATAAAAACAACCCCTATTGTTCAACCAAATAAACCTACATAATTGTTCATACATTTATCTACCAAACAAAACCAATCAAAACCAAACCCATCGAATAATTGTATCAAAACACCAACGACATTTAACAAAAAACCAACCAACCGAATAATTGTTCCAAACAACCAAACACCCAAATTCACTTGTTCAAGACAAACTTACCATTCTTCATTCATCTTCTTAACGCCTAGAAAATGTCGCTTAGGCGTTCATCCTTCACTTTTTCCGCATTTTCTGCAATTTCCCTCTTCCTATCTTCTGGCAACTGCTCAAATGTGTTTACTTCGTTCATTACCCACTCCCTTCTCTCATTCATTTCTGATAGAAGCATCTTTGTGACATATTTGTATCGCAGTTTTTTTAACTGCGATTTTTGACCTGCAGACTCATCCTGCAAGCCACAGTCCCATTTCTTAACATTCCCTCCCATGAATGTTTCCATGTGTCGCATCAAGAATATGGCACATTATTTAGTATTTTCCTTTGTTCTCCACTTCATCGCTTCTCTTTTCGGGACTATTCTACTGAATTTATTTGATCTAGCATCCCCCAGGTTTTCCAAAAACTTCATGAATAGCCTTTGCTGCATTATATACATATCATATTTATTATTCATAATACTAAATAAAATAATTATTATTAATGTATATTAGATAATACAATATTCTACTTACAACAATCTTTGGTACATTCCCATATTTAGCTGAATCTGGAACATCAGTTGCACTGTTGTCCAGAATATGCGATGCACCATTTTTAAGATCAAAACACAAGAGATAATAATGTGATTGCTTGATTATTGGGAAAAAGATCTGCATGAATATTTTAGGTAATGTATTATATGATATATGAAATAAAATTAATTAAAATAATATTTTTAATCTAATTGTTATGTACCAATTCAGTTTTCTTCACAACCTCCAATTCTGAATTGCCTTCATGTTCTCCAAAAAGTTTTTGGTGAAGATCTTTAAATATTTATCAAGAATAAATCTTCCCTCGAACATTTCCTGTGACTGTTTAAATGAAGAATATTATAATTTAATATTAATACTTATTTTTAATTTGGTTTAAAAGTATAGTAAACTTACGAAAATTTATGTGTTGCAGAATAATCTATTCGGAGAATATTTGTTTCGTAATCTCTCCTCTTCATTCAATATCACTGACCAGATGTCAATCACATTTGCAAATGGTTCCGATTCTGGAATCATGCTTTGGAACATGACTCTAAAGCTTGATTGGCCATTACTTGTAGCAAACACAACATCCCTGTTTAAAATTTAATTAAATATTTAAATGTTTTGTCCAATATGCCAATTTGGATATTCAGTTTTATTCAAACTGAATATTAGTTATATTCAAAGTGAATATAAAGTGATTTTCACTTTGAAATATTTACTATTTATTCAATTTGAATATATAGTTTTATTCAAACTGAATATAAGGTATATTCAAAGTGAATATAAAGTGATATTCACTTTGAAATATTTACTATATATTCATTTTGGATATATAGTTTTATTCAGACTGAATATAAGGTATATTCAAAGTGAATATAAAGTGATATTACTGATATTACTAAATGAAATAAAAGTTAACAATTCACAATATGTATTAATTTTAAAACTTACAATTTATCTCCTTGTAAAGAAAATAACCAATTGCCGACGTTGTTTTCTGCTGTTGATGTATTCTTTGTTACATCGACTCTCCTTTGTATATAAGGTGACTTCAATTGTTCACCTATTTTCTCTATTCTTTTTAATTTCTTCTCAGGGTTTTTCACTTCATTTCTTTTTATTTTGATAACAAGTGGACCTTTCTTGCTTACAACCTCTTCATCCTCAACAGTTTTTTTTAGGGTATGTAACTGTGACATCCCCAGAAAATAGTTTGGATTTGAATCTTGTGTATCACTTTTTTCTATATTCTTCTCCTCATCTTTCTTCTCTTCTGCTTTCTTCTTTTCTTCCTCGTCCCTTTTCTCTTCTTCTTTCTTCTCTTCTTCCTCGTCCTTTTTCTCTTCTTCTTTCTTCTCTTCTTCCTTATTCTTCTTCTCTTCCTTCTTATTTTCTTCTTCTTTTTCTTCTTTATTCTTTTCCTCTTCAGTCTTCCCTTCTTCATTTTTCTGCTCTTTGCTCTTCTCAACTCCGGCCTCCATGTTATCTTCTCTTTTCTCTTCTTTCTTCTCATCTCCTACCTGCATCTCATCTTCATTCTTTTCTCCTTCCCTCTCTTCATCATTCTTTTCTCCTTCATTATGTTCATCTTTGTTATCTTCATCTTTATTATCTTCCTTCTTCTCTTCCTCTTCTGTCTTCTTTATCTCCTTATCCTTGATTTCCATACTAATGTCTGCAATGACATCCTCTATCAATACTGTAGCTTCAACCTGAAGTTGTTCTTCAATTGCTTCTTTGGTTTTTTCATTCGCATCCTTGAAAGCATTATTAACCTCTTCTGAATCTGCCAAGTCTTCCTAATACTGTGTACCATCAGGCCATACTATTTTATTCATTTCTTTATCATAATCTTTCTTCTCTCTTTCTGTCTCATCTTTTTTCTCTCCTTCTTCACAAATCTTGTTATCTTCTTTTAAGTTATCTTCAGAAACAGTTGCTTCTTTTGTCCCTTCTTCCATTGATACCACATTCCTTTCAATTTTCTGCACATCCTCAACAATAACTTCTGATTTGATGAAAAATGATCTCTCATAACTTGCTTTCCATTCAGTGAAAGAACCATCTTCAGGATACAACATCATTGCTTTATTCAAGTTGTATTCAATTTCTGCTTTGGTTGCAAATAATTCCTCCAAACTATCATCTAGCATCTTCATGTATTCCTGTTTTTTATTTGATATATACATTTTAGTTATCAAAGTAAGTACTATAATGCAAATTAAATATATGTTTGTACCTTTGCTGTCTTTTTCTTTGTTGAAGCTTTTTCTGTTTGTTCTAGTTCAACATACTTTTCGCTGAATTCTCCTCTGCCAAATCCTCCAATCTTTAACTCCAACTTCTCTCTTGTCTTCATCTTCTCTGTATTCCATCCCTTTATAGCAGGCCTTGTCTTCTTGTGTTCAAATCCATCACATTTTGTCGAATCCAGGTAAAGAAGCTATATTTTTGTATAATGCAAATATGTTAATTACATAAAACTTATATTATCATTTGTGAATGTTTAACTGATTAATTTGTTTATTAATTATTAAACTATTCCATATTCAGTACATTATTCAAACTGTATAAAGTATTCAGACTGGATACTTTAAATATTCAATTTGAATATATTCTTTTATTCAGTTTGAATTAAGACAAATATTCAAAATGAATAAAACTTAAAATGATGCCTTAACATATAGTTTAGATAATGTAGATATCCATGCTTAATCCAATTCATATTATAGTAATCCATAATGAATAATTATATGTATTTCTTGCTTAAGCCAATCAATTATCTATTTTATTAACATGTTTATCATATGTTGGTGCAAGTGTACCCAGCTTTAAATATTGTGATATATTTTTGGTACACATAAAATCACATCTCCATATTTATTTTGATGATTACAAAACACACCGCATTATTTGTTATCTAATATTTTATCTGAGTGTGCAGATATTTAAATGATCTCGATAAATTTTTATCTGAAGAATCCAAGTCTGAAGAGTTTCGTCATTTTATTTTAAAATGATAAACACCCTAAAATAATATACCACTTGGATATTTATAAAACCCTAAACTGTTTTTAATTAAAGATATTTAAAATTATTTAAAACTAAAGTTTTATTAATTTTTATTAAAATAATCTTTAAACTATTTTGTCAACTCAAAAAATCTTATTTCCAAAGCATTTTACTGTTCATCATTTAATGAAGAAGAGTGTTCAGCCGAAAGAAGCCTTCCAGCGCAACTGCCCTTTGTACGACTGTCAGGCGGTATACCGCCAAGGTCCACGCGGTATACCGCGATACTGTTCACCCATCATTTCTTCTGCATATGAAGCTTCTCTTGTCAGGAACTTTTTCAGGCGGTATACCGCCGTGTGCAACGCGGTATACCGCGGGTACAAGTACCGTTTGTTTTTTGCAGGGTTGACCTTCTCCTTGCAGTGTACTTTTTCTGACGCAGGTATACCGCGATGGATTGCCGGTATACCGCGAAAGCTTCTGCCCTGTTGCTCATCCAGTATAAATATCATGCAACCACCAGCCTTCAATGCTACACCAACTTCAGCAATAAATTCTCCCTCAGCATTTGATTATTATTCTGCTGCCTTCTTACTCACACTAAATCACTTAAACTGATAAAATTAATTTTTGAGTAAGAAATCTTGAGTTGATAGCAGATTAAAATCTCTCGATTAGTTGAATCAGCAACACAACTCAAGTGATCAAACTCTCTAAAAATATCCAAGTGATAAACCTTATTCAAGAGTGATTATTCATATTAAAATTATACCCTCTTGTAAGTGTTTGAATAAGAGTGAGTGATCCACATTAATCTCTCAAAGTAGAGTGATTCGCGTTTGTTGTATTAAGGTTTGTGTTTCTACCGTAAAGAACACGTTTCGTATTGGATCTCCGAGAAGTGTTATTTTCTCGAGGTGGACTAGCCAACTTTGTGTTTGGTGAACCACTTTAAAAATTCCGTTGTCAAGTGTTCTCTTTCCCTTATCTATTTACATTTCCGCTGTGCATTTAAATTATATCTGTTTATATAATTGTTGTATATTTATTTGTTTATTCTCTGCTTTATTTTTACTGTATTGTTTGTACTGTATTATTTGTAAAAAGAATTTTTTTGAAAGTAAAAGATTTAAATACAACCTTACCCCCCCCCCCTTAGGTTGTCCAACATTTGGTATCAGAGCAGGTCTTTCAAAAATATTCTGCATAAATTTCTCTTATTCTTATAAATGGCTCAACAAACTAATATCGTGTTTTCAAAACCTCCTTTGATAGATACTGAAAAGTTTGGCATTTGGGCCGAGCTATTTGAATGTCACGTGCGTGGCAAAAATCAAAAGATTTGGAATATTATAGAAAAAGGGAATTTTAAACCCACCATTGTGAAAGATGATGTTTATATTGATAAACCTATAGATGAATGGACTACTTCTGATGAAACTCATTTTTGTTTAAACTTTGAAGCTAAGAATATATTATATGCTGCTTTAACAACTGATGAAATTGAAAGAGTATATACATATAAAACTGCAAATCAAATATGGGAAAGTTTAAATAATACTCATCGTGGAAACACGGAAGTTAAATCTAGTAAAGTAAATATTTTAGTTCACGATTATGAACTGTTCGAAATGAAACAAGATGAGTCAATTGACTCAATGTTTAAAAGATTTAACCTTATTGTGACTACTTTGAAAGGTTTGGATCGCACTTATCCTAACGAGGACTATATAAGGAAAATCCTACGAGCCCTTCCTTCGGAGTGGATGCAAAAGATAACATCTTTAGAAGACTCCCGTGACCTTTCCATAATGAAGATAGATGACTTGATCGGTAATCTTAAAGTGCATGAAATTGCACTTAAAAGAAACAAAGATCGGGAGCAAGTCAAAAAGAAGTCAATCGCTCTCAATGCCTCAACACCAAAAGTCGAGAAGAAAAAGGAGAAAGCCAGCTCCTCGAAAGATCCATCCGAAACTCTCGATGAAGTCGCCATGTTGGTAAGAAACTTTTCCAAATTTCTTAATAATAATAATAAATTTTCTAACAATGGCAGATTTCAAAGAAACGGTAACTACCGTCGTGGTGGTGAAAATCGAAGTCGTAAGTTCCATAAACGAGACGAAAAAGTTAAGAAAAATGGCGACTCGAGTGAAGACGATAAAGCTAAGCCAAAGAGAGGCTTTTGCTACTCATGTGGTGACAAAGACCACTACGCCAATGAATGTCCGAAAAAGAACAAGTTCCAAAAGAAGAAGGAGAAAGCCTTCATTGGAGGCGCGTGGAGCGAGAGTGAAGAAGAAGATGACTATCAAGCCATTTGTCTTATGGCCGAAAGCGACGACGAGGTAAAATCTTCTTACTCGGATTACGATAGTGATTATGAAAGTGATAATGAAAATAATCTTGAAGAATTATATGAATCTTTTCATAAAATGGCCGCTCTTGCAAATCGTTACCAAGATGAGAATGCTATGTTAAAAGAAACTGTAAATGCATGTAAAAAGGAAATAAAAAATGTTAAACAAAAATCTGAAAATGATATGGATATAATTGCTAAATTAGAAACTAAATTAGGAGAAAAAGATTTTTGTAAATCTTGTGATGCTTTAAATAAAGAAATTGCATGCTTAAATAAAAAATCACATGAAAATATTATTTGTACAAAATGTGATATTCTTGAGAATGAGATTACATGTTTAAAGGCTAAATGTGCTTCATATGAAAAAGATAACATGTTAGCTAAAGCCTTTGAAAGTAGTAATAAAAAGGTACTTAACATGCTTAATATGCCTAACCGTATAAAATGTAGAAAAGGCATTGGTTCCAATACTTGTGTTGATAAATGTTCATGTAAACCCATCAAAAGATTTTATGAATCACCTAAAGTAAATACAAGAAATCAATATGTGCAAAAACCTCCGTATGTGCATAAAATAAATAATGTAAATTATAATACGAGAAAACCGTATGCTCGCATGTACCATGACAAATATTCTAAACCTAATAATAATGCGAATGTAAATGCTTGTTTTTATGTGTATGATAAATATAATCGCAAAATTAAAATGGTAAATAAATGGATTCCAAAAGGAATGTTTAGTAATGATAATCCCGGTGGTATGCGTTTATGGTTTTAAATGTGTTATGTATATATGTTATATATATATATATAGTTTAAATATAATTTGTTGTATATATTATATATATAAGTAATATATATTACTATGTACTGTTTGTTGATATATATATATACGTATTACATATATATATATTTATGGTGTTTGTTTAATATGTTATATATATATTTGTGTTTAATGTATTATATATTAAAGTTGTTTAATATATTATATATTTTTTGTCTTACTTGATATGTGTTATATATATATTAATATGGTTTGATGTATTATATATTGTGTAATGTATTATATATATATATATATATATATTCTGTTTGACTTTATATATATGCATGTTGGTTGTCTTGGAACTAATTATCAAGGACCCACGAGAAATGGGGACCATAAAAGTTACAACTTCATTATTGTAGATTGACCTCGATATGGACTGGATACTCGATAGTGGGTGCACGCGTCACATGACCGGAAACAATAATCTCTTTTCATCATATAAGTCATGTGATGGTGGTCAGGTAATTTTTGGAGGAAACTCCAAAGGAAATATAATTGGTAGAGGTACAGTTTCTTGCAACAATGTTCAATTTCTTAATGTTAATCATGTTGATAATTTACATTTTAATTTGTTAAGTGTTCGCCAATTGTGTAAAAATAATACAACTGTTGTCTTCGAAGGAGATTCTTGTAAAATCATAAAAAATGGCAAAGTTCTTTTAAATGGTTTTGTAAAAGGAAATTTATATATTTGTAAAACTGTTGTATCTGAAAATGTATGCTTATCTTCTATTAATGATGTTTCTACTTTATGGCATAGGCGTTTAGGTCACGCTAATCTAAGATTAATGCAAAACTTAAAAAATAAGGAGCTTGTGAGTGACCTGCCAAAATTAAAGTTTGATAATCATTTTTGTGATGCTTGTCGTGTCGGCAAACAACATCACGTTTCTCATAAATCAAAAAATGTTATTTCTACTCAAAGAGTTTTAGAACTTTTACATATGGATCTTTTTGGCCCGATGGCTATTCAAAGTTTTGGAGGAAATTTTTATACTTTGGTTATTGTGGATGATTATTCCCGTTATACTTGGACTTTATTTTTGAGACATAAAAATGAGGCTTTTGAAAAGTTTAAAATTTTGGGAAAACGAATTCAAAACCAACAAGGTTGTACGATTGTTTCCATACGTACGGACCATGGACGAGAATTCGATAATGATGTACAATTTGGTGCCTTTTGTGATAAACATGGTATAACTCATAACTTTTCGGCTCCTCGAACTCCTCAGTCAAACGGGGTTGTTGAAAGGAAAAATCGAACGTTGCAAGAAATGAGTAGAACTATGCTAAACGAACATCAAGTTCCCCAAAAGTTTTGGTGTGATGCCGTTGCTACCGCGACCTATGTGCTTAACCGTGTCCTAATTAGAGGTATCCTAAATAAGACACCCTATGAACTTTACCGTGGTAGAAAACCTTCCCTAGCTCACCTGAAAGTTTTTGGCTGTAAATGTTTCATTTTAAACACCAAATCCTACTTAACCAAATTTGACCCTAAAGCCTATGAAGGAGTGTTCCTAGGTTACTCTTGGAATAGCAAAGCCTATAGAATCCTAAATAAGGAGACCATGGTAGTAGAAGAATCCTTAAATGTTAGCTTTGACGAGAGTCCTCCCAAACCTAGTGCACCCTTAGCAAATGACAATATCCGTGAAGGAGACGTCTTAGCACAACAACTTAGCAACTTGGATTTAAGTACCCAACCTTCCACAAATAATATTGAATCTAGTGATGCCCCTCCGTGCTTTATTCCACAAGGTATAGATGATCCTAACCTTAGAACCGCTCGAGGCCATCCCGTAGATCAAATTATAGGTGACCTAAACCAAAGGACAACTAGATCACAAATCCATACCCATTGTGCTTTCCATGCCTTTATCTCAACCATAGAACCTAAAACCATAGATGAAGCTTTAGGTGATGAGGATTGGATTATGGCCATGCAAGAAGAGTTAAACCAATTTTCTAGGAATGATGTGTGGGACTTAGTGCCTAGCCCTAGTAGTCAAACCATTATTGGCACAAGATGGGTCTTCCGAAATAAGGTAGACGAGAACGGTGGAGTCACACGAAACAAGGCACGTTTAGTTGCCAAGGGGTACAGTCAACAAGAAGGTATAGATTATGACGAAACCTTTGCGCCAGTTGCAAGGTTGGAGTCTATTCGAATGCTTCTCGCTTTTGCAAATGCTAAAGATTTTAAGTTATTTCAAATGGATGTTAAAAGTGCTTTCTTAAATGGTATTATAAATGAGGAGGTATACGTTTCTCAACCTCCCGGTTTTGAAAGTTTTGAAAACCCGACACATGTTTATAAATTAAAAAAGGCGCTTTATGGTTTAAAGCAGGCTCCGCGTGCTTGGTATGATAGATTAAAAACCTTTTTAATTTCTAGTGGCTATATTATGGGTAAAATTGATAATACTTTATTTGTGAAATATGTTCAAAATGATATTGTGGTTGTGCAAGTATATGTTGATGATATTATTTTTGGTTCCACTAATGAAAAATTGTGTAATGAATTTTCTGCGAAAATGACTAGCGAATTTGAAATGAGCATGATGGGAGAGTTAAAATACTTCTTAGGATTGCAAATAAAACAATGTGAAACTGGTATTTTTATTAGTCAATCTAAATATTGTAAAGATATGTTGAAAAAGTTTAACTTTGAAAATGTCAAACCCGTTGAAACTCCAATGACCACAAATTTGCAATTATCTCGTGACGAGGAGGGAAACGATTTTAATGAAAAGATTTATCGTGGTATGATTGGTAGCTTGTTATATTTAACTGCTAGTAGACCTGATATTATGTTTAGTGTATGTTTATGTGCTCGCTTTCAATCTTCACCTAAACAAACTCACTATGAAGCTGTCAAGCGTATTTTTCGATATTTACGAGGTACTACTAATCTTGGCTTATGGTACGCAAAGAAACCCGAGTTAGAAGTAACGTGTTTCGCCGATTCCGATCTTGGTGGATCTATTGTTGACCGAAAGAGTACTAGTGGGGTATGTGCCTTTATAGGTCTCTCACTTGTGTCTTGGTTCTCTAAGAAACAACAATCCGTAGCTTTGTCTACAACCGAAGCGGAATATGTAGCCGCCGCAAGAGCATGTGCTCAAGTCCTTTGGATGAAACACACTCTTACCGATTTTGAGGTACATCTAACCAAAATTCCAATTATGTGTGATAACTCAAGTGCTATAAACTTAAGCAAAAATCCCGTTTTACACTCTCGTACAAAACATATTGAATTGAGACATCATTTTTTACGAGATAATGTTCAAAAAGGCAAAATCGTGCTTGAAAAGGTTGATTCGGAAGATAATTTGGCCGATATTTTCACTAAAGCTCTAAACAAGAAGGCGTTCTTTAAATTAAGACTTGGTTTAGGCATGCTTGAGTATAACCCTTGATAAATACTAACTCTCAAATATTTCATATTTTGAGGGGGAGCATTTTTTTGAGGGGGAGCATAAGCGTCTTTCTTAAAACCCTTTTTTGCTTCGACAAAAGGGGGAGAGAAACCGAGTATGCTCTCGTGTTTAGCGTTGTGTTTGTCATCATCAAAAAGGGGGAGATTGTTGGTGCAAGTGTACCCAGCTTTAAATATTGTGATATATTTTTGGTACACATAAAATCACATCTCCATATTTATTTTGATGATTACAAAACACACCGCATTATTTGTTATCTAATATTTTATCTGAGTGTGCAGATATTTAAATGATCTCGATAAATTTTTATCTGAAGAATCCAAGTCTGAAGAGTTTCGTCATTTTATTTTAAAATGATAAACACCCTAAAATAATATACCACTTGGATATTTATAAAACCCTAAACTGTTTTTAATTAAAGATATTTAAAATTATTTAAAACTAAAGTTTTATTAATTTTTATTAAAATAATCTTTAAACTATTTTGTCAACTCAAAAAATCTTATTTCCAAAGCATTTTACTGTTCATCATTTAATGAAGAAGAGTGTTCAGCCGAAAGAAGCCTTCCAGCGCAACTGCCCTTTGTACGACTGTCAGGCGGTATACCGCCAAGGTCCACGCGGTATACCGCGATACTGTTCACCCATCATTTCTTCTGCATATGAAGCTTCTCTTGTCAGGAACTTTTTCAGGCGGTATACCGCCGTGTGCAACGCGGTATACCGCGGGTACAAGTACCGTTTGTTTTTTGCAGGGTTGACCTTCTCCTTGCAGTGTACTTTTTCTGACGCAGGTATACCGCGATGGATTGCCGGTATACCGCGAAAGCTTCTGCCCTGTTGCTCATCCAGTATAAATATCATGCAACCACCAGCCTTCAATGCTACACCAACTTCAGCAATAAATTCTCCCTCAGCATTTGATTATTATTCTGCTGCCTTCTTACTCACACTAAATCACTTAAACTGATAAAATTAATTTTTGAGTAAGAAATCTTGAGTTGATAGCAGATTAAAATCTCTCGATTAGTTGAATCAGCAACACAACTCAAGTGATCAAACTCTCTAAAAATATCCAAGTGATAAACCTTATTCAAGAGTGATTATTCATATTAAAATTATACCCTCTTGTAAGTGTTTGAATAAGAGTGAGTGATCCACATTAATCTCTCAAAGTAGAGTGATTCGCGTTTGTTGTATTAAGGTTTGTGTTTCTACCGTAAAGAACACGTTTCGTATTGGATCTCCGAGAAGTGTTATTTTCTCGAGGTGGACTAGCCAACTTTGTGTTTGGTGAACCACTTTAAAAATTCCGTTGTCAAGTATTCTCTTTCCCTTATCTATTTACATTTCCGCTGTGCATTTAAATTATATCTGTTTATATAATTGTTGTATATTTATTTGTTTATTCTCTGCTTTATTTTTACTGTATTGTTTGTACTGTATTATTTGTAAAAAGAATTTTTTTGAAAGTAAAAGATTTAAATACAACCTTACCCCCCCCCCTTAGGTTGTCCAACATCATAGTTATTCATGCTGAATTATAAGTTTATTGCTTACTTAAGACAATTCTAACTAGCTGAGAGCTAGCATATTAGTCTTGATTTTCAAAACGATTCTAACTAGCATATTAGTCTTGAATAAAAAGAGATAGCTTGTCATCATTTCCTGACTTCCTCAATTTTGCTTTTGATCTTGATTTCGAGGTCTACGAGCTTTTGTTCGAGTACCAAAGGAGGATAATAAATATTTCCTTCAAAAGCGGGGTTTTCACACTCTTTTGGTTGCTCAACCGCATAGCTCTGGAAATAGTCATTAGGCAAGGTTTGCTTCCAATTCCAAACCAAAGCCTTCATATTCTCCTATTTGTAGACAAAAGGAAGTTGCATTTAACAATAGTTTTCTTCTTAACCTCTTCCTCAGCCTCATGGTCTTTTTGATTAAGCCAATCGATTTTATACTCTTGATACCTTGATCGAAGATCAAGCCATTAAAATTTATACAAACTTGAAGACTTGGTTAAAGCATTTTTCAAATAATGTGGATTATCAAATCCCAAGCCCCATTTTGAATGATAGTATCTGAAATTCTTAGGTGTGTTTAGAAGAATAGTCTGTTCAGTTTGACCTAATTTATACAGTTTTTCTTCCAAACTACTAGCCTTCTCAGTCAATTCGGTGTTTATATCTTTATAAGAATGTAATAATTTTTCAAGCTCAATTGTCTTTGCTTCTGAAGTCCTTAATTTTGAAGTCAAATCATCTATTCTCTTTCGAAAGCAATCTTGATAATCTTCAAATTCAGCCTTACTCTTTTTCAACCCATCACTCAACTGTTATGTTCAGTGATTAGTTGTTTTTGAGAATCAATTACTTTATGCGCTTTATGAAGTTTAGCATTTATATCATCTAGTCTTGATTGTAAAATTTCTTGATTCTTCATGAAATGATTAATAGTAAAGGATTCTACCTCATCTGTCTCAGGCGCTGCATCAGCTTCAGAATCCTCTCCTTCTCTGCTCATCAGACACATTTTGGCCAAGGCAACAGTTTCATCCTCGTCCTCATCATCCGTTTCATCCAACCAATACTCTTCTTCCACCAGTAGTGCTTTCCCAGACTCCTTCTGTTTGGACAATAACATCTTGTTCTTATAGTAGTCAGAGTCTCGTACTTTCGGTTTCCAGCACTCCTTGGCGAAATGACAAGTTTTACCACAATTATAGCATTTTTGTTCCTCCCCTTTCTTATCAACAAACTTCTTATCCTCATCTTTCCGATCATCAAACCACTTCTTGGACTCAATTTGATCTTTATGCTCAAAGTTTCTAGATCCCGACGAATATCGTTGGTTGTTTGACCCGGTCTTCTTCACAAATCTCTTCTGAAAAGCCTTTGTCAGAAGGATCATGGTTTGTTTTAAGCTTTCGGCTTCATCTAGATCCTCACTGTAGATACCATCATCCTCTAACTCAGCACCCTTGCCCTTTTCAGTATACTTCCTAGTCTTGTGTGACATTAAGGCAATTGGTTCACTTTAAGATTTATCCTCTTTCTTCTATAACACTTCCACTTTCTTATCTTTCTTATCCTTCTTCTTCTTTTCTCGTTTCTCATCTACTTCATCCTCATCCTGTTTAAGCGTCTCAAACATCTCTTGTAGCTGTAGAGAAGCCAATATGGAATGTTGTTTCATACGGTGAGCATACTTCTTCCATTCAGGCTGAAGTACACTTAAGAACTTCCCATTGTTCTCAATTATGGATTTCTTTATGCTATATCTATTCAGCTCATTCAAGATGGTCGTGAAGCGATCATAGGTGCTATCCAGTGACTCACCTTCTTTCTGTCTAAAATTTTCGTACTTGTTAATGTAATAACCAGGTATTTTATCCAATTCAAAATTGGAATTTTATAAGTCTTTTTGTAGCGTTTTATGAAGTTAAGAAATTAAGGGATAAGTTTTTTTATTGTATAATAGAAGCTTAGGGGTGTGTTTTGTCAAGTGAAGCAAGTTTAGGGTTTGTTTGGTATTTTACCCAATCTCTTTAAGCCACAAACCGACTCAGTAGTTTAAGTATAGGAAATATCTCATTTGGGACTTAATAGCAAAACCCAAATAGTGTGTGTGTGTGAAATTGTTCACGGCATAGAGAAAGAGAGAGAGAAGAAGAACCGTAGAAAAAGAAGAAGAATAAGATTAAAGATACTCAGCTGGGATTTTTGTTTGGTGCAGTAAATCCAAGAGGTAATCTTCTTATTTAAACTCTCTTTTATGAGAATTAGGTTTCATTTGGACTTTGAGGTGGGTTTAGGTAATTTTAGATGAATTGGTGAATTTTAGTTACAATTTAAGGTGTTAAAAGGAGTTTAGAACATTTCTGTGCAAAATCTGGGAAAAAGATGGATTCCTGAAATTTAACTGAACTTTTCTGAAAAAGACGATTAACAGTGTTTTTGCGAAAAGTAGGAATTCACAAGCCTTGGTTGCGAAAAGTCCACTTTTCGCAAGTAGCTAAAACGCATAATTAAGTTTTCGTATCTGTTGGTTACGAAAAGTAGGGAACTCGCAACTGTGGTTTGCGAGAAGTGAAGTTTTCGTAACTGTTGGTTGCGAAAAGTAAGGAACTCGCAACTGTGGGTTGCGAAAAGTTAGGTTTTCGTAATAGTGGGTTGCGAAAAGTGTGAATTACCTGTTTACGTGTTAAAGAGTATGTATACTTTAATTTGTTTCAGATATTAAGGATCAGGGTTAAAAGATAATCTGTTTTGAGGAAAGTTTGAAGGACCTTTGCTAAAAAGATCAGGTGAGTTTTACTTTAAAAAGTATTTTACTGGAATGCATTATGTGAATAACAAATGTTAAATAAAGTGTATGAATATGTCATACGTGGGTGATTATAATATATTGAGATATTATAATTACGTGAGTATTATATGAAAATATAATACGTGGCCGGGCTTTGGACCGGTGTGTTAAATTGGCTCGCAACCAATTGATATTGGCCATTGGTGGAGGGATAAGGTTGGATGAGACAGGTATGATGTAGCAATCTTGACTGGTATTAATTTACGTGTGAAATATGTGTAATTATATAAAGAGTGTTTTATATAAATGAAACTTTAATGATTTTCAAATGTCAGGGATTTCCTCACTAGACCTTTAGGTCTAACCCTCATTTTCTGTTTTAAAATTTTGTATTCCAGGTGATGGTTCCAGTAAAAACAAGTAAATAGAATACTTGTTGGCTAGCTTTTGAGAAGATGATCATCATGATGCTATGGATGCTTTTGTATTTATAATTTTTGTTATTACTATGTAACTTAGAGTGGATCAAGTTGTAATGAATTTTTCTATGCTCAGACTTTAGATGGGACAAAATGTGAAATATGAAGTACTTTGTTGTAAACATGTTATGGATTATATGTTATATGTATATTTTGTTATCGGGTTGTTACAAATGGTATCAGAGCCCTAGTTTAAGGGATTTAGGTATTAGTATCTGTACCTAGACTTAAACTGCATGTGAAGTAGGATGTCCCTATTATTTTAGAACCTGGGGATGCTAAGTATAAAAGGTGGAAGGAACATCATGTAAGGTAATTTCAAATTACACCAGGCCAGTGTAATTATGATCTTACAGGTGCATGTTTGAACTGGAATACCTTGTTATATGGGGTATGTGCTTATGTGTATATTAACTTTGTTTGAATCTACAGAATGGCAAGTGGCACTAGACAAAGGAATCAAAGAGGAGGAAGGAATTCGGGTGGAGAGAATCCACCAATAGGAACAGGGGGAAAGGAGGAGATCGTGGTAGAGGCAGGACCGGAAGGGGAACTGGGGGCCGAACTGGAGGAAGAACACAACCTCAGGGCACAGAGTTTGTTACACGGGACGATTTGATGGCAGAAATGGGGAGGTTACAAGATAACATACAAGCTATGTTTGAACATAATCGCCACAATGAAACTGAAAGACCAAATCCGGAACACGAAGTTGAAATACCACTTACCTCTACTATCTTACCGGTGATGAAAAGGTGCGACTATAAAATGTTTCTTAGTTGCAAGCCCCCTACCTATTCAGGAGATCGGGACCCGGTCAAGGCAATGAGATGGCTAAAAGAAATAGAAGCCATCTTCAAGACGTGTAAGTGTTCTGAAGAAGACAAAGTGCTTTATGGAGCAGCAATGCTAAAAGGTGATGCTCTGTATTGGTGGAAGGCTCATACAGAATCGAGAGGGGCGGATGTATATACTACTTTTTCATGGGAGGAATTCGTGTTAGCTTTCACAACACACTTCTGTCCACAAGCTGCTGTCAGACAATTGGAAGAAGAATTTACGAATCTACAGCAAGGGAATTTGTCAGTCAGAGATTATACTGCTAGATTTTTAGAAAAATCTCGTTTTGCAGGATATTATGTTGCTACAGAAAAGATGAAAATGGAGAGATTTATCTATGGGTTAAATTCAGAAGTTCGAAGACTGGTGACTGCAACAAGGCCAGATACGTTTGCCGCTGCTGTGGATGCTGCAGAAAATGTCGAACGAGACAATAAAAGGGATGCCGGTGATAAGAGCTTGGGGAAAAGGAAATGGGAAGGACCACCACAAGATCCAAAGAAGTCTAGATTCCCGAGGTTTGATAACCGTCCGTCGTTCCGACCAGCGGAAAGACCATGTCCGAGATGTAATCGCTACCATCAGGGAAATTGTCAAGTGGAGTCGCGGGTTTGTTTTAAGTGTGGGAAAACCGGTCATGTTGTTAAAGATTGTCGAGTAACACGGTTTTGCTTTTTGTGCTACTCTCCGGATCACCTCCAATCTGATTGTCCACGAGGTAGAATACAACAAGGGGGTACATCCGGGAAGCCAGCCATTACTAGACCAGTGGTTCCAAGAATAGAACCGCCCAGAACGAGGGGTCGTACATTTCAAATGACAGCTAAAGAGGCGGAGGAAACTCCAGATGTGGTCACAGGTACATTTTTCATAAACTCCACGCGTGCTAAAGTGTTATTTGATTCTGGTGCAAACCGATCTTTTGTGTCTCCCTCCTTTGCTGCTCACATGCATTTAGAGCCTAAAATGTTAAAACATGCCTTATTAGTAGATACTGCAAATGATAAATAAGTGGCAGTTAAAGAGGTTTTTGATTGTTGTATGATAAACATAGAGGGGTGTGGAGTACCGATACAACTATTCCCAATAGAGTTGGTCGAATTTGATGTGGTAGTAGGAATGGATTGGTTAGCTGAGAATCGGGCTAACATAGTTTGTGATAAGAAAATAATCAACGTTGTTTTACCTGATAAGAGGGCAGTAGTGATTTATGGTGATCGTAAGAATCATCAATCCAATCTTATATCGATGATAAAAGCCCGTAAATGTGTTAGCAAGGGTTGCTCGAGTTATTTAGCCTATGTGATAGATAGTAGGCCTGAAAATAGTAAGCTGGAAGATATTTCCATTGTTAGTGAATATCCTGAGGTTTTCCCTGAAGACTTGAATAGTCTTCCTCCTGTTAGACAAGTAGAATTTGGTATTGACTTAATCCCTGGAGCCGCTCCTATTGCTCGCGCGCCGTATCGATTAGCACCACCAGAAATGAAAGAAATGATGGCACAGCTTCAAGATTTATCTGATAAGGGCTTCATCAGACCTAGCTCTTCGCCGTGGGGTGCACCAGTTTTATTTGTGAAGAAGAAAGACTGTTCAATGAGAATGTGTATCGATTATCGGGAGCTGAACAAGCGCACGATCAAGAACAAGTATCCACTTCCAAGAATTGATGACATGTTTGATCAATTAGTTGGAGCTCGTTACTTCTCCAAGATTGATCTCAGATCTGGCTACCATCAGTTGAAAGTTAAGGAAGAGGATGTTTTAAAGACTGCATTTCGCACAAGATACGGCCACTACGAATTTTTAGTAATGCCTTTCGGATTGACGAACGCTCCAGCCGCTTTTATGGATCTAATGAATCGGGTATGTAAGCCTTATCTCGATAAATTTGTCATTGTATTTATCGATGATATACTTATTTATTCCCGATCCAAAGAGGATCATGCGCAACATCTTCGTTTGATTTTGGAGTTATTGAAGAAAGAAAAGTTGTACGCTAAGCTCTCTAAATGTGAATTCTGGTTGTGGGAAGTTCAGTTTTTGGGTCATGTAGTTTCAGAGAAGGGTATACAAGTCGATCCAGCGAAAGTGGAAGCAATTGAAAGATGGGAACCGCCAAAGACGGCAACCGAAGTACGTAGTTTTCTGGGTCTAGCTGGATACTATAGGAAATTTATAAAAGACTTTTCTCGAATCGCGACGCCATTGACTATGCTAACTCGGAAGAATTTAAAGTTTGAATGGAAAGCAGAGCAAGATGAGGCATTCAGAATATTGACGGAGAAACTCTGCAGCGCGCCGATATTAGCATTGCCAGAAGGTTCCGATGATTTTGTGGTCTATAGTGATGCTTCTAAACTGGGATTGGGATGTGTACTTATGCAACGTGGAAAGGTGATTGCCTATGCTTCTCGTCAATTAAAGGATCACGGAAGACAATATCCTACTCACGATATGGAGCTTGCAGCGGTTGTCTTTGCATTGAAGATTTGGAGACATTATCTTTATGGTTCTAAATGCCAAATTTTCACTGACCATAAGAGTCTCCAACATCTTTTCGATCAGAAGGAACTGAATATGAGGCAAAGAAGATGGTTGGAATTGGTAAATGATTACGATTGTGAAATCCTTTATCACCCAGGAAAGGCGAACGTAGTAGCAGATGCCTTAAGTCGTCAAGAAAGAAGTGGAACAATAAAGGCGATATCGCTACGAGCTGAACTCCTTCCAAATATCTTTGACGAATTACTGAAGTGCCAGATAGATGCTTATCAGGAAGAAAGTTTGAAATCAGAACGGTTAGTGGGAATATCAGTATTGCTTGGAAAAGATGACCGTGTGTTATGGTGTATGGGAAACAGAATTTGGGTGCCTCGTTTGGGTGGATTACGTGATCGTGTACTACAAGAAGCACATAAATCTCGATTTTCTATTCATCCAGGTACAAATAAAATGTATAGAGATTTGAAACAATTCTATTGGTGGCCGGGAATGAAGAGAAGTGTTGCTAAGTATGTGGAAGATTGTACTACCTGCAAGAAAGTAAAGATTGAGCATCAGAAACCGTTTGGTCAGTTACAACGACTAGATATACCAATGTGGAAATGGGATCAGATAACTACTGATTTTATTACCATGTTGCCTAGAACTTCAAAGGGATTCGATTCTATTTGGATGATTGTGGATAGATTGACGAAGTCTGCTCATTTCTTGCCGATAAAAGAAACTGATTCCTTGGAACGTTTAGCTAAATTGTACATTAATGAAATAGTAACTCGACATGGAGTTCCAATCTCGATTATTTCCGATCGAGATAGTCGATTTACTTCTAGATTTTGGAGAAGCTTTCAAAAAGAGTTGGGAACGCAAATAAAATTGAGTACATCTTATCATCCACAGACTGACGGACAGAGTGAAAGAACAATTCAGACTTTAGAAGATATGCTCCGGGCTTGTATAGTTGATTTTGGGGGATCATGGGATAAACATCTGCCTTTGATAGAATTCGCCTACAACAACAGTTATCATTCTAGCATTCAAGCGGCACCGTTTGAAGTATTGTATGGTAGAAAATGCCGAACGCCTCTGTGTTGGAATGAAGTGGGGGAGAAACAATTAGCGGGGCCAGAAATAGTACAGTTAACAGCGGATAAGATTACTCAGATTCGGGATAGATTGAAAACAGCTCAAGACAGACAGAAAAGCTATGCCGATCGACGTCGGAAACCGTTAGAGTTTCAGGTTGGGGATTTTGTAATGTTGAAAGTATCGCCCTGGAAAGGAGTCATACGTTTTGGGAAGCAAGGTAAACTCAGTCCGAGGTATATTGGTCCGTTTGCAATTACCGAAAGAATTGGGGAAGTGGCTTACCGACTAGATTTACCTCCAGAATTAAGCAGGATTCACAACGCGTTCCATGTATCGAATTTTAGGAAATGTTTGGTGACTTCAGACCAGGCAGTCTCTTTACCGGATATCCAGGTTGATGAAAAGCTGAACTATGTGGAGGAACCGGAAGCTATAGTTGATCACAAAGTCAAAGTATTGAGGAACAAAGAGATCAGACAGGTAAAGGTTCAGTGGAAACATCATAAAGGTCAGGATGCGACGTGGGAATCGGAGTCGGAAATGAGAGCCAAATACCCTCATCTGTTCTCTTAACTGAATTCCGGGACGGAATTCTTTTAAGGGGGAGATGTTGTAATAACCAAGTATTTTATCTAATTTAAAATTGGAATTTTATAAGTCTTTTTGTAGCGTTTTATGAAGTTAAGAAATTAAGGGATAAGTTTTTTTATTGTATAATAGAAGCTTAGGGGTGTGTTTTGTCAAGTGAAGCAAGTTTAGGGTTTGTTTGGTATTTTACCCAATCTCTTTAAGCCACAAACCGACTCAGTAGTTTAAGTATAGGAAATATCTCATCTGGGACTTAATAGCAAAACCCAAATAGTGTGTGTGTGTGAAATTGTTCACGGCAGAGAGAAAGAGAGAGAGAAGAAGAACCGTAGAAAAAGAAGAAGAAGATTAAAGATACTCAGCTGGGATTTTTGTTTGGTGCAGTAAATCCAAGAGGTAATCTTCTTATTTAAACTCTCTATTATGAGAATTAGGTTTCATTTGGACTTTCAGGTGGGTTTAGGTAATTTTAGATGAATTGGTGAATTTTAGTTACAATTTAAGGTGTTAAAAGGAGTTTAGAACATTTCTGTGCAAAATCTGGGAAAAAGATGGATTCCTGAAATTTAACTGAACTTTTCTGAAAAAGACGATGAACAATGTTTTTGCGAAAAGTAGGAATTCGCAAGCCTTGGTGGCGAAAAGTCCACTTTTCGCAAGTAGCTAAAACGCATAATTAAGTTTTCGTATCTGTTGGTTACGAAAAGTAGGGAACTCGCAACTGTGGTTTGCGAGAAGTGAAGTTTTCGTAACTGTTGGTTGCGAAAAGTAAGGAACTCGCAACTGTGGGTTGCGAAAAGTTAGGTTTTCGTAATAGTGGGTTGCGAAAAGTGTGAATTACCTGTTTACGTGTTAAAGAGTATGTATACTTTAATTTGTTTCAGATACTAAGGATCAGGGTTAAAAGATAATCTGTTTTGAGGAAAGTTTGAAGGACCTTTGCTAAAAAGATCAGGTGAGTTTTACTTTAAAAAGTATTTTACTGGAATGCATTATGTGAATAACAAATGTTAAATAAAGTGTATGAATATGTCATACGTGGGTGATTATAATATATTGAGATATTATAATTACGTGAGTATTATATGAAAATATAATACGTGGCCGGGCTTTGGACCGGTGTGTTAAATTGGCTCGCAGCCAATTGATATTGGCCATTGGTGGAGGGATAAGGTTGGATGAGACCAGTATGATGTAGCAATCTTGACTGGTATTAATTTACGTGTGAAATATGTGTAATTATATAAAGAGTGTTTTATATAAATGAAACTTTAATGATTTTCAAATGTCAGGGATTTCCTCACTAGACCTTTAGGTCTAACCCTCATTTTCTGTTTTAAAATTTTGTATTCCAGGTGATGGTTCCAGTAAAAACAAGTAAATAGACTACTTGTTGGCTAGCTTTTGAGAAGATGATCATCATGATGCTATGGATGCTTTTGTATTTATAATTTTTGTTATTACTATGTAACTTAGAGTGGATCAAGTTGTAATGAATTTTTCTATGCTCAGACTTTAGATGGGACAAAATGTGAAATATGAAGTACTTTGTTGTAAACATGTTATGGATTATATGTTATATGTATATTTTGTTATCGGGTTGTTACAGTTAATCACATTAGAAGTCCTCATCTGATTTTCCACCTCTGAGCCTAAATAAAGTTTAATCAGCTCATCAAACATGCCCTTCCCGGTGGCATTGAAACTGTCAACCTTTTGATAAATATCGTTGGTTAAAGCTTGCATTACAAGTGACCTTGCTGCTTTATCAGCATTATACCTCTTGAGTTCATTCCCAGAGTAATTCGCAGGTTCAACAAGTCTTCTTCCAGTTGGTTCAGTCAACCATACATCACCTTGTACTCCATTTTTCAAAGAACTCATAATGAAGTCACCATTTTCCTGTCGTTCAACTTAATCTTCAAACCTATATTTCCAGATTTTAAAGTCTTTTTGGAACAACACAGGTGGTTTATCCTTTGATCCTATCACTAGCATATCCCTAGCTGTCATGATGAATACTTGTTGTAGATCGTGTAGCAACCTTCTGATTAGATTAAAATTTTAATACACACCACTGTTTTATCGCAACTCAAACTTATCGCAGATAACCCTTTGTCGCAAACCACACAGTTCCTCGCAAGCAGCACTTTGTCGCAAGTAAAGAGATGCAATAAAAGAAATCTCAAGGTAATCGCAACCCTTCGAGAAAAGATTATCGCAAGAAGAGACACGCGATAAAAAAACAAAATTGGTTTTATCGCAACTGAAGGACGCGATAAAATACTGTTCACACCAAGAGAGGTGCAATAAAATGGTTTATCGCAGGTAACTGATGCGATAAAATCCTTGCGATGAAAAATCTTGCGATAATGAAGAACTTAGTCCAATGTGATATCTATGAACAACCAATCTTGCGATAACAAAGATAATCAGTTCAACCTCAAGTGAAATCCTCAAATCAAGTCCGTTTAAGCTGAAATTCAGTACGAAGGTTCGTGAGGTGATTCTGGACACTTTTAATACTTGCACTTTTGTCCAAAAACCAGTAGAAATAGGGAATTCGATCCCAAAACAGTGTGTATATCCTATTTCACGAAAATTAATCAAATCTATCAAAACTGAATTGGTTTGAGTGATTTTGCGGAATACAATCAAATAGAAACAATCACCAAACAGTCCTTAATCAATCCTGATCCATTTGATGAACACAAATGACCAAAATCAATCAAAGTAGATAGAAAATGAAGAAAAACTCAAAAACTCATGAAATGATCTCTGAATCAGAATGAATTGTTGTGCTCTGATACCAACTGTGATCCCAGAACAAGCATTCAATATATCAATGATAAGCAATTGGTCATCCCTCTATTAAGAACAAGTCAATATTCAAGTACACAAGATGATGATTATGAGAGGAAAGTGCAACAGTACATGGAATTGTAAATGGAATGACACACCTATAAATTAGAAGGGAAAAACAATATATAGGTGCAAAATATTAAAGTTCCATAAAGGCCCCTCTACTTGATACAAGGTGTTAGTTAGGGAACTAACATAAACCTTTCCCCACAATATCCAAACATCAAAACATCATTTAATACTTAGAAATCCATCACACCGTTGATTATTTTCCCACAAAACCCACCAAAACCTCAAACAAGGAAGAAAATGAAGAAAACACCAACCATGGTGATTCTTAAACAACACCTCAGTGGAAACCAATCAAAAACCCAAACAAAACAACATTCCTTGAAGCATTTACTTCGAAACACAAAAGAATAATAATTTCTACACCAAACTCATCCCATTAATCCCTCCAAATAAAGAAAACAAGAGAGGGAATGGTTACCTTGAAGGAGATGAAGAATAAACACCACTTTCAGCTTCCAAATCCAAGCTCTCTTCAAGAAACTTCAAAAACTCTTCAAATCCCTCTCTAGCCACCAAGAATACATTTGAGAGAAACATGAAGTGAGGGTTTAGGGGTTATAACCCTTTAATAAATTTCCAGATTTGCCATTACATCCTAAAATTTGCACAGTTCACACTTTAGCCCCAAAATTTCCAAAAGATTCAGAGTTTATAGACCTGAGGTGTTACATTTTTTAAATTAAAAAAGAAAATAAAATCAAATAAGTCTAATCACTCTTTAATTAACCACTATGTGTTTTAGCCTTTCATTAGTTTTTTTTTAATTTTGATCAAGGGTCAGAATATGTCAACCACAAGGGTTGTGGCATATTGGTTAAGACCCTGGGGGATGTGGCGGAATATCCCATCTGCCCAGGGTTCGAATCCAGACGTACACAACTTGTGGCCACTGAGGTTTAATCAGGGTTAATGTCTTACAGTCATAATTTGCCGGGATTAGTCTAGGCATAGCCTATGACACCATTTCAAAATAAAAAGGTCAGAATATGTCCACTAGTTTACAACCAACCATATATATATATATATATATATATATATATATATATATATATATATATATATAGGCGGGTTCAAACGAGGAGCGTACCAATTTAAGAGAACGTGAGGAGCAATTGATAGTTATGAATCACATGTGATTGGCAGTTGTGGATCACATGTGATTCACAACTGATCTGGATGAGAATCGACAGTTATGGATCACATGTGATTGGCAGTTGTGGATCATTAATGATCCGCGACTTGCACGCGTCGCGAACCAAGTCGCGCTACTTTTGCGCGAAAATTCGATTATGTCCGATTTTTTAGCGTTGTAAATCATATGTGATCAGAAGCATGTGAGTGCTCCTCACGTTCTCTTAAATTGGTACGCTCCTCGTTTGAACCTTCCTCTATATATATATATATATATATAGGGGCCTAATCAAATGAAAACTAGTTAGTTTGTGATAACTGTGAGATCCAATTTCAGCCACTCATTTGAGATAATTATGTATATTTATTATTTATTTATAAAAGATTGAATTAGTAATTTTGGATTTGGATAACAACGAAAAAAATTAATTACTAACATTATAGAAAATTTCATTATTATCTCATGCAATTAACTTTTTTTTAATATCAATCTTCTTGATTCCCGTAACAAAATTTGGGTCTCTCCCAACACCATTAAAAAAAGGGATCACGGTGTATCATAATATGCAAAAGAATGTACCACTAAATCCAAAAATTGTGAAACCACACTGTATCACAACTTGTATTAAAGTGGTAATGTTCATAGTATATATCATAATGGTAATGTTCTCAGTATTCAAGAGTTTTTTGAGGGTATCACAATGGTATCGTATATAAACGGTATGTATCATAGAGGGTAACACAACTTGTATCATATGGATAATGTTCATAGAGTGTATCATAGTTGTAATGCTTACATTGTTCATTAAGTTTTTTGTGGGTATCACAATGGTAGCGTATATAAAGTGGCAATGTATCACACCATGTATCACAAGACATATGAGTTTGAAACTAGAAACGTTCGATCGAGAGAAGAGAGAGAAAAGAAGACAGTTACCAATATATTATCCATTAAAAATGATAATTATCGAAATATTATCCATGAATTTAAAAAGACTACTTTACCCTTAAATATTATCCATAAATTTAATTTTTTTGAAAATTAATGAATAATTACTAAAACTATCATTATTAATATTAGCCATTGATTATTAAAAATAAGAGGTTAAGATCGGATCTCACAGTTATCACAAATGAACTAGTTCTCTCTTGAATAGTCTATGTATATATAAGAAATTTATTTAACATGCAGGAGGGTGTTTTGCTTAAACTTTACAAATTGCATTGTGTGTGGTTCACATCAAAGTTTAGCAAGACTTGTGAAAGATATTTCGTAAAAGTTTTATATGATGAACATCACCTAATACATCCAACACTTTTTTGACATGTATAAATACAAGGACAGTATTGTAATTTCATCCACAATCGTTGCATGAATCGTGTAAACCAACTTTTTTTCATTTGTAGGGCAAAGGGACGTATAAAGATCGAGAAGGATTATTATAATAAATTCGGTTTTAAAAGACGTAAAAAAGGTTCAAGTGTCTTAACAGACAATACACTTCTTTATAATATTTTGGTTTTAGGATCAATTAAATAATAAAATGTCATATTTAAATGTGTTGTAATAAATTATATGACATTTTTTCGATGTCAAAACAAGATCTCTATGACATTTTTATAAAAAAAAACTGTCATATTATATATTTTATAAGTCGTTTAAAAAATGTCATAAAAAATGTGTTCATTGAACATTTTCTCAAAAAGTGTCTTATAAAATAACTAATACAACTCTTTAGTTAAAAGTCTAAAAATTTGTTAAGATGTCTAAAATCGTTCTATATACTTATTACAACAACTTAAAATATAACACTTTATTGTTTGGTATTATAAGTTTATTATGGCACTTATAAATTCTTGACGTCATATAAACCCGATTTTATTGCAGTGATTGAATGTAACGTTAATATATGAATTATTTGGTAAGAAGAAATATGGGTTTACAAATGGCAATTATTATAAAAAATATAATAAAAATTTGTCTTTTTTTCTTTAATCAATCTAGCAAGGTTTTAAAATTTCTAGTTTTAAGTTAATTAATGAACTTTAAAAAAATCATTTTTATCAATTTTGACGGATAACCTATCGATTTTTCAACATTGAATGACATGTGGATGTTAAAGTTTATTGTCCACTTCATTTAATGCTTTTATATACTCTTTGTATCTGTATGTTACAAGTCAAAATGGCACAAAAAAAATATTGAGAAAAAAATATTGAGAAAAAAATTGGTAACACTAAATAGAAAATAATTAAATAGAACTTTCTTTGATTTTGCCTTTCCTTTTATAAATAGATTAGGAGACAGATGGATCATCAAACATATCTACCAGAGGGTCTTTCTTTCCCTTTTTAGCACATCTCAACTCTCCAATGGCTATTTCATCATCTTCTTTCTCCTTTGTAATAATCTTGCATCTGTTACTATCTAGCATCATGTTGTATGCTAATGGGTGCAATTATACTTCCATTATTAGCTTCGGCAACTCGTTAGCCGATACAGGTAACCTTAAAAATCTAGTCTCCATTCGTAACAGCAAGCCGCCACATTTCTTGTTCCCTCCTTACGGAGAATCTTTCTTTCATAAGCCCACTGGTCGTTGCTCCAATGGTCGCCTCATCATCGATTTCATAGGTATCTTTAATTTTTTAGTTGCTAGTAATTTCCATTAGAAAGCATCCATCAATGATGCTAGCTTGTCACCAGAGGGCCTTTGGTCTAATCATATCCGGGGGTTATCTAGAGCCCAACCTTCCAGGAGGTTAAGAGGGTTCAAACCTCAACAAATGTGAGAAGAGTGTGTGCATTCATTTGCCGGACATATATAGATATTTCTATACTTAACAAAAATGATGCTTGTCTTTTCTATTCGAGAAATTAACTTACGTTGTACCAAATGGCCTTTGGGCTAACGGTATTCGGGGCTTTGGCCTTCTCGGAGGTTAGTGATCACCAAAAGGTGAGGAGGGTGTATGACGTTTTTTTGCGTATATAAATATTATATACCTCAAAATGAAAATAAAAATAAACTAACCTTGTATTGAGACAAATCTTTGTTCGCATTTTATGAAGCTGAGGGGCTTGGTTTAGCGATGATACCACCGTATGTGGGTAGCAAAAGGAAGGGTAAAAAGAGCGAGCTCCGACAAGGGGTGAACTATGCAGTGGCGGGTGCAGCGGCATTGGATTCATCATTTCATGAAGCAAGAGGGTTTGCTAATCCTACCACAAATGCATCTTTAAGAGTACAACTCAAATGGTTTAAAACATCATTGCCATCATTTTGTGCTACGTCTACAGGTAAATAATTGTGACCAACTTAACATATCAGTTTGAATGTACCATGTATAAAGGGACAACAGTTGTCTAGGAAGCCCAATTGTATTAGGACGTCTTAATAAAATACTTAATGACTACAGTAAAATCAACTTTTAATAAAATACTTGATGACTACAATAAAATCAACTTTAAATAATGTCATGTAAAAGACACTAGTAAGACGCTTTATTCCAAAAATGTCATGAAAAACTTGTTACGATATCCAAAAACATTTCATGTACTTATTGTAACATTTATAATATATATATATATATAGAGGCGGGTTCAAACGAGGAGCGTAACAATTTAAGAAAACGCGAGGAGCACCGCCCATGTACTGAATCACATGTGATTCACGTACAAAATCACATGTGATTCACACCTGATCGGGGGGCTTCCGCCCATGTAGTGGATCACATGTGATTCACGCCTAAAATCACATGTGCATCCGGGCGACTTCCACGCGACTCGCGAACCAGGTTGCCCGCTACCCGATATTTTCGGGAGTAGTGGATCACATGTGATCCAGTACATGGAAGGCGCTCCTCGCGTTTTTCGTAAATAAGTACGCTCCTCGTTTGAACCTTCCTCTCTCTCTCTCTCTCTCTCTATATATATATATATATATATATATATATAACGTACAATTGATTGGTCATATAAACTTATGTCTTATAAAATAGCCTATTATGACATTTAGACATATTTGACGTCTTGTAAATCTGATTTTCTTTGTGTAACAGGGACTTTCAGTTTATAGGATCAACAAATTTATGAAATTGGCAACCTATTTGGACACAAAAGAGTAAATCGTTCTATTTTGAAATTGACTTATTATTAACATTTCATATATCGGACATTTTTCAAAAATATCATATAAAAGTGTAAAAATGACAATTTACTTTTTGTCCTATTATATTGCCCAACTTGGTAGATAAGACTTGTTAAGTTACCAAACTTGGTCATAAGGCCATCCGTACCCCAAGCGGGATGGGGCTCGGGATGGCCAACGGGATCAGCGGGATGGGCTACGGCCCATGCGGGGTTGGCGGGGCGGGATTGATTCCGGGGATGGGATCCCGGATCATCCCGAAGAGTTTAAAAAAAAAATTTAATTAAATTTTTAAAAATCAAGCCATTCAACGGCTCTTTGTAAAAAAAAATTCTCAATTTAATCCCACTATATATTTAACCCTCAACCTCTTATTTCTCACACCTCTCAACCTCTTATTTCTCACACCTCTCAACCTCTTATTTTTCACACCTCTCAAATTCTCTCAACCTCTTATTTCTCACACCTCTCAAACTCTCTCAAATTCTCTCAACCTCTTATTTCTCACACCTCTCAAACTCTCTCAAACACTCTTCCATTCTCTATATTTTAAACAATATGGATTCGCCACAACCCGGTTCACCAACCGCATCATAATCATCCGTAGACACCGACGAGTTGTTGAATCTACAAAGGAAAATTTTCGACATACTGCACAATCGCTGTATGGTAGCACCGCCTCATCGTCAACAAGAGAGAGGGCCGCAAGCATAGACTGTACTCATTGGGCGTGGGCAAATTGTCCGAATGCATGGCGAGGTCAATTCATGAGAGGTGATCATGAGCACCCGCCAATCATGCTAGAAGCAGTGGCCTCTCAAGATCTATGGATCTGGCACGCATACTTTGGTGTTGCCGGTTCCTACAAGCACAGATATTATCTAACGGATGGGATATATCCGGAATGGGCTACTTTCGTAAAATCATTTACGTGCCCACAAGACCTTAAACGACAAAAGTTCAAGTCCGCGCAAGAATCCGCACGTAAAGATGTTGAACGAGCTTTTGGCGTGCTTAAACAACGTTGGCATATACTTCATAACCCGGCACGCGGATGGGAACCAGCAATATTGAGAAACATTATGTACGCTTGTGTCATATTACACAATATGATACTCGAAGACGAAAACCATGCTATTTGTGGTGACGTGGAAAACGACTTTTTCACGAATGATATCGAAAGCCAAATCAGTGAGACACAACGCGCGGCAAATGTTCAAGAAGTCATAAACTGGGACACTCATAATAACCTTCGGTCGGATTTGGTCGAACATATTTGGCGTATCCAAGTTCCCAACAATGACGACGAGTAGATTTTTAAATTTATTTTGTAATTTTTATTTTTAATGAATGATATGAATTTTTATTTTTATTATTTATCTTATTTTTATTTATTAAAAAATATATAAATATTTTTATTTTGTTAAATAATTAAATGTATAAATAAAAGAATTAAAATAAATGAGGTGGCAAAAGGGTTTGAGGGAATGGGGTACGGGTGTTTAGGGATTGTTAGACTTACCGCATCCATGCCTTGGGTTCGCCCGGGTTGGATGGGGATGAAATTGAACACCAAAACAGTTCTTGGGGTTGGCTGGGGTTGGAGCCCTCCCGGGTTAGGCAACCCAGCTCGGGTTGGGATGGATGTGGGGCCCACCAGCTCCTTTTCCTTTCTTTTTTGTTTTTTTATTGTTTTTTAGATTAAATAAAAATAAATAAAATGGGATGGTGGTGTGGGATGGATGTGGGGGTTTGTGGGTTAGAATGGGTTGGAAGGGAAAAATGATGTGGCGCTGATGTGGCAGTGAAAAAGTGTGGGTTAGATGGGGTTGGATGCTGATAGTCTTAGGGATTGAGTGAGGGATGTGAGAAAAGCTGATGTGGCGCTGATGTGGAGCTGGAATATTTGAAAGATTCCCTTATGGGGTACGGATGGCCTAACTACTTAGGCCATCAGTACCCCATGAGAGGATCTTTCAAAGATTCCAGCTCCACATCAGCGCCACATCAGCTTTTCTCCCATCCCTCACTCAATCCCTAACAATCCCTAAACACCCTTACCCCATTCCTTCAAACCCTTTTGCCACCTCATTTATTTTAATTCTTTTATTTATACATTTAATTATTTAACAAAATAAAAATATTTATATATTTTTTAATAAATAAAAATAAGATAAATAATAAAAATAAAAATTCATACCATTCATTAAAAATAAAAATTACAAAATACAAAACACTACCAATTATGAAATTTTTGAATTTTCTCTTTTCTCGCTAAAGTAACCCTCAAAGCGTTTCCCGTAAGGTTATCATGCGGGGTCATGAAAAACTCGAAGTCTTTCTCAAATCGTTTTGAGCGTTCGATTTCGAGTTCTTGTTCCAACCTATGTCGTTCGAGTTTTGAGCGTTCGATTTCGAGATCGAGTTTTTTCATTTTGTATTCCATTGTATCATCAATCTTGTCGTTGAACGTCGTCAACAACTGAGTAACACTTTCGTCCGTATTCGTCCCGGACGTATTACTCGATGTTTTTTTTGCCTTGTTTCTCCCGATGGGTCGTTGAATTTGCTCGTCATCGTCATCATCGGAAGGTTGGGTACGTTTTGAACCCCGCGATGAAGTTGTCGTCATCGTTGGAACGGCTCCCCATTTTGGACATTTTTTTAGGACGTCTCAAGCTTGTTCGTGAGTGAAAGCAACTTTATGGCGTGCTAGATACCGTTCGTGTGCCGTTCGGGATATATCGGCCTCACTCATCCCGCTTGATCTATTATTGAGCAAGTTGTTGTAGATGTCGCCAAACGAATTAACTCTTTTATTGAGGTCGTTGAACTTGCTATTGAGTTGATGGGTTGATCTATAACCTGGTGGACGACCCAAGCGAGTAAAGAACACATGCCCGATTCGGCCCCAAATACTTCCTACACTTATGTAAAATTAAGTATAAGAATAATAATAATAATAATAATAAAAATAATAATAATAATAATAACAATAAAAATAATTACCACCGCTTTGTGCGTTACCGATAACAGGGTCCTCCGAAACGTCAACCCACGCCGACACTAACGCGAGTTCCTCGGCTTTACTCCACGTTTGTTTGGCGGCTTTTGTTGGTCTCGGATTTGATGGTTCCGGGTTAGATTGTTGTGTCGGGATAGATTGTGGTGTGTTCGGGGTAGAAGGTTGGGTTTCTGGAACAATGTCGTCGTCGAGATTGTTTGCGGGTGAAGGAAGATTGTAGTTGGCCGGAGTAAAACCTTGTTCAATCAAACCGGGACGTGTAAATTGGTAAGGAAATTGTTGGTGAAATTGTTGGGGAAATTGTTGCGGATATTGTGGCGGATTTTGTTGCGACCATTGTGGCGGAATTTGTTGCGACCATTGCGGATGATAACCTTGTTGTGTAAACGCTTGGAAACCAAGCTCTTGATCTTCTTGCGATTGTGGTGTATTCGGTCGGTTAGGACGGGATGTAGGTGTTGTGTTTGGATTCATGATGAGAGAGGTGTGAAAAATAAGAGGTTGAGAGAATTTGAGAGAGTTTGAGAGGTGTGAAAAATAAGAGGTTGAGAGAATTTTAGAGAGTTTGAGAGGTGTGAGAAATAAGAGGTTGAGGGTTAAATATATAGTGGGATTAAATTGAGAATTTTTTTTTTTACAAAGAGCCGTTCAACGGCATTATTTTTAAAAATTAAATAAATTTTTTTTTAATAAACCTTCGGGATGAATCGGGATCCCGAACCCGGAATCCATCCCGCATCCCGCTGAGCCCGTAGCCCATTCCCGCTGAGCCCGAACCCATCCCGAGCCCCATCCCGCGCCGGCTACGGATGGCCTAAACACCCTTACCTCATTCCCTCAAACCCTTTTGCCACCTCATTTATTTTAATTCTTTTATTTATACATTTAATTATTTAACAAAATAAAAATATTTATATATTTTTTAATAAATAAAAATAAGATAAATAATAAAAATTAAAATTCATATCATTCTCTAAAAATAAAAATTACAAAATAAATTTAAAAATCTACTTGTCTTCATTGTTGGGAACTTGGATACGCCAAATATGTTCGACCAAATCCGACCGAAGGTTATTATGAGTGTCCCGGTTTATGACTTCTCGAACATTTGCCGCGCGTTGTGTCTCACTGATTTGGCTTTCGATATCATCCGTGAAAAAGTCGTTTTCCACGTCACCACAAATAGCATGGTTTTCGTCTTCGAGTATCATATTGTGTAATATGACACAAGCGTACATAATGTTTGCCAATCTTGAGAGTTCCCATCCGCGTGCCGGGTTATGAAGTATATGCCAACGTGCTTTAAGCACGCCAAAAGCTCGTTCAACATCTTTACGTGCGGATTCTTGCGCGGACTTGAACTTTTGTCGTTTAAGGTCTTGTGGGCACGTAAATGATTTTACGAAAGTAGCCCATTCCGGATATATCCCATCCGTTAGATAATATCCGTGCTTGTAGGTGGCTCCATTCACCTCAAAAGGGCACTCGGGTGCTTTTCCATCATAAACATCGTTGAAGATGGGCGACTGATTGAGAACATTGATGTCGTTGTTGGAACCGGCAACACCAAAGTATGCGTGCCAGATCCATAGATCTTGAGAGGCCACTGCTTCTAGCATGATTGTCGGGTGCTCATGATCACCTCTCATGAATTGACCTCGCCATGCATTCGGACAATTTGCCCACGCCCAATGAGTACAGTCTATGCTGCCGAGCATGCCGGGAAATCCGTGTTTAGCTTCATGCGCGACGTACAACTTCTGAATATCAATAAAAGTAGGCTTGCGTAAATATTTTTGACCATACAATTCAATAATACCTGTGCAGAATTTGTACAGACAATCTCGTGACGTTTTCTCTCCCATACGGATGTACTCATCAAGTGCGTCAGCACTTACTCCATACGCCAATTGCCGAATAGCGGAAATACACTTTTGTATCAGAGAAAAACCTTGTTTGCCTAACCCGTCAAACCGAAGTCTAAAATACCGATACCCTACTTCTAAATCTTCAACTATTCGTTCGAATAGTTGTCTGCTCATCCTGAACCGCCGCCTAAACATATCCGGTGTATAAATCGGGTTGACACTAAAGTAGTCCCGCATAAGCCGCTCGTTTGCAGTTACTCGACCTCTTTCAATGTTTGCGGCCCTCTCTCTTGTTGACGATGAGGCGGTGCTACCATAAAGTGATTGTGCAGTCTGTCGAAAAATTTCCCTTTGTAGATTCAACAACTCGTCGGTGTCTACGGATGATGATGATGCGGTTGGTGAACCGGGTTGTGGCGAATCCATATTGTTTAAAATATAGAGAATGGAAGAGTGTTTGGGAGAGTTTGAGAGGTGTGAAAAATAAGAGGTTGAGAGAATTTGAGAGAGTTTGAGAGGTGTGAAAAATAAGAGGTTGAGAGAATTTTAGAGAGTTTGAGAGGTGTGAGAAATAAGAGGTTGAGGGTTAAATATATAGTGGGATTAAATTGAGATTTTTTTTACAAAGAGCCGTTCAACGGCATGATTTTTAAAAATTAAATTAAATATTTTTTTTTTAAAAACCCTTCGGGATGAAACGGGATGGGGAACCCGGATTCCATCCCTTCCCGCCGAACCCGCTTGAGCCGTAGCCCATCCCCGCCATCCCGCAGTCCATCCCGAGCCCCATCCCGAGCCGGGTACTGATGGCCTTAAGGGCTTATTAGACCCCTAATTATCACTTCTTGGTGATGTTCAAATCCAACCCTCAACCTGAGAATTTTTTTTGAAAGGCATCAAAATTATATTAAACAACCAAAACCAACACCATAATACAACAGTGCAGCAGTTTACACTTTACAAGAGAGCATCAAAACAAAACAGAGGAAAAATCAATTGCGAGCGGCAAACAGCCCCCGACAAAGAGCAGACCCAAATGGATGCCTCCCAATGAAGCTCCCCACAGCAACAGACACCGAAAACAGTAATTAAACAAAGCCAAAACTGTTAGGAAAAATTTATCATGCCAAAAATACGAGAAGCTCACAAATGATTTTAAGGTCCTAAAACGAGTAGAAATCCAAGTGCACTATAAACCCAACAACGAATGCGGATAACAATAATCTATATGTTACATAATAATTCTCTAACGTAGAAAATTAAACCCACACGAAATATATATATATATATATATATATATATATATATATATATATATCGACGAGATATATATATATAGAGAGAGAGAGGAAGGTTCAAACGAGAACGCTAACTATTTAAGAAAACAGGAAAACAACAAATCATGTACAAAATCACATGTGATTTTACATTAACTGCAAAAATTGGATTTTGGCCACGACTTAAAGTGGCGGGAAAGTCGCGTAATCATATATGATTTTGTACATGAATCATATATGATTTTATACATAGCGACTGTTTTCTTGTTTGCTTAAATAGTTATCGCTCTCGTATGAACTCACCTCTCTCTCTCTCTCTCTCTCTCTCTCTATATATATATATATATATATATATATAGAGAGAGAGAGAGAGATCACAACCAATAACACATAAATTTAACATGGTTCCACTATCGTTGTGATAGTGTACGTCCACCAAAGAGAGAGAGAGAGCAAGTGTTTATTATTACCACCAAGGAGAATTACAAAGTGCTTCGTACTAGAATCTTGTGATCCACGATCCCTTAAAAAATCTTCTCGAACACCACCGAATATCAAGAACACTCTCGACCTCACATAAACTAAGTATATCGAAATAATATACTAGGGAGAGTATTGTAGGTGTTTTATCTAGAGAAGCTCAAGAAAGGGATGATAAAATAATGAAGAGGAAGGGATGTATTTATAGGGAGGAGGAAAGGAACACTTGGGGAGCAAGTTGAGCTTGGGACCAAGTTTGGTCACTTGCTCCACGTGCAGTATAAAAAATATATATGTAATTTAATATTATAACACTCCACCAAGATGCACGTGATCCTCGATAGCGAACGAATCCCCATCCAACGAATACGAGTCCTTCCAACGGTTGATCATAGCAAGTAGATAGCAAAGTAAATTGGCATAAGGTAGCAAAATGCATTCCAACCGTGACGAGCTTCAGCATGGCCATTACCCATCAAAGTCATAAGCAAACAAATAACCTCAAATGAACAATTCACTAAACAAGGTAGAGCATAAGCAAAGCTCTAAGCACTTAACAAAGTATTTCCTTCAAATATGTCATTTTTGTCACCTGTGGTAATGTCTTCTCTCTCTCTCTCTCTCTCTCTTGCAAAGTGCCCAACGACACTAACACAAACGAATCTAGATCAAGTTTGAGCAATGCTCAAACTTAGCTGGCGGTAGCGACTTAGTGAACATATCAGCGGCATTGTTGTCTGTCAGGACATTATTCAAATAGACGACCTTCGCTTCATGTAAACTTACAAGATATGCATCACGCACATTTATGTGCTTTGTCCGAGAGCTGAAAGCCAAATTAGTTGCCAAATGGACGACACTCTGATTATCATAGAAAATGCACACGAAAGGTTGCTCGAAGCCCAAGTCATTAATCAATTCTTTGAAATAGACCGCTTCCTTTACAGACTCAAGCGATGCAACAAGTTCAGCTTATGTGGTCGACAATGCAACAATGGACTGCAACCGTGATCTCCAACTGACGGTTGTTCCACCTAAGTTAAATACATAACCGGATGTGGATCTCTAACCTACTCGATCACCTGCATAGTCAGAATCACAAAATCCAACAATTTCACAGTCATTTGCAAACCAAATATAAGACCATGTTTCTCGGTTCCCTTCAAATATCAGAATGTCGTTTTAACGCCTGCCCAATGTGATCGACCCAGATTCACGAGAAACCGACTGACCACTCCGACACAATGTGCGAGATCGGGACAGGTACACACCATGGCATACATGAGACTCCCGACCGCACTAGCATGTGGAACCTTTGACATTTCAGCCTTCTCCTTGTCGTCCTTCAGACAATCTACACTTCTAATCTTGATGTGTTTCGGTAGCAAAGTACTTGGCACCATCAAGATTGAACCGCTTCAAAATTTTCTGAATATATGCTCGTTGTGTCAACCTAAGTGTTTGGGACTTTCTGTCCCGCACGATTTCCATGCCTAAAATCTTCTGCGTCGCGCCAAGATCTTTCATTTCGAATTCTGACTTCAACTTATCTTTCAGATGTTCGACCTCTGACCGGTCCTTGCACGCAATAAGCATTTCATCTACATAAAGAAGTAAGTAAGTGAAAATACCATCGCTTTGTCTATGATAGACACAAGCATCCTTTTCACTACGCTCAAATCCCAGAGTGAGCATAAAGAAATCAAACTTCTTATACCATTGACGAGGCGACTGTTTAAGTCCATAGAGGGACTTCTAGAGCTTACATACATATTCTGGTTTGCTGTCGGAAACAAAGTCACCAGGTTGCTTCATATAGATAGTTTCCTCCAAGTCTTCGTGTAAGAAGGCGGTCTTTACATCTAGTTGTTCTAGCTCCAAATCATGAATAGCCACGATCACTAAATGAACACGAATATATTTATGTCTAACAACGGGAGAAAAAATATCGTCATACTCGATACCTTTCCGTTGTGCAAAGCCTTTAACAACGAGACGAGCCTTGTACCGATTTTCATCTTTGACTTTGAAACCCCCACTTGCAACCAGTAGGATGACTGCCCTTCGGTAATGGACATAAGTCCCAAGTGTTGTTCTTCGAGAGAGCTTCCATCTCTTCTTGCATGGCTCCAAGCCATTTCGAAATGTGGGTTGAGGCCAATGCCTTCTTTACATCAAGCGGCTCTTATTGCCCTACATGCAAAGCAAACTCCAGCTGATCTGTAAAACTCAAGTTAGCAAAATCCCAATCTCCATACCTATTAGGCGGACGAATAGTCCTTTGACTACACTTGGTAGGTGTAATAACTGAGACTGTATCGCCTTGGTCTCCACCATCAATCATAATCTCGTCTTCAGAATCACTAGTAAGAGTCACTGGCGGAATGACATCTTCAACAGTATCGGGTGACTCTGGAACAATATCAGGAACAAATGAACTGGAATATTAGGACTGGCTACTGTCTTCACATCATCGACAGTAAGAGCAACAGTAGTAGTGACTTCCTGGATCTTGAGAGGACTAAGGATCCTGTGACTTCAACATGATCGATTCATCAAAAGTGACATGTCGAGAATGAATCACCTTACAAGTCAAGGGGTTCCAGATTAGGTAACGCTTGATACCATCTATATAGCCGAGCAAGAATCCTTTGGTGGCTTTAGGATCCAACTTGTCCTGGCCTAAAACATGAACGTAAACAGGACAACTAAATACACGTATATATTTTAAACAACTGTTTCTTTTACCTCTCCAAACCTCTTCAAGAATCTTTACGCCGATGGCCGATCAAGGTAACAATGTGAACCGCAGTGTGTAGTGCTTCGGCCCAGAAAGATTTGGGGAACTCTGATGTCGACAACATACATCGAACCTTTTCAAGCAAAGTCCTATTCATCTGCTCGGCTACCCCATTAGATTAAGGATCGCCTGGTGTGGTGTAGTGATGATGGATGCCTTTACGCTAACAAAAGTCCTTGAGGTTAACACTAGTAAATTCTCTACCGTTGTCAGATCTAAGCACTTTCAACTTCTTGCCAGTCTCGACCTTTACTCGTGCCAACCAAGTGTTGAACGTATCGAAGACATTTGACTTTAACTATAACACATACACCCAAAGCTTATATGAGAAATCATCAATAAACGAAACGAAATATTTACCTCCACTAAGGGACGGAGTACTAGAGTACTGGATGGTCCCCAGAGGTCTGTATGAACATAATCAAGGATTCCTTTAGTGTTGTGTTTTCACGAATAGAAATGTGTGTCTTCTTTCTTTTGACACATCCCGAACAAAATCTCAGGCTAGCAGGAACAGAGACTTTAATGAGTTTTCGCTTGCGCAACATCTCCAAGTTCTTCTCGAATGTGTGGCCCAAACGAAAATGCCATAAGCGGGTAACCTCGAGATTCTGAGAAATACTGGTCACACACGATTCAGAAGAAATAGTCTCGCCAATCAAATGGAAAAGATTATTTTCCGCCCTTTCGCCTTTCATTACGGTAATACTCCATCTGGAGTTGAGCAAACTCCTGTCTCCAATACGAATGTTGCAACCCAATTTGGACAGTCGTCCAACAGAGATCAAGGAACGAGTCATGAATGGAACAAATTTGACATTATTGAATGTCCGAAAACACCCATCGAACATCTTGATCCACACAGTACCGATACCCTGAGTGACACACGAAGTATTGTTTCCTTAAAAAATTTCAAAGGTAGAGAAACAGTCCCGGAATGGTGTCATGTGGCAAGATGCACCCGTATCTAACACCCATCGCCCGTCACCTTGCGGTGGTGTAACTATGGTAGAGAAACCATCTTGCTCCTTTTCGGCTGAAACGACTGAGGTGTCCGCATTGTCTTTGTTTTTAAGACTCGGACAGTCCTTCACCCAATGACCTAGCTTGTGGCCATAATTACAGTTGCCACTCGTCATTGATTTCCCCCGAGAACCAGGTCGGCGAGACGGAGAGCCCCCACGGTTTCTTCCTCTTGAAGACTGCTGATCGTCTCAGCCTCTGTCAACAAATAGGCCTTGACTGTAATTATTTTCTCTGTGATTGTTACCGATTCTGTAACACCCTAGAATTTAGACATTTAAAATAGAGAATTTCCGAAAAATGGGTAAAATAAAAACTTCATAAAATAAACCAACTAAAGCCCTCAATGAAATGGGATAGTTTGGACAAGTTTAAATTATCAAGTATTGAGACATAATACACAACAACCTACTAATCTAGAATTGTATTAAACTAGATTAACACGGGTGTCTCTATATCTCTAAAAATCTCTCATCAAGAATCCCAAAAAGCCCGACCTTCCAAGCTCCTAAGCATGGTCTGCAAAACAACGCGTCAAGGACGCACCACTAGTGGGTCCTGAAATCCACAATATACAACACTACAAGTGTTAGACCAAAAATCTAGTGAGAAGGTGTAACTTCAAAAGATTGAATAAGTAAGCGATATTGTAAATCAACCAATGTCACCGAATTAGTGCGGTAGTAATAATCACAACTTGATTTCCGCCAAGTAACCAAACCTGAGCATAAAATATACAAGAGAGATATACCCTTGAAATACGGGGGAGACCCGTTACCATCGTGGTGACGAGAACACATGACATGGAGTCACCCGTGATGTTATTGGATTGTACCTCAAATCCTGGTTTTAGTTCCCATGCCATTAAGACATCACAACCTCAAACCATCATTTAATGCCTTTATTACCTACTCCGTCAAGTTACACCTCAAGGACTTATGGGACCATATTTCCTGTCCAATCTAGATGAGTTACACCTCAAGGACTTGGTTGTCCTTTATTGCCTACCCAAAATGGACAATAAAATATGAGCATACAACTTACTTGGTCTAAATCCTCGTGAACAAGGAGATAGACACCAAATAAGACAAACATGATCATGTCCAAATATTTTCAATAGTTTCATACAACATATATTTCATACATAATCCAACTATTAGGGAAAACCAAAGAAATACTCATGTTGTCACAATAATCTCTACTCATGAAAACACAACAGATCTTCCCGAAATACTTACTTTTACCATCCAAATGTGTAAGGTTGAGAAATAACAAGATTTATATCTCTTTGTTAAATAAACTAAGTAACTCAACAAAACCCATTTTAGGTCAAACCTAACTCTTTTCTCCAAATATTCACAAGCAAGGTTTTAAATGCAAACTTAGAAGTTAGGAAAGGTAAAACCCCCCATTTTGACCAAAACCATAAAACCCTAATTTTTAGGTTACCAAACAAGATGGCATATCAACCCACATATTTCACATATTATAAGCATTAAGGAGAACGTAGGGGTAAAGAGACTCACCAAGTTTGTAAAGGAAAACCCAACTTAGACCAAAACCCTAGGTGTAGAAATTGAAGTCTTGAAGCTCTAAAACCCTTGAAGCTTCCTCTTAGCTCTTAAATGCTTGACTTGAGGTTAGGTGAGGGTTAGATTTATGAAGCAAGAATCATAAATGTGATTGATCTTGAAATTAAATGGGAGTGATTGTAGGTGTAAATCGCACTTTGAGTGTGTGTGGGAACTGAATATGGGTGGAAAGGTAAAGTAAGGGAGAAGAGTAGCTTAATATATCTAAAATATCAAATTTTCCCATCAGACCAAACGCGGACGTCCGCATGACCCCAAGCGGATTTTCGGCCTCATTCGAACTGCACTTCTCTCCAAAATCGTCTGTTGCGTCCGTGGACAACCTGTGGACTTCCGCATGACACAGACGTCTGACTGCCCCAAGCGGACATCCGCCAAACCCAAATTTCCAACTTTTGTCCAACAACCAAAAATGACCCAAATCGTAAAAACATGTGGTTTAGCAACATAAGAGATAACATTAATTACTTCCAAACAACACCTTAGTTTACTAGACATCTAAACTCCAAGAAGAAGCAACCTAGCCCGAAAATTTAAATACAACCAATGACGCATAGATGATGCTTACCGCTAAAAAATGGGGTGTTACAGATTCACATCTGAATTCTTTGATCTGCAGAATTAGGGGTGAGCATAACTGGGTACCCGGTTAATATTCATGGAACTGGAACCAGAACCGGAACCGACGGTTCCTATAATGAAGGAACCGGAACCGCTTACATCAGTTCTCTATATTTTAGAACCAGTCCCGGAACCGGCAGTTCCGGTTCCGGGTACCCGCGATCAATTTTTTTAAAATTTATTTTTAACATTTCATACAAAAAAAATTAATTTTAAATCTATTGCAAACTACAAAGTAACAACTTAAAGAAATAAGCACAACAAATGGTGAAAAATAATCAGATAAAAACTAATTATCACATAAATAAATTAGAAACTCCGGCGTATTGAGTTTTGACATAAACAAAACGACTTACATAATACATAGCGTCGTTACGTCAAGACCTAACAAATAAAACATTTGGATCAAAACGAATAAAACACCTAACAAAACCAATAACACGTCATTAAATATTTAAATATAATAAATACATAAATAATTTTTATTAAAAAATAACGGGTACCCGTCGATTCCGGGTACCCGGTCCCGGCGGGTACCCAACGGGTAACGGTTCCAAAAAAATGAGAACCGTAACCAGAACCAGAACTCGAACCAGAACCGGAACCGGAACCGGTCCTAATCGGTTCCGTATTTTAGGAACCAGAACCAATCACATCGGTTCCGGTTCCAGAACCAGCAGTTCCGGAGCAGTTCCGGTTCCAAAGACAGGTACCCAGTTCCGATGCTCACCCTAGCAGAAATCATTCATGTTTTCATATCAGACAAAAAAAGAGTTTATCTTCCATAAATAAAACTGTTACTGAATTGAGAATATTTCTCGAGAAGTGAATACAACAAGAACATAGCAAGTGCTTCTTCATCTTTTGCAAGAAGCGCATCTGTTGCCTTCAACTTCATGATGATGTCTTCGAATTCAGTCATGTGCGCTTTAATTGTTGTGCCTTCCTTCATTTTGAAGAAGAGACACAACCGCATCAGTAACAATCTATTGGTCAAAGTTTTCTTGAGATACAAATTCTCAAGCTTGCTCCAAATACCTGCAGCTGTCTTTTCAGACACAATCTCATATATAACATTATCTCCCATAGCTATCTGCAAAGTAGTAAATGCCCATGCTTCCATTTCATTAGCCTTAAGGTCGGACATATTAGGGTCTAACTCATCTTTAGCAAATACTACGGGATGGACTCCATTTTTTATAAGTGTCGCGGATCTTGTGAACTGCCATTTACCAAAGTCACCATCCCCATTCCAAGTCTGTATACGAATCCCAACCCCCGACAAATTAAAGGCGGCTTCTTGGTACGACTTTTGGGACTGGTTAGAGGACCGATACCAAATGGGTTTTCTACTTCAGACATAGAGAAAACAAAATGTTTAAACTAGTTTATGTATATTTTCTACACAAACACAAATCTAGATCCGAGACTCTGATACCAATTGTTAGGAAAAATTTATCGTGCCAAAAATACGAGAAACTCACAAATGATTTCTAAGGTCCCAAAACGAGTAGAAATCGAAGTGCACAATAAACCCAACAACGAATGCGGATAACAATAATCTAAATGTTACACAATAATTCTCTAACGTAGAAAACTAAACCCACACGAAATATATATATATATATATAGTTAAAAACGATGAAAACGTTAGTATCTATAAATATATATAAGTGTATATTTTAACAATATATATATATATATATATATATATATATATATATATATACAAGCAGTGTATCCGTGCAATGCACGGGGTGAGCAATGTGTGAAAGTTATTATAGATGGATGATAAGAACCCCTTACGCATGTGGTAAAGGGTGTAGCGACTTTGCTCAATTCAAATATCGAATTCGATGGAAGACGTGAATGTAAACGATTTTGAAACTTTTGTGATTTTGTTAAAAACTATACAACTCTTTCATTGTTACAAGTGCTACCAATATAATTGAGCCTTCCGGTTACTTCTCAAAATTGGAAACTTGCCACTTTCTTGAGTAAGGGATGAACTGACAATTACTTATGCAAATGCTTATCCAATTAAATTATAACATATTTATAACCCAAGATTCCACCATATCAAGTTTAATGATTTTACTTTGTATAAACCGGTGCAGCAACTCTCTTTGAACTGCATATTGATATGAGATTCTAAGTTGAGACAAGAAGATAAGACATCGACAAATTCAGTTAGATCTACGTTCTTGTGGTCCCTGCAAGCGCCTAGAAGAGTTCCAAATATAGCTGGGTGTAGAAGGTCAGATCTCGAGGGTGATTGTTTGGCTTCGACTTATGCCGCTACAATCACACATTTTGAGCATGTGGGTTGCAAGGCAAGCACATGAGATGATCACCACAATTATTGATGTAAACGAACCGAACGATCACGATCGGTAAACGAACGAAATTTTTTGTGTTCATGTTCGTTCATTAAAAAATTTTGGTTGTTCGTGTTCGTTTATGTTCGTTCATTAAGAGTTAAACGAACTTAAATGAACATAAACGAACGTAAACGAACGACATTTTCTGTGTTCATGCTCGTTCGTTAAGAAAACTAGTTTGTTCGTGTTAGTTTATGTTCGTTCATTAAGAGTTAAACGACATAAACGAACAAACTTAAATGACATGAACGAACGTAAAGGAGCGAACGTAAACGAACGAACTTAAATGAACATAAACGAACATAGACGAACATAAACGAACCAACTTAAATGAATATAAACGAACCAACTAAAATGAACATAAACGAACCAACTTAAATAAACATAAAGGATAAACGAATGAACCCAAATGAATAAAAAACAACCAATGTACTCATCATTTGGTTCATAAAAAATACTTTAAAAAAATTAAAATAAAAAATCAGGTTAACTTTTTTGGTATAAAATTGAATTCAAAAAGACCAATTAACTTGATGATTTTACATATTAATTTCATATTATATAAATATACTTATATATAAACAGATACAAACGGAAATAAACGAACATAAACACATATAAACAAACGAACGTAAACGAACGAACATTAACAAATATAAACGAACGTAAACAAACGAATATTCACGAACATAAATGAACGAACGAGTACATCGTTCATGTTTGTTTATTTAACTAAACAAACAAAAAAACGTGTTTATTTATATAATAAACGAAAATAAACGAATTTCCCGCCGAACAGTTCACGAACAGTTCGTGGAACATTCGGTTCGTTTACAACCCTGACCACATTAATAGAGAGAAGGAATCGTGAATCTGAATTGATAGCGATTGCTGGTTTGCAATATCAAAGAGACAGGCACAACACACTTAATTCTTCCACATGTGGTTTTGGATATATCTACTTGTGTTGTCTTCTGCAATATCGATAAAATCAACAAACAAAATTTAACTGGAATCATTCAACCTAAATATGGATGGAAGTACTTAGAGACTACTACAAGAATCTCACAGTTGAGTCAGCCGGTTACAACTCAAGCCACTCAAATCCATTCCCTGCTGAATCATCCTGGACTCCTTATAGCTCCTTCAAAGAAGAAGAAAAGTATCCAACAGGAACACCTATAATAAAAGTAAAGGCACAAATAGAGTCGTTACATGCCCTTGCATAACACTGAAAGTGAATATTGACAAAATTGGGGGACTTCATTTTTTCAACAAACAGCTACTGTTTGAAGGATATTCCAAAATCCTAATGTCTTTATACCCCTGTTTTCCCAGAGTTATATTTCATTCTTATGTTCTAGCATGCAGTCATTCTAACCTTACTAACTTAAAGATCTTCGTAGTTGATCAACCCTAGCTTCCAGAAGTAAAACATTAAAAAACCTACAAACCCATTAAAGACATATATCTTATAATGACCACGATACACCGGACCAAAAACATAAACAAAATATCGCCTAACTATAAGAAAGCTGAAATTGATGTTGACCAAAAAGAAATCGAAAACTGAAATTGCTTACCCATTGAAGCTCGGTATCCATAATTTTGGGAAGTTGACTCAAATAGCCAAACCGTTTAACAAAATTGAGAAAATAGCCATTTTCTCTCCGAGTTTACCAAAATAGCCATGGCTCCACACTCTGACCCGACCCGGTCCAGTGCGGACCACAATGGCCAACTAAACGACAAAAAATTAAACAGAACCCTAATCTTCTGACGTGGCTCCGCAATTGCGAAGCTGGCACCGCAATTGCGGACCTGGCTTGAAACCCTAATTTTTTTCCAGAACCCTAATATTACAAACGCGTCTATATAACACTGATTTTTCCATACGATTTTTCTCAAACCGTAGTATTTGAAACAAAATTTTCAATTGTCTAGATTTTTGTCTCCGTTTTCTCGTTTTTCTAAAAATGAGTTCCTTACCTTATAAAATTAAGCTACGTATTTGGCCTGGGGGTTCATGGCAACAGAATGGAACGGATTGGGAGTATGTTTCCGCACTCCCGATAATGCGAGTCATGGTGCCAACCAACATTACACATTCTAAGCTTGTTAGGTGTGTTCAACGCAAAGGTGGAATCAACCCGTATTTTGGTACGACTAAAATAATGTACCAATATTCTGGCCAACTTTATGAGTTACAAGACACTAACGATGTACAAGGTTTTATGGAATATGCAGCGGTTGTAAGAAATCCACCAACACTTTTTGTTTATATCGATCTTGCGGGCTTCGACACGAACAATGTTGGTGGTGGTTCCAACAACATACGGGAGCCTGATGTGTCTGTTGCTGAGGAGAGTCAATCTTCTTTTTATGTTAGTGGTGGTTCGAACACCGTACGAGAGCCGCATGTGTCTGCTGTTGAGTAGAGCCAAACTTACGTGCCTCATTTTCAGTCTGAAGATGAGCATGTGTATGGGTATAATTCTGATTTTCTTACTGAAGATAATTATGGTTATACTGACTATAACCCCGAATTTGTTCTGGAGACCCAAGAACCGGTAGAAGAACCACATGAAGAAGAAGCAGAAGAAGAAGACGACGACGACGAGTCCCATGCTTACCGTTTGGATATTCCTGGTATTGATGGCGATGAAGAAGACGATGAAGAAGACGGTGAAGAAGATGAAGAAGAAGAAACCAGTCCTATTAAATCTTACGGTGGAATAAATGTTTTTTTAGCCAACCACCTCCCCTTCCAGATCGGGATGGCCATTTCATAACACCTAACCAAGAGCCCGTAGCTTATAATCGAAATAACAGAGTGAATGAAGGGGACATATTCGCCATGAAAGATGACCTGACACTCGCCCTAAGAAGAAAGTTTGTTGAAGAGGGTTACGAGTATTATGTGGAGAGATCTTCAAATACCCAATTCGAAGCAAAGTGTAGGGATGCTAACTGTGATTGGCGTGTGTATGCTGCAAATGTCAAAGATACCACTATGTTCCAGGTACGCAGGATGAATGACGTAAACGTTTGTTCAAGGACCCAGATGCATCCTAACCACCGTAACGCCAATAGGAGAGTACTGGGTAATATAATCATGCCTAAAGTACATGATGAAAGCTGCAAAACTCCGTTTGATACGACATTGTGAAGGACATCAAGGAGCAATACAACGTAGATATCTCGTATTCGCATGCGTGGCGTGCGAAATCTTTTGCGCTAGCCTTGGTGCATGGCGACCCCCACAATTCTTACAGGCGACTCCTGGGTTTTTCTATAATTTGGAGCTTCAAAACCCTGGTACTTTTTCCCGAATAGAGAGAGATATTACAGGACGTTTTCACCTTTGTTTTTATGCCCTTGGTTGCGCGGTATATATTATTTTCTCTTATACAATCTACACTTTCATTATACTATAGTATTCTAACATTTTCAGCATAACTTTTCGTAGATCCGATCATTTACGAGCTATTTGCGCCCGATCATTATAATAAACGACGCTCATTTGAAGGGGCCTTACTTGGGCACAATGTTCTTAGCCGTTGCTATGGACGCCAATAATCAAATTTTCATGCTCGCTTTTGGAGTTGGTAGGTCTGAGAGTGGAGAGGGATGGACTTATTTTTTGGCCAACCTGAAGCAATGTATCGGCGAACCCGAAGGGTTGGTATTCGTGTCCGATAGGGAGGGTTCAATACACCAAGCTATCAATACGGTGTACCCACGTGCCCATCATGCGCTGTGTTGCCGCCATCTTATGATGAACATGAGAACCAGGGATAATAGGATCGACCATAGGAGGACTATGTTTTGGAAGGCCTGTAAAGCGTACACGGTGCGTGCCTTCGAACTTAGAATGGCAGCTCTACGAGCTGTATACCTGTGGGAGTCCAAGTTTTGGAATCTGATACTACGCCAGAAAGATGGTCTAGGGCCCATTTTCCTGGAATTCGTTACAACATAATGACTTCAAACAGTGCCGAGTCTGTCAATGCACAGTCCCGTTACGCTCGAAGGTTACCTATCGTGTCCCTCATGGATTACTTTCGATCAATGCAACAAGACTGGTATGAAAAGCGTCGGAACAAGGCAGGTTATCATCTATACGTACATCAACCTTCATATAATCTACTTTTGTTACAAAAAAGTGAGAATATTTTTAGAATTTTGACTATTTGCGTTTCTGCAGCCAAATGGGTAGATTTTCTAACCCCATATGCAATGAAAAAAGTTAAAAGGAGACAAATGAAGTCAGTGAGGTTTACTGTCCATGAAATTGGTCATGGTTTATACGAAGTTTGCGATATGCGCAGGGACGCCAAAGTGGCTTACAATAATCGTAGTTGCACTTGTATAAAGTGGCAGATGTCCGGTTTACCTTGCAGTCATGCAATCGCCGTTGCAAGACATCTCCGGTGTACAAATGTCACCCACCTGGCGCTTGGTTACTTCACGACGGCTAACTGGCGAGCAACATACTTTAGACGTCATACATCCGGCTGGGCGTCCTGAAACGTGGGTTGTTCCAGACCCACCACTTATGACCGTTAAACCTCCGTTGTTGAAGAAATGCGTTGGTAGACCGAGCAACCACGATCGTATCCCATCCCATGGCGAGGATCCGACACCGAGAAGATGTTCTCGGTGTAAACAAAGCGAACACAATCGGTCAAACTGTCATAATGATTTTCCAGTGAATCAAGGAGCGTCTGGTAGCCGCCAACGTCGAAGAGCACCTGGTAGTCACCAACATCAAAGAGCATCCGGTAGCCGGCAAACTCAAGCAAATGCGACTCAGGAGACCAATTACGGAAGTTCTAGATATCATACTTTGGATCTAAATATTGATTTGAACGAGTAAACCTGTTTGAAGTCTCAATTTATGGTTGTTATGTTAAATTGCTTTGAAACTTCTTGTCCTTACGTTTATTGTTGATTTCAACGAGTAAACATGAAAGTTGCATTTTATTGATACTCATAAAGCATGGAAACTAGTACAGTGGAAGAAGTCTATTACTACGGGTAGATGTCCTGCATTTTGGTGATCCAGGCAACCTTTTAAGACTACTTAAAGACTACTTTTCACTAAAGTACTAAAACAACACCCGTACCACCACCTACTAAAAAATTGTCTTACATTGATCAATCCAACTTTGCTTGTCGGTTACCTTCGCTTGAAGAATTGCGAAGTCTTTCATAATGTGGTGAATATCTTCTTTTTCTCGATGAATACGAGCATCCCTAACTTTTATATCCCCTTTCATCCTTTTGATCTCCTTTTCTTCTATTTCGATCGTTTTCAAGTGGGCTTCCTTCCTATCCATCATTTGTTTCCACTCTTGTGTCAGTTGCGCTATCTCCGCTTCCCTTCCTGCTATCGCGATCTGGAGTTTTTTCGGGCATTTTTTCAGGTGTAGACGATGGGTTAGAAGACGATGCCATTTGTTTGGTGATAGACGATGCCTGGGTGATATGTAAATGTTGTATGGATGTTGTGACCTTTACAATTGGAACTAACACGGGTATTTATAGCGGATGCGGGTAGGTTCGTAAGTGCCGATGCGGGTACCGGTCGGTTCGCAAGTGCGGATGCGGGTGCGGGTAGGTTCGCAAGTGCGCATGCGGGTGCGGGTAGGTTCGCAAGTGCGGATGTGGGTGCGGCTTCCTATAAATACTCCCATGGAGTGGTGGTAGTAATTCATAACTTGCTATCCATCTTTTATACCTTCTACACCGTTTACAAATGTTATCTCGTTTTTTCTTAACACTATGGCTGGAGGTTCAAGATCAAGGGGGAACATGTCGGCGAATGGGGCTGGAACTTCACATTCGGCAGCCTACCAACAACCGATGGAGCTCTCCGGAGTACCTGGAAGGTACCAGAAACAGATGAGGAGTGGAAAAACCATGGGCGAACTGCGGCCGATGATCCATTCACGGTTGAGGAGGCAGAGGACTGGGAGATGGCATGAGAGCAATACCACCTCGATAATGCCTGGAAAAGCCCACCAAGGTATCATTGTACCCAGCCGACGGGTCTTCCACAAAGTCAACAAATTCCTCCCTTAGTGCAAGAATCCATTGATGATGCGAACGCCGATATCGAAAAGGTAAAGGCTATGTGGAACCATAACAGGGAGGTTCAACAAGGGAAAATGGAGTATCTAGCAGATAAGAAACTAGAACTGGCCATGACTAGGGCTCACGTTTGGGAGGTGCAACGACAAATTAAGGAGGTAGAAGAGGAACTAAAGGAAATCGAAGAGGACTACACGGGAGTGGAGGACATGATCAAGGAAAAGGTTAACTTTATCAGTGGACTCCAAGACGCCTTCACGTAATAGATTTATTTGTTTTGCAATAATTGATCTTTTAATTAATTTCCCTATTAAATAACTTAAAATGGAAAGGACATTATATTAAAAAGTATCTGAAACAACTCAAACAATAAGCAGTACAAAATTATTTAAATGTCAAACTTCTGCTACACGATGCCTGGGTTTTTTGCAATCCCCACCGACTTCTAACATGCTCTGGTGAGACGAGTCTGGAATTGCTAAGCTCCACTTTCTCGCTGTACACTTCAATCACGGTATGTCCGTCAACAAAATGACGTATATTGGCTACATCTTCATCGGTAGTCAATTCTACCAGTCCAGTCAACAAATCTGCATTCGGCCGTTTAAAATACAACTTTAAATATTTTGGCTTGTCGTACTCTAGCTCTCTTATTATCTGTTGAAGCAGTTGCATTGAAAGCTCATCCACGTCTAACATGTCAACATAAATTTCTAGACCACGAAAGTAATGTCTTCTAGGTGGTTCTGTGAAGTACCCTTGATGGTGGACTTTCATGGTGAACAATTATGCATGTGCATCTGGTCATGAAAATTAACAAAACTTAGCGTTACACTATGTTGTTTCACACAACAAAAACCCGAAATTCAAAACTTACTAACCGTATAACTCTCTGGCAGTGGCTGAAAGGGGTTGAGATAAACACCTAAAGGTCCAAACGTGAAGATTTGGTGATGCCATGTCAGAAGTCGTTATTGAATCAAAATTTTATTGTCTGCGTGTTTTACAAATCATCTAGCGGGGGGTATTTAAAAAGCTAGGGTCGCAAGTGCGGATGCGGGTGCGGGTTGGTTCGCAAGTGCGGATGCGAATGCAGGTAGGTTCGTACATGCGGATGCGGGTGTGGGTAGGTTCGCAAGTGTGGATGCGGATGCGGCTTCCTATAAATACTCCTATGGAGTGGTGGAGAATTCAACGATCACCGAAGCATCGGGTTCATTGGTCTCGTTCAGTATGTACTTTATCGCTTTCTAGTTGTAGTATCAAACGATAAACGTTTATGTAGCCTTCATTGTTCACATGGTGAAGGAGAATTCAATGGCTACTTCTTCTTCTAATCAATTGAATAATCTGAATTCTAAGAATAAGTAGCCTTTGAATTCTCCTTCACCATGTGAACAATGAAGCCTACATAAACGGTTATCGTTTAGTATGTATTTTTATGTGTGTTCAAGTTATAGATCAGGTCTTTCGTAAGTATGTACTTATCTTTTTCTAATTGTAGTTTCAATGAATTCCTTTTATGTTATTGTGCATTTGGTGTAATCTTGTTGTGATGTTAATGGATGTAAAGATGTATGCAAGTAAAGACCAAATAATAAAAGTGAACCACCAAACAACTTTTAAAAGCTAAACACCAACTAATTACAAGTTCAACTAATTCCCCGTGAAGGTCCACAATATATTTTCCATTTGTCTCCGCCAAGCCATGATATCGATATTCATGTTAGGATGTTGTCCGTTAGCCCTATTTGACTAAAATAGGCACGTGAAAGGACCACAGTCGCCGTGCACACCAGTCTGTTGGGGAACATCCTCTGCATATCTCCATGTGAAATTCCCCGTCGTCTGGTGAGCTCGTGCAATGTCTCCGATGGCAGTGAATACGTACGACATAGCATTCTCGAACTTGCGCATCAACGGAGGAATTTTTGCAGCAATGACATCGACCGTATAACTATCATATAAAGTCAATACCATCTCCTGTAAACAGTACTCCCCAAGCAACCAATGAGTGTTTTCGACATTGATGGGAATAAGAACCTGAAAAACATAAAGTTAACATTAGTTAGATGGTATAAATTCATAATGTTAGAAACAGGGAAACAATTTTACATACCTTGTTCCCATAAGATGTCCAAGCCGGAAATCTGTACGTCGCAGTCATTGACCCGTTGACGTGCGTAACTAGCTTAGTTAGGTGCCCAAGATCCAGCCTTGCCCACCACTCTGGGACAACAATCGTCCACTCGCAATTTGGGGCACGTGAAGAGAGTATCATTCGAACCTAGGCCTCGATAAGCTATAAATAAACCATTCAATGATAAGCTGCAGTGATGTGTTTTTAGTATTCAAATTGTAAGACTATAATAACATATTAATGTAGTAACCTCCTATTCAAGCCATTCGTGGTCTAAATGGCCCAATAATTGCCCCCACCATCTTGGTCTTATCTCACTATTAGGTAAATATAAAAGCTGCATAGGGTCGGGCAACTGGTTGTGGAGGTATAGATCCTCAACTGAACGTGGAGCGGTGGAAGGGCCACTCGTCGATGTAGGTTGCAACCTACTGGTCCTAGTAGTCGGACGGGGCCTGGTGGGGGTAGTAGGAGGACACTGCGTATAAGGAGACGACTGGTATCTTAAAGCCACACACGGGCGCGCCCCCTACCAAGGGGATCCTCCATCTGAGGTGGGGTTGGGTCAACGACATAAGTGGCGAACGAGGGTGACATGCCCACGCCAGTTTCATGAAACGGCATTGACATGCCAATGGGATTCGCAGATTGTGGCACTCCGACCGTAGATCCTCTTGGACAAAACGACGCATCCATTCCCTGTTTAATGAAATTGTTAAAAAGGCCAAAGAATGCCACACGAGTCAAATCAATAAAAGACATAATAAAAACGTAGATTACCGGGCTGACCACCCCCTGAGATGGGGCCAAACATCCACTGGGAGAAAGCAAATCACCAAAGCATTCGGGGGACAAAGGAGAAATAGGAGAAGGAAGGCGTGGCTTTGATGACTCTTCCGTATAAGTACCAAAATGTTAAACGGTGTTAATAAGTTTGCATACCAAAAGGTTAAATGGTGTTAAATGAAATACTTACACGTGCCTCAATCCCGTCAACACGCGCCTCAAGCCCAACATAAACCTGATGCATCAGACTCACCCGCGCCCAATGCGCTGAATAAGGGACATCGGACGGAAAGTCCCAAGAGGGAATATTTGAGAAACGGACCGGTGGTGTTGAAGCCCGTAATCCCTGATGTCCCGTGGTGAATCCATCGTGCTCCTGATCATTAACGGCCTCGTCCTCGTCATCATCGTCGCCGCCGTCATCGTCATCGTCATCGTCCTCGTCCTCGTCATCGTCATCATCGTCGCCGCCATCAGGATTACCACCGGCTTCACCACGGAAGAACCTCTGGCTGGACCTATACCATAGCATTCCCTCCTCTTCAGCTGTGGCGACAAGTCTCGTGCGTGGGTGGTCAGCCGCCTAATATATGCAAGAGTTGACGAAATATTAGAATTTAAGGGGTTATCTTCATACAAACCTCCAACTTTGTAAAAATTATTACCCGTGCCGTCACCAACAAAATGTTATCAATTTCGGGTGTATATAATACTTTTCGTTTCCTAGCCCAATGACTTACCCTAGGAACCCGGTTTCGCTGCACGAAATACTTACTCGAGCGAGGAAAATCTCGAGAATCCATATCTGTGGAAAAAGTAATGTTACGCCTACAAAGTCATTAACAATTGTAGAAATATTTAATATTGTGGTAACTAACCTTGAACGGCTGGATAAAGCCCGTTAACGTCAGCTTCGGCCTTTTTCACGCCAACGGTCAATAAAACCTTTCATCTGCTTATATGTTGCATCTCAGATGCAACTGCCCCAAGGATATGGGTTCCAAGCCCCAAGATTCTCTATCAACGTAAGGACGGTGGCCGAAACGGGCAAATGATGTTGTCGGCCAAGGAAGAACTCCTCCACCACCATCATCAAACATACTCGGACAACATCATGGTCCGAGTAACCGTCTCCCCCAACTTGGACGCTGAAGGTGTCAAACAACCTCTTAAGGCGGCCAATGGTCAATTTTCCGTCCCCAAATATTCTATGAATAAATCCCCGATGTGTGGGTGTAGGAAGGCCCGACATCGGGCCAAAAATGAGTCCCGCCATAAGACAAAACTCCTCCGGGCCATACCTAAGTGTGTGGCCGTGAAAACGGTAATATAATGACTCCCTCGGCTGACCATCAGGGGGGATATCTCCTTCTTCAAAATAGCAAGACAAAGCGCAGGGTTGTTATTCAAGTCCTCGGAATCCAGCAACACACCAAAACAAGTGTCAGTTAAAAAGATCAAGCCTATGTTGGGTTAACTTCTCACGTATTTCTCTTGTTAGCTCCAAATCCTATGAATAGAAGTATATGAAAAATAGGCTAAGTGTAAATACATCGACAAAGCCTCTGCCAAGACACCGATAGAAGATTCAAGAGAAGACTCTACTGAAGACTTTCACAGAAGACAAGGCCACAGAGCCCCTGTCACACTTGACAGAGCCTCTGTGGTATGAAGACCGAAGACTTAGAAGAATTCCTAAAGATCAAGACAAAAACGATCATGCTTCTCACGTAATCTGCTGTACGAAGATTCTAAAGATCATTCGTACAAGGCGTGCCCTGCCATATCCACGTGTCAACCTCTGATGGGTTCAAGCTTTAGCAGAAAACGGCGCACTACATTAACGTCGTACCTGTAGCAGTCCCACGATCATGTCTTGTACCCTTTAGTCCTTATTGTCTAGAACTTGTCCCCTGGTGAATAGTATAAATAGAAGGCTCATGTTGAGCTCCTAAAATTAAGCTTTGCACAACACACACACCCTTTAGAGCAAAATTCTATTATACTTTCGGTGTTCTTGGTGTTCTTATTTTGATCAATACAAAGTGAATCTTTGAGATAATCTTGTGTTTATTTAAACTCTGTTTACTTGATCTCGTGTGTTTTTCTACCATTAAATATCTTTTAGTTCGTTAAAAAGCTTCCGCACTCTTATCTGTTTGAACTATTTGATATAAACATCATTGTTGAGTAAAATCGGGATCAACAATTGGTATCGGAGCCATCCTTGAATTTCTATATCAAGAGATCCATTCTGACAATGATTTTTGGCAAAAACTTGGATTAACTTTAACCTGTTCTTCATTTATTACAAACAGCCTCTGTTTTTCTGCCATTCTCGACTAGTTCGACTTTGGTAAACCTACAGAATCTGTTTCTTCGATTAAGACTCTCCAGTTTAGTGCATTGTTCAAATTTTTTAATCTTGAAAACTCACTTAGAAAAATCTATTTCATCATCTGAAAGGTTGTTGTTCATATTCTGTTTTATTCTGGAATTCTCTTAAAACTCTTTCAAAATGGCGAACACAAACAACTTCTTCACTTCTGGTTCTCTAACCAAGCCACCCACTCTACTCAGAGATGAGTACCCTCAGTGGAAGATACGACTGATTCACTTCTTCGAGGGTACCGACAAAGAACTCGTTCACTATATTCACAACCCCCTTTCGTTCCAATTAGCACAGTACCTCGTGTACCTGCCACAGATGATACACCAGAGATTCCTGAGCAGAAGAAACCAAAGACCAAGGACAAGTGGTCCGAACCAGACTGGGCAAAATACGAAGTTGCTCAGAATACCAAGAGACTTCTGATAATGGCCATACCCAATGATCTCTTCCAATCCCTAGATGCGTGTGAATTGGAGGGTGGGGCCAAGACTCAGAAGAACCGCAGAGCCCAATGCATCAACGAATACTACGCATTCAAAGCTCTGCCGATAGAGTCTTTGCAGTCAACATATGACAGGTTTAACTCTCTGATAAACAAGTGCAGAAAGTTTGGAATCCACAGAACTTCTGAGGAGAACAATGTCATGTTCCTAAAGAGCCTAAACGAAGAATGGCTCCAGCTGTCTATGTCCCTGCAAACTAATCAGGATTTAGACACCTGGAGCTTTTCAGATCTTTATGGTACATTGGCAGCCCAAGAACCTTAGATTGCACAAGCCAAAGCTCAAACCGGTGGGCCTCTGGCACTTATTGGCAAGGCTACAAAAGCCAAAGAAAAGCCAAAGAAAGAGGAAGTTGTGGAGAAAAAGAAGGAGAAGAAGAAGAAGGTACTGGTCGTTGATAGTGAAGAGGAGGAATTGCTGGAAGAAGAAGAGGCAACCATGGCCTCAATAGCTAAGTCTTTAGCTCTTTTGACCCAAGAGTTCGGCAGAGGATACTAGAAGAAGTCAGGTAATGAACGCAATGGGAGAGATGATCGTGGAGATTCATGGAATCAGGGAAGAGAGGGATCGAATGACCAACAGAAGTCAAATGACAAGAGTGATAAAGGTGGTGACCAACAGAGGTCAGGCGACAGAACTAGGAATGCACCCCAAAATCAGGGTTGTTTCAATTGTGGCAAGCCAGGCCACTATGCTGCTGACTGCAGGAGCAAGCCAAATCGCCCTTAGAGGGACTCTGCTTTCTACAAAAAAAGGCAGAGTATTATGCTCAGAAGTCGCTCATGGTGGAGCAGGAAAACTGGCAATCAGATGAATCCTCTGACGAAGGTGAGAAGAAGAACACCATGTTCTGCGGGATGGCAAAGGTCAGCTCCTCCGACTCTGACAGTGAGGTATCCACTTCTGACTCTTCCTCTAATGCTACAGAAGATGATTTGCTCAAACTGACTGTTGAATACACTGAACTTAAAAAGACTTGTGAGAATATTAAAAAGAAACTTGCATTTTTTTAGAGAGAAACCAGATTCTCACTCAAGAAAAGACAAAAATATTTCAAGAAAAGGAAGAGATTGAAACAAATTGGAACAAACATCTAAATCCTTTTAAAGAAAAGATTTTTTAGAACTCAACTCTGCCTTAAAAGCTAAATCTAAAGAACTTATGGATGTTGAGAGCGACAAGATGAATATTCTTGCTCTCAAACATTATTTTCAAAAGGAAAGAGAAGTCCTTCATCAAGACCTACTCAGAAGAGATCTTTTAATTAAAAAAATATCAAGATGCACAGAAGGTATACGAAAAGGTCAATACACAAATAGGAAGAAGGGGAATTGGCTTCTGCGATATAGATCCATATACTGGAACCAAAAGAAACAAGTCCCTATCTTCTCTATTTCATATTGGAAGTACAAGAAAACCTGGTTTTCCAAACATACTCTCTGTCAGCAAAAGGAGAAAAGTCTCAGGGGAACCTCACCAGAGGAAACCTCTGAAGATGATAAATGTGTGGTTTGAAAACACATATCTATCTTCTTCAGTCTCTATAAAAAGAGACTCCAAACCCAAGAAATATCTAAAAACACAAGATCAAATAGGAATCTTCAAGTTTGGTGACCCTGAGACTCAAACACAGGTTGCTTTATTCTGCATGATAGTCTCTGAAAAGAAATTATCGGCAAAGGCACCTGAATTCTTGCCCGCTTCTTCAGAGGAAAAACTGAAAAACATTTCTGAAAATGAGTTGATGGAAATTGGCAAAAACAATTTTTATGAAAACCTCTATGCATCCTCTGCTGATCAAAATCTCTCTGAAGAAATCTTGATAAATACTTCTGCTGATTTGGAAGACAACCCCAAAGAAAAGGAAGAAAGTGAGTATGACACATGCTCTGAAAGTCCAGCCTCTGTCGACAGAGATCTGAGTGACTCAACCTCTGTATATGAGGACGATTCATCCTCTGACGAATCTGAGACTGACTCAAATGAGTCAGAAATAGTTCCTTGTGCTTCAGAGGGATTTACACTTCCCTCTTGAATTCTTAACAGAACCATTCCTCCCAAGGAGAAAAGCACAAGTGTTCCTATTTGCCCAGACTTTTTGGACATGTGTATACAAGCCAAAACCTCTCTTGAGTTTGAGAAAATAAAACAACAAAAGGAAACATCTTCTCAAAATCCAACAAGTTCAAAAACTACAAAACCCTTAAAGCCTTTTAAAGAGAAATTAACTTGGCAACATAAGGGTAAATGGATTGAAAATAACAAATATTTTTCTTCTGTGACAGTGAAACATGCAGAAGTTCACCACAGAGGAAGGGGTCCACAGAAGGATACGCTTCCCAGAGGATTTTCAAAACAACAATCTAGTCTACATAGGTCTTCTTGTAATAGGAAGTCAGATGTTAGGGTAGATTGTAAAAATAAAGCCTCTGTACCCTATTTAGTGTTTTCAATGAAAAGTTCAAGCAAATAACTTCGCATATCAATTATCGTCATTGTTTTGAACTCATGCATCAATTAAACCAACAATTCTTTAGTCCACACTGTTTCCTCTCTAGACCCAAAAAGAATGCTAAGTTCAAGGGTAAGAAGAAACAAAATGGTTCTTCATCAAAAGATAAAACCAAAACCAAGGATGCTAAGGCAAAACTGAAGACCCCTAACAAACCGGGACCCATTTGGATATGGGTACCTAAAAACCTCTGATTGTGTTACAGAGGAAGATTGTGCCGATCTGGTATCTAGAATTTGGATGCTTGCGACACATGACTTGCGACAGAGGTCTACTATCCACTTACAAAGACAAACTCGATGGTGGATCTGTGACCTTTGGCGACAATAAAAAGGGGTACATTAAAGGCTATGGAGTCATCAAGAAGGAAAACATAACCGTATGCAAAGTTGCATATGTGGATGGCCTTAAACACAACCTACTCAGTGTTAGCCAACTTTGTGATACTAGTTTTGACGTCATGTTCAGAAGAACCTTCTGCTCTCTACAAGGTGAAGACACAGGAGTCGAACTTCTGCGAGCCGAACGTAAGGGAGATTTATACCTCATGAACTTTAGTGCCAAGAACAAGAATGACAAGCTCTATCTTGTTGCCTATAAAAACGAAGAAGCCTGGTTATGGTATAACAGGTTCTGCCATCTCAACTTTCACACTCTAGATAAACTTGTCATACTTGATTTAGTCAAAGGTCTGCCAAATGTTAAATTCAGTAGAGATCATTTGTGCTCTGCTTGAGAAATGGGTAAGCTCAAAGGAGCCTCCCATAAAGTCAAGATTGATGTGTCTTGCCCTAGACCTCTGTACATGCTTCATGTTGACCTCTGCGGTCCAATCGCTACACAGAGCCTAGGTGGCAAGAAGTATATACTTGTGTTGATTGATGAATACTCGAGATTTACATGGGTATAATTTGTCAGAAAGACATCAGATGTTCCAAACATTCTGATAAACCTAATGAAAAGAATCCATGTTCTGTATGAGTGCAGGGTACAAAAGTTGGGAAGCGACAATGGCACATAATTCAAAAACTCTATCATTGAAGCATATCTCACAGAAGAAGGCATATCTCAGAACTTCTCTGCTGCACGCACCCCACAACAGAATGGCTTGGTTGAACGAAAGAACCGCACGCTAGTGGAGGCTGCAAGAACTATGTTGACAGCATCTGGATTGCCAATCTCTTTCTGGGCAGAAGCAGTATCAACCGCTTGCTACATCCAAAATCGATCAACCATAGTAAAGAGACACATCAAAAAAACTTGCCATTTGATCAACAAAAGGCGACCAAACATCAAGTTCTTCCATGTATTTGGTTGCAAGTGTTTTATCCTATATGACAGAGAAGCTAGAGGGAAGTTCGATGTGAAAGCTGATGAAGGAAAGTTCATAGGATACTCTGCCACTTCAAAGGCTTACAGAGTATATCTTATGCGGTCTTGATCCATAGTGGAAAGCATAAATGTCTCTTTTAACGATTCCTTTCAAAAGACTTCTGAACAAATCAGTTCAGAACTCGGTCTGAAAAAAGGAATCCTCTGGCATCTCAAAGCCAAGAGAAGCAGACCTAAATCTTCAATTTGAAGAGATGTTCCATGACGATATTGATCCCTCTGCCGGATCTGTCAGAGCCTCTGGAGAAACATCTTCTGCCAACTAGACTGAGTCAGGTATATCTCTAACGGTCCATTAAATACTTCATCCTCTTCTGTGAATCATGCAGATGCTAACGTCGAGGGGGAGCGAACAGAAGATGATACTACCAAGGACTCTACTACAGAGGCACTGGAAACACCAACTCCAGCAACCACAGAGGAACCAATACCAGAGAAAAATGAGGATTCAGTCTCAACTTCCTCAGAGGAACCGATCCCAATGTTATGTCTTAGAATTAGTAATCAGAAATCCCATAAACAACAACACTTTCAAATAAGAATCAATCAACAAAATATTGAATTACAAACGATATATACATACATATACAGAATCATATATATACAATTATATGTATATTGAATAGAAAACAAGATGATGAATTGAAAAAACTGACTTGAACACGTAATCAAACTTTGATGATGATCGTGAAGAGGATTGAGGCCTGCTATGCAGTGTCCTTAGACAGAAATTTATCCCACGTACGGATTCTATCTAGAGGATTCAACAATTCGTTCAAGTAATAACTCGAACCCGACGAATCTTTATGCTTCCATTATTGATTATTGAAGAACAAGAAAACCAGAGAGAAATTCGTTTATGTGTTTATTGTCTGCCAAAAAACAAGAACATTAGAGATATTTATAGATATCTCTTTCAACCGATTGCAAACTGCCATAAAACTACCAACAGACGCTTGAGCGACTTGTGGCGCGGGATGAAGCCGCGAGGTAACCCGCGTAAGGCTTTGTTTCGGAAAAACTTTAGAGAGCCGCGCGGGATGGCACGCGACTTGAGGTCGCGCAGCAAACCGCGTTTGTCTCTGTTCCTACACCTCTTTATCAACCCATGAGACCCCAAGAGCCCCAAGGCCTAAGGCCCATCTTTGACATTTAATATGTGTTTGGCCAATCTTTAGTGTTAGCCATTTTGATAAGAGGTAGGATAATCTCAATATAAGGCAAACTTAATTTTCTCTTTTGGTCTATGTGGGACAACCAAATCCCAACAATACCCCACATTTTCTATTCAAACTCTAACAATACCCCACATTTGAATAGAAAATAAGATATTCTCAAAGTATTTATTGTTCTTATTCAGGAAACAAACATGAAATGCATCAGAAAAGGTGTCTAAGTGACTTGAACCGTTCATAGTGAGTATTCATCGGACCTACTTTGTAGGTAGTGACGAAGAGTCTTGAACTAACCACGTTTTGTAGTAAGTCAAGGTAATGAATATCACACATATCATGTTTATGCATAAATGATTCTTACCGTTGTGTTCATTTCGGTCGTGAACAATCCTTCTTCATGAGAATTTTAGAAGACGTAGCCATTTCCGTCTTCAAAGATGCAACCCCACATCAATCTCATATAGGTAATACTGATTAAGAACATTCCGTAGTGTTCCACCGACAAGCTATCAGTATTATTAAGAATAATAATTCATTCCGAAATCATCAACGGATAATACACTAATATAAACATCATAGGAATAGGCGTACCTGTGTATTTGGGCTTGAGTTTTCCTCAACTAGTTGTCCTATTGAACCTAGACCATGGGATATCCAATGTTGCTAGGTTAGGTTTCTGCCGAGTAGAACTCATTGAAGTGGCTTTAAGCCCATTCCCCTCGATGTATAAGAGACTTGTTCTCTACTAAGGCCTTTTGTCAAAGGATCTGCGATATTTTCCTTTGACTTTACATAATCGATGGAAATGATTCCATTCTTGAGCAAGTCTCGTATCGTTTTGTGGCGACGCCTAATATGTCTTAACTTGCCGTTGTAAATTTGATTCTTTGCTCTTGTTAGAGCAGCCATACTATCACAATGTATGCAAACGGCGGTTACAGGCTTAGGCCACAAGGGAATCCCCTCTAGGAAGCTTTTAAGCCATTATGCCTTTTCGGCAACTTTATCTAAGGCTACAAATTCGGCTTCCATGGTGGACCGTGTATTCACGGTTTACTTTAAAGATTTCCAAGATATGGCTGCACCACCAAGTGTAAATACATATCCACTTGTGGATTTGCTTTCAGAATGATTGGAAATTCAGCTTGCATCACAATATCCTTCTAGTACGGGAGGATATTTGGTATAGTATAACCCATAGTTTATTGTGTATTTGAGATATCGAAGCTCTCTTATAAGTGCATACCAATGATCTTTACTAGGGTTATGTGAGTATCGACTAAGTCTACTCACAGTATATGCTAGATCCGGTCTCGTACAATTCATAATGTACATCAAACTTCCAAGCACTTGAGTGTATTCCAATTGAGATACACTATCTCCTTGATTCTTCTTAAGTTGGCTAGAAGGGTAAAAAGGAGTGACTACCGGTCTTTCATCATAGTGACCAAATTTCCTAAGTACTTTTTCAACATAGTGAGATTGATTCAGAATGTAACCGTTAGGATCTTAATCCCAAGAATTACATCAGCTACTCCCAGATCCTTCATGTTAAACGAAGAGTGCAATATCTTCTTGGTTTGATTGATTACATCCAAGTCGGTCCCCATGATTAACATATCATCTACGTAAATACATATGATTACATATGCATTCTTATTTTGTTTCACATAAACACACTTTTCGCATTCATTTATGTGAAAACCATTTGATAAGAGTGTCTTATCAAATTTCTCGTGCCATTGTTTCGGGGCTTGCTTAAGTCCATAGAGGGACTTAATCAGTTTACAAACCTTGTTCTCTTGGCCCTTAACAATAAAACCTTCCGGTTGTTGCATATATATTTCTTCGTCTAACTCACCATTTAAGAAAGCAATTTTCACATCCGAAAATGAAATATGAAATAAAAATATGCTTTGGGAGTGTGAGATAGGCGGACGGGGAGTACGCAGCCGAACAACCGCAGGGGATTCCAGCAGTGATAGCTGAACAGGAGGAGTACGCCATGCTAATGTGCCTTGGATGATCCACATCTCAGGGTCAGGCGCCGATGAGCACATCATTTGATGTATTTGTAGATTATGAATAGCTGCTATAGCCGTCAACGTTCTTATGGACATGATTCGTGTAACCGGTGAGTAAGTGTTGAAGAAATCTTGAACTTCCTTTTGTAGGTACCCCTTGGCTACTAATCTAGCCTTATACTTTTCAATAGTACCGTCAGGTCTCATTTTCCGTTTGAAGATCCATTTATGGCCAATCACTTTATGACCCGGAGGTAAGTCTACCAATTTCCAAGTATTGTTTTGAACTATGGAATCAATCTCACTCCGAATGGCCTCTTTCCAATAAGGTGCTTCCGATGATTCCATCGCACCCTTATAAGTTTAAGGTTCTTCATCAACAATGAAAGTCATAAAGTCGGGACCAAGGTCTTTGGCTATCCTTCCCCGTTTACTTCTTCTAAGCTCTATAATTTCTTCTATTTCCTTAGAAGTATTCTCTTCGTTAGTTTGTGTAGTTCTATTGGTGTTGGATTCAACAGTTAATCGTTTCCTTGGACTAGAGACTCCTTTCTCCTTGTCTTTATAAGGAAAGATATGTTCAAATAATTCTGCTTCGGAAGATTCTAAAATAGTGTTGTTGTGAACATCTTCTATGTATGACTTATAGACCAAGAATCTATAAGCTGCACTATTATTTGCAGGACCAAGATATATACAATCAATGGTCTTTGGTCCAAGTTTTTTTCTTTTTGGGAGAGGCACTTGAACCTTTACAAGGCAACCCCACACTTTCAAACTTTTATAGGAAGGTGTCTTACCTTTCCATAACTCATAGGGTGACTTGTCACTCTTTTTATGAGGAATTCTATTAAGTATAGAGTTTGCAGCGAGGCATGCTTCTCCCCATAAACTATGTGGTGCTCCCAAAGTGATTAACATTGAATTGATCATATTCTTCAATGTTCGGTTTTTCCTTTCGGCTACTCCATTTTGTTGTGGAGTATACGGAGCAGTAGTTTGATAGATAATGCCATGAGTGGAACAAAATTCTGCAAAATCCTTTGATTCATATTCTCCACCTCTATCGGACCTTAGAATTTTGATTCTTTTCTCAACATGGTTTTCAACTTCAGCTTTGTATGTTTTAAACATACTTAACGCTTCATCTTTGGTATGTATTAAGTATACATAGCAAAATTTGCTGCAATCGTCTATGAAGGATACATAATAGTTCTTTCCTCCATGTGTGGGTGTGCTTTTATAGTCACATAGATCGTTGTGGATTAGTCCAAGTACTTCATTGGATTTTTCTACGGATTTATGTGGATGACTTGTGTATTTAGATTCAACACACACTTCACATTTAGTCTTATTGTCCATTGTACACTTAGGCAACATACCAAGTTTAATCATCCTTTGTAAGGATCGGTAGTTTACATGCCCAAGTCGAGAGTGCCATAAAGAAGAAGAGGAGTCAATCATGTACATAGAAGCAGTGCTAGAGCCTACGTTTTCTTTATTATCATCCATATTTACATCATTTACATCATTGTTCATATGTACAACAGAAAGTTTAAAGAGTCCCTCATGTAGGTAACCCTTTCCAACATACACACCTCCCTTAGTCATCACAAATTTGTCGGATTCAAACACCATCTTGAATCCTTTATTGCTAAGGGTAGGTCCAGAAATCAAGTTCTTGGTTATCGCGGGTACATGTAACACGTTTGTCAATACAAGGTCTTTTCCCGAAGTCAGCTTCAGGTTCACCCTTCCTCTTCCTTCAACTTTAGCGGTAGTGGCATTCCCCATATACATTGGCTCTTCATCATTGACTTCTTGGTAGGATGAGAACATGCTCTTCGAACTACAAATGTGCCTTGTGGCACCGGTGTCAACCCACCAATCATTTACATTTGTGGCTAAAAAGGTTTCAATTACTCCAACAAATTGATTTGGAGAATTGGCCACATTTGCTTGATTGTGGTTTCCACCGGCACCTACTTCACCGGCGCCTCCTCTATGATCTCTTCGGTGGCAGCAATCTTTGGCTCGATGTCCCGGTTTCCCACATACCCAACAACTCAAGACACGTTTCTTGAAATTCTTCCTTTGAGTTGAGAGTGGGTTGACAACACTCATGTTTGGCTTGCCACCAAACACCTTACCTTTCCCCTTTTGAAATTTGGCCTTTGATGTGCTTCCGGTGACCATATTTGCATTCGGTTCCAAAGAGCGTTCATCAGCCCTTTCAGTCGTCCGATTCTCCTCCTCCACCCGGAGTTTGAGTATTAATTGCTCAAACGTCATGTCATCGGACAAATGTGTACGATAAAGCTTAAATGTTTTTCCAAGAAGGAGGTAATTTATCAATAATAGAACCAACAAGAAAGTTTGAGTTAATACCCACACCTTCTACATCCAATTCCAGGACAAGTACATGTAGTTCTTCCACTTGCTTCACGACGGACTTCGAATCGTTCATCTTGAAATTCAAGAATTTTCCCACCACAAATCTCTTGGAACATGCAGCCTCGGTCTTGTATTTGCTTTCCAAGGACTCCCAAATTTCTCTTGCGGTGGAGAAAGTGGAATATATGTCATAGAGACTATCGTCAAGAGCGTTTAGAATATAATTTCGGCAATTATATTTGTTACTCCCCCAGGCATCCAAAGATCTTTGATATGCCGACGTTTGAATTTGGGTAGGAGGATTTTGTCCTTCTCCAACCGGCGGTGTTGGTGCTTCTACGGTAAGCACGTTGGAGACGCGAAGCGTCGTGAGATAGAACAATATTTTCTGCTGCCATCTCCGGAAATCCGACCCTTTGAACTTCTCGGGCTTTTTCACATGGGATTTCAATATGGAAGATTGATCCATCACGAAATTCTGTCTAAGATTGTTATGTCTTAGAATTAGTAATCAGAAATCCCGTAAACAACAACACTTTCAAATAAGAATCAATCAACAAAATATTGAATTACAAACGATATATATATACATATACAGAATCATATATATACAATTATATGTAAATTGAATAGAAAACAAGATGATGAATTGAAAAAACTGACTTGAACACGTAATCAAACTTTGATGATGATCGAGAAGAGGATTGAGGCCTGCTATGCAATGTCCTTAGACAAAAATTCGTCCCACGTACGGATTCTATCTAGAGGATTCAACAATCCGTTCAAGTAATAACTCGAACCCGACGAATCTTTATGCTTCCATTATTGATGTTTGAAGAACAAGAAAACCAGAGAGAAATTTGTTTATGTGTTTATTGTCTGCCAAAAAACAAGAGCATTAGAGATATTTATAGATGTCTCTTTCAACCGATTGCAAACTGCCATAAAAATGCCAACAGACGCTTGCGCGACTGGTGACGCGGGATGAAGCCGCAGGGTAACCCGCGTAAGGCTTTGTTTCGGCAAAACTTCAGAGAGCCGCGTGGGATGGCACGCGACTTGAGGTCACGCAGCAAACCGCGTTTGTCTCTGTTCCTACATCTCTTTATCAACCCATGAGACCCCAAGAGCCCCAAGGCCCAAAGCCCATCTTTGACATTTAATATGTGTTTGGCGAATCTTTAGTGCTAGTCATTTTGATAAGAGGTAGGATAATCTCAATATAAGGAAAACTTAATTTTCTCTTTTGGTCTATGTGGGACAACCAAATCCCAACACCCAACTCTTATCCCAATACCCCCACAAGCTACATAACCAAGTTCAAGCACAGAAGTACCTTCCACTACAGAGGTTGCGCAAGAACCAACAATTGCAACCTCAGAAGTTCAACTAGATGATGCCAATGACCATCTTTCCAGAACAACAAAGTGGACGATGGGCCATCCTCCAAGCCAAATCATTGGTGATCCTTCTGTTAAAGTAAAGACAAGATCAGCCACTGCTAATTTTTATTTCTTTACAAATTTTATTAGTGTGATCGAGCCAAAACGTGTCTCTGAAGCCCTAGATGATCCAAACTGGTAGATGCTATGAAAGAAGAGCTTCTACAGTTTGAGAGAAACAAGGTATGGACCCTAGTTCCTCTACCAAAAGGGAAACAAGCAGTAGGGACTAAATGGGTCTTCAAAAACAAAAAGGATGAGGATGGGGTGGTCATTAGAAATAAAGCGAGATTGGTGGCCAAGGGATATCGCCAAGAAGAAAGCATTGATTACGATGAAACTTTTGCCCCTGTCGCACGGCTCGAAGCAACCCACAGAGGTTTCAAAGTCTTTCAAATGGATGTAAAATCTGCCTTTCTAAATGGTGAAATTCAAGAAGAAGTCTATGTCCAGCAACCACCAGGGTTTGAAAGTGTCAAGTACCCAAACTACGTTTATTATCTTGACAAAGCCCTGTATGGATGAAACAGACTCCAAGAACATGGTACGAACGACTTTCAACCTTTCTTATCGATAATGATTTCGACAGAGGTACAACCGATACTACTTTATTTTATAAAAGAAAAGGTGATGAGATTCTGCTTGTACAGATCTATGTGGACGACATTATTTTTGGTTCTACAAATGCACAACAATACAAAGATTTTGAAAAACTCATGCAGAGTAAGTTTGAAATGAGTATGATGGGAGAACTAAACTTCTTCCTAGGACTCCAAGTAAAACAATCATCAGAGGGAATTTTCATAAATCAAGCTAAATATGTCTCTGACATTCTTTTAAAATTTAAGCTCTCTGATGCCTCTGTAATGAAGACCCCCATGTCCACTGGAAATAAGCTACACTCAGATCTAGATGGTAAATCTGTAGAGTGCAAACTCTACAGAGGCATGATTGGGTCCCTTTTTATACTTAACAACAAGTAGACCTGATATAGTGTATGCCACATGCCTCTGTGCAAGGTATCAAGCTAACCCAAAGGAATCCGACCTTCTTGCTATAAAGAGGATCTTCAGATACCTTAAGGGGACCAAAAATCTTGGGCTCTGGTATCCGAGGAACTCTGGCTTTGATCTTAAGGCATACACAGATTCAGATTATGGAGGATGCAAGCTAGACCGAAAAAGCACCTCCGGGAGTTGTCAATTCCTAGGTGGTAAACTAGTCAGCTGGACTTCAAAGAAGCAGAACTGTGTGTCGACATCTACTGCAGAAGCCGACTATGTTGTTGCTGCTAGCTGTTGCTCTCAAGTTCTGTGGATGAAAACTCAGCTAAGGGACTACGGTCACACCATATACAAGATACCCATCCTCTGTGATTCAAAAAGTGCCATAGCAATCTCTGCCAATCCAGTACAACACTAAAAAACAAAGCATATTGATATTCGTTACCACTTTCTGAAGCATCATGTTGAACATGGCACAATTGAGATGTACTTTGTGTCCACTGAATACCGGCTTGCGGACTTATTTACCAAGGCACTTGATGAGAAAAGATTCATTTTCTTGGTAAGTAAGTTGGGTATGATAAACATGAGTTGAAACCCTCTGTAAGTGATACTTGATCCTCTTGTATATGTGTATAAGTATTTAAACTTCTGTATGTAAATTCCTTATCATCAAAAGTTTTGTACCCAACAGAGCTTCTGTAAGATTGCTTAGAGACTCTGACGATCTTCACAGAACCTCTGGTGAGTTTGACCTATGTTCTATGCATTACTTATCTAATCTGATCCAAGCATAGGTCAAGGGGGAGCAGAAGGAGACTTTGAATCAATCCACAGAAGTTGTTGATTCAAGGGGGAGCCAAAGAAGAGTAGTGGTCAGCCAAATCCACAGAAGTCAGGTAGTTTGCCGAGCAAAGGTAAATCAAAAGGAGAATGTCTCGCACAAAACCACTTTCCAAACAGTTTTCCAGGACACTAACTTTCAAATATGTCCTAAAAACATTGTTTAAAACAATGAAAACTTTGGATGATCAAAAAGTTTCATTAATCTTTAGTTATTAGAAATTTTCACTCATAGAGCCTCTGTTGGCTTCAACAGAGCCTCAAAGCCTTTGTGAATACAAATTATGTACTAAAGTTCTATTGATCCTCTCCAATGTATTTTCCAAACATATTGGGTAAATGTGCAAGCATCAGAGGAGATAAAGAGTAAGTTTCAGACCACAGAGCTCATTCCACTACAGAGCTTCTGTTGATTCTGACACTTGGCTTTTTAGAGAAATTCTGTAACATGCGGGTTATTTTTTAGGGTCACAAACATCTGGATGTAGAAACACACATACGCCAAGCATTAATGGGCCGCGCACGACGTCCAATCGTATTCTGATACTTCTGACGTGGCAAATTTTCATTGGACGTACATGCCACACGTTTTTCTGAAACGTAAGCCCAGCTGTAGAACTCGAGTGCGGACCCCAAATGTTTATTGAATTTACTTTTACCGTGGAATTCTATCCGTTTTCTACCCCACTATATAACCCCGTTTACATCATTCCTCATTCTTTTACGAATTTTCTACTCATTTCTTCTCCGGCGAACCTTGCAAAAACTGCAACTTCTCCATTTCTACTCTTTTCTTTAAAAGAACCCTACAATGGCTTCCACTTCCACATCTCAGGCGAACTCCCCAGCCCATTCAGGGCACTCACAGAACCCAAACATAGCCGGAAACCTGGACCAAGACAACTCCGGCGAATCAGTAGCTTTTACTCCGACAACCTACCTCCAAAACTTTCTTGAACATGAACACTTTGAACGTGTTCTTCCATTAAAACCCAATAACCATTATCTTGTTTCCTCAAGAACAGCCTTTGGTGAGGAACATGCCATTCTACTGAATATCCTGGAAAACCACTATCTCTTCCCTCTGCTAACCAAGAACGTTAAAAGAATCCCTGCCATATACATTTACCAATTTTGGCAGAGCTGCCATTTTGACTCAGAGACTAGGAAAATCAAGGGATACATATACAAACCCGACCAATCAGAATATCTTGAAATAAAGTTCAATAGAACTATGTTTTCCTTTGAATTTGTCCTACCAACCAGAGGACTTCTTGGCATAAAGAAGTATGCAGAGGAACCATCAGACTCAAACCTCTGCAGATTTGCAGAAATGTTGGGCTACAACACCTAATTAAAGAAGATGAATGATTTCAGAAGGAATAGGTTCCCCCCTCTGTGGAATACCCTCTTCTCCATCCTCAACAGATGCCTAACTGGCAAAGTAAGCAGCCCTGACCAGACATCCCACCAGATCATGGCTATAATATTTGGTGTATACTATGACTTGCCCTTAGATTACGGCACTCTCATGTTGCAGGAGATAGTCAACACTATAGACCACAGAATCTTCACACAGAGGGCCAAGGGACCAACAAGCAAAAATCTTCCCCCACTACAATTCCAGAGGATTGTATGTGTCCTTCTAGAACCTCTGCTCCTCATAGAGAAATGGCCAATAGAGGGACAAGTAGTAAAAACCTGCCCTTTGGCAAGAAACACACCAACAGAGCATGTGAACGGATACACCTTTTGCAGACCTCTATCATCTACTCTTCTCTCATATGCAAGTGATGAGGGACTTAGACTAGCATACATACGCTATCACAGGACTCCATAACCAAGTCCTGTAACACCCCCTCGTTTAGGAGCCCCCTTAGGAACTCAGATTGTAGAACGGATCAGCGATGAGGAATGGGCAGAGGCCTTTGCAAAACACAACAAAGTACAAGAAAACTGCCATCTTCAGAGAAGCAAGCTAGAAACCTCTGCTTCCAAGAGAAAACCCTCTGCCACCACTCCTAAAAAGAAGAAAGCCCACAAGGAAAAGAAAACTACAGAGGGCACCTCTACCAGTGTTGCTCAAACCCAACAGTCTCCACCACATGAAATAGTGGTAGGATCCTCATCACCTCCCCCTCATCCTAAAGACAAAAAAAAGAGAAAACACAAGTCTTCTAAGGAGGGTGCCCCCAAACAAAAACGAAAGAAGCACAAGAAGAAATCCAAGAAGCCTATCACCCCTCTGCAGACAATTCCATAGGAAGAAGAAATGGCAGAAGAAACCCGTGAACAACCTCTGCAATCCCCAACTCCTATCAACTATGCAGATCAGGGTGACTTCTCTGCATTCGTCCTACGCCCTGACATTGCAGACTCATTAGACACCTCCGGATGGACCACAGACGCCATCACAGATTTGGACACCTCAAACCCAATTGTTACAATCTCAGAGGTGGATTCTGATGCAGAGGAAGGTGACAGAATAAATGAAGGACCTCTGCACCCAGATCTGTGACACTTGCCTTCTTTCCATCCTATGTACGCCTCACTTGTACAAGATGCAAGCTAATTGCAAGAAGCCGAAGGCACTAGGATAGAAGTAGCAACAGAGGTAGATGTTGTGATCACTGAGGGTAAAGTAGTGTTAGGGTGTTTGAAAGAGGGTGAAGCCTAAAAAGATGCCGCAGATACTAGAGGCACACAACCCCAACCAACTCCTAGTGCAACCCACATTTCTATTACCGCCAGTCTAGTGGTAGAAGGTAATATTGAACAAGAGTAACACGGCTCGAACCCAACCCAAACTGACCGAGCAGAGGAAACTCTTTCTACCTCTGTGCCATTAGAATCTGGAGAAACCATTCCAAGGGAGTCCTCTCCAAAGGACTTGCCTTTAGTTCGTGATCAATCGCCCCAGATCACAACAGACATCCCTACAGAGGAATTTGTTTCCTCTACCACACGCACACACGTAAGTCCAACTGGCTCTTCAGAGGAGCCTAGAGTGCACGTGGACGAAGGGACTCTAGACAAGTCCCCTAGTCAACTTGAGAATACTCCTGTACCTGTCCCTAGAGAGGATCAAGACAATGTTCTCAACAGAACCTCTATAGAGTCTGAGGCTCAAAAAGTTTATACTCAAGGATTAGAGGGAAATCCTTCCACCCTCAACATCAACACAGGGGTGACAGAAGGTGTCCTAGGAATAGGGACTCACTTTGGGGACGAATGTGTTCCCCCAGAGGTTACACCAAGTCCACATGTATCAAGGGATGAGTTCCAAACCCTTGTCACCTCTGTGGACAACACATTGAAAGGGTTGAAAAGCTCTTTTGATTCTTTTGCAGGTATCACTACACGGGCCTTAACTGATCTTAACACCAAAATGGACAACTTGTCCACAGAGGTGAAAAATACCCTAGCCCAGATGAATGCAACTGCAACAACCTCTGCTACCACTATGACCTCTGCATTCGAGAAGGCCACAACCTCTACTTTCCAAAGCTCTGTCAAAGACGTACTTGAAAAGCTGAAGAAAGAGCAATCCCCAACCTCTACGGGCCTTACACCAGAAGATCTGAAGAAGGCACTCGAGTATGTCCAGGAACAAACAACAAGAGAACTCTGGCTATGAAGCCCTCCGACTACATGACCAGAGCACAGATAACAGAACTTGGACAAGGGATACTCGACCAGGTCACAGAGTTTATTCGAGCCTTCACTGCTGCCAACGCCAACTATGTCAAAGATTTTCGTGCGAGCATGGGCAAAATGCGCTTCAACACAGAGGCAGAGGTCCATAATCTTCTTGGCATCTGCGATGACTTGTGCGCTAAAATGATAGCCGCAGGTGCCACACCACCTAAAAAGCCAGAAGCATCGTACAGAGCAGAGGGTACGAAAGATAAGGGTCAGGAGGACTCTGATGATGATTCTGATGGATCATCAGGCCATCCTGAGGGGGAGAAAAAAAGGGAAGAAGCTGCAAACAAAGGTTTGCCTACACCACCAATATCAGCAGAACCAATATCCCAAGCTCCCCCAACTGAAACCCAAGGGGAAACCCAACAGAAGACCACAGAGGCAACAACCACCTCTGTGGAAACAACCCCTGAAGAAATCCAACTCCAAACCCAAGTACAAGAAACAACCCATGTAACCATAGAAGATCTACCATATCCAACCCCCAAACAAACTGAATAAGTTCAAATACTTACCTCATCTGAAGAAGACCAACCAACCTTCTCAACTAAAACTAAAGAAGACAAAATCCCCTCTCCAACACCAAAAACACCAGAAGAACCCAAGTTACCATGGCCTACACCAGAAACTGAAATGCCAAAATCACCATCTCCCAAACCCAAAACACCAGAAGAACCCAGAACCAAAACCAGAACCAAAACCTTGGCTCATAAACGAAAATATTTGAACAAATCTGCAGAAGCCTCACCAACCAAACCTCAAACCAAACCCACATCACCAATCAATCCCTCAGAAGCACTAGTGCCAAAACCAACAGAGGTAACCCCTACAAAACCTACAGAAGCACCTACATCCAAGCCCCCACAAACTCTAAAACTGAAACCAACAGAGGCAACCAAATCTCAACAAGTAGAACAATCTAAGGCCAAAGACAAGAGAAAAGGGATAATGACAGAGGAACCAAAGAAGAAGAAGCATAAGCATCAACCCACAGAGAAACTGATGAAAAGCGCCTTCGATGCTTATGTTACACCAAAGCCAGAACAAGAAGACTAGGCCTTCGGTGTTCCCCCTCTGTCAACCACACCTGTTCTGGATCCAAATGCAAAACCCACAGAGGATCGAGTGGCCCAAATCAAAAACCAAATGGATGCTCTACGCAGGCCCTTGCCTCCACCTGTTGCTCCTCCACGACAAATAAAAGAGGTGGTGTACAAGTATTTGTACAACAGAGCTATCAATGATCCTTTGCCACCATCGATCCTAAATCCTGAATTGCTTAAGGAACTCGAAGATGTCTTCACCAGAACATCTGCCAAACCTGTCAACCAAGTCTACTCAACCTCCAAAATCGACAAAGTGATATACTGCAAACTTTCTAGCACAAGAGGCACTCAGATTCACTACAACACATACAAAGTCAAAAGGGTAGACAGAACCGAGAACCAATTCTCAGATGCTGATCTGAGGAACCTAAGCCCCTATGACTTGCCTGATCTTCTGAGCTGGGCCAGAAAGAACTATTCCACTAGACTTGAAGTACATAGAGCATACAGAGTGATCAAGAAAGCCATGCGCGAAAGGCTTCTACTATACAGTCTAAGTGACTTCCAGGTAGGACTTGACCTTAGAGTAAAACAAATCAGACTCCCACCGCCAGAAGATGACTGCCCCTCATCTGCCATACCAAACTCTATTATAACTTTCCCAAGGATTGGGTATGTTTATCAAGACCCTACTGGAAAGTCAAGGCTATTTCTAGAGGATGATTGCCAGAAGTATGCAACAAGCTCTCTGATAGAGTTCAGAGCAAATCTCATGGAGCACAGAGGTACAGAGTTCATGGACCAAGCACTCGCAAATAGATTGATAGAGGTCATCGACTCCGTCATCAACTTCAGAAATCTCTGCATCAAATTCTATAATGAACTTAAAAGTGGAGGACTTGATAACTGGAAATTCAACGACTTCCCAAATGCCAGAGTCTAACTTCCTCACTTTCCTCTGCTTACTTTTCATATCATGCACTGTAATCATATGTAAATACCTCTGGCACATCTTAATATGAAAGTAAACTTTCAACAAAGGTCAAATACCTCTTGTCGTGTACTTAGCCTAGAAAACCATGCACCTTTTCAAATTTTTATTTTTCAATACTTAGGGGAAGATTGTTAGCTCCAAATCCTATGAATAGAAGTATATGAAAAATAGGCTAAGTGTAAATACATCGACAGAGCTTCTGCCAGACACCGATAGAAGATTCAAGAGAAGACTCGACTGAAGACTTTCACAGAAGACAAGGCCACAGAGCCTCTGTGGTATGAAGACCGAAGACTTAGAAGAATTCTTGAAGATCAAGACAAAGACGATCATGCTTCTCACGTTCTCTGTTGTACGAAGATTCTGAAGATCATTCGTACAAGGCGTGCCCTGCCATATCCACGTGTCAACCTCTGATGGGTTTCAGCTTTAGCAGAAAACGGTGCACTACATTAAAGTCATACCTGTAGCAGTCCCACGATCATGTCTTGTACCCTTTAATCCTTATTGTCTAGAACTTGTCCTCTGGTGAATAGTATAAATAGAAGGCTCATGTTGAGCTCCTAAAATTAAGCTTTGCACAACACACACACCCTTTAGAGCAGAATTCTATTATACTTTCGGTGTTCTTGGTGTTCTTATTTTGATCAATACAAAGTGAATCTTTGAGATAATCCTGTGTTTATTTAAACTCTGTTTACTTGATCTCATGTGTTTTTCTACCATTAAATATCTTTTAGTTCGTTAAAAAGATTCTGCACTCTTATCTGTTTGAACTATTTGATGTAAACATCATTGTTGAGTAAAATCGGGATCAACATCTCTCAACCATCCAAGATTTGAATTAATCATCAAAGTCTCACTAGTTTCCCCCAAAGAGTCACTAAACTCCTCCTGCATATATAAATATCCAAGTTTATGGGGCTAAAGTGCCAATTTTCAAAGTACAGGGGCCCAAATCGTCATTTTTGAAACTATAGGGACCAAAGCTGTAAAATTACAGAAAAACAGATTACTGGCAAGACATGGGACTACTTGCCTAGAAATTTGGGTGAAAATCCATGTTTAGGAGCCTAAGGTGCCAATTTTCAAAGTTTAGGGACCTAAACCGTCATTTTTCAAACTATAGGGACCTAACCTGTAAAATTATAGAAAACCAATTATTGGAAATGCATTGGACTACTTGCCTAGAAAGTTGGGGGAAAATTCAAGTTTAGGGGCCTAAAGTGCCAATTTTCAAAGTTTAGGGGCCTAAATCGTTATTTTTTAAACTTTAGGGACCTAACCTGTCAAATTCCAAAAAACAGATTCTTGGAGTTCCATGGGACTACTTGCCAAGAAAGTTGGATGAAAATCTAACTTTAGGGGCCTAAAGTGCCAATTTTCAAAGTTTAGGGACCTAAACCATCATTTTTCAAACTATAGGGACCAAACATGTAATTTTCCAGAAAAACAGATCCTTCTAATCGCATGGGACTACTTGCCTAGAAAGTTGGGGGGAAATCCAAGTTTAGGGGCCTAAAGTGCCAATTTTCAAAGTTTAGGGACCTAAACCATCATTTTTCAAACTATAGGGACCAAACATGTAATTTTTCAGAAAACAGTTTTTTGTAAATGCATGGGACTACTTGACAAGAAATTTGGGGGAAAATTCAAGTTTAGGGGGCTAAAGTGCCAATTTTCAAAGTTTAGGGACCTAAACCGTTATTTTTCAAACTATTGGGACCAAACATGTAATTTTCCAGAAAAACAGATTCTTTTAATCGCATGGGACTACTTGCCTAGAAAGTAGGGGGAAACTCTAAGTTTAGGGGCCTAAATCGTCATTTTCAAACTATAGGGACCTAACCTGTCAAATTATAGAAAACATATTCTTGGAGTTCCATGGGTCTACTTGCCTAGAAAGTTGGGTGAAAATCCAACTTTAGGGGCCTAAAGTGCCAATTTTCAAAGTTTAGGGACCTAACCGTCATTTTTCAAACTATAGGGACCAAACATGTAATTTTCCAAAAAAAACAGATCCTTCTAATCGCATGGGACTAGTTGCCTAGAAAGTTGGGGGAAAATCCAAGTTTATGGGGCTAAAGTGGCAATTTTCAAACTTTAGAACAGATCCTTCTAATCGCATGGGACTAGTTGCCTAGAAAGTTGGGGGAAAATTCAAGTTTATGGGGCTAAAGTGGCAATTTTCAAACTTTAGCGACCTAAACGGTCATTTTTTAAACTATAGGGACCAAACATGTAATTTTCCAGAAACATCTCAATTCGCCTTTTTTCAATTATCTAAAAAACTATTTCTAAATATTTTAATATTTAACTTTATAAATTATATATATTTGAATTCAAATAACTGACAAATTATGTTTAAGAATATGAGAATTTGTTGTTATTTTAAAGTTTGTATTAGGTTTATTTTATTAAAAATTATATTTACTTTAGTATAAAACATCTAATTCATATTTAAAAATATTATGCCTTTTACAACACAATACTAAATAACAAAATAAAATTTAAACAACATTACATAGTCTAAAAACGAACAAATGTTAACAAAAACATTGTGGAAAATTTAAACAACATTACATAGTTCAAAAACGAACAAATGTTAACAAAAACATTATGTAAAATTTAAACAACATTACATAGTTCATACAATACATACATTAATGAACTTACACAAAGTTCAATACAAACTTAGATTAAAAAAACGAAAGATGCGGACAAAAATAGCATAAAAATACTTACCTCGTCCGACATTGCGTAAAAAATAGCGTGTATCCCACTCTCGTTGACTTCACGTGGACAAAATAAATCAGATGCGGCTTGTGGGTGTATCGGAGGTGGAGTGCGGAGGAGGAAGGGGGGGGGGGGGGGGTTCCAAGGGGGACCAGGTTTTCTTTAAAAAAGTAGGGTTTGTGGGGCATGTGGGTATTAAAATAAGAAAGGGCGCTGGCCCCGGGCTTTGGTCCGCATCCGCACTGTGCTGCTCCGCATCCGCAATTGCGAGTGCGGAGCGGGTCGGGTCGGGCGAATGCATACCACCCGTTTGTCATTGTATTTTTTGCCGTTTAGCTGGCCATTGCGGTCCGCACTGAGCGGGTCGGGTCAGAGTGCGGACCCGTGGCTATTTTCGTCAACCCGGAGAGAAATTGGATATTTTGTCAATTATGTTAAACGGTTTGCCTATTTGAGTCAATTTCCTCATAATTTTACATCCATCTGGATCAAACAATGTTTTCTACATAATAAAGAAGCAAAAGACAAACATGGTCAGACAAAGAAAACAAGTTAGCCACACACAAAAATTGTTCAAATGGAACAGGAAGAGGGGGGGACGATGAAAGCAGAAGATGCTTGATAATACGAAAACCTTATATCAGAGATTTAAGGATAAAGAGATTTTCAATTTGAATTTGAATTTGGGATGTGGGACGGATTTCATCATATACAGGGAAGAAAGATAGCGTGGGTGCAGGTGTAGGTCTCTTTCAGGAAGCATGATTGCAGGTACGGATCTCGTACTCTCTTTTTGTGTACGCATAAAGGGTAAACTAAAAGTATTCAACTTGTACATCATGCATGGTAAGATGTAATTAAGAGTTTTTTCAAATTTATCCTTTAAAAGCTTGTACATTGTGCTTTAAAATTAGTATTTAAGACTTTTTGCTAGCATACATATATAAGTAGTATAGATATATATATATATATATATATATATCAATGAGATATATAAATATATATATATATATATATATATATATATGTATATATATAGTAAGATCACAACCAATAACACTGAGATTTAACGTGGTTCCACTATCGTTGTGATAGTGTACGTCCACCATAGAGAGAGAGAGAGAGGGGGGGGGGGGGGGAGAGTAAGTGTTTATTATTACCACCAAGGAGAATTACAAATTTCTTTGTACAAGGATCTTAAGATCCACGATCGCCTTTCAAATCTTCTCGACCACCACCGAATATCAAGAACACTCTCGACCTCACATAAACTAAGTATATCGAAATAATATACTAGGGAGAGTATTGTAGGTGTTTTATCTAGAGAAGCTTAAAAAATGGATGATAAAGTAATGAAGAGGAAGGGATGTATTTATAGGGAGGAGGAACACTTGCGGAGCAAGTTGAGCTTGGGGACCAAGTTTGGTCTCTTACTACACGTGCAATATAATAAAAATAATATATGTAATTTAATATTATAACAAAAACTCGAAACCCATTCTGCAGCGAGCCAAAGAAACAGTAACGGCATACCTTTACACAACCCAGATCTGAAACAATAGCTGATCTGATCGTTCCTCTACACTGTAGGATTCGACAACCAGTTCACCCAATCCAACGATACTTTTTATCCCTTCTCTTTATCCACTAGAACGTCTTTCTTTGGAATTCGAAAAACGAATCTTCTAAATTGCTCTTTTCTTCTTCAAACACTAATCGATATGTTTCTATGTGACCAAATGAAATAAAGGAAGCTTCCTAACACCACTTCCCATAATATGCATTTCCGATTGTCCTCTCCCGACGCTTGGTCCTCGTGCATCAATTCTTGTACCGAATCCGCAACTTCTAACTTTCTCCTCCACCATTTCCCTGTGAGATACAAATCTTTTTCACCTCCCTACAACCCACTAGAGCATCATCCACCGTTTCGACTTTCGAGTGCATCTCCGCATCTTGGACAAATTCTTTTCTAATACCGAACGGCCTTTCACAAGAAGATACAATTTTTTTTCTGAATTATCTTATACCATCTCGTCTCTTCTATATTTCCATCTCCCTCTTCCCTTCCCTCCTCCACTAGACCTCTAAGTTTGTTAACATTGAACCTCTTTGTTTCGTCCAACTTCCATACCAAATAATATTCTTTTGCTTTTGTTAATAACATAGTTTAATACATTTTTAAACTTTTAATATAATATTTATAGAACAATTTTGCTTTCTTGTTCATAGAACCTTTGATATTTCGTAAATTTATATAATATTTCTTTCTTGATATATAGTAATACAGTTTTTGGTATATCTATATGCTTGATCGTTCACGTGCTTAAGCAATATTATAACGATTGACAAATATAAGTTGATGAGCTTGCTATTTCTATATGTGTTTGTTTGATATTTTTATCTATTAATTTATGCTTCCATTGACTAATGTTATTTGCTTATGTTATTGATAAATCATCTTTCTTTTACATTCTTATCGATCCTGATCATTTGCCTACTTGTCCATAAAATATTGAGAATATTCTTTGTATTGATCTCTCATTGACTCTCTCGATTACTTCCGTCACATAAGTTCTCTTTTTGTATCAAAATAACATTCATTTTTTGCTTTGAACCTAAGATAATTCTTACATTTTCAAAGATATACTCTAGGTGTTAATTACCTAACAAGAAGTCCCTAAATCTTAAATACTCTCTTATCTATATAAAGAATAACAATATTTCTCTTCCTACATGAATTATTAGCATTTCTTGTACTAAAATTTATTACTCATGAAAAACATTTATTTTGTCCCTGATTTCACTATGCCCAGGACCTATAAAATATCAAAATCCAATTGCTTGGAAAAGAATAGTAAATTTGGCATTTACCACCTATACATAGAGAGTAAGGGGTGGGTTACATGGAGAAAATAAACTATGGTGAGAAATGTTAAAAATGATCTCGAACCTTGTATCATTGAATATCAACACTAACAACATGCACTTAAATGCACTAAATTAATTCCAGGAGGAGTGCAAATCATGGGTGAGTGTGCGATTAAAAGTGATCAGATAACTAGATCTTTTCTTACGCTTCTCAACTTAACTCTTTTTTCTCACACAATATATCATTCGTCTTTATATATATATATATATATATATATATATAGAGAGAGAGAGAGAGAGAGAGAGAGAGGTTCAAATGAGAAATGATAAGTGTGTGAGAATTAGATAAATGATCATAGTCCTTCATCCGATCAATATTTACGGCTTTGACTGAGAATCACCGGATAATTCATCGCGTGGTCTGTAGAAGATAGATTGGTAGTTTCGTAAAATACACGGGACGAGTTCATATGTGAACCCGTGTGATTTACGTTCATATGTGAATCAGTTAATTAATTCATATGAGAGTCAGTTAATTAGCTCATATGTGAACCACAAAGGTTCATATGTGAATCTGTTAATTAGTTCAACTGATTCACATATGAACATACAATTAATTAGTTCATATGTGAATCAGTTAATTAGTTCATATATGAATTACAAAGGTTCATATGTGAATTAGTTAAAAATAGTTCATATGTGAATTATATGGGTACACATATGAACATATAGTTCATAGGTTCCCATATGCACACATCCCGTGTATTTGTCAAAGTTACAAAGTTGTCCTTCTATTTTTGGAATAGCCGCAACTTTTGACTAGTCAAAGACGCAATTCTTGACCGATTAAAGCCGCATTTTTTGACCAGTCAAATCCGATCTTGACCGTATGAATGACTAGGATTACTTCTCTATTTTTTTATACACTTAGCATTTCTCATTTGAACCTATGGATATATATATATATATATATATATATATATATATATATATATATATATATATATATATATATATATATATATATATATATATATACAACCGTGCAAACCGTCAATTTCATTGGTTAAAATAATGAAAATGTTTCATGACGTTTAATTTGATGAAATGGTTTCATATAATTATTTTCTTCATAAAATTGTTTCATATATTGGTGTTATTTATGTAGTTTCACTTATTTTTCTCATTCTGATGAAATTGTTTCATGTATTTTCTCAATCTGATGTAATTTTTTTCATTTTTACATAAAAAACACAAATATATGAAAGACATAAATATATAGAGAGGGAGGTTCAGGGGAAAACATCAAAAAACGGAAAACTAAGGAACCCCATGGTGGCCCTTCATTTGGATGGTATGCACTTGTACATACATGTAAAAGTAAGTTGTTTTTTTCTTTTTATGCATGTGTGCGTGTTACACATTGCTTGTATGCATAAGTGCATACTGTTTTTCATTTTTACATGAAAAACACAAATATATGAAAGACACAAATATATAGAGAGGGAGGTTCAGGGAAAAACATCAAAAAATGGAAAATTAAGGAACACTCTGGTGGCCCTTCATCTGGGTGGTATGCACTTGTGCATACATGTAAAAGTAAGTTGTTTTTTTATTTTTATGCATGTGTGCATGTTACACATTGCTTGTTTGCGTAAGTGCATACTGTCTAGATGAAGGGCTACCGGCTTGTACCTCAGTTTTTCGTTTTTTTAAAGTTTTCTCCTGAACCTGACTATATATATATATATATATATATATATATATATATATATATATATAGAGAGAGAGAGAGAGAGAGACAGAGAGACAGAGAGAGAGATAGAGACATATATATATATATATATATATATATATATATATATATATATAGGGGTGGTATCGGGTACAAACCAACTAGTTTGTACAAACTCGTACAAACCATACCTAGCTTCATGATTTTGTAAATTTGGCTTCATGAATGTATATATATATATTTTTTGGCTTCATGAATATATAATTTGGCTTCATGAATATATCATTTGGCATTTTTAACTAATTTTTTTACAAAAATAAGGGTATTTTAGGGTATTTTTGTAAAAAAATTAGTTAAAAATGCCAAATGATATATTCATGAAGCCAAATTATATATTCATGAAGCCAATATATATATATATATATATATATATATATATATATATATATATATATATATACATTCATGAAGCCAAATTTACAAAATCATGAAGCTATGTATGGTTTGTACGAGTACAAACTAGTTGGTTTGTATTTTATACCCAGCCTATATATATATATATATATATATATATATATATATATATATATTTATTTGGGATCATATGAGACCAAACTGTTTTCATTAGACCCATTAAACCACATTTTTATACTTGAAACTTCACAACAAAACACTATGAAGGTAACATTCACAGTGTTTTTGATGTGAAGGTTCACGTAAAAATTTACTTCATAATGTTTTGTTATAAAGTTTCAAGTATAAAAATGTGGTTTTACGGGTATCACAAAAACAGACTTGTCTCACGTGAACCTAACCATATATATATATATATATATATATATATATATATATATATAGAGAGAGAGAGAGGGAAAGAGGGGGCTTCAAGAGAAAACCTCAAAAAATGGAAAACTGAATTTACCTGTATGCACAAGTGCATACTGTCCAGATGAAGGGCCCTAGGGTGTTCTTCAGTTTTCCGCTTTTTAGGTTTTCCCTTGAACCTGACCCTATATATATATATATATATATATATATATATATATATATGTAGGGGGCCATTCAAGGGAGAACTAGTTATTTTGTGGTAACTGTAAGAACCAATGCGAGTCACATATTAAACTATAAATTAGGAAATTATTAATTTTGGTAATTTTGTTTGAAATTTAAATAAAAGGGCATTTTAGGTATTTTTAAAATCTCCCCTCTCATCTCTCATCTCTCCAGCAGATATATCGATTATGATAATGATATCACAAGAACAAATGTGATATCACTGTGATACCCCCAGTGTGATACCCAGAATACATACAAGAACAAATGTGATATCACTGTGATACCCCCTGTAAACATACAATAACAAATGTGATATCACTGTGATACCCACAGTAAAGATATAAGAACAAATGTGATATCACTGTGATACCCCCAGTAAACATACAAGAACATGATTATTTATGAAAAAGAAAACAAAAGGAAATATGTGAGTGATATGAACCTGCATATATTAATCACATGAATGGCATCAGAACACAAACATGTCATCCAAATAAATTTCTCTCTCTCCACCAATTTCAATTTTCTTTCTTCGTTTGGGAACAAAAATGGCTGAAGTTCAACCACCGGTGGACGATCAGCTTAACGGCGGCGGCGGTGGTGGTGGTGTTGCGCCTATGGTTAGTGTTCCGGCGGAACCTGTCGCCGGTCCGACCAAACGACAACGCAGACCCAACGTCAGATTAGGTGAGTTAGGAGATCAACACACCTACGATAACCATAGAAGAACGAAACAACAACAATGGAGGTACGCATCAAAAGATTCGAAAACCTCCCAAACCAGACAGCTTATGAACCTATCAGGCGGAAGCGCCATGGAATTTCACGAAACCCTAGACATATTAAAGAATTTTGAATAATATATTAAATTTATTAGCTGTAAAATAACAAATTTACCAATTTGTCCTTTTACTTTATTTTAAAAATAAAATTAATTATATTAAATGAGTGGCTCATATTGGTTCTTACAGTTACCACAAATTAATTAGTTCTTATTTGATTAAGCCCCTATGTATATATATATATATATATATATATATATATATATATATATATGAAGCATAATTTGTAAACCATCCTTATCTTGTAAACCGGGTAAACCATCGATTTCATAGATTAAATTAATGAAAATGTTTCATGAAATTGTTTATTTTGATGAAATTGTTTTATATCATTATTGTTTCATATATTTGTCTTTTTTATGTAAAAACGAAAAAGTTTCATCAAACTGAGAAAATATATGAAACAGTTTCATAAGAATGAAAAAAATACATGAAACTACATAAAAACACAAATATATGAAACAATTTCATCAAAATAAACAATTTCATGAAACAATTTCGTTAATTGAACCTATGAAATCGATGGTTTACACGATTTACAAGATAAGGATGGTTTACAAAATAGTGGGCCTCTAAATATATATATGGGAGAGATCATTTGCACACCAATTTCAACCAACAAGAGAATTTCTTTGATTTTTTGTTTATTCTAATTATAAGGGCAAATTGGTCTTTTGGTGTTTAATGCGGATATATATGGTAGTTTTATTAAGCGGATATTTTTGGATTAGCTTTAAATGTGAATCAAATAATTATGGTATTTTTTTCTTTATAATATATGATATTAATGTTTTTTAATTTAAGTTAAAAAAAATTTATCATAGATTTCGCCGGTTTCAATGTTTTTGCAGTTTTCTTCTCCGGTGTAGTAATAGGATTTTATCATGATGAAGTAGTTTCATTTAATGAAACACATGTTTATGTATTTTCATCGTGTCAAAGTTTATTAATGAAACCATATACACCATGTTCGTGAAGGTTTAAACCGTTCATCGTCTAGGTTCATCACCATGTTCATCATCATCAATTGGATTCAAGACCATGTTCATCACCATGTTTGCAGGTTCCGTTCATCACCATGTTCATCGTCTGGGTTCATCACCATGTTCATCATCATATCGGTTGGGGTTCATCACCATGTTCATCATTCATCAGTTGAGTTCATCACCATGTTCATCACCATTTTTGCAGGTTTTCGTTCATCACCATGTTCATCGTATGGGTTCATCACTATGTTCATCATCATCGGTTGGGGTTCACCATGTTCATCATCATCTGTTGGGGTTCATTGTAACATACATTTTTTAATATGCCTAACAAATGCCTTTAAATTTGTACTATTGTGTATTATATGTTTAATAAGGTGGATTATGTGTGATAACTTTGAGAGATCAAAGAGAGAAATACAAGAAATGGTTCTAGGTTTTCATAGAAAGAATGCTGCACAAGAACAACTAAAAATGAATGAAAACTAATAACCCTAGGAAGCTAATAACCCTAAACTATATACCAAGCAAAACTATACAAAAGGCCTAAATTAAACCAAATGGCAAGGCCCAGCCCATAAGGCCTCTATACTATCTAACATCCCCCCTCAAACTCATGATGCGGGAGCAAGAAGCATCGAGAGTTTGCTAACAAGGAAGCGGAAGCGAGAGATCGGGTGAGACTTCGTAAAGAAGTCTGCAAGTTGTAGAGTTGAGCTTACAAACGGTAAGGAAAGAGGGCCACGTTTGAGATGTTGGCGTGTGAAGTGGCAATCAACCTCTATATGCTTGGTGCGTTCATGAAAAACCGAGTTGTGAGCAATCTGAATGGCACTACGATTGTCACAATACATAGGAGTGGGATGGTGAAGAAAAACACCCATATCAGCAAGTAACCAACGTAACCAAATGATCTCCTTGGAAGTAGATGCCATAGCCCGATATTCAGCTTCAGTGGAAGAAAGAGAAACCACAGACTGTTTCTTACTTTTCAACGAGATAAGCGAGTCTCCCAAGAAGACACAAAAACCTGTAACCGATCGTCTGTCTGTAGGATTGCGTGCATAAGAAGCATCAGAGTATGCCCGCAGTTCCAGAGAAGATGTGGAAGATAGCAAGAGACTTCTGAACATGGTACCTCGCAGATAACGTAGAATACGCACAACAGCTGTCCAATGAGTACAAGTCGGAGCTGCAACAAACTGGCTGACAATGTGAACCGCATATGCAATATCTGGTCGAGTAATCGTGAGATAAACCAGGCTGCCAACTATAGTACGATACAAGGTAGGGTCTTTGAGGGGAGAACCATCAGTTGGTGAATATTCGACATTCAATTCAGAGGGAGAGTCCACAACACGAGTGTCAGTGAGGCGAGCTCGATCAATAATTTCAGCAGTATATTTAGATTGAGAAAGCAGATAACCTCTGGGAGAAGAAGCAACCTCAATACCCAAGAAATATCTAAGAGGTCCCAAATCTTTCATCTCAAACTGTGCAGCTAACTCTGACTTTAAGGTATGAATTCCTTGAAGATCATCACCAGTGATAATCATGTCATCAACATATAACGAAAGCAATATACGACCTGCAGAAGTATGTTTGACAAAGAGAGCAGAATCATGTTCACTAGCAGAGAATCCAAGAGACATAATAACATCAGAGAACTTTTCAAACCAAGCTCGTGGGGCCTGTTTAAGCCCATATAGAGCTTTTCTAAGCTTGCAAACTTCACCCGTTTTATGAAGAACACCGGGAGGAGGAGCCATGTATACTTCCTCATTCAAGTCACCATTCAAAAAGGCATTTCGAACATCCATTTGTGAAATATTCCATTTGCGAACAGCAGCAACGGCAATAAGAGTGCGAATTGTAGTCATTTTGGCAACCGGGGCAAAAGTCTCCTCAAAGTCCAAACCATATTCCTGAGTAAAGCCTTTAGCTACAAGCCTGGCTTTGTAACGTTCAACAGATCCATCAGATTTTGTCTTAATTTTATATACCCATCGGGAACCAATGGCACGTTTACCTTCCGGAAGAGGAACCAAATCCCAAGTATGGGTCTTTTGCAAAGCCTCAAGTTCCTCACTCATGGCATGCTGCCAAAGAGGGTTAGTAACTGCTTCTTTATAAGATGAGGTTTCAGAAAGAGAGTGTATAGAAGCTAAGAAGGAAGTAAAAGAGGGAGAGTAGGTAGAGTAAGCAAATTCTGGTAGACGAGTAGACTTACGAGTACGTTGAGATTGTCGAGGTGGATCCACATTCTCAGGTGCATCTTGAGTGACAGTAGGAGGGGGGGCAGCAATGTCAGGCATTGAAGTACCAGTAGCATGTTCGTCCGTTGGGAGAGTATCTGAAGTCTGAGTAGAGTTTACTTGCTCAACGAACGGATCAAGATTAATGACATCTGACTTTGTCAAGTTGTGTTCAGTTTTAGGAATGGAATAGAAAGGAATATGCTCAAGAAACACAACATGCCTAGAAACATATAATTTTTGAGAGGTAGGGTCAAAGCAACGATAACATTTTTGTCCTTCACCATAACCAAGAAAGACACAGACAGCAGATTTAGAAGATAATTTGTCACGTTCTACATGTGGACGAAGTACAAAGCAAGTGCAACCAAAGACACGTAGAGAGGAATAATCAGGGCAACGACCATAAAGTTTCTGAAAGGGAGAGATACCTGAGGTGATTGAGGATGGAATTTTGTTGATCAGATTGACAGCAGTAAGAACGGCTTCACCCCAGAATTGGTTAGGAACCGAAGAAGACAACAAGAGCGAGCGAGCAGTTTCAAGTATATGTCTATGTTTTCTTTCAGCAACACCATTCTGCTCGGGAGTATCTGTACAGGATGTTTGGTAACTAGTTCCATCTAAAGCAAGCAATTCACAGAATTTATTGGAAGTATATTCTCCTCCCAAATCACACCGAAAATATTTAATCACAGAATCATGCTGGGTTTTAACATATGCACGAAAACGACAATAAACATCAAAGAATTCTGAACGATGTTTCATGAGAAAAAGCCAACAAAAACGAGTACAATCATCAATGAAAGAAACATAATATCGAGACCCTCCTTTTGTAGGAAAAGGAGATGGTCCCCATACATCAGAATGAATCAAATCAAAAGGTGCAACTGACAGAGATTTGCTTAATTTAAAAGGCAAAGCTGAAAATTTTGCAAGTTTACAACCACTACAAGTAGAAATATCATGAGTTTGCAAATTTCCCAAAATTCCAGAAGAGGCCAAGTATTTTAAACGAGAAGCAGAAACATGTCCAAGGCGTGAATGCCACAAATAGAAAGTAGACGACTTAGACGACAAACGAAAAGAAGATACATCTACGGTATGAGCAACTGCTACTGGTAACCGCAACTCATCCAACACATATAAGCCCCCACGCCTACGGTCGGTCCCAATCAGCTTCTGAGTACGTGGATCCTGCACACAACAATAGTCAAGAGAAAAGAATACTTTATAACCAGAATCAAATAATTGACCAACAGACACAAGATTCAATGAGAGTTTGGAATATGATAAACATTAGGAAGAGAGAATTTTGGACCCATAATAGGACCAATGCATGCTAATGGCATAGGAGTACCATCAGCAGTAGTGACAGACAAGGATGGCATAGGTTTTACAGAAGCAAATAATTTAGCATTAGGAGACATATGAAAAGAAGCACCAGAATCTAAAATCCATGAAGTTGGATTAATACCTGATTCGTTATCAATGGACTGACCTATGGGAGAAGAGACGGACATGGCATGAGACTTAATATCAAGAAGCTTCTGGAGTTGTTCAGTTATGGAAGCAAGAGTAGGATTAGTAGTTGACCGAGATGGAGGAACGGCGGCAGCAGTGCTAACTTGAGGAGAGAAGCGATGTGGTTGTCGCGGATGACCGGACTGCATAGAAGAATTTCGACCCATAAGCTCTGGACATTGAGACTTCCAATGTCCCTCTTTCTTACAGAAGCTGCATTCATCAAATCCGACTCTTGGACGACTCTTATTCTGATTTTGAGCAGGATACCTATAAGAAGGAACAGCCATGACAGAAGGACTTGGTATAGGAAGAATACCCTTTCCAGTTTGTGTTTTCAGACGAGTTTCATCAGCTAACAACTCACTTACAACTGAATCAACTGAGGGAAGTGGGGTGCGATGCAATATGTTACTACGAAGTCCCTCAAAGTCGCTTCTTAGAGCCATAAGAAACTGCACCAATCTCTGTTCTTCCCTACGGGCAATGTAGGGTTCAAATGCACGTAAAGCAGCAGGTTCAGTAAGAGCTAACTGATCCCATAAATCTGTCATTGTTGAGTAGAAATCTTGAATACTCATATCTCTCTGTTCGAGTGCTCGGATATCAGCTTCTAACTGATATTGTTTTGCAAAATTAGACTGTGTATACAGTCTCTCAAGATGTTCCCAAACTTCCTTGCCTGTTTCATATTTGGCCAACTGAACACCAATTGAAGGTTCAACAGAATTATTTATCCAAGTGATAATTTTTGAATTCTCAACTTCCCAAGATTCAATTTCTTTTGCTCCTGTTGGTTTCACACTGGTACCATAAATATAACCCCACAATTTCTTTCCCTTCAGAAAGTTTTTCAAGACATAACTCCAATAGGAGTAATATTTCCCATCTAAACGAACACTAATGGCTTGGAGAGAATCGTTTCCAGCCATTGCAAGCGAGAAAAGTAAGCAAACTATCGAAATAAACACAGAGATTAAAGATACCTATAGCAGAGACGATTTTTGAGAAGAAGACAATGATTCTCGAACCAGAAGAAAACCGACCCAGAAGAAGATCGAACCAGAAAAGAACGCCAAAAAATATTTTCATAGAAACGAGAGAAGAAGAAACGAGATTAACCTTGCTCTGATACCATGATAACTTTGAGAGATCAAAGAGAGAAATACAAGAAATGGTTCTAGGTTTTCATAGAAAGAATGCTGCACAAGAACAACTAAAAATGAATGAAAACTAATAACCCTAGGAAGCTAATAACCCTAAACTATATACCAAGCAAAACTATACAAAAGGCCTAAACTAAACCAAATGGCAAGGCCCAACCCATAAGGCCTCTATACTATCTAACAATGTGATAATATAACTCTCTAATGAGGACTTGTATCAAAATCTTTAAGAAATATATACAGGGTTTCATAGGTTTGCAAAGGAAAAGCTTAACACCTAAGTTACAAATACGTAAAACTGCTTTTATTGAGAAGTATTTTCTGGAATATTTTTATTGGAAGTCATACATTATCTTGTTACGAACGCGTAGGTGAAAACCTCATCGAAAACGGAGGTCAAAGCGGAAAGTTATGAATTTTTAAGTGTTTGGTGGTCAAAATGGGTGTTGGGTCAACCCAACCGGGTCAAACCCGACCAAAAACGGGTTAGTGCAATTAAGTGGAGAAAATTACTTGATTTCACCTCATTTTTACTTCTACAAGCTTCTGCACCAAAGTGTGTGTGATTTCACACACCTAAAGGCAAAACCTAGCTAAATCTTGGTGAAATTGAAGAGAAATTGCAAGAAATTAAAGGGAGTATAAGGGTATAATTGGAAGCTTTTGGAGTGCCATACATATTTCGATTACGGAGTTGGAACGCGACATTCGGTTGGACGTTCGGTTGACCCATTTTGTGCACTGTGAGTTTATATGAAATACATGTTGTTAGCTTCAATCTTCCTAATCATAGAAGTATTTAGAAGTAGTGAAAAATAGGCCAAGTGAAGAAAGCCTCTTACAGAGACTCTGCCGAATTTACCGAGAGATCAAGGTCGAGAAGCTACAGAAGCTAAAGAGGCGTCCTACAGAAGCTCTGTCATACGCGCAAAGAAGACCAAAGACTCGGAATTCGGTGAAGACTGCTCTACAAAGGACCAAACCGCAGAACCTCTGTGACACTTCACAGAGCCTCTGCAGTCTTCAACAAAGACTTCAAAGATATTTATAATATCTTGCTACTGTTTCTGAACCTATTCATCAAATTGCATGGTAGCATGCCCTGTCCATCTTCAACGTGTCAAACTCTGATTGGATTCAATAGGGCTTAGTACATAATAGACGTCTACTGCATTAAATGCAATACATCACGTCCAACTGTTCATTCCATCCGTCCAACTATTCATACCGTCCGTTCTGAATAGTACCTTATGCTTTATGGTCCCCTTAGAGTAGTATATAAGGAAGACTCATGTTGAGTTCTTCAAGATCGAGAATTGAAGAGAGAAAAACATCAAGAACACATAGCTTATATACTTTGAGAGTCATATCTGTTTTAAAGCTTTGTTTACTCACTGTTCTTGATTCTGTTCTTGATATATATATATATATTCAGTAAACTTTGAGATATTATTTCCTGTTCACTGTTTATTTATATTGTGTTCTAAATCTATCAAACATATCTGTTAGTTCTTCAAATACGCTTCTACATCATACTTAAACTTGAACTAATAGATCTGATAATCTTGTTTAAACAAAACGGGAACCAACAATTGGTATCAGAGCAAAGCTTGATTTTCAATATCAAGTGATCCTCGTTTGACAACATTATTGATAGATTTCATTCTGTTAAAAAGGTTTCTGTTTTCCTATTACTCTTCGACTCATTCTGATAGAAACCATTTTACCAGGTTAGAACACCATTAAACAATTCTGGATATCAGTTTTTTTTACCCAGAAATCCTTCCAGATCTTCATATATACTTTCTGAAACCCCTGAAAAGCTCTTAAAATGACAAATACCAATAACTTTTTCACTGCTGGCTCATTAACCAAACCTCCTACTCTCCTTCGAGATGAGTATCCTCAATGGAAGATAAGAATGGTTCATTTCTTTGAGGGTACTGAAAAAATCTAGTACAATATATTTACAACCTTCCTCCTGTTCCCATGATAGTAGTACCACGATTACCAGCTACTGCTGAATCTCCTGAAATCCCTTAACATCAAAAACCGAAGCCAAAAAAAGAATGGTCAAATGAAGATAAGGCAGAAGATGAAGTTGCACAGAAAACAAAAAGAATCTTGATAATGGCAATCCCCAACGAACTTTTTCAATCCTTAGATGCATGCGAAACTGCGCACGATCTTTGGAAAGAATTAGAAAGACAGTTGGAAGGGGGTGCTAAAACACAGAAGAACCGAAGGGCACAGTACATAAATGAATATCATGCATTCAGAGCCTCTGCAACAGAATCTCTGCAAACGACGTACGACAGGTTCAACTCTCTCATAAACAAATGCAGAAAGTCTGGCATTCACAGAACCTCGGAAGAAAATAACGTCATGTTTCTAAAGAGCCTGAATGATGAGTGGCTTCAATTGTCTATGTCTTTACAAACAAACCAAGATCTAGACTCATGGACACTCTCTGATCTCTATGGAACACTAGCTGCACAAGAGCCTCAAATAGCACAGGCTAAAACAATAACCATTGCACCATACGCATTGGTTAGTAAATCAACAGAGGCTACAGAAAGACCGAGAAATGAGAGAGTAACAGAGGAGAAAAAGAAGGAGAAGAAGAAAATGGTGATGGTTGATAGCGAAGAAGACGAGCTGATAGAGGAAGAAATAACTCTTGCGTCATTAGCTAAATCATTGGCTCTATTGACAAGAGAGTTCAAAGGTAACCAAAGAAATTTTGGAAATAACAGATATAGCAGAGACAACCAGAGAGATAGACGAGATGATGGAAGAAGAGAAGAATCAAGTGACCGACAGAGGTCAGACTACAGAAATGATGACCAACAGAGGTCGAGCGACAGAAACTACAGAGGAAATGACCGACAGAGGTCAGATGACAAGGTAGGCCACACACAAGAATGCTACAAATGTGGTAAGCCTGGTCATTACGCAAACGAATGCCGAACAGAGAAAGGTGGAGATCAACAGAAGTCCGACGATCGAACTGGAAACACCTCTCAAGGTTGTTTCAACTGCGGCAAGCCAGGCCATTTCGCAAAAGAATGCAGAAGTAGACAAAATCGCCCACAGAAGGACTCAGCTTTTTACAAAAAGAAGGCTGAATATTATGCGCAAAAATCTCTAATGGCGAACAAAGGGCATTCTGAAGCAAACAAGGAGGACTTCGAGTCAGACTCTACCTCTGATGATGAATTCACCACCAATGCCCTGTTCTGTGGCATGGCAGAAGTCGACTCCGGCACTGACATTGAGGTATCCATTTCAAACTCTACCTCTTGTACTAAATCTGTAGATAATGATTCGATTAAACTTAACATTGAACTGATTGAACTAAAAGAGATAAATGAAAGCATTCAGAAAAGACTCACCTTTAATGAGAGATAAGTAAGGCTTCTCACTCAAGAAAAAGCCAAAATTTTTGAAGAAAAGGAAAGAGTAGAAAAATATTGGAGCAATAATATAGATCCTTTAAAAAGGAAAATTTCTGAATTAACCTCTGCTTTAAAAATCAAAACAAAAGAGCTTTCAGTTTCTAGGAGTGAAACAACTACATAAGAGCTCTCAAAGAATACTTTCAAAAAGAGAGAGAGGTACTTTGGCAAGATCTACTCAGAAGAGAAGTTTTACTTAAAAACTATAAAGATGCACAGAAGGTGTATGAGAAAGTAAACTCACAAATAGGAAGACGAGGTATAGGGTACGATGATATTACTCTAGGTGTTGAAGGCAAAAGACTTAAACCTCTGTCTTCTCTGTTTGTGATAGGAAAAACAAATAAACCAATTTTTCCAAACTTACTCTCTGTAAGTAAAAGGGTTAAAATCTCTGTAGAACCTCACTTGAGGAAACATACGAAGATGATCAATGTGTGGTTTGAAAACACAGATTCATCATCTTCAACCTCTGTCAATAGAGGAATCAAACCAAAGAAATATCTGAAAACACAAGATCAGATTGGTATCTTTAAGTTTGGTAAACCAGAGACTCAAACACAGGTCGCTTTTGTCTGTATGATAAATGTCGAAAAGAAATTATCTACAAAAGCTCCTGAGTTTAAACCCATCTTTTCAGAAGAAAAACATAAAGAATCAATTGAAAAAGAAATTTTGGAAGTTTTGAAATCAATTGTTTTAGAAAATCTCTGTACATCTTCTATAGATCAAATTCTCGCTGAAGAGATCTCATCAGAAACCTCTGCTATCTATGAAAGTTATTCTACAGAGGAAGAAAGCTCGTACGATACATGCTCAGAAAATCCAGCCTCTGTCGAAAGAGATGACTCAACCTCTGTATATGAGGACGATTCATCCTCTGACGACTCAGAGACTGATTCTAAATCAGGGATAATTCACTGTGACACAGAGGATGTTAAATTCTCCTCTGAGGTTCTTAACAGAACAATTTCTCCAAAAGAGAAAATCACAGAGATACCTATCTGTCCAGATTTTCTCAAAATGTGTATACAAGTCAAAACCTCTACAGAGCTTGATAATCTGAAAAAGGCCTCTAAAAATCCTAAAAGCTCAAAATTTTCAAAACCTTTAAAGCAAATTAAAGAGAATCCCACTTGGCAACAAAAGGGAAAAAGGCCTGAAGCTAACAAATATTTTTCCTCTGTGACAGTGAAGAAAGATGTTCACCACAGAAGAGACTCACAGAAGGCACGACCTAAACAAGACTTTTGCAAACAACAATCTAGTATTCATAGATCTTCTTGTAATAGGAAATCTAATGTTAAGAAAGAATGTAATGCCTCTGTGGTTCAGTTCAATAAATTCAATGAAAAGTTCAAACAAATCACGTCTCATATTAAATACTGTCATTGCTTTGATCTTATGTTCAAATTGAATAATCACTTCTCAAGTCCAGATTGCTTACTCTCCACTAAAATTCAAACTCCAAAGTCAGAACCTAGAGAGAAACAATCTGATTTTTCTACAAAAGATAAAATGTATTTCAAGAATGCTAAGGCAAACTTGAAAAATTCTAACAATATTGGACCCATATGGATATGGGTACCTAAGTCTCTGTGATTGTCTTACAGAAGCGGTTTGTGCCAATTTGGTATCTTGACTCCGGATGCTCAAGGCACATGACTGGCGACAGAAGTTTACTATCCACGTACAAAGAAACACACGATGGTGGATCTGTAACTTTTGGAGACGACAAGAAGGGACACATCAAAGGCTATGGAGTCATACAGAAGGAAAACGTCTCTGTATACAAAGTTGCATATGTGAATGGCCTTAAACACAACCTACTCAGTGTAAGTCAACTCTGTGATACAGGATTCGATGTGTTATTCAAAATAACTTTCTGCTCTCTGCAAAGTGAAGACACAGGAATGGAACTTCTGCGAGCCGAATGAAAAGGTGATCTATATCTGATGAATTTTTGTTCAACAACCAAGGACAAAGTTTTCCTTGTAGCTTGCGAAAGTAAAGAAGCCTGGTTATGGAATAACAGGTTCTGTCACTTGAACTTTCACACATTAGATAAACTGGTAAAACTTGATCTAGTTAAAGGTTTGCCTAATGTTAAATTTAATAAGGATCACTTGTGTTCTGCCTGTGAAATGGGAAAACTCAGAAGAGCTTCCCACAGAGGCAAAACAGATGTGTCTTGCACTAGACCTCTGTACATGCTTCATGTTGACCTCTGCGGTCCCATTGCCATACAGAGCCTAGGTGGCAAGAAATACATACTTGTCTTAATTGATGAGTATTCGCGTTTCACATGGGTTGAATTTATTCGAAAGAAATCGGATGTTCCAATCATCTTGATTAATCTAATGAAAAGAATCCAAGTTCTTTATGAATGCAGAATACAGAAGTTAAGAAGTGACAATGGCACAGAATTTAAAAACTCTGTCATTGAAGCCTATCTTTCTACAGAAGGAATATCACAGAACTTCTCTGCAGCACGCACTCCACAGCAGAACGGCGTAGTCGAAAGGAAGAATTGAACGCTCGTGGAGGCAGCAAGAGCTATGCTATCAGCATGCGGATTACCGATGAACTTTTGGGAAGAAGCGATTTCTACCGCATGTTATACACAAAATCGTTCAACCATTGTGAAAAGACACCTCAAGACTCCTTACGAATTGATCAACAAAAGGCGGCCAAACATCAAATTTTTTCATGTGTTCGGATGTAAATGCTTTGTTTTAAACGACAGAGATTCAAGAGGAAAGTTTGAGGTAAAAGCTGACGAAGGCAAATTCATTGGATACTCTGCCACTTCCAAAGCCTACAGAGCATTCCTTACAAGATCTCGCAAAATCGTAGAAAGTATCAATGTTTCTTTTGATGATTCATTCCAAATGACTTTTGAGCAAATCAGTTCAGAACTCGAACTTAAAAGGGAAACCTCTGACATCTCGCAAACGAAAGAAGACTTAAATCTTCTATTTTTAGAGATGTTCCACGATGACATTCTGTTGGAACCATCAGAGTTTCTGAAGAACCATCCTCTGTCGGACAAAATCCTACAGGTATGACTCTAACTGGTCCAAATAATGCTTCATCTTCTTCTGTAAATACTACAGATGCAAATGCCGAAGAAGAAAATGCAGAAGATGAAACATAAAAAAAACGACCACAGAAGCTGCTGAAAAACAAACTCCACAATCCACAGAAGAACCAATTACAGAGGAAATTGAGGACCAAGACTATACGTCCTCAGAGGAACAAACTCCACCACTCATACCAATCATTCCACAAATGGTAGAATCTTCTACCAAGGCAAGAAGAACGACAGAGGCTATACAAGAAGAAGATCCACAAGAAGCTTCTGAAGAAATGTTCGATGACATTGATGACCATCTTCCACGCACCACTCAGTGGACAAAAAGCCATCCTCCAAGCCAAATAATTGGAGAACCTTCTGACTCAGTAAAAACCAGGTCTGCCACTGCTAATTTTTGTTTCTTTACAAATTTTATTAGTGTGATAGAACCAAAGAAGATTTCTGAAGCCCTAGATGACCCAAACTGGGTAGACGCCATGCAAGAAGAACTTCTGCAGTTTGAGCGTAACAGAGTATGGACTTTAGTACCTCTGCCACGAGGGAAACAGGCCATTGGGACTAAGTGGGTCTACAGAAATAAGAAGGATGAAGATGGAGTGGTCATCAGAAACAAAGCACGATTGGTGGCCAAGGGTTATAGACAAGAATAAGGCATAGATTACGATGAGACTTTTGCTCCTGTTGCACGGCTCGAAGCAATAAGAATATTCTTAGCCTTCGCAGCTCATAGAGGTTTTAAAGTCTATCAGATGGACGTAAAATCAGCTTTTCTCAACGGTGAAATCCAAGAATAGGTTTACGTAAATCAACCACCAGGGTTTGAAAGCTCAAAATTCCCAAGGCATGTATACTACCTTGAAAAGGCTCTGTACGGACTGAAACAGGCTCCAAGAGCATGGTACGAACGACTTTCTACCTTTCTTCTAGTAAATGGCTACAACAGAGGTACAACAGATACTACCCTATTCTATAAACGTAAAAACAGTGAAATAATGCTTGTACAAATCTATGTGGACGACATAATTTTTGGGTCTACTAATACAGAAGAGTGCAAAAGTTTTGAAAAACTCATGCACAGTGAGTTTGAAATGAGTATGATGGGAGAATTAACATTCTTCCTCGGACTCCAAGTCAAACAAACATCAGAGGGAATTTTTATAAATCAGGCCAAATATTTCTCTGACATTCTTTTCAAGTATAGCCTCTCTGATACCTCTGCAATGAAAACTCCAATGGCCACTGGAAATAAGTTATCCTTAGATCTAGATGGCATATCTGTAGAATGCACTCTCTACAGAGGCATGATTGGATCTCTGTTATACTTAACTGCAAGCAGACCTGACATTATGCATTCCACATGTCTTTGTTCACGTTATCAAGCAAATCCTAAGAAATCACATTATGATGATGTTAAAAGAATCTTTAGATACCTAAAGGGGACCAAAAATCTTGGTCTCTGGTATCCACAGAACTCTGGCTTTTGTCTTAAAGCTTATACAGATTCAGACTATGGAGGATGCATGCTCGACAGAAAGAGTACCTCTGGGAGTTGTCAATTCCTAGGCGGTAAACTAGTCAGTTGGACCTCCAAAAAGCAGAACTGTGTATCAACATCTACGGCAGAAGCTGAATACGTTGCTGCTGCTAGCTGTTGTTCTCAGGTTCTATGGATGAAGACTCAGCTAAAAGACTACGGCCACATTCTATTCAAAATACCCATCTTCTGTGATTCCAAAAGTGCCATTGCCATCTCTGCCAATCCTGTGCAACATTCCAAAACCAAGCATATCGATATAAGGTACCACTTCTTGAAACATCATGTTGAACACGGTACAATCGAGATGCATTTCGTGCCAACAGAATATCAACTTGCAGACTTATTCACCAAAGCCTTAGACGAGAAAAGATTTAATTTCTTGGTGGGTAAGTTAGGAATGATTAATATGATGTGAAAATCCTCTGTAAGTATAGCTTTATCTTCTGTAAATAAGTATATATTTCTATTTTTATTGCTTTGATTGATTTATTTCTGTATGTAAATTCTCAATCTTAAATAGTTCTTGATATCACAGAGCTTCTGTAAGTCTGCTCAGAACCTCTGACGACCTCCACAGAACCTCTGGAAAAACAAGACCTATGCTCAATACAAATCTTATCATTCTTTGATCCAATCATAGATCAAGGGGGAGCAAAAGGAAAATTCCTGATCTACAGAGGTGATTAGATCAAGGGGGAGCAAAAAGGGACCCTGAAATGATCTACAGAGGTCAAACTTTCAATGGGAAGCCAAAGAAGAATGTCGATGAATCTATATCGACAGAAGTCAGACATCACTGCCGAGAAAAGAAGAACCAAAAATGTATGTCTCTCGTACAAAAAGTTGTTGAAAACAGTTTTCTGGGACACAAATTGTCAAATATGTCCTAAATATACTGTGGATAACATTTCAAAAATCAAAAGATCAAAAAGTTTCATAAAATTTGAGTTATGAGAAATTTGAGGTCATAGAGCCTCTGCTGAGCTCAACAGAGGGTCTGCCAGAAATATGCTCTGAGATCACAAATTAACCCTCTATCGATCTTTTGGAATGTTATCTCGGAAACCGAATACATACACCATGACCTTCACGAACAAAACTTTTTCCATAACAGTTTTCTCGGACACCAACTTTCAAATATGTCCGAAAAACATCTCTTAAAACATATCAAAAATTGGATGATCAGAAAATTTAATAGAATTTTTGTTATGAGATTTTTTCCCTCATAGAGCTTCTGCTGGCCCTCACAGAGCTTCTGCAAGTTCCCACAGAGCCACAAAACCTCTGCGAGTAAAAAATCTTAACTAAAAATCCTATTGATCCTCTCCAGTGCCTTTGCAAACGTTTTGGTTAAAGAAGAACCCACGGAAGTCATGATAACAATAAGATATATGAGAAAGGGATAAACATCAAGATTTTCAAAATCACAGAGCTTCTGTAAACCACAGAAGTTCTGTCAATCTGTTACTTGGGCATTTCTGTAGTAATAACGGTTACTTTTACTGAGAGTGAATCTCATGTGGCTAAGAACAACCCCACGCGCCTAGCATTAATGGGCCGCGCACGACGTCCTGTCATCCTCTGACATGGCCTACGTGTCCCATTTTTATTGGGCGTACATGGAACGTTTTCTGTGGAAAGTTGAACCCGCCGTTCTAACTTGTGTACGGATTCCAAATTTTAATCCATTGCCATATATTTTACTCTTTCGAATTCTACCGTTTTACCCTTCTATAAAAACCAAGCTTACCCTCTCATAAACTTTTTACAAACCCTGCAAAAACTTCCAAGTATCTTATTCTCATTACCAATGGCTTCATCTTCTCAAGCTATCTCCCCTGCACACTCTCCGGCGAACTCACCAGAACATTCACCTGCTCATTCTGAACATTCAGAAAACCCCCACCATGCCAAAAGTATTGAACTAGAAGATTCCGGCGATTCAGCAGAATTTGCTCCGACCACACATCTTCAAAACTTCATAGCAAAGGATCATTTCGAAAAGGTACTACCAATCAAATCCAACAATTGCTATTTGGTCCCCTCACCCACTGCTTTCGGCGAAGCCCATGCCATTCTTCTAAACATAATGGAAAATCATATCCTCTTCCCTCTACTCTCAAGAACCCCAAACAAAATTCCAGTTAGATATTTGAACCAGTTTTGGCAAAGTTGCCGATTTGATAAAGATGATTCTCTTATCAAAGGGTACATTTCAAGACCTGACAAATCTGAACATTTGGAAATCAAGTTCAATAGAACAATGTTCTCACTTGAATTCAACCTACCAACAAGGGGTCTTCTTGGATTGAAGAAATATGCAGAGCAACCAACAGACGACGAGATCTGTCGTTTCGTATAAATGCTTGGGTACAACACCCAACTGAGGAAGAGAAATGACTTCCGCAGAGGCAGATTACCACCTCTGTGGAACACCTTGTTCTCAATTCTTAACAGATGCCTGACAGGGAAGATAGGCAGTATTGACCAGAGCTCACATCAGATATTAACCATCATGTATGGGGTTTACTATGATCTCCCACTGGATTACGCGACCATAATGATGCAAGAGATCATCAACACCATCGACAGAAAGAACAACGACAGAAGGGTCAAAGAGAAGGATCCTAACTTTCTACCACCTCTGCAATTCCAAAGAATAATGGGAGTTTTGTTCGAACCTCTGTTGCTGATACAGAACTGGCCAATGGAAGGGCCAATTCCCAAACTGTTCCCAATGAACAAAAATACCCCCACTGATCATGTAGATGGCTACACACACTGCAGACCTTTGTCAAAGAACCTTCTGAGGTATGCCACGAATAAAACCCTTAAGAAAGAGTACATACGCGATCATAGTACTCCAAAACCGAGTCCTATGACACACCCGCGTTTAGGTGTCCCCCTAGGAACAATGATTGCAGAACCTCTTTCCACTCAAGAATAAAAAGATCACAAACTAGCAAAACACATGGCTATTCAACTTAGCTTCTTAGCCAAACGTGCAGAGCTCATGGGAAAGAAGTCCTTTTCGAAATCTTCTACCTCTACTCCAAAATCAAAGAAGAGGAAAACTGAAGAAGGCACCTCCACAAGCGCTGCAGAAGATCAACATTTACCTCCTCATGTCACAGAATTTGGCTCCACTACTCCTCCCTCTTCTCCAAAACAGAAGAAGAAAAGAAAATCGAAAACCACAGAGGAAGGGGCACCAAAACCTAAGAGGAGGAAAACCAAAAAGAAGCATGGGAAATCACTTGAAAAATTGGTTACCATAGAAGAAGAAGCAATCGCAGAAGAAAGAACTGCAGAAGAAGAAAATGCAGAAGTAGAAATGACAGAAGAGGGATATCAATCACCCTATCAATCCCCAGATCGATTTACTCACCAAGGAAACTTAAACGATTTCCTACAGAACCCTGACATTGCCCACACTCTAAATACAACAGGATGGACGGCACAACCACTCGACCACCACTCCCCAGAAGAACAATACTTCTCTATTTCTGGCATTGACACACATCTGCAAGAAGATGATCAAACACCCAGAGATCAATTAGCTGAGACACCTGTTATTCTACAGAACCCCTTCATTCAACAAGGATTGGACATCCACAGAAGGAGTCCAAGCCCAGCTTCAGAAGAAATAGAACAAACAGAAGCTGAGTGGAATAGAGATGAAGTAACAGAGGCTTTAGAGAAAATAATAGAAAAAGGAAAAGAGGCCGAATTTGTACAAGAAGAGGGATTTGAAACAAGGGAGACAAGAATGGTGGTCTCAGAGGTAGATTCAGATGAAGAAGAAGCTGTCTGGATACGAAAAGGTCTCTAGCATCCACATGTCATGAGATTATACGGCTCTCATCAAATGTACGGCTTCTTAGGCACAGAGCAAGGAACTTCAACAGAAGCTAGGGAAGAAGCACCAAGCCATCGGATAGCTACAGAAGCTGAAATGGTAGAAAATGATGTAGTGCTTGGATGCTTAACAGAGGAAGAAACAAGAAAAGATGCCTGGATTAATAGAGGCACACAACCAAAACCAACTCACAGTGCAACCCACACATCTAACTCCGCAGGTCTAGCTGCAGAAGAAGTTACTGAAAAAGAGCAGCACAGCTCGATCCAAACCCAACCCATCCAGCCAGAAGTCACTCTTTCGACTTCTGCGCCCACAGAAACCGGGGAATCCATTCCTAGGGAGTCTCCTCAAAGAGACTCACCTATTGTTCGTGATCAATCGCCCCAGATCACACTAGAACACCCTACAGAGGAATTTGTTTCCTCTGCCACGCACAATATAGGGCCAACACTTCTTTCAGAGAGAAGTAGTGAGCACAACGACGAAGAGACTCTAGACAAGTCTCCGAGTCAACAGAAGGATAATCTAGTACCCACCTCTGAGGTAGATCTAGACAATGTCATTCACAGAACTTCTGTAGAGTCTGAAGCACTAGATGCTTCTGCTCGAAGATCAGATGGAAATCCTTCCACCCCCATCGTACAAACAAGGGTGAACGAAGGTGTCCGAGGAGCAGGGACTCACTCTAGAGACGAATGTGTTCCTCCAGAGGTTACACCAGGGACACAAGTATCAAGGGATGAGTTCCAAACCCCTGTCACCTCTGTGAACCAAACCATGAAAGAGTTGCAAAGCTCTTTCACATCTTTTGCAGAGAAAACATCAACGGCCTTGCTAAATCTGAACACCAAAATGGACAATCTGTCCACAGAGTTGAAAACGGCCATCACAGAGATGAAATCTTCTGCTCAAACAACTGCCACAACTACAGCCACTTCTGCTGCTAAAGATTTTGGAATAGCTGCAACCACTGCATTCAAGGAATCAGTCAAACATTTCCTTGAACAAATGAACAAGCAATCCAACAAATCACAGAGCATCTCACCTACAGAACTACATAAGACTCTGCAAAACGTTCAAGAAGAGGCAATGCGCAACACTACAATGATGCAGCCAAAAGATTACATGACCAGAGCACAGCTGACAGAGCTCGGGCAGAATGTCATAAACCAGGTCACAGAAGTCATTGTCTCATTCACTACTGCAAATGCCAACTACGTCAAAGAATTCAGAAAATGTGTCGGCAGAATACGCTTCAAAACAGAAGCAGAGCTTGCAACTCTAATCGGCCTCTGTGATGATGTATGTGCAAAGTTGATGGCCACAAGAGCAGAACTACCAAAGAAACCCAAAGCTTCCTGCAGAGCAGAGGGTACTTCTGATAAGAGTCAGGATGACTCTGATGATGACCATCCTGGTCCATCAGATCATCCTGAGGGGGAGAATATAAGGGAGAAAGCTACGACCAGAGGACTACAAGCTCCACCAATCGCAGCAGAACCAATCAGCCAAGCCCCTCCAGAACAAACCCAAGATCAAAAGACCACAGAGACAACACCCATCTCTGTGGAATCAACTTCTGAAGAAACCAATATTCCAGAAGCTGATCAGCAAACCACAGAGGCAACAACCACCCCTGTGGTAATCAACTTGGAAGAAAGACCTTCAACAGAATCAACAGAAAAACCCCAAACCATACCAAGAAGAAAGTTGATTACCACCAAAGCAAAAAGAGCAACGACCTCTGCTTCTTCTATTCTGAGAAAGATGCACAATACAATGTCTGATCGAATGTCGCAGAGAGAAGAAGAAAGGCACAGGTTCATTTTAGCTTTCCGAATGGGAAGAAGATTCGACACACCTCAATCCACAGAAACCAAGCTCACAGAAGAAGTCACAAAAGAACCTCCCACAGAGGTTACAGAGCAAAACAAGCCAACAGAACCAACGCCACATAAGTCCTCTCAAACACAAGTGTCAAAACTTACAGAGGCAACCCCCATCATTCCAACAGAAGCACCAACAACCAAACCTACAGAAGCAACAGCTTCTGCACCTCCAAAAGCCAAAGACAAGGGAAAGGCAAAAATGACAGAAGAGCCCAAGAAAAAGAAATCAGTACCCAATCCTACAGAAAAACTGATGAAAAGCTCCTTTGATGCCTTTCAAACTCCAAAGCCTGAAGAAGAGGACTGGGCATATGGATTGAAGCCTCTATCAGACATTCCTCTATCAGGAAGAGCTGCAGAAGTTGTTCAACAGATGGAGAGTCTCAGAAGACGAGTACCACCACATTGTCCAACATACGAAGAAATGGAAGAAGTGGTGTACAAATATCTCTACAAACAACCCTTTCAGAACCTCCATCCAACAGACCAAATCACAAATCCGAACATCAGAGAAGAATTTGTGAACATCTTCTGCAGAACAAAGCCAAGAACCAAAGCAGAAGTCTTCTCAATTCATAAAATCAAAAAGGTAATCTTCTGCAGATTCTCCTTCACAAGAACCTATCCAAGAGTCAGGTACAATCTTTACAGAGTCAAAAGGGTAAACAATTCAGAAACCACCTTCGCTGATGCTGACATAAGGAATCTGAATCCCTATGATCTACATGAACTTCTGCAATGGACAAAGGACAACTACAACACAGAGCCAAACACCAGAGCCTATCAAGTGTTGAGAAAATCAATGAGGGAAAAGCTTCTGATCTACAGTATGATAGCTTTTCAACTGGGAAAGGATCTTGGTCTCAAACATCTGAATTTACGACCACCAGAGGATCGCTGCCCACCCAACGCCGTGCCCAACTCAATCATTACATAACCAAGATTCGGGTTAGTATTTCAAAACCCACAAGGCGAAGTCAAACTGTTTGTGTGCATGGACTGTCAGAAGATGCAACTAGTACTCTGAACAAGTTCAGAGCAAGCCTTGTAAAATACAGAGATACAGAGAAAATGAATAGAGATGCTGCAGATACTTTCATCAGAGAGATTAATGCCACAATCTGCCTAAGAGAACTCTGCATCAGTTTCTACAAAGAGATCAGAAGAATCGGAAGAGACAACAGAAGCTACAACGATTTCAAAGATGCCAAAATCTGATTCTCAAACCTCAAATCTCTGCAAACCAAGTCAAAGTCTATCTTTCATTGTACTCAAATGTAAAATGCCTCTGGCATATTTCTGAATGAAAGAACTTTCGAGGTATTGTTTAACCTCTGTCTTATCTAACTTAGCCTAACTAAACTCAAGTTCAATTTTTTATTTTTCACTACTTAGGGGGAGATTGTTAGCTTCAATCTTCCTAATCATAGAAGTATTTAGAAGTAGTGAAAAATAGGCCAAGTGAAGAAAGCCTCTTACAGAGGCTCTGCCGAACTTACCGATAGATCAAGGTCGAGAAGCTACAGAAGCTAAAGAGGCGTCCTACATAAGCTCTTTCATACGCGCAAAGAATACCAAAGACTCGGAATTCGGTGAAGATTGCTCTACAAAGGACCAAACCGCAGAACCTTTGTGACACTTCACAGAGCCTCTGCAGTCTTCAACAAAGACTTCAAAGATATTTATAATATCTTGCTACTGTTTCTGAACCTATTCATCAACTTGCATGGTAGCATGCCCTGTCCATCTTCAACGTGTCAAACTCTGATTGGATTCAATAGGGCTTAGTACATAATAGACGTCTGCTGCATTAAATGCAATACAGCACGTCCAACTGTTCATGCCATCCGTCCAACTATTCATAACGTCCGTTCTGAATAGTACCTTATGCTTTATGGTCCCCTTAGAGTAGTATATAAGGAAGACTCATGTTGAGTTCTTCAAGATCGAGAATTGAAGAGAGAAAAACATCAAGAACACATAGCTTATATACTTTGAGAGTCATATATGTTTTAAAGATTTGTTTACTCACTGTTCTTGATTCTGTTCTTGATTTATATATATTCAGTAAACTTTGAGATATTATTTCCTGTTCACTGTTTATTTATATTGTGTTCTAAATCTATCAAACATATCTGTTAGTTCTTCAAATACGCTTCCGCATCATACTTAAACTTGAACTAATAGATCTGATAATCTTGTTTAAACAAAACGGGAACCAACACATGTTTATGTGTACTCATATGTATATGCATTTTTTGTTTGCGTTAGTTGTGTTTCATGTTTTCGTAAGGTGTGACATGTGTAAGTCCCTCTAATTCCTGTTTGTATTCTGTATGATCGTTCCGCTATGTCGGTCGAGTCCGGATCTACGACTGTTTTTTGGTCTCTTGGTAAACTGTGAATATGGGTACTACTTCGTGTGGTACGCTGGAAAGCGATATATGTCCACGTATCCCAGGGAGACGGAGGTTGGGTGGCATACCGGTTCGTTGTACTCACGTATCTCGTGTGTTAGGAGACAAGTGTGAGTACTATTCTTCACGTACCCGGTAGATGAAGGTGGGAGTGGTGAACCATTCTTGATATTTTATAATTGATTCATGATATGCTTACGTGATACGGTACTTGAGCCATGTGATAGGTGTTCGTATGGAACGATTGACATGTCGTTGTCGAGTTTGTTGGTAAGAGTGTATGTTGTTGTTGAACTTATGATGTATTTATTTTGATATTGGTATGTTATGTTTATGATTTTAGTAAGTCTTTTGGGATGTATTCATGGAATTCTTTGAGTTGTTAGTCTTCGATGTTATAATAGCTTTTCGTTTCGAGATTTCGTTTCATTCTTCAGGTAATCATGTACTTTCATATAGAACTCACTAAGCTTTGTAGCTTACCCGTTATTGATTAATTTGTTTTCAGGGAAAAGGATTGTAGACAAAGGGAAAGATAAGGAAGCATAGTTCGGGTGTTGGTACAAGTGTCGGTTTAGCTCTTTTGGGTATTTTGGTACTTGCTTTTGGTGGTTATATATATGTATGTATTCTATCGGGTAGATATGTCCCCGGTTGATTATAAGTAAACTTCTGGATTGTAAATCTTAAACTTTTGGGTTGGTTTATGTTTGGAAAAACAAATACAAAATGGATAAAACGTAACAATTAAAAGCAGACATTCGGAATTTTATTAAAATTTATATCCCGTATATTTTGGTGGTTTTAAAGTTTGATTATTTTGGATATTAAACGGTAAAATGGACATTAGTGTAATCTCGGTGTTACAATATGGTATCAGAGCAGTAGTTTAAGTGAACTAGGTATCAATAAGTGGTACTTAGACTTAAACTTAGCATTGATGTTGTATAGTAACTAGGTGATAATTATACGGGATATGGACCGCTAGGAGAGACCCAGGTTGGGTAGGCGACCAGGAATAGGATATTATTTAAACTTTGCGCATTATAAATTTTTCAGTGCGATGTCCGATGGCGACCCCGCCAGTCACACCCCATCAAATCCTGATGTTGGAAAGAATGCTCCAAATTTTCCCTTGGATGACGATGAGACGCCGTTGTCTCCTCGAGGTGAACGATTGATGAGAAGGCTCACGACATTCATACAACAAGGTATGGAACAACAAAAGTACGATGTTGAGAAACAAGCAACCGATAAAGGAAAGGAAAAGAAAAGGTCACGGGCAACACGTCAAAGCCCAAAACCAATCGTGTATCTTTTAAAATGTTCCATAGCGGTGGTGCCACAGAATTCAACGGATTCACTGATCATGTGATGGAAATTCAATGGCTACAAAATACCGAAAAGGTGTTCCGGATCACACGGGTCTGGAACGAGGATAAAATGAACTACGCGACTACTATGTTCACCAATCGGGCTTTAACTTGGTGGGATGCTACATATGAGTCCCTGAGCGAGGATGTGAGGGATAATATGACGTGGGAGTCGTTAAAGACTCGATTTCATGATAAATATTGCCCGGCGGATTTACAGATTGGAGAAGGAGTTCTTGGAGCTAAAATAGGGAAATTTGTCGGTGATTGAATATGAAACACAGTTCAATCAGAAGGCACGATTTGCCTTACGATTATTGACATCAGAACGCGATTGAATTGCTCATTTCATAGAAGACTGTGAAGGGAGATCAGAGACTTTGCTGCAAACCGTGATATCTTTGACTTTAACAGAGTCGTGGAATATGCTCGACGAAGCGAGCATGACTTGACGAGACATGATGATAATCCGATCCCCTGATAAAAAATAGCGTTTGAGGGAGCATCGTCAGTACCCGTTCACCGACGATCTCGTTTCTCCAATATGAGGAGAACCCATTCTCAGACTACTCCACAAGCATCGTCACAGGCTTTTTGTCTACATGTATACTTGTAAATTGAATAAATATCGAATGTAAACTAACTGTGATCTTTTATAGCCAAATATGCCACGAGATTGCTGGAGATGTGGCAAGACACACCACGATCAGTATGATATTGACCGGTTTGTGGTCAAATGTTTATGTTGTGGCGAGACGGGCCACGTCCGTACGAATTGTCTTCAGAGGGAAAAAACATGTTATTCTTGTTGCGTTTTGGGTCGTCGACAACGGGATTGCCCCCGTATGAAACAGTATGAAAGTAAAGTGTTTGTACAACGACCGGTGACTATCGGTACTTCCATTCAAAAGGAGGAGGTACCCAAAGCCAGATCTCGTGCATTTTAAATTACTGCATAAGGGTTTCATCCGACTGAGCACTTCACCCTAGGGTTCCCCGGTCTTATTCGTGAAGAAGAAAGATGGTTTCTTCCGGATGTGCATAGATTACCGGGATCTGAACATGGTAACCATCAAGAATAAATACCCTTTACCGCGTATTGACGATCTGTTTGACCGGCTTCCAGGAGCAAGTTACTTCACCAAGATTGACATGAGATCGGGACACCATCAATTAAAGGTACGTGAGGAGGATGTACCCAAGACAGCTTTTCGTACCCAATATGGGCACTACAAATTTCTGGTTATGTCATTCAGTTTGACGAATGCACCGACAACATTCATGGACTTTGTGAATCGAGTGTCTCGTATGATGCTCGATAAGTCTGTCATTGTATTTATTAACGACATATTGGTGTACTCTAAGACGGAAGTTGATCATGCTACACATCTTCGGGAGATGTTGGAATTATTGAGAATGGAGCGGTTGTATGCTAATTTTTCAAAATGCGAGTTTGGGCTCCGATGGGTACAAATCTTAGGACATACGATCTCTTGTGATGGAGTTTCTGTGGATCCATCCAAGATCGAGGCGATACAGAAATGGGAACAACCCAAGAATGCCTCTGAAGTTAGTAGTATTCTCGGTCTAGCGGGTTATTACCGACGGTTCATATGGGATTTCTCAAAGATCGTCGTACCTCTTACTTCTCTTACCCGCAAAGACGTGAAATTTGTTTGGGCCGAAGCTCAAGAAAACACATTTCAAACTTTTAAAGATTGTCTAACACATGCGCCAGTTCTTGCCTTACCTGAGGGCAATGATGACTTTGTGGTATATAGCGACGCATCAAAGTCGGGCTTGGGTTCTTTATTAATTCAACGAGAAAAGGTGATCGCTTATGCTTCACGGAAAATGAAGGAATATGAATGGAATTACCCGACTCATGATCTTGAGTTGGCCGCAGTCGTGTTTGCTCTTAAACTGTGGTGTCATTATCTATATGGCACAAAATCAACTATACACTAACCATAAGAGTCTGAAGTACATCTTCGATCAACAAACTTTGAATATGCGACAACAACATGCCATGGAACTAATCAAAGACTACGACTGTGAAATCCTATATCATCCAGGAAAAGCCAACGCAGTGGCAGATGCTCTTAGCCGGATGGCGTATGTAGGATCGCTTTGCTATGCCATCTCTCACGTATCATTTCAGTCTACACTTGTAGATGATATTTAAAAATGGCAAAGTGAAGCTTCGAAACCAGAACATGTTAAATCGGAGTGCATGGTTAGTTACATGGATTCCTTATCTGAAGATAGTCGTGGTCTTAAAGTCTTTAAGGCCAGAATATGGGTTCCAAGACTTAGAGGTTTACGAGAGATTTTTTTGACGGAGGCACACAAGTCGAGGTTATTCGTTCATCCTGGAGGTACAAAGATGTATCATGATCTACGTAAGGATTATTGGTGGCCGGGAATAAAGAGTGATATCGGTCGATTCGTCGAGCAGTACGTTACTTGTGTGCAGGTGAAGGCAAACATTAGAAACTGTATGGGAGTTTACAGCCTCTCGATATACCTATATGGAAGTGGGAGGAATTGACTATGGACCTTGTGATGAAACTATTGAATACTTCTCGACAACATGATAGCATCTGGGTTATCGTGGACCGGTTGACGAAGAGTGCTCATTTTCTTCATGTTTGAGAATCCTACTCGATGGATCGATGGGCACAATTATACATTGATGAGATTATTGCCCGACACGGTGTACCTTTGAAGGTAATCTCGTATCGTGGTTCTCGCTGCATTTCTAACTTTTGGTCCGCCCTACAACGCGAATTAGGGACGCAGATCGCACTCAACACCGTGTATCATCCACAGACCGACAACAATCCGGCGTATGATCCAAACTCTTGAAGATATGTTACGTGCCTGTGTTCTAGAGTTCGGTGGAAGTTGGGATACTCACTTACCTCTGATTGAGTTTTCATATAACAATAGCTACCACCCGACGATTAGGGAGGCTCCTTTCAAGGCTTTGTATGGACGTAGGTACCGTATGCCTCTCTGTTGGCAGGAAACGGGAGAAACGATGCTAGACGGTCCCGAATTGATACAAATCACTCATGACAAAATCCAGGTTATACGGGAAAGAATGAAAGTCGCACAAGTCTGACATAAATCCTATGATGATCGACGCCAAAGACCGATTGAATTTGTCGTTGGTGATATGGTTATGCTTAAAGTTTCGCCGTGGAAAGGGGTGTTGAGATTCGGGAAGCAAGGTAAACTCAATCCACGTTTTATTGGACCATTCAAGATCTTGAAATGTATTGGAAGGCAAGCCTACCAGTTGGAGCTACCAGAGAAACTTACAAGATATCATGATGTATTTCATGTGTGTTATTTGTGGAAGTGTCTTGGTAAACACGAAGAGACGATACCTTTAGCATAGGTAAAAGTGGATGAGCGATTACGATACATTGAAGAACCCGAAGCCATTCTAAACGAGAGAACGATTAATTTACGGAACAAAGTTTTTGAGTTGGTGTTAGTAAAATGGAAGCATCACCGAGGGCCGAATTGGACGTGGGAGAATAAATATGAGATGATGGCAAAGTATCCATCCTTATTTGAGCAACGATGATTCTGAGGACGGAATCATCAAAAGGAGGAGGTAATTGTAACATACATTTTTTTAATATGCCTAACAAATGCCTTTAAATGTGTACTATTGTGTATTATATGCTTAATAAGGTGGATTTTGTGATAATATAACTCTCTAACGAGGACTTGTAGCAAAATCCTTAAGAAATATATATAGGGTTTCATAGGTTTGCAAACGAAAAGATTAACACCAAAGTTACAAATACGTAAAACTAGTTTTATTGGGAATTCTTTTCAGGAATATTTTTATTGGAAGTCATACATTATCTTGTTACGAACGCGTAGGCAAAAACCTCATCGAAAACGGAGGTCCGAGCGAAAAGTTATGAATTTTTAAGTGTTTGGTGGTCAAAATGGGTGTTTGGTCAACCCAGTCGGGTCAAACCCGACCAAAAACAGGTTAACAAAAATTACTCCATTTCACCTCATTTTTACTTCTACAAGCTTCTGGACCAAAGTGTGTGTGATTTTACACACCTAAAGGCAAAACCTAGCTAAATCTTGGTGAAATTGAAGAGAAATTGCAAGAAATTGGAGTATAAGGGTTTAATTGGAAGCTTTTGGAGTGCCATACATATTTGGATTATGAAGTTGAAACGCAACATTCGGTTGGACGTTCGGTTGACCCATTTTGTGCACTGTGAGTTTATATGAAATACATGTTTATATGTACTCATATGTATATGCATTTTTTGTTTGCATTAGTTATGTTTCATGTTTTCGTAAGGTGTGACATGATTAAGTCCCTCTGATTCCTATTTGTATTCTGTATGATCGATCGTTCCGTTATGTCGGTCGAGTCCGGATCTGCGACTGTTTTTTGGTCTCTTGGTAAACCGTGAATACGGGTACTACTTCGTGTGGTACGATGGAAAGCAGTGTATGTCCACGGAGACGGAGGTTGTGTGTGGCATATCGGTTTGAAGATGCACTGTGGAATGTCACGTAACTCACACATTATTTTTCTTGTGTGCCTATCCGATGTGTTGAGTTTCTACAGTTGAAAGTTGCTTTTAGTGCACTTAGTCGAGGTTATTGTTCATTGAATCTGGTGATAAAGTTGAAATATGAAGACCAAGATCTTTATTCAAGGGGGAGCCTGGAAATACATGAAGACAAGCAACACCAAAGTTTTCATAGATTCAAGAGGGAGAGAAGATCAAGACCTGAAGATTTTAAGATAATTTTTATCTTTATATAACTCTAGGGGGAGATTGTTAGGACCATAAATGTAACACCCTAAAATCAGGGCTAATTTAAACCTCAATTTAAAACAAGTTATGATAAAATAACCTTCAAACTTTCATATAGGAAGTGCTTTAACCATAAGGAGTCTATTTACAAAACTGAATTCTTCAAATAACCTATTAATCTAATTACATCACTATAATCAGATTAACTAAATTATCTAAGCAATCATCAAAAACTCCTCCCGTTAAATGACTTCTCCGCTATTCCAAAATGCTCGTCCCACAATCCCTTTACTTTCCCGAGCTAGTACCTGGTAAGAAAACGTCATTTGAAACGATTAGGCCAACGCCTAGTGAGAACATTCGTTTCCACAATAATATTTGCAAACTCAATGTAAACAAGTTATAACAAACCTGATTACCCTTTTCTTACCATACATATAACTCTATTCCGTTTACACAGTTTTATCCCATTCCATGAATATAACTGACACACATTCCATCATCGCATCATGTCTTAGAGCCACACTACAAATCTTTCTCAGATTCTAGATTAATGCTCCCACCTAAGAAATCGCAATTGCACATGCCCATTTCTTGGAAAAGAAGTAGAGATTACAATTACACATGCCAATCCCTCTTATTCCTTGGAAACCGGGAATTACATTTATTCCAAGGTTTCTCACACACATCAGAATAATGACTTATCTTCATCTATTCTACGTGTACATAACCAATTTCACACATACACATCAGAATAATGATTAATCTTCATCTATTCCACGTGTACATAACCACTAGTGCCTATGGATCCATTACACTTTACTAACGTATATGCATAACAACATATCACACCACATCTCATATCATAATCTCAACTCTAAGATACTAGATAACCTATCATATCTTCATCCTCAAATGCCTCCCCTTCGGCGACTTGGAAATTTTTTAGAAAACTTAACCAGACAGAACATCCGAAACTGCATCCAGACATCAGAATCTAACCTTTCTCAATTTCTCAAAAGTGTCCGGACAACAGGGGTTTCCGGATACTTTATACTATCCGGACAACTATACTTTCCGGATAGCCACAACTCACCGGGTAATTCATATTTTCCGGATACTTATCTAATCCGGACAACATCCGGGAACTAAAGCAAATCCGGATACTATCCGGTAACTATATTCATCCGAAAACTTATACGAAATTAAAACTTACCGGATAACTTTGTCGCGTTCGAAAACATTCATCACCGAGGTTTCCGGATACCTGGTTTTGTCCGGAAACTACGACTGGAACTCAGCAATTCGATCCAAATACCATATATGTTCTATTTAGCCCATTCCAGACCATCTCATACAGTCCATAAACAGTTTATACAGCTATTACAAGGTTTAATTTAACATATAAACATTGATTTAAGCAAACAACAAATGAACTCACCTTAAGTTTGCAAAACCCACTTCGTTTATAATCATACAACCACAACAGATTTCATCAAAAACTATCACCAATTCCTTACCAATTTGATGAACAAACCCTTGCTTTCCTTCTTTCTCTCTTTTCTCTCTATTTCTTCTCTCTGCCGACTCAACAAAACCAAATGAGATATTATCTCATCTCTTCAGCCCCTTATCCATACACTTTTACTTATTAGCAAATCACACCCTCAAGTTCCATTAATTCCAAAAGTACATCCAACTTTCATCTCTTGTATTTTAACCCTAAATAAATTATAAAACTTCCATATAATTCAAGGTTTAAACCAAAATACAAATACATCCCAATTCTCATTAAAATATTATTTAAGGAAAATTTAGGATGTTACAATACTCCCCAACTTGAAAATGATTTCGTCCCCGAAATCAAAATCAGGTAAACAAATGAGGATACCTATCTTTCATACTTTCTTCCGACTCTAAAGTCACATTGGCACCGCGATGGTGTTTCCACTGTACTTTCAACATAACTACTTCCTTCCCATTACGTAACTTTCTAACCGATCTCTCCAAAATTGCTTCTGGTTCTTCTACACATCGGTTCTTTTCATCCACTCTTACATCAGTAAGTGGAATCACATCTTCCTCTCCGGCTAGACATTTCCGAAGATAACAAACGTGGATGGTATTGGAGATTCCTTCCTATTCGAGTGGAAGATCCAACTGATAAGCTTGTAATCCGACCCTCTTATTGATAGTGAAAGGTCCTAGAAAACGAGGACTTAGCTTTCCACGTTTACCAAACCATATCACTCCCTTCCATGGGGATACCTTAAGCATTACGCGCTCCCCAACTTGGAATTCTTTCGGTCTCCTTTTCGGATCAGCATAACTCTTTTGTCGATCCTGAGCTGCTTTCATATGCTGCCGAATTTCTTTCACCTTATCGGCTGTTTGTTGTACCAATTCTGGACCAGCACACTGCTTCTCTCCAGCTTCTAACCAACACACGGGAGTTCTACATTTACGGCCATACAGAGCTTCGAAAGGTGCTCTTCCAATACTGGAATGATAACTATTGTTATATGCGATTTCTACTAACGGTAGATGCGTATCCCAGTTACCCCCAAATTCTAACACACAACACCTGAGCATATCTTCCAAAGTTTAAATGGTTCTTTCACTTTGCCCATCAGTTTGTGGATGATAAGCAGTGCTCAAGTCAACTTTCGTACCCAACTCTTCTTGTAGTGACTGCCAAAACCTCGAGGTAAACCGACTATCACGATCTGAAACTATAGACACCAGTATACCATGCCTTGACACCACTTCATCAATATACAGTTTCGCCAATTTGTCTATTGGTGACGCCTCTTTCATAGCTAGAAAATGGGCACTCTTAGTCAAACGATCAACAATTACCCATATAGCGTCGTTACCCTTTTGTGTTCTTGGTAATTTCGTCATGAAATCCATATTAATCTTCTCCCACTTCCATTCTGGAATTTCCAAAGATTGGAAACTTCCGTAAGGCTTCTGATGTTTCGCTTTTACTAATGAACACGTTGTACACTTTTCTACTATTCGTGCCACATCTACTTTCATCGCTGGCCACCCATAGTGTAGTTTCAAGTCCTTATACATCTTAGTACTCCCAGGATGTATAGAATACTTAGATCTATGAGCATCTTCGAGAATCAACTCTCGATTCCCTCCAATCTTTGGTACCCAAATACGACCTTGAAACAACTTAACTCCACGACTATCTTCAGTCAGCTGAAGATGTTGCTTGCTCATCACCTCTTCTTTCAGATTTTCTTCCCGTAAAGCTTCCGCTTGTGCCTCCTTTATCTTTCCAATTAAACTGGACGTTACATCAATTCTAGCATTGGTCGTTTTCAAACACCCACTATACTCTTTTCTACTTAAAGCATCGGCTACAACATTAGCTTTACCAGGATGGTAATGCAATTCACAGTCATAGTCTTTGAGTAACTCTAACCATCTTCGTTGCCTCATGTTTAACTCTTTCTGATCAAAAACATGCTGCAAGCTTTTATGATCAGTATAAAGAGTACATTTCGTGCCATACAAATAATGCCTCCACAGCTTCAATGCAAAAACAACCGCTGCTAATTCCAAATCATGCGTAGGATAATTCTTCTCGTGCTCCTTAAGTTCTCTTGACGCATAAGCAATTACCTTGCCTTGTTGCATCAATACACATCCTAAACCCATCTTTGAAGCATCACTGTACATAACTAAATCTTTCGTTCCTTCTGGTAAGGCAAGAATAGGAGCTTCACATAACTTTTGACGTAAAGTTTTGAAAGCAGATTCTTGTTTCTCCGTCCAAACAAACTTCACGTTCTTTCGAGTTAAAATAGTCAAAGCAGAAGCAATCTTTGAGAAGTCTTTAATAAATCTCCGATAATAACCCGCAAGACCTAAGAAACTTCTTATTTCAGACGCACTTCTTGGTGTCTCCCAATTCGTCATAGCTTCTATCTTTGCTGGGTCTACTTTAACTCCTTCCAAAGTGATCACATGGCCTACAAATTGTACCTCCTTTATCCAGAATTCACATTTCGAGAATTTGGCGTACAATTTCTCCCTTCTCAACACTTCTAAAACTTCGCTTAAATGATATTCGTGATCTTCTTCAGTCTTTGAATAAACAAGTATGTCATCAATAAAAACAATGACAAACTTGTCTAAAAATTGTCGACATACTCTATTCATCAGATCCATGAATACTGCTGGAGCATTTGTCAAACCAAACGGCATTACAAGAAATTCATAATGCCTATACCTTGTTCTAAAAGCCGTTTTAGGAATATCTTCATTTCTAACCCGAACCTGATGATATCCAGACCTTAAATCAATCTTAGAAAAGCATCCCGCACCTTGGAGTTGGTCGAACAGGTCATCAATCCTTGGAAGTGGATACTTATTCTTAATAGTTACCTTATTCAGCTCGCGATAATCAATGCACATTCTCATCGTGTCGTCTTTCTTTTTAACAAACAAAACTGGAGCTCCCCAAGGTGAAGAACTCGGTCTAACAAAACCTTTATCTAACAACTCTTGAAGTTGAGTCATCATTTCTTTCATTTCGGCCGGCGCTAAGCGATACGGTGCACGTGCTATCGGTACCGATCCAAGAATGAGATCAATACGAAACTCTACCTGCCGTTCAGTCGGCAGACCAGGAAGATCATCGGGAAATACGTCTGGGAAATCACGTACCACTTTGATATGTCCCACTTGCTTCTTTTCTGACTTTCCATCTATAACATACGCTAAATAGGATAAACATCCTTTCATTAAACATTTACGCGCTTTTTCAACAGAAATCAACGGAGTTTCCCCTTTTTGCTTCTCCCCTAAGATGAATATATCATCCTTTTCAGTCATCGGAATCCGTATCAATTTCTTTGCACAAAGTATTTCTGCCTGATTGGTCGACAACCAATCCATACCCACAATCATATCAAACCCTCCAATTTCCATCAACAACAAGTTGATTGGAATTGTCTCTTCTATCGAAATAAAACAACCATCAAGTCTTTCACGAACCAAGACCTGACCCCCATTAGCTACCTCAACTACTAAGGCATCTTCCAAAGTAGTAACAGACATAGCTAACTTATGAAAGAACGACTTGTATACAAATGACAAATTTGCACCAGAGTCAAATAAAATGCGCGCTGGACAAGAATTAATAAGGAATGTACCCGAGACAACGTCTTTTGCTTCCTTAGCTTCATCAGCAGTCATCTGAAACGCCCGGCCCGTTGGCTTTGGGACATTTGGTTTCTTACTTTGATCTCCACTCTTTTTCAGCTTTGGGCAATCCCGACGGAAATGGCCCGGTTGTTTACACTCATAACAAGTAGATCCTTGCACATGACAGTTGCTCATAATATGCCCACCTTTACCACACTTAAAACATTCCAACACTGTCACCCGACACGGCCCAAAATGTTTACTCTTGCACTTTGAACACCAATTCGGCTCACGGCGTGATTCGTAATGAGCACCTTTACCGGCTATCTTTGCTTTCTGAGAAGACTCTGATCGGCCTTCCCATTTACGTTTCTCCCCAACTTGGGTCTTTTCTTCTTTATCCTTAGCGTAAACTTCTTCCATTACCTTTGCTTCTTCAATAGTCTCCCTCAGTGTTGAAACTTTGGCATTTCTTACACGGGACATCATGTCCGCGGGCAAACCTTTCAAGTAAGCCTTAATCTTCTCTTTCTCGTTAGGAGCCACATGCCCTACCAGATTCAGCTTCTCCATAAATGTTTCAGTATACTTTCTCACAGTCATATTACCCTTCTTGAGAGTCCGAAACTCTTCTTCAATCCGATCCATCTCGTTCTCATTACAATACTCTTCCAAAACCTTCTTCTTGAATGACTCCCAAGTCATAGCAGTCAATACTGAAGCCGATATTGAAGCTGTCACTATGTTCCACCATGTCAGTGCATTTCCTTTTAACACGTGAGATGCAAATCTAACCTTTGACTTTTCATCACATTCACAAGCACGTAAGACTTGTTCCATTTCCCGTAACCAATTCATACAGGCTACCGGGTCATCGGTTCCTTTAAATTCTGGCGGCTTACAGCTCAGAAAAGTTTTGTACGAGCAAACTCTTTCCACTCTCCTTTCTGTTTCCAACTCAGGGTTAATAATTGGATTTATTACCCCAGTATCAGTTCCTGTTTGCCGCTGAACTTCGATCGTTCAATGCTTTCATAAACATTTCGGTTTGTTGAGCCATTGTATTTGTCATCATTCTTGACATGTTTTCCATCATTCGGGCTTCCATACTTGCTTCTGGTGTTCTTGGGTTGGCAGTACTGGTACCGTTCCTCCAAGAGAAAGAAACCCCGACGGAGTCTCATGAATTCCGCCTACTCCAGGTCGCCTTTCTCCTGTCCAATCACCCCCGGTCCTATCCATCTCAGAAATAGGAGACAATGGCGGCGTATTTACCATCGTTCTGATATAACATAAAAGAATAACCATAAGAAATGGTTACATGAATACAGACATACGAAACGTACTTTACCGCTCATTAGTAACTGTAACAATTTAGAAACAAGCATGCTTATGTAACAATATATTCATAAATAACAGTAGCTAATTGAAATTGTGAATATATCATACAGGAGAATCCTCGTTACCATCGTTACAATACTAATTTCACGTATTTCCGTCAACTCTAAGACTATCCCGTCTTAGTACTTCTACCCATTCTCACGAATCATAGCTTAATTCATCACAGCTTAAGTCTAAGTATCTCCTCAGCATACTTCGTTCACTTAAACTAATGCTCTGATACCATATTGTAACACCCTAAAATCAGGGCTAACTTAAACCTCAATTTAAAACAAGTTATGATAAAATAACCTTCAAACTTTCATATAGGAAGTGCTTTAACCATAAGGAGTCTATTTACAAAACTGAATTCTTCAAATAACCTATTAATCTAATTACATCACTATAATCAGATTAACTAAGTTATCTAAGCAATCATCAAAAACTCCTTCCGTTAAATGACTTATCCGCTATTCCAAAACGCTCGTCCCACAATCCCTTTACTTTCCCGAGCTAGTACCTGGTAAAAAAACGTCATTTGAAATGATTAGGCCAACGCCTAGTGAGAACATTCGTTTCCACAATAATATTTGCAAAATCAATGTAAACAAGTTATAACAAACCTGGTTACCCTTTTCTTACCATACATATAACTCTATTCCGTTTACACAGTTTTATCCCATTCCATGAATATAACTGACACACATTCCATCATCACGTCATGTCTTAGAGCCACACTACAAATCTTTCTCAGATTCTAGATTAATGCTCCCACCTAAGAAATCGCAATTGCACATGCCCATTTCTTGGAAAAGAAGTAGAGATTACAATTACACATGCCAATCCCTCTTATTCCTTGGAAACCGGGAATTACGTTTATTCCATGGTTTCTCACACACATCAGAATAATGACTTATCTTCAACTATTCTACGTGTACATAACCAATTTCACACATACACATCAGAATAATGATTAATCTTCATCTATTCCACGTGTACATAACCACTAGTGCATATGGATCCATTACACTTTACTAACGTATATGCATAACAACATATCACACCACATCTCATATCATAATCTCAACTCTAAGATACTAGATAACCTATCGTATCTTCATCCTCAAATGCCTCCCCTTCGGCGACTTAGAATTTTTTTAGAAAACTTAACCAGACAGAACATCCGAAACTGCATCCAGACATCAGAATCTAACCTTTCTCAATTTCTCAAAAGTGTCCGGACAACAGGGGTTTCCGGATACTTTATACTATCCGGACAACTATACTTTCCGGATAGCCACAACTCACCGGGTAATTCATATTTTCCGGATACTTATCTAATCCGGACAACATCCGGGAACTAAAGCAAATCCGGATACTATCCGGTAACTATATTCATCAGGAAACTTATACGAAATTAAAACTTACCGGATAACTTTGTCGCGTTCGAAAACATTCATCACCGAGGTTTCCGGATACCTGGTTTTGTCCGGAAACTACGACTGGAACTCAGCAATTCGATCCAAATACCATATATGTTCTATTCAGCCCATTCCAGACCATCTCATACAGTCCATAAACAGTTTATACAGCTATTACAAGGTTTAATTTAACATATAAACATTGATTTAAGCAAACAACAAATGAACTCACCTTAAGTTTGCAAAACCCACTTCCTGCACAAATCTGAAACTTCAATCTGTTGTTTATGATTCTGCAAATCAATCCAATACACAGATTCGTTTATAATCATACAACCACAACATATTTCATCAAAAACTATCACCAATTCCTTACCAATTTGATGAACAAACCCTTGCTTTCCTTCTTTCTCTCTTTTCTCTCTATTTCTTCTCTCTGCCGACTCAACAAAACCAAATGAGATATTATCTCATCTCTTCAGCCCCTTATCCATACACTTTTACTTATTAGCAAATCACACCCTCAAGTTCCATTAATTCCAAAAGTACATCCAACTTTCATCTCTTGTATTTTAACCCTAAATAAATTATAAAACTTCCATATAATTCAAGGTTTAAACCAAAATACAAATACATCCCAATTCTCATTAAAATATTATTTAAGGAAAATTTAGGATGTTACAATAAATGTCCTATTAAATAGAAAGTTATATAAAGAGTTTAAATTATTTATAAAATCCTTTATATTATTAAAAGAGCTTATTTAGTGTTAATGGGCTTGAGCCTTGGTTGTAATAGGTCAAAGTATTTAAGGTTTGTTTTATCATCATTAGGTTAAGATTCCTAGATTGTATTGTGCGCCTAAGTGAGATTAGAGAGAGTTTTGTTCTTTAATCCAATACTTGAATACATTCATTCAATACAAATTTATTGTTTTCAATCATTGTTACTTGATTATACTGGGATCCACAATGCTTGGCATGACTACATTATCGAATCAGGATTAAGGGGAGAATGTTGGGTTTAATCCAAATTCTCCTGGTAGATTCTTTTATTTCCGTTGAAAAAGTCTTTCCTATTTAGTCGGGTTGTTTTCTTTTCTTTAGGTTCGAGTAGTTAGTGGTATAAGTAGTGGCTTAGTGGAAGTCGTTTGTTGCTTATAAATCCAGTCCAGTTCTTTTGTAAGTTTCAAAGAGTTTTTCTTCAGTAAAACAATTATGTTTCCTTCTCAATTATAAAAGTTTGTCTCTGCAGTTTCTCTCTTTCTATTAGTTTGTTTTTGCAGGGTTTTTCTATAAAATTTGTATGATATATGAGCATGATTTTCTTAGCTAAAGAAGGTAATTCCTTTCTAGATAATATGTGTGCCTTTGCTACTGCAACCTGGTACTGTTATGATATCTTCTGCTCTGCTTTTGATTCACATATATGACAAACATTGGAGAAAATTTGTCCTTAATAGATCTATAAAATGTATTCGGATTACATCCTCCAAATGAACGTGTTTGGCCGAAAAGGTCAAGAACAAAAAATGGCTGGGAATCGAAAACAACAATAAGCAATGATGGAAACCAAAAACTCAATTGGAAAATAATCCTAAGAAATTAACGGACTGCAATTGAAACAAACAACAAAGAGATGAAAGTGTGGTACCGATTGCTATACAAGAAATCGATTGCTTACAACTAGCAAAACGATGAAACATGTGGTACCACATAGATGAACCACCACGGTTTAAGTTAGCTTTCATGGCAATACAAAAGAACAAAATACAAAACAATTTGCAGAAGATTGGATAGAGAAATTATTGAAGATGATCAAAATTGGTAGTTTGAAATCGATAAAACCTTTCCTAAGATACGAGCAATCAATAATCGAATTCGGAAAACGATGGAGATCAAAGAAAAACTTGGAGAATGAAGAACCCTAATTGTATAATTATATGGAAGATGGAGTTGTGTGAAGTGTTGTCTGGAAAAAAGAATTGTTGTGAATCTTCGTTTTGTATCCAGGAGCGACCGGTCTTCGGAGAGAAAGATTTGAGTTTTGCATTAAGCTTATATAGTTGTATAATTTTTAAAAATTTTAAGATTTTAAGACTTTTAGCTTTAATAAGTTGTACTTTATGCTTAAAATGTTGTCTTTTAAGACTTTTATTAAATATGGTTTATAACATAGCATAGATAATGAGTTCAAAATTATTTCCCTTTTAGTAGTAAAGAAAAATATATCTATACCTATCAAAACCCACATTAATTAGTCGAAAAAGGGATAAAAATACATTCTTGGAGGGTTAAAATTGTAACAACAGATAAATCCCAAACGATGACTACATGGTCAAGTGTGGCAAAAGTAGGAAAACAGGAACTCGGGGACTTTGGAGAAATTATTGAAAAGTATAAAAGGGAGTGGAATCTCCAACTTTCCTCATTTTCTCTTCATTTTTCGGCTGCACATCAAGGGAGAAGGAGGGTTTGGCGATTTTGGCAAGAAATCGGGAGAAAGTTGCTTGGGAAGATCATAAAATTCAATTAAGTTCATTCCTATCACTGTTAATGATTCCTTAATGTATTGTATTTTGAGAGAAAGAAAAACCATGGAATATGGAGTCTGCATTGTGGATTTGGGAGTTTTGGGATTATTACAATAATATAGATTGCTATTGTGTTTAATTAGTCTGAAATGGTTTCTAGGAGTTCAGGTAACGATCCTCTCAAGTATTGGGTTTGATTGGGAGCAAAAATCAAAGTCCTTAATCGAACAGGGGACTGTCAGACTGGTTGTTCGATTCATCCGAATAGTCGCCCTGTCTGGATTGTTGTTATCCGGATACGGGGATCTGGGTATGAATCATCCAGTTCGTTTAGGGAATCCGGATAGGTGTCTGTGTGACGAAAGAATCCAGGAATGTGGGTCTAGAAAATGAAATTCTCCAGATGGTGAGACTTTCCGGATATCGATTGGAATCCGGGTAGTGCGTCCAGATAGGTTGGCATCCAGATACTTTGCGGAATTCGGGTAGTGTATCCGGATTGTTTCGGTTTTCGAATAGTATTGTTAGATCTGAAGTTTTGTCAATAAACCAAGTGTTGAAGATCTGATAAGAAGACTCAGATGTTCTGAGTAGAGAAGTCAGAGGTCTGACTGTGAAAGCTCAGAAGTATTGATAAGTGAAATCAGAAGTCTGGAAAGAGAAGTCAGATGTCTGAGTTAAGGAGCCAGAAGATCTGAGAAGCTTTATCAGAAGAATGTTCAGAAGTTCTGAACTACCTGTTCAGAACTTATGACGAGATACTTTACTTAGTATTTTATAAACTAATTAGGACACGTGTTATGTTCTTATTAGTCTTTCTTATTTGTACTGTAGCTTTAAGATGTCCGTTGCAGTATAAATAGTAGTTAGCTCTACGTTGCTAACTGATTGATTTTTCCCGTATAACTTTGTATTCATTCTTTGTAATCTTTGAGATTCTCTCTCTCTTAGATCTGTAATTCTGTTCATCATTGAATACAATTGGGCTTGATCATACAACTTCTCAATTACTGCTTTTTATATTGATTGTAAGATTAGATCCTGTTCTTTCAATTGGTATCAGAGCCAATCAACAAACAAATTCGTTCAAGATTGTTATAGCGAAGATCGATTGATCAATTTCTTGAAGATTTCTTGATTCATTCAAAATTCGATTCCGCTGCTAGGGCTAGTTCTTGAATTCTTGGCAATTCTTGAATTACCTGTTACATTTCGATCAAGAAACTCGAATTTGTCTTTCTGTTGAATTTTCTTACAATCATGTCTTCTAAAGAATATCTAGCCATGGGATCTGAAACCAAACCGCCTGTTCTTATACCAGAAGAGTATCAGCAATGGAAAATCCGAATGATCCAATTCCTAGACAACATTGATGAAAACCTTATGATCTCTATTCGAGAAGGTCCAATTGAAGTGTACATCGATGTTGCTGTAACTCCTGCTACAGAGACAACTCCAGAAATTCCAGCAACCAGGGTGAAAAAGAGTTATTCCCAATACACAGCTGAACAGAAAAATAGGCATGCTATTGACAAAAGAGCAATTACTTTGATGACTTTGGCTGTCCCAAATGAGGTTCTTAACAGGATTGACAATGGATCATCAGCTAAAGAAATGTGGGACGAATTGGAAAGGCAGATGCTAGGAACAGTAAGATCTAATCAGGCAAAGTTAAATCAAAGCATAAATGCTTATGAAAGGTTCAAAGCAAAAGAGTCAGAAAGTTTGACACAGACATACAGTAAATTTTGCACTATTCTAAATGACTTGAGAAGAAATGGACTGAAGAAAACGAAGTCAGAAATAAATTACAAATTTCTGAACAGTCTAAATTCAGAATGGTCATCATTTGCCATAAGTCTGCAAATGAACAAGGATATGTGTGAAGAAGACTTAAATGATCTGTTCTGTGTTCTTAATCAACATGAAGACTCTGTCAAGTTAGTTGTGGAAGAGAAGAAAAATGTTGCTGATCAGTTAGCATTCTTATCAAAGTCCAAAGCAATCAAAGCACCCAAAAAGACTGCATATCTATCAGAGATACCTAATCTGGAAGAATCTGACAAGGAAGAAGGATCAGAAGATGATGAAGATATCAAGATAATGGCTGAGAAACTAGCTTTGTTGACAAATACTTTCAACAAAAGGTATGGGAAGGGTAGATTTCAAGGAAATTATAAGAGAGTTGGGAGTTCAGATTATAAGAAGAAAGAAGACAGAGAAGAAAATAAGTTTGAAAAGAGAGTAGAGAGAAGTGAAGAAAACAAAGAAGAGAAGGATGAGAGAAAAGAAAAGAATCTGTGTTTCAAATGTGGAAAATCTGGCCACTATGCTAAGGATTGCAAAGTTAAAATTGTAAAAGACTATGAGTACTACACCAAGAAGGCTCAACTTGCAAAGAAGAGAGATGATAAAATTGCTTTGTTGGCTGAACAAGAGAATTGGTTGTACTATACTTCTGATGAAGATGATCATATCAACTTTCCACAGATGCAGAGCTATATGGCAAAAATGAGGAATGAGGATGATTCTGATTTTGAAGATGCTGATTCTGAGTCATCTGCTGAGGTACATTCTTCACTTGAATTAGAGTTAATGACACAGATTGGTGAAATGAAAACTGAATTTGCTAATCTAAGAAAACAGATAAAAGGAGAAATAAATTTGGTTAACAAATTCAGAATTGAAAAAGAAGTAATAAAAGAACAATATGAAGAATCTGAGGCTGAGAAACAAAAAGTTAAAGATGAAAATTCTGAATTGATGAAAAGGCTTTCTGAACTAAAAGTTGAGTTTTCAAAAATAAAAGATGAAAAAGGTGATTTACAAATAAAATTTGATATGTTATTTGAAGAAAGAAAGAATTTATACACCAAAATTAAAGAATTAGAAGATCTGAATTTGAAAAGGGGCCAGACTCAGCAAACACTAAATCTTTTATTAAGCAATGTTAAAGATACAAGATTTTACAACCCAAAGAAGGGATTGGGATTGGAAGAAAATGTCACTTTAAAAAGAGCTCCAATCAACTTGTATGAAAAACTTCAAGTTTCTAAGCCAAAAATTCCAGAAATTGTTGAAGTTTTCATAAGACCTGCTAGTTCTATAACAAGTTCTGACAATTTGCAAAGACCAAACTCTAAAAAGTCAGATGAGAAAATTTCTGCATCTAAAACAGAAAAGTCAGTTGGTTCAGAAGAAAAGGTTAAGGAAGAAGTTTCTAAACAAACAGATGAGAAGCCAAGATACAATGATACTAAATTCAAATATGATTCTTTAAATGTCAGCTACAAAAATAAACAACCAAGTTTTTCATATCATGACATTGAGAGCATATTTGACACAAGTAAAAATTCTGAAACAGTCAATCAGAAGTCTGATACTTCTAGTCAGGATTCTGAACTTTGTAGTCAGAATTCTGAGTCTAAAGATCAGACATCTGAGTCTGTAAATCAGAACTCTGACTTAGGTAGTCAGAAGTCTGATTCAACTGGATTTTCTGAAACAAAATCAGATGAATTTTTACAACTTGAAAAGAGATTTAATCTTGTGAGTCAAGAACTTGAGGACTTAAGGAAAGCTTATGATGAACTTGAAAATGATTTCTGTGAGGTGGATATTAAACTTGAAGAAGCTTTGAAAGAAAAGAATATTTTTATTCAGAAAATAACAGAGCTTGAAAAACTGAAGACTGAGTATGATCTTTTTAAAATTAATGCTTCAAGAGAAAATGATAAATTCTTTAATGAATCAAGTACATATGAAAAAGGTGAATCATCTAATTCTTCTAACAAAAAGAACTTGAATTTTTCAGAAAAAGAAGAAAGCAAAAGGAAAGATGATCTTGCAAAGTTGAATGATCTAAAAAGGGATCTTGAGAAGCTTAGAATGAAATCTACGTCTGAACTCAAAGCTAGAAATTCTTGTAATAAGGGCAATTGTACTCTGAACAATATCAATAAAAATGAAATGATCTATGTTTCAGATTTATTGTCACTTGCAAAGAAAAATCTTATTTGTGTTAGATGTAAAAATGATTCATTTCAATATTCTCATAAATGTCAAGTCAAAATAACTTCTGTTTCATACATAAGAAAAGATATTCAGAAAATTTCTGTTCCTCAAAATACAGAAAAGAAGAAAATTTCTGTTCCTCAGACTCAGAAGAAAGAAAAGATAAAAGAAAAGAAAGTTGAAAATATAGCAAAACCAAAAGCTACAAATCTCAAAAAGAATTTGAACAAGCTTGTAAGCAGAAAATGTTCTGACTTCATAAAAGTTCAAGGAAAGTGGTGTTTGAAGAAAGATTTTGAGTGGAGATTAAAAGGTACTAATGTTAAATCCAATGACAAAGCTAACAAAAATGGACCCATTCCAAAATGGGTACCTAAACCTAACTGATCTTTTTGCAGGGCTGTCATGTGTGGTTTTTAGATTCAGGAGCTTCAAGACACATGACAGGTCAGAAGTCTTTTCTATCAAACTTCACAGAAAAGGATGGAGGAGCAGTAAACTTTGGAAATAACAGCAAAGGACAAGTCAAAGGTTATGGGGATTTAACTAAAGGGGATCTGACTATCCAAAAAGTTTTCTATGTTGAAGGATTACAGCATAATCTTTTCAGCATAAGTCAGTTTTTAGACAGTCTTTGTCAAATTAAGTTTCAAATAACAGGTTGCATGATTTTAACTGAAAATGATGTTAAAGTCTTCTGGGCCAAAAGACATATGGACTTATTTGTAGTTAATTTTTCAAAATTGAAAACATTAAATACAGTTTGTCTTTTATCAAAATCAACTGCAAATGAATGCTGGCTTTGGCACAGAAGATGTTCTCATCTGAATTTCAAAGATCTTAATAATCTCGTTGCAAAACATCTGGTTAAAGGCTTACCAAAGCTTAAATTTGAAAAAGAATCATTATGCTCAGCTTGTGAAATGGGCAAGATGAAAAAGAGTTCTCACAAATTAAAAATGGACTCATCTTGCAAAGCACCATTAGAAATGATTCATACTGATCTTTGTGGTCCAATTTCAGTTCAATCTATGGGAGGAAAGAAATATATGCTTGTGATTGTTGATGAATTCTCCAGATACACATGGGTTGAGTTCCTAAGAGCTAAGTCAGAAGCTGCTACTACATTGATAAATTTTATCAAAAGGATTCAAGTTCTCTTACAACTTCCAGTTCAGAAAATCAGAAGTGATAATGGAACAGAGTTCAGAAATGAGACTCTTCAGAATTTTTTAGAAAGTTCTGGGATTTCTCACAATTTTTCTGCTGTCAGAACTCCTCAACAAAATGGTGTTGTTGAAAGGAAGAATAGAACTCTAGTTGAAGCTGCGAGAACAATGCTGGCTTATGCAAATCTTCCTACTTTCCTATGGGCTGAAGCAATTGCAACTGCTTGTTTTACACAGAATAGAACTTTAATCAATAAGAGATTAAATAAGACTGCTTATGAACTGATAAATAAAAGAAAACCATTAATCAAATTCTTTCATGTTTTTGGTTGCAGGTGCTATGTTCTTAGAGACAGAGAAAATCTTGCCAAATTCGATAAAAAGGCAGATGAAGGATACTTTGTGGGTTATTCTTTAACTTCCAAAGCATTCAGAATCTACAATAGAAGAACCAAGAGGATGATGGAGAGCATAAATGTAACTTTTGATGAAGCCAGAATGCGGACTTCTGAACAAGACAGTTCAGAACTCATGCTGAACAAGACAAAAATGACTTCTGATACAGATTCTAATCCTATTTGTTCAGAACTCAATTTACTGTTTAAGGATGCTTTTAGTGAACTAATTTCTGATTCTTATGCAGAATATGAAAACCCAAAGATGGTCAAAGAGATGAAAAATAAGACTCCAGAAATAGTTCAATCAACTGTAATTTCTGACAAAGGTCCATCAGAGGAATGTCCAAATCTAATAAATACAAGTGGTGAAAATTTTGAACCTTGTAATCAGAATTCTGATTCTTGTACTCAGAACTCTGAACAAGTCACTCAGAATTCTGACTTCATTAATCAGAACCCAAACTTGGATATGACTCCTATTCATACATCAGAACAAGGGGACAGTTCAGAATTACAAGCAATCATTGATGAGAATGATGCAAACAACAATTATTCAGAGATTGATGTACTTCCTAGTGCAAATAAATGGACTAAAAATCATCCTATTCATCAAGTAATAGGTGATCCTTCAGCAGGAGTAAAAACCAGATCAGCTACAACAAATGAAGCAATGTTTGCTGGTTTCTTGATTGTGATTGAACCAAAGAAAGCTAATGAAGCCTTAGAGGATCCAGACTGGATTTCAGCAATGCAAGAGGAATTGCTTCAATTTGAAAGAAATAAAGTTTGGAGACTCATCCCAAAGCCTGAAGGTAAATCTATTATTGGAACTAAATGGGTGTTCAGAAACAAAAAGGATGAATCAGGTGTTGTCATCAGAAACAAGGCAAGATTGGTTGCTAAGGGATACTGTCAACAAGAGGGAATTGATTATGATGAGACATTTGCACCAGTGGCAAGAATAGAGGCAATCAGAATATTTTTAGCCTATGCTGCACATAAAAACTTCAAGGTGTATCAAATGGATGTCAAATCAGCCTTTCTAAATGGCAAACTTAATGAAGAGGTGTATGTCCATCAACCTGAAGGTTTTGTTGATCCAGAATTCCCTGATCATGTTTATATTTTAGACAAAGCTTTATATGGTCTAAAACAAGCACCACGAGCCTGGTATGACACTCTTACTAAACACTTGTTAGGTTCAGGATTCAAGAAAGGTAAGATTGACACAACTTTGTTTTTAAAGAAACAGGGTGATGATTTGATTCTGATTCAGATTTATGTTGATGACATAATATTTGGTTCTACCAGTCCAGAATTATGTGATAATTTTTCAAAAATCATGTCATCTGAATTTGAAATGAGCATGATGGGTGAACTGAATTTTTTCCTTGGTCTTCAAGTCAAACAATTACCAAAAGGTATTTTTATAAATCAAGGAAAATATGTCAGAGATATTCTAAAAAAGTTCAAAATGTCTGATTGTGCTTCTATGAAAACACCTATGGCAACTAACATAAAGTTAGATGCTGATCTCAAAGGTGTTTCAGCAGATATCAAACTTTATAGAGGCATGATTGGATCATTACTTTATTTGACTGCAAGTAGACCAGATATCATGTTTTCTACCTGTTTCTGTGCTAGATTTCAATCTAACCCGAAAGAATCACATATGTTGGCTGTCAAAAGGATTTTAAGATATCTCAAAGGAACACCTGATCTAGGTTTATGGTATCCAAAAGAAACTGACTTCAAATTGACTGCTTTCACTGATGCTGATCATGCAGGAAGTAGGTTGGACAGAAAGAGTACATCTGGTGCTTGTCACTATTTGGGAGATAAAATAGTGAGTTGGGCATCAAAGAAGCAGAATTGTGTATCCACTTCAACTGCTGAAGCAGAGTATGTTGCTGCTGCTGCTTCATGCTCTCAAACATTGTGGATGAGAACACAACTCATGGACTATGGATATCAGCTTAACAAGATTCCCATCTATTGTGACTCAGAAAGTGCAATTGCCATTACTCAGAACCCTGTTCAACATTCAAAGACTAAACATATAGATGTGAGGTATCATTTTATAAAGGACTATGTGGAAAAAGGAACTATAGAGATGCACTTTGTGCATACAAAGTATCAATTGGCTGACTTGTTCATAAAGCCTCTTGATCACAAAAGGTTTTCTTTTCTCATATGTAAAATAGGAATGCTTAATCTGCCTAATTGAAAAAAAAAATTCTTAAAAATGCTAAATTTTTCTAAGTAAAATTGTCTGAGTAGTGTACTCAGAACTCTGAGTCTTAAGAATCAGAATTTCTGAGTACTAAGATCAGAACTTCTGAGTCTTGAGTTCAGAACTTCTGAGTCTTGAGTTCAAAACTTCTGAGTCTTAAGATCAGAACTCTGAGTCTTGAGGTCGGAACTTCTGAGTCTTAAGATCAGAACTCTGAGTCTTGAGTTCAAAACTTCTGAGTCTTGAGGTCAGAACTTCTGAGTCTTGAGATCAGATCCTCTGAATCTTACGGTCAGAGATTCTAAGTCAATACATCAGTAATCTAGCTTTCAAAAATTTATTTTTGAGAAATTAAAATACTTCAACTATGTGGATTATGCTTCTTCTATTATCTTTTCATCTCATCTTTATGTATCATTAATAGTCAAATGCATGCTCAAGTCAAGGGGGAGCATCAAAATTCCTTTGGAAATCATTTTGTGATGCTTAAAAGATTTGCTTTCATTTTCTATCTCTGATTATTCTAAGAAGAACAAGCTTTTCATGATAAATTTTGTTGTTATTCAAACTATATCTGAATTAAAAAAAAAATCAGATATAAGAGTTTAAATGATTTTTTAATTCATCATAATATGAACAGAATTTTGATGATAAAAAGTGTTTCTATCTGTTCAAACCTCTTCTGAAAAATCAAAATGTTTTATATTTGTCAGAAGTTGATTTTAAATGACATTTTGGTTACAAGGTAAAATTCTTCTGAGAAGAACACTCAGATATCTGATAAAGAAAAGTCAAAACATCTGAGCGTGTTATTCAGATCTTTGACTTGAGTCAAAATTCTATCCACTAACACGTGTCAGCTTCATATTTGTTTGATTATGCCACACATTTCATTTAAATCCTCTGTGGCATTCAAATGTGTTGACTCCGTTATAACATTGATTTCGCTTTTCCGTTAAACCTTTCAACTTCGCGGATTTTAAATAGGTCTTAAAATCCCTATTTCAAATCTTTTCAAATTCCAGAGCGAAAAGTGAGATACGAATCAAATCCAGAGTTCTTTGAATTTGTTTTCTTCTTAAATCATGTCTAGAATACAAAGGAGTGGTCAAATTTCGCTACACTCTACAAAATCGATAATGGATTCATCTGATTCGGATAATGATGAAGTACAGAATAGAGCTGTAGAGGAAGAAGCAATAAGAAATGATGGAGAAGATGAACAAATGGATGAATCTGAAGGAAATGCGGATGAGGTAAATGTTAATATTGAACATGAACAAAGTGCTGCAGGTTCTATTATGTCAGATAGACCTATTTTAGTGGAAAGAATTGTTCCTGAGAGTGAATGGCTGAAATTATCTGAAAATAACTGTGTTATATTATTTGAGGAAAGCCGTTTTAAGCCTGAACACAGAATTATCATGGAGTTATTCAAACATCATCCGTACAGAAAATGGTTTACAAGAAGTAAAAATGTGCCTGTTCAGTACATACAACAATGGTGGAAACATCTTAGGTTAGAAGATAATAAGTTTGTGTCTGAAATTGGAGGAGTGACATTTGCCTTATCTATTTCTGCACTAAGAGAAATGCTGAATTTACCAGAGAAAGATGATGTACAAAGAAGGACAGATTTTGAGGACTCACCCTTAACAGAGGAATTAATAGCAGAGTTTATGAAGTTGGGATACAATGAAGGATTGAGGACTCTCAGTTTGTTCAGAAGAAACAAATTACCACCTATTTGGGCTTGCTTCTTTCATGTGGTAAATAAATGTGTGTCAGGGAAGAATAGTTCTGCTGATCAAGGTTCTAAACAAATTCTTCAGATATTTCAGGGTTTAGTGAAGAATAGGCATTATGACTATACTTTAATACTTTGGGAAGATATGAAGAATACATTTGAGAAGAATCAGAAAGCAATTCAGAAGAAAACAAAAGATGCTCCACTGAAATACATTCCTTACATAAGGTACTGGCAAATTGTTATTTGGTATGCCATGCAGGAAAACAGAACAATCTCAAGAAGAACAAATGAAGAGCATGGTCCTACATTTTATTTGGGTAAGATGACCTCAGTAACAAGACTTGAAAACTATCCCAATCATAAAGTATTGCCAAAATCACTTAGGAACTATATTCCAAGGGAGAGTGAGATTTTAAAAGCTTATTGCACCTCTATGGGAATTGAATTACCTCAAATCCCTACCCAAGAGGACCAACCTGAGAAGAGAGGTGAGGGGTCTAGTCGAATTAGAGAGGGGGAGGATGTTCAGATGGGTGAACATTCTGAGAGACCTGAGAGGGAAATTCTGAGAGCTTGGTTAGATTTGGTGAGGAAAAACAGAATGAGAGTGATGAGGATGAGAGATTGTCAACAGAGGTTCAAACAGAAAGAGATGCCTCTGAACCAGCTAATCTTGACCAGGTAACCACAAATGCTATTGGTTCACATCTCTTGGTGTCCAATATTGAAACAAACACCATGGACCTAGTGGTGGATCTTGAACAACCCATCCATATCCACTCAGAAGCATTTCAACATGCTACTGTTTCACACAAATCCGGGGAACCATCCCAAACTCATTTGGAGGGAGGTGATAAATCCCAATTTATTTTTCAACACATTGAGTCTGAATATCACAGTCCTATTCATATTGAGCCTGAAATTCCTTCTGACACTTGCACAAATCAGGAATTTCGTATTCCTGAAACAACATTCATAGACATACCTAATGTTGGGTGTCGAGGATTGGATGGAAGTCCTGGTGAGGTGAACATTACAAAAGCCTCATCTAAACGTGCATCTGTTGTACAAGATGACTGTGTGTTATCTACAGGCCATGAGCCCTCTGGGCACATGAAAACTGGACCATCTGTTGATTCAGGTTCACTGTTAGAAACTTCTGAATTTGAAAAGATTCAGAAACAAAATAAGGAGATGGGGGAAAAAGTAGAAAATTTGGAGAAGAAGGTGGAGGATTTGAATGATGAGATGTCAGATTTGAAAGTTGTGTTGGAGAAAAAGTTGATTTCTGTTGAAACCAAAGTAGATGATGTAAAGAAATCCTTGGATTCTCACAAAAAGGAGATCATGGATATAATGTCTGGTTTTCAAAAAGATATGTTAAAACAAATGCAAGGTATGCAGGAATCTATACTGAAAGCACTGAGTGTATCATTGGCTTCTACTTCAAAGCCTCTTGATCCTGTTCCTATTGCAGAAGCTGAACCTGAAGTTACGTTTAATCAGAACTTGAAAAGAAAGTTTGATGATAATGAGCCTCATGATCATCAAAAGGGGGAGAAAAGACAAAGGTTAAGTTCTGATGATGATATTGGCATAGAAGATTTTGAGATGGCAGATATGCAATTAGCTAGTACAAAAAGTTCAGAAGATCAGACACAGGAAAATTTAAAGGCAATAACTCAGATAGTTCAGATTGATAGCTCAGATACAGAGGAAATGGAGTTGGAAAGTACAGATGGTGGTGATTCAGATAAAACAAAGGAATTGAACTTAGACATAGAAATGGAAGGAAACTCAGATGAAACTGAAGCTATTGAGGAATCTGTATTGAGATCAGAAAAGACAGTGGAAAGTGAAGTGGTCAACATGTGTACAGATATTGTGGTGTATAACAAAGAAAATATGACGGATTCTGAATTAAAAGAAAGGAGGTTAAGTGAAGAGTTGATCAGAAGGATGCATAATAATTTAGTCAGAGCTTTGAATGTTCAAAAAGTTCAGCAAGGAATAAAAATGGTAAGACCTATTGATCTAATGGGAGAAGAAGACAGAACTGTGAATTATACTCAGGATTTTGAAGATGATTTTAGATTTAACTTTTGTGATGAGTTAAATACAGAAGAAGAGTATGTGAAAGTGAAAGACTTCTTTATGCCTTCTGAGTATGTATTCAGAAAACCAATTGAGATCCCAAAGATTAAATTGCAAAGACTAGAAGAACCTGTATGTGATTTCATTCTAGAGTTAAGTGATGTGCCATTAGCCAGACAATTTCATGATGATATTTTTCCTGAGGAAATATATGATAATCTCTACTACACATAAGGAGAGTATGAGCCTTTGGAAAGTAACATTGATGGTTTTATGGATGACAGAGCTCAGATGGTCTACTCATAAGCTTCTAACAGGTTCAGAGTTCCTGACTCAAAACTGCATATTCAGAAAAGAATTGAGAAAGTTCTGATGTTTCAACAAGATGAATTCAATGGTTTAATGTTTGTTAGAATGGAAGTACTGAAAGAAAGAAATATACAAAGGTTTCCATGTCTACTTTTGATTTTCACAGATTGACTCTTGATGATCAGATCTTTCTAGTCAAGTTCTTTGCTAGCACTGAAGAAGCCTTGATAGAAATTGAATGCAGAAGACTTCTGGGTATTTATGTCAGAAATATATACTTGTATGACTTCCAATTAGCTATTGAAGAAAGAAAAGAAAAGTGTAATCTGAGTTCTCCCACAAAGAAAACAGAAGTTGATTTGCATTTGAAGGGATTTGTGAATGAAGGAATGGAGACAGAAGGGTTCACATATATAGTTCACGAAAGGCTTGAATTGTTCAGATTAAAAGAGTTGGTGAAGTACAGTGATGCAACTCTGAATTGGTTATTGATTAAAATGGAAGTAAGTGTGGAAACTGAAAAAGAGAGTTTAAAAAAGAGATGTATAAACTGTGTGAAGAGGAGGTTGGATCTTAGAAGAAAAATCAGAAACAGTAGTGAATGGTTGCTATCTGAGGTGAATCCCAAAAAGATTCTACATAATGATTTTGTGTTTCCTGCTGAGTATGAAGTGAATGAAATTTTGTCAGATGAAGTTGAAGAAGTGCATAACACAACATCTCAGAATGTGCAGATAACTAGTTTTGATCAAGCTGAACAGTCTGAACCAAAAGAAGATGAAATATCCATTGATCTAAATGGATACTTTCTTGAATTTGATTTACCTGAGTTCTTCAAACCAAAAGAAGTACAATTCTTGGATGTGTATTATGATAGACCTAAGGAGACTCAGATCTGGTTGGCTGAAAAATTAAGATGTCTTGGCAAAACAAAGCAAGCCGTTTACTCAGATTTTTTAATTACTGGAATCAGAGAATTGAGGGTTAAGAAATTCAGAAAGATGGAGTACTTATCTTTTGAAGTTCTGAGAGAAGATGGCAAGGTTTATTACTTTACTGATGCAGATTTTGAGAAACTATCAGTAGTTGACTTCTACAGATTACACAGCTTTCTATGCTTCAAAGAGTCGAGCAAAGACAGAAATGAAAGGAAGGCCAGAAGTGTGGTAATTGAGGCCATGTTCTACATCTTAAGGTGGCACTGTTATACAGATTTTCAAATAGCTTTGTACTTACAAAAGTCATGTGTTTATCTGGCAAATCCCAACACAGATCATGAACAGAAAAAGAAGTTAAAGACTGGAAGTGTTCACAAATATCCAGATTTGGGAGTATTTTTGAAAAACAAAAGTGGAAAGATTTTCTTCAGAGCAAAGGAAACCGCAAAATACTGTTCTGGAACTTTAAGAATCATAAAGCATAATTTGGAGAAAAAGATGCTGAAAGTGAAGGAAGCAAACATGACTCAAGAAGTAATCAATCAGCAAGTTGAAATTATTCAAGAAATCATTGACAAAATTGATAAGAGGCTTAATCTGAGAAATGTGCTACTTCAGAAAATTGTTCCTGCTCTGAAAGAACTGGATGATGCAAAGTTTAAGTTTATTTGACAAAAAGGGGGAGATTGTTAGATCTGAAGTTTTGTCAATAAACCAAGTGTTGAAGATCTGATAAGAAGACTCAGATGTTCTGAGTAGAGAAGTCAGAGGTCTGACTGTGAAAGCTCAGAAGTATTGATAAGTGAAATCAGAAGTCTGGAAAGAGAAGTCAGATGTCTGAGTTAAGGAGTCAGAAGATCTGAGAAGCTTTATCAGAAGAATGTTCAGAAGTTCTGAACTACCTGTTCAGAACTTATGACGAGATACTTTACTTAGTATTTTATAAACTAATTAGGACACGTGTTATGTTCTTATTAGTCTTTCTTATTTGTACTGTAGCTTTAAGATGTCCGTTGCAGTATAAATAGTAGTTAGCTCTACGTTGCTAACTGATTGATTTTTCCCGTATAACTTTGTATTCATTCTTTGTAATCTTTGAGATTCTCTCTCTCTTAGATCTGTAATTCTGTTCATCATTGAATACAATTGGGCTTGATCATACAACTTCTCAATTACTGCTTTTTATATTGATTGTAAGATTAGATCCTGTTCTTTCAATTGGTATCAGAGCCAATCAACAAACAAATTCGTTCAAGATTGTTATAGCGAAGATCGATTGATCAATTTCTTGAAGATTTCTTGATTCATTCAAAATTCGATTCCGCTGCTAGGGCTAGTTCTTGAATTCTTGGCAATTCTTGAATTACCTGTTACATTTCGATCAAGAAACTCGAATTTGTCTTTCTGTTGAATTTTCTTACAATCATGTCTTCTAAAGAATATCTAGCCATGGGATCTGAAACCAAACCGCCTGTTCTTATACCAGAAGAGTATCAGCAATGGAAAATCCGAATGATCCAATTCCTAGACAACATTGATGAAAACCTTATGATCTCTATTCGAGAAGGTCCAATTGAAGTGTACATCGATGTTGCTGTAACTCCTGCTACAGAGACAACTCCAGAAATTCCAGCAACCAGGGTGAAAAAGAGTTATTCCCAATACACAGCTGAACAGAAAAATAGGCATGCTATTGACAAAAGAGCAATTACTTTGATGACTTTGGCTGTCCCAAATGAGGTTCTTAACAGGATTGACAGTGGATCATCAGCTAAAGAAATGTGGGACGAATTGGAAAGGCAGATGCTAGGAACAGTAAGATCTAATCAGGCAAAGTTAAATCAAAGCATAAATGCTTATGAAAGGTTCAAAGCAAAAGAGTCAGAAAGTTTGACACAGACATACAGTAAATTTTGCACTATTCTAAATGACTTGAGAAGAAATGGACTGAAGAAAACGAAGTCAGAAATAAATTACAAATTTCTGAACAGTCTAAATTCAGAATGGTCATCATTTGCCATAAGTCTGCAAATGAACAAGGATATGTGTGAAGAAGACTTAAATGATCTGTTCTGTGTTCTTAATCAACATGAAGACTCTGTCAAGTTAGTTGTGGAAGAGAAGAAAAATGTTGCTGATCAGTTAGCATTCTTATCAAAGTCCAAAGCAATCAAAGCACCCAAAAAGACTGCATATCTATCAGAGATACCTAATCTGGAAGAATCTGACAAGGAAGAAGGATCAGAAGATGATGAAGATATCAAGATAATGGTTGAGAAACTAGCTTTGTTGACAAATACTTTCAACAAAAGGTATGGGAAGGGTAGATTTCAAGGAAATTATAAGAGAGTTGGGAGTTCAGATTATAAGAAGAAAGAAGACAGAGAAGAAAATAAGTTTGAAAAGAGAGTAGAGAGAAGTGAAGAAAACAAAGAAGAGAAGGATGAGAGAAAAGAAAAGAATCTGTGTTTCAAATGTGGAAAATCTGGCCACTATGCTAAGGATTGCAAAGTTAAAATTGTAAAAGACTATGAGTACTACACCAAGAAGGCTCAACTTGCAAAGAAGAGAGATGATAAAATTGCTTTGTTGGCTGAACAAGAGAATTGGTTGTACTATACTTCTGATGAAGATGATCATATCAACTTTCCACAGATGCAGAGCTATATGGCAAAAATGAGGAATGAGGATGATTCTGATTTTGAAGATGCTGATTCTGAGTCATCTGCTGAGGTACATTCTTCACTTGAATTAGAGTTAATGACACAGATTGGTGAAATGAAAACTGAATTTGCTAATCTAAGAAAACAGATAAAAGGAGAAAGAAATTTGGTTAACAAATTCAGAATTGAAAAAGAAGTAATAAAAGAACAATATGAAGAATCTGAGGCTGAGAAACAAAAAGTTAAAGATGAAAATTCTGAATTGATGAAAAGGCTTTCTGAACTAAAAGTTGAGTTTTCAAAAATAAAAGATGAAAAAGGTGATTTACAAATAAAATTTGATATGTTATTTGAAGAAAGAAAGAATTTATACACCAAAATTAAAGAATTAGAAGATCTGAATTTGAAAAGGGGCCAGACTCAGCAAACACTAAATCTTTTATTAAGCCATGTTAAAGATACAAGATTTTACAACCCAAAGAAGGGATTGGGATTGGAAGAAAGAGTCACTTTAAAAAGAGCTCCAATCAACTTGTATGAAAAACTTCAAGTTTCTAAGCCAAAAATTCCAGAAATTGTTGAAGTTTTCATAAGACCTGCTAGTTCTATAACAAGTTCTGACAATTTGCAAAGACCAAACTCTAAAAAGTCAGATGAGAAAATTTCTGAATCTAAAACAGAAAAGTCAGTTGGTTCAGAAGAAAAGGTTAAGGAAGAAGTTTCTAAACAAACAGATGAGAAGCCAAGATACAATGATACTAAATTCAAATATGATTCTTTAAATGTCAGCTACAAAAATAAACAACCAAGTTTTTCATATCATGACATTGAGAGCATATTTGACACAAGTAAAAATTCTGAAACAGTCAATCAGAAGTCTGATACTTCTAGTCAGGATTCTGAACTTTGTAGTCAGAATTCTGAGTCTAAAGATCAGACATCTGAGTCTGTAAATCAGAACTCTGACTTAGGTAGTCAGAAGTCTGATTCAACTGGATTTTCTGAAACAAAATCAGATGAATTTTTACAACTTGAAAAGAGATTTAATCTTGTGAGTCAAGAACTTGAGGACTTAAGGAAAGCTTATGATGAACTTGAAAATGATTTCTGTGATGTGGATATTAAACTTGAAGAAGCTTTGAAAGAAAAGAATATTTTTATTCAGAAAATAACAGAGCTTGAAAAACTGAAGACTGAGTATGATCTTTTTAAAATTAATGCTTCAAGAGAAAATGATAAATTCTTTAATGAATCAAGTACATATGAAAAAGGTGAATCATCTAATTCTTCTAACAAAAAGAACTTGAATTTTTCAGAAAAAGAAGAAAGCAAAAGGAAAGATGATCTTGCAAAGTTGAATGATCTAAAAAGGGATCTTGAGAAGCTTAGAATGAAATCTACGTCTGAACTCAAAGCTAGAAATTCTTGTAATAAGGGCAATTGTACTCTGAACAATATCAATAAAAATGAAATGATCTATGTTTCAGATTTATTGTCACTTGCAAAGAAAAATCTTATTTGTGTTAGATGTAAAAATGATTCATTTCAATATTCTCATAAATGTCAAGTCAAAATAACTTCTGTTTCATACATAAGAAAAGATATTCAGAAAATTTATGTTCCTCAAAATACAGAAAAGAAGAAAATTTCTGTTCCTCAGACTCAGAAGAAAGAAAAGATAAAAGAAAAGAAAGTTGAAAATATAGCAAAACCAAAAGCTACAAATCTCAAAAAGAATTTGAACAAGCTTGTAAGCAGAAAATGTTCTGACTTCATAAAAGTTCAAGGAAAGTGGTGTTTGAAGAAAGATTTTGAGTGGAGAGTAAAAGGTACTAATGTTAAATCCAATGACAAAGCTAACAAAAATGGACCCATTCCAAAATGGGTACCTAAACCTAACTGATCTTTTTGCAGGGCTGTCATGTGTGGTTTTTAGATTCAGGAGCTTCAAGACACATGACAGGTCAGAAGTCTTTTCTATCAAACTTCACAGAAAAGGATGGAGGAGCAGTAAACTTTGGAAATAACAGCAAAGGACAAGTCAAAGGTTATGGGGATTTAACTAAAGGGGATCTGACTATCCAAAAAGTTTTCTATGTTGAAGGATTACAGCATAATCTTTTCAGCATAAGTCAGTTTTTAGACAGTCTTTGTCAAATTAAGTTTCAAATAACAGGTTGCATGATTTTAACTGAAAATGATGTTAAAGTCTTCTGGGCCAAAAGACATATGGACTTATTTGTAGTTAATTTTTTCAAAATTGAAAACATTAAATACAGTTTGTCTTTTATCAAAATCAACTGCAAATGAATGCTGGCTTTGGCACAGAAGATGTTCTCATCTGAATTTCAAAGATCTTAATAATCTCGTTGCAAAACATCTGGTTAAAGGCTTACCAAAGCTTAAATTTGAAAAAGAATCATTATGCTCAGCTTGTGAAATGGGCAAGATGAAAAAGAGTTCTCACAAATTAAAAATGGACTCATCTTGCAAAGCACCATTAGAAATGATTCATACTGATCTTTGTGGTCCAATTTCAGTTCAATCTATGGGAGGAAAGAAATATATGCTTGTGATTGTTGATGAATTCTCCAGATACACATGGGTTGAGTTCCTAAGAGCTAAGTCAGAAGCTGCTACTACATTGATAAATTTTATCAAAAGGATTCAAGTTCTCTTACAACTTCCAGTTCAGAAAATCAGAAGTGATAATGGAACAGAGTTCAGAAATGAGACTCTTCAGAATTTTTTAGAAAGTTCTGGGATTTCTCACAATTTTTCTGCTGTCAGAACTCCTCAACAAAATGGTGTTGTTGAAAGGAAGAATAGAACTCTAGTTGAAGCTGCGAGAACAATGCTGGCTTATGCAAATCTTCCTACTTTCCTATGGGCTGAAGCAATTGCAACTGCTTGTTTTACACAGAATAGAACTTTAATCAATAAAAGATTAAATAAGACTGCTTATGAACTGATAAATAAAAGAAAACCATTAATCAAATTCTTTCATGTTTTTGGTTGCAGGTGCTATGTTCTTAGAGACAGAGAAAATCTTGCCAAATTCGATAAAAAGGCAGATGAAGGATACTTTGTGGGTTATTCTTTAACTTCCAAAGCATTCAGAATCTACAATAGAAGAACCAAGAGGATGATGGAGAGCATAAATGTAACTTTTGATGAAGCCAGAATGCGGACTTCTGAACAAGACAGTTCAGAACTCATGCTGAACAAGACAAAAATGACTTCTGATACAGATTCTAATCCTATTTGTTCAGAACTCAATTTACTGTTTAAGGATGCTTTTAGTGAACTAATTTCTGATTCTTATGCAGAATATGAAAACCCAAAGATGGTCAAAGAGATGAAAAATAAGACTCCAGAAATAGTTCAATCAACTGTAATTTCTGACAAAGGTCCATCAGAGGAATGTCCAAATCTAATAAATACAAGTGGTGAAAATTCTGAACCTTGTAATCAGAATTCTGATTCTTGTACTCAGAACTCTGAACAAGTCACTCAGAATTCTGACTTCATTAATCAGAACCCAAACTTGGATATGACTCCTATTCATACATCAGAACAAGGGGACAGTTCAGAATTACAAGCAATCATTGATGAGAATGATGCAAACAACAATTATTCAGAGATTGATGTACTTCCTAGTGCAAATAAATGGACTAAAAATCATCCTATTCATCAAGTAATAGGTGATCCTTCAGCAGGAGTAAAAACCAGATCAGCTACAGCAAATGAAGCAATGTTTGCTGGTTTCTTGATTGTGATTGAACCAAAGAAAGCTAATGAAGCCTTAGAGGATCCAGACTGGATTTCAGCAATGCAAGAGGAATTGCTTCAATTTGAAAGAAATAAAGTTTGGAGACTCATCCCAAAGCCTGAAGGTAAATCTATTATTGGAACTAAATGGGTGTTCAGAAACAAAAAGGATGAATCAGGTGTTGTCATCAGAAACAAGGCAAGATTGGTTGCTAAGGGATACTGTCAACAAGAGGGAATTGATTATGATGAGACATTTGCACCAGTGGCAAGAATAGAGGCAATCAGAATATTTTTAGCCTATGCTGCACATAAATACTTCAAGGTGTATCAAATGGATGTCAAATCAGCCTTTCTAAATGGCAAACTTAATGAAGAGGTGTATGTCCATCAACCTGAAGGTTTTGTTGATCCAGAATTCCCTGATCATGTTTATATTTTAGACAAAGCTTTATATGGTCTAAAACAAGCACCACGAGCCTGGTATGACACTCTTACTAAACACTTGTTAGGTTCAGGATTCAAGAAAGGTAAGATTGACACAACTTTGTTTTTAAAGAAACAGGGTGATGATTTGATTCTGATTCTGATTTATGTTGATGACATAATATTTGGTTCTACCAGTCCAGAATTATGTGATAATTTTTCAAAAATCATGTCATCTGAATTTGAAATGAGCATGATGGGTGAACTGAATTTTTTCCTTGGTCTTCAAGTCAAACAATTACCAAAAGGTATTTTTATAAATCAAGGAAAATATGTCAGAGATATTCTGAAAAAGTTCAAAATATCTGATTGTGCTTCTATGAAAACACCTATGGCAACTAACATAAAGTTAGATGCTGATCTCAAAGGTGTTTCAGCAGATATCAAACTTTATAGAGGCATGATTGGATCATTACTTTATTTGACTGCAAGTAGACCAGATATCATGTTTTCTACCTGTTTCTGTGCTAGATTTCAATCTAACCCGAAAGAATCACATATGTTGGCTGTCAAAAGGATTTTAAGATATCTCAAAGGAACACCTGATCTAGGTTTATGGTATCCAAAAGAAACTGACTTCAAATTGACTGCTTTCACTGATGCTGATCATGCAGGAAGTAGGTTGGACAGAAAGAGTACATCTGGTGCTTGTCACTTTTTGGGAGATAAAATAGTGAGTTGGGCATCAAAGAAGCAGAATTGTGTATCCACTTCAACTGCTGAAGCAGAGTATGTTGCTGCTGCTGCTTCATGCTCTCAAACATTGTGGATGAGAACACAACTCATGGACTATGGATATCAGCTTAACAAGATTCCCATCTATTGTGACTCAGAAAGTGCAATTGCCATTACTCAGAACCCTGTTCAACATTCAAAGACTAAACATATAGATGTGAGGTATCATTTTATAAAGGACTATGTGGAAAAAGGAACTATAGAGATGCACTTTGTGCATACAAAGTATCAATTGGCTGACTTGTTCATAAAGCCTCTTGATCACAAAAGGTTTTCTTTTCTCATATGTAAAATAGGAATGCTTAATCTGCCTAATTGAAAAAAAAAATTCTTAAAAATGCTAAATTTTTCTAAGTAAAATTATCTGAGTAGTGTACTCAGAACTCTGAGTCTTAAGAATCAGAATTTCTGAGTACTAAGATCAGAACTTCTGAGTCTTGAGTTCAGAACTTCTGAGTCTTGAGTTCAAAACTTCTGAGTCTTAAGATCAGAACTCTGAGTCTTGAGGTCGGAACTTCTGAGTCTTAAGATCAGAACTCTGAGTCTTGAGTTCAAAACTTCTGAGTCTTGAGGTCAGAACTTCTGAGTCTTGAGATCAGATCCTCTGAATCTTACGGTCAGAGATTCTAAGTCAATACATCAGTAATCTAGCTTTCAAAAATTTATTTTTGAGAAATTAAAATACTTCAACTATGTGGATTATGCTTCTTCTATTATCTTTTCATCTCATCTTTATGTATCATTAATAGTCAAATGCATGCTCAAGTCAAGGGGGAGCATCAAAATTCCTTTGGAAATCATTTTGTGATGCTTAAAAGATTTGCTTTCATTTTCTATCTCTGATTATTCTAAGAAGAACAAGCTTTTCATGATAAATTTTGTGGTTATTCAAACTATATCTGAATTAAAAAAAAAATTCAGATATAAGAGTTTAAATGATTTTTTAATTCATCATAATATGAACAGAATTTTGATGATAAAAAGTGTTTCTATCTGTTCAAACCTCTTCTGAATGATCAAAATGTTTTATATTTGTCAGAAGTTGATTTTAAATGACATTTTGGTTACAAGGTAAAATTCTTCTGAGAAGAACACTCAGATATCTGATAAAGAAAAGTCAAAACATCTGAGCGTGTTATTCAGATCTTTGACTTGAGTCAAAATTCTATCCACTAACACGTGTCAGCTTCATATTTGTTTGATTATGCCACACATTTCATTTAAATCCTCTGTGGCATTTCAAATGTGTTGACTCCGTTATAACATTGATTTCGCTTTTCCGTTAAACCTTTCAACTTCGCGGATTTTAAATAGGTCTTAAAATCCCTATTTCAAATCTTTTCAAATTCCAGAGCGAAAAGTGAGATACGAATCAAATCCAGAGTTCTTTGAATTTGTTTTCTTCTTAAATCATGTCTAGAATACAAAGGAGTGGTCAAATTTCGCTACACTCTACAAAATCGATAATGGATTCATCTGATTCGGATAATGATGAAGTACAGAATAGAGCTGTAGAGGAAGAAGCAATAAGAAATGATGGAGAAGATGAACAAATGGATGAATCTGAAGGAAATGCGGATGAGGTAAATGTTAATATTGAACATGAACAAAGTGCTGCAGGTTCTATTATGTCAGATAGACCTATTTTAGTGGAAAGAATTGTTCCTGAGAGTGAATGGCTGAAATTATCTGAAAATAACTGTGTTATATTATTTGAGGAAAGCCGTTTTAAGCCTGAACACAGAATTATCATGGAGTTATTCAAACATCATCCGTACAGAAAATGGTTTACAAGAAGTAAAAATGTGCCTGTTCAGTACATACAACAATGGTGGAAACATCTTAGGTTAGAAGATAATAAGTTTGTGTCTGAAATTGGAGGAGTGACATTTGCCTTATCTATTTCTGCACTAAGAGAAATGCTGAATTTACCAGAGAAAGATGATGTACAAAGAAGGACAGATTTTGAGGACTCACCCTTAACAGAGGAATTAATAGCAGAGTTTATGAAGTTGGGATACAATGAAGGATTGAGGACTCTCAGTTTGTTCAGAAGAAACAAATTACCACCTATTTGGGCTTGCTTCTTTCATGTGGTAAATAAATGTGTGTCAGGGAAGAATAGTTCTGCTGATCAAGGTTCTAAACAAATTCTTCAGATATTTCAGGGTTTAGTGAAGAATAGGCATTATGACTATACTTTAATACTTTGGGAAGATATGAAGAATACATTTGAGAAGAATCAGAAAGCAATTCAGAAGAAAACAAAAGATGCTCCACTGACATACATTCCTTACATAAGGTACTGGCAAATTGTTATTTGGTATGCCATGCAGGAAAACAGAACAATCTCAAGAAGAACAAATGAAGAGCATGGTCCTACATTTTATTTGGGTAAGATGACCTCAGTAACAAGACTTGAAAACTATCCCAATCATAAAGTATTGCCAAAATCACTTAGGAACTATATTCCAAGGGAGAGTGAGATTTTAAAAGCTTATTGCACCTCTATGGGAATTGAATTACCTCAAATCCCTACCCAAGAGGACCAACCTGAGAAGAGAGGTGAGGGGTCTAGTCGAATTAGAGAGGGGGAGGATGTTCAGATGGGTGAACATTCTGAGAGACCTGAGAGGGAAATTCTGAGAGCTTGGTTAGATTTGGTGAGGAAAAACAGAATGAGAGTGATGAGGATGAGAGATTGTCAACAGAGGTTCAAACAGAAAGAGATGCCTCTGAACCAGCTAATCTTGACCAGGTAACCACAAATGCTATTGGTTCACATCTCTTGGTGTCCAATATTGAAACAAACACCATGGACCTAGTGGTGGATCTTGAACAACCCATCCATATCCACTCAGAAGCATTTCAACATGCTACTGTTTCACACAAATCCGGGGAACCATCCCAAACTCATTTGGAGGGAGGTGATAAATCCCAATTTATTTTTCAACACATTGAGTCTGAATATCACAGTCCTATTCATATTGAGCCTGAAATTCCTTCTGACACTTGCACAAATCAGGAATTTCGTATTCCTGAAACAACATTCATAGACATACCTAATGTTGGGTGTCGAGGATTGGATGGAAGTCCTGGTGAGGTGAACATTACAAAAGCCTCATTTAAACGTGCATCTGTTGTACAAGATGACTGTGTGTTATCTACAGGCCATGAGCCCTCTGGGCACATGAAAACTGGACCATCTGTTGATTCAGGTTCACTGTTAGAAACTTCTGAATTTGAAAAGATTCAGAAACAAAATAAGGAGATGGGGGAAAAAGTAGAAAATTTGGAGAAGAAGGTGGAGGATTTGAATGATGAGATGTCAGATTTGAAAGTTGTGTTGGAGAAAAAGTTGATTTCTGTTGAAACCAAAGTAGATGATGTAAAGAAATCCTTGGATTCTCACAAAAAGGAGATCATGGATATAATGTCTGGTTTTCAAAAAGATATGTTAAAACAAATGCAAGGTATGCAGGAATCTATACTGAAAGCACTGAGTGTATCATTGGCTTCTACTTCAAAGCCTCTTGATCCTGTTCCTATTGCAGAAGCTGAACCTGAAGTTACTTTTAATCAGAACTTGAAAAGAAAGTTTGATGATAATGAGCCTCATGATCATCAAAAGGGGGAGAAAAGACAAAGGTTAAGTTCTGATGATGATATTGGCATAGAAGATTTTGAGATGGCAGATATGCAATTAGCTAGTACAAAAAGTTCAGAAGATCAGACACAGGAAAATTTAAAGGCAATAACTCAGATAGTTCAGATTGATAGCTCAGATACAGAGGAAATGGAGTTGGAAAGTACAGATGGTGGTGATTCAGATAAAACAGAGGAATTGAACTTAGACATAGAAATGGAAGGAAACTCAGATGAAACTGAAGCTATTGAGGAATCTGTATTGAGATCAGAAAAGACAGTGGAAAGTGAAGTGGTCAACATGTGTACAGATATTGTGGTGTATAACAAAGAAAATATGACGGATTCTGAATTAAAAGAAAGGAGGTTAAGTGAAGAGTTGATCAGAAGGATGCATAATAATTTAGTCAGAGCTTTGAATGTTCAAAAAGTTCAGCAAGGAATAAAAATGGTAAGACCTATTGATCTAATGGGAGAAGAAGACAGAACTGTGAATTATACTCAGGATTTTGAAGATGATTTTAGATTTAACTTTTGTGATGAGTTAAATACAGAAGAAGAGTATGTGAAAGTGAAAGACTTCTTTATGCCTTCTGAGTATGTATTCAGAAAACCAATTGAGATCCCAAAGATTAAATTGCAAAGACTAGAAGAACCTGTATGTGATTTCATTCTAGAGTTAAGTGATGTGCCATTAGCCAGACAATTTCATGATGATATTTTTCCTGAGGAAATATATGATAATCTCTACTACACAGAAGGAGAGTATGAGCCTTTGGAAAGTAACATTGATGGTTTTATGGATGACAGAGCTCAGATGGTCTACTCAGAAGCTTCTAACAGGTTCAGAGTTCCTGACTCAAAACTGCATATTCAGAAAAGAATTGAGAAAGTTCTGATGTTTCAACAAGATGAATTCAATGGTTTAATGTTTGTTAGAATGGAAGTACTGAAAGAAAGAAATACAAAGGTTTCCATGTCTACTTTTGATTTTCACAGATTGACTCTTGATGATCAGATCTTTCTAGTCAAGTTCTTTGCTAGCACTGAAGAAGCCTTGATAGAAATTGAATGCAGAAGACTTCTGGGTATTTATGTCAGAAATATATACTTGTATGACTTCCAATTAGCTATTGAAGAAAGAAAAGAAAAGTGTAATCTGAGTTCTCCCACAAAGAAAACAGAAGTTGATTTGCATTTGAAGGGATTTGTGAATGAAGGAATGGAGACAGAAGGGTTCACATATATAGTTCACGAAAGGCTTGAATTGTTCAGATTAAAAGAGTTGGTGAAGTACAGTGATGCAACTCTGAATTGGTTATTGATTAAAATGGAAGTAAGTGTGGAAACTGAAAAAGATAGTTTAAAAAAGAGATGTATAAACTGTGTGAAGAGGAGGTTGGATCTTAGAAGAAAAATCAGAAACAGTAGTGAATGGTTGCTATCTGAGCTGAATCCCAAAAAGATTCTACATAATGATTTTGTTTTTCCTGCTGAGTATGAAGTGAATGAAATTTTGTCAGATGAAGTTGAAGAAGTGCATAACACAACATCTCAGAATGTGCAGATAACTAGTTTTGATCAAGCTGAACAGTCTGAACCAAAAGAAGATGAAATATCCATTGATCTAAATGGATACTTTCTTGAATTTGATTTACCTGAGTTCTTCAAACCAAAAGAAGTACAATTCTTGGATGTGTATTATGATAGACCTAAGGAGACTCAGATCTGGTTGGCTGAAAAATTAAGATGTCTTGGCAAAACAAAGCAAGCCGTTTACTCAGATTTTTTAATTACTGGAATCAGAGAATTGAGGGTTAAGAAATTCAGAAAGATGGAGTACTTATCTTTTGAAGTTCTGAGAGAAGATGGCAAGGTTTATTACTTTACTGATGCAGATTTTGAGAAACTATCAGTAGTTGACTTCTACAGATTACACAGCTTTCTATGCTTCAAAGAGTCGAGCAAAGACAGAAATGAAAGGAAGGCCAGAAGTGTGGTAATTGAGGCCATGTTCTACATCTTAAGGTGGCACTGTTATACAGATTTTCAAATAGCTTTGTACTTACAAAAGTCATGTGTTTATCTGGCAAATCCCAACACAGATCATGAACAGAAAAAGAAGTTAAAGACTGGAAGTGTTCACAAATATCCAGATTTGGGAGTATTTTTGAAAAACAAAAGTGGAAAGATTTTCTTCAGAGCAAAGGAAACCGCAAAATACTGTTCTGGAACTTTAAGAATCATAAAGCATAATTTGGAGAAAAAGATGCTGAAAGTGAAGGAAGCAAACATGACTCAAGAAGTAATCAATCAGCAAGTTGAAATTATTCAAGAAATCATTGACAAAATTGATAAGAGGCTTAATCTGAGAAATGTGCTACTTCAGAAAATTGTTCCTGCTCTGAAAGAACTGGATGATGCAAAGTTTAAGTTTATTTGACAAAAAGGGGGAGATTGTTAGATCTGAAGTTTTGTCAATAAACCAAGTGTTGAAGATCTGATAAGAAGACTCAGATGTTCTGAGTAGAGAAGTCAAAGGTCTGACTGTGAAAGCTCAGAAGTATTGATAAGTGAAATCAGAAGTCTGGAAAGAGAAGTCAGATGTCTGAGTTAAGGAGTCAGAAGATCTGAGAAGCTTTATCAGAAGAATGTTCAGAAGTTCTGAACTACCTGTTCAGAACTTATGACGAGATACTTTACTTAGTATTTTATAAACTAATTAGGACACGTGTTATGTTCTTATTAGTCTTTCTTATTTGTACTGTAGCTTTAAGATGTCCGTTGCAGTATAAATAGTAGTTAGCTCTACGTTGCTAACTGATTGATTTTTCCCGTATAACTTTGTATTCATTCTTTGTAATCTTTGAGATTCTCTCTCTCTTAGATCTGTAATTCTGTTCATCATTGAATACAATTGGGCTTGATCATACAACTTCTCAATTACTGCTTTCTATATTGATTGTAAGATTAGATCCTGTTCTTTCAAGTATTTATGTCCGGATTGTTGGGTTTCCAGATATGGGGTATCTGAAATGGTTTGCTAGTTATTTAGAGGAGTGTCCGGATTATAGCTATTATAGTTATTATTTGAAGTGTTGGTTGATGGTAAACTTGTTAGGACCAAAATTTCCTAAATATTGTGAAAGTTTTGTAAAGGCTTTCTATTTGTAATGGGCTTGGGCTTAGTGCTTAGTGGGCCTTAGGCTTTACTATATAATGTGTAATTAGGCTCATTTATAGGTGTGCACAAGAAAGTGAGCTTCAATGTAGAGAGAAAGATCTAGAGCTTAGAGAGAGTGTGTCATCCATATTGTACTCAAAGTGTTAAATCTAATATGAGGATGACATTGTTGATCCAATCTCTCTCAAAACACTTGAATTGTTGATTGATTATGGGATCACAAAACTGTCTTGGCCTTTCGTACGTTTCGGTCGATTCAAGGGTAAGGCTCGGTGTTAGGAGGACTTATTGTTGTCTGGTTAGTTCCCATAAACCCTTTTTGTGAAATGGGATGTTAAATATTTTACTGCTGATGATGGTACGATATGCGAGCATGATTTTATTTATAAACTTATCTTCATTTCTCGCATGAACTAAATATTTTGGGAATATTATCTTCGCATGCCATAAACAATTTTTTAAAGATACATGCATCACTATATGATTTCTAGCCTTGGTTGGTATGCCTTTGTAGAGTCGGGTTGCACAGTGGGATTAGTGTACCTTGGCATTTTAACCATCCCTTGGGAGTTAAGTTATTAACACCGTGGGCACAGAATTTGTTTCATGCACACGTGGGAATGGGGGTCTGCTTGGGCCCCAGAGGCGAAAGGGGAGTCTGCTTGGGCCTCGATCGCGGTTATTACCGGTTATGGAAATGAGCCTCTGACTTTTATTCAAGCAGTATAGTAGCAAGGATAATGAAGGAAAGATATTAGTGTTGGATCGAAGTGTGTGTATGAGTAGGACGTGAGGTAACTGGTCGTTATTCGACCTTAAAGGTCAAAGATTGATATCGCATGGTTTGTGAATCATTGGTCTATACAAAAACTATAGGGAGTGGTCACCATGCTGGATGTGAAGCAACTATACCACAAGTTGTTATAAGGGCGAGAAAGCGGTTGTTAGTAAAAAGTAGGGTGTCAATGATAAGTTATCGAAAATACCACGGCGGACCTTGTTAGAGTGAATATCCTTCAATTGCAAATCTAGTCACATGCATTATATCTTTAAATGAGTTGCATGAACTCCTACATGTTAAAAGTATATGCAAGCGTAATGAGCTCCTTGTTTTGGGAAAATAAGTCGACAGGCGCGAGCGTATGTTAAAAGAAAAAGCTAAACTTGTTTGCATTTCACGATGATATTTTGAGTGTAGTAATTTGTAAATTTTTTACCCTTTCCATGTTGGGATAAACACTGGTGTGAAAATTAAGAAAATGTTTTACCCTAAAGTTTTTATAACTTAAATGAGTATTAGCACGTTGTTAGCATACAAATGTGTGTGGGGGGGGCGACTGACTCACTCAGTATAAGTGATTTCGTTCCAAAATTTTCTAGTCGTATTGAAAATGTTTCATTGAATATATTTTTTTGTGCTGACATTGATTCGGTTGGGCAAGGTGGTGATCTATCGTAGGGTTACAGGTGAGTGATCCTTGAGGTCGTTGTGTTTACTATTTAACTTGGGCGGCGTTGTGTCATGCATACTCAATTGGTTTCGTGTTATCGTACCTATTGATTTTCTTTACTATGCAAATGATTAAAATCATAGTGTTGTCATGTATGAAGGCTATGAACTCGTTACATTGAAATTAATGACACGGAAAGGTCCTAGGAATGGAAATTGTTCGGTTGATCCGATTACGGTCGAGTTATGACCTTAGTGTTTCAGCTAGGGGAGGACGGGAGGATGGGAATAGCGGGAGTCACGGACAATGAATTTGTTAAGGATTGGTAATTGGTGGTGTGGTTGTCTGTGAAGCGAGTATATCTATGGTAAAGTTTGAAGTGTTGAGGTGCTCTTATTAGTAGCATGTTAGTAAGTAGTTACTGTACCCTGATGAAATGTTATCGGCTATGAGCCAGAGTAATGAGTGGTAGTGTAAATAGACTACGTACCAAATAAGTCTTATTCCTTAACTTGTAAGGACCGTGGAGCACAAAGTTAGTTACGATGCATTGGGAAAAGTAGATTCTAATGGAAATCTTTGTGGTTAGCAAGATGGTCGAAGCATCGCCATGTCGATGGTTGACGATGAAGTCAGCCACCATTTGGATGACCGGTGTCGAGGTCGTTCCGAGAAAGGCGTGTACCTAGTATGAGGATGGAACACCATATATGGGCATTATAAAAGTGGAAGACGGCTACTGTAACTACGTGATTTCTTAAGAGGTTTTGGTGACCCGAATAGGAATGAAGTAAATAGCACAACTAAGGTGGGTGTGCGTTGATATTTTTGGTCTGAAAGGGTGGCGATTATGATCAATTGGGGATGTATGAATTGTGAGGCGGTATTATGATATTGTTATTTGAAAAAAAGGAAGGAGTAGTGATATACGGATACCTCAAAGAGAAGCTTGTGTTATTTCCGGTTACGTGGATTTTTTGATGAATATATCTTACTCTAATTGAACGTCGATGTGAACGCAATATTCAATTAGTTTGTGGTGTTGTGCAGTGGACTTAAAATTCTTTGGGATTATTGAAGTATTCTGTGTATAAAGAAATTTTGGTGAGTAAGTTAACTCTCCTTGGAGAATAAGAAATGTGTGGTGCTTTCGAGCAATTGATTGTTGTTTTAGGAAGACTTTGTTTATTATCTCGAGTGAGAATTATGGTGAAACCGTTTGGTTAGACATAGTAACGAAAATGTGCTTTTGACGCATTTGAAATGAGCGGAAAATGAAGTAAGTGTTGGTGGGTGGGCAGTGTTCCATGCTAGCGTAAAGAGGTAAAGACGGTATGTTCGAATAAGTGGGAAAACTAAAAGTAAGAAGGTTGATAAGTGACACCAAATAGGTGGAGCAATGTTTAAAGCGGTGTTATTGACATGTATATGAACTCCTCGTGAGGGTATGAGAACCTAGATTATTGTGTATGCCATGCTTAAAGTATGGGAAGACTTGGACGGGTGAATAAGTCTTTCCTTGAAAGTGTGTGATCTATGCCTTCGAGAAGATATGGCATAAGGGGTTGTACGGGACACTCGAAGTGTGAGACCGTCCAATTTGAATAAGTATTAGTAAGATAAACATTCCGAAATGAACATGGTATACATTGATGTGTTATTTGGAAGAACTCTGTGTGGGCATGGTCACTCCTTCTTGTTGGGAGAGGGAAACTTGAACTTATTTCTTGTATGGTTGGACGCTTGTTGTATGCAGTAAGAATTTGAGTATGTGTCTTCAGGGTTGGTTCAGCTTGAGTCGGTGGATACTCCGCGTGATCGATTGTGGAGGTCTCATGTTGTGAGCTATATGTAAGTGTGAGGTGATGACGTGGTGGGAGCGTATGAACTGGTTAACATTGTTGAGTTTTAGTTATTGTGCTTGGGGGAAAGAAGGTACTATTCATGTTGGGGGAGGTGATCTGGGAATTTCTTGTTATCCAATGAAGAAACTTATGACTGTGGGTTTATTAGGATATTCGAGGTTGACTTTGTGCTAAGATTGGCGAAATGGGTGGCTATATATTTTTGTGAAGGACCCATGTTTGTAACACCCCGCTTACCATGACACAATATTGTCCGCTTTGCCCCACTGGCTCATGGCTTTGTTTTTGGCGACCTAGCGAGGACTTCCCAGGGGGTCACCCATCCTGGTACTACTCCCACCCAAGCACGCTTAACCACAGAGTTCCTAAGGAACCCGCATGCTTGTGGCCCCAAAACGCGTTGTGTCTGGTAAGGCCAAGGTTTACTAATATACCCAGCATCTCTCCTGCCTTCTAAAGGATGTGGGATATGCCTAAGGTGTTACACACACCCCCCCCTTAGGGACTCATCGTCCTCGATGAGGTTTGCCCCACCATCCCGAACGGCACAGGAGTGGCTCTGATACCATTTGTAACACCCCGCTTACCACGACACAATATTGTCCGTTTTGCCCCACTGGCTCACGGCTTTGTTCTTGGCGACCTGGCGAGGACTTCCCAGGGGGTCACCCATCCTGGTACTACTCCCACCCAAGCACGCTTAACCACAGAGTTCCCAAGGAACCCGCATACTTGTGGCCCCAAAACGCGTTGTGTCTGGTAAGGCCAAGGTTTACTAATATACCCAGCATCTCTCCTGCCCTCTAAAGGATGTGGGATATGCCTAAGGTGTTACACGGCTTTGTTCTTGGCGACATGGCGAGGACTTACCAGGGGGTCACCCATCCTGGTACTACTCCCACCCAAGCACGCTTAACCACGGAGTTCCCAAGGAACCCGCATGCTTGTGGCCCCAAAACGCGTTGTGTCTGGTAAGGCCAAGGTTTACTAATATACCCAGCATCTCTCCTGCCCTCTAAAGGATGTGGGATATGCCTAAGGTTTTACAATGTTGTTGTGATGTTGAATTTGGTAAAATTCCTTCTTTAAGGAAGTGAAGATGTATGTGAAAATCTTGTTTAGACGAGTTTTAAAACCGTGAGTCCAAGCATGCAAGCAAATCATACAAGATCTGGTATTGCTGGTTGGAGAATTAATTGGAACCACAATTGAGTAAATCGGTAAGCGTGAAGCTTTGAAACTTAAAGTTAGGGGTCGGCTTGATGCCAATGACACCCCGTGGATCGGAGTGGTGCATTTCGAGAGGAACGGGAGTTGTGCCACGTTTTCGTGGGTCTGTTATTGTTAGTGAAAGGGATTGGAGAGTTTCTATATGAGTTGGATGGCCTTGATGGACATGGGGAAGATTCATATTGTGTTTCACGCCTCTATTTTAGAGCGTTAGTCGGAAGTTGGTATGGTCTGCGCATGAAGTGCGAGTGGACGAGGATTTGAACTCGTAGAAGAACTCGAAGCGATCGTGGATCGTAAGGTTAAGAAACAGTGGAATAAAGAGATCGGTCTCGTAAAGGTTCAATAGAGATTTTACAAAGGTCAATAAGCGACGTGGGAAGTAGAATCCGAGATGAGGGCCAAGTACCCACATCTGTTTGACTAAGGAATTTCGGGGACGGGATTCTTTTAAGGGGGAAATATTGTAACGACCGTTTAAACCCAAACGATGACTACTTGGTCAAGTGTGGCAAAAGTTGGAAAAAAGGAACTTGGGGATTTGGGAACAATTATTGAAATGTATAAAAGGTAGTGGAATCCTAGTTTTCCTTATTTTCTCTTCATCTTTCGGCTGCACATCAAGGGACAAGGAGGGTTTGACGATTTTCGCAAGAAATCTAGATAAGGTTGCTTGGGAAGATCATAAAATTCAAGTAAGTTCATTCCCATCCCTGTTAACGATTCCTAAATGTATTGTGTTTCGATTGAGAAAGAAAACACTTGGAATATGGAGTCTTCATTGTGGATTTGGTAGTTTTGGGATTATTGCAATAAAATGGATCATTATTGTGTTTAATAAGTCTCAAGTATTGGGTTTGATTGGGAGAAAAAATCATAGTACTTAATCGAACAAGGGACTGTCGAACTAGTTGTTCGATTCGTCCGAATAGTCGTCGTGTCCGGATTGTTGTTATCCGGATACGGGGATCCGGGTATGAATCATCCGGTTAGTTTAGGAAATCTGGATAGGTGTATGTGTGATGAAAAAATCTGGGAACGTTGGTCTAGAAAATGAAATCGTCCGGAAGGTGAGACTTTTCGGATACAATTGGAATCCGGGTAGTGCGTCCGGATAGGTGGATATTCGGATACTTTGCAGAATACGGGTAGTGTGTCCGGATTGTTTCGGTTTTCGGATAGTATTTATGTCTGGATTGTTGGGTTTCCGGATAGGGGGTATCCGGAATGGTCTGTTAGTTATTTAGAGAAGTATCCGGATTATAATTATTATAGTTATTATTTGAAGTGTTGGTTGATGGTAAATTGTTTGGGCCTTTCGTAGGTTTCGGTCGATTCAAGGGTAAGGCTCAGTGTTAGGAGGACTCATTGATGTCAGGTGAGTTCCCTTAAACCCTTTTTGTCAAAGGAGATGTTAAATATTTTACTGCTGAAGATGGTACAATATGCGAGCATGATTTTATTTATAAACTAATCTTCATTTCATGCATCAACTAAATGTTTTGGGAATATTATCTTCGCATGCCATGAACTGTTTTCTAAAGATACATGCATTGCTATAGATTTCTAGCCTTGCTTGGTATGCTTTTGTGGATTCGGGTTGCATAGTGGGATTAGTGTACCTTGGGATTTTAACCATCCATTGGGAGTTAAATTATTAACTGTTGGTCCCGAAGGGTTATACAAGTTTGTAGAAAGGGGGGGGGTGAATACAAACACAAGATTTTTATCTTTAAAATTGTTTATTGGAATAATCAAACAATTTACAATTTGTCGCGGAATAAGATTAAGTGTAAAACCTAACCTAAACAAACTAAGAGAATCACATAGATTTCTTGCACTAGAAAAGATAGAGTGGAGTTAAGAAAACTAAGAGTAATTTCTTATGGCACTAAGAGTTCAGAGATAAGGGAACGAGCACCTCAAAATGAAGTAGGGTTTCCATATTTATACTGCATGTAAGACCATCTGTAGCGTTCAGCGGGCTCGGGCTCGGGCTCGTCCATGTGGCAGCGGGTATGAAGAGGGTAGCCATACGGGGGGAGGCGGGTAGGGCTGCGGGTTTGTGAACCCGGTGAACCCGAGGGGGAGTGTGAGAGGAGGGTGGGGGGAGCGGGCAGCGGGTAGTATTGGGTAGCATTGGGTAGCGGTACTCCACTTTAGGGTAAGGAGGGTAGAAATGAGAAAAGCTGATGTGGCGCTGAGGTGGCAATCGGGTTCAAGGGTAGCGCTACGGATGGCCTAATAAATGCAAGTCAATACAACTTTACACGTGGCAGCACTTGGTTGGTTGCATGAATTTGACTTTAGCAAACATGCTCTTGTCCGCATGATGAACAGTGTAGTTGGCAGAGTGGTTTGTACGATCCTGGACAAAGGGATGTCCTTCTAACAAATCGTACAAAAGCATGCAAGGAGATAAGACAAAAGTAACTTGTCGAACAGGCTTCATGATCAGCGATCGCGGAGTTGATCTTTATCAGGGAATGACAAAGTTCGGCTCTCCCTGAAGTCTTCTACTTGAAACTTCGCGTGAAATGGACAAGTCTTGTCTACCCTGATATCCGCATCAGATCACTAGTAGACTTAGTCACTCGTTCGTCAGCTTGGTCTTCGATTTCATCTTTGAACTTTGTTGTCGCAAATCTTGTCTTCAGGGATCATAAGTAAACAATTACATGATGAGTATTCAGTGATCATCAACGAGACTGAACAGGCTCAGGTCTCACTGATGTTTCCATCAGTGATACTAAACAGACTTAGTATATTTTCTTAGATGGTGAAACACCGATACATATTGTTTACTTACAGTTTTCACTAAGTGATTCTAAGGGTCATCATCAAATCACTGAAGGGTTTGGATCAACAATCTCCTCCTGTTTGGTGATGACAAAGCAATAAAGGAAAATTGGTTAAGTTAATATAAGGATAGAAAGGACTCATAAATACGTGTCCCATTTACTGTTTTCAGGGATCTTTTTGAATACTGATGGAGTAAAGTGCTTCACTGAAACTTTTCATTACTTCGTAAATACAAGATTACAAGGGAAGTTGAAAATTTACATGTACAATGAAAAAATTCACACAAGTACAAAAGGTTATCAGCTAATAAGATAGAAGAATTACAAGAGATCCTATCAGTTATTCAGGTTCTTCCCTAACAAGAAGTTCATCAAGGGTGTCAGTCTTTGGAATCATCCAGTCAGGGACTTGTGCTCCCTGCTCCCTTCTTCGTTAGGCTTCACGGTAGATCTAGGGTTTCAAGAAGGTTCCAAGCCAGGATTGATCACACCAATATAGTAGGTCTCTAAGTTGTTTGATTGGAGCGATGGGTAACTCAGAACAACGTTGGAAGCACTTGCAACTGGTGTATTCTAGAAAGAAAATGCCAAAGGGTTGACTTACAACTTTTGCATCTTCGAAATCTACCCCTGGTAGTAGTGATATGTCTAGTCCTGATAGATCAGCATTGGGACCGAGCACTGCTTCACGAGAAAAATCAATACATGTCTCGTTCCGTATAGCAGGCCCTGAAGACGATGCAACTTTCTTTTTCTTTTAGGGACGTTGGTTTTGATGAAGCGCTAGAGGAGGAGGCAATTCTTCCACTGAGGAGACTTGATCAATCAGTCTATTGATGAATCTTTCTACTACTGGCTTATAACTTGATCGATATCGTTGAACTACAACCTGAATCTCCAACCATTCATTTAGTCCAAAGTGTTCAACGGCAGAAGGTAGCAGGTCTTATGATCTTCGTTTTCTCTGATCGTCGTGACTTCTATCACTGAAGCACCTCTGACAGTTTTCCCTTTCAGGTTTACATTTGTAACGACCCGGTTCTCAAACATGCGTCAAATAACATATATTGCATAACATCCTTACATAACAAAAGATACATCGTATAACATGTACGGTCCCTTAGTCTTTACAATCATAGTAGATACTTCATTACAAACTTTTTACTACTAAATAACAAAGTTATAACTGCTAAACACATCACGGTCTTCAAAAATATAAGTCTTCCAAAAGCTAGTCAATGATTATCCTTCTTACTTGCTCTTACTTGATCCACGACCTGGAATACATATTTTTAAAACAAAATGAGGGTAGACCTAGTGGTCTAAGTGAGAAAATCCCTGTCAGTTTAAAACCATTTGCACAAACACCATATACATAACACAAATATGAATACCAAATATGACTCATGCATTGTGTACTTTCTTGTCTCATTTTCATGGCCATATTAGATGGTTGCGAGCCAACTTATAAATTTACTCCGTTGTACTATAATACAGCCAACACCGCTGTCCCTCCGTACAGCCAACTCCACCGGTCCTAAGCCCGACCAACGTGCTCTCGTGTAGTGTAATACTCGTATAAATATAATATACTCTTCAATATATCATACTTCATACATATGCACATAATTACACAAATTATCACTTTCACAATCCACATATATGTATTCCAGTTTGAAAACGTTTTAAAATAAAACTCACCTGATTGCTTATCAAACGCTTCCAATCTTTTCTTAAACACGATTCAGCTTTCACCCCAAATCCACAGAATCTGAAACAATTAGATACAAGTATCTCTTTACCAAATAGAACACATAAGACTTACTAAAGCTAAGAACTCTAGATAACTCAAATCCTCAATTGTTTCCCCCAAACTCGAACTTAAGTCGAGTCCACAGTATATTCAGTTCTCATTCATAAACTATCCAAGAGTTGACAAAGCACAAGGTTACTGGATACTCAAAAAGTATATGAAATCTCAAAAGTGACCAAACAGCTAAAGTTTCCGGATACTACAGAACTATCCGGACAACACAACTTTCCGGACAACACAAACAATCCGGATAACATCCGGACACCAAAGCAATCCGGACACCATCCAGTATCTCAGTTTAACCGGAAACTTATAGAAAGAGGAACTTACCGGGTAATTGACTCGTCCGGACACTAGCAAGAAGAACTACCGGATACTACCAAAAGAAACTACCGGACATATTCAAACTGTGTCCGGAAACCTCTGTCGGTTTACCCCATTTTTACCCAGAAATCGACTGAATTCATCACCAGTCCAGATTTGATAATTCTAATCCGATGGAAACTATCTACTAGCAATTATAAACATAAAATGTAAAGGAACATACCTCAAAATCACTTTTAAATACACCAATTTAAATCTTTAACCTTAAGACACTTTCTTCTTTTTCTTCTCTTCTCAAAACACACACACACAATCTGGATATTTTTCTGTTTATGAAAATATCTGGATGGTTTAAGAGATAATATCAAACCTAATTTACACTCTTGGCTTAAACTATTCAATAGTGACCAAAACACCCCTAAACTTATAAATCACCCAAACTTACTCTAAACATCCAATTATAATGTTAACTTTATTTAACGGAAAGGGAATTTAACTAACGAACTTATCCGGGGTATTACAACATTTTTTATTCGGCTTGGTAAACTCCTGAAATGGACTTTCTTTTTACACCAGGACACAGTGGTGTCGCTGACTTCAGTCTTCTTTTTCTTTGTCTTACCAACCTCTTTTAGCAGTTCTTACTAGACTCTAAAGGGAAATTTTTTTAGCTGACGATCCTTCACTGAACGTTGGGCGATTTCGAGAGAAAAGATTTTATCGTTGAGCTCGTTCTTCTTTTGTTCAGCTAGGATCTTTTCATCTTTGAGACTTTCAGCAATTTTCTCATGAGTCAAACAGTTCAGGTGGGGAGGGATGAGTCGCTGACTTTCCAGCTGTTGGATCATAGCTGCTTTCCTTCTATATTCTTCTTCTTCTGACCGCTGAGGAGGCAAAGAAGGTCTTCTTGGTGTAAAAGCAGCTCTTATTCCTCATTAGTTTGTTCATCAATCTCGTTTAAGATAGAGATCGGGATTATTTGTTGTTCATCAGCTCTGATGACTGGGATTATTTGCAGAGTTGGTGGAGGAATTTCAGCGGTATCCTCAAGCATGGGAGAGGAGTAGCTGAAACAAAAAGATCATATGAGTTAGATCCTTTCAAGGTTTGAAAAGAAATATAATGAATAGAATAGAAGTGTTTAGAGGTTTTAGGAGATGAAGGATAGAAGTGGAGAAGGGATAGAGAATAGAAGCAGTGTAGGGAAAGAAAAGGTAGCATACCTGGCAAGGTGGCTTCTTGAGGAGGATTGTCAAGTTGCCTTCAGTGGCAAGGCCCTTTTGCTTGCCAGAAGTCTTCTTTGCAGGAGACTTTCGAGTCGTCTCTCATGCTTCATTTATTGAGACCCCTTTCTGAGCAGGGACCTTGATGGCGGTTGGCTGGAACCAGTAGCCATCTTCATCATCATCTTCATCAACATCTTTGGGATCAGGATGATCTGAAGGCTCGTCTTCATCAATCTCCACCTCTTCTTCCTCTTCTTCGTCTTCCTCATCAGTTCTTGAGGAGAGAGGGGTGGAGTGGGAGCTTTGTCTTCGCCTTTCTCCCCCTCAGAATGAGAGGGTTCTTCAGTGGTTCCCTATGGATTATCATCCTCCTCCTCAGCTGAGGAAGGGTCCTTTTTAGCATTATCTTCACCCTCAACATTTAGAAGGAGGTCTTCATCGTTCTTCTCCCCCTCTCCATCTAAATGGGGGGAGGTAGTAGTAGTAGTAGCAATGGCAGTAGCAGCGGATTCAAGAGCCCTGTCTTCATGGCCAGGGGCTCCTAAACCTGAAGGTTGGTAACCACAAGGGTTGTGGCGTGGTGGTAAGGGCCTGGGGAGTTCATAGCGCTTGCCCGGGTTCGAGTCCCACACGCAGCACTTGTGGCCACTGGGGATTATCTCAGGGCTACATTACTTGTGGTCGGTGTGTTTGTCAGGGATGTACTGTGCCGAAGGCCCAGGAACCCTATCCAAAAAAAACCTGAAGGTTGGTTCTTTTCCACCTTATCTGCAGTGAGAGCAGTTGTGATTACCAAGGGAGTAGAAGAAGCGGAGGCTGAGAAGATTGTTGTTGTAGCAGGTTCAGTGCTGGTTTCACTGAGAGAGACCTCCGCAGTGCTTTGAGGCACTGAGGATGTTGGGGAATATACCAGAAAAGTTTCAGAGAACAGAGGCTCTTAAATAGTTATGGGGTGGTTGTAGCAGGTGTGGAGGAGCGTTCTACAAAATTTTCAAGTTTTGCCTGTGAAGAGGCAATCACTGAGTCTTGAGCCTGGGAAGGCTGAGGGTTCTCCTTTGAGGTCTTCTTGGACTTATGGGTGCCAAGGGGGGTTGTAGAGGGTTTCCTTTTTCTTAGAGGATTTGGTTGTAGCATCCTGGGTATCAGCGTTGGGTTGTGCCACTGAAGGAGCCGCTGAAGGAGAAGAAGGAGGTCGGAGGAGAGAGAGTAGAGTAGAAAGACTTACCTCGCCCTGAATCAGTTTGAAGTCGAGGACCTTGAGGCCGACCTGCGGGAGTTTGTAGTCTCCATGATAGTTGCTTCCAAGCAGCATCTGAAGGAGTGCAGAAATGAACCGTGGGTAGGAAACGGTCATGGAATGGTCAGGCTTCTCGACCTTTTCCATCAGATCTTCGAAGATTATGCGAACGTAATCAACTTTCAGGAGAGAGTAGGCCATTGCAAACTGAGTTTTGGCGGCCTGATCAGTGGAGCCGACTTTGGCAGTCATGCAGGAGATGATGTGAGCAAAGATGAAATTAAGTTCGGGTAGCATATTGTCCTTGAGGATTTTAGTCAGCTTCTTGCCATCTTCATCAGTTCTCGTCTTGTCCCATGAATATTTCATGAGATCAAGGAATGCAATCAGATATGCTTTTCCTTTAGGGGTGTTAGGGTCAATGAAAGGGACAAATGGGCGTCCAGGGAGGTTAAGCGCTGAGCGGATCACTGCGGGAGAGATAGTGTCGCGTCCAAGTTTAGTTTGGAAACTAATTACAGAGTATGGCTTTCCGGTTTTCTTGGAGGTTTTAGTGACACGCTCACATTGTACCAGAATTGCTGAAGGAGGTGACGGTGTGCAAGAGGAGCGATTGTCATGGCAGTTAAGAGTGGGCAGGTCTTCAAAAAGTTCACATCTTCAGTGAGATGGGGGTTGGGTTTACTTTTGGGAAATTCTAGCAGGGCTAGAGAGTTGTTTGTGGCTAGGGTGATTTGTTGGAGTTCACCCTTCATGTTATCAGACTTGATCATGGTTGCAGGAGCAGCATCAGTTTTGATAGCAGCAACATTTGAGGATGCCATTTCTGAACAAGTAATCAACAATAGAAAAGGATAAAGAAACTTCTTTGAATGGAATTTTTTTTTCCAAAAATAAGGGTTTTTGAGGTTTTAAGGTTTTAAAATTTCCTTTTTCCTTTTTAGGGAAGAAAAAGTAAAATATGGGTTTTCTATTTTTGAAATAGTTTAAAAACTAGTGAAAGAGAATGTTTTCCAGTTTCCTTTTATGGAAAGGGGTTCTAGAAAACCACAAGGGTGGTGGCGTGTTGGCAAGGGCTTGGGGGATGTGGTGGAATATCCCATCCACCCCGGGTTCGAGTCCAGGTGTCAGCATTCTGTGGCTAGGCTTAGTCTCAGACGGCCGTTTTGTTTGTTTGTTTCCAAATTGCCAAGGATGTAGTCTAGGCAAAGCCTAGATGAACCTTATCCAAAAAAAAAGGGTTCTAGAAAAATGTATGAATTGTAAGATTAAGATTTTAATTATAAACTCAAAAGAGAAACTATGTTTCAAGTTTCGGTTCATAAAATCATGAAGAATATGATTTTATGAAAGAAAAACGTTTGTTTTGATTATTAAGAACAAGAAATGTAATCAAAACAAGTTTCGAAAAAGGTTTAAGAGGAGAAATGATGTGAAGAAATGAACCTGTTGTTTGAACGTTTGAAGATTCGAGCAGTAGGTATTAATAAATAGTCTAAGAATAAGTATGCAAAGGTAATTTGTGCTTGAGAGAGTCTAGTGCGCGTAAAAGGTAAAAATATAAACATGAAGTGTTTATATAGTGAGAGTGGAGAGAAAAGGTGATGAGCGAGAAAAAGCACTCATCATGACACGTGACACGTCCCACGAAGCTTATTGGGCGAGAATTCAAACGGACGAACGTGTCAGACGAAAAGTCGTGCCAGGGGTTATCCATTTGATGTCGTCAAAATAGAAAAACTGTCTTTTGATTTTCAAAACGTTTCCCTGATATATTTAGACAACATCAGAGATGATTTGTGAAATGAAGAGTCACTGATTTAGAAAGAATCAGCGATGAGTTTTGTTCTTTCAAAAGAATCACTGAAGATAAAGGTCAGTGATCAATTTAGTTTTGAAAAACAACATACTGAAGTAAACTTCAGCGAATAGGAATAGAGAAACATACCTTGGTATCAACGAATCATTTTGTTCAAAGATTAGATGATAAATAAGGAGATAGAATTTCCTTTATCACTGACATAATGCGTGACCACTGAAGATTTATTCCTCAAGGTTCAGTATGCCAAGTTCGCTGATGAGAAAGTTGAGTCTTATCTCATCAAGAGGTTTGGTGAAAAGATCAGCTAACTGAAAGTCAGTAGGGATAAAATGAAGTTCTATATCACGATTCATCACATGATCTCTGATAAAGTGATACCTGATCTCGATGTGTTTGGTCTTTGAGTGTAGCACTGGATTATTTGCTATAGCGATGGCACTTGTGTTGTCGCAATAGATTGGAATTTTGGATAACTGAAGGCCATAGTCTAACAGTTGATTTCTCATCCATAAGTGTAACATCCTAAATTTTCAATAATAGTTTTTTAATGAGATTTGGGATGTCTTTATATTTTGGTTTAAACCTTGAATTATATGGGATTTTTATAATTCATTAGGGTTAAAATAAAAGAGTTGGAAGTTGGATGTACTTTTGGAATTTATGAAACTTGAGGGTATAATGAGTAACTATGAAATTGTGTGTATGGATAAATCAGATGAGATGAGAAATATCTCATTCTGGTTTGGTTAAGTCGGCAAAAGAGCAGAGAGAAGGAAAATAGAGAGAAAAGAGAGAAAGGAAGAAATAAAGCTATAATCATCAAATTGGTAAGGAAATTGGTCATAATTTCTGGTAAGATTGTTGTTGTTGATAGATTATAACGAATCTGTGTTTTGGATTGAATTACAGAATCAGTAACAACAGATTTGGAGTAGCAGATTGTGCAGGAAGTGGGTTTTTGCAAACCTAAGGTGAGTTCATTTGTTCCTTGCTTAAATCAATGTTTTCATGTTAAATTAAACCTTGAAATAGTTGTATAAATTGGTTATGAACTGTATGGGATGGTTTGGAATGAGCTGAATCGAACAGACATGAAAATGGATCGAATTTTAGGCTGCAGAACCGAGTTTTCCGGATAAATCGTCATATCCGGATACCTCTGATGATGAAGGTTTCCAGACGCAATAGAAACCGGGTAAAGTATTATTTTTATTGTAAGAATCCGGATGAATGTAGTTACCGGATGGTATCCGGATGGTTTTAGTATCCGGATGTCGTCCGGATTAGGAAAGTATCCGGAAGGTTTAGTTGTCCGGAAAACCCAAGTTACCCGGAAAACCCCTGTTGTTAGCGGAACCCCCGTGCTAAGTCGCCGAAGGGGGTCATTTGAGGATGAAGATACGATAGGTTATCTAGTATTCTTAGATTTGAGAATATGAGATGAGCTGTAATATGTTGTTATGCATATACGGTAGTAGAGTGTAATGGATCCATAGGCACTAGTGTTTGGTAATCACACGGAATAGGCGTGTGGTAATAATCGTTATTCCAGTGTGTGTGTTTGGTAATCACATGGAATAGGCGTGTGGTAATAATCGTTATTCCAGTGTGTGTGTGTGGGAAATTGTGGAATAGGCGTGTGGTAATAATCGTTATTCCCAATTTCTAAGGAAGAAAATGGGATTGACATAAGTGCTTGTAATCTCTACTTCCTTTCTGATAAATGGGCATGTGTAATTGCGGTTTATTGGATAAGAGCATTAATCTAGAATCATTGAAGATTCGTAGTGTGGCTCTGAGGCATGATATGCTGATAGAATTATTATCAGTCTTATTCATAATATTGGATGAAATAGTGTAATGGAATAGAGTTACACGTACGGTAAGAAAAGGAGTAATCAGGTTTGTTGTAACTTGTTTACATTTATTTTTGCAAATATTATTATTGAAACGAATGTTCTCACTAGGCGTTGGCCTAATCGTTTCATATGATGTTTTCTTACCAGGTACCAGTTCAGGGAAGTAAAGGGTTGTGGGACGAGCGTTTTGGAATAGCAGAGATGTCAATTAATAGGAGGAATTTTTGAAGGATTGCTTAGATAACTTAGTTAATCTGATTATAGTGGCATAATTAGATTAATAGGTTATTTGGAGAATTCTGTTCTTGTAAATATACTCCTAGTGGTTAATTCACTTGCTATATAGATATATATGAAAGTTGAAGTTTATTTTATCATAACTTGTGGAAATTTGAGGTTCAATTTAGCCCTGATTTTAGGGTGTTACAATAAGACCTGAGCACAACAGCTTCCAGCAGCTACATACTCAGCGTCAATGGTAGAAGTGGACACTGAACTTTGTTTCTTGTTTGTCCAACTTACCAGCTTCCCACCCAAGAGTTGACAGCCTTCTGTGGTGCTTTTCCTATCCAGCTTGCAACCTGCAAAGTCACTATCTGAATAGGCAATTAGATCGAACCCTGAGTCTTTGGGATACCAAAGACCTAGGTTGGGTGTACCCTTTAGATATCTGAAAATTCGTTTTACAATGATCAGATGTGATTCTTTGGGTTCAGATTGATATCGTGCGCAAAGTCAGGTAGCATACATAATATCAGGACGACTCGTTGTTAGATAAAGAAGAGAGTCGATCATCCCTCTATAGGCAATGACATTAACAGGCTTCCTTGAAGGATCTTTGTTAAGTGTCAGTGGAGGAGCCATAGGGGTTTTCATAGCTGAGCTTTGAGTTAATGCAAATTTTTTCAGCATTATCTTTAACATACTTACCTTGGTGAATGAACGTACCCTTATCATTTTGCTTGATTTGGAGTCCAAGGAAGTATGTCAACTCACCCATCATACTCATTTTGTATTCAGATTTCATTCTTTCAGCGAATCGAGTACATAGAGATGGGTTAGTAGATCCAAATATAATATCATCGACATATATTTGAACAAGAATGATATGACCTTTTACTTTCCTGAAAAATAGAGTGTTATCGATTTTACCACGCTCAAATTTTTCAATGAGGAGAAAAGAGGATAGAGTGTCCTACCATGCACGAGGTGTTTGTTTCAGACCATAAAGTGCCTTATCCAGTTTAGAAACATAACCTGGATACTTAGGATCAGCGAATCCTGGAGGTTACTCAACATAGACTTCTTCATTCAGCTTTCCATTTAGGAACGCTGACTTGACATCCAATTGATAAACTTTGAAGTCTCTGGGAATTGCGTATGCTAGGAATAGACGAATAGCTTCGAGTCCTACCATTGGGTAAAACGTTTCATCGTAGTCTATACCTTCCTCTTGTTTATATCCCTAAGCAACTAGGCGAGCCTTGTTGCGGGTTACAGTTCCATGTTCATCTAACTTGTTTCGATAGACCCACTTAGTGCCTATCACTGACTTGTTAGATGGTCTGGGAACAAGATTCCAAACTTTGTTTCTTTCGAATTCAGTCAGCTCTTCTTGCATAGCGCTGACCCAGTTTGGATCTCTGAGGGCATCATCAACTTTCTTTGGTTCAATTAGTGAAATAAAATTAACATATAAACAAATGTTACCTGAACTTCGTCGAATCTGAACACCTGGGTTTGGATCACCAAGAATTTGATCAATGGGGTGATTCATAGTCCATCGTTGAGCAAGAGCACGAGCAGCTGGCTCAGATGGAACTTCTGGAGGAGCCGAAGAAGAGGCTTCAGCGATTTCAGGTAATTCAGGCAAGATTAGTTGAAGTCCAGATAAAGGTTCGTTTGATGATTGCTGAGAGGTCAATGGATTATTAGAGGTTGACGGTTCAGATGCAGACACAGTTAATGGGAATAGCTGAAACCCAAGAGGATGATTCAGCTTCACTTGACTGCATGCTGGGAATGATGACATGATCATCATCAGCGGTAGGGTCGTTGACCTGAGGGTCAGGGTTAGGAATAGCTTCTGAATCCCCAAAATGAGAAAACATCCACTAAGTAAGTTCTTCGATATCAGTAGTTGGTTTGGAGTTCGCTGAACGGGATTCATCAAAGGTGACATGAATGGTTTCTTCTACGGTTTGTCTTCTCTTGTTCAAGACTATGAAGGATTTGGACACTGAAGAGTATCCAAGGAAAATTCCATCGTCAGCTTTGGGGTCAAACTTTCCAAGAGCATCCCTGTTGTTTAAAATAAAACATTGACATCCAAAGATGTGGAGAAAGCTGATAGATGGTTTTCTTCCATGGAGACGTTCGTAGGCCGTTTTGTAAAAAAATTTGACGATCAGCGACCTATTTTGTGTGAAACAGGCAGTGTTAACAGCTTCTGCCCAGAATTGAGTAGGTAGATGAGAATCACTGAGCATTGATCTGGCAGCTTCAATGATCGTTCTATTTCTTCTTTCAGCGATTCCATTCTGCTGAGGAGTTCTTACTGCAGAGAAGTTGTAAGAAATGCCCTTGCTTTTAAAGAAGGTATCAAGAGAACTGTTTTTGAATTCAGTCCCATGATCACTCCTAATTTAGCGAACAGTCATATTATTCAGGACTTCCATTTTCCTGACAAATGAGATGAGTTCATCTGAGGTATCACTCTTAGCACGGAGGAACATTACCCAGGTATAGCGAGAGAATTCATCTACTATGACCAGTGTGTATTTATTTCCAGCGATGGATTGAATGTTGACAGGGCCAAATAAATCCACGTGGAGAAGCTGAAGATGAGATGTCACTGAAGAAACTTGCTTGCTCTTGAACCTTGCTTTCATTTGTTTTCCTTTCTCACACGCTGAACAAAGAGATTCCTTAGTGTATGAGTGTTACGGCAAGCCAGTGACCAACTCTTTTGAAGAAATAATATTTAGCGTCTTGAAGTTAAGATGAGAGAGCCTCTTATGCCAAAGCCAGTTGAGGCCTTAGAAAGAAAACAAGTTGTAACACCCGGAAATTTACTAAAAGAAAGCATTTCCCTCATGACCTTTGAAAGATTTGATTAATTTTAAATAATGGAAATACCTGACGTAAGACGCTTAACTAATAGGGAGAAATTTGGGATTTTCGGGCTTCGGCAAGCAGGGCGCGACTATGCCCGGCAATTGTGACATTGTCACTATCGCCGAGGGCATTGTCGCTGGAGTCCCATAGCTCTCGGTACATTGGTGGAGACTATGCCAGCGATGTGCCATGGGGCACTTTTAGAGGGTAATGTCGCGGGGTCGGGTTTGAGTCGCGGTACAAAACCGGCGATGGTGCCAGCGATTATGCCAAGGGCAATATCGTCGAGCATAATCCCATGCGGGCCCAGGGGTGTTTAAAATCGACATTTTAGCCCCTTTTTCATTCAACACTTCAACCAAGCCTTCTCCTTTCTCTCAAAACCGAACCCTCTCGATATTTTAGGGTTTTTACACCCTTAAAGCCTCAATCCTTGGAAACCCTTGAGATCTTTTGCATCTAGGATAAGATAGAAGATCTATGGAGTTGAACTTTTCATCTCATCCCATCTAATCTTGAAGATTCCTTGATTTTAGGGTTTTATCCAACCCTCTTCAAAACCTTTTCGTCTTTTGGAGTTCAAGACTCATTTTGGAAACCCTAGAGGTGTTTGGCTAGTGGATTCATGTGGTGGTTGATGTAATCTTCTCTTTTCTTCATTAGTGGAAATTAGAGTTTTTGGTATAAGTTGAGGTTATTGATGAAAATGTTTGGGGAACGGTTTTAAATGGTTGATTATGGTTATTGATGGTTGTAAACTCATGGATCTAGGTTATTTTGGAAGATTTGGCTTGAAGATCCAAGTTTTTTCAAAGGAGCTCATGATGGGGAAAAACCTAGATTTAGCCTAAACCTAGCAAGGTGAGTTCAAGTTGATTTGTGAAAACGTTGTACATGCCAAAATGTCATTTTTTAAAAGCGATTATGTGTTTACATGAAAATTATCCATTGTTGGGTTACTTGGTGGGTTTTGATTTTTGAAGTGTTTAACTTTATAAAATCCTATAAAACATCCACATTTGGGATTTTTGGATACTTTGATAAATAACCATGATTGAAAGTGTTTTATTAATTAATTGCATAAATGGAGGTTACTTGGTAAAAATGCATTTTTGTATTTGTTGAAATATGCATAGTTTGGGTCATGGGATGTTTTGAAAATATCAACGTATGGGTTATTGGATTTTGGTCATTCCGACCTTGCGAACATTTGGAAATTGAAAACCTTTTAATTTTGGAGAAAAGAGGTATTTCAAGTATTTAGATGAGTAAACATTGGGTGTTGATATGTTCAACGATTTATTTTATGAGTGTAAGTCTTTTGATATAAAATGCACCTTGATGGGTGTTTTGTAAAATGGTATATATTAACCTAGAGTTGTGTGGAGTCATTTATGTTTATGGAATATGTTTCGCATAAACTCGGGGTATTTGCGTTTTATTCTATTTATGTCTTTTAACAAGAAATCTTTTGATTGTTGACACTAGTACAAAAATGACTTTTTATGACGGTTTTGAAAAACAGGTTTGTAACGGTTTGATAAAAAAGCGTTACAAAAAGTCACATAAAAAGTTAAAGAAATGTTTTAATGACAGTTTTTATAAAGAAATGTTTTAATGACAGTTTTTATAAAAAAATGTTACTATTACAAAAAAACATTGAATCATAAAGCAATGTTTTTTATAAAAACGTTACTAAAAGGTTCTCTAAGGTAACGGTTTTGAAAACCCGTTGCCTTATGTTGTGACGGTTTTTAAAAACCGTTGCAATACAAGAACTTTTAGTAACGGTTTTTGTCTAAACCGTTGCTTTATGTCGTAACGGTTTTAGAAAACCGTTACCGAAACTAAAATATGTATAACAACGCTTATTTGAAAACCGTTTCCAAAAGTCACCAAGTTCTATGGCAACGATTTTGCAAAATTTGTGTCTCCAAAAGTTAGTGTATGGCAAAGGTTTTTGAAAAATTTATGTCACCATATGTCAGGATTTGGTAACGGTATTAAAACATTTACATCACAATATCTCAAGCTACATTGATGGTTTTGAAAAAATTATGTCACCATATGTCATGTTATGGTGACGGTTTTGAGTATGTTACCATATGTCATTCTATGGTAACGACTTTGAAAAATAAATGTCATCATATGTTATGTTATGGTGACGGTTTTGTATAACAAATGCCATTATATATCATGCTATGGTGACGTTTAGAATAATAACGTCGACGTAAGTCATGCTACAATGACGATTTTGTATAATAAATGTGACCATATGTAATGTTATGGTGATAATTTTAAATAATAAATGTCAGCGTACGTCATGCCACAGTGACAGTTTTGACCAATTAATCTCATCGTACGTCATGTTACGAGGACGGTTTCAGAAAATTTACGTCACCTTTTGTCAAGCTACATTGACGGTTTAGAAAAACAAAAATCACCGTACGTCATGCTATGGTGATGGTATTGAAAAGTAAACGTCATCGCATGTCATGCTACAGTGACAGTTTCAAAAAAATTACGTCACCTTATGTCATGCTACAGTGACGGTTTAGAAAAAACAAAGGTCATCGTAGGTCATGCTATGGTGATGGTTTCGAAAATAAACGTTATCATATGTTATGCAACAGTGAGGGTTTTGACAAAAAAAAGGTGACCCTATGTCATGCTACTGTGACGTTTTCAAATGATAAACGTCGATGTATGTCATGTTACAATGAGGATTTTAAATAATGAATGCCATCATATGTCATGCTATGGTGATGATTTTGAAAAATAAACGTTGCCCTATGTCATGTTACATTGACGTTTTGAAAACTAAATGTTACCGTATGTTATGTTACGCTGACGATGTTGAATAAAAATGTCACAGTACTAGCTACTAGTTGTAAAGGAAAGGACAAGACCACCTTTCGTACATTTCTACTGGTCCAGACATTCGAATAGCGAACGAAAGACCAGGAGATTGGATCTAGAAAGCACCATATGTCATTTTACAATTACAATTTTGATAAAGTTATGTCACCATATATCATAATGCAATGACGATTTTGATAAATTTATGTCACTCTATGTCATGTTACGGTGATGTTTCTAAATAATAAACGTCACTATATGCATATTACTGTGAAGGTTTTTGAAAAATAAACTTCACCAATTATCATACTACAGTAATGGTGTGGAAGGATAAACATCACGTTATGCAATGTTACAGTGATAGTTTTGATTGATAATCATCACCCTATGTCCTGTTATGGTGACAGTTTTGATAAATTTACGTCACCATATGTCATGAAGTGGTGATGATTTGGAGAAATTTACTCACGGTAAATGTAATGAAAGAGTGACGGTTTTGAATGATAAATGTTATTGTATGTCATTTTACAGTGACGATTTTGATAAAGTTACATCACTGAATGTCATGATTCGTTGACGGTTTTGAGAAATTACCTCATCGGTTGTCATGGTATACTGACAATTAAGGATTTTATGTCGAATGCTTTCTTTGACCTGCATTCACTAGCAAAGTGTCCTACTTTTTCACAGTTAAAGCAGGTAGCAGTAGCCTTATCACCAGGAGTAGATTTTGGCTTGTCAGTGAGGGAAAGAGATTTATTTCTTCTGAAGTTACTCTTTCTGGCGAATCTCCTGAAAGAATTTGTCAGGAGTGCCAAAGATTCATCAAGCTCTGAAGGATCAGCTTCTGATGAATCATCAGAGTTAGATTCCATCTCAATGATCGTGACAGTTGATCGCTGACTGGGCAATAACTCTGAGGAGAGTAAAGCAACAGGTGTGCTATTGGAGTCTTTGACAAGATTCTTCTTAAGAAGACACGACTGCTCATGATTGAGCATAGTGCCAAATAAGGTAGAGAGGGTCATAAATTTTAGATCCTTTGAGAGTTTGAGACACATGGTATAGGTGTCCCAACTTTCAGGAAGACATTCCAAGAATTTTGTCAGGATCTCGGAGTTAGCATAGATCTTACCAACAGTTTTTAAGTCAATAGTTAAATAGTTGAAACATTGGTGAACTTCAGAGAGTGTTTCATTCTTACCACAGATAAAACTTTCGTATTGTCTTACCAGGTTGATTCTCCTGGATTCTTGTACATCAGTTGTACCTTTATATTGAACACATATAGTGTCCCACGTGGCTTTTGAGATCTTGAGATTCATGACGGAATGGTAGACTTCGTCAGGAAGAGCCATAGAGATGATGGATCTGGCCTTAGTGTCGATGGCCAAAGTCCTCTTGTCTTCTTCAGTCCACTGAGAGACTTCTTTGATGATAGTTCTCTCAGGAACTGCAGGAGTGGTGGCAGTGGCTGCAACAGGACCTTGGACCTATGTGGAACAAAGGGTCCATTCTCCACATAGTAAGGTATAGAAGGATCTACACCTTCTAGAAAGAGCATCATTTGGTTCTTCCAAAGATTGAAGTTATCTTTGCTAAAACGAGGTGGTTTGGCAAGAGAGCCATTATCTATGTAATTTGTGTTTGAAGGGTTTACCATATTTAGAGATGGTAAGGAAGAGATAGTATAAGCAACATCTTGTTTATAGGATTAAACAATCTGCTCTGATACCACTTGTTGGTCCCGAAGGGTTATACAAGTTTTTAGAAGGGGAGGGGGTTGAATACAAACATAAGATTTTTATCGTTAAAATTGTTTACAATTTACAATTTGTTGTGAAATAAGATTAAGTGTAAAATTTAACCTAAACAAACTAAGAGAATCACGCAGATTTCTTGCACTAGAAAAGACAGAAAGCAGTTAAGAAAACTAACAGTAATTTTCTTAAGGCACTAAGAGTTTAGAGATAAGGGAACGAGCAATTCAAAATGAAGTAGGGTTTCCATATTTATACTGCATGCATTAAATGCAAGTCAGTACAACTTTATACGTGGCAACACTTGGTTGGTTGCATGATGTTGACTTTAGCAAACATGCTCTTGGCCGCATGATGAATAGTGTAGTTGGCAGAGTGGTTTGTACGATCCTGGACAAAGGGATGTCCTTCTGACAAATCGTACAAAAGCATGCAAGAAGATAAGACAACAGTAACTTGTAGAACAGGCTTCATGATCAGCGATCGCTGAGTTGATCTTTATCAGGGAATGATAAAGTTCAGCTCTTGCTGAAGTCTTCTACTTGAAACTTCGTGGGAAATGGACAAGTCTTGTCTTCGCTGATATCCGCATCAGGTCACTAGTAGACTTAGTCACTCGTTCGTCAGCTTGGTCTTCGATTTCAGCTTTGAACTTTGTTATCGTGAATCTTATCTTCAGGGATCATAAGCAAACAATTACATGATGAGTATTCAGCGTTCATCGGCGAGACTGAACAGGCTCAGGTCTCACTGATGTACAATTATCGCTGAAGTATAATTTAAAGGACAGATGTTTCCATCAGCGATACTAAACAGACTTAGTATATTTTCCTAGATGGTGAAACACTGATACATATTTTTTACTTACAATTTTCACTAAGTGATTCTAAGGGTCATCGTCAAATCACTGAAGGGTTTGGATCAACATTAACCCCGTGGGCACGGAATCTGTTTCCTGCACACGTGGGAATGGGGAGTCTGCTTGGGCCCCGGAGGCGAAAGGGGAGTCTTCTTGGGCCTTGATCGTGGTTGTTACCAGTTGTGGATGTAGTCTATGAACATTGTGAAAATACCCTTGTATGTTATTGGATTATTTGTTGGGCGTCTTGGTGGAAAGTTACTGTTTTTATGCATTGAAATTTATAAAAATGTTTTTAGAGGGAATTCACTAGACCTCATGGTCTAACCCTCGCTTTTCAAAAACTAAAACCATTTTCATGCAAGAGTGGTAGTGAAGATTCCTCTAAGGGCAAGACAAGGTTCGAAGGTAGAGATGAAGGGATCGAGTTTAGAGCACTGTAGCTCTCTTTAACTTAGCATGCTAGCTTAGTTAGTTTCTCGGATGTGGAAGTTTGATTCCGCTGCAAGTTTTGTAACTCTGATTTGGGTTGTTATGTATTGTTTTGGGACCCGGATTTGGGATATTTTCATTATTATGCCTGTTATGGATTTTGAGTTGTTACAAAAATAGTCAAAACAAATGAAAAATACAATTTCTAACGCATAAGGTACATATTCGATTTCAACGGGACCCACTATTGGTCATTTCTCCGTACTGTTTCATAGAGTCTACCCTCTGCAATCTCATATCATCATTGAACTTCTTTATAAATGCCTTGACTCGTCGGTTCAACTCATCGTGACTTAGCGACCCTTCTTTCTTGACTTTTCCGCCCGACACCGGCGACGAGGTGTTCGACGACGGAGGACGATGGTTTTGGTTGTCATAATTCGTACGGTCCTTCAACGTCTTAGCTTTCTTCTTCATCTTCTTCTCCTTCCCCGACATCGCCTCTTCCACCGGTTGGGGACAATATACGTCTAACGGCATGTGGTTCTTGAAGGTCTCCGATTTCCGGAGGTATCTCGTGAGAGGCATGTGACGGGCATTTGTAATCGTCTTCCATATGTTCTCAAACGTCACGTGCTTCTTCGGCTTTGCCACCCTCAGGGATCTGACACCTACATATTACGACATCATTTCAAAGTTTCCTTGGATAATGGTCAGAGTTAAATATAGCCGTTACGATTCGGAATAATTCCGAAATTTTAAATCTCATTTTTTGATTGATATTTAATACATCAGTTAATATATTTAAAATGAAAAGTTGTTAAATTAAAAAATATATATTAATATAGTAAGAAATATACCATCGGGACAGGTCTTCATCGGTTTTTGGAGAGCAAATCGAGAAGTCACTAGTGGTTTTTTCTCTCACCGGCGAAATGAACTCCGATCGAGTATTTTCCGGTGGTGGAGGAAAGTTGATTATCCCCATCGGTGGATTCCAGATAGGCCTCGTTATGACAATTTCTTCTACAATCGGAGGTTGAGGTTCCTCAAAACCCCTAGGTACAACTTCATACACCACCGCCGAAGGCTCCAAAATACCAAAACTATGATGAATCAAAACCTCTTGAAAATTCACCGTCATCGGATTAACCAACGGTTGAGATTGATTCTCGTGGTTGTTGTGGAGGTGGAAGCATGAGGTGACGAAAGTGGTGATGATGATTACATTGATGAGAAAGTAGTGAAGCGGTCGTTTGAGACAAGACTGGACAACGGACCAAATCGACGGGATATCATAAACGGCGAAGTCTAGTAGCAATGGAACGCCATACTGCACCACCATTGCCACCGATGCGACGCCGGCGGTGATTAAACAACAGTGTACAGAGATAATCCATGTGTTAATTAAGGAAGAACTCGTTTTCGTTTCACCTTTTAAATGAATCTTCTCAGCATTGTGTGCGTCTGTGTGTTTCTTGAAGTGGAGAATTTAGAGAAGATGCAACGGTATAAAAACACGTGAATGTTATATTTTATACCCTTATACATTAATAACAAGTTCATATGTTTCTTATCAGAATTAGGAATCACATATTCTACCCCAAACATTTGAATTAGGGGTGAAAAAAACCCGACTAACCCAACCAACCTGAAATAACCCAAACCAACGCAAGCAGAAGCGACTTGATACATAATCGAATTGTGAAATGTTCAAACCGTATGTATTATGATGGAATTGGGTTATGACCATTTAAACACAACTCAAACCCAATGAACTCGATGTCATTCCATACCCTAAACTTAATATGATTGTTAAGTCCTTAATTAATATATGTACATTTAAACACTAAATCAACCCGTAGTTAGTTGTTTTCATTATTAATCACAATTTCAATAATTTTATTGTTTTTATCTGCATGAACTTTCAACTTCTTCTTTAAGTTTGTTAGAGTAATTTGTATGTGCTCATTGTGATTTTATCTAGTTTAAAGACAGTTGATTAGCTATAAGATTGTAAGCAATTGTATCAAAGTTTCAAACTAACCAACCCTCATGGTTATAGTTGGACTAGATTAAGAGATTTCAAATTCTAAAACTAAATAATGTTCAAATGCTTTCAATCTAACCAACTCAATAAGTGTAGAATCCTAACTTGAATGTTATAAAGCTAAAAGAACATATGCTTAAACTTATGACCCAATAATTTCTTGCTTAAACTTATGACCCAATAACTTCTTGCTTAAAATTAAACAAATTATGTAGAAACAAATGGTATCTTTCATAAAGTTAAATTTAGAGAAAATTGAGATTTTAAGATTTTTAAGTTATCTTTTAGCTCTAAGTGATTATCCAAAGAAAATTCCAATTTAAAAAGAAATGATAAAAACTTCTAAATTTGTAGAACTTTTTAAAGTGATATAAATGTTTTTTCTTGTATCTATCAACTAAATAGTGAAAGTTTATTGGGTAGAGAGAAAGAGACATTTTTATTAATATTTTAAATAATATAATTAATTTTTAACTTTTAATTTTTAAAATAAAAATTCAATGAAGTTAGATGTAGTTTTTTTTTTTATAGAATCTCATTTTCACTTCTCTATTTTAACGAAATTGGTAAAGACGCTCTAAAGAAACAAAATATATTATATGTAGTACTTGCTCATTCAAATTATCTTTAATATTAGTCCATAACTTCTATTTCTAATGATGTCTCTTCTTAGATAAACACTTTATGCAAAAAGGGTATGACTATATTATGTAGAGCATCGTTGCCAATAAGGACGAATATGTATTGATTAATTACATTGAAAAAAAAAGATAAATGTTGAAATAATTTCTATATATTTTATAGTGTTGCATAAACTTTTAGGCAAAACATCTTGAAAAATGATGAAAGAAAATTCGAATCTTTCCATTCATTGTTTCATCTTCATCTTTTTGTTCAACTTGTAGAGTAGATGATTTTGTTGATAAGAATGTTGCTTGTGATTTTTATGGTACTTATAATTTTTTCCTTTTTTTGGAAGGCATTGCGGCATCGATCCAATGATCAACTACCACGAACACACGCACACATGCACGCACACCTCCCCGGCGGTATCGGGCATCCAATTGGGCAGCCCCCTAATCCGTCGCTGTCCCGGCCCAGCTTACGCTGGACTAAAGCCCAACCACAGGCTGGGGGGGTCAGCCCAGTCTAAGACTGGACCAACCCTAGGACTGGGTACTCCCCATGCCCTCAATTGTCTCCCCTTGGAATCGAACCCGGGTAGACTGGGATACCATCCACAACCCCCCCAGGATGTTACCGTCCTTAGGCAGACCAACTGAGCTAGACATGATTTGTTTTATGGTACTTATAATGTTGTTAATCCTAAGGAAAATGTTTTTGTACAACAAAAGAAGAAAGGGCATTTTTATAAATGGGTGCCAAATTCAAAAGTTTCATTTAACCCAAAAGGTTCCATATCCAGATGGATACCTAAATCTGCTTAATCTATTTTGCAGAACGGTCATGTGTGGAATTTAGCCTCAGGATGCTCCAAGCACAAGACGGAAAGAAAGGAGATTCTCACTACTTATACTGAAAAATTTTGTGGGAACGTCAGATTCGGAAATGATCATTTTTCTCCAATTTTGGGTTATGGTGATGTTGTACAAGACAAAATTACGATAAAGAAGGTTTCACATGTTGAAGGTATGAGTCATAATTTGTTTAGTATACAATAGTTCTGGGACAAAAATCTAGAGGTAATTTTCAAAGCTAAGACATGTCTTATTCGGACTGAAGAGGGCAAAGAAATCTTAGCTGGAACTCGAATATCCAACCTCTACACGATTGATTTGTCAAATTTAAGACCGAGAAAGTAGTATGTTTGTTATCAAAAGCCTCTATGCAGCAGAATTGGCTTTGGCATAGACGACTCTCTCATCTGAACTTTAGGAGTATGAATGAGCTAGTGAACGGAGGGTTGGTAAAAGGCTTACCAGATTTAAAGTTTGAAAAAGAGCATATGTGTGTTACGTGTCAGAAAGGAAATATGAGAGGGCTTCACACAAATCAAATGTTGAACATGGCATAACAAGACCTCTACAGTTAATTCACATGGACTTGTGTGGACCAATGAGAACACAAAGCATAAATAGAAAAATCGTATGTTTTGTTATCGTTGATGACTTCTTTAGATACACCTGGGTTAAGTTTCTCAAGACGAAAGACGGAGCTCCAAAGTTGATAATATATTTTCTCAAGAATGAACAAGTTAACTTGTAGCAGTTGGTTCTAGCAATCGGTACTGACAATGGCACGGAGTTTAAGAATAAAGTGTTAGGTGCATATTTAGAATCTGTTGGAACTACACACATTTTCTCCAGCGGTTGGACTCCACAACAGAATGGGGTAGTAAAAAGACGCAACAGAACATTGGTTGAAGCGGTGCGTACAATGTTGAGTCAATCTTATTTACCTCTCTTTCCGTGGGTTGAAGTCGTTGCCACTGCTTGTTACACATAGAATAGATCAATCATTCACAATCGGTTTGGTAAAACGATTTATGAGCTTATTAATAATAGAATACCTAGCATCAAATATTTCCATGTTTTGGATGTAGGTGTTTTATTCTCAATGATAAAGAGGATCTTGGAAAGTTCAACCCGAAGGAAGATGAAGCTATCTTCATTGGATACTCAACACAACTTGCGGCATACATAGTCTACAATTGGAGAACTAAATCTGTGTCTAAGAGCGTAAATGTAACATTCGATGAATTAACTGATTTGGCTATTAAACAAATCAGTTCAAAACCCGTATTAAATGGTGTATTAGCTTCTGAATAACTTAGTTCAGGACCTGTACAAAACCAAGTTAATCCAAATATTAGGCACGTAGGTGAGTGAACTCTAATTGTGTTGGAGTTGCGATCCACTCCGGTCAAGTTGAACCTTGTCAATTAGCTTCTAAAGATCAGGTACTCACTACCGGTCCAAGTGGGAATTCTTCTAAGAAACTTCTTTCTTCTAGTCTTTATCTTAAATCTTTCTTATTGTCTTTCCCTTTCATCTTGACACCAACTTTCAGATTCCATTGTCATCGATTGGGATAAGTTTACTTGTTGGTTTTCTTTATTTAGTGATTAATTTTATTTGAATGTTGATTGATTTAGCCGGTTGGTTGATGTTTGTGTGAATGTTTGTTAGTAAAAAACCTAGATACGTAATTCTTTAATGATTTTGATACAATGACAACTAAACTAACGTGATTTCAATAACGTTTTCGAAATGGGTTCTTGAAATCTTCCAATCAAAGTCGTTTTAATCTGAGCTTACAAGTTTATAACTTTGAACCAGTGTTCTTCTCACCGATAAATCTAATTGCACCTAGGAATTTAAGAGCTTGTTTAAATTCTTACTTATGATTAAGATTTGGTTAAAGAGTTCAACTTAATCAATGTTTAGTTAAGAAAAAACTTAGATTGTCAAATCTTGTTGGCAATTTTAACCAATTTGGACTTGTCCGTTTTGTTACATATCCGGGATCGATGATATGTGTTTGTATTTTCATTAAAGTAGACTATTGTTGGACTTTGAAAGTCCCGTAATCATCAAAGATATTACAATGAATTTTTCTCTAAATGGATTCACCAAAGATTATATCAAAGATTAGTTAGCAAACTGTTGCTAACACTATATATACTGTAGAGAAAAGCTAAAGCTACAGTACATATGAGAAACAGACTAATAGAACAATTACACGTGTCCTAATTAGTAACTGAATATAACAGAGAATATCCCAAGATATGAATTCTGAACATACTTCTGAATAAGCGCTTCAGAACATTTGTCTTCATAGTCAGAAGTTCTGAGTCTCCTACTCAGAACTCTGAACCTTCTAGTCAGAATCCAACACTTAGAATCTTTTTGAGATTTCTCACTCAGAACTTCTGAGTCTTCTACTCAGAACTTCTGAGTCTTCTGAGTCTTCTTTAGTCTTCTTACTCAGAACTTAACACTTGTGTTTTTGACAAAACTCTAGACCTAACAGACTTCTAATTTCTAATTTTTTTATTATTATCGTTATATTTGTATGTTTAGTTATTAATCGATCCAAACCCACCACCACCACTCCCTCTCCTTGCATTTAAATTTTAACTAATTGTATTCGTGCTTGAATGACATGCATTCATCGTTAAACACCCTATAGATTCACGTGACTTACCGTGTGGCAGTTAGAGATGGCCAAATGGGCCCGGGCCCAAAAAAGCTCGTTGAAAGCCCGAAGTCCAGCCCGTCCAAAGCCCGGGCCCGACCCGACCCGCCCAAAGCCCGGTCTAAGCCTCCCGGGCCCTAACAGGCCCTGATTTCACCAAATTTTTCGGCCCGTGCCGGGCTCGGTCCCAAGCCCGGTTTAATTCAAAAAAACTAGCCGTTTTTTACCGTTTTAGAGTCGTTTTTGATCATTTTAGAGCCGTTTTTTTTGTATTTTTTTGCCTCCAAATCACTATAAATAGGTAGTGGATGTTAGAGGTTTGATATCAAGTTACAAAAACGCCAAAAACGCAATTCTTGCTTACAATTCTCGATTTCTCACTTTCTCGTGTTCGTTTCATACAACTTCTCGTTCTTTCAGTTTTTCCATTCTTCACTCAAAATGGCCGGCGGTAGTTCATCAAACAATCAAATTAAAGAAGTTCTTCTCGAACACGGACGAAAATTCGAAGTTTGTAATGATTTCAATATGGTGGTTCTCACCGACAGGAATAAAAAGGCACAATGCAAAAGGTGTGGAGCTCTCCTTGCGCTCTCGGGAAACTCGACCTTAAAGAGACACACCGAAACCGCATGCAAGACACTCAAGTCCAGAGGTGATTCAAGTCAACCCATACTTGACAACCAAGGTCAAATATGGTCGTACGATAACATGTTGGCCAGAGAATTAACAACAAAATGTGTTATTCAAATGGGGTTGTCGTTCGGACATTTCCACAATCCGCATATGACGAAAATGATCCAAAAATGTCTACAACCTCGCTACACTCCGGTAAGCCGTCAAACTCTTAGACGTGATGCATTAAAAATGTGGAAAAATGCTAAAATTGAAATGAAAAACATGTTTGAACAAATGCCTAACAACATTTCTTTAACTTATGATATGTGGAGCGCACCACACGGATTGCCACATTCTTATATATGTATAATGGCACATTGGATGGAGTCGTGGCAAATGGTCAAACGTGTAATATCGTTTGAAACGTTTGGTTCGCCACATTCGGGTGAACGTCAATTTTCAATTATAAAAAAAGCACTTGTTTTTTATAATATTTCAAATAAAATCGTTAGCATTTCATTTGATAACGCTAGTAATAATACTGCATGTGTGGATAAATTAAAATGTGTTTTAACCCCTATGTTGGACGGTGAAATATTTCATACACGTTGTGTTGCCCACATTATTAATTTAGTCATTCAAGACGGTTTAGGACAATGCAGTGACACACTAAACAAATTTAGACTTATGTTACGGAGGATTTTTAATAAAGGTAAATCAATGCAAGCGTCTTTTAGAAAATATTGCATGGATTGTGGATTTAGAGCTTTGGGATCGGCTCATGATTTAGCCGTTCGATGGAATTCGACATATCAAATGATCGAAAGTTTGCGTGCACAAAGAATTTATATACATGCATTTTATAATATTCATTACCCACGGAATACTATTGTAGAGTGGGATTGGGTCGTGATTGAGGGATTATACGATCTTTTGGGTGATTTTAAAAACGCAACAACTTACTTATCCGTTGTTTATTATCTAACAAGCCCTCTAGTTTTAAATCAAATATATATTTTAGCAAACAAAATTAGAGAGTACGAGGAGAGAGACGACAATTGGTCGAATATGATTGTTACAATGAAAGCAAAATTGTTAAAATATTTTAGAAAAATCTTTTTTTCTTTTTTTTTGTGTCGTGGCGTTAAACCTGTGGCTAAAGGTTACTGGTGTTGAGGTTTTAATTACTGGAATAAGTCAAGCTTTTGGTTTAGATAAGTCCACAAATTCTACTTTTTCAACGAAAAGAAAAACATTATTTAATAACATGTTTTTAGAATTATTTGAAATTTATAAAGCCCGACATGGGGCGCACACCAACAACCCTCCCAACAACCACTATTTGCGTCGGGTTCTTCTAGTAGTGGTCATCGCCAAAGCCGGAAAGACTTAATGACCTCTTTAATGAATGAGGTGCAAAATGAATCAAGTAAAAAATCCCGATATGACAGTAATCTCAATGAATTACAAATTTACATGAATACTAATTTTTCTTGGAATCAAGTTGATAATTTTGAAGGATTAAACATATTAACATTTTGGCAAGAAAGAGAACAAGCATTTCCGGTTTTGGCATCAATGGCCCATGATATACTAACAGTCCAAGCTCGTATCGTAGCTTCGGAGTCCGTTTTTTTCTCTTAGTGGCAGGATCATTTCGGCCCGTCGGACAAGATTAACCCCGGAGTCAGTAGAAGCTTGCGTTTGTTTGAAGGACTACTTGGATAGTCTTGAAAGAATTCAAGACCGAACGACCCTAGAGGCGGAGCTTGATGGAGTGGAAGAAAGTATTGAAGAAAACGAAAGTGCCCAACTAAGTACCCCACCAAGTACCGATTGTGAAAGTAATGTATCACGTTACGACGACGGCGAGATCGACCCTGAAGAACAACTCGATGTTGATGAACTCGATGATCCTACGACTCTTACTAGACTTAAAACGACCAGAACTCTTGCATACTATCCACCATACGAGGACGAGGATTAAGAGTATTTTTCTTTATAATTCAATAAATGTACTTCTTTAAATGTATTTTTCTTTATAATTTATATAAAATTAATAGAACGTATTTTTCTTTATATATGAAATTCTAATAGAAAGTATTTTTAAGTATGTTTGAGTGACTCAATTAAGTATTTTACAGTGGATACGAATAATATTTACTAAAAATGTAAAAAATACATTTTTTTACAAAGCCCGATTTAGGCCCGGTCCCGGTCCGGCCCCTTAGGCCCGGTCTTTTGAAAAGCCTGATCAGGCCCAACCCTCAACCACAAAGCCCGGCCCGGCCGGGCCCGGTCCGGGCTAGCCTGGCCCGCCCGTTTGGACTTGTCTAGTGGCAATTGTAATTGTTAACAAAGGGCTAGTTAGTGAATGAACTATTATTTGGTGGACTAGGCATCCATTATGAGACAAGGAGACACCAAATTTGGGACAAAAGATACGTATTCATAAATATCACACCATGGGAAAAGAACACCTAGGATTGGGAAGGGCATTGATCTATAGAAAACTTGTGTTAAGACTAAAAATAGTTGAAGGGAAAACATATTACAACACCAACTTACCATTCTCTACAACACTAAAATGAATCAAAACATGTTTCTACAACATCTCGTGGTTTTATACGACTCAGCTACGAATCGTATATCACTCGTTCCTTTTCCCCTTTTGCAACATCGTCTGCACATCTCCAGTGTACCGTTCAAAGTGAAATGCATATTGTTGAATAACAGAAAATCCAACCATCTCAACACATATCATCACATTCTGAATCGCTTCTTGAACATGTTCCACATCCAGCCAGAAATGATGCGATTTTAAAACACCCGTTTTCACTAGGATGTCTAGCACTACTCCCTGAATAAGGTTAAAGATAATGAAAAACGGTTACGACTCATAACTTGCATGAAGAAAAATATATCAATGCAAAAAGACCATGTCACACGGGGATGGGGTCTGGGAAGTGTAAAATGTATGCAGACAATGTAGCAGTTTTTTTAAGTGTATAATATTTATATACGGCTAATTGAACTCGCACACAATGCTTGCTCACATATGGTAAGAAATGAACCCCTGACCTCCAAGTCCAAGAAGGTGGGGTTACCAGGTACCGCTTGGCCAATGGCCCTTTGTTAGTAGAGCGGTTGTTTTGGGAAAATAAATATACTAATCGAACTTCTTGAGTTGGTTTTAATATGTCACGTGATTAAAACGAAGCGTGGGTGAATATCAAAGTGGTGCAATGGACTAAATCTTACCCGGTAAGTGATAATGTTGAATTTTACTTGTAAGCGCTTACCAGGGTAAGCATTTGGTAAACGGCCCCTAAATCGCGATATTTTATGTAGTTGGACTCCATACGTTAGGAAAAAAAAACATGCACTTTGACTTTTGAAGTCAACCATGTTATCATTCAACTTCAGAACTTGAATGGTTTTGCAACAAATTTAACAACTCACAATTTATGATATTGGAGAAATAAACAAATAGTAGCACATTTTGAAGTGATAAAATAATGATACTATGAGTCTATGTTGTCGAAGAAAAGTTACCTGCCAAAAGCTGAAGAAGACGATCCCTATTACGCATAAGAGCTTGGCAAGTGGCTTGTGTGGCGCCAATTCCTTTGCAAAAAAGTTGTAAAAGACTACTAAAGAATACATGGCCACGTAAATGGAAATGTTAAGAATTATGGTGAATGTCCAGCTGACCCAACTAGGATACATTCCAAGTAACTGCAAACCGATCATTAAAAATGAGCATACGGGCCGTGTAACCACAAACTGCCAAGTCCAGTACTTGAGAAGCTTCAGTGTTTGGTGATTCAGACGACTGGTACCAGGCTGCAAAGGCAAAGATATAGTTTACTAAATGCTTACCGCCTCTTACCGGCATTTTGAGGTCAAATAGACTAATGGTTGTTTACTATACGCTTACTGCCTCTTACCGGGTAGCTAAACACTTATTGCCTCTTACCGCATAAGCGACACGCTTAATTACCCGGTTAAGGATTATGGTCTTACCAACAATCTTACCATGTCTTTTGGCCAATCGAGATTATTACCCGGTAAGTGAGGGTGGTGACTCTTGCCCTGTTAGCGCTTAGTGGGGTAAAAGACGCTTATAGTATTAGTATGCTAGTATGCTACTTTGACGACCGATAATCATACTCAATAATATAAGTGAGGGTGGTGACTCTTACCCGTTAAGGGGCCCCTAAGCATTAGCTTCAAGATTGTTAGGGATGGTTCAAATGAATTATTGACTTTTATCAAGCTTGGCTTTTCATTATCTTTCTTAAAACACCCAAAGAAACTAACATTTTGTAAGAATTAGTGATTTTGGACAAAAAGTACCAAGTATGATGGTCCGTTTTTGAATTTATTTTCACAATTAATCTAAAATCTCTTATAGCAAACTATGTCAGATTTTCTTTTTGGAAATTCCCCAAAAACGATTTTGAGTTTTGCAACAAAAAAGCCAAAAATTTATTACTCTTCTTTAAATTATATGAATTTTGACAAGTTCCTTAAATTTCATAAATGAACACTACAAATCAGTGAGAATATTGATGCTAAATTTGTCAAGATATTCATCAACTTTGAATTTGAAAGTAATAGATTCAAGCTCAAAAGTTAAATGTATCTCCGAAGATTAAAGATTATCCATGTGGACAAACATGGAGAAGTGGAAAATCATTTTAGTTCGTTGGAATTACAAAGTCAATAGCAAATGGCTAAAATAGAGCAAACATGAGGCTTATGTGGCAATAGAAAAAAAAATCATGCTTTAGAACAGAAATGTAGACGGAATCAGGCAATCTAAAGCAACAAGAAACAGTGACAAAACCATATGATTTTACCAAATTGAACATTTTAAATATTAAAATTTATAGAGAATAACATGAATTTACTCACCTGGAAAAGAGTCATTGGGAACGTATGGTGAATCTCCCTTCCCTTCATTTCATCAGGAACTATATCTGCGCTAATGGATATATTCAAGTAGCCATACAGTAGATCCAGAAACTTAGCAATGACCTGGAAGTGAAAACCCAATAATTATCGTTCAGAATGAAGGCAAAAAGTTAACGGGTGAAATGAAGCACATGATCTACAAAAATCACATACCAAAGCCTCATAGCAGTCTTTAATCAAATCCAGCAGCATGAAAATTGGTTTGTCTCCCTTGATATCCAGCACACCCACAAAAGAGTTCATAGCATAAACAGGAGCCATAAGAGCGATTATTATTATGGTCCTTTGTTCCTTTGGGTTTTTCCAGTAATAAAAATGTTGTGAAATGAGTTGAGATGAGAAGTGCAGTGCAAGCATAGTGCAAGCACCAGATCCCAACAGTGTTAGCTCGTCACGATTGAACTTGCTAATATCCATGTTTTACAATTTACCTGCAACAATGAGGTGAAGGAACTTCTCAATTAAGATTTTTTTTAGCAGAAAACTCCAGGCGTAGTTTGATAATTATTATATTTTTCTCACAGATAATGCCATATCTTTTGGTTATACAATTCAAAGTTCAAACAGAAAAAGTAAAATAAATAAAAACCTAATTATCTTGCCCTAAAACGCTAGATTTGGTACAAAGAGATTTAACCTTTGACACTTAGACCATAAAAAGGGAAGACTTTATGTGCCCTCTTCACGTCCTCTATGGCTCTATTGCATTTGCATGAGAACATAACCTCGTAATCAAGCATGTGTGCTACACATGTTGGAATTTGTCATGGGATTCGATCACACATTGGAAGGAAAGTGAAACAAGATTGATTTTGTAACATTCAATACAAACTCATTCTTTGTTTAACATAATGGGTCAATTATACTTCCATGAAAACATAAACTCGATTTGACATACTCAAGTTTCGTGTAAAACTTGAATGTTGACTCCTCAAGATAGACGTCCGTAAAGTATACACGAGTGGAGACGTATTTCTGTCTTAGGACCCTACAATAGGGATGAGACTCGAGAACCAAATTCCCGACCCGAATCGAAACCGAACCGTATGCATGTAATCGGTTCGGTTATTGATTCGAACCAAACTGGAAGTTAAGGGGACATGATTATTGAAATTCTATCTCTATTTTGAAAATAGTATTTTCTCCTAAACTATGCATATTGTAACCATACCTTCTCCATAACTATCCATATTTTCTCCAACTTTTTTTATCAACAATAAAAATCGGCCCCTACACCATAGAAAAATCGGCACCTCCATGGATGAAACTCAAGTAAGTTTTTATATAACAACAAAGTTTAGATTATGTTTGTCAATCATAAACTAATTTATTTTTTGCACCTTTTTCAATCATGTTCATAAAAATTTTGCACCTTTTTTCAATTATGATTGTTGAACTTTTGCGAATGGTTTTGATACACATTTGAAACATTATGAACTTTTGATTGTTTCTTAACCCACTTCATATTTCGGTCCTAAGTGGTCCTAGTACCGGATTTCCTGTCCCGAAACCGAACCGGAACCGAACTTGTAAATACGGTTCGGTTTTCGGTCCTAGTTTTGATTCCCACAAAAAATGGGTACCAACCGGTTTGGTACAAGTACGGTATCTATCTCATCCCTATCCTACAATCTGCAGGCCTCTATCTGTTTTAAGCAATCAAGTTAGAGAATTTCCTCCCAGTTTGATCTATATGTTGTTTTCTTGGTAGTTGTGTGATGTTTTTATACACACATAAGCATATATGAATCCTCTGATTTATCCACTCAATGATCCCAAGGATACTAAAGCCTATGCCCACCCCAAAAATATCTCTCTTTGAAAGTCTAAAATTTCTATCAACAAATTACAACATAGATGCATTTTGCTCATCAAAATTAAAATCACCAGTTGGCTGTAACTATCACTGTAGGCTAATTAGCAATTTTAACTTGAAACATACTAATTTTGATGGAACTTGCTAAAAATTAAAAGTAAGCAGAGTGGAAACATGCTAATTTTGCAATAACAAGTTAGCAAAGTTTGGATAAACTCCCAGTTTGATCTTGACTAAAAATTTCAAGTTAAATTGACTCTAATCTCAAATACGGCCCTTGATGAAACAATCAGCATCTAATTTAAGAGTATGAAATTCAATACAGTGAATCAAGAGATATCAGAATGGCAAAGAAATGCAGAAAACTTTAGGGTTTAAATAAACTTTCATAACATATAATCAATCACAGAAGTCAACGATAGCAAAATTATGAACATCTTTATTACATGATGAATTAGCTGAAAGATTCTTACCGATTTCACCGATGAGGAGATCCAAGTGACCGGCAGATCAAACGCGATGTATTAAAGGAAACCGGATTGAATTTATTAGAGTCGTTCCCGGTGTGCGTGGTAGACTGGTAGGCTGCTCAGAATTTTGCCTTTGACTCCGGGTGTGTTTGGATATATTACAAAATTTTAAATCTCTTACTAGACCAAATAAGTCTAAGATTCAGTGTTTACCAAAAAGAAAATCACCCTCTGACCGAACATCTTACTATGGTAAGAGGAAAATACGTTGCTTACTTGAGTCAGCAGCACCTCCTTTTACCAGTTTTGCCCCTTGCCCCTCGTTTTGTTGTTAAAGAAACATAGGAAGACTTGTACATCATCATGCACAGGACAGGGAACTATACCGCTCCCCTTTTGCTTTGTAGTCGTCTTCTTCATTCTCCACAGATGGATTCGGTCCACGTGGTGCTGGTGATGGCAGTAAAAGTGAGTACCAAAACAAACTTGGGAAGTGAAAGAGTATGAACTTGAGGAGTTGAGAGGCATGGAAATCTTTTAAATAGAAGGGTATAATGATCAATTTTACTCAATCAACACTTAATACATAATATTTAGTAAACAACAAGTTTTGAATCAAAAAGTTCAAAAAACAATCCAATAACACTTTTGGATTTTGAGTGATAAATCAATGAGAAACCAAGGTTGATAACTTGGTAAAATGAGATTCGGTTATTCTCAAATATTAAATTGTGATTAAGTTTCATAATCAGACGTTAGTGATAAGATGCAATATTGAAGGTACGAACGGAGTATATTAAAATTATTAAGGGGCAGAAAGAGACTCAGTTGTGCTGTAAGACGAAGAACTGAAGGAACATTGTGAGTCACCATAGGCCATTTTTGGCTTGACCCATAGCTTTTAACTGTTGGTATGACTGTCCATAGCTACACACTGAGTACGGTAGAATTCGACTTCACAGAAATTGTCCTTGATCAATATCCGGACAAAAAACAAGTTGTGTTTGAATGGAACACACAACACATTATCAAGAATCAAACCATCAGCTAGGTTGGTTTAGCCGATATGAGAAATCATAATAGTTGCACTTGTAGGAAGATGAATAAGAGGGGAATTTGTGGCTAGAATGGGTTGGGAAAGGCTGTTGACATGAGGTGTCATGTGATCAGAGGCACTAAAATCTATGATCCATTCATCAGAGGAGTCATGAGCATGATGACATTAAATCATACTAGAGATGTGATTGTCAAGGTCTACATCAGTATCAAAGTCTTTAAGAGAGGCCATTCGAAGTTGGACCATCAATTGCTAGTTGCTCAAGTTGCTGAGGTGCGAAAAGAAAACTATCTGATTTGGCGTTTGGAGTTTTTACAAAGGCTGCCATTTTTTTAGAACGAAATATGGGTTCAAGAGATCATTTGGAGCTTGAGATCATAAGCGAGTTTCTGGGTCTAGAAGAAGGGTGAGATTTGTATTTTGAGTGCCACTAGACTTTACACATTCTCAAGTGATTAACTTGTTTGCATCATTGGACATTATCAAACAAAAGATTACCAAAACAATAATGTTAAACATATGAAACTACTCGAGCATTTTGAATAAAATATGGGTACTTCTCACTCTAACATCTCAAAAAATTATTTAGCTCATGTTAAAGAAATGGGAGAAAACAGAAGACAAAAGATTGCAAGAAATCATACCAAAAGATTTAAACTTGATAGAACGTCACAATGCCCACTCTCGAAGACACCGGATACTATACTAGAAAATTTACTGGAAATTAAATGTTACACTGCTGAAAATAATTTTATCTCTAAAACTAAGCTTCTCTACTCAAAAGATAAAATATAATGCTTGAAAAGAACTTGGATAGATATGGATAGATATTAATGCTTCCAACTTAAATGCCAAGGTTCTCTATATATACTAGAGATAAAAGAGGTGTGGAAGCAAAAGATGAAAATTGGATAAAGCACTCCCCCCTTGGACAAAGAGCTAATTTCCAAAAACGGAGAGCTAAAGTTTTTATCCGCTAGGTTTTTTCTTTTGAGACCTAAAACTTTTATCCACTAGCTTCTTGCTTTTATCCATTATATCTCTAAAAAGTAGAGTTATCGCAGTTCTAGTCCTATCTGACTCTGGCTCTACAACTTCTTCTCAAGAGGTTGGCGAAGATGTAGAACCACCTCCTCAACCCATAGCCTCATCTTGAAGAATCCCAAGGGTAAAGTTTATGGCCCCTCACAAACCCAAACCTTTATCCTCAAAGAGATCAAAGTCACCTATAGGGGAATCCTCTGCCTCCTAAAAATCAGTGGGTGATGAAATTGGGTCTAGCCGGAGAGAATTTGTCATGCCTGGCTACTCGACATTCTCTTAATAGAATGTTATTTTAGAAACGGTGAAAGCTCCATCTGCCACTGACTCCTCTTAACAAAAGGTTGATGATGAATATAAACTATCTCCGCAGGGTCACTCGTATACATTCTTCTAAAAAGCCAAGATGTTTGTTGCATACCTACATATATTACCAAAGGGCCTTTAGACTAGCGGTATTTGAGCCCTTGGCCTTTGTAGGAGGTCATGGGTTCAAACCTCACCAAAGGTGAGGAGGGTGCATGAGTTTTATTTGTTTCAATTGCCGTATATAAATATTATATACTCCAAAAAAAACTACACACATTGGCTAGTGATGTATCAAGGGTTCCTTTCATGCCACCGAAACCCAGTTAGAGGTTGAGAGTGTGGTACCCCAACAACAACCCTTTAAGTTGGGGTCATAGTTGATGACACCAATGGAGTAACTGTCAAGGAAGTTGTAGTTAGAGATGTAATGGAGATAGGTAAAAAGACTCCATCATTATTTGTGCCATGCTTCAACATTAACTTAGACGAAAAATTAAAGGAAAATGTAAAACAATAATATTAAAGAAAAAATCTAAAGGAAAGAAGCTGTATGAATATATACTTCATATACAAACTATACAATGTATTGTTGTTACACCCGGAAAATCTTACGTAAGTAAAATATTCTGAGTCTGTTAGGATCCAAGCGCTTACCATAACGCCAAAATCAATTGCTTTTGGCGTAGTGGTAAGCGCTTGGACTAACATGTGGTATCAGAGCAGGTCACGGGTTCGAATCCCATGGAGTGCATTTAAAAATGCCAAAGGCATGCTGTGCAGCCATTGACTTCTAGCGAAACTCTCGTTAGTGCTGGCAGATGCTGGGGGGGAGGGATTGTTGGGTCATTGATCAGCATCTTCCTAAATCGAAACGTGGGGCTGACTACTACTATATATGTAAATAAGTTGCGCCTTCTCCACCAGCAATTGCTTTTGGCGTAGTGGTAAGCACTTGGATCCTAACAAAGTCCTATATGTGCTTTTATATTAGTATAATTTTATTTATTTCATTTTATGGATTAAGTGTGTTTAGGTTGAAAATGGATAAGAGGAAAATAAAATATATAGATCGATTTTTTATTTAAAGAAAAGGGAGAGAAAAACCATATGGATAAAAATGTTCGAAGTCTTAGGGGTTGTTTGTTTTTTTCTTAAAAATCTCTCAATACCTATGAAGTCTAAATCGTTCAGATGTTTTTACGTTCAGACCGGTTTTTTTCCAGACTTCAGAGGCTCTTAAGTCTGAAATACGTCTGAAATTAGAAGAGGTAACCTAATGTCTTATAACCTCTTAATGCACCACCTCTTATTAATCAGAAGTGAAATAAGACTTAAGACTTCAGACCTCTTAAAAAACAAACGCCACCTTATTTTCTTTTACTATAACCCAAATATAAAGCTTTATCAAGTTATTTATTTGGATTAAAATATACTTTAATTAAAGGTTTTATTAATAATTATAATATAATATGGTTGGATCAAATAAATAAATAAATGGTTTAACTATGGACTAACCTAGATTGTTAGGCCATGAAAATCGGTAACTTATAAAATAGGTGGGTCTTGATTTTTGTTTAGTAATAATTGGCTTCTGGGCTAAGGATATGTTTTGGGCTCCCCGCTCGTGAAGGTTATTACCTGTCGAGTTTGACTAGAAAGCAAGCTGACCTGGGCATTGATCATCCATGTGCGACTTGCGCCATGCGACCTAAGGTCGCAACGTAGAGGTTGCATTCGGCCAGTTTTTAGCATAAAATGTTTTTTTGGCTCCTTGTTTCATTTATTTTCACCACCTACTTCCTCCCACTCCCATTTACCTAGGGCACCAAACTTGAAGCTTCATCCACACTTATAAGCCTGGATTTCTTCTTAAATGCAAGAATCTTGATTGAAGCTTTTCACCATTATCATCTTCTCCATTAGAGCTTTTACCCAGTTCCTAACCTTCTCTTTAAAATCATTTGGGGGGAAATTACTAGATCATTTATTTCTCATCTCCGAGTATCTACAAGCTTTCTAACATCAAGACTTCATGTGTTGGTCAAGATCCAAGTTCATCATCTTTTTTTCGGGTTTTATCCATTTCTAGGGTTTCTTCAAAAACCTACAAGGTGAGTTCTAAGTGTTTTGTAAAACTAGATACATGTGTAAATGTGTTAACTTAACTCCATTATATGTTCTATTTTCTTTATCCTCCTTTCATTTGATGATTTGTTCATATTTGCACATTTGGATTAACCATTTGATATTTTAGGCATGTTTAGCATGAACCATTGTACTAGTAACTTGATGAGCGTAACTTTTATCATTAGAGTATATTGGGAGGATTATATGGAACTTTGTTCATATTTTGGGCATATTTACACAAATTTCCATTTTATGGGTTTATTGACCTAATTTGAGGATTTTGTCTATGTGTGTTATTATCATGTTTATATCTACTTGTTCATGGTCTTGTACCTTTGTTCCATGATACTTGGTTTTATATCTTGAAAAAAAAGACTTATATGGTGTCATAGGTTTATTTGACCTAATTGGAGGTCCTTGAGTATTTTGAAAATCTCATTCTATGTTGACTATAGTGATTGAACCATGAGCTTACCTCTATTAGTTATATGTACATTTTTCTTGAAGCAAATATGTAAAATGGCATATACGTAAATTGTGGATGAACCGTCAAATAGGCACTAGGAGGATATAGTCTTGTGGTACCACCGTGTGGGTATGCACCTAGATCTCCTCCATTCGGGGTAATGCCTTGGACGTAGTCTTAATGTGTCGGGTCTTGTGGTGTTACTCGTGGGAGTAGACACTAAGGTATATCAACTCTTGAGGTGAAACTTGATTGGTACTATGGGTCTCCCCCATTTATTCACAATATCGAATTACATAATTGTATAATTGAATTCTAACTGTCAATTGTTAATATATATTATTTGTTCAGACTCATTAGGCTTTTTGGCCTAACACGTGTTTGGTGTCGACATGTATCTCAGGTTTTAGCGGCGTGGTCGCTAAGAAGTGTTAGACGGACTTTAATAATCTTATTTCTTGATAGGAATTAGATTAATAGGTTGTTATTTCTTACCGTTAAATTACAAACTTGTAATTAAACATGCGTGTATTGTTTCCCCTTTTTAGGAAAGCTCGTGTCTTGACATTTATATACCACATTTCTGTTTTTGGGAACTTTTGTTTATCCCAATTTTTGGGGTGTTACAATTGTTTATATAATTTTGAAGAGGAACAAAATATGTATATATATTAAAGCAACAACCATGGAGATTTGAGGTGACACCATAAGAGTAAAATATTCTCAAATGGTGGATTGTAGTTAAATTTGGAGTATCCCACATTGATAAGAAAAATGATATATCAATATAAGAGTTATGTATATGAAGGATGATGATGAACCTCTGAAAACTAAAGTGTCATTTGGCTACGCATGTCATTTTATAAAATTGGTTCCCGTGGTTCATACTTTGTATCTATACTAGTTCCAAAATTAAAATAAATACAAGTATCTATACATTTTCGTACTCTTTGAATCCTTGCCTCTACTAGAATAAAATTTTGTCTGTTAACCCAGTTAAATATAGATGTATTTTAATATTTTTCACCTTTCTTTTGTACTATTGACTCTAGTGGTGAGATTTCTAGATAAAGTTGTGTTAGTGCCAAAAATATCTAATTGTATCAAGTTAAGGGACCTATTTTGTAATATCTTAGAATAGGTATAAATAGTCCTTGTTAGCTTATTTCCTAACTAGTAGATGCTAAGCCTTTCATTGTAAACTCTCTTTCTCTACACTTTGTACTTACACATTGGAGATTAATAGAGAGATGACAATTGGCATACAATTGTGTTGTTGATTACTTGTTTCTGGGATCACATGTGGTATCAGAGCAAGCAATCAGATCAGATTTCATAGTTTTTCACGATTTTTCTACCATTTTAAAGAGTTCGACACTTTGGGAGCCATTTTCGTTGATTTGGATCGATTTTGGGTTCTAAATGGATTAGAATTGATTAGGTTTTGTTCCTGGAGTGATTCTGAGTGAATTGATTCCGCCAATTCATCAGAATTCGAACTAGTTTGAGAGAATTTGAGGTTTTTCGTGAAAAAAAGTATACCTACTGTTTTGGCCTTAAAATTTGTTTTCTGTTTGTTTCTTGGCTCTACACCAAGAACTAAATGTAACGACCCAAAAACGCATAAAACCAAACACGTTTTAATAGATAAATCAAAACTGCCAAAACCTGGCCTTCATCACAATTCAACAAAATTTTATATGGGTTTGCGGAAGTACAACCCTAAATACAACTGAGAATAAGTCTATAATATTCAAAATATAGAGTCTCTAATCTCTAAGATGCAAGCTCCAACTCACATCTTCCCTTTCCCGTTGTCCGAGCTTCCTATCACCTGTTTGCCTGAAAAGGTTTTTAGTTTTGAATGCGAGGGTTAGACCATGAGGCCTAGTGAGTTCCCTCAAAAGCCACACCACAATAATAAAATTTTATAAAAGCTTTTCAGTAAGATTTGTTATTTCAAAACTCATCATAATACACACATATATAATCCACACAATATGACATGTTAATGGCACACGCTATGGTCACACACACCGTGACAGCGTAAGAGAGCACACGCGCTATAGCCACACACACCGTGACAGCGTACAGGGCACACACCGCCCACATATGAAACGAATTCATATATTAAATTTTTATGGGACACACCCCCATCTCACATAATTGCTATAGCATGTCCACACATAAGCAATTTATATCCACACAGATAAATCACACCTTTCATGCATAGTTTAAAGAAAATGTACGAGCATTTATCAATAAGAACATGCATAACGTTTCACACTTTAAACGGGTTTTAGGATCAGAAAAACTCACCTGCGATGGCAAAGCACGCACTCCTGTTCTAAACTCGAGTTACCCAAGCTTAGCACCTAAAAGATCAGACAATTCCTTAATCAGAAACAAAGATCCAAAACATACCGGGTACCCAACACTTTCTGGATACTCAAACTTCCCGGATACCCGAACTGTCCGGATACCCCAACCTCCCGGATACCCGAACTGTCCGGATACTAGGACTTTCCGGACACACCCCATACCGGGTACTAACATCCGGTAACCCAACTTGTCCGGAAGGACACACATCCGGTAACTCTCACGAAACTCTACCCGGACACTCACAATCTATCCAGAAACTACTGAAACGTCGAGAACTCTTAGTGTCCGGAAACTACGGTCTGGATGATAAACTGATTTCCAAATGTAATTAAAATCTGATTTCTACCCAAGAGTTGATTAAGCGCACAACTGGGTTCATTTCCCAATCAGAAAACATCCACTTAATCCACTTTTGATCCCTTAAATCGGTTTATAAAGACAAAACACACTTTTAAGGAAATGTGGGTGAAAAACTCATTGAATCCCCAATTTCAGACTTAACAATCCAGACCATAGAAGAAAGGAACACTAAATTAACAAGGAATAAGAATTACCTTACTGGTTTCTTCCCTTCTTTGATTTCTTTCCCCAAAATCTCTTTCCTTTCTTTCTTTCCTTCTCTAGCCGTCAACACCACCAAGAATAGATGAAGTAATAGCTAACCCTAGGGAAATGAGCCCTTTTATACCTTCCCAAAATTTCCATAATGACCCTCCAAATACACTTTCATTCCTTAGACAAAAGACACTAAACTTCCATACTTGCCATAGGAAACCCGGTTGTTACAACACTCCCCCCTTAAAATAATTTCATCCCCGGAATTCCTCATTGGAAGAGTTGCGGGTATCTTGCCTTCATTTCCGATTCTAGCTCCCAAGCTGCTCTTTACCCCTTAAATAATTGTCACTGAACCTCCACTAACGCAATCTCCTTACTCCTCGGGAACTCCTGTACCACAAGAACATCCCTTAGTCTTTTCTTTTCTTTCTTACGTCTAACACAATGTCACGCTCTCATCACTAAATAAGACAAGACTTATGCTCTCATCTATCTACAACGATTTTCCACCTCCGGCTTTATCAGACAAGGCCTACGGATCATTCCCTATCGCATACTATGCTAGCGCTATATCTTGTAAGCTACTCAATTCCTATGATAGCGTCAAGCTCTCCCATGTTTGCGGACACAATTTCAAAGAACACGAGTGACCCTCGACCTCGATACTACATTCATCACGCAACTCCCTCACCAAACCCCGACTATCAACAACAATTTCTACTTCTAACACACACCCCAGTCGTCTAGGTTTAACACACAGACGTCGGGCAATCCCGACGATACAACGAACGGTTTACACCCAAGACAAATAACATTTAAACAGAACAAAGTTTATAAGATAGGTACCTGTCTCAACCTCAGGCATCTCTTCCTCCTCATCAGCCGTCATCCGAAAAACTCTAGCCTTCGCCTGTGCTGGTTCCACTTTCTTTTCCCCCACTCTTCCTCTTTGCCTACCATCATAACCACCCGGATCCCCTCTCTTCAGCTGAGGGCAATCCGGCCTCAAATGTTCTAAAGACCCACATTGGTAGCATGCCATTGGGTTCCGACAGTCTCGTGGCAAATGTCTCAACTTTCCACATTTGAAACATCCCTCGGGTTCCCCCACACATTCCCCACGGTGGACTTGATTACACTTCCCACAAGGTTTCTCTTCAAGTTTTGATCCCCCTCGGGACTCCGGCTTGAACACCTTAGCCCGATCCGAGTCACGCACCGACCCTTCCCACTTTCTCTTCTCTTTACCCTTCTCCACATCTTGTCGGTTCTTCTCTTTTTCAACCATCTCAGCCGCATTGATGGTTGCCTGAAAAGTGATCGGGTTCCTAGCCGTGACCAGTTCCCGCACGCTACTCTTTAAACCAAAGATGGACCTCTCAACTCGACGTTCCTTGTTGGGAACTGAAGATTTGCTAAGTATGTGTTGGGAACTGAAGATTTGCTAAGTATGGATAGTGCTGCCAGAACAACATTAGTGCTGCCAGATCAAAGTTAGTACTGCTTATGCAATGGTTACTACTGCAAGACAAAGTTAATACTGCTAGATCATTGTTAGTACTGCTGATACATTACTACTGCAAGACAAGGTTAGTACTGCTAGTCAAGTTAGTACTGCTAATCAAGTTAATGCTGCTGGAACAAGTTAATACTGCTGGAATGAGTTAGTATTGCTAAACAAGTTAATGCTGCTGGAACAAGTTAATGCTGCTGGAATGAATTAATACGGCTAGAATAAATTAATGTTGCTGGAGAATATTAGTACTGCTCATGCTGAATGAAGATTAATACTGCTGATGTGATAAGTTTGGGATGCGAAGATTTTGGAGATAAAAGTGGAATGAATGAAGATATGCTTAAAGAAGATTCAGAAGATCGATTTATTTTTGATAGTTATCTTGTACTTATTGTGTATAATTAGATGTTTATAGATAGCTATTCGACAATAGAGAAATACACATTACGTATACGTGAGATACAGAATTCGATTTTGTTTAGAGAGAATTAACCTCAAGGTTTAGAACCCTATTTCTAGAGAAGTAGAAGTCGTCTTGATTGAGCCTGTTCATCAAGATTGAGGTTTGGTTGTAAGCTTGTGAGTCGAATTAGTGAATACAAACAGCTGTGTGTTTTCTGATATATTGTTCTTTGATTGTGCCAGTTAAAGTTCTATTCCGCAGATTCTTTAATTCTGAATTCTAAGTATTATTAATCTTGAATGAATGAAGATATGCTTAAAGAAGATTCAGAAGATATACTTCAGGTGAAACAGAGGAAAGATGGGATTTTCATAAGCCAATCCAAATATGTGAAAGACATCCTGGACAAGTATGGTTTAACAGACTCAAAGCCAGCAAGCACACCAATGGAGACACACAAACAGATCACTGCAGATCTTGAGGGGGAGGATGTGGATGTCCATCATTACAGATCTATGATTGGATCACTCATGTATCTCACAGCCTCTAGACCAGACATTATGTTTCCAGTATGTGTTTGTGCCAGATTTCAGGTTACACCTAAGCAATCACACATGCATGCAATCAAAAGAATTTTTAGATACCTAAGAGGGCAACCTAGATTAGGTCTTTGGTATCCTTATGAATCTTCATTTGACTTGCTTGCATACTCAGACAGTGACTTAGGTGGAGCTAACATGGATAGAAAGTCTACTTCAGGTGGATGTCAGTTTTTGGGTGCAAGACTTGTATCATGGCAGTGTAAGAAACAAACCACAGTGTCCTTATCCACAACAGAAGCTGAGTATATAGCTGCTGCAAGTTGCTGTTCTCAGGTGTTATGGATTCAGAATCAGATGTTGGACTATGGGGTAACATTTCTTCACACTCCAATCTTTATTGACAACAACAGTGCCATTAGCATTGTTAACAATCCTGTCAAGCACTCAAAAACAAAGCACATAGAGATCATGTATCACTTTATTAGAGACTGTAATGAAAAGAAATTGATTCAAGTTGCTAAAGTTCATACCAATGACCAGTTTGCAGATCTATTCACAAAAGCTTTTGATGTGGGTAGATTCACTTTCTTGGTAGCAAGTGTGGGCTTAATCAACCTTGAATAAATTCATGATTTTTATTTGTTTTTATATACCTGTATTTCTTTGTTTATTTGGTGTTACTAACTAGCTTTCTCAGAATCTCAGTATGACTCAGATTGACAAGTGCTGCAAAGTGTAAGTATAGTTACTACTGCTAGTGCAGAGTTTCTACTGCTTAGTAGTTAATACTGCTTAGTAGTTAATACTGCTTTGAAGTTAATACTGCTTTGAAGTTAATACTGCTTAGTAGTTAATACTGCTTTGAAGTTAATACTGCTTTGAAGTTAATACTGCTTTGAAGTTAATACTGCTTAGTAGTTAATACTGCTTAGTAGTTAATACTGCTTTGAAGTTAATACTGCTTTGAAGTTAATACTGCTTAGTAGTTAATACTGCTTTGAAGTTAATACTGCTTTGAAGTTAATACTGCTTAGTAGTTAATACTGCTTTGAAGTTAATACTGCTTTGAAGTTAATACTGCTTAGTAGTTAATACTGCTTTGAAGTTAACACTGCTTAGTAGTTAATACTGCTTAGTAGTTAATACTGCTTGTGTAGTTAATACTGCTGTGTAGTTAATACTGCTCCGTCGTTAATACTGCTAAGTAATTAATACTGCTGTGTAGTTAATACTGCCTTGCAGTTAATACTGCTCAGTAGTTAATACTGCTAAGTTGTTAATACTGCTTTTAAAGAAAATCAGGGCAAATACTGCTATAAATACTCTTTCAGCCCGCCAAAGTTCATAACGTTTTTTTTTGCATTCAATTCATCTCTTTCTAACCTTTTCTCCCTAGAATCTCTGTGTTTTCTATCCAAATCCTCAGGAAGAATGACGACAATGGAGTTTGTCGATGAGCACAATGAGATTGCGATGCTTCAGAAACCAAAGCAGGCCGCAGGATTTCATGATATTGTGGATTTTCTCAAGTCCTCACACATCTCTCATGCCCTAACGGTGTGCTCAACCATATATATCGAGCATCAAAAGCAATTTTGGGAGAATGCCGCTGTTATTTTCGAAGATGGGCAGAAAATCATTCGAACAAGGGTTTGTGACAAACCCTTGAAGGTCACAGAGGAGGTTATTCGCATCACTCTTCACTTAGATGATGCCTCAGGTATAACCTATCTATCTAATGATGAACTTTTCTCGACCTTACCAAGAATGGGGTATGAAGGTCCCATTGGCGTTTTTAAATTCTTCAAGTCAAAATTCTACACCCAATGGCGATTTCTTGTTCATACTCTTATGCACTGTATTTCAAAGAAAACAACTGGATGGAGTGAGTTTAGCAGTACCATTGCTTATGCCTTGGTCTGCTTAACCACTGCCAGAAAGTTCAATTTTTCAGCAATGATTTTTAATGATCTTGTGGCAAACCTAGAATCCAAAAAGAAATTTTACATGTATCCCAGGTTTGTCCAAGAAGTAATTAACCATGAATTGACGGATTTACCTCAGTCTGCTGAGGTATATGTGCCAAAACCCCCTAAAGGGAAGGTTTTCTCAAATATGAGAAGAATTCCTAGGGACTCGGAAGGAGTTGACACACCATTGTTCTCTACAATGATGGTTGTGTCCCACACCACTGAAGGTATGGCATCAGGGTCAAGGCCCCCATTAGACCCACCCACTGATGACCAATCCCAACCTTCCATCACCAAAGAAATCCCACAGTCCATTCTTTTAAGACCCAATCCCAAAATCACCAAGAAGTTTGAAAGAAGAAAGGTACACAAGGTTCCTTCCCTTGATGTACCTCCTAAAAGCCCAAAGCCTTTAAGCCCTCTAGTGGAGCATTCTCCATTAGAGAATATCGAAAGGGAAACCACAGGGGTGTCTCCCAACCCCAAGAAGGTGCTCTCTAAGGAGAAGGTTGAGCATGTGGGCTGCAAGGCTGCCACTACTTCTGCTAGCAAAGAGAAGGACAGTGGTAACATCACTAAGACCTTCCCCACGGCAACTCAGAATGTGAAAACATTCAGAGGACCCAGGCGCCAAGAAACCATGGGAGTAGGCAGTGCTTTTGCTAGGCAAAAGACACCTACTAAAATTTCCAGTGATCCTTTAACGGAGGTAAAAACTCCTAAACAGGGTGAGGATAGATATACTTATGAGGAATTGATGGAAACCATTGCCAACATCAACATTGATGTTATGAATTAGCAGAAGGAGATTGATGAGCTTAAAAAGGTGATTCTTTATCAACACACCAAGATAGAGAAAAATAAGAAGATGATCACCAAGCTGCTGCAAAGAAGAAAGAAAGCTCAGTATGTTCTGAGAAGGAGAAGATCAACCACTGATGCTTCCAAAAAGGGGGAGTTAGAAACTGAACTAAATATGGAGGATCCAAAGGTTGAGGGGGAGAATGAGCATAAAGTTGAGGGGGAGGCAGAGCAGGTTGTAGAAGATGCAAAGGAAGCAGAAAGTGAGAAGGCAGCAGTAACAGAAAAAGCAGTAGAAACAGTTAATGCTGCTGAGATTGAAGCAGCAGTAACTGAAATTGTGAAAAATAGTGTTGAAGCAGCAGTATCAAAGATTGTAAAAGAAGCAGTAATGAACAGAGCAGCAGAAATGGTTACTGCTGCTAGTCAAAAAGCAGCAGAAACCATTCAAGCAGCAGAAATGGTTAATGCTGCTGAAAAACATAAGGCAGCAGAAACCATTCCTGAAGCAGCAGAAACAAAGGAAACAGCTGAAACCATTCCTGAAGCTGTTAAAACACTCAAAAGAACCAAGATGATGTCAAACAAAAGACCAAGAACAAAGTCTTTAGCTTCAAAGAAGAAAGTTGTAAAGAAGCCTAGGGTGGAACCTAGTGTAGAAGAAGCTAAGGAGGAAGCTGTGAAAGAGAAAGTTGATCATAAAGTTGCTGAAGAAGAAGTGGCAACTCCATCAAGTCAACCAAGCAATGTACAATCACCAACAAATACTCAATGTGATATGTATATTACTGTGGTTGATTCTAGTCCTATCAAAGTTAAACCATTAGCTTCTATGGCTCCTGAAATCATCTTCTGGGATACTTTGAAAGATCAGAGAAAGGAGTACATTAGAGTAAAAAGAGCAGATGGGAAGTTTGAGGTCAGTTCTACATGGGGAAGACTTTTAAGGATGTGCTCTAGATCAGACTTGGAAGAGATGTTCAAGGTGGGAATGAAGCTTTATGGAAAGATGCTGACTGAGAATGGAATGTCCATCACCAAAATGGTACTTGAATATTTGTGTCTAATGTTCAATACAGAAGCAGTTAAGTATTTGACAGAAAGACAATTTCAAACTGTTACCAACTGGATGCTTATTGAAAATTGTGGTGTGTATGTCATAACACTTGACTATGCATATCATGAGTACTATTTGGTGGATAAAATATACGAGCACAGCATGACAAGGTTGAAAGGAATGCTAAAAACTAAGTTGGTGAGTAACAAAGATTCCAAGATGGCAAGATACCTGGTAAGAAGGATCTTGAATCAAAGGTTGGGATTGAATCCTGACTTGTGTGTTCAAGATTAAGTTTTGGAAGCATCATCATCTGAAGAACTTGACTTCTCTTTCTAAAAGTCAAGTTAGGGGGAGATTGTTGGGAACTGAAGATTTGCTAAGTATGTGTTGGGAACTGAAGATTTGCTAAGTATGGATAGTGCTGCCAGAACAACATTAGTGCTGCCAGATCAAAGTTAGTACTGCTTATGCAATGGTTACTACTGCAAGACAAAGTTAATACTGCTAGATCATTGTTAGTACTGCTGATACATTACTACTGCAAGACAAGGTTAGTACTGCTAGTCAAGTTAGTACTGCTAATCAAGTTAATGCTGCTGGAACAAGTTAATACTGCTGGAATGAGTTAGTACTGCTAAACAAGTTAATGCTGCTGGAACAAGTTAATGCTGCTGGAATGAATTAATACTGCTAGAATAAATTAATGCTGCTGGAGAATATTAGTACTGCTCATGCTGAATGAAGATTAATACTGCTGATGTGATAAGTTTGGGATGCGAAGATTTTGGAGATAAAAGTGGAATGAATGAAGATATGCTTAAAGAAGATTCAGAAGATCGATTTATTTTTGATAGTTATCTTGTACTTATTGTGTATAAATAGATGTTTATAGATAGCTATTCGACAATAGAGAAATACACATTACGTATACGTGAGATACATAATTCGATTTTGTTTAGAGAGAATTAACCTCAAGGTTTAGAACCCTATTTCTAGAGAAGTAGAAGTCGTCTTGATTGAGCCTGTTCATCAAGATTGAGGTTTGGTTGTAAGCTTGTGAGTCGAATTAGTGAATACAAACAGCTGTGTGTTTTCTGATATATTGTTCTTTGATTGTGCGAGTTAAAGTTCTATTCCGCAGATTCTTTAATTCTGAATTCTAAGTATTATTAATCTTGTTGAGATTCGATCCTGACATTCCTCGTTCGGTACGTACAACTCAGCAAACCTCGCTTTCTCCATAAACTTCGTGGTATATTCCCTCACTGTCATTCCACCTTGTTCCAAACTCATGAACTCTTCCTCTAGTCTTTTCACTGCCGCCAGAGGGCAAAATGACGCCTTAAACTTCGATACAAAGGTCTCCCACGTCATATTCTTAGCAGCCTTTGACCCTTCCCCCGCGGTCTCCGCATCCCACCAAAACACAGCTTTCGACTTCAGCATTGACAGAGCAAACATCACCCTGTCACTATCGGCACGCTTACAGGTGTCGAACGCCAGTTCCATCTCCCTGATCCACTTTATCGCCAACACGGGATCGCATTCTCCCTTGAAAGCATGTGGCTTACAAGAAGCGAATGCCTTGTAACTACACCCTCCACTTAGCACCCGGTCATTTACTGCCAACGGGTTTGACTGAGTAGGGCTCCCCGAAGCTTAACCATGAGAGCTAGTCTCCCCTCCCTTACTACCACTGGCCTCTTTACTCCCCGAAACCGCTCATCCTGCTTAGCGAACAGTGATTTCAATGTATCTTGGATTTCCCCCAAGGCAGTGGCGAAATTTTCCTGGGTCACAAAGGCTTGAGCGCGGCCTCGTCCACAACTTCTACCTCGACTCGCTCCCCGCCTGGACGCAGAGCTCTGCTGATGAGACGCCTTTGGTTCTTGCGGAATTCCCGCGCTCCTCGCCCCACGAGTAACACGTGCCCTCGCTACAGCTCCTTCCACATTCTCATTCACCTGAGTAGCCGCTCGTTGGGGTGCTCTTCCTCGTCCCCTTCCTCGGCCTCTCCCTCGACCTCTACCCCTATCGCGTGCGGCCGCCGGCACAGGTGGTGCTTCCATTTCGATTTCCTCATCAATAGGTTCCGATACGCCCCTCATGGATCTCCTCAACATGATTACTGACTGACAAAGAAACACCAACAACATTAAGACTACAGTTCCAAGATAATAAGGCAATTAAGCACTTACATGTACCTGTAAGCTCGTAATTACACTGGCCAGGTGTAATTGCCAACTTACCTTACATGACAGTTCTCGCCACCCTATTAATCATTCTACCCAATCTTGCTACGGTCCTCCTAGTTCTCAGTTGTATTCTCTAACTCCACAGTTTAAGTTTAGGCCCGTCTGGTCACCTAAATCTCTTAAACTAAGGCTCTGATACCATTTGTAACGACCCAAAACGCATAAAACCAAACACGTTTTAATAGATAAATCAAAACTGCCAAAACCTGGCCTTCATCACAATTCAACAAAATTTAATATGGGTTTGCGGAAGTACAACCCTAAATACAACTGAGAATAGGTCTATAATATTCAAAATATAGGGTCTCTAATCTCTAAGATGCAAGCTCCAGCTCACATCTTCCCTTTCCCGTTGTCCGAGCTTCCTATCACCTGTTTGCCTGAAAAGGTTTTTAGTTTTGAATGCAAGGGTTAGACCATGAGGCCTAGTGAGTTCCCTCAAAAGCCATACCACAATAATAAAATTTTATAAAAGCTTTTCAGTAAGGTTTGTTATTTCAAAACTCATCATAATGCACACATATATAATCCACACAATATGACATGCTAATGGCACACGCTATGGTCATACACACCGTGACAGCGTAAGAGAGCACACGCGCTATAGCCACACACACCGTGACAGCGTACAGGGCATACACCGCCTACATATGAAACGAATTCATATATTAAATTTTTATGGGACACACCCCCATCTCACATAATTGCCATAGCATGTCCACACATAATCAATTTATATCCACACAGATAAATCACACCTTTCATGCATAGTTTAAAGAAAATATACGAGCATTTATCAATAAGAACATGCATAACGTTTCACACTTTAAACATGTTTTAGGATCAGAAAAACTCACCTGCGATGGAAAAGCACGCACTCCTGTTCTAAACTAGAGTTACCCAAGCTTAGCACCTAAAAGATCAGACAATTCCTTAATCAGAAACAAAGAACCAGAACTTACCGGGTACCCAGCACTTTTCGGATACTCATACTTTCCGGATACCCCAACTTCCCGGATACCCGAACTGTCCGGATACCCCAACCTCCCGGATACCCGAACTGTCCGGATACTAGGACTTTCCAGACACACCCCTTACCGGGTACTAACATCCAGTAACCCAACTTGTCCGGAAGGACACACATCCGGTAACTCACACGAAACTCTACCCGGACACTCGCAATCTATCCGGAAACTACTGAAACGTCGAGAACTCTTAGTGTCCGGAAACTACGGTCTGGATGATAAACTGATTTCCAAATGTAATTAAAATCTGATTTCTACCCAAGAGTTGATTAAGCGCACAACTAGGTTCATTTCCCAATCTTAAAACATCCATGTAATCCACTTTTGATCCCTTAAATCGGTTTATAAAGACAAAACCCTCAAAACACACTTTTAAGGAAATGTGGGTGAAAAACTCCTTGAATCCCCAATTTCAGACTTAACAATCCAGACCAAAGAAGAAAGGAACACTAAATTAACAAGGAATAAGAATTACCTTACTGATTTCTTCCCTTCTTTGATTTCTTTCCCCAAAATCTTTCCTTTCTTTCTTTCCTTCTCTAGCCGTCAACACCACCAAGAATAGATGAAGTAATAGCTAACCCTAGGGAAATGAGCCCTTTTATACCTTCCCAAAATTTCCATAATGACCCTCCAAATATACTTTCATTCCTTAGACAAAAGACACTAAACTTCCATACTTGCCATAGGAAACCCGGTTGTGACACTAAAAGTGTTCAGATACACCTCGCATACCACCCTACCAAGTTTCAAAGAGTTTGGAATTGATTTGAGGAAAAACTTGGATTTTGAATATGAGTCTATAGTTATCGCAGGCTACGGTGTTGATCATTATCGTACTATACTATTTGGTTGTTATCGCAAGCATTTTTATCGCGCCCTTATCGTGCGATAAAATTCTGAGATTTGTTATCGTGCCTTTGACGTACGATAAAAGTTAGTGAACAGTAGTTGTCGTACCCTTGGTGTACGATAAATAAGGTGAACAGTAGTTATCGCGCGTGTGGTGAGCGATAACCTTGAGACACAATTTTTATCGTGGGTGTTTTGTGCAATAAAAATTTCTGAAAGTGTTGGTGTGCGATAAAAACAGTGGGTTGGTAATATTTCTTTCTGATCCAGATTGTTTAAAGATCGTTGACAAGTAAAAACACAATGACGACTAGGGACATGTTGGTAATTGGATCAAAGGATAAACCTCCCATTCTATTTCCTAAGGACTTCAAAATTTGGAAAGATAGATTCTTGGATTATGTAGAACGACAAGAAAATGGAAATCTAATATATAATTCCTTGATGAATGGTCCAATGGATCCTGTGTATGAAGAAACTCCAGAAAAAGAACAAGAAGCTGAAAGAGTACTTTTACCTCCTCACAAGTACTCTGGTGATGAATTAAAGAGATACAATGCTGACAAAGCAACAAGATCACTGGTGATGCAAGTTTTAACAAACGACATTTATTTGAAGGTTGATAGTCTGAATAAGACAGGAAAGAAAATGTTTGATGAGTTGGTTAAGTTGTATCAAGTCTCAGCAGTTGAGAATCAGATGAAGATGTCAAATGTGATAAACAAGTATGAGAATTTTAAGCAAAAGGAAGGTGAAACACTTGATAACACTTATGATCGGTTCACAACAATTTTGAATGAACTGAACAGACATAAGATTACAAAGAGTGTAATTGAAAATAATGTGAAGTTTTTGAGTGTTCTCCAACTTGAGTGGAAGAAATATTCTCATAGGATGAAACAACATTCGAGACTGAGTGAACTGCCTTTACAAGAAATGTTTGATATGCTCAAACAAGACGAAGAAGATGATGATGAGAAGAGACAGAAGAAGAAGAAGAAAGAGAAGAAGGAAATGAAAGTGGAAAAAAGGAGATGAAAGATGAGACAATTGTAGATGATCCTATTGCTTTGTTAACTAACAAGTCTGGAAAGCATACAGGTAAAAAGGAAAGTAAGGGTGCATATTCAGAAGATGGTGATTTAGATAGTGATGATTTAGATGAGGATGAAAGTTTGAAACATGCCATGATTTTACTGACAAAAGCTTTTCGGAAGAGATTTGTTAAGAAGACAAGGTCCAACAATCAGCGGTATTCTTCAGGATCTAAGAACTTTGAGCATAAGGATCATATAGAGTCAAAGAAAATGTTTGAGGATAGAAAAAAGGAGAGTAAGAAGTTTGATGAGAAGAAATTTGTTGAGAAAAGGAGTGAAGAGCATAAGTGCTACAATTGTGTGAAGACCAGACATTTTGCCAAAGAATGCTGGAAACCGAAAGTGCGAGATTCTGATTATTACAAAAACAAAATGTTATTGGCAAAGCAGAAAGAATCTGGCAAGGAACTATTGGCGGAGGAGGAGTATTGGTTAGACGAGACAACTGATGAGAATGAAGAGGAAACTTTTGCTTTTAGCAAGATGTGTCTGATGAGCAAGGATGCTGAGGAGACTGAATATGGAACAGCATCTAAGACACATGAGGTAGATTCCTATACTGTTAATCATTTCTTCAAACAACTAGAATTCATGCATACCAAGTTAAATGATTTAACGGTAAAACTAAACAAAGCTCATCAAACCCTAGATTTTCAAAAGCAAAGAATAAAAGAACACAATGAGTTAAGTGAAGGTTTGAAAAAGAGCAAAACTGAATTTGATGAGAGTCAAGCTTATTTCGGAAGACGAATGACTGAATTATCAGAAAAACTAGAAAGTTCAGAAGCTAAGAGAATTGAGCTTGAAAACTCTTAAATGCTTACAAAGATAGAAATACTGAACTTATTGAGAATGCGAGTGGTCTGGAAGAAAAATTATATAAAATTGGTCAGACTGAACAGACAATTCATCTCATCAAGCCTAAAAAATTTAGATGCTACAATGCGAAGTGGGGATTAGGATATGACAATCCTCATTATTTGAAGAATGCCTTATCTAAATCTCCAACTTTGTATGAGTTTAAATGGCTTGATCTTGCAACAATGTATCCTAAATATAAGATCAATTGGCTTAAAATGCAACTTCCGTTCTGTTATACTTCTGAAAATTGGAAGGCCTTAGTTTGGAATTGGAAACAAACTCTGCCTAATGATTATTTTCAAAGCTATGCGGTTGAGAAACCAAAGAAAAATGAAACAAAATCTAATTTTGGAGGAAAACCCTATTTTCCACCTTTGGTTCTTGAACAAAAGCTTGTAGAACTCGAAAGCCAAATTGAAGACATCAGAAATGATGACAAAATTGCTTTTGAGATCGAGAAGGAAGTTATGTTTACTGTATTTTCATACAGCTTAAATGAGATAAAAACAAAACATTTAAAGAAAAACATTCTTCAGATTCAGATATTTCTTCATGCAAGCCTTTTATGGGAAACACTTTCTTTAAAAGCATGCCCATGGATGATCAAGAGGATTCTGAATCTTGGGATTTGGAAAATCAATCTATTGATATAACTCCTGAAAGTTCATTCCATCGGAAGCTGAAAAAGAAAGTTGTAAAAAGTTCAATAATTTTATGTATCCAAAGTCTTATGGTATTTTTCACACCACCGACGACGGCCATTCTGATCATGATATTGAAAATCCTTGTGAAGATAAAGGTAAAGGTATAGATGAAACACTTCTTCAATTTGATTTCAATGATAAACTTCCAGATCATACTGAATTCTTAGTTAATGAAGATGAACCAAAAAATAACTTTTTCAAAGGTGAATCTTCAAAACTAGTTGAGAAAACTTCTGCTAACGATTACTATCAAAATCCAAATCTAAAAGATCGTTACAGAAAAAGAAAAGAAAAGCAAAAAGATCTGAATCTTTTCAAACTCCAAATTCTAAAACTTCTGACTCTTATTTTTCTGGTGTTTCATATCGTTATTTGAGAAACAACAAAAAGCTTGAGTGGAGAGTTAAGGAGTCCACACAGGATGCAGATCAGACAAAATCATCCAATGTTCCTTTTGATACAATGAAAAACAATTTTGATTCTGATGTAATAAATCATGTTGCTTGCCATAAACAAAAAACTTGTTCCATACAAGATTTACACTATGCAACAATTGATCAATTTTGCACATAAAAAGATTTGTTGTTCATTTTGTGGTGTGGGTGATTTTATATGTAAAAGTGATTCCTATAACTGGTTTGATTATGATATTCCTGGTGTTAGAAAATCTTATTCTGAAGGAGTTCATAAAAGATCTTTCAAAATTGGTACAAATTTCAAAAATGTACCGACTCCTAACCCAAAAGGACTCATTTACAAATAGGTAGCTAAAACCACTCGATTTGATTGTTTGCAGACCAGTCATGTGTGGTACTTAGATTCGGGCTTCTCGAAACACATGACTGGAAGAAAAGAGTTGCTCACTAATTATGTAGAGAAAAACGGTGGTCGAGTCGGGTTTGGTAACGATCGGTACTCACCAATCTTAGGCTATGAAGATATTGTAAAAGACAACGTCAGAATAACCAACGTCAACTATGTTGAGGGTTTATGACACAACCTTTTCAGTATTGGTCAATTTTGTGACAAAGACTTAGAAGTCAACTTCAAGAAGAAAAGATGTTTAGTTCGGACCGAAGGAGGAGAAGAACTTCTGGCTGGCACTCAAAAGTCAAATCTGTATACAATTGATCTTTCAACAATCAAACCCAACAATGACGTGTGTCTGTTATCTAAATCTTTCGTCGAACAGAGTTGGTTATGGCATAGATGCCTATCTCACCTGAACTTCAAATATATTCAAAAGCTCATCATAGGTGATTTAGTCAAAGGTCTACCTGTATTGAAGTTTGAAAGACAGAATTTATGTACTACTTGCGAGAAGGGTAAAATGAAGAGAGTTCCTCACCCGCCGAAACCTGAACCAAACACTAAGAGGGTATTAGAAATCTTACATATGGATCTTTGTGGGCCTTTGAGGACTCAAAGTATCAGTGCCAAGAGATATGTGCTAGTGGTCGTTGATGAGTACTCGAGGTAAACGTGGGTAAAGTTCCTACGCTCAAAAGATGAAACACCCGAGCTAGTCATTTCCTTAGTGAAGATGCTTCAGGTAAATCTACAACAGTCGGTTCAGACAATAAGGTCAGATAACAGGACAGAGTTCAAGAATAAAACTCTGGATGATTTCTTGGAATAGTTGGGAGTGACTCATCAATTTTCAGCAGCAAGAAAACCACAACAGAACGGGATTGTTGAACAACAAAACCGTACTCTAGTTGAAGCCGCAAGAACAATGTTATCGTATTCTGATCTTCCTTTATTTATGTGGGTTGAAGCAGTGTCAACGGCTTGCTATACACAAAATCTCTCCATTATACACCGACGTTTTGGCAAAACTCCATATGAGTTAATAAACAATAGAAAACCAAATATTAAATACTTTCGTTCTTTTGGTTACAGGTGTATCGTTCAGAATGACAAGGACAACTTGAACAAATTCAGTCCTAAGGCGAACGAGGGTGTGGTTATCGGATACTCATCCACTTCAAAGGTGTACAGAATCTATTTCAAGTCTTTAAAACAGTGATTGAGAGCATCGATGTCAAATTTGATGAAACGGAGGAATTGGCTTATATACAATGCAGTACAGAACCCGCGATTACCGACGCTCTAGCATCTGGACAAATCAGTCCAGTTTCCACTAAATCTGATAAAGATCAAGCTTCCACTTCTAAATCTCACTTAAATGAACTTGATCAACTTTTCGAAAAAATTTATGATGAGTATTTTGGTAGTTATAACTCATCTTCTAATATTTCTGACAGCAATACGGTTGCTCAGAATGCTGTACAAGCTACCATGTCTGTTCCATCTATGGAACAAACATCAAATGATACCGACGCAACAATTCCTGAGTCTTCACCAAATACTCAAGTCATGAATTCTACACAAACAGTACAACAAGAATCTTCTAATGATGTTTCTTAAACTAAGGATGTTTCAAATGTTAATGAGCAGAACGACTCCAACATTCCTGAGGTATCATCTGAAGAGGTTCTTGAGGTCGTACCAATGATTTCAAACAATGAACAATTTATGCCTCAACCAGAACCCACATTAACAAGTGAACCAATTCCGTAAGAAGATCAATCATTAGTAGACCCCAATCAAGATACAATTTCCCCACACCCGTATTCGAAAAAGTAGACGCGAAATCATCCTTTACATCAAGTAATAGGAGAATTGTCTGATCCGGTGAAAACCAGATCTGCAACTGCCAATGAATGTTTGTTCGCGGTTTTTCTGAGTAATGTTGAACCAACCACAGTTCCACAGTCTTTGGAAGACCCGGACTGGGTAATTGCTATGTAGGAAGAGCTAAATCAGTTCGAAGCTTTGAAAGTGTGGCGATTAGTTCCTCGACCCAAAGGGAAAAGTATTATTGGCACCAAGCGGTTCTTTAAAAACAAGGAAGATAAAGACGAAATAGTCGTAAGGAACAAAGCTAGGCTAGTAGCAAAAAAGTTACCGGCAACAGGAGGGTATTGATTACGATGAGACGTACGCTCTGGTCGCTCGATTAGAAGCAATTCGGATGTTATTAGTATTTGCGGCCTACAAGAATTTTACCGATAAAGACGGAATAGTCGTAAGGAACAAAGATAGGCTAGTAGCAAAAGGTTACCGACAACAAGAGGGTATTGATTACGATGAGATGTACGCTTCGGTCGCTCGATTAGAAGCAATTCGGATGTTTTTAGTATTTGCGGCCTACAATAATTTTACCGTCTACCAAATGGACGTGAAGACAACATTCTTGAATGGCATCTTGAAAGAAGAAGTGTACGTGTCTCAACCTGAAGGCTTTGTGGATAAAGACAAACCAAACCATGTGTATATCTTAGACAAAGCACTTTATGGACTGAAACAAGCCCCTCGTTCATGGTATGAGGTTCTATCCACTTTTCTACTTGAATCCGACTTTGAAAAAGGTAAAATCGATACGACCCTCTTCACTAAACGTGAACAAGGTGAAATTCTTCTTGTCCAAATTTATGTTGACAATATAATTTTTGGTTTGACTAACTCTTCACTATGTACTTGGTTCTCTAAACTAATGGTGACCAGATTCCAAATAAGTATGATGGGAGAAGTCAACTTCTTCCTTGGACTTCAAGACAATTCTCAACCAGAATCTTCATAAATCAGTCGAAGTATGTGTTTGATAACTTGAAGAAATTCAAGATGGAAAACTGTACGACGATTGGAACTCCAATGGCACCAGGATCCAAGATTGGTCTGAATCCCGACGGTAAGGACGTTGATCTTAGGACGTATAGAGGCATGATCGGGTCATTAATGTATTTAACTACTAGTCGACCGAATATTATGTTTGCCACATATCTTTGTGCGAGATTTCAGGCTAAACCGAAAGAGTCACACCTTGGAGCCGTCAAGCGCATCTTTCGATATTTAAAAAGCACACCATATCTTGGTACGTGGTATCCCAAGGGCCCAAGCTATGAATTCACTGGTTATTCTGATGCTGATCACGGAGGAAGCCTGCTAGACAGAAAGAGCACCTCTGGCCATATACAGTTCTTTGGAGACAAGCTTGTGAGCTGGGCGTTGAAGAAACATAATTGTGTTTCAAGATCAATTGTGGAGGCTGAATATGTATCCGCGGCGAGCTGTTGTTCACAAGTTCTATGGATGAAGACTCAACTCATGAACTACGGGTTTAAATACCAGAAAATCCGAATCTACTGTGATAGCAATAGTACTATAGCAATCTCAACTAATCCTGTCCAACACACAAAGGCGAAACACATTGATATCAGGTATCATTCTATTAAAGATCATGTTGACAAAGGTACAATTGAACTTTACTTCGTCACAACTGAATATCAACTTGCCGATTTGTTCACAAAAGCTTTGGATGAAAAACGTTTTCATTTCTTAGTATCCAAGCTTGGCATGTTGAACTTGAAGGTTTAAAGTCTTTATATTGATCATTTAATAGATGGAAACTTATGTGTCTCAATCTAGATATTTTATCCAGATTGATAAACATAAGTTGTTCATCATATTATATGTCCAATATATGTTCTTTAAGTTTTCATGATTAAGTTGTTTTACAAATTTTATTCAATTTGTTACATTTCCTTTTAATGTTTTTAATTTTGTTAGAAACCTGTTTCCGTTTGAGGTGTGTTCATGATTTTAGGGGGGGGGGGGGGGGGGGTTGTTAGAATTTACATGCATATTTTAGGGGGAGTATGCATAACTGACATGTATTGTGAGTGAAGACATCATGAGTATTCAACATGAAGACATCAAGGTTAGTCTTCTTATTTGTTTTTGAACAAACCCTAAATGATGTAAAATCATTTTTAAAATTCTTTGCATCATTTTAGGGGGAGTGAAAACCTTGATTTTTAAACCACGAGAACTCAATCAATTAAAAGTTAGACATCTTTTAATGTGATAAATTTTTTGGAATTATTGAATTTTTTGAAAAATGTCTAAGTGTTGGTGTTATCGCACATGCCCTGCACGATAAACATATTTCATCGCACGTGCCTTATGCGATAACAAACACACCAACTTTTATCGCATATGTGTTGTGCGATAAAAGCTCGATAAACTTTTTTTATCGCGCATGTGTTGTGTGATAAAACTCTGTGAACAGTGGTTATTGCATGCCTCGTGTGCGATTAACCTTTCACCTATTTTATCGTGCTTGTGTTGCACGATAAAATCTGGGTTATCGTGCACTGTTCGTACGATAACTTTGACACGTTGGTAGGTCAACCGTTGGACCAATCCTTTTGTGCCACGTATCATCAACCCCAGGGATCTGTATATAGAGCGGTTTTTCAAACCCTTGAAGTTTTTCGAACACTGAAGACACCATTCTGCCATAAAAGATTTTTGCAAGTTTTTCGAGGATTGAAGATATTTTTTGTTGCATTCCACTCGTTTTTCAATCAAGGTTGATTTTAAATCGTTCTTTCATCAATTCTTACTGTATTTTATAGCCTGGTATATGATTTAGGGTTTTTATTCGATGGGTATTGAGTGTATGTTGGTATTCTTCATTAAAAGTCAATCTTTGTGTTAGTGTTTGGGTCTGAAAATGATAAGATAGGCTTCTGTGAGTAAAACAAGTCTAGGGTTTCTATTTTATAAACTGATTTTGCTTTCCATAGAAATTTGGGCTTGAATACTTAGTTTATCTTTAAGTGTTCAAGATTATCGCACATAACATGTATTCATAAATTCATCTTTATCGCATGCTTATCTGTTCATCATTATCGAACATGCCGTGTGCGACAAAATTTTGTCGCACATGTTCCATGCGATAATAATGTCATGCGATGACTTCTTTGAAGTGGTGTGCGATAAAACCCAGAGTTACGAAAATTTTTGGAAAATTTTCCAAAATCCCAGTTTGAGCACCTTAGGTAATTTGTCCTCACACAGGATATCAAATGGCACACGTTGAAAGAAATGATGGCAATTCATCAGTTGAAGGCAATCCAATGCCATCTCACAGATCTCCCCATCCATCTGTGAATGCAAGGAACCTAGATGAAGAACTTTTGCCCGCATATGAACACTTGCAGTTGAAGGATAACAACTACACTCTTGACATGAGTGTTAATCTGGATTATAGAGTTATCCTTGAAGTTCTGAAAGGTCATCCTTTACATACAACTCTTTCAAAGACAGTCACTGTGCCGGTCATCTACCTTCAGCAATTCTGGAATACCATCTAGTTTCACCCTGTAAATGAGAGGATACAATATTTCACGGCCAAGGTTGATCATTTTGATGCAAAGATCACCCATAAGAGACTCCGAAACGCCTTGGATTTGCCAAGGCAACCCAATTTTGAAGACCTTATCTCTAAAGACGACATGTGCAGAGACATTATGTCACTTGGTTATCAAGACGCTAGTGCTGGAGTTCTAACCCGTTCATCCCAATTCAAAAGGAAGTATCTGCCGAGAATCTGGTACACTTTATTCAGCATTCTGAATAGGTGTATCACTCCAAAGCATACCGGTCTGGATAAGTGCAACATCGGGATTCTCAGACTATTCCATGTTGTGGCTTTCAACAGAAGGATAGATTATGCTTGTTAATATGGAATGAGTTGATCGAGTTGGTTGGTGACAAGTCAAAACCTGCCAAAGCCTGCTCCTTTGTACCGTTCCAGAGATTCCTATAGATTCTCATTCATGGTATTATGGAATCAAATTAAGAGATTCCCAAACGTTCTGATGTTGTTCATGGCCCGCAACAGTGGATGCCCTTTCTGAAATTGCATGAACCTATTAACTTTGCTCACATTGCAGTTATACCTGAGGCAGTTCCGGCCTATGCTGACCGGCAGTCACCATTCATAGTTGAGTATAGGTTAGAACATGCACCTATGGTCCAGCCAGGACCGGAGGGACCTGCCCAGGGTGCAAACCAATTAGGTGGTGAGGGTCAAAATATTGAGCAGGGTCAAGAACCAGGGTTCTTGATAAGGAAGAGTTGAGAGAAAATGTTGATGTGAGGGGATCTGGAGAAGGGGGTGCTGCTGGTCATGCATCAGTGGCAATATTCTCTGACTAAGAATCTCTTGCTGCTGCGGATGATCATGATGAATCTTCTTCCGATTCTAGATACGATTCTTCTAAAGTCATATCTGCATCTTCTACTTCCGATGACGAGGCTCCTAAAACAACTGAAAGAGATTGTGATTCTAATAGTGACTCTGTCTCAGACCATGATCCAGACGTGTCTAAAATTCCTAAACATGTTGGCCCGAGACCACATGTAGAAAGTTCTGATGTTGATTTCCATTGGAACATCGAGAACATTGATTTTTCTGGTGGAATAAGGATGGATGAGGGCATTTTAGTTGAAACAGAAAAAGAAGTGAGCTGTGAGGAGGGGAGAAAAGAAAATGCAGAGTGTGAGACAGGGTCTGAAAAACAAATAATGATAGACCCTTCCCAAACCGTATCTAGCCGGGTAGCCACATATTACTGTCAACGTGCGTTCGTCGCCGTCAGACATTGAAAAAGACGTAGTGGACCCAGCTATGCAATGCACAACCCCACTCAGCCACTCATTAGTTTCTCAACAAACTGATGTTTCAATTTTTCATGGGGATTTTGCACAAACTCTATTGGCGACACACTCGGTGTATGTCGGGATTGAAAAAGACAGGCAATCGCCCCGGCCATAGACTTCTTTTTAAAGCACATTGAGTCTAGAGCCCTTTGGATACACTACCTTTCCTAGGACACGTGCTCCAGTCACTTCTCAAATGGTGACACAATCTATTGGTAGCTTTCGTGCACCAATCAGAACACCCCGAGTGTTACCGCCATTCATTGGTGCTTCACGAGGACCGGGTGGAAGTCCTGTCAATGTCAACACAATGCCGACATTGAACACATGCCATGCGGTTGTTTCAAGTGTCATGTCAAGCGGTAACCTACGTGGTCTGTATGTTAGTCCCGCCCGAGCACAACAGTTGAGAGCAATGATGAGGTGACCTCCTTACTATGTCACGGTGGAATTATTACATACGGCGTTGAATTCTTTGAATGTTTCTTATCAAAAATAAACGACGGAGATGCAGAAAATCGTAACTAAGTTATCGGAGGAGGTACAAAAAGCTGTAAAAGGAAAATCTGTGTTGGAGACACCTACTTTCATTCCTGAAACTACAAACCCTTCCCAACCACTCTCAAACACTCAACCTATACCTAATATTTCCAGATCAACTCCTGGTACTTCAACTCAACCTGAAGCCCAAATTCCTACACATGAGCTCAAATCCCAACTCTTAGCCCGTTTACTTGCACAAGGAGAGAACATTGATGCTGAAGAAGTTAACATGGTTGGATTATTAAGGAAAGATGTTGAAGTTTAATATTAAATGGCAACAAAGTTAGATATTCAGACTCTTCAACAATCTTTGAACCACCTTACTCAAGTTGTGACTTCAGGTTTCAAGGTTATCTCTGACAGGGTTACCGTGTTGGAACAATCGTGTAAAGCTCAGGCTCAGTCAAACAGTAGAAAGCATGATGATCAGGATGATCCTGATCACCATGAGGGGGAGAAGAGAGCCAGAGTTGACTCAAATGTTGAAGCTGAAAATGTTAATATTGGGGGTACAGATCAGGTAGTTACTGATATATACCGGAAGGACAGGCTGATGATACTGTCCAACAAGTTCTAGATGATGTCACACCTAGGGTTGAAAAGCCTCAAGGTGGTGATAATAGGAATGATGAAGAGAGGATGGCAAATGATATGCTCCAAGTTATTGTGTATATTGATTCGGAGGATGAGCCAGACAGAACTACTTCTAAAATCAAAGAAGAGATAGATGATGTTTTTGATGCTACTGATCATGTGCAAACTGTTGATTCTAATTCAGATGATGACTATGATCAGGTGCTACAACAACAAGATGATTCGATGATAGGTATTCCTGAACTCAACATTCATTTCATTCCTAATGGCAAACTCAAATGCCCATTCTCAGAAGCTGAAGTTAGAATATTTCAAAGGTTGGTTGATAATGAACCTAATCTAGCTGGTAGAGGACACAAGATAAGGATTCTGACTTCGTTCCAAGAAGATGTGAGAAGAGACTTGTTTGTTAAAAATGTTCAAAAAATTGATCTGGTGAAGCTATACTCCATTGAAAAGTGGCCGTCAATTTATCAGACCGAATTTCTGCATGTTATGAAGAACAAGGATCAAGACATTGATTGGGTCAGAACGGATAAGAGGATTGTGGGAATTGTAAAGGTTGAATCTCAGAAGTTGCTAAACATGTGATATCCTGAATTTACCGTGTACATAACTGATGGGAGAGAATGGTTCTTCACCGAAGCTGACTACAAGAGCCTAAACCTTGATGATCTTTTGAGCTTATATGATATACTGGCCCGTGCCCCGGATAAGAAGAAAGATTGGTCAGAAACCTTCCAGTCAGTCAAAAGATTCATGAAAACATGGTAAAGTTCTCCTATCTCACTAATTTTCAGATGACACTAGAAGCAGGTCAAGAGAGAGTTAATGTGCTGAAACCCAACAAGAGATTGTCTGGTATTCAAGGTATCCCGATCTATACTATCCTTGAGAAGCCGGAATTTGGCATTGTTTACTTTAATGAAAAAAAGAAGAAGAGATTTCTAAGATTTGCTGAAGTAAATAAATACTCTGATGGGACGTTCAAGCTAATTCAGATTTAGCTTGAAAGCAAACTCAGACTGGATGAAAAGGGTCATGTTAAGCTGAAGCCAAAAGAGAGAAAGTTGATGGATCGGGCCTTGGAAGCCATCAACAAAAGAAAGGAGTACCGGAATGCACTAAGACGTTTTGAGATCATCTTTGGAATCAGAATAAAGTACATTGCTCCTGTTCAAGCTCAGTAGCCGCCTCAACTTTTGATACAAAGGGGGAGAATGTTAGTGCCAAAAATATCTAATTTTATCGAGTTGAGGGACCTATTTTGTAATATCTTAGAATAGGTATAAATAGTCCTTGTTAGCTTATTTCCTAACTAGTTAATGCTAAGCCTTTCATTGTAAACTCTCTCTCTACACTTTGTACTTACACATTGGAGATTAATAGAGGGATGACCATTGGCATACAATTGTGTTGTTGATTACTTGTTTTTGGGATCACAAGTTGATTGATGAAGTAGATAACATTTGTAACAAAAAAAGAAACGCATTTTATAATGTATTTTAGTTAATTTATGATTATGTATTTTTAATATGATAAAGATGTAAATTAAAAAATGAAAACGTAAGAAATAAAAAACAAATTAATTCGCATATATTCATGATATTTAATAATATGATTAGATTCAGAAAGATTCAATATTGGGCTCAATTTGAAGGACGGAAATATTGACAATACGATTATAATAATATAATTTGTAAAGACAAAAATGTACTTTTAATGCATTTTATTTTAAATACGATTATTTATGTTAATATGATAATAGTATAAAAAACGAAAAAATAACCAATGAATTGGTTAACAAAAGATCCTACCTGGAAGTAAAAAACATGAAATTCTCTCTCTCTCTCTCTCTCTCATGGGGCGACTAGGGTTTGCGCCCAATGGTGATTCCGGCGTTGGGCTCCGATCAGCTGACTTACGGTGGTGGCAGTGTGGTTTTAGGGTGGGATGAGAGAGAAGTGCGTGGGGAAGTTTTATACTCGGTGGCGGCGATGTGCTTTTCTATTTTGCAGCGGCAGTGTTGTTTTGCGGTGATCTCTTTTTGTTGTTTTTTGTTGTTTCGTTCTCCGGTGTAGATAGTCGGGGCTTTGCGACAGTAGTGACTGGGTTTCCTTCGTTGCTTTGGTGAAGGGCCTGAGTCTGAGATTCAACGCCACGGTTCAACCGTCGGCTTTGTCTCTCAGCTAGGGTTTCCCAAATCGGTCTTCAGCGCCCCGATTGCTGTTTGTATGGTATCGACGCTTCCTTGCACTTGTAGAAACCATGGAGAATCAGAGTAGTGACACAATGGAGAGGGAGGGGTCGATCCCGACTCCTGCTGCTGTGATTGATGACTCGATGGAAGCCCCCATGCAACCCATGCATAGGGCTGACATCATGGATGATGCAAGCATTAGGGTTTCTTGCCCTACCCATGCAACTTATGGGGGTAGGGTTTATGTGTTCGATTGTTTGACTACGGATAGTGGTAAGGGTGATGAAAAGCTGAAAATTAGCGAGGTTGCAATCCTGAAGAAGACGGGAACGTTTGCGGCAGCCATCGGAGGTAAAGTGTAACCCCCGTAATTTCATTAAGATAACAGATTGTTTGTGCAGCTCTTGAAAGGTTCTAACGCATATTTAAAGTCTAGAAAATGCTTTGCGTAAGAAGCTCAGCAGATCGAGAACATTTCGGGTTAAACAGAAGCGAAATCGGGCTTCAGCATGTCTGAGCGATAATGGCATGCTACTATGACAAAGTTTCATGGTCAATGGGACAAAGGTTCAAGATCAAACAGGAAGCCGTACCATAGCGGAGACAATGCCCGCGATTGTGCCATGAGGCACTCTCGCGTGGTAAAGTCGCGAGGTGTAGGGGTATCGCGATACACTTGGAGCGATAGTGACATGGTCACTATCGCGAGGCACATTCGCGGTCGGGCCCTGGACAGATTAAAACCCCTATTTTCACCCTCGTTTCTCATTTCACCTCAACCCTCTTCCTTTAAACTCTCCCAAACCGAACCTTAAGCCTCTAAATCATTTTTGGAGCCCTTGAAGTCATAAATCTTGGGATTCAAAGTCTCTCCCTCATCTTTTAGCAAGGATTTATGGAGGAGGGTTGGAATCCTTCATCTCACTTTCATTTTGGTGAGATTTCTACACTTTCTAAGGTTTTACCTAACCCTCTTCTAAAACCTTTCCATTCTTTTGTTGGTTTGAAGAATAAAGCTTATATTGGTAACCCTAAAAGTGTTTGGTTGGTGAATTCAAGTGGTGTTTGAGTAAGCTCCTCTTTTCTTCATCTAAGAAATTAGGGTTTTGGTATTATTGGTAAATTTGATGTTTTATGTTGGGGGAAACGATTCTAAGTGTTTAGGAATGATTATTTACGGTTGGAAACTTGTGGATCTAGGTTTTGGAAGATTTGGCTTGAAGATCCAAGTTTATTCAAAGGAGCTCAAGTGTTGGGAAAAATCTTGATTTAGCCTAAATCTAGCAAGCTGAGTTCAAGTTGCTTTGTGAAAACGTTGTACATGCCAAAATGTCCATTTTCAAGTGTTTTTGTGTTTTACATGAAAATTATTTATGATTGAGTTATTTATTGGGTTTTAACTATTTGAAGTGTTTAATCTTGAAAACATTATAAAACACCCACATTGGGATTTTTGAGTAAGTGGATAAATGTATCTCAAGAAAAAGTGTTTAAAGGGTTTTTGGGTACAAATGGGGGTCTTTGGTAAAAATGCACCTTAGTGTTGTTGGAAACATGCATGATTGTTATTATGGGTCATTGGGATATATATATATATATATATATATATATATATATATATGTTGATCCAAACCCTCAGTGATTTGATAATGACCCTGAGAAACACTTAGTGAAAATTGTAAGTAAACATATGTATTTATGTTTTGCCATCTATGAAAAATATACTAAGTCTGTTTAGTATCGCTGATGGAAAACATGCGCTTTAAATTTGTACTTCAGCGAACACTCTACATCAGTGAGCCCTGAGCCTGTTCAGTCTCACTGATGATCGCTGAATGTTTATCATGTAATTGTTTACTTATGATCCCTAAAGACAAGATTCACGTCAAACAAGTTTGAAGCTGAAATTGAAGACCAAGTTGAAGAACAAGTGACTAAGTCTACTAATGACCTGATGCAGACATCAGCGAAGACAAGACTGGTCCATCTCACGCGAAGTTTCAAGTAGAAGACTTCAGCGAACGCTGAACTTTATCATTCGCTGATAAATAATCATTCAGCGAGAGCTGATCATGAAGCTTGTTCTACAAGCAACTTTTGTCTTATCTCCTTGCACGCCTCCGTACGATTTTGTCAGAATGGACATCCCTTTTGTCCAGAATCATACAACCAACTCTAGAACTACACTGTTTATCATACGGCCACTAGGATGTTTGCTAAAGTCAATACATGCAACCAACCAGAGCTTGCCATGTGTAAAGGTGTACTGTCTTGCATTAAATGCATGCAGTATAAATAGAGAACCCTACTTCATTCGTGAAGTGTCTTGGCTCTTCTCTCGCTGAACCTCTTTGTGCAAGAAAACTTTCCTTAGTTTTCTTATCTTCTATTTCTCTATATTTCTAGTGCTAGAAATCTGTGTGTTCTCATAGTTTGTTTAGATTAGGTTTTTGACTTGATCTTATTCCGCAACAAACTGTAAATTGTTTGATTATATCAATAAATAATTTAGAAAGATAAAAATTTGTGTTTGTATTCAACCCCCCCTTCTACAAACTTGTATAACCTTCGGGACCAACAAGTGGTATCAGAGCAGACTGTTTAATCTCATAAACAAGATCTTGCTTATACTCTCTCTTTTTCTCTTCCTTGCTAATCTTCAAAAATGGCAAATCATCATAATACAAATTACATAGATAATGGCTCTCTTGCCAAACCTCCTCGATTCTCCAAAGATAACTTCAACCTCTAGAAAAATCGAATGATGCTTTTCCTAGAAGGTGTAGATCCTACTATACCATACTATGTGGAAAATGGACCTTATATTCCCCATGTGGTCCATGGTCCTGTTGCTGCCACTGCTACCACCCCTGCCATCCCTGAGAGAACTCTCATTAGAGAAGTTTCTCAGTGGACTGAAGAAGATAAGAAGAAGGTGGTCAATGATACAAAGGCCAGATCTATCATCTCTATGGCTCTTCCTGACGAAGTCTACCATTCTGTCATGAACCTGAAAAGCTCAAAAGCCATGTGGGACACTATATGTGTTCAATATGAAGGTACTGCTGAAGTCCAGGACTCTAGAAGAATTAACCTGGTAAGGCAATACGAAAGTTTCATTTGTGGTAAGACTGAAACTCTCTCTGAAGTACACCAACGTTTAACTACTTAATCATTGATTTAAAAACTGTTGGTAAGACCTACTCGAAATCCGAGATCCTGACTAAATTTTTGGTATGTCTTCCTGAAAGCTTAGACAATTATACTATGTGTCTCAAGCTATCTAAGGATCTAAAATTCATGACCATTGCTACCTTATTTGGCACTATGCTCAATCATGAGCAGTCGTGTCAACTTAAAAAGAATCTTGTAAAAGATTCCAAAAGCACACATGTTGCTTTACTCTCTTCAGAGTCAGTACCGGCTCAGCGATCAACTGTCATGATCACTGAAACAGAATCTAACTCTGATGATTCATCAGACGCTGATCCTTCAGAGCTTTATGAATCTCTAGCACTCCTGACAAATTCTTTCAGGAGATTTGTTAGAAAGAGTAACATCAGAAGAAGTAAACCTCTTACCATCACTGACAAGCCCAAATCATCTCTTGTTGATAAGGCTACTGCCACTTGCTATAACTGTGAAAAGATAGGTTACTTTGCTAGTGAGTGCAGGTCAAAGAAAGTCTTCAAACCTACTTCTTCTTCCTTCAAGAAATCCTCTAACCCTAAGGCTATAGATGACAAATATCAAAAGCTGAAAGAGAAATATGCTAAGCTGAAAGCATATAAAAAGAAAGGAAAAGGTCTGATCGCTGAAGATCACGACTGGGCTGAGTCTGATGAAGAATCAGAAGAAGAAGAAGAAGAAGAAGAAGAAGAAGAAGAAGAAGAAGAAGAAGAAGATGAGGCCAACCTCTGCCTCATGGCCAAAATAGAAGAGGAGGAAGAACAATCTGAAATTCCCTCCACCTCTACTTCTACCTCTCAGGTATCAAACTCTTCTACTGCTACTTCTGCTTTCCTTGAAGCTGATAGACTTTGTGCTATCGATATACTGACTATTGATCTATATGATGCCATGAATGGCAAGACCAAAGCTGAAAAACTAAATCAAGATTTAGCTGAACAGCTCAAACAATGTCATTTAAAAATTCAAGAGCTTTCGGACATTGAAAATAATTTGAAAGATCAGGTCTATGTAAATCAAGTTATCAGTATCGAGCGTGAACAAGCTATCGCTGAACTGAAAGCAGAAAAGGATACTGTTGAAGGATGGTATAAATCCTCAGCAAAGATCACTAAGATAATGGGTGCTCAAATCCCTCTCAGTGACAAACGTGGTCTTAGTTTTAAAGATGACACTGAAGAACCAACCACTGATCGTTCCATGCTTAAGTTTGGAATGTTCGTGTCTTCTGTCCCTGACACCTCGTTACCTCAGTGCTCCTCTTCTAAAACTCCCATCCCTGAGGAAAAACCTACCTTGATTTCTAAAGGTAAAGGTAAAGAAAACGTTTTTGTTCAAAAACCTCAGATGTGTACCTATAAGCTGAAAGTTTCCAAACCTTCAGCGAACCATCCCTCTACTTCTAGGACCAAGATCCGTGAATTCATTCAGCGATCTACTCCTAAACTAAGAGTGGATGTAATTGGTAAGAAATCCGAAGAACTGATAGTTCCTCCAATTTCCAATGCAAAGGTATTCTTGGTGCTGGTCCCGCTCATTTAAAAATCTCGACTAAGCATGCAAATGGTCCTAAAGCTACTTTTAGCTATATGAAATGTTATCACTATGGACTTACCGATCATATTGCTAGTAAGTGCCCTACAACCACAAAAATTGAGAATTTAGCTAAGGTAAAGATCAATGCCCCGAAGGCAAAGAAGACCAATCCTGGTGCAAATCAGGTTAAGGTGAAAACAACCACTGAGGTTAAGAAATTAACCAAAGTGAAGACTGTTTCTGAAGCTAAATCTTCAAATGCTGCGAAGATTGCTGAACCTTCTACTCCCTCTACCACCACTGACAAATGTGGTACCATAGTTAAGTGGGTACCTATTCAAAACTAATCTTCCTTTGTTTGCAGGTCCTGAAGGGTATCTGGTATCTTGATAGCGGATGCTGTCGACACATGACCGGAAAGAAAAACCTGCTCACTAAATATAAGGAAGAGAAAGGTCCCTCTGTGCCCTTTGGTGGAAATGGAAAATTCTATACCCGAGGGTTTGGTGTACTTTCTAATGGTACAACAACCTTCAGAAGAGTCGCATACGTCGAAGGGCTGAAGCACAATCTTCTTAGCATCAGTCAGCTATGTGACAAAGACTTCAAAGTTTACTTCACTAAGGAAGCATGTTTCGTCACTGACAAGAAGTAGAAAGTTTCTATCAGTGGATATCGTTTGTAAAATGTTTACGTCATAACATGGACTCAACAACCACTGAGAATGCTTGCTTTTTCTCCAATGCCTCTTCTGATGTCAACTGGCTATGGCATAAAAGGCTCTCTCATCTCAACTTCAAGACACTAAATACTCTTTCTTCAAAAGAGTTAGTCACTAGTCTTCCTCAACACTCATACGCTAAGGAATCTCTCTGTTCAGCGTGTTAAAAAGGAAAACAAACCAAAGCTAGCTTCAAGTCAAATCAAGTTTCCTCAGTGTCATCTGCTCTTCAACTTCTCCACATGGATCTGTTTGGCCCTGTCAACGTTCAATCCATCGCTGGAAAGAAATACACTCTAGTCATCGTCGACGAATTCTCTCGCTACACCTGGGTGATGTTTCTCCGTGCTAAGAGCGACACCTCAGAAGAACTGATGTCTTTTGTCAGGAAAATGGAAGTCCTGAATAATCTCACTGTTCGCTCAATAAGAAGTGATCATGGAACTGAATTCAAAAACAGTTCCCTTGATAATTTCTTTGAAAGTAAGGGTATTTCTCACAACTTTTATTCAGTGAGAACACCTTAGCAAAATGGAGTCGCTGAAAGAAGAAACCGAACGATCATCGAAGCTGCTCGTTCAATGGCAGCGATTCTCATCTCCCTACACAATTTTGGGCAGAAGCTGTCAACACTGCTTGCTTTACGCAGCATAGATCGCTGATCGTCAAAATATTCAACAAGACTGCCTATGAACATTTCCATGGAAGAAAACCATCTATCAGTTTTCTTCACATCTTTGGTTGTCAGTGTTTCATCTTAAAAAACAGAGATGATCTTGGAAAATTCGATCTCAAAGCTTACGACGGAATATTTCTTGGATATTCTTCTGTATCCAAGGCCTTCAGAGTCTTCAATAAGATAAGACAAACTGTAGAAGAAACTATCCATGTCACCTTTGAGGAATCCCGTTCAACGAACTCAAGACCCTCCACTGATTACGAAGAACTCAATCAGTGGATGTTTTCTCATTTTGAGGATTCAGAAACTATTCCTAACCCTGATCCTCAGGTCAACATACCTACCGCTGATGATGATCCTGTCATCATTCCTAGCATGCAGACAAGTGAAGCTGAATCATCTTGGGTTTCAGCTGTTCCAATCAACACTATGCCTGTTCCTGAACTATCATCTGATATTCCATCAACCTCTCAACAGTCAGTGAATGAAGTTTCATCTGCTCTGCATATTGTGCCTCTACTACCTGACGTCGATGAAGCTTCATCCTCAGTGATTCCAGAGTTCCATTCTGAGTCAGTGGCTCACGCTCCTGCTAAGCGATGGACCATAAATCACCCCATTGATCAAATTCTTGGTGATCCAAACGCAGGTGCTCAGACTCGACGCGGTGCAGGTAACATTTGTCTTTATGTTAATTTTATTTCACTAACTGAACCAAAGAAAGTTGATGATGCCCTCAGAGATCCAAACTGGGTCAGCGCTATGCGAAGAGCTGACTGAATTCGAAAAAAATAAGGTTGGAATCTCGTCCCAAGACCATATGACAAATCTGTGATAGGTACTAAGTGGGTCTATCGCAATAAGTTAGATGAAGATGGAACTGTAACCCGTAAAAAAGCTCGTCTAGTTGCTCAGGGATACAAAATAGAGGAAGGAATAGATTATGACGAAACCTTTGCCCCAGTAGCAAGACTAGAAGCTATTCATCTATTTCTAGCTTACGTTGTTCATAAAGACTTCAAAGTATATCAAATGGACGTGAAATCAGCATTCCTAAATGGAAGGCTGAATGAAGAAGTCTACGTTGAACAACCTCCAGGATTCACTGATCCTAAGCATCCACCAGAAGAACTGTTCACACCAGAAGACCATCAGAGCTCTGGCACAAGAGCTCTGGTGAATTAAGACCTCTGTGAAGCTTAAGTCTCGTAGAAATCTCTAAGTGTCAGACACGTGTCCGTACTTTCCACGTCAGCCCTAAAAGGATGGAGACACACTTTCCACGTGTCACCCTAGGGTTAGATAGTACATTGTCTTTCGCTTTATCAAGCTATAAATAGAAGGGTAGTGGAACACATATTTGTAAGCTTTTGGTAGGAATTATTACCACAATTGTGAGAGGAAAACACTGCACATTCCTTTACACTACCACTATACGAATTGTCACCTGAGAGATTTCAGAATACACACACAAGAAAGTGTTCTTGGTGTTATTCAAACATATCAATATATGAGCAACTTATTTAACTACTATTGTTATCATTTACTGTTCATTATTGTTATTGATATTCTCTCACTGTTTCATATTCGGATACGCAATCACTCATATTTAAATAGCTTTATATTATGCTTCCGCTACCTTTGATTATGCTGTTTATATGAGACAACGTGAATCTGGGAACCTACAATTGGTATCAGAGCAGATTGATTTGCTTAAATCAAATCGATCCAATCTAACCAGGTTGATTCATTGTTGTTGATTGTGTCTGTTCTTAAAAGCTTCATAGTATACTCTTGTTTTACTGTTTAAAAGTTTGAAACAAAGCTTCAGAGTTCTTTTAACACGCATTTAAGCTTTCCAGTTAGTCTTAATATCTTCTCTACTTTATTTACTGTTTCATTGGTTTATTGTTCATCTACTTTCTGCTTAAAACGCTTTTAAAATCTTTCAAAACCTTCATACTCTGTTTTATGAAAAGATGGCTAACAACAACATCAATGCTATCTATACGACTAGTTCTCTAACCAAACCTCCTATTCTTCTGAGAGATGAATATCCTCAATGGAAGATTAGGATGGTTAACTTCTTTGATGGAATAGATAGAGACCTTATGCGATCTGTCACTGATGGACCATTCCAACCTATGGTTTTGGTTCCTCGTGTACCCGCAACAGAAACAACTGCTGAGGTTCCTGCTCACTTCGAAGTTAAAACCACTGGGTTTACTGATGAAGAAAAGCTCAAAATGGAAAATGACCTCAAGGCAGTTAGACTTCTGATTATGGCCATTCCAAATGATATTTTCCAAGAACTAGACTCATGTGTTACTGCAAAAGAAATCTGGGATCAAATTCTAAATCAACTCGAAGGTGGTATAAAAACCCAAATGAATATAAGGACCCAATGTATTAATGTATACAATGATTTCAAAGCACTTCCTGAGGAAACCTTGCAACAAACCTACAACAGATTCAATGTTTTAATTAACAAATGTAAGAAATGTGGGGTTGTTCGGTCGAAGGAAGATAACAATGTCTTATTCTTGAAAAGTTTAAATGATGAATGGTTGAATCTATCCATGTCTCTACAAGCTAACCAAGATTTATATGCATGGTCTCTTACTGATGTGTATGGCACTCTTGCTGCACAAGAGAAGGATGTTGTCAAACAAAAAGGCAAATCCACCATTGCAAGCCCAATAACATTAATCTCTGATTCAAAAACACCCACTGAAGGGAAATCCAACAGAGAAAGTACTAGCAGAGACAAGAAGAAGGAGAAAGCTGTGAAAAAAGAAGGGAAAGAAAAGTTTGATTGCTGAAAGTGATGAAGAAGAGAGTTCATCAGATGATGATGCGAATATCAATGCTTTTGCCCAATCTCTTGCCCTAATAACTCAAAAGTTTAACAAGAGATTTGGTAATAAAGTATTTGATAGGAGAGGAAGATATGAGAGAGAAGAGAAAGACGAGAAGAGAGGATATGATGCACCTCACCACCAGAACAAAAACAGAGCTGAACCAGAACAGAGACCACAACAGAAGTACAATCTTCCAGCCCCTCAAAAGCAAGCTGATGCTGCCCAGCCCATCAACCAGAATGATGGAAGATGTTTTCGATGTGGCAAACCCGGCCATTTCTCTGCAAACTACAAGGGTAAACTGGTAAAGGACTAGGACTACTATAAAAACAAGTATAAATATAACTTCAGAGAGAGAAGTTATGTAGCTGAAATGGAAAATTGGATCTCTGATTCGTCCTCTGATGACGAACCAGAGCAAGCCAATTTTTGCGGGGTAGCTGTTGATGATGAGAGTTTGGAAGTACCAGATTGGATGACTGGAGAGATGCCAGAAAGATCAACAGAGGTAGATGTGTCTCAAAATGCATGTGCTCTTTCCGTGATAGAGTCAAGTAACAGAGCGCTGGAGATCAATAAACCCAGTGCCAAGGTATGTACTACTGAATCTAAATCTGACTCCGAGCTAGAGATGCATGTGTCATTACTCACTGAAGAATTTCAACTGTTGAAACAAAAGCTTTCAGAAGAGAAAGAGTTAAGAAAACTAGCTTAGAAGGATCTGTCCTTCTACAAGAGAGAGAAAAATCTCTTGGAAATGGAGAAGGAAGAGATCTCCAAAGAAAAATCTGAGCTAGAAACTTTGTAGAAACAGAAGGAAAATTCTTTTTCTGAAAAATGTAAGGAATATGAGGAAGTTTTAAAGCAAAAGACAGAAGAGGTTAAGAAATCTGAATACGAAAGGCTTAACTCTGTCGCTCTTATGGACTATTTTCAAAGAGAAAGAGAGGTTTTGCACCAATATTTACAGAGAAAAGAGATTTTGATCAAAAAGTACCAGGATGCACAGGATGTGCATATTAAAATCAATTCTCAAGAGGATACTCAAGGTCTGGGTTTCAAAGACTTTGCTCCCTTCACTGGAAGGAAGAAGACTTCATTGTCCTCTGCCTTCTGTGTTGGAAAAATCCAAGAAGATGTGATCACTGGTACTGCAGTTTTCAAAAGAGCTAAAACTTCAGATGTTTCAAGAACGAGAAGACTAAATTTCAGGAATGTCAGCTATGACTCCTTAGGTCATGAAAAGGTTACAGAACCATCTGTCAAGTTCATTCATGATCAAGGAAAAGCTGAGATCAAATTTCCTGATTCTGTCAAAAGTCTTGATCCCAAGGAAATTTTTCACTTTAACTCTTTTAAGAGTCAGAAGTCTGTTACTTCTGTGGATGAGTCCTCTGGTGCCAAAACACAGAGTGAGCTCAACCCTGAAGCCCCATTCTTCTCCCCTACCTCTGAATCAATAAGAACATCTTTTGAAGAGGTTCTTAAGAGCGTTCTTAAAGAAAATGCTGCATCTGATGCTTTGAAACCTAAGTTAAGAAAGTTTAAGTCCACCAGAGCAAATGTTTCTGCATTACCCAAAGAGTCTCACACCTCTGCCAGAGCCACCAGAGACTTTCTAGACTCTGATTCTGACTCTGACTCTGAGGTGGTTCAACCAAAATTTGCAGGGTTGCTCAGAATGTGATTCTGAACACATTCTCTGGAAATGTTTTCTACCAAAAACACCCACAACTATGAGTTCGATAACCCCATAGTAAACAAAACTTTTTCGAAAAATAATTCTTCAAAATCAACAAATTGATCTGTATGAATCAGAAATCCATAATCACATTCAAACCGAGTTTTGGACTGAATTATCCAAAAGTCAAAATTTTCAATTAAGCATGAGTCCTAAACTGATGTGTTTAGAAGTCATTTTTCAATGAAGAATGAGTTCTGTACTGATGTGTACAAAAGTCATTATTCTTAAGATTACACTCATCACAAGTTTATTTTTGCAAGAACTGCACATCTTCTGTTTTTGTCAATTAAGCATAGCATCTGTTTTCAGTCATGTGTCAGTATGGATCATTAATTCAGCTCAACACATGAATAACCTGCAAAACAGATTAAGTTGACTTTGGTACCCATTTGAACTTGGGTCCAGGTCTGTTAGGTGCAGTAGCATATGCAGACACTCTACAAGAACCAAACCAGTGCTGAATAAAATTCCTGTTCACAAAATCATCAGTTCCACAATATGAACAACAAAGTTTCTTTTGTGCTAACCTGACTAGCTGATTTACAGAATAAATCACATTAGGTTTTACAAAAGATTTTCCTTGAAATGTATTGTTCTTCTTGACATTTGAATTAGGAACTTTTGATTTTAGCACTTCTTTCTTGGAAGTTGTTCCTTTAACTCTCCATTCCATCTTAATTCTTTTAAAAAAACGATTATCAGATTTATCAATAAGAGGATCATAAAACAGATTAGAAGAATGAATCTGATCTTTTGAACTATGATTTGATTTGTCAACTACTTTTGAATTTCTAAAAACTTTTAGAGGAACATTTTTAAATTCTTTAAACTTTTCTTCCAAAACAATGTTCTTTTTAACATACAAATCAAACTTTGACTTCAAATCAGATTTGGACTTCCTCTCTATCATGATTTCAGTTGATAAATCAGATAATTTCTTAATAAGCTTCCTTATTTCAAAATTAAAAATCTTCTTTTCCCTCTCAAACTCATCAGCATTTTTCTTTAAAACCATCTACCTTCTTCTTTTCAATCTCTTTCCTTCCATCTTCTGACTCTTTCTCCAACTCATTTATTTTCACAGAAAACTCATTTAACATTCCTATTTTCTTTTTCTCAAACCCATTCTTTTCTTTTTGGAAAACATTTTTCTTGCATTCAAACTCTTTTATTTCTTTTGCAAGAATTTTCTCCAAATCAGAAATTTTCAGCGAGAATTCAACAGACTTTGTTTCAAAACCTTTCCTCTCAGATTGAAAGTCTCTTCTCTCTTTCTCAAATTTCTCTCTTTCAAGTATAAGAACTTGTTCAAAATCAGATATCTGTTTCAAGAGTTTACAATTTTTCATTTCACATGATTTGATTCTATTTTCAGAATCTGTCAACATCTTTCTTTCAAAATTGATTTTCTCTTTCAAATCAACATTCTCTTTTTCTAACAACTTTGTGTTCTCTCGAACATTGTCAAAATCATTTAGAAGATCAGATTTCTCTTTTTGCAAATTTACAACAGCTTTTGCACTTTCATCAAATTTGACTTCAAGATTAGCAATCTTGCTTTCAAAATGGACAATCTCAGGCATATACAAAATAGTTGTTTCTCTTCTTGAATAAGTCTAATTTCCATTTTTATCAAAAGTAGGCATGATGAAATGACAAATTCAAATATCAACTATGAATTATGATCAAAAATGAGAATCAACACAGATCTAGAACATGCAAGAATTGATCAAATCTGTCACAGACATTTCATCAAACAGTTAGAGTATATAAACTGATAAAATCTTCTTTTCAACAAAGAATCTTCAAGAATGAATGAATTAATGAATCAATCAAAAATTATATCAACAATAAAATCCGATAGTCTTGAAAGTGATCTTGAAAATCTTGAAAACTAGTGAAATGCGATCTTTACAACAATAAAACCCAAAAATCTCGATCAAATTGAATTTGAAATCAACATGCAGCGGAAAGAATCACTTTGATCAAGAAACCAATCAAGAAATTCGAAAACATATCTGTGATCTCTGTCTAATTTCGAAAATTAATCAGCAGATCAAATTGTTCTTGATTCTGTCGAGTTCTTGGAATACCATCAAATTGTTCTTGATTCTGTCAAATTGTTCTTGATTCTGTCGAGAAAATCCTCTGGCACACCATCAAAGAATGGAAAGCCAGCAGGTAAATCTGTTAACACCCCAAGCCTAACGAGAGAGGGCCCATTATGCAATGGGTACCTAAAAGGAACTAATATGTCTTGCAGAAGCCTCATGTGCAGATCTGGTACTTAGATTCAGGATGTTCCAGGCACATGACAGGCAACAAGGAGCTGATGACTTCATTCAAACACAAAATGAGAAGTGCAGTAACCTTTGGAGGAGATGGACAGGGACAGATTAGGGGTTATGGTGTTTTAAATAATGGAGGTGTTTCAGTGTCAAAAGTTGCTTATGTTGAAGGCTTAAATCATAATCTGCTTAGCATAAGTCAACTGTGTGATCATAGATTCGATGTCAATTTTAAGAAGAAATACTGTTCTTTGTTGCTTTCTGAGTCTGGTCAAGAGCTTCTTAGAGCCGATAGAAAAGGCAATCTTTACAAGAAGGAAAAGCAAGCTCAACGCAGTTCGTATCGAGAAGAAGCGCCAAGTGAATCTGAACACGAAGATGACGAACCAGAAAGTGATTCTGATCCCGAACTTGACAGTATCAAGAAAGCTGTTGCATTGCTGTCTCGAGAGTACGCGAGGAAGAAGTTTTTCAAGAAGCCTACCAACAATAACCCGCGTTACTCCACAAACACCAAGCGTCGGGACTACAAGGACAAGTACGAAGGCAAGCGAAAGACTGTTGATGGGAGAAAGAGAAATGATGAAGGGAAGCGATCTGAAGGGAAATTTGATGATAGAGCTGATGATGAGCCAGTTAAATGTTATAACTGCGGAAGGCGCGACCACTTCGCAAAAGACTGCCGGAAGCCTGTAGTACGTAATGCCTAGTACTATAAGAACAAGATGCTCCTATCAAGGCAGAAAGAAGCGGGCAAAGCGCTACTAGTGGAAGATGATCACTGGATCCTAAAGACTGATGACGAGAATGAAGACGAGGAAGCGCATATGTGTTATACCGGCTTGAATCCGGAAGAATCTGATTTCGAAGATGACTCTTCCGAAAAGAAGAAAGACAAGCACGAGTGCCAGGTATGTGGTTCCTCCAATGCTAACTTGATTAATCAAATGCATGAAATGGTGCGTACCTTAGATTCATTCAAACATAAGGTTAAGACCAAAGACGCCCAAATCTCTAAGCTAGAAGTCGAGGCTAAGATTAAATATGATACCATAGGCAAGCTAGCTATTGAAAAGGTTGAGGACAGATGTGTGATAGAAAACTATCAAACTGAGTGCTCGGCCATTTCAAAACGAGCTGAAATCCTCGAGACTCAAATATCTGAATATACTCAAAAGTTAGAGAAGTCTCAGGAGGAGTATTCCAAGAGCGTGTTAGTTCAAGATAAAGTTTTAAAAGAAAATGAGACGTTGACCAATAAGCTTAAGGATCTAGAATCCACACTTTACAAACTTGGTCAATCTGAACAAACCATCCACTTGAACAAGCCTAAGGGGTTCAAATATTACAACTCACTTTGGGGACTCGGATATGATAATCCGTGTTACCTAAAGAAAATCTTGTCTAAGGTTCCCACTCTTTATGAATTCAACTTCATGGGCCTAGATAAGAAATATCCTGAGTACAAGATTAAGTGGACTAAACCATCTCCGGAAGATGAGGAGAAAGAGGATATTAAACGAACAACAGGTATACCTCTACCGCCAATAGAGGCAAAACCTAAAACTGATAATCCTAATTCTGAAAAGAACACAAAATCGGATGATGAGCCACCTAGGAAAAACATCAATGTATACCTTTCGTGTACGAAACGCTCAATGCGTCCTATTTAAAAAGCAAAACCCCTTATCTCTCCAACGATTACTTTTACATCTGCTCGTTTGCCAAAACGGTTGAAAGTCCGGTTCCCGTTCCGGCAACACCAGATGAAGATTCTAAAGAGAAATCAGAGTTCAAACGTTATTTTCCACCTCTGATTTTGGAAAACATTATTTTCAAACATGAAGAATCAATTGCGAGAGATAAGGTCAAATATGAAACCGAAAGGATTGTACTGTTAGATTCTATCGAAAAGCTCAAACAGACTAAACCCGAGACATTACCCGAATCGGAAAGAAAGTATTATCGAACCGAGATTGCCAAGTTGACTTCTCAACTGTCTGCCTTGGTGACAGAAGCGTTATCGCTGAGAATGGCTAAGGAGAATTCTGTGGATACTCCAATGACGCCTGTCACTCCTGAAACAATCCCGTTTGACTATGCTCCGATCTATTCGGATAGTTCCTCGTGCAAAGCTTTTATAGGAGTGTCTGATGACACAAATGAGAAAGATTTGAGCTTTAAAGATAAAGGTAAGGCCATCCAACCCGATTCTGTTCAAAAGAATCGTTTTCCGGTTTTTGATAATCCCTTTGCGGATAACTCCTCGTCTGACTCGGATGGTGATGCTCCGCTTGATTGTGCACGGCGATTTTCTGAGTTTATGAATTCGACAGCTTGTCAAGATGATGAATTTCTAAAATTGATTTTGCACCAAAGCTTTCTAGTCATACTCAATTTTTAGAAAAAATGCCCGAACCGGTTAACTTTGAAAAAGGCGAATGTTCAAATTCTAAAACCGTTTCTAAGACCAATTCTAAAACTAAATCCAAACGTCGGTCTAAGAAACGCGCTAAAACCGGTAAGAGCTCTTCCAAACAACCAGTTTACTCAAGCTCCTCTAACGATAAATCTAATGTAATTTCAGATAGTACGGGTCGGGGGAAAGCGATTCGGAGAGAGTGGGTAGAGAAGAAAGCTAAGACGCGCCCTAAGAAGAACAAGTCATTTAATTCTTTTTCGCATAATAGGAATAATAACAACAAACAAGGTTTTGGTTTGAATAACTCGGTTGAACATGGTTTTAAATTTCCCGTTAAACTTGACAATGTTCATCAATTGATTGATTTTTCACGTGATTATGTTTGTTGTTCCGTTTGTGGTTTGAATGACTTGATTGACTCTAAACATGCATGTGATTGGTTTGGTACATATCATGTTTTTAATTCTAATGCTTCTCGTAAATCCAAACGAAAAAGACCCAGCTCTAAACGGGTCTCAAACAAAGGTGTTGCACCTAACACCCAAGGACCCATTTACAGATGGGTACCTAAACATCCTTAATCTCTGTTTTGCAGCCTGGTCATGTGTGGTTTCTCGACTCTGGATGCTCCAAGCACATGACTGGTAAACGGGAGCTACTCACCAACTTCAAGGAGAAGTACTGTGGTGATGTAAGATTTGGCAACGACAACGTGGCCCCAATCATGGGCTACGGCGACCTAGTTCAGGACGACCTCACGATCAAGCGTGTGTCCTACGTTGAAGGTCTTGGTCACAACCTCTTCAGCATCGGCCAATTTTGTGACAAGAATCTTGAAGTACGATTCAAGGCAAAGAGATGCAGTATTCGAGCTGACGATGGAATGGAGATTCTCGCCGGTACTCGACGGACGAACCTGTACACCATCAATCTTGCCACCGTCAAGACAGGCAAAGCCGTATGCCTTATGTCCAAAGCTACTACTCAACAGAACTGGCTATGGCATCGACGACTCTCGCATATGAATTTCAAGAACATCAACAAACTGGTGTTGGGTGGACTCGTCAAGGGTATGCCAGAACTCAAATTCGCAAAAGAACATCTCTGTTCCGCATGCGAGATGGGAAAAATGAAGAAGGTGTCCCACAAGCCGAAGCCGGTTCCAAGCACGTCGCGAGCCTTAGAGCTGATCCATATGGATCTCTGCGGCCCAATGCGCGTTCAAAGTATAAGCCACAAGAAGTACGTGTTGGTAATGGTAGACGACTTTTCCAGATACACCTGGGTCAAGTTCCTACGTTCGAAGGACGAGACGCCTGGTGTCATAGTCAACCATCTAAAAGGAGTTCAGAACAATCTGCAGCTGACCGTCATAGCGATTCGCACGGATAATGGTACGAAATTCAAGAATCGTATCATCGGCGATTTTCTCACATCGGCTGGAATCTCGCATAACTTCTCGGCAGCCAGAACTCCACAACAGAACGGCGTGGTGGAGCGTCACAACCACACTTTTATGGAAGCGGCACGCACTATGCTGACTCAGTACGGACTTCCTATGTTTTTATGGGCTGAGGCTATCACGACGGCATGCTACACACATAATCGATCCATCGTCCACAAGCGCTTCAATAAGACACCATACGAGGTCATCAACAAGCGCACCCCCAACATAAGCTATTTTTATGCGTTCGGGTGCAAGTGCTTCGTCCTGAATGATAAGGATGATCTTGGCAAGCTCAAGCCGAAGGCGAACGAAGGGATCTTTATTGGCTACTCGACATCTTCCAAAGCATACCGAGTCTACAACAAGAGAACTAAGAGCGTGATTGAGAGTATTAATGTGACCTTCGATGAATTGGTCGATTTGGCTTCTGGACATAACAGTTCAGAACCAGCGCTTACCGGAGTGCTGACTTTTGATCTTTCTATATCGGAACCCAAGCACACAACAGTAGATTCTTCGTCGTCCAATACGTCGAAATCACAACCATCTGAGTTAGATCTACTGTTTGAGAATTTTTATAACGATTTTTATCTTCCCCATATTTCTTCTGATGCTTCTTTAAATGCAGATGGGGCTATAGTGGTGTCGACCCACATCTCCGGTCCTCCACCAACCGCCAACGTTACATCCTTGGAGGATTCGCCCACTTCACCTGTGATTGTGACGACACCATCTTCAAGTACTCAAACGGCGACCGCGTCTCCCTCACCAGTGGGTGTGACGACGCCATCTACCCCCGGGGCAAACAGCAGTACTGACGCATCTGTTGAATCGTCGTCAACCGCTGTTGTTTCCGAACCTGCGGCCGCTACACGCTTACATCCGGTTCCATCTTTAGAAGTGGTTCAGAATCTACCCCTAGGGTCCTACATCGATGCTGACAATTCAGAACTTCTGTCGGACCCGCTACCTCACACCCAGAAATGGACTCGAGCGCATCCCCCGGAGCAAATTATTGGAGATCCGTCCGCTCCTGTTCAAACCAGAGCAACGACAGAAGCTGAAGATGACGCCGCCCCTGCACTGCTAAGCAATACTAAAAAACGAGCGACAACGGGAAATGAGTGCCTCTTCTCCATTTTCCTGAGCAATGTCAAACCAGCGACGGTGAAAGATGCCTTACACGATCTGGAATGGATAATGGCCATGCAAGAAGAGCTGAACGAATTCGAGAGTCTCAAAGTATGGCGTCTGGTCCCTCGCCGAAAGCACCGAACCATCATCGACACAAAATGGATTTTCAAGAATAAGAAGGACGAGAACGGGGTCGTGGTTCGAAACAAAGCTCGTTTGGTCGCTAAGGGGTATCGAAAGCAAGAGGGGATCAACTACCAAGAGACGTTCGCACCTGTTGCCCGAATCGAAGCTATTCGGATGTTCCTCGCGTACGCCGCTCACAAAAACTTCACTGCCTATCAAATGGATGTGAAGACGGCATTTCTAAATGGCGATCTCAAAGAGGAAGTGTACGTCTCCCAGTCGGAAGGTTTCGTAGATCCGGATCACCCCAACCATGTGTATCGACTTGACAAAGCCTTATACGGACTCACGCTAGCACCGAGAGACTGGTACGATAAATTGTCTACTTTTCTCATCAATTTCGACTTCTCGAAAGGTAAGATCGACACAACCCTTTTCATCAAAAGGGAAGGTGAGCATATTCTTTTAATTCAGGTTTATGTCGATGACATTATTTTCGGCTCTTCGAACCCTCAATACTGTCGCAACTTTTCACTCCTCATGAAAGAGTATTTTAAAATGAGTATGATGGGTCAGATGAATTTCTTTCTCGGTCTTCAAGTTCAACAACTGTCGACCGGGATATTCATCAATCAATCTAAGTACATCGCGGATATTCTTCGGAAATTCAAGATGGAATAGTGATCACCCATGCGTACTCCTATGTCACTGGGTACAAAGTTACACGCCGATCCTGACAGAAAGGCCGTGAACACTACTACCTATCGAGGAATGATTGGTTCGTTGATGTATTTGACGGCAAGTCGGCCGGATATAATGTTTTCAACCTTTTTGTGTGCTAGATTTCAGTCTAACCCTAAAGAGTCACACATGATAGCAGTTAAGCGTATTATTCGATATTTGAAAGGTACTGCTAATCTTGGTCTTTGGTACCCTAAGGATACAGGTTTCGAGCTTACAACGTTTTCTGATGCTGATCATGCGGGAAGTATGCACGACCGGAAGAGCACTACGAGGCACGTCCAGTTCCTGGGTGACAAATTGGTTAGCTGGGCCTCCATGAAGCAGACTTGCGTCTCCACCTCCACGGCGGAAGCGGAGTATGTGGCCGCGGCTAGCTACTGTTCCCAAGTGATTTGGATGCGGACACAACTGAAGGACTACGGGTACAACTACTCGAACATCCCGATCTACTGCAACTCCAAGAGTGCTATCGCCATCAAAAGCAATCCGGTGCATCATACAAAGACAAAGCAGATAGCCGTGTGCTACCACTTCATCAAAGATCATGTGGAAAAAGGTACGGTGGAACTCTACTTCGTGAGTACGGAAAATCAACTAGCAGATTTGTTTACCAAGGCCTTGGACGAAAAACGGTTCCATGAACTCGTGTCCAAGCTTGGTATGCTCAATCTGAATCTTTAGCAGTTACACTTGTCTCGCAGTGTGGTTTAGGTGTTTCAAGCACATCGGTGACACGATCTCTGTATTTCCGTGTTTAGTGTTTCTTTCATTTTTCGTTTTCCCATGTTTCTTTATTTTAATTCGTCTAGTCTTTGTTTTTCCGTTATTTTCCCGTGCTACTAACCGTTTGCTCGTTAAGTTGATTCCTCGAATGCCAAGTCCCGAAGGTATGTTTTCTCGACTCTGTGAGGGATGATTAGCAATTTTTGAGAAATTGAGGGGGAGAAATGTCAGTTTGACAAGTCGAGGGGGAGCCTTGTCATTTAATCGAAGTTAAATGGGGAAATCTTTCACGTTTTTGTTTAAGTTGAGTGTTTAATTTTTTATTTTTTTTTAAAAAAAAAGAGGGGGAGCTTTATTTTTGAAAAGTTGAGGGGGAGCAGTGCTATTTTTGAAACCTTGGGGGGAGAGTTGTTTTCGAAATGTTGAGGGGGAGAAATGAAATTTCCAAACCTGAGGGGATAAAAGTATAAATTTTAAGTTCAGGGGAATTTTGAAAGTTTTTCAAACTTCAGGGGTATTTTTCGCCAATTGCCCAAAGTTGAGACAAAGTTGTACCGGGAGAGTTTAAGGCATCCGGTACCGGACTCACTTCCGGTATCGACCGGTATAAATACCGGATTTTTCTAAGTTTTCTTCATAATTTCAAAACTCTCGCGCCTAAAACTCTCTAAACCCAACTTCTTCTCACATCATCACTCCTTTGTGGTTTTTGCATCAAATCGGGCTCAGATTTCATCGTCGATCCAGGTATGTATTCGATACTACTCTGCATAGATTTAATCACAGGAGATTGGTCCAAATAGCATCAAAAATCGATCGAGTTGATCGAGTTTATGATTGGACGGCGCTGTTAGGGTTTTAAAACCCTTCGGCCTTGAGATCGATCCTCAAATCGACAAATCGATCATCGATTTTGACTTACATGTGTATGTTATGAGTTATTTACCATCAATTTTGAGTATCACAGTGTTCAATTTTGCACTTAAATTTCGATTAGTGCAATTAGGGTTCCGGATTCGTGTCAAGTGTTCATCAGTTCCAGAATCGGTTTCGGAACTCACGAGTTCCGGTATAAGATCCGGTGTTTACCTAATCCGGAATGAGTTCCGGTATTGCTTGTATTGAGGAGTTCCGAAGTTCTTTATGTTATGTTCCGGAATTGCCTAGTCCCAGAATTTCCTTAGTTCCGGTATTGACCTATGGTTCCGGTTTTGAGTTTGTTCCGACACGCATTGAATTCTGGATCTCAAAGAGTTCCGGTGTTATCATTATTTAAGTTCCGGTATTATGCATACTTGGTTCCTAAAGTCAATGGTTCCGGAGTTGATAAGTTTTGGATTCCGGAAGTGCATAGTTCCGGAAGCACTGTTCACTTTCATTCCGGATCCCCTCTTAGGAAGTACTGTGCTTTTGATGTTGTTTACTGTTTCATTGGAAATTCTTGGATTTTGAGGATTTGTTCACACACAAATGCCACGATTGCACATTATATACATATAATTGCATTGTCATTCCGGACTCGTTTAGATCCGGGTAGTAAACTGTCTCGAACCGACACCGACTCTCGGTTTTCAAAATCCGAGAATACGGGCCACGAGACACGAGTTTTTGCCTGTACACGCGCCATGAACACTCAACACTCTATTGCACTTTCACAGGTACATCATGGCTCAACCTAATCCGAATCCACCTCAAGGCAATGCCCCGCTCCTTCCCGAAGGTCCGAACCTTCCATGGGTTGCAAACAACTTCCACCTGGACACGACAGACCTTCGATGTCAATGTCCAGTGATTGTGGAAATTCTGAAGCGCCACTCGCTAAATCGAGCGCTAACGGCTCACGCTCCAGTTCCAGCCGTCTACGTACATCAACTTTGGCGCTTCCTCACTCCTACAACACGCGGCCAACAATACATTCTCCGTAGCCGTATTGGCGACTCCGATGTCGTTATTACTCGAGACATCTTCCGACGCATCCTTGAGCTGCCGGAACCGACCGTCGTTCAAGGACGTACAACCTACGATGCACAAGTCTTAGATGAAGTCCTTTGCTGAGATATTCGTGCACTCGGATATGCCGGCCAGCTAGCGCAACCATCTCACTTTTCACGGATCCGCCTTCAGCCAGTCTCGGCCTATTCCATGCAGTCATCTACAACCGCCATGCCGACTACGCATCCATACTTTGGACGAAGCTGATCACGCAAGTGCAAAAGAAGGACGGCAGCAAACGCCTCACATTTCTGCCATATCCCTGATTCCCCCAGCTATTAGTTGCGCACTTCATGGCGACCGACCTCACAATACCTCGACGCACAGACCACGAGGTAATGCTCTCTACTCGCATGACTAGAATTCAGCATAAGCGAGAAATTGAAGACCTAGAACCCCTGGTGATACCTGCTGACCTTCTAGCTATCGCGGACCAAACGGCACCGAATGTAGTAGCTTGTAGGAGAGAGAACAACCTAGACGCTCCGATGGACCAGCCAGATCCGGCTGGACCGGCCCGAGTAGCGCGACCCGAGAGGCGTGTAGGTCCACGTATGCGAGGAAGAGGGGTCCGACCAGCAGGGGCTGTCGAACGGGGCATGATGAGAGAAAGCATTGTGAGGGGAACAGGCGTGGGTGGTGCCGCTAGATCAACACGCGAGGTTAGTTCGTCCAGACCCCTTCGTACACCGACTCCACCTAGAGACGAATCTGCTGCTCTACATGATGTGGTGGTGAAAGGAGTATCCCGAGAACATGTTGCTGAAGAGGCAGCCTCCTTGTAACACCCTCTAATTTGGAACGAGCAACTAATTTAAAATTTCATGGAATACCCAAAATAAATATAATTACTTCTACAATTCATTCCTCAAAATACCTTGTCATTAAAAACATTATAATTCCCCAAATAAAACAACCTAAACGGGTGTCACTTAACACAACACAAGTTGCTAGTCCAACCAAGTGCGGAAGACTTCAGTAAACAAATCACCTCTCGTGCACCCTAATATCCCTCGCCACTTCACAATATAGCTAAAGCTACTCCCAACCTGAACCTGTTGCACATGCCGACAAATAAAGAGGGTTAGGCTTACGCCTAGTGAGTTCAAGCATTTTATCATGACTATATAAAATCATAAATCGGAAGTTAGTAATTATAGTCATGATTTAAATAAATCTTTTTAAATGAAAGTTCGCGACAAAGTCTATCATTTCCAAAAGGTTTCCCAACGGCATAAATGACTCATTTTCCAACGCACCCAAAATCTAGGAGAAAAGTTCCCAAAATGTATGAAGCGTTTTCTAAAATGAATTCCAAACCCAACTCACTCAAAACGTATTTTGACATTAAATATTCCAATGAATATAGATATGGACAGAACTCCAATATTTAAAAACATCCAATAAGCATGAAGCATAGAACCCTGCCAATAACCATGAATACAGTTCGTATAGATAAAGTACGCCACCGAAAATATGGATAAAAACATATATCCAAAACCACACCTTTCGGTGACGGGGGAGACCCGATTCCATCGAAAGTGACGGGCACACAAAGTTAAGTCACTTAGGATGTTACTGGATTACGCAAGCCCCGGTCCTAGTTCCCATGCCATAAAGACATCACAATCCTCAGACCAAAATAAATTGCCTTTATTGCATACCCCGTAGAGTTACACCTCAAGGACTTACAGGGGTCCCATTGCATATCCATCCTAGACGAGTTTCACCTCAGGGACTCCAGTGTCAACTGTTATTTATTATTTTCAGCCTTATTGTGTAACGGGCCATGGGCTTGATCAATGTGGGCCCATGGTATATAAAGTGTATTAGCTTTAGAATTTGAAGTTAGTTGTCTATTTTACACTTTCTGAAATCGTATTGTAATTCTCTCCATATTGAAAGTGAATTGGATGACATATTGAAATCATAATACTTGTTCATATCTGTTGATTTCTACTGTTCGTTCCACTGATCTGGAACTCACAGTGGGACAGTCCAACCTTCATACAGGAACTTGATGAGTCGGTGAGGTTGTCTATAGAAGGGTCAAAATGCAAAAAATCATTGAACCCTATAGAAACTCCTAACTTTAACACTGAGGTTACTCCGATGAACATTGGGGGATCAGGCAAGGTTGTTAGTTCAAATAAAGGTGGGTCGGGATCAGGGAACCAAAGCATTGATGTTAATGGAAATAACAAGAGAAAGGAATTAGACCCCCTGGATTTTGATCTGGGATTCAGTCCAGTTAAGGACGCGGTTCCCCTAAGTGTGGTGAAATCTGTTAAGACATATGACATGAAACCAGACAGTAAAGGAATAGTTAAGGCCATAGGACCAAAGAAAGAATGCAATGAGGATGTGAGGGATGTTTACGGTATCCCGAAGATACATAGGGTTGAGGAAAACAACGTCATGGGAAGACCTTCAAAAAGAGAGGTTAAACCAGGGGACCACCTAAAATCACTGTATGTTGTAAGGCCTTCCGTAGCGGAGGCGGGATGGGTTCGGGGTCAGCGGGGATGGGCTACGGGGAAAGTGGGGGTTGGCGGGGCGGGGATGGGATCCCGGATCATCCCGAAGGTTTTTAAAAAAAAAATTTAATTAAATTTTTAAAAATATAACCGTTGAACGACTCTATTACTAAAAAAATTATTTTTCTCAATTTAATCCCACTATATATTTAACCCTCAACCTCTTATTTCTCACACCTCTCAACCTCTTATTTCTCACACCTCTCAAATTCTCTCAACCTCTTATTTTTCACACCTCTCAAATTCTCTCAACCTCTTATTTCTCACACCTCTCAAACTCTCTCAAATTCTCTCAACCTCTTATTTTTCACACCTCTCTCATCATGAATTCAAACAGAACACCTACATCCCGTCGTAACCGACCGAATACACCACAATCGCAAGAAGATCAAGAGCTTGGTTTCCAAGCGTTTACACAACAAGGTTATCATCCGCAATTTTCGCAACAAATTCCGCCACAATGGTCGCAACAAAATCCGCCACAATATCCGCAACAATTTCCCCAACAATTTCCCCAACAATTTCACCAACAATTTCACCAACAAATTCCTTACCAATTTACACGTCCCGGGTTGATTGAACAAGGTTTTACTCCGGCCAACTTCAATCTCGACGACGACATTGTTCCGGAAACCCAACCTTCTACCCCGAACACACCACAATCTATCCCGGCACAACAATCTAACCCGGAACCATCAAATCCGAGACCAACGAAAGCCGCCAAACAAACGTGGAGTAAAGTCGAGGAACTCGCGTTAGTGTCGGCGTGGGTTGACGTTTCGGAGGACCCCGTGGTCGGTAACGCACAAAGCGGTGGTAATTATTTTTATTGATATTATTATTATTATTATTATTATTATTATTATACTTAATTTTACATAAATGTAGGAAGTTTTTGGGGCCGAATCGGGCATGTGTTCTTTACTCGCATGGGTCGTGAACCAGGTTATAGATCAACCCATCAACTCAATAGCAAGTTCAACGACCTCAATAAACGAGTTAATTCGTTTGGCGGCATCTACAACAACTTGCTCAATAATAGATCAAGCGGGATGAGTGAGGCCGATATATCCCGAACGGCACACGAACGGTATCTAGCACACCATAAAGTTGCTTTCACTCACGAACAAGCTTGGGACGTCCTAAAAAAATGTCCAAAATGGGGAGCCGTTCCAACGATGACGACAACTTCATCGCGGGGTTCAAAACGTACCCAACCTTCTGATGATGACGATGACGAGCAAATTCAACGACCCATCGGGAGAAACAAGGCAAAAAAATCATCAACGAGTAATACGTCCGGGGCGAATACGGACGAAAGTGTTACTCAGTTGTTGACGACGTTCAACGACAAGATTGATGATACAATGAAATACAAAATGAAAAAAATCGATCTCGAACTTCAAAGGTTAGAACACGAACGAGAAATCGAACGAGATAAACGATTTGAGAAAGACTTCGAGTATTTCATAACCCCGCATGATCACCTTACGGGAAACGCTTTGAGGGCTACTTTAGCGAGAAAAGAGCAAATCCAAAAATTTCATAATTGGTAGTGTTTTGTATTTTGTAATTTTTATTTTTAATGAATGATATGAATTTTAATTTTTATTATTTATCTTATTTTTATTTTTTAAAAGTATATAAATATTTTTATTTTGTTAAATAATTAAATGTATAAAAAAAAGAATTAAAATAAATGAGGTGGCAAAAGGGTTTGAGGGAATGGGGTACGGGTGTTTAGGGATCGAGTGAGGGATGGAAGAAAAGCTGATGTGGCGCTGATGTGGAGTGGAATCTTTGAAAGATGCTGTCCATGGGGTACTGATGGCCTAAGGGTGGTCGACTTCAACGTGTAAACAGAAGACGATAAAGTACATGATTGGGCAATCGCAATGTTCGGCAGCAAGTTGTACGTATTTTCCAAACTTTAATGGAAATTGTTTTTTTCCCTACTAAAATACAGATATTGTCACCTATTCATAAATATGTGATCCATTAATTCATGATCTATGCGTACTTAACAGGATTATGGAAATTATAAATGTACTAATCATGATATTGTCACCTATTCATGAATCTGTGATCCATTACTTCATGATTTATGTGTAGTTAGCATGATTATGGAAATTATAAATGTAGTAATCATGATATTGTCACCTATTCATGAATCTGTGATCCATTACTTCATGATTTATGTGTAGTTAATAGGATTATGGAAATTATAAATGTAGTAATCATGATACTGTCACCTATTCATGAATCTGTATCCATTACTTCATGTTTTATGTGTAGTTAACAGGATTATGGAAATTATAAATGTAGTACTCATGATATTGTCACATATTCATGAATTTGTGATCCATTACTTCATGATCTATGTGTACTTAACATGGTTATGGAAATTATACATGTAGTAATCATGATATTGTCACCAATTCATAAATCTATGATCCATTAATTCATGATTTATGTGTATTTAACAGGATTATGGTAAGTTTTTAACATTAGAAACATAATGTGTTTCTCTTTAACACACTAACTATGTAATATTAATGTTTGTTGCATTACAGTGACGCGGTTTTTAGTGCAATTAACTTCACAAACATCACCAGGACAGGGATGGAATCATTGGCGGTGAGTAATATGACTCTTGACACATCGGTGATCAACGCATGGTCATCAATCCTAAACTTTAAGGAGCGACTGAAAAGCTGGAACTCACCGAAACGTTACTATTTCAGAATTGATATAATTGTAAGTATAACAATTCATTTTAAAAAACTTATTGAACAATGTATGGTGTTAACTCATGGTTATGACAGATGGATCATATGCTGCGGACACGATGCTACAACATTGACGAACAGTATAATGTTTTCAAACAGGCAATAGCTTCGACAACTAGACATTGTCAGGGTCATATCTACAAGTTAAAGGAAATTGATCTGGTAACTATAAAGTGGAATTTAATGACAATATCCTGAATTCAACTTAGTTAATTTTTTCTTCTATAACGGGATGACATATTCACATGCATTCTTTCCGATGTTGGACGGTGCATACTACTATCTTGTAGTTATAAACCTAAAGGCACCATCATTTCTTATAATAGATAATATGAAGTGGAAACACTATAAAGGAGAGGCACTAAAAAAAATATACGGTGGAATTACAGACGTGCTGGTAATTAATACTAAACATTATGTTTATCATTTATAACTACGTGATTTAATGATTGATAAATTATTATTAAACTTCAGCAAAGAATGATGGTGAAACACTTGTACACTGTGGGACATGCATCTGCACAGCAACTTCTCGCGGTAGAGCAAGAGAGGTTAGAGATGGATTGGCAAACAAATCACAATACTCATGACAGTGGAGTGTTTACTATGCGTATGATGGAGTCCTTTAAGGGAGATGTACGATATTGGAAGCCAAGATTCATGGAAGAAGGCCAACGACAAACGAATCAGTTGAGTGATCTTCGGAAAAAGTACACAACAAAGATCGCAAAACATGGCCAAAACCTGAAAAGGGATGATGTGCTTAAGGAGATCACGCGAATCACAAACATGGCTGCCGACATAAAGAAAGAACTAATCCGGCAAGCAACAGATAGTCATTGGGAACGCCTTTGATCTTCAGAACGTCTAATAACTTTGATGAATCACTTTTAATGGATGGTTAGATACAGTGTCTCATTTGATATTTTGGTTTCATGCTAAACTTTGAATTTGGTTTCATGCTAAACTTTGAATTTGGTTCTACTTTTAGGTTTAAATGTTTTGGTTTGATGGAAAACTTTCAATTTCGGTTTATTATTATGGTTTATTTGTTTTTGTTTGATGAAAAGCTTTGATTTTATATGTGTGAATCAAATGATTGTAATGGTCCTTTAATGTCATGGTTTGTTTGGATTTAATAGTATTGGTTTGAAAAATCATTGTTTGTTTTATTTTCAAAATAGTTTATGTTTATGATAAATTATTTTTGGTGTCCATTACATGATTGGACTATCCTGCATGGAAGTGCACTGGGATATAAAATAAAACTGATTGATGACATGCACGTTGTGGATCCCAGATTCAATAAGCAATCACAATGTAATCAACACAATTAGCTTATATGTCATAAATCTCACTTGAATAGATTGAACAGAAAGAGTTATCAGGCAGTAGCCATACACAGTAATATGAAATCTAAACAATGATCATTAAACCCTAATACTAGGGATTAGCAAACTATTTATACCCACAAGGGTATTTACACAAACTGTCATAAACGGTCCCTGTACTTTCCACTAGCATGACCTAACAATCTCCCCCTTAGAATTGAAGTTCAATGTCACGCCAGTTAGGGACATATCACTTCCGAATAGCGAATATCATTTCAAAGCGTCGAATGGAGTTTCAGAACTCTAGCCGTTCTTCGATTGCTTTGAGAAGATCTTCAGCTAGATATTTCCTGACGTTGACATAGCTTTCCGAAGATGCTATCTTCTCTTCTTCAATAATCTTCTTGAGCTCTGACTGTATCTTCATCAGCGTTCCCTCGCTAAACTTGTGCAGCTCGCTGATTCGCATGAACCGTTTCTCCCCTTTGTTGTCGAGATACACTATACATGTTTTTGGCTTGGTAAGGAGTGTATGTACCTGTACGTCTTCAGGAAGATTCAGATTAGGCTTCAGAATGTTGATCTTTTTCCGGTTGCTTTCTAAGCCTAACTGGAAGTCGTTGATGTATGCGAGCGTTATCGTGCACTTCATGAACCTCTTGATCGTCTCGAGGGATTTGGTAATGGGCATCGGTCGGATGGTGCGAGTCTGTAACTCTTTAAGCAGAACGGGGAAGTCGTTCAGGTATAGATTCCTGAAGTCGGCTTCCGAGAATACCCATTCTTTACCGTCGTCCCGCTTAACTGTGAAAACCGGAAACCAAACGCTGAGAATCTTGTCGGACATGATCTCCACAATTTCTGTAATCCTGTGTCGCATGCGGACATGGTGGACTGATCTGCTGCGCTTCATTACCTCTAAATATTGTTTGCGGACTGGATGTTTGAGAAAGGAGACCCCATGACACTTTACCGGGTCGAGTGGCCTGATCTAGTGGGCAAATATTTTCTTTTGCGATTCTTCCAGATAAGGTACCAATATCCGGACTCGTTCCCAACGGGCTGGTTGAGCAGGTTGAGGTTGAGCCGGTACCGAAGATGGAGTTGGAATCTCTGAAGTGCTTGGAGTATCGTGAATATCTGGTTGAGCAGTCGATACCTGTTCGCTTTGAAGAAGGAACTGGTCGTAGTCAGCATCATCCATAAACTCGTCTTCGTCAGCAAAATCCCACAAAGCATCTGTCTCTGACTGGATGGCTATTATCGCTTTGTGTCTCTATTCTGTCTCAAGTTCCAGATCGCCGGCAGAGTCCTCATCGATCAACTCTAGGACTGGCCGCTCCAGAACAGTCAGCACTAATATGTCTTCTGATTGATCCTCGGGCTTTTCAACCGTTGGATCTGCTGACTCTGGCATCGTTTCCCTGACCGGTGTAGAAATCTCCATGTCTTGAACCATTTCTGAGTCTGTAGGCTGTTGCTGTGATTCTGGTTCAGCTGGAGTGACAGTTGTAGTTTCTGTCGTTGCGGTTGACAGCTCGGTCAGTCTCATTATTTTCTCCCCCTCATGTTGATCAAGATCGTCCAGATCATCATGTCTTCTCTTTGAGCCCTGTACCTGACCCTTACACGTGTCTTCAAGGCTGGAAACCCTCTCGGATAGTTTGTCGAGGGCCTTCTTTACTTCGGTTAAGGTTGCGGTAAGAGTATCAAGTCTGGCATTCGTTTGGGCTTGAGGATCCATTGGATTTACTGGGGGCGGTGGTTGGGATTGTGAGCGTAAGATGCTCACTAAGTCAGCTTCCGATGAGGCATCGATGTTTAACTGGGAAAGTAGCTTATCTAGTAAGGCGGCTTTGAGAGCTTCGATGCTCATGTTCTGTATACTCGGGGTCTGAGTTGGCGGTGGCATTCTGATTTGAGGTTGTGCTGGGGGAGTTTCAGTAGCCAAGCCTTTACCCGCGACGGCCCTTCTTATAAAGGCCATATCATCAGATAGCTGCTTAATGATCGCTGTTTGGACAGCCTTTAAGGCGCCGTCCATTTTCTCCTTGGAGACGAACTCCGGGTGAATAACTCCGGTGGCACTTAGACTTTCCGTTGTAGTAGCTGTGGTGGATTGCACCGCAGTACTGCCTACGTTCACGGTTGGCTTGATGGTAGCCGTGGTAGGTCTTCCCCTGTCCTTGCGAGCTACCGAAAGGTAGACTCACTCTGGGCGTTCCGATCGAGGCACGAAGACTCTCGACGGTAGCAGTAGTAATGACATGTGTCCTAGCCAAAGGAATAGTTTCAACAAGTGGATCTAGACTCGATCGTGCATCGAAGGAAGTCGAGAACGGGGGAGGTTGTTCTCTTGTTTCAACACCAGAACTCTCCAAGTGAGAGACCGGTGGACGTTGTGCTAAATCCTCGTGAGAAGATGAAACCGTTTACTTTTGAAAGGAGACGGAGTGGCTAGGGGGTGTGCATTTGCGTCGCTAGGCCCACGACGTCTTCTTCAATACCCCGCTGCAACGGATGCAATGGGATAGTAGATGTGGCTGCTTGGCTTGGTGGAGGCTGGTTGGGAGCAACCTGTGAAGATTGCTCCATCACACTCACACTCTCATGCTTTTTCTTGCTTCTCCTTTCTCTCACCTCACTTTGTTTTTCTTTTTTGACTATTTCTCCCTCCGCTCTCCTTGTCTCTCCAGATATGGCTTCGGGGTTAGGAGTGTCATCATCATCATCGTCCGACTCAGTTTCCTCACTATCGGATCCCTCTTACCCTTCTTGGACGATGGAAACCGAGCCTGGTTGAGACCCGGATTCGGATTCTGATTAGGAGCCAGAGGCGGAACCGGTAGCTCGTCCTGAGGCTGAGCCGGGCTCGGAGCTGGAAGAGGAGTGTAACACCCGTATATTTTGGGATAAGTACAACTTTGAATCAATGCGGAATCGATATTCAATGGAGTGGTCTAACGCACAATCTAACGCAAGTTCCTAAGGGAGTGATATTCTAAAGCAGTTCCTATAAGGGATCAGGAATAGACTGAAAGAAATACTGGAAGAATGGAAGCAAACAGACACTGGAAGAAAATAAAATAAGTGTGCAGATTGAAACAGATCCGGAATAGAAGTTCCGGAGTGCAGATCCGGAATTTACAAGTTTCGGAATTTGAACAAGATCCGGAATTTAAAAATCCGGAATCAAGTACCGGAATATCGAGATCCGGTGTTAAGAACCGGAAGAGGAGATCCGGTATCAAAACCAAAGATCTGGAGTCTATGATCCGGAATCAAGAAATAAAAGTTCTGGAATATGAAGAGAAATACGTACCGGAAGTCAAGTACCGGAACTATAGGGTTCCGGTATGGAGAGTGCGGAATTAGGAACAGTACCGAAATTGAGAGAGAACCGGAACTTGGGATCCGATAAAGGGGATCCGGAACCAAACAATACCAGAACTCAAGAACTGTATCGAAATTAAACACTAGAACTCAAAATACTAACCTGGAAATCTAATTTTCTGCACCTTTGACTCGGAAAAAAATCTGGAAACACTTTAGTACCAAAACAAGCAACTGGGGAATACCAAAACAACTAACCAAATCGATTTGATAAGCACTTTTGAAGCAAAAAATTGGTTTTTCTCAAGAACAGGGAGTGATAAACCCAGAAATCAAAAACTCTAAAATTGGTGATTTAATACTCAATCAAAGAGACCCAAAACTCGATATGATTTTAGAAACACGATAAGAATGATTCTTCAAGCCTCAATTTCAGATTTTAACACCAAAATCGAAACAAAGAAAAATCTTTGAATAAAACAGTCGCACAAAAAACTTGAATGATCAGAAAAGAGAATTACCTTTGAATCAGACGTCCTTCTGCTCTGATACCAATTGTGGATCCCAGATTCAATAAGCAATCACAATGTAATCAACACAATTAGCATATATGTCATAAATCTCACTTGAATAGATTGAACAGAAAGAGTTATCAGGCAGTAGCCGTACACAGTAATATGAAATCTAAACAATGATCATTAAACCCTAATACCAGGGATTAGCAAACTATTTATACCCACAAGGGTATTTACACAAACTGTCATAAACGGTCCTTGCACTTCTATTCCACTAGCATGACCTAACACACGTGAACAAAATCAATTAACAACTGAAGTTAAAAAATGATAATAAAAAAAATTGTCATACTTAAATGTGTTTTTGAAGGACATAACTAACACCATAAATTATTTATTATCAAACAAAAATAAGAAAGTTAACCAAACTAAATGAATAAGAAAGAACAGTAACTGGAAAACAAAATCATAATCATTCTATTTAATAATTCATTGTAAAGCATGAATTTGTATATATTTATGAAGTTAACAAACTGATTAAAAAAACGAATATTATAAAGCTTGTATAACGTTTTTAATGACATTAATCACACAAACCCAAGTAATACATGATGATGATGTAAAGCCCGTGTCCCGGTATGTATATATATATATTTTAATTAATTGCTTTAATATCGTTTTTTAGCGAATCTTTACTAACGGGGTTACCAAGTTTGACCAAATGCGTAATAAATTTTTTAAACCATTTTTAATTTGTGCCAAGTGATAAGTTTTAGAGGGGCTTAATGTGGCTTGTAGGTAAAATAGACATGGGTTTCGGCCCATGCACTCAAGGCCGAACCCCCCCCCCCCCCCCCCCATGCGTTCTCGTTTTTCTTTTCTTGTAATCCAAGCAAACCAAACAATCCCATAACCCTACAATCCTTTCTCCTCTTTTCCCTTGTGTGGTGCGTCCGTGAGAAAGAAACGAGAAGAGAGAGAGATAGAGAAGAACCGAGAGAAGGTTAGAGAGAGAGAGAATCGGCGGCGAGAAAGAGAGGAGTCGGGAGAGAGATCGCCGGAGGTGAAAGACGCCGGAGGAGGAGGCGCAGCCGCTGCAGTCGCCGGAAACCACTGCCGCCACCGTTATTCGTCGAGAGGTAAGCGTTAAGATCACGATTCTTTTTCTTGTTATAGTCGCCGGCGAAGTAGCCGCCGCCGCTGCCGCCGCTCGCGGCCTTGGCCGCTGCAGGCGGTAGCCGCCGTGGACCACCTTGAGGGGTGGTGGCGTAGGATGGTCGTGGTGGGGTGTGTAGTTGTGTGTGTGCGTTTATGGCGATCGAGAGAGAGGAGGAAAGGTGGTGCGAGAGGGTGGTGTGGGCGGTGTGTGTGTGTAATCATCGCCGGAGAGCCGCCGCCGGTCGCCACCGGCGACCACCACTGCCGGAGATGGCAGTGGGTGGCGCGTGGTCGTGACCAGACCATAGTCACTGTAGAGCCCTTAAACCGTGACTTAATCGATTAAGCCGAATCGTTCAAACCGTTTCTTTTAAATCGTCATTTTATGTAAATTCTAAGTGTGCTGTCCAGTTTTCGTTTGATCATAACTTTTCCGTCGTAACTCCGTTTGAGCCGAAGCTGGCGCCCACGGTTCAAGTTCGGGGTCGGGCACGTTTTCCGTGTTTTAGCGGAAAACTGGTTCGGTCTCTAGCTGGGCGAAAAAGTGGTCGCAAGTTCAGTGATTCGTCATTTCATGTGAAAAATTCTGGAATCTGCCATTGCCTTGTGAAAGCCATAACTTTTTGTTCGTAACTCGTATCTGGGTGAGACCAGCGCCAAAAGTTCCCTTTTTGAGTCTATAAACGTTTCTGTGTTTTGTGCGAAGCCCAGTTCGGGACGTAGCATTGGTCAAAATGTCATTTTATACTGAAAGGTGCTGATTTTCGCTGTTCGGGGAACTGTTTTTGTAAAATCCATAATAAATGGTAGAAAAATCGTTAGTAGGCGTATAATATGTCCTTGGAACCCTAACTCATAGTACTTTCTGACCATGTAATAATATTGAGGATTTACTGGGTTTAAGGAGGTCGAAACAGGTCCCGAACAGACCTGTTTGGCGAGACCGGGAAGTAGTTTTAGTGACGGTTTAAGCGGGTGTCGTGTCGTAGGGTCCGGGTCTCGTATTGATACGTTTTAACGTGCGTTTAGGTGCTGGGAAGTGACCGTAATTGGGAAGCTTGAATTTGTATTGTTGAGCTAGGCGCGCATTCGAGGTGAGTTCTCTCACTATAACTAATGTCGGTTATTTTTACATTACGTTGTGTATGTATGTGGTAGTTCTATTTGCTTTTGATGCGGGGTTAAATAGTGGGGTGTCTAGTCGGACCTTTATTGTTGTGACTACGCGGGTGGCGTAGGAGTTCGGCGGGGCCGAGGGTCACATACGCGGGTGGCGTAGTAATTCGGTGGGACCGAAGGTTGTATACGCGGGTGGCGTAGTAATTCGGTGGGACCGAAGGTTGCATACGCGGGTGGCGTATGAACCCGGGGGTGTCGGGTTGCGTTTGAAACGATTGTCGTGTGGTCGGTGGGACCGACGTATGCCTATTAGGTGGGGTGGTGTGAGTATGCATGTTTATGATTTGTTCGTAGACTTGTATGCTGTTTATGTGCAATTATCTGTTTATGGTGATGTGGAAATAACTGTGTTACTTATGGTGTTGAATTCACTAAGCTTCGTGCTTACCCTTTCCCAATAAACTGTGGTTTAAGGTACGGGCGGCTCCAAGGCGTGACGAGTACACACTGGCGCGCGAGGAGAGCTGGTTGCCTTATGGTTTTTAATAATTAAACGTTTATTCCGCTGGTTGTTATTATGAAGATATTAATTATGAGTTTACAAACGAAACGTTGGGATCATTTAATGAGTTGTTATAAATGAAATGTTTATTTAAAAATTTAAATTTGCTTGTAATTTTTGGGACGTAACAACTTGGTATCAGAGCACAGCTTGAGTAAATCAAACGCACCTCGGTGTGTTTGGTCTCAAGTTGCGGCTGGGAAAATTTTCAAATTCTTTATTAAACCTTATTGGGAATAAAAGAAAAGGGTAAAAACCCGTTCGAGGAACGGTGATCGAGGGCGCAGTGTGTACAGTCAGCCGGAGCCGAATGGAAAGGTACAATGCTTAGTGTTTTATTGCTTTCTAGATCATAGAGTATGCATGCTAGATTGCCTGTTGTTGACACTATGCGGTATGTTGGACTGCTTGCTATTAGGAATTTATGCTAATTATGATAGGTTACTAAGTGGATACCCTCTAGGTTCTATGCAGTAAGAGACTTATAGCCTTAGAATATTCGATTTAGTTCTATTGCGCAGCTCTTGTTTGAGTCCAACCGTTCTAGGATAGAATCTTGTATTCGACTGTCTATTTGTTTTGCACTGCATGTAATCGGGTATTCGCGAGGCCACTCTTTATGATTAGTGGGGATTCGGTAGTAGCAAGGGTAGTGGTTGGGATGGAATTCCTAGGAAGCTAGGAAGAGTGAGTATATATTCCGGTGCGGGCATATGTGTGTAGTTGCGGCGAGAAGCTACTTGGACCCCTCGGGATGAGACTCGGAACGGGCGATGATAAGTGTGGAAGGTAGTAGTAGAGCTCCTACTACCGGAAGCACAGGATCAGTGCTCGAGTCGGGAAAGTCGCGAGGAATCCAAGGAGTTGAGCGTGAGTGTTGTTGGTGTGAGTTATTAGGTACTAATAACTCGTTGTATTTTCTTCTCTCTAGAATGGCCATCACAAGGAGGAACAACGATGTTGAACCGAATGCTAGTATTGAACTCACTATTGAGCAGATGCGTGAGTTGATCGCGGCTGAAGTAAAGCATGCTATTAGGGAGGCAATCCCCGAGATTATTACCGTCGTTCGTGATGAGGTAGTAATGATGTTGGAGACTGCTCGGGGACAAGGACTCGAGTTAGAGGGACATACTAAGAAGAGGAAAATGGCGCAGACCGTTGCATCAGAATCGGCGGTTCCAAAGAGAACAAGGTTCTCGGACTCGCTCTTGATCCAAGGGAGCGGTGGGTTTAAAACCAAGGATGGTAGCGGAAGGAGAAATGACAAATGCTTCCAGTGTGGCCAGGTGGGGCACTACGGTTGCGACTGCAGGGAACCACAAAGGGTCTATTTTAACTGCAACCAGATGGGTCACGTGAAGGCCAGCTGCCCGAATCTGAGGGCTACTGATGGGGATGAGGCACAGGCCACGTCCAAAACGGTGACTGGTACGTTCTTAGTTAACTCGGTGTCCACTGTGGCAATGTTTGATAGCGGGGCTACCCATTATTTCGTGCCTCACACTTTTATTGAGCGTTTGGGCCGTAGTATGGGACGGTTAGGCTGTTCACTTGTGCGTGAGGTTGATGATGTAATGTTTGTTTTAAGTAGACCATTTCGGGTCAAGAGGGAGGATTGTGCTAGAATCATAGGCTTTTGAGCCGACTTTGTTTTGAGAAAAAGCCGTAAGATGATTTGACGTGAATTCCAACTTGCCCTAAGAGGTTTAAATGTTCGGATGACGTTAGTGGATCGGAGAGATTTGGAGGAGTAGGAGTCGAGACGTAGAATGCCGACTGAGTCATGCACAAAGTTTGATTTTGAAATAGATTGCATTAACAAATTCTTGTGTTTCAAATCATTTTATGGATGATGTTTTGGAATTTTGGGAAATGTCCAGCACACACACATGATTTTGAAATATGGTTTTGAAAGTGTATGAAACCGTTTTATCACGGGAGTACAAGCTTTGTTAGAATTTGTCTCATTTCGTTATTTTTTTCAACGGTTCTTTCGGGTATGATGATATCCGTGTTTTGTGGTGTTTAAAATGTTGGGCAAGTGACTACGGCTTGTGACTTTAACATTGGAACTCCTCCACATATGTTAGAGTTGAAACGAAAAGTTACATTCCACGATGTCTGTAGAAAGCTATTTGAGTGATTCGGTTAAAATAAGTTTTGTTTTACGGCATGTTGAGTCGTGTGGGTTTAATTTCACGAGGTGCATATATTATTTGTTTATGTGACCATTTGGGGAAATCTTAAAAATCAATTTAAAGAACCCCACCTTTTGAGATTTTATGAGGTTTTAGTCGATATTTTCAAATGGTGGAAACGGATTGGTTTTTATCTTAAGTTTGAAACTTACACGAGACAGTTGTGTTTTAACAAAAATATATATTGGTAAACCGTTTTATCGTTTTGTATGACTAGCCGACGTGCGTAAGATTTGTTAGTGAACACTGTGCCACGACATTTTATATTGAAAAAGAGGAATTTTGGGGTCAAACGTCGTGGGACTGATTTTGAAACTATGTGCACGCTTTTGTTGCACCCGGTGTAAGGTCGAGCGGTTACTTTAAATACATGTCATTAGTCAATTCATACTAGAACCGTGACGGTTCATTTTCAAAGAAATTATTTATTTCGCTTACGTTTTGTGAGTAAATTAAGCTGCAATGAGATGATTTTCAACATGATTTTCATATGTGGGACGAGCGTGTCCATTTTTGCGTAACTACCGACCTGGTAATAGTGGTTTTATTTCTTACGGTCTTTTTGAAATGAAAAAAAAATCTTGACGTTGAAAACATTTTGTAAATGATTTTGTAAACCATTTGGGAAATGCGTTTTTTTTAAGTGTTATGTGTCATTTTGAGAATTTTAAGGGTGCGAGTCCTTTTGGAAAACTCTTTTGTTTAACCCGTGTTAAGTTTGGGACTAATGTTGATTTTAGAGTATTGCTTGCTTAGACTTTATTTAAACGCGTTTTTGACCGACTTATGGGTCTAGCAAGCGTGGAGCATTTTGCTCGGTTTTGACTTGGAGTTAGTCATGGGCTAATTGCCCGGTTTTAATGACTCGAGGTGGAGTCTTGTTGATGAATTGTTTTGTCGCACCGTTTGGCATTCATTACACGTCGAGTATTTACACGTTTGGGTGAGGGAGACAATCCGAGATAGGCACTTGTGGGTAGGATGTTTTACTTTGGATCCTTAGGCACGTTAGTCAGTCGCTGGTAGTGGTCGGTTGGGTATCTCGGGGTGAGGCCCCGGTGTTCAGGTGTTATAGCCTAGGCTTTCTAGTAGGTGCTAGGAGGATATAGTTGTGGGCACTTACCTGGGAGGTAATTCCGATGTGAGGGGCCCTGAGGCGTTACCTGAGAGGTAGGCGTCAGGGTGTATCCTCGGTTCAGATAATTTAGCTTTGTAGAGCGAGTGTGGGGGATACGTCGACGGTGGGAGGTTGGGTATTCCACGCGTGTTGGTAATGTAGGCCGGGTAGTATCGGTTAAGGGAATGACATACGTGTGTGTTAGTTGACTTGATTGTGGGGGATATCTAATTGTGTTAGTGTCTAGGATAATACCACGCTTATGTGATTTATTATAATCGGTTGGACCGATGTTCGGCGGGTGGCCGATGTTTGTTATTGTAATCGGTTGGACCGATGTTCGGCGGGTGGCCGATGTTTGTTATCGTAATCGGTTGGACCGATGTTCGGCGGGTGGCCGATGTTTATTATTGTAATCGGTTGGACCGATGTTCGGCGGGTGGCCGATGTTTGTCATGGTAATCGGTTGGACCGATGTTCGGCGGGTGGCCGATGTTTGTTATTGTAATCGGTTGGACCGATGTTCGGCGGGTGGCCGATGTTTGTTATTGTAATCGGTTGGACCGATGTTTGGCAGGGGGTCGATGTTTTGTTAATATAAGTTATTGAAAATCTTTGGAGTCTATTAGAATTCGTGGAAGTTAATCGACAGTTAAGGGTAGGAATGATCGTAGTCGAGTATCCTGTAGGGTATATTGGTGAGCACCATTAGAATGGTTAGGGCTTGAAAGTGGATTGAGATTGGGATATCATCAAATGCGAGAGAATTATTAGAAGCTGTTTGCGGACGTAGACTTCGGGGGCGAAGTCTAATCCAAGTGGGGGAGAGTTGTAAAGCCCGTGTCCCGGTATGTATATATATATTTTAATTAATTGCTTTAATATCGTTCTTTTAGCGAATCTTTACTAACGGGGTTAGCAAGTTTGACCAAATGCGTAATAAATTTTTTAAACCATTTTTAATTTGTGCCAAGTGATAAGTTTTAGAGGGGCTTAATGTGGCTTGTAGGTAAAATAGACATGGGTTTCGGCCCATGCACTCAAGGCCGAACCCCCCCCCCCCCCCATGCTTTCTCGTTTTTCTTTTCTTGTAATCCAAGCAAACCAAACAATCCCATAACCCTACAATCCTTTCTCCTCTTTTCCCTTGTGTGGTGCGGCCGTGAGAAAGAAACGAGAAGAGAGAGAGATAGAGAAGAACCGAGAGAAGGTTAGAGAGAGAGAGAGAATCGGCGGCGAGAAAGAGAGGAGTCGGGAGAGAGATCGCCGGAGGTGAAAGACGCCGGAGGAGGAGGCGCAGCCGCTGCAGTCGCCGGAAACCACTGCCGCCACCGTTATTCGTCGAGAGGTAAGCGTTAAGATCACGATTCTTTTTCTTGTTATAGTCGCCGGCGAAGTAGCCGCCGCCGTTGCCGCCGCACGCGGCCTTGGCCGCTGCAGGCGGTAGCCGCCGTGGACCACCTTGAGGGGTGGTGGCGTAGGATGGTCGTGGTGGGGTGTGTAGTTGTGTGTGTGCGTTTATGGCGATCGAGAGAGAGGAGGAAAGGTGGTGCGAGAGGGTGGTGTGGGCGGTGTGTGTGTGTAATCATCGCCGGAGAGCCGCCGCCGGTCGCCACCGGCGACCACCACTGCCGGAGATGGCAGTGGGTGGCGCGTGGTCGTGACCAGACCATAGTCACTGTAGAGCCCTTAAACCGTGACTTAATCGATTAAGCCGAATCGTTCAAACCGTTTCTTTTAAATCGTCATTTTATGTAAATTCTAAGTGTGCTGTCCAGTTTTCGTTTGATCATAACTTTTCCGTCGTAACTCCGTTTGAGCCGAAGCTGGCGCCCACGGTTCAAGTTCGGGGTCGGGCACGTTTTCCGTGTTTTAGCGGAAAACTGGTTCGGTCTCTAGCTGGGCGAAAAAGTGGTCGCAAGTTCAGTGATTCGTCATTTCATGTGAAAAATTCTGGAATCTGCCATTGCCTTGTGAAAGCCATAACTTTTTGCTCGTAACTCGTATCTGGGCGAGACCAGCGCCAAAAGTTCCCTTTTTGAGTCTATAAACTTTTCTGTGTTTTGTGCGAAGCCCAGTTCGGGACGTAGCATTGGTCAAAATGTCATTTTATACTGAAAGGTGCTGATTTTCGCTGTTCGGGGAACTGTTTTGTAAAATCCATAATAAATGGTAGAAAAATCGTTAGGAGGCGTATAATATGTCCTTGGAACCCTAACTCATAGTACTTTCTGACCATGTAATAATATTGAGGATTTACTGGGTTTAAGGAGGTCGAAACAGGTCCCGAACAGACCTGTTTGGCGAGACCGGGAAGTAGTTTTAGTGACGGTTTAAGCGGGTGTCGTGTCGTAGGGTCCGGGTCTCGTATTGATACGTTTTAACGTGCGTTTAGGTGCTGGGAAGTGACCGTAATTGGGAAGATTGAATTTGTATTGTTGAGCTAGGCGCGCATTCGAGGTGAGTTCTCTCACTATAACTAATGTCGGTTATTTTTACATTACGTTGTGTATGTATGTGGTAGTTCTATTTGCTTTTGATGCGGGGTTAAATAGTGGGGTGTCTAGTCGGACCTTTATTGTTGTGACTACGCGGGTGGCGTAGGAGTTCGGCGGGGCCGAGGGTCACATACGCGGGTGGCGTAGTAATTCGGTGGGACCGAAGGTTGTATACGCGGGTGGCGTAGTAATTCGGTGGGACCGAAGGTTGTATACGCATGTGGCGTATGAACCCGGGGGTGCCGGGTTGCGTTTGAAACGATTGTCGTGTGGTCGGTGGGACCGACGTATGCCTATTAGGTGGGGTGGTGTGAGTATGCATGTTTATGATTTGTTCGTAGACTTGTATGCTGTTTATGTGCGATTATCTGTTTATGGTGATGTGGAAATAACTGTGTTACTTATGGTGTTGAATTCACTAAGTTTCGTGCTTACCCTTTCCCAATAAACTGTGGTTTCAGGTACGGGCGGCTCCAAGGCGTGACGAGTACACACTGGCGCGCGAGGAGAGCTGGTTGCCTTATGGTTTTTAATAATTAAACGTTTATTCCGCTGGTTGTTATTATGAAGATATTAATTATGAGTTTACAAACGAAACGTTGGGATCATTTAATGAGTTGTTATAAATGAAATGTTTATTTAAAAATTTAAATTTGCTTGTAATTTTTGGGACGTTACAGATGATCAAAACAAAACAAACGCTAATAAAGTTTGAAAATGAGCAGTGATTGGATACACCCAAATATAATACACCATCATAAGATTCATTATAAACATCCTAACTTATAAACAAGATCATTAAACGAAATAACATCTGATTCGGTGAACCCCCAACATAACCCAAAAGAACAAACCCACCAAAAGAAACCCTAAATACATTCTTTGGTATCCCAAACCATTACAACCAAAAAAGACCAAAGATTCAGAACTTGGGTTTTATACTACATACATATAATACGAAACAAAATGAAGGGGTATCACCGATTGAACACAAGACTAAGGGATTTCGAACATGTCCACTGCCCTAGATGTACATGCATCGGATATTCCCTTGAGCTTGGCTTTCAGAGACTGATTATCGATGAAATGATTCATCGTATCCTCGACAGATTTCTCGTACTTCTCGCAAACATCTTTGTGCACCCTACGGAGTTGACTCTGATCCTTCTCCAAATCATGGATGTCTCGCAGAAGTCGTAGATGGTGTCGAATAAGCAGCTTAATGAAGGAAGTAGGGCAAACAGACCCTTCGAAGGTTGATGATGAATCTGCATTGAAAGACATTCTTGAGAAATTAAGGTTTTCTGAGATTGAGTTCTAATAGTGGATAGTGTGTGGGAGAAGAGATGAATATAAGGGGGTATATATTGGATATTTTGTGGTCATCATGGAGCACGATAAACGAAGGTAATAATTATAATGGGCGGCTATAATGTAGTAAGATAAGGGTTATAATCATTTTGGTGTATTGGAGTGGGTAACATAAAAAATAATAGACTACTATATAAATACGATTAATAAACAAACCAACATGCCTCATAAACTTTTTGAATGAAAAAACAATTCATATTAAAGTAATAAAATTCATTCCACATCATTCAGTGCTTCAATTACATGTTACTGTACCCTTTTTGTTCTGGATTTGGCATTTTTAGCTCTGGAAAAGGAATTAAGTTTTGTTTTACCCCTGTTTTACCCAAAGGTAAAATTCCTATACGTGCTTATAAAACCATAATAAACCAAAACAAAAACTCAAACTAGTCCATAAACATCATGCAACAATAACGAAAACATTCACGCATCGGGACAATTACGCGAGTCATGCCTTGATAACTGTCCACACTTCCTGCATACCCTCTTTGGTTGTTTCGCCTTTTTATTGCTTTTTCAAGACATCCAATTAGTCTATTACCTATGCCACAACCTTTGTTACGGACACCGGACGGGGGTAAGACCTACAAATTCTCAACATCCGAAACACCCATGAATTCTTGAATATTGGCAGTCCTCCGTTCACGATTGTTACGTCGCGGCGCTTCAATTACAATGCCATCCTTAAATTTCTCAAGCAATCCAACAAATGAGGATAGTGAATCCTTATCGCTCCTAATACGCTCCAAAATACCCTCTACCAACAACTGTGCATTCCCAATCATATTTTCAGATTCAGCATCCAATTCACCGTACCGGACTTTTGCAGGTAACCACTCAACTGGAACCAAATCATGTCGCCAACGTCTCATAATGTAGCGGTCAGGAATAACCTTTGCCTTCTCGTTCACTAAAACCTTCAAAGTATGACGACATAAAATGCCATTCCGAACAAAGAAATTACAACTGCAATCAACCGTGCCAGCATTCATATCGCGAACAACCTGTTGAATAATTTGTTAAACACCCATCATCATGATGATTAATTATAGACGGGATTTTTAAAATTATGTATAAATTACTTACAGTATGTCTTGATATCACCTCTCCTCCATCGTTTTCTTCCTTAACAGAAATAACCTTATTACCACCGACGTTCGAAGATCCATCCCACAAGCATTCGTACATTCCTTCACACAACTCTTTTTGGAACTCAAAAAAGATGGTACGCGTATAAACCTGAGCTGCATGTTCCTCAAGGCCACTAGGGGTAACAATACGTGGTACGGTAGATTTCGTCTTAACTTGTTCAGCAGCATTTTCAGCCCTTTGGGTTTCAATGGCGTTGTCAAAAGAACGTAGAAAAAGAACAAGGTCATGGAAGAAAGCATGGAACACATTAAAAAACGCATTAACACTCTCCGATCTCGAAGTGGTTTTCATTAAACCAGACATTGGGGCATCCTTAAAGTATGCATGTATCCATGAATCCCTAATATCAAACATATCTTGAAACCATGAATCATCTGCCAAATCATACTTTTCCATCATCTCCCCCCACTTTAACTCAAACACAGCAGGGTCCAAATTCACATCCCAAACGAGATTGTTAAAATCAGCAACAAAAGACGTTTTATGTTTCAGGTACACGCTAATCTACATAATATAAATACCAAATTTAGCTTACAAATCATATATATGCTAAAATGTTTTGGTCAGATTATAAAAAGTTAAAATAAAATATTATGAATACAAATGTACCTTCCCTTCAACCTTCTTGGTGATGTGCCACATGCATAAACGATGCTTGCTATCATGAATGGTTTGCTTCATTGCAAGACACTGGTCAGTTATTACAAATAACGGTTGACGACCATGAGCTTTAAGAAACGCCTTAAGGATCCACTTGTAATTTTCAGCGTTTTCTCCTGCTATCAGAGTAGCTCCCACAACAATGGTTTTTTTATGGTTGTCAATAGCAACAAAAGGCATAAAACTCATTGCATGACTGTCATATGAAAAAAAAATTAATCGACTAATCATTTGATTAAAAATGGCATCATAACTAAATACTCACACGTTGGTTCGAAATGTAGCATCGAATGATATTACGTCGCCAAATTCCTTATAATTCAATCTTGCAGTTTCGTCGGCCCAAAAAATCGCATGTAACTCGTTATCTTGACACTGGAAGACGAAGGAAGATCCCCTTGCCCTCATGACACACAAGAAGGAAAAGCAAGCTCAACGCAGTTCGTATCGAGAAGAAGCGCCAAGTGAATCTGAACACGAAGATGACGAACCAGAAAGTGATTCTGATCCCGAACTTGACAGTATCACGAAGACGACGGGTTTGTCTTTCATCCTACAGCGATTAAAGTGCCTACAGCGATCAAAGCCCCTGCGCTTAAAAGGGTTTCCATAAACGAACCAGGGGAGGGGACCAAGGTGAAATCCCCAGCAAAGACGACTACAAAAGAAAAACAAAAGGGTCTCGCTACTGACAACTTAGCTATTCTTCTTAAAAAGCCAGTTTGTCAGGTATGTTATTTTTTATTCCCATACACTATATCCCTCCTCTATCCCTTCTCAATCTCAACCCTTCTCATTCTTAAACCTCTAAACACTTAGCTCTATTTTCTCTATCTCTTTTTCCTCAAGTGATCTAACTCCATCGATCATTTTGTTTCAGCTAGTCCTCTCCCCTGCTTGAGGCTATCACTGAAGCTCATCAACAGCAAATACTCCCAGCTCTCCTAGGTGATGAACAAATAATTCCAGTCTCTGCTCTGGAAGAGACTGAAGCTCAAGCTGAAGAAGAAGAACTTCTCTCACATCCTAGAAGACCTTCCTTGGTTCCTCAAAAGCTAAGTAAAGATGAACAAAGAAAGAGAGCAGCGGTGATTCAAAGACTCGAAAGTCAGCGTTTGGTTCCTGCTCATCTCGAATGCTTAACTCCCAGGAAAATTGCTAAAGCCCTAAAATCAGAAAAGATCCTCACTGAGAAACAAAAGGCTGAGCTTAGTGACAAAAGTTATGCTCTTGAACTAGACCAACGATCAGTGTAGGATCCACAACTAAAGAAGTTTTCCCTGGAAGTTCAGCAAAAGTTACTGAAAGATGCGCAGAAGATCAGTCAAGAGAAAACCAAGGTCAGTGACCCCACATTGGCCTGGTGTAGAAAAAAGTGCCAATACAGAAGCCATGGATCAACGATAAGCGCTATGAACATACGAGGGAAATTACTCAACAAGGTATCGATTGTTGATGTCCAGATAGTCAGAGAAAATGGCTACAAAAGAACCTGCTACATGTCAGACCTGGACAAACTCGGTTTCCCTGAATGGTTGGAAATGAGAATCGCAATTCAGCGATACCGCTTAACTTTCAAGTCCTATGTTGAAAAAGCCATAAACAGGCTGATCGACATGGTAACCTCAAAGGTTGATCTTCCACCTCCTCCACCAATTCAGAAGAAACGAGCTGCTCCAAAGAAGAAGACTCCTTCATCTTCAGGCCCGGCAATAAGAAACGAGACAGGGATCGAATTCTCTCGTGAAGCAGTTCTTGGTCCTAATCCTGATCTATCTAACCTCGACATCTCCTTACCTCAAGCTGAAGACTTCATCCCTGGTAAAGTTCTCAATGATCCATACGACATATTTTTCTATGATTTTACTGGTCGCAAATGCTTTCAACGTATCTCTGAGTTATACAAAGCTCCCATCGAACAACTCAGAGATCTACTCTATTGGTGCGACTACAGAGGTGACCTTCTCGGATCATTCCTGAAGCCCTTAATCTATCGCGAAGCAAAAGCTAGAAGGGATCAGGGAGTCACAGTCCCTGATTGGATGATTCCAGAGACTGATACTCTTGATGAACTTCTTGTCAAGAAAGAACATGAGTAGCAGATAGGATCATCTTTTGTATTCTTCTATCTTATCAACTTATATCTTTTTGTACTTGTAATTATTTTTTATTATACTTGTAATTTTTCCACTTCCCTTGTAATCTTATACGAAGTTAATGAATTTTTTTAATGAAAGTACTTTACTCCATCAGTACTAAGAAAAGATCCCTGAAAAACAGAAAATGGGACAAGTATTTTATGAGTCCTTTTTATCCTTATGTTTTTAACTTACCAATTTTCTTTTATTGCTATGTCATCATCAAATAGGGGGAGATTGTTGATCCAAACCCTCAGTGATTTGATAATGACCCTGAGAAACACTTAGTGAAAATTGTAAGTAAACATATGTATTAATGTTTTGCCATCTATGAAAAATATACTAAGTCTGTTTAGTATTGTTGATGGAAAACATGCGCTTTAAATTAGTACTTCAGCGAACACTGTACATCAGTGAGCCCTGAGCCTGTTCAGCCTCATTGATGATCGCTGAATGTTTATCATGTAATTGTTTACTTATGATCCCTGAAGACAAGATTCACGTCAACCAAGTTCAAAGCTGAAATCGAAGACCAAGCTGAAGAACAAGTGACTAAGTCTACTAATGACCTGAGACGAACATCAGCGAAGACAAGACTGGTCCATCTCACGCGAAGTTTCAAGTAGAAGACTTCAGCGAACGTTGAACTTTATCATTCGCTGATAAAGAATCATTCAGCGAGCGCTGATCATGAAGCCTGTTCTACAAGCAACTTTTGTCTTATCTCCTTGCACGCCTCCATATGATTTTGTCAGAATGGACATCCCTTTGTTCCAGAATCGTACAACCAACTCTGCAACTACACTGTTCATCATGCGGCCACTAGGATGCTTGCTAAAGTCAATACATACAATCAACCAGAGGCTGCCACGTGTAAAGGTGTACTTTCTTCCATTAAATGCATGTAGTATAAATAGAGAACCCTACTTCATTCGTGAAGTGTATTGGCTCTTCTCTCGCTGAAACTCTTTGTGCAAGAAAAATTTCTTTAGTTTTCTTATCTTCTATTTCTCTATATTTCTAGTGTAAGAAATTTGTGTGTTTTCATAGTTTGTTTAGATTAGGTTTTCGACTTGATCTTATTCCGCAACAAACTGTAGATTGTTTTATTATATCAATAAACAATTTAGAAAGATAAAAATATGTGTTTGTATTCAACCCCCCCCCCCCCTTCTACAAACTTGTATAACCTTCGGGACCAACAATATATATATATATGGTTGTGAATTGTATGCAAAATGATTTAATCAAATAAATGATAGGATTTCGGATTTTATCATATCTTGGAGGTATGTGTTTGTATATGTGACACTTAAATGCATTTTATTGTATTAGTGACCTTTATTGTTGGTCAATTGTATTGTTGAGCCTTTGGCTCGTGTTTGACTTTAAGTGAGTCTTGGGGACTTTGGTCTAATATGAATTACTCTATGTCGACTTTTGAGATTATATGCATTTGGGTCATATCTATTATTTAATTACACGTGTTAAAGATGTTGGACATTTTTTTGTGGGTCATGTAATTGTTTGACTATATTTGTATTGGATGCATAACATATGAGTCGGTCTTGTTTATGAGGTTGCATGAGTAATGCAGGGTTGGACTCCGGGACCCATGTTTATGACCTTAAACGTTTCAAGTAGGAACTATGAGGGTTGAGTCCGGAGGTGCTACCTTGGATGAAGGCACTAGGACCTTCGTCGCTTTAAAGGTAATGCCTTGGAGGTAGTCCTAAGCGTGTCGGGCCTAGTTGTGAAATTCGTGGGAATAGACACTAAGGTCAACCGTCTCTTGAGGTGAAACTTGTAAAGAAGTCGTAGGAACCCTTGGACATCTAGTCGTGAGGCGTTAACGTTGTACGAGTGGTATACTTACGTGTTTTCTCCACCCTCAATGGATACGGGTCTCCCCCGTTGTTGTCAATATTATATTGAGTCTTGTGATATGCATGTTTTAATTACCGTAAGCCTTGTGCGAGTAATTACAAGTAATGACTTTAATATTGGAACCCCTCCACGTATATTAAGGTTTGCTTGAATGACTACTTCCATGCTTAGGTATTTGGACTTTATTTATAATTACGCTTTACGTGGGTTGTCGAGTCGGTCACATGCTTCGGGAACGTATTATATGTATTTGGATTGTTTTCCATGTTCTTATGGGTGTCGTATTATTTGTTCTCCTTGTTGGGACATCTCAAATGATAGAGTTTTATTCACGTCCACCTTATTTGGAAACTTAATATTTATTCATGCTCAAATGTGTTTTAGATCTAAATCCATTATTGACGAATGTTTCAATTTGGAGTTTTTGGCACGAGTTTTGTGTGCGTTGGAAAATGGATTGTTCACATACTTAAATATAATTCTTTTTGGAAAATCATTGATTTTGAGTGTACTCATTTGGTTTAATGAACTATTTTAATCATGATAAAAACTCTTCAACTCACTAAGCGTTAGGCTAACCTTTTTATTTGTCGGCATGTGCAACGGGTTCCAGTTGGGTATTATTTCTAGTGACACTGTGAAGAGTTGAGAGCTAGATATGAGTTCAAGAAGTAAGTGGTTTGGTGAAGTTTTTCGCGTTTTGGGAATAGCAACCTTGTAATGAGTTGAGTAGCACCCGGCCTTTTATATCTTGGTGTAAGACTTAGGATATTGAATTATTGAAGTTGTTACGATTTTATTTTCAAGGTATTTCTAAGAGTGGTTTGTATAAGGAATTTTGTCCTTCTTTGATGTTAAATCAAAGTTTTTGTTTAGTTTCTCTTTCCAAATTTGAGGGTGTTACAAGTTGTTATCAGAGCTGAAGTTTGAGAAATTTAGGTGTTGATTTTTGGATACCTAGACCCAAGCTAGTGTTCTATTAAGTGAATGAGAGTGAAATTACACCATTAGGCACTTTAAGATAGAATATTTTGAGGTTGATAGAGTCACTAGAAACGAAAATCGCGTCTAGTGTAGCAAGGATGATCATGTACGGTACGTTCATAATTGCACCTGGCCATTATTATGGTGAACCTACAAGTTACACGTGATTAATTGGACGACTCTGATGTGATGACCATTGGGGTAGTGAGGAAGCTTCTAAGCGAGTAGCCGTTAGAAGAGGTTAATGATTTTAGCATTTTCCATTTGGAGTGGCTGTAAGCATAGTGATTGCATTCAGTGGGCCGTTTCGGGTCGAAATTGATGGTCGGATTAGGACCATAGGCTTATTGAATCGACTTTAATTCGGGAAGAAATTGTAAGGTTAACCGATGTAACTTTCAATCTTTCCTTAAGATGTTTGAGCATCCAGATGATGATAATGTGACCAGAGGAATCTGTTGAGTGTGGCTTTGCGACGTTAAGTGCCGACTAAATTCATGCACGAAATTTATTTTTAAAACTAAATTGTATCGATTGTTTCTTGTGTTTGAAATTGTCATGTGGGTTGTATTAAGAAATCTTGGGAAAACGTTTAGAACACACAAGATTTTAAAACATGCAAGAAGTTATTTTATCGTGGGTGATGGCAACCTCTGCCAAGACTTTCTTTATCTTCGTTATTGTCTAACGTTACTCTCGGATACTGTGATATCCACATTTTCATGTTGTTTAGAGTCTTAGACAAGTAACCGTGATTCATGACTATAACATTGGATCTCCTCCACATATGTTGAGGTTTGGATGGAGAGTTACCTTCCATTATTTTGGTGTTTGAGCTTTATTGGGATATTTGTTAAATGCGAGTTTTGCTGAAAAGCGTTACTTTATATTGTATTGCAACAAGTGGGAAATTTTTGGAATTATGGACTTTTAGTCATAACTATGTTTTATGCAATCTGATATTTGGAAACGAAAGTTTTGGCACCAATTGGTTTACCGAATACCATTGAGTTTATGGAAGTTTTGTTGAAGTATTTTGGAGTTTTGTTTTACAAGGTTGGTGTCGCGTGAGTGCCACTTTGTAATGTGCATACTTGAATTATTGTGTGTGTTGATCTATAGGTTTTATGGAGTATTGTGTCTCATGCGAGTATTGTTGAGAAATATTACCTTATGTCGTATTGCACCAAAAAAGAGCGGTTTTGGAGTTTTGATGTCGCATGGTTCCTCCTTTCAGAGTTGAGGTGGCATATTTTGTTGCAACTTTTTTAGCGTACAAATTGAACTGTATGTGGCGTGAGTAATACATATAAGAGTATCATGATAGCTTATCTAAATGAATTGCTTTATGCACTTTTGGTTAATTGGTTCTTTTGTTATCATTTCACGCAAATGTACTATGTTGATTTATTGGTATGCATAACATTGTAGCCACTATTTTTGAAGCATTAATATGCATCGTTTGTACGGTTCAAAATTTGAAGTTGATTTAAATTCTTTTAAGTGTCAACCAAATTACATGCACTTACTATTTTCCTATATTTTGAGAAAATACATAAATGTGTGTGCGAGTCTTATCGAAAAGTTTTACTTATATTTCATTGTATGTCAGTATGTCTAAATGAGAAAATTTTGAAATTTGATTTAATGAATTTTCCCCTTTGAAAATTCAATAAGAGTTGTCCGTTACATGTTATGTTATTTCAGAAAGACTACTGGGAGAGTGTTACAAATTTGCATGCATATTATGATTTGAAATTTCTTCACGATGTTTTGACCGCTATTTTCGAATGATGAAAACATACTATTATTTGGCTTTGAACTTGGAACAAACAAAAATCATTTTATATTTTAACCAAAGCGTATATATGGATCGTTTCACCATTTTTGCAAAATGAACTAACACATGTAACTCTTTTTGGTGATTTTTATTCCATGTCATTTTTGGGCTAAAGAATAAAATTTTGAAGTTGAAGTCTTGTAATTTTTCTTGTTGAAGTTTTGTACAACATTTTGTGGCACACTATTTCAAGGCAGGAAGTTACTTTACATTTATAACGTAAATAAATTCATGCTAGGTTCATAGCGGTTCATTTTAAAATTTTGTTAAGCCTATTTTTGCGCTTGTTAGTAACTCGAGTAGTGAGCAAGTAAATTTCAAAATGTTTTTCATATGTGGGACGAGTGTGTCCATTTTGCACAACTACCGGGTAAGAAGTAGTAGATTTTTACGTGTACTATAGATTTTGTTTTAGAAATGCAGCAGTGTACTATAGATTGATATGAAAACCTTCGTGTTGAAAATTTCTAAAAAAGTTACGACTGGCATAATTGTGAGTCTGTCACTTAAAAACTTTGAACTCATTAGGCTTGGGAAAGTTAAGCAACCCCGGTTAAAGGTGATGGCGTATAGAATCATATCGGTGGGAGGATGGGTGTTCCGACGTGTATTAGTACTGTAAGTCGACTGGTACCATTTGCAAGGTCGACGTATTCTTGTTTGTAATGAAAGTGTTAAAGTACTATGTGTTGGAATCAAGCAGTCTGTTTAGTTATGTGCTTAAACTGCATTTTATGCTTAATGCTTGGTAGTGTCAAGGGCTTGTCTTGACCTACTATAAATAGCATGCCATTATGTCATTCATGTAACTTGGCCTCATTTGAGAATCTTGTAACTCTTACTTTGGAATATATGGATGACAAGTTTTCTCTCTCTAGATTTGTTCTTTGATTTCATATTCTCTCACTAGAGTTTGTGACATTATCATTTGGTATCAGAGCTACACAGATTTTTCAGACACAATTCAGATCAAAACATGGCAGATTATTGAAGATTTTTGCATTTTTCTTGAAGTTTTCGCAAACTTTCTGATCAGATTCGGATTCTTCTGGTTTTAAGGATTTTGGACAGAATTTTGCTTGGAATTGATTCGATTTGTGATTTAGAACACTTTCTATTCAAGGATTATAGCCTAATTTACTGTGGATTTAGAGAATTTGAGGGATTTGTGATCTTGAGTTCGAAAAAAACATCTTGTTACTTTCGTGAATCAAAAGGTTCTTCATTTCAGGTTTTTTGAGATTACAATCAACTACAAAGTTGTTCGTAATCATTTTTCGAACTAGACTGCAATTTTTCACATCAAAAGTCCAAGAATTGAAAAAGTTATGGCCAAAATTCAGAAATTTGCGAAGTTTTCGCAAGATCTATAAAGTTTCCGCAAGTTCGTATTGTTTTCGCAAAACTCATAGAATTTTTCGCAAAGTTCTAAGAGTTCATTTCAGAAGTTTTCGCAAGGGGCTGTTCCGTGAAGTTAAGTTTTCGCAACCCTCTGTTGCGAAAAGTGTTGGTTTTCGCAAGTAAAGGACCCGAGAAGTTTTCTTTTCGCAAGCGAAGGACCCGAAAACTTTTGTCTCTCAAAGTTTTCGAAAGGCGTTGAACCCGAGAACCAGAGTTTTTTGCAACCTTCTCATCCGTGAACTTTAGTTTTCGCAAGTGGTTGTCTGCGAAAAGTTTGTCCTGCGAAAATTTTTTATTAAGGCTACGAAAACTGTAACACCTCGAAAAATCCATAAATATTTATATATTTATTTGGTAAAATGTTTAAGATAATGGTATGACTTTATTATAAACATTATGTCAAAAAGGATCAAAAACAAGAATTGCTAAAGTTGTAATTCGATTGTGAAATGGTGAAACTTTGAGGTTAGTTTTGTAAATTGGCTATAATTAAGGGGTAATTGGTAATTTAATGGAATTGAGGTATAAACCTCTGAGTCGGCTGAGGAATTGAGATTTATCTCAATTTCCTTGTGGTGAAGTCGGTTCCAGAAGAAAGAAACAGGGAGAGAAAAAGAAGTAAGTAAGCTAACTTTATTTGGTAAGGAATTCATGGTGTGTTTGATGAATCCTTTTCAAATTGATGATAATGTGTTATTGTAATTAGGATATCGATTCCGTAGCCAGAAAAGATTGAAGGTGAATCTTTGGAATTGCAATCTGTATTCAAGTTTGTAACCCAGGTGAGTTCATCTCTTTCTAAATGATTTTATTTGAAATTGAATGAGATATTTGGTAGCAAACTATCTAAATGACCCGATAAACATGTATTGAAATGAAATCGACCAAGAAATTGCATTTAGATGAGTTTTTAGAGTAAAATTGACGTGTCAATCAAAGTCCCGTTATCGAAGATCCGGAATGGGATCCGGATTTGATGAGATCCGGAATGGGATCCGGATTTGATGAGATCCGGAATGGGATCCGGATTTGATGAGATCCAGAATGGGATCCGGATTTGGCGAGATCCGGTATTGGATCCGGATTTGATGAAATCCGGAATAGGATCCGGATTTGACGAGATCCGGTATTGGATCCGGACTTGGTGAGACCCGGTATGAGATCCGGATTCGGCGAGTCCCGGTATTGGGGTCCGGTTTCGATGAAGATCCGGTTTAGGACCCGGTTTCAAGTTAGGATCCGGTTTCGATTTGAGTTCCGGTCTCAATATTAAGTTCCGGTTCCGGACAGTTCCGGACTTGGTATTGGATTCCGGATGGTACCGGACTTTGAGTCCGGAATGCTTTTCCGGATGAGTTTTTGGGTAGTTCCGGATTTGGGTTCCGGATAAGGTGTCTTTCCGGATATAATTACAGATGCGTTATCTGGTTAAGCTTTACTACAAAAATTCTCGGGGCGCTGCCCCTTGACCCCATCCACTAACCGGGTAGCGGAACCCCCGTGCTAAGTCGCCGAAGGGGGGACATTTGAGGATAAGGATACGATAGGTTATCTAGTATTCTTAGAGTTGAGAATATGATACGAGATGTGGCATGATATGTTGTTATGCATATACGCTAGTAAGTGTAATGGATCCGTAGTCACTGGCAGTATTTGTAGCGTGGAATAGGCATAAAGTAACTTGTAATTCCTATTGACCTGAAATGAGGAATAGGCATAAAGTAACTTGTAATTCCTATTTCGTAAGGTGATGAGAAATGAGGAATAGGCATAAAGTAAATTGTAATTCCCATTTCGTGTTGTAAGTAGAAATCTGGGAATAGGCATAAAGTAAATTGTAATTCCTGATTTCTATGGGAAGATAAGAGATAGGCATAAAGTAAATTGTAATCTCTACTCCCACTTAAAGAAATAGGCATAAAGTAAATTGTAATTTCTTGGACATGTACGATAATCTAGAATCTATAATGATTCGTAGTAGGCTCTCGAATGTGATGTTATGACTTTCTGAATGTTAGTCATACTCATAGAATCGGGTATGTTCCCGTCATGGTAAGATGTGTAGACGTACGGTAAGAATGATGGCAAACCAGGTTTGTTTATACACTTTGATTACTTGAATTTCCAAAGCAGATAAAGTTTTAATTTGAAAATGGATGTTCTCACTAGGCGTAAGCCTAATCGTTTCAAATTAAATTTTCTTACCAGGTACGAGCTCGGGGAAGTAATGGGAAGAGGGACGAGTGTTTTTGGTATTCAACTTTTGGTGCTAAGTGGAGAAGTTAGCATATGCGAGGATGCTTTTGATGAATGGCCTAGACAACCAATTTAATCTAATCATAGTTGTCAGGATTAGATTAATAGGTTGTTTTGATAATTCAAAAATGTGTATATGAACCCTCACAGTTAATTCTCCGCTTATGTATAAAAGTTTAGATGAAATGATGATGTACTCTGACAAATGTTAAGGTTTAATTTTACCCCATTTTTTGGGATGTTTCAAAAACTTTTGTCCCTCAGTTGTCTACGAAAACTTTTGTATCCCTGTTGTCTGTGAAAACCTTTTCTACAAGCTGCCTGCGAAAAGTTTTTGCCTTGTTCAATTTCAGTGTAAATTTTTGCACTGAGGTGTCTGGATTTCTGGAACGATCATATTCTAGTGTTTGAATATTTCTGCAATCATGTCTAGAGAAATGTTGAGTATGGGATCTAAGTCAAAGCCACCGGTTCTACAAATCGATGAGTATCCGCAATGGAAAAAGCGGATGACTCGGTTTCTCAACAATCAGAACAAGGACTTGATGACTTCTATCATAAAAGGTCCTCATAGGCCACACATCATTGTTCCTTATGTTCCCGCTACTGAAACAACTTCCTTTGTTCCCAAAAGGATTGTCTACAAAGCATATCGTCATTTTAATGATCAAGACAAACTTCAGATTGCAATTGATGAGCAAGCATTGACGTATTTGACTATGGCTATTCCTAATGACATCTACAACCGTGTAGATAGTAGAGATTCTGCGAAAGAGATCTGGGAGGAGTTGGAGATGCAGTTAGAGGGGTAACAGAAATTTTTACGGACAAAGAGGAATCAAAGTATCAACGCCTATGAAGGATTTAAGGCGAGAGATGGTGAAGCATTGCAAGATTCGTATAATCGCTACAACATAATTCTCAACGACCTACGACGGAACGGAGTCATCAAAACAGATCAGAAATAAACTACAAGTTTGTCAATAATTTGTTGCCTGAATGGGATACCTACTCAGTCCAGCTACAGAGATGTCAAGGGACATGGATGACGAAAAGTTAAATGACATCTTTAGTATTCTTAACCAGCATGAAGACAAGGTTAAAGAGCTTAAGGACAAACAAAAGAAAATGGACGAGTCCTTAGCTTTGATTTCTGAACATAAGAAGACTGGGTCAAATAAACCGAAGGCACTGATTTCTGAGTTTGTGGATTATGAGAAGAGTTCTGATGAAGAGGAGAGAGAATCAGGTGACGAGCTTTGTGATTTTGCAGAAAAGTTGGCCTTGTTAACAAATAGATTTAACAAGAGATTTGGAAAGAAAAAGTTCTATCCTAAGTCCAAATCAGATACATACAAGGCTGACAAGTATAAGAGTTTTGAAAAGAGAAAGGAGGAGAAAGAAGAGAAGAAGGAAGAGAAAGAAGAGAGGAAAGAGGACAACAACTGTTTTAATCGCGGAATGTCAGGTCATTACGCAAGGGATTGCAAAGCCAAGAAGGTGAAGAACTACGAGTATTACCAACGGAAGGCACAGTTGGTAAAGGCTAAGGAAAGTGGTAAAGCTATGATGGTTGAAGAAGAAATCTAGCTAGAGGATTCTTCAGATGAAGAGGAAGCTCACTTCACCGAAGTAAAATACAATCTGATGGCCAATGTTAATGAAGATGATCTGGAATCCGAGGTACATTCTCTTTCTGATACTTCTGATTTATCTGAACATTTTGATTAATTTGAGAATAATTCTGAAAGTGAAGAAATGATTAATCTGATATCCGAACTCAATTTGATGAAAGAAGAATTTGAAAAGATGAAAAGAAATTTCAATGTTGAAAAGAGTTCACTTCAAAGATATCCACATGATGCAATTCTTTACAAATGTTTAGCTGAAGACAAAGAAAAGGAAAAAGAGGTAGTTAAAGTCAAAAATCAGGAGCTTGAAACCAAAATTTCTAAGATGAAAAAGAAACTTAGTGTAATTAAGGATGAAAACATTGATCTAAATTTTAAGTTTCAAGTTGTATTTGAAGACAGAACTGAGGCTTATGCCAAGATTAAACAGTTAGAAGATTTAAATTTTAAAAGAGGACAAACAAAGCAGAATTTAAAATTATTGACTAGTAACCCAAAAGACACTCGATTTTATAATCCTAAAATGGGTCTAGGTCTTTCTGAGGTTGAGGTATTAAAGAAGGCACCCAAAAGTTAATACAAATTTGATAAATTGGGTGACGGTTTGCAAGAAACAATTTTAAAAGAAATACCTCCAATCTCACCGTTGGTCCCGAAGGGCTATACAAGTTTGTAGAAGGGGGGGGGGGTTGAATACAAACACACATATTTTACTTTTCTAAATTGTTTATTGATAAATCATTAACAATTTACAGCTTGTTGCGGAACAAGATTAAGGATAAACCTAAATCTAAACAAGTTGGAACACTAAGTTTCTTGCACTAAGAAAGAGAAGGAAATTACTAATAATAACCTATCTCAAGATAAGAAAGATGACTTGACCAGAGTTAGCAAGTGACTCGTCCAGAGTTTTACTTCTTATATACTGCATGCATTTAATGCATGGCAGTTTACACTTTACACGTGGCAGCAGCTCATTGGTTGTATGTCATTGACCTTTGTAGACAACCTTAGTAGCCGCATGTTTGAACAGTGTAGTATCAGAGTGGTTGTACGATTTCAGACAATAAGGAGGTTCTTTTCTGACATATCGTACGGAGTCGTGCAAGGGTGGTTAAGACAAAAGTACTTTGTACGGAGGACTTCATGATCAGCTTTCGTTGAATCAGAGCTTTAACATTGTTAATCAGCGAATGATAAAGTTCAGCGATAGCTGAAGTCTTGTACTTGATACTTCACGTTGAGTGGACAAATCTGAGTCTTCGCTGATCCACATCAGTTCATTAGGAGACTTGTCGCTGGTTCTTGAGCTTGATCTTCGATTTCAGCGTAGAACCTATGTTGACGTGAAACTTGTCTTCAGGGATCATAAGTAAACAACTAACTTATCAGCGATCACCATAAGGACTGAACAGGCTCAGAGCATTATGATGAACAGTGTTCGCTGAATGTTTAATCTAAAGAACGAGAGTTCGTATCAGCGGTACTGTAAGGTCTTAGTACTTATCAGCGATAGTGAAACTCTAATATATTGTTTACTTACAATTTTCACTAAGTAGTTAAGAGAGGGTCATTATCAAATCACTGAGGGTTTGGATCAACAATCTCCCCCTATTTGATTATGACATAGCAACAGAGAAAATTGCTATTTAATGAAAACATAAGGATAAAAAGAACTCATAAAATATTTGTCCCTTTTACTGTTTTCTGGGATCTTTTCTGTACTGATGGAGTAAAGTACTTTCGCTGAAATCTTTCTTTAAACTTCGTATCAGATTACAAAGGGAAGTGGAAAGATTATAAGTACAAGCGAAATAAATTACAAGTACAAAAGAATAACTGATAAAATAGAAGAATAAGGCGATCCTATCAGCTTATAGAGGTTCTTCCTTAATGAGAAGTTCATCAAGGGTCTTTGATGTGGGAATCATCCAGTCAGGAACCGTTAATCCTTTATTCTTTTTGTTCAGAGCTTCTTCAAAAATCAAGGGTTTAAGATGTCGTGCCTGAATGTCGCGTTTGAATTACACCAGTAGATGAGATCTTTCAGCTGTTCGATGGGAGTGATGGGAAGCTCAGAGATACGTTGAAAACGTTTTCGTCCACTATAGTCAATAAAGAATATCCCATAGGGTTTGCTTATGACTTTCCCAGGGATGAAAGTCTCATCAGGAGGAAGAGATGTGTCAAGTGCGGAAAGGTCAGGTTCTGGACTAAGAACTTCAGCACGAGAAAAACCAATACATGTTTCGTTCCGTATAAGAGGACCTGAGTTTGAAGATTTAGACTTTTTCTTTGCAGAGGCCCTTCTTTTCTAATTTGCGAGAGGAGGGGGAGGAGGAATATCTACACAAGAAGATACTAAGTCGATCTGTTGATTTATCAGCTTTTCAAAATGATCCTTGTACTTAGATTGAGACTTCTGGATGGCTAATCTGATCTCCAACCATTCAGAGAGACCGTACTTCGTGATGGCTTCAGCATAGACTTTTTCGTACTGTCCGTTCTCACTGAATATCTCGATTTCAGCGATTGAAACTTTGAGGGTTGATTTTCCAGTGATATGTACCTTGTTGATTCTGGCAGGTCGATATCTGAAGTGTACCTTTTCTTTGCACCAGATTAAGGTAGATTGAGACACAGTTCTCTTTTCTTCTACGATCTTCTTGCCGTCTTCCCATAGCTGACGTTGGACTTGAATGGGAATTCGTTTCAGCTTGGGGTCTTCGACTGATTCTTGAGTAAGCTGGATGGCGAGTTCTCTGTCTTTTACTTCAGCTTCCCTTCTTTCAGCGAGTAGACGTTCAGCTCTGAGGTGATCCTTGTATTCCTTTTGTGAAAGTCTGAACTTTGGAGGAATAGAAGGAAGTTGATCACGCTTCAGGATGATTCGCTGATCATTGCATCTCTCTTTTCGTGATCCTCTTCACTTAGCTTTTGAGGAGCCAAGGAAGGTCTGTTTTTGTGAGAGGGTAGTTGTTCTTCAGGTTCATCAGTCTCAGAGATCAAATCCAAGACCGGGATTATTTCTTCACCGTTGGGAGCTGGGATTATTGTTGTTGAAGTCGCAGTTGTAGAAACTTCAGCGATATCCTCAAACAGGGGAGAGGACTAGCTGAAACACAGCGATCTTACGAATAAGAACTTGGGTAGAATAGAGAAAAGATATGGGTTTAAGTGTATAGGCTTTTTGTGGAGAGTAGAGCTGATAATGTGTATAGATAGAGGAGGGATGCAGTGTAAGGAAGTAAGATGTAGTGTACTTGACAAACTGGGTTTTGAAGCAAGATCATCAGATTTTCATTGTCTTCAGCGACACCTTTTCCTTTGCCCTTGTCAGCTTCAGACGTTGAAGGCTTTGTCTTGGTCCGCTCCCCTGAAGGTTCGTTTATCAAGATCCCTTTGTCTTGGTCCGCTCCCCTTGACGATAAAGGAGTCGTCATCATTATCATCATCGTCATCATCACCCTTATCACTGGATGATGGTTCATCGTCAGAGAGGTCGACGACTTCTTCATCTTCAGCTTCAGATTCAGATTCTTCAGCAGCTTCTTCGAGTTGCCCCCCCTCAGATACAGAGGTAAGCTTCTCGGTTCCCTCAGGGTTTTCATTTGTCTTCTTCCCCTCTTCAGTAAGGGAAAGGTCTTCAGTCTTCTCCCCCTCGATAGATTCATCATGGGGAAGGTCTTTAGTCTTCTCCCCCCCTTCCTCATGATGAGTGGGGGAGGAATGTGATGACTCAGCAGATGGTGTTGGTTCCCTGTCTTCTTGGCCAGGGATCCCGATATAGTTTTCAATCGCTGCTACTCTGTCTTCTAGGCCAGTAATAGCAGGAGTGATCTTGAAAAGTTCAGTATGATCCGCCGGAGTAAAATGTGAAGGTGCAGGGGCAGAGGCGTTCATGCGTTCGAGGATCTGCTGTACCATCGTCTTCACTGAACTTACATCAGTCTTTACAGAACTCACGTCAGTCTTTACTGAACTCACGTCAGTCTTTACATCAGTCATCTCTCCCTGAAGATTTCCAACCGATGTCTTCAGCGTTGTGAACTCGCTGGACATGGTTTGAACTGTTGTTTTGAGAGAGGTGTAGTCTGTGTAGATGTCAGCAAGAACTTTGGCAAAGTCACCAAGAGTACTATCAACCTTCTCCAAATCATCTTTGGAGGCTTTCTGTTCCACCACTTTTGTCAGCTTGTTGAGATTCTCTCCAGCGTTTGTTACAGCTGAAGAGTTGTCTGAGAGAGTAGTGGTGAGACCTGTCAGCTTTGTATCCAGGTTCTTCAGAGAGGCGTTGATGTCTCCCAAATTAGGACCTGTAATAGATAAGTACTTGTGAACAAAGGAAAGCTCAGAATTTTGGGGTTTAGTTACAGTGTATATGGGTTGGTGTATACCTGCAGGAGGGTTGGTAAATTCGTCAAAACCTCTATGTCCTGAGAAAATTTCCATGTCGTCAGCTAAAGTGCGTGTACGCATAGACATTCCTGCAGGTCCTGCATCCATCATTCCTTGAAAAGTATCAACTTTAGCTTCTGAAAAAATGACGGGTGCTCCAGTGATCGTGGTGAAAACTAGATTAGAGTCCAATGGAGTAGAGAGAGAAGCGAAGGTTGAGAAAGTTGGTTGTGGAGCTGATTCAGTGTTGGATCCACTGAGAATCACTTCTTCAGTCTGTAGAGAGACTGAAGGAGGTTGGGTCGATTCCAAGTTTATAACTTCAGCGTTTAGAGACGCTGAAGCTGGGATGGAAGGGGTGGCTTGTTCAGCTGTGGCAGAGCGTACTACTGAACTTTCCTTCAGCTCTTCAAGATGAGCTGAGGAGTATTCAGCATGAGGTTGCTGGGGTTGCTCCTTGGTTTTCTTAGTTCTTTTGGAACCAAATTGGGTAGATGAGTGTTTCCTTTTTCTAGAAGGAGTGGAGGTTGCAGCTGGGGTATCAGCGGTGGGTTTGTCCACTGAATGAGCTGCAGAAGTAGAAGAAGAAGGATTGAGAATAGTTAAGAGAGTAGAGAGACGTACCTCATTTGGCATTGGCTTGAAGTCGAGTACCTTAGGGCCAACCTGAGAGAGTTTCAGGTCACCCTCTTTTGGGTAGTTATCCCCAAGTCCTTTAATGAAGACGGCGCTGATGAATCTAGGATATGGAACCCAAGATGGTCGGTCAGCGGCAGAGTCTACTCTGAACACAAGATCATCGTAGATTATCGATGCCCAGTCAACATGAAGACCTTTCAGCAATGCATAGCCCATTTCTTGCTGAGGTTGAGCGGCTTGATCAGAGGAGCCGGTCTTTGCAGTCATGCAGCTTATCAAGTGTGCGAAGATGAAGTTCATCTCGCTGGCCATTTTTGACTTCTTGATGAGGGTCAGGCTTCTTGTCCCTTCCAGTTTCCCATACATAACCCATTGCATCAAAGAATACAGTGATGGCTTCCCTATCAGCGTGTTTCTTGTGGTCAGGGAGAGAAACAAAGAGTTTTTCTTTAGTGGCGATGGGAAGGCTCAGTGCTTTTCGGATAATGGTAGGGGTGATTTTTATGGTGCCAAAATCAGTGTCACAGAGGATGCAATCGATTTTCTTTGAGGAGTCTTTGGTCGATGGTAGTTGAGTGTGTCTGGCAGAATACCAGAACTGAGATAGTAGTAGCTGATGTGCAGGGGGTGTTATGGTCAGGGCTGTAGAGAGGCAACAGGTTTTGAGGAATTTCACAGCATCATTCAGATGTGTGACTTGCTTTCGAGGAGGAAACTCGAAAAGCGCATAGAGGTTGTTTTTTTTTTGTCCAATCCAGTTCCTCAAGCGTGAACTTGACCTGGGGAGCCTTGGTGATTTCCAGTTCCTCAGCAGCAGCAGTGTTCTCAGCAGTAGGAATATCAGTAGATGTCATTGCTGTATTATCAGTTCAACCAAAGATATAACAAATAAGAATAATCTTAATGTGGAAAGATTTTCCAATAAGATGGTTCGAATTTTGTCCATTTCATTCAGACAAAAATGTCTTAATGAAGATTAGGGTTTTCTTGTTTTTGAAAAAGAAATGCAAACCCAAAAAAAATCTTGTTTTCCAGTTTCCTTTGAGGATTAGGATTCTGGAAAAACGTATGAAGAACAAGTTTAAGATAATTGCGATTAAACTTAAAGAACAACCATGAAAGGTTGTGTTCATAAAACCATGAAAGAAATGATTTCATTTTTGAAAAAAAAAGTTCTTTTGTTTGATCTTGTAAAAACAATGAGAAGATCATTAACAAGTTTAAGAAACAGGTAAATAAAAGAAATATTAACCTGGTTCGTTGATGAAGAAGAAGATGAACAGTTCTTGAAAACTTAAGAGCACAAATGCAACAGTAGTTTTCTTGAGGAAGAAGTTGTTCGCGTAAAGGAAAAATATAAACCCAAAATGTGTTTATATAGTGAGATTAGAGAGAGAAAATCTTGAGCGGGAAAAGATTTTCATCATGACACGGACACGTGTTAAATCCAGATCCGTGCAACAATTATGAAATCAGTAATATAAACAATAAGAACAATGATTTCAACTGGTCATCCCTGTATTATGCTTTCAATTAGAGTGTTTACAATACAATTCAGAAAAGCAAATGAGACAACTAGCCTATTTTCTAAGGCTAAGCTGTCTATTTATATGGCGGGCCCGTGGTTAACAAGCCCACGGCCCGTTCACTAATAAGGCTCAAAATAAAGAATTACAGTTTAAACCCTGAACTTTAAATCAACATAAATTGACCCTAACAATCTCCCCCTTTGATTTGAAGTTCGAGTTCACGCTCTAGCTCTCGCCAGTTGTAGACATATCTTTTGCGAAGCGCGAAGTGAGTCTCGAACCATCTGATAGCACGGCGATAGTCGATGCGATCTTCAATCAGTTCCAAGGCATTCCGAGCATTTGTTTCATTCGGATTCGGAACATATGAGTACCTTGGATTTTCATACTCGTGTGTAATGATCTTTCGAAGAGCATATCGAACTTTGAGGAGTGTGCCGTCGTAGAATCTTTCTACCTGACTGAACCGCAGAAATCTTTTCTTTTTCTGTTCATTAATGAAGACGATCCCAAATTCTGGTTCTAGAAGCATAGCGTTCTGTGACAACCGTCAAATTTATACCTCAAGTTAGAACTACACTGAATATATCATTTTTCTCATGACATAGTTCACACAGTGCAAGTTTAGCAGTAAACGCGGTACGATAGGAAAATTCGAGAAATTTTGCCTAAGAAACCCTGGAATTAGGAAATTATCCATAAATCTCATAAAATGCCAACTTGACCTACATTTATACTACAAGTATTTATATAATTGATAATTTATGTATTTCAATAATAGTATATATATACTTTATTTTATATATAACTACTTTGTATTTCATTTATTAAGAAAATACTTGTATTTTAATTTTTAATCAAAAAGACAAGATTTGACAAATTATTTCTATCACTCACCCCCCCCCCCCCCCTCTCTCTACTCCATAAGAATGCAACAAGTCTTCACAATCCATTTCATTATCTCATCTCACTCTCTCTCTAAAAGAATACTTGCAATTCTTTCTCTCTCCATCTTCAAATCTTCAAATCTTTAAATCTTCGTCCATCTTCATCCCAAATTCCAGCCCCTCAATCACTTTTCTTCAAAGGATAAAAATAATCCAAGGTAAATACAAGTGTGTTGGGTGAAATCCACACACACTCTTTAAAGTTATTTTCACTTTCTTGCATTTGATGAATGTTCTTCATCCCTTCTACACTTTCTTTAACTTTTTAAAAATCTTCTTTACAATGTCTTAATGTTTGTAGATTTACCACCATAACATCTTCTTGTTATTAAAAAGGTGGTGAATCCAAAATCAAACCTATGTTAAAGACCAAAGATGAACACTTTGAACACATGCATGTAGTTTTCTTGAGAAATCCATCATCTTTTATTCAAGAGTTTCATGAATACATCTTTGAAATCCACTAAAAACATACTTAAACAAACATGCATGAGCTAAATATGCACAGTTTTAAGTTGCATGTTGATGTTCTTGGCAAGAACATCAACCTTTTCCAAAATGGGTCTTTTACAAGAATTTATAAAAGTTGAGTTGATAGGTAATTTGCATGTATTTTAAATAGATCAAAAATGTGTTTTGGAACTGAAAATAAGTGTATGGAAGAGTGTCGAATCGGATTGTGCATGCAAGGAATAATAATTTTGGTTAATAAGTCAACATGTGAGCACATGCACAAAGTGTGGTTTGACAGATTTCTGCCAAATTCCACCCTCCACTTCAAAGGGTCATATCTCACTCAATATACCTCCAAATGGAGTGATTCTTTTTCTGGAAATCATTTTTATGTGTTAAGATTCAAACCCAAGTGGTTTCACTTAAAAACTCAAAGAATTTATTTACCAAACAGTCCTCACAAAATCCGTGCACAAACAGTAAAGTCTTCTGTCGGGTTTTACGTCAAGTATTATTTCATGTACTTATACTCTTCCAAAAATTATGAAACCGATGCCAAAAGTTTCCTAACTCATTGAACTAATTGGACATAAAATTTCATGACCAAATTGTACCTGGAAGTTACCCAATGTTGGACACAAATTGACACCAAATTCTGGACAGCAAAGGACAAATTATTATTATTATTAAGGACTAACTTCTAATTCCATTTCATCATTTTATGATGAAATAGTGGAATATATATGTACATCTTATACTTACATTTTATTTATGCATTTTATTTATGCACATTATTTATTCTTTATCCCTTTTCATCATTTTGATGAAATTGTGGAATGTACATATATATAATATATTTATATATGTTTTTGCATTTTATATATTCTTGATCCCATTTCGTCATTTTATGATGAAATCGTGGAATATAAATATATATTATACCTATATATTTATGCACTTAAATATTGTCTTTACATTCAAAACCCTTCAATTTTATCGTTCTTACGATAAAATTTCGGTTTATATATATATATATATATATGTACTATATATATATATATATATATGTTTACGTTCTTTAAAACCCTTTTCGTTACTTATTGTGACGAAATTGCGGAAACTCTAGTCTAATAAGAACAATGTATACGTTTATTACGTTTATATTAAAACACAACAAGGCATTTTATGACGATTTGGATAGTTAGTACCGAACCTTCGAGATTGAGAACTCACTAGTGACCTTACGTTCATAGGTTTGAAGTAGGATCATCTCGAAGTACTTGTGGGAGATTCCCGGATTCTACTGCTTATCAAGTGAGTTATCACAACCCCTTTTTCAATGTTTTACATATTTTGGGGTGAAAAGCATGTCGTTACTACAATTACTTTTACGCACCGGTTTACTTGTTTTATTGAAAACGTAAACTTTGCTATACTCATTTATGCTCTATAGTATGTATGGTTTACGCGTGTTGTAAGTTTCAACTTTCTCTCTATCATACGTAAGTCCCCGTTTAACTTACGTTACCCGTTTAACTCACGAGTGTGAGCCGTTGGTAATTATGAATAACGTTATTTGGTTGACACCCCACTCACAAGTAGCGCTTGTTTGAGTGCATAATTATTGTTTTCCGTACGCATTGTTGGTGATAGAACATGCGCTGGGGTTGCCGTCATATAGGTCGGGTAACGGGCTCACAACTTAAACATAATACATACTATTACCATGAGCAAGTTTTTCATAACCGGTTGATTTATCCACTTGTATGGATTCAACTACTTTGACTTATCCACTTGTGCGGATTTAAACTATTTTGCTATGATAAACAATGTTGTACTCATTAAACCTGTGATCTCACCAACTAGTGCATTAGTTGACCTTTTTATTGACATGCTTTTCAGGAGAACGTCTTTAAGGTTGGGATCTAGGAAGGCTACACGTGATGAAGCTTTCTTTTCTATCTTTTATTTATGTTCATTTCCCCTTTTGTAAAAACGATTGTAAAAGACAAGGTTTTAACCTTTTGAATGTATTTTGATGGTTGATGTGATCTTGTAACTTTTGCTATGAAACTTGAGTTGCATATCCCGTGTTTCCGCTTTAGTGGGGTGTGACAGATTTGGTATCAGAGCTAAAGGTTATAGAGAATACCGGTTTTCCTTTGGAAAACTGCAACTATAACCAAAAACGGGAAAGAACACTTAAATTACTAAACATGTTGCTAGTATAACTAATTCGGATATTGCATCATCGGTCTTTAATTAAACAAAGCCTGATCACCTATGTTTAATTAAAGAAAGAGTAATGCGAGACCGGAAATGGATATGCTAGGAATATGTGTGTTTTCACACTTGATGCTTCACGTTGTATGCCTAGTATGAGCGTAGTTATTGCCTATAGTATGCAATAGTGTAGTACGCTTAGCCTTTATATTGCGCGATAGTAATGTTATACACTTTTACTTCAGTATCACTATGTCAACGTCCTCATCACACTCTTACTTCAGCAATACTATGTCGTCGTCATCATCATCAAACTCACGACCTTCCTACACGCCATCAAGTGAGCGTACGTCTGACGAGGAACGAGACCCGTACGATGGGCCGAGGATACCTCCCACTGTGATTCCTCCACAACCCATCCCGGTAGTGATACAACCTAATCCTAGGGGTCCACGTACATGGCAAACCGCTAGGAAGAGCGTGCCCATACCTAGACGAGTGTCTTTTAGGTCTGATCAGCGAGATGCACCGGAACCCTCACGGGTGATCGAGGGAGTTCCGATTAGTCGAGCGCCTGGCATGACCTGGGCCGAAGAGCAACGCCTTAGGGCCGTGACAATGGACTTGCACAGATGTCAAATGAGGGTCAGTCACCAGAGTCAAGTCGTGACCGAGCTAGTGGAATTAAGTCACCTTTTGACCAACATGTCGTCCGATGCCGTGAACGGAGCGAAAATAGCTCGGAGGATAGCTTTACGAGCCGAGATAATGAGCATAGTAGTAGTGATGCTATTGACGCTATTGGTGTTGTGGGTTTCGATTGAAGTGTATCGGGGCGGATATTGACGTGGACGGTGGAAAATTTAGAAAATGGAACTTTTTAATTTCTAGTTGTTTCAATCTTAAATTTCAGTTTGTAATTCTATACTGATGTGCGATGCACATCAGAAATTTTGTATCAAACGGCTATTATTAATGACTTCAATGAAAAGGCAATTTCGTGTTTTAATTATATATGTGTGGAACATGCAATAATTATTTATTTATTTCCAACACTTCGAAATTTCAAATGTATTCTTTACAAAACATACGACTTCATTTACCCAAAATTTTAACCAACTCGATATTTGCAATTGTGTTTTAGAAAAATGCCACCAAGAAGATCCACACGTCACACGGGAGAAAATCCTGATGATCAAAACCCCGATATCGCCTAACTCATAGCTCAACGTATCCAAGAGGCGATACCTAACATCATAGCCCAAGTTACCGCGGGCATTAATGAGCGTCAATGGAATGTCAATGTGGCAGGAGGAACTCCCAATGACACTCAAGACAGTAGAGGATGTAACTACAAGACATTCATGACTTGCAAGCCCAAGGAGTTTCATGGAACGGAAGGTGCTATAGGATTACTTTCATGGTTTGATAGCATGGAGTCGGTAATCCATATCAGTAAGTGCTCAGAGGATCGCATGGTAGAGTATGCGGCCTGTCAGTTGCAAAAGCGAGCTCTAACCTGGTGGAACATTCAAGTCCAAACCCGTGGAAGGGAGGATGCATACAAGCTGTCCTGGACTGAGTTCAATGAATTACACATTGAGGAATACTGTCCAAAGAGCGAAGTTCAGAAATTGGAGGCCGAACTTTGGGATCTTACCTTGGTTGGTTTGGGGATAGATCGATACACCGTTCGTTTTCACGAACTTGCAAAGTTAATGCCCCACATGGTTACCCCGGAGAGCAAACGGATTGACCGATATTTGTATGGATTGGCTCCGGAGATCCGAGGGATGGTTAAGTCAGCAAGTCCGACCACGATCCAAGCCGCAGTGGCATTAGCAACTAGTTTGACCCATGATGCGGTCAGAGCAGGAACTCTAACTCAGAAAGGTGTCGGTAGTAAGAGAAGGCCAGAGAGTCAATCAGGAAAGGCGATTGGAGGTAGTTCAAGTAGGAACAAGAAGGTAGTGGGAAACTTTGGAATGAATGCCAAGGAAGTAGGACGTTACAATAGACCCCACCCAAAATGCAATCAATGTAATTCGCATCATGAGGGAGCCTGTCTCATTTGTAGCATTTGTAATCAAAAGGGTCATTTAGCCCGATTTTGCAAGATGGGAAAGAATGTGAAAGAGGAAGGAAGGGTATGCTTTGAGTGCGGAAGTCCAGATCACTTCCAGAATGTGTGCCCAAGGTTGAAAAGGGGACCAATCAATAACAACGCTGGGTATCAAGCAAGACAAGCCAATCAGGGAAATCAAGGAGGACAAGCTCGAGGACGGGCATTTGTCTTAGGAGCAGAAGAAGCACGTCGAGACCCCAATGTAGTGACGGGTACGTTTCTTCTAAACGATTATTATGCATACGTATTATTCGACAATGGTGCCGATAAGAGCTTTGTTTCGTTAGAATTTAGGCCTTTGATCAATCTAGAAGCTAAGAAAATAACGAATGCTTATATTGTTGAGGTTGCTAATGGATTTGAATTAGAAGCTAAGGATGTAATCTTAGGCTGTACCTTGAACTTAGCTGATAAACTATTTAGTGTTGATCTTATTCCAATTGAATTGGGGAGTTTTGATGTAGTAATAGGCATGGATTGGTTATCTAAGAACCGAGCAGATGTTAGTTGTTTTGAAAAGACGGTTAGGTTACCATTACAAGGCGGAGAAACCCTAGTTGTCCAAGGAGATAGAGTTGGAAGAAGTCTGAAGATAGTATCATGTATGAAGGTCCATAAGTATTTGAGGAAGAAGTATGTTGCGTTCTTGGCGCAAGTAATTGAGAAGAAGTCTGAGGAGAGGCGAGTCCAAGATATTCCTGTGGTGAAGGATCACCCAGAAGTATTTCCAGACGATTTGCCTGGACTTCCACCGTTTAGACAAGTCGAATTTCAGATTGACCATATACCCGGAGCGGCGCCCGTAGCCAAGGCCCAGTATCGCTTAGCACCTGCAGAAATGCAAGAGTTGTCGAATCAACTTCAAGAACTTCTGGATAAAGGATTCATTCGACCGAGTTCATAACCCTGGGGAGCCCCGATTCTCTTCGTCAAAAAGAAGGATGGATCGTTTCGAATGTGTATCGATTATAGGGAACTAAATAAGTTGACAATCAAGAACCGATATCCTCTCCCTCGAATAGACGATTTGTTCGACCAGTTGCAAGGTGCAACTTACTTTTCTAAGATTGATCTTCGATCGGGATATCATCAGTTAAGAGTCCGAGAGGAAGACATTCCTAAAACAGCTTTTAGAACTCGCTATGGACACTACGAGTTTTTAGTCATGCCATTCGGGTTGACGAATGCGCCAGCTGTGTTTATGGATTTAATGAATAGAGTATGTAGACCATACCTTGATAAGTTCGTGATTGTATTCATTGATGATATACTGATCTATTCTCAGAGTAAGAAAGATCACGAACAACATCTAAGAGTGATTTTAGAACTTCTAAGGAGCAGAAGTTATATGCCAAATTCTCTAAGTGTGAATTTTGGATTCGGGAAGTACATTTCTTAGGTCACGTGATTGGAGAAAAAGGGATTCACATGGACCCGGCTAAAGTGGAAGCCATTAGGAAATGGGAAGCCCCAAGGACTCCAACGGAAATTCGCCAATTTCTAGGTTTGGTAGGATATTATCGGCGTTTCATCGAGAATTTCTCTAGGATTGCTAAACCCCTCACCATATTAACCCAAAAGAGAAGGAATTCGTTTGGGGAGTTCCACAAGAAGAAGCGTTTCAACTTCTGAAGAAAAAGTTGTGCAATGCACCGATTTTAGCTTTACCGGAAGGAACGGAAAATTTTGTAGTGTATTGTGACGCATCACATCAAGGATTAGGTTGCGTATTGATGCAAAATGATAAGGTGATAGCATATGCCTCGAGACAATTAAAAGTTCATGAGAAGAACTATACCACGCACGATTTGGAACTCGGAGCTGTGGTATTCGCTCTAAAGATATGGAGACATTATCTATACGGTACCAAGTGCACAATTTTCACTGATCATAAGAGTCTTCAGCATATTTTTGATCAAAATATGCTTAATATGAGGCAAAGAAGATAGGTGGAACTACTCAGCGACTACGATTGTGAGATATGTTACCACCCAGGAAAGGCCAATATGGTAGCCGATGCCCTGAGTAGGAAAGAAAGGGTAAAACCTTCACGAGTCCGAGCATTAGGAGCACTGGTTCAAACAAGTTTGAAAACTCGGATTTTCGAAGCTCAAAATGAAGCAATGAAGTCTGAAAACCTGAAGGACGAGACCCTTCATGGTTTAGAATCGAGTTTTGAAACTAAAATTGATGGAGTATGTTACTTTAAGGGCAGAGTATGGATCCCAAAGGTTGACAACCTACGGGAAATGATTTTGGAGGAGGCTCATAAATCTAAGTATTCAATTCACCCAAGAGCGGATAAGATGTACAAGGATTTAAGGGAATACTATTGGTGGCCAGGAATGAAGAAGGATATTGCCACATATATAGGAAAATGCATAACTTGTTCCAAAGTCAAGGCTGTTTATCAAAAGCCATCAGGACTGTTGCAACAACCGGAGATTCCCCAGTGGAAATGGGAGCAAATCACTATGGATTTTATAACCAAACTCCCAAGAACTGCCAAAGGGCATGACTCAATTTGGGTTATAGTAGATCGATTTATGAAGTCTGCACATTTCTTACCTATTCGGGAAGATTATAAGATGGAAAAGCTTGCTCAGATCTACATCAAGGAAATCGTTACGCGACATGGAGTCCCAGTTTCCATCATTTCAGATAGAGATAGTCGTTTTACATCTCGATTTTGGCAGTCACTTCAAAAAGCGTTAGGTACGCAGTTAAACTTGAGCACGACCTATCATCCTCAAACGGACGGTCAGAGTGAGCGAACCATTCAAACATTGGAGGACATGCTTCGGGCATGTGTGATAGACTTTGGAGGAAATTGGGATAACCACTTACCGTTAGTTGAATTCTCATACAACAATAGCTATCACACTAGTATTCAGTGTGCGCCATATGAGGCTCTGTATGGTCGCAAGTGTCGATCACCTCTTTGTTGGTTGGAAATTGGAGATAGACAACTATCTAGTCCGGACATTGTTCAAGAAACCACCGACAAGATCGCAATCATCAGGGATAGGCTTAAAGCAACTCAAGATCGTCAAAAGAGCTATGCGGACAATCGTAGGAAGCCTTTAGAATTTCAAGTTGACGACAGAGTCTTTTTAAAAGTATCACCTTGGAAGGGAACGGCCCGATTTGGGAAAAGAGGAAAATTGAGTCGACGGTATGTTGGACCATTCAAGATCACAGAAAGAATCGGACCAGTGGCTTACAAGCTGGATTTGCCAATAGAGTTAAGTGCGATTCACAACACATTTCACGTGTCAAACTTAAAGAAATGTTTAGCCAACGAAGCAGTAACCGTGCCCTTGGAAGAAATCCAAATCAACGATAAGTTGCATATCGTAGAGGAACCAATGGAAATACTCGATAGGGAAGTTAAGCGTCTTAGGCGAAGCAAAACCCCGATAGTAAAGGTTCATTGGAACACAAGGCGTGGGCCTGAGTACACATGGGAACGGGAGGATTACATGTTCCAAAAGTATCCTCATCTCTTTACTAGCAAGCCTGTTAACGCTAGCAACACTTGAATTTCGGGACGAAATTCTTCTAACCGGGGGAGACTGTGACAACCGTCAAATTTATACCTCAGGTTAGAACTACACTGAATATATTATTTTTCTCATGACATAGTTCACACAGTGCAAGTTTAGCAGTAAACGCGGTACGATAGGAAAATTCGAAAATTTTGCCTAAGAAACCCTTGAATTAGGAAATTATCCATAAATCTCATAAAATGCCAACTTGACCTACATTTATACTACAAGTATTTATATAATTGATAATTTATGTATTTCAATAATAGTATATATATATATACTTTATTTTATATATAATTACTTTGTATTTCATTTATTAAGAAAATACTTGTATTTTAATTTTTAATCAAAAAGACAAGATTTGACAAATTATTTCTATCACTCACCACCCCCCCCCCCCCCTCTCTACTCCATAAGAATGCAACAAGTCTTCACAATCCATTTCATTATCTCATCTCACTCTCTCTCTAAAAGAATACTTGCAATTCTTTCTCTCTCCATCTTCAAATCTTCAAATCTTCAAATCTTCATCCATCTTCATCCCAAATTCCAGCCCCTCAATCAATTTTCTTCAAAGGATAAAAATAATCCAAGGTAAATACAAGTGTGTTGGGTGAAATCCACAAACACTCTTTTAAGTTATTTTCACTTTCTTGCATTTGATGAATGTTCTTCATCCCTTCTACACTTTCTTTAACGTTTTAAAAATCTTCTTTACAATGTCTTAATGTTTGTAGATTTACCACCATAACATCTTCTTATTATTAAAAAGGTGGTGAATCCAAAAATCAAACCTATGTTAAAGACCAAAGATGAACACTTTGAACACATGCATGTAGTTTTCTTGAGAAATCCATCATCTTTTATTCAAGAGTTTCATGAATACATCTTTGAAATCCACTAAAAACATACTTAAACAAACATGCATGAGCTAAATATGCACAATTTTAAGTTGCATGTTGATGTTCTTGACAAGAACATCAACCTTTTCCAAAATGGGTCTTTTACAAGAATTTATAAAAGTTGAGTTGATAGGTAACTTGCATGTATTTTAAATGGATCAAAAATGTGTTTTGGAACTGAAAATAAGTGTTGTCAAATCGGATTGTGCATGCAAGGAATAAGAATTTTGGTTAATAAGTCAACATGTGAGCACATGCACAAAGTGTGGTTTGACAGATTTCTGCCAAATTCCACCCTCCTTTTCAAAGGGTCATATCTCACTCAATATACCTCCAAATGGAGTGATTAGTTTTCTGGAAATCATTTTTATGTGTTAAGATTCAAACCCAAGTGGTTTCACTCAAAAACTCAAAGAATTTATTTACCAAACAGTCCTCACAAAATCCGTGCACAAACAGTAAAGTCTTCTGTCGGGTTTTACGTCAAGTATTATTTCATGTACTTATACTCTTCCAAAAATTATGAAACTGATGCCAAAAGTTTTCTAACTCATTGAACTAATTGGACATAAAATTTCATGACCAAATTGTACCTGAAAGTTACCCAATGTTGGACACAAATTGACATCAAATTCTGGACAGCAAAGGACAAATTATTATTATTATTAAGGACTAACTTCTAATCCCATTTCATCATTTTATGATTAAATAGTGGAATATATATGTATATCTTATACTTACTTTTTATTTATGCACATTATTTATTCTTTATCCATTTTCATCATTTTGATGAAATTGTGGAATGTACATATATATAATATATTTATATATGTTTTTGCATTTTATATATTCTTGATCCCATTTCATCATTTTATGATGAAATCGTGGAATATAAATATATACTATACCTATATATTTATGCACTTAAATATTGTCTTTACATTCAAAACCCTTCAATTTTATCGTTCTTACGATAAAATTTCGGTATATATATATATATGTACTATATATATATATGTTTACGTTCTTTAAAACCCTTTTCGTTACTTATTGTGACGAAATTGCGGAAACTCTAGTCTAATAAGAACAATGTATACGTTTATTACGTTATAATATTAAAACACAACAAGGCATTTTATGACGATTTGGATAGTTAGTACCGAACCTTCGAGATTGAGAACTCACTAGTGACCTTACGTTCATAGGTTTGAAGTAGGATCATCTCGAAGTACTTGTGGGAGATTCTCGGATTCTACTGCTTATCAAGTGAGTTATCACAGCCCCTTTTTCAATGTTTTACATATTTTGGGGTGAAAAGCATGTCGTTACTACAATTACTTTTACGCACCGGTTTACTTGTTTTATTGAAAACGTAAACTTTGCTATACTCATTTATGCTCTATAGTATGTATGGTTTACGCGTGTTGTAAGTTTGAGCTTTCTCTCTATCATACGTAAGTCCCCGTTTAACTTACGTTACCCGTTTAACTCACGAGTGTGAGCCGTTGGTAATTATGAATAACGTTATTTGGTTGACACCCCACTCACAAGTAGCGCTTGTTTGAGTGCATAATTATTGTTTTCCGTACGCATTGTTGGTGATAGAACATGCGCTGGGGCTGCCGTCATATAGGTCGGGTAACGGGCTCACAACTTAAACATAATACATACTATTACCATGAGCAAGTTTTTCATAACCGGTTGATTTATCCACTTGTATGGATTCAACTACTTTGACTTATCCACTTGTGCGGATTTAAACTATTTTGCTATGATAAACAATGTTGTACTCATTAAACATGTGATCTCACCAACTAGTGCATTAGTTGACCTTTTTATTGACATGCTTTTCAGGAGAACGTCTTTAAGGTTGGGATCTAGGAAGGCTACACGTGATGAAGCTTTCTTTTCTATCTTTTATTTATGTTCATTTCCCCTTTCGTAAAAACGATTGTAAAAGACAAGGTTTTAACCTTTTGAATGTATTTTGATGGTTGATGTGATCTTGTAACTTTTGCTATGAAACTTGAGCTGCATATCCCGTGTTTCCGCTTTAGCGGGGTGTGACACGTTCTCGGGATACATATTCAACTCAGGAGCTTTCAGATTCGGCTTTATCATATTTACCTTCTTCGCCCTGTTCTCGATAGCCATTTGAAAATCCGTTAGATATGACATCATAATGGTACGGACCAGGTATCGACGAACAACTTCGAGCGCCTTTGTAACTTCAAGCGGTCGGATGGTTCTTGTACGAAGGTCTTTCAAAATAGCTAGAAAGTCGAACGGTCGGAGGTGCTGGAAGTCGGCTTCAGAGAATTTCCATTCATTCCCATATTCACGTCGGACAGTGAATACTGGGTAGACGATTTTCATGATGCGTCTTGAATTGATGTTAAGTACCTCTGTGATCTGATGCTTGGTTCTGATTTGGCTGACTGGAAGACACCGCTGCATTGTGCTGATATAACGCCGTTGGTATTCGGGGTTGAGGTTGTAAATACCAAGGCAAAAGGTCGTCTCGATCGGGCGAAGCTTGTGGACGAACAACTTCTTCAAATATTCCTCCAGATGAGGGATAAGTACCATGATCTTCTCCCAACGGATTTGTTGCTGAGGAGGTGGAGGAAGATCAGAAGCTGTCTTTTGCAGAGGAGTTGTCGGAATGTTGGCAGTAGTAGTTTCAGGTCTTGTTGAAGTTCCAGTGGGTTGAGCATAGTGAACGGGAGACGTACCATAAAAATTCTGGAGCAGGAACTGATCATAGTCGATTTTGTCGTCTTCATCAGTAGGTAATAATAAATTTACCTGGAGATTTACGGCACTGGCGGCTTTTTGATACCATGCATCTTCGGTCTCCGGGTTGGCTTCACAGTCTGGATCTATCATATCCAGTAGAGGTCTGTCTGATGAGTCAAATTCGATCAATCCCTATGTTGAACCCTCGGGCTTTTCAACCGTCGGGTCTTCTTCATCTGATATATCCATATCAATCACCATTTCAGCTAAAGGTAACTCGGCTTCAGGATCTGTTCCGGTTGTAGTAGTCGTAGTTGAAGGTTCCGGTTGAACCACAGTTGTAGTTTCAGCAGTGAGGATCTGGGCGGTCTCGTTTAGTCTTTGTCGTTTCTCCCCCTCACGGTGATCAAGATCATCCTGGTCATTGTGCTTTCGTTTCAGACCGCCTGCTTGACTCTTACAGGTTTCTTCGAGTGAGCGAACTCTCTCGGACAGCGTTGTGAGCGCTCGGTTGTAGTCCTTGAGAGTCGAGTCAATGCAATCCAGTCGAGAGGTAATTGATGTGGAAGGAGCAGTGACCCGTGTTTTCAGAACGGTGATCAGGTCTGCTTCGGGCGAGGCATTGGAATCCTGGAGCAATTGGGCTAGAAGCATCGTCTTGAGAGTTTCCACCGAGTAGGTAGGTGGAGGAGCGGTTTCAGCTTCAACGATCTTCGCTTTGCCTTTGATTAATTTGGCGAGCTCGGCGGCGACATGCAGTTCCATTGCTTCGCGGACAGCCTTGAGGGTGCTGTCCAGGGACCCTTGCGACACAAAGTCTGGGTGAGTAACTCCGGGTTCACTTAGATTACCCGTTGAGGCATCTACCGCAGGGGTAGAGCCACCTACGTTCACGGTTGGCGCAGGCATAGCCGTGGTAGGATTTCCTTCCGATCCTCGTGTTCTGCCAGACGGAGACACTACGGAAGTTCCGATCGAGTCACGGAGAATCTCGATTTGATGTTTCTCAGTATGTGTCCTAGCCGAAGAATGTATAATATCAATTGGAGCTAGACTCAACTGTGCACTGAAAGAAGTCGAGACCGGGGGTTGTTGGTCTCTTATTTCAACACCAGTACTCTCAGAGTGAGAGACCGGTGGAAGTTGTGCTTTATCCCCGTGAGAAACTGAAACATCCGTCTTTTGAGAGACGGATGAGTGGATGAGGGGGTTGTGCAATTGCTCCGCTGGGTCCGCGGAGGCTTCTTCAATACCCCGTCCCAACAAATGAGACGGGATAGTAGATGTGGCAACCCGGATATCGCTCGGTTGGGTTCGCTCTGGAGCCTCGTTATCTTTACGGCTCAATCTTTCCTGGTTCGCTTTCGACCTTAACTCCCTCCTTCTCACATGTTCTATGTCCCGGGGAAGGTCCCTCCGGCGCTGGCTGGACCATGGGATTCCCTAACTCTCGTCTATATGCTATCATAGGTAGGGCTTTAGGCATATGCATAGCACGGATATTATCCTGCTCCCCCTCAAGACATACATGGGGATTGACTTGCTCCCCCTCGGAGTGAGAGTGTTATTTACTTGTGAGTGATCAAAAAATTTAGACTTTTAAGAAAAACAGGGTGAAGCTTCCCCTTGGATTTTGTGGAGGTTGTTGATCCGCCATGGAATATCTGTAAAAGACCCAAAGTTAGTAAAACGGACGGATAAACAAGTTCCAGCGTGTACCTTTGCATTAAATGGATCAATCTGAGACAGATTGAGGACTGGCAGTAGGAAAACAGGTACTGGATAGACGGAACAGGGGTGTCCGGACAACACACTGGAAGTGCAAAGCTTACCGGACAAACCCAACTATCTGGACAACGAAGGATTCCGGATGAATTGAATTTTTCCGGATAGGGACCCGGTCCGGAAACTCATCCGGACAGATTGGGTTTCCGGATACCTGTCCGGAAACTCTGGATTTTAAAAAAAACTTTTCATGTCCTTGTTGATTTTGCAGAAATAGGACTATGTGGATTTAAGAAACGAACCTTCTCTCGCTCCCCCTCAAGCTGAGCATGGGGACGAATGTGCTCCCCTTCGAATAATGCAAAATTGTGCAATGGAGAGTCCGACACACAAAAAACTTGTTGACACCTCAGCATGTCTGAGCGATAATGGCATGCTACTATGATAAAGTTTCATGGTCACTGGGACAAAGGTTCAAGATCAAACAGGAAGTCGTACCATAGCGGAGACAATGCCCGCAATTGTGCCATGAGGCACTCTCGTGTGGCAAAGTCGCGAGGTGTGGGGGTGTCGCGGTACACTTGGAGCGATAGTGACATGGTCACTATCGCGATGCACATTCGCGGTCGGGCCCTGGACAGATTAAAACCCCTATTTTCACCCTCTTTTCTCATTTCATCTCAACCCTCTTCCTCTAAACTCTCCCAAACCGAATCCTAACCCTCTAAATCATTTTTGGAGCCCTTGAAGTCATAAATCTTGGGATTCAAAGTCTCTCCCTCATCTTTTAGCAAGGATTTATGGAGGAGGGTTGGAATCCTTCATCTCACTTTCATTTTGGTGAGATTTCTACACTTTCTAAGGTTTTACCTAACCCTCTTCTAAAACCTTTCCATTCTTTTGTTGGTTTGAAGAATAAAGCTTATATTGGTAACCCTAGAAGTGTTTGGTTGGTGGATTCAAGTGGTGGTTGAGGTAAGCTCCTTTTTTCTTCATCTAAGAAATTAAGGTTTTAGTATAATTGGTGATTTTGATGTTTTATGTTTGGGAAACGATTCTAAGTGTTTAGGAATGATTATTTACGGTTAGAAATTTATGGATCTAGGTTTTGGAAGATTTGGCTTGAAGATAAATGAGCTCAAGTTTGGGGAAAAGTCTAGATTTAGCCTAAATCTAGCAAGGTGAGTTCAAGTTGCTTTGTGAAAACGATGTACATGCCAAAATGTCTATTTTCAAGTGTTTGTGTGTTTTACATGAAAATTATCTATGGTTGAGTTATTTATTGGGTTTTGACTATTTGAAGTGTTTAATCTTGAAAACATTATAAACACCCATTGAGATTTTTGAGTAAGTGGATAAATGTATCTCAAGAAAAAGTGTTTAAAGGGTTTTTGGGTACAAATGGGGGTCTTTGGTAATAATGCACCTTAGTGTTGTTGGAAACATGCATGGTTGTTATTATGGGTCATTGGGATATATATATGGTTGTGAATTGTGTGAAAAATGATTTAATCAAATAAATGATGGGATTTTGGATTTTATCATATCTTGGAGGTATGTGTTTGCATATATGACACTTAAATGCATTTTATTGTATCGGTGACCTTTATTGTTGGTCAATTGTATTGTTGAGCCTTTGGCTCGTATTTGACTTTAAGTGAGTCTTGGGGACTTTGGTCCAAGGTGAATTACTCTATGTCGAGTTTTGAGATTATATGCATTTGAGTCATATCTGTTATTTAATTACATGTGTTAAAGATGTTGGACATTCTTTGTGGGTCATGTAATTGTTTGACTATATTTGCATTGGATGCATAACATATGAGTCGGTCTTGTTTATGAGGTTGCATGAGTATTGCGGGGTTGGACTCCGGGACTCATGTTTATGACCTTAAACTTTTCAAGTAGGAGGGTTGAGTCCGGAGGTATTACCTTGGAGGTAGGCACTAGGACCTTCGTCGCTTTGAAGGTAATGCCTTGGAGGTAGTCCTAAGCGTGTCGGACCTTGTGGTGGAATTCGTGGGAATAGACACTAAGGTCAACCTTCTCTTGAGGTGAAACTTGTTAAGAAGTCGTAGGAACCCTTGGATGTCTAGTCGCGAGAATCAAACTTATTTAAACGTTCCCGCTATTCTCTATTTCCTTGAAAAATGCGCTCAGTCTACAGGAACTGTTCAGGATATTTTAAAAAAGGCATAGGTTTTTAAGGAACTTTGCTCTATACGATTAACGTTGTACGGGTGGTATACTTACGTGTTTCCTCCACCCTCAATGGATACGGGTCCCCCCCCCCCCCCCCGTTGTTGTCAATATTATATTGAGTCTTGTAACATGCATGTTTTAATTACCGTAAGCCTTGTGCGAGTAATTACAAGTATTGACTTTCATATTGGAACCCCTTCACGTATATTAAGGTTTGCTTGAATGACTACTCCCATGCTTAGGTATTTGGACTTTATTCATAATTACGCTTTGCGTGGGTTATCGAGTCGGTCACATGCTTCGAGAAACATATTATATGTATTTGGATTGTTTTCCATGTTCTTATGGGTGTCGTATTATTTTTTCTCCTTGTTGGGCATTTCAAATGATAGAGTTTTATTCACGTCCACCTTATTTGGAAATTTAATATTTATTCATGCTCAAGTGTGTTTTGGATCTAAATCCATTATTGAGGAATGTTTCATTTTGGAGTTTTCGGCACGGGTTTTGTGTGCGTTGGAAATGGGTTGTTCACATACTTAAATATAATCTTTTTTGGAAAATCATGATTTTGAGTGTACTCATTTGGTTTAACGAACTATTTTAATCATGATGAAAACTCTTGAACTCACTAGGCGTTAGCCTAACCTTTGTATTTGTCGGCATGTGCAACAGGTTCCAGTTGTGTATTATTTCTAGTGACATTGTGAAGAGTTGAGAGCTAGATATGAGTTCAAGAAGTAAGTGGCTTGGTGAAGTTTTTCGCGTTTTGGGAATAGCAACCTTGTAATGAGTTGAGTAGCACCCGACCTTTTATATCTTGGTGTAAGACTTAGGATATTGAATTATTGAAGTTGTTACGATTTTATTATCGAGGTATTTCTAAGAGTGGTTTGTATAAGAAATTTTGTCCTTGTTTGATGTTAAATCAAAGTTTTTATTTAGTTGCTCTTTCCAAATTTGAAAGTGTTACATAAAGTATCAACGAAACTTGATTTTTTTCCTCTTCCGGATAAGAAAGATTGTCTTGTATCCTTATCCCGATTGAATTGGCAAAGGAAGTATGGGCTATCGGAGAGCTTAAGCGGGAATGGGAAGTGATGATCCCAAACTTAAATGGAGGCAAAGATGAAATGGTTAAGGTGAGTGTTGAATATTTGTGGGAACCCTCACAATGTTCCCACTGTCATGTGTTTGGACACAAGGTGGGGTCGTGTGTCAAAGTAGAAGTGGCCCAAAAATCCAAAGGGGATGGTCTAAAACCAAATGAGGATGGTGATGGCTTTATACGTGTGGAACGACACCAATGGAAACCTACGGGTCGTAAAGTTTCTTCTATGGAGGGAGGGTCGAGTAATGTTAAAGCAACTATGGTAAAGGCGAGGGATGAACCGAAGATGGGGGGGTGCTAAGTCGCCTTCAAACCAAATGGGGTGGTTATCAATGAACCAAGGTTTGATGAGGGTATTGATGAGTCAAGACAGGAACCGAGCATGGAGGATTTGGGTTCGCTTAAAGGAAAGGAACAAATTGGGGAAGGAGTCGGGCTTATTGTTCATGGTGTAGCTCAGGCAACGGTGAAAACTCCGACACCACCCTCGACTCTTTTTGTATCTTCGGTGGTGAATATCTTTCGAGGAAAAAATTAGGGAAATAGTCGGGCTTAATGTTCATGGAGTAGCTCCGACAACGGTGAAAACTCCGGCACCACCCTTAGCTCCTTTTGTATCTTCGGTGGGGAATGTCTTTCGTACTTATACAAAACTTCGTCGTAGGCCACTGCTCCAATATTTGCAACTAGCAAACTGTTTTACTCCACTCTCTAGTGGGGAAAGTAGTGAAGATGAACGAGCTAACGATGTTGAGGAAGTCGAAATGGAGAGTTTACGCCAACATTCAGATGGGCGTGCGAAGGACGGTTTGGAGGAAGCGATATCCAACCACACTGTTAATAATGATTAAGTTGGCTGCATGGAATATTCGGGGTCTTAATGCCTCGATATAGCAAAGTGAGGTAAAAGATTTTATTCGGTCCCATAATATTAATTTTTGTGCTATTCTTGAAACTCACTTGCATGGGAACCTTGGAGAGATTGGTGACAAAATTTTCCACCAGTGGGCGTGGAGTTCGAATGCTTCCTATTGTGATAAAGGTACGCGTATTCTTTTTGGTTGGGACTTGCGTATAATGGATGTGATGGCTATCGAGATGAATTCTCAGTTTGTTCATTGTGAAGTGCATATCCGAGGGGAACCCATTCCTTTGTATATGTCTCTTGTTTATGGTGCTAATTCGAGTGTGGCTCGTCGTGAGCTTTGGTCGGGGCTAAAAAAGTCAAGGTAATCATGGGTGATAAGTCGTGGGTTATACTTGGAGATTTTAATGCCATGCTTTTTTCGCATGATGGTTTTGGTGGCTCTTCGAGACATAATATGGAGATGGAGGAATTCTTTCTATGTGTAGAGGATATCGAGGTCTATGATGAACTATTCGGGCATTCACTATACATGGTGCCAAAAACCGGGAGGTGAAGGCGGTATCCTTTGCAAGATTGATAGGGTTTTATGTAACTCGGATTTCTCGTCCCGTTTCCATGATGCGATGAGGAATATCGGATCATGCCGGGAGTTGTTTCGTTCAAGGGGGTAACCGTAAAAAGGTATGGAGCTTTAAGTTCGACAACTTTATTGTTGACCATCCTTTGTTTTTGCAGACGATAAGCAACACTTGGTCCTCTTCTTTTCATGGGTCATTTATGTTCCAACTTAAGGCACGACTTAAGTGTCTTAAATCCCCTATAAGGCGTTTGAGGGCTTCATATGGTGATCTTTCTAAGAGGGTTTTGGCTCTTCAAATTGAGCTACATCACCTTCAAATGGTCTGTGACTTGGATCCGTCTAATTTGTTGCTCAGGGAGGACTTAGCCCGTGTTCTTTTAGCTTTTCAACAAATTAAGGGCCTGTTTGTTTTTTAAAAAATGGTCTGAAAAACTCTGAAATCATATTCGGTCAGACTTTTGGTCATTAAGACCATTTTTTAAATAAGAGCTTAAAAGCTCTGAGCGCCTCTTATTTCACAAGAGGTAGAAAAAACCCTTAATGCCTCTTATAACGCCTCCATCAACAAATTGCCCTAACCTTATCATCGCCCGAGTGAACTCGCGTAGTGAATCCAGAGACAACTCCGATGAATCGGTTGAGCAAGAAGAGCCAAGAAATAAAGAATCAGCGGCACCGTCGTCTTCTTCATCGTCGTCAGCGAAGCCGAGAGGCCAGCTTCTAGGGAAGTGTTGACGTTTCTGGTGGCTGGGCAGGTTGAAAAGGGAGAGTGAGTTGGTCTCGGCTGAGTGAGTGAGTTCGGAGGGTATGGAGTGGTTGGTGAGTTGGAAGAATCCAGATTCGGAAACGGAGGTGAGCGTGGAGGATAGAGAGGAGTTGAGGTCGGGAAAGCAGATGACATGAGGCGAGGTAGTGGTGACGGCGAGTGAAGGACGGCGACGGAGTAAGACAGGGGTGGCGGAGAAAGTTGGTGGGAGACGGTGGAGAAGGATGGAGAGAAGGTCGGTGGCGGCGGAGTCTGAGGGTTGGGTGATGGAAGGTGTTGGTGGTGGAGCTGATGTGGTGGGGAAGTGTTGCTGATGATTCTGACCCGATGAAGCCATGTTGATCGCCGACGATTGATAATGAAAGAAGGTGGCCGGAGATATATTGAGATGATGACCGTCGTAGCTAGCATTCTAGTTTCTTTAAATACTAGTGTCATTTATACGAAAACTCCTGGAGATAATAAAAGGTCGACTCATGACATAACAAGTTCCAACCTTTTAAGGAAAAACATTAAAATTCGGGAAAATCCATTAAAGTTTTCTATTTTAAATAGTTAAGTCTTTTGATATTTTTATAAATTCAACGGTACAACATTTTGAGGCATAAAATAGACAATTATACTTCAAATGTTTATCAGTTTACAAAAACAAACAGTCTTATGATTCAACTTCATATTTAAATTCAGATTTAGACGTTTCAATTTACAAAAACAAGCAGTCTTGTTGATTCAGATTCAGATTTCAGACATATTACAAAAACAAACAGTCTTATGATCCAGATTTCAGATTTCAGCACCACCTCTTATAAATTAGAAGTGAAATAAGACTTCAGATTTCAGACCTCTTAAAAAACAAACGACACCTAAATAACTACTTATAAAAAAATTAAGTGTAACTTATAAATTAAAAAATATTTAATTTTCAACAAAATTATACAACATACCTTTAAAGTTTGTACATATAACACAATAACTTGTACCTTTTAAAAATTTTCAAGATTTCAAAATAGGGAAATTAATTAAAATGCCACAAGTTTGACCTCAAGTTACCAAAATGCCACAAATCTCTCCAGGTTTACCAAAATGCCACAAAAGCCCGCGATGGGCCCCGCGATCGCGGGCCCCAGGCCCACGTGGCAAACTGTTTCGGCCAAAAGCCCCGCGGAGCCCCCCAACTTTGCCCGTGTTGGCAAGTTCAGTCCCTGCCCGCGATCGCAGCCCGCGATGGGCCAAATTTTACACTTTTCGTCCCTGAAAAATTACACTTTCAGCCCCTGTACTTGGACGAATCTTGCATGCTTTTACTGTTTTTTTTCCACAATTATTGTACTTTGAAGACCAATTTGTGGTTGAAATTCATTTGCATGTTTGAATCAATGTTAAATCAGTGTTTTTGGAATACCAGTTTGTGGATGAAATGAGAGATTGGTTGTCATCAATGTTGGTTGTTTCATTCATAAATAGATGTAAAATGCAATCCATAATCCACACACCGATTTCATACTTCTTTCTTGATTTCTTTCTGCAATATTTTGTGTTTGAGATACTACTGAAAAAATGAGTTCATCTGTTGCAAAAGCTAAGCTATTTTTATGTTACGATGGTGAATGGGTGGAAGACAACAATGAGTGGAATTTTGTTTATAAATCTAAGCATGGTGTAAAATTACCAGTAAAATTTTCTTATCAGAAGTTTGTTGCATACGCCATGCAAAAATGTGCAATCGACCCTTCTGATGTTTGCAAGTTGGTGTTTAAAAATGGTGATGGGTCATTTGTGGATTTATCCAACGATGGGGATATCTCTGGTTTTCTGCACTTTGCAGTCGATTCAGAAAACCCTCCATTACTTTATGTGTATCCCGGCGTATCCGACGAAAACGACGACGACGGTGACGACGACGGTGACGACGAAAACCTCCAAATAGAGCAGCCTGATTCTCAATTTCAGGCGTCCAACGCCCCAACGGTTCCGGAGATGCAACAACAACAACCACACGAAGGGCGTACTGCTGGAGTTGCTGATGACGAAACCCACGTTTTCAGAACGGGTAATTCTGAAATAGACAGATCAGACACCGATAGTGATGATCACGAAGAATATACCCCTAGTAGAAAATCATGTAGTCAGATAGATGACTTTTTTGATATGCCCCCTATTCTTCCAGACTCCCATACCCAGACACAAACCTACGAACCTACACCTTATATTCTCAGTGAAATGTTACATGTAGGTCAGATATTCGAGTCGAAGGATCTCTTGGCAAGTCAGGTCGGACTTAAGTTCTTGGAAGAGGGTTTCGAAAGGCGCACGTCTAAATCTGACAAAACTAGATACATAGTTGAATGTGCCAGAAAAAACTGTGAGTGGAGGATGTACGCGATTGAAACGGGTGGCAAAGGAGGGGCGTTCATTATTAGAAAGTTGGACGACGTACACACTTGTACGAGGACGCAACTGAATCCCCACCACAAACAAGCCAGCAAAAAGACTTTGGGTGCGATACTGAAAAAAAAAATTATTGATGTTAGTAGGTCATTGCGTCCAAAGGACATCGTCCACGATGTTCACCAGCAGTTCGGCGTCACGATTGATTACCACCAAGCTTGGCGTGCGCGATGCCATGCACTGTTTATGGTGAGAGGCACGTTTGAGGAGTCGTATGAACGACTCCCGACATATTTATATAATTTGCAGCTGCAGAACCTTGGTACTGTCACGCAGCTACGGACCGATTCACGTCGACGGTTTGAGATGTGCTTCGTGACCCTTGGACCCGCGGTACGTATTTTAACACGTCATATGTTTACACATTATAAACTATAACATTTACAAAGGAAAACCACCTATGTTTTTGCAGATCCGCACATTTGTGGCAAATCTACGTCGTGTCCTGATAATAGACGCAACCCATTTAAAGGGCCGTTACTTGGGTATGATGTTCCTGGCGGTTGACATGGACGGGGATAACTCCATCGTTCCAGTAGCTTTCGGCGTAGGCAAGTCCGAAACCGGGGACGAGTGGACTTGGTTTCTGTCCATGTTGAGACAAGCTATCGGAGACCCGCAAGGGTTGGTGTTTATGTCCGACAGGGCTCCTTCCATAAGCGCCGCAATCTCTGCCATCTACCCAAACGCCCCTCACGCCATATGTTGTCGACATTTGGAGATGAACGCCAAATCCAAGGACAAACGTATTACGACCAACAAGAATGTCTATTGGGCGGCATGCAGAGCATATACGGATCGGGAGTTTAACAAGTACATGAATATGCTACGACATAGTGCCGACGAAGCAGCCAAAGTCTTTGACGATGCTGGACCGGAGAGGTGGTCCGTGGCCCATTTTCCTGGACAACGGTATGACATTCTGATCTCGAATAGTGCAGAGTCTGTGAATGCACTCTCCCGTTTTGCGCGTAGATGTCCGATTGTTAATCTTATGGACTACTTTAGGGCCTTTCAACAAGAGTGGTACCAAATTCGACGCCTAAAAGGAGCTGAGATGCAAAATGCACTCACACCAACGGCGGAGAAGATCGTTCAGTACAGGGCGCGTCGTGCGGCGACATGGCCGGTAAGAACAATCGGGTATGGGAAGTACGAGGTGCATGATAACTATCTTCACGCGATTGTGAATATGGAAGACCACCTTTGTTCGTGTCGCGAATGGGATAAATCTGGGTTACCGTGCGGCCATGCCATCGTTGCAGCAAGACATACGGGTCGTAGAGATTGCAGCGACTTGGCTGTTTGTTTCTTCACGTCCGAATATTACTGGAGAACTTACGTGGAGGTAATAAACCCAACTGGACCCCCTGCAGCATGGGTGTATCCACCCGACCCGCTTCCGCCATGCTATCCACCTTTAATCGATAAGAATAGAGCCGGGAGTTCGAGAAAGAACGACCGACGTCCATCACGTGGTGAAAGTTCGATACAGCGAAGATGTACTCGGTGCCAATGCGTAGGACACACTCGTGGAGAGTGTCCAAATCCCGCCCCTTCAACCGTGCCAAGGGGACATTCAGTCAGTCACACCCCGGGCCCGTCACAGCTTGAACCATATGGAACAAACACATATGATACTATTGATCTAAACGTTGATTTGTAAATGATATATATATTCATATTATATATATACACATACATATGCTTCTAAATGAACATTGATAACACAGCTAGTTTGTAAATGATATATATATATATTCATATTATATATACACACATACATATGCTTCTAAATGAACATTGATAACACAACTAGTTTGTAAATGATATATATATATATATATATATATATATATTCATATTATATATATACACACATACATATGCTTCTAAATGAACATTGATAACACAGCTAGTTTGTAAATGATATATATATTCATATTATATATATACACATACATATGCTTCTAAATGAACATTGATAACACAGCTAGTTTGTAAATGATATATATATTCATATTATATACACACACATACATATGCTTCTAAATGAACATTGATAACACAACTAGTTTGTAAATGATATATATATATATATATATATTCATATTATATATACACACATACATATGCTTCTAAATGAACATTGATAACACAACTAGTTTGTATTCCATCCAACAGGCTCTTCATCTTCAATCTTTCTGACCCTTCTTCAACGGCTTCTGCTTTTGCAACCACGTATGGCCATTGTGTACCACAACCCGAACACACTTTAGCAAAGGAGTTGAGGGTTGTCATATATTCTACAAGAGGAGTGGGCCCACGTGGATAGAGTACGACTACCAAAATCTAGCATCATTAACAAAAAAACCCCATGTTTGTTTATCCGAATGAGGTAACCTCTGACTTGACCTTGCATGATGTAAAAAAACAACAAAAAAATACAAAACAACAACACAGTAAAAAAATACAAACAACAACACAGTAAAAAAAATACAAAACAAGAAAAAAATACAAAACAACTAAAACAACTACCACCTACTTAAAAATTGATTTAGTTTCATCAATCCAAGCTTGCTTTTCGTTTACATTCGCTTGAATAATTGCGAAGTCTTGCAGAATATGGTGAATTGCTTCTTGTTCTCGACGAACACGAGCCTCCCTAGCTTTTATATCCCCTTTCATCCTTTTGATCTCCCTGTCTTCCTCTTCGATCTTTCTCAAATGGACTGCCTTCCTGTCCATAATTTTTTTCCACTCTTCTGTTAGTTCATCTATCTCCTTTTCCTTTTTTGCTATGGCGACCTCGATTTGAGGTGGCATTTTTTCAGGAGTAGACTTAGGGTTTGATGACGATGCCATTGTGGATGAAATGAGAGAAGAGAAATCAAGAGAGAAAACAATTCAAAGAAAGAAAGCAAGAGAGAAATCAAGAAAGAAAGCAAGAGGAAGTGTGAATTGTGAATTGCATCTTACTGGTATTTATGGATGAAATCTCAAACATGCAAATGAATTTCAACCACAAATTGGTCTTCAAAGTACAATAATTGTGGAAAAAAACAGTAAAAGCATGCAAGATTCGTCCAAGTACAGGGGCTGAAAGTGTAATTTTTCAGGGACGAAAAGTGTAAAATTTGGCCCATCGCGGGCTGCGATCGCGGGCAGGGACTGAACTTGCCAACACGGGCAAAGTTGGGGGGCTCCGCGAGGCTTTTGGCCGAAATAGTTTGCCACATGGGCCTGGGGCCCGCGATCGCGGGGCCATCGCGGGCTTTTGTGGCATTTTGGTAAACCTAAAGAGATTTGTGACATTTTGGTAACTTGAAGTCAAACTTGTGGCATTTTAATTAATTTCCCTTCAAAATAACCCTTTTTGTTTTTTATCTAGTAATATAGATAATATAAATATAGAAATTTATATAGATATACATATTAAATAGATTATACATTATTTTTTTTAGAAAATTGAGAGATTTATCTTGTATCAACAAAGTGTATAAGGCCATCCGTAGCACTCCCGGGCTCGGGCTCGGGCTTCGCCAGTGGCAAGCGGGTACGCGGGTAAGGGGTACGGGGGTAGCGGGCTCCGTAGCGGGTTTGAGGGAGCGGGTTTGTAAACCCGTGGAACCCGAGTGAAATGTTAACAAAATTTAATGATTTTTAATTCAAATTTACACTTTCAACCCCTATACTTATTTACTAAATTTACTTTATACCTTTTAGTTTCATTATTTTAATTTTACATTTAACACATATAATCGTTTATTAACTAAAACACGTTAAAAAATACGTTTTAATTTTAACAAGTTACACCATTATAATCGTCTCTTCGATACGTTCGAAATGAGCCCAACATTGAATTTTTTTGGATTTATATATTTTAATATATATCATATAAACTACATAAAATTATTTTTTGAGTAAACTATGATTTTGGTCCCTGTGGTTTTCACGGATGATATCGAAACCCAAATCAGTGAGGAACAACGCGCGACAAATGTTCGAGAAGTCAAAAACCGGGACACTCATAATAACATTCGGTCGGATTTGATCGAACATATTTGGCGTATCCAAGTTCCCAACAATGACAACGAGTAGATTTTTAAATTTATTTTGTAATTTTTAATTTTTTTAATGAATGATATGAATTTTTATTTTTATTATTTATCTTATTTTTATTTATTAAAAAATATATAAATATTTTTATTTTGTTAAATAATTAAATTTATAAATAAAAGAATTAAAAAAAATGAGGTGGCAAGAGGACTTCTACGAAGTGCTACGAGTCTTTAGGGCTTGAGGAGGAGAGAGTTAGGAGAAAAGCTGACCGCTTGAGGGCTTCTTCTACGCAGCGCTACGGAAGGCCTAATTGCTTTCGAGTTTTTTTCAAATGTTGAACATGATGTCGTATGGTTCCTAACTTCCTATCATTCCAATGATTTGAAATTACCGCGAATATATAATTTAGGGTTTTCCCAGTTCGATTCTTACTGCTTCCATCGAAGTGATCTACGATACAGCTCGAAGGGAGTAGGTAAACCCGACCTAACTGGCAGCTTCATTTCTCTGTTTGATCGCATTGATCTCTGCTAATTTTCTAATTTGTTTTCTTAATATCACATCTGAAGTAAAATGAGTGATTTCATGCTCTGGTGGATCAAGGGAACATTTGCAGTTTTAATGCTATTCATTCCTGGAAATTTAGCATGGGGAAAAGAAGGTCACTATGCAACTTGTAAAATTGCTGAGGTAAGAGTACTTTCATTTTTTTCCGCTTGAAGTTTTGTATTTTGCACTTTTAATCATTATTTCGATGCTTATCGTTGCATGTGTTCTTTTTGGTTACTCTTGAGGAATGGTGTCTTGTTATTAGTTTGTGAATCAAATCAAGAACATTACTAAAACTATGGTAGCAAGGATTGATTGCTTAAATTTGGGGAATTTTTCCATTCAAGCCCAAGCTTTGGATCAAGTATTGTGCCAAAGTTCTAGGGGTATCAGATTAAAGGTTCTAGTTAATATATTAACTTGTTTAAAAACCGACAAATGTTTGTAGTTAGTACCCTTAAAACTAGCCATGCTTATGCTTATTATCTTCTAAGCTTTTTTTAACAAAGTGATAGATTGATGTCTGTAAAAAGACTTGAACTCACATGACCCAAGGGCCAAAGGTCGCTTGGTTATTTTCTTATAAGCTTAACTGTATGGATATAACTCTAATGGAGTAATTGGCTACTTTCCAACTTCAAAATCAATATGGATTTTGAAATTTTGGAGAAAATGGAATAACTACATAAAAAGGGAAAGCAAGGCTACTTTCCAACTTCAAAATCATTGCACTAGTGAATTTCAGCAATTAGGAACTTGGTGTTGTACATGTGTTTCTTGTTTATGGTCTTGTTATGAGAGATTGATCATGGTTCTAATTTTCTTTTCAAAATCAGTCATTTCTTACTGAAGAAGCTTTAAAGGCGGTGAAAAATTTGCTCCCAGAAAGCGCTGAAGGTGATCTAGCTTCTGTCTGTTCCTGGCCTGATGAGATCAAGCATCGTTACAACTGGCGCTGGACCAGCGAGTTGCATTACGTTGACACCCCTGATTTCAGGTGTAACTATGATTACTGCAGTAAGTTAACCGTAATTTCATTTGAATTATCCCCTTTCTTTCTAATTTTCAACTTTCAGTTGTTCCCTTCATTCAAGAAAAAAAAGAAACACAACATGTTTTCTTGATGTAGATTACACTACTTTGCAACAGCAAACATGGTAACACTAATTCAAGTCTTGAGCAAAAATTAGATACCTATTACAAAAAAAAAACTACAAAAAAAACCAATGGTAGGTTTGTAATTTTGTAACAATTTTGATTTTGAGAGGGAATAGGTTGATGTCATGAGCTAAACCACACCTCTTTGTCGTCTGAACAAAGGGGTGTGTTACTTTTATATTTAAAATTTGAACACAGGGCCGTTCCTAGGGTTTTTGATGACCTGTGCGAAGATGCTAAAAAATGCCCCTATGCCTAATGTTTTTAAGCAAATGAAACAAAGAATGATACATTTTTTAAAGGGTTTGGAACCTAGTCAAGCTAGGCGGCCCATCCCTACACCGATTTTTATTAATTAAAACAAAAAAAATACAAAGGGGCATAAAAACTAAAACCCCATGATGGGTGTTATTACATTATGTTCCTTCTAAAATTCTTAGTTTTTGTTAATTATGTGATGGGGATGAGGTGTATACGTGATATATGATTATGACTGGACAAACTAATGTCTTAGGGGACTGCCATGACTCATCTGGAGTCAAAGATAGATGTGTTACTGGAGCAATTTACAACTACACGGAGCAACTTGTCACGGGCTATAATACCTCAAATTCAGTTGTCAAGTGTAAGCACCAACTTTCAAAACTGCTTTTTACACTATTTCACAAATGGGAACTCATCGTCCTTCATTACAGACAACCTGACTGAAGCACTCATGTTCTTGTCTCATTATATTGGGGATGTGCATCAGGTTAGTGCTGCTATGAATTTCAGAAACTCACAGAAACTTAACTTATTTATTAGCATCATGTCTGCTCATATTTACGGCAGCAAAGTTCAAAGGATGGCATGATTTTGTTTTGTTTTAACTATTTGCTTTTTGTTTAGATCTTGGAATTTACGATTGATGATATCTAAATCATCCTTTTGCCCCAAAATAAGTGCATCATTTTTCTTTCTTGGAGAATAAATGCAACATCTTCCTCTTTTCTTTGGCAAAGTATGAATCCAAGAATACCACTTTGCCCATTAGTAAAGGGTACAACATATGGATGGGTTGGGTTCCGCTGAGGATGAAAGTTACAGTGAGAAGGGTGACAAGGGATCTCCACCCTTGGATGCAGATTAGGATGAGATGCACCGGATCAATTCCCGTATCAAGTGTGATTCATGGGTGGGTTTGAGATTAAGGGGCTGTTTACCAAATGCTTACCCGGGTAAGCGCTTACCAAGCCACATTACCTTATCGGATGAATATGGCAAGGACCAAGAATCTTACCCGGAAAAGCTAGGGCAAGGACCGAGAGTCTTACCCGGTAAGTGATGGCGAAGATTCTTACCACGGTTAGCGCTTACCGGGAGAATTGTTGTATACGACACCGTTTTGGTGGACTAAAATCTTACCCGGTAAGTAAGTGACAGTGTTGAATTTTACCGGTAAGCGCTTACCCAGGTAAGCATTTGGTAAACGGCCCCTAAAAGTGATCAAGGGTCCGGATCCCTTATTACCTTCTCACCTTAACTCTTCTTCTAACATGACCCTTCGTCACATATAGATAGCATTGGTTTCATACCACAAAATTCCCTCATTTTATCTTTATTGAGGAGTATTTTAGATATTCGACTACCAATTGAACACTCACATCACATTATTCTGCGGCTAAGGTAGTAGTAATTTATTTCAAAGTATAACATTCTATTTTATTTTTCTGTTACAGCCTCTACATGTTAGTTTTACTAGCGATGAAGGTGGAAACACAATAACAGTCCGTTGGTATAAGAGAAAGACCAATTTGCACCATGTATGTGAAAGTTGTCAAACTCTTGCATATATCTGTTTTCTCTTGTCGTTTATATATTGACAACCAAAAAGCAAAGGACTCTTTTCCACTAAACGAGGTAAAAGAGAAGGTGTATGTCATCCCTTTGAGATCAGATTTTGGTGATGAAAACATCGGCAATTGGACCAAGAATATGCTCACTGGCTTAAACTATTGAACTCAATGGAGTTTACGAAGTTGAGTTTTTCAAATTATATTTCAGGTTTGGGATACCGATATAATAGAATCTGCCATGAAGACATTCTATGACAAAGATATTGACGTCATGACATCAGCAATTGAGAAGAATATTACGGTATCTATGCACATTCTTCTCTTTTTACATATGCCTTCTGATGCAATCAGAATTGAGAATGTTTTTCTATATGTTCAATTGATCAGTAATAATACATATATATGTATATATATATATATCTATATACAAGGACTCGACATCAATACCATAGTTAGCTTCAAAAGAAGCAAAGAGTATTCTATTGATCATTTGATCTATGTATAAATGTAGAGAATATTGCACAAAAATTAGATGAGTAATTTCTAATAATCAGATTACAAATTATAGGAAGGAAACCAACAAATATGATATCCTACACTCCCCCTCAAACTAGTTGGAATATGCTTGATTAGAATATCAGCGGCTTGTTCTTGAGAGGGTACATAGTTAAGAGAAATCACAGTGCCTTCTATTTTCTCACTGATGAAGTGCCTATCGATCTCTAAATGTTTCGTTTGTTCATGTTGAAATGGATGTTTAGCGAGTGCATCGCCCATTGGTTGCCACACATCATCTCGATAGGGTTTGAAGTTCCAATCTTGAGTTATTCTATAAGTCGATCTAGCCAAATTCCTTGACATATGCTCAGGGCTCTGAAAGTCCGCCATGCCGCGCCATGGGGTAAGACGCGTCTTCGCCGTTATGATAATGCCTATAGCATTTGGCTCACGCCATGGCGTGCATTTATTACATGGCATGAGTTTTTTCAAAATTTTAACTTGTGAAGATTTTTATTTTTTATTTTATAGCTTTTGTGTTTTTACACTCTTAACGTTAGATTTTACAGTTTTACATATTTACTAATCACATGTCTTATGGTTCATGGATTCATGCACGCCCATAAAATTCTATTTTCGACTTGCACACCTTTCCTTTTGTTTTGATGCTTCAAAACCGAACATTTTTTTGGAAGGCCACATCTATATAGACATTTTCAACTAGGTCTCTATGCAAGAAGGCATTTTTTTCTCATTGAGTTGAAGTCTATGCTATTACAGCTGTCAAAATCTAAAAACGTGTGATTTGATATAGTGATTATCACGATGGTAAAGGGGTGCTATAGCGGTTCATATAATAATTAGAATTATATATGTACGTATATTTTGGCAGTCAAAAGTCCATCTAGTAGTTGTTGAAATTGCTTATTAATATGTATGTTTCTGCAGCCAAATACGTGCTCCTAACAATTAAAAAGAGATAATTAAAGTCTGAAATGACTTTTAAAGTAAAAAAAAATAAATTTCATCTTCAAAATTAACATCATTTCAAAACATTGTTGAGCAGCTTCAGAACTCAGAAGTCGTGAATATCAGAAATCTTAACCTAAATCTGAAAGAGCTCGATACTTCACAAAAGAGCCCGACAATTTGAGCCCAACACTAAATTGCCCAACTAAAGTATAAAATCAAGCACAAGAAACATCGCGTATTTAGCACCACTATTACCAGTGAAAAATGCACGACGCTCTTAGCGGCACCTTGATTTCACACTGCTATTTTGCACCACTATTCTCCCGAGGACCGCAAACCGCTATACCACCGCTATAGCGGCGCCATTAACAGCATAGGTTGAAATAGAGGCCAATCTTGATTGGTAACAATGAATAAATAGGTGGGTCGTATGCCTCGCACCACTGAGGCCGGGGGTCTGAGATGTTAGAGTTAAATAACTCACAACTGATAAAACCTAATATCTTCTTGTTATAAAAAGTCATTTTAGATATTTGACTAGTATTAAAAAACTTTTACTAAACTATGTGTCCATTTAAACGCATTTGTTTTGAGACGGATGGTGTATTTACTTTTATTTGAGGAAAAGTTACCTAAAAGTACATACTTTGCCTCTCACAAAAGCTTCCGTATATGTTTCTCTTTTGTTATTTTCTTGTAAACAGGATACCTGGAGCAACGATATCTCATCCTGGGCAAACTGTACGGCTGGTCAGGAAGTTTGTCCGGATCCGTAAGTGTACATTCTTTTCTGTTACTTTTATTCTATCAGTTAGATTAACAATAAAAAGATCATTACTTAGGGGCCGTTTACTAAATGTTTACTGGGTAAGCACTTACTGATATCACTTACCTTACCGATTGAGCATGACAAGGACCAAGAATCTTACCTACCTGGTAAGAGGCATGACAAGGACCGAGAGTCTTTACCTGGTAAGTGCTTACCTGGTTTAAAACGCTTACCAACAATCCATTTTGAAGGCCGAGAATGTTACATGATAAAGTAAGTGACGGTAATTTCTCTTGCCGATAAGTGCTTACCGGGTAAGTGTTTGGTAAACGGCCCCTTAGTCATTTTTATTTTTGTAAAGTCGCAAGAATGAACTATCATCTATATTGACTTGAAGATAGTATTAGACTATAAAACCATTTCAGTTGCAGAAGTTCCACAGGCAAGCTTTTGTGGGTTACAATTGCACCATCTTTAACTGCCTAAAGTTTTATTCAAGTACTTCATCAACATGACAAAGTGACAGAGGAAGTTTTCACCACCTTAAAGAAATATGGGTGCAAACATATATACTAATTTATCCATTCATGGTTTTATAAGAATCGGCCTAGGTTAGACTCACAAACTGAGGTTAATCGGTTAACACAGTAGCTTTATTATTTTTATGGTTAATAAGCTCTATTCCAAAAGTAATTACTGGTTGTCACATTTACCATATTATTTATATGCTAATCATAGAAAAATAGCAAATATATTATATACCATAATTAATTAGTTCTACGTATAAGATACCAGTAGAATATAGATGGTATAGTCACCGAATATTGAATTATGTATCTTGATTTTCGGTAAAATAACCTATTTGTTCATCATCATCATTACCAATGAATTCATGCTATTGATTTTCGTTAACAAAGATTACTATATTTTGTCTTGGTTGAAGGGTAATTTAGCATTTTCTTTGATTTGTGTAGCAAGTAAAATATTGCAAAAGTCATAGCATGGGAATACAAAAATAAGTTGAATGGAAGTGATTGTTGATTTGATGCAGGTGGGCTTCCGAAAGCATCAAGTGCGCGTGCAATTATGCCTACAGAAATGCTACACCAGGAAGTACTTTAGGAGGTAAATAATATCACATCTGCCATCACTATCAATTAGATTACCGACAGGTTTAGGTACTTCCATTTTGTAAATCCTGTTTACACGATCTTTGAAGAACTGAAACCATGACTTTGGGTTCTACTTGCTTGATGTAAGTAGAAATGAAGATGGGACCCACAAAATGGAGAATAAAGAACTAAGGGGGCGTTTGGTTTGATGGAATGGTTTGGAGGGATTTGAATTTCGTGGAAGGATTTGGAACCGGAGGGATTTGGATATGGAAGGATTTGGAATCGTTGGTGTATTTGGTTTGTAGGATTTGAATGGAATTGAATTATAAAAAAATCATCAAAAAATTATACAAATAATTGAATTACCTTTTTTTTAACCGATTATTAGAAAACAAATGTTTTTAACATTATTATATGCAAATCCTACAAAATCCCTTGAAATCCTAGCACCCCCTTGGGATTTCAAAATCCTATGTTTGAGGGATTTTAAAGAAATCCTAGGATTTCAAATCCAAACAATCCACCAAACCAAACACAACATTGGAATGTATTTGAAATCCAAATCCCCCCAAATCCATTCCATTAGGGGCTGTTTGGTTCATGAAATTCAAAGGAATTTGATGGAATTGGAATGAATAATTCCTTTGACCAAATTCGAAATCCTATGTTCGATTCGCATAATGGAAATGATGGAATCCTTTGAATTCCACAATTTAAGGAATTCATCATTTATTGGCTTAAGTGAAGGAATTGAATTCCTACCAACCAAACGCATGGTCAAATTCCATTCGAATTCCTTCAAAGTCAAATTTTTTCGATAGATTCCGATTCCATCAAATTTCATTCAGCGAACCAAATGCCCCCTTAGGGTCCGGTTGGTTTACAGGAATGGAATGGATTTGGATTTCAAATCCAATCCGGTATTTCGTTTGTAGGATTGTCTGCATTTGAGATCCTATGATTTCTTTGAAATCCCTCAAAGGCTCAAACATAGGATTTTGAAATCCCAAGGGGGTGGCTAGGATTTCAGGATTTGTATATAATAATGTTTAAAAATATGTTAAAAACATTTGTTTTTTCTAATAATTAGTTAAATAAAAGGTAATTTAATTTTTTTATAATTTTATATAAATAATGGAATTCAATTCCATTCCAAATCCTACAAACCAAACACACCAAATCCCTCCGATTTCAGATCCTTCCACGAGATCCAAATTCCTCGAAACCATTCCATCAAACCAAACGGCCCCAAGGAAAATTGTGTATATAAAAAGGAAGCTTATCTTCTTCACGCTTTGACACTACAACCAGATGATCACGAAAACAGTCTCACTGCCCTTTGGGATAGAGGAGGACCCTACTCATGTGGGATTTACTGGGTTTCTTTGGTTTGGTTTTCTCAACATCAGATGATGCAATTACAAGAAACATACAAATTGTTTCGTTTTATTATACATGAAATGCGGTTCATGGATCATCTTATGTTTGTTTAAAGTGCCTAATTATTTTTCCTCATTGCATCATCATACATAGATGACTACTTCCTTTCTCGTCTGCCCATTGTGGAGATGAGGCTTGCCCAAGGTGGGGTCCGTCTGGCTGCAACACTTAACCGAATCTTCGATCCACTCTACTCAATCCCTCACAAATTGGCATATGTTGGGAACATCCAACCCACATCTCACACGGCTTCAAGCTGAAAGAAAGCCCCCCTGATTTACACAATTCTTCATCAATGAATTACCTCTAAACATTCGATGGAATGGAAGTCAAGAAACATACTTGATTAATTTGTTTCATGTCCTGATAGTTGGTATGTGCATCTATCTATCTTACAATATGCCCAATATTAGCTTGTTTATCGGTTATAGGTAATGCTCAGAAACATGTACAACTGTAATCCTTGAACTCATATTAGCTTAGCTGTGTATATATTGATGATTGACTCTACTCCATGTGATCGGGTTCGTTTGGTTATAATCAATGACCAAGTCCAGTTTGCATGGGATTTACTGAGTTCATCTCGATTGCTTTGGTTATATTGATGAATGACCCTCATCATATGAGGTGAGTAGATATGATGCATTCCATACTTATACTTTACAATGGGATTAATTATCCACTTAGAGCTGATAATTAATGTGCATCCGAGGGTGGATATCTTTTTTTTTTACCATTACTTTCATTCTCATTGGAATCCAACCCATTATTATATTTGGTGAGATTTGATTTATTGACAATTTTTTAGGATCGCCTTGCACCAAATTTATATTTTATATATTTGTGTTTTAATGATTGACAAACCAATTCCTTTATGTTCTAACTGAGTTTGTTTATTATGTATTCGTGACTTAAAGAACATTTGATTGAGCATAACGGGAAGTTCATAATAATGTGTTGGGATGTAGATTTGGCCTTTGACGGTGAGACGATGTGCGAGAAAAGTTTTGTAATCTCGAGGATCACTTGCATGTTGAAGATTCAAGTTAATTGATAACGACGTTGTCTGGGTTGTTAATTTGTCAAACAAAACAAGTCGAGAAAAATGAATGTTATTTTTTGAATTTTGTTCCATAGAACAATCATAAAGCGGCACTTAACCTGAACATCCATACAAGTATGGTGTTCATCGGTTGAAATTCAATGGATTCAGGTGAATCCGATCCGATCCATCCAATCATCCAATAGGTGTTGGATTTTGTCATCGGATCCAATCCAATAGATGTTGGATCGGATAATTTCAAGGGTTGTTCATTGGCTGACATCGAATGGATGTGAGGGGAACCAAATTGATCCAATCATCCATTGGATGTTGGATGTTTCCAATCTAATGGATGATTGGATTGGTTCGGTTCCAACCATTGGATATTCTTATTGGATATCCATTCGATCAGATTGGATCTATCCGATATCAATGGATGATCGGATCAAATCCATTCAATGTGTCTTTAATCCAATTTTCTAACAATGAAACAAATTGATTAATCACTTTTAATATGTGTTAAACCAACAAGTGAGCCTAAAAATTCAAAAACCAACACAAAATAAATTCAGATTTAAGTAAATTGCAAACAAACTAAGTGGATGATAGTTTGATGGATAATTGGATGGTAATCGGATAGTCAATTGGGTGGGTAATTGAATGTTGGTCGGTTTGATTCGATCGGTTTTGGTCGGTTCTGAACAGCTTTCTAGAACCGATCAATCCAAATGGGATGTTGAAATTTTTAGTCCGATCCGATCCAATCCAATTACAATTGGATATCCAGTTATAATTGATCAGTTCTAATTGAAATTTTCCGGTTCCGGTTTCTTCATTCTAGGAACCGCCGGTTCCGATTTCGATTTTATAAAATTTAGCCAGATACCCGATTATACTTATCCCTGCTTCAAGCACACTTTTAAGTCTACGCGGTCGGCAATGTTGCATAATGCATGGCAAGACTTCTTTCAAAGCTCATTTGTATGCCACATTGGCATATATAAATCAATTTTTTAATTTTTTTATACTAGATTATTAGTTACTATAAGGTTAAATATACGAATTTGTATAATTTTTTATTATATCATTATACTTTCATTTTTAGTTATTATAACGTATTTTTAAATTTATTTTTATCAAGATATTATACTATAAAAAATTACCAATCATATCAATGACTAATCTTTTGATTTAAATTAAGCTGAAATGACACGAGGTATCGGGTTTTCATGTCATTGTCCACGTGTAACATATTACTGACATGACATTTCTTATTACGACATTATACTTTAAAAACTATATAATATCCCTAATTCTTATTAGAGCATCATCAACCATACTCTACATTTAAATTAATGTAGGGAATTATCCGTCTAGAAATTAGTGTCCCGAGTCTTTTTTTCAAATATAAATGTTGCTCTCCACATTAAAAATGGGGTAAATTAAAAATCTGGTTTCTATGTTTACACCCTTTACCTACTCTAGTCTTAAAATAAAAGAAATACAAAGATGGGACTCGTGGTTTACATTTTAACACTATTTAAGTCCTTCCCACTAACGAAATTAAAAAGCTTCGTTAACCTATATATATATATATATATATATATATATATATATATATATATATATATATATATATATATATATATATATATATATATATATATATATATATATATATATATATATATATATAGGGAAAGGTTCAATAGAGAAGTGCAAATATTTAGAGAAATAGAGAAGTAAAAAAACACGGGACCGTTCATATATGAACGTTCATATATAAACAGTCATATATGAACGTTCATAAATGAACGTTCATATAACAGTCATATCTGAACGTTCATATGAACGTTCATATATGACTATTTATATATGAACGGTCCCGTGTTTTTTTACTTCTCTATTTCTCTAAATATTTGCACTTCTCTATTGAACCTAAGGCTATATATATATAATAAATAAGTAAATAGCATGTCACGTGTCGTCTTCTAGTGAGCCGACTTTAGTATTTTCTTGCCTAAACATGTATCTGGACGTAATTTACATTATAAGTTCAATTAGCATACCCACATTCACTTCTCTTTAAATCTTTCCTTAATTCAATTTTTTTAATTTATACGTTACATTTACTACCCTTATAATTAGATATGTAATTTACTTTTAATCCCTTACTTTTTCATTTGTCATTTTAGACTCTTATCATATAAACATAAATAATGTATATGAACTAAAATGCATTAAAAACATTTCTATTTTTTTACAAATTATACCATTGTAATAGTTTCGTCAATACCTTCGAAATGAGTCAAATATTGAATATTTTTGGATTTAATTATACTATTAAATATCATAAATATATACGAATTAATGTGTCGTGATTAGTATGAGATTTGTTGAAATTAGTATGGGATTTGATACAAATAATCACTAAATTGTCGTGATTTCCTTTTTGCAATTTCTTATCAATTTTTACTTCAAAGTCGAATTCGTTCGACGAATTACAGTTCTATCAAATTCCATTCTGTCAACGAAACACCCTTCGAATTATCATAAGAGATTTAATTACTTGGAAAAACCAATATATCACTTATCAACTGACCTTTGGATTATGAGTTCGAACCTTTTTCAAAAATATAAATATGCAAATATTTTAGTATAGTATATTTAATTATTTATACTTTCTTAATCATGATTATATTATTTCCTCTAATTTTAATTGAACTACATAATATCAGTTATCAACAGATGGTTAGTTAATGATATTTTCAAAGTCAAATTGTTATGCTTCCCGTCAATTCACTTTAAATTAATCTTTCATAATAGTTGATAAGTTTTCTGACATGATTTTTTTTTAAATTACCCCGTGTAATACACGGTTCAAACCTAGTATATATATATATATAGGAAGTTTCTTTTGCAAATCAATGCATTTGTAGAAACTATGCAACCCACTTCTTAACCCATCATTTCACCAAATTTAATTAAAATTAATTATTAATTAGTATTAAGCCGTAGGGGTATATTAGTAATTCGATATTTTCAGTTTTTTTAATTAATATTTCCAGAATCTTTTAAACACGGCAGTTACCTAATTTCAAGTGATTTGTGAATATCCCATACTAATACTAATAATTATTATTTTTTGTATTTATTTTTTGTTTTTTCCGTGTTCTTCCTTCTGCAGATCATTCGAAAATTTTCTGGGTTAATAAAGAAAAATGGATGATTCATCATCTATTAACGAGATTTACGTCAGCGATGTTTTTTCCCAATCGATTCAAGTTAACCATCATGAATCTGTTCCTGATGTGGTTTCCGCTAATCAATACTCGCCTAAAGAGAATTCTGTTCGCAAAGAAGACGTTAGAAGTTTAAGTGGATTTCAAGAAGATGAAGGTTTTATAAATGAATATGTTATTGATTTTTATGTTTTTTAAATTTTATTGCTGTTTTTTTATATAGATTGTTGTAAGTATGATATTTTTTTTATGAAACTGTAAACTATCATGTTTTCTTTGTCGTGAATGATATCGTTATTATTTGAGCATTCTTGAATCCTTCTGATCCATAGTTTTTAGCATTCATGAGTAACTTTTTTTTTCTTTAGGATTCATGAATCCATAATTGTTTATATTTTATGGATTCACGATTGCACCCCTAATCCCCTATATGCATTCAGTAATTGCTGTTATTTTATGTTGCATGATATTCATTGTTACTATTGTTTTTTTAATTACTGTTATTCACGATTCCCATTCACGATTGCCATTCATGAATCCATAATTGTTTTTGTTTTATGCAAATTAATTCTAGGTTTTTAGATCAGATGTTATTTATGTTTTACCTCACTCTTATTTAATTGACGTTGTAGACGTGTTAGTACAAGATACGAGAGAAAGCGCTGATGGTAAGAAGTATTGGAAGCCGGAGGTGCCGATTATGTGTATTTCAAAAATCGGTGATTTCTTCAATGATATACAATCTGCAGAGCATTTTTATAGGGAGTATGCTAAATTATCTGGGTTTGATATTAGGTTGTCTAACAAGAAAAAAACAAAGCAGGAACTATAACAAATAGGTATTTTTATTGTAGCAAAGAGGGTATGTAACGTCCCAAAAATTTCAACAAATTTTAACTTTAAAATAATGCATTTCATTAAAATCAAATCATAGATAATCAAACCCAATTACAAATGAATTCAACTCCGTTAATTTAAAAATGCCAACTATAATTCATGCAGCGGAAATTGTAATAAACTCAAACTTAATGTTTTAAAAATGAACATTTGGAAAAGCCTTCGCCACGCGCTTGTGTGTACCGTCACGCTCGACTACCGCTCGTACCTGAAATCATAAGATGTGGGGGAACGGGTAAGCACAAAGCTTAGTGAATTCTAACACCTACGCAGGTAGCAATCACACATATATCGCCCCTACTCGCAAGTAGGCAAACATCACCACAACCACATAGTACAATAACATATCAAAATTAAAAAATGTAATCAAATACCTCGGTCCCACCGAGTTTTCGCTACCGTTATCCGTACTAGCTCAGTCCCACCGAGCCCTCGGTCCCACCGAGTTTTCGCTACCGTTATCTGTACTAACTCAGTCCCACCGAGCCCTCGGTCCCACCGAGCCCCTCAGTCCCACCGAGGTGTACACAAGACACAATCGTTTCACATATTATAGTAATTTACAACTAGTTATCACAACACAACCAATTCACATAAGCATCCAATAACACGCGAAACCAACACAACATATATGTAACTCCTAGTCTACGCAGTGAGAGAACTCACCTTAAAGCAATGCAAGTCTTCGCAATCAGCAACACCAACCGTCAACTTCCCTCACCTTTTTCCACCTAAATACGTGTTAACAAACGTCAAAGGGGAGTCCCAACCCGAACCACAACTACTAGCGTACAAACTAAACATTCCAGCTTTTATTCTAAAAACACAGGTCTGTTCGGGACCTGTTTAACCCCCTTTAAGCTGATAATTCCAGAAACCAAATTCCATAAACACAAAGTCCCATGTCTTAGGGTTCCAGGGACATATCGCACGCGTTCTAACGATGTTCCTACCATCCTATATGAATTTTACAAAACCGACTCGCAGAACAGTGAAAAACAGGACCTGCTGTAAAAACGGTCCTTTTGCACCTAGTTAGAGGCCTAACCAGGTTTTCTCTAAAACACGAAAAATGTGCCCGACTCAAAATGTGAACCGTGGGCACCAGTTTCGCCTCAAACCGAGTTACGACGGAAAGGTTATGGACAACGCAAAACAGGGACAGAACAGACACTTTCCACATGAAATGACAACTATTGTTCATAATTCTATTAAGTCATGACTTAATCCAAACAGACCCGAAAAGAAAAGGTTTACTGATTAGGATCATCTTAGGCTGATCAACAGCCGCGCACCACCCACTGCCGCCTCCGGCGGTGGTGGTGGCTGGCGGCGACGACGGTGGTTGCGGTAGTACCCTCCGGCGAAAACCTCCCAACACAACCATCCCGACTCACCCGCACCCTCACACAAACGCACACACCCACACCCACACGCACACACACACACACACACACACTGCCGTCACGACGGCGGCGTGCAGCGGCGGCCCCACCGCCGGCCGCCATGGCTGCGGCGGTGGTGGTGGCGGTTTACCGCTTTCCGACGACGAAAACATTAACTTAGACGAAATGGAAAACTTACCTCAACGCGACCTTCTTCCTCTTCTTTTCCGACCGAACCCGACGGTGGTTCTCTCTCTCTATCCTCTCGGCAGCCCTCTCTCTCTCTCTACGCTCGTTCTCTCTCTCTCTCTCTACGCTCGGCGTCGATCACACAAAGGGAAGGGAAGGGGGTGACAAAGGGTTTTGGGGGAGGGTTTTGCTACATGAAAAACGAAGGGGAGGGGAGGGGGTCGGTCCTTTGGCCGATCCCTTGCCCAACTTACACACATGCACACATTTGGCCCCTAGACTCTTAAGGTATATCCAAAATTCCCACATTGGTTTAGGATTTAACATAAAGATCATTGACCTACTAGTTAATTCGTTTTAGGTCCTTGATGCCTAACCCCGATAAATAATTTCGCTAAAAAAAAGATATTATAAATAAATAAATAAAAACGTACCGGGACACGGGCTTTACAACTCTCCCCCGCTTGAATTAGACTTCGTCCTCGAATTCTTGGTCGACGAATAGCTCGGGATAGTTCTCGTGCATCTCGGCTTCGGGCTCCCACGTCCATTCTGAACCCTTCCGGTGCTGCCACTGGACTTTCACCAGTCCAATGACTTTGTTACGCGAGGTTCTCGTCCTCCTGTCAAGAATGGCAACCGGCTTCTCCACGTAATTAAGCCGCTCGTCGATCTGAATGTCTTCAAGGGGAATCACCGCCGACTCATCCACCACACACTTCCTCAGTTGGGAGACATGGAGGGTGTTGTGAATCAAACTCAGCTCGTCCGGCAACTCTAAACGGTAAGCTACCTTCCCCACGCGCGCAATGACCTTGTAAGGTCCGATGTAACGGGGTCCTAACTTTCCCCGCTTGCAGAACCGAATCACCCCTTTCCAGGGTGACACCTTCAAAAGAACATAATCCCCGACCTGAAACTCTAAATCCGACCGCCTCTTGTCGGCGTAACTCTTTTGCCGACTCTGGGCAGTAACTAACCGATCTCGTACCATCTGAATCATCTCAGTCGTCTTCAACACGACTTCGGTGCTCCCTAATACCCGGTGACCAATCTCGCCCCAACAAATGGGCATCCGACACTTCCTCCCATACAACATCTCGTACGGCGGCATGCCGATACTGGTATGGAAACTGTTGTTGTAGGAGAACTCCGCTAAAGGAAGATACTGATCCCAACTACCCCCAAAGTCGATAACACATGCTCGCAGCATGTCCTCGAGTGTCCGAATAGTACGCTCACTCTGTCCGTCGGTCTGAGGATGAAAAGTTGTGCTGAAATGCAACCGTGTACCCATCTCACTCTGAAACTTCTCCCAAAACCGAGAGGTAAAACGAGTATCCCGATCCGAGACGATCGAGACTGGCACCCCGTGCCTAGTCACAATCTCCCGGATGAAAGTCTCCGCGAGCTTCTCCGCCGAGGAGCTCTCTCTGATCGCCAAGAAGTGAGCGCTCTTAGTCAGACGATCCACAATTACCCAGATAGCATCATTCCCTCGCTGAGTCCTGGGAAGTTTAGTGATGAAATCCATCGTAATCTGCTCCCACTTCCACACCGGCATCTCTAACGGCTGTAACTTCCCATGCGGTCGTTGATGCTCTGCCTTGACCTTCCGACAGGTCATGCATACCTCGACACATTTGGCGACATCCCGCTTCATGCCGGGCCACCAATAATCTTCCCGTAAGTCTCTGTACATCTTAGTAGTTCCCGGGTGAATCGAAAACTTGGACTTATACGCCTCGTCCAATAGTATCTGCCGGTTCCCACCGGTGAATGGAACCCAAACTCTACTGTGCCGAGTCAGCAACCCTCGACTATCACGGACAAAATTCGGGATTTCTCCCGAAACTCTCTCCCGTTTTGCATTTTCCTCCAAAACGGCCACCTCCTGAGCGCTACCTATCGACTCCAGGATAGGTGTAACCACTGTCAATCGCTGACACAAACCCCTCAATGGTTCACCAACCGGATGTCGACTAAGTGTGTCCGCAACAACATTCGCTTTACCCAGGTGGTAAAGTTTCTCACAGTCATAATCCTTGACTACATAAAGCTTCTCCCGCCTCAAAACTTCCAAACTTCTCACAAATGCATCTCGTGCTCTTCCTTCGACTTCGAATATACGAGAATATCGTCGATGAACACAATCACCGATCGATCCAACATCGGGCAACACACCCTGTTCATAAGGTCCATGAATGCTGCTGGTGCATTGGTGAGCCCGAAAGGCATCACCACAAACTTGTAATGGCCATACCGTGTACGAAAGGCCGTCTTCCCCGTATCCTCACTCCTCACCCGCATCTGATGATACCCCTATCTCAAATCAATCTTAGAGGACCACGAGGCTCCCTGAAGTTGATCGAACAAGTCATCGATCCTTGGCAGGGGATAACGGTTCTTCACCGTAAGCTTATTCAATTCACGGTAGTCTATACACATCCGTTGGGACCCGTCCTTCTTCTTCACAAACAGAATCGGGGCTCCCCACGGTGAACAACTCGGCTCGATGAACTCTTTCTCGAGTAGTTCCTGCAACTGAGTGTACAACTCCTTCATTTCCGGTGGAGCCAGGCGGTACGGTGCCATAGCCACCGGAGCAGCACCCGGAATCAAATCAATGCGGAACTTTACCTGTCGCTCGGAAGGTATCCCCGGTAACTCATCGGGAAATACTTCAGTAAACTACCGTACAACTGGCACATCCACAGCAGTTTTCTTCTCTTCGTCGACGCGCGTGTCGATCACATACGCCAAAAATCCCGACCACTGTGCTGCTAGTACCTCCGAGCCCTCGCAGCCGAACATATCGCTGAGGTCCGCCTGGGCGAGTCGCCCTGAACTAGCAGTTCTCCCCCGCTTGGGTTCGAACTCGTACTTGTTTGCGACGACAAACAATCTCCGCATCGAAAGCATCCATCCAATCCATGCCCACAATTACGCACAACTCTCGCATAGCGATCGGAATTAAATCAATAGGGAATCTCACACCAGAGATTTCCAAAGTGCACCCCCGGTACACGTCAGTAACCGTCAAGGTCCTGTCATTAGCAACCTCAACCACAAGCGGACAACCTACCGTCCTACAACTCGGCCCAACACGCTCACTAATAGTGTGTGACACGAAAGGATGAGTAGCCCCGCTATCAAACATCACCACAACAGGCACCGAGTTAACTAAGAACGTACCTGTCACCACTCTATGCGTAGCTTGTGCCTCTTCCACTCTCAGTTGATGAACTCTACCTCGGGTCGCCTCCATCACCGCAACAAGTGAAGCATATTGCGCAGTACTTACGAACTCCCTGATCTCGGTACGTAACATATTCTTGTACCGCGTCCTCTTCATGTCCGCAGAAGCAGCATACTAAGGACAGAAAAATGCCATTTCCGTGAACTCTCGGTTCATCTCCTTTACAGTCTCCGCAGTCTGAGAGAGCTCCAAGAACTCTTTAGCAATCCTCTCCATCTCCACTGGAGGCACATACTCTGCCCGAAAACGTACGACGAACTCCTCCCAGGTCAAAGTAGTGCGCTCGCTAAGCGTCCAAGCAGTAGCACACCAGTCTTTCGCTCCGTCTCGTAACAGATTCACCGTGAAGCGAACCTTCAAATTCTCAGGACAACCACTGGTAAGGAATGCGCACTCCAATCCGATCCCGATACTACAACTCTCTCGCTCGGGGCTGCCCACCGGCAGGGGGTGGAATCGCCGCGATGCGCTCCTCTACCAACACTACTACCTCATTACGAATGGCGGTACAATCTCGGGGATCGCCTCCCCAGTAGCGTGCGTCACCTCAGCCGCAATCATCTCTCGAATCTGCTCAGTGGTAACTCCGGTACCAGAATCTGAGTTAGTATTGTTGTTCCTCCTTAACGAGCTATTAGCACACACTAAACCTGCTAACTACGCTCACGCTCAACTCCTCGGATTCTCCGTGACTTTCCCCGACTCGAGCACGGATCCTGTGCTTCAGATAGTAGGAGCTCTACTACTACCTTCCACACCTATCCTTACTCGTTTCGAGTCCCGTCCAGAAGTGCCCAAGTAGTTCCTTGCCGACAGTTCTACCCATATGCCCGTACCAGCATATGCAAACACTCTTCCTAGCTCCCTAGGAATTTCACCTCATCCCGCTACCCTTGCTATGACGGAATCCCTACTAGTCATGACGAGTCGCCTCGCGAATGCACAACTGCATACAGTGTAAAACCAAATAGACTTTCGAATACAAGATTCTATCCTACAATGGTTGGACTCAAACAAGAGCTGCGCAATAGAACTAAATCCAACATTCTAAGGCTATTCGGTTCCTACTGCATACAACCTATAGTGCATTCACTTAATAGCCTATCAAGGCTAGCATAAATTCCTATTAGCAAGCAACAAACATGCAGTACCATGTAATCCACACAAGCAGTCTAGCATGCATACCCTATGATCTAGAAAGTGATAAATTCACTAAGTACTGTACCTTCCCACTTGGCATCGGCTGACCGTACACACTGCGCCCATAATCACCGTTTCTCAAACGGGTTTTCCCTTTCTTTTTATTTTTTTTAAAATATCTTAACAGAAAATTAAAATTTTCATAGCCGCAACTTGAGACCAAACATACCGAGATGCGTTTGATTCACTCAAGCTGTGCTCTGATACCAAGTTGTAACGTCCCAAAAATTTCAACAAATTTTAACTTTAAAATAATGCATTTCATTAAAATCAAATCATAGATAATCAAACCCAATTACAAATGAATTCAACTCCGTTAATTTAAAAATGCCAACTATAATTCATGCAACGGAAATTGTAATAAACTCAAACTTAATGTTTTAAAAATGAACATTTGGAAAAGCCTTCGCCACGCGCTTGTGTGTACCGTCACGCTCGACTACCGCTCGTACCTGAAATCATAAGATGTGGGGGAACAAGTAAGCACAAAGCTTAGTGAATTCTAACACCTACGCAGGTAGCAATCACACATATATCGCGCCTACTCACAAGTAGGCAAACATCACCACAACCACATAGTACAATAACATATCAAAATTAAAAAATGTAATCAAATACCTCGGTCCCACCGAGTTTTCGCTACCGTTATCCGTACTAGCTCAGTCCCACCGAGCCCTCGGTTCCACCGAGTTTTCGCTACCGTTATCTGTACTAGCTCAGTCCCACCGAGCCCTCGGTCCCACCGAGCCCCTCAGTCCCACCGAGGTGTACACAAGACACAATCGTTTCACATATTATAGTAATTTACAACTAGTTATCACAACACAACCAATTCACATAAGCATCCAATAACACGCGAAACCAAACACAACATATATGTAACTCCTAGTCTACGCAGTGAGAGAACTCACCTTAAAGCAATGCAAGTCTTCGCAATCAGCAACACCAACCGTCAACTTCCCTCACCTTTTTCCACCTAAATACGTGTTAAAAAACGTCAAAGGGGAGTCCCAACCCGAACCACAACTACTAGCGTACAAACTAAACATTCCAGCTTTTATTCTAAAAACACAGGTCTGTTCGGGACCTGTTTAACCCCCTTTAAGCTGATAATTCCAGAAACCAAATTCCATAAACACAAAGTCCCATGTCTTAGGGTTCCAGGGACATATCGCACGCGTTCTAACGATGTTCCTACCATCCTATATGAATTTTACAAAACCGACTCGCAGAACAGTGAAAAACAGGACCTGCTGTAAAAACGGTCCTTTTGCACCTAGTTAGAGGCCTAACCAGGTTTTCTCTAAAACACGAAAAATGTGTCCGACTCAAAATGTGAACCGTGGGCACCAGTTTCGCCTCAAACCGAGTTACGACGGAAAAGTTATGGACAACGCAAAACAGGGACAGAACAGACACTTTCCACATGAAATGACAACTATTGTTCATAATTCTATTAAGTCATGACTTAATCCAAACAGACCCGAAAAGAAAAGGTTTACTGATTAGGATCATCTTAGGCTGATCAACAGCCGCGCACCACCCACTGCCGCCTCCGGCGGTGGTGGTGGCTGGCGGCGACGACGGTGGTTGCAGTAGTACCCTCCGGCGAAAACCTCCCAACACAACCATCCCGACTCACCCGCACCCTCACACAAACGCACACACCCACACCCACATGCACACACACACACACACTGCCGTCACGACGGCGGCGTGCAGCGGTGGCCCCACCGCCGGCAGCCATGGCTGCGGCGGTGGTGGTGGCGGTTTACCGCTTTCCGACGACGAAAACATTAACTTAGACGAAACGGAAAACTTACCTCAACGCGACCTTCTTCCTCTTCTTTTCCGACCGAACCCGACGGTGGTTCTCTCTCTCTATCCTCTCGGCAGCCCTCTCTCTCTCTCTACGCTCGTTCTCTCTCTCTCTCTCTCTCTCTCTCTCTCTCTACGCTCGGTGCCGATCACACAAAGGGAAGGGAAGGGGGGTGACAAAGGGTTTTGGGGGAGGGTTTTGCTACATGAAAAACGAAGGGGAGGGGAGGGGGGTCGGTCCTTTGGCCGATCCCTTGCCCAACTTACACACATGCACACATTTGGCCCCTAGACTCTTAAGGTATACCCAAAATTCCCACATTAGTTTAGGATTTAACATAAAGATCATTGACCCACTAGTTAATTCGTTTTAGGTCCTTGATGCCTAACCCCGATAAATAACTTCGCTAAAAAAAAGATATTATAAATAAATAAATAAAAACGTACCGGGACACGGGTTTTACAGGGTATCCCTGTACCTAAGTCATTTGACTCTTTTGATGTTACGACCGGTGTGCGAAAGCGGCATAATACTAACATAAAGAGATCTGGGTGCAAAACATGTCTCAAGATTCATTATGTGAAGGAGAGCAATAGATATGAGGTCTACAAATTCATTGAATGACATAATCATGTTTTACTAGATAAGGATGAGATGATTTTCTTTCGTTTTAGTAGACAACTTAGTTATGCGGAGCAAAAGAATGTTTTTCAATCTTGTAGTCAAAAGATTGGTGTTATAAAGGGTCAGAGGATTCGTAACGCAATGATTGGTGGCCTTCGTAAATCCGGTGGTACTAAGAGGGATTACCATAATTATCGTCGGGATATGAGTTCATTTGTAGGGAACAAAGATGCTCAGATGTTAATAAACACAATGGCCAGTCGTCAGAATATGTGCCCTGACTATTTCTATGAGTTCATGTGTCAAGATAACGAGTTACATGCGATTTTTTGGGCCGACGAAACTGCAAGATTGAATTATAAGGAATTTGGCGACGTAATATCATTCGATGCTACATTTCGAACCAACGTGTGAGTATTTAGTTGTGATGCCATTTTTAATCAAATGATTAGTCGATTAATTTTTTTTTCATATGACAGTCATGCAATGAGTTTTATGCCTTTTGTTGCTATTGACAACCATAAAAAACCGTTGTTGTGGGAGCTACTCTGATAGCAGGAGAAAACGCTGAAAATTACAAGTGGATCCTTAAGGCGTTTCTTAAAGCTCATGGTCGTCAACCGTTATTTGTAATAACTGACCAGTGTCTTGCAATGAAGCAAGCCATTCATGATAGCAAACATCGTTTATGCATGTGGCACATCACCAAGAAGGTTGAAGGGAAGGTACGTTTGTATTCATAATATTTTATTTTAACTTTTTATAATCTGACCAAAACATTTTAGCATATATATGATTTGTAACCTAAATTTGGTATTTATATTATGTAGATTAGCGTGTACCTCAAACATAAAACGTCTTTTGTTGCTGATTTTAACAATCTCGTTTGGGATGTGAATTTGGACCCTGCTGTGTTTGAGTTAAAGTGGGGGGAGATGATGGAAAAGTATGATTTGGCAGATGATTCATGGTTTCAAGATATGTTTGATATTAGGGATTCATGTATACATGCATACGTTAAGGATGCCCCAATGTCTGGTTTAATGAAAACCACTTCGAGATCGGAGAGTGTTAATGCGTTTTTTAATGTGTTCCATGCTTTCTTCCATGACCTTGTTCTTTTTCTACGTTCTTTTGACAACGCCATTGAAACCCAAAGGGCTGAAAATGCTGCCGAACAAGTTAAGACGAAATCTACCGTACCAGGTATTGTTACCCCTAGTAGCCTTGAGGAACATGCAGCTCAGGTTTATACGCGTACCATCTTTTTTGAGTTCCAAAAAGAGTTGTGTGAAGGAATGTACGAATGCTTGTGGGATGGATCTTCGGACGTCGGTGGTAATAAGGTTATTTCTGTTAAGGAAGAAAACGATGGAGGAGAGGTGATATCAAGACATACTGTAAGTAATTTATACATAATTTTAAAAATCCCGTCTATAATTAATCATCATGATGATGGGTGTTTAACAAATTATTCAACAGGTTGTTCGCGATATGAATGCTGGCACGGTTGATTGCAGTTGTAATTTCTTTGTTCGGAATGGCATTTTATGTCGTCATGCTTTGAAGGTTTTAGTGAACGAGAAGGCAAAGGTTATTCCTGACCGCTACATTATGAGACGTTGGCGACATGATTTGGTTCCAGTTGAGTGGTTACCTGCAAAAGTCCGGTACGGTGAATTGGATGCTGAATCTGAAAATATGATTGGGAATGCACAGTTGTTGGTAGAGGGTATTTTGGAGCGTATTAGGAGCGATAAGGATTCACTATCCTCATTTGTTGGATTGCTTGAGAAATTTAAGGATGGCATTGTAATTGAAGCGCCGCGACGTAACAATCGTGAACGGAGGACTGCCAATATTCAAGAATTCATGGGTGTTTCGGATGTTGAGAATTTGTAGGTCTTACCCCCGTCCGGTGTCCGTAACAAAGATTGTCGCATAGGTAATAGACTAATTGGATGTCGTGAAAAAGCAATAAAAAGGCGAAACAACCAAAGAGGGTATGCAGGAAGTGTGGACAGTTATCAAGGCATGACTCGCGTAATTGTCCCGATGCGTGAATGTTTTCGTTATTGTTGCATGATGTTTATGGACTAGTTTGAGTTTTTGTTTTGGTTTATTATGGTTTTATAAGCACGTATAGGAATTTTACCTTTGGGTAAAACAGGGGTAAAACAAAACTTAATTCCTTTTCCAGAGCTAAAAATGCCAAATCCAGAACAAAAAGGGTACAGTAACATGTAATTGAAGCACTGAATGATGTGGAATGAATTTTATTACTTTAATATGAATTGTTTTTTCATTCAAAAAGTTTATGAGGCATGTTGGTTTGTTTATTAATCATATTTATATAGTAGTCTAATTTTTTTATGTTACCCACTCCAATACACCAAAATGATTATAACCCTTATCTTACTGCATTATAGCCGCCCATTATAATTATTACCTTCGTTTATCGTGCTCCATGATGACCACAAAATATCCAATATATACCCCCTTATATTCATCTCTTCTCCCACACACTATCCACTATTAGAACTCAATCTCAGAAAACCTTAATTTCTCAAGAATGTCTTTCAATGCAGATTCATCATCCACCTTCGAAGGGTCTGTTTTCCCTACTTCCTTCATTAAGCTGCTTATTCGACACCATCTACGACTTCTGCGAGACATCCATGATTTGGAGAAGGATCAGAGTCAACTCCGTAGGGTGAACAAAGATGTTTGCGAGAAGTACGAGAAATCTGTCGAGGATACGATGAATCATTTCATCGATAATCAGTCTCTGAAAGCCAAGCTCAAGGGAATATCCGATGCATGTACATCTAGGGCAGTGGACATGTTCGAAATCCCTTAGTCTTGTGTTCAATCGGTGATACCCCTTCATTTTGTTTCGTATTATATGTATGTAGTATAAAACCCAAGTTCTGAATCTTTGGTCTTTTTTGGTTGTAATGGTTTGGGATACCAAAGAATGTATTTAGGGTTTCTTTTGGTGGGTTTGTTCTTTTGGGTTATGTTGGGGGTTCACCGAATCAGATGTTATTTCGTTTAATGATCTTGTTTATAAGTTAGGATGTTTATAATGAATCTTATGATGGTGTATTATATTTGGGTGTATCTAATCACTGCTCATTTTCAAACTTTATTAGCGTTTGTTTTGTTTTGATCATCTGTAACGTCCAAAAAATTACAAGCAAATTTAAAATTTTAAATAAACATTTAATTTATAACAACTCATTAAATGATCCCAACGTTTCGTTTGTAAACTCATAATTAATATCTTCATAATAACAACCAGCGGAATAAACGTTTAATTATTAAAAACCATAAGGCAACCAGCTCTCCTCGCGCGCCAGTGTGTACTCGTCACGCCTTGGAGGCTTGGAGCCGCCCGTACCTGAAACCACAGTTTATTGGGAAAGGGTAAGCACGAAGCTTAGTGAATTCAACACCATAAGTAACACAGTTATTTCCACATCACCATAAACAGATAATTGCACATAAACATCATACAAGTCTACGAACAAATCATAAACATGCATACTCACCCCACCCCACCTAATAGGCATACGTCGGTCCCACCGACCACACGACAATCGTTTCAAACGCAACCCGGCACCCCCGGGTTCATACGCCACCCGCGTATACAACCTTCGGTCCCACCGAATTACTACGCCACCCACGTATACAACCTTCGGTCCCACCGAATTACTACGCCACCCGCGTATGTGACCCTCGGCCCCGCCGAACTCCTACGCCACCCGCGTAGTCACAACAATAAAGGTCCGACTAGACACCCCACTATTTAACCCCGCATCAAAAGCAAATAGAACTACCACATACATACACAACGTAATGTAAAAATAACCGACATTAGTTATAGTGAGAGAACTCACCTCGAATGCGCGCCTAGCTCAACAATACAAATTCAAGCTTCCTAATTACGGTCACTTCCCAGCACCTAAACGCACGTTAAAACGTATCAATACGAGACCCGGACCCTACGACACGACACCCGCTTAAACCGTCACTAAAACTACTTCCCGGTCTCGCCAAACAGGTCTGTTCGGGACCTGTTTCGACCTCCTTAAACCCAGTAAATCCTCAATATTATTACATGGTCAGAAAGTACTATGAGTTAGGGTTCCAAGGACATATTATACGCCTCCTAACGATTTTTCTACCATTTATTATGGATTTTACAAAAACAGTTCCCCGAACAGCGAAAATCAGCACCTTTCAGTATAAAATGACATTTTGACCAATGCTACGTCCCGAACTGAACTTGCGACCACTTTTTCGCCCAGCTAGAGACCGAACCAGTTTTCCGCTAAAACTCGGAAAACGTGCCCGACCCCGAAATTGAACCGTGGGCGCCAGCTTCGGCTCAAACGGTGTTACGACGGAAAAGTTATGATCAAACGAAAACTGGACAGCACACTTAGAATTTACATAAAATGACGATTTAAAAGAAACGGTTTGAACGATTCGGCTTAATCGATTAAGTCACGGTTTAAGGGCTCTACAGTGACTATGGTCTGGTCAAGACCACGCGCCACCCACTGCCATCTCCGGCAGTGGTGGTCGCCGGTGGCGACCGGCGGCGGCTCTCCGACGATGATTACACACACACCGCCCACACCACCCTCTCGCACCACCTTTCCTCCTCTCTCTCGATCGCCATAAACGCACACACACAACTACACACCCCACCACGACCATCCTACGCCACCACCCCTCAAGGTGGTCCACGGCGGCTACCGCCTGCAGCGGCCAAGGCCGCGTGCGGCGGCAGCGGCGGCGGCTACTTCGCCGGCGACTATAACAAGAAAAAGAATCGTGATCTTAACGCTTACCTCTCGACGAATAACGGTGGCGGCAGTGGTTTCCGGCGACTGCAGCGGCTGCGCCTCCTCCTCCGGCGTCTTTCACCTCCGGCGATCTCTCTCCCGACTCCTCTCTTTCTCGCCGCCGATTCTCTCTCTCTCTAACCTTCTCTCGGTTCTTCTCTATCTCTCTCTCTTCTCGTTTCTTTCTCACGGCCGCACCACACAAGGGAAAAGAGGAGAAAGGATTGTAGGGTTATGGGATTGTTTGGTTTGCTTGGATTACAAGAAAAGAAAAACGAGAAAGCATGGGGGGGGGGGTTCGGCCTTGAGTGCATGGGCCGAAACCCATGTCTATTTTACCTACAAGCCACATTAAGCCCCTCTAAAACTTATCACTTGGCACAAATTAAAAATGGTTTAAAAAATTTATTACGCATTTGGTCAAACTTGCTAACCCCGTTAGTAAAGATTCGCTAAAAGAACGATATTAAAGCAATTAATTAAAATATATATATATATACATACCGGGACACGGGCTTTACATCATCATCATGTATTACTTTGGTTTGTGTGATTAATGTCATTAAAAACGTTATACAAGCTTTATAATATTCGTTTTTTTAATCAATTTGTTAACTTCATAAATATATACAAATTCATGCTTTACAATGAATTATTAAATAGAATGATTATGATTTTGTTTTCCAGTTACTGTTCTTTCTTATTCATTTAGTTTGGTTAACTTTCTTATTTTTGTTTGATAATAAATAATTTATGGTGTTAGTTATGTCCTTCAAAAACACATTTAAGTATGACAATTTTTTTTATTATCATTTTTTAACTTCAGTTGTTAATTGATTTTGTTCACGTGTGTTAGGTCATGCTAGTGGAATAGAAGTGCAGGGACCGTTTATGACAGTTTGTGTAAATACCCTTGTGGGTATAAATAGTTTGCTAATCCCTAGTATTAGGGTTTAATGATCATTGTTTAGATTTCATATTACTGTGTACGGCTACTGCCTGATAACTCTTTCTGTTCAATCTATTCAAGTGAGATTTATGACATATATGCTAATTGTGTTGATTACATTGTGATTGCTTATTGAATCTGGGATCCACAATTGGTATCAGAGCAGAAGGACGTCTGATTCAAAGGTAATTCTCTTTTCTGATCATTCAAGTTTTTTGTGCGACTGTTTTATTCAAAGATTTTTCTTTGTTTCGATTTTGGTGTTAAAATCTGAAATTGAGGCTTGAAGAATCATTCTTATCGTGTTTCTAAAATCATATCGAGTTTTGGGTCTCTTTGATTGAGTATTAAATCACCAATTTTAGAGTTTTTGATTTCTGGGTTTATCACTCCCTGTTCTTGAGAAAAACCAATTTTTTGCTTCAAAAGTGCTTATCAAATCGATTTGGTTAGTTGTTTTGGTATTCCCCAGTTGCTTGTTTTGGTACTAAAGTGTTTCCAGATTTTTTCCCGAGTCAAAGGTGCAGAAAATTAGATTTCCAGGTTAGTATTTTGAGTTCTAGTGTTTAATTTCGATACAGTTCTTGAGTTCCGGTATTGTTTGGTTCCGGATCCCCTTTATCGGATCCCAAGTTCCGGTTCTCTCTCAATTTCGGTACTGTTCCTAATTCCGCACTCTCCATACCGGAACCCTATAGTTCCGGTACTTGACTTCCGGTACGTATTTCTCTTCATATTCCAGAACTTTTATTTCTTGATTCCGGATCATAGACTCCAGATCTTTGGTTTTGATACCGGATCTCCTCTTCCGGTTCTTAACACCGGATCTCGATATTCCGGTACTTGATTCCGGATTTTTAAATTCCGGATCTTGTTCAAATTCCGAAACTTGTAAATTCCGGATCTGCACTCCGGAACTTCTATTCCGGATCTGTTTCAATCTGCACACTTATTTTATTTTCTTCCAGTGTCTGTTTGCTTCCATTCTTCCAGTATTTCTTTCAGTCTATTCCTGATCCCTTATAGGAACTGCTTTAGAATATCACTCCCTTAGGAACTTGCGTTAGATTGTGCGTTAGACCACTCCATTACCTTTGAATCACTCGACACGTCTTACGATCACCAAGTTCTCACAATGAATGCTCAAGACGCACTTGCTATCAGATCGGAATTCAAGCCTCCGATCTTGTATCGCGGGGAGTACAATGTTTGGAGAGATAGATTTCTGTGCTTCATCCAGACGAAGCCTCTTTATGAAGAAATTCTTCGATCGCTCAAGGAAGGTCCGACTGTTCCACCTTTGATGGACGTTCCTGCTCAAGAAGGTGGACCTCCAGCCCATAAAGTGCCCAAACCGTACGACAAGCTGACGGTTGAGGAGAAGCGTAAAGCCGATGGAGATACGTTGGTGAAGGCTTATCTAGTATACATTCTTCCAAACAATATCTACTGCAGCATCGACAGCTACAAGGGCACATCTAAAGGGATGTGGGATCAGCTAGCTAAGATCATGCAAGGCAGTCGTGAAGGTAATCAGATGAAGATCACCAACTGCCTCACACGCTACGAATCCTTCAAAGCTAAAAGAGGGGAATCACTCACGGAGACATACGAGCGTTTCTGCACTCTACTCAACGACTTGCACAAGAACATCATCTTCAAGTCAAACCTCGAATGCAACATCAAGTTTCTCAACAACCTTCAACCTGAATGGAAGGGATTTGTTCTACACGTACGCCACAACCGATCGTTAGAGAATGTTCCGCTGCATGAGATCTACGAGATGTTGCTCCAAGATGAAGATGATGTAAGTGAGCTAATGGGAGACCAAAAGTCTAATGAGAAGACGAAGGAAGATCCCCTTGCCCTCATGACACACAAGAAGGAAAAGCAAGCTCAACGCAGTTCGTATCGAGAAGAAGCGCCAAGTGAATCTGAACACGAAGATGACGAACCAGAAAGTGATTCTGATCCCGAACTTGATAGTATCAAGAAAGCTGTTGCATTGCTGTCCCGAGAGTACGCGAGGAAGAAGTTTTTCAAGAAGCCTACCAACAATAACCCGCGTTACTCCACAAACACCAAGCGTCGGGACTACAAGGACAAGTACGAAGGCAAGCGAAAGACTGTTGATGGGAGAAAGAGAAATGATGAAGGGAAGCGATCTGAAGGGAAATTTGATGATAGAGCTGATGATGAGCCAGTTAAATGTTATAACTGCGGAAGGCGCGACCACTTCGCAAAAGACTGCCGGAAGCCTGTAGTACGTAATGCCTAGTACTATAAGAACAAGATGCTCCTATCAAGGCAGAAAGAAGCGGGCAAAGCGCTACTAGTGGAAGATGATCACTGGATCCTAAAGACTGATGACGAGAATGAAGACGAGGAAGCGCATATGTGTTATACCGGCTTGAATCCGGAAGAATCTGATTTCGAAGATGACTCTTCCGAAAAGAAGAAAGACAAGCACGAGTGCCAGGTATGTGGTTCCTCCAATGCTAACTTGATTAATCAAATGCATGAAATGGTGCGTACCTTAGATTCATTCAAACATAAGGTTAAGACCAAAGACGCCCAAATCTCTAAGCTAGAAGCCGAGGCTAAGATTAAATATGATACCATAGGCAAGCTAGCTATTGAAAAGGTTGAGGACAGATGTGTGATAGAAAACTATCAAACTGAGTGCTCGGCCATTTCAAAACGAGCTGAAATCCTCGAGACTCAAATATCTGAATATACTCAAAAGTTAGAGAAGTCTCAGGAGGAGTATTCCAAGAGCGTGTTAGTTCAAGATAAAGTTTTAAAAGAAAATGAGACGTTGACCAATAAGCTTAAGGATCTAGAATCCAAACTTTACAAACTTGGTCAATCTGAACAAACCATCCACTTGAACAAGCCTAAGGGGTTCAAATATTACAACTCACTTTGGGGACTCGGATATGATAATCCGTGTTACCTAAAGAAAATCTTGTCTAAGGTTCCCACTCTATATGAATTCAACTTCATGGGCCTAGATAAGAAATATCCTGAGTACAAGATTAAGTGGACTAAACCATCTCCGGAAGATGAGGAGAAAGAGGATATTAAACGAAAAACAGGTATACCTCTACCGCCAATAGAGGCAAAACCTAAAACTGATAATCCTAATTCTGAAAAGAACACAAAATCGGATGATGAGCCACCTAGGAAAAACATCAATGTATACCTTTCGTGTACGAAACGCTCAATGCGTCCTATTTAAAAAGCAAAACCCCTTATCTCTCCAACGATTACTTTTACATCTGCTCGTTTGCCAAAACGGTTGAAAGTCCGGTTCCCGTTCCGGCAACACCAGATGAAGATTCTAAAGAGAAATCAGAGTTCAAACGTTATTTTCCACCTCTGATTTTGGAAAACATTATTTTCAAACATGAAGAATCAATTGCGAGAGATAAGGTCAAATATGAAACCAAAAGGATTGTACTGTTAGATTCTATCGAAAAGCTCAAACAGACTAAACCCGAGACATTACCCGAATCGGAAATAGAGTATTATCGAACCGAGATTGCCAAGTTGACTTCTCAACTGTCTGCCTTGGCGACAGAAGCGTTATCGCTGAGAATGGCTAAGGAGAATTCTGTGGATACTCCAATGACGCCTGTCACTCCTGAAACAATCTCGTTTGACTATGCTCCGATCTATTCGGATAGTTCCTCGTGCAAAGCTTTTATAGGAGTGTCTGATGACACAAATGAGAAAGATTTGAGCTTTAAAGATAAAGGTAAGGCCATCCAACCCGATTCTGTTCAAAAGAATCGTTTTCCGGTTTTTGATAATCCCTTTGCGGATAACTCCTCGTCTGACTCGGATGGTGATGCTCCGCTTGATTGTGCACGACGATTTTCTGAGTTTATGAATTCGACAGCTTGTCAAGATGATGAATTTCTAAAATTGATTTTGCACCAAAGCTTTCTAGTCATACTCAATTTTTAGAAAAAATGCCCGAACCGGTTAACTTTGAAAAAGGCGAATGTTCAAATTCTAAAACCATTTCTAAGACCAATTCTAAAACTAAATCCAAACGTCGGTCTAAGAAACGCGCTAAAACCGGTAAGAGCTCTTCCAAACAACCAGTTTACTCAAGCTCCTCTAACGATAAATCTAATGTAATTTCAGATAGTACGGGTCGGGGGAAAGCGATTCGGAGAGAGTGGGTAGAGAAGAAAGCTAAGACGCGCCCTAAGAAGAACAAGTCATTTAATTCTTTTTCGCATAATAGGAATAATAACAACAAACAAGGTTTTGGTTTGAATAACTCGGTTGAACATGGTTTTAAATTTCCCGTTAAACTTGACAATGTTCATCAATTGATTGATTTTTCACGTGATTATGTTTGTTGTTCCGTTTGTGGTTTGAATGACTTGATTGACTCTAAACATGCATGTGATTGGTTTGGTACATATCATGTTTTTAATTCTAATGCTTCTCGTAAATCCAAACGAAAAAGACCCAGCTCTAAACGGGTCTCAAACAAAGGTGCTGCACCTAACACCCAAGGACCCATTTACAGATGGGTACCTAAACATCCTTAATCTCTGTTTTGCAGCCTGGTCATGTGTGGTTTCTCGACTCTGGATGCTCCAAGCACATGACTGGTAAACGGGAGCTACTCACCAACTTCAAGGAGAAGTACTGTGGTGATGTAAGATTTGGCAACGACAACGTGGCCCCAATCATGGGCTACGGCGACCTAGTTCAGGACGACCTCACGATCAAGCGTGTGTCCTACGTTGAAGGTCTTGGTCACAACCTCTTCAGCATCGGCCAATTTTGTGACAAGAATCTTGAAGTACGATTCAAGGCAAAGAGATGCAGTATTCGAGCTGACGATGGAATGGAGATTCTCGCCGGTACTCGACGGACGAACCTGTACACCATCAATCTTGCCACCGTCAAGACAGGCAAAGCCGTATGCCTTATGTCCAAAGCTACTACTCAACAGAACTGGCTATGGCATCGACGACTCTCGCATATGAATTTCAAGAACATCAACAAGCTGGTGCTGGGTGGACTCGTCAAGGGTATGCCAGAACTCAAATTCGCAAAAGAACATCTCTGTTCCGCATGCGAGATGGGAAAAATGAAGAAGGTGTCCCACAAGCCGAAGCCGGTTCCAAGCACGTCGCGAGCCTTAGAGCTGATCCATATGGATCTCTGCGGCCCAATGCGCGTTCAAAATATAAGCCACAAGAAGTACGTGTTGGTAATGGTGGACGACTTTTCCAGATACACCTGGGTCAAGTTCCTACGTTCGAAGGACGAGACGCCTGGTGTCATAGTCAACCATCTAAAAGGAGTTCAGAACAATCTGCAGCTGACCGTCATAGCGATTCGCACGGATAATGGTACGAAATTCAAGAATCGTATCATCGACGATTTTCTCACATCGGCTGGAATCTCACACAACTTCTCGGCAGCCAGAACTCCACAACAGAACGGCGTGGTGGAGCGTCACAACCACACTTTTATGGAAGCGGCACGCACTATGCTGACTCAGTACGGACTTCCTATGTTTTTATGGGCTGAGGCTATCACGACGGCATGCTACACACATAATCGATCCATCGTCCACAAGCGCTTCAATAAGACACCATACGAGGTCATCAACAAGCGCACCCCCAACATAAGCTATTTTTATGCGTTCGGGTGCAAGTGCTTCGTCCTGAATGATAAGGATGATCTTGGCAAGCTCAAGCCGAAGGCGAACGAAGGGATCTTTATTGGCTACTCGACATCTTCCAAAGCATACCGAGTCTACAACAAGAGAACTAAGAGTATGATTGAGAGTATTAATGTGACCTTCGATGAATTGGTCGATTTGGCTTCTGGACATAACAGTTCAGAACCAGCGCTTACCGGAGTGCTGACTTCTGATCTTTCTATATCAGAACCCAAGCACACAACAGTAGATTCTTCGTCGTCCAATGCGTCGAAATCACAACCATCTGAGTTAGATCTACTGTTTGAGAATTTTTATAACGATTTTTATCTTCCCCATATTTCTTCTGATGCTTCTTTAAATGCAGATGGAGCTATAGTGGTGTCGACCCACATCTCCGGTCCTCCACCAACCGCCAACGTTACATCCTTGGAGGATTCACCCACTTCACCTGTGATTGTGACGACACCATCTTCAAGTACTCAAACGGCGACCGCGTCTCCCTCACCAGTGGGTGTGACGACGCCATCTACCCCCGGGGCAAACAACAGTACTGACGCATCTGCTGAATCGTCGTCAACCGCTGTTGTTTCCGAACCTGCGGCCGCTACACGCTTACATCCGGTTCCATCTTTAGAAGTGGTTTAGAATCTACCCCTAGGGTCCTACATCGATGCAGACAATTCAGAACTTCTGTCGGACCCGCTACCTCACACCCAGAAATGGACTCGAGCGCATCCCCCGGAGCAAATTATTGGAGATCCGTCCGCTCCTGTTCAAACCAGAGCAACGACAGAAGCTGAAGATGACGCCGCCCCTGCACTGCTAAGCAATACTAAAAAACGAGCGACAACGGGAAATGAGTGCCTCTTCTCCATTTTCCTGAGCAATGTCAAACCAGCGACGGTGAAAGATGCCTTAGGGCTTGTTTGTTTTTATGTTTTCAGCCCTTAATTAGCACTGAAGTCTAATTCGGTCAGGGTTTTTCATATTCAGATTGTTTGATTTTTTCTTATATTATAAGGCACTTAAGTCTGAGAAACATCTAAATAAAAAAGTGGTAAACCCACCTCTAAATCGCTTAGACTCCTCCCCTCCCCTTCTTTCCCTCCCAACCGTCTCCTCCCCTGATTTCTCCATCGCCAGTCGTCTGCACAGTGTCATCTTCTTCGATCGATTTCTTCCCTTCTGTTCTCCTCTCAGGTATCGATTTCTCCTTTTCTCCTTCGATCGATTTCTGCACAGTGGTCGTCTCCTCTCACGCCGATCGATTTCTGCACAGGTATTGATTTCTCCTTACCAACGATATTTCCTCCGTTTTACCCCTCCAACACCTCCAGGCGCATCACTCTAGCAAGCCCAGGTTACCGTTCTCCAATTCTGGTTTTGAATTTAAAGATTTCAAGGGTTTAGGGTTTGGGGGAATTCGATATAAAGATTCAAGAAATGCTTTTTAGTTTGGTTGATTGCTGGAATCATCTTTATATATACCTTTTTTCTTGTACAGATTAATTTATGTGTAGCACCTAAGTCTGTGGCTTTGTTAAACTATACTTGCTTTGTTGACATTTGAATTTCGCATTACTTTCCAAAGACAGCTTGATATTATCATTTTATTCAACATCTATTTTAGTAAAAACCGATTCCTCCATATTTGTTAGTTTTTCTTTTTGGTTTTTAATTGGTTGATTTGGGTAAACATCCATCCATCGATTTATTAGGTTCTCTCGAATGTTATATAGTTGTGGATCTCTTCTAGGTTATGTATCTTTGTTTTAATTGCTTTGCAATCTGTTTTCTGTACCAAGGTTGTATCCAAGTTGGTGTTGTTGTCATGATTGGTTCTTTGGAATAAAGCCTGGTAGTTGTTAATTGTGTTGCGATGGATCATACTGAACAACCCAAACATACTGCAAAAAAGGTTGCCACCAAACAAGAAGACCCTGAAGAAGAAAGTTTGGGTTTGGATCAAGGAAGCGAGTATGGAGAAACGGTGAAGATTAGAGATTCAATCCCAACAAGAAACGGTAAAGATTGGAGATTCAATCCCGACAAGAAACAGTGAACCGGAAGAATCATTGTTTTATTGTCTTTGGTTTGAAGATTGCATATTAGTTTTGGTCTGGATGCAATCTGGGTTTTGACTATATATGGATTCTTGTTCCTTCGTTTTGGTGATTGTTGTTCAAGAACGGTGATAGTAGTGTACAATGTTTTGTTCATATGGTACAAGGAATTAGATGATATTTTACATGAATGGATGTTTTATTAATTCAACAATATAACATTTTTAAGGGACAAATTAGACAATTATAGATATTCAGATGTTTGTCGGTTTACAAAAACAAACAGTCTAATTGATTCAAATTTCAGACTTCAGCACCACCTTTTAAAAATCAGAAGTGAAATCAGATATCAGACTTCAGCACCTCTTAAAAAACAAACGCCACCTTACACGATCTGGAATGGATAATGGCCATGCAAGAAGAGCTGAACGAATTCGAGAGTCTCAAAGTATGGCGTCTGGTCCCTCGCCGAAAGCACCAAACCATCATCGGCACAAAATGGATTTTCAAGAATAAGAAGGACGAGAACGGGGTCGTGGTTCGAAACAAAGCTCGTTTGGTCGCTAAGGGGTATCGAAAGCAAGAGGGGATCGACTACGAAGAGACGTTCGCACCTGTTGCCCGAATCGAAGCTATTCGGATGTTCCTCGCGTACGCCGCTCACAAAAACTTCACTGCCTATCAAATGGATGTGAAGACGGCATTTCTAAATGGCGATCTCAAAGAGGAAGTGTACGTCTCCCAGCCGGAAGTTTTCGTAGATCCGGATCACCCCAACCATGTGTATCGACTTGACAAAGCCTTATACGGACTCACGCTAGCACCGAGAGACTGGTACGATAAATTGTCTACTTTTCTCATCAATTCCGACTTCTCGAAAGGTAAGATCGACACAACCCTTTTCATCAAAAGGGAAGGTGAGCATATTCTTTTAATTCAGGTTTATGTCGATGACATTATTTTCGGCTCTTCGAACCCTCAATACTGTCGCAACTTTTCACTCCTCATGAAAGAGTATTTTAAAATGAGTATGATGGGTCAGATGAATTTCTTTCTCGGTCTTCAAGTTCAACAACTGTCGACCGGGATATTCATCAATCAATCTAAGTACATCGCGGATATTCTTCGGAAATTCAAGATGGAACAGTGTTCACCCATGCGTACTTCTATGTCACTGGGTACAAAGTTACACGCCGATCCTGACAGAAAGGCCGTGAACACTACTACCTATCGAGGAATGATTGGTTCGTTGATGTATTTGACGGCAAGTCGGCCGGATATAATGTTTTCAACCTTTTTGTGTGCTAGATTTCAGTCTAACCCTAAAGAGTCACACATGATAGCAGTTAAGCGTATTATTCGATATTTGAAAGGTACTGCTAATCTTGGTCTTTGGTACCCTAAGGATACAGGTTTCGAGCTTACAACGTTTTCTGATGCTGATCATGCGAGAAGTATGCACGACCGGAAGAGCACTACGAGGCACATCCAGTTCCTGGGTGACAAATTGGTTAGCTGGGCCTCCATGAAGCAGACTTGCGTCTCCACCTCCACGGCGGAAGCGGAGTATGTGGCCGCGGCTAGCTACTGTTCCCAAGTGATTTGGATGCGGACACAACTGAAGGACTACGGGTACAACTACTCGAACATCCCGATCTACTGCAACTCCAATAGTGCTATCGCCATCAAAAGCAATCCGGTGAAGCATACAAAGACAAAGCAGATAGCCGTGTGCTACCACTTCATCAAAGATCATGTGGAAAAAGGTACGGTGGAACTCTACTTCGTGAGTACGGAAAATCAACTAGCAGATTTGTTTACCAAGGCCTTGGACGAAAAACGGTTCCATGAACTTGTGTCCAAGCTTGGTATGCTCAATCTGAAAGTTTGAGTCCCGGTTGTACTTGTCACACCTTTCCTACACTACGGAATAACTGTATCTTTAGCAGTTACACTTGTCTCGCAGTGTGGTTTAGGTGTTTCAAGCACATCGGTGACACGATCTCTGTATTTCCGTGTTTAGTGTTTCTTTCATTTTTCGTTTTCCCATGTTTCTTTATTTTAATTCGTCTAGTCTTTGTTTTTCCGTTATTTTCCCGTGCTACTAATCGTTTGCTCGTTAAGTTGATTCCTCGAATGCCAAGTCCCGAAGGTATGTTTTCTCGACTCTGTGAGGGATGATTAGCAATTTTTGAGAAATTGAGGGGGAGAAATGCCAGTTTGACAAGACGAGGGGGAGCCTTGTCATTTAATCGAAGTTAAATGGGGAAATCTTTCACGTTTTTGTTTAAGTTGTGTGTTTAAATTTTTTTTTAAAAAAAAAAAAAAAGAGGGGGAGCTTTATTTTTGAAAAGTTGAGGGGGAGCAGTGCTATTTTTGAAACCTTGGGGGGAGAGTTGTTTTCGAAATGTTGAGGGGGAGAAATGAAATTTCCAAACCTGAGGGGCTAAAAGTATAAATTTTAAGTTCAGGGGAAATTTTGAAAGTTTTTCAAACTTCAGGGGTATTTTTCGCCAATTGGCCAAAGTTGAGACAAAGTTGTACCGGGAGAGTTTAAGGCATCCGGTACCGGACTCACTTCCGGTATCGACCGGTATAAATACCGGATTTTTCTAAGTTTTCTTCATAATTTCAAAACTCTCGCGCCTAAAACTCTCTAAACCCAACTTCTTCTCACATCATCACTCCTTTGTGGTCTTTGCATCAAATCGGGCTCAGATTTCATCGTCGATCCAGGTATGTATTCGATACTACTCTGCATAGATTTAATCACAGGAGATTGGTCCAAATAGCATCAAAAATCGATCGAGTTGATCGAGTTTATGATTGGACGGCGCTGTTAGGGTTTTAAAACCCTTCGGCCTTGAGATCGATCCTCAAATCGACAAATCGATCATCGATTTTGACTTACATGTGTATGCTATGAGTTATTTACCATCAATTTTGAGTATCACAGTGTTCAATTTTGCACTTAAATTTCGATTAGTGCAATTAGGGTTCCGGATTCGTGTCAAGTGTTCATCAGTTCCAGAATCGGTTTCGGAACTCACGAGTTCCGGTATAAGATCCGGTGTTTACCTAATCCGGAATGAGTTCCGGTATTGCTTGTATTGAGGAGTTCCGAAGTTCTTTATGTTATGTTCCGGAATTGCCTGGTCCCAGAATTTCCTTAGTTCCGGTATTGACCTATGGTTCCGGTTTTGAGTTTGTTCCGACATGCATTGAATTCTGGATCTCAAAGAGTTCCGGTGTTATCATTATTTAAGTTCCGGTATTATGCATACTTGGTTCCTAAAGTCAATGGTTCCGGAGTTGATAAGTTTTGGATTCCGGAAGTGCATAGTTCCGGAAGCACTGTTCACTTTCATTCCGGATCCCCTCTTAGGAAGCACTGTGCTTTTGACGTTGTTTACTGTTTCATTGGAAATTCTTGGATTTTGAGGATTTGTTCACACACAAATGCCACGATTGCACATTATATACATATAATTGCATTATCATTCCGGACTCGTTTAGATCCGAGTAGTAAACTGTCTCGAACCGACACCGACTCTCGGTTTTCAAAATCCGAGAATACGGGCCACGAGACACGAGTTTTTGCCTGTACACGGCCATGAACACTCAACACTCTATTGCACTTTCACAGGTACATCATGGCTCAACCTAATCCGAATCCACCTCAAGTCAATGCCCCGCTCCTTCCCGAAGGTCCAAACCTTCCATGGGTTGCAAACAACTTCCACCTGGACACGACAGACCTTCGATGTCAATGTCCAGTGATTGTGGAAATTCTGAAGCGCCACTCGCTAAATCGAGCGCTAACGGCTCACGCTCCAGTTCCAGCCGTCTACGTACATCAACTTTGGCGCTTCCTCACTCCTACAACACGCGGCAAACAATACATTCTCCGTAGCCGTATTGGCGACTCCGATGTCGTTATTACTCGAGACATCTTCCGACGCATCCTTGAGCTGCCGGAACCGACCGCCGTTCAAGGACGTACAACCTACGATGCACAAGTCTTAGATGCAGTCCTTTGCTGAGATATTCGTGCACTCGGATATGCCGGCCAGCGAGCGCAACCATCTCACTTTTCACGGATCCGCCTTCAGCCAGTCTCGGCCTATTCCATGCAGTCATCTACAACCGACATGCCGACTACGCATCCATACTTTGGACGAAGCTGATCACGCAAGTGCAGAAGAAGGACGGCAGCAAACGCCTCACATTTCTGCCATATCCCTGATTCCTCCAGCTATTAGTTGCGCACTTCATGGCGACCGACCTCACAATACCTCGACGCGCAGACCACGAGGTAATGCTCTCTACTCGCATGACTAGAATTCAGCATAAGCGAGAAATTGAAGACCTAGAAACCATGGTGATACCTGCTGACCTTTTAGCTATCACGGACCAAACGGCACCGAATGTAGTAGCTTGTAGGAGAGAGAACAACCTAGACGCTCCGATGGACCAGCCAGATCCGGCTGGACCGGCCCGAGGAGCGCGACCCGAGAGGCGTGTAGGTCCACGTATGCGAGGAAGAGGGGTCCGACCAGCAGGGGCTGTCGAACGGGGCGTGATGAGAGAAAGCATTGTGAGGGGAACAGGCGTGGGTGGTGCCGCTAGGTCAACACGCGAGGCTAGTTCGTCCAGACCCCTTCGTACACCGACTCCACCTAGAGACGAATCTGCTGCTCTACATGATGTGGTGGTGAAAGGAGTATCCCGAGAACATGTTGCTGAAGAGGCAGCCTCCTTGTAACACCCTCTAATTTGGAACGAGCAACTAATTTAAAATTTCATGGAATACCCAAAATAAATATAATTACTTCTACAATTCATTCCTCAAAATACCTTGTCATTAAAAACATTATAATTCCCCAAATAAAACAACCTAAACGGGTGTCACTTAACACAACACAAGTTGCTAGTCCAACCAAGTGCGGAAGACTTCACTAAACAAATCACCTCTCGTGCACCCTAATATCCCTCGCCACTTCACAATATAGCTAAAGCTACTCCCAACCTGAACCTGTTGCACATGCCGACAAATAAAGAGGGTTAGGCTTACGCCTAGTGAGTTCAAGCATTTTATCATGACTATATAAAATCATAAATCGGAAGTTAGTAATTATAGTCATGATTTAAATAAATCTTTTTAAATGAAAGTTCGCGACAAAGTCTATCATTTCCAAAGGGTTTCCCAACGGCATAAATGACTCATTTTCCAACGCACCCAAAATCTAGGAGAAAAGTTCCCAAAATGTATGAAGCGTTTTCTAAAATGAATTCCAAACCCAACTCACTCAAAACGTATTTTGACATTAAATATTCCAATGAATATAGATATGGACAAAACTCCAATATTTAAAAACATCCAATAAGCATGAAGCATAGAACCCTGCCAATAACCATGAATACATTTCATATAGATAAAGTACGCCACCGAAAATATGGATAAAAACATATATCCAAAACCACACCTTTCGGTGACGGGGGAGACCCGATTCCATCGAAAGTGACGGGCACACAAAGTTAAGTCACTTAGGATGTTACTGGATTACGCAAGCCCCGGTTCTAGTTCCCATGCCATAAAGACATCACAATCCTCAGACCAAAATAAATTGTCTTTATTGCATACCCCGTAGAGTTACACCTCAAGGACTTACAGGGGTCCCATTGCATATCCATCCTAGACGAGTTTCACCTCAGGGACTCCAGTGTCCCCTATTGCCTACTCGCTAGTGGCCCCACGGCCTAACGCATATACCCATGCGTTCCCAATAGTACCCGCTGATACCAGCCTTCCGGCACCCCATGACAGACAAAACGCGTCTTGTTGTGTGAAGGGACGAAGTCAACCAACCACACAACCGAATGCACAAAGAGATAGACCATCCAATAAAATTGACTCACGTGCCTATGGATCCAATACAACTCGGTCTACAAAACATGCTCAACCCGAAATGACCGAAGCACCCAACCATGTAAATATAAAAAAAATGAACAATAAAATGCATCAAGTTGCAATAAATGCAAACCATAAATAAGACTCCACATTGAGTCATTTAAAACCAGACAAATGTCCCCATGACCATCCCAAAGTCGAAAACCGAGCAAAATGCTCAAATACCCATTAGACCCATAATAGCGGTCATCTTAGCATAGAAATGCATTTCATATCAAATAGGTAGTAAGTACCATAAAATCGTTATTAACCCAAAACTTAACACAGAATTAAATATAAAGGGTTTTCCCAAAGAACTCATACCCTTAACATTCTCAAAATGACCCATAACACTAAAAGTGTATTTTCTCAAATGGTTTATAAAATCATTTACACAAGTATGATTAAACCATCAATTAAAACTCATTTTGAGCAATTAATCTTTTAAAGACGATTCATGGTTTCTAACCATCCAAATGTTCAAAAGTCCCAAATATGGGTATTATACACATTTATGAAGATAAACACTTCAAAAGAGTTAAACTATCCAAATAACTCAACCATATACATTTTCAAGTAAAACACACACATATTTGTAAAATACTCATTTTGGCATGTACAAAGTTTTCACAAAGTAACTTGAACTCACCTTGCTAGATTAAGCTAAATCTAGAGTTTCTCCAACGTAAGCTCCTTTGATGAAGTTTGCATCCTCAAGCCAAAACTTCCAAAAACCTAGATTTATGAAATCCCATCCATCAATATCACAATCCAACCATAAGGAATCATTCCCTAACCATAAAACATCAAAACCCCCAACTTACCAAACTCTAGTTCTTGTAGATGAATAAAACAAGGTTTCTTAACCATTCATCACCAAAATCGACCCACAACATCACAAGATAGAAAGAAGGCGAAATCAACCATCATAACAACTATTGGGTAAGGAAAGATTACCTCAACCATTGAAATCTTCCACAAACGAGCTCCTAGTCTCCACAAAAGCTCCAAGATTCCAAGATGATCAACAATGGAGGAAGAGGGTTTGATTTGGTGAAGTGAAGAGGAAGGAGAGGGGAGGGGATGATGTTTTCTTGAGAGAAATCGGCTGAGAGAGTGAGGGAGATGAAGAGAGTCGAGAGTGAGAATGAAATGAGAAGAGAAAGAGGTTAAAATGGTTTTAATCACTTCCACCTCCCGACCGCGACATTGACACCGCGACAATGACCAGGTCATAGTCGCGCCCCGTGTACCCGTTTCTGTTTGATTTTCTCATTTTGTCCCAGACCGCGACAATGACCAGGTCATAGTCGCTGGTCATAGTCGCGACCCGTGTACCACATTCTGTCCGATTTCTCGTTTTATTTTCTAATCGCTGCTTTGGTCATAACTTCTTCGTTATGGCTCCGTTTTCGCTCCGGAAAGAACCGTTGGACTCGTGTTCGAATTCCCCATCCAACAAGACCATAAAATCTAGGATTTACACCAATATCCTATTTTTCATAATTTCCTTAGAATATCGATTCCGCATTGATTCAAAGTTGTACTTATCCCAAAATTTACGGGTGTTACAATCCTCCCAACCTTATAAGGATTTCGTCCTCGAAATCTACACCCTCTACAACCCAAGGCTAACTGACTCATTGTCGACCACAAATCATCAATTCCTAATTGGAATCTAAATTTCTTACACCGTCAATAAGGACAATTCCTCGAACAATTTCTTATCAACAACACCCCTTCAAGTACACCGTACTTATGTCTGGAAGAACATTCCAACCACTGGTAACACTCCTAGTTAAACGACTCCGGTTGTCTCCCAACCTTAAAGTGTTCCATCTTCCTCAATTTTAGTTTTCAACCCTAAATCATTCCACGATTTAATCACTAACGAACCCAACGGAATTGTCAATTCCGATCACCCCTACCATTAATTGTCAAATAACTCAACGAGTTCTAATAACTCCAAGAATCCATTCCAAAAAGAACAGTCATAAAACCGCCAAGTCCTTTAACCGTACACTAAGATTATTCCACCAAAACTACTCATCACAATTGAGCATCTTACGGTTACCACTACCATTGTCGTCATCCTTCAAACTTGGCTACAAACCCCCGTTTACACTAACGGTTTCCGATTTCAAGACTACAAAGGTTGACACCTAGTTTTTACCACCTACTCGGAACTCTAATAGGACCCCACACACGAGTTCCATTTACCGAGGTTTCCATACAACTAAGGTTGCCAACAAAACGGCTGTATCAACCTCGAAATACGTTACCGCAAGTCTAATTCTGCAATTACCACAAACACAATTACTTTGCTACCGCTATCCTCCGGCCCATAATACCAACACGCGTGGAATACCCAACCTTCCACCGTCGAAGTGCTACACGCGCTTACCCTTAAATGAGGTACATACCCTTTTTCAAGGTCCTAACGAGTTCAAGGTTTTCAAATGCGTTATTCAATAAATATGCCAATTAATCAAACCATTCACAAAATATTTTCAACACCAAGATTTTCATCTCAAATAACTCGTGCGAAATAAAACTACTACTGTCAGCTCGGTAGTTACGCAAAACTGGACACGCTCGTCCCACATAGGAAAATCATGTTGAAAATCATTTCATTGCAGTTCAGTTTACCCACAAAACGCAAAAGCGTAGTAAACAATTTCTTTTAGATGAGACACCACAGTTCTAGTATGAATTGACTCATGACATGCATGTAAAGTGACTACTCGACCTTAAACGGGGTGCGACACCAGGTGTGCACGTATTTCAAAAGAGGTCTAAACAACATTGACTCCAACATTTCCTCGTCAACCATAAAACGACATGAGGCAAGGTTTACCAACAAAATTTTGCGCGCGTCAGTTTATTACACAAAACGATGGAGCGGTTCACCAACATTCTTAGTCAAAACATAAAATGACTTGTGCAAATTCCCTAGCTAATACAAAAACCCATACGTCTCCATCACTTGAAAATTTCGACTAAAACATCATACGACTTCACATTGGGGTAGGCATGCAAGCTTGTAACACTTCTAATAGCAATTTTCTTGTAACTAAATAACGTGCATCAAATGGTTCGTGACCAAATTTCGACAAATGAAACTCTTTAAATCAATTTCTCAAAATCTCTCATCCGGTCCTATAATGCCATTTGAGTAAAACGTTTCTGGTAAAACTTGCACACAACAATGCGTTATTCCAAAACATATGAGGAAATAGGTGTTAATAAATATTTGACATCGAAAGGGTTCAACTTATTTTCAAATCCCAAATTGTACTAACGGTGCGTATCAATGTCCAAAACATAAGAAATCCCGCGTACTATAATTTTATACAAAAATTTTCTAAAATCTTCCTCACGAAGCATTTTCTCAAGGTTTCGTACTTGGGACACAAAACGTCAAAACGTAATTGCTAAAAATGTATTTGTCCAAATACTCCCAACACACATTTCTCCGGAAACCAAAAAGGTTTTCAATTCTTCCAAAATAATCGGCAATTCAAAGTTAACCAAATATCAACGACTAACACCTTTTCATTTTCAAAATGCAAAGCATTGCGAACTGTGCATGATTTCTACAACACCAAAACACCCTTTGACCGAATGGTCATCATTTAAACAAGAGTCTATAAAACATTTTCACTCACGATTGTTCATCAAAGTGACGAGAAACAATGGTTACCAAGCTATGCATACCCCTAAGTCGATATAATACGTTTCACATAAAAACGGTAATAAACATTTAACTGACCAAAAGCGCACCAAGCAATTTATTATAAAATGTCACCAAAATGTTCTTTCATGCATTACTTAAGCCACGTATAAATCAATCCATACACCGAACTATTTGCAATGAAATACTTAGTAACACAAACTTTTTGAAAGAAAAGTTACGCGACACTAGAGTTCCAAACTCATCTTTTCTTAGTCGCCTTATGGCATAAAATTAACTTTTCTCAACAACACTCGAGTGGGACCAAATGCCCAACCAAAACTCTAAAACTTTTCACATAAGCAATTAGAGTATGCACGTTGTAAAATTGTACTCACACGACTCAACATGTCGTAAAACCAAACTCCATGAACCTCCATGGACTCAATGACTCCAAGTCAATAAAACGGCGCTAAACACCATGCTTCCAAAGCCAAATTGCTAAAAGCAAAAATCATAGATGAGACGCCAAAATCCCAAAAATCCCCTTCTAGGGTAATACCACATAAACGACATTGTTTAACAACTCTCATTAAACAAAATGCCCAAAATAATCTCACATAGACATAATGGAAAAATAACTTTCCGTCCAAACTCTAACATATGTGGAGGAGATCCAATGTTAAAGTCACAAGCCGTAGTTATTGCCCAACATCTCAAACTTCATTTATATATGATTATCATTACGTCCAAAACAATGTTGAACAACGATGAAATAAGGCAAAACAAATCCCGGCGAAGTTCGCAACTCCCGCGATAAAACGATTTCATGCACTTTTAAAACCATAATTTGAAATCTTGTGTGCGTGCCAAACATTTCTCAAAATTTATAACACAGTCTACATAAGGATTGGAAACACAAGAAACAGTTGATGCAATTTATTTCCAAAATAAATTTCGTGCATGATTTAGTCGGCATTCAACGTCTCCACTCATACTCCTCCAAAATCCTCCGGTCTACTATTTTCATCCGGATATCCAAACCTCTTAAGGCAAGTTGGGAAATACATCAATTAACTTTACGGTTTTTCCTCAAATCAAAATCGGCTCAAAAGCCTATGGTTCTAGTACAACCATCAATCTTGACCCGAAACGGTCTACTTAAAGCAAACATCATGCTTATCGTCACTCCAAGTGACTAATACTAGAATCGTCCATCTATTCCAACGACTACTAGTTTAGAACTTCCTTCACTACCCCAACGATCACCACATGAAAGCAATTCAAGCATGCACATGTACTAGTAGGTTCACCATGACACTGGCCAGGTGTCACTATGAACGCACTGCATATGATTATCCTTGTTGCTCTCGACGTGACTCTCGTTTCTAAAAGCTCCATCAACTTCAAAACATCTTATCTTAAAGTGCCTAAAGGTGAATTTCACTCTCATTTACTTAAACAAACACTAGTTTGAGTCTAGGTATCCAAAATCAACACCTAATTCTCTCAAACTTATGCTCTGATACCAACTTGTAACACCCTCTAATTTGGAACGAGCAACTAATTTAAAATTTCATGGAATACCCAAAATAAATATAATTACTTCTACAATTCATTCCTCAAAATACCTTGTCATTAAAAACATTATAATTCCCCAAATAAAACAACCTAAACGGGTGTCACTTAACACAACACAAGTTGCTAGTCCAACCAAGTGCGGAAGACTTCACTAAACAAATCACCTCTCGTGCACCCTAATATCCCTCGCCACTTCACAATATAGCTAAAGCTACTCCCAACCTGAACCTGTTGCACATGCCGACAAATAAAGAGGGTTAGGCTTACGCCTAGTGAGTTCAAGCATTTTATCATGACTATATAAAATCATAAATCGGAAGTTAGTAATTATAGTCATGATTTAAATAAATCTTTTTAAATGAAAGTTCGCGAAAAAGTCTATCATTTCCAAAAGGTTTCCCAACGGCATAAATGACTCATTTTCCAACGCACCCAAAATCTAGGAGAAAAGTTCCCAAAATGTATGAAGCGTTTTCTAAAATGAATTCCAAACCCAACTCACTCAAAACGTATTTTGACATTAAATATTCCAATGAATAAAGATATGGACAAAACTCCAATATTTAAAAACATCCAATAAGCATGAAGCATAGAACCCTGCCAATAACCATGAATACAGTTCGTATAGATAAAGTACGCCACCGAAAATATGGATAAAAACATATATCCAAAACCACACCTTTCGGTGACGGGGGAGACCCGATTCCATCGAAAGTGACGGGCACACAAAGTTAAGTCACTTAGGATGTTACTGGATTACGCAAGCCCCTGTCCTAGTTCCCATGCCATAAAGACATCACAATCCTCAGACCAAAATAAATTGCCTTTATTGCATACCCCGTAGAGTTACACCTCAAGGACTTACAGGGGTCCCATTGCATATCCATCCTAGACGAGTTTCACCTCAGGGACTCCAGTGTCCCCTATTGCCTACTCGCTAGTGGCCCCACGGCCTAACGCATATACCCATGCGTTCCCAATAGTACCCGCTGATACCAGCCTTCCGGCACCCCATGACAGACAAAACGCGTCTTGTTGTGTGAAGGGACAAAGTCAACCAACCACACAACCAAATGCACAAAGAGATAGACCATCCAATAAAATTGACTCACGTGCCTATGGATCCAATACAACTCGGTCTACAAAACATGCTCAACCCGAAATGACCGAAGCACCCAACCATGTAAATATAAAAAAATGAACAATAAAATGCATCAAGTTGCAATAAATGCAAACCATAAATAAGACTCCACATTGAGTCATTTAAAACCAGACAAATGTCCCCATGACCATCCCAAAGTCGAAAACCGAGCAAAATGCTCAAATACCCATTAGACCCATAATAGCGGTCATCTTAGCATAGAAATGCATTTCATATCAAATAGGTAGTAAGTACCATAAAATCGTTATTAACCCAAAACTCAACACGGAATTAAATATAAAGGGTTTTCCCAAAGAACTCATACCCTTAACATTCTCAAAATGACCCATAACACTAAAAGTGTATTTTCTCAAATGGTTTATAAAATCATTTACACAAGTATGATTAAACCATCAATTAAAACTCATTTTGAGCAATTAATCTTTTAAAGACGATTCATGGTTTCTAACCATCCAAATGTTCAAAAGTCCCAAATATGGGTATTATACACATTTATGAAGATAAACACTTCAAAAGAGTTAAACTATCCAAATAACTCAACCATATACATTTTCAAGTAAAACACACACATATTTGTAAAATACTCATTTTGGCATGTACAAAGTTTTCACAAAGTAACTTGAACTCACCTTGCTAGATTAAGCTAAATCTAGAGTTTCTCCAACGTAAGCTCCTTTGATGAAGTTTGCATCCTCAAGCCAAAACTTCCAAAAACCTAGATTTATGAAATCCCATCCATCAATATCACAATCCAACCATAAGGAATCATTCCCTAACCATAAAACATCAAAACCCCCAACTTACCAAACTCTAGTTCTTGTAGATGAATAAAACAAGGTTTCTTAACCATTCATCACCAAAATCGACCCACAACATCACAAGATAGAAAGAAGGCGAAATCAACCATCATAACAACTATTGGGTAAGGAAAGATTACCTCAACCATTGAAATCTTCCACAAACGAGCTCCTAGTCTCCACAAAAGCTCCAAGATTCCAAGATGATCAACAATGGAGGAAGAGGGTTTGATTTGGTGAAGTGAAGAGGAAGGAGAGGGGAGGGGATGGTGTTTTCTTGAGAGAAATCGGCTGAGAGAGTGAGGGAGATGAAGAGAGTCGAGAGTGAGAATGAAATGAGAAGAGAAAGAGGTTAAAATGGTTTTAATCACTTCCAGCTCCCGACCGCGACATTGACACCGCGACAATGACCAGGTCATAGTCGCTGGTCATAGTCGCGCCCCGTGTACCCGTTTCTGTTTGATTTTCTCATTTTGTCCCAGACCGCGACAATGACACCGCGACAATGACCAGGTCATAGTCGCTGGTCATAGTCGCGACCCGTGTACCACATTCTGTCCGATTTCTCGTTTTATTTTCTAATCGCTGCTTTGGTCATAACTTCTTCGTTATGGCTCCGTTTTCGCTCCGGAAAGAACCGTTGGACTCGTGTTCGAATTCCCCATCCAACAAGACCATAAAATCTAGGATTTACACCAATATCCTATTTTTCATAATTTCCTTAGAATATCGATTCCGCATTGATTCAAAGTTGTACTTATCCCAAAATTTACGGGTGTTACACTCCTCTTCCAGCTCCGAGCCCGGCTCAGCCTCAGGACGAGCTACCGGTTCCGCCTCTGGCTCCTAATCAGAATCCGAATCCGGGTCTCAACCAGGCTCGGTTTCCATCGTCCAAGAAGGGTCAGAGGGATCCGACAGTGAGGAAACTGAGTCGGACGATGATGATGATGACACTCCTAACCCCGAAGCCATATCTGGAGAGACAAGGAGAGCGGATGGAGAAATAGTCAAAAAAGAAAAACAAAGTGAGGTGAGAGAAAGGAGAAGCAAGAAAAAGCATGAGAGTGTGAGTGTGATGGAGCAATCTTCACAGGTTGCTCCCAACCAGCCTCCACCAAGCCAAGCAGCCACATCTACTATCCCGTTGCATCCGTTGCAGCGGGGTATTGAAGAAGACGTCGTGGGCCTAGCGATGCAAATGCACACCCCCTAGCCACTCCGTCTCCTTTCAAAAGTAAACGGTTTCATCTTCTCACGGGGATTTAGCACAACGTCCACCGGTCTCTCACTTGGAGAGTTCTGGTGTTGAAACAAGAGAACAACCTCCCCCGTTCTCGACTTCCTTCGATGCACGATCGAGTCTAGATCCACTTGTTGAAACTATTCCTTTGGCTAGGACACATGTCATTACTACTGCTACCGTCGAGAGTCTTCGTGCCTCGATCGGAACGCCCAGAGTGAGTCTACCTTTCGGTAGCTCGCAAGGACAGGGGAAGACCTACCACGGCTACCATCAAGCCAACCGTGAACGTAGGCAGTACTGCGGGGCAATCCACCACATCTACTACAACGGAAAGTCTAAGTTCCACCGGAGTTATTCACCCGGAGTTCGTCTCCAAGGAGAAAATGGACGGCGCCTTAAAGGCTGTCCAAACAGCGATCATTAAGCAGCTATCTGATGATATGGCCTTTATCAGAAGGGCCGTCGCGGGTAAAGGCTTGGCTACTGAAACTCCCCCAGCGCAACCTCAAATCAGAATGCCACCGCCAACTCAGACCCCGAGTATACAGAACATGAGCATCGAAGCTCTCAAAGCCGCCTTACTAGATAAGCTACTTTCCCAGTTAAACATCGATGCCTCATCGGAAGCTGACTTAGTGAGCATCTTACGCTCACAATCCCAACCACCGCCCCCAGTAAATCCAATGGATCCTCAAGCCCAAACGAATGCCAGACTTGATACTCTTACCGCAACCTTAACCGAAGTAAAGAAGGCCCTCGACAAACTATCCGAGAGGGTTTCCAGCCTTGAAGACACGTGTAAGGGTCAGGTACAGGCCTCAAAGAGAAGACATGATGATCTGGACGATCTTGATCAGCATGAGGGGGAGAAAAGAATGAGACTGACCGAGCTGTCAACCGCAACGACAGAAACTACAACCGTCACTCCAGCTGAACCAGAATCACAGCAATAGTCTACAGACTCAGAAATGGTTCAAGACATGGAGATTTCTACACCGGTCAGGGAAACGATGCCAGAGTCAGCAGATCCAACGGTTGAAAAGCCCGAGGATCAATCAGAAGACATATTAGTGCTGACTGTTCTGGAGCGGCCAGTCCTAGAGTTGATCGATGAGGACTCTGTCGGCGATCTGGAACTTGAGACAAAATAGAGACACAAAGCGATAATAGCCATCCAGTCAGAGACAGATGCTTTGTGGGATTTTGCTGACGAAGACGAGTTTATGGATGATACCGACTACGACCAGTTCCTTCTTCAAAGCGAACAGGTATCGATTGCTCAACCAGATATTCACGATACTCCAAGCACTTCAGAGATTCCAACTCCAGCTTCGGTACCGGCTCAACCTCAACCTGCTCAACCAGCCCATTGGGAACGAGTCCGGATATTGGTACCTTATCTGGAAGAATCGCAAAAGAAAATATTTGCCCACTAGATCAGGCCACTCGACCCGGTAAAGTGTCATGGGGTCTCCTTTCTCAAACATCCAGTCCGCAAACAATATTTAGAGGTAATGAAGCGCAGCAGATCAGTCCACCATGTCCGCATGCGACACAGGATTACAGAAATTGTGGAGATCATGTCCGACAAGATTCTCAGCTTTTGGTTTCCGATTTTCACAGTTAAGCGGGACGACGGTAAAGAATGGGTATTCTCGGAAGCCGACTTTAGGAATCTATACCTGAACGACTTCCCCGTTCTGCTTAAAGAGTTACAGACTCGCACCATCCGACCGATGCCCATTACCAAATCCCTCGAGACGATCAAGAGGTTCATGAAGTGCACGATAACGCTCGCATACATCAACGACTTCCAGTTAGGCTTAGAAAGCAACCGGAAAAAGATCAACATTCTGAAGCCTAATCTGAATCTTCCTGAAGACGTACAGGTACATACACTCCTTACCAAGCCAAAAACATGTATAGTGTATCTCGACAACAAAGGAGAGAAACGGTTCATGCGAATCAGCGAGCTGCACAAGTTTAGCGAGGGAACGCTGATGAAGATACAGTCAGAGCTCAAGAAGATTATTGAAGAAGAGAAGATAGCATCTTCGGAAAGCTATGTCAACGTCAGGAAATATCTAGCTGAAGATCTTCTCAAAGCAATCGAAGAACGGCTAGAGTTCTAAAACTCCATTCGACGCTTTGAAATGATATTCGCTATTCGGAAGTGATATGTCCCTAACTGGCGTGACATTGAACTTCAATTCCAAGGGGGAGATTGTTAGGTCATGCTAGTGGAAAGTACAGGGACCGTTTATGACAGTTTGTGTAAATACCCTTGTGGGTATAAATAGTTTGCTAATCCCTAGTATTAGGGTTTAATGATCATTGTTTAGATTTCATATTACTGTGTATGGCTACTGCCTGATAACTCTTTCTGTTCAATCTATTCAAGTGAGATTTATGACATATAAGCTAATTGTGTTGATTACATTGTGATTGCTTATTGAATCTGGGATCCACAACGTGCATGTCATCAATCAGTTTTATTTTATATCCCAGTGCACTTCCATGCAGGATAGTCCAATCATGTAATGGACACCAAAAATAACTTATCATAAACATAAACTATTTTGAAAATAAAACAAACAATGATTTTTCAAACCAATACTATTAAATCCAAACAAACCATGACTTTAAAGGACCATTACAATCATTTGATTCACACATATAAAATCAAAGCTTTTCATCAAACAAAAACAAATAAACCATAATAATAAACCGAAATTGAAAGTTTTCCATCAAACCAAAACATTTAAACCTAAAAGTAGAACCAAATTCAAAGTTTAGCATGAAACCAAATTCAAAGTTTAGCATGAAACCAAAATATCAAATGAGACACTGTATCTAACCATCCATTAAAAGTGATTCATCAAAGTTATTAGACGTTCTGAAGATCAAAGGCGTTCCCAATGACTATCTGTTGCTTGCCGGATTAGTTCTTTCTTTATGTCGGCATCCATGTTTGTGATTCGCGTGATCTCCTTAAGCACATCATCCCTTTTCAGGTTTTGGCCATGTTTTGCGATCTTTGTTGTGTACTTTTTCCGAAGATCACTCAACTGATTCGTTTGTCGTTGGCCTTCTTCCATGAATCTTGGCTTCCAATATCGTACATCTCCCTTAAAGGACTCCATCATACGCATAGTGAACACTCCACTGTCATGAGTATTGTGATTTGTTTGCCAATCCATCTCTAACCTCTCTTGCTCTACCGCGAGAAGTTGCTGTGCAGATGCATGTCCCACAGTGTACAAGTGTTTCACCATCATTCTTTGCTGAAGTTTAATAATAATTTATCAATCATTAAATCACGTAGTTATAAATGATAAACATAATGTTTAGTATTAATTACCAGCACGTCTGTAATTCCACCGTATCTTTTTTTCAGTGCCTCTCCTTTATATTGTTTCCACTTCCTATTATCTATTATAAGAAATGATGGTGCCTTTAGGTTTATAACTACAAGATAGTAGTATGCACCGTCCAACATCGGAAAGAATGCATGTGAATATGTCATCCCGTTATAGAAGAAAAAATTAACTAAGTTGAATTCAGGATATTGTCATTAAATTCCACTTTATAGTTACCAGATCAATTTCCTTTAACTTGTAGATATGACCCTGACAATGTCTAGTTGTCGAAGCTATTGCCTGTTTGAAAACATTATACTGTTCGTCAATGTTGTAGCATCGTGTCCGCATCATATGATCCATCTGTCATAACCATGAGTTAACACCATACATTGTTCAATAAGTTTTTTAAAATGAATTGTTATACTTACCATTATATCAATTCTGAAATAGTAACGTTTCGGTGAGTTCCTGCTTTTCAGTCGCTCCTTAAAGTTTAGGATTGATGACCATGCGTTGATCACCGATGTGTCAAGAGTCATATTACTCACCGCCAATGATTCCATCCCTGTCCTGGTGATGTTTGTGAAGTTAATTGCACTAAAAACCGCGTCACTGTAATGCAACAAACATTAATATTACATAGTTAGTGTGTTAAAGAGAAAAACATTATGTTTCTAATGTTAAAAACTTACCATAATCCTGTTAAATACACATAAATCATGAATTAATGGATCATAGATTTATGAATTGGTGACAATATCATGATTACTACATGTATAATTTCCATAACCATGTTAAGTACACATAGATCATGAAGTAATGGATCACAAATTCATGAATATGTGACAATATCATGAGTACTACATTTATAATTTCCATAATCCTGTTAACTACACATAAAACATGAAGTAATGGATACAGATTCATGAATATGTGACAGTATCATGATTACTACATTTATAATTTCCATAATCCTGTTAACTACACATAAATCATGAAGTAATGGATCACAGATTCATGAATAGGTGACAATATCATGATTACTACATTTATAATTTCCATAATCATGCTAACTACACATAAATCATGAAGTAATGGATCACAGATTCATGAATAGGTGACAATATCATGATTAGTACATTTATAATTTCCATAATCCTGTTAAGTACGCATAGATCATGAATTAATGGATCACAGATTTATGAATAGGTGACAATATCTGTATTTTAGTAGGGAAAAAAACAATTTCCATTAAAGTTTGGAAAATACGTACAACTTGCTGCCGAACATTGCGATTGCCCAATCATGTACTTTATCGGCTTCTGTTGACACGTTGAAGTCGACCACCCTTAGGCCATCAGTACCCCATGGACAGCATCTTTCAAAGATTCCACTCCACATCAGCGCCACATCAGCTTTTCTTCCATCCCTCACTCGATCCCTAACGATCCCTAAACACCCGTACCCCATTCCCTCAAACCCTTTTGCCACCTCATTTATTTTAATTCTTTTTTTTATACATTTAATTATTTAACAAAATAAAAATATTTATATATTTTTTAATAAATAAAAATAAGATAAATAATAAAAATTAAAATTCATATCATTCATTAAAAATAAAAATTACAAAATACAAAACACTACCAATTATGAAATTTTTGGATTTGCTCTTTTCTCGCTAAAGTAGCCCTCAAAGCGTTTCCCGTAAGGTGATCATGCGGGGTTATGAAATACTCGAAGTCTTTCTCAAATCGTTTATCTCGTTCGTGTTCTAACCTTTGAAGTTCGAGATCGATTTTTTTCATTTTGTATTTCATTGTATCATCAATCTTGTCGTTGAACGTCGTCAACAACTGAGTAACACTTTCGTCCGTATTCGCCCCGGACGTATTACTCGTTGATGATTTTTTTGCCTTGTTTCTCCCGATGGGTCGTTGAATTTGCTCGTCATCGTCATCATCGGAAGGTTGGGTACGTTTTGAACCCCGCGATGAAGTTGTCGTCATCGTTGGAACGGCTCCCCATTTTGGACATTTTTTTAGGACGTCCCAAGCTTGTTCGTGAGTGAAAGCAACTTTATGGCGTGCTAGATACCGTTCGTGTGCCGTTCGGGATATATCGGCCTCACTCATCCCGCTTGATCTATTATTGAGCAAGTTGTTGTAGATGCCGCCAAACGAATTAACTCTTTTATTGAGGTCGTTGAACTTGCTATTGAGTTGATGGGTTGATCTATAACCTGGTTCACGACCCATGCGAGTAAAGAACACATGCCCGATTCGGCCCCAAAAACTTCCTACATTTATGTAAAATTAAGTATAATAATAATAATAATAATAATAATAATAATAATAATAATAATAATATCAATAAAAATAATTACCACTGCTTTGTGCGTTACCGACCACGGGGTCCTCCGAAACGTCAACCCACGCCGACACTAACGCGAGTTCCTCGACTTTACTCCAAGTTTGTTTGGCGGCTTTCGTTGGTCTCGGATTTGATGGTTCCGGGTTAGATTGTTGTGCCGGGATAGATTGTGGTGTGTTCGGGGTAGAAGGTTGGGTTTCCGGAACAATGTCGTCGTCGAGATTGAAGTTGGCCGGAGTAAAACCTTGTTCAATCAACCCGGGACGTGTAAATTGGTAAGGAATTTGTTGGTGAAATTGTTGGTGAAATTGTTGGGGAAATTGTTGGGGAAATTGTTGCGGATATTGTGGCGGATTTTGTTGCGACCATTGTGGCGGAATTTGTTGCGAAAATTGCGGATGATAACCTTGTTGTGTAAACGCTTGGAAACCAAGCTCTTGATCTTCTTGCGATTGTGGTGTATTCGGTCGGTTACGATGGGATGTAGGTGTTCTGTTTGAATTCATGATGAGAGAGGTGTGAAAAATAAGAGGTTGAGAGAATTTGAGAGAGTTTGAGAGGTGTGAGAAATAAGTGGTTGAGAGAATTTGAGAGGTGTGAAAAATAAGAGGTTGAGAGAATTTGAGAGGTGTGAGAAATAAGAGGTTGAGAGGTGTGAGAAATAAGAGGTTGAGGGTTAAATATATAGTGGGATTAAATTGAGAAAAATATTTTTTTTAGTAATAGAGCCGTTCAACGGTTATATTTTTAAAAATTTAATTAATTTTTTTTTTAAAACCTTCGGGATGATCCGGGATCCCAACCCCGAACCCATCCCCGCCCCGCCAACCCCGCTTTCCCCGTAGCCCATCCCCGCTGACCCCGAACCCAACCCCGAACCCATCCCGCCTCCGCTACGGAAGGCCTTACAACATACAGTGATTTTAGGTGGTCCCCTGGTTTAACCTCTCTTTTTGAATGTCTTCCCATGACGTTGTTTTCCTCAACCCTATGTATCTTCAGGATACCGTAAACATCCCTCACATCCTCATTGCATTCTTTCTTTGGTCCTATGGCCTTAACTATTCCTTTACTGTATGGTTTCATGTCATATGTCTTAACAGATTTCACCACACTTAGGGGAACCGCGTCCTTAACTGGACTGAATCCCAGATCAAAATCCAGGGGGTCTAATTCCTTTCTCTTGTTATTTCCATTAACATCAATGCTTTGGTTCCCTGATCCCGACCCACCTTTATTTGAACTAACAACCTTGCCTGATCCCCCAATGTTCATCAGAGTAACCTCAGTGTTAAAGTTAGGAGTTTCTATAGGGTTCAATGATTTTTTCCATTTTGACCCTTCTATAGACAACCTCACCGACTCATCAAGTTCCTGTATGAAGGTTGGACTGTCCCACTGTGAGTTCCAGATCAGTGGAACGAACAGTAGAAATCAACAGATATGAACAAGTATTATGATTTCAATATGTCATCCAATTCACTTTCAATATGGAGAGAATTACAATACGATTTCAGAAAGTGTAAAATAGACAACTAACTTCAAATTCTAAAGCTAATACACTTTATATACCATGGGCCCACATTGATCAAGCCCATGGCCCGTTACACAATAAGGCTGAAAATAATAAATAACAGTTTAGCCCTTGAACTTCTATTCAACCTGATTTTGACCCTAACACCCACATTTTTTCGAACGGGTCATTTGGCTTTTGGCTTAAAATGACGCAAGTTGAGGTACTTACCTGTGTTGAATCATTTCCTGTTGCATCTCTGTCTTGCTTGCTGTGTAACTCAGTGGTGAACAACATCTTTACCTCTTCTTTAAGGGAAATGATTTCAGCATCATCTTTGTACTTTGTCATCGCACTCTCTATATCAATGTCGACGCCAACCTTAAGTGCTATTATCCTTGATATCTTATCTTGTATATCCTTTATCAATGTCTAAAAATAAATGGATAATTGACTTATTATCCTTATTAACAAAAAATATGAAAGTGCACAAGTTCTTACCTTTTTTGATGAAACAGCATCCATTCGATTATCCTCGTTGGTTTCAGATATGTTGGCCTGTCGCATGTTTGATGCATCTTCCACTGTAGCATCCTGTTCCGCCACCTGTTTATTCTTTTCATGTGTAGTTGGTGAATCTTTTGTTTGCCCTCCCATGTTACGCTTATCTGTCCTCATCGAGCTTTTTCTTTCGCCATTTACTGCACTTCCTATAGTCTTTAATGGCAGCAACCCAAAACCGCCGTCCTGCAATTCACTCTTCTCTCTCTTCTTCAGCATTCCCATATTCCAAATACATATTCCATGGCCTTTCTTTTCAACATTATCCCTTGGGCTCATTGTTGAGTCCACCTACAGTAGCTTCAAGATTAAAACAATTTATAGATTAGTTTTCTTTGTGTAATGAATGGAACTGAAATATCAATTCAAGAAGTAGTACTAACCGTGAGGTATGTCAATGGTCCCGAGTAGAAACACAACAAGTTATCTCTTCTCCATATTTGCTTGCTCGTCTTCACTTTTTCATACAAGAACTTGCACCAATCCACCTTGCCAATCATATCTTCGCTTCTAATTTTTGACAAAAAATTCAAATTCACAGTTCCCATGCTGTTACTCTCAATCATAATGTTCACAAATAGCACCAGGAAATTGATCTTGAATTGAAATCCTAAATCTTTTATGTTAATTATTTTGTCGACAACATGCTTCGGTCTAATCTTCATTACCTTGAATTGTTTTTTTCCAAACCACAATAAGGTTTTCATCACTGGGAACATCCGGCTCAGCAAGTAAATCTATTCCTCCTTTGGGTAATCCTGTTAAGTTATGAATAGAGTCTATCGTAATAGGAATAAGACCATTACGTACTCTTATACCCATTTCCGTTGTGTCAAGATGGTCTACTATGAAGAATCCCAGCTTTGATGGCACACCATCCATGTCCATACCCAGTAATGACTCTAAACCCATCTTCTTTAATTTTTCCTGTTGGTCGCTGCTCAATCCCACAATGGTGTCATGCAAAGCCTTAGGTGAAGTCCTAGTCCATAGTACTTCAAGACCTCGTCTCTCTTCACCACATGAATTCTGCCGACGTGGCGTCAACTTCATTTTCCCTTTTTTTGACTTGATATCTTTACTTTGGTTTTTATCCTGTTTCTCCTCCTAGAGGTCTGATTTTCTGTGTAAGTTTGTAACATATCAATGATTTAATTGGTGTTGGTGTCTCCAAAACTTTTACTTAGAAGAATAGTTAAACGTACTTGTGTTTTCTTGTGATTCATCATCCTGTACAACAGCTTTTCCTTCCACATGTGGTGTAGACACATTCATCCTCCCAATAGTATGGCTTCTTGTTCTTCATGAGCAACTTGAGGATTCAATTTTCCGGTCTGGCAAAAAGTTGTAGTTAGCATCATCGAACATATGTTAATCGTTATTATACCACAGAATACAAACCCTACAATTAAAACTCAACTTACGTTTGACTTTGGTCATATTTGAGTCATTGTTTTGGGGCACACCTTTACCAGATCCTGTTACTATACCATGAACATGTTAAAGTAACTTCAGCATTGTGTTAATTTTATTTTATGTTTCCATTGAATAATTGTGCATCATGTATTTCACCTTTGTCTAGATCCTTGCCTGTCACTGTTAAATCCTCCATCAATAGCTCTACGCCTGACACTTTCGTATAGGATGAATCGTTTGTTGTCTCTACTCAATAAACAATTATTCATTAACAATTTTTTGTATAAACATATCTTTAAGACTTTAAGATCAAGGAATCTAAGGATAGGGTGGCTTGATGTATTACCTTTTCGTTTTCTTGATTGTCGAACGTTGTTGGCATTTTCTGTGTCGATTTCCATTGCAGTTCATGTATCAAGTATGTCAACACTCATGTTTATTTAACCATGTTCTCCAAAATCATATACATCAAGATTTCATATTTTTTAAATTAATTAAAGGGTTCACTACTCAATAAGGAAGGTGTTCGTCCACCAAATCATGAATGCAACATCATGATTTACTATTGATCAGAACCATCAAAACTAGAAACACATGGATACAGTTGTCAATCAACCAAAACATTCATGAACAAATTATTTTTACACACCATCAATAATAGTCAGAATCATATTAATTCATAAACATGAATTCACAGAATTTCGTTAATTATTTTAACCAAATCGATTATATCCGTTCACTACTGAATATGGAAGATGTGTATTCTCCAAATCATGAATGCAACATCATGATTTACTTGTCCATTCATACTCATGAAAACTGGAAACACATGGAAACAATTCTCAATGTACCAAAACATTAATGAACAAATTATTTTTACACACCGTCAATAATACTCAGAAACAAACGAGTCATACTAATTCATGAACCTTTTATACACATGCATCTGACATTATCACCAATTATATTTTCACATAGTCATGAATTCTAAAAATCAAGTGATTTATGTTAAATCATAAACATGCATCTGCCATTATCATCAATTATTTTATTTGAGATGCATGATTATTCAAAAAATCCATCACAACAGTAATGAATATCAACATTCAAAAAAAACCTAAAAATCATGTATTTCTGGTCATACAGGTTACTTCCATAAAAAAAATCAAGAACACTTTAACTAAGACTCACAAAAACTACATGAATGTTGTTTGGGCAAAAAATCACGTCGCTCGACTACGACCAGAACAGGTAAGACGTATGACTAGGGACTATATCTTGTATTAAGATAAGGTCTCGACAAAGACCTAGAACACCATCGTCGTCCCTCATAAAAGATAAGTCGAGAGTCCCTTACGACGCTCGACCATAGCGTCGCCCGATCCGCACGACTATTATATAAGGACGTGCGACTTCGACCAAAGCTAACGTTAACCATGACCGTTTATTAAGTGTTTAATGCAGGAGTAAAAGTCATTAAGGAGCAACGACTATAACCGACGCAATCATTAAACAACCGGCGACCGTAACGGACGAAGATCATTACTCCGGCGACCATTTCCAACCGTTAAGGCCATTAAAGGAACATTCATGGATGAAGCTAAGGACGCGAAGACTATAAATATCAAGCTCAATCAACATTTCAACACATCGAATATCCGGTGATTAACAACCGAAGCAATATTCAAGAACACCTGAAGTGAAGAACCATTATTCTAAGTATCGCTCTCGACGCACGACAACAGCCCTCGACCAGCAGTTCACACTTTGTTTCGTACACGACAAACACCTATTTTTACATTCAAACACTTGTACTTTACATTTCGAAGCATTTTCTTCATTTGTATTATAATCACTGTACGATAGACACCAGTATCCAAGGACATCGCCCCTGATTGGCAACCATAGTGCAGCGACGACACCCCCTGTCGTCCGCATGTTTTTTCCTCGATTGAGGTTTTTCCTGCGTCATCAAATCCCTTGTTTCTTTATTTTATTTATCGTCGCACGTCTCCTCGAAAGATTCGTTCTTTAGTTGTTTAAGTCCACATCGACCTTAAGTTGTCCCTTTGGTGCGATTTTTGGCATTAACAGTTTGGCGCCATCCGTGGGACTACATCTAGAGAAAATCCTCGACGAACGTGCATTCTACTAATAGTTTCTTGGAGTTTCTTCTATTTTCTGTTGCAGGAAAATGGCAGCCCTGGAAATCCGCAGCAAGCCGTCGCTCAGATGTATCAGGAGCTCGAGGTTGCCAGGAATCAACTCAATGCAATGGCAGAGCAGAATCGCAGAGCAGCTGAAGAGATCGCGCGGCTAAGGAATTTTTTTGGACCCCAGAATGGTCCTAGACCATTCATCCAGAATCCATGTCCAGGACCAGGCCCGTCCGCACAGAATCAGCATCCAGGTCCATTCATGTAGAATCAGCAGCCGGGTCCATTCATTCCGAATCCCCAGTCTGGGCAGATTCCCCCTCAGCACATCCGACCACCACCCTTGAACAATGGATCCCAACCATTGCAAGGTGGCGCCCAGCCGTTTCAGAATGAATCCCAGCCATTTTCCCAGCCGTTCCAAAGTGGTCCGCAACCTTTCCAGCAAGGATTGCAACCTTTCTAGCAAGAATCGCAATCTTTCCAGCAGAGATCGCAGCCATTTCAGCATGGACCACAATCGTTTCAGAATGGACCGCAGCAATTCCACTATGGGTCGCAGCCATATTTTGTTCCGTTCAACGGGGACACCAATGGTTCGTCGCATGGTAATGGCACTAGTCCAGGGACCAATCCCTCGACAGGGGCAAATCCTGATCTTAACGATCCCGTCACCCAGCGTTTGAAGATGTTAGAAGACCAAAATGAGCGCATCCTGTCCTTACTCGCCAAGTTGCCTGGGGCAGCCGTGCCTGTCGACGTAGAGCCTCGCTCGGGGTATCAGGCATCGCCCTTCATCGACGAGATCGCCACCATCGAGGTCCCAAAGAAGTATAACATTCCTGCCTTCACTCCCAAGTATTCGGGTGTGACCGATCCAACCGAGCATGTCGCACAGTTTAAGCAACTCATGTGGACAATATCGATTCCACACATGTACCAGGAAGTATGCATGTGCAAGAGTTTCGGGGCGACTCTCACTGGTCCAGCTCTCCGGTGGTTGATCAATCTCAAACCCAAATCTATCGGGTCGTTCGCCGAATTGGTCAACCAATTCTCCCGGCAATTCGCCAGCAGTCGTAAGATGGAAAAGCAGACTAGTGATCTGTACTATGTCGTGCAGAAGACCAATGAGTCTATTCGAAGTTATTTCAATAGATTCAATGCCGAAATGATCAGTATCCGCAATTGTGACATCAAAACTGCGATCGAAGCTTATAAGCGTGGTCTAGACGATAGTTCAGGTTTATATATCGATCCGACCAAGTATCCCCCAGAGACTTTCGAAGACGTCCGAGCTCGAACCTTAGCATATATGAGGGTCGAAGACGACACAGCCTTTCGTCGCAAACACACTGACGACAAGAAGCCGTTAGGTGTCAAGAAGCCAGAATTCAAGCCGAAAGCCATATCCAGAATAGAGCCAGCGCGTCAGATTTCAAACGTTCGTTTCAAGACGAAGGCAGAAGCTAAAACCGCGACTAAATTCCCCGTGTACCCCAAGATCTCCTCTTATGGGTTCAAAGGGTTAGCTAAAGACTTAGTCGAAGCTCTGAAGACCACCCAAGCAACCAACCGGTGGCCGAAGAAGTCTGACTTGGACGATGCTAAGAAGGATAAATCAAAGTGGTGCGACTTCCACGTCGACCATGGTCATGCGACAGATGATTGTATCGCACTCAAGAAGGAATTGGCATATCATGTTCCACAAGGCAATCTCAAAGATATTATTGATAATGTCGTTATTAACAGCCATCGACCGTCGACTCCCGAGCATGCAAAAGTTGTCAATTAAAATCCCCTACGCCATTGGGAACCCTGAAGATCGAGAATGAGTTGAAACGTCGCTATGGTGCCCTGTCGTACGATGACATGATCAATCACATACAGTATCTCATCGGATCGTCGCGTCGTCCTGTCATTTAAAACCTATCTTTCTTTCCAAAAAGAATAGGATAATAAATGACAGGGGGGCAATACCCCATGAAGGAGAAAGGTATGATTTCTAACTCTTTTCCATACAAATGTTTCTCACAAACAGCTACTGACTTAAGCATCGGAGGGTCGTTGGTGAGCCAACGACCAACCCTCGACATCGTTTTATCGCAGGATCGCACGACATAGACAATCAGGTCCATGACTTAATCACACCTTACAGCTAGTCGAACGACTTGGTCGCACGATCGCATAGACGGCTTCGCGTTTTGAATAAATACCTTAGTCGCATACATTCTAAACGAATGCCTTATTTTTTCTTTCTTATACCCTGTACGGATGCTTTAATCGTATGTTCTCATATTTTATAAGTGCCTTGGTCGCATGATTTCTATGTATCTTATGTTCAATCGATGTGATAGTTGTTTACCAATAAAGTTCAAATAAAAAAAATGCATTCATCAAAAAAATTGTCAAAAACGCGCTCGACCACCAACGGTCGAGCAGTAAAACAAAAAAGAAAGAGAAAATTCTTAAACTAAAGAAGGAACATCCGTTGCATTCGTGCCCGAAATCCCATCCAGAAGGTTTTCGCCTGCCATCTCTTCTTCGACATCTTTCTCATCATCTAAGTCAAGATCTCTCTCGGTCCCAACGCCATTCAGATAGGTGTCCAACTCCTCATTCGCCAAAGCAAGAGGGTCTTTTCCTAGCAGGTGTCGTCGCATGATAGCAGCACGCGCAGTAAGTCGAGCGTAAGAAAAGAAAGACCTATTCTCAACCTTCAACTCCTCGAACTCTTCCTCCAAGTTCGTCGCTTTAATCTTGGATTCTTCAACCTCCTTTTTCTTCGCAGCTAAAGATGCCTTCATCCCCTCCAGCTCCTCCCTCTGATCACGCATCAAAGATAGAGATTCCTTCAAACGGGAATCCACCTCGTCCCTTGCATGACTGAGGGCATCTAGCTCATCAAAAGCATGGTCAAGACGCATTGACACCGCCTCTTCATGCTCCAGGGCAACTTTTTCCTTAGCCAACGCTGCTTCTTCGTCCTTGATAACAGAAGCCGTCAAGCTCCCTACATTCGTCGTCTCAGCCTATAATGCTAAGCAAGCTTGAAGTGCCTGCAAAATCATAAAGACGAACATCGTCAATAAACAACGACAACGACTGCGACAAAACAAGTTTTGAAAGAGAAACCTACCAAGAATACGAGTCCAGCTGCATGGAACTCTTTTTTCTCAAAAGAAAACCCGTCAAAACACTCCCTGAAAGATGGGAGCAAATATTTTTATAAGTGGGGAAGCAACTTCGTCTCGTCCAAGACATTGTCGTCCAGAAAATCAGACGGCAACGTAAAGTTGACTGTCGTCTCCCCCACAGATCCTTTTTGCGCGCCTTTGCCCATGTCGGCCGACGAAGGGCCGGATAGGACGACGGAAAACATCGTCGCCGGTTGCGCAGTATCCACGGATTTTGCGCCAGTCGTGTCAAACGCAACCGATGCCATCGCCTTCCTGAACAAGGCAACCCTCGGTGGGTTACCCGTCTTCAGAGACGGTTCCCTCAGAATGGACATCCTTGTCCTCTTCGAGAAGTCAGACCCAGCCGTCGGGACTTCTTTTCTTTTCAAGAGACCCGGCCCAGATGTCGAGACCTCTTTCAGGACCCCTGACCCAGTCGTCGAAGTGTCCTTCTTTCTGTCATCCCTCGCCTTGCGAGTCGGATCAGCCTGAGTCATCATCCTAGTAACAGAAGATGACATATGTGCATGAGATTCCCCTGTATGGGCGAAAACAAAGGATTAGACACTCGAAGAATAAAAATAGATTAAGTTAAGAAGAGAAGAGAAGAACAATTACCGGTTATCTCTACTTCCAGATCATCTCCTTCAGTCCCCTCGGACTCCTCTTCTTTCTCATCATTTTTCTCCCTTTCCTCTCGACCCATTCTGATCCTATCACTCAAGAAAACAGTGTCGTCATCCTCATCTACCAGGTGACGATTAACGTACGTCCGATCCCTGCCACTGAGCTCTAAAAATTTCTTGATCTTAGCCTTGGATTCTTGATCAGGTTTTACTTTGTCAAAATTAATATCTGAGCATAAGAGAAAAGAACAGTCAAAGAGGAATCAGATGAGAACCGGTTTAAAAAAAACAAAAAACAAAAATATAGATCGACAACTCACCCATCATATTCCAGCCCTCTCTGATCCAGTCACTATCAGAGTCGAGCGTCGCCAACCGTACGAACACATATTTATTCTTCCACCCACGATCATTGACGGATGTATTTAAAACCAAAGTACGATCGCCTTTATGTCTCGAAAACAAGCTATAGCGCCAATACTGATACTTCGTGACTTTGTACGCCGTCAGAAGGTCCCTCACACCCATCGGTGAATCCCAACCGGAAATAAGTCGTTCAATGACCAAAATGACTCGCCAAAACTGGGGCATCAGTTTTCCTGGCAAGAGGTTAAATTCGCACATAAACTCCTTGGCTAGAGGCGAATATGGCCAGCGGAAACCTATCCTAAACGGGTACTCATATATAACAGCATACCCTTTAGCACACATTTCAGGACGAACGCCACCAGCGCTGTTTATAATGATCCCCATGGGAATCCTAGACAGGCTTCTGAAGTCGTCTAGATCGTCCTCGGTTTCTATAATACTCTTAGGCTCCGTCGACATCTCTAAACCTGTCAAATTAATAAGCAAGTCCGAAAAACCCCATATATCCCAGTTCTTCTTAGGTTTCCTGGCAATGGACTTGCGGCGCATACGACGACTAAAGAATTGGTATCTTATATGATCCCGAAAATTGATAATTCCGAACAGGATAATCGAACGAAAATCGACAAAGAAACCCTAAGAGAAAGCTCTGCTCAACACAGTCCTGAATCGTAAACAGAAGAAAACCAATCGCAATCTCTATTTATGAGGACGGATATGTCAGATCGAGTCCTTCGGAAAATCAACACGCGTCCATGTCCTTTCGTATATCTGCCCGGATCTTCGACACCTGTCCTCGACAGCTGGTAAGCATCATCGCGCGTCAGTATGACGTCACAACTTTTCAACTTCTCGTTCAGTTAAAGGCGAACCGGTCTAGTTCCACGACAACCAGGTAAGTCCCTCAACCCAGGTCACAAGTCTAAGCGTTCGACAAGCAAAATTTAAAACTTAAATTTGACATTCAATTTTCAAATTTTGGGGGCAAACTGTTTGGGCAAAAAATCACGTCGCTCGACTACGACCAGAACAGGTAAGACGTATGACTAGGGACTATATCTTGTATTAAGATAAGGTCTCGACAAAGACCTAGAACACCATCGTCGTCCCTCATAAAAGATAAGTCGAGAGTCCCTTACGACGCTCGACCATAGCGTCGCCTGATCCGCACGACTATTATATAAGGACGTGCGACTTCGACCAAAGCTAACGTTAACCATGACCGTTTATTAAGTGTTTAATGCAGGAGTAAAAGTCATTAAGGAGCAACGACTATAACCGACGCAATCATTAAACAACCGGCGACCGTAACGGACGAAGATAATTACTCCGGCGACCATTTCCAACCGTTAAGGCCATTAAAGGAACATTCATGGATGAAGCTAAGGACGCGAAGACTATAAATATCAAGCTCAATCAACATTTCAACACATCGAATATCCGGTGATTAACAACCAAAGCAATATTCAAGAACACCTGAAGTGAAGAACCATTATTCTAAGTATCGCTCTCGACGCACGACAACAACCCTCGACCAGCAGTTCACACTTTGTTTCGTACACGACAAACACCTATTTTTACATTCAAACACTTGTACTTTACATTTCGAAGCATTTTCTTCATTTGTATTGTAATCACTGTACGATCGACACCAGTATCCAAGGACATCGCCCCTGATTGGCGACCATAGTGCAGCGACGACACCCCATGTCGTCCGTAGGTTTTTTCCTCGATTGAGGTTTTTCTTGCGTCATCAAATCCCTTGTTTCTTTATTTTATTTATCGTCGCACGTCTCGTCGAAAGATTCTTTCTTTAGTTGTTTAAGTCCACATCGACCTTAAGTTGTCCCTTTGGTGCGATTTTTGGCATTAACAAATGTAAACACCTAAATGAATCTCGTACCTTCCGATGCGTTTGCCCCGATTTGTACTCCCTGTTGAAGTGATTCATTACCTTCAAGTTCTTCCATGTCGACTAACAACGGATTCTCCGGTGTGTTCTTGAAATTAGAGAACGAGTTCTTGATCCTGATTCGCTCACTGGGTCGTCTAACTGTTTATATACAAAATCCCTAGAATCATTGCATTAAAAATTGAATTTTTTTGCGCAAAAACCCTACCATTGTTACCTCGGTTTGGATGCAAGTATCCCTAGGCATGGCAACGGGGCGGGTATGGGGCGGGGTTTACAATCCCCGGCCCCGACCCCGGTTTTTGGTAACTTCCCCTGGCCCCAGGCGGGTACGGGGATTTAATATCCCATCCCCGGTCAAACTTACGGTCAAACCCGGTCAACCCCCGTTTCCCCGTCCCCGGTCTAGACCCGTTCCCCCGACCCGTTCTTGACCCCGGTCAAAATTTTCTTTTGTAATTTTTTGCATAAGTAATGGCTTGTAAAAGTAATAGGCAAAAAAATAAAAAATAAAAATGACAGAGTGCTGTTGCAATTTGATTATTAATTAATTACACATACATATGAACTTTGCTACTAGGACACTTGTGCTGTTGCATGCAATTTGTTTACTCTCCTCTGTTTCAATTTTCAAGTGTGATGCATGCTCTTTGTTTCAATTCTATAAAATAATAAGGTTCAATTATGAAGCCGCCAATTAACTCATTAAAGTAATTTAATTGGAAAATAAATAAATAATATATTGAAAATAATATATAAAGAATACCGGTACGGGTTGGGTCGGGGGACATGTTACCCGGCCCCGGCCCCGGCCCCGGCCCCGGTTTGAGCCTATTAGGGATCCCCGGCCCCGGCCTCGGGACCCGGTTTAGCGGGGAATCCCCGGCCCCGACCGGATCGGGTGAACCGGGTTCCCCACCGGGGCGGGGCAAATCACCATCCCTAAATATCCCGCCATTGAAATGATTTGTGATGGCTTATTGTTATCGATAATCCCTTCCGAAACCGTATCACTATGTATCTGCGAATTACCCGGGGAAGTGTATCCCGTGATTTTTGGGGATGATTCTGGGGGGACGAAGAATGAATATGTTTTGACGAATCTACCCTTCAGCGCGCCTTTTCTTTATGAAAATAATGAACCAATGCTCCGTATTTACTATAAATGCCACCGGATGAATCTTGTCCGTGGATCAAAATGATTGATGGTGATTAAGATGGTTGCATAGTTTACAAGAATGTGGTGGTTTGTAAAAAATACCACCCGTATATATATATATATATATATATATATATATATATATATATATATATATAGGATCTGATTCAGGGAAAAACCTTAAAAAAATGGAAAACTGAGGAACGCCCTGGTAGCCCAACATCTGGACGGTATGCACTCGTGCACACAAGTGCATAAAAACCAAAAAAAATAGTATAATTTACTTGTATGCACAAGTGAATACCGTCCAGGGCCACAAGGGTGTTATTCACTTTTTTTTTAGGTTTCCCCGTGAACATCTCTCCCTCTCTTTCTCTCTCTCTCTCTCTCTATATATATATATATATATATATATATATATATATATATATATAGAGAGAGAGAGAGAGAGAGAGAGAGAGAGAGAGAGAGAGAGAGAGAGAGAGAGAGAGAGAGAGAGAGAGAGAGAGAGAGAGAGAGAGAGAGAAGGATCATTTGAAAACTACCCTTATGTAGCAAACTTTGCACACCAATTCCACCAATGAGAGAATTTCCTTTTCTTTTTTGGTTTATTTTAAATGTAAGGACATTTTGTTATTTTTCTATTTAAACCGATATTTATGGTAGTTATATAGGGGAGTTATTTTTAGATACCTACCACTCTTTAAGTACATAATTATGGTATTTATATTTTTTTAATTAATTAGAAACTTCATTGATCTCCATTTTTTATTCTCCAAGCATTAATCCCCATTCTTCTTTTCATGAAGCAACAAGCCACGCCAACGATCTCCAAAAGATCGTTCCGGTGGACGACATCCATTCCGTAAGGACAAAGCTAGACTAAGACGTTTAGAAGATAGTTCCGGCCATCGGAATCAAGACGACCATCGCCGTTTTCCTTCTCATGACCATCGTCTTTCAGCTCTGTTTTATCTTCGTTCATCTCCATTTTATCTCTATTCATCATCGTTTATCTTTGCGTCATCTTCGTTTCATCTTTGTTCATCACCATTCGTCTCCGTTCATCTCTATTTCGTCTCGGTTGATCGACGTTCATCTCTATTTCATTTCCGCTCATCTGTGTTTCATCTCTATTTTCAACGAATTTCATCTCCGTTTTCATCAGCCTTTCACTTCGTTTGCGGCCTCTTTTGTGTCAATCATTATGGAATTTTACTCGATCGATAATAATAATTAAAAACGATTTAATGAATTAGTTAATATATGATTACTATGTTAATGCGATAGGAGTGTAAAACAAAATTGAAAATACGTTAAAAATAAATTTTTATGTAGTTTATATGATATATATTAAATCCAAAAAAATTCAATGTTGGGCTCATTTCGAACGTATCGAAGAGACGATTATAATGGTGAAACTTGTTAAAAATAAAACATATTTTTTTAACGTATTTTCGCTAATAAACGATTATATGTGTTAAATGTAAAATTTAAATTATGAAAGTAAAAGGTATAAAATAAATTTAGTAAATAAGTTTAGGGGTTAAAAGTGTAAATATCAAATCCAAATAACAATTTCGAATTAAATTTTACACTTTCAACCCCTATACTTATTTACTAAATTTACTTTATACCTTTTACTTTCATAATTTAAATTTTACATTTAACACATATAATCGTTTATTAACGAAAATATGTTAAAAAAATACGTTTTAATTTTAACAAGTTACACCATTATAATCGTCTCTTCGATACGTTCGAAATGAGCCCAATCTTGAATTTTTTTGGATTTATATATTTTAATATATATCATACAAACTACATAAAAATTTATTTTTAACGTATTTTCAATTTTGTTTTACACTCCTATCGCATTAACATAATAATCATATATTAACTAATTCATTAAATCGTTTTTAATTATTATTTGAATGTGTTTATAGATATCGTGAATGGCAATAGGAGAAGGTTTCACGAGAAGAATATGAAAAGGGGTTTTGACAAATTGGTATCACTGGACTCATTTAAGAATTGTGAAAATGGGTATTTGGCGAACGATGATTCATGTGTGTTTGGAACTGAAGTATTTGCAGTTACAGAGTATGCACAAAAAGATCGATGTCTGTCCATCACAAAGGCTCCGCCAATTTTTAATACTTACACTTGGACCATCGATAATAAAATAAATAAAACGTATTTTAACTATAAGAGTACCATAAATTAAATAATTAACAATAAGGGTATGAATTGAAAATACGTTAAAAATAATTTTTATGTAGTTTATATGATATATATTAAAATATATAAATCTAAAAAAATTCAAGATTGGGCTCATTTCGAACGTATCGAATAGACGATTATAATGGTGTAACTTGTTAAAATTAAAACGTATTTTTTAACGTATTTTAGTTAATAAACGATTATATGTGTTAAATGTAAAATTAAATTATGAAAGTAAAAGGTATAAAGTAAATTTAGTAAATAAGTATAGGGAGTGAAAGTGTAAATATAAAATCAAAACTAAACCAAAAAGTAGAAATCGTATACTCACCGCGATCGCGGGCTAAAAAAAATTACAAAAAAGTCACTGCCCGCGATCGCGGGCTCCCATCGCGGGTATTTATGACATTTTTGCAAAATGGAAAAAATTTATGGCATTTCGATAACAGTTAGTTAAACTTGTGGCATTTTAATTAATTTCCCCTGAATAAATTGTCCTTTCATCAATTTCTTTTCCATTAAAAAAATTGAAATAATTTAATTATTACCATAATTACAGAAATGCATCTTAACCGTTGGATGAATTCAATTTATGATGAAAAGATGAGTTTCATAGTTTGCTACATAAGGGTGGTTTGCAAATGACCCCCCCCCCACATATATATATATATATATATATATATATATATATATATATATATATATATATAGAGAGAGAGAGAGAGAGAGAGAGACGGGTTCAAACGAGGAGCGTAACAATTTAAGAAAACGTGAGAAGCACCGTCCATGTACTGAATCACATGTGATTCACGCCTAAAATCACATGTGATCCGGGCGACTTCCACGCGACTCGCGAACCAGGTCGCCCGCTACCCGATTTTTTCGGGAGTAGTGGATCACATGTGATCCAGTACATGGAAGGCGCTCCTCGCGTTTCTCATAAATAGGTACGCTCCTCGTTTGAACCTTCCTCTCTCTCTATATATATAGACTTGAGATCATGTGAGATCAGATTATTTCCGTGAGACCTTGAGACCAAAAAATTAACACTAAACCTTCACAGCAAAAGACTGTGAAGGTACTGTGATGGTAAACCTTTATAGTATTTTTGCTGTGAATGTTTGCTGTTTTTCTTACCTTCACAATGAATCGCTGTGAAGTTTTAGTGTTATTTTGTGGTCTCACGGTCTCACGAAAACATGTTGGGCTCACGTGAACCCAATCCTATATATATATGCTATAATTATTTTGCAACCCAGTAAAAGGTTATACCGTGCAACTTTCATCAAAATCATTCATTTAGCCCATTGCATTGGATTCTCATTGATTTCTAAATGAATTACGTGATTTCGTCGAATTTCCGCAGAAGATGTCGATGTACATAACGATTCATGCGATGTATCGTATGGGGTGGTACTTTCATGATACAATATGCATTCCATGTTAGTGTATGCATTTAATGAAATACTATACATAAAATCATTAATCCTTGATGAAATCCAGTAATCAATGTAATCTCCATATAATGAACATGCTAAACGAATGGTATAGATGAGGGTTGTACGAGGTTGTAGACTTTTACTAGGTTGCAAAGTAAACCACCCTATATATAGGGGTGACAAACCATCCTAACCCGTCGATTTCATTGATTAATGTCCATGATTAAAAAAAACTATTTATTTTAATAACAAATAACAATTAATATGATTCATTAATTATAAGAGTCAGAAGGGCAAAAGTGTTAAATGATTTAATTGTGGTAATTAAGAAAAATGTTTATTTATGGTTTTTTCTATTACGTTTTTGTTATCTATTTTTTTAATTATGGTATAATGTTTAATTGTGGGTTTTTTTTCAAAATTTTAATGTATTCTTGCATTTTTATTTTCACGTGAAATTTACGTGTTTCATTTATTTCTCATCTTAATGAATTATTTCATTAAATTGTTTCTACAATTTTTTTAATTTAATAAAATTGTTTTATGAAATTGTTTAATTCGATGAAATCATTTCATGTAATTTTTTTCTTGATGAAATTGTTTCGTGTATTTTTGTTTTTATGTAAAAATGAAACTATATTATTAATTTTCATTTTGATGGAATTGTTTCATGAATCAACTTCCAACAACAATAATAAAATTTGTTTACAAAATTAATAAATAAAATTGTAACACCCTCAAATCTGGAAAGAACGACTAAATTAAAACTTTCATTAATACTTCAAATAAAGGACAATACATCCAAGCATCAATCATCTAGTCGATACAATCATTACCAATTAAGAAAAATCTTATTCATTAATACTTACTTACCAACATCTAAGCTTTTTAAAGTCATCACATATGTTGTAAATGTTCCTCAGGATTCAACGATAGTACTCCAAGTACTTCAACGGTTGTTGGCCTCAAAATTAAAAGTTGACTCCTAAGGTCGTAAAAGACCGTACTACAAAACCTTCTACATTCATAAAGACCTACCAAAATGTATGACACTAATACTCAACATGATACCACCCCAAGTAACCCACCAATTCAAATCCGACCGCATGCAAACAATCACACAAAACTTTAACCCAAAGATTTACCGAAACGGAAAAATCACTCCTTAAATAACTGGAATAATAATAAATCTAATACCTTGTTTATTATATGTGAAATGACCTTTCAGGATGAAATTCCAAAATTCAGAACCGACCACTAGTCGAATCAGCCGACGCTTCAATTCTCAATGACTCCATTTTTTTTAATTACAACTCCTTTAACAAAAGGGGTTTTAAATCTACGAGTCTAATGAGTTAAAGGTTTTTCAAGTACAAAACTTAACAAATATGCCAATTTACAACTTCATTTAGAAGATATACCGACAAAAGTCTTTATAATCGATCTTACGCATGCATAAAATAAAACTACTACCACCAGGTAGTGGTCGTGTGGCCACAAATGATACGCATACAAAACCAACCCAAAAGTTGCATCTTTGGTGTTCCAAATCAAATACTACAACAAACGAAAATACGCTCAACCAAAATCTTTCAAAAGAACTATTATAGCCCCAACATACGCATACTCACGCCATATAAATAAATTCAAGCACTAAAAATACACGTTCGTACCAAAGTTCAATGGAAAACTACGCAATTGAACGTCGTCAAAATCTTCGCCTCAAATTACAAAATTTCATAGAAAAAAACTAATAAAATTTATACGCAATAAAACAACCCTAAGCATTTCTAAATTGCATCATTGAGCCACAAACGACATGAAGATACCAATAAAACTCAAAAGACACCTATACAACCGAATGATGTCAAAATTCTCACCTCCAATGCTAAAATAGCATTAGACCAAATTCTCAAAAAAATATAATAAAAAAATTAAATAATTGCAAACTCACACAATAAGTCAGCTTGTGCGCTTTTCAAATTTCACTTTTTAACCACAAACGGCATGATGTAAGGTTTCAAATAAAACATACATGCGAGCACATGAAATCAAGTGATCTCAAGTATTTAGAAACTTTTCCAAACTTTTCGCATGCGTCAAAATAAAATTCCAATATTTGCAACATAACGAACATGTGTATTTTGGGTAGAACATGAAATAATTCGTGTATGTTTTCAAATTCAAAGCTACTCAAAACTCAAAAGTATATAACATAAAATAATCTCATATCTAAAAGAACAACAATATATAGGGGAACAAGTTACATATACACCCTTTAAATAATAAAGAATAATGACTAACAAAATTAATTATATTAGTCTAATATCCCCCCTCAAGCGAAACGGTGGCGGTCCAAGGCGCAACATGTACCGAAAGTGCTCAAATTGTTGGCGAGGAAGAATCTTAGTGAAGATGTCCGCAACTTGAAGCTTGGTTGGAACGAACATGGTGAGAAGTTTGCCAGACGCGACAAGCTCACGAACGAAGTGATAATCAAGGTCAATGTGCTTGGCTCGCTTGTGAGATACAAGATTCTGTGTGAGAAAAATAGCACTTTGATTGTCACAAAGGAGAGTCGGTCGACCGGATGGTAAGGCATGAAGCTCTCGTAAGAGATGTGTGATCCAGATAATCTCAGCAGCCGTGTTAGCCATGGCTCGATATTCAGATTCACAACTAGAGCGAGAAACAGTCGGTTGCTTCTTGGCGCTCCAAGATACAAGATTACCCCCCAGGAATATCGAGTATCCATAGGTGGAGCGGCGTGTGTCAAGACACCGAGCGTAATCAGCATCAGAATACCTAACAATGGTGGTCGTTTTGGGCCTGGAAAACGTGAGACCAAAGGAGATGGTACCCTTGACATATCGAATAAGGCGCTTCACAGCCTGAAAGTGCGCTACAGTTGGGGTCGATAAAAACTGACTAACTTGGTTCACAGCATACGCGATATCTGGTCGAGTGATGGTCAAGTACTGAAGAGCACCCACTAGCGAGCGATAACGAGTGGGATCCTCGTAAGGAGTACCACCACTAACAAGCGAAACATTAGCGGAAAGGGGGGTGGCGACTGGCTTAGCCTCAAGGAGACCCGCACGGGAGATGATGTCATGAGCGTACTTAGCCTGACTGATAAACAGACCGGAGGGCAGATGTGTCGCCTCAAGCCCAAGAAAATAATTCAAACGACCAAGATCTTTAATTTTAAACTCAGCATGGAGTTTAGCAATAAAGGAGCGAATGATGGATTCATCAGAGCCCGTGAGGATCAAGTCATCCACATAAACCAATAAGTAAAGGATGCACGCATCACGTTGAAAGAAAATAGTGAGGGATCAGCCCGACTGCATGAGAAACCACTGGAGACTAAAAAGGCACTGAGACGATGGAACCACGCCCTAGGGGCTTGCTTCAACCCATAGATAGCTTTGCGAAGTTTACAAACGTGATCCGGGTACCGGGAATCCAAGAAGCCAGGCGGCTGCTGCATATAGACGGTGTCACTCAATGTGCCATGAAGAAAGGCATTATTCACATCAAGTTGATGTAAATGCCACCCATTAATAACCGCAAGTGTGAGAACCACCCGAATCGTGGCCGCCTTTACAACGGGGCTAAAAGTGTGAGAAAAATCAAGGCCTGGAACTTGACTGAAGCCTTGAGCAACGAGGCAAGCCTTATGCCGTTCAACCGAGCCATCAGCCCGGTATTTGGTGCGAAACAACCATTTGCACCCCACCACGTTTGTATCGGGAGGACGAGGAACCAACGACCAAGTGCGGTTATGATGGAGAGCATGCATTTCGAAGCGCATGGCATCATACCATTTGGAATCACGCATAGCATTGAAGTAGGAGGTAGGATCCCGAGTAGCAAACAATGCTGAAAAGAAACTATGGTCCTGAAAATGAGATAAATCAGCCTGATAGCGTGGTTTAAATATGCCCGCCCTGGCCCGAGTGACCATGGGGTGTCGGGTTTGAGATGGTGTCGGATCCGGTGGTGGCGTGGCATCGGGTTCATCAACCGGGAGATCCGTATGCGGCGTAGGAACCGGATTAACAGGTGGGGTGGTGGAATCATCGCAAAAACCATAAACGGGTGGTGGCGGTGATGGAGGAACGGGTGCCGGGGAAGCGACCGGTGGTAGGGGAATGTCCGCCAAAAAGGATTGCAAAGGTAAGGTGGTGAGGGGTGCATCCTTGGTAGAAGCACTAAACGGAAAACACGACTCATCAAACCGGGCATGGTGAGTGATAAAAATTTGAGATGACACCGGATCAAGGCATTGATAGCCTTTGTATTGGGAGTTGTACCCGATAAAAACACACGGAATGCTCCGTGGAGATAACTTATGCTCCGAGTAATCACGTAAATATGGGTATACCCGACACCCAAAGGGTCGAAAATTGTCATAGGATGGCACCCGTGCAAACAGAACTTCAAATGGGGACTTCATGGAGAGTACCTTTGTGGGAAGGCGATTAATGATGTGAACCGCGGAGCTGAAAGCATGAACCCAATAATAGGCAGGAATGTGTCCATGAAACATCATGGCAAGCCCGGTTTCAACAATGTGTCGATGCTTGCGTTCAACCCGCCCATTTTGTTGCGGGGTATATGGGCAAGAAATTTGATGAAAAATGCCATGCTTGGTTAATAATGTCTTAACATTGTGATTTAAAAATTCCGTACCCCCATCACTTTGAAAAACCTTAATTTTGGAGGAAAATTGATTCTGCACAAACGTAATAAACATGGAAAAAATAACATGGAAATCCGACTTGGACTTGAGCGGGTATAGCCATGTCAATCGAGAAAAGTCATCCACAAATGTCACATAATATCGATATGAGTCAACCGAGGAAACCGGTGACGGGCCCCAAAGGTCACAATGGACCAAATCCAACACATGTAAGGCACGTTTGTTATTATCATCAAACGGCAACCGGTGTGATTTAGCAAGTTGACAAGGTGAGCAAGTAACTGGTTTTGGTAAAATAGAAGAAACCAACAAATGTCCAAGTTTATTCAAAACAGAAATAGTGTCAAACGACACATGCCCCAATCTAGAGTGCCAAAGTTCAAACGACGCCTTGGATTTGGTCGTAGCAAAAAACGCATAAGCCTTCGGTGAGGAGGATAGCACATAAAGTCCACGATCACATTTTCCTTGAGCTAGAACTCGCTTCGTTAGTCGATCCTGAATAGAACAATAAGATTTGGAGAATAGCACATCCACATCATTATCATATGTTAGTTTACTAATAGACAACAAATTTTTGGTAAGGTGCGGGACCACCAGAACATCACGCAGGCGGATACCATTTGCAAGTGTGGAAGTCCCAATAGAAGAAATAGGGAGAGTATTACCATTTCCAAATTGAACCGAACCATCACCACCAAATGGCTCGGGTTGAGAAACCGAACCCGCGGAAGAGGCCATGTGATCGGAGGCACCGGAATCAACATACCAATCCGGACCGGAAGTATTCACGTGACACTTGGCAAGAAAAGCCTTGGCAAGATCAGTTTCATTTGTGGGGGATGGTGAAGTAAAAGTGGTAAGTTGAGGACACACATTCGCATAATGGCCATTTTGGCGACACAGTTGGCAATGGGGAGGGCGACGACCACGACCACGACCACCTCGAAAGCTCCGACCACCACCACCCCGACCACGACCACCGAGAGATGGCTGCGTCGAGGCGATTTCAGCCGAGAAAGCCACGGTGGTGGTGGCTGTTCCATGGATCGAGCGGAGAAACAATTCATGCCCCTCGGCTTGTGCAAGTAAATCAAGGAAGGCGTGTAGGGTACGGGAGGCACGAATGGCCGTTGAAAAAGTTTCAAAAGAACCACCAAGACCACAAAGGAACCAATGAGTTTTGTCTGATTCAACAACCGCGTGACCGATGGCCGCAAGTTGGTCACAAATAGCCTTAAATTTACGACCAAACTCTGAGACACTTGAGCTACCTTTAGAGAGAAGACGAAGTTGGTCACGAAGATTCTGAACACGCTCCATAGAGGAATTTCCATAGGAGGCTTCAAGGGCCAACCAAATATCACGAGCGGTAGAGAGACCCACAATCTCCGAGAAGGCCTCCTCGGTTAGAGAAGCTTGGAGGAGGATGACAACACGTTGATCAGCGGCGAGCCACACCGCATGAGCCGGATTCACGGTCGGCTTGGCATCAACCAAAATTTGGGATGGCGGGGCTTGAGAGGAGCCGTCAACGTGATCAAGAAGAAGTTGATAATTAAGAAGTGGCATCATTTGGTTCTTCCACAGCAGGTAATTTGTGGAGGAGAGGCGAATGGTGATAAGAGGAATGATGGTGTTCATGGGAAGAGTGGTGTCTTGGGAGGAGGAGGAGGCGGCCATGGTGGTGCCGATGATCAAGAGAAGACGAGAGGGGAGGGAGAGGAATGGATGATCGGTTATTGAGGGAGACTGGTCGGTTATTGAGGGAGAGGAAGGGAAGGCGTCAAGGCTCTGATACCATAACATAAAATAATATCATATCTAAAAGGCTACTGAACAGAACAATATATAGGGGAACAAGTTACATATACACCCCTTAAATAATAAAGAATAATGACTAACAACATTAATTATATTAGTCTAATAGTATACCTTCAACAATTTGCGATACCGACAAAACAACATGGAGAAAACTTCCAACAAAAGTTCATTGCATATTATATAAAATAAAACAATTCGTGTATCTCAATACATACTCTAAGTTCATAACATGTCATGCCGAAATGATTTGACAAGTCACGGAATCTTTATGCAATTTATTTTTAGAAATAAATATCGTGCATGGACTTGGTCGTGACCCAAGTCTTAGAACCACACTCACCAGATCTAGTAGTCATCAGACCGACTTTGGAAAGATAAAATATCTTAGGACGATAACCCACAATCAAGTCATTTAGCTTTATAATCCATTCGGATAACGATGAGTTGTCAAGCCCATGGTTCCAACTTAACTGATATCTCTGACCTACAATGGCTGGCTTAACATGATCACCATACTTATCGATCATATAAGGCGACAACGCTACCAACCGTCAATGCGTTAATGCTTTATAACCGAAGAAACGACCCACTACCCCCATCGAGAATCACATCAAGGCGATTCAAACATACACATGTCACTGTAAATTCACAATAACACTGGGCAGGTGCAATTATAAATATACCATACGTGAGGATCCTTGTTACCATCATCATGATTCTCGATGCTAGTGTTTCTATCGACCTCAAAGTATCCAATCTTAAAGTGCCTAATCGTACACACTCACTTGCATTTACTTAGAAGACGCTAGTTTGAGTCTAGGCATCCTAAATCAACACCTAAATCTCTCAAACTTATGCTTTGATACCAACTTATAACACCCTTAAATATGGAAAGAATGACTAACTTAAAACTTTCAATAATACATCAAATAAAGGGTAGTTTGCTTCTCGTAACTCACTACTTATATTAACTTCTGAATACAAAATTGGGTTTAACATTAACAATAGGTAAAACAAACCTCACATCAAGACTAAGACTAAGTCAGATGTTACTAAAAACCCAATAACAGTCGTAATCTCCAAAATGTGGGAGACATCATCAATTTACTAAATCCTTCATGTGCACCTAACTAGTACTCAGCTCTTCACGGTGTCGCTAGTACCATTTCCCCAACATGGAGCTGATGCACATGCCGACAAATAAAAAGGTTAGGCTTAACGCCTAGTGAGTTCAAAAGTTTTCATCTTAAATGTAAAATGGTAAAACGGAAAGGATATTATTTAAATCACGATAACTAATATGAATTTAATGAAATATGAAAGCAACATTATTCCCAAAACCCACCATTTTCGTGAGGAAAACTCCAATACAAAAATTCATTCAAATATGAATTCGAAATCCAATAGTCACCCAAAGTACTAATAGGATTAAAATTCAAGTATCGAAAACATGGAAATAAGTCTTTTATCCAAAAACTTAATGTATGGAGGGGATCCAATATATCAAAGTCATAAATATTAAAACATAAATATTACACTATCTGAAAATAACGGTTAACAACAACGGGGAGACCCGTATCCATTGAGAGTGAAAGGAACACATAAGTATACCACTTGTAAAACCTTAATCGCATAACACTTCACACTTAAAGTCCAAGTGTCCATTCCCACGAATTCCACCACAAATCTCGACACACTTAAGGACTTCCTCCAAGGCATTACCTTCAAGTGGTGGAGGTCCTAGTGCCTACCTCCAAGGTAGCACCTCCAGACTCAACCCTCCTGGTGCCTACATGCAAAGTTTAAGGTCACGAAACTGAAGTCCTAGAGTCCAACCCCACAATACCTAATCGACCATCAACATAAGACTGACTCACATGTCTATGGATCCAATGCATCACAGTCTAAATTACATGACGCCAAAAGAATGTCCAACACTCTCAAAACATGTAATTTACAAATAAATATGCTTCAAATGCATATAACTCAAAAAGAATGTCCAACACTCTCAAAACATGTACTATCCAACAAATTTGCAATTAAAAGAACCATATGTTCAAAGCTCCACATTGGACTAAAATAAGACAAATGTCCCAAGACTCATCTGAGTCAAAACCGAGCCAAAAGATCAACAATTCATTGATTATTCAACACAAGTCAACATATGCAAATAAAATGTATTTAACCCACATGTATGCAAGCACATGCTTCAAAAGCATGATTTACTCAAAACCCCTTTCACTGACATTTTCCAAATGAATATACCCAAAAATACTTCACACCATGAGAACGTGTATTTTCCAATGGTTTATAAAACCAAAGGCACCAAGGGTGCATTAATGTCAAATAATCCCAATTTACGATAAAAATCACAAAGACACACTCACAAGATTTATTTAGCAAAGTGTCCGAAAAACCCAAATACGGTATTTCACGGGATGCATAAAATCATATATATCAAATATGCAAAACTCGTTAAATAACCCACACCTTTGATAAACAACAAGTAAAATACATTAATACTTCAAAATGGACATTTTTGGCATATACATAGTTTTCACAAAGAGACTTCAACTCACCTTGCTAGGTTAGGTTAAACCTAGGTTCCAAATCCATCTCTAGCATCCAAAATGATGATGGCTTTAGATTCATCACCTTGATAAAATGTTTGAGAGACATTTGTAGTTTAAAGTTTCTGTCTTGTTATTAAAAATATCGTATAAAATCAACCATCGGTCCAAATGGGGTGTAATTTATATCCTTAGAAAGCTTAGAATGTTGTTAAAAACTATTATGAAGAGTGAAAGTCCTAATTATGACTTTAAATGTGTCAAAACACTGAGTTTTTGAATCAGCTCACAATATACAAAAGAACCTGCGCACAGTTTTTGTAAAGGTTGTACCAGCCTACTTGTAGCTCCGAATTGCATGAATCCAGTTTCTGTAGAATCCTAACATATCAATGCACAACGTTTATTTAGATGAAAGTGTCCAATTTGGCTTCTAAATGAAATAAATATATTGTAACTTATGGCATTTAGGGACTGTCAATTTCTGTTTTGATGTAAAAAAAATGAGATTTTGGAAATGTTGCCTAGGATCTTGATGATTGTGTTAAGCATTAGTTAAGTGTCTTATTAAATTATTGCAGGTGATCGGAGTAAGGACTCAACACTTGGGCTAAAGTGTTGAGATGCCTTCCGTGGAGGTTATTAATGACGATAGCATTCTCGTAAAGGCTAAGGCCAAGCTAAATAGCGGGCGTAGGATGCATCCAAGACTCGAATACCAGAAATTGACCAGTTACCGGATCGAACCGATTACCGGATAGAGCCGATTACCGGATAGCGCGGAATACTAGAACAAAACTGGTTTCCGGGGAATGTGTGGTGTTGTGCCCGACATGGACATTCCATGTCTGATTGGACAGATTATACGATTAGACAACGTATTATTGCAATACGGGTGATTTGTTGTATCTAAAAAAATTGATTTCTACATTCTTTGTTCATGTTTAGAATGGTTTCACTACGATTGTTTTACGTTAACTTTTATTCAAACTTATATTATGTTCACACCGTTATGCACATTATCCACCCACTGAGCAACTTTGCTAAGCCGAGGTGTTTTATGTTTCCTCGGTAGGTTCAGGTTCCACTCCAGGGACGAGTTGTAATATCGAGATATCAATGGGAATAAAAAGGTCTTAAGATCAACTTTTGTATTCGGATTGTATAATATTTTGTGATCATTTCAGACGATAACATTTTGGGTTTGTAATTATGTTTATGTTTAACTGTTATTTTTGGGGAACTTAGTACAACTCTGATTTGTGGTAATTTTGAGTTTTGATCCGGTTACCGGATACTACACCTCCCGTCTCAAGATGCGTGGGGCGGGGGTGTTACAAATTATGGTATCAGAGCAATATGCATCAATCTTGTAGTAACTTTAAGTTTGATATGTGAGTAATGGGTAAAACTAGGATCGGGTTGGAAATACAAGATTAATTATTTATAACTTTGTATATTATGCCTGTTATCTATTGGTGGTCAGATTCAGAGTGTTACTTTACTTTTGATGGAAATTGACCACTTCGATATCATCCTCGAAATGGTTTAGTTATCTAAACACCGGACAACAACTGATTCTGAATTCAAGCAAGTCATTTTTGGGGATACAAATCAACCCAACAGTTTATTCTAGGGGACCAAATCTAAACCTAGTATATAGACCATATCATCTCTGCAGTTGTTCGTATGGAAGGGTTGTGAAAGGATTCTTACCTCATTGTAAGACTCTGATGAAGTACATCCTAAAGATGAAAATATTCCCATAGTTAATAACTTCATATATATTCCCGGATGATCTCTTTCTTGTGAATTTCTATTGATTTAATTACGGAAGTTGCTCAGATATCTAAAGCTCCGTATCATATTGCCCATCTGAAATGTAGGAGCTAAAAGAGAAAATCTAGGATTTAGTGAACAAGGGTTATACTCGACCAAGTGTTTTTCCGTAGGGTGCACCAATCGTTTTTGTGAAAAGATGGACGACTCAGAGATTATGTATTGATTATCGGGAGCTAAAACGAATTACAATGTGTAATAAATATCCATTGCCCTGAATCGAAGATTTGTTTGATCAATTACATGGGACAAAATACTTCTCGAAGATCGATTTGAGGTATCATCAACTCATAATCAAGGAGCAGGATATCCCAAAGACTGCTTTTCGAACACCTTTTATGGTCATTATGAGTTTGTTGATATGCCATTCGGGTTAACAAAGACACTGGTATTTTTCATGGACCTTATGAACCGAATTTTCATAGATTATTTGGTTGAATAATAATTGTCTTTATTGATGACATTTGATTTATTCTAAGTCAAATGAATATCATGAAAATCATTTACGTTTTGCTTTAGAGACATTCTGAGCTAAAAAGCTACACACAAAGTTTTTAAGTGTGAATTTTGGTTAGAGAAAGTGACATTCCTAGGCCACATCATCTCCGACGAGGGCATAAAGGTCGACCCTGCTAAGATGGAAGTCGCTGTTAAATGTCCGAAACCGACTAATATTTCTAAAGCTTACAGTTTCTTATGACTGACAATGTACTACAAACTGTTTGTTTTCTTGAAAACTTCTCCATGATCATCCTAACTTTAGCTAAAGTCATCCAAAAAAGGAGCTAAATTTGTCTGTGGAAAAGAACAGGAACAAAGCTTCAAAGAATTGAAAAAAATTGATTTTAGCTCTAGTTTTAGTGTTTCAAGTTGAGTCGGGAGAATTGTAGATCTACAGGCATGTCTCTCGAAATAGTCTTGGGTGTATTCTAATGCAACACGGTAAGCCATTGAATATGCCTCTTGTTAGCTCAAACCCAACTAATTTAGAATTGTCAGTAGTGATCTTTGAACTCAAGATATGGTGATATTATCTGTACGAAGAGACTTGTTATATTTTTACCGATCACAAAAGCTTGAATTACATATTTACCCAAAATGAATTGAATATGCTGCAACGACGGTAGCTCGAACTTCTTAAGGACTATGATGTCTAAATTCAATATCATCCAGAAAAAACAAGTATAGTCGCCGATGACCTTAGCCGTAAAAGCATTGGTAATGTATCGTCTTTAACAATTCAACCCCAAATTACTTAAGATCAGGGACATATGGTTATCGCTTTTTGCTATGGTGGTGTAGCAGAATCTTTGGCTAGTCTCATGGTTGAACCCACTCTTGTCTCTCAAACCATAGAAACTCAACAATAGGATGAACAACTTTGGGCTATCTTACAAAAGGCTAAAAATGATCTGCAATCAGATTTTCAAGTTGACGATAAAGGTACTATCAGGTTTTGTAATCGACTTTGTGTACTCGAAAATCTTGAACTCAAGGAAGAAGTTTTGAGTGAACCTCATAATTTATCTTTCTCGATTCATCTCGGATCTATACAATTGTATCGAGATCTGAAACAGTACTTTTGGTGGAACGGTATGAAACGGGATATAGCTGAATACGTGGAAAAGTGTCTTAGTTGCCAAAAAGTGAAGGTTGAACATCAGCAGGTTATCGGATTCTTACAACCATTAGGAATTTTGGTTTGGAAATGGGAACATATTTCTATGGGTTTTGTGTCAGGATTGCCAAAAACTCACAGACGACATGATGCTTTGGGTAGTAGTTGACCATTTGACAAAGTCAACTAATTTCCTACATATTCAAGGGACATACCTAGTTAGTAAACCGTCGGATCTATTCCAACAGGAAATCGTGAGATTGCACGACACACCGGTTTCTATCAAATCCATTTGAGATCCAAGATTCACTTCTCGATTCTGGAAAAGTCTTCACTATGCATGAGGTACACGATTGACTATGAGTTCAACTTTTCATCCACAAACGTATGGTCAGACTGAAAGAACTATTCAGACCCTAGAAGATATGTTACATGCCTGTGATCTTGAGTGGTCTTGTGGTTGGGACGAGTATTTACATCTCGTGGAGTTCGCGATATCAATAGCTGGCAGGCCAATATTAGACCTGGCAAACGGGTCGTGTCGTGTCAGGTTCGTGTCGGGTTCACGGGTTAAACGGGTTGAGAGTGCCTAACCCGAACACGACACGTTTAATAAACGGGTCAGAAAATCTCAACCTGAACACGACCTGATTTAACCCGTCTAACCCGACACGACCCGCTAACCCGTTTAACCCACTAACCCATTTAACCCGTTTAACCCATTTAACCCGTTTAACTCGTTTAACATTTATAAATATAAAACTTTTAATAGGGTGCTCCAACATAATAAGGTGCACCAACTTAGAGGGTCCAAGCCAACGGACTCAAACCACCAAACTAGGGTTAAGGGGGTGATGCAAATGAAAATACAAGGGGTGAGATCATATTTATAGTGGGCATAGAGCATAAGGTTTTTGTTTCCCACCAATGTGGGATGGGAGGAAATCCCACTTCCTTGTGAAACATACAGAAATTGACAGCTCCTATATGCCATAAGTTACGATATATTTCTTCCATTTAGAAGCCAAATTGGACACTATCATCTAAATGAAAGTTGTTCATTGATATCTTGGGATTCCACAGAAACTAGATTCATGCAATTCGGAGCTATAATCAGACCGCTACAACCTTTACAAAAACAGTGCGCAGGTTCTTGTGTACAATGTGAGCTGATTCAAAAACTCAGTGTTTTGACACATTTAAACTCATAATTAGGACTTTAATTATTCATAACAGTTCTTAAGTACATTCTAAGCTTTCCAACGGTATATTGTACGCCTCATTTTGGACCAACGGTTGATTTTCTATGAATTTTCTAATAACATGGCAGAAACTTTAAAACTCATAATTGACATCTCCTATATGCCATAAGTTACGATACATTTCTTCTATTTAGAAGCCACATTGGACACTATCATCTAAATGAAAGTTGTTCATTGATATCTTAGGATTCCACAGAAACTGGATTCATGCAATTCGGAGCTATAATCAGACTGCTACAACCTTTACAAAACAGTGCGCAGGTTCTTGTGTACAATGTGAAAACTCGGTGTTTTGACACATTTAAACTCATAATTAGGACTTTAACTCTTCATAAAAGTTCTTAAGGACATTCTAATCTTTCTAACGTTATATCGTACACGTCATTTGGACCAACGGTTGATTTTCTAATAACATGGCAGAAACTTTAAAACTAAAAATTTGATTGTCAAAGCCCATATTTAATTGTCCATACATAAATAGATAATAGTCAAAGCCCATATTTAATTGTTCAAAGAATGGCCTAATTTAAACGGGTTAAACGGGTCAATTTCGAGTTGAATTTTTTAACTCTAACCCTACCCGTTTAAATTTCGTGTCGTGTCGTGTCAACCCGTTTACTTAAACGGGTTGAAATGTATTACCCATACCCGTTTATTTCGTGTCGGGTTAGCGTGTCATGTCAGTTTTTGCCACCTCTAGCCAATATCGGCATGGATCCATTCGAAGCTTTATATGGTCGAAAATGTAGATCACCGACCTGTTGGAATGAAGTTGGGGAGCGAGCTATTGAAGGACCCGAGAAGTTACTGTTGATCCAAACTCTCTCAGTGATTTGATGACGACCCTTAGGATACTTAGTGAAAATTGCATTTAACATCTGTATGTATTAATGTTTCGCCATCAGCGATAACATATGTATTAGTGTTTCACCATCAACTATTGTATACTGAGTCTGTTCAGTATCGCTGATGATCTCTAATGTAATATTGTTATTTGTAATCCCTGAAGACAAGTTTCGTGACACAAGAGTTCATCGCTGACATCGAAGACAAAGCTGATGAACAAAGACAAATCTACTTATGATCTGATGCGAACATCAGTGAAACCAAGACAAGTCTACACGCGCGACAATTCAAGACCAAGGCTTCAGCGATAGCTGACTTACACCAGGACTCACTGATGGAAGACTTCATCAGCGATCGCTGATCATGAAGCTTGTGATTCAACATTTGTTTGTCTTATCTCCTTGCATAAAAGTACGAAGGTACATAAGAAGTTTTCTTTTGTCCATGATCGTACAACCACTCTGCCACCTACACTGTTCATCATGCGACCCAAAGCACATCTTGATAAAAGTCAGAAGCATACGCCCAATCAGAAGCTGACACGTGTAAAGTGCTTCTGCCATGCATTTAATGCATAGGGTATAAATAGGAGCAATACCCCTTCATTTTGAAGGAGTTCCCTGATCTACTTAGTGCTTGTAGAAAACCTTTGATTTTCTACTTATCCTTTTCTCCCTAGTTTCTTAGTGCAAGAACTCTTAGTGATTCTCAAGTTTGTTCAGATTAGTTTACGTAATCGTGTTTGATTTATCAATAAACAATTTAGAAATCTAAAATTTGTGTTTGTATAACCCCTACGGGACCAACAAGTGGTATCAAAGCAGATTGTTTAATCTCATAAACAAGATCTTGCTTATAATTTCTCTTCCTTGCTATTCTTCAAGTGGCACTCAACACAAACACAAACTACATTGGCAATGGTTCTCTTGCAAAACCTCCTCGATTCAGTAAAGATTATTTCAATCATTGGAAGAATCGAATGATGCTCTTTCTTGAAGGTGTAGACCCTACTATGCCTTACTATGTTGAAAATGGACCTTATATTCCATTTGTCATAACTCCTGCAGTTCCTTCCACTGCAACTACCCCGGCCATACCTGAAAGGGAGCTCATTAAAGAGATCTCTAAAGGGTCTGATGAAGACAAGTAGAAGGTAGCCATCGATACAAAGCTAGATCAGTGATATCTTTGGCTCTACCTGATGAGGTTTATCATTCTGTTATGAACCTCAAAACGTCTAAATCCATGTAGGACACAATGTGTGTTCAATATGAAGGTACATCTGAAGTACAGGAATCCAGAAAGATAAATCTGGTAAGACAATATGAAAGCTTCATTTGTGGTAAGAATGAATCTTTATCTGAGGTACACCAACGTTTTAACTGTTTATTAATTGATTTAAGAACTGTTAGTAGGACATACTCTAATTCTAAGACGCTGACAAAATTCTTGGAATGTCTTCCTAAAAGTTGGGACAATTATACCATGTGTCTTAAACTCTCAAAGGGTCTCAAAGATATTTCCTTAAGCACTATTTATGGCATTTTGCTCAATCATGAGCAATCATTTCAGCTTAAGAAGAATCTTGTAAAAGATTCCAAAAGTACTCCTATTGCTTTAATATCTTCTGAAATGATACCCTCTCAGCGATCCTCTGTCACTATCAATGATAGAATCTAACTCTGATGATTCATCAGGAACTGACATGTCAGAACTTGATGAATCACTGGCACTCTTGACAAACTCCTTCAGGAGATTTGCAAGAAAGAGTAATTTCAGAAGAAACAAACCTCTTGCAATTACTGACAAGCCAAAATCAACTCATGTTGACAAGGCAACTGCTATCTGCTATAACTGTGAAAAGAAAGGACATTTTGCCAGTGAATACAGGTCAAAGAAAGTCTTCAAACCTTCTTCATCCCACAAACATTCTTCATCTTCCAAATCCAGAGATGACAAATATCTTATGTTGAAGGAAAAATATCTGAAGTTGAAAAACTTCAAGAAAAAAGGTAAATGTCTAATCGCTGAAGAACAAGATTGGGCTGACTCTGATGAGGAATCAAATTCTTATGAAGAAGATGAGGCCAACCTCTGTCTAATGGCCGATATCCAAGGAGTGAAGGAAGAAACCGCTAACGTTTCCTCTACCTCCTTCACTTCTCAGGTATCTATCTCCTCCAACCCAACTCTCATTGACGCTGATAGACTTTGTACTATTGATTTGCTGAAAGTTGATCTATATAATGCCCTGAATGGCAAAACATAAGTTGAACAACAAAATATTGATTTAACTGAACAACTTAAGAAATGTCATTTAAAGATCCAAGAACTATCTTATATAGAAGAAAGTTTAAAACATCAGGTCTATGTAAATCACCTAATCATCATTGAATGCGAACAAGCTATCGTTGAACTGAAAGCTGAGAAAGTTACTGTTGAAGGATGATGTAAATCCTCAGCAAATATCACTGAGATAATCGGTGCTCGGATCCCTGTCCATGATAGAAGTGGTCTTGGTTTTTGTGACGACAAAGAAGAACCAGCAAAGATTGTTCCATGCTTAAGTTTGGAATGTTCGTTTCTTCCATCCCTGACACCTCATCATCTTAGTGCTCTTCTTCTACTATTCCTATAACTGAGGAATCTCATATGAGTACCAAACTCAAGGATAAAAGAAAATATGTTTTTCAAAATTCCCAGAAGGGTACCAAAGTGCCAAAGCTTAAGAAGAATAAATCAAAACCTTCATCTACTCAACCTTCCACTTCAAAAGCTAAGATTCCTGAACATGTTCAGAAATCTATTCCAAAAATAAAGGTTGATGTAAAGGCTAAGAAATCCGAAGAACCAAAGGTTCCTCCGATATCTGATGCCAAAGGTATTCTTGGTACAAACCCTGCTCATTTAAAGCTTTCAAATAATTATGCCTATGGTCCTAAAGCTACTTTCAGCTATAGGAAATGCTATCACTATGGACTCACTGGCCATATTGCTAGTAAGTGCCCCACAATCACCAAAGCTGAGAAATCAGCTAAGGTGAAGATGACTGCCTCCAAGGCAAATAAGATCACCAAATATGAAAAACATGCCAAGGTGAAAAATACCACTAAGGTTAAGAAATTAACAAAAGTGAAGGTTACCACTGATGCTGAAACATCAGATGCTGTGAAGATCGCTGATCCTTCCACTTCCTCTTCCACTGACAATTGTGGACCATAGTAAAGTGGGTACCAATTCAAACTTAATATTCCTTATGATTGCAGGTCTCGAATGGTAATGGTATCTTGATAGTGGATGCTCTCGACACATGACTGGAGAAAAGAATCTGCTATCTGAATACAAGGAAGAGAAAGGTCCCTCAGCGGTTATCGTTTAGAAAATGTTTATGTTATAAACATGGACTCATCAACCACTGAGAACATTTGTTTTCTATCCAAAGCCTCATCAGATGTCAACTGGCTATGGCATAAAAGGCTCTCTCATCTCAACTTCAAAACGCTGAACACTCTCTCTTCAAAGGAACTAGTCACTGGCTTACCTCAGCACTCATATGTTAAGGAATCTCTTTTCTCAGTATGTGAAAAGTGAAAGCAAACCAAAGCTAGTTTCAAATCTAAGAAAGTGTCATCAGTGACAACTCCTCTTCAACTACCCCATATGAATTTATTTGGTCATGTCAATATACAATCCATCGCTGGAAAGAAATATACTCTCGTCATAGTAGATGAATTCTCTCGCTAAACCTGGGTGATGTTTCTCCGATATAAGAGTGACACTCCATATGAAATCATTTCATTTGTAAGAAAAAGGGAAGTTCTGAATAGTATGACGGTTCGCTCAATAAGGAGTGATCATGGGACTGAATTCAAAAACAGTTCTCTTGATAACTTATTTGAGAGTAAGAGAACTTCTAACAATTTCTCAGCGGTGAGAACACCACAGCAAAACGGAGTCGCTGAAAGAAGAAACAGAACGATCATCAAAGCTGCTCGATCTATGCTCAGTGATTCTCACCTTCCAACTCAATTTTGGGCAGAAGCTGTCAACACTGCCTATTTCACTAAAAATAGGTCGTTGATTGTCAAAAGATTCAACAAAACTGCCTATGAACTTTTCCATGGGATAAAGCAATCTATCAGCTCTCTTCATATCTTTGGTTGTCAGTGCTACATCTTAAACAACAGAGATAACCTTGGAAAATTCGATCCCAAAGCTGACGATGGAATATTTGTTGGATACTCTTCTGTGTCCAATGCCTTCAGAGTATTCAACAAAAGAGGGCAAACTGTCGAAGAAACCATCCATGTCACCTTTGATGAATCCCGTTCAGCAAATTCTAAACCCACTGCGGATAACGAAGAATTGAATCACCGGATGTTTTCTCATTATAGGGAACCAAAAGCTTATTTCAATCTTGATCCTCAGGTCAACAACCCAATCGCTAATGATTTCCCATCATCATTCCCAGCATGCAAACAAGTGAAGCTGAATCATCCTTTTAGGTATCCGTTGTTCCCTTAAACACTTTTCCTCCTTCTGAATCCTTAATCTCTAAAAACCCATCCACTTCTCCTCAGAGTACAGTAAATGAAATACAACCTAAACCTCAACAATTATTGCCTGACATGCCTGATATGTCAGAGATACCTGATATACCTGAAAACACCATTGCTAGAGCCTGTTCTTTAGCACCTCCCGAAGTCCACTTAGAGCCAGAACTTCAATCTCTTGCTCAAAGATGGACAATGAATCATCCAATCGAACAAATTCTAGGTGATCCAAACACAGGTGTTCAGACTCGACGAATTCAAGTAATATCTGTCTCTTTGTAAATTTCATTTTGCTGATTGAACCTAAAAGGACTGATGATGCCCTTAGAGATCCAAACTGGATCAGTGCTATGCAACAAGAGCTGACTGAGTTTGAAAGAAACAAAGTTTGGAATCTTGTTCCCAGACCATTTGACAAAACTGTTATAGGTACCAAATAGGTATATCGAAATAAGTTAGATGAATTTGAAACTATAAGCCGAAACAAAGCTAGATTAGTTGCTCAGGGATACAGACAAGAGGAAGGCATAGACTATGATGAAACCTTTGCCCCAGTGGCTAGACTCGAAGCAGTTCGACTTTTCTTAGCTTATGTAGTTCATAAAGACTTCAAAGTTCACCAAATGGATGTTAAGTCAGCATTCCTAAATGGAAAGCTGAATGAAAAGGTTTTTGTTGAACAACCTCCAGAGTTTGCTAACCCTAAGCATCCAGAATATGTTTATAAACTGGATAAGGCCCTCTATGGTTTAAAACAAGCACCTCGTGCATGGTATGAAACTTTATCTTCTTACCTTATTGCTGAAAAATTTGAACGTGGAAAGATTGATAACACTTTATTTTTCAGAAAGGTTAAAGGTCTTATTATTCTTGTTCAGATATATGTTGATGACATTATATTTGGATCCACAGACCCATCTCTGTGTACTCGATTCGCTAAACGCATGAAGAAAGAATATAAGATGAGTATGATGGGTGAACTAACATACTTCCTTGGACTTCAGATCAAGCAAAATGATAAAGGTACATTTATTCACCAAGGTAAGTACGTTAAAGATATGCTAAAAAAGGTTTATCTCATTCAAAGCTCAGCAATGAAAATTCCTATGGCACCTCCGCTAACACTTAACAAGGATCCAAATGGAAAACCTGTTAATGTCGCTGCCTATAGAGGAATGATTGGCTCTCTTTTGTATCTCACAGTGAGTCGACCCGATATCATGTATTCTACTTGTCTTTGTGCACGATATCAATCTGAACCCAAAGAATCATATTTGATCGCTGTCAAGCGAATACTCAGTTATCTGTAGGGTACACCCAACCTAGGTCTTTGGTATCCTAAAGACTCAGAGTTCGATCTAACTGCCTATTCAGATAATGATTTTGCAGGTTGCAAACTGGATGGAAAAAGCACCACAGGAGGATGTCAGCTGCTAGGTGGAAAGCTGGTGAGTTGTGTCGGTTCCCAGATTCACGTTGCATCACATTAATGGTAATAACATATACAGCGGAAGCATTTAAATATAAAGCCATTAAAGTGGGTGAATGTGTAACTGATATTGTAGTAGTGAGAATCAAATATAGAACAGGATAATGATAACAAGATCAAGTAAGAAACGCTGCTCGTATATTGATAATGGATAACACCAATAACAAGATCAATGGTGTATCCTGAAATCTCACAGGGAATAATATCGTACGGAGGTAGTGCTCGGGATTACTGCAGTGTGTGCTTAAACAATTGTGGAAAACTATTCTTCCAAAAGCTTACAATCATTTGTTCCACTACCTCTCTATTTATAGCCCAGATAAAGTGTAGACAGTGTACTATCGTACCCTAGAATGACACGTGGAAAGTGTGTCTCCTACTTTTAGGGCATACGTGGAAAGTATGGACACTTGTCTAACACTTAAGATTTCATACGAGACATAGGCATCACAGAGGTCTTCACTTCACCAGAGCTCATAGACCAGAGCTCTGTTGGTCTTCAAATTGTTAACAGTTCTTCTGTTGATCTTCTGTCAGAGCTCTGTTGAGCCTCTGTTGGTTCCATCAGAACTCTGTTGAGTTATGTTGGTCTTCTTGTTGCTTTTCTTCTAAGTCTTCTGCTGCATCTCTGATGGTCTTCTGACTTGATAATATTTTCAATACTTTTACATTACAGATACTTGGGGCTAACAATCTCCCCCTAAGTATTGAAAATAAAAAATTTGAAACAGAGATGTAAACAAAAAGAACAGATAACATTTACCTCTGTTAGCCTTTGTACTATTCTTCTAAGATATTACAATGCAGGGTAAGAAATAGTACAATTATGCATAGTTATCTCCCCTAAGAATTCTGTCGAATCTTCTGATCAGTATACGGAAGTCCAGCATTAGATCAATCTGGTTGACGAAGAGTTTTTGCTGTTCTTCTGGACACTTGCTTCTTGGGAGATCTTGGATTATGTTCTTGATATATACTAGCGACTCACTCGAGTACTTGTGGGCTTCAGCAGCTCTAATGGCCTTCTTTGTGCCCTTCTGTCGGCAGACAAAGACTGGAGGATCTTCTACTACGGTTCCAGTTCTGTAATGGCCATAACCCTCAAGATTTTCATTTGGTGGTGCAATCGCTAGTTTCTCTACTTCAAACTCTATGCCTAGCTAGAAATCGATCTGTATTCTGAGATTGATGTGCTCTTGCATAGCGAATCTGACTTCTGGTAGCGCAGTTCTTGCTGGTGTGTATCTTTCTGAGAAGTTCAAGCAATAGGCGTGAAGTGTGATCAGGTCGTATGGGTTCAGAAGGACAAGATCATTGTCATTGAAGAGTTCATTTCTGACTTCTGTTGATTCAACAATATACTCATGGTATACGACTCTGTCATGTTGAAACTTCTTGTGCTTGATGTCCAAGATTCTGCGGATACCGAAGTTTATGTTAATGGCTCTGTTCAGATTTGACTTGGTTTGGATGAACTTTAGCATTGATTCAGAAATGGTGTTTATTCTGATTGGGTTTAGGTATTGGTTAATGGGTACGGCATTGACAGGGATGATGTCTCTGTCAGCATATAGAAATGCATATATCATTTCTAAGGCAGGTTTTTCGGTGTGATGGGTAGAGGTTTCTGGGTTCTGTTATGGTATTATTGGGTTTGGGTCATCGTGGGTTTCTGCCATCAGTATGTCGATGTGAGCAGATTCTTGAGTAACTTGAGGTTGGGCTTGGCTTGTTTGTCCTTCAGCAGAGGATGGGTCTGTCCTCTCTGGTTCTTTTCTTGGAAATGTAGGAGGGGTGTCTAGACAGATGATCTCTGGTGGTTCTTGTGTTGATTCTTCTATCGGTTTGATGAGTCTATCTTTGAATATGTAGTCGAATGCCACCACAGTCATTTCTGGCATGAATTCCTCTGTTATCCCCTTAACTCCTCTTTCTGTAGCCTCTACCTCAGTTGTTTCTGTTGATTTCCCTTTACCCTTAGCTTCTCTCTCTCTTTCAACCTCTTTCTCTTTCTCTTTCTCTGCCTCTTTCTCCTTCTCTTTCTCTTTTTCCTTCTCCTTCTCTTTCTCCTTCTCTTTTTCTTTCTCCTTCTCCCCCTTTTGTTGTTCTGTGGACTCACCCATCTGACTATCTGAATGACCTTCTTGAGCATCTTCAAAATCATCATCATCGTCAGAAGCGTCAATTCGAGCAGCTGTTGGTGAGGGCGGAACAACAAACTTCAGATCGGCTTTGTATCTCTTGCTTGAAGGTTCTCCTGCAGGTGCTTCTTCTGCAGGTCTTTTTGATGTAGATGTAGCCTGTAAAAGAGTGTCAGAAAAACTTGAGGCTGCCTTCTTCATTGCATCCTCTACCTCGGTTGCGGCACTTCTGATCTCTTCTATTTGATCTTCAAAGTTGACTTTGTGAGTATCAAGAGATGCTTTCACGTGTTGTTCTGTCGCTTGGGCTTTCATCACAAATTTGGATGAAATTGACATCATTCGACTAAGAACTGATCTTCTGAATTCTCCCATTTGGCCAACTGTTATGGGTAAGTATTTTGGGTTAGAGCTGGAGATGTTGAGTGGAGTAGCAGATGATGTTGTTGCTTCTTTGATGGATTCTTTAACAGAGTTGGTAATGATCTCTGTCAAGGTTCTGACGTTAGATTCTGATAGGATAACTGTAGGGATGGGAAGTGTTCTGTTAATCTGAGCGTTGTGGTGCTCTGTCAGGAGTCACTTTACCTCTGTTAGATCTGTCGAGGTCTTTTTAGCTTCTTCTGCTCTGACTGTTTTCAGCTCTACTATCTCTGTTGTCAGCTTGGCAATCTCTTCTCCTCTGACTCGTTCAGACTCTGTTGTGAGTGCTTCAACCTCGGCATATTTCTGAGTTATCTCTGCATGTTTCTTAGAGATCTGTTGTAATTCCTCTTTAAGAAGAGCATTCTCCTTGTGAATCAGCTCCTCCTTTTGTTCATTGATAAGTTTATACTCATTCAAGGAGTTGTTGATACTATCACAGAAGCTTTCGAACTCTGCTCTTGTGACAGTGTCAACGGGGGCAACCTTGGTTCCAACACATAGATCCAATTCTGCCTCGAGTTCAGAGGCGCCTCCGTCAAGAGTTGTTTTGATGTTGGCTCTTGGAGGACTTCCACCTGATCCTTGATGTTCCCTTTGAGGGGAAACAACTACAGGTGTTCTGACCAGAGTTTCCTCTTCCAGCTCAGGTTCTGAAGAAGGAAATCTAATGTGATGAGAAGAATTTGGATCAAGCAAAGTCTTCCCTTGTTCTACTATGGTCTCCAATTGTCCCTGAGTCAGACAGATGCTACGTGAGATTACAAAGATCTCTGGTCTATTTTGTGTCATGTCTGTATGAGCCACAGAGGCATCATTGTGTGGAGGTGACCTATTGATGTTCTGGGGCGAATGAACATCACTATCAAAGATAGCTTCCCCGGGTATGTGCGTACCAGAGGCATGAAGAGTTGCTTCTGGTGGTTCTTGCTGGTTGGGGTTCGAGGTATGCACCTCTGTTTCAATAATCCTTTGGTCTTGATCACCAGGATTAGATTGTGTGGTAGCACTGGAATTTTGGTTAAGGATACACTCAGGTGTGCTCTGTTGAACATCTTTTTCTATCCTCACATTCTCCTCGGCTCCTACGGCTGTAGAACTCTCTGGATTCTCTCTGTCATTTCCCTCTTTCTCACCACTATCAGAGGAAATGGTTTCCACCTCTGGTGTTTCCTGAACTTCCTCATGGACAGCCTCTCTAGGAGATGCTCTGTCCTGTTGGTGATTTTAGTGTCATCAATATATTTTAGTGTAGTCATATTTAATATCGAGACAGGCTGAGTTCATTTTACATTCTGAGTCTGGAGGTGCGGGGTGCACACTCGGATAGTTAAATGTAGACTCAGGAAATCGGGGGCAGCGCCCCTGGGGACGGGGTTCCAAAAACGAATTGTTATGGCCAAAAACGGTTTTCCCGCCAAAAACGGTTTTCCCGCCAAAACCGTTTTCCCGCCAAATTTTTTTCTATAAATTTTCGATTTGTCGGAATATTGAACAGGATAACGAAGAAAGAAAACGATTTCTTCTCTGCAACTCTCTGTCTCTGAAAAACGCAATCCATCGCAAGGTATTCTGTGTTTGTGGATTTGGATTAGGCTTGTAATCCGAATCTGATTTCTTGGATTATCCCACTTCTGAATTCGTGTAACCCCAAGCAATAGGGACGAATTACAGATTTCGGAAAGTGATTCAATCACGATCCTAGAAATTATCCAAGTATTATTGTTATTCTGTAATCCCTAAAACTAACATTCGAAATCTGTAATTTTTATGTAAAGGAATAACAATGGCAGAATCGGTCAGGGACATGAGTTCCAAATTCGGAAAACTTGATAAGTTTGAAGGAAACGACTTTCGTCGTTGGCAGAAGAATATGCACTTTCTTCTCACCACTCTGAAAGTTGTGCATGTTTTGAGTACCCCTGCCCCTGAAGCCCAAGAAAACGAAACGCTGGAACACACCAAAAAACGCTGCAAGTGGGAAAACGATGACTACATCTGTCGTGGACACATCCTGAATGGTATGTCTGACTCTCTCTTTGATATCTATCAAAATCATGAATCTGCAAAAGATCTGTGGGATGCCCTTGAATCCAAATACATGGCAGAGGACGCTTCTAGTAAGAAGTTTCACGTGAGTAATTTTAACAATTACAAAATGGTGGATTCGAGGCCTGTCATGGAACAGTACAACGAACTCATGAGGATTTTGGGACAATTTGAACAACACAAGATGAATATGGATGAGTCCATATCTGTCTCAAGTGTTATTGACAAATTGCCCCCATCCTGGAAAGACTTCAAACACACTTTGAAACACCAAAAGGATGAGTTGTCTCTTGTACAACTTGGCAGTCACTTGAGAATTGAGGAGGGCCTACGGGTCCAAGAAAGTGGCAAAGGAAAGGAGAAAGAAATTCCTGGATCTTCTGTGAACATGGTGGAAGATGACAAAAACAAGAAAAACAACAAGTTTGGGAAAAGAAAGAAGAAGGATGACAATCAAAAGGGCTCCAACAAGAAAGCAAAACTTGTGTGTTGGAATTGCAACAAACCTGGTCACATAAAACGTGATTGTCGTCTGAGAAAGAACAAGAATGGTGCAAGCACTTCTGGACAGGGATCTAAGGATCAAGGTCCAAAACCACAACAAGGATGATGATCATACATGGTGGGTAGACTCGGGGGCGACGAGTCATGTATGTAAAGATCGCCGTTGGTTCAAGGAGTATAAAGTAGTAGATGATGGATCGGTGCTGTATATGGGAGACCATAACAAAGCTTCGGTTGTGGGTCGTGGTTCTGTGTCTTTAGTTTTTAGTTCTGGAAAAAGTCTTCATCTTAGAAATGTTATACATGTTCCTAAGATTAGGAAGAACTTAGTTTCTGGTGGTGTATTAAACAAGTGTGGTTATAAACAGGTTTATGAGTCTGATAAGTATATCTTATCAAAGTGTGGTACATTTGTTGGATTTGGGTATTTTACAAATGGTATGTTTAGATTGAATGTAAATAACAATAATGCAGATTGTGTATATATGGCTTGTTCTAGAATTGATGATTCTTCTCTTTGGCATGCACGTTTAGGGCATGTTCATTATAAACGTATGCTTGAAATGTCTAAAAATGGATTAATTCCACCGTTTGATGTTAACATAGAGAAGTGTAAAACCTGCATGTTAACTAAGATAACTAGACAACCGTTTTCAAATGTGAAAAGAGATTCTATTATGCTTGAATTAATACATAGTGATCTATGTGACTTTCATGCAACTCCATCCTTAGGTAATAAGAAATACATAGTAACGTTTATTGATGATTACTCTCGGTTTTGCTATGTATATTTATTACATTCTAAGGATGAAGCCCTTGATAAATTCAAAATTTATAAAACTGAAGTTGAGTTGCAACAAAATGACTTAATCAAGAAACTTCGTACTGATAGAGGTGGTGAGTATTATGATCCTAGTTATTTCCAATCTGTAGGAATCATTCATGAAACTACATCACCATACAGTCCTCAACAAAATGGTATTTCTGAAAGGAAAAATAGAGTTCTCAAGGAAATGGTGAACTCTATGTTGTCATACTCAGGATTGAGTGATGGGTTTTGGGGAGAAGCTATGTTAACAGCTTGCTATCTTTTGAATAGGGTTCCAAACAAAAGGAACAAAATAACTCCCTATGAACTGTGGTACAAAAAGAAACCAAACTTAGGATATCTTAAAGTTTGGGGGTGTCGAGCAGTTGTAAGACTGACTGAACCTAAAAGGAAAAATTTGGGTGAAAGAGGTATTGATTGTATTTTCATTGGTTATGCTGAGCATTCCAGGGCTTATAGGTTCTTTGTTTTAGAACCTAATGATTATGTTTCAGTTAATACTGTCATAGAATCAAGAGATGCAATATTTGATGAAAATCGTTTTTCATCCATACCTAGACCAAAGGACATGGCCCCTAGTTCCAGTTGGACAAACAAGGAAAATATAGTTGTACCAAACACTGATGAATCACTTGAGCTCCGAAGAGGAAAAAGAGAAAGAAAGGCTAAATCTTTCGGTCCTGATTTTCAGCTTTATCTAGTTGAGGGTTCTAGAGATGAAATTGAAAATCATTATTCATATTGTTTTAGTGTTGAAGAAGATCCTAAAACATTTGATGAGGCAATGAAATCTCAAGATGTTGCTTTCTGGAAAGAAGCAATAAATGATGAAATGGATTCCATCATGGGAAATAACACGTGGGTTTTATCTGATCTTCCTCCTGGATGCAAACCTTTGGGTTGCAAGTGGATATTTAAGAGGAAGATGAAAGTAGATGGAACAATTGACAAGTTCAAAGCTCGATTGGTTATTCAAGGTTTTAGACAAAAACCTGGGATTGACTACTTTGATACTTATGCACCCGTTGCTCGTATTTCTACTATTAGATTGCTGATTGCCTTAGCTGCAATTCACAATCTGGTCATTCACCAAATGGATGTCAAAACAGCATTCCTGAATGGTGATTTGGATGAATAAGTATACATGAAGCAACCTGAGGGTTTTGTTATGCCAGGTAATGAGCATAAAGTATGCAAATTAGTTAAGTCTTTGTATGGGCTGAAACAAGCACCTAAACAGTGGCATCAAAAGTTTGATGATGTTGTCTTAAGTAATGGTTTTATGCTAAATCAATCGGAAAAGTGTGTATATAGTAAGTTTGATGCGTCTGGTAAAGGAGTGATCATTTGCTTGTATGTGGATGATATGTTGATCTTTGGGACTGATCAAAGGCAAGTTGATATGACCAAAGAATTTTTATCATCTCAATTCTCTATGAAGGATATGGGGGAGGCATAAGTGATTCTTGGTATAAGAATCAAGCGTGAACATCGAGGAATTTCTATTTCACAGTCTCATTACATTGAGAAAGTACTTAAGAAATTCAATTGTTTGGATTGTTCTCCTGTGAGTACTCCGTTTGATCCAAGTATGAAGCTTATGCCTAATACTGGTCAAGCAGTTTCACAGCTTGAATATTCAAAGGTCATTGGTTGTTTGATGTATGCCATGACCAGCACAAGGCCTGATATTGCTTTTGCTGTAGGAACGCTAAGTAGGTTTACTAGCAGTCCTAGTACTCATCACTGGCAAGCAGTAAGGTGGGTGTTGAAGTATTTGAAGAAAACCATGGAATATGGTTTGACTTATGTAGGGTTTCCTTCTGTGATTGAAGGGTATACTGATGCTAGTTGGATTTCAAACATGGAGGACCACTCCTCAACAAGTGGTTGGGTTTTTCTTCTTGGAGGAGGTGCAATCTCATGGGCATCCAAGAAGCAAACTTGTATCACAAAGTCAACTATGGAATCAGAATTTGTAGCCCTTGCAGCTGCTGGGAACGAAGCAGAATGGTTAAGGAATTTGATTTATGAGATTCCTTTGTGGCCAAAACCGATTTCACCCATTTCTATACACTGTGACAGTTCTGCCACTTTGGGCAAGGCCTATAGTCAAGTGTATAATGGAAAGTCGCGACATTTGGGTGTTAGACATAGTATGGTACGTGAGCTCATAACTCATGGTATTATTTCTGTTGATTGGGTTCGATCTCAACATAATTTAGCTGATCACTTGACGAAGTGGTTAGCTAGAGACTTGGTAGCAAAGTCGGTGATAGGGATGGGTTTAAAGCCCACTTGATATCTCTATGGATAAGATACCCAATTCCCTTCTAATACGATGTTAGAAGCTGAATTCAATGTGGAAAGCTTATTTATGGAGATTGAAGCGCATTTGTATTACATCATCCCAAGGTATGTGCTTAAACCTGTAGAGTTAAGGTAGGTTGAATTAAGTTCTTAATAGTTCTTTTGAAAAAGTGTATTTACAGGTGCATGATTTAAAAGGACTACCTATATGAGTGTGAAGTATTGCCGCTTCAGAAGGCCTTGGGCTAGGCTTTTTATGCACTCATGAATGGATAGGACACATGGCGGTAATAGTGTCAAGTATGAAACATTAGAATTTGTGTAAACTTATGTGTATAGTATCTTCAGTTACTCAAATGAGTTGATGGGTTCAATCCTTAGGACACCCAGATTCTCGAGTATTTGAAATGTGTATTATACTAATATGAAAATTCAATCTTCAAGACATTTTCATTTATGCATGAGTTTGGTTTTGCGTTTGCTTTTAGTTAATTAACGATTACACTAAAATGGGGGAGGAATGTTGGTGATTTTAGTGTCATCAATATATTTTAGTGTAGTCATATTTAATATCGAGACAGGCTGAGTTCATTTTACATTCCGAGTCTGGAGGTGCGGGGTGCACACTCGAATAGTTAAATGTGGACTCAGGAAATCGGGGGTCGGGGGCAGCGCCCCTGGGGACGGGGTTCCAAAAACGAATTGTTATGGCCAAAAACGGTTTTCCCGCCAAAAACGGTTTTCCTGCCAAAAACCGTTTCCCGCCAAAACCGTTTTCCCGCCAAAGTTTTCCCGCCAAAAATTTCCCGCCAAAAATTTTTCTATCAATTTTCGATTTGTCGGAATATTGAACAGGATAACGAAGAAAGAAAACGATTTCTTCTCTGCAACTCTCTGTCTCTGAAAAACGCAATCCATCGCAAGGTATTCTGTGTTTGTGGATTTGGATTAGGCTTGTAATCCGAATCTGATTTCTTGGATTATCCCACTTCTGAATTCGTGTAACCCCAAGCAATATGGACGAATTACATATTTCGGAAAGTGATTCAATCACGATCCTAGAAATTATCCAAGTATTATTGTTATTCTGTAATCCCTAAAACTAACATGTCCTCTACTTCCTCCTGCATCACTCTAGAGGAAGACCCCAGAGCTCTGTTGGTCTTCAAATTGTGAACAGTTCTTCTGTTGATCTTCTGTCAGAGCTCTGTTGAGCCTCTGTTGGTTCCATCAGAACTCTGTTGAGTTCTGTTGGTCTTCTTGTTGCTTTTCTTCTAAGTCTTCTGACTTGATAATATTTTCAATACTTTTACATTACAGATACTTGGGGCTAACAATCTCCCCCTAAGTATTGAAAATAAAAATTTTGAAACAGAGATGTAAACAAAAAGAACAGATAACATTTACCTCTGTTAGCCTTTGTACTATTCTTCTAAGATATTACAATGCATGGTAAGAAATAGTACAATTATGCATAGTTATCTCCCCTTTGAGATATACTAGCGACTCACTCGAGTACTTGTGGGCTTCAGCAGCTCTGATGGCCTTCTTTATGCCCTTCTGTCGGCAGACAAAGACTGGAGGATCTTCTACTACGGTTCCAGTTCTGTAATGGCCATAACCCTCAAGGTTTTCATTTGGTGGTGCAATCGCTAGTTTCTCTACTTCAAACTCTATGCCTAGCTGGAAATCGATCTGTATTCTGAGATTGATGTGCTCTTGCATAGCGAATCTGACTTCTGGTAGCGCAGTTCTTGCTGGTGTGTATCTTTCTGAGAAGTTCAAGCAATAGGCGTGAAGTGTGATCAGGTCGTATGGGTTCAGAAGGACAAGATCATTGTCATTGAAGAGTTCATTTCTGCCTTCTGTTGATTCAACAATATACTCATGGTATACGGCTCTGTCATGTTGAAACTTCTTTGAAAACCACACTTGTTTATTTTTTTCACTCTTTACATGAACAAACTCTCTCAAGGCAAGAATACTCTAAGCATACGAAGAACTTAAGAACTCGAACACCAAAAAACTCTCAAATTTCCAGGTTCTTATTCTTAAAATTCATGCACATTGTAAACAAAACCTCTTTTTGATCCTAAATCTTTGCTAAATAAGACCAAAAATCTGTTTTTTTTTCTAAAAATTATCTTTTCCATGATTTTTTTCAAAAACCCTAATACGGTTTTTAAGGTTTAAAACTGTTTTTAGACGTTTCTCTCCCATCTTAAATGTAAATACCAGATTATTTCCCAAAAAGGAAACTGGTAAACTACATTGTTCTACCATTTTCATCTTACTTGAAACTGGAATAACAACTTTTCACCATTTTCTTACCAAAAAGGAAACTGGTTAAAATTTCATTTTCATTTTCTTAGAATTATTTTCTAAAAACTTTCATTCCAAGAAACCTTCTGTTTTTTATTCCAAGAAATCTTCTCTAAACTCAGAAAACTTCTCTCCTCCACTTCTTCTTCTTCTGCAGCGATGCCCATGGTTTAACCCCCCGTGCCACTCTTGGTCACTCCAAAAAGACCAAGAAATCAACGGAGGAGAAACGCCAACCCTCAACTTCAACAACAACACCATGGCATGTCTCTTCACAGGCAACCCTAGAAATTTCATTGTACGCTCCACCATGTCTGCAACCGATTCAACTGCTTCAGCGGTTCCTACAACCGCTGACTCTACGCTGGCACCTACCCCACCAGTCTCAGTGCCTCAAAGCACTGAAGGCTTAGTTCATGGCACTGTCAGTGCCTCCCCAACACAAAGCACTACCATCTTCTCAACAATCGCCTCTTCTCCCACCATTTCTTTGGTCTTCACGCCTACTGCACCAGCAACTTCTGTTACTCACACAGGCTTCCCTTCTCTTTGATTAAATGAAGGGAAACGTAGGACCTGATGGTCGTCCTCTCAAGGCTCCTCAACATACATCTGTGTCCCAGACTCCTCTTGAGCGGGACATAGAATTTTATAGAGAAAATCAGTTTGATTTCTTTTCAACCCCATTAGGTACATCAAATTCCCTACCCACTTTTTCTAAAATATCTAAGCCCGAGCATGTATGTGCTCAACCTTCATTTTATCTTACAGGTCCTACATTGGAGATACTGAATACCTCCATCAAAGAGGTCAGCGATCAAGTTTCATCACTCCACGGACCTCCAATCACATACAACAGTCGTGAACGCTGCCGATTCCATCCTTCAAGACCTCGCATCCTCCGTCTCAACTAAAGTTGAGAACTCTCAACTATCAGTTCTCACGGAGGAGGTGACAAAGATAAAGACAAACATTGCTGCCAACACCACTTCCATTCAATCTCTAAGCAGCGCTGTCAGCTCACACAACACTTTTGTCACCGACCTCTGCAATAAGGTTGAAGCTAACAATGGCCTTCTCGCTGACTTCCTGGCCAAGTTGAAGGAACCAGCTCCTACACCCACTCCCTCCTTCACTGCCGCTGACAGGACATCCTTAGGCATAGTATTAGTAGCTGATTTTGTTCTAGAAGCTACCAAGGCCATCCCTACCCTTGAAGCCAGGGTTGAAAAGCCGGAAGCTGCCCATATATGTGGTGGTCACTGCTGAAGCCGCTCCTCTTAACCCTCCCCTATTGATGATGACAAAGAAGGGGAGATGAATGCTGAAATAAATGGAGCTGCTGCTGACTCTTTATGGCATATTTCTGAAGATACTTGGGAGATGTCAGCAAAGCAGGATGAAGATCCCTCTCATGATGAGGGGGAGGATCTAAATAAAGAGGACCCTCCATCTTCCTCCAATGCTAAAACAGTTGATATTCCTTCTGATGAAGAGGATGAGGAGGAAGAAGAAGAAGATGAAGAACTGGAGTTGGAGGACTCCAAAAAGGACTCTGAGGGTGATGATGACGATGATGATGAAGACGAATCCATTATTTGGTTCAACCTAAGGCCCATCAGTGCTCCTCTCAAAGGACTTGTAATAAACGAAGTAGGGGGAGAACTGTTGAGAAGACCCCATCTAAGAAGACCTCCCAAGGAAAGCAAAAAGCCATTTCTGCCTAGGGAAACTTAAAGATATGGTTTACTTCTGAGAGGGAGCAACCTTCTCAGGTATGTCTCTCCATCATCCCTTTCTCTGCTTCTACCCATGTTCATCTTCGACCCCTTCTATACACTTAACCTCTTTTCTCTATCTTTTCATTCCAAAAACCTAACTCCTTCTTCTTTTTAACCAACTAGTTCTCTCCCATGCTTGAGGAACGAGCTGAAGACAAGCAACAAATAATTCCAGTGACTACTGCTGATGAAATTCCAATAATCCCAGTTTCTGTTCTAGAGACTGATGAACAAGAAGAGAAAGAGGAATTGCTGACACACCCGAACAAACCCTGACGACCAATCTAAAGGTCTGAGGATGAACTACAAAGAAGAAGATCGACGATTCTCTATCAGCTAGAAAGCCAAAGGATCAAGATCCCTCCTCAACTAGGGGCTACTTCTGATGACCTTGAATTTCTGACCCCGGAAGAACGTGAAGAATCAATCAGGGCTGAGGAAATGTATGCTACCTACCAAAAGGATGCTCTATGTGCCGTTAAGGTAGCGCAGAACTCAGTCTCTGATAAGAAGCTGAAAAAGAACCCGATCAGAGTTCAAGAGCAATTGCTGAAAGAAGTTGAAGAGGAAGCCTAGAAAGAAACGGTCGTCCGCGATTCAGAGTTAAGTTGGTGCAGAGAGAAGATAGATCATCGATACCATCCCAGCAGAATCACTGCTGTAAACATAACGGGGAAGAGTAAGAAAAACTCAGTGATGGTGACCATCCAAGTGACCACACAAGATGAGTCATCACAAACCATATTCATGTCTAAGATGATGAACTTTGGTTTGGAAGAATGGTTAGAGATCAGATATGCAATACAAAGATCCAAGTCCAAGTACAAATCCCACGTGGTGAAGTTCTTGAACTTGCTTATCAACAGAGTCTCAGAAAAGGTGGATTTACCTCCTCCTCCTCTACCTCAGAATCAAAGTTTAGCGAAGAAGAAAAAGCGAGCATCTACATCTGGTGAACCTGCTACGTAATGAAACAGGGATTTAATTCTCAAGACGAGCAGTGCTTGGACCACCACCTGATCTATCAACTCTTAACCTATCACTGCCACCAGGAGGACCCATCAAACATGGTCAAGTGTTAGGTGACCCTTATGGAATCATCTGCTATGATTCAGATGGGATTCAGTTCTTTCAACGAGACTCAGAGATTCCTATCTATCCAACAAACCAACTAAGAGATCTTATCTACTGGTGCAACATGTCTATACCAGGTATCTTCATCAAAGCCGACATTCACAGAGAAGCCAAGCAGAAAACAATAGGGTGAAGAAGTGACTGACTGGATGATCACTGAAGAAGACTCGTACGAAGAAGACCTGATCAAGGAAGAACCTCTCTAGCAGATAGATACCCTTCTTGTAATCTTTTGTAATTTACTAGTTATTCATTGTAGTACTTATATAGATTTTTCACTTGTACTTTAAACTTTCAAATTCTCTATGTAATCTTATTATGAGTTAATAAAGTTTTTCAGTGAAAGTAATCTACTCCATCAGTACTAGAAAAGATCCCTTAAAACGGTAAATGGGACACGCAACTATGAGTCCTCTTTATCCTTATGTTTAATAATTAGGAATTTTCTCATGTTGCTTTGTCATCATCAAATAGGGGGGAGATTGTTGATCCAAACTCTCTCAGTGATTTGTTGACGACCCTTAGAATACTTAGTGAAAATTGCATTTAACATTATGTATTAATGTTTCGCCATCAGCGATAACATATGTATTAGTGTTTCACCATCAGCGATTGTATACTGAGCCTGTTCAGTATCGCTGATGATCTCTAATGTAATACTGTTATTTGTAATCCCTGAAGACAAGTTTCGCGACATAAGAGTTCATCGTTGACATCGAAGACAAAGCTGATGAACATGGACAAGTCTACTTATGATCTGATGCGGACATCAGTGAAACCAAGAAAAGTCTACACGCGCAACAATTCAAGACCAAAGCTTCAGTGAAAGCTGACTTACACCAGGCCTCACTGATGGAAGGATTCATCAGCGATCGCTGATCATGAAGCTTGTGATTCAAGATTTGTTTGTCTTATCTCCTTACACAAAAGTACGAAGGTATAGAAAAGTTTGCTTTTGTCCATAATCGTACAACCACTCTGCCACCTACATTGTTCATCATGCGGCCCAAAGCATGTCTTGATAAAAGTCAGAAGCATGCACCCAATCAGAAGCTGACACGTGTAAAGTGCTCCTCCCATGCAATTAATGCATAGGGTATAAATAGGAGCAATACCCCTTTATTTTGAAGGAGTTCCCTGATCTACATAGTGCTTATAGAAAACCTCTGATTTTCTACTTATCCTTTTCTCTCTAGTTTCTTAGTGCAAGAACTCTTAGTGATTCTCAAGTTTGTTTAGATTAGGTTTACTAAATCTTATTCCGCAACAAACTGTAAATTTTGTTTGATATATCAATAATTACTCAACTGCCCCTTAACCCGGTGCTCATGACATACTACGAAACCTCCACCGTGTTGAGGGACCAAGAAAATGGGTCCGACTTACTACTGACCAAGTCGAGATCGCGAGGCGGAAAATGAAAGAGGCTCGATCTTGGCAGAAAGTTTACGAGGACAAACATCGAAATCATCTAGAGTTTCAAACGGGTGATCACATCTTCCTAAAAGCTTCACCGTTGTGGGGTATTCGTAGATTCTAAATCAAAGGTAAACTCGGTCCGAGAGAGGTGTCATGCGTTACCTCCTCAACTATCACACATCCACAATGTTTCCATATCTCATCGTTCCGTGAATATCATTATCACCCCCTTACTGTAATTGATTATCCGTTAGACAAAATTGAAAGAGATTTCTCACTTATATTGAAGAACCAAAGGCGATAATTAATCGAGAAGAGAGAAAATGCGATAAAGGACAATACCGTTCGTGAAAGTGTTATGGCAAAATCATTCTGAGCGGGAAGCCACAGGGAAAATGCAGGAATCGCGCATGCACTTTTTCGTGACGCAAGTCTTAGAACCACACTCACCAGATCTAGTAGTCATCAGTCCGACTTTGGAAAGATCAAATATCTTAGGACGATAACCCACAATCAAGTCAATTAGATTTACAATTCTTTTGGATAACGATGAGTTGTCAAGCCCATGGTTCCAACTTAACCGATATCTCTGACCCACATCCAAATTCGGGAGTCAAAAAGTTTTATAAAACGTTCTTGGTGGAAAAAAATGTGAATGAAAGATCCCACTGAATTGAATTGGGTCCAGGAATCTAAGAAATAGTGAGAATTCTTGATCTCTCTAAATATCTCTCTAAATTCTAAAATCCATGCCGACTTAACATGATCACCATACTTATCGATCACATAAGGTGACAACGCTACCAACCGTCAACGCGTTAATGCTTTATAGCTGAAGAAAACACCCACTACCCCCATCGAGCATCACATCAAGGAGATTCAAACATACACATGTCACTGTAAATTCACAATAACACTAGGCAGGTGCAATTATGAACATACCATACATGAGGATCCTTGTTACCATCATCATGATTCTTGATGCTAGTGTTTCTATTGACCTTAAATTATCCTATCTTAAAGTGCCTAATCATACACACTCACTTTCATTTACCTAGAAGACACTAGTTTGAGTCTAGGAATCCTAAATCAACACCTAAATCTCTCAAACTTATGCTCTGATACCAACTTGTAACACCCTTAAATCTGGAGAGAACGACTAACTTAAGACTTTCAATAATACATCAAATAAGGGGTAATTTTCTTCCCGTAACTCAATACCTTTATTAACAATAGGTAAATCAAACCTCACATCAAGACTAAGACTAAGTCGGATGTTACTAAAACCCAATAACAGTCGAAATCTCCAAAATGTGGGAGACATCATCGATTTACTAAATCCTTCATGTGCACCTAACTAGTACTCAGCTCTTCACGGTGTCGCTAGTACCATTTCCCCAACATGGATCCGATGCACATGCCGATAAATAAAAAGGTTAGGCTTAACGCCTAGTGAGTTCAAAAGTTTTCATCTTAAATGTAAAACGGTAAAACGGAAAGAGTATTATTTAAAACACGATAACTGATATGAAATGTATGAAATATGAAAGCAACATTATTCCCAAATCCTATCATTTTCGTGAGGAAAAATCCGATACAAAAATTCATTCAAATATGAATTTGAAATCCAATACTCACCCAAAGTACTTCCTTTTTATAAAAAAAAATGCCTGATTGGTCTGCTCAGCAAACGTACAAAGTGGACCGCTGTTTGGCTGACCCCCTTCTTCCCATATTCAAGTACCAAAAACATGGAAATAACTCTTTTATCCAAAAACTTAATGTATGGAGGGGATCCAATATATCAAAGTCATAAATTGCGGTTACTTGCTTAAACCAAAACAATATTAAAACATAAATATTACACTATCTGAAAATAACGGTTAACAACAACAGGGAGACCCGTATCCATTGAGAGTGAAAGGAACACATAAGTATACCTCTCGTAAAACGTTAATCACATAACACTTCACGGCTTACAGTCAAAGTGTGCCTACGAATTCTTAACAAGTTTCACCTTAAGTGTTGGTTGACCATAGTGTCCATTCCCACGAATTCCAGCACAAGGCTCGACACACTTAAGGACTGACTCCAAGGCATTAGCTTCAAGTGGTGGAGGTCCTAGTGCCTACCTCCAAGGTAGCACCTCCAGACTCAACCCTCCTAGTTCTTACTTACAAAGTTTAAGGTCACGAAACAGAAGTCCTAGAGTCCAACCCCAACCTAATCGACCATTAACACAAGACTGACTCACATGCCTATGGGTCCAATGCATCACGGTCTAAATTACATGACGCCAAAAGAATGTCCAACACTCTCAAAATATGTAATTTACAAATAAATATGCTTCAAATGCATATAACTCAAAAAGAATGTCCAACACTCTCAAAACATGTACTATCCAACAAATTTGCAATTAAAAGAACCATATGGTCAAAGCTTCACATTGGACTAAAATAGGACAAATGTCCCAAGACTCATTTGAGTCAAAACCGAGCTAAAAGCTCAACAATGCATTGATTATTCCACACAAGTCAACATATGCAAATAATTTAACCCACATTTATGCAGACACGTGCTCCAAAGGCATGATTAACTCAAAACCCCTTTCATTGACATTTTCCAAATGAATCTACCCAAAATACTTAACAACGCGAGAACATGTATTTTCCAATGGTTTATAAAACCAAAGGCACCAAAGGTGCATTAATGTCAAATAATCCCAATTTAAGATATAAATCACCAAGACACACTCACAAGATTTATTTACCAAAGTGTCCGAAAAACCCAAATACGGTACTTCATGAGATTTATAAAATCAGATATACCAAATATGCAAAACTCGTTAACTAACCCACACCTTTGATAAACAACAAGTAAAACACATTAATACTTCAAAATGGACATTTTTGGCATGTACATAGTTTTCACAAAGAGACTTCAACTCACCTTGCTAGGTTAGGTTAAACCTAGGTTCCAAATCCATCTCTAGCATCCAAAATGATGAAGGCTTTAGATCCATCACCTTGATAAAATGTTTGAGAGACATTTGTAGTTTTAAAGTTTCTATCTTGTTATTAAAAATATCGTATAAAATCAACCATTGGTCAAAATGAGGTATAATTTATATCCTTTGAAAGCTTAGAATGTTATTAAAAACTATTATGAAGAGTGTAAGTCCTAATTATGAGTTTAAATATGTCAAAACACTGAGTTTTTGAATCAACTCACAATATACATAAGAACCTGCGCACATTTTTTGTAAATGTTGTACCAGCCTACTTGTAGCTCCGAGTTGCATGAATCCAGTTTCTGTAGAATCCTAACATATCAATGCACAACTTTTATTTAGATGAAAGTGTCCAATTTGGCTTCTAAATGAAAGAAATATATTGTAACTTGTGGCATGTAGGAGCTGTCAATTTATGTTTTGATGTAAAAAAATATGATATTTTGGAAATGTTGCCTAGGATCTTGATGATTGTGTTAAGCATTAGTTAAGTGTCTTATGAAATGATTGTAGGTGATCAGAGTAAGGAAATGGATAACTAAGGTATGGATATCTTATTTCTTTGACTTTTTGTTAATCACTTGAATACGTTTCATGATTCAAACATATTTTTGAAAGAGTTTGACTTTTGATTATTGACTTCATGTTTTACGAAAATTGCATGATTTATAGATGGATCTTATTTTTAAAGATACGATTTGTTTTCGGTCGATTTGAATATTTTGAACGAATCTGTCTCCGGTTGTTTAGATTATTATGAAATGTGGTTTTACGATAAATTGAAACATTAATTTTTTTAACGACATGAGTTTTCTTGATTTTAAATAGGACTCAACGCTTGGGCTAGGGTGTTGAGATGCCTTCCGTGGTGGTTATTAATGACCATAGCATTCTCGTAAAGGCTAAGGCCAAGCTAAATAGCTGTTAGGGTCATTTAAATGTTGAATTAAAGTTCAAGGGGCTAATTGTAATAGTTTAAATTGAGCTTAGTTAGTGAACGGGCCGTTGGCTTGTTAACCACCGGCCCGCCATATATAATACTTTGTTAGCCTTAGAAAATAGGCTAGTTGTTCATTTGCTTTCATTACTTTGTATTGTAAACTCTCTCAATTGAAAGCTAAAGTGGATGACCAATTGAAATCATAACGTGTGTTCTTATTCATTGATTTCATTATTGTTCGTTGCACGGATCTGAGACTATCAATTGGTATCAAAGCAGATGGACAGATCGATTCAAGGTGTTCATATTGAATTCTGGTAAGTTTTTCTCTTTATCACGGCTGTGTTCTAAGTTGTCAATCCATATTTTGATTCGGATAAAATTGATCGATTTCGTTTATTGGGTATTGTTATTATCATTGTTATTAGTGATTCTGCAAGTTTTCGTACTCTAATTCGATCATTTGAGTGGTTTTTTAAGCAAATTAAAATTCAAAAGTTTTGGGTGTGTTCTTGATAAAAATCGAATTTTTAACCATCAAAACTTGTTGTTTTTGCTTCAAAATCGATTTGGGTAGTGTTATTTTTGTGTTTGGTCGAGTTCCAAATCTTTCAGGAACGTTTTTGAGCAACGTTAGTCGATTCCCAATCGATTTCAACATTCCAGCCGCTGTTTCCGGATACACCAGTCGCGGTTTTCGGACAACTCCCAACTTTCCGGAAGTTCGCATTCAAACTTTCCGGACACGTCCAATCTTTCCACGTAAGTCACTGATTCCTAATCTTTCTGGGTATATTTCTTCCGAAAACCCAAAAGTTTCGGTAAAATAGTTTGTCCGGACAACTCAACATTTCCGGTAACCTATTGTATCCGGACAACTCGAAGTTTCCGGTCAAATTGATCTTTTCCGGATACTCCATCATCCGGAAAGTGTATCATCCGGAAAACCATTCCACCCGGTAAGTATTTCATCCGGTAACTCATTTTATCCGGTAAGTTTTGTGTTCATTACTTTCATCCGGAAACCTAGTTTCTCCGGATACCCTTTGTTATCCGGAAACTTAGTTTATCCGGACTCTTTCATTCTTATCCAGATACTTCTGTTTTTTTAACTGTTGTCACTTAATCTGATACGGGCACTTCCAGATCAGACATCTTATCCGGATTCCTATCCGGTAAGTTCATTCCTTTTAAACTCTTACCTGTTACTAGTTCTTATTAGTCGTAGCATCTGCGTTAGGATATCACTCATAGTGCCTTGCGTTAGGTTTTCACTTTGAATCAATCACCTCGTCTGACGATCATTCAAGTGCAATCGAAGATGTCTTCGCGCGACACTCTCGCAATCGGTACCGACTCCAAACCACCTTGCCTCTATCAAGGTGAGTACAGCCAGTGGCGCGACAGATTTAAAACTTTCATCGAGTCAAAGGACAACTTCGAATACATTTGGCGAGCATTAGAAAATGGGCCTATTCCAGAACCCATGAAAGAGATACCCGCAACTGCAAATGCTGGAGCTCGTCGTGAGAAAAAGGTGTTGTCCGAAATGACTGACGACGAAAGAGGCATGATTGAGGGAGAAAAGCATGCGAAGAGGTATCTTGTTCAAGCACTCCCTAACACGATCTATACTGCCATCGACAGCTACAAAGAGACAGCTAAGGGTATGTGGGATCAAGTGGAGAAGATGATGCGTGGAAGCGAAGTAGGAAATCAGCTGAAGATCAATAGCGTCAATAACCAAGTTTGATAGCTTTAAACAGCGCACCGGTGAATCCCTTTCCCAAACTTATGAAAGGTTTTGTTATCTTCTTAACGAGCTCAACAAGAACAAGATTACTCGTTCGAACACGGAGAATGCACTTAAATTCCTCAACAACCTTATACCTGAGTGGAAAGTATTTGCCTCACACGTAAAGCACAACAACCTGATGGAGAAAGTTGACATCCATGAACTTTATGAGACGCTTCTTCAAGACGAAGATGAAGTGAATGAACTTCTATGTGAGAAGAAGTCTATATCCAAGCCAACTACTGATCCTATAGCACTCATGTCCACCAAACAAGGGAAATCTTCGAGCCGTCACTCCAAACGTGCTCAAAAGCAAAGCTCGTCTGAGTCAGAACCTGAAGAAAAGGAAGACAGTCATTCTGATGATGAAGTTTCTGATTTCAAGAAAGCGATAGCCCTTCTCTCCAAATATTTTCAACAACAAAAGTTCTATAAGAAGCCTTCGTCCAATAATCAGCGCTACTCCACCCCTCCAAAAAGCGCCACGATTATAAAGACAAGTATGAAGGAAAGAAGAAAGCCGATGAGCAAGATAAGTCTGAGAAGAAGGAGAAGACGGAGAAAGATGACAGAAAGAAAAAAGATGAGCCCGTGACCTGTTACAACTGCGGAAAGCTTGGTCATTTTGCAAAAGATTGTCATAAGCCAGTGGTAAAGAATGTTCACTACTACAAGGCGAAGCTCGCATTGGCTGAGCAGAAGGAAGCTGGAGCAGCTATGTTTTTGGAAGACGACTACTGGTTGGGTCGTTCTGATTCTGATGGTACCAATTCTTTCAAGGGTATCACTCTCCAGCCGATGAAGAAAAGTCAAGTCAGGTATGTGAATCTAACCAACAAGATTTCTTGAATAAAATGCAATCACTTATTGAACAGGAAGATTCCTTTAAGGCCACCTCTAAAGAACAACAGCTTGAAATCTGATAGGCGGGTTTACACCCTCCTTGACTAACCGCAAGTGTACGGTGTCGTCTCAAGTAATATATACGTAAGTACGAGTATCGAATCCACAGGAACTTGGTGTTAAGTACCGCAATGACTGTAAAGAATGTTAACTGAACGATTGGAAATTTGATTTGGTTTAGTTTCTGAAATATTAATTTAACTATCGCACACAAGAGTGCTGGGACGAATGATTGGTTTAGTAAAATTAAGAGGAGAGTTGAAGGGTTGGAATCCGAATGGGATATTCAACTAACATTCAAAGTGATTTATGATTAATTCTCATGATTCATGACTTGCAAAATCCAATCTCGTTATACTCTTTCAAGCTACAGCGAGAATTTATTCAAGAACACTTGCTCATCTTTCGATCTCACAAATCTCTTGACTAAATGGGCAGATTTAGAACACAACACCGAGGGAATTTTTATATTTCTATCTAAATTCTCCCGGTGGCTAATGAACCCGATCTAAATCTCAAGATTTCTCTCAAACATACTCAAGAACAATGAAGTCATTTAACAAGTGATTAATTTATTAAAGGCATTAAGCACAAGTTCACAAACGTCATCCATCAATCAAAATCAAACATAAATCATTCAAAATCTACATCGAAACCCAAACATCATCCAACCCCCCAACATGTAGTTTAGTTCATGTTGGGGGTGTGTAAAAGATACTGAAAGATAAAGAAAAGCTTCAAAGAATCCATGGTTCGAAAGGTCTAGAGATAATGATAAATAACTCCCTGAGAAGAATCCCCGTTGATCTCACGTGCTCAATCGTCTTTGATTTCCCTTCACAATCCGTTTCTCTCGTATTCCCCTTCTCGAAAATCTCTTTTCCTCCTCCAAAAATCGCCTTGTGGTCAGCCGTCGTCGTCTCTCTCACCTCCAGACGTGGGTCCTTGGCTAACTCTTTCCCACTCCTCAGCTGGATCGCCTTGCAATCTTCTCTATTCTTTTTCTCGGGCTGGCTCGGGAACGTGCCTTGACTCCGAATAGCTAATGCCTCTGCCATTTGTCCCATTTGTCCCTCAAGAATTCGGATAGATGCGGCGTTCTGTTCCGTTGCAGCTCTTATCGTTCCGACTGAGCTTGACAGTGTACCAACAGTTGATGTCAACTCTCCAACCGCATTGTCCATCTTTGACACAAACTTCATTAACATCTCTTCCAATCCGGACTTTTTTTCCCCTCCTTGTGATTCTTCTTGCCTCCTTTGGTTGTAACCTGGAGGACGATAAACATTAGAAGATTGAGTAGAAGAGTTAGAAGTGTTACCGTACTGATTTTGTTGCTGCTGAAACATGGGCTCTTTTTGAACATTTTGAGGCTGGCTCCATGAGAAATTGGGATATCGTTTCCACCCTTCATTATAAGTATTTGAGAACGGGTCGTTCCTCGGCCGGTTATTGCGGTTTTGAAGAAATTGCACTTGCTCCGGCGGAGGAAACTCTTGAGGTGAACCAAATGACTCTTGACAGCCCATATCCCCTTGGAGAGTTGGCTGAATCGTTGTCCCTTTCAGCTGATTCGTGATAGCTGCCAATTGTGCCTTGATAACCTTCATTTCATCACTTTCTTGCACACTTGCCACCTTCCTAGTGGCTGACCGAGGAGTGGCATAACTATGTTCCGCAAGATTCTCAATCAACTCGTATGCAGCTTCATATGACATATTCATTAGTGCACCACCAGCAGCAGAAGTGAGGTCATTCTTATGATGTGGATGCAACCCCTGATAGAACGTTTGGATAACCATCCATTCCTGCAGACCATGATGAGGGCACTTCTTTAGCATACCCTTGTACCGTTCCCAAGCCTCATAGAAGGACTCGCTATCCCATTGACCAAAATGGGTGATATCTGACAGCAATTGGGCTGTTCGCCCCGGTGGGAAGAATTTGTTCAAGAAAGCTGTCACCATATCGTTCCATGTACGAATCTGCCCATTTGGTAGACTCTCTTCCCATTCAGCTGCTCGACCCCTCAATGAAAACGGAAAGAGTCGGAGTTTGATCGAACCTGGGTCAACCCCATTCACCTTGAAAGTGTTGCAAATCTTTTCAAAAGTTCTCAGATGGCTGTGCGGGTCTTCAGATGCTGCTCCTCCAAACATATTTGCTTGCACCAATTGGATGGTGCCAGTCTTGATTTCAAAATTGTTTGCTGCAATTGGAGGAACATACGGTCCTCTCTGGACGGCCCCCATGTTTGGATTAGCAAAATTCCGCATAGGCACTCTCTGTCGTGGCGGTGGCGGAAGATTCACATTGTTGTTAACGCCATTGTTGTTAATGTTGTTATTGTTAACATTGTTGTTGTGAACGTTGTTGAGACCGGGATTGCCATTATTGTTCTGGTTGTTGGGGTTATTTGCATTCACGTTTGGAATTTCTTCCCCGTTACCCATGGCGAACCCTTCTTCCCAATCTTCCCCATCATTAATGTTGTTGTTGTCTAGACCCTCCATTTCTTGCTGACTTCTGAGTCTGGCTTGCCTCCTTAATCTCCTTGCAGTCCTTTCGATTTCAGGATCAAACGGTTCGAGTTCACCAGAGGAACTCCTTCTTAGCATAAACTAGAAGCAATCTGCAGCAGAAAGTAAGTCACCAATCAGATCTTGCAGCTATGAAGTAACAAGAACTTGGGTCAAAATCTTGCATACGAAAAATGAAATAACATAGAAAGAAAATTGCAAAAATAAAATAAAACAAAAATTAAAAGTGCTCAATGTAATAATCCCTACAGCTGGTAGTGATATCAACACAAAACAAGTTCCCCGGCAACGGCGCCAAAAACTTGATAGGCGGGTTTACACCCTCCTTGACTAACCGCAAGTGTACGGTGTCGTCTCAAGTAATATATACGTAAGTACGAGTATCGAATCCACAGGAACTTGGTGTTAAGTACCGCAATGACTGTAAAGAATGTTAACTGAACGATTGGAAATTTGATTTGGTTTAGTTTCTGAAATATTAATTTAACTATCGCACACAAGAGTGCTGGGACGACTGATTGGTTTAGTAAAATTAAGAGGAGAGTTGAAGGGTTGGAATCCGAATGGGATATTCAACTAACATTCAAAGTGATTTATGATTAATTCTCATGATTCATGACTTGCAAAATCCAATCTCGTTATACTCTTTCAAGCTACAGCGAGAATTTATTCAAGAACACTTGCTCATCTTTCGATCTCACAAATCTCTTGACTAAATGGGCAGATTTAGAACACAACACCGAGGGAATTTTTATATTTCTATCTAAATTCTCCCGGTGGCTAATGAACCCGATCTAAATCTCAAGATTTCTCTCAAACATACTCAAGAACAATGAAGTCATTTAACAAGTGATCAATTTATTAAAGGCATTAAGCACAAGTTCACAAACGTCATCCATCAATCAAAATCAAACATAAATCATTCAAAATCTACATCGAAACCCAAACATCATCCAACCCCCCAACATGTAGTTTAGTTCATGTTGGGGGTGTGTAAAAGATACTGAAAGATAAAGAAAAGCTTCAAAGAATCCATGGTTCGAAAGGTCTAGAGATAATGATAAATAACTCCCTGAGAAGAATCCCCGTTGATCTCACGTGCTCAATCGTCTTTGATTTCCCTTCACAATCCGTTTCTCTCGTATTCCCCTTCTCGAAAATCTCTTTTCCTCCTCCAAAAATCGCCTTGTGGTCAGCCGTCGTCGTCTCTCTGTCGAAAAGTACCAAACCCTACTAAAGAAAAGAGTTTTAAACAACTGGGCGTCGGGGCCAGCGCCGGCGCGGATGGGCTGGCGCCATGACCGGCGCCGACTTCTGTTTATAATTATGGCGCGGATGGCGGCGCGGATTGACTGGCGCCATGACCGGCGCCAGCTTCTGTTTCTCATCGCTTCAATTTTTCTCGTTTTCAGCTCTGGGACTCGAATCTGTTGCTCTTCTGGACAAAATGCTTAAACCTGTACTTTCTCACCAAAAACCCGTCAAATACCCGTATTTCACTTGAAGACACGCGTAAACCACCCAGTTTAGGATTAAAATTAATGTCGAAAATCGACATTATCAAAATCGGATCTCTATCTGAGAAGTTAGATGTTCAAAAGAGAATAACCGGAAAATATAAGTCTGAAATTGTTAACTTAAAAGACAAATGCAAAAATCTTTAATAGCACCTAAGGACTTAAGGGCCAAATTATCTGAACTTCATTCTCAGTTTGATCAGTGTTTGAATGAGAAAGCAGAAGTTGTTTATCAATGTTCCGCTCTCCAAATTCAGCACAAGGAGTTTGTCAATAAAATCACCGATCTTGAAACAAAACTCCACAAAAGGGGTCAAACTGATCAAACCATCTTTATGAATAACCCTAAAGAGTTCACGTACTTTAACAAAGAGTGGGGAATTGGATACGACAACCCACACTATTTGAAAAAAGGTATCTACAAAACACCTACTCTGTATGACTTTGGGTGTCTTGGTTTAGATAAGAAATACCCGGAATATGCGATTCAATGGACTGGTCCTCTTGAACCTGAAAAGGAAGAGGAAACCGAGGAATACAAGCGTGCACACACTTCCAAAATACAACTTCCGTTTTGTTATGAACCTTTAAATTACTCCTATCAAAAGAACAAGAAGTATCTCTCGAATGACTACTTCGAGTGCTACAAGGTTGCAAAACCCAAGGATTCCTCCAAGAAGGATGAGGTCCAAGCAACCGAAACCAAGACTGAGACGGATGAGTACAACCTCTATGTTCCCCCTCTCATCTTGGAAGCAAAGATAGTCGAGTAGGAGGAGTCACTCGAGAAAGAAAGGTCAAATTTTCAAATGGAAAAACAAGCGTTGATTGCGAAACTTGAGAATCTACAACCGGTCAAAACCAAAGTTGTGTCTGATGAAGGATAGGAAATCCTTCGGTGTGAAATCGCGAAACTCACATCAAAGCTGGCTGCCTTGGCAACAGATGCGATGCAAGAGTATACGAAAAATGGTCAGCTCCAAGAGCAGATTGACCAACTCAAATCGGAGAAGCAGATTTCACCCGAATCTTCCTCAATCTCATCCGAGACGTCTTCGTGTAAAGCTTTCATAGGCAAACTTTCTACTACACAAGATGGTAAAGATTCTCAAGACGAGAGTGTTTTAAGGAATTTGAACTCTGATTTTTTCTTAGCTTCCGCACCAAATTCCCCAAAGCACACGAGCACCAAGTGTTCCCCGCCTTTCTCAACTGATCCAAGTCCTAAAATTCCGGAGGTAGATTTTTCTGAATATATGAACTCCAAAGGCAATTCTGATGGAGAGTTTGAGTCGTTCCCTTTCGACAAACCTCTTCCGAGTCATACTGATTTTTTGTCTCCAATAGTCAATCGACCGGTCAATTTTCTAAAAGGTGCCTGTTCTAACACAAAGGCCCCAGCTGTGATTAAGATTTCAAAATCTCAACCTGTTGCTCAAAAACAATCACAGTCGCGGCAAAAGACCGAGCAATTGACTGCCAAAAATATTGTTCCTTCAAAAGTCACTGATCATTTTGTCCCTGTTGTTACAGATACAAATGGTCGCGCTAAACCAGAAAAACCAAAGTGGCTAGCTAAGGAACCTGTCGAGGATGCAACATCAAAGTCTTTCAATACTGTTTTTTACCCTAGGATGAACAAAAACGATTGTGCTTTGAATCATAGGAATGATTTTGTTAAACGTGATGTTTTTTTTCCAATTAAACTTTATTCCGTTCATCAATTGATTCAGTTATCGCGTGATTGTTTATGTTGTTTATGTTGTGGTTGGAATGACTTTGATGACATTAATAATAATGATTGGTTTGGGTCATATCACTTATATAATCATTCACCCAAAAGAAAACCCCGTAAAAACAAAAAGAAACAGCATAAGTAACAGGGTCCCCAATCTGAGGTTAAACCACATCAGGAGAACAAACCCATTCCTAAACGGGTTGCTCCTACTGGGGTTAAACCGGCACCCAAAAAGCAACTTGCTACAAAACCTGTTCCTCCAAAAGGTGTAAATTCTACACCTAAGAGGCAACCTGTGCCAAAACCAGTTCCTTCAAACGGTGTACAACCTACACCTAAGGGGAAAGTTGTGTCAAAGCAAGTTCTTCCAAGAGGTGCCAAGCCTAACCCTCCAGGACTCATGCAAATATGGGTACCTAAAATCCGTTAAAGTTGTTTTTGCAGCACGGTCATGTGTGGTACTTAAACTCTGGATGCTCCAAGCACATGACCGGAAGGAGGGAGCTTCTCACGAACTACAAAGAAGAATATGGTGGAGACGTGAGATTTGGGAACGACCACAAGCCGCCGATTATGTGCTACAGCGACATTGTTCAAGATAAGATCATGATCAAGAATGTATCACACGTTGCGGGATTGGGACACAATCTGCTCAGTATCGGCCAACTCTGCGACAAAGATCTCGAGGTCTGGTTTAAAGCCAAAAGGTGTAGAATACTCAATGACGACGGAGAGGAGCTACTGGTTGGAAAGCGCAAGACCAACCTCTACACCATCGACCTCGCAGCCCTGAAGACCGATAAACCTATCTTCTTGATGTCAAAGGCGAATTCCGAGCAAGCATGGATTTGGCATCGACGTCTTTCGCACCTCAACTTCAAAAGTATCAACAAACTGGTGCTGGGCGGACACGTAAAAGGCATGCCCGATCTTTAATTCGTGAAGGATCGTCTCTGCGGGGCATGTGAAATGGGAAAGATGAAGCGAATGCCGCATCCGCCGAAGGCAGCTCCAAGCACGTCCCGGTCCCTCGAACTTATCCATATGGATTTGTGTGGACCGATGCGTGTTCAAAGCATCAACAAACGCAAGTACGTCCTGGTGATGGTGGATGACTTATCGCGCTATACTTGGGTCAAGTTCCTTCGCTCGAAAGACGAAACTCCGGAGCTGATCATCAACCATTTGAAGACCATCTAGCTGAATCTTCGAAGTGCAGTTCAGACCATCAGGACCGACAACGGGACAGAATTCAAGAACCAAACGGTGAACAACTATCTGACTTCTGTTGGAATTTCGCAAACCTTCTCTGCTGCACGCACTCCTCAGCAAAACGGAGTGGTGGAAAGGCGCAACCGTACCCTCGTTGAAGCAGCTCGTACTATGCTTTCACAATCCAAACTACCTCTATTTATGTGGGCCGAAGCGATGTCTACGGCTTGTTACACGCAAAACCGCTCCATCATCCAGAAGCGGTTCAACAAGACACCGTACGAGATCATCAACAAACGCGTTCCAAACATCAAGTACCTCCATGCATTCGGATGCACGTGCTACGTCTTAAACGATAAGGATGATCTCGGCAAATTCAGCCCAAAGGCGGACGAAGGAGTTTTCATCGGATACTCCATGCAGGCTAAGGTGTATCACGTTTACAACAAACGGACCAAAACCGTTATCGAAAGTGTAAACGTGACATTCGACAAAGCCGCAGATTTGGCTTTTGAACATATCAGTTCAGAACCCGGTTTAACTGGAGTGCTAGCTTCCGGACCTCTAAGTTCGGGATCTGCACAAGCGACAGTAAATCCAAATCATGCATTTTCATAGAATGCTGACTCTTCTGATTTAGATTTATTGTTTATGTATTTTTATGATGACATTTTTAACGCTTCTACTCCTGTGTCAGCACAACCTCGAATTGAAGCTGCTCGTACTGAGGATTCGGTGAATCTATCAGGTCCGTCGCCTTCTACAAGCACGCCGTCCATCACTGTGGAGACAGCTCAACCGTCATCATCAACCTCAACTGATACGGTCATCCCCCCGGGGGAACCAATTATCAACCTGGAGATCGCTCCACAAGATTCGTCTTCTGCTATAATCAACGATCAACTTCTAAACTCCTCGGAACCAGAAGTTGCTCAACCATCGACGAATCCTCCCCCGCCCTCTCCGAGAAATCAGCCTGCAACACTTGAAGCAGTTCAAGACCTTCCTTCTGGTGACTATGTGGATCCGGACACCTCTCATTTGACTCAACAGCCACTTCCACATACCACCAAATGGACGAGAGCTCATCCCCTACATCAAATCATCGGTGATCCCTCCACTCCTATTCAAACGCGAGGCGCATCAACCAACTTCTGCCTCTTCTCCGGCTTCTTAAGTAAGATCGAGCCGACGAACGTACGTGAAGCACTTGAAGATCCGGACTGGATCATAGCAATGCAGGAGGAGCTCAATAATTTCGAGGCTCTAAAGGTATGGCGACTGGTCCCACGTCCATCTCACAACAAGGCACGTCTCGTGGCCAAGGGGTACCGTCAGCAAGAAGGGATCGATTATGATGAGACCTACTCTCCAGTGGCAAGAATCGAAGCCATACGTCTGTTCCTTGGATACGCCGCGCACAAAAACTTCACGGTCTTCCAAATGGATGTGAAGACCGCATTCCTCTACGGCGATATCAAGGAAGAAGTATACGTGTCACAACCGGAAGGATTCGTGGACGATTTGAAGCCTGATCATGTCTACATTCTAGACAAAGCGCTTTACGGTCTAAAGCAAGCTCCGCGAGCCTGGTACAACACTATGTCCGAGTTTTTGATAAAGGCAAAATTCACACGAGGTAAAATCGATTCTACCCTGTTTATCAAAAACGAAAATGGTCACATAGTTCTAGTTCAAGTGTATGTAGATGACATAATCTTCGGCTCTACTAATTCCCAATATGCTAAGAACTTTTCCAAGTTAATGGGTGAATTTTTCAAAATGAGTATGCTTTGTGAAATGAATTTCTTCCTGGGTCTTCAAGTTAAACAACTGTCGACCGGGATATTCATAAACCAGGCTAAGTACATCCGGGATATTCTTAAGAAATTCCAGATGGAACAGTCCTCACCCATGAAAACTCCCATGACACCTGGTACAAAGCTTCACGCCGATCCTAACGGAGAGGATGTGAATACTAAACTGTATCGAGGAATGATCGGTTCTTTGATGTATTTAACTTCGAGTAGGCCGGATATCATGTTTTCCACCTTTCTATGCGCCCGGTTTCAATCAAACGCGAAAGTGTCTCATTTAATTGTTGTAAAACGAATTTTCGTTATTTACGTGGTACTGCTGATCTTGGCTTGTGGTACTCGAAAGAGACAGGTTCTGAGTTATCCGCTTACTCTGATGCGGACCACGCGGGAAGCATGATGGACCGGAAGAGCACATCGGGGCATGTGCAGTTTTTGGGAGATAGTCTGGTGAGTTGGGCGTCCAAGAAGCAGCAGTGCGTTTCTACATCGACTGCCGAGGCGGAGTACGTGGCCGCCGCGAGCTGCTGTTCTCAAGTAATCTGGACGCGGACGCAACTCAAGGACTACGGCTTTACGTGTGTCAAGGTGCCCATTTACTGCGACTCGAAGAGCGCTATTGCCATATCTAGCAACCCGGTCCCACACACTAAGACAAAGCACATCGACGTTCGGTATCACTTTATCAAGGATCACGTAGGAAGAGGTACAGTCGAACTCTACTTCGTAAGTACTGAGCATCAGTTAGTAGAACTGTTTACAAAACCCTTGGACGAAAAACGTTTTAATACTCTAGTGTCCAAGTTAGGTATGCTAAATCTGAAGACTTAATCCGATTGTGTGCCCGTTACAAGTTCCATACATCTACGCGAAACTGTATACTCATCATCCGGTGTTCACACTCCCGGTGATTGAGCACTCACTTTCACGCACTTGTATTCTACTTGTCTCAGTTACACTATTAGATTAAGTCTTTGTATTTATTAGGTAGATTTCGTTTGTTTTCTTTCTTTCTACGTGTGTTTCCTTTTCTTTCATACCGTCGTCCGTTCTTATTTATCTGCTTATATCTGTGCTTTCACGAAATGTTCATGTGTTCAGGGGTAGTACACACCGGTATCAGGTAAGTTTACTACTGTTGAGGGGGAGCGTCACACACAATTTTTTAATCTGGTGAAAAGTTTTTTTTGTGTGTGTGTGGATACTCCCGTGTGGATTTCACTTTATCGCCACTATTTGAGGGGGAGCGACACCGTGTTTTTCTTTAAATGCCTAAAAGTTTTTTTTGGGTGTCGGACTCTCCATTGCACTATCCGAGGGGGAGCAAGTTTTTCTCCATGCTCAGTTCGAGGGGGAGCGAGATATTTGTCTGTCAAAATCCTAAGGGTTTATTTTTTTTTTGAAAAATGAATTTTGTTTGGAAATTCATAGTGTCCGGACAAGTCTCCGGATACCCTCTAATCCGGATAGCTTTCCGGACCGGGTGGGTATTCGGGCAGACCCATCCGGATTACTTGGTCGGTATAAATAGCATCCAGGCTCCTTACACTCTCTTTTTCCGGAAACCATTGCAAAAACCCTAAACCTCTCGACCATTCTCTCTCGTTCGGCTTCACTCGACATCCTCGTATATCGCTCATATTTTCGTTTCATATAAGGTATGATCTTCTAATCATAGTTGCGATCATCTTTAGTCATGTCTATTACATATCACACCAGAAATCGACCACAGATTTGGTCGATTTCGTAACATCCGAACACCCCTTTGGGTTTCTTCGATTTCGGGTTACATAGACGCACTACATGATGTTTTAGTCCACCTCATGTGCTTATATGTGTCTATCAAACTCATTGCATGGTGTATCAAGTGTTTGGGACTGTGTTGTGCACGATTGTCGATTCTGAATTGCGTCCGGACACATTCTTCGTGTCCGGAAATATTCAAGTTTAGGATGTTTTGTCCGGTAAGCTTCAATATAGATCTTTTGTTCCCGGAAACACTCAATACCCGGATACCCTAGTTGTCCGGAAACCTCAGGGTTTCCGGTAAGTTCAACTACCAGAGAGTTGAGGTGTCCGGACCCCAGGTTATCCGGAACCCATGGTTGTCCGGAATCCACATTTTGTCCGAAATCCTTATTGTGTCCGGAAACCATCATCATATCCGGAAACCATCATCATATCCGGAAACTGTTGCTATCCGGACTCCTTTTGTCCGGAATGTTTGGTTTGTCCGGAAAGTTTGGCACTTCATTGTCTTGTCCGGACACCTCTGTTTTTGTCAGTTCAGTACCTGTTTTATCACTGTCAGCCCTCAATCTGTCTCAGATTGAGCCACTTTCTGCAAAGGTACGCACCGGAACTTGTGTATCCGCCCTCATTACTAACTTGTGTTCTGTTACAGATATTCAATGGCGGATCAAGATCCACCACAAATTCCAGAAGAGCAAAATCCTCCTCAAGAAGAATTCATCGATGTGGTAGCTGATAACGATTTGGTCGAACCTGACCATGGCACCGAGATAGAGCCAAACAATCATCACCTGGACCCGGCTCAGTTCCGACCACAACCCCAACACCGTGTTATTGTGGATATTCTTATGCGTCACCCTATCCGTGAGGCACTCACCGCCACTGCCGACGTTCCTATGCTGTATGTTTTTCAAGTATGGCTCTCTGTCCAAGTCATCACTGCCGCTAATTCACAGACGATCACAACACAGATCGACAACCAACAGTTTACGCTCACACCTGACACCTTCCGCCGCCTACTTTCACTTCCTGAAGCCAACGCCGGCGGACATCAAGGTTATGACCCCGCGGTCAATGACGATACTCTTTGCGCTCAAATCCGCGCACTCGGCTACAACCATGCTCTTAACCGTCCTTCCGCGTTCAACAGAAAGTACCTGGCCCCCATCTGGTACACACTGTTCATGATTCTGAACAGGTGTCTTTCATCCAGATGGAAGGGCATCGACTAGTGCACCGGCGACTTCCTAAGATTATTTCATGTCGTGTGTTACAACCGCCACGTCGACGCTGCAATGATCATCTGGCGAGAGTTAGTTACCGCTATCCGTCAAATTGGAGGAACTAAGCAAAAGAAGTTCCTCCCTATCCTCGTTTCCTTTCACTAGCTGTGCGACAACATATGGACGCCAATCCAGCCATACCGTGACGTCTAAACCATCTGGTATGTCCTCATCACCACTTGCAATATATGGTAATCCGTAACCCGTCTAACTCCATAGCCATACCCAAACCTGATGTCGTTCTGGCACACGCGGATCCCACTGCACCGAGTGTAGTAGCATATAGGGAAGCGTTAGGAAATCCCATGGTCCAGCCAGCACCGGCGGGACCTCCCCAGGGACATAGACCCGAGAGACGTGAGGGTCCGAGAGTAAGAGGAGGAAGGGCCCGGGCAGCTGGGGCTCCCGGGCGGGGTGTGTTGAGAATTCGTGGGAGGGGAACTGGAGTGAGCGGTGCAGTGGAAACGCGTCCCAGTACTAGCCAATCCCAAGCCGGAACATCATCCCGACCGATGCTCCACCATGACACCGAACCTTATCTTTCCGACCCGCCTTCACCACGCCGACAAGTTGAGAACGTGGAATCTGACTCCACGGAATCCGATACGGACCGAAATATACGCCTGAAATTAATCCCTCATGGTATCGGACCAAACCCAGACTTTACCGAAGGTATCCCTTCTGACTCACCTACACCCCCACCCATCCCTACTACTCAACATGTTACGGGAGATACAAGGAGACCTGAGGGAGAATTAGTTGAACAGTTAGATCATGTGAGACGGCGGGAATTGCGTTCGAAAGCGAACCAGGAAAGATTAAGCCGTAAAGATAAAAAGGCTTCTGAGCGACCCCAACCGAGTGTAACCCGGGTAGCCACACTTGCTATCCCGTCTCATACGTTGGGATGGGGTATTGAAGAAGCCATCGTGGACCCAGAGGTGCAATTGCACAACCTCCTCATCCACTCATCCGTCTCTCAAAAGACGGATGTTTCAGTTTCTCACGGGGATCAAGCACAACTTCCACCGGTCTCTCAATCGGAGAGTACTGGTGTTGAAATAAGAGACCAGCAGCCCCCGGTCTCGACTTCTTTCAGTGCACAATTGAGTCTAGCGCCTCTTGATATAATACATTCTTCGGCTAGGACACAGGATGAGACCCACCAAATCGATGCTCTTCGTGACTCGATCGGAACTTCCGTAGTGTCTCCGTCTGACGGAACACGAGGATCGGAAGGAAATCCTACCATAGATGCCTCAACGGGTAATCTAAGTGATCCCGGAGTTAAATTTCCCGACTTTGTGTCACCAGGGTCCCTGGACAGCACCCTCAAGGCTGTCCGCGAGGCAATGGAGCAACGCATCACCTCCGAGCTCGACAAAATCAAGAGCTTAATCAAAGGAAAAGAGAAGATCGTCGAAGCTGAAACCGCACCTACAGCGCCACCGGCTCCTGCTCAGCCTACCTATTCAGTGGACACCCTAAAGACGATGCTTCTAGCCTAACTGCTCCAACAATCCAAAATCGACGCCTCAACTGAAGCAGACCTGATATCCGTTCTGAAATCCCAGGTCACTGCTCCTTTATCATTCAATACCACTCGCATGGATCAACTTGACTCGACTCTCAAGGACTTTCAAAAAGAGATCAATACGCTGTCCGAGATAGTCCGTTCACTCGAAGATACCTGCAAGAGTCAAACAGGCAGTCTGAAGCGCAAACACGATGATCAGGATGATCCTGATCACCGTGAGGGAGAGAAAAGACTAAGACCAACCGAGACCGCCCTGATCCTCACTGAAACGACTACTGTGGTTCAACAGGAACCCTCAACTACGGCAACAATAACAGAAGCACCCGAAGCCGAGTTACTTTTAGTCGAGATGGTAGTTGACATGGATATCTCGGATGATGAAGACCCGACGGTTGAAAAGCCTGAGGGAACAGAACAGGAACTGGATACTTTTGACTCATCAGATAGACCGATACTGGATTTGATTGATCCAGACTGCGAGACCAACCCGGAAACCGAAGATGCATGGTATGAAAAATCCGCCAGTGCCGCAAATTTCCAGGTTAATTTGGTCTTCCCTACTGATGAAGATGACAACGTAGACTACGACCAGTTTCTGCTCCAGAAATTGTATGGTACTCCCGTTCACTCAGCTCAAGCCGCCAAAACTTCAACAAGACCTGAAACTACAACTGCCGATATTCAGACATCTCCTCAGCAACCGACAGCTTCTGATCTCCCTTCTCCTCAACAACAACAAATCCGTTGGGAGAAGACCACGATATTTATTCCTCACTTGGAGGAATCCTTGAAGAAGTTGTTCGTCCACAAGCTACGCCCAATCGAGCCGACTTTCTGCGTTGGTATTTACAGTTCCAACCCCAAATACGAACGCCGGTACATAAGCGCAATGAAGTGGTGTCTTCGAGTTAGCCAAGTCCGAACCAAGCAACAGATCACCGAAGTGCTCAAAATCCAGTCAGGTCGTATTATGAAAGTTGTTTATCCAGTATTCACTGTCCGACGCGAAGACGGTAATGAATGGATATTCTCTGAAGCCGACTTCCAGCACCTCCGACCATTCGACTTCTACGCTATTCTGAAAGACCTCCGTACAAGAACCATCCGACCGCTTCTGGTAACTAAAACGCTCGTAGCTGTTCGTCGATTCCTAGTCTATTCCATCATGATGTCTTATCTCACGGACTTCCAAATGGCAATCGAAAACAGGGCAAAGAAGGTAAATCTGATACAGTCCAATCTGAAAGCTCCTGAGTTGAAGATGTATCCCGAGAACGCTCTGCTTCTAGAACCTGAATTTGGGATAGTCTACATCAACGAACAGAAAGAGAAAAGATTTATGCGCTTTAGTCAGGTAGATAGATTCTGTGACGGCACGCTCTTCAAAGTTCAAGATGCTCTTCGAAAGATCATTGCACACGAGTCCGAAAATCAAAGGCTTTCGTATGTTCCTAATCCGAATGAAACAATGGCTCAGAAGGCCTTAGATATGGTTGAAGAACGCATCGACTATCGCCGTGCTATCAGAATATTTGAGGTACACTTTGCACTCCGTAAAAGATATGTTGCAAACTGGCGCGAACTCGAACTCCAATTCAAAGGGGGAGATTGTTAGGGTCATTTAAATGTTGAATTAAAGTTCAAGGGGCTAATTGTAATAGTTTAATTTGAGCTTAGTTAGTGAACGGGCCATGGTCTTGTTAACCATGGGCCCGCCATATATAATGCTTTGTTAGCCTTAGAAAATAGGCTAGTTGTTCATTTGCTTTCATTACTCTGTATTGTAAACTCTCTCAATTGAAAGCTAAAGTGGATGACCAGTTGAAATCATAACGTGTGTTCTTATTCATTGATTTCATTATTGTTCGTTGCACGAATCTGAGACTCTCAATAGTGGACGTAGGATGCATCCAAGACTCGAATACCAGAAATTGACCGGTTACCGTATTGAACCGATTACCGGAAAGAGCCGATTACCGGATAGCGCCGAATACTAGAACAAAGCTGGTTACCGGGGAATGTGTGGTGTTGTGCCCGACATTGACATTCCATGTCTTATTGGACTGATCATACGAGTAGACAACGTATTATTGCAATACGAGTGATTTGTTGTAATTAAAAAAAATTGATTTCTACATTCTTTGTTCATGTTTAGAATTGTTTCACTACGGTTGTTTTACGTTAACCTTTATTCGAACTGATATTAAGTTTACACCGTTATGCACATAATACACCCACTGAGCAACTTTGCTCAGCCGAGGTGTTTTATGTTTCCTCGGTAGGTTCAGGTTCGACTCTAGGGACAGGTTGTAATATCGAGATATCAATGGGAATAAAAAGGGCTTAAAATCAACTTTTGTATATCGGTTTGTATAATCTTTTGTGATCATTTCAGACGATAACATTTTGGGTTTGTAATTATGTTTATGTTTAACTGTTATTTTTGGGGAACTTGGTACAACTCTGACTTGTGGTAATTTGAGTTTTGATCCGGTTACCGGATTCTACACCTCCTGTCTCAGGCTGCGTTGGGCGGGGGTGTTACAAATTATGGTATCAGAGCAATATGCATCAATCTTATAGTAGCTTTAAGTTTGACATGTGAGGAATGGGTAAAACTAGGATCGGGTTGGAAATACAAGATTAATTAATTATAACTTTGTATATTATGCTTGTTATCTATTAGTGGTCAGATTCCGAGTGTTAGTTTACTTTTGATGGAAATTGACTACTTCGATATCATCCTTGAAATGGTTTAGTTATCTAAACACCGGACAACAACTGATTCTGAAGTCATTTTTGGGGATACATATCAACCCAACAGTTTATTCTAAGGGACCGAATCTAAACCTAGCATATAGACCATATCATCTTTGCAGATGTTCGTATGGAAGGGTTGTGAAAGCATTCTTGCCTCATTGTAAGACTCGAATGAAGTACATCCTAAAGATGAAAATGTTCACATAGTTAATAACTCTGTATATCTTCCCGGATGATCTCTTTCTTATGAATTTCCATTGATTTAATTACGGAAGTTGCTCAGATATCTAAATCTCCGTATCATATTGCCCATCTGAAATGTAGGTGCTAAAAGAGAAAATTTTAGTGAACAAGGGTTATACTCGACCGAGTGTTTTTCTGTAGGGTGCACCAATCGTTTTGTGAAAAAGATGGACGACTCAGAGATTATGTATTGATTATCGGGAGCTAAATCGAATTACAATGCGTAATAAATATCCATTGCCCTGAATCGACAATTTGTTCGATCAGTTACATGGGACAAAATACTTCTCAAAGATCAATTTGAGGTCTCATCAACTCATAATCAAGGAGCAGGATATCCCAAAGACTGCTTTTCGAACACCTTTTATGGTCATTATGAGTTTGTTGATATGCCATTCGGGTTAAAAAAGACACTGGTATTTTTCATGGACCTTATGAACCGAATTTTCATAGATTATTTGGTTGAATAAAAATTGTCTTTATTGACGACATTTGATTTATTCTATGTCAAATGAATATCATGAAAATCATTTACGTTTTGCTTTGGAGACATTCTGAGCTAAAAAGCTACACACAAAGTTTTAAAGTGCGATTTTTGGTTAGATAAAGTGACATTCCTAGGCCACATCATCTCCGACGAGGGCATAAAGGTCGACCCTGCTAAGATGGAGGTCGTTGTTACATGTCCGAAACCGACTAATATTTCTAAAGTTCACAGTTTCTTATGACTGACAATGTACTACTGTTAGGGTTAAACTTTATATTGTATTAAAGTTGAGGGGGCTATCTTGTAAATACCCTAAGGGGTATATAATCTTTTCTTTAATCCTAGATTAGGGTTAATGTTCTTAATTGCTTTTATCACGTACTGTAAAATCTCTGAATTCAATACGATCAATAAAGCTGACATAATTCAAATCATTCATCTTTGTTGGTTGTGTATTGTTAATTCAACTTATCTAGGATCCACAATTGTATCAGAGCAAAGAAACAAGTGATTCAAGGAATTTCTGAGTTTAGTCGACTGGTAAGTTTTCCAAACTTTTTGATTCTTAATTTTATGCTTAAATTCTTGAGTTCTAATCGTTCCATTCCGTTTCTTAGCAAAAGTAATAAGGTTTGGTAGATTTTCAGAGTAAAAAACGTTCAATTGGTTGGTCGATTTTTCAAAAACTAAAGGTTTCTGTTTCAAGTCTGTGTTACTCCAAAAGCTTCAATTTTTCATCAAAAAGGTGTTATTTGCTTGAAAGCTCGATTTGGGTGTTGTTATTTTGTGTTATCTTTGCATTCTAATCTTTCAGGAATCACAAAAGATCGAACCCTAGTTCCACAGAATCGATTTTCTTCCCCAACCGTCGTGTCCGGACGTTTTTGTCGCAATTCCATGGTAAGTATTCGACACAATCCGCATCTTGTTTACCCGGGCTCTTAAACCTTTCTGGTTCATAATACCCGGGTTTTCCCTCTGTTCGGACTACATCCCGGACGCTATACCCGGAATCTCCTTTTATCCGATATCGCTATCCGGACCTTACATCGCCATTCCCGAAAACCTTCGTATCCGGATTTATTATCCGGAAGTTACTCAATCCGGTTATTTATCCAGAGTGTGTATCCGGTATCCCATCCGGTTTCTGTATTCAAAGAGGTCATCCGGATTACACATCCGGTTTCCTAATCCGATTTCCCTAAACCCGGACAGATCAACTAGAAACCTTGTATCCAAAAACCAATTTCAGCATCCAGATTCTTTTATTTGTGTATTTATCAGTTTGCTTTCTACTTACACTCCTAGACTTGCGTTAGGATATAACTCGTAGATTCATGCATTAGGATAATACCTTGAATATCACACAATTGTATCACGATCACTATAAGTGCACTAGAGATGAATACAAGAGACGCGCTAGTGATAGGATCGGAAACCAATCCACCTGTTCTCTATCTCAGAGAGTACCAGCAATGGCGCGACCGCTTCATGGACTTCATCGAGTCCAAGGATCTTTATCCGAAGATACTCAAATCCCTGGAAGAAGGACCTCACCAACACCGATGATGGACGTTCAAGCTCAAGAAGATGGTACTCCTGCAGCTCGCGTTCCAAAGGAGTACGCTCAGATGACTGCTGACGAGCAACGCCGACACGATGGTGACAAACTTGCCAAGTCATATCTTCTACACGGTATACCTAATGACATATATACCGCTATATATAGTCACAAAGGTACGGCCAAAGGTATGTGGGATCAAGTTGCGCGCATGATGAGAGGAAGCAAGATAGGTGATCAACTGAAGATCAACAGCTGCATCTCGAGGTATGATAGCTTCAAGCAAAGGAATGGAGAATCTTTGGCTGAGACGTATGAACGCTTATGTATGCTCCTAAATGAACTCCACAAGAACGATATCGTGAGAAACAAACACTGAGAACAACATCAAGTTCATGAACAACCTCCAACCAGAGTGGAAGACCTTTGCCTCACACATCAAGCACAACCATATCCTACAGAATATCCCCATCAATGAACTCTACGAGATGCTCATGAAAAATGAAGATGAAGTTCTAGAGCTGGTGGGTACACAGAAGACCGTTGACAAACCTCCAGCTGATCCCTTGGCTTTGGGATTCGATAAGCGAAGCAGATCATCAAGTCGCATTTCCAAGCGAGAGAAGGTGGTTAGTGAATCTAAACCTGAGGAAGAAGAAGAGAGTGAATCTGATCCTGAGTTGGATGACATCAAGAAGGCAATGGTTTTCCTGTCCAAAGCCTTTCAGAAAAAAGACATACTTTAAGAAGCCGTCTTCCAACAACCTTCGCTACTCAACCACTCCAAACAAGCGCCATGACTACAAGGACAAGTACGAAGGAAGAAAGAGATCTGAAGAGGCAAGGCAACCAGATCGCAAGACTGATGAAAAAAAGGACGAGCCCATGAAGTGTTACAACTGTGGACGACTTGGATATTTTGCCAAGGAATGTAGACAGCCTGTAGTACGTAACTCTGAGTACTGCAAGAACAAGATGCTCTTGGCTAAGCAGAAGGAAGCTGGGAAAGCACTAATGGTCGAGGATGATCACTGGCTAAATTTGTCTGCTGAAGAAGATCTGGGAGATACTGATGCCTACATGTGCTTTATGGGAACTCACACCAAGCAGTCCGACTCTGAGAATGATGATCCATCTCCGTTTGGAGAATCCTGCCAGGTATGTACTCCCATTCATCAATCCTTATATGATCAGATGCAACTTCTCGTGCAAAAGAATAGAGTCCTATAAGCTTACCCTAAAAGAAAAATCTCTCGTTGTCTCAATCTTAAGTGATAAAGTAGATGTTCAACATAAGGTTATAGATAAGATAAGGATTGAAAATACTGGTCACTTGTGTATTATTGAAAATCTAAAAGAAAAGTGTACCAACATTTCCAAAGAGCCTGAAGCTTTAAAGACCCAATTATCTGATTTAACTGAGAAGTTCACCAAAGCTGATAATAAGAGAACTGACATTGTCTATCAGTGTTCCTCACTCCAAATTGAGAATAAAGAGAACTGACCAAACGATCCATTTGAACAAACCCAAGGACTTCAAGTACTACAACTATGAATGGGGAATTGGGTATGATAACCCACACTATCTGAAGAAGATCTTATCTAAGGAGCCTACTTTGTATGAATTTAATTTTCTTGGCCTTGATAAGACCTACCCCCAATACAAAATCAGATGGACTGAACTAATTGATGAAAAGGATAAGGAACTGGAGGATTTAAAAAGAAAGAACACGGTTAAGATGCAAATGCCTTTCGCTTATGAAAATTTAAACACATCTTATAAAACCAAGAAAGCCACTTATCTTTCAAATGACTACTTTGACTGCTATGTTGTTGCTAAGACCAATGATTCCTCTAACAAGGATAAGGTCCAAACAATTACTCCTAAGATCGAGACGAACGAGATTAAATGTTATGTCCCACAACTAATCTTAGAGAAGAAAATAGTTCAATTAGAGGAGTCATTTGTATAGGAGCAGAAAACTTTTCAAAAGGAAAAACAAGAGTTGTTGACTAAACTTGAATGCGTCAATTCCAAACAAGCTGATTCGGTGTCTAAGGAGGAAAAGGAGATTTTTCAGACTGAAATCAACCAGCTCACTTCTCAACTGTCTACCTTGGCAACATAAATGATGAAAGAGCAAGTCAGTAAAACCAAATTTACCCGGACACCTTGAGTTATCCGGGAACTGCTTACTATCCGATAACCTAGAGTTATCTGGTAACTTTGACATATCCGGATCCGGATACCAATTTTACCCAGACACCGTCCGGATTCCATTGTATCCGGACACATGTTTATCCGGATCCCACTTTAGGTCTCTGGTTGTTCCTGTCTCTCATGTGACTGTGTCGTTACTCGCTCACTCCGGGTCTCCGCGCTTCGAATCTACTCAGGTACGTTGCACTGTCTTTATTGTACATGGGACGTTCTAACATTTGATGTTTCAAGTACGCACATGGTTGACGCACCAAAATCTCCAAGCCAAGGCACCACGAACCCTACACATGAAATTGACCTGGCGGCCGACAACGCGCTACTCCATCCCGACTACTTTCTGGAAACCGAAGGCAAAACCACCACCTGGATGCTCGGGAATTCCGACCGCAGCATCGTGTACTCGTCGACGTACTTGAAGGCCACCTACTACATTATGTCCTCACGGCCACCACTGAAGTGTCGGTGCTATACTTATAACAAGTTTGGCATACCATTGACGTCGTCACAACCGAAGAAGGACAACACATTGAGGTACAACTCGACAACTTTCTCTTCGTCTTAACGCCTGAAACCTTTCGCCAGCTGCTACAGCTTCCAGCAGCTACTGCCAACGGACATGAAAGATTTGATCCACACATCAGCGACGACATTCTCTGTGCTGATCTTCGTTTACTGGGCTACAACAACGCACTGAACCAGCCATCAGCGTTCGACCGTAAATACTTAGCACCGATATGGTACAACATGTTCACCATTATCCATCGGTGCCTGTCATCCAAATAGAAGGGAATAGACCAACTGTCACGTCAACTACGCCGACATGCTATGGAACGAGCTCGTTCAAAATGTCATAGACAACAATGGCAAGAAGAAGCGCTCATTCATTCCGTTTATCCGTTTTCTTCAACTGGTCATCCGCCAACACATGGACCAGAATGCTGCCATCCCACGTCGCTCGACACACTAGGTATGCCCAACTTTTAGCCTTCACTACCTTGTTATACGTAACCCTTCAAATATCCAACCCATGAGACTGTCCGATGCCCTGCTAGCATACGCAAGCCCTACAGCACCGAGTGTGATACAATATAGGCGAGCGTTAGGCGTAACTGCTCCCATGGTCCAGCCAGAGCCGGAGGACCTTCCCGGGGAGCAAGACCAGAGAGTCGTGATGGTCCTCGTACGGGACTTTCGAACGGGGTGCATAGAGAGAAAACATGGAAAGGGGATCTGGCACGGGCGATGCTGTAGACTTGCCTGCTACCTCAAGCCTTCAAACTCAACCACCACCCACCTGCACAACACAAGCCACCTTTAGTCGTCCACTCCGCGTCCGGATTACCGAGGCCGCTACTGCATTACATGATGTACCGGTAGTCAATGAGTCCCTCTTGCTACGAGATGAGGACACGGACGACAATGCCTCGCCCACACCAGAAACGACCCATCCTCTTCATCGGAGAACATCGATTCCGATGAAGACAGACAATTCAGACTATAACGCATTCCTTCACGCATCAAAAGACGACCACCAACCATCGAGGAATCTCCATCCACCTCGACCACACCCTCCACTACATCTAACCCTTTGCCTTAGTAGACATAAGGAGAGCGAAGGGAGTTTTAGTCGAAAATACAGAAAGTGTGAGAGGGAGAGAGAGTGGAGATCAAAGAGGAATCATGAAAGATATGGTGTGAAAAAGCGGCAACTAAATGTCAGCCTTCCCGAAACTAGTGTCAGCCAGGTAGCCACATTTGCAACTCTGTCTCATCTGTTGGGACAGAGTATTGAAGAAGACGTAGTGGACCTAGCGACGCAAGTGCACACCCTCTAGCCACTCAGATACCTCTTAATAGGTATATTTTTCAATTTCTCATGGGGATTTAACACATAATCTATCAGTCTCTCACTTGGAGAGTACTAGTATTGAAACAAGAGAACACCAACCCCAGTTCTCGACTTTTTTGGGTGCACCGTTGAGTCTAGAGCGACTCGTTGATATGCTTTCCTTGGCTGGGACACAAACACATACATCGACTAATATCGGGATTCTTCATGACCCGATTGGAACACTCATAGTAACTTCATCTTCGGATATTTTACAAGGATTGAGTGAAAGTCCTACCACAACTATCATCATGCCAACTGTGAACGTAGGCAGTACCGCTGTTGACTCAACAGTGGTTACTACAATTGGAAGTCCAAGTGACCTAGGGGTTACCTTACCGGAATTCGTTTCCAAGGAATACCTGGACAGCGCCTTAAAGGCTGGCCAAGCAGGTTTGGAGCGCAAAATGCAAGAGGAGCTGGCAGTGTTAAAAAGTTTGGTGAAAGGAAAAGGCGTCATGACCGAGCCTGAAACCCAAACACCACCACCACCACCTCAACATGAACCAAACCCGGAAAACCTTAGCATCGATGCCGTGAAATCCCTATTACTCGATAAACTAATGTCTAAGGCAAACATCGATACGTCGTCTAAGGTGGACCTTGTTAGCGTCCTCAGACTCCAAGCCACACCCTCACAAACACATCCTACCCAACCCCACACCGAACAACAACCTCAGATACACACCCTCCTTGACCAAGTTACCTCGACCCTTCAGGATGTGCAGCGAACTCTGGCTACACTTTCTGAACGGGTTGCTAACCTCGAAACAACATGTAAGGATCAGGCTCAGGGTCATAAACAAAACATTATGATCTGGAGGATCCATATCACCATGAGGGGAAGAAGAGGACGAGAACCGTTGAGCCAGAGACAACACCAACAGATGCAACAGAGATAACTATGGTCGAAACAACAGAACAGGGTAGAGGTACTTCTACGACGCAACCAGAAACAAGCAATAATCGAAGCAAGCAATAAAGCTATGATAATCGAAGCAGAAACACAATGTCCATAAGCCTTATTTGCTTCTACCGAAGATCAAAATAAATACTATCACCTTTCTCTGGTTCTTGTCAGTCCAACGGTTGAAAAGCCCGAGGAATGTGACAGATGTTAGCCGATGACTGGGCGTTGATCGATACAGAATCTGAAGCAAATCCTGCAGTCGAAAGAAATCCCTAGGAATGTGACAGATGTTAGCTGATGATTGGCCGTTGATCGACACAAAATCTGAAGCAAATCCTGCAGTCGAACGAGCATTGACTGAACAGGCCCACATTGCCATACAATCAGAAGTCAATCACCTGTGCACCTTCGACGATGAAAAATTCTTACAACAAGTAGATTACGACACTTTGCTCGAACAAACTCTAAGAGACGACCCAACATCAGTCATACCCGCTACACATGTCCCATTACGTACCTACACCGAAAAAGAGTCCAACCGAGCCGAATCTGAACCTCCAACAGGAGAAACCTATAATGCTCAACCGGATCCGCCTTTGAAATGGGAACGGGTTATGATCTTTACCCCTTACTTGGAAGAGTACAACGGAAGATTTTTGCCCACTGGAAACGTCTGTACAAACAAACGGCACTGTACGGCATCGAATCAATGACTGACATACTGAAGCAGATTGAATACATCAACATGAAAAAGTCAAAGCCCAGGGTAATAAGCTTTGTGAGAACAAAGTACAAGATCAGATGCGTATCTCCCATTGATTCCTATGAAGATAGGAAACTTGTATTGCTCATTCACAAATTCATCTTTGAGATCCAATTCAACCGGATATTCAAAGTATGGTATCCAACCTTCAAAGTGCTTAGAGAAGATGGTAGAGAATGGGAGTTCACCGAAGCAGACTTTGAAAACCTTGAACTGCCAGATCTTTTATTCCTACTCAGAGACATGAAGACCAGGACCATACACCCTAAAGAAATTCTTGGAGAACTTGACGCCGTCAAGCGTTACATGAAAAATTCGATAACATTGTCATATGTAGAAGATTTCAGATGGGGTTAGAGCGCAACTAACCCAAGATCAACATACTGAAGCCAGACCAGAGTCCTCCCAACATCAAGAATGTACCTGTCGACACATTGTTTGAACATCCAGAGTTCGGTATGACTTATTGAATGAAACTGGTGAGATGCGATTTAAGAGATTTAGCCAGATCGTCAAATACAGTGATGGTACCTTGATGCTACTTCAGCACAAACTTCGAGTTCAGATCATTCGAGTTGACAACAAAAAGAATTCGTTAGAGCCGAAGTATAGAGGAGTGGTCAACGAAGCGTTGGATCTCTTAGCCGAGAGGATCCAGTACAGGCGAGATTTGCAGAGTTTTGAAGTCACGTTTGCCATCAAAAGACGTTACGTTCCACATCTTCGACAATTTTAATCCAAAGGGGGGGATTGTTAGGGTTAAATTTCATATTGTATTAAAGTTGAGGGGGCTATCTTGTAAATACCCTGAGGGGTATATAATCTTTGCTTTAATCCTAGATTAGGGTTAATGTTCTTAATTGCTTTTATCACGTACTGTAAACGTCTTGAATTCAATACGATCAATAGAGCCGATATATTGCAAATCATTCATCTTTGTTGATTGTGTATTGTTAATTGCACTTATCTGGGATCCACAACTACAAACAGTTTGTTTTCTTGAAAACTTCTCCGTGATCATCCTAGCTTTAGCTAAAATCATCCGAAAGGGAGCTAAATTTGTCTGTGGAAAAGAAAAGGGTCAAAGCTTCAAAGAATTGAAAAAAAAATGATTTTAGCTCTAGTTTTAGTGTTTCCATTTGAGTCGGGAGAATTGTAGATCTACAAGCATGTCTCTCGAAATAGTCTTGGGTGTATTCTAATGCAACACGGTAACCCATTGAATATGCCTCTTGTTAGCTCAAACCCAACTAATTTAGAATTGGCAGTAGTGATCTTTGGACTCAAGATATGGTGACATTATCTATACGAAGAGACTTGTTATATTTTTACCGATCACAAAAGCTTGAAGTACATATTTACCCATAATGAATTGAGTATGCGGCAACGACGGTGGATCGAACTTCATAAGGACTACGATGTCTAATTTCAATATCATCCAGGAAAAAACAAGTATAGTCGTCGATGACCTTAGCCGTAAAAATATTTGTGATGTATCGTCTTTAACAATTCAACCCCAAATTACTTAAGATCTGGAACTTATGGTTATCGCTTTGTGCTATCATGGTGGAGCAGAATCTTTGGCTAGTCTCATGGTTGAACCCACTCTTGTCTCTCAAACCATAGAAACACAACGATAGGATGAATAACTTTGGGCTATCTTACAAAAGGCTAAAAATGATCCGCAATCAGATTTTCAAGTTGACGATAAAGGTACTATTAGGTTTTGTAATCGACTTTGTGTACTCGAAAATCTTGAACTAGAGGAAGAAGTTTTGAGTGAAGCTCATAATTCATCTTTCTCGATTCATCTCGGATCTACACAATTGTATCGAGATCTGAAACAGTACTTTTGGTGGAACGATATGAAACGGGATATAGCTGAATACGCGGAAAAGTGTCCTAGTTACCAAAAAGTGAAGATTGAACATCAACAGGTTAGCGGATTCTTACAACCATTAGGAATTTCGGTTTGGAATTGGGAACATATTTCTATGGGTTTTGTGTCAGGATTGCCAAAAACTCACAGACGACATGATGTTATTTTGGGTAGTAGTTTATCGTTTGACAAATCAACTAATTTCCTACATATTCAAGGGACATACCTAGTTAGTAAACTGTTGAATCTATTCCAGCAAGAAATCATGAGATTGCACGACACACCGGTTTCTATCACATCAGATCGAGATCGAGGATTCACTTCTCGATTCTGGATAAAGTCTCCATAGGCCTGAGGTACGCGATTGACTATGAGTTCAACTTTTCATCCACAAACGGATGGTCAGATGAACGAACTATTCAATCCCTAGAAGATATGCTACAGGCATGTGCTCTTAAGTGGTCTTGTGGTTCGGACGAGTATTTACATCTCCCAGAGTTCACGATATCAATAGCTGGCAGGCTAGTATCGGCATGGATCCGTTTGAAGCTTTATATGGTTGAAAATGTAGATCACCGTCCTGTTGGAATGAAGTTAGGGAGCGAGCTATTGAAGGACCCTCGAGTTACTCGACATCCCCTTAGCCCGGTGCTCATGACACGCTATGAAACCTCCACCATGTCGAGGGACCAAGAAAATCTGTCCGAATTAATACTGAACAAGTCGAGACCGCAAGGCAGAAAATGAAAGAGGATCGATCTCGACAGAAAGGTTACCTGGACAAGCATCAAAATCATTTAGAGTTCCAAACGGGTGATCACATCTTCCTAAAAGCTTAACCGTTGCGGGGTATTCGTAGATTATGAATCAAGGGTAAATTTGGTCCGAGATATATTGAACCCTTTGAAATACTTGAATAAGTTGGAGAGGTGTCCTTCGTTACCTCCTCAACTATCATAGATCTACAACGTTTCCATATCTCATCTCTCCACGAGTATCATTATCACCCCTTCATGTCATTGATTATCCGGTAGACAAAATTGAAAGAGATCTCTCACTTATATTGAAGAACCAAAGGCGATAATTGTTAGCTCCAATAGTTAAACTCTTAGAAGTATTGAAAAATTGGCTAAGTTCAAGTTTGGCAGAAGTCATGTGCCGAGTACACCAAGACCACACTAGCCTCTGTCGTTTATCATCCGAGAAGACCAAGTTCAACCCGATCAGCCCAAGACCACAGAGCCTCTGTGAAACTCCACAGAGCCTCTGTGATACTGAACTTCCTGAAGATGAAGATTTTAGCTTTCTTGAAGACCAAGACACACATGATTCTCACGTTCCTCAGTTGTACGAAGATCCTGAAGATCAAATAGTACAAGACCACGATGATATACTTTCGATGTGTCATTCTCCTAGAGGAGGCAGCCTTTACTTGTACCTTCTCATCCTCCCATGATCGTGTTCCCATTTGTTGTGGCACTAACTTGTCTTGTACTATCTGTTCCCTGCTTCACTATAAGTAGTATGCACATCCTGCAATTTGTGGCAACGGAGCACAACATACACACACACACCATTAGAGAGAGAATATTCATAGAGAGAAAACACACTTCTACGTGTTCTTGGTGTAAATCCTTTTGAGATTAATGAAGACGAATCATTGATTATTTCATTGTTATTACTTACTGTTCTTCATTTAATTTATGTGTGTGATTCTACCAAAACCTTTAAACCAATCTGTTTAACAAACGCTTCCGCATACAAATCTTTATACTCTGTTTTACACATCTTTGGTTTAAATAACATTGTTGAGTCAAAACGGGATCAACAATTGGTATCAGAGCAAACTTTGATTCTCAATATCAAAGGATCCACTCTGCAATGATCTTGACTCTTTTTGGTAGCTTTCTGGACTGATTTTTAGATATGTTCTTCAGTTTCATAGAACAGCCCTTGTTTTGTGTTATTTTCAACTAGTTTGATTTTGACACATAAATAGGAATTGTTTCTCCTTCAAAATCTTACTAGTGTTTGCTTTGTTCAGTTTTTAACTCTTTTTCTCATAAGAGTAAGCTCGTGTTTCAAATCTGTCCCATCTTCAAAAGATTTCAGTACCATACTCTGTTTTCTTTTTCCCTCTTTTTCAAAAACTCTATTTTCTTCAAAATGGAAAATGCTGCAAACTTCTTCACTGCTGGTTCTCTAACTAAGCCCCCAACTCTTTTAAGGAACGAATATCCACAATGGAAGATTCGTATGATCCACATTCTAGAAGGAGTTGACAAAGAATGGATTACTTACATCAACAATCCTCCTTATGTCCCCATGGTCACAGTGCCCAGGGTACCTGAAACTCCCACCACACCAGAGGTACCAGAATATGATAAACCCAAGGACATTCACAAGTGGTCCCCTCAAGATTGGGAAAAAGTGTGCAAAGAAAACCAAACGTCTTCTGATCATGGCAATACCAAATGATCTTTTCCAATCTCTACCTGACTCTCTACAGAGCACATATGACAGATTCAATTCACTGATCAACAAGTGCAAGAAGTTTGGAATCCACAAAACTTCAGAGGAGAACAATGTCATGTTCCTCAAGAGCTTGAATGATGAGTGGCTTCAATTGTCCATGTCATTTCAAAAAAACCAAAACTTGGACACTTGGGCTCTCACTAACCTCTTCGGCACTCTGGCTGCACAAGAAAGTTACATAATCCAGACAAAATCCTAGTTGGGTGGACCTCTGGCACTTGTAGGAAAGGCCACAGAGGTACATGCAAAGCGACAGAAGGACAAAGCTCTAGAAGAAAAAGTAAAGAAGAAAAAGAAGGTTTTGGTAGCTAACAGTGAGGAAGAAGAGATGATGGAAAAGGATGAGGCAACGATGGCCTCAATAGCTAAATCGTTAACTTTGTTAACCAAGGAATTTGGGAATAGAGGGTTCAAGAAGAAACGAAGTTTCAACAGAGGGATGTACGACACGGATGGAAGAGATGGAAACGGTGGCAAGTATCAGAACTTTGGGCCACAGATGGAGAGATCTTATCAAGAACCAAGACAATATGGACCGCCACAAGGATATGAACATAGAACTCAAGCGAGAGATGAGTTCTACGATCCATAGAGGATGTATGACAACAGAAGCTATGAGCAGAAGGGAGGAGGTGAATACCAGCAAAGACAGGCTGAATACCCACAGAGGGGTATGCCTAGAGAGGAGCACAGAGCTTAAGATCAGGCCACAGCACCGACTCCACTGAATAATGGCTGCTTCAAATGTGGCAAGCCAGGGTACTATGCAGCTGAATGTTGAAGCAAACCCAACAGAGCCCAACCATAGAGAGATTCTTCCTTCTATAAAAAAAGGCAGAATAACATGCGCAAAAGTCTCTTATGGTGGAACAAGAGAATTGGGTGTCTGATGAGTCTTCTGACGAATGAGAAAAGAATAACGCATAGTTTTGTGGCATGGCAGAAGTAAGCAACTCAGACTCCGACTGTGAGGTATCCACTTCTAACTCATCCTCTGATGACACAGAAGCAAAGTTGCCTAAGATTACAGAAGATTTTAATGATCTTGAAAAGACTTGTGGTGATATAAAGAAAATACTTGCCTTTTATGAAAGAGAAGCCAGACTTCTCACTCAGGAAAAGGCAAATATCACTTTGGAAAAGGAAAATCTTGAATTAGAATGGTTCAATGAAATAAATCCTTTAAAAGAAAAGATTTCTAGTCTTGGTCTGGCCTTAAAAGCTAAAACCAAAGAACTTATGGATAATGAGAGCGACAGAATGAATATTCTCGCCCTTAAATTTTTTTCCAAAAAGAAAGAGAAGTTCTTCATCAGGACTTGCTCGACAGAGACCTTGTAATAAGAAAATATCAGGACACACAGAAGGTGCATGAAAAGGTTAATACACAAATCGAAAGAAGAGGAATTGGGTTCTGTGACTTTGATCCCTTTACAGGAACCAAAAGGAACAAATCCTTATCTTCCTTATTCTGTGTTGGAGATGTTATAAAACCAGGTTTTGCTAACCTAATCTTTGTGCACAAAATACGAAAAACCTCTAGAGAACCTCACAAAAGGAATCCACTGTAGATGATAAATGTGTGGTATCGTAACACAGATTTGCCATCCTCAGACTCTGTCAAAAAAGATTCCAAACAAAAGAAATATCTAAAAACTCAATATCAGATAGGACTCTTCAAGTTTGGGGATCCAGAAACACAAGCCCAAGTCGCCTTTGTATGCATAGTAAACCCTGAAAAGGAGCGGTGCGCAAAGGCACCTGAGTTTGTGCCTTCGTCTACAGAGGTCTGTAAACAAGATTTTTCTGCAAATGTTTTAAAGGAAACTTGTGAAAATCAATCTGAAACATCCTCTGTCGAACAAGGTCTATGTGAGAAAGACATTGTGTATACTTTTAAAAACACAGAAGTTGTTCCTTGTATTTCAAAAGATTCAAATATTTCAAAGGACAAGGAAGAAAGCAAATGTGACACATGTACATAAAATTCTGCCTCTGTCAACAGAGATTTCCTAGACTCAGACTCAGAATATGAGGATGATTCAACCTCTGTTGAATCAGCGATAGTGCCTTGCAAACTAGAAGGAATTAAACTTCGTTCTGGCATTCTTAACAAAACAATTCCTCTTAACGAAAATTTTGCAAGAGTTCCTATTTGTCCTGATTTTCTAGATATGTGTATACAAGCTTAAACTTCTCTAGAGCTTGAAAAGATTAAGGAACAAAAGAAAAAGTCACCTCAAAATCCTATAGCTTCAAAACCTTTAAGGCCAAATCATGAAAAGCTTACTTGGCAACAAAAAGAAAAGTGGATTCAAAATAACAAGTCTTCTTCTTCCGTGGCAGTGAAACCGACAGAAGGTCACCACAGAAGATGGGTAGAACCGAAGACTCCTCTGGAGAGAGGTTTTTATAAAAATAATTCTAGCTTAGATAGGTCCTTCTGAAAAAGAACGTCTGATGCTAGGAGAGATTGTAATCATAAAGCCTCTGTACCCATTTTCAATGATTTCAATGAAACGTTTAAGCAAGTTGCATCTTATGTTCATTATTGTCATTGCTTTGATCTAATATTTAAATTGAAACAATATTTATGTGGTCCACACTGCTTCCTCTCACAACCCAAAGCTAAGAATGCCAAATTCAAGGGTCAGAAGAAGCAAAATGGTTCTTCTGAAGAAGTTAAATCCAAAACAAAGGATGCTAAGGCAACCTTAAAAACCCCTAACAAGATTGGATCCATTTGGAAATGGGTACCTAAATCTCTCTGATTATTTTGCAGAAGCAGTATGTGCCAATATGGTACCTAGACTCCGGGTGCTCTAGGCACATGACTGGCGACAGAGGTCTCCTATCCTCATATAAAGAAATCCTTGGAGGATGATCAGTGACCTTTGGAGACAATAAAAAGAGGTATATCAGAGGCTATGGAGTCATCAAAAAGGAAGATGTGACTGTGTGCAAAGTTGCATATGTTGCCTCAAGCACAACCTACTCAGTGTAAGCCAACTTTGCGACACAGGATTTGATGCGAAGTTCAAAAGAACATACTGCTCTCTATTAGGTGAAGATACAAACATAGAACAAGCTCATGAACCTCATGAACTTCAAGGCAAAAGTTCAAGAAAACAAGCTCTGTCTTGTGTCAAGTAAGAAGGAAGAAGCTTGGCCCTGGCATAACAGGTTTTCCCATCTGAACTTTCATACCCTTGATAAGCTGGTAAAACTTAATCTGGTGAGTGGTTTGCCAAACATTAGATTCGAAAGAGATCATCTCTGTTCTGCTTGTGAAATGGGCAAACTCAAGAGAGCTTCCCATAAAGGCAAGTCAGATGTGTCTTGCACTAAGCCTCTGTACATGCTTCACATTGACCTCTGCGGTCAAATCTCTATACAGAGCTTAGGAGGCAAGAAGTATATACTTGTTCTAACAGATGAATATTCAAGATATACTTGGGTTGAGTTTTGTACGAAAGAAATCAGATGTTCCTTAAATATTAATCAATCTGATGAGAAGAATCCAAGTCTTGTTTGGGCATAAGGTGCAGAAGTTAAGGAGTGACATTGGCATAGAGTTCAGAAACTCACCCATTGAAACATATATCACAGAAGAAGGAATCTCTCAGAACTTCTCTGTCGCACGTACTCCACAATAAAATGGCGTGGTTGAAAGGAAGAATTGCACGCTAGTGGAGACCGCAAGAACTATGTCACTGCATCTGGATTGCCTACTTCTTTCTGGGCAAAAGCAATCTCAACCGTCTGCTTCACTCAAAATCGATCCGTGAAAGTGAAGAGACACTCGAAGACTCCTTACCAGTTGATCAACAAGAGAAAACCAAATATCAAGTACTTCCACGTGTTCGGATGCAAATGCTTTGTTTTAAACGACAGAGAGCACCTTGGGAAGTTTGATCGAAAGGCAGATGAAGGAAAGTTCATTAGATACTATGCCACTTCCAAAGCCTACAGAGTTTATGTTCTGAGATCAAGAACGATAGTGGAAAGCATAAATGTCTCCTTTGACAATTCATTTCAGGTGACTTCTGAGCAAATCAGCTCAGAACTCGGGCTAAACAGACAAGCCTCTGGCGTCTCAGCCTCTCGAGAAGCAGACCTAAATCTGTTTTTCGAAGATGTGTTTAACGACGAAGATGATCCCATCGCAGATGGTCACAGAGCTTCTGGAGAAACAACATCTGCGGACCAAGTACCTCAAGGTACATCTCTAACTGGTCCTTCTAATACTTCACCCTTTTCTGCTACTTGTGCAGTTACAACATTCGAGGGGGAGCAAGCAGAGGATACAACAAACAAGGATTCCACGGCTAACCAACAAGAAAATCCTTCTCTAGTGACCACAGAGGAATCAACAGCAGAGCAGAACGAGGACTCGAATTCAACATCATCAGAGGATTCTATCCCCACTCTCATAGAAATACCAGTTGAAACTTCCACTCCAGCAACAAGTGCAAGTGAAGTACCATCAACGACAGAGGATGTGCACGAACCATCGTGCATACCCACAGAAGTTCATCTTGATGCTACTAATGACCATCTCCCAGGATGAACAAGTGGACAAAGAGTCATCCACAGAGCCAAATCATTGGCAGTCCCTCTGACAAAGTGAAGACTCGATCAACCACTGCTAACTTTTGTTTCTTTACAAATTTTATCAGTATGATCGAAACAAAAAGAGTGTCTGAGGCCCTAGATGATCCAAATTGGGTGGATGTTATGTAAGAAGAGCTCCTCCTATTTGAGAGCAACAAAGTGTGGTCCCTTGTACCTATGTAGAGAGGAAAAACAGCCATAGGGACCAAATGGGTGTTTAGGAAAAAGAAGGACGGAGATGATGTGGTCATTAGGAACAAGGAAAGATTGGTGGGCAAGGGATACTGCCAAGAGAAGGGGATTGACTACGAGGAAACTTTTTCCCCTGTCGCACAGCTCGAGGAAATCAGGATATTTCTAGCATTCGCAGCCCAGAGAGGTTTCAAAGTATACCAGATGGACGTCAAGTCTGCTTTCCTCAACGGCCAAATCCAAGAAGAAGTTTATGTCCAACAGCCACCAGGATTCGAGAGTTCAAAATATCCAAATCATGTATACCATCTGGACAAGGCCCTCTATGGACTTAAACAGGCCCCAGAGCTTGGTACGAACGACTCTCAAGCTTCCTCCTTGTCATTCATTTCGAAGGAGGTACCACTGATACCACTTTGTTTTTCAAGAGAAAAGGTGAGGAGATTCTACTTGTCCAAATATATGTGGATGACATCATACTTGGTTCTACTAGTGAAAATTATTGCAAAAAGTTTGAAAAACTCATGTAGAGCGAGTTTCAAATGAGCATGATGGGAGAGTTAAATTTCTTCTTAGGGCTTCAAGTCAAACAATCAGCAGAGGGTATTTTCATAAACCAATCCAAATATGTCTGTGACATACTTTCAAAATTTAAACTCTCTGATTCCTCTGCATTGAAGACCCCCATGGCCACTGGATCTAAGTTACACTCAGATCCAGAGGGTAAATCTGTCGAGTGCAAGCTCTACAGAGGCATGATTGGGTCTCTCTTATATCTAACTGCAAGTAGACCAAATATCATGTATGACACGTGTCTTTGTGCAAGATATCAGGCAAATCCTAAAGAATCACACCTCTATGCTGTAAAGAGGATCTTTAGATACCTAAAAGGAACCAAAAATATTGGTCTCTGGTATCCAAAGAACTCTGGCTTTGATCTAACGGCTTACACAGATTCAGATTATGGAGGACGCAAATTAGACAGGAAAAGTACCTCTAGGAGTTGTCAATTCCTAGGTGGTAAATTAGTGAGTTGGACTTCAAAGAAGCAAAACTGTGTGTCTACATCTACGGCAGAAGCTGAATACGTTGCTGCTGCTAGCTGCTGTTCACAAGTTCTGTGGATGAGAACTAAGCTCAAAGACTATGGTCTATGTATCGGCAAGATACCCATCCTCTGTGACTCCAAAAGCGCCATAGCTATCTCTGCCAATACAGTACAACACTCGAAAACAAAGCACATTGATATAAGGTACCACCTTTTGAAGCATCATGTCGAACAAGGTACGATCGAAATGTACTTTGTGCCTACAGAGTATCAACTTGATGACCTATTCACCAAGGCACTAGATGAGAAGAGATTCTTATTCTCGGTTGGCAAGTTGGGTATGTTGAACATGGGATAACCAACAGAACCTCTGTAAGTGTATTTAGAGTCTCTTGTATATAGGTAAATATTTTAACCTCTGCACAGAGCCTCTGGCCCATGTCACAGAGCTTCTCTTATGGTTGATCTATGTTGTGTGCATTACTTATCATTATTTGACCCCAAGCATAGATCAAGGGGGAGCAGAATGAGACCTTGTAATGATCCACAAAAAGTTGATCATTCAAGGGGGAGCCAAAGCAGTTATTTGTTCGAGTTACTCACAGAAGAAGGTGATCATACAGGAAACCTTGAGCTATTTTTGGTAAGCACACCACACAAAACAACTTTCAAAAATACTTTTCTCGGACACCACTTTCCAAATATGTCCTAAAATACCTATTCAAACAAATCAAAACTTTGAATGGTCAAAATCTTTTGAGAGCTTTCCATAAATAGAATTTTTTGGTCAAAGAGCCTATGTGCCACAGAAGTCTCTGCGACTACTGATTTCCTCGTGGAAACTCTCTCTATCATTTCAATGCTTTTCAATTGATTTAGGTAAATAAAAGGTGCATTTTAGGCAAGACCCCAGGCCACAGAAGCTCATTCCACCACAGAGCTTCTGTGATTTCCTACACTTATGTGTTTTAGATACACTCTGGGTGAGGGTTCTTTTGAGGGTCACTGGCATTTGTCTTTAGCAAGTGCCACGCGCGTGGAGATAGTGGGAGGCGTACGTCCCTTCATCGTGCACTGCCCAGAGTGATGTGGCATCCTCTGATTGGAAGTGTATTGTACCGTCGTTTATGAAGGGTCGCCAAACGGCTACCCACTTGAGTGCGGATGTGAAAACTTATGTAATTAAGTTGTTACCATTCAAATCTTATCCTTTTCACCCCACTATAAAAGCCATTTTTACCCTTCAACTTTATCTTTCCTAATCTTTCTCTCTCAAGAACTCTGGCGAACCTGCAACTCTTGTGCAAAAACCTAAGAATCTCACCTATTTCTTCAAGAACAACATCAAAGATTTCATCAATGGCTTCCAACAACTCACCTGCTCACTCCCATAATCATGTTCCACCAAGAAACGACGATGAACACTCAAATAGTGAGGAGTTTATTCATCATCTCCCATCGACGAACCTTCAAAACTTCATTGACCATCAATGGTATGAAACCCCTCTCCCTTTAAAACCCAATAACCACTTTGTGGTTTTGAACACTGGAAATTTCAGCCAAGGACATGCCATTTTGATTAACATCCTTCAAAATCACCCACTGAACAATATTTTAATAAGAAATGTTAAGAACATCCCTGCAAGATACCTACACCAGTTCTGGCAGAGCTGCCGTTTTGATGAGGAAATCAATTCTGTAGTAGGATACATGTCCAGCCCAGATAACACCCAAAACCTCACTATCGGCATCAACAGAGCCATGATCTTACAGGAGTTTGAGATCCCTACCAGAAGCTTATTGGGAATAAGAAGGTATGTTGAGGAACCCTTTGACGAAGAATTGGTTCAGTTCGTGATGATGTTGGGCTATAAGGAGCAACTGACCAAGAGGAATGACTTTAGAAGACACCGTCTACCTCCTCTGTGGAATACCCTCTTTTCAATCCTCAACAGATGCCTTACAGGTAAAACAAGGAGTCCCGACCAGAACTCACGCCAAATCTTGGCAATAATGTACGGGGTGTATTACGACTTACCCCTAGACTATGGCCGTCTAATCCTGTAGAAGATGGCCTCTGTAGTTGAGAAAAAGAAAGGAACACGGAAGGCAGGAGGAACTCTGTCAGCTCCGCAACTTCAGAGGATTCTTGGAATTATCCTTGAACCTTTGCTAGAAAATGAAGGGTCCAGCATGAAAGGCCTAGTCGTAAAAACCTATCCCCTACAGAGGATGACCCCAACTAACCACCCCTCTGGCTACAACTTCTGCCGACCCTTGAGCGAGAAGATGTTGTCATACGCCGACGACCAAGAGTTAATAGAAGAGTACGTGCATGTACACAGGACTCCCAAACCGAGTCCTACGACCCCCCACGCTTAGGAGCCCCAATAAAAGCAGAGGTAGTAGAGAGGATTAGGCATGGCAACGGGGCGGGTATGAAGCGGGGTTCTCCATCCCTGGCCCCGGTCCCGGTTTTTGAAACCCTCCCCCGGCCCCGGCCCCAGGCGGGTACGGGGATTTCAACCCCGTCCCCGGTCAACTAGCGGTCAAGACCTGTCTAAATGGAAAGTCTGACTAATTTAGCTTCAGTTCTAAACCAAGTCAGTGAATTGAAGTCCCCTCAAACTATGATATTCATCAAGAAAAAACGAAAACCTACAAAGGTGAAAAATCAACGATTGAAGTACCTCTAATTTAGCAGTATAACTTTTCTCGGTAAAAATTTTCTAATTGGGGGACTGAGGTCGAGACTCGAGTGGTCGACATGAGCGATGGTGGTCGACGTGAGCGGTGGTGGTCGACGTGAGCGATGGTGGTCGATGTGAGCGGTGGTGGTCGACGTGAGCGATGGTGGTCGACGTGAGCGGTGGTGGTCGACGTGAGCGGTGGCCGACGAGGAGTGAGGACTGAGTTGTGAGGAGTGGTGCAGCAGTTAGGGACTTAGGGTTTCCTTTGAGGTTAGATACTTAGATTCACGATTCAGATATGAATACATATCTCACAAAAAAAAAAAATTTTAAAATTTATTATATATTTAATAAATATATAAAAAATTTAATATATATATATATCGGGTCCGGTACGGGTCGGGGGATGGTCATCCCTACCCCGACCCCGTCCCCGGTTTTCTAAAAGCGGATTTCCCCGGCCCCGGTACCTGGTTTGGCGGGGAATCCCCGGCCCCGGTCGGGTCGGGTGGACCGGGTTCCCCATTGGGTCGGGCCAAATTGCCATGCCTAGAAAGGATGATGGAAGATGAGTGGAGAGTAGCTTTAGAGAAGCATAGGTTAGCAGTCGAGAGAGCTCAGCAAGGAAAGAAAGATGAAGCCACCTCTGCTGCACCAAATACCACAGAACAACCACCCTCTCCACCCAAGAAAAGGTCGAAAAAGAAGAAGACCAAAACCACAGAGGAACCAAACCCTGACCCTCAAATCCCTGAGGAAACCCCTGCTGAAACCCATGCACCCTCCCCTCTGAAGGAAAAGAAAAAGAAGAGGAAATCAAAACCAACAGAGGAGGGTGCACCCAAACCCAAGAAAAGGAAAACTAAAAAGCCAAAGTCCTCTTTGCAAGCAATAGCAGAGGGTGAGTAACAAATCCAATAACTTCAAACCCCCACCCCACTGCATTATGTTGAAGCAGAAGCCAATCCTCTTGAAACCTCTGCCATTCCAGAGGAAACCTCATAGTTTGAAGAGGAGCCACAAATGTCATTTGCAACGTATCTCGAGACTGCTGGAGTAAACGAATATTTAGACACTTCTGGGTGGACAGAACGGGTCAATTCAGAGATCTTTCAGGTGGCAGATGTTGACTCTGACTTAGAAGGAGCAAAAGGAGTGCACACAAACCTAGAAGAAGAGTCTTTGGAAACCTCTGCTGAAACTGAACAAGTACCCTCCATCCAAACAACAGACTATGATTCCGAGCTTGAGGTGACAGAGGAATTGGTAATCACAGAGGGTATCGAGGACATAGAAGAAGAGTACTGGGTAGGAGCAGCAGAAGTTTTAGGGAATCTTGAAAAAGAGATAAGTATAAAAGATGTCGCAGTAGCATATGGCACATACCCTAAACTCCCCCCTTGTGCAACCCTCATATCTATCCCCGCCAGTCTAGTGGCAGAGAGGGATATTGAACAAAAGCCGCACAACTCGATCCCTACCCTAACCAGCCGGCCATAAGAGCCTTTTTCATCTTCTGAGCCAATATTAAACCGGGATTCCCCAATTCAGGTTGTGTCCTCTCAAAAGAACACAAACCTTTTAAGTGACCATTCGCCCAAGGTCACAGAAGAACTCCCCACAGAGGCATTCGTTGCCTCTCCCACTCACAATTTTGGGAGCCTAAGTCTTTCAGAGGGACTTAGAATACACCAAGACAATGAGACTCTAGACAAGTCTAAAAGTCAACCCGAGGTCCCTTTTGTGCCCACCTCTGGAGTGGCATAGAGTAAGGACTCCGGCAAAACGTCTATAGAGATAAAGACTTCTAAAGACTCCCTTCGAGGATCAGAAGGAAGTCTTGTCAACCTTAACATCAAAACAGGGTTGAACACAGGCGCCTCAGAAGCAGAGGGTCACTCTGTGGACATATGTGTTCTTACAGAGGTTACCCCTGGTTCACATGTCTCGAAGGATGAGTTCCAAACCTTCGTCACCTCTGTGAACAACAACTTTACTGAGTTGCAAAGCTTAGTAAAATCTTTTGCAGAGAACTCTGAGAAGGCTTTCAACTCCTTATCTTTAAAGATCGATTCTTTGTCAACAGAGGTAAAGGCCAACACCTCAATGATCGCAGAACTCAATGTGCCAGCTTCACAGAACTCTGCGCCCACAAATACCCAAAGCTCAATCGACAAACTCACTACAGAACTCCCAGTTGCAAGAGAAATAGCAAAGGCCCTCACACAATCAACAACCTCTGCAACCACCTCTCCAGCCTTAACCACTGAAGACCTCCATAAGGCTCTGGAAAAAGTCCAAGAATCCACCACTGATCAGATGTAGGCTCTACGACCAACGGATTATATTACAAGGGCTCAGCTTACAGAGATTAGGCAGAAGGTGATGGATGATATCACAGGGTTTATCAAGGCCTTTACTGCTGCAAATGCCTCGTACGTCAAACAATTCAAGGAGGACGTTGGCATGTTTCGCTTCAAGTCTGAGGCAGAGGTTGCATACATACTTGGAATCTGCGACGACATCTGCGACAAGCTCGAGACCGCTGATAGAAACCTTCCACGCACCAAGGTACCCAAGACCTCTTGCCAAGAAGACGTTGCAGCAGAGGGTAAACATGATGATCCAGAGGATGATGGCAATGGGCCCTTTGGACATCATGAGGGGAAGAATAGAGGAGAAACACCCTTAGCCTTAAACCCAGTCCAACAAGTTCAACCTCAACAACAACAACAACAACAACAACAACAACAACAACAACAACAACAACAACAACAACAACAACAACAACAACAACAGACCACATAGGCAACACCTACCTCTGTGGAATCCAACCTGAATCAAGACCTACCCTCACCAACACCCCAATCACCTTTTCCTGAAAAAGACTTACCTTCCCCTACACCCAAAGAAAACCAACCATGACCCAAAACCCCAAGAATAAAGAGTATTGCATCCAAACCCCTAAAACAAAGATCCTATCTAAAGACAAATCCAACAGAAGCAAACCCAATAGTAGATCAACCTAAGAACCCACCTCAACAACAACCACAACCAACTCCAACTCAAAACCTTCAGAGCCAACAGGAAAATCTACACAGGTACCCCCACCAATCACCAAAACCAAAACAACAGAGCTTCCGAAGGCTAAGCCAACAGCTAAAGACAAGGGCAAAGGAATTGCCACAAAGGACCCCAAATCCAATTCCAAACCCAAACCTCAACCCACGGAGAAATTGATGAAGAGTGCCTTTGACTCTTTTGTCACCCCCAAACCCGAAGAAGAGGACTGGGCATATGGTCCACCTCTGTCAGCCATACCTCCCATTGACCCAATTGCCAAACCCACAAAAGATAGAAAGGCATAAGTCCTTAAGCAAATGGATGCCTTAAGAAGACCCATGCCCCCTCGTGCACCCAAGAAGGATATGGAAGAAGTTATGTACAACTACCTCTATAGCCGAGGGATAAATGATCCTCTGCCCAAACCTACCCTTAACGAAGAAATCATTGGAGAGCTTACTGATAGATTCTACATAATGAAGGCACGGAAGGTTGAACATGTGTATTCAAACTCCAAAATCAAAGAGGTCCTCAGCGTCAAACTCTTGCACACACAATGTTGAAACTTCTGGTATAATCAGTATTAGGTGCTAAGAGAAGACGAAACCCAGATGAAGTTCACCGATGCTGACCTCAGAAACCTTCACCCCTTCGACTTGGCAGAGCTCTTCACATAGTCAGAATCAAGGTATGGGCACATACTAGAGTTTAAAAGATCACACTTTGTCGTCAGAACCTTCATGCGGGAAAAGTTGTTGTACTTCAGTGTCATTGACTTCCAAGTAGCTCTGGACCTTGGAGTCAAGAAAATTTCTCTAACAGCCCCAGATGATCGGTGCCCTCCTCTACTGATATACAACCCCACACGATCATAAGACATCCAGAGTTGGATATGTTTTCCTTGACCCTCAAGGAAGGAAAAAGTTGTTCGTGGAGTATGACTGCCAGAAGTACGCAACAGAAACCCTTCTTCAGTTCAAGCAAGATCTACTCAACAGCAGAGGCACTGAATTCGTGAACCTTGAAGATGCGGACCGACTCATAGAGTCTATCGATGCAACCTTGCGCTTTAGGGAAATGTGCGTGTTCTACTACCATCAACTGAAGAAGAAGGGCGGATGGGGAAAGAAGATTGATGACTTCCCAGATGCCAAAATCTAGGCTCTGATGTTTTGTAATTTCTATCTTAATTCAAGTCTTGTATTTCCAACTTCTGTAAATGCCTCTAGCATATGATTTAATGAAAATTATTTCTTTTTACAGAGGTTGAAACTTTCACCTCTTGTTCTTTTAGCCTAAGCTCTATTCACTTTTGTAAATTTTAATTTTTCAATACTTAGGGGGAGATTGTTAGCTCCAATAGTTAAACTCTTAGAAGTATTGAAAAATAGGCTAAGTTCAAGACTGGAAGAAGACCTCTGCCGAGTACACCAAGACCACAGAAGCCTCTGGCGTTCATCATCCTAGAAGACCAACTTCAACCTGATCAGCCCAGGACCACAGAGCCTCTGTGATACTGAACTTCCTGAAGATGAAGATCTGAGCTTTTTTGAAGACCAAGACACACATGCTTCTCACGTGCCTCAATTGTATGAATATCCTGAAGATCAAATAGTACAAGACCCCGATGATATACTTTCCATGTGTCATTCTCCTAGAGGTGGCAGCCTTTACCTGTAGCTTCTCATCGTCCCATGATCGTATTCCTTGTACCATTTGTTGTGACACTACCTTGTCTTGTACTATCTGTTCCCTGCTTCACTATAAGTAGTATGCACATCCTGCCATTTGTGGCAACGGAGCACAACACACACACACACCAGTAGAGAGAGAATATTCTTAGAGAGAGAACACACACTTCTACGAGCTCTTGGTGTAAATCCTTTTGAGATTAATGAAGATGAATCATTGAGTATTTCATTGTTATTGCTTATGTTCTTCATTTAATTTCTGTGTGTGATTCTACCAAAACCTTTAAACCAATATGTTTAACAAACGCTTCCGCATACAAATCTTTATACTCTGTTTTACACATCTTTGGTTTAAATATCATTGTTGAGTCAAAACGGGATCAGCAATAATTAATCGAGAAGAGAGACAAATGCGATAAAGGACAATACCGTTCATGAAAGTGTTATGGCAAAATCATTCCGAGCGGGAAGCCACATGGAAAACGCAGGAATCTATGCGAAAGGAGTACCCATATCTCTTCGATTCATGTAAGTCCTTAAACCCTATTTCAAATTCGGGGATGAAATTTTCTTTTTAGAAGGGGAGGATTATAACACATGGGATCCATTAACTTGTACAAGTGGTGTTAAGTGAACTTTGGGTGGAACTGTGCATAACACACTTATACCATATACTTAACCAACTTGTACCCCAGACTATTTTTGTGATGCAATACTATACAAGGGACCAAACTCGCTCAAAATTTAAGTAATCTTAACTTCAAATGTTAAATAAATCCCTATTAGGGCACATAGTTGAGAAACTAGACTTGAGGGGCTAAAAGAGAATATTTGAAAATATATATACTCCCAAAATTCATGAAAATATTTAAACCTCAGACGTGTTCTTCTACTCATTCGGTTTCTCTCATCTCCTCAAGAATTCATATCATCAAAGCTAAATCAAGTGAAGGAATTGTCAACATAGTTGAAGTTTGGTAGATTAAAGTTCAAAAATCCAAAGGTATGTGTAGAATTTATAATCCTTCTAAGTTGAAACTCGTTTTCAGGTCAATCGTTCAATCCTTGGGTGTGAAATCTGTTTTAGGCATGAAATTATGAGAAGGTTGAAGATATTCAAGCTTGTTTGAAGTTGAAATCACCATTGGAATCAAGGTATGTTAAAACTCTTGGTATGCATATGCATTACTTTGAGGTTTTAGCTATTTTAGGGATCACATGGTGAATTATAGAAATGATATTAAAGAGACTTGATTTTATGCTTAATAAGGTCATGGAGTAAGGAATGAAAAAAAAGCCCGGATTTGAGCTTCAAGGTTAGGTTGCACAACAAGTGTTTGATAAAATATTTAACAGACATTTGTAGTTTTAAAGTTTCTGTCTTGTTATTAATAAGTTCGTAGAAAATCAACCGTTGGTCCAAATGAGGTGTACAATATACCGTTGGAAATATTAGAATGTTCTTAAAAACTGTTATGAAGATTGCATGTCCTATGAGTTTAAATGTGTCAAAATACTGAGTTTTGAATCAGCTCACAGTGTACACAAGAACCTGCACACAAGTTTTGTAAAGGTTGTACTGGTCTGCTCGTAGATCTGAATTGCATGAATCTAGTTTCTGTAGAATCCTAACATATCAATGAAAGACTTTTTAGTTGATAGTGTCTAATTTGGCTTCTAAATGAAATAAATATATCGTAACTTATGCCATGCAGGAGCTATCAATTTCTGTTTTGAAGTCAAAAATGAGATTTTGGAAATAGTGCCTAGGATCTTAATGATTATGTTAAGCATTAGTTAAGTGTCTTCCTAAATGATTGTACGTGATCGGATGTAAGGAAATGGATAACTAAGGTATGGATGTCCTAGTTCTTTGATTCAAGGGTAACCAGTTACATTTCGGAAATCCCATCCATCTTGATAGACGAGACTCTGAACCTTATGGTTTCGAGTACTTGTATAGGAAACATTTTTCTTGTTTCAAAGTTGACTTTATGTTAATCATTTGAATACGTTTCATGATTCAAACATATTGAAAGAGTTTGACTTTTGATTATTGACTTCATGTTTGACGAAAATTGCATGATTTCAAGATGGATCTTATTTTTGAAGATACGATCCATTTTCGGTCGATTTCGAAAACTGCATAATTTCTAGATGGCTATTAATATTAGACCATGTCATTCTAATAAAGGCTAAGGTCAAGCCAAATAGGGGACATAAGATACATCCAAGAGCCAAATACCATAAAATGATTGGTTGCCGGATAGAACAATTAATTACTAGATAGAGCCAAATACCATAACTAAATTGGTTAGCAGGGAATGGGTGGTGTTGTGCCCAACATTGACATTCCAAGTCCGATTGGACTGATCATCCGATTAGACAACGTATTATTGCAATACGGGTGATTTGTTGTAGTTCAAAAGTTGATTTCTACATTCCTTGTTCATGTTCAGAATTGTTTCACTATGATTGTTTTATGTTAACTTTTATTTGAACTTATACTATGTTCACACCCTTTTGCACATTATCCATCCACTGAGCAACTTTGCTCAGCCGAGGTGTTTTATGTTTCCTCGGTAGGTTCAGATTCCACTCCAGGGACGGGTTGAAAGATCGAGATCTCAAAGGGAATAAAAAGGGCTTAAGATCAACTTTTGTATATCGAATTGTATAATTATTTGGGATTATTTTATACGATAACATTTTGGGTTTCTAATTATGTTTAAATTTAACTGTTATTTTTGGGGAACTTAGTACAACTCTAAATTGTGGTAATTTTGAGTTTTGATCCGGTTATCGGATTGTACACATCCAGTCTCAGGATGAGTGGGGCGGGGGTGTTACATATCATTGTGATATCCACAATGAATTCACTATCTTCTTCATAATTTTTTCCCAATATTTTGGATCATGTTTGAATCACATGTGATTAACTTCGTTTAACATATGATATATTATATATCACATATGTTCCATTATCTAAATTTTGTACATATGACATATGATCATATACATCTAAATATAAGTGATGCATAATCACATGTGATAGTATTTATATCACAAAAAATCTGTAAATATAGTTATATACAATCACATATGATTAACTAAAATATCTACAATTATCACATGTAATAATATGATATATGATATGTACAAAAACCCACATAGTGGCATTTGATCAAAATTATGATAATTTTTTCAATTAAAAGTGTATCTAAATTGTTTGATTCAGGTGCAAGTTTCTCTTTCGTATCAGACCAAAGGCTTTATGTGCCCACTAGTAGCTTAGAAGATGCTTTAGTGGTAGAAAAAGCTAATGGTGGTCAAGTAGTGATTCTTGAAATATTGAAAGGTTGTACCCTTGAGATCGAGGAAAATAAGTTTTCGATTAATATTGATTGGTGGATTTGACGTGGTGGTCGGAATGTGTTGGTTAGCCAAAAACCAAGCCGAATTTGTGTGTTAAGTAAAGTTGATCTGAGTCCCGATTTTGTATATAGATGTAGTGATGATTTAGGGGGAACGGATGAAAGGTGATGTTGCGGTCATTACCATGAATAAAGCAAGCAAGTGCATGGTAAAAGAATGCTCATCCTTTTTGGTGTATGTGATAGATGCTAAACTCGAGAAGAAGAAGCTCGAGAACGTAGAGGTGGTACGCGAGTTTCCCGATGTATTTCCGGATGACTTGCTTGGTTTGCCACCCGATTCTCAAATAGAATTTTGGATTGATCTCATCCCAGGAGCGGCCCCGATCGCTAGAGCTCCTTACCGGTTAGCTCCATCCGAGATGCAGGAGATGATGGCGCAACTTCAAGATCTTCTAGAGATGGGATTCGTGAGACCAAGCTTGTTGCCTTGGGGAGCCCCGATCTTGTTTATTAAGATAAAGGATGGCACAATGAGGATGTGCATCGACTATAAGGAGTTGAACATAACAACCATAAAGAACAGGTATCTACTTCCAAGAATCGACGACTTGTTTGATCAACTTCAAAAAGAGGGATGTTTCTAAAAGATCAACTTACGTTCTGGATATCACCAAGTAAAGGTGAAGAAGGACGATATTCTGAAGATGGATTTTAGGACGCGTTTCGGTCATCATGAGTTACTGGTGATGATGTTTGGCTTAACTAACGCACCGGTGGTGTACATGAATTTGATGAACCGAGTGTACCGATCGTTCTTCTATACGTTGGTAATTGTGTTCATAAACGACATACTCGTGTACTCAAAGAGTGAGGCGGGCCACGAAGAACATATTTGAGAAATCCTAGAATTATTGAGGAAGGAGAGATTATAAGCAAAATTCTCTAAATCTGACTTTTGGTTAGAAAAGATACAATTCATGGGCCACGTGGTCACTAGAGAAGGAGTGAAGGTGAACCCCTCTAAGAGGCAATGATGAATTAGGAACCTCCCAAGAGTCCATCCGAGGTACGAAGCTTCTTGGGTTTGGCGGGTTACTACCGGAGATTTATTCAACACTTCTCCAAGATTGCTTCTTCCTTGACGGCCTTAACTCGGAAGAATGTGATGTTCTTTTGGACCAAAGCACACAAGAAGGCGTTCCGAACACTACAAAAGAAACTCTGTGAAGCTCCAATCTTATCTCTACCCGAAGGATCGAAAGATTTCAATGTTCACAGAGACGCGTCGAAAATGGGTTTGGGTTGTTTCTTGATGCAAAGAGATAAAGTGATATTATATGCGTCTAGAGTCTAGACAACTTAAGGTGCATGAAAAGAACTACCCTACCCATGCTTTGGAGTTAGAAACAATAGTGTTTTCTTTGAAGCTATGGCGACACTATCTCTATGGGACGAAGTGTACGCTCCTATGTTGAATTTCTTTCTTCCCAAACGGGTCTAACTTTTATCATTCTTCTTGAATCTGCCCACCACATAAAGATTGATCAAATGCTCCAAAATCTATCATCACCAATCTCTATATTTCAACACAAATACCTGTCAAATACGATGAAAACATAAAAGTACCGATGTAATATCCCCAATCGATACATGAATTTAACTAAAAATCAAACAAAATTGCGTGCAAACGACTAAACACGACGCAAAAATGTGACTTTAAACTAAATGAAACATGCATAAAAGGTACTTAACAGTCTAGGAGAGTGCCGACGAGAGTGCCATTGGGCACTATCGCCCGCGTCGTTCGTGAATCCGACTTTCAGCTCATTCACTCCTTACATAATTCTGTCCTACACGAATTCTTGAGGAATTTTCTCTCTTCAAAACCCTCTTCTCATTTATTGCAAACTAGGGTTTTGGTTGGATCATTATTGTGGAACAAAGGTTTCCTTGGGATCACTTAGTGTGAAGATCCAAGTGTTCCAAGCTTCAAGTCTCGTCTTCTTCCACATTCTAGGGTTTGCTAAAGTTTCTAGGTTTTTCTCTAAAAACCTAAGTGGTGAGTTTTAAAATCTTTGTAAAAACTAGATACATGTCTAAATGTGTTTTCATCAATCATCTCATGTTTTATTTGTTTGTACCTCTCGTTTGGTAAAATGTCATATTTGCACATTTTGATGGTTATTGAACTTTTTGGTATAAATCACCTTACTTGGTATCTTGATAAACATGAGTTACATTAAAGGTATTTTGGAAAGGTTTCATATAATCTTATTTGTATTTTGACCATTTCATGTAAAAATACATATGTTAGAGTATGTAACGTAACTTGCGGTTTTAGTCTATATGAGACATTATCATACTCAATGCTACTTGTTTATGGCCTTATGTTTGGTATACATGGTATATGATTGTACTACTTGAAAATGACCCATGTGGAGTCATAGGTTTATTTGACCTAATTTGGGTGCTAGAGTATTTATAATTCTCATTTCGCATTGGATAAGGTGGTTGAATAGTTTATCGTATGGGTATTATGTATATTTTTCTTGGAGTAAATGTTCACATTGGTATATGAATATTGTTGATGAACCTTTCAAATAGGCACTAGGAGGATTTAGTCTTGTGGTGCCACATTAGAGGTATGCACTCCGCCATTAGGGTAATGCCTTGGAGGTAGTCCTCAATGTACTGGGCCTTGTGGTATTGCTCATGAGAGTGGACACTAAGGTAAATCGACTCTTGGGGTGAAACTTGATCGGTGTTATGGGTATCCCCTATTGATCCCAATCAATGAGCTATGAAATCGTATAAACGAATTCTAACCTGTATTTGTTGATATATATTACTTTCAAACTCACTACGTTTTTTGGTCTAACACTTGTTTGGTGTCGACATGTATCTCAGGTTCTAGTGGCGTGGTCTCTAAGAAGAGTTAGGCGGACCATAGATGTGAGCTTGGATATACGCTTTTGGGATGCCGTTCTTGAAGAACATTACTTTGGGTTATAGATAACACCATTTGTAATCTTATTTCTTGATAAGAATTAGATTAATAATTTTTATCTGTTACCGTTAAATTACAAACTTGTAATTAGACATGCGTGTATTGTTTCCCCTTTTTGGGAAGGCTCTCGTGTCTTGACATTTATATACCACATTTTCATTTTATGGAATTTTTTGTTTATCCCATTTTTGGGATGTTACACTTCAGATGTGAAACTTTCATGTTATACATGTTGACTATTCATTTGTGAACGTTTTAAACTTTCATATGTGAATGTTAACATATTGAGCGTTCACGTATGAATTTGTGACATATATTGTTGCTCATATTTGATTTATCACTTATTGAGGCTTCAAATGTGAAACTTTCATGTTATACATATTGAGTATTCATTTGTAAATGTTTTAAACTTTCATGTGTGGCTGTTAACAATTGAGAGTTCATGTATGAATCTGTGACATATATTGTTTTTCATGTTTGATTTAACACAAATTGAGGCTTCAGTGTGAAACTTTCATGTTATACATATTGAGTATTCATTTGTGAACATGTTAAACTTTCATATTATATATTATGAATGTTTATATGTGAAACTTGACATACTTGCTTCATATATGAAATTTTGATATATATATATATATATATATATATATATATATATATATATATGGTTGGGTTCACGTGAGACCAACATGTTTTCGTGAGACCGTGAGACCAATAAATTAACACTAAACCTTCACAGTGATTCATTGTGAAGGTAAGAAAAACAATAAACCTTCACAGCAAAAACACTGTGAAGGTTTACCATCACAGTACCTTCACAGTCTTTTGCTGTGAAGGTTTAGTGTTAATTTTTTGGTCTCACGGTCTCACGGAAATAGTCTTGTCTCACATGATCTCAAGTCTATATATATAGGGAAGGGTTCAATTGAGAAGTCTAAATATTTTGAGAAATAGAGAAGTAAAAAAACACGGGAGTGTTCATATATGAACGTTCATATATAAACAGTCATATATGAACATTCATATATGAACACTCCCGTGTTTTTTTACTTCTCCATTTCTCAAAATATTTAGACTTCTCAAATGAACATGGCGCTATATATATATATATATATATATATATATTATTTTGGTTATGAGTATCTCCATAAGGTTCTTATATTACACAATTAAGTTGTCATATTAGTAATTCTGAGCATTCATATGTAAATGATAAAACTTCATTTTCTGAATTCTATATGATTTTTGATATGAAATATTAATAGGTGAACCCTGATAATCTTGCAAGAGAAATTGTGCACTATATGTAAACCATAAATAATCACATTACATATGAACTAATACTACTTTTCAGTTATATTCAAAACATGTTTGTAAGCAGGTAAAGTACCAGAAACAAAAACCAGGAAGAAAGTTGTACAAAAAAAAACAAATAAATATGTAGAGAGTGATGATGAGTTTGAGGATCCAGTTCTGACATAGACTGTACTAGTAGTAGTTACATACATTTATGATTGTCTGAAAAGGAACTCATACATGAGCTTTAATTTACACTGTATCAATAACATACTTGACAGTAACTATACTATATCAATTATCATGCATAAACTTATATAAATAATTAACATACTTGACAGTAACTTTACTATATCATGCATAAACTTATATAAATAACTAATGAACATCCACATTGTGTTAATTGATTCTTGTGTCTATCTCCTCTAAGTTGACAATTTGGCTTGTGATGCTACTGATGTTGGGAGGCAATGACTAGTGATGCCAAAGAGAAGTTTGAAGAAAGCTTGGAAAAGGCTTTGAAAAAATATCCTGATCACGATACTTTCTTGGAATACAAAGTAGAGTATGAAAGCATTTTTAAGGTGGAATCAGAAACAATTGAGAGTACACCATTTGGAAATGATTCAGAATTGAATGAGGCTGGAAAATGTATGAAAGAGGCAAGCAGGGTTGATGATATTCAGATTGGCTTTGAACAAGAGGAATTTCGACTTTCAAAGAATTTTGAAACCAGATCACAGTACTGGAGTAACCCAGAAACACACAGTAAAATCGATGAGACATTCGAGATGGTTGATCACAATAAGAGTTTTTGGGTAAGTTAGTTCCTTTGTCTTAGACATTGTGTGGGATTTGTATTAGTTTTCCTTTGTGTTTCGGCCTAATATATATACATATATATGTAGGTATACAAGTAAAGTTGCCCTCAGTCACAATCGCTGTGCGTTTGTCCCACAGATCGGGGAGCCCACGGTAACTTGGCCACGAGTATACCGGCGAAAATACCCAGGTCATACTCGTCAAGCATTGTCGCCGAGATGGGGTGGCCTATGATACAATCCGGGCGACTATTCCCCACGATTGTGCCGTGGCATTGTCACACCCGACCATAAAATGGGATTTTACTTAAATAAGGATTTTGAGAGGACGGTTTCATATTGTTAGACTCGTTTCTTGTGAGGCGATTTTCTCTTCATCTTTGGGGCGATTTCTACTCTCTTCCATCTCCTCACTTTATTTATTGCTAAGCTAGACCAAAGACATTAAATGTCTTCATTCTAGGGTTCTAAAGTGAAAAGCTTCAAAGGTTTTGTCAAGCTTCAAGTCATCTACAGTTCTAGAGTTTTTCTTACATATCTAGGGTTTTCACCTTACAAACCCAATAGGTGAGTTTCTATGCCTATATGCCTCTATACTTATGCTTATTTCATGTACAAGTATCAAATGTGATGAATCTTGAGTTATTACTTAAAATTGAAAGTTAGGGTTTTAGATAGGAATTAAACCTATTGTGTCCGACCGTGATAGTCGTTTTATTTCCCACTATTTGGTACGGGTTACAAAAGGAATTGGGTACGGAAATAAAATTGAGTATCGCATATCATCCCCAAACGGATGGCGAAAGCCAGAGGAGCATCCAAACCTTGGAAGACATGTTGAGGTCGTGTGTCATCGATTCTGGGGCTAATTGGGATTCTCACATACCGTTAGTGGAGTTTGCCTATTAATAACAGTTATCATTCGAGAATTAACATGGCATCATTTGAGCCCTTGTATGGCCAAAAGTGTTGGACATGCGTGTGTTGGTTGGAAATGGGAGAGAAATAGTTTTCCGGTCCGGAGATTGTGCAAAAAACGACAGAAAAGTGAGGAGTATTAGAGAATGTTTAAAGGCGACCAAGATCGTCAAAAGAGCTATGCGGACAAGAAGATGATACCTATAGAATTCCAAGTTGGTGATCATGTGATGTTTTAAGTTTCACCTTGGAAGGGAGTCATCAGATTTGGAAAATTTGGGAAGCTTAGTCCCGATTTCTTGGACCCTTTTCTTAGACCCTTCACCATTATTGATCGACTAAGACTTCAAGCCTATAAATTAGAATTGCCACCGAAAATGGACGGGATTCACAACACGTTCCACGTGTTCTACATACGTAAGTGTTTGACGGAAGACGAGAGCATCATTCCATTATCGAAAATCCGAGTGGACAACAATCGAGGTGTGGAGGAACCCGCTGCTATCTTTGAAAGGAAGTTGAAAAGACTCCATCAAAAAGAAGTTGTCATGGTCAAAGTTCAATGGAAACACCATCGAGGTGTAACGTTACGTGGGAAACAGAGGAGGACATGAAGATACAGTACTGTTAGCTCCAACTTCTGGATGTAAAAAGTATTGAAAAATAGGCTAAGGAAAGACACTGGCAGAAGCCTCTGTCGAACACCAAGAGCATCAGAATCTTCACTTGTCATCCATCAGAAGATCATCAGAAGACAAGGTCACAGAGCCTCTGTGTTTTGAAGAACTGAGTTGAAGATATTTGAAGACAAAAACAAGGACAGGCGTGCCCCTCACGTGCCTCCGTTGTACGAAGATCCTGAAGATCAATAGTACAAAGCGTGATCCTCTACTTTCCACGTGTCATCATCAGAGAGGTTGCAGCTCTTGTAGATTGCGGTGCACTATATTAACGTGTACTAGGACCAGTCCCACAACCTTGTCTCCTGTACTCGTGTACTGTTTGTCCACGTGTACTGTTTGTCCACGTGTACTGTTTTTCCCCTGTTTTTCCCCTGTCATTTAGTATAAATAGAAGGCTCTACCAGACTTTTCTGGTAACGAAGCACGCACACACACACACACACACACACACACATGTTTAGAGCTTATACATCTATAAAACACATACTTCACGGTGTTCTTGGTGTAATTCTGGAAATCCAATAGAGATGAATCATTAAGCTATAACCTTGTTATTTACTGCCTTTATTCTCTTATTTGTGTGTGATTATCTACCATCAATCAACTCAAATTGTTCTTAAAATGCTTCCGCACTTACATAGTCTTATACTCTGTTTTGAACTGTTTGTTATTGAAATATCATTGTTGAGTCAAAAGTGGGATCATCAGGTACCCTCATCTTTTCAGTTAGTATGAGATTTCGAGGGAGAAATCTTATTTAAGGAAGGGAGGATTGTAACATCCCGGTTTTTGGGTATGTTATTTCCTTTGGGCGTAGACATTATGTGGGATTCGTATTAGTTTTTCTCTGTGTGTCGGCCTTATATATATGTGCGTATAGGTATATAAGTAAAGTTTATAAATATATATCTAACCGTGAGCCGTAGAAGAACGTAGTCGTTTTGAGTCGAGATGTGATATTTTGGACCCCAAACACACACGGCGAATGTGACTGGCGACATTACCCTCAATCACAATCATAATGCCTTTATCACACGGATCGGGGAGCCCACAATACCTTTGATGCAGGTATGATCGGCGATAATGCCCACGTCTTACTCGTTAGGCATTATTGTCGAGAGGGGGTGGCCTACAGTACAATTCGGGCGACTATGCCCCACGATTGTGCTATGGCATTGTCGCTCCCGACAAGAATACGGGATTTTGCTTAAATACTGATTTTGAGAGAAGGATTTCATATTGTTAGACGTATTTCTTGAGAGGTGATTTTCTCTTCATCTGTGGGGCGATTTATACTCTCTTCCATTTCCGTATCACTTCATTTATTGCTAAGCTAAACGAAATACATTAAATGCCTTCATTGTAGGGTTCTAAAGTGAAAAGCTTCAAGGGTTTTTGTCATGTTTCAAATCATTTGCATATCTAGAGTTTTTCTACATATGTAGGGTTTTCACTTTACAAACCCAATACTTATGCTTATTTCATGTACATGTATCAAATGTGATGAATCTTGAGTTTTTACTTAAAATGGAAGTTAGTGTTTTAGAAAGGAATTGAACCTAAATTGGTGATTAAAGGTTTTTAGAGAAACTTTTGTTTTACAATGGTTTTAATCTTGAGCATGTTGTTATTTACTTGGCTATTATGTCAAACCATGGGAAAACCCTACACTGTTGTAAATTGAAGATGATGAGTTATTTTAGTATATAACTTACAACACTTTGGAAATCAACTATACAAATGTTTTGTATAGATGTAATATTTGTGTTATGATATCGTGACATGCTTTAAATGATGAATATGAAATTATGAGTTGTTGAGCCCCAAATTCCTTATACATGAGAATTTGGAAGAACTCTAGATTGGTTACATGTGTGTCCATCTTCAGACTCTAGAGAGTAGACACTAAAGGACCATGGATCTTTGAGGTGGAACTTGTCTATCTTGGGTAAGCACTAAGGTTCAATAACTCCTTGAGGTGTAACTCTTTGGTGTAGGTTTGAGGTGATGTTGAATCGGTATGTGCACTAAAATCAGGAACCTGAGGTGTATTCCCACTAAGATCATTAGATGACCCCACTCTCGTGTCCTCATCACCCTGATGGAAATGGGTCTCCCCAGAAAATCAAGAGTAGCATCTTGTGTATTTGTCCAGGTATGGAACATCGTGTGATATTGTGGTTCATGGTAATGTTCCACCATTGCGGAGCGGGTAATATTAGATTGTGTATTGAAGCCCTTTCATATATATATATATGGGTAAGATCTCACTTGGCTTCTAGCCTAACACTTGTTGTGTATATCACTGAAGTTTTCTTCAGCGAGACATTTTAAAAAATCTCAAACTTTATCATTTACTTTTCTTAAATGATTAAAAGTTTCTTGAATAAACATCATCACTGACATTTCATACCAGTGATTCTTCTAAAAATATTATTACTGAGTTTTTCAAATATCAGTGATATCTTTGAAAAATGAAAAGACGTTCTCTTTCATGACGTCATTTTTTTGGGATAGCTCATGGCACGTATTTCTTTGACACACGTTCGTCCGTTACACTTCTGGACCAATCACACTCCTGTGACGTGTCTGCGTATTGATGAATACTTTTCCCGCTCATCGTTCTTTTCTCTCTCCTCAATCGTCTATAATACACTCTTTGTCTCTCATTTACACTTTACGCGCACAAAATACTCTCAAGGCAAAGAACTTTCTAGCATCGAAAAACACCAAGAACACGTACTCACAACTCTTTGTGATTTCCAGGTTTTCTTCTTCTTTTCATGCAAGTTTTGTTAACAAAAACACACTTTTGATCTTGTCTCTTTGCTAAATAAGATCAAAACACGTTTTTTTTTCAAAATCATCTCCTTCATGATTTTTTAAAAACCCTAAAAAGGTTTTACAGTTCAAAGAGTTGCTTTTAAACTGCTTTCTTAATCTATATTGTAAGTTACCATTATTTCCATTTCTAGAAACTAGTAAACTACATTTTTCTCACCATTTTCATACTTGTTGAAATTTGGTAAAATTACCTTTTACCATTTCTTTCCAAATAAGGAAACTGGTAAAACTATCTCTTCTTCAACTTAGAAATTTTCTCTACAAATTTCTATTCTAAGTCGTCCTTTGCATTTCTACGTTCCTTCATCTTCTTTAACATAAATGGCCTCTCAAGCAATTACCCTCACTCGCTCCAAGAATGCTCACTTTGAGCTCTCTGCTGTTACGTTCAAGTCCAACAACCATCAGGGACTCCTCACCTTTCGCGCTGACAAACCATCCACTCATCTCCAGGATGTTGCCAACTTCCTGATGAACTCTATCATCCACTACGCCCTAACTATTTACCCCATGGGTGCAAGGCCCTCGTTCAGCAGTTCTCGTACACTGCTGAAAGAACTGAGAAGACACTAAAGTCTGGAAGTCTTCCAAACAGAACACGAAGAAGGGAGTGTCACTCCCTCAGCGATAAGGCAAGCACTGAAACTACCAATCTCCAAGACCTACGACTCCACCCCCCACTGATGAAGACCTCATAGCCTTCCTTGACCTTATGGGCTATGACTGGAAAACCAAGCATGGCAAGCTTGACAAGAAGCTTACGAAGATCCTCAAGGCGAGGATGCCAACTGAGCTATGCTACATGTTCGCACACTTTGTGCAGAGCATCGGTGGAAAGACCGGGAACATGGACCAGGCTAGCCTGGTCGCTCTTGACCTAGGCTACTCAGTGATCACCGGGCGAAACATTGACTATGTCAGGCTGATCTTTGACAACCTAATGTTGAAGGTCGAGAAAGTTGATAGGGAGCTAGCGATCCCTTACGTTCTCTTTATCGGTGTGCTGCTCCAACAATTCCCGGGTTCTCTCTATCCCTCAGACAGTGGGTATCAACTACCCAAACTTGGCTCCAGACTCATTGATAAAGAGCCACTTGAACATGAGGTCCTAAGTTGGAGGCTCTGAACACCTCCATTCAGGATATCAACTCCAGCATCTCCAACCTCTCCGCTGATCTCAACAACAACACTGCCATCAACAATGCGGATTTTGCTTTGAAGCAGCTCATCACCTCTCTATCCAGTAAAGCTAATAATTCTCAGCTATCAACACTAAAAGAGGAGGTGGAAAAAATAAAAACTGAAGTTGCCACCAACACCGCCTCAGTCAACACTCTCTCCACTTCCCTCGCTGACCTATCTTCAAAGGTCAACACGAATAACCAGCTGCTCTCTGACATCCTCACAGAGCTACAAAAGCCTGCTCCACAGCACCCTCCATCCTTTACGGAATCTGGCTGAAAGTTTCTCAATATGGTAGCAAACTATATCGTGGAGACTGCTGACGCCATTGGGGAGTTGTTTACCAGCGTTGATAACCTGAAAATAGCTGCTCCTTCAACCTCTGCTACTGCTGATGCAATAACCCCTCCCTCCCTTGATGCTGACAAAGAGGGGGAGAAGACCGAAGAGGAGAAAATTGCTGATCCTCAACTTTCAGATGCTGAGGGAGAAACCAGCTGAAGAACCTTCTCATACTGAGGGGGAGGATCAAGAAAAAGAAACACATATCATTCCTTCCGATGATGATCAGGAGGAAGAAGAAGCTGAAGATGATGATGAACTTGACATCGATAATGATGTCAAGGACATTGGTTCCCCGGACGCTGATGACGACGATGATGATGAAGATAATGAAAATCTGACAAGGCCCCAGCTCAGAAGACCCCTCACGGAAAACAAAAAGAAATTTTTGCTGAGGGAAATCTGAAGATTATACAAACTTCTGACGGGGAGAAACCTTCAGAGGTATGTCTCTCCATTGTCCCTTTCTCTTTCACCCCTACCCTTATAAAACCTCGCATACTTACCTAATTCCTTTTCGACCTCACCTAACTCCTTCTTCTTTAATATCAGCCAGTTCTCTCCCCTGCTTGAGGTACCAGTTGAAGTTGATATCTTCTCAATAATCCCAGCCATAGCTGATGACCAAATAGTCCCACTATATGTCCCTGAGACTGATGAAGAAGAGGAAGAAGAGGAAGAGGAGGAAGAAGAAGAATAAGAATAAGAAGAAGAAGAGGAGGAGGAAGAAGAATAAAAAAAATAAGAGGACGAGGACGAGGAGGAAGAAGAAGAAGAAGAAGAAGAAGATAAAGAAGAAGACGAAGAAGAAGAAGAAGAAGAAGAAGAGGAGGATGAGGAGGAAGAAGAGGAAGAGGAAGAGGAAGAAGAAGAAGAAGAAGAAGAAGAAGAAGAAGAAGAAGAAAAAGAAGAAGTGTTGAGCCATCCATCCAGACCCTCAAGACCAATCCAAAGGTATGAGGAGGAAGAAAAGAAAAGAATGGAAGCACTTGTCTCTCAGCTAGAGAGTCAACGTATCAAGATCCCTCCTCGACAAAGTGTTGATCAAGATTAAGGCGAGCTAGGATTCCTGAGCCAAGCTAAACGAGAATAATCCATCAGGGCTGAGAAACAATTTGCATCCTACCCATAAGGATGTTCAACTTGCTCTGAAGGTAGCCCAAAACTCAGTCTCTGATAGGAAGCTAAAACGGAACCCTGACAGAGTTCAACCTCGGTTGCTGAAAGAAGCCGAGAAGGAGGCAAGAAAAAAAAAGACCGTCAGAGATTCTGAACTAGAATGGTGCAAGGGAAAGATAGATAGAAGATTACCAATGTGACCATTACTGGGAGATGAAGAAGGATTCAGTAATGGTGTCCATAATAGTCTTCAGAGTAGATTCTTCAGCTAAGACAATGTTTATGTCAAAGATGGAGAACTTCGGATTCTACAAATGGCTAGAGATTGGAGATGCTCTTCAGAAGTCAAAGTCCAAGTATAAAGTCTACGTGGAAAACTTCTTGAACAAGCTTATAGATCGAATCTCAACGAGGGTTGAAATACCTCCTCTACCTCAGAATCAGAGACCAGCCATGAAGAAGAAGCGGGCATCTACCTCTGAAGAAGAACCTGCTTATAGAAATGAAACCGGGATACAATTCTCAAGAGAAGCAGTTCTTGGACCACCACCTGATCTTTCAGCACTCAATCTATCACTGCCACCTGGAGGTCCCTTCGCTTCTAGCCAAGTGATAGGAGTCCCTTATGGAATCATCTTCTATGATTGGAATGGTCAAGTCAGATTTCAGCGAGACTCAGAAATCCATCTATGTCCAACAAACCATCTAAGAGATCTTCTATACTGGTGCAATATGACTAGGTTCGGTGTCTTCATCAAATCTCACATTCACAAGGAATGCAAAGCCCGAAGAAAGAGAGGAGAAGTACCTGACTACATGATTAAAGAAGAAGACTCTTATGATGAAGAACTGATAAAGGATGAACCACTCTAGCTGATAGATTCTCTTGTAATTTATGGCTTTCAACTTTTAGTAATTGTATTGTTTTCACATATACTTGTAACTTTCAAATTCTGTTTTGTAAATCTTCTACGAATTAATGAAAGATTTCAGTGAAATACTTTACTCCATCAGTACTAGAAAAAAACCCTCAAAATAGTAATTGGGACATGTATGTAATGAGTCATTCGTATCCTTATATTTTGACACTTAGCAACTTTCTCATGTCATCATCAAATAGAGGGAGGTTGTTGATCCAAACTCTCTCAGTGATTTGACGACGACCCTTAGAATACTTAGTGAAAATTGCATTTAACATCTGTATGTATTAGTGTTTCACCATCAGTGATCATAAAGTTGAGTTTGTTTAGTGATCACTGAAGGTTTCCATATGTAAAGAGTAAACGTAATATCTGAAGACAAGCCTCGTGTCGACAAAAGAGTTCATCGTTGACATCGAAGACTAAGCTCGTAAACAAGGACAAGTCTACTCATGATCTGAAGCGGCATTCAGTGAAACCAAAGACAAGTCTACAACGCGCGACAATTCAAGACCAAGGCTTCAGCGATAGCTGACTTTCATCAGGCCTCACTGATGAAACTCTCCATCAGCAATCGCTGATCATGAAGCTTTTGTTCGAGAATATTTGTCTTATCCTCTTGCACAAAAGTACGAAGGTACAAAGGAAACATGTTTTTGTCCAGAATCGTACAACCACTCTGCCACCTACATTGTTCACCATGCGGCCAATAGCATGTCTTTGAAAAAAGTCAGAAGCATGCGCCCAATAGAGATCTCACACATGTAAAGTACTCCTACCATGCATTAAGTGCATAGGGTATAAATAGGAACAACATCCTTCATTTTTAAGGGTCCTGACTTCTTAGTGCATGTAGAAAGACTTTGTTTTCTACATATGCCTTCTCTCTATTTCTAGTGCAAGAAACTTAGTGATTCTCAAGTTTGTTTAGATTAGGTATTACTTAATCTTATCCGCAACAAACTATAAATTGTATTTTAATTTATCAATAAACAATTTAGAAAAGTAAAATTTGTGTTTGTATTCAACCCCCCTTCTACAAACTATCACCCTTGTAGAAACCCCTTCGGGACCAACAATGTTCAAGGACCTAAGTTTTAATTAAGAAAAGTTCAAGGACCTAACTTATAATTATGCAAAGTGTAAGAACCTAAGTTGTAATTTTACAAAGTTCGGGGACCTAAGTTTTAATTTTGCAAATCTCGGGTACCTAAGTTGTAATTTTGCAAAGTTTGGGGACCTAAATTTAGTTACAAATTAATGATTTTAACTTATATATATATATATATATATATATATATATATATATATATATATATAGGGAATGGTTCAATTGAGAAGTCTAAATATTTTGAGAAATAGAGAAGTAAAAAAACACGGGAGTGTTCATATATGAACGTTCATATATAAACAGTCATATATGAACACTCCAACGTTCATATATGAACGTTCATATATGAACGTTCATATAACAGTCATATATGAACGTTCATATATGAACGTTCATATATGAACGTTCATATATAAACAGTCATATATGAACACTCCCGTGTTTTTTTACTTCTCCATTTCTCAAAATATTTAGACTTCTCAAATGAACCTAACACTATATATATATATATATATATATTAAAACGACGTAATTTATACCAAAATGATATTATATGGTGTACAAATATTTTAAAAACATTATTTATATAATTTATGCAATAAACATGTAAAATTATGATTTAACTTGTATATATACTAGAACGACGTAATTTATACAAAAATGATGTTATATGGTGTACAAATATTTTACAAACATTATTTATACAATTTATACAATAAACATGTAAAAGGGAATGGGGGAGGGTTTTGCGGGGTTTGGGGAATGGGGGGAATGGGTTTTATGAGTTTGGTCCCCACAACCTTCTATTATAAGGGAATGAGGGGAGGGTTTTGTGGGGTTTGGGGAGCCGGTGGGTGGGGAGGGGGGTTGGAGGTGTTAATGCATCTCGTGAATGTGAATTAGGGGTTGAGGGGCAATAAAGAGGGTAGTTCACGGGTTAAATAGAGGGTTTCATGAAGATTAAAGTGTTAGGGTTTACCCTCGACCGCCACGTGGTGTGACAACCTCGCGATCGCGAGGTAGGTAGGGGGTGTTTGATAAATATGTTTCACGAGGTAGGGGTATTGTGTAACATCGGGGTTTCACTTTACCCCCAACCTCGCAATCGCGAGGTCTTTTCATGACTCAGGGACCAAAAGTGTAATTTCCGTTATTTGGCTGATGAAGGAGACCGCGATCGAAAAGGGTGTCACGAGGATAATGGCTAAAAGTGTAATGCTAAATTGAGTAGAGAGGGGGTCAAAAACAGTTAAATCAAGTATATTTTCTAAATATGGTCGGACGCATCTTTTATAAGTGTATTCGTTAAGACCGTTTTAACTCAACATTAAGAAGAAAAAAATTGTAAGTGTTTTCATCTTTAGCCAACACTAAAACTTTAAAAATATAGAGATCAATAAAGTAAATCCCTATATTTGAAAGTCAATAAAGTAGACATCTAAAAACAAATACTAATATTTTATTATATATATATATATATATATATATATAGAGAGAGAGAGAGAGAGAGAGATTTTAGTCTAACACATTAAGTAATATTGTTTTATTATTATTATTATAATATTAAAGATATTTTTAGTGTTTTGTTTTTAGTGTGTGGTTGGAGTTGGTTTTTTAAGTATCCAAACATCCATCAATTTTGATGATTTTAGTGTTTTTAATATTTTTTTAGAGTAAATTACAGTTTTGGTCCCTCGACTATGCCTCGATTTCAGTACTGGTCCCTCCAAAGCTGAAAGTACACTCTTGGTCCCTAAAAGTGAGTTTCGTGAACGAAAGTGGTCCCTCTCACTAACACCGTTAGTCTAAGCTCCGTTAAGTCCATCACATGCCCCTCACGTGAGGGGCATTTTCGTCATTTTACTTATGTTTTATTTTTCTGTTTTTTAAATAATTTAATTTAATTTAATGAGGGACCATTTCTGTAATTTACTCAAACCCTAAATTTCACTACCCCACTTCCTAAACCCATCCCCATCACCACCATAATCAGCGCCACCCATCACCACCTGCCGGCAGCCGTCGACCAACACCCTCCATCACCATCTCTTCTCGTAACATTTAGTAACCGGCGTCCATTCTCTCCTCTCTCGTTCGACTACCAGAACCGCCGCCATCAACCCTAATCGCCGCCTGCCACCATCAACTCCGACAGCCGTCGACCACCGTAGATCTCTCTTCATCGACAGTCGTCGACTGCATCGCCAACACCACCGAACCACCTCTGAAACTTGACCGAGCAGTAATCGCTGCTCTCTCCCTCTCTTCGACCTTCCCCTCCGCCGCCGTTCTTCTTTTCCGGCCGCTGTTCACCATTCCACCGGTAACCGCCTTCTCCCCTTCCTTCTCTCCATCTCGATTTCTCTCCATCTCTGCAGCCTATCACCCCCTGAAACTGACCACCACCGTCACAACAAGTCGTCGTCGGCTGTCCTCTCTCTTCCACTCGATCGTTCACCTTCCGTCGTGGTTCTCCTCTCGAATCCTCCAATAACCGCTGCGGCCGACGACCACAACAGGTTTCACCGCTTGAAACCACCGCTGCTCCTCACTTCCCTCCGCCTCCCTTGTCGTTCGCCCCTGCCAATCGTGTAACCAGCAGTCGCACACCAGTTTTTGACCACGACCGTGTCTGCTTTTCGGCATAAATTTGGGTACAATCATTCCTTAATTTTCTGTTTTGAATTATTTGGTTGTGTTTGGCTCAATGATGCTTATTTGTTTACTTGATAGTTTCGATTTCGTGTGGCTCAATTTCTAGCACTATAACTTGCTCGATTTGGGGGAGGTGCGCCGGAGAATGGTGGGCCGACGACGTGATGGCGCCGGCAAAGAAGAAGGGCCGACGACGTGATGGTGATGGTGGCTAAAGAGATTGATAGATAATTTTTTTTAATATTAAATTAAATTAAATTATTTAAAAATCAGAAAAATAAAAACATAAGTAAAATGACGAAAATGCCCCTCACGTGAGGGGCATGTGATGGACTTAACGGAGCTTAGACTAACGGTGTTAGTGAGAAGGACCACTTTCGTTCACGAAACTCACTTTTAGGGACCAAGAGTGTACTTTCAGCTTTGGAGGGACCAACTCTGAAATCGAGGCATAGTCGAGGGACCGAAACTGTAATTTACTCTATTTTTTTTATAGTGACTGAATTGGAAATGTCCAAAGAGAGACATTTCTCCAAAACTACAAATTATAAAATAAACCTCATTTGAAATAGAGATCCTTAAATATCATTTTAATTGAATTAATTTATGTGTCTTTCAAACTCACTTTGCAAAGAACATGTAATATTTGATATTTTAAGGTTTTTTAAAAGGAATGTTGTATAAGAAATTTAGTTAAATATTATTTGTAATTGGTGATTTTAATGAAATCATGATTTCTTTTTGTATGAGGTTGTTAATTAACCTATTATACGATTTAGGAGATGTGGTATGTATACTCGTGTAAGCTAACAAAAAATCCGAGATTGTTGGATGGTTTTGTATGGTGACTTTCTAAGTCATGGTTCTCTAGCTGGTTAATGGACTAGCTAGATGATGGACTTGCTAGTTGATAGTTCACTAGTGTTCATCTAGGTGGAGGATTGTCACATGTGTTCAAACTATATCTAGTTGATAATTTGACATTAATTAGTATTTATCTTACCTATAACCTCCTTATTTCTAGCAATCATTTTTATTTAATGGGAATTATTCTCAACATTAATATAGAATATGTTACGGTTCTTTAAAAAAAGGAATAATTTGGCCAAAATTGGCACTAAAAAGTTGAGATTATACTGGAGTGAATTTTGTATTACCTAAAAAGAGATTATGTCCAAATTTCACGAACCCTCACGTGATCTTCAGTTTTATCCAAATTTTTAATTACCAAATTTCTCATTTTTCATGCAATTCCCAAACATTTTATGTGTTTATGGGTGATCATTACATGATATTTACAAAATTAAAAATTGCATAAATTTTCTTATTGCATGATCTTTTACATAACTATAATTTGAGTAAAGTATTTTTATTAAAACAAATATCAAATATAATATAATAGGTAATTATGTATATATACTTTGATTCAATTTACATAATGTAGACAAAATTTTATATAGAAATACTATATATCTAGTAAGTCTAAACAATATATTGTTAAAAGTGTCAAAGGTATTAAAAAAGAAAACTATTTTATTTCGGTTAAAATCATTTTTTTAGCTATCTACTGTGTAATTCTCCAAGTAATTTCCTGTTTGTGTCTTCACCAACTAAAAAACCAACAAACTTTCAAAATCAACAAAAAGAATTGGAAAAAAATCTCTTGAAAAAAAACAAAAAAAAAACTTAAATCTCTCAAAATTAACCTTAAAAACTTTGAAAATCACTAAAAACAGTAGAATTAGACTAAAAACACATCGGACAATTTTGCGGTGCCTTAATCTACCTGAAAGACGCCCCCACTAAGAAAAAAATCTTGGATTCACACTAAATATTGCTACATACACATCTACTTACTTCTTAATAAGTTAAATAATATATTAAAAATGTAAAAAGTATATATTAATGTGATATGTATATATATATATATATATATATGTGTGTAGAGAGAGAGAGAGTCGAGTTCAAACGAGAACAATACTCACTACAAAACAGAGGCAGATTTCAGGCGGAAGAATCCGTCGGAAATCCGTCAAAAATAGGGGATTTCGGCAGATACTGGCGTCGGACAAACGGGCGCCGAGACGGACACTTTTCGGCGGATTAAGTTTTCGGCGGATTTGGCCACCGAAAATCCGTCGGAAAAAAACAGGTATAATTAACCAACATTTAATTAACAAGATAATTAAAAAATATATTTTCGGCGGATTTTTCCGTCGGAAATATTTTTTTTTGTTTTTTATATATTTATTTATTTGTAAATTAATAAAAATAAATAATTTCGACGAAATATTTTCGGCAGATTTCAGGCGGAATATTCCGCCGAAAACAATTTTAATTATTTTTTTATTTATTAATTTAGTATTTATTTTTTATTATATATAATTGATTTTCCATATTTATTTTAGTCTGGTTCCAATCCAATCCAAAACATAATGGTTACAATCCAATTCAAAACATATTTTGAATAATTTGGCCTATGGCTAATTTTTTTTTTGGCAAATTCAATGATAACATTGGTGAGCAATAGATTTGCTCTAAAATATCAGCACCATTCAAATAAAAATAAGCATAGTTTCTTTCAAAGCAATGAGTCCATAATAGCATACAAATCATGAAATACATTTGAAACACATTAAAAAATATGACTTATTGTTGTAGGATATTGAACTCCACCAGCATCTCGTGTAGTTTTTGTGCATATATAGGAATGGGGTCTTCATCTTCTATGGCCATTGAAACAATACCAAACAATTTCAGGATTTGTTAAAAAAATTCCAATGGCGGAGGAGGAGGGCGACGACCAATGGCGGAGGAGGAAGGCGACAGCCTTGTGAACAAGAGTGGTGGATGTTGGTGAGGAGAAGGGCGGCGGATGTAACAACCCAATTCCCATATACACAACAAATCACATAATGTAACATAACATTGATATAACAAACGAAACATCATATTACAAGTTCGGTCTCGTAGTCTTTTACAATCAGAAGAAGCCATCCTACTACAAACTTTATACTAAATACATTCATAACATTTAATTATTATAATACAACTGCTAAACATGCCAAAATCTTCACATTGTACTCCTTCACAAAGGCTATCCATCGATTACTCTAATCATTTGCCCTTACTCGATCCACCACCTGGAATACATATTTTTAAAACAAAATGAGGGTTAGACCTGATGGTCTAAGTGAGAAATCCCTGTTAGTTTGAAACCATTTATATAACTTCATTCATATAAATCACGCAACACAATCACATATATCCAATTAAGCTCACATATCATGTACCTTCCCTTCTCATTCCTCCTGGCCATATTAGTTGGTAGCAAGCCAACTAATAATTTACAACGTTGTACAACATCTACAGCCAAACAACGCTATATAGATTCTATAGCCAAACACACCGGTCCTAAGCCCGGCCAACGTATTATAACACATTATAATACTCATGTAAATATAATACCTCAATATATTATAATTCACATATATCGTACATATAAACACGTAATCACCAATTATCACATTCCCAAACCATACGTATATGTATTCCAGTTAAAATACTTTTAAAGTAAAACTCACCTGTTTTGATTATTACACACGCTCGCAAGCTCCTTTCAAAATGGTCTTATCTCTTACCACGACTCCACATAATCTGAAACAATTTAAGGTACATACACCACTTTACTAGCCAAACATATAAAGCCTACTGTTGATCCAAACCCTCAGTGATTTGATAATGACCCTCTCTTATATACTTAGTGAAAATTGTAAGTAAACAATATGTATCAGAGTTTCACTATCGCTGATAAGTACTAAGATCTTACAGTACCGCTGATAGGAACTCTCGCTATTTAAATTAAACATTCAGCGAACACTGTTCATCATTAATGCTCTGAGTCTGTTCAGTCATTATGAAGATCGCTGATAAGTTAGTTGTTTACTTATGATCCCTGAAGACAAGTTTCACGTCAACAAAGGTTCTACGCTGAAGTCGAAGATCAAGCTCAAGAACCAGCGACAAGTCTCCTAATGAACTGATGCGGATCAGCGAAGACTCAGATTTGTCCACTCAACGTGAAGTATCAAGTACAAGACTTCAGTTATCGCTGAACTTTATCATCCGCTGAATAGAAAATGATAATCGCTGAATCAACGAAAGCTGATCATGAAGTCCTCCGTACAAAGTACTTTTGTCTTAACCACCCTTGCACGCCTCCGTACGAAATGTCAGAAAAGAACCTCCGAAAATCTGAAATATTACAACCACTCTGATACTACACTATTCATCAATGACATGCAACCAACCAGCTGATGACACGTGTAAAGTATATACTGACTTGCATTAAATGCATGCAGTATATAAAGAGATGAACTCACTTCATTTGAAGTAACTTGCTAACTCTGGACAAGTTCAAATCTCTTATCTCAGATAGGTTATTATTAGTAATTTCCTTATCTCTCTTAGTGCAAGAAACCTTAGTGTTCCAACTTGTTTAGATTTAGGTTTATCCTTAATCTTGTTTCCGCAACAAGCTGTAAATTGTTAATGATTTATCAATAAACAATTTAGAAAAGTAAATTTTGTGTGTTTGTATTCAACCCCCCCCCCCCCCCCCCCCCCCTTCTACAAACTTGTATAGGCCTTCGGGACCAACAAGTGGTATCAGAGCAGATTTGTTTAATCTCATAAACAAGATCTAATCTAAGATATTTCTCTTCCTTGCTATTATCTGAAAATGGCCACCAATACAAACAAAAATTATATAGACAATGGTTCTCTTGCAAAACCCCCTAGATTTTCCAGAGATAACTTCAACTTATGGAAAAATAGGATGACACTCTTCTTAGAAGGTGTAGACCCTACTATGCCTTACTATATTGAGAATGGTACATTCATCCCTGTAAGATTTGATGCTGCAGTTCCAGGCACTGAGAATAGACCTGCTATTCCAGAAAGGCTGGTACCTAAAGAAATCCATCAATGGACTGACGAAAATAAGAAGAAAGTGGCTATAGATACAAAAGCCAGATCCATACTATCCATGGCTCTTCCTGACGAAGTCTACCATTCCGTCATGAATCTGAAAACATCAAAAGCCATGTGGGACACAATATGTGTTCAGTATGAAGGAACGTCTGAAGTCCAGGACTCAAGAAAGATCAACCTGGTAAGACAATACGAAAGCTTCATTTCTGGTAAGAATGAAACTCTCTCTGAAGTTCACCAACGTTTTAATTGTTTAATTATAGATCTGAAAACTGTTGGTAAGGAATATTCTAACTTTGAAGTGCTGACAAAGTTTCTAGAATGTTTACCTGAAAGCTGGGACAATTATTCCATGTGTCTCAAGCTGTCAAATGATCTAAGATCAATGACCCTTGCTACCTTATATGGCACGTTGCTGAATCATGAGCAATCAAGCCATCTTAAGAAGAATCTTATAAAAGATTCCAAAAGCACCCCTGTTGCTTTAATCTCAGAGGAACTTTCTACTCAGCGACCCTCGGTCACTATCACTGAGTTAGAGAGTAACTCTGAAAGTTCATCAGATTCTGATTTTTCAGATGATAAATCCTTGGCTCTCCTAACCAAAAGGTTCAGGAGATTTGCCAAGAAGAAAATGTTTAGAAAGAACAAACCTCTTTCCATAGCTGACAAGCCTAAATCATCAGTTTTTGTTGATAAGGCTACTGCTACTTGTTTTAACTGCGAAAAGATAGGACATTTTGCTAACGAGTGCAGGTCTAAGAAAGTTTCTAGACCCTCAGCTTTTACAAAGAAATCCTTTGTTCCAAGGAATAAAGATGACAAATACTCAAAGCTGAAAGACAAATATGCGAAGCTGAAAAGCTTTAAGAAGAAAGGCAAAGGCCTGATGGCTGACTATGATTGGGCTGCTTCTGATGAAGAAGCATCATCATCTTATTCTGAAGATGATGAAGCAAATCAATGTCTCATGGCCAAGATTGAAGAAGAGGAAGAAAGCTCAGACATTCCCTCCACTTCAACCTCTGCTATTCAGGTATCACCCTCTTTCTTTACCAATATTGCAAATATTGATGAAGCTGATAGTGTCCGTAAGATCGATCTATTGACTAGATGTTTATACGAAGCCATGAACGGCAAAACTGTGGTTGAAAACCAAAACCTTGATCTCGCTGAAAAGCTTAAAAACTGTCATCTTCAAATAGAAAAGCTTTCTAAAATTGAAGAAGATTTTAAAGATCAAGTATATTTAAATCAGCTAGTCAAAATCGAATGAGCAGAAGCTATCGCTGCATTAGAGGCTGAAAAAGCTACTGTTGAAGGATGGTGTAATTCTTCAACAAAGATCACTGAGATAATTAAGGCTCAGATTCCTCTGAGTGATAAACGTGGTATGGGTTATAAATATGATACTCCAAAACCAACCACTGACCGTTCAATGCTTAAATTTGGAACGTTCGTATCCTCAGTCGCTGACACTTCATCATCTCAGTGCTCCTCGTCCTTTACACCAATCCCTGAGGAAACTCCTACCTCCTCAAAAGGTAAGGAGAAAATGGTTTATTCAAAACCTACCTCTGTCTCTAAAGACAAAGGTAAAGGAATTGTTATTTGTCAAAATCCTCAGAAGGGTACTTTAGTACCAAAGCTGAATGCTTCTAAAGCTTCAGTAACCTACCCCTCTGGATCTAGAAATCAGATCTCTGGATTTATTCAGCGTGGATCTATTCAGCGATCTACTCCTAGACTCAGAGTGGATGTCCTTGGTAAGAAATCTGAAGAACTGAATGTTCGTCCCATTTCTAAAGCCAATAGTTTACTTGGTGCTGGCACTTCTAATTCAAAATTAAAAGCTCGGCATTCAAATGGTCCTAGAACTACTTTTAGCTATAGGAAATGTTATCACTGTGGACTCACTGATCATATTGCTAGTAAGTGCCCCACAGCCACCAAAGCTGAAAAGATAGCTAAGGTGAAGATTGCCCCCAAGGCAAAGAAGACCAACTGATAACTCTATTTTTAGAGTTATTATTTCCATTTATTTTCCACTTTATTTTGTCAATTTTAGCCATTTCACTTCGAAAAACCCACATTCTTATTATAATTCTCGAAAATGAGCAAAAGGAGTGAACCATAGTATTTAATGAACTATTTGGTGGAATTTGGGTGTTTTTCACGTTTTATCCTGCAGTGACCACTGTTGTGCCCACTCCGGGTCCCCACTCTTCGAGCTGATCAAAAAGAAACTATTTGTTGGGATCTAATTTTCTGGAGGAGGAAGGTTCATATGGCAGAGAAATGGCTGGAGAAGTACAAGGTAGTTCTCATTGAAGATAGCATCAAATACACCTCTTTGTACTTGGAGATTGACTTGGAGAAGGGACCATTGGATAAAAGAATTGCACAAGGAGCTGAATTCTGCCACAACTCAGCAGTCTTTACCCATTGGAAGACCCACCTCTTTTGTGTAATACCCAACTCCTTCTCCTAGTATATAAAGGAGCACTTGGGTGCCATTAAATGCATGCTTGGTTATCATCCTTGAATACTTTTAGTCTCAAATTCTCTCAACTACCACATTAGCTTTAGTCTTTTATTTACTGCAGTAACTAGCTTTAATTTTCAGTAATTTACTTTCTTAGTTTAAATTGTAGTTCGTATTACACAGTGCAAGGACGACTTCTCGTTCCCCACTGTGAGCAGTTAATTCAAGTCACTTTCAGTTTTATTATGTGCAAATCTTCATCTTTTGTTTTCTTTACTTCGGAAATGCTAGGCTAAACATCCTTTGGGATGTAGGAAAGAGAAGTACTTGGATTTTATTAAAAATGCTTGAGTAATCTTTATACTTAGAATATTTGTTGTTTTGGTCATTCATTCTCGATATTTACCCAAGGATGCGAACAAGCCGATCACTTGCAAGGATCTAAAGTCTAGTTCTTAACTTAGAAATAAGTAGAACGCAGTGACACGAGCTTGAATGATGCTAGGGGATTCGAAAGAATTCTTATGACACTTACGAAAGTGAGGTCGGCATAGTGAGCTAATCTCTGCCCACTGGAGTAGTAGGCAAGCTAATTTGTGTATTAAAAACACTTAGAGTATTTGTCTCTACACATTCCATCGAGGCCTGAAAAGGTCCATTTAGAGATTACCATTGACAAAACAACAAGTACTAAGAGTATGGGATTTTTATCTAACGGTGTGAGTATTTTGTAACCGGGCTTTTCTAGCGAAAATGCCCACCTCGAATACAAGGATCATTTTTAGGACCGAGTATTTGGTATAAAATCTAGGGAAAATCTAACCTACATTCCTCCTTTTTAACATTTAGTAAATCGTTTCAAGTAGCAATTTTACCAAACCAAACCAAAGTATTATTTTCCTCTCTAGTTGAAACTTGTAAAAGGAGCTCATGAGAACCGTATTGTCTTGATTGTCCAGTCTCTGTGGATTCGATGCTGGTATTTTACCAACTATTACTTGCTGTGACGATCATAGTGGACAGTGTACACTTGCACTTCCCACTGTGGACAGTTTGCAACCCACTGCGATTAAAACACATATTTCGCACGTAACAAGTTTTTGGCGCCGTTGCCGGGGACTGGCGTGATTTTAAATCTCAAGACATTAGTTTTTGTTCGAGCCCGAGTAACTAGTTTTTCTAAGTTGTTCGTATTGTATGCCACGGCGACAACTCGAACATTTGGTTCCAATAGATCTCGAAATAGAAAAAACGTTGCGAAAAACACGAAGAAGCAATAAAACAAATCGACAACCTCCTGTGATCCCCACTGTGAACATGGCTGCAGTACCGCCACCAATAGTGGAGACCACAATCACGATTGCCGATAACAAAGATCGAAAAATACGGGACTATGCTACTTCCGGAGTTGGTGATTTAAGCTCCGGAATTTTGAGACCCAATATTGTTGCAACACATTTTGAACTCAAACCGGTGATGTTTCAAATGATCCAAGCCATGGGTCAATTTGGAGGATCGCCATCTGAGGATCCGCACTCGCACTTAAAATCTTTTTTAGAAATGACCGATTCCTTTCAATTGCAAGGTGTTAGTGATGAGGCATTAAGACTAAGGCTTTTCCCTTTTTCATTAAGGGACAAAGCAAAATCTTGGCTGAACGCACATGCACCTCACTCGATAACCACTTGGCAAGAGCTTGCCGATAGATTTTTGCAAAAATACTTTCCTCCAACAAGGAATGTTAGATTTCGAAATGATATAATTTTATTTAGGCAAGAGGAAGATGAGGCTGTCTCGGATGCATGGGAACGATTTAAAGATTTACTTCGAAAGTGCCCACATCATGGCATCCCACATTGCATCCAATTGGAGACCTTTTACAATGGTCTTTCCAATGCAGCCAAAATCATCTTAGATGCAACAGCCGGTGGAACATTTGCGAGTATGACTTACAACGAAGGATATCAAATCTTAGAAAAAGTGTCCAACAACAATACCGAATGGTCAAATCCGAGAGCACCCATGTCAAAGACCAACACAATAGATTCCGAAGCACTCAAAACCATGAATGCACAATTAGTGGCCTTGACAAAAATCGTTTTAAATCAAAATCGAGGCCAAGTCAATTCCGCAACCCATCTCGCTGATAACTGCTCCCTTTGTGGAGAGGAGCATGTTTTCGACTATTGTCCAGCAAACCCCGAATCTGTTAATGTAATAGGGACCAACCAAAGGAACAACCCTTATTCGCAGACTTATAATCCAGGTTGGAGAAATCATCCGAATTTCTCTTGGTCCGGTAATCAAGGACTCCAACCCCAAGGACCGAGTCATATCCAGCAAAGACCATACAATCCTCCGGGATTTCAGCAACATCACAGTGGGCAATCCCCACATCACAGTGGGCAGTCCCCACAACCATACCAACCACGATCCAACCAACCAGCTGAGGCTCAACAATCGATCGAGTCGATTCTCAAAGGTTTTATGAATCAAACCCAAGCAGCCATTAGGAATATAGAGACCCAAGTAGGACAGCTAGCCGTTGAAGTTAAGAATAGACCACCAGGAACGTTACCGAGTGATACCGAGCAAGCTAGAGTGATAGGAAAAGGACCAGAACATGTCAAGTCCATAACTTTAAGGAGTGGAAAGGATCTGAAAGATATCGTTTTTGAATCTGATGATTCGCCTCAAAAACCCACTGTGAGCACCACAGTGAGCACTCCTCAAGTCACTGTGATCCCCACAGTGGGGACCGACATCCCTGACCTTCCCACTTTTGGACCTGTCCCAAAGACTACTGTTCCAAAGCCAATACCACAGCAAACTCAGATTGACCCACGAAACATTCCATTTCCTCAAAGAATGAAGCCTAAAAATGTCGATGTTCAGTTTAAAAAATTCTTAGACATTTTTAAGCAACTTCACATTAACATACCCTTGGTAGAAGCTCTCGAGCAGATGCCAAGCTATGTTAAATTCTTAAAAGATATTTTGAACAAAAAGAGGAAGTTGGGTGAATTTGAGACTGTGGCTTTGACCGAAGAATGTAGTGCCCTCCTTACTAGCAAGATTCCACCTAAGTTGAAAGACCCGGGTAGTTTCACCATTCCATGCATTATAGGAGGACAAGAAGTAGGTCAAGCACTTTGTGATTTAGGAGCTAGTGTCAACTTGATGCCGCTGTCCATTTTTAACAAGTTAGGTATTGGAGAGGCTAGACCCACAACCGTGACATTACAACTAGCCGACCGGTCCATTGCCTACCCCAAAGGGAAAATAGAAGACGTTCTGGTCCAAGTAGATAAGTTTATCTTCCCTGCTGATTTTCTTGTTTTAGATTATGAGGCCGATAAAGAAATCCCAATCATCTTAGGACGTCCGTTTCTTGCAACCGGACGTACTTTGATCGATGTGCACAAAGGAGAACTCACGATGCGAGTTAATGACCAAGAGGTAACTTTTAATGTTTTCAAGTCTCTCAAATATATAGACACCGAAGACTGTTTTGCCTTAAGTTCGATTTATGAAACCCACAATCTTGGCAATTTGCCCACAGTGGGGAGTACAGTTCCCACAGTGGGGATTGACAGTGAGCACTCTGAATCAGAGAGTAATGACACTTTTAAGGATGAGTGTAACGAAATGGTTGCAGCTTTTGAACCTCTGGACTTCAAAGATAGAGATGTTCAATCCCCTTCAATAGAACAACCTCCCGAGTTAGAGCTTAAACCATTGCCTTCCCATTTAAAGTATGCTTATCTCGCTAAGGATAATAAACTTCCCGTCATTATCTCTTCCAAACTTAGTGAGAAACAAGAACAACTTCTGATTGATTTGTTGATAAAGCATAAGGGAGCAATTGGTTGGACCATAGCGGACATTCGAGGGATTAGCCCCTCTTTATGTCAACATAAGATTAACTTGGAGAGTGACCACCCGGGGAAAGTCCAACCCCAAAGAAGGTTGAACCCCATCATGAAGGAGGTAGTTAAGAAAGAAGTCTTGAAATGGTTAGATGCCGGTATTATCTAACCCATTGCCAGTAGTAGTTGGGTGAGCCCCGTTCAATGTGTCCCTAAAAAGGGAGGAACAACAGTGGTCAGAAATGAAAAGAACGAACTCATTCCAACTAGGACTGTTACGGGATGGAGAATATGCATGGACTATAGGCAACTGAATCTAGCAACAAAGAAAGACCATTTCCCGTTACCTTTTATTGATCAAATGCTTGATAGATTAGCGGGAAAGGAATTTTATTGTTTTCTAGATGGATACTCCGGATATAACCAAATCCAAATCGCACCCGAGGACCAAGAAAAGACCACCTTTACTTGTCCATATGGTACTTTTGCATTCCGGAGAATGCCTTTTGGTTTATGTAATGCTCCCGCTACTTTTCAACGCTGTATGATGGCCATTTTTACTGATATGATAGAAGATACCATAGAAGTTTTTATGGACGATTTTTCTGTGATCGGCACATCATTTGATAACTGTTTGAGGAATCTAGAAAAAAGTTTGGTGAGATGTGAAACCCACGACCTTATTCTAAATTGGGAAAAATGTCATTTCATGGTCGAAGAGGGCATTGTTTTGGGTCATCTTGTGTCGAAAAAGGGTTTGGAAGTTGATAAAGCAAAGCTAGAAGTAATCTCCCAACTTCCCGAGCCCACAACGGTAAAAGGCATTCGCAGTTTTTTAGGTCACGTAGGTTTCTATAGGAGGTTCATAAAAGATTTTTCCAAAATAACTAAACCCCTATGTAACCTGCTGCAACATGAAAGAGAGTTTGTTTTTACCAAAGAATGTAGAAACGCATTTGAAATAATCAAAAATGCCTTAGTTACTGCACCCATAGTGACCACTCCTGACTGGTCACTCCCATTTGAAGTCATGTGTGACGCCAGCGATTGGGCTATAGGTGCAGTACTAGGCCAACGAAAAGATAAGATTTTTCATCCAATATACTATGCAAGCAAGACTTTGATCGAGGCTCAAATCAACTACACTGTAACCGAAAAAGAACTACTTGCAGTAGTTTTTGCTATTGATCGTTTCAGGTCTTACTTAATTGGAACAAAGGTCATAGTACACACCGATCACGCAGCCATCAAATATTTGATCAACAAGGCTGACTCTAAACCGAGGTTGATCAGATGGGTGCTGTTGCTGCAGGAATTTGACCTCCAGATCGTCGACAGAAAAGGAACGAGCAATCAGGTGGCCGATCATCTGTCCAGGCTCGAGAAGACAGTGGGCACTGTTGACCCCACTCCTGACCCCACTCCGGTAAAAGAAACTTTTCCTGATGAACAATTATTATCTGCGCAACATCATAATGAAACTCCTTGGTATGCTGATATTGCAAACTTTTTAGCAAGTGGACTTAAGCCCCACGGGATGAGTGGACAACCATTCAAGAAATTTTTACACGACACACGACAATACGTTTGGGACGATCCCTTCTTGTACAAGATAGGGGCGGACCAAATATTGAGGCGTTGTGTCCATGGGAGTGAACAACATCAAATACTCAATGGTTGTCACACATCCCACTACGGTGGCCACTTCGGTGGAAACCGTACCGCAGCAAAAATTTTACAAAGTGGATTCTTTTGGCCCACTGTTTTTAAAGACTCATTTGAATTCGTGAAAAATTGTGAGCAATGTCAACGTACGGGGAATATATCGCAAAGAAATGAAATGCCTCTTAACAACATTCTAGAGGTCGAACTTTTTGATGTATGGGGGATAGATTTTATGGGACCTTTTCCAAATTCCAACAATAACTTTTACATCTTGGTTGCGGTAGATTATGTTTCAAAATGGGTAGAAGCCATTGCTCAGCTCCCAGATTTTCCTGAGGATATTTGCCCAACCAATGCCAGTGATGACGAGTTTGAAGATGATGATGCGGATCTGTCACCACAAGCCACCCAAACCCCGTGAATGGTTTGTTTTAAAACAATGGTTTCGCTCTTTTGCTCACCAAAAACAATTTTATTTTGTTTGGTTGATCTTTTTGTGCCTATGGCTAGGCATTAACACTTTTTGATGTTTTAACTCTTCAAATATCGATGCATGAAATCCTACCACTGGGTAGGTACTTTTGGGTACTAACGTATTTGTTGTTTGAATGCTTGTTTGATCTGGTTTCCATTTCAAGGTACAACTTTCGGCTTCCGACTTAAAAAGGTCCCTTTTGTAAGTACGAATCTTAACTTGATACCATGAAATGATATAGGCCATTTTTCGCATCCAAACACGATCCTTTTTGTACCCCAAACCACCACCTTTGTTCGTTAATTCAATGTCACAGTGGGGACACTGTGAGATTTAAGTTTGAGGTGGGAACTTCCAGAGTGACTTCCAGTTTGCCCACAGTGGGGACACTGTGAAGTCTAAGTTTGAGGTGGGTAAGCCATACCCACCTCCAAAAAAAATACAAAAACAAAAGAAAATCGGAGTGTCACTAGCAAACTTGATGGTGTGCCTTTCTGGACCATCAAAGTGTTCACTCCCAGAAAAAGATGGTGTGCCCATTCTGGACCATCAGAATACCCACTCTCAAAAAAAAAAAAAAAAATAGCCATACCCAAATAAAGCCTGAAAGTGTACGTGCTTACCCTTGCAAAATACAAAACACCCACTTCTTGAAATAAAAATCTCCAAAGCGAGATTTTCGGTCCATGTTTGGAAATACTTGCCAAAAACCCTTGGGAAAATATTCAAAGCCATAAACCCGTCGAACCCAAGAAAGCCCTATTGATTAATGGAAAACAAGGGAAAGATTTCGTAAAACACAAAAGTGAAATTTTCAAGTTTGGAACCAAAGGAAGTATCGAAGGAAGGAGATCAACGCCCATTCAAGTCAAGAAGTATGTAAGTCCCTAAAAGTTCTAGTGCATTTTGTTTATTTTATTTCTTTCTTTTTATTACTTGGGGACAAGTAATGGTTTAAGTTTGAGGTTGTGATAACTCTATTTTTAGAGTTATTATTTCCATTTATTTTCCACTTTATTTTGTCAATTTTAGCCATTTCACTTCGAAAAACCCACATTCTTATTATAATTCTCGAAAATGAGCAAAAGGAGTGAACCATAGTATTTAATGAACTATTTGGTGGAATTTGGGTGTTTTTCACGTTTTATCCTGCAGTGACCACTGTTGTGCCCACTCCGGGTCCCCACTCTTCGAGCTGATCAAAAAGAAACTATTTGTTGGGATCTAATTTTCTGGAGGAGGAAGGTTCATATGGCAGAGAAATGGCTGGAGAAGTACAAGGTAGTTCTCATTGAAGATAGCATCAAGTACACCTCTTTGTACTTGGAGATTGACTTGGAGAAGGGACCATTGGATAAAAGAATTGCACAAGGAGCTGAATTCTGCCACAACTCAGCAGTCTTTACCCATTGGAAGACCCACCTCTTTTGTGTAATACCCAACTCCTTCTCCTAGTATATAAAGGAGCACTTGGGTGCCATTAAATGCATGCTTGGTTATCATCCTTGAATACTTTTAGTCTCAAATTCTCTCAACTACCACAATAGCTTTAGTCTTTTATTTACTGCAGTAACTAGCTTTAATTTTCAGTAATTTACTTTCTTAGTTTAAATTGTAGTTCGTATTACACAGTGCAGGGACGACTTCTCGTTCCCCACTGTGAGCAGTTAATTCAAGTCACTTTCAGTTTTATTATGTGCAAATCTTCATCTTTTGTTTTCTTTACTTCGGAAATGCTAGGCTAAACATCCTTTGGGATGTAGGAAAGAGAAGTACTTGGATTTTATTAAAAATGCTTGAGTAATCTTTATACTTAGAATATTTGTTGTTTTGGTCATTCATTCTCGATATTTACCCAAGGATGCGAACAAGCCGATCACTTGCAAGGATCTAAAGTCTAGTTCTTAACTTAGAAATAAGTAGAACGCAGTGACACGAGCTTGAATGATGCTAGGGGATTCGAAAGAATTCTTATGACACTTACGAAAGTGAGGTCGGCATAGTGAGCTAATCTCTGCCCACTGGAGTAGTAGGCAAGCTAATTTGTGTATTAAAAACACTTAGAGTATTTGTCTCTACACATTCCATCGAGGCCTGAAAAGGTCCATTTAGAGATTACCATTGACAAAACAACAAGTACTAAGAGTATGGGATTTTTATCTAACGGTGTGAGTATTTTGTAACCGGGCTTTTCTAGCGAAAATGCCCACCTCGAATACAAGGATCATTTTTAGGACCGAGTATTTGGTATAAAATCTAGGGAAAATCTAACCTACATTCCTCCTTTTTAACATTTAGTAAATCGTTTCAAGTAGCTATTTTACCAAACCAAACCAAAGTATTATTTTCCTCTCTAGTTGAAACTTGTAAAAGGAGCTCATGAGAACCGTATTGTCTTGATTGTCCAGTCTCTGTGGATTCGATTCTGGTATTTTACCAACTATTACTTGCTGTGACGATCATAGTGGACAGTGTACACTTGCACTTCCCACTGTGGACAGTTTGCAACCCACTGCGATTAAAACACATATTTCGCACGTAACACCAACCCTGGTGAAAATCAGGTCAAGGTGAATTCTACCACTGAGGTTAAGAAATTAACCAAAGTGAAGAAAGACAAAGCTGAATCTTCAAATGCTGCGAAGACTGCTGAACCTTCCATTCCAACTACTTCCACTGACAAACGTGTATACATGGTTAAGTGGGTACCTAAGAAAAACTAATCTTCCTTTGTATTGCAGGTTAAGAAGGGTATCTGGTATCTCGATAGCGGATGCTCTAGACACATGACTGGTAAGAAAAGCCTGCTCGCTGAATACAAGGAAGAGAAAGGTCCCTCTGTGACTTTTGGTGGAAATGGAAAAGGACATACCCGAGGGTATGGTGTACTTTAAAATGGTACAACCTCCTTCAGAAGAGTTGCATATGTTGAAGGGCTGAAGCATAATCTTCTAAGCATCAGTCAGCTTTGCGACATGGATAACAAAGTAATTTTTACTAAGGAATCCTGCTTTGTTTCTGACAAAAAGGAGAAGATAGCTCTCAGCGGTTATCGTTTGGAAATTGTTTATGTAATAAACATGGACTCAACAACCACTGAGAACTCCTGTTTCTTCTCAAAGGCATCTTCTGATGTCAACTGGCTATGGCACAAGAGGCTCTCGCATCTAAATTTCAAGACACTGAATACTCTTTCCTCCAAAGAGTTAGTCACTGGTCTACCTCAACATTCATACGCCAAAGAGTCATTATGTTCAGCGTGTGAAAAAGGGAAGCAGACCAAGGCAAGCTTCAAGTCAAAGCAAGTCTCCTCAGTGTCATCTCCTCTACAACTACTCCATATGGATTTGTTTGGCCCTGTTAACAAACAATCCATCGCTGGAAAGAAATATACGCTGGTCATAGTTGATGAATTCTCTCGCTTCACTTGGGTAATGTTTCTCCGTTCTAAGAGTGACACCCCTGAAGAACTCATCACCTTTGTTCGGAAGATGGAAACTCTGAACAATATGACTGTTCGCTCAATAAGGAGTGATCATGGAACTGAATTCAAAAACAGTTCTCTTGATTCCTTCTTTGAGAGTAAGGGTATTTCTCACAACTTTTCGTCAGTGAGAACACCGCAACAAAATGGAGTCGCTGAAAGAAGAAATAGAACAATTATTGAAGTTGCACGTTCAATGCTCAGCGATTCTCATCTGCCTACTCAGTTTTGGGCAGAAGCTGTCAACACTGCTTGTTTTACGCAAAAACAGGTCGCTGATAGTTAAAAGATTCAAAAAGACAGCCTATGAACTCTTTCATGGGAGAAAGCCTTCAATCAGCTTTCTTCACATCTTTGGATGTCAGTGTTTCATACTGAACAACAGAGATGCCCTTGGAAAGTTTGATCCTAAGGCTGATGATGGAATCTTTCTTGGATACTCCTCAGTTTCCAAAGCCTTCAGAGTCTTCAATCGAAGAAGACAAACTGTAGAAAAAACTATTCACGTCACGTTTGACGAATCCCGTTCAGCGAACTCTAAACCGAACGCTGATATAGAAGAACTGAATCAATGGATGTTTTCTCATCTTGGTGATTCATAAGATATTCCCACTCCTCATGCTCACACCGTAGAAAATGATGGTCCTACTATCATTCCAGATATGCAGAATAGTGAAGCTGAAACATCTTGGGTCTCAGCTGTTCCTATAAACACTATACCTGCAGTTGATCCAAATGTCTCAGACATTCCATCTATTTCTCAGCAATCAGTGAATGAAGTGACAAATGCAAACATTCCTCTCTTAGCTGATAATCCAGAAGTAGCTGAAGCCTCATCTTCAGTTTCTCCAGTTCAGACTGAGTCAGCGACGTATGCTCCGGCTCAGCGATGGACTGTAAATCACCCAATCGATCAAATTCTTGGTGATCCAAACGCTGGTATTCAGACTCGTAGAAGTGCAGGTAATATTTGTTTATTTGTTAACTTTATTTATCTAACTGAACCAAAGAAAATAGATGATGCCCTCAGAGATCCAAACTGGGTCAGCGTTATGCAAGAAGAGCTGGCTGAATTTGAAAGAAACAAAGTTTGGAAACTTGTTCGAAGACCAACTGACAAAACTGTGATAGGCACTAAATGGGTCTATCGAAACAAGTTGGACGAACATGGTACTGTAACTCGCAACAAAGCTCGTCTTGTTGCTTAGGGATACAGACAAGAGGAAGGCATAGATTATGACGAAACATTTGCTCCAGTAGCAAGACTTGAATCTATTCGTCTTTTCTTAGCATATGCTGTACACAAAAACTTCACTGTACATCAGATGGATGTTAAGTCAGCGTTTCTGAATGGAAAGCTGAATGAAGAAGTTTATGTGGAACAACCTCCAGGATTCTCAGATCCTAAGCGTCCAGGTTATGTTTATAAACTGGACAAGGCACTTTATGGCTTAAAGCAAGCTCCACGTGCATGGTATGACACTCTTTCCACTTATCTCCATATTGAAAAATTTGAGCGAGGTAAGATTGACAAAACTCTATTTTTTAGAAAAGTGAAAGGTCATATCATTCTAGTTCAAATATATGTTGATGACATTATATTTGGTGTTACTAACCCTGAAATTTGTACTCGTTTCGCTGATAGAATGAAAGATGAGTATAAAATGAGCATGATGGGTGAACTAACATATTTCCTTGGTCTTCAGATTAAGCAAACTGAAAAAGGAACTTTCATTCATCAAGGAAAATATGTTAAAGATATGCTGAAGAAATTCGACTTAACTGAAAGTTCAGCTATGAAAACCCCTATGGCACCACCGCTGACACTTGATAAGGACACAAAGGGTGTTCCTGTCAATGTCACGCTGTACCGTGGGATGATCGGATCACTATTGTATCTTACAGCTAGCCGACCCGATATTATGTTTGCAACATGCTTGTGTGCACGATATCAAGCTGAACCTAAGATATGTCATATGAAAGCTGTAAAGCGAATATTTCGATATCTTAAGGGTACAGCGAATCTAGGCCTTTGGTATCCCAAAGACTCAGGATTCGATCTAACCGCCTATTCAGACAGTGATTTTGCAGGTTGCAAAATGGATAGGAAAAGCACCACAGGAGGATGTCAGCTCCTGGGTGGAAAGCTGGTAAGTTGGACAAGTAAGAAGCAAAACTCAGTGTCCACTTCCACAGCTGAAGCTGAATATGTAGCCGCTGGAAGTTGTTGTTCTCAAGTCTTGTGGATGAGAAATCAGCTACTAGACTATGATCTTCAGCTCTCCAAAATTCCAATCTATTGCGACAGCACAAGTGCCATCGCTATAGCAAACAATCCAGTGCTACACTCAAAGACAAAACACATAGAAATCAGATATCATTTTATCAGAGATCATGTGATGAATGGTGATATAGAACTTCATTTTATTCCAACTGATTATCAGTTAGCTGATCTATTTACCAAACCTCTTGATGAGACAAGATTCAACTTTCTCATCAGCGAGCTTGGAATGCTGAACTTTGAAGGATAAAACCTTCAGCAGTTCACATTGATCAGCGATAGAATAAAATCAACTTATATAATCCATTTCATCATCTTCTATCTGAATAAACTTGATTCGCTGATATCAAGGTATGTTTTCTCTCTCTGACATATCGCATGTAAATGCAAGATTTCAAAATAAATTGCATCGCTGAATATCTCTTCCTTAACAGCGACTTTTTGAAATTTCTTAAAACCTTCACTGATATTTCTATTCAGTGCTTCATATATTCAAAGAGTCCCTGAGTTTTTCAAAACCTCAGAGACAACCAAGAATATGAAAGGACAGTTGTGACGTCATTGCAACGGATAAACCCCGGCACGATTTCTTTCTGACACACGTTTGCACGTTTCGTTCAAACTTCCAATCAAATGCAAACACGTGTCCGTGTCATGATGAAAACCTTTTCCCGCTCAAGGTTTTCTCTCTCTAAAATCTCTATATAAACAACTCTTGGTTTATATTTTATCTTTTACGCGATCAAATCTTCCTCCGCAAGAAAAGAATTACTGTTGCATTTGTGCTCTCAAATCTTCAAAGAACTGTTCATCATCTTCTTCATCAAACATCAAGGTTAATATGTTCTTATTTATTACCAAATGCTTAACTTGTTTCTGATCTTATCATTGTTTTAAACAAGATCAAACAAAAGAACTTCTTAAAAATAAAATCATTTCTTTCATGGTTTTATGAACACAACCATTTCATGGTTGTTCTTCAAGTTTTAAATCTTAATCTTAAACTTGTTCTTCATTCGTATCCAGTTTTTTTTTGAAACTGGAATACAAGACTTTATGGGTTTTACATTTCGTTTCAAATCATGAAAAACCCTAATCTTCATTAAGACATTTATGTCTGAATGAAATGGACAAAATTCGAAACATCTTAATGGAAATTTCTTTCCACATTAAGATAATTCTTATTTGTTAACATCTTTGGTTGAACTGATAATACAGAGAAATGCAACTTCAAAGATCAATGTTACCGCTGAGAACATCTCCGCTGACTCTGAGGAAGTGGAAATCATCAAAGCCCCTCAGGTTAAGTTCAAGCTGGATCAACTAGATTGGACCAAGGTCAACAACCTCTCTGCGCTTCTCGAGTTTCCTCCTCGAAAGCAAGTCACACATCTGAATGATGCTGTGAATTTCCTGAAAAACTGCTGCATTTCAACAGCCCTGACCATTACACCTCATGCAAGTCAGCTACTACTATCCCAGGTCTGGTACTCTGCCAGACACTCTCAGCTACCATCCGCCAAAGATCCCTCCAAAACTATTGATTGCATACTCAGCGATACTGAGTATGGCAAAATAAAGATAACCCCCGCAATCATTCGAAAAGCCCTGAACTTTCCCAATGCTACCAAAGAAAAACCGTTTGTTCCATTCCCTGACCATAAGAAGCATGCTGACAGAGAAGAAATCATTGCTTTCCTCGACGCAATGGGTTACATTTGGGAAACTGGAAGGGACAAGAAGCCCGAGAAGAAGCTGACGCTGATAAAGAAGTCCAAAATGCCCAGCGAGATGAATTTCATCTTCGCACACCTGATCAGCTGCATGACAGCGAAGACCGGCTCCTCTGATCAAGCCGCTCAACCTCAGCAGGCTATGGGATACGCACTGCTGAAAGGTCTACATATTGACTGGGCATCTATCATTTATGATGACCTAGTACAAAGAGTAGATTCTGCTGCTGACAGACCTACATGGGTTCCCTACCCCCGTTTCATCAGCGCCATCTTCCAATATGGCCTGAAGGACAGCTATCCTCAAGAGGGTGACCTGAAACTTTCTCAGGTTGGCCCTAAGGTGCTCGATTTCAAACCTGTCGACAATGAGGTACGTCTCTCTACCCTTCTCTCTCTTCTTAACCCTAATTCTTCGACTTCTGTGGCTCCTTCAGCGACAATACCCATCGCTGATTCCCCGGCCACACAAGCATCTCCTTCTAAGAAAAGGAAACACTCTACAACCCAACTTGGTTCCAAAAGGATCAAGAAAACCAAGGAGCAACCCCAGCAATCCCATGCTGAAGACTCCTCAGCTCATTCTGAAGAGCTGAAGGAAAGTTCCGTGGTACGCTCTGCCACACCCGTGCAAGCCATCCCTTCAATCCAACCTTCAGCGTCTCCAAACGCTGAGGTTAGAAACTTGGAACCTACCCAACCTCCCTCAGTCTCTCAAAAGACTGATGAAGTGATTCTCAGCGATTCCAACGCTGAACTCAGAACCCGAACCCCATTCTTATCCTTCGCTTCTCCCTCCACTCGCTTGGACACTCCTCCAAAGATCACTGGAGATGCCATCATTCCAGAACCCACAGCTGAAGCTTCTCAAAGAATGATGAAGAAAGGACCTGCAGAGATCACCATACCTCACCGTACTTTCGAAGAGGATATGGAACATTTTTCAGGAACTTGCAACTTTGACGAGTTCATCAATCCTCCTGCAGGTACAAATAAAATCCTATACACTGTAACTAAACCTGAAACTTCTGAGCTTTCCTTTGTTCACAAGTACTTATCTGTTACAGGTCCTAATTTGGGAGACATCAACGCCTCTCTGAAGTCCGTAGAAACCAAGCTGACAGATCTCACCACTACTCTTTCCAACAACTCTTCAGCTGTAACAAACGCTGGAGAGAATTTGACAAAGCTGACAACGGTGGTGGAAAAGAAAGCTTCCACAGACGACATCAAGATTATTGATAAGACTCTCAGCGATTTCGCCAAAGTGCTCGCTGACATCTACACTGACTACACCTCACTCAAAAACTCCGTTTCCTCCATATCTGGCGAAGTCACAACGCTGAAGACATCGGTTGGAGCCTTAGAGGGTGATATGTCAGCTGTAAAGACTGACTTAGGCTCTGTAAAGACCGACGTTGGTGAGATGAAAACGATGATCCAGCAGCTACTCAACAAGGCAAATACTCCAGCTCCTGAACCGACCCCTGCCCCTGCATTGGAAACTTTCACAGCGACGGATCGCAAAGAGCTGGAATAGATCAATCCTGCTATAACTGGCCTAGAAGTCAGATTAGCAAAGATTGAAAGTTGTGTGGGTATCTCTGGCCAAGAAGACAGAGAGCCTCCCACAGCTGAAGAGTCTAACCATTCCACCCCCAGTCATCATGAGAAAGGGGGGGAGAAGAGCGCTAAACATACCGATGAGAAGAGCGTTGAGGATCTTGAAAAGAGCGTTGAAGACCTTTCCCATGATGAATCTATCAGGGGAGAGAAGAATGAAGATCTTATCGCTGGACCTCAGGGAGATGAAAACCCTGAGGGAACCGAGAAGCTCGCCTCTGTATCTGAGGGGGAGCAACTCGAAGAAGACGCTGAAGAATCCGAAGCAGAAGATGATGAAGACATCGACATCCCTGATAATGAACCATCCTCATCTCCAAGGAATGATGATGATGATGACGAAGATGACGATGACTTCTTTATCGTCAAACCTGCCCCAAGGATTAAAGCTCTTAAGGGAATTTCAATAAATAAACCAACAGGGGAGCGGACAAAGACAAAGCCCTCAACCTCTGGCACTGAGAAAGGCAAAGGCAAAAGCATCACTGAAGATGACAATCTGACGATCTTGCTTGAAAAGCCGATTTGTCAGGTACACTAAACATCTCTCACTCCATCCCTCCTCTATAAGTTCTACTACCCTAGCCTACACCTGAACATATTTCTCTTTCTCTTTCTACCCAAGTTCTTCTACCCATGTTCTTATTTGTAAGATCGTTGTGTTTCAGCTAGTCCTCTCCCCTGTTTGAGGATGTCGCTGAAGGGTCTACTACTGCGACTTCACAAATAAAGCCAGCTGCTGCTGATGAAATAATCCCAGTCTTAGATTTGATCTCTGAGACTGATGAACCAGAAGAACAACCTCTCTCGCACAGAAACAGACCTTCCTCAGCTCCTCAAAAGCTGAGTGAAGAGGATCAAAAGAGAAGAGAGGAAATAATAAAGCGATTCGAGGATCAGCGAATCATTCTGAGGCATGATCAACTTCCTTCAGTTCCTCCAAAGTTCAAAATCTCCAAAGCTGAATACAAGGAACACCTCAGGGCTGAACGCCTAATCGCTGAAAGAAAGGAAGCTGAAGAGAAAGACAGAGAATACGCCATCAAGCTTACTCAAGAATCTGTCAAAGACCCCAAGCTGAAACGTGTTCCCATTCAAATCCAACGAAAGCTTTGGGAAGAAGCCCAGAAGATCGTGGAAAAGAAAACTGAAGTTTCTCAGACCACCCTGATCTGGTGTAAAGAGAAAATTCACTTCAGATATCGTCCAGCGAAGATCAACAAGGTATTCATCTCTGGAAGAACCTCTATTGGAGTACCTATTGTTGACATCAAACTTTTCAGAGAAGATGGCCAATCTGAAGCCTTTCGCGCTGACAGTGTAAAAAGGTATGGTCTCTCTGAATGGCTGGAGATGAGGTTAGCTATCCATTCGTCACAATCTAAGTACAAGGATCATTTCGAAAAGCTGATAAACAGACAGATCGACTTGATATCTTCTTGTGTGGACATTCCTCCTCTTCCTGATCTTAAGCTGAAAAGAAAAAGGGCCTCTCCAAAGAAGAAACGTCAAGATTCAAACTCAGGTCCTGTCATACGAAATGAAACTGGAATTGGTTTCTCTCGCGCTGAAGTGCTTGGTCCTGACCCTGGTCTATCTGCCCTTGACATTTCTTTGCCACCATGTGAACTTTTCGTCCCTGGTAAAGTCATCAGTAATCCTTATGGAATATTCTTTCTCGACTACGACGGACGTAAATGTTTTCAACGGATCGCTGAGCTTCCAATCACTCCAATCGAACAGCTCAAAGATCTCATCTACTGGTGTGACTTCAGAAAAGACATTCAGGCACGACACCTAAAACCCTTGATCTTTGAAGAAGCGTTGAACAAAAGAAAACAAGGCGTAACGGTTCCTGACTGGATGATTCCCACTGAAAAGACGACCCTTGATGAACTTCTCATTAAGGAAGAACCTTTTGAAAACTGATATGATCTCCTTTTTCTCTATTGTATCAGTTATCCTTCTGTACTTGTAAATTATTTCGCTTGTACTTGTAATCTTTCTGTTCTTCATTGTAACCTGATTCAATATTTTAAAGAAAGATTTCAGCGAATGTACTTTACTCCATAAGTACTGAAAAGATCCCAGAAAACAGTAAAAGGGACAAATATTTTATGAGTTCTTTTTATCCTTATGTTTTCATTAAATAGCAATTTTCTTTGTTGTTATGTCATAATCAAATAGGGGGAGATTGTTGATCCAAACCCTCAGTGATTTGATAATGACCCTCTCTTATATACTTAGTGAAAATTGTAAGTAAACAATATGTATCAGAGTTTCACTATCGCTGATAAGTACTAAGATCTTACAGTACCGCTGATAGGAACTCTCGCTCTTTAAATTAAACATTCAGCGAACACTGTTCATCATTAATGCTATGAGTCTGTTCAGTCATTATGATGATCGCTGATAAGTTAGTTGTTTACTTATGATCCCTGAAGACAAGTTTCACGTCAACAAAGGTTCTACGCTGAAGTCGAAGATCAAGCTCAAGAACCAGCGACAAGTCTCCTAATGAACTGATGCGGATCAGCGAAGACTCAGTTTTGTCCACTCAACGTGAAGTGTCAAGTACAAGACTTCAGCTATCGCTGAACTTTATCATTCGCTGAATAGTAAATGATAATCTCTGAATCAACGAAAGCTGATCATGAAGTCCTCCGTACAAAGTACTTTTGTCTTAACCACCCTTGCACGCCTCCGTACGAAATGTCAGAAAAGAACCTCCGAAAATCTGAAATCGTACAACCACTCTGATACTACACTATTCATCCATATGGCTACTAAGGTTGTCATCAAAAGTCAATGACATACAACCAACCAGCTTATGACACGTGTAAAGTATATACTGACTTGCATTAAATGCATGCAGTATATAAAGAGATGAACTCACTTCATTTGAAGTAACTTGCTAACTCTGGACAAGTTCAAATCTCTTATCTCAGATAGGTTATTATTAGTAATTTCCTTATCTCTCTTAGTGCAAGAAACCTTAGTGTTCCAACTTGTTTAGATTTAGGTTTATCCTTAATCTTGTTTCCGCAACAAGCTGTAAATTGTTAATGATTTATCAATAAACAATTTAGAAAAGTAAATTTTGTGTGTTTGTATTCAACCCCCCCCCCCCTTCTACAAACTTGTATAGGACTTCGGGACCAACACCTACCAATTCCTGTTCTCAACTGTATCACTAAACTTAACAACTACCGGGACTACACAGAGTACTGGGACTTCTCAGTACCGGGACTCCTTGGTACCGGGAGTCTCGATCACCGGGATTTAATAATATCGGGAGTTCACGTTACCGGGAGTTTACTATACCGGGACTCCACACTACCGGGACTCTACACTACCGGGACTTCACCGGGAGTCGACTATACCGGGATTTCACCGGGAGTCTTCAAGAACACAGTCGGTTCCATTTTACCCATATTCAACTTAAACCTATATAACTTCAAATTAAACATTCTAATCCGATAGAAGTCTAATACTACTGATTATAAACACAAATTGTAAAGGAACTTACCTCCAAATCGATTTCAGCCCAATCACTTGAAGCCCTAACCGTACGTTTTCTTCCGCTGCTTCCTTTTCTCTCAAAACGCACATACACACTTTTTGAATAAGGAAAGTGGTAATCTGATACTTAAGATATTTAAGTATAATTTTTCACTTTTGGCTGAAACTATATGATAAGTACCAAAACACCCTTAAACTTATGACTTATTTCAAACTTACCCCAAACATCCAAATCTTAAAATTAAATAAACTTAACGGAATAGAGTTTAACTAATGGATTTACCTGGTTATTACATCATCTCCCCCTTAAAAAGAATTTCGTCTCGGAATTCAGTTAGGTGAAAAGATTAGGGTATTTGGCTCTCATTTCCGTCTCTAATTCCCACGTAGCATCTTGACCTCTATGATGCCTCCACTGAACTTTCACTTGCCCGATCTCCTTATTCCGCAACACTTTAACTTTATGATCAACTATAGCTTCCGGCTCTTCCACATAATTCAGTCTTTCATCGACTTGTATCTCTGGTAGGGAGACTGCCTGATCTTGAGTAACCAGACACTTTCAGAAGTTTGATACGTGAAATGCATTATGGATCCTGTTCAATTCTGGCGGAAGATCTAATCGGTAAGCTACTTCACCGATCCTTTCTGTAATTGCAAACGGTCCGATATACCTTGGGCTAAGTTTACATTGTCGTCCAAATCGGATGAATCCTTTCCACGGTGAAACCTTTAACATTACGTAATCCCCAACTTGAAATTCCAATGGCTTTCGGCGTTGGTCAGCGTAGCTTTTCTGTCTGTCTTGAGCTACTTTCAATCGTTCACGAATCTGAGTAACCTTATCGGCAGTTAATTAAACTATTTCCGGCCCCGCTAACTGTTTCTCTCCCACTTCGTTCCAACATAGAGGCGTTCGGCATTTCCTACCATACAGTACTTCGAACGGTGCCGCTTGTATGCTGGAATGATAACTGTTGTTGTAAGCGAATTCGATCAACGGTAAATGCTTATCCCACGATCCCCCAAAATCAACAATGCAAGCCCGGAGTATATCTTCTAAAGTCTGAATCGTTCGTTCACTCTGACCATCTGTTTGGGGATGATACGTCGTACTTAACTTTATCTGTGTCCCCATTTCCCTTTGAAAACTTCTCCAAAATCTTGAAGTAAAACGACTATCACGATCAGAAATGATAGAGATTGGAACTCCATGTCGAGTTACTATTTCGTCAATGTACAACTTAGCTAATCGCTCCATCGAATCGGTTTCCTTTATCGGTAGAAAGTGTGCAGACTTTGTCAATCTGTCGACGATCACCCAAATAGAATCAAATCCCTTCGGAGTCCTTGGTAGCTTCGTGATGAAATATGTGGTAATCTGCTCCCACTTCCACATAGGTATTTCTAGCCGTTGTAGTTGACCAAACGGCTTTTAGTGTTCGATCTTTATTTTCTTACAAGTATCACATCTTTCCACATACTGAGCAATCCCTCTTTTTATCCTCGGCCACCAATAGAATTGCTTTAGGTCTTTATACATCTTGTTCGTACCTGGGTGAATAGAGAAACGGGATTGATGAGCTTCTTGTAAAACACGATCACGTAACCCACCCAAACGAGGTACCCACACTCTGTTTCCCAGACACAATAACCCACGGTCATCTTTTACTAGCAATGCTGACATCCCCGCTAACCGTTCTGATTTCAGATATTCATCCTGATAAAGCCTCCACTTGACACTTCTGCAATTCGTCAAATATGTTGGGTAGGAGTTCAGTTCGTAGCGAAATAACTTTTATTGTTCCACCCCTTTCTTGACGACTCAATGCATCAGCTACCACATTTGCCTTTCCCGAATGATAAAGGATTTCACAATCGTAATCATTCAGCAATTCTAGCCATCTTCTTTGTCACATATTTAGTTCCTTCTGGTCAAAGAGATGTTGGAGACTCTTATGATCGGTATAAATCTGACATTTGGAACCATACAGATAATGTCTCCAAATCTTTAACGCGAAGACGACTGCTGCAAGCTCCATGCCGTGCGTAGGATACTGTCTTTCATGATCCTTTAATTGACGAGAAGCATAAGCAATAACTTTCCCACGCTGCATAAGTACACATCCCAATCCCAGTTTGGACGCATCACTATAAACAAAAAAGTCTTCCGAACCTTCAGGTAGTGATAGAATCGGTGCGCTGCACAATTTCTCTTTCAATATCCGGAATGCCTCGTCTTGTTCTGCTTTCCATTCAAACTTCAGGTTCTTCCGGGTCAGCTTAGTCAAAGGCGTTGCGATACGAGAGAAGTCTTTTATAAACTTCCGGTAGTAGCCGGCTAAACCCAGAAAACTACGTACTTCGGTTGCTGTCTTCGGCGGTTCCCACTTTTCAACTGCTTCCACTTTCATCGGGTCAACTTGTATCCTTTTTCTGAAACTACATGCCCCAGAAACTGAACTTCTTGTAACCAAAATTCACATTTCGAGAATTTAGCGTACAACTTCTCCTTCTTTAATAGCTCCAGGATCAAACAAAGATGTTGCACGTGCTCTTCCTTGGATCGGGAATAGATAAGGATATCATCGATAAATACAATAACAAATTTATCGAGATACGGCTTACATACCCGATTCATTAAATCCATAAAGGCAGCTGGAGCGTTCGTCAGTCCGAACGGCATTACTAAGAATTCGTGATGACCATATCTTGTTCGAAAGGCTGTCTTTAGGACGTCTTCTTCTTTAACTTTCAACTGGTGATAACCGGATCTTAGATCAATCTTGGAGAAATAGCAAGCTCCAACTAACTGATCGAAGAGGTCATCAATTCGGGGTAACGGATACTTGTTCTTGATCGTGCGCTTATTCAATTCTCGGTAGTCGATACACATTCTCATCGAACCATCCTTCTTCTTCACAAATAACACTGGTGCTCCCCACGACGAAGAACTAGGTCTGATGAAGCCCTTATCGGATAGGTCTTGTAGTTGTGCCATCATCTCTTTCATCTCTGGGGGTGCCAGACGATAGGGTGCACGGGCTACAGGAGTGGCTCCATGAATCAAGTCTATACCGAACTCTACTTGTCTAACGGGCGGAAGACTATTCAAGTCTTCGGGGAATACTTCAGGGAATTCACTAACAATAGGAATATCTTCCATCCTATTCCTTTCTGGCTTGATATCTATCACATAAACCAAGTAACTCTGACAACCCTTATTAACACACTTACGTGCTTTTACTATCGATATAAGGCAAGATTGATGATTCCTACGATCACCATAAATCACTACTGGTCTTTTATCAGGTAATACAACATTTATTAACTTCTTATCACAAACTATGTTAGCCTGATTTTCAGCTAACCAATCCATCCCAACTACTACATCAAACTCTATCAAAGTTATTGGAAACAATTGTATCGGTACTCCACACCCCTCTATATTTATCACACAGCCATCAAATACTTCTCTAACCGACACTTGATTATCATTTGCAGTATCTACTAATAGAGCATGTTCTAGCATTTTAGGTTTCAAACACAGGCAAGCAGCAAATGCAGGAGACACAAACGATCGGTTTGCATCGGAATCAAATAACACCTTAGCACGTGTAGAGTTTATTAAAAATGTACCTGTGACCACATCCGGAGTTTCCTCCGCTTCTTTCTCAGTCATTTGAAATGCGCGACCCCTGGTTACTGGCGGTTCCAGTCTTGGTATTACTGGTTTAACAATCTCTGGCCTGCCCGATGACCCACCTTGTTGTATCATCCCCCGCGGACAGTTCGACTGGAGATGATCCGGAGAATTGCATAAGAAACATAACCGCATTACCTTACAATCTTTGATGATGTGTCCGGTCTTCCCACACTTATAACACGCTCGTAAATCACTTTGGCAATTTCCTTGGTGGACACGGTTGCACTTCTGACATGTTCTTTCCGCTGGTCGAAATAGCGGACGGTTATCATACCTCTGAAACCGGGACTTCTTCGGATCGTATTGTGGTCCTTCCCACTTTCTCTTCCCGATACTTTTATCGCCAGCATCTCTTCTAATATCTCGTTCAACATTCTCCGCGGCATTAACTGCAGCCGAGAAGGTATCGGGTCCTTTTGCAGTCACTAGCCTTCTGACTTCTGAGTTCAGCCCAAAGATAAACCTTTCCGTCTTCATCGTCTCTGTAGCAACATAGTATTCTGCGAACCAATTCCCATATACACAACAAATCACATAATGTAACATAACATTGATATAACAAACGAAACATCGTATTACAAGTTCGGTCCCGTAGTCTTTTACAATCAGAAGAAGCCATCCTACTACAAACTTTATACTAAATACATTCATAACATTTAATTATTATAATACAACTGCTAAACATGCCAAAATCTTCACATTGTACTCCTTCACAAAGGCTATCCATCGATTACTCTAATCATTTGCCCTTACTCGATCCACCACCTGGAATACATATTTTTAAAACAAAATGAGGGTTAGACCTGATGGTCTAAGTGAGAAATCCCTGTTAGTTTGAAACCATTTATATAACTTCATTCATATAAATCACGCAACACAATCACATATATCCAATTAAGCTCACATATCATGTACCTTCCCTTCTCATTCCTCCTGGCCATATTAGTTGGTAGCAAGCCAACTAATAATTTACAACGCTGTACAACATCTACAGCCAAACAACGCTATACAGATTCTATAGCCAAACACACCGGTCCTAAGCCCGGCCAACGTATTATAATACATTATAATACTCATGTAAATATAATACCTCAATATATTATAATTCACATATATCGTACATATAAACACGTAATCACCAATTATCACATTCCCAAACCATACGTATATGTATTCCAGTTAAAATACTTTTAAAGTAAAACTCAACTGTTTTGATTATTACACACGATCGCAAGCTCATTTCAAAATGGTCTTATCTCTTACCATGACTCCACAGAATCTGAAACAATTTAAGGTACATACACCACTTTACTAGCCAAACATATAAAGCCTACCAGTTCCTGTTCTCAACTGTATCACTAAACTTAACAACTACCGGGACTACACAGAGTACCGGGACTTCTCAGTACCGGGACTCCTTGGTACCGGGAGTCTCGATCACCGGGATTTAATAATACAGGGAGTTCACGTTACCGGGAGTTTACTATACCGGGACTCCACACTACCGGTACTCCACACTACCGGGAGTCTACACTACCGGGACTTCACCGGGAGTCGACTATACCGGGATTTCACCGGGAGTCTTCAAGAACACAGTCGGTTCCATTTTACCCAGATTCAAATTAAACCTATATAACTTCAAATTAAACATTCTAATCCGATAGAAGTCTAATACTACTGATTATAAACACAAATTGTAAAGGAACTTACCTCCAAATCGATTTCAACCCAATCACTTGAAGCCCTAACCGTACGTTTTCTTCCTCTGCTTCATTTTCTCTCAAAACGCACACACACACATACACACTTTCTGAATAAGGAAAGTGGAAATCTGATACTTAAGATATTTAAGTACAATTTTTCACTTTTGGCTAAAACTGTATGATAAGTACCAAAACACCCTTAAACTTATGACTTAATTCAAACTTACCCCAAACATCCAAATCTTAAAATTAAATAAACTTAACGGAATAGAGTTTAACTAATGGATTTACCTGGTTATTACAGCGGAGCAGGAGGGCGAAGGAGGGCGGCAGAGGAGGAGGTCGACGACCTTGTGAGCAAGAGTGGTGGACGGCGGCGGAGGAGGAGGGCGGTGGATGAGAAGGGCCGCTGATTAGGGTTTTGGGAGAGGGATGAGAGGTGTGGGAGGGAGGCATGAAGTGTTAAAGTATTAGGGTTAAGGATTTATTTATATTGAGTCTTATTCATTTTGGAGGGAAATAACAAAAAATTTTGGAACTAGCGAGAAGTAAGATATTTTGAGATAAAACAATTTATATGTAAAACAAATATAACATTATTAAAATATATATAGAATTTTATTTAAAATAAATTATTAATGTAATAGATATATTATTTTAATTAATTTTCAATACAATATTATTGTTGACGAGAGTTTTCATTGTTTTTTACATGAGTTCTTAACATTTATATTTCCATAATCTTAATTATTTGGAGGATTCCTAACATTTATATGTATTTTTTTCTCCAATATTTTCTCTAAAACAATAAATCAATAAAATGTCCATTAAAGTCCAATACGTTCCAAACCTATAACGGTCTATTAAAGCCCAATATGGTTCCATTAAAGCCCATAATGGTCCATTAATGCCCGATACGGTCCATTAAAGCCTAAAACGTCCCATTAAAGCCTATAACGGTCCATTAAGCCCAAAACGATCAATTAAAGGCCAATACGGCCCATTAAAGCACAATACGATCCATAAATGCCAAATATGGTCCATTAAAGCCCAAACCGTTCCATAAGCCCATAATGGTCCATTAAAGCCCATAACGGTCCATTGATGCCCATAACGGTCCATTGATGCGCAAAATTATCAATTAAAGCCCAATACGGTCCATTATAGCCCAATACGATCCATTATAGCACAATCTGATCCATTAAAGCTTAAAAGAATATATTAAACCACAAACAAACTCATTAAAGCCCATAACGGTCCATTAATGCCCGACACGGTCCATTAAAGCCTAAAACGTCCCATTAAAGCCCATAACGGTCCATTAAGCCCATAACAGTCCATTAAGCCCAAAATGATCAATTAAATGCCAATACTGTCCATTAAAGCACAATACGATCCATAAAGGCCCAATACGGTCCATTAAAGCCCAAACCGTTCCATAAGCCCATAATGGTCCATTAAAGCCCATAATGGTCCATTGAAGCACAATACGATCCAATATAACACAATACGATCCATTAAAGCTTAAAAGAATATATTAAACCACAAATAAACCCATTAAAGTTCAATTGAGTTGATTAAACACCTAGTAGATCACTGAAACCCCAATATGATCCATTAACGGTTATTTTGATCCAATAAACCCCTGTTGGACTCGTTAACGACCATTTGGATCCAATAAACCCTTGTCAGATCCATTTGGCAGCCCAATACGGTCCATTAAAGCCAAAACCGTTCCATAAGCCCATAATGGTCAATTAAAGTCCAATACGATTCATTAAAGCCCAATACATCCCATTAAAGTCCATAATGGTCTATTAAAGCCCATAACGGTCCATTGAAGCACAATACGATCCATTATAGCACAGTACGATCCATTATAACACAATACGATCCGTTAAAGCTTAAAAGAGTATATTAAACCACAAATAAACCCATTAAAGTTCAATTGAGTTGATTAAACACCTAGTAGATCACTGAAACCCCAATATGATCCATTAACGGCCATTTAGATCCAATAAACCCCTGTTGGACTCGTTAACGACCATTTTGATCCAATAAACCCTGTCAGATCCATTTGGCAGCCCAATACGGTCCATTAAAGCCAAAATCGTTCCATAAGCCCATAATGGTCAATTAAAGCCCAATACGATTCATTAAAGCCCAATACGTCCCATTAAAGCCCATAACGGTCTATTGAAGCCCAAATGATCAATTAAAGGCCAATACGGTCCATTAAAGCACAATACGATCCATGAAGGCCCAATACGGTCCATTAAACCCCAAACCGTTCCATAAGCCCATAATGGTCCATTAAAGCCCATAACGGTCCATTAAAGCCCATAACGGTCCATTGAACCGAATATATATACCCGTGTATACTTCAGCTTTGTGAACCGAATGTATATACTACGCATTTTAATTTGAAAACTGTGTATTCGCCGATATGTTCTACAATAAAGTAAATTAGGTTTGATTTATCATTAAATATATCTAAAAAATTTAATTTTCTATAATATCTATATAATTAAAATTAATTTTTTAATCATATTTTCGGCAGATTTTCGGGGGATTTTAAAATTTTATTTTTTTAAAAAATATTTTCGCCGGATTTTCAGCGGATTTAAAAAAAATAAATTTCCTTTAATATTTATGAGATTTATATTTTCGGCGGATTTTAAAAATTAATTTTTTAATTTTTTAAAAACATGTTTTCGACGGATTTTCGAAGGAAAATAAAATAATTTTAAATTTCTTAATTAATTTTTAACTAATTAAAAAAATTTCGGCGGATTTCCGACGGACCAGAATTAAAAAAATAATTTATTTATATTCCGCCGAATATGTCGAGATTTAAAGAAAATAAAAAAAAAATTATTTTTTTGGAGTTTTCGGCGGATTTTCGGCGGAAGTCAACGGGTTTTGACCTTTTTAATTTCCGCCGAAAATCCGTCGGAAATTTTCAGGCGGAAAATCCGCCGGAAAAATCGTTTTGTTTAGTAGTGACTTATTTAAAAGAATACGAGAATAAACAAAATCATTAGTGGTTTTACATTAACGCACAGAAAAAAAAGACTTTGGTTGCGGCTTCAAGTCTGCATGGCTTTTTCGACATTAATGTAAAATCATTAATGATTTTTTTCGTTCTTTTGTTCTTTTAAATAATTATTGTTTCTCGCTTGATCTTCCTTATATATATATATATATATATATATAGGGGAGAGACAAATGCAAACCACTCTAATTTTGCAAACCGTGAAAACCGTTGATTTCACCGGTTAAGTTAATGAAATTGGTCCATGAAATTGTTTTATTTGATGAATTGTTTCTTATAATTCTTTTTTTAATGAAATTGTTTCTATGTATTTGAGTTTTTTATGTAGTTTCATGCATTTTTCTCATTCTGATGAAATTATTTCATGCATTTTCTTAGTCCGATAAAACTTTTCATTTTTACATGAAAAAGACAAATACATGAAACAATTTCATCAAGAAAAGTATTACATGAAACAATTTCATCAAATTAAACAACTCATGAACCAATTTCACTAACTTAATCAATGAAATCGAGGGCTTGCACGATTTGTAAAATTAGAGTGGTTTGCAAATGAAACCACCTATATATATATATATATATATATAGAGAGAGAGAGAGAGAGAGAGAGAGGTTTAAGAGAAAACCTCAAAAAAATGAAAAACTGAAAAACACCCTAATAGCCCTTCATCTATACGGTATGTGTAACACCCTAAAATCAGGGCTAATTTAAAACTCAAATATAATAAGATTTAAACATAAGCTTTCTTAAACTTTATACATAAGCGAAGATTTAACCTTGAGAATCATATTTTCAAACGTAGAATTCTTCAAATAATATATTAATCAAATCATTTCACTATAATCCAATTAACTAGATTATCTAAGCAATCTATCAAAATCTCAACATTAAATAACTTCTCCGCTAATCCAAAAGCTCTCGTCCCACATCCCTTTTACTTTCCCGAGCTAGTACCTGGTAAGAAAACATTATTTGAAACGATTAGGCTAATGCCTAGTGAGAACATTCAGTTTCAAAATAATATTTATAAAATCAATGTAAATAAGGCATAACAAACCTGGTTTACCCTCTTTTTCTTACCACACGCGTAACCATCCTTCGTTAACGGATTAAACCCATTTCCATGACTATGACCTGACCCTAAGTCAGTCATTCCTCATAATCCAGAGCCACACTACAAATCTTTACAGATTCTAGATTAATGCTCTTATCCAAGAAATCGCAATATACACATGCCCATTTCTTAAAAAGGAAGGAGATTACAATCACTCTTGTCAATCCCTTGTTCTTCCTTAGAAATCGGGAATTCCGAATAAAGCTACGTCTATTCCACGATTTCCCAAACACTAGGCCTATGGATCCATACCACCTACTTATATTTATACAGGTATTTCTTTAATACAAATTCCTTATAGCAATCGTATAAGCGAATATTATATTTATACCTCATAGATTCCTTATAGCAATTGTATAAGCGAATATATTTATCTCACCCAGATTCCTCATAGCAATCGTATGAGCGAATCTATTTACCTCACATAGATTCCTTATATCAATCGTATAAGAGAATCTCCTTTATAAATCCCTTATATCATTTATTATAAGTAAATCACATTTAATATGTCAATTCCTTATAATAGAAATCTAACCATCCATATTATCACTTACGATCTTTGATATAATATTGTTGTATTCCACTTGTCCATTAAATACAATAATTACAACTCGTACATATTCTTGTCGTAAGTCATTTTCCAATATCATTAATGATTTTAAACACAATCATCAATTTAAAATAATAGACTTTATTTTATAAAATATTTATAAAATCCTTCCTCCAAAATCCACCCAAATAATTCATTTATAAAAATACACCTTACCATAATTTAAAACTTTATAAAAAGGGTAAGGTAAGAATGAACTCACCTGACTGTAGAAGAATTACTATTCCCTTCTCAAAGTCGTAAGAATCTCCGTCACTGACTTCACAAAGATCTGAAATACCCATATACGTTTGTACTGGTATTAATCTACTGTTTAAAACCTTTAAACACTGATAATCCTAATATTCACGACTCTTATCGCAACCGACTATTTGCAATAACCTCCTATCGCAATGCACAGTGATTTGTCGCAAACAACTATTGCGACACCAACCCTTTTATCGCAACCAACAGTAACTATCGCAACCCATGGTTACGACAGATTCCTTCCTATCGCAACTAACTACTGCGATACATACTTTATCGCAAACGACTATTTCGATGTGCTCCTTATCGCAACTAACCGTTGCGACACTTATGAGTTTGTCGCAACCCAAGGTTGCGACACTTATGAGTTTTGCAAATCTTCATAACTATCTCAATCAACTGTGTTCGTACCTTAGCCCAGAAATTATGAGTTTTAAGCTATACATGTAGTTATAAACTTCCAGATACGTTTATTACTACTAATGAAACATAAACACAAGTCCATAATTCTCATAATACTTAACAACATCATACTCAAATTTTAACCCAATAAAACTCATCTCTAAACCCACATAAAGCTTATCTACAAGATGAAGAATTTAAGTAGGATACATACCTTTGATTCACAATTTGCTTGATAATTTCCCAACTGAAAACAATTTGCTTCTTTTTTTTCTTTAACCTCCTTTCTAAATTCTCTTTCTCTTCTTCTTTTCGTGAAAACTACACACACACACACACCAAAATAACTAGTTTTAAGAAATGAGGACACCTCCTCATGTAATCTCTTTCTTTTGTTGTAGGCTTGACACCTCATAGCCAACATCCCAAACTAACCTCAAACTTTCTTTAATTGACAAAATATACCCTTAAGCTTATAAATTAAAATTAAAGTTTATCCCTTAACCTTTTTACTCCACAAAACTAATTACGTAACTTATTTGGGTAAAACTCTAAAATTAATCCATCAAATAACCAATAACAACTTATCTGTTGGTCCCGAAGTCCTATACAAGTTTGTAGAAGGGGGGGGGGGGGGGTTGAATACAAACACACAGATTTTACTTTTCTAAATTGTTTATTGATAAATCATTAACAATTTACAGCTTGTTGCGGAAACAAGATTAAGGATAAACCTAAATCTAAACAAGTTGGAACACTAAGATTTCTTGCACTAAGAGAGATTAGGAAATTACTAATAATAACCTATCTTGAGATAAGAGATTGAACTTGTCCAGAGTTAGCAAGTTACTTCAAATGAAGTGGGTTCATCTCTTTATATACTGCATGCATTTAATGCAAGTCAGTATACACTTTACACGTGTCATCAGCTGGTTGGTTGCATGTCATTGACCTTGGTTGACAACCTTAGTAGCCGCATGGATGAACAGTGTAGTATCAGAGTGGTTGTACGATTTCACACAGTCGGAGGTTCTTTTCTGACATTTCGTACGGAGTCGTGCAAGGGAGGTTAAGACAAAAGTACTTTGTACGGAGGACTTCATGATCAGCTTTCGTTGATTCAGCGATTATCATTTTCTATTCAGCGAATGATAAAGTTCAGCGATAGCTGAAGTCTTGTACTTGATACTTCACGTTGAGTGGACAAATCTGAGTCTTCGCTGATCCGCATCAGTTCATTAGGAGACTTGTCGTTAGTTCTTGAGCTTGATCTTCGACTCCAGCGTAGAACCTTTGTTGACGTGAAACTTGTCTTCAGGGATCATAAGTAAACAACTAACTTATCAGCGATCATCAGAATTACTGAACAGACTCAGTATTAATGGTGAACAGTTTCGCTGAATGTTTAATTTAAAGAGCGAGAGTTCCTATCAGTGGTACTGTAAGATCTTAGTACTTATCAGCGATAGTGAAACTCTGATACATATTGTTTACTTACAATTTTCACTAAGTATATAAGAGAGGGTCATTATCAAATCACTGAGGGTTTGGATCAACAATCTCCCCCTATTTGATTATGACATAGCAACGAAGAAAATTGCTATTAAATGAAAACATAAGGATAAAAAGTGTTGGTGCAAGTGTACCACATCTCTATATATTTATATATATTTATTTTGATGATTACAAACACACCGTATTATTGTTTATCTAACAATCCTATCCAAGTGTACAGTTCTTGAAGAACACGAAGATTTTATCTGAAGAGTTCAAGACGGAAGTTTTACGTTGTCATTAGTGTTTATAATTTATAATGATAAACACCCTAAAATAATATACCACTTGGATATTTCTAAAAACCATAAATGATTTTAATTAAATAAGGTTTATTGAGAAGATCCAGCAAGATTGGTTGCGTCCTGGAAGGTGTCTATTCTGACGCCGGTATACCGTGGAGAATGCCCGGTATACCGCGGGTACATATTGGCCGGTATACCGCGAAGGTACAGGCGGTATACCGCGGCAGGCGTGGTGTTTGTCTCTGATTGGTTGGAAGTTCTTTTTCTGACGCCGGTATACCGCGAGTCCTAGCCGGTATACCGCGGGTACGTATTCCAGAAGTCAACTTTGCATGAGAGCCGTTGAGTGTCAGTGTACTTTTGTCTGCACGGTATACCGCGTGCATTTGGCGGTATACCGCGGATTGCATGTTACCGTTGGAAGAGCTGATATATATACATGCATGCTGGTGGAGAAGAAACAGAAAACCAACACCAACACAACAACTTACTCATCTGATCTCTCTCACTTATTTAACATATATATATTTTATAAAACCTTTTTTATAAAATATCCAAGTGATTATTATACAAGAGTGATTACCCATTGTGAGTTATACTCCTCTTGTAAGTATTTGAATAACGGGTGTGTGATCCTGTTTATCTCATAGCAGAGGCTTGAGAAACTATTACAAATTCCTTTGTTTTTGGTTTGTGTTCTACCGTAAAGAATACATTTATTGGATCGTGTCGAGAAGTGTCTCGGCTGCTGGTTTATCACAGTTGGTGGTAAATCAGTAAATCTCCGTGTCAAGTATCTCTAACCTTTATCTCTTTATTTATTCCGCTGTGCATTTTAATTATATCTGTTTATATAATTGTTGTATATTTATTATTTGTATACTCTGATTTATTTATACTGTTTCTGTACTGTATTTATTTGTAAAAGAATTTTTGAAAGTAAAAGATTTTAAATACAACCTTCCCCCCCCCCCCCCCCCCCTTAGGTTGTCTAACATTTGGTATCAGAGCGGGGCTTTCAAAAAATTATCTGTTTAATTTTTTAAAGTTATATCTTTTATTTAATGGCTCAACAAAATGCTTGGTTTTCTAAATCTCTTCTTATTGATTTCGAAAATTTTGATCTTTGGGCAATTTCTTTTGAACGTTATGTTCGTGGGATAAATCAAAATATTTGGGATATTATTATTAAAGGAAATTTCAAACCCACAAAATTTCAAAACAACAAAGTTGTTGAAAAACCTAGCTCGGAATGGTCCGACGAAGATAAGGATAATTGTTGTTTAAATTATGAAGCCAAAAATTTTCTCTTTTCGGTTCTTACTAACGATGATATTGAGCGTGTTTATCTCTTTGAAACTGCTCGTGATATTTGGGAGAACTTGAACATCACCTATGGTGAAAACTCAAAAGAAAAGAGAGACGAAACCCGAGATCAAAGAAATGAAGAAACTTGTCTCATCGTCGACTGCGAGAAAGAGGTATGTACTTCATACTCAAGTTATTCTAGTTGTAGTGATAACGATGATGATATTGATATGTTAAATGTCTCTTTTCAAAAATTGATTGTTCTCGTAAATAGTTATAAAAATGAGAATGCTAAATTAAAAGAAGAATTATTATTATGTCAAAATGAGTTGAATAATTGTAAACAAACCATTGCATGTGATAATAAAATCAAAAATGAGTTAAATGATAAAGTTATCACTTTAGAAAAGAAAGCATGCGAAAATATTGTTTGCAAATCATGTGATGTTTTAAATGAGAAACTTGCATGTTTAGATAAAAGAATAGAAGAAAATGACATATGTGCAAAATGTGATATTCTCATAAATGATAATGCTTGTTTAAAAGCTAAATGCGATTTATATGAAAAAGATAATATGTTAGCTAAAGCATTTCAAAATAGCAATGATAAAGTGTTAAAAATGCTAAATATGTCTAATCACATTAATTGTAGAAAAGGCATTGGTTCTAATACATGTATTGATACGTGCTCGTGTATTCAAATTAAAAAGTGTTTTGAACCACCTAAAGTTGAAACGAGAAAACCTTATGTGCAAAAACCTCCGTATGTATTCAAAATGAATAAAGTGAATTATATGCCGAGGAAACCGCATGCTCGTATGTATAATGGTAATTTTTCTAGACCTAAAAATAATGCGAATATAAATGCTTCATTTTATGTGTATGATAAATACAATCGTAAAATTAAAATGGTTAGAAAATGGATTCCGAAAGGAATGTTTAATGTTGATAATCCGGGTGGAATGCGTTTATGGTTTTAAACCATTTTTATGGTTTTATATGTTGTCGTATTTTATTTTATGTCGACAACATGTTCTTTATTTATTTTTGCAGTTTATGTTTTATACTAACTGTTAAAAGGACCCATATGAAAAGGGTACCACGAAAATTTTCTTTGCCTTTTATACGTGTTTCCTGACGAGGATATAATACGTGTTTCCTGACGAGGTTATAATACGTGGTTACCTGCCGAGGTTATAATACGTGGTTTCCTGGCGAGGTTATAATACGTGGTTACCTGCCGAGGTTATAATACGTGGTTTCCTGACGAGGATATAATACGTGTTTCCTGACGAGGTTATAATACGTGGTTACCTGCCGAGGTTATAATACGTGGTTTCCTGGCGAGGTTATAATACGTGGTTACCTGCCGAGGTTATAATACGTGATTCCTGGCGAGGTTATAATACGTGGTTACCTGCCGAGGTTATAATACGTGGTTACCTGCCGAGGTTATAATACGTGGTTACCTGCCGAGGTTATAATACGTGGTTACCTGCCGAGGTTATAATACGTGGTTACCTGCCGAGGTTATAATACGTGGTTACCTGCCGAGGTTATAATACGTGGTTTCCTGGCGAGGATATAATACGTGTTTCCTGGCGAGGATATAATACGTGTTTCCTGACGAGGATATAATACGTGTTCCCTGACGAGGTCATAATACGTGGTAATTTTTGCTCACATAAAATTAACCGAAAATCGAAGCCTTAAGATCCTTTTTGGTGCAAGTGTTTCTTTTTGGTTATTTTGTTTCATGTCATTTATTATGCTTATTTTATCCCTCAAATTTTATAAAATCATCAATTTAATATCGTTATTAATTTGAGGGGGAGCGTTTTATTATCTTTACCCATGAGTTTATGCTACCTCAATTATATGCATATTTTGAGGGGGAGCATCTCTCGAGGGGAAGCATACCGTCTTTCTTGACCCTTTTTGTTTCGACAAACGGGGGAGAGAAACCGCATATGCTCATGCTTAGCGGTTGTGTTTGTCATCATCAAAAAGGGGGAGATTGTTGGTGCAAGTGTACCACATCTCTATATATTTATATATATTTATTTTGATGATTACAAACACACCGTATTATTGTTTATCTAACAATCCTATCCAAGTGTACAGTTCTTGAAGAACACGAAGATTTTATCTGAAGAGTTCAAGACGGAAGTTTTACGTTGTCATTAGTGTTTATAATTTATAATGATAAACACCCTAAAATAATATACCACTTGGATATTTCTAAAAACCATAAATGATTTTAATTAAATAAGGTTTATTGAGAAGATCCAGCAAGATTGGTTGCGTCCTGGAAGGTGTCTATTCTGACGCCGGTATACCGTGGAGAATGCCCGGTATACCGCGGGTACATATTGGCCGGTATACCGCGAAGGTACAGGCGGTATACCGCGGCAGGCGTGGTGTTTGTCTCTGATTGGTTGGAAGTTCTTTTTCTGACGCCGGTATACCGCGAGTCCTAGCCGGTATACCGCGGGTACGTATTCCAGAAGTCAACTTTGCATGAGAGCCGTTGAGTGTCAGTGTACTTTTGTCTGCACGGTATACCGCGTGCATTTGGCGGTATACCGCGGATTGCATGTTACCGTTGGAAGAGCTGATATATATACATGCATGCTGGTGGAGAAGAAACAGAAAACCAACACCAACACAACAACTTACTCATCTGATCTCTCTCACTTATTTAACATATATATATTTTATAAAACCTTTTTTATAAAATATCCAAGTGATTATTATACAAGAGTGATTACCCATTGTGAGTTATACTCCTCTTGTAAGTATTTGAATAACGGGTGTGTGATCCTGTTTATCTCATAGCAGAGGCTTGAGAAACTATTACAAATTCCTTTGTTTTTGGTTTGTGTTCTACCGTAAAGAATACATTTATTGGATCGTGTCGAGAAGTGTCTCGGCTGCTGGTTTATCACAGTTGGTGGTAAATCAGTAAATCTCCGTGTCAAGTATCTCTAACCTTTATCTCTTTATTTATTCCGCTGTGCATTTTAATTATATCTGTTTATATAATTGTTGTATATTTATTATTTGTATACTCTGATTTATTTATACTGTTTCTGTACTGTATTTATTTGTAAAAGAATTTTTGAAAGTAAAAGATTTTAAATACAACCTTCCCCCCCCCCTTAGGTTGTCTAACAAAAAGAACTCATAAAATATTTGTCCCTTTTACTGTTTTCTGGGATCGTTTCAGTACTGATGGAGTAAAGTACATTCGCTGAAATCTTTCTTTAAAACTTTGAATCAGGATACAAAGAGAAATGAAAAGATTACAAGTACAAGCGAAATAAATTACAAGTACAAAAGGATAACTGATAAAATAGATGAAAGAGGCGATCCTATCAGCTTACAAAGGTTCTTCCTTAATGAGAAGTTCATCAAAGGTCATTGATGTGGTGGGAATCATCCAGTCAGGAACGGTTACACCTTGTTTTCTTTTGATCAGCGCTTCTTCAAAAATCAAGGGTTTCAGATGTCGTGCCTGAGGGTCATTTCTGAAGTCACACCAGTAGATGAGATATCTGAGCTGTTCGATTGGAGTGATTGGAAGCTCAGCGATCCGTTGAAAACGCTTTCCACCATCGTAGTCATGAAAAAATATCCCGTAGGGTTCGCTTATGACTTTGCCAGGGATGAAAGTCTCACCAGGAGGAAGAGATGTGTCAAGCATGGAAAGATCAGGATCAGGACCAAGGACTTCAGCGCGTGAAAAACCAATACCTGTTTCATTTCGAATGACAGGGCCATCAATTGAAGATATAGATTTCTTCTTCTTCTTCGCTGAGGCCTTTCTTTTCTGACTTTCGAGAGGAGGATGAGGAGGAATATCCACACAGGAGTAGACTAAGTCGATTTGTTTGTTGATCAGCTTTTCAACATGTTCCTTGTATTTTGACTTGGACTTCTGGATGGCTAACCTGATCTCCAACCATTCAGAGAGACCGTACTTCGTTATGGCTTCAGCATAGAATTTTTCGGACTTCTTATCTTCTCTGAATATCTCGATTTCAACGATTGAAACAAGGGTTGTTCTTCCAGAGATGAATACCTTGTTGATTTTGGCAGGAGAGTCTCTGTAGTTGACCTTTTCTTTGCACCAGGCTAAAGTTGACTGAGACACAGTTCTCTTTTCTTCAGTTATCTTCTTGGCGTTTTCCCAGAGCTGACGTTAAACATCAATGGGAACTCTTTTCAGCTTGGGGTCTTTTATTGAACGTTTAGAAAGCTGGATGGCGTATTCTCTGTCTTTTTCTTCAGCTTCTTTTCTTTCAGCTATTAGACGTTCAGCTCTGAGATGTTCCTTGTATTCCTTTTTGGAAATTCTGAACTTTGGAGGAACTGAAGGAAGTTGATCACGCCTCAGAATGATTCGCTGATCCTCGAATCGTTTTATTATCTCCTCTCTTCTTTTCTGATCCTCTTCACTTAGCTTTTGAGGAGCTAAGGAAGGTCTGCCTCTGTGCGAAAGTAGCTGTTCTTCTGGTTCATCAGTCTCAGAGATTAAATCTAAGACTGGGATTATTTCTTCAGCAGTAGCTGGTATTTTTGGTGAAGTCGCAGTTGTGGAGCCTTCAGCGATATCCTCAAATAGGGGAGAGGACTAGCTGAAACACAGCGATCTTACGAGTAAGAACTTGGGTAGAATCAGATAGAGAGAATTGGTTCAAGTGTATAGGCTTGGGTAGTAGAACTGATAGGTATGATAGAGGAGGGATGGAGTAAGAGATGTTTAGTATACCTGACAAACCGGCTTTTCAAGCAAGATCATCAGATTGTCATCTTCAGCGACGCTTTTGCCTTTGCCTTTGCCTTTCTCAGCTCCAGAGGCTGAGGGCTTTGTCTTTGTCCGCTCCCCTGAAGGTTCATTTATCGAGATTCCCTTAAGAACTTTGATCTTTCGAGCAGGTTTGACGATAAAGAAGTCATCGTCATCTTCGTCATCATCATCATCATTCTTTGGAGAAGAAGATGGTTCATCACCAGGGATGTCGACGGCTTCATTATCTTCTGCTTCGGATTCAGTTTTCTCAGCTTCTTCTTCGAGTTGCTCCCCCTCAGATACAGAGGCGAGCTTCTCGGTTTCCTCAGGGTTTTGATCTCCCTGAGGTCCAGCGGTGGTTTCTTCAGCATCCTTCTTTTCTCCCCTGATAGATTCATCATGGGAAAGGTCTTCAGCGCTCTTGGAGAGATCTTCAGCGCTCTTCTCCCCCGCTTTTTCATGATGACTGGGGGAGGAATGGCTAGATTCAGCAGCGTTGGTAGGTTCTCTGTCTTCTTGGCCAGAGAGACCTACACAAGCTTCAATCTTTGCTAATCTGTCTTCAAGACCAGAAATAGCAGGATTGATCTTCCCGAGCTCAATGCGATCTGCCGCTGTAAAATTTTCAGATTCAGGGACAGGGGCAGGAGCAGGAGTATTCGCCTTGTGCAGCAGCTGTTCGATCATAGTCTTCATCGAACCAACGTCAGTCTTTACAGAGCTTAAGTCAGTCGTCAGAGTGTTGACATTTGTCAGCTTGTTCAGATTCTCTCCAGCGTTTGTTACAGCTGTAGAGTTATTGGAGAGAGTAGTGGTGAGACCTGTCAGCTTTGTCTCCACGGACTTCAGAGAGGCATTGATATCTTCCAAATTAGGACCTGTAACATATAAAAACTTGTGAACAGAGGAAAACTCAGAAGTTTGGGGTTTAGTCACAGTGTTTAGGGGTTGTTGTTTACCTGCAGGAGGATTGGTGAATTCATCGAAATCACGGGTTCCTGAGTAAAGTTCCATGTCATCTTCAAAAGTGCCCATGGATTTTTTTGCAGGTCCTGTCTTCATCATTCCTAGAGAATCAGCTTTATGTTCCGAGGAAATGATGGCAGCTCCAGTTAGATCTGGAGTAGAGACCAAATGAGTGGAGGGAGGAGCGAAGGATGAGAATGGAGGTTGGGTTCTGAGTTCAGCGTTGGATTCGCTGACAATCACTTCATCAGTCTTTTGAGAGACTGAAGGAGGTTGGGTCGGTTCCAAGTTTGTAACCTCAGCGTTTAGAGACGCTGAAGTTTGGATAAAAGGGATGGCTTGTTCAGGTGTGGCAGAGCGTACCACTGAACGTTCCTTCAGCTCTGCAGAAAGAGCTGAGGAGTCTTCAGCATGAGATTGCTGGGGTTGCTCCTTTGTTTTCTTGATCCTTTTAGAATCAAGTGGGGTAGATGAATGTTTCCTTTTCTTAGAAGGAGAGGATTTTGTGGCCAGGGTATCAGCGATGGGTATTGTCGCTGAAGGAGCCACAGAAGTAGAAGAAGGGTTGAGAAGAGTTAAGAGGGTAGAAAGACATACCTCATTTTCAACAGGTTTGAAGTCGAGTACCTTAGGGCCAATCTGAGAGAGTTTTAGATCGCCCTCTTGCGGGTAGCTGTCCTTCAGGCCATATTGAAAGATAGCGCTGATGAATCGGGGGTAGGGAACCCAAGCAGGCCTGTCAGCGGCAGAGTCTACTCTTTGCAACAAGTCATCATAGATGAGAGATGCCCAGTCAATGTGTAGACCTTTCAGCAGAGCGTATCCCATAGCTTGCTGAGGTTGAGCGGCTTGATCAGAAGAGCCGGTCTTGGCAGTCATGCAGCTGATAAGGTGAGCGAAGATGAAGTTCATCTCGCTGGGCATTTTCGATTTCTTCAGCAGTGTTAGCTTCTTCTCAGGCTTCTTGTCTCTGCCCATTTCCCATACATAGCCCATTGCATCAAAAAATGCAATAAGAGTTTCTTTGTCAGCGATCTTCTTATGGTCAGGGAAAGGAACAAAAGGTTTTTCCTTTGTAGCGATGGGAAAGTTCAGAACTTTGCGAATGATGGCAGGTGTGATCTTTATCGTGCCATATTCAGTATCGCAGAGGATACAATCAACTGTTTTGGAGGGATCTTTGGCGGATGGTAGCTGAGAGTGTCTGGCAGAGTACCAGAACTGAGATAGTAGCAGCTGACTTGGTCAGGGCTGTTGAAATGGTCAGGGCTGTTGAAATGCAGCAATTCTTCAGGAAATTCACAGCATCTGTCAGATGTGTGACTTGCTTTCGAGGAGGAAACTCGAGAAACGCAGAAAGGTTGTTTATCTTAGTCCAGTCTAGTTGATCAAGATTGAACTTAACCTGAGGAGCCTTGATGATTTCCACTTCCTCAGAGTCAGTAGAGAAGTTCTCAGCGGTAGTAGGAATGTTAGATGTTGCCATTTCCTGTATTATCAGTTCAACCAAAGATTAACAAATAGGAATAATCTTAATGTGGAAAGATTTTCCATTAAGATGGTTCGAATTTTGTCCATTTCATTCAGACAAAATGTCTTAATGAAGATTAGGGTTTTTCTTGATTTTTGAAACGAAAGGTAAAACCCATTTTCTTGTTTTCCAGTTTTCTATGAAGAAATAGATTCTGGAAACGAATGAAGAACAAGTTTAAGATTTTGCATTTAAACTTGAAGAACAACCATGAAATGGTTGTGTTCATAAAACCACGAAAGAAAATGATTTCATTTTACGAAGTTCTTTTGTTTGATCTTGTTAAAACAATGAGAAGATCGGAAACAAGTTATACGCATTCGGTAATAAATAAGAACATATTAACCTTGATGAAGAAGATGATGAACAGTTCTTGAAGTTTTTGAAATCACAAATGCAACAGTGAATTCTTTCTTGCGGAGGAAGATTGATCGCGTAAAAGAAAAATATAAACAAAGAATTTGTTTATATAGAGATTTTAGAAAGAGAAAATCTTGAGCGGGAAAAGATTTTCATCATGACACGGACACGTGTTTGCATTTGATTGGAAGTTTGAACGAGACGTGCAAACGTGTGTCAGGAAGAGAAAATGTGTTGGGGTTTTATCCGTTGTAATGACGTCACAACTGTCCTTTCATATTCTTGGTTGTCTCTGAGGTTTTGAAAAACTCAGAGATACTTTTGAAAACATGAAGCACTGAATGAAAATATTCAGTGAAGGTTTTAAGAAATTTCCAAATATCGCTGTTAAGGAAAAGATATTCAGCGATGTATATTGTTTTGAAATCTTGCATTTTCATGCGATTGTCAGAGAGAGAGAACATACCTTGATATCAGTGAATCAAGTTTATGCAAAGAGAAGATGATAGAATGGGTTATACAAGTTGATTTTATCCTTTCGCTGATCAATGTGAACCGCTGAAGATTTTATCCTTCAAAGTTCAACATTCCAAGCTCGCTGATGAGAAAGTTGAATCTTGTCTCATCAAGAGGTTTGGTAAATAAGTCAGCTAACTGATAATCAGTTGGGATAAAATGAAGTTCTATATCACCATTCATCACATGATCTCTGATAAAATGATATTTGATTTCTATATGTTTGGTCTTTGAATGTAGTACTGGATTGTTTGCTATAGCGATGGCACTTGTGCTGTCGCAATAGATTGGAATTTTGGAGAGCTGAAGATCATAGTCTAGTAGCTGATTTCTCATCCATAAGACTTGAGAATAACAGCTTCCAGCAGCTACATATTCAGCTTCAGTTGTGGAAGTGGACACTGAATTTTGCTTTTTACTTGTCCAACTTACCAGCTTTCCACCCAGGAGCTGACATCCTCCTGTGGTGCTTTTCCTATCCATTTTGCAACCTGCAAAATCGCTATCTGAATAGGCGGTTAGATCGAATCCTGAATCTTTGGGATACCAAAGACCTAGATTCGCTGTACCCTTAAGATATCGAAAGATTCGCTTTACAGCTTTCATATGAGATATCTTAGGTTCAGCTTGATATCGTGCACACAAGCATGTTGCAAACATAATATCGGGTCGGCTAGCTGTTAGATACAATAGAGACCCGATCATCCCACGGTACAGCGTGACATTGACAGGAACACCCTTAGTGTCCTTATCAAGTGTCAGCGGTGGTGCCATAGGGGTTTTCATAGCTGAACTTTCAGTTAAGTCGAATTTCTTCAGCATATCTTTAACATATTTTCCCTGATTTATGAAAGTTCCTTTCTCAGTTTGCTTAATCTGAAGACCAAGGAAATATGTTAGTTCACCCATCATGCTCATTTTATACTCATCTTTCATTCTATCAGCGAAACGAGTACAAAGCTCAGGGTTAGTAGAACCAAATATAATGTCATCAACATATATTTGAACTAAAATGATATGACCTTTCACTTTTCTAAAAAATAAAGTTTTGTCAATCTTACCTCGCTCAAATTTTTCAATATGGAGATAAGTAGAAAGAGTGTCATACCATGCACGAGGAGCTTGCTTCAAACCATAAAGTGCCTTATCCAGTTTATAAACATAACCTGGACGCTTAGAATCTGAGAATCCTGGAGGTTGTTCCACATACACTTCTTCATTCAGCTTTCCATTTAGAAATGCTGACTTAACATCCATCTGATGTACTTTGAAGTTTTTGTGTACAGCATATGCTAAGAATAGACGAATAGATTCAAGTATTTCTACTGGAGTAAATGTTTTGTCATAATCTATACCTTCCTCTTGTCTGTATCCCTGAGCAACAAGTCGAGCTTTGTTGCGGGTTACAGTACCATGTTCGTCCAACTTATTTCGATAGACCCATTTAGTGCCTATTACTGTTTTATCAGTTGGTCTCTGAATAAGTTTCCAAACTTTGTTTCTTTCGAATTCAGTCAGCTCTTCTTGCATGGCGCTGACCCAGTTTGGATCTTTGAGGGCATCATCTACTTTCTTTGGTTCAGTTAGTGAAATAAAATTTACAAATAAACAAATATTACCTGCACTTCGTCGAGTCTGAATCCCAGCGTTTGGATCACCAAGAATTTGATCAATTGGATGATTTATAGTCCATCGTTGAGCCGGAGCGTGAGACGCTGACTCAACTTGAACTGGAGGAGCTGAAGATGAAGCTTCAGCGACGTCAGGAGTATCGGCCAAGAGAGGAATGGATGCAGTTGTCATTATATTCACTGATTGCTGAGAAGTAGATGGAATGTCTGAGACATTTGGTTCAGCGTTAGGTATAGTGTTTATAGGAACCGCTGAGACCCAAGAAGTTTCAGCTTCACTGTTCTGCATATTTGGAATGATAGGACTATCATCTTCTACTGGATGAGCATTAGTGGGAATATCTTCTGAATCACCAAGATGAGAAAACATCCATTGATTCAGTTCTTCAGTATCAGCGGAAGGTTTAGAGTTCGCTGAACGGGATTCGTCAAACGTGACGTGAATAGTTTCTTCTACAGTTTGTCTTCTACGATTGAAGACTCTGAAGGCTTTGGAAACTGAGGAGTATCCAAGAAAGATTCCATCATCAGCCTTAGGATCAAACTTTCCAAGAGCATCTTTGTTGTTCAGTATAAAATACTGACATCCAAAGATGTGAAGAAAGCTGATTGAAGGCTTTCTCCCATGAAAGAGTTCATAGGCTGTCTTTTTGAATCTTTTGACTATCAGCGACCTGTTTTGCGTAAAACAAGCAGTGTTGACAGCTTCTGCCCAAAACTGAGTAGGCAGATGAGAATCGCTGAGCATTGAACGTGCAACTTCAATAATTGTTCTATTTCTTCTTTCAGCGACTCCATTTTGTTGCGGTGTTCTCACTGAAAAAAAGTTATGAGAAATACCCTTACTCTCAAGGAAGGAATCAAGAGAACTGTTTTTGAATTCAGTCCCATGATCACTCCTTATTGAGCGAACGGTCAGATTGTTCAGGGTTTCCATCTTCCGAACAAAATTGATGAGTTCTTCAGGGGTGTCACTCTTAGAACGGGGAAACATTACCCAAGTGAAGCGAGAGAATTCATCAACTATGACCAGCGTATATTTCTTTCCAGCGATGGATTGTTTGTTAACAGGGCCAAACAAATCCATATGGAGTAGTTGTAGAGGAGATGACACTGAAGAAACTTGCTTTGACTTAAAACTTGCTTTGGTCTGCTTCCTTTTTTCACACGCTGAACATAACGACTCTTTGGCGTATGTATCCTGAGGTAGACCAGTGACTAACTCTTTTTGTTGGTCCCGAAAGGCCTAAACAAGTTTGTAGAAGGGGGGGGGGGTTGAATACAAACACACTATTTTACTTTTCTAAATTGTTTATTGATAAATCATTAACAATTTACAGCTTGTTGCGGAAACAAGATTAAGGATAAACCTAAATCTAAACAAGTTGGAACACTGAGGTTTTCTTGCACTAAGAAAGATAAGGAGATTACAAATAAAATCCTATCTTGAGAGATTTGAACTTGTCCAGAGTTAGCAAGTTGCTTCAAATGAAGTGAGTTCATCTCTTTATATACTGCATGCATTTAATGCAATTCAGTATACACTTTACACGTGTCATCAGCGGATTGGTTGCATGTCATTGACCTTTGTTGACAACCTTAGTAGCCGCATGAATGAACAGTGTAGTATCAGAGTGGTTGTACGATTTCAGATTTTCGGAGGTTCTTTTCTGACATTTCGTACGGTGGCGTGCAAGGGAGGTTAAGACAAAAGTACTTTGTACGGAGGACTTCATGATCAGCTTTCGTTGATTCAGCGATTATCATTTACTATTCAGCGAATGATAAAGTTCAGCGATAGCTGAAGTCTTGTACTTGATACTTCACGTTGAGTGGACAAATCTGAGTCTTCGCTGATCCGCATCAGTTCATTAGGAGACTTGTCGCTGGTTCTTGAGCTTGATCTTCGACTTCAGCGTAGAACCTTTGTTGACGTGAATCTTGTCTTCAGGGATCATAAGTAAACAACTAACTTATCAGCGATCACCATAAGGACTGAACAGACTCAGCGATATGGTGAACAGTGTTCGCTGAATGTTTAATCTAAAAGTGCGAGAGTTCCTATCAGCAATACTGTAAGATCTTAGTACTTATCAGCGATAGTGAAACTCTGATACATATTGTTTACTTACAATTTTCACTAAGTATTTAAGATAGGGTCATTATCAAATCACTGAGGGTTTGGATCAACAATCTCCCCCTATTTGATTATGACATAGCAACAAAGAAAATTGCTATTTAATGAAAACATAAGGATAAAAAGAACTCATAAAATATTTGTCCCTTTTACTGTTTTCTGGGATCTTTTCAGTACTGATGGAGTAAAGTACATTCGCTGAAATCTTTCTTTAAATCTTTGAATCAGGTTACAATATGAATAAGAAAGATTACAAGTACAAGCGAAATAAATTACAAGTACTGAAGGATGACTGATACAATAGAGAAAGTGGTGATTGTTGTCAGCCTTCAAAGGGTTCTTCCTTAATGAGAAGTTCATCAAGGGTTGTCTTTTCAGTTGGAATCATCCAGTCAGGAACCTTTTCTCCTTTATTCTTTAGCTTCAGAGCAGCTTCAAAAATCAAGGGTTTTAGGTGTCGTGCCTGAATGTCTTTTCTGAAGTCGCACCAGTAGATGAGATCTCTGAGCTGTTCGATTGGAGTGATTGGAAGCTCAGCGATCCGTTGAAAGCATTTACGTCCGTCGTAGTCAAGAAAGAATATTCCATAAGGATTACTGATGACTTTACCAGGGACGAAAAGTTCACATGGTGGTAAAGAGATGTCAAGGGCAGATAGATCAGGATCAGGACCAAGTACTTCAGTGCGAGAGAAACCAATTCCAGTTTCATTTCGTATGACAGGACCTGAGTTTGAATCTTGACGTTTCTTCTTTGGTGAGCCCCTTTTTCTTTTCGGCTTTAGATCAGGAACAGGAGGAATATCCACACAAGAAGATATCAAATCGATCTGTCTGTTTATCAGCTTTTCGAAATGATCCTTGTACTTAGATTGTGATGGTTGGATAGCTAACCTCATCTCCAGCCATTCAGAGAGACCATACCTTTTTACAGTGTCAGCACGAAAGGTTTCAGATGAGCCATCTTCTCTGAACAGTTTGATGTCAACAATAGGTACTCCGATGGAGGTTCTTCCAGAGATGAATACCTTGTTGATCTTCGCTGGACGATATCTGAAGTGGATTTTCTCTTTACACCAGATCAGGGTGGTCTGAGAAACTTCAGCTTTCTTTTCCACGATCTTCTGGGCTTGTTCCCAAAGCTTTCGTTGGATTTGAATGGGAATACGCTTCAGCTTGGGGTCTTTGACAGATTCTTGAGTGAGCTTGATGGCGTATTCTCTGTCTTTATCTTCAGCTTCCTTCCTTTCAGCGATGAGGCGTTCAGCTCTGAGATGATCCTGGTATTCAGCTTTTGAAATTCTGAACTTAGGAGGAACTGAAGGTAGTTGATCGCGTTTTAGGATGATTCGCTGATCCTCGAATCGCTTTATCATTTCTTCTCTCCTCTTTTGATCTTCTTCACACAGCTTTTGAGAAACTGAGGAAGGTCTGTTTCTGTGCGAGAGAGGTTGTTCTTCTGATTCATCAGTCTCAGAGATTAAATCTAAGACTGGGATTATGTCTTCAGCGGTAGCTGGAATTATTGGTGAAGTCGCAATAGAAGATCTTTCAGCGATATCCTCAAACAGGGGAGAGGACTAGCTGAAACGCAGCGATCTTACAAATAAGAACTGGGTAGAAGAACTTGGGTAGAAAAGATAGAAAAAATGTGGATGTGTATGGTGTTTGTGGAATGGATAACTGATTGTTCAGAGATGATCAGGGAAGGAAAAATAAGTTTAGTGTACCTGACAAATCGGCTTTGCAAGTAGGATCGCCAGATTATCATCTTCAGCGATGCCTTTGTCTTTGCTTTTCTCAGCGCCAGAGGCTGAGTGCTTTGTCTTTGTTTTTGTCTTCTCCCCTGTGGATTCGGTTATCACGATCCCTTTAAGAGCTTTTCGAGGAGCATGTTTGACGACAAAGAATTCGTCATCTTCATCATCATCATCATCATCATCGTTCCTTGGAGAGGAGGATGGTTCAGCTTCAGGGATGTCGATGTCTTCGTCTTCTTCTGCTTCGGATTCCTCAGCATCTTCTTCGAGTTGCTCCCCCTCAGATACAGAGGCGAGGTTCTCGGTTCCCTCAGGGTTTTCATCTCCCTGAGGTCCAGTAATCAGATCTTCATTACCCTCTCCCCTGATAGATTCATCATGGGAAAGGTCTTCAGCGCTCTTATTTTGATCTTCAGCGCTCTTCTCCTGTTCAGCGCTCTTCTCCCCCTCTTTCTCATGATGGGCGGGGGAGGAATGGGTAGATTCAGCATTGGTGTTGTCTCTGTCTTCTGGGCCAGAGACTTTCACACAACCTTCAAGCTTATCTATTCTGTCTTCTAGGCCAGAAATAGCAGGCGTGATTTTCTTCAGCTCTTGGCGATCCTCTGCGGTGAATGAGTCCAAAATAGGTGCAGGGGCCGGAGCAGGAGCTGGATTGTTTGCCTTGTTCACCAGCGTCTCGATCATTGTCTTGACAGAACTAAGGTCGGTCTTCACTGAGCCCAAGTCGGTCTTGACCACTGACATATCACCTTCGAGTGTACCAACCGATTTCTTCAGCGTTGTAACCTCGCTGGAAACGGTGGAAACTGACGATTTGAGGTTGGTGTAGTCAGTGTAGATGTCGGAGAGCACTTTGGCAAAGTCGGCGAGAGTTTTATCAAGGTCTTTGATGTCATCAGAGGAGGCCTTCTTTTCCACCACAGTAGTCAGCTTCGTCAGATTCTCTCCAGCGTTTGTTACAGCTGTAGAGTTATTTGATAGACCGGTGGTGAGATCTGTAAGTTTCATCTCCATGGACTTCAGAGACTGGTTGATGTCTCCCAAATAAGGACCTGTAACATATAAGTACTTGTGAACAAAGGAAAGCTCAGAAGTTTCAGGTTTAGTTACAGTGTTTAAGGTGGGATATGTACCTGCAGGAGCGTTGACGAACTCATCAAAGTTTCGAGTCCCTCCATAGTGTTCCATATCTCCCTCAAAAGTTCCGTGAGGGATGGAGATCTCTGCAGGTCCTTTCTTCGTCATTCGCTGAGAAGCTTCAACGGCTTCTTGTATGATGGCATCTCCAGCTTTAATTGGAGGAGTGTCCAAAGAAGTAGAGGGATGATCGAAGGATAAGAATTGGGGTTGGGTTGCAAGTTCAGCGTTGGATTCGCTGAGAAGTACTTCATCAGTCTTTTGAGAGACTGAAGAAGGTAGGGTAGATTCCAAAGTTCTAACCTCAGCGTTTAAGGACGCTGAAGTAGGTTTAGAAGGGATGGCTTGAATTGGTGTGGCAGAGCGTACCACGGAACTTTCCTTCAGCTCTTCAGAATGAGCTGAGGAGTCTTCAGCATGGAATTGCTGGGGTAGCTCCTTGGTTTTCTTGATCCTTTTGGAATCAAGAGGGGTAAGAGATTGTTTCCTTTTCTTAGAAGGAATGGATTTTGTGGCCTGGGAATCAGCGAGGGGTATTGTCGCTGAAGGAGCCACAGAAAGCGGAGAATTAAGTAGAGTGAGAAGGGTAGAGAGACGTACCTCGTTGGCGACAGGCTTGAAGTCGAGAACTTTAGGGCCAATCTGAGAGAGTTTCAGATCACCCTCTTCAGGATAGCTGTCCTTCAGGCCATATTGAAAGATGGCGCTGATGAATCGTGGGTAAGGAACCCATGCTGGTCGGTCAGCGGCAGAATCAACACGTTGAATGAGGTCTTCATAGATGATGGAGGCCCAGTCAATGTTGAGACCTTTCAGCAGTGCGTAACCCATGGCCTGCTGAGGTTGAGCGGCTTGATCAGAAGATCCGGATTTCGTTGTCATGCAGCTGATCAGGTGAGCGAAGATGAAGTTCATCTCGCTGGGCATCTTGGATTTCTTTATCAGCATCAGCTTCTTCTCAGGTAGCTTGTCTCTTCCAGTCTCCCAGATGTAACCCATCGCATCAAGGAAAACAATGACTTCTTCCCTGTCAGCGTGCTTCTTGTGGTCAGGAAATGGAATGAAAGGATTTTCTGAGGTAGCGTTAGGGAATTTCAGAGCTTTGCGGATTATTGCGGGGGTTATCTTGATGGTGCCATACTCAGTATCGCTGAGTATGCAGTCGATGGTTTTAGATGGATCTTTGGCGGAGGGTAGGTCGGTGTGTCTGGCAGAGTACCAGAATTGGGATAATAGACGCTGACTGGCAGGAGGTGTGATTGTCAGTGCTGTGTAGATGGGGCTATTCTTCAAAAAGTTTACAGCGTCGTCTAGATGGGATACCTGCTTCCGAGGAGGAAACTCGAGAAGCGCTGAGAGGTTGTTTGCCTTTGTCCAGTCTAGTTGATCCAGCTCAAACTTAACCTGAGGAGCTTTGGTGATTTCCAGTTCCTCAGAATCAGCGGAGATGGACTCAGCGGTAACATTCAGCTTTGAAGTTGCCATTTCACTGTATTATCAGTTCAACCAAAGATGTTAACAAATAAGAAATATCTTAATGTGGAAAGAAAATTTCCATTAAGATTTTTCGAATTTTGTCCATTTCATTCAGACAAAAAAGTCTTAATGAAGATTAGGGTTTTTCTTGTTTTAAAAAAAAACGAATATAACACCTATAAGCCTTGTATTCCAGTTTTTAAAAAAATGGATACGAAAGAAGAACAAGTTTAAGATTTTAGATTTAAAACTTGAAGAACAACCATGAAATGGTTGTGTTTATAAAACCATGAAAGAAAATGATTTTATTTTTGAGTTCTTTTGTTTGATCTTGTGTAAAACAATGATAAGATCGAAAACAAGTTATTCGCATTTGATAATAGATAAGAACATAATAACCTTGAGTTTGATGAAGAAGATGATGAACAGTTCTTCAAGATTGAGAGCACAAAATGCAACAGTGTTCTTTTCTTGCGGAGAAAGATTGATTCGCGTAAAAGACAAATATAAACTTTGAGAGTGTTTATATAGGAAGAGAGTAGAGAGAAAAACTTGAGCGGGAAAGTTTTTCATCATGACACGGACACGTGTTTGCATTTGATTGGATAGACAACGAAACGTGCAAACGTGTGTCAGAAAAAGAGCGTTCCTGGTGTTATCCGTTGCAATGACGTCACAACTGTCCTTTCACATTCTTTCGTTGTCTCTGAGGTTTTGAAAGAAAAACTCAGGGACTCTTTGGAAAATATGAAGCACTGAATAGAAATATCAGTGAGGGTTTTAAGAAATTTCAAAATATCGCTGTTAAGGAAGAGATATTCAGCGATGAAAGAATTTGAAATCTTGCATTTTCATGCGTTTTGTCAGAGAAAACATACCTTGATATCAGTTTAATCCAATTTATTCAGAGAGAAGATGATGAAATGGTTTGTACAAGTTTATTTTATCCAGAGCCTATACAAGAATGTATAAACGTATCGCTGATTAAATGTGAACCGCTGAAGATTTATCCTTCAAAGTTCAGCATTCCAAGCTCGCTAATGAGAAAGTTGAATCTTGTCTCATCAAGAGGTTTGGTAAACAAATCAGCTAACTGATAATCAGTTGGGATAAAATGAAGTTCTATATCACCATTCATCACATGATCTCTGATAAAATGATATCTGATTTCTATGTGTTTTGTCTTGGAGTGTAGCACTGGATTGTTTGCTATAGCGATGGCACTTGTGCTGTCGCAATAGATTGGAATTTTGGAGAGCTGAAGATCATAGTCTAGTAGTTGATTTCTCATCCACAAGACTTGAGAACAGCAGCTTCCAGCGGCTACATACTCAGCTTCAGCTGTGGAAGTGGACACTGAGTTTTGCTTCTTACTTGTCCAACTTACCAGCTTTCCACCCAGGAGCTGACATCCTCCTGTGGTGCTTTTCCTATCCATTTTGCAACCTGCAAAATCACTGTCTGAATAGGCGGTTAGATCGAATCCTGAATCTTTGGGATACCAAAGACCTAGATTCGCTGTACCCTTAAGATATCGAAAGATTCGCTTTGCAACTTTCATATGAGATATCATAGGTTCAGCTTGATATCGTGCGCACAGACATGTTGCAAACATAATATCGGGTCGGCTAGCTGTAAGATACAGTAGTGAGCCGATCATCCCACGGTACAGCGTGACATTGACAGGAACACCCTTTGTGTCCTTATCAAGTATCAGCGGTGGTGCCATAGGGGTTTTCATAGCTGAACTTTCAGTTAAGTCGAATTTCTTCAGCATATCTTTAACATACTTTCCCTGATTTATAAAAGTTCCTTTTTCAGTTTGCTTAATCTGAAGACCAAGGAAATATGTTAGTTCACCCATCATACTCATTTTATACTCATCTTTCATTCTATCAGCGAAACGAGTACAAAGCTCAGGGTTAGTAGAACCAAATATAATGTCATCAACATATATTTGAACTAAAATGATATGACCTTTTATTTTTCTAAAAAACAAAGTTTTGTCAATCTTACCTCTCTCAAATTTTTCAAGGTGGAGATAAGTAGAAAGAGTGTCATACCATGCACGAGGAGCTTGCTTCAAGCCATAAAGTGCCTTATCCAGCTTATAAACATAACCTGGACGCTTAGGATCTGAGAATCCTGGAGGTTGTTCCACATAAAATTCTTCATTCAGCTTTCCATTTAGAAACGCTGACTTAACATCCATTTGATGTACAGTGAAGTTTTTGTGTACAGCATATGCTAAGAAAAGACGAATAGATTCAAGTCTTGCTACTGGAGCAAAGGTTTCGTCATAATCTATACCTTCCTCTTGTCTGTATCCCTGAGCAACAAGACGAGCTTTGTTGCGAGTTACAGTACCATGTTCGTCCAACTTGTTTCGATAGACCCACTTAGTGCCTATCACTGTTTTGTCAGTTGGTCTCCGAACAAGTTTCCAAACTTTGTTTCTTTCGAATTCAGTCAGCTCTTCTTGCATAGCGCTGACCCAGTTTGGATCTCTGAGGGCATCATCTATTTTCTTTGGTTCAGTTAGAGAAATAAAGTTAACAAATAAACAAATATTACCTGCACTTCTACGAGTCTGAATACCAGCGTTGGGATCACCAAGAATTTGATCGATTGGGTGATTTACAGTCCATCGCTGAGCCGGAGCATGCGTCGCTGACTCAGTCTGAACTGGAGAAACTGAAGATGAGGCTTCAGCTACTTCTGGATTATCAGCTAAGAGAGGAATGCTTGCATTTGTCACTTCATTCACTGATTGCTGAGAAATAGATGGAATTTCTGAGACATTTGGATCAACTGCGGGTATAGTGTTTATAGGAACAGCTGAGACCCAAGATGTTTCAGCTTCACTATTCTGCATATTGGGAATGATAGTAGGACCATCATTTTCAGTTGTATGAGTATGAGTAGTGGGAACATCTTCTGAATCACAAAGATGAGAAAACATCCATTGATTCAGTTCTTCTGTATCAGCGTTCGGTTTAGAGTTCGCTGAACGGGATTCGTCAAACGTGACGTGAATAGTTTCTTCTACAGTTTGTCTTCTTCGATTGAAGACTCTGAAGGCTTTGGAAACTGAGGAGTATCCAAGAAAGATTCCATCATCAGCCTTAGGATCCAACTTTCCAAGGGCATCTCTGTTGTTCAGTATGAAACACTGACAACCAAAGATGTGAAGAAAGCTGATTGAAGGCTTTCTCCCATGAAAAAGTTCATAGGCTGTCTTTTTGAATCTTTTGACTATCAGCGACCTGTTTTGCGTAAAACAAGCCGTGTTGACAGCTTCTGCCCAAAACTGAGTAGGCAGGTGAGAATCGCTGAACATTGAACGTGCAGCTTCAATAATTGTTCTATTTCTTCTTTCAGCGACTCCGTTTTTTTGTGGTGTTCTCACTAACGAAAAGTTGTGAGAAATACCCTTGCTCTCAAGGAAGGAATCAAGAGAACTGTTTTTGAATTCAGTTCCATGATCACTCCTTATTGAGCGAACAATCATATTGTTCAGAGTTTCCATCTTCCGAACAAAGGTGATGAGTTCTTCAAGGGTTTCACTCTTAGAACGGAGAAACATTACCCATGTGTAACGAGAGAATTCATCAACTATGACCAGCGTATATTTCTTTCCAGCGATGGATTGTTTGTTAACGGGGCCAAACAAATCCATATGGAGTAGTTGAAGAGGAGATGACACTGAGGAAACTTGCTTGGACTTAAAGCTTGCCTTGGTCTGCTTCCCTTTTTCACACGCTGAACATAAGGATTCTTTGGCGTATGAATGTTGAGGTAGACCAGTGACTAACTCTTTGGATGAAAGAGTATTCAGTGTCTTGAAGTTGAGATGTGAGAGCCTCTTGTGCCATAGCCAGTTGACATCAGAAGATGCCTTTGAGAAGAAACAGGAGTTCTCAGTGGTTGTTGAGTCCATGTTTATAACGTAAACATTTTCCAAACGATAACCGCTGAGAGCTATCTTCTCCTTTTTGTCAGAGATAAAGCAGGATTCCTTAGTGAAAATCACTTTGTTATCCATGTCGCAAAGCTGACTGATGCTCAGAAGATTATGCTTCAGCCCTTCAACATATGCGACTCTTCTGAAGGATGTTGTACCATTTGAAAGTACACCATACCCTCGGGTGTGTCCTTTTCCATTTCCACCGAAAGTCACAGAGGGACCATTCTCTTCCTTGTATTCAGCGAGCAGGCTTTTCTTTCCAGTCATGTGTCTAGAGCATCCGCTATCGAGATACCAGATACCCTTCTTAACCTGCAATACAAAGGAAGATTAGTTTTGCTTGGGTACCCACTTCGCCATGTATACGTGTTTGTCAGTGGAAGAGGTTGGAATGGGTTCAGCAGTCTTCGCAGCATTTGAAGATTCAGCTTTGTCTTTCTTCACTTTGGTCAATTTCTTGACCTCAGAGGTAGGAGTCACCTTGACCTGACTTGCAACTGGTTTGGTCTTCTTGGGTGCTATCTTCACCTTAGCTATCTTATCAGCTTTGGTGGCTGTGGGACACTTACTTGCAATATGATCGGTAAGTCCACAGTGATAACATTTCCTATAACTAAAATTAGTTCTAGGACCACTTGAGTGCTGAGCTTTTAATTTGGAATTAGAAGTGCCAGCACCAAGTACACTATTGGTTTTTGAAATAGGACGAACATTCAGTTCTTCAGATTTCTTACCAAGGACATCTACTCTGAGTCTAGGAGTAGGTTGCTGAACTGATCCAGAGGTCTGATTTCTAGAACCAGATGAATGAATCACTAAGGCTTTGGAAGCATTCAGCTTAGGTACTAAAGTACCCTTCTGAGGATTTTGATAAATTACAATTCCTTTACCTTTATCTTTAGAGACAGAGGTAGGTTTTGAATAAACCATTTTCTCCTTACCTTTTGAGGTAGGAGTTTCCTCAGGTATTGGTGTAATCGAAGAGGAGTACTGAGATGAAGAAGTGTCAGCTATTGAGGATACGAACGTTCCAAATTTAAGCATTGAACGTTCAGTGGTTGGTATTGGAGTATCATATTTATAACCCAGACCACGTTTATCACTCAGAGGAATCTGAGCCTTAATTATCTCAGTGATCTTTGTTGAAGAATTACACCATCCTTCAACAGTAGCTTGTTCAGCTTTTAATGCAGCGATAGCTTCCGCTCGTTCGATTTTGACTAGCTGATTTAAATGGACTTGATCTTTAAAATCTTCTTCAAATTTAGAAAGCTTTTCTATTTGAAGGTGACAATTTTTAAGCTTTTCAGCGAGATCAAGATTTTGGTTTTCAACCACAGCTTTGCCGTTCATGGCTTCGTATAAACATCTAGTCAGTAGTTCGATTTTACGGAGACTATCAGCTTCATCAATATTTACAATATTGGTAAAGAAGGAAGGTGATACCTGAATGGCAGATGTTGAAGTGGAGGGAATGTCTGAACTTTCTTCCTCTTCTTCAATCTTAGCCATGAGACATTGATTTGCTTCATCATCTTCAGAATCAGATGATGAGGCTTCTTCATCAGAAGCAGCCCAATCATAGTCAGCCATCAGGCCTTTTCCCTTCTTCTTAAAGCTTTTCAGCTTTGCATACTGCTCCTTCAGCTTTAAGTATTTGTCGTCTTTATTCCTTGGAACAAAGGATTTCTTTGTAAAAGCTGAAGGTCTCATGATTTTCTTTGACCTGCACTCGTTAGCGAAATGACCTGTCTTTTCGCAGTTAAAACAAGTAGCAGTAGCCTTATCAACAAAAGCTGATGACTTAGGCTTGTCAGCTATAGAAAGAGTTTTGTTCTTTCTAAACATTTTCTTCTTGGCGAATCTTCTGAACTTTTTAGTTAGGAGAGCCAAGGATTCATCATCTGAAGAATCAGAATCTGATGACCTTTCAGAGTTACTTTCTAACTCAGTGATAGTGACCACGGGTCGCTGAGTAGAAGGTTCCTCTGAGATTAAAGCAACAGGGGTGCTTTTGGAATCTTTTACAAGATTCTTCTTAAGATGGCTAGATTGCTCATGATTCAGCAATGTGCCATATAAGGTAGCAAGTGTCATTGATCTTAGATCTTTCGACAGCTTGAGACACATGGAATAATTGTCCCAGCTTTCAGGTAAACATTCTAAAAACTTTGTCAGAACTTCAAAGTTAGAATATTCCTTACCAACCGTTTTTAGATCTATAATTAAGCAATTAAAACGTTGATGTACTTCAGAGAGAGTTTCATTCTTACCAGAGATGAAGCTTTCGTATTGTCTTACCAGGTTGATCTTTCTTGAATCCTGGACTTCAGACGTTCTTTCATACTGAACACATATTGTGTGCCACATGGCTTTTGAGGATTTCAGGTTCATGACGGAATGGTAGACTTCGTCAGGAAGGGCCATGGATAGTATGGATCTGGATTTTGTATCTATAGCCACTTTCTTCTTGTCTTCATCGGTCCAATGATGGATTTCCTTTGGAATCAGCCTTTCTGGAATAGCAGCCCTAGTTGCAGTGGCTGGAACTGCAGGATCAATTGTTACAGGGATGTGTGGGCCGTTTTCAAGATAGTAAGGTATAGTAGGGTCTACACCTTCTAAGAAGAGTGTCATCCTATTTTTCCATAAGTTGAAGTTATCTCTGGAAAATCTAGGGGGTTTTGCAAGAGAACCATTGTCAATATAGTGAGTGTTTGTGTTTGAGTTGGCCATTTTCAGATAATAGCAAGGAAGAGAAATATCTTAGATTAGATCTTGTTTATGAGATTAAACAAATCCGCTCTGATACCACTTGTTGGTCCCGAAAGGCCTAAACAAGTTTGTAGAAGGGGGGGGGGGTTGAATACAAACACACTATTTTACTTTTCTAAATTGTTTATTGATAAATCATTAACAATTTACAGCTTGTTGCGGAAACAAGATTAAGGATAAACCTAAATCTAAACAAGTTGGAACACTGAGGTTTTCTTGCACTAAGAAAGATAAGGAGATTACAAATAAAATCCTATCTTGAGAGATTTGAACTTGTCCAGAGTTACAAGTTACTTCAAATGAAGTGAGTTCATCTCTTTATATACTGCATGCATTTAATGCAATTCAGTATACACTTTACACGTGTCATCAGCGGATTGGTTGCATGTCATTGACCTTTGTTGACAACCTTAGTAGCCGCATGAATGAACAGTGTAGTATCAGAGTGGTTGTACGATTTCAGATTTTCGGAGGTTCTTTTCTGACATTTCGTACGGTGGCGTGCAAGGGAGGTTAAGACAAAAGTACTTTGTACGGAGGACTTCATGATCAGCTTTCGTTGATTCAGCGATTATCATTTACTATTCAGCGAATGATAAAGTTCAGCGATAGCTGAAGTCTTGTACTTGATACTTCACGTTGAGTGGACAAATCTGAGTCTTCGCTGATCCGCATCAGTTCATTAGGAGACTTGTCGCTGGTTCTTGAGCTTGATCTTCGACTTCAGCGTAGAACCATTGTTGACGTGAATCTTGTCTTCAGGGATCATAAGTAAACAACTAACTTATCAGCTATCACCATAAGGACTGAACAGACTCAGCGATATGGTGAACAGTGTTCGCTGAATGTTTAATCTAAAAGTGCGAGAGTTCCTATCAGCAATACTGTAAGATCTTAGTACTTATCAGCGATAGTGAAACTCTGATACATATTGTTTACTTACAATTTTCACTAAGTATTTAAGATAGGGTCATTATCAAATCACTGAGGGTTTGGATCAACACTTTTGAAGAAAGAGTGTTCAGTGTCTTGAAATTTAGATGAGTTAGCCTCTTATGCCATAGCCAGTTGACATCAGATGAGGCTTTTGAGAAGAAATAGGAGTTCTCAGTGGTTGTTGAGTCCATGTTTATTACATAAACATTTTCCAAACGATAACCGCTGAGAGCTATCTTCTCCTTTTTGTCAGTGACAAAGCAGGATTCCTTAGTAAAGATTACTTTGTTATCCATGTCACACAGCTGACTGATGCTTAGAAGATTATGCTTCAGCCCTTCAACATATGCGACTCTTCTGAAGGAGGTTGTACCATTTGAAAGTACACCATACCCTCGGGTATGTCCTTTTTCATTTCCACCGAAAGTCACAGAGGGACCCTTCTCTTTCTTGTATTCAGCGAGCAGGCTTTTCTTTCCAGTCATGTGTCTAGAGCATCCGCTATCGAGATACCAGATACCCTTCTTAACCTGCAATACAATGGAAGATTAGATTTTCTTGGGTACCCACTTAACCATGTATACACATTTGTCAGTGGAAGTAGTTGGAATGGAAGATTCAACAGTCTTCGCAGCATTTGAAGACTCGGCTTTGTCTTTCTTCACTTTGGTTAATTTCTTAACTTCAGTGGTAGGATTCACTTTAACCTGATTTACACCAGGGTTGGTCTTCTTTGCCTTGGGGACAATCTTCATCTTAGCTATCTTTTCAGCTTTGGTGGCTGTGGGGCACTTACTAGCAATATGATCGGTAAGTCCACAGTGATAACATTTCCTATAACTAAAAGTAGTTCTAGGACCATTTGAATGCTGAGCTTTTAATTTAAAATTAGAAGTGCCAGCTGTAAAGCCCGTATCCCGGTATGTAATTTATTAGTCTTAACTATTTCTTTTAAGTTCGATTATTGTGGTTTCCGTAAACGGGGTTAGTCGAGTTGGGTCAAATCGTTAAGTATCGGAATTCTTGGTTAGGGGTGAGAGGCTTGCAAGTTGAAGGGCCATTTGTGACAAAGGCCAAAAACCCATATGGGTTTCGGCCCATGCAGTAAAAGAGAGAAATACATTTGGTCCTTGTGTTGTATTGTTGTGGGTGGGTGTCGTGAGTATCAAACAACAAAAGAAACCCCAAAACCCTAAGCACCCATTTCTTGTTTTGGTTTGTGCCGCACGCAATGAAGAACAAAGAGCACCAGCTTTCTTTCCTGTTTTCCCTGCCGCCGTGAACCACCCGCCACCACCAGCAGCCGGCGCTGCTGGTCCTGCCGACGAGAAGAGAGAGAGAGCAGTAAAGAGTGAGAGAGAGAACAGCGCGAGAGAGAGAGAGAGAGAGGTAGAGAGAGAGAACAGCGCGAGAGAGAGTGGTAGAGAGAGGTCGCCGGAAACTGCTGCTGTTCGCCGCTGTTGTCGCCGGAGACCACCGCCACCACTGCCGTTCGTCGGAAACTCGAGGGAGAGAGGAGCAGGTGCGGGTGTGTGGTGTTGTAGCGAGGTAAGTCGTTTCTTTCGTCTCGTTTCCTTTTCGTTTCTTTTCCGGCAAAGCAACCACCGCGACGCCGCCGTCGCCGCCGCCGCCGTACCCCGCTGCCGGAGGTGGCAGTGGGTGGTGCCCGTGGCGGAACCCTAAAACCACCTCTGGCCGTAACCTTAAACCGCCGTAGCGGAACCCGAATCGTATAAACCGAACGCGTAAACCGTTTTATAAAGTTATCAGTTTATGTGAAAAACGTCCTTTTCTGCCACTGTTTTGCGTTAGCCGTAACTCTTTACTCGTAACTCGGATTGGGGTGAAACCGGTGCCAAAAGTTCCCTTTCCGAGTCTAGTAACTTTTCTGTGTTTCGTGCGAAATCCAGTTTGGAACGTAGCATAGACCAAATCGTCGTTTTATACTGAAAGGTGCTGGTTTTTCACTGTTCTGCGAACCGTTCTTATAAATTCCGTAATAAAATGTAGAAAAATCGTTAAGAAGTGTATAATATGTCCTTGGAACCCTAACTCAGAGTACTTTCTAGTTATTTATTTTAATCGAGGATTTTCTGGGTTTAAAGAGGTCGGATCAGGTCCCGAACAGACCTGTTTGGTTAGACCGAAAAGTCGTTTAAGGGACGGTTTAAGCGTGCGTCGTATTTTAGGGTCCGGGTCTCGTGTTAATACTTTTTAACGTTCGTCTAGGTGTCGGGAAGTGATCTTGGATTTGTGGATCTTGATTTATTGATTGTGAGCAAGGCGCGCTTACGAGGTGAGTTCTCTCACTATATTTAATATTAGTTGTTTTACATTACTGTAGCTCGTGTGCGATAGCCTATTTATTGTGATTTGGGGCTAGATAGTGGGGTGACTTGTGGACCTTTACTGACATGTATGCGCGGGTGGCGTTGACATGTATACGCGGGTGGCGTTGACATGTATACGCGGGTGGCGTTGTCATGTATACGCGGGTGGCGTAGGGACTCGGGCCGACGTTGTATACGCGGGTGGCGTAGAAACTCGGTGGGACCGAAGATTGTATACGCGGGTGGCGTAGAATCTCGGTGGGGCCCAAGGTGTTATACGCGGGTGGCGTAGGGGTGGGTATGCATGTTTATGATTTGTTCGTAGACTGGTATGCTTGTTTATGTGTATCTATCTGTTATAGGGGTAATGTGGAATAACTGTGTTATCTATAGTGGTTGAATTCACTAAGCTTCGTGCTTACCCTTTCCCAATAAATCATTGTTTCAGGTGCGAGTAGCTCCAAGGCGTGACGGGTACACACTGGTGCGCGGGAAGAGCTGACTATTTTATGATCTTAATATTTAAAACAATTATTCCGCTGTTTATTGTTCGTAATAATTTTATTTAGTGGTTTGCGAATGAAACGATTTAATTATTAAATGCGTTTTATTAATGAAGGGTTACTTTAAAAATTATAAATTCCTTGTAATTTTTGGGACGTTACAACTTGGTATCAGAGCACAGCTTGAGTGAATCAAACACATCTCGGTGTGTTTGGTCTCAAGTTGCGGCTATGAAATTTCAAACTCTTTTACTAAAATCTTTTTGAATGAAAGAAAAAGGAAAAAAAACCCGTTTGGGAAACGGTGATCGAGGGCGCAGTGTGTACAGTCAGCCGGATCCAAAGGGAAAGGTACAGTACTTAGTGTATTTATCGCTTTCTAGATCATAGGGTATGCATGCTAGATTGCCTATGTGGTTTACACTGTACTGTATGAGGATTGCTTGCTAGTGGGAATTAATGCTAGTTATAATAGGTTGTTAAGCGAAGGCCCTATAGGTTGTATGCGGTAAGAATCACATAGCCTTAGAATATTTGATTTAGTTCTATTGCGCAGCTCTTGTTTGAGTCCAACCGTTCTAGGATAGAATCTTGTATTCAAATGTCTATTTGATTCACGCTGCATGCGACTGGGTATTCGCGAGGCAACTCGTTATGGCTAATAGGGATTCCGTTGTAGCAAGGGTAGTGGAATGAGATGAAATTCCTAGTGAGCTGGGAAGAGTGTTTACATATGAGTATGTATGCGAGATTGCTTTCTAGAACATAGGAGTATGTATGCTAGATTGCTTGGTGCTTATTACACTGTACTGCATGTTTGTTGCTTGCTAATAGGAGTTTATGCTAGCCTTGATAGGTTGTTAAGTGAATGCACTATAGGTTGTATGCGGTAGGAACCGAATAGCCTTAGAATGTCGGATTTAGTTCTATTGCGCAACTCTTGTTTGAGTCCAACCGTTGTAGGATAGAATCTTATATTCGAAAGTCTATCTGGTTTTACACTGTGTGCGACTGTGCATTCGCGAGGCGACTCGTCATGACTAGTGGGGATTTCGTCATAGCAAGGGTAGTGGAGTTGGGTGGAATTCCTAGGGAGCTAGGAAGAGTGTATACATATGCCGGTGCGGGCATATGTGTATAGTTTTCGGCAAGGAACTACTTGGGCACTTCGGGACGGGACTCGAAACGAGTGAGGATAGGTGTGGAAGGTAGTAGTAGAGCTCCTACTATCTGAAGCACAGGATCTGTGCTCGAGTCGGGGAAAGTCACGAGGAATCCAAGGAGTTGAGCGTGAGCGTAGTAGAGTGAGTTATTATGTGCTAATGACTCGTTGTAATTTCTTTTCCTAGAATGGTCAACACTAGAAGAAACAACGCGGCTGAACCGCGGGCTGAGGCCAGGATCACGGAAGAACAGATTAGAGAGATGATTGCTACTGAGGTAGCATACGCGATCGGGGAGGCGATCCCCGAGATTATCACTGCCATCCGCGACGAGGTGGTAGTACTGATGGAGGAACGCATAGCGGCGATTCCACCACCGGCGGGCGGACTGCCGCGTGCGAGGGAGTTCCAGTATCGGGACCTCTCTGCTTGTTCTCCGCCTGAGTTCAAGGGAGACCCGAATCCGATTATCAGCATGCGGTGGATATCGGATATGGAGTGCGCATTTCTGACTTGTGGCTGCCCCGGCAACCTGAAGGTTCGCTTTGCGGTGAACTTACTTCGTGACGGGGCGAAGGATTGGTGTGCTACGGCGTTGACGCTGGCTGAGCGTACTACTTTGACTTGGGAGGAGTTCGTCATTCGATTCCGTGCAGAATACGTACCTCCGGTAGAGATAGAGCGGATTGCTAAGGAGTTTCTAGAGCTCACACAGACGACGGAGACGGTGAAGGAGATGAACCGGAAGTTCACCGAGTTGGCGCTGTTCTGCCCTCAGTATGCGGCTTCTGAGGACATGAAGATGTCTCGGTACAAAGATATGTTACGTACCGAGATTAGAGAGTTTGTGAGCACGGCGAAGTATGCTTCTCTTACTGCATTGATGGAGGCTGCCCGTAGACGGGAACTTGAGTTGGAAACACAGGCGAGGAAGAGAAAGGCGGCACAGGCGGTGACGCCAATCTCTGTGGTACCGAAGAAGTCAAGGTTCACGGATTCATGCGATAGTTCAAGGAGCGGTGGGTTTATGCCCAGGGAGACTAGTGGGAAGAGGACCGATGGATGTTACAAGTGTGGGCAGTCCGGTCATTTCAGTCGGGATTGTAAGATGCCATTTATGGTCTGCTTTAACTGCCAGCAGATGGGCCATGTGAAGGTCAATTGCCCAGGGTAGCTGATGGGAATGTGGCACAGGGGGCTCCTGCGGCTGCCCCTTTGCGTATTACAGACGGTCGTATAGGTCAGGCTGGAACCGAGGCAGCCCGAGGTAGAGTGCATCAGCTGACGGTGGAGGAAGCACAGACTACGCCTAAAGTGGCGGCAGGTATAATTCGTCATTTGTTCCTTTTATTGGTCGTTGTATGTTGTTGCATTTTTGGATTAAACTGTGTGATTAAGTGTGTTCTTAGTAACTCGGTGTCTGCTGTAGTGATGTTTGATAGCGGGGCTACTCATTATCTCGTGTCTTATACTTTTAGCGAGCTTTTGGGCCGTAGTGTAGGACGGTTAAGTTGTCCACTTATGGTGGAGGTTGCTGATGTTAGAACCTTGACGGTTGTTGTAGTGTGTCGTGGGTGTACCCTGGAAATCTTGGGTGTGAGATTCCCTATTGATTTGTTCCCTATCGCTATGCGTGAGTTGTGCGTGATTGTGGGTATAGACTGGATGGATACTTTCGATATGAGGATTTGTAGCCGATTTTAAGATAATTATGGTAATGGTAGTAGTAACCCTAAAATGCTCACTTGTGATGAATAGTTGTGGTGGAATGACCTTCGTGTGTGTTTATAGAACTGCTGGTTTGATGGTTCGTGTGAAATAAGTTTTGGGAGTCTATTAGAACTCGTAGGAGATAATCGATGGTTAATGGTAAGAATGATCGGATCCGAGTATCCTGTAAGGTATATTGGTGAGCAACTTTAGGATGGTTAGAGCTTGAAATTGAATCGGGATGTATAGAATATCTAAGGTTGGGAGATAACCAAAGTCGTTTGACTAGGAATGATTCCAGTTGTTGGAGTGTTCTTCTGATTATAATCCCAGTGTCCTAGAAGGAGTACGTTAGTTAGAAAAGTGTTTGAGAAGTTTTAGAAGGGATTTCAAGTGGACTTAGGAACCTGAGGTTGAGAGGAGGGAGAACTATCCGGAGCTATTCGTAGGCAGAGACTTCGAGGACGAAGTCTAATCCAAGTGGGGGAGAGTTGTATAGCCCGTATCCCGGTATGTAATTTATTAGTCTTAACTATTTCTTTTAAGTTCGATTATTGTGGTTTCCGTAAACGGGGTTAGTCGAGTTGGGTCAAATCGTTAAGTATCGGAATTCTTGGTTAGGGGTGAGAGGCTTGCAAGTTGAAGGGCCATTTGTGACAAAGGCCAAAAACCCATATGGGTTTCGGCCCATGCAGTAAAAGAGAGAAATACATTTGGTCCTTATGTTGTATTGTTGTGGGTGGGTGTCGTGAGTATCAAACAACAAAAGAAACCCCAAAACCCTAAGCACCCATTTCTTGTTTTGGTTTGTGCCGCACGCAAGGAAGAACAAAGAGCACCAGCTTTCTTTCCTGTTTTCCCTGCCGCCGTGAACCACCCGCCACCACCAGCAGCCGGCGCTGCTGGTCCTGCCGACGAGAAGAGAGAGAGAGCAGTAAAGAGTGAGAGAGAGAACAGCGCGAGAGAGAGAGGTAGAGAGAGAGAACAACGCGAGAGAGAGTGGTAGAGAGAGGTCGCCGGAAACTGCTGTTGTTCACCGCTGTTGTCGCCGGAGACCACCGCCACCACTGCCGTTCGTTGGAAATTCGAGGGAGAGAGGAGCAGGTGCGGGTGTGTGGTGTTGTAGCGAGGTAAGTCGTTTCTTTCGTCTCGTTTCCTTTTCGTTTCTTTTCCGGCAAAGCAACCACCACGACGCCGCCGTCGCCGCCGCCGCCGTACCCCGCTACCAGAGGTGGCAGTGGGTGGTGCCCGTGGCGGAACCCTAAAACCACCTCTGGCCGTAACCTTAAACCGCCGTAGCGGAACCCGAATCGTATAAACCGAACGCGTAAACCGTTTTATAAAGTTATTATTTTATGTGAAAAACGTCCTTTTCTGCCACTGTTTTGCGTTAGCCGTAACTCTTTACTCGTAACTCGGATTGGGGTGAAACCGGTGCCAAAAGTTCCCTTTCCGAGTCTAGTAACTTTTCTGTGTTTCGTGCGAAATCCAGTTCGGAACGTAGCATAGGCCAAATCGTCGTTTTATACTGAAAGGTGCTGGTTTTTCACTGTTCTGCGAACCGTTCTTATAAATTCCGTAATAAAATGTAGAAAAATCGTTAGGAAGTGTATAATATGTCCTTGGAACCCTAACTCAGAGTAATTTCTAGTTATGTATTTTAATCGAGGATTTTCTAGGTTTAAAGAGGTCGGATCAGGTCCCGAACAGACCTGTTTGGTTAGACCGAAAAGTCGTTTAAGGGACGGTTTAAGCGTGCGTCGTATTTTAGGGTCCGGGTCTCGTGTTAATACTTTTTAACGTTCGTCTAGGTGTCGGGAAGTGATCTTGGATTTGTGGAGCTTGATTTATTGATTGTGAGCTAGGCGCGCTTACGAGGTGAGTTCTCTCACTATATTTAATATTAGTTGTTTTACATTACTGTAGCTCGTGTGCGATAGCCTATTTATTGTGATGTGGGGCTAGATAGTGGGGTGACTTGTGGACCTTTACTGACATGTATGCGCGGGTGGCGTTGACATGTATACGCGGGTGGCGTTGTCATGTATACGCGGGTGGCGTAGGGACTCGGGCCGACGTTGTATACGCGGGTGGCGTAGAAACTCGGAGGGACCGAAGATTGTATACGCGGGTGGCGTAGAATCTCGGTGGGGCCCAAGGTGTTATACGCGGGTGGCGTAGGGGTGGGTATGCATGTTTATGATTTGTTCGTAGACTGGTATGCTTGTTTATGTGTATCTATCTGTTATAGGGGTAATGTGGAATAACTGTGTTATCTATAGTGGTTGAATTCACTAAGCTTCGTGCTTACCCTTTCCCAATAAATCATTGTTTCAGGTGCGAGTAGCTCTAAGGCGTGACGGGTACACACTGGCGCGCGGGAAGAGCTGACTATTTTATGATCTTAATATTTAAAACAATTATTCCGCTGTTTATTGTTCGTAATAATTTTATTTAGTGGTTTGCGAATGAAACGATTTAATTATTAAATGCGTTTTTATTAATGAAGGGTTACTTTAAAAATTATAAATTCCTTGTAATTTTTGGGACGTTACACCAGCACCAAGTAAACTATTCGCTTTAGAAATGGGACGAACATTCAGTTCTTCAGATTTCTTACCAAGGACATCCAATCTGAGTCTAGGAGTAGATCGCTGAATAAATCCAGATATCTGCTTCCTTGATCCAGAGGGATGAGCCACTGAAGCTTTAGAAGCATTCAGCTTTGGTACTAAGGTACCCTTCTGAGGATTCTGGTAAATAACAATTCCTTTACCTTTGTCTTTAGAGACAGAGGTATGAGTTTCCTCAGGGATTGGTGTAACGGACGAGGAGCACTGAGAAGATGAAGTATCAGCGACTGAGGATACGAATGTTCCAAATTTAAGCATTGAACGCTCAGTGGTTGGTTTTGAAGTTTCATATTTGTAACCCAAACCACGTTTATCACTCAGGGGAATCTGAGACTTTATTATCTCAGTGATCTTTGTTGAAGAATTACACCATCCTTCAACAGTAGCTTTTTCAGCCTTTAATGCAGCGATAGCTTCTGCTCGTTCGATTTTGACTAGCTGATTTAAATATACTTGATCTTTAAAATCTTCTTCAATTTTAAAAAGCTTTTCTATTTGAAGGTGGCAGTTTTTAAGCTTTTCAGCGAGATCAAGATTTTGGTTTTCAACCACAGTTTTGCCGTTCATGGCTTCGTATAAACTTCTAGTCAAGAGATCGATCTTACGGAGACTATCAGCTTCATCAATATTTGCAATATTGGTAAAGAAAGAAGGTGATACCTGAATAGCAGATGTTGAAGTGGAGGGAATGTCTGAACTTTCTTCCTCTTCTTCAATCTTGGCCATAAGACATAGATTTGCTTCATCATCTTCAGAGTCAGATGATGATGCTTCTTCATCAGAAGCAGCCCAATCATAGTCAGCCATCAGGCCTTTATTCTTCTTCTTAAAGCTTTTCAGCTTTGCATATTTTTCTTTCAGCTTTGAATATTTGTCATCTTTATTTCTTGGAGCAAAGGGTTTCTTTGTAAAAGCTGAGGGTCTAGAAACTTTCTTTGACCTGCACTCGTTAGCGAAATGTCCTGTATTTTCGCAGTTAAAACAAGTAGCAGTAGCCTTATCAACAAACGCTGATGATCTAGGCTTGTCAGTTATGGAAAGAGGTTTGTTCTTTCTAAACATTTTCTTTTTGGCAAATCTCCTGAACTTCTTAGTTAGGAGAGCCAAAGATTCATCATTATCTGAATAATCAGAATCTGATGACCTTTCAGAGTTACTTTCTAACTCAGTGATAGTGACCGAGGGTCGCTGAGTAGAAGGTTCCTCTGAGATTAAAGCAACATGGGTGCTTTTGGAATCTTTTACAAGATTCTTCTTAAGATGGCTCGATTGCTCATGATTCAGCAACGTGCCATATAAGGTTGAAAGGGTCATTGATTTTAGATCCTTTGATAGCTTGAGACACATAGCATAATTGTCCCAACTTTCAGGTAAACATTCTAGAAACTTTGTCAGTATTTCAAAGTTGGAATATTCCTTAGCAACAGTTTTCAGATCTATAATTAAACAATTAAAACGTTGGTGAACTTCAGAGAGAGATTCATTCTTACCAGAAATGAAGCTTTCGTATTGTCTTACCAAGTTGATCTTTCTTGAATCCTGGACTTCAGACGTTCCTTCATACTGAACACATATTGTGTCCCACATGGCCTTTGATGTTTTCAGGTTCATGACGGAATGGTAGACTTCGTCAGGAAGAGCCATGGATAGTATGGATCTGGCTTTTGTATCTATAGCCACTTTCTTCTTATCTTCGTCAGTCCATTGAAAGATTTCCTTAGGTACCAGCCTTTCTGGAATAGCAGGTCTATTCTCAGCGACTGGAACAACAGCATCAATTCTTACAGGGATGAATGGACCATTCTCGAGATAGTAAGGCATAGTAGGGTCTACATCTTCTAAGAAGAGTGTCATCTTATTTTTCTATAAGTTGAAGTTATCTTTGGAAAATCTGGGGGGTTTAGCAAGAGAACCATTGTCTATATAATTTGTGTTTGTGTTGGTGGCCATTTTCAGATAATAGCAAGGAAGAGAAATATCTTAGATTAGATCTTATTTATGAGATTAAACAAATCCGCTCTGATACCACTTGTTGGTCCCGAAGTCCTATACAAGTTTGTAGAAGGGGGGGTTGAATACAAACACACAGATTTTACTTTTCTAAATTGTTTATTGATAAATCATTAACAATTTACAGCTTGTTGCGGAAACAAGATTAAGGATAAACCTAAATCTAAACAAGTTGGAACACTAAGATTTCTTGCACTAAGAGAGATAAGGAAATTACTAATAATAACCTATCTTGAGATAAGAGATTGAACTTGTCCAGAGTTAGGAAGTTACTTCAAATGAAGTGGGTTCATCTCTTTATATACTGCATGCATTTAATGCAAGTCAGTATACACTTTACACGTGTCATCAGCTGGTTGGTTGCATGTCATTGACCTTGGTTGACAACCTTAGTAGCCGCATGGATGAACAGTGTAGTATCAGAGTGGTTGTACGATTTCAGACAGTCGGAGGTTCTTTTCTGACATTTCGTACGGAGTCGTGCAAGGGAGGTTAAGACAAAAGTACTTTGTACGGAGGACTTCATGATCAGCTTTCGTTGATTCAGCGATTATCATTTTCTATTCAGCGAATGATAAAGTTCAGCGATAGCTGAAGTCTTGTACTTGATACTTCACGTTGAGTGGACAAATCTGAGTCTTCGCTTATCCGCATCAGTTCATTAGGAGACTTGTCGTTGGTTCTTGAGCTTGATCTTCGACTTCAACGTAGAACCTTTGTTGACTTGAAACTTGTCTTCAGGGATCATAAGTAAACAACTAACTTATCAGCGATCATCATAATTACTGAACAGACTCAGTATTAATGGTGAACAGTTTCGCTGAATGTTTAATTTAAAGAGCGAGAGTTCCTATCAGCGGTACTCTAAGATCTTAGTACTTATCAGCGATAGTGAAACTCTGATACATATTGTTTACTTACAATTTTCACTAAGTATATAAGAGAGGGTCATTATCAAATCACTGAGGGTTTGGATCAACATTATCAAATAAATATACTCAATTTATTTAATAAACCCAAACATTATCTTTTACAAAAATTGGGATGTTACAATACTCCCCAACTTGAAAATGATTTCGTCCTCGAAATCGAAGCTAGGTAAACAAATGAGGATTTTTAATCTTCATATCCTCTTCCAACTCTAAGGTCATATTAACGCCTCAATGCTGTAATACCCCACCCTTAGGTCACAACTTCTTAACTGATCTTTCTATAATCCCTTACAATTCCTCCATACTACTATTCTTCTCGTTCACTCTCACTTCATTAAGTGGAATCACATTATACCAATCATGAAATATATCGTATATCTCTTCACTTTAAGTCTTACACACTTAATCACAATTAAAATCCATAAAGAATAATGACTCATCTTTTCACACATTCTGAATCTTACCTCTTTTATCATTACTCACTCCCCAACTTAAATTTGCAAACCTCCCTAGAGTAACTGTTATCATCAAATCTTTATTCGACTTATTTCTTGATCTACCATACCGTTATCATTTCTCTTATGCCTACACGGAACACCCATCATCACCACTATAGTCCAAAAGAACGGGTTCTCCAAAATTATTTTCCAAGACCTTTAGCCAAGTCCCTGTATAGTACTTAGCACCGAGAACTACCACGAACTCCTAACTTCCAACACAGTCGAACTATTCATTGCATTTCTTTACATCCACAAAATACTCCAACGCTCTTGACTAAGCTTCATAACAAAATATTACAGCTTAACGATTACAGTATCCTCATTGACAATCGAGTGAAATATGAAAACTCACCCAAAATCTAATGGGATCGAGAAGAACAAGGGTTCTCCTTTCATCCCGTCACCAACCGCAACTCAATCTCCTGATCTCAATCTAGTATTAACATATACCGCCCACAACACCGCACACTTCAATCGAGCATACTCACTACCTTTGACTACTCCAATATTACGGCAATCATCATTACATCTAAGACTTACACGTTCCTTCGGTACCAAATACTACCACTTCCTTACGTCACTATCGCACCACGCGACCACATTGCAATAAGCTAACATGATGCCTTTACACACAGAAAATTACTTCCTTCATACCACTCATAACGCAATTCAGACGAAGCCAAAAACGTTTCCCGACTTGCCTTTCCCGGGTCTAGACGAACCACATGTCAAGGTCAACTATTCAAAGCACAGCCGCTTCGATTACCCTAACATTGTTCTTATAAGGATCATCATGCCCCATAAGAAATCACTTATGCAACCACGATTTTTTTTTCACCTTTGCAACACTCACACAAGGTGGTCCAGCGTCATGCCGGATACACACCTTTCTCCGAATAACTTCTTACATCTTTGCACGAAAACTCACAAGATAACTACACCATAGTTACTTTTCCAATACTAGCCTCCTGACAACCATCCAACCGATCGGTCATTGATTTCAATATCGACATGCAAATGTCCAGCCACCTCACGACAGATGAGGATTTCTGTATTGATCTACTTCTCCTAACTCCTCGAACAAATTCTCGTTCCTATACCATACTATTTACACAATTCGAACAACCTCATCCGTTCACACCCACCGGGTTCATTCTCACGTTTCAATCTCCTGGCAACGCCTCTAACTTGAAACATGTTAAACAGTCGCAAGCCTCCATATCAATGGACTACATGATGATTCCAATCCTTCCTGACAATCTAGGATTCCTAACAGAACCCACTTCATCCAACGCATCATAACCAACTTATACCCCACCATTCTTATTTGAGAAAAACACAAGACCTTTCTTAGTGCAAAATCTAATTACCACCCTATCTCAGTACTCAGACCCACAGCCGATAACATTACATCAAGTAACGTAACGCTATTTATTAACATTCACCAACAGAAACACTCTAACCATTTCACATCTTACCGCAAATAAACCAATCTCACATAACTAAGCAATAGCTCAAACTACAATCATACCGACATTCCGAACTCACTGCCCAAGACTCCCGGTACTCACCCACTTCCTTTATCGGAAACACTAAGATCATAACTCGACCACATCTTATTCAATTGACAATTCCACTTCTAAAGCCTTTCCTCAATCCCAATCGTAATACCCTTCCCGACCTAGCGAGTTCATAGCCTTCAAGCACAATGACACAACAATTGAAATCATTTTACACTCTTTTAAAACACAATAGATACAAAATCATAAAACAAGCTTGAGTATGCATGAAACAACACCACTCAAGACGAATAGTAAAACACAACGATCGCAAGGATCGTTCGCAGGCACTCTTACGATAATTCGTAACCTTGTCCATCCAAATCGATACCGACACCACAGTTGTCTCCAATGAAACCCTTTCACATACGTCTGAAAATTTTTCGAATGAAAACACTTACCCAAAGTGGGTCTGTCAACTCCAACACTCGTTCATATAATAATAACGAGTAAATACTCATTTTATTTATAAAACAAAACTTCGCAATTAAACGTTTTCAATATTTTCGTAACGAAGGTTCTCTTCCACCAATAAAAGCATGAAGTAATTCGTATATCATTAAGTTCAAAGCTTTATCGTATAATGAAAACAAGTTTATCTTTTACTTTAAAGAAAACACACGCTCGCACGCGTCAACTTATTTCCCAAAACAAGAAAACCTGTCAGGCTCGCACATGCTTTTAATCATGAAAGAAATCGTATAATACGTTTAACGACATAATGCATGAAATTAGATATGCAATTGAAGGCTATTCACTCTAACCAAGTCAACCGTTTGCGCTTACTTCAACTCTTCACTAACACCATACTATGACCAACAACCGCTTTCTTACTTTTACTACAACTTGTAGTACAAGTGCTTCACAGCCCACCTGATCGACCACTCAACATGGTTTTACAATCGAGCACTTAGCTCACCTTCTATTCTGATATATAATTAATCGAGTTTATTTCACTATTTTATTTCTCCCCAACTTTAGTTGAGCCATAACTCACGAGTTTCTAATTAACTCGTACCTACTCGTTCTTTGCTAACTCTTTGTGATTCCAAACCTTTACATAGACAGGACATATTTCTTCACAGATCAACACAATCTATATACTCCTTTTGTTCGTGTCAATTACTTCATTCCTTACGAACCATCCACTTCGTAAATAAAATGCTTATTTAAAACAACAGTCTTTCAATATTCTAACACCTTTGCAAGGTGGTCCTTCAACTCTTAAATCTTTTGATTCAAGACTTCAGCCTCATACACCTTACACAGCTACCGACGTTAATCATCAATAGTCAACCTGTTGATACTTCCTTAAATTATTCTTCAACAAGGATCCCTAACTGAACCTAATCCTTCCAACATATCATAATCCAATTCATATTATCCATTATACGGAATTTCAAAGAAGATTCCGTCATTACTAAATCAGAAGTACCAACACTCACCTTACAAGAGTTCGAAGCCACACACAAGTAAACGACTCAAACAAATAAAACCGGCAATTAACGCCACAACCAAACACCACCCAAGCCATACTTCACCAACGTGTAAACAAGTCTATAATATACACACATCGACGTACTTTACACAATTGTATGCATATAAGACTCCCTATGATGATTAAGGACTCTAAACGACCCATCGGGCACCTCCGATTCGCGACCGGGCTAGAAACCGAACAACCGACATTAAAAACAATACTAGGAGTTGTTATATGTCCAAACTAACATGTTCAAAGTGTTCAAATGCTATCTTCCACTCAAAACGAGTACCCATACGCCTATATTTCGCTTTGAAACGACACAAGTACGTAACAAACAAAATCGGAAAATGCTGAAACAGTGACCTGCGCGGCTTGTCCCGCGACTTGAGGTCGCCCAGGAAGTCGCACAAGTCTCTGGACAGCCCCTTTCCATCTACAACAGCCCCTGTTCAGCCCATTGACACCCCAACTCAAAACCAACTCGATTCCAAGTCATTTTGGCTCATTTCTATGGAAGTTTAGCATGCAAATGAGGTTCTAAACATGGATAAACTAACCGATACTTTTTCCAATAATATGAGTAACATCCAATCCAATAATCAACCATTAAGATACATGATCAAGGATAGCCATAATAGAACATATAACCATCATAAACAAGTACGCTTATGTAACAATATATTCATAATGACAGTAGCTAATTGAAATTATGAACATAGTATACATGAGAATCCTCGTTACCATCGTTACAGTACTAATTTCACGTATTTCCGTCGACTCTAAGACTATCCCGTCTTAGTGCTTCTACCCATTTCTCACATATCATAACTTAATCCATCTCAGCTTAAGTCTATGTATCTCAACAGCATACATAGTTCACTTAAACTAAAACTCTGATACCAATTTGTAACACCCTAAAATCAGGGCTAATTTAAAACTCAAATATAATAAGATTTAAACATAAGCTTTCTTAAACTTTATACATAAGCGAAGATTTAACCTTGAGAATCATATTTTCAAACGTAGAATTCTTCAAATAATCTATTAATCAAATCATTTCACTATAATCCAATTAACTAGATTATCTAAGCAATCTATCAAAATCTCAACATTAAATAACTTCTCCGCTAATCCAAAAGCTCTCGTCCCACATCCCTTTTACTTTCCCGAGCTAATACCTGGTAAGAAAACATTATTTGAGACGATTAGGCTAATGCCTAGTGAGAACATTCAGTTTCAAAATAACATTTATAAAATCAATGTAAACAAGGCATAACAAACCTGGTTTACCCTTTTTCTTACCACACGCGTAACCATCCTTCGTTAACGGATTAAACCCATTTCCATGACTATGACCTGACCCTAAGTCAGTCATTCCTCATAATCCAGAGCCACACTACAAATCTTTACAGATTCTAGATTAATGCTCTTATCCAAGAAATCGAAATATACACATGCCCATTTCTTAAAAAGGAAGGAGATTACAATCACTCTTGTCAATCCCTTGTTCTTCCTTAGAAATCGGGAATTCCGAATAAAGCTACGTCTATTCCACGATTTCCCAAACACTAGGCCTATGGATCCATACCACCTACTTATATTTATACAGGTATTTCTTTAATACAAATTCCTTATAGCAATCGTATAAGCGAATATTATATTTATACCTCATAGATTTCTTATAGCAATTGTATAAGCGAATATATTTATCTCACCCAGATTCCTCATAGCAATCGTATGAGCGAATCTATTTACCTCACATAGATTCATTATAGCAATCGTATAAGCGAATCTCCTTTATAAATCCCTTATATCATTTATTATAAGTAAATCACATTTAATATGTCAATTCCTTATAATAGAAATCTAACCATCCATATTATCACTTACGATCTTTGATATAATATTGTTGTATTCCACTTGTCCATTAAATACAATAATTACAGCTCGTACATATTCTTGTCGTAAGTCATTTTCCAATATCATTAATGATTTTAAACACAATCATCAATTTAAAATAATAGACTTTATTTTATAAAATATTTATAAAATCTGTTGGTGCAAGTGTACCACATCTCTATATATTTTATATATTTATTTTGATGATTACAAACACACCGTATTATTGTTTTTCTAACAATTTTATCCAAGTGTGCAGTTAATTGGACAACATGGAGATTTTATCTGAAGAGTCCAAGACTGGTGTTTACGTCATCATATATCTCATAATAATAAACACCCTAAAATAATATACCACTTGGATATTTCAAAAACCTAACCCAACACTATTTTTAAACTAAACTAAATCTTTGATTTAAATTAATTTAGAAATGTTTTGAATTTAAAATTGAATTATTTAATTTTAAGCCAAAAGAATAATTGTTGACTCTTTTGGAATAATGCAAAAAGAATTCAGATACTATTTTTAGCTATGGTCTTTCAACAATCGATGTGACTCCTCTCTGGCGCCGAGCTACTTTTTCAGGCGGTATACCGCGTGGTGTATGGCGGTATACCGCGGCTCTGTTACGTATGGCAGGTTCTTGCAGGTTGACCTTCCTGCTGTCAGCCACTTTTTCAGGCGGTATACCGCGTGGTGTATGGCGGTATACCGCGGCTCTGCTGCAAGTGCTGCAGGTCGCTTTTGCAGGTTGACTTCTTTATGTCAGCACCTTTTTCTGGGCGGTATACCGCGCCCATATAGGCGGTATACCGCGGCACCCTCTCGACCGTTGCTGCTCCAAGTATATATACATGCAGCTTCTCAACTCCATACAATACAATATATAATTGAAAAATCTATCTCTTGGAGAAACTACCAGCTACACCCATCACTTATTCAATATATTTTTTGAGTGATCAAACCCTCAAAGATCCAAGTGTTATACTTATACAAGAGCGATTAATATTGTGAGATATATTCTCTTGTAAGTATTTGAATAGTGTGAGTGATTCACGTTCTCGAGCAAAAGCAAGAGATTTTATTATCATTGTATCAAGGTTTGTGTTCTACCATAAAGAACACTTATAGTGAATCAGTGTGTCGAGAAGTGTCTCGGCAAGTGGACTAGCCAGCCAGTTGGTGGTGAACCACTTTAAATCTCGGTGTCGGTATCAATATTCTCTACCCTTATCTCTTTATATTCCCGTTGTGCACTTAATTTTATTTATATATTTGTTGTGCATGCAATATTTGTTGTTGATTTTGATAAGAGAATTTTTATTTGTGAAATATTTTTAAATACAACCTTTACCCCCCCTAAGGTTGTCCTAACAATTGGTATCAGAGCGGGTTGCAAGTTTCTTTAAAAATATTTGTGCTTTTTAAAAACTTGTTCTTGTATTTTAAATGGCAACCTCTGAGGGAATTATCTCTACAAAGATTCCGCAAATTGACACCGAAAATTTTGGTCTTTGGGCAAATCTTTTTGAATGCTACGTTCGTGGCAAAAGTCGAAAAATTTGGGACATTATTAAAAATGGAGATTATAAACCCACCAAAACCAAAGATGGAGTAATTAGTGAAAAACCAGTAGCGGAATGGTCCGCCGCTGAGGATGCTTGGGTTTGCTTAAATTTTGAAGCTAAAAATATTCTTTTTTCGGCACTTACTAAAGATGAGATTGAACGTGTTTATTCTTGTGAAACTGCTCACGATATTTGGGAAAATCTAAATAATACTCATAGAGGAAATTCTCAAGTCAAAAGCTCAAAAATAAATATTCTTGTACATGATTATGAAATGTTTGAGATGTTAAAAGATGAGTCAATCGACTCAATGTTTAAACGTTTTAACCTTATCATGGTGAGCTTGAAAGGTCTTGGTAGAACATATCCTAACGAAGATTACGTGCGAAAAATTCTTCGAGCGCTTCCTCCGGAGTGGATGCCGAAAATCACATCCTTGGAAGACTCCCGTGACCTCTCAATGATGAAATTAGATGATCTCATTGGAAATCTCAAAGTGCATGAAATTGCACTAAAAAGGAACAAAGATCGGGAGCATGATAAAAAGAAATCTTTGGCGCTTAAAGCTTCAACTTCAAGTGACGAGAAGGAGAAGAAGAAAAAGAAGGAGAAAGCTAGCTCCTCAAAGGATCAACCCGAACATCTTGACGATGTAGCCATGTTGGTAAGAAATTTTTCTAAATTTTTAGCTAACAAAAAGTTTTCAAGAAATGATAGGTTTCAAAGAAAAGGAGATTATCGCCGTGGTGGAGAAAACCGAAGCCGAAAGTTCCATAAACGGAACGACAAAATAAATAAAAATGGCGAATCAAGTGATGATGAAGAAGCCAAGAAAAAGAAGGGCTTTTGCTACTCATGTGGAGACAAGGATCACTATGCCAACGAGTGTCCAAAAAGAAATAAACCTAAAATCAAGAAGGAGAAAGCCTTCGTTGGAGGCGCGTGGAGCGCAAGTGAAGATGAAAATGAGTATGAAGCCATTTGTCTCATGGCGGAAAGCGACGATGAGATAAATCTTGATATGGATTGGATTCTTGATAGTGGATGCACACGTCACATGACCGGAAACCATAATCTTTTTTCATCATATGAGTCATGTGATGGTGGACTAGTAATTTTTGGAGGAAACTCCAAAGGAAAGGTAATTGGGAAAGGTACAATTTCTTGCAACAATGTTACATTTTTAGATGTTACGCATGTTGATAATTTGAAATTTAACTTGCTAAGTGTTCGTCAACTGTGCAAAAATGGTATAATTGTTGTTTTTGAAGAAGACTCTTGCAAAATTCTGAAAAATGGTAAAGTTCTTTTGAATGGGGTTATAAAAGGAAATCTTTATGTTTGTAAAACTGATGTAAATAAAAATGTTTGTTTATCTTCCGTATATGATAATTCGACTTTGTGGCATAGACGTTTAGGTCACGCTAACCTTAGATTAATTCAAAATTTGAAAAATAAGGAGCTTGTGAGTGACCTTCCAAAATTAAAATTTGATAATCATTTTTGTGATGCATGTCGTGTCGGCAAACAAACTCATGTTTCTCATAAATCAAAAAATGTGATTTCAACTAAAAGAGTTTTAGAACTTTTACACATGGATCTTTTTGGCCCTATGGCCATTCAAAGTTTTGGAGGAAATTATTACACTCTAGTAATTGTAGATGATTTTTCCCGATATACGTGGACTTTATTTTTAAAACATAAAAATGAAGCTTTTGAAAAATTTAAGATTTTGGGAAAACGAATTCAAAACCAACAAGGTTGCACGATTGTTTCGATTCGTACGGACCATGGACGCGAATTCGATAATGAAACTCAATTTGGTGCGTTTTGCGACAAATATGGTATAACGCACAATTTTTCTGCTCCTCGCACTCCTCAATCTAATGGGGTTGTGGAGAGGAAAAATAGAACCCTACAAGAAATGAGTAGGACAATGCTCAATGAACATCAAGTTCCCCAAAAGTTTTGGTGTGATGCCGTAGCTACCGCGACCTATGTCCTCAATCGTGTGCTAATTAGGAGTATCCTAAATAAGACCCCTTATGAGATCCTACGTGGTAGAAAGCCTTCCTTAGCCCATCTTAAGGTATTTGGTTGTAAATGTTTTATTTTAGATACCAAATCTTTTTTGACCAAATTTGACCCAAAAGCCTATGAGGGAGTATTCCTTGGTTATTCTTGGAATAGCAAAGCCTATAGAGTCCTTAATAAAGAGACCATGGTTGTAGAAGAATCCCTAAATGTAAGCTTTGATGAAAGTCCTCCTAAACCTAGTGCACCCTTAGTAAATGATAATGGTTGTGAAGGAGATGCACTAGCCCAACATCTTAGAACCTTGGACTTAGGAACCCAATCTCTTACAAACAATGTAGAATCTAGTGATGCCCCTCCATGTTATGTTCCACAAGGAGTAGATGATCCTAACCTTAGAACATCTAGAGGCCATCCCGTAGATCAAATCATAGGTGACCTAAACCAAAGAACGACTAGATCACAAATCCATACCCTTTGTGCCTTTCACGCCTTTATCTCAGCCATAGAACCTAAAAACATAGAAGAAGCTTTAGGTGATGAGGATTGGATAATGGCCATGCAAGAAGAGTTAAACCAGTTTACTAGGAATGATGTGTGGGACTTAGTTCCTTGCCCTAGCGGTCAAACCATTATTGGCACACGATGGGTCTTTCGTAACAAGGTAGACGAAAACGGTGAAGTCACCCGAAACAAGGCACGTTTAGTTGCCAAGGGGTACAATCAACAAGAAGGTATCGATTATGATGAAACCTTTGCACCAGTTGCAAGGTTAGAGTCTATTCGAATGCTTCTCGCTTTTGCAAATGCTAAAAATTTTAAATTATATCAAATGGATGTCAAAAGTGCTTTCCTAAATGGTTTTATAAATGAGGAGGTATATGTTTCCCAACCTCCCGGCTTTGAAAATTTTGAAAATCCGACGCATGTTTATAAACTAAAAAAGGCGCTTTATGGTTTAAAGCAAGCTCCGCGTGCGTGGTATGATAGATTAAAATCCTTTTTAATTACAAGTGGTTATATTATGGGTAAAATAGATAATACTTTGTTTGTCAAATATGCTCAAAATGATATTGTGGTTGTGCAAGTGTATGTTGATGATATTATCTTTGGTTCTACAAATGAAAATCTTTGTAATGAATTTGCTACAAAAATGACTAATGAATTTGAAATGAGCATGATGGGAGAATTAAAATTCTTCTTAGGATTGCAAATAAAACAAAGTGAAAATGGTACCTTTATAAGTCAATCAAAATACTGTAAAGACATGCTGAAAAAGTTTAATTTTGAAAATGTCAAACCTGTTGAAACTCCGATGACCACCAATCTAAAATTATCTAGTGACGAAGAGGGAACCGATTTTAATGAAAAGATTTATCGTGGCATGATTGGTAGTTTATTGTATTTAACTGCTAGTAGACCTGATATCATGTATAGTGTGTGTTTATGTGCTCGCTTTCAATCTTCGCCTAAACAATCTCACTATGAAGCCGTCAAGCGTATTTTTAGATATCTTAGAGGGACTACGAATCTTGGCCTATGGTATCCAAAACAACCCGAGCTAGAAGTAACATGCTTCACCGATTCCGATCTTGGTGGCTCGATGGTTGATCGAAAAAGCACTAGTGGAGTATGTGCCTTTATAGGTCTCTCGCTTGTGTCTTGGTTTTCCAAGAAACAACATTCCGTAGCCTTATCCACTACCGAAGCGGAATATGTAGCCGCCGCGAGAGCGTGTGCTCAAGTTCTATGGATGAAGCACACACTTACCGACTTTGAGGTACGTCAATCCAAAATTCCAATTATGTGTGATAACTCAAGTGCCATAAACCTAAGTAAAAATCCCGTTTTACATTCTCGTACCAAACATATTGAGTTGCGACATCATTTTCTACGAGATAATGTTCAAAAAGGCCACATTGTGCTTGAAAAAGTTGATTCCGAAGACAACTTGGCCGATATTTTTACTAAAGCCCTAAACAAAAAATCGTTCTTTAAATTAAGACTTGGTTTAGGCATGCTTGAGTATAACCCATGAGATAATGCTACTCTCAATTATATGCATATTTTGAGGGGGAGCATCTCTCGAGGGGGAGCATAGCGTCTTTCTTAACCCTTTTTGCTTCGACAAAAGGGGGAGAGAAACCGAGTATGCTCTCGTGTTTAGCGGTTGTGTTTGTCATCATCAAAAAGGGGGAGATTGTTGGTGCAAGTGTACCACATCTCTATATATTTTATATATTTATTTTGATGATTACAAACACACCGTATTATTGTTTTTCTAACAATTTTATCCAAGTGTGCAGTTAATTGGACAACATGGAGATTTTATCTGAAGAGTCCAAGACTGGTGTTTACGTCATCATATATCTCATAATAATAAACACCCTAAAATAATATACCACTTGGATATTTCAAAAACCTAACCCAACACTATTTTTAAACTAAACTAAATCTTTGATTTAAATTAATTTAGAAATGTTTTGAATTTAAAATTGAATTATTTAATTTTAAGCCAAAAGAATAATTGTTGACTCTTTTGGAATAATGCAAAAAGAATTCAGATACTATTTTTAGCTATGGTCTTTCAACAATCGATGTGACTCCTCTCTGGCGCCGAGCTACTTTTTCAGGCGGTATACCGCGTGGTGTATGGCGGTATACCGCGGCTCTGTTACGTATGGCAGGTTCTTGCAGGTTGACCTTCCTGCTGTCAGCCACTTTTTCAGGCGGTATACCGCGTGGTGTATGGCGGTATACCGCGGCTCTGCTGCAAGTGCTGCAGGTCGCTTTTGCAGGTTGACTTCTTTATGTCAGCACCTTTTTCTGGGCGGTATACCGCGCCCATATAGGCGGTATACCGCGGCACCCTCTCGACCGTTGCTGCTCCAAGTATATATACATGCAGCTTCTCAACTCCATACAATACAATATATAATTGAAAAATCTATCTCTTGGAGAAACTACCAGCTACACCCATCACTTATTCAATATATTTTTTGAGTGATCAAACCCTCAAAGATCCAAGTGTTATACTTATACAAGAGTGATTAATATTGTGAGATATATTCTCTTGTAAGTATTTGAATAGTGTGAGTGATTCACGTTCTCGAGCAAAAGCAAGAGATTTTATTATCATTGTATCAAGGTTTGTGTTCTACCATAAAGAACACTTATAGTGAATCAGTGTGTCGAGAAGTGTCTCGGCAAGTGGACTAGCCAGCCAGTTGGTGGTGAACCACTTTAAATCTCGGTGTCGGTATCAATATTCTCTACCCTTATCTCTTTATATTCCCGTTGTGCACTTAATTTTATTTATATATTTGTTGTGCATGCAATATTTGTTGTTGATTTTGATAAGAGAATTTTTATTTGTGAAATATTTTTAAATACAACCTTTACCCCCCCTAAGGTTGTCCTAACAAAATCCTTCCTCCAAAATCCACCCAAATAATTCATTTATAAAAATAAACCTTACCATAATTTAAAACTTTATAAAAAGGGTAAGGTAAGAATGAACTCACCTGACTGTAGAAGAATTACTATTCCCTTCTCAAAGTCGTAAGAATCTCCGTCACTGACTTCACAAAGATCTGAAATACCCATATACGTTTGTACTGGTATTAATCTACTGTTTAAAACCTTTAAACACTGATAATCCTAATATTCACGACTCTTATCGCAACCGACTATTTGCAATAACCTCCTATCGCAATGCACAGTGATTTGTCGCAAACAACTATTGCGACATCAACCCTTTTATCGCAACCAACAGTAACTATCGCAACCCATGGTTGCAACAGATTCCTTCCTATCGCAACTAACTACTGCGATACATATTTTATCGCAAACGACTATTTCGATGGGCTCCTTATCGCAACTAACCGTTGCGACACTTATGAGTTTGTCGCAACCCAAGGTTGCGACACTTATGAGTTTTGCAAATCTTCATAACTATCTCAATCAACTGTGTTCGTACCTTAGCCCAGAAATTATGAGTTTTAAGCTATACATGTAGTTATAAACTTCAAGATACGTTTATTACTACTAATGAAACATAAACACAAGTCCATAATTCTCATAATACTTAACAACATCATAACTCAAATTTTAACCCAATAAAACTCATCTCTAAACCCACATAAAGCTTATCTACAAGATGAAGAATTTAAGTAGGATACATACCTTTGATTCACAATTTGCTTGATAATTTCCCAACTGAAAACAATTTGCTTCTTTTTTTTCTTTAACCTCCTTTCTAAATTCTCTTTCTCTTCTTCTTTTCGTGAAAACTACACACACACACCAAAATAACTAGTTTTAAGAAATGAGGACACCTCCTCATGTAATCTCTTTCTTTTGTTGTAGGCTTTACACCTCATAGCCAACATCCCAAACTAACCTCAAACTTTCTTTAATTGACAAAATATACCCTTAAGCTTATAAATTAAAATTAAAGTTTACCCCTTAACCTTTTTACTCCAGAAAACTAATTACGTAACTTATTTGGGTAAAACTCTAAAATTAATCCATCAAATAACCAATAACAACTTATCAAATAAATATACTCAATTTATTTAATAAACCCAAACATTATCTTTTACAAAAATTGGGATGTTACAGTATGCATTTGTGCATACAAGTAAATTAAGTTGTTTTTTTGGTTTTATGCACAAGTGCGTCATGTATTTGTGCATATATACACGGGTGCATGTTACAAATTACTTGTATGCACAACTGCATACCGTCTAGATGGAGGACTACCAATCCGATTTTTTAAGGTTTTTCCTTGAAGCTAACCCTATATATATATATATATATATATATATATATATATATATATATATATATATATAGAGAGAGAGAGAGAGAGAGAGAGAGATAAGAATAAGGTTATTAACAAATAAAAGGTCAACCTTTAACCTACTTTTATTGTTGTTGCAAATTGTTTAAAATAAAAAGTCGTTTACTTTTTCTTTAATGTGTCTGAGGTTACTTTTGGTTTGTACATTGTTTACGCAGCGTCGGTTTGCGGAAGGATCGACAAGCGTTTAAACCCTTTTGATAATCGTGATTACGAGATGCAAAACACGAAAGCTTAAGAGAAACTCTTAAAAAAGAACACTTTTATTAATTGATAGAATGATTAACAATGAAACCCTAATACCCTATTTCTAATCCAAGAATTAAAACGATAATTACTAAACTAATAATAGAGATAAATAAGAAATACTAAACTTAATCCTAATAATAAATAACTAATGGATAAATAAGGAATGAAGGAATCCAAAGAAGAGTTGGTCACGTAAAGGAAAATGGTTAAGGAAGGACAGTGGAGAGTCATGTGATTAAGGGGAGTGTGGCGCTAGCCAACTAGCGCGAGAATGAGCGCCAACAACCAAACAGCAGCTGGCGCTAGTTTGGTGCTACCCAGCTGGCGTCGGCGCTGGCGCCGACGCTGTCTTGCGTTTCTGCCTTCTTCCTTGTCGCTCGGCCTGACACTCGATCTTTGCCGTCAGTTCCTCTATATCAGTCTCCTCCACTTCGAAGGAACTCGACCCCGAGTTCTCTTCTAAAAGACTTGAATCGTCTTTATGGTACTCGTATATGTCGGCGACGTTAAAGGTGTTCGATATGTGTAACGAATCCGGGAGGGCAACAACATACGCATTGTCATTGATTTTCTTTGTGATTTTAAACGGACCGTATTTTCTGGGTTGGAGTTTTCCGTAAGTCCCGATAGGAAATCGTTCCTTCCGAAGAAAAACCATGACGTCGTCTCCTTCTTTGAACACTTTCTTCCGACGGTGTTTGTCGGTTGTCGCTTTGTTCTTCAAACCGGTTTCCTCTAGGCGTATTTTGACGGCGTCTTTTGTAGCTTGGACGTCTCTAGCCATGTTGCCCGCTGCGATGCTAAATCCCGGGTCTCGTGGAAGTTGGACCAAATCAACCACGTGTCTAGGAGACGATGTGTAAACCAAGGAAAAAGGAGAGTGACAATTTATTATAACATATATAGTATAAATTTTGAATTTGTTAAAACAAGTTTTAGAAAAAATATATATCAACTTATGATTTTAAATAACTGTTACATATAATATCAAAAAAATAAACAAATAATAATTAAAACCATAATAATAATTGATAATTAAAATATATTGATTAATATTAAAAAATATATAAAAATAATTTATATGATTAATAATAACTCTAAATAATTAAAAAGTAATATCAATGTATAATTAAAATTTAATTTAATAATTTTCATTTAATATTAAATAATAATAATCAAGTTTAAAAAATTAATATATGTTTATAATAATTGTTAATAAATAACAGAGAAAATATTGGAATATTCACAAAAAGCTATTGAAAACCTACTCCAACTAGTGTTTCAAAAAGATAGTTTATAAGCTAGCTCATTGTCATCCAAATATGTACACAGAAAAAAAAATAGCTTATAAGCTAGCTTTTTTTTGCCAAATGATGCCTTAGACTAGATCTTTTTAGACTACTTTTTTCCATGTTCTAATGATACATTATATCATTTGAATCCAACTCAACTCAATAACCTGATATCATTTTATTTCTTATATATAATATGATTGTTAAGCGTTTACTAATATTTACATTAGACAATTACATCATTGCTTACCCTCTTTATATACATATATTTTCAATCTCTTATGAGTATTATCCATCTCTATATAACTCCTTCATATACATTTTCAGTAAATGTGAATATATATATATATAGGTCACGGTTATTTTGCAACCCAGTAAAAGGTTACAACCCGTGCAACCTTCATTTTAACCGTCCATTTCATTGGGATTCTCATTGATTCTCTAAGTGAATTTACCCGATTTCGTCGAATTGCATCGAATTTCTACAAAATATGTCGATGCATGTAACTGTTCATGCATCGACATATCAGATGAATGTGATACTTTCATGAAACAATATGTGTTACATAATATTTAATGAAATACTATGCATTGCAAGTAAGATTATTGCATGAAACCAGTAATCATGGATGCAATCTAGTAATTAATTCAGTGCTTACATAATGGATGGGCAAAATGAATGGTTTAGATGAAGGTTGCACGAGGTTATAACCATTTAATGGGTTGCAAATAAACCACCCTTGAGAAAAATAGTTGAATGCAAAATGTTTAATATTTAAGAGATATGATTTAGTTGTATGATAGGCGGGTTCACACCCCCCTAAATCTTACCGCAAGTGTACGGGTCGAAATCAAGTAATAGTACTAAAAAGTACGAGTATCGAACACAGGAAACTAGGAACTAAGTATCACAATGACTACAATTGCTATTAACTGAACGATCGATATTTTGAGTGGTTGGTTTATAAACTAACTAATTGCAAACAGAATAAATCAAACACAAGACAGTAAACAGCGTAAGAACTTCAGATAGAGAAAACAGTTGAGGGTTGGAAATCCTAAAGCTTTCACATATAAACAATTAACTCAAAACAGTTACCAGTTATTCCCTTTAATGAATACCAAATCCTAAAGTCATCGTTGTTCTTTCTCAAGCAACAACGAGTTTTATTTTAAAGCATGGTTCTTTCTCAAGCAACCACGGGTTTTATCTTGAAATCACAAGTTTTATCTCTCGATCTCAACCTATGGAGTTCAAAACATATTAAGATTAAGATTTTAACAGGACTAAGGCTTACTCGGTATATCTCTATCCCCTTTCTCACCCTAGGCATGCAATTTCTAGTTCTAGTTAACAATTAATTCTCTCGAACTTAATTGAAAACAACAAAACAATTTGAAGCTAGCTAAACTCACAAAAGCATTAAAAACCAAATCACATGCTTCATTAATTAGGAAAACTGATAAAAGTCTCAAGTTACATCTTCACATGCTTAAACCAAATTCATTCCAACCCCCAACATCTAAGGATTAGTTCATGTTGGTGGTGGATTCAAACACATAGAAAAAGGATGGAAAAACGTGTGCAAACATAATGATAATGAAAGCGATGAATGTAATGGCGGACTCCCTTCTCTCGTGCTCGTATCTACTTTACGTGATGGATTTCCTCCTCAATCGATCCTCTATCGTGGCTCCAAAAGCTCCGAAAAACCTCTGAAAATCACCCCTAAGCTGCTCCCGGTCGTCGTGTGAGAGCTGTGCGAAGAATGACCTAAAATCCGGAAAAATGCTAAACTAATAGGCTGGAACAGTGGGTTACGCGCCTTGTCCCGCGACTTGCAAGTTGCGGCACAAGTCGCCCGGTTTTCTAAAGGGATTTGGATCAGGTTCGGGTCCTGGTTCGGGCGCAGGTCTTGGGCTTGGATCTCGGGCTTCGTTTTGGCTCTTTTTGGGCTCTTTTCAGCTTCTTTTCTCGATGATTACTGCCTTTTAAATAACCTGCACATTCCACTCGATAAACCATAAAATCCCGCTTCTTTGCTTAAATACAAGCCAATCTCATTGGTTTGAGGACCGAAAATAACGCCAAAAAGTGGCATTATCAACAACCCCAAACCGAGCGTTGCTTGTCCTCACGCAAATTAGCGATAAAATAGAATAAAAGCATATATCAGTGAAATATAATAACTGCACAACTCCCAATTGGTACCACGTGACGCACTGGTGATTTCCCATACCCGTGAATGCCTATCTCACTCTCGCCTCATTCTTATTCCGTTTGATCTATGACCTTCCATTGTAAGTTGAACTCGTGACTGCTCCGTTTCCATTAGGGTCGTACTAGGTCCAAACATACTAGGGAAAACATTTCGCCTCGACCCTACCTCATGGGATTCTCTCTTTTCGCTAGAACCTAGGTTATCGCACATGTTGTCATGTATAGGAGGTTATGTACAAGAATACTCGAAATTCACATGACAACTCTACTGAAAGACGCACAAATGTCCAAAAAGTCGATCTCAGAAGGGAATCAAGTAGCAAGACAGGGAATATTGGTAAGAGTGGTCGTATACCCTAATCACGTTTTCCAGAAGATCATCCAGGTCTTTACAAAGGTTGTAACGGGGCTAAGGTTATGGCTAAGAAACGAAGGGTAAAATGGTTCAAAGATCCTTGGTGTGTCAAACTTTAGCAATTCTGAACTTTCTAGCTTATTTTCTATCATTTGGCCTTCTTTGTCACTGCTGGAGTCGCTTTGACTCTCTTATTTTCTGCTGTAGATAATATCTAAACTAACCTTTTTTTTAGCAACATTGGCTCTCTTTATTTTCTTGGGGCTGCATTGGCCCTCTTTACTATTTATTTTCATGACTGGCCTGTATTCTTTCTTTTCTTCTCTATCTATCGCAGTTCATTACCGCCTCTGTTTGACAAACTTTCGGATAAGGGTTGGTTAAGTCTTTTGGCTCGGGTTTAAAGGTGGGTCTGAAATGAAAAAGTGAGTGTATGGCTACAAAAAGGGTTATGGATACACACAAATGGGTAAAAAGGTACGATAGCTAAACACGGGTTAACACTGCTCACAATGCCTGGAATCATCTCTTAAGGTCCACACAATATGGTCTACTACACCCTTACCCAATATCCCGATGGTCGTCTTTGCTACTCAATGCAATAATATAGCGAGATCATTCTATATTCACGACAAGGAACTCAAAAAAGTGTATACGATTTTCGTGTATGAATCCCTCGAAATGAAAAACGTCTTTTAGGATCAAATCTCACTAATGGGTGGTCTCCACTAATGTCCCTAGTCGTGTCCTTTCCCGGTCCTTCCCTAATGGTCACGTCACTATCACGAGATTCTCCCCACAATGGTCGGTCTCAATCATTCAAAACAAAAAATTTAGCTAATGTGATCTAAGCATGCAGAGGTGCGGGAAATCTACTGCATAAATGATAACTCTATTTTTAGAGTTATTACTTCCATTTATTTTCCACTTTATTTTGTCAATTTTAGCCATTTCACTTCTTAAAACCCCCATTCTTGGTATATTTCACGAAAACGAGCAAAAGGAGTGAACCATGGTCTTTAATAAATTATTTGGTAGAATTTGGGTGTTTTTCACGTTTTATCCTGCAGTGACCACTGTTGTGCCCACTCCGGTTCCCCACTCTTCGAGCAGATCAAGAAAGCAAAAGAAACCCATGGGCTGGAAATATAAAACCTGGAGTTTAGAAGGTTCAAATGGCAGGAAAATATGGGCTGCAGAAGTACAAGGTAGTTTTCATTGGAGATAGCATCAAGTACACCCCCTTGTACTTGGAGATTGACTTGGAAAATGGTCCATTGGGTAAAAGGATTACACAAGGAACTGATTTCTGCCACAACACAGCAGTCTTTACCCATTGGAAGACCCACCTCTTTTGTGTAATACCCAACTCCTTCTCCTAGTATATAAAGGAGCACTTGGGTACCATTAAATGCATGCTTGGATATCATCTTGGAATGCTTGCTTAGTCTTAAATTCTCTTAACTACCACATTAGCTTTAGTCTTTCATTTACTGCAGTAACTAGCTTTAATATTCTGTATTTTACTTTCTTAGTTCAATTGTAGTTCGAAGTACACAGTCCAGGGACGAATTCTCGTTCCCCACTGTGAGTTCTATTCAAGTCACTTTCAGTTTTATTATGTGCAAATCTTCATCTTTTGTTTTCTTTACTTCGGAAATGCTAGGCTAAACATCCTTTGGGATGTAGGAAAGAGAAGTACCTGGATTTTATTAAAAATGCTTGAGTAATCTTTGTACTTAGATTATTTGTTGTTTTGGTCATTCATTCTCGATATTTACCCAAGGATGCGAACAAGCCGATCACTTGCAAGGATCTAAAGTCTAGTTCTTAACTTAGAAATAAGTAGAATGCAGTGACACGAGCTTGAATGATGCTAGGGGATTCGAAAGAATTCTTTTGACACTTACGAAAGTGAGGTCGGCACAGTGAGCTAATCTCAACCCACTGGAGTAGTAGGCAAGCTAATTTGTGTATTAAAAACACTTAGAGTATTTGTCTCTACACATTCCATCGAGACCTGAAAAGGTCCATTTTTGAGATTACCATTGACAAAACAATAAATACGACGAGTATGAGATTTTTATCTAACGGTGTGAGTATTTTGTAACCGGGCTTTTCTAGCGAAAATGCCTACCTCGAATACAATGATCATTTTTAGGACCGAGTATTTGGTATAAAATCTAGGGAAAATCTAACCTACATTCCTCCTTTTAAAACCGTAGTAAAATCGTTAAAGTAGCTATTTCACCAAACAAACCAAACTATTGTTTCCTCTCTAATTGAAACCTGTAAAAGGAGCTCATGAGAACCATATTGTCTTGATTGTCCAGTCCTTGTGGATTCGATTCTGGTATTTTACCAACTATTACTTGCTGTGACGATCATAGTGGACAGTGTACACTTGCACTTCCCACTGTGGACAGTTTGCAACCCACTGCGATTAAAACATACATTTCGCACGTACCAAGTTTTTGGCGCCGTTGCCGGGGACTGGCGTGATTTTAAATCTCAAGACATTAGTTTTTGTTCGAGCCCGAGTAACTCGTTTTTCTAAGTCGTTCGTGTTGCATGCCAAGGCGACAACATGAGCTTTTAATACCAATCGATCCTGAAATAGAAAAGACTTGTCGAAGAAGACGTAAAAACAAGAAAACAAATCAACAACCTCCTGTGATCCACACTGTGAACATGGCAGCAGTACCGCCACCCGTAGTGGAGACCACAATCACGATTGCCGATAACAAGGATCGAAAAATACGGGACTATGCTACTTCCGGAGTTGGTGACTTAAGCTCCGGGATTCTAAGGCCCAACATTGTTGCAAACCATTTTGAACTCAAACCGGTGATGTTTCAAATGATTCAAGCCATAGGTCAGTTTGGAGGATCGCCATCTGAGGATCCACACTCGCACTTAAAATCTTTTTTAGAGATGACTGATTCCTTTCAATTACAAGGTGTGAGTGAGGAAGCATTAAGGTTAAGACTTTTTCCTTTTTCATTAAGGGATAAGGCGAAGACTTGGCTGAACTCACACGCTCCTCATTCGGTAACCACTTGGGATGAACTTGCTGATAAATTTTTGCAAAAATACTTTCCTCCCACGAGGAATGTAAGATTTCGAAATGATATTATTCTGTTTAGACAAGAAGAAGATGAGGTTGTTTCGGATGCATGGGAACGATTTAAAGAATTACTTCGAAAGTGCCCACATCATGGCATCCCACATTGCATCCAATTGGAGACCTTTTACAATGGTCTTTCCAATGCAGCCAAAATCATCTTAGATGCAACCGCAGGTGGAACATTCACGAGTAAAACCTACAATGAAGGATATCAAATCTTAGAAAAAGTGTCCAACAACAATACCGAGTGGTCCAATCCTAGAGCAGTAGTACCAAAGACCAACACCATCGATTCCGAAGCACTTAAAACCATGAATGCACAATTAGTAGCCTTGACCAAAATCGTTTTGAACCAAAATAGAGGCCAAGTTAATTCCGCAACCCATCTCGCCGAAAACTGCTCCCTCTGTGGAGAGGAGCATGTTTTTGATTTTTGTCCAGCAAATCCCGAATCTGTTAATGTCATAGGGACCAACCCGAGGAACAACCCTTATTCGCAGACTTATAATCCAGGTTGGAGAAATCATCTGAATTTCTCTTGGTCTGGTAATCAAGGACTCCAACCCCAAGGGTCGAGTCATATGCAGCAAATACCACACAACCCCCTGGATTTCAACCACATCACAGTGGACAATCCTCACATCACAGTGGGCAGCACCCACTGAACTTTCACCAAGGGCAGTCCTCACAACCATACCAACCACGATCCAACCAACCAGCTGAGGTTCAACAATCGATTGAATCAATTCTCAAGGGTTTTATGAATCAAACTCAAGCAGCCATTAGGAACATAGAGACTCAAGTAGGACAACTAGCCGTTGAAGTTAAGAATAGACCGCCAGGAACATTACCTAGTGACACCGAACACGCTAAGGTGATAGGAAAAGGGCCTGAACATGTCAATTCCATAACACTTAGAAGTGGAAAGAATCTGAAAGATATCGTTTTTGAGTCTGATGATTCGCCTAAAATACCCACTGTGAGCACCACAGTGGACACTCCTCAAGCCATTGTGATCCCCACAGTGGGGACCGACATCCCTGACCTTCTCACTCTTGGACCTGTCCCAAAGCCTACCGTTCCAAAGCCAATACCACAGCAAGCTCAAATTGACCCACAAAATATTCCTTTTCCTGAAAGAATGAAGCCGAAAAATGTCGATGTTCAATTTAAAAAATTCTTAGACATTTTTAAACAACTTCACATTAACATACCTTTGGTAGAGGTTCTCGAGCAAATGCCAACCTATGTTAAATTTTTAAAGGATATTTTGAACAAAAAGAGAAAATTGGGTGAATTTGAAACTGTGGCTTTGACCGAGGAATGTAGCGCCCTCCTCACTAGCAAGATTCCACCTAAGTTGAAAGACCCAGGTAGTTTCACCATTCCATGCACAATAGGAGGACAAGAAGTAGGTCAAGCACTATGTGATCTAGGAGCTAGTGTCAACCTGATGCCGTTATCTATTTTCAACAATTTAGGTATTGGAGAGGCTAGACCCACAACCGTGACATTACAATTAGCCGACCGGTCCATTGCCTACCCCAAAGGGAAAATAGAAGACATCCTGGTCCAAGTGGATAAATTTATCTTCCCTGCCGATTTTCTAGTTCTAGATTATGAGGCCGATAAAGAAATCCCAATCATCTTAGGGCGTCCGTTTCTTGCAACCGGACGTACTTTGATTGATGTGCACAAAGGGGAACTCACGATGAGAGTTAATGACCAAGAGGTGACATTCAATGTTTTTAAGTCTCTTAAATATATAGATACCGAAGATTGCTTTGCCTTGAGTTCGATTTATGGAACCCACAGTCTTGACACACTGCCCACAGTGGGGAATACAGTTCTCACAGTGGGGAGTGATAGTGAGCACTCTGAATCTGAGAGTGATGACACTTTTGAGGATGAGTGTAACGAAATGGTTGCAGCTTTTGAACCTCTGGACTTTAAGGATAGAGATGTTCAACCCCCTTCAATAGAACAACCTCCTAAGTTAGAGCTTAAACCATTGCCTTCCCATTTAAAATATGCTTATCTCGCTAAGGATAATAAACTTCCCGTTATTATCTCTTCCAAACTTAGTGAGAAACAAGAACAACTTCTGATCGATTTGGTGATGAAGCATAAGGGAGCAATTGGTTGGACCATAGCGGACATTAGAGGAATTAGTCCCTCTTTATGTCAACATAAGATTAACTTGGAGAGTGACCACACTGGAAAAGTCCAACCTCAAAGAAGGTTGAACCCCATCATGAAGGAGGTAGTTAAGAAAGAAGTCTTGAAGTGGTTAGATGCCGGTATTATCTATCCCATTGCTTACTGTAGTTGGGTGAGCCCCTTCCAATGTGTCCCTAAAAAGGGAGGGACGACCGTAGTAAAGAACGAAAAGAATGAGCTCATTCCCACTAGGACTGTCACGGGATGGAGAATATGCATGGACTATAGACAACTCAACTTGGCCACTAAGAAAGACCACATCCCCTTACCTTTCATCGACCAAATGCTTGATAGGTTAGCGGGAAAGGAATTTTATTGTTTTCTAGATGGATACTCCGGATACAACCAAATCCACATAGCCCCCGAGGACCAAGAAAAGACCACCTTTACTTGTCCCTATGGTACTTTTGCATTCCGGAGAATGCCATTTGGATTGTGTAATGCACCCGCCACTTTCCAACATTGTATGATGGCCATTTTCACCGACATGATTGAGGATACCATAGAAGTTTTTATGGACGATTTTTCCGTGATAGGGACTGTGAAATCCCAAATCTAGCAAGAAATCAAGAATGATGTAGAGAGAGAATCTAGAGAGAACTTGTCATCCATATATTGATCTCTAAAGTGTAAATCAAATGATCAAGAAGTTCCTGAAGGGATCTAGATTTCTTTCTAACTAAGAACTAGACATGCCTATTTATACCCATAACATACAAGGTATAAAGGCACTAGCAACTAATACAGTATATTGACTTTACAGTAAATCTTGAATACAACAATGCTCTGACAATCTCCCCCTTTGGATTCAAGATTTAAAAAATATGACAGCAGTCTTCAGCTCTTTGTAAAGTCAATCTTCTCAAACAGGCACTCTATCAAACCATCTTCAAATAGCTTTATCTCCACTAGTTCACGGCGAACTATATGCTTTGACACTCTTTAAGAACTCAGCTTTGAAGAATCTTCGGACAAACATGAAAAGTCATTGTCTTTTTCTTTGAAAAGTCAACCTTCTTCAATACAATCTTCAACAGATTGTCTTCAAGTCTTGAACATGGATTTCATATCTTTATATAGAACCATCAATTCGGAACAAGATAAATCAGAAACGATTAGAGTTTGGATCAGAAAGATGTGAAACCATCCACATTGTTGAACTTTTAGGTGTAAGCGCATTCCGCGAACAACTCAGAACTAAGATAACCAAATTCAGCAACATTTGGACTTCACATGATCCTTCTCCCCCTGATCTTCAGTCTTTGTTCACGAATCTTTGACTTGAAAGTTCTTTGACATGAAATATCTTTGACTTGAAAACTCTTTGACATGAAATTGAAATTAAACTTTTCTCCCCCTTTTTCGATGATGGTGAGCATCATAATCATCGAAAACCATTTTCAATTTCAGTCGTGTCTTTGAGTATTGCTAACAATCTCCTCCTTACAGAATAACCTTGCTCCCCCTCAAAATAAGAATTCTGGAGCAATTTATTTTCTCCCCCTGAAAGTATGCATATATTTCAATAACGTACAGTATTTGAAATTGTAGCACAAATTTTAAAACAAATTTACACAAGGAAAATAAAATTCATTGAATTTCATTTTATAACTACAATCATTTGATCATTTGAAAACTTTACAAAAGAAATTCAACTTAATGAAATTTAACAGATTTTTCAATCAAATGAAATCAAATGCATGTGTTTGGATTCAAGAACAAGTCATCATTGTATATCAAGTTAAAAATGTTCAGTTTCAACCCCTTTATTAAATCTATTTGGTGTGCTAGCATGCGAAATATGATTAGCATCAAGCGTATGCAATTCTAAAACATATAAGAATACTTTGCTCTACTCACACTATTTGTCCAAAATCAGAATTTCACAAATTTACGAGTTTATCGCGACTTTGTATTTTCCCAAGTTTCAAGAGATGTGTGCTCTTTGGCATCTTTTGTGCACATTTGAATCTTTTGATTTTGTGCTCATTGGCATCTTTTGATTTTGTGCGCATTGGCATCTTTTGATTTTGTGCTCATTGGCATCTTTTAATCAAAAAGTTTAGTAAGAATAAGATACACCGTTAAACATGACTTTCTATCTGGTTCTATAGCAGGATTTGGGTTAGCAGATCCCAGACCAGTTGGCCTTAGGTGCTAGGTGTCGAGCACCCCGTAGAACTTAATTTCCCAAATCAGAAAGGCCACATCGATATATCTTAAACCCATTTGTACCAGTAGAACATGACTTTCTATCTGGTTCTATTGCAGGATTTGGGTCAGCCGATCCCAGACCAGCTGATCTTAGGGACTAGGTGTCGAGCACCCCTTAGGACTTACTCTCCCAAACCAGAAAGGCCACAGGTACAAACTTTCAAACTAAATGATATTCTATATAAGTTCGGATTTCCATCACAAAATATGAATGATATCTCAATCACTTGGTTCTTAAACATAGTGCTTCCCCCATATTTTCGTTTCCATTCATCATTCTGATAAATAGGCTTTTTGAGCATTATATTCTATATAAGTCCAGATTCACATAACTTTGAGCATTCAGCATAATTTCATTCATGTTTTGCTGGCCTTTCGATTTATTTCAGAGGTGAAAGTTGAAACAAATCTAACTCAGATAATACAAAAATACTTGTAAAATCATCTTTTAGCACACATTTAATTCATTGAATGAAAATTGAAAATTTCATCTCGTTGAAGTAAATTTGTAAAGATTCAAGTTTTCAAAGCAGTAGAAACAAAATATAATTCAATGTTACCTTTTACCACTTGTTCCTTGTATTAAAAAATATGATAGTTAAAGGATATCACCTGAGAAGTATAAGTTCTAAACTGATTTGTTTAGAAATCTTAGTTTTTGAAGTACGGGTTCTAAACTGATGTGTTTAGAAACCAAAGTCGTTGAAACACGGGTTTTGAACTAATATGTTCAAAAGCCAATAACGTTGAAGCACGGGTTCTAAACTGAGATGTTTAGAAGCCATAATCTCTTTTAAGTGCGGGTCCTAAACTGATATGTAGAAACCATAAGTCTTTGTCTCCCCCTTAATGGTACAAATATTCTTCAAAAAATACGCCGCTTCTCTTCTGTTTTTAGTCATGTGTGTGGTATGGATCTACAAATCAGTACAACACATGAAGAACCTACAAAACAGATTAAGCAGATTTTGGTACCCAACGGCACTTGGGTCCTAGTGGGTTAGGTGTAGATTTCTTAAAAGGAATACTATATGTACCGTACCAATAAGAAGTATAATCTTTATGCACAAAATCATTTGAACCACAGTAAGAACAACAGATTTTCTTATGTGCCAACCTAATCAGATGATTTACGGAATGAATAGGATTAGGTTTAGCAGAAGATTTACCTTTTGGCGCATTGTTCTTCTTTGCATTTGATGTGGAAGCAGATGATTTTGGTACTTCTTTCTTCGGAATTGTTGTGCCTTTGACTCTCCATTCCATCTTCACCCTCTTGAAGACTGGAACTTCTTCAGGTTTGGAAGTATTATCTTTAGGCACATTTGTTTTGTTATCTGATTTATCAAACAGAGGATTATAGAAGAGATTTGTTGAACGAATCTGATCTTTTGAGAAACCAGTTGATCTATTAATATGTTTAGAAGGAATGTTTTTAAAACTCGAACTTGAAGCAGTTTTAAAAGAGCATTCAGAATCATTTGAATTAACAAATGGAGTCTGAAAGATACTTTCAGGACTTACCTGCTTTGAGACATCAAATTTAAAAATGATGTCTTCAAGTTCCTTAACTTTGTTTATCAAAACATTTTTCTCTTTAGAAATTAGATCAAATTTCTTTTGGAGATCAGATTTGATTAACTGATCCTTCATAATATCAGCTGATAAACCAGATAATCTTTTGGTAAGATTAAGAATCACATCTTCAAAATATTCGCGTTCCGATTCAAAATCTTTTTCCAAAAACTTTCTTTTATCAGTAATCTCTTTGAAAATTTCCATATTTTTCTTTTTAAGTGTTTTACTTTCCTTTTCAAAGAGATTTTTCTTTTCCGTGAAATCTTTTCTTTCCTTTTCCAAAAGATTTTCTAATTAAGAGATTTTCACGGAAAGTTCAGAACTTTTAATTTCAAAAGATTTGCATTCAGTTTTAAAAACAGCTCTTTCTTTTTCGAGCTTCTCTTTTTCTAAAAATAAAACTTTCTCAAGATCAGAAATTTGTTTTGAAAGTTTTATATATTTAAGCTCAATTACTTCCTTTTCTTTAAGAACTTTCATTGAAGAAAGTGACTCTCTTTCACGTTCTGAAAGCATCTTCTTCAATTCAACGTTTTCACCTTCCAACGTTGTTCTTTTCTCTCGAACTTCTTTTAATTGAGCATGTAAATGCAAGTTCCACTCCGTTCTCTTGAACTTCAGATCAGCATTTTCATTTTGAAGAGTTGATACTTTCTCTTGAAGTTTCCCGATTAGATCGTGCAGACTTGAGTTGTCTTTCTTTGCTTCAAGATCTGCAATATAAACTTCAAGATCAGTAATTCTTTTAGTAAGTTCAGCATTTTGTTCTTTCAAAATAGATTTTTCATTTGAAGAAGAAATGTCAAAAATGTGTCTCTTCAAATCAGCATTTTCTTCTTCCAATGTCTTTATACTCCCTTGAAGCTCCTTCATGTTATCTTGATGAGTTGAAATCTCAAATGTCTTATTTTTCTCTTGAGTAACTTCAAGCACTACAATCTTGTCATTCAAATGTTTCAGTTCGGACTCAAGAGAAGAGACTTTGTCTTCTAATAAAGCTTTCTCAGACTTGAGCTTTGTAATTTTTCTTGCATCTTCATTAGAATGTGTTATGTATCTAGAAAGAAAACCTTCAAGACGCTTGATCTCATCTTTAGCTTCAGAAAGAGTCCATTTTCTATCTTTTCCTAACTGATACCATATTCTCCCACTTAAATTCTCTATGTCAAACATCTTGAAGAATGCTAGAAGATTGATCGTTCAGAGAATCAAGCAGAAAAAATTTTATATAGAAATACACTATAGAAAAAATTTCGGAATAAAAAATTTTCTCATTTTTTTTTAATTCACAAGAATTCGGATGAATAAGGATTCGAAATCAATGAATTCGAATGAATAAGGGTTCGAATTCAATGAATTCGGATGCTGAAGGGTTCGAATTGAATGAATTCGGATGCTGAAGGATTCGAATTCACCCAATTCGGACTTAACTGGGTTCGAATTCACTCAATTCGAATCCATAAGGGTTCAAATTCAACTCAATTCGAATCCATAAGGGTTCGAATTCAACTCAATTCGAATGCTTCTTGAGTCGAATTCTATACTTGTGATGCCAAGAACACTCCGAATTCCCTTTGAATGATCCGAATTGTGTATGAATGATCCGAATTCACCAAGAATGATCCGAATTCTGCACTTCGAACTTTAAAATCACTTAATCTGCCATAACTCTTTCAATTCTTGATCAAATGAGATGAAACTTGTATCGATTTGTTCGAAATTGAAATCCGCACACTTTTCTTGTTGATCACAACTCGTAATTTGATCGATTTAAACAACTTTTGATCCAAAACTGTGAATTTTGGGTTTTCGAACAAAAACCAAAAAATCGATCAAATCAGATGATTTTGTGCAGTTTTTGATGTTGATCCAAGAATTAAAGATGATCAGTAATCAATTTCGAGTTCAGTGATGCAAAAAATTGATCCAAAAAAATCAAAATTTAGAAAAAATCTATGTCTTAATGATAAGTGTTCAGATGAACAGTAATGAACACCCAATCCGAATTCTTCAGGCTTAGTGTAAAAAAATCTTCAATTTGGTCTTCGATCTGCTTGAATCTTCTGTTTAGCTCTGATACCAAATGTGAAATCCCAAATCTAGCAAGAAATCAAGAATGATGTAGAGAGAGAATCTAGAGAGAACTTGTCATCCATATATTGATCTCTAAAGTGTAAATCAAATGATCAAGAAGTTCCTGAAGGGATCTAGATTTCTTTCTAACTAAGAACTAGACATGCCTATTTATACCCATAACATACAAGGTATAAAGGCACTAGCAACTAATACAGTATATTGACTTTACAGTAAATCTTGAATACAACAATGCTCTAACAGGGACATCATTCGAAAATTGCCTAGGAAATCTAGAGAAAAGCCTAGTGAGATGTGAGAGCCACGACCTTATTTTGAATTGGGAAAAATGCCATTTTATGGTAGAAGAAGGTATTGTCCTAGGTCATCTTGTCTCAAAAAGAGGGTTGGAAGTTGACAAAGCCAAGCTTGAGGTAGTGGCACAACTTCCCGAACCCACAACGGTAAAAGGTATTAGAAGTTTCTTGGGCCATGCAGGTTTTTATAGGAGGTTCATCAAGGATTTTTCAAAAATAACAAAACCCCTATGTATCCTGTTGCAGCATGAAAAAGATTTCATTTTTACAAAAGAATGCCGAGATGCTTTTGAAAAAAATAAAGGAAGCTTTAGTCACAGCACCCATAGTGACCACTCCTGACTGGTCACTCCCATTCGAAGTGATGTGTGATGCCAGCGAGTGGGCTGTAGGGGCTGTTCTCGGACAGAAAAAGAACAAAGTATTTCACCCCATTTATTATGCAAGTAAAACGCTAATTGAAGCTCAGATTAATTACACTTTAACTGAAAAAGAATTACTTGCGGTGGTGTTTGCTTTTGATCGTTTCAGGTCATACTTGATAGGGACGAAGGTCATAGTGCACACTGATCATGCAGCAATAAAATATTTAATTACCAAGGCTGATTCTAAGCCTCGGTTAATTAGATGGGTTTTATTGCTACAAGAATTTGATCTTGAAATCGTCGACAGGATAGGAACAAGCAATCAAGTAGCCGACCATTTGTCCAGGCTCGAGAAGATAGTGGGCACTGTTGATCCCACTCCGGTAAGAGAAAATTTTCCCGATGAGCAATTGTTATCCGCTCAACATCATGAAAATAATATTCCTTGGTATGCTGATATTGCGAACTTTTTAGCAAGTGGACTTAAGCCCCACGGGATGAGTGGACAACCATTTAAGAAGTTTTTACATAACACACGTCAATATGTTTGGGACGATCCTTTCTTATATAAGATAGGGACGGCCCAAATACTGAGACGTTGTGTCCACGGGAGTGAGCAACATCAAATACTCCATGGTTGTCACGCATCCCACTACGGTGGCCACTTTGGTGGAAACCACACTGCTGCAATTTTTTTGCAAAGTGGGTTCTTTTGGCCCACTGTGTTTAAAGACTCTTACGAATTTGTAAAAAGTTGTGAGCAATGCCAACGCACCGGGAATATTTCGCAAAGAAATGAGATGCCTCTTAATAACATTCTAGAGGTAGAACTTTTTGATGTTTGGGGGATCGATTTCATGGGACCCTTTCCAAATTCCAATAATAATTTTTATATCTTGGTTGCGGTAGACTATGTTTCGAAATGGGTGGAAGCCGTCGCATGTCACTCTAATGATGCCAACACCGTGGTGAAATTTTTGCATAAAAATATTTTCACTCGATTTGGAACACCACGGGCATTGATTAGTGACGAAGGCACCCATTTTATAAACAAAGTCATGGCCTCGGTTCTTGCTAAATATGACATACATCATAGAGTGGCCACCGCATACCACCCGCAAACCAACGGTTTGGCCGAGTTTTCAAACCGTGAGATCAAAGGAATTTTAGAAAAAGTTGTTAAACCGCACCGAAAAGATTGGTCAACCAAACTCGATGATGCTCTTTGGGCCTACCGAATGGCCTATAAAACTCCTTTGGGAATGTCTCCATTTAAATTAGTTTTTGGCAAAGCTTGCCATCTACCGATTGAATTGGAGCACAAGGCATTTTGGGCCCTTAAAGAGCTTAACATGAGTGAGGGTGCTGCGGGAATCAAAAGGACTCTACAGTTGCATGAGTTAGAAGAGTTGCGTTACCACTCTTATGAAAACGCCAAGTTGTATAAGGAGAAGACCAAGATGTGGCATGATCGAAGAATCAACCATAGGGAATTCATGGAAGGACAACAGGTATTATTGTTCAACTCCCGTCTCAAACTTTTTCCAGGCAAACTAAAATCAAGATGGACGGGACCGTATACCATTGTCAAAGTGAGTCCTTTCGGAACAGTGGAGTTAAAATCCCCACAATCTGGTCAGACTTTTAAAGTCAATGGGCAAAGGGTAAAGCATTTTCTGCATGAGAGTGCCCACATCCCTGCCCACTCTCCACCTCACTATGGTTAAGAAAAGTCAACGCTGTTTGTAAATATTTTATATTAGTTGTTTACTGTCTTTTTATTAATTTTAGTGTTTTTAATTCTGCATGGTAGTTTATTTCAACGTGTGTAGGAGAAATTGGCATTTTTTTGGAACAAAAAGGTTCACAGTGGGCAGAAGCAGGTCACTGCACTCTCCACTCTTAAATCTGACGGAAGACGGGACCATTTTTGGGGCCCAATGCTGACAAGCTTTCACCTTTTTATGCCATCAAGTCTACTTTTCTGCCATGTTGTCATAGTTCACCATTTTCCAAGAAAAACCATCATAGTCCTTCTCTCTCCTAGAAACCGACGGTTCCACCCTAAACCCTTTTCCAAAATTCCAAAAACCACCTTAACCCCTCAAAAACCACTCTCACTTCCAACATATTCAAAAAACACTCTTTCTTCTCCATTTCTCTCCAAGAAACCCACCAATCTGAAACCTTCCTAAAACCCTAAAAATGGCAAGAACCAAGAGGATGAACACCAACCCCGATGCACCCACACGTGCGGCCGTCCGCCGCAGGACCGCCGAGGAACAACCACCGGAAACCGTCACCGGTGACTTGAACGAACCGCCGCCGGTCTCCGGCGAAAACCCGATCATCTCCGGTGCGGCCGACGAGGGTTCTTCAAGGCACGAAAGCCCAAAGGCTATTTCATCCTCGCGAGTCTCAGACACCAGTGTCACCCATTTCGAGACCGAGGCACTTCTAGCCGAAGAAGAAGAGAGGCGGTTAGCAGAGGAGTTCAAACAGAAAATGGAAGCCATTAGAAAAAGAAAGGAAGAGGTCGAGAGGAGGCGTCGAGAGGAAGAAGAAAGAATCGGAAAGGAAGAAGAGAAAAAGCGAATGGAGGAAGAAAGGTTAAAGGTTGAGAAGGAAAGGATTTTTGAGGAAGAGAGGAAAAGGGCTGAGGCAGAGATTTTTGCTGAAGAAGTGGAGTTTCAGAGGAAGGTTGATGATGACTATCAGGAACAATACCGCAAGCTTGGGGACAATGTTGAAAGAGAGACAGTGAGGAAGGATACCCACAGTGGAGAGAACCCAATTCTGCGGGCTATGAGGAAGAAAGGCGTGGTCACCAGGTCTGCGGTGACCAAAGCTCTGAAAAAACCGACAAAAAGGTCGGCAAAACAACCGTCAAAGAAAGGTACAAATCTTCAACCCTCTTTGAGTTCATCTTCTGTTGAGGTTGATGTTGGGGATGACCAAGTTCAAACCCAAAACCCACATCAATCCACAGTGGGCACTGCGCATGCCCCCAGTGGGGTGCCCAGGCAGTTCACCACTCCGGAGGTGGCTGCCCACTATGAGTGCATTGCTACACAGAAACGGAAGTTAGAGAGGGGTTTCGACCCTGAGTTAGTTGAGGCCAACCCATTTGTTAAGAATAGGATTGTAGCGCAAGACTGGTCGATTTTGGCCGCAGCCAATCGACGCGCGAATGCCTCGTTAGTGCGTGAATTCTACGCCGAGGCCTCTCAAGCAAAGGATCCCACTGTGGTAGTTCGGGGAAAACAAGTGAGTTATAATCCAGGAACGATTAACCGGGTATTAGGAAGAAGGAGCCCGGCTGTGTGTGAGTTTGCCCAGTTTTTAAAGAAAATGACCCCGGCAGACGAGGATCTCGTTTTGCGCGAAATAGCAGCCGAGGGGAAGCCGTGGAATAAAGACGTCCAGAGAAGGTGCTTAAACGCTAGCTCCCTCACTACCGATGCCGCTGTTTGGTTCCAATTTCTCTGTGCCTCTTTATCCCCAACATCGCACGATACCACATTGTCTATGCATAAATGTGCTTTGTTGTACTGCCTCCTCACTGGAAGAAAGATCAACATCGGGATTGTTATGCATGCGGCCATAGATCAAGCTCGGAACCGAAAGAAGGTAGTCTTGCCCCTTCCTTGCCTCATTACGTTACTAATGATAGACGCAGATGTACCCTCAGCGGTGGAGGATCAGTGGTTTGGCTCCATAAGCAACATCAGCGCACAAACCATCTGCAAGATGTGAAGGTACGTCGCCACTCCTCCATCTGAACCAGAAGAAGATATCCCCACAGTGGGGACTGTTCACCCCATTGTGACCATTGCTGAGGAGCATGTTGTGAGAACGCCGCGTACACCACTCCATTCAACCGAGGCCGGATCGTCAAGCAACCAAATGGGAGAGATCTTGGCAGCTTTGAAGAAGCTCACATATAGGATCGAGTTGCTGGAAAGTGAGCAGCGATTTCAGAATCGGGCCACGCAGAAATTTTGGATGTATACAAGAGAACGGGATGAGGTGATGGGCCTGATGATGAAGGAGGCCAACCCGGTGCTAGCTGCTCAGCTCCCAGATTTTCCTGAGGATATTTGCCCGACTTATGCTAGCGATGAGGAAGAGGGCGATGCCGAAAGTTCACCAACTGCCACCCCAGCCCCCTGAATGGTTTGTTAAAACAATGTTTTATCTCGTTTGCTCCTAAAACAATTTTAATTTCTGTTTGTTTTGTATTTTGTGCCTATGGCTAGGCTTTGACAATGTTTGCTACATATTTCTTTTTGGCGTTTTGATGCATGAAAATCCTACCACTGGGTAGGTACTTTTGGGTAGTAACGTAATTGTTGTTTGAATGCTTGTTTGATCTCGTTTCCATTTCAAGGTACAACTTTCGGCTTCCGACTTAAAAAGGTCCCTTTTGTAAGTACGAATCTCGACTTGATACCATGAAATGATATAGGCCGTTTTTCGCATCCAAACACGATCCTTTTTGTACCCCGAACCACCACCTTTGTTCGTTAATTCAATGTCACAGTGGGGACACTGTGAGATTTTAAGTTTGAGGTGGGAACTTCCAGAGTAACTTCCAGTCTTCCCACAGTGGGGACACTGTGAAGTCTAAGTTTGAGGTGGGTAAGCCATACCCCCCTCCCAAAAAAAAACAGAAGAAAATCGGAGTGTCACTAACAAACTTGATGGTGTGCCTATTCTGGACCATCGGAATACCCATTTTCACAAAAATAGCCATACCTAAATAAAGCCTGAAAGTGTGCGTACATACCCATGAAAAAACCAAAACACCCACTTCTTGAAATAAAAATCTCCAAGCAAGATTTTCGGTCCATGTTTGGAAGTACTTGCCAAAAACCCTTGGGAAAATATTCAAAGCCATAAACCCGTCGAACCCAAGAAAGCCCTATTGATTAATGGAAAACAAGGGAAAGATTTCGTCAAACACAAAAGTGAAATTTTCAAGTTTGGAACCGAAGGAAGTATCGAAGGAAGGAGATCAACGCCAAGTCAAGTCAAGAAGTATGTAAGTCCCTAAAAGTTCTACTGCATTTTGTTCATTTTATTTCTTTCTTTTTATTACTTGGGGACAAGTAATGGTTTAAGTTTGAGGTTGTGATAACTCTATTTTTAGAGTTATTATTTCCATTTATTTTCCACTTTATTTTGTCAATTTTAGCCATTTCACTTCTTAAAACCCCCATTCTTGGTATATTTCACGAAAACGAGCAAAAGGAGTGAACCATGGTCTTTAATAAATTATTTGGTAGAATTTGGGTGTTTTTCACGTTTTATCCTGCAGTGACCACTGTTGTGCCCACTCCAGTTCCCTACTCTTCGAGCAGATCAAGAAAGCAAAAGAAACCCATGGGCTGGAAATATAAAACCTGGAGATTAGAAGGTTCAAATGGCAGGAAAATATGGACTGCAGAAGTACAAGGTAGTTTTCATTGGAGATAGCATCAAGTACACCCCCTTGTACTTGGAGATTGACTTGGAAAAGGGTCCATTGGGTAAAAGGATTACACAAGAAACTGATTTCTGCCACAACACAGCAGTCTTTACCCATTGGAAGACCCACCTCTTTTGTGTAATACCCAACTCCTTCTCCTAGTATATAAAGGAGCACTTGGGTACCATTAAATGCATGCTTGGATATCATCTTGGAATGCTTGCTTAGTCTTAAATTCTCTTAACTACCACATTAGCTTTAGTCTTTCATTTACTGCAGTAACTAGCTTTAATATTCTGTATTTTACTTTCTTAGTTCAATTGTAGTTCGAAGTACACAGTCCAGGGACGAATTCTCGTTCCCCACTGTGAGTTCTATTCAAGTCACTTTCAGTTTTATTATGTGCAAATCTTCATCTTTTGTTTTCTTTACTTCGGAAATGCTAGGCTAAACATCCTTTGGGATGTAGGAAAGAGAAGTACCTGGATTTTATTAAAAATGCTTGAGTAATCTTTGTACTTAGATTATTTGTTGTTTTGGTCATTCATTCTCGATATTTACCCAAGGATGCGAACAAGCCGATCACTTGCAAGGATCTAAAGTCTAGTTCTTAACTTATAAATAAGTAGAACGCAGTGACACGAGCTTGAATGATGCTAGGGGATTCGAAAGAATTCTTTTGACACTTACGAAAGTGAGGTCGGCACAGTGAGCTAATCTCAACCCACTGGAGTAGTAGGCAAGCTAATTTGTGTATTAAAAACACTTAGAGTATTTGTCTCTACACATTCCATCGAGACCTGAAAAGGTCCATTTTTGAGATTACCATTGACAAAACAATAAATACGACGAGTATGAGATTTTTATCTAACGGTGTGAGTATTTTGTAACCTGGCATTTCTAGCGAAAATGCCTACCTCGAATACAAGGATCATTTTTAGGACCGAGTATTTGGTATAAAATCTAGGGAAAATCTAACCTACATTCCTCCTCTTAAAACCGTAGTAAAATCGTTAAAGTAGCTATTTCACCAACCAAACCAAACTATTTTTTCCTCTCTAATTGAAACCTGTAAAAGGAGCTCATGAGAACCATATTGTCTTGATTGTCCAGTCCCTATGGATTCGATTCTGGTATTTTACCAACTATTACTTGCTGTGACGATCATAGTGGATAGTGTACACTTGCACTTCCCACTGTGGACAGTTTGCAACCCACTGCGATTAAAACACACATTTCACACGTACCAATAAACGTTGGCCCGATTGGGCAACCACAAACCTTACCCACACATTGTCCCCAATGTGCAAGTGTCGGCGTAGGCGATACTAAAAACCAATATCGTTGTGCGGTTATTACAGGTCTCAGACAGGAAAGGCATAGTATAACATGAAGCATCAAAGAGCTATTCTAGTGTTTTCAACAAAATGGCCACCCCAAACCTCGGTCGTGGCCTAGGTTTGTCAACTAAAGCCAACCCCAAACCTCGGTGAAACCGAGGTTTGCACAGGGGAAAAAATGAGTGTGTAGATGTTGAAAAATGAGGCACCCCAAACCTAAGTGAAACTTAGGTTTGTTGCATCTCGTTTACTAATAAGGAAACAAACATCATACACTACTCGTTAACATACAGAACTCGTTAACATACAGAATTAGAACGTACCTGTTTGCCCGGACGGAGGAGATTCTCATGAAAAATTGGAGTGCCCAGTTGGAAGACATCGGAGAAGATGGAGAAGGGAACACGGAAAAACAAAGCAAACAAAACAAAAGACGACAAGAAACAAAGAAACAAAGAAAAAGAAGAACACAAAGCAAGAAAGGATAGAAACTGCAAAGAACAACAACCCAGAAGCAACAGGGGAGGTGCGCGGTTTGGAAACCACGGCATTAGCCGCGGGACCCTCTGTTCCCCAAAACTTCCAGTTACTTACGCGGTTTGGCTCGCGGTTTGAAAACCGCGGAATATACCGCGTAGGTCTGTATTCCAGGATTTTTTTTTGTAAATAAAATCACTCAAAAACAGAAAATAAAAGAAAACGCAAACCTCGGTGGGTTGCCTCCCACCCAGCGCCTTGGTTTCGGTCGTGGCTCGACCTTCCTCCCGATCACTCTTTCGGCTTTCCTTGATCATCCGGTTTCTCTTCACTTTTGCCTCTTTCCCTCTTGAACATCTTGAATACCGCTCTCTCGCCACCAACCCTTAGGGTCATTTCGGCTTTTTCCATGTCGATCAGCGCTCAACTCGTGGCCAGAAATGATCTTCCCATTGTCAGTGGGACTTTTTCATCTTCATCTATGTCGATCACAACGAAGTCTACCGGAAAGCAGAACTTGTTTACTTTGATGAGCACATCTTCTACTACTCCATATGGATAGATGATTGATCTGTCAGCGAGTTGGAGGGTCATGTACGTTGGCTTCACTTCTCCCAAGCCAAGTTTCCTGAATACAGATAAAGGCATTAGATTGATACTAGCTCCTAAATCACATAACACCGTATTAAAATTAAGATTCCCAATTTGAATAGGGATCGAAAAACTCCCTGGATCTTTGAGCTTCGGGGAAGCTTGTTCTGTATGATTGCACTACACTCTTCAGTAAGTGTAATGGTAGACTGATGCTCGATTGCCCTCTTCTTTGATAGGATCTCCTTCATGAACATGAGATATGTTGGCATTTGAGCAAGTGCCTCTGCGAAGGGGATGTTGATGTGTAGCTTCTTGAAGATGTCAAGGAACTTCTAGAATTGTTCCTCATCTTTATGTGCCTTCACCCGATTCGGATATGGTAGCGGTGGTAGAAACGGTTTGATTACCGGCTTTGGTGGAGGTGCAACCTCTTTTTCCTTCGCTTCTTCCCGATCAGCCATATCATTAGCAATACCGTCTTTCAGCTCGACATTCGGCTTCTTGATCAACTCCTTGCCATTTCTCAGATAAATGGCATTACACTCTTCTCTTGGCTTTCTCTCAGTTTGGCTCGGGAATGTCCCGGGAACTAGGTTTTGTAGGACTTCAGAAATTTCTCCCACTTGCCTCTCGAGAAGCCTAATCGATGACGTATTCTGGTCAGTAACGGCTTTTACCGTGTTAACCGTGCTCGCTAATTCACCAACCGTGTCGTCCATCTTTGCCATAAACTTCATCATCATATCTTCCAGCCCCGGTTTCTTCTCTCCAGATTGTCCCTCATTGAAATTCCTTTGGTTGAAACCTGGAGGACGGTAAACATTGTTAGCATTAGAAGAATTAGAAAAGTTAGCGTTATTACCTTGTGGTGGTTGACCGGGTTGACTCCATGAGAAGTTCGGGTGTTTCTTCCACCCCTCATTGTAGGTATTCGAGAACAGGTCGTTCCTCGGCTGGTTGTTCCGGTTTTGCATAAACTGAACTTGTTCAGGTTCTTGAGGACTGCCTCCTATCAGGTGGGTCGTGATCGCAGCTAGTTGAGCTTTTATTTCTTTCAGCTCATCCGATTCTTGAACGCTTGCAACTCTTCTAACGGCTGATCTTGGAGTAGAAAAACTGTGTTCGGCTAGATTATCATCAGCTCGCACGCTTCCTCATAAGACTTATCCATTAGTGCTCCACCCGATGCAGCGGTGATGTCGTTTTTGAACTGTGGGTGGAGTCCACTGAAGAAGGTTTGGATGATGACCCAACCTTGCAATCCATGATGAGGGCACTTCTTGATCATATCTTTGTATCTCTCCCACGCTTCATACAAGGTCTCTTGATCCCGTTGCGTGAAATGAGTAATGTCCGCCGTTAATTGAGCGGTTCTTCCCGGTGGGAAGAATTTCTGGAGGAATGCGGCTTTCAGGTCTGCCCATGTAGTGATCAGATCCGCTGGCAAACCCTCTATCCAAATTTTAGCTCTACCCTTTAGGGAGAAACTGAATAACCTTAGTTTGATCGCATTCTCTTCCATCCCATTAATTTTGAACGTATTACAAATCCGTTCAAACGCACGAAGATGTGCATGGGGATCTTCAGTTGGCGCTCCCCCGAACTGATTCTGCTGTACCATCACGATGGTACTCGGCTTGATCTCAAAAGAGTTCGCCCCAGTAGTGGGCGGTTGGACGCCTATCCGTGCGGCTGCCACATTAGGATTGGCAAACGACCGCATAGGACGTCTTTCCGGAGGTATTTCATCACCCATCTTCAGGTGCCGTTTAACTCTTGATTCCTTGAGTAATCGACGGGCGGTCCTTTCGATTTCTGGATCGATCGGTTCGACTTTCTCCCCTCGGGTTTTCCTTGGCATAAACCAATTAGTACCTGAAACGAGAAACAACAAAATTAGCACCCAAAAACTGAAAGTGATGGAACAAGGTAAATAAATAAATAAAATTGTTCAATCTAATAGCGTTTATAGTTGGTAGTGCTATTAGTTGCAACTAGTTCCCCGGCAACGGCGCCAAAAACTTGATAGGCGGGTTCACACCCCCCTAAATCTTACCGCAAGTGTACGGGTCGAAATCAAGTAATAGTACTAAAAAGTACGAGTATCGAACACAGGGAACTAGGAACTAAGTATCACAATGACTACAATTGCTATTAACTGAACGATCGATATTTTGAGTGGTTGGTTTATAAACTAATTAATTGCAAACAGAATAAATCAAACACAAGACAGTAAACAGCGTAAGAACTTCAGATAGAGAAAACAGTTGAGGGATGGAAATCCTAAAGCTTTTACATATAAACAATTAACTCGAAACAGTTACCAGTTATTCCCTTTAATGAATACCTAATCCTAAAGTCACCGTTGTTCTTTCTCAAGCAACAACGGGTTTTATTTTAAAGCATGGTTCTTTCTCAAGCAACCACGGGTTTTATCTTGAAAATACAAGTTTTATCTCTCGATCTCAACCTATGGAGTTCAAAACATATTAAGATTAAGATTTCAACATGACTAAGGCTTACTCGGTATATCTCTATCCCCTTTCTCACCCTAGGCATGCAATTTCTAGTTCTAGTTAACAATTAATTCTCTCGAACTTAATTGAAAACAACAAAACAATTGGAAGCTAGCTAAACTCACAAAAGCATTAAAAACCAAATCACATGCTTCATTAATTAGGAAAACTGATAAAAGTCTCAAGTTACATCTTCACATGCTTAAACCAAATTCATTCCAACCCCCAACATCTAAGGATTAGTTCATGTTGGTGGTGGATTCAAACACAAAGAAAAAGGATGGAAAAACGTGTGCAAACATAATGATAATGAAAGCGATGAATGTAATGGCGGACTCCCTTCTCTCGTGCTCGTATCTACTTTACGTGATGGATTTCCTCCTCAATCGATACTCTATCGTGGCTCCAAAAGCTCCGAAAAATCTCTGAAAATCGCCCCTAAGCTGCTCCCGGTCGTCGTGTGAGAGCTGTGCGAAGAATGACCTAAAATCCGGAAAAACGCTAAACTAATAGGCTGGAACAGTGGGCTACGCGACTTGTCCCGCGACTTGCAAGTCACGGAACAAGTCGCCCGGTTTTCTAAAGGGATCTGGATCAAGTTCGGGTCCTGGTTCGGGCGCGGGTATGGGGCTTGGATCTCGGGCTTCCGTTGGGCTTCGTTTTGGCTCTTTTGGGGCTCTTTTCAGCTTCTTTTCTCGATGATTATTGTCTTTTAAATAACCTGCACATTCCACTCGATAAACCATAAAATCCCGCTTCTTTGCTTAAATACAAGTCAATCTCATTGGTTTGAGGACCGAAAATAACGCCAAAAAGTGGCGTTATCATTGTATCAAATTATTGATGGTGAAAAGAATTTATGAGTAGAAAAAACAACATATTCAAGGTTACAAGAATATTTTGATGTGCCAAAATATCAACCCGATAAACCCGTACGATTTGGGTTGGGTTGGGTTGAGATTTTTCAAACTGCCAAACATTGGGTTAGATTGTTCAAATGTCTTCATCCCGATCAACCCAACCCACGAACACCTATTGGAGACTCCTTAGATAAGTGGATACATGAACAATTAAGGTTGTACGTTTTTCTATTTGTGTAATTTCATTAATGATTTGATAACGGTATAACGGTTGCTTTATGCATATCTTTCATGGGTTGAGTTCTTGTGAGAAGTTAAAGTTAACGTGAACAACATGGGAAGTGGTTAAGGTGAAAAACGTGTGCATTGGTTATCAACCACTGAATAAGAAATGGATGCACATTAGATGAGAAGCACCAGATCAATTCCATTCCAAGTCGCAATTCATGAGAGGGCATTTGATTAAAACGGTTCAGATCTACTTCTCACGTTTCTCACGTTAACCTCAACTTTTCGCACGATCTTTCGCCTATACCAAATTTGACGTAAGATATTATGTTTTCATTGAGTTATTCGATATCAAAATTGATATTTGTTGTAAGATTTGGGTGTTGTGTGTTTTTTAAGAGGTCTGAAGTCTTAAATCTGATTTTATATCTAAAAAGTAAGAGGTGGTGCTGAGGTATGAAATCTGAAATATTAAGACTGTTTGTTTTTATAAAATGATAAATATCTTAATTGACTAAAAATATTATATTTTAAAATTCCAACTTGAAAGAGACCAATATTTGATAACATACACATTCATACTCATCAACCATGCGTGCAATTGAGGAGGAGGTAGAAGAAACTGAATCCTTAAAAAAATAAGAGGAATTAAGTGGATGTTGCACCTCTAAAATTTCAGAGGAAATTAAGAGGTTTTCAGACTTTTTTCTAAAAATAAAACAAATAGTCTTAAATCTGAAAATCTCTTAATTTTCAGTCTTAAAGAGACTTTAAGAGGTATTTTTTTCAAAAACAAACGCCCCTGTTTTTATTGAAGATGGCCCAAGACATGAGTTCGACCTATAAGTTCCATCATTCAATTTGTACCGGTAGAAATACCTCAAAATCGGAAAGTAGAAAGTGACTGAAACATCAAATGATCATCATCAATATCATATTTACTAAAATTCTAATCCATCAAATTGAACTAGATATTTATATTATATATGCATACAGATGTTAAGAGCTAGTTGAATTGGAATCGATCTCTCCATCCTGATCCTCTCTCTAAAAAGTAAAAACCATGAGGAGCTGTTTGATGCGGATCGAGATCTGAAGATGATTAGGAGCGGCCATTGAAGGAGAAGAAGGAAGCGAGAGACTGAGCTAATCCTAACACGATTGCTACCTTCACTTGACCTCTCACCGGAATCGGACGATCGTTAACAGATCGGATGACAATCCTGTTCTTCATCACACTTGATCTCCTAACTCCGGCCATCTCAATAAACTATTATATTTCACGGCGGCGTACGGTGGTGAAATGGAATGGATTTTGTGGACGACTGAGGTTGTGATTACTACTGGTTTAGTAATCTCTTATATATATAGACTGTCTTCGCACATGTCCATGTTTTTGGAGGTAAATTACATAAATGCCCATACAACTTTTGACATATATATTGACCATCATGACCTTAATTTATTTCCCACTACCTTACTTTGTCTTGACCTTTATGTGTAGTTACACTTTTACCCTTTCAAGATTCGTAGCCTTTTTTTGTTGCAATATATTTAAATTAATTTAAAACTAATATAAAGTATTATATAATAATGCAATAAATAATCTTTAAAATACAAGGGATAAGATATTAAACATTTTGATATTTGTTGGTTGAGTAATGTGAAGGCATGATTATGCTAATTTTTTTATGTGATTAATAACCAAAGAAGGCATAGGGGTTGTTAAATAAAATAAATCTTAATTGGGTTTTTATTTTAGGCGGCTAGCTTTCAAATTAATGGTTTATATTTAAAAAAGAAATATCAATTTTAATATTCAGTTTTAAGTTTTAACATGGGGAAATTGACGAAAATAGTCATATTAAAAATGGTGTTTGAGAAAATAGCCATTATCTCTCCCGGTTTACGAAAATAGCCACGGCTGCACACTCATTTCATTGCGGACCGCACTCCCCACCTGAAACGACGCCGTTTTAGCATCCACAACCCCAAACCTGTGTATTTGGTCCGGCACCGCACATGCGGACCCGCACCGCAAGTGCGGACCCAGCACCGCAAGTGCGGACCCGACCCGCAAGTGCGGATCCGATATGAAAACCCTAATTTTGTGTTTTATATATACGATTTTTCTCAGTTTTTTTCAATATAATTTTTCCCAATTTCTTTGAAACAAATTTTTTAGTTGTGTAGATTTTCCAGAAATGAGTTCTTTACCTGATAAAATTAAGCTACGTATTTGGCCTGGGGGTTCTTGGCAACTGAACGGGACGGATTGGGAGTATTATTCCGCATTTTCGGTAATGCGAGTCATGGTGCCAACCAACGTCACACATTCTAAGCTTGTTAGGTGTGTTCAAAGCAGATGTGGATTCGACCCTAATTTTGGTACGACTAAAATAGTGTACCATTTTTCTGGCCAACTTTATGAGTTACGAGACACCAACGATGTACAAGCTTTTATGGAATCTGCTGCGGCTGTAAGAAATCCACCAACATTTTGTGTTTATATCGAGCTTGCTGACACAAACAATGTCGGTGGTTCTTCCAACAGCGTACGGGAGCCTGATGTGTCTGTTGCTGAGGAGAGTCAATCTTCTTTTTATGTTAGTGGTGGTTCGAACACCGTACGAGAGCCGGGTATGTCTGCTGTTGAGCAGAGTCAAGCTTACATGCCTCATTTTCAGTCTGAAGATGAGCATGTGTATGGGTATAATCATGATTTTCTTAGTCCAGTAAATTATGGTTATAACTCTGAAATTGTTCCGGAGACCCAAGAACCACATGAAGAGGTCGAAGAAGAAGAAGAAGAAGAAGACAATGAGTCCCATGTTTACCGTTTGGATATTCCTGGTCTAAATCTAAATGAAGAAGACGATGAAGAAGAAGAAGAAGAAACCAGTCCCATTAAATCATACGCTGGAATAAATGATTTTTTTGGCCAACCTCCTCCCCTTCCAGATCGAGATGACCATTTCATAACACCTAACCAAGAGCCCGTACCATATAATCGTAGTAAGTTAGTGAATGAAGGGGACTTCTTCCCCACAAAAGACGACCTGACCCTCGCCCTCGGAAAAAAGTTTGTTGAAGAGGGTGGTTTCCAGTATTATGTGGAGAGATCTTCAAATACCCGATTCGAAGCGAAGTGTAGGGATGGTAACTGCGATTGGCGTTTGTATGCTACAAATGCCAAAGATACCACTATGTTCCAGGTACGCAGGATGAAGGACGTACACGTTTGTTCAAGGACCCAGATGCATCCTAACCACCGTAACGCCAATAGGAGAGTATTGGGTAATATAATCATGCCTAAAGTACAGGATGAAAGCCGTAAACTCCGTGGATCCGACATTGTGAAGGACATCAAGGAGCAATACAACATAGATATCTCGTATTCGTAAGTGTGGCGTGCGAAAGCTTTTGCTCTAGCCTTGGTGCGGGGCGACCCCCACGATTCTTACAGGCGACTCCCTGGGTTTTTCTATAATTTGGAGCTTCAAAACCCTGGTACCTTTTCCCGAATAGAGAGAGATATTACTGGACGTTTTCACCTTTGTTTTTATGCCCTTGGTTGCGCAGTATATATTATTTCCTCTTATACAGTCTACACTTTCACTGTACTATAGTATTCTAACGTTTTCAGAATTACTTTTTGTAGATCCGATCGTTTACGAGCTATTTGCGCCCGGTCATTATAATAGACGGCGCTCATTTGAAGGGTCCTTACTTGGGCACAAGTTTCTTAGCCGTTGCTATGGACTCCAATAATCAAATTTTCATGCTCGCTTTCGGAGTTGGTAGGTCTGAGAGTGGAGAGGGATGGACTTTATTTTTGTCCAACTTGAAGCAGTGTATCGGCGAACCAGAAGGGTTGGTGTTCGTTTCGGACAGGGCCGGTTCAATACGCCAAGCTATCAATACGGTGTACCCACATGCCCATCACGCGCTTTGTTGCCGCCATCTCATGATGAACATGAAAACGAGGGATAATAGGATCGACCATTATAAGACTATGTTTTGGAAGGTCTGTAAGGCGTATATGGTGCATGATTTCAATCTTAGAATGGCACCTCTACGAGCTGCTGTACCTGTGGGAGTCCAAGTTTTGGAATCCGATACTACGCCAGAAAGATGGTCTAGGGCCCATTTTCCTGCAATCAGTTACAACATAATGACTTCAAACAGTGCCGAGTCTGTCAATGCACTGTCCCGTTACGCTCGGAGGTTACCTATCGTGTCCCTCATGGATTACTTTCGATCAATGCAACAAGACTGGTATGCAAAGCGTCGGAACAACGCAGGTTATCATCTAAACGTACATCAAGCTACATACAATCTACTGTTGTTACAACAAACTGAGATTATTTTCAGTATTTTGACTAATTTTTTTTCTGCAGCAAAATGGGTAGATTTTCTAACCCCGTTTGCAATGAAAAAAGTTAAAAGGAGACAAATGAAGTCGGCGAGGTTTACTGTCCATGAAATTGGTCATGGTGTATACGAAGTATGCGATATGCGCAGGGACGCGAAGGTGGCTTACAATAATCGTAATTGCACTTGTATGAAGTGGCAGATGTCCGGTTTACCATGCAGTCATGCAATCGCCGTTGCAAGATATCTCCGATGTACAGATGTCACCCACCTGGCGCTTGGTTACTTCACGACAGCTACCTGGCGAGCAACACTCTCAGAGGTCATACATCCGGCTGGGCCTCCTGAAACGTGGGTTGTTCCAGACCCACCACTTATGACCGTTAAACCCCCGGTGATGCAGAACCGCGTTGGTAGACCGAGCAACCACGACCGTATCCCATCCCGTGGCGAGGATCCGACACCGACACCGAGAATATGTTCTCGGTGTAAACAAAGCGGACATAATTGATCAAACTGTCATGCAGAGTTTCCAGTGAATCAAGGAGCATCCGGTAGCCGACAAACTCAAGCACAGGCGACCCAGGAGACCAACTACGGAAGTTCTAGGCATCAAACTTTCGATCTAAACATTGATTTGAACGAGTAAACCTGTTACGTTCAATTGTCTTTCAAGCTTGTTGTCCTTATGTTAACTGTTGATTTCAATGTACTTTGTTGTGTCTTTTAAGGGTTCTTGTGTGTAAAATAAAGTAAACATGAAAGTTGCATTTTATTGATACTCATAAAACATGGAAAGTAGTACAGTTGAAGTGCATCTACTACTACGGGTAGATGTCCTGCATTTTGGTGATATAGGCAACCTTTTCAGCAATAACCTCTTCCATTCCCGTGTAGCTCTCTGTGAGCTCTGTAATCTCCTCTTCTAGTTCGCGAATCTGTTTTTGCAGATCCCGAATATCCCGTTTCCTTTGTGCCAGATCTTGTTTCTTCTCCTCCAGACAGTCCTTCTTCCCTTGAATAATCAACCTGTTTTGGTTCCACATACGTTTTACGTTTTCAATCTGGGCGTTGTCGTCATCAATTGACCGTTTTACGGGGGATGGCATTCTTTGACTTCCTGTAAGATCCTCCGACTGGTTAGATTGATACATTGGGGGTTCATTCAAGCGATGGTCGAGGTAGTATTGCTCCCATGCAGCGTTCCACTGATCTGTCTCCTCTTCCGTGAATGGATAATCGGCCCTAGTTCGGCCCCATTCTGCCCACTCCTCGGTTGTTACCGGTACCCACCATGTACTCCTGTAAGCTCCATCTTTCAAGGGTTGGTTGTCGTTTTGTCGTGAAGTTCCAGCGCCATTGGTGGACCTTTTCCCTTTTGACCTAGAACCCCCATCCATAACAACTTGTTAATTACTAATTCATCAGACCACCTACTTATAGTCGTGAGAAGGTATGTTCGCACTTGCGGATGCGGGTAGGTTCGCAAGTGCGGATGCGGGTAGGTTTGCACTTGCGGATGCGGTTCGCACTTGCGGATGCGGGTAGGTTCGCAAGTGCGGATGCGGGTAGGTTCGCACTTGCGGATACGGGTAGGTTCGCAAGTGCGGATGCGGAGCTGAGAAGGTTCGCACTTGCGATGTTGTGGCTATAAATACCCAAGTTAATTCCAACTTAAGACTCACAACACTCCTACATCTTTGTATTCTCATCTTTCACCAAGCAAATGGCATCTTCTTCAAACCCACAGTCTTCACAAGTAATGCCGAATAAGTTAAAGAAGGAGGTAGAAAAAAGTGAAAAGGAGATCGAGGAATTAACTGTAGAGTGGACACAGTTGTTGGCTAGGAAGGAGGGACATCTGAAAAGGATGGAAGATGAAGAAAAGGAGATAAAAAGGATGAAGAGGGAAATCAAAGATAAGGAGTCTCGTATTCGTCAAGAAAACTTACACGTCCACAACATTGTACAACAGTTCGCAGTTCTTCAAGCACAGATAAGCGAGAAGCAAGCCTTCATCGATAGGTGTAATGCACTTTATCCTTAGGTGGTGGTAGTGTTGTTTCATGATGTGTCTTGCATTTTCTATGTTGTTGTTTCATGATGTGTCTTGCATTTTCTATGTTGTTGTTTCATGATGTGTCTTGAAGTTTCTATGTTGTTGTTTCATGATGTGTCTTGCATTTTCTATGTTGTTGTTTCATGATGTGTCTTGCAGTTTCTATGTTGTTGTTTCATGATGTGTCTTGCAGTTTCTATGTTGTTGTTTCATGATGTGTCTTGCAGTTTCTATGTTTCGAAATGACTACAAGTGAAAGATATACAACTTTTAAAAACTATACAACTTTTAAAAACTATACAACTTTTAAAAACTATATCAACCTGGAGGTCCAAAATATTTCTGCCATTTCTCTCCGCCAAGCCACGATATCGATATCCATGCTAGGTAGTTGCCCGTTAACCCTATCTGACAAAAATCGGCAGGTGAAAGCACCACAGTCGCCTAGCTGACCAGTCTGCTGGGGAACATCCGCTGCATATCTCCATCCGAATAGGTCCATCTGCATAGCTCGTTCATTGTCTTGTATACACCTTAATATGAACGTCATATTTCGCTTGAATGTCTCAAGCAACGCAGCAATTCTAGGCGAATCGGTCTGATAACTATCATATACAATCATCTGCATGGTCTGTAAGGACAACTCCCCAAGCACCCAATGGTTGTTATCGATATTCATGGGTATAAGAACCTGCAAACATAAAGTTAACATTAGTTAGATAGTATAAATTCATAATGTTTGAAATAGGGAAACTTAGATTACATACAATGTTAACAGATCCTGTCCATGTAGGAAATCCGTCCGACAAAGTCATTGACCCGTCAATTTGCGAGACAACCTCAAGTAGGTGCCCAAGCATCAGCCTTCCCCACCACTCTGGGACGACCATCGTCCAGTTGCTATCTGGAGAACGCGAGGTGAGCGCCATTCGAACCCATGCCTCGATATGCTATAAATAAACCATTCAATGATAAGCTACACTGATGGTTTTTTGGTATTCAAATTGTAGGACTATAATAACATATGAATGTACTAACCAAGTCTTCAAGCCATCCATTGTTTTCATAGCCCAATAATTGCCCCCAAAACGTTGGTTCTACAGCACCACGAGGTAAAAAAGAAATCCTCATACTGCCCAACTGGCGTTGTTGGTAGAGTTGCTCAACATATGGCTGCAACCTACTGGTACCAGCCGGACGGGGCCTGACGGGGGTAGTATCAGGACACTGCGTATAAGGAGACGACTGCCATCTCGAAGTCCAACGCTGGCGTGCCCCCCTACCAAGGGGTTCCTTCTCCATCTCTGGTGGGTTTGGATCGATGACAGGACTGGTTAAGAAGGGTGACATGTCCACAGACATTGATGTTGTTGCAGTTTCATGAAGCGGCATTGGCATGCCCATGGTTGAAAAGCCAGATTGCGGCACGATCGTAGACCCTGGTGGAGGAAAAGGCACATGTGATGGCCTGGGAGAGAAGATATTGTCAAACCAAGGAGAAGAAGGAGGAGGGGGTGGATGTGATGACTCCTGCGTACAAGTACCAAAATGTTAAACGGTGTTAGTAAGTTTGCATACCAAAATGTTAAACGGTGTTAAATGAAATACTTACATTAAAACGCGCCTCAAAACGACTCTCAAGCCAAACACCAGCCTGCTGAAGCAGACCCACATGCGCCCAGTTCGGGTCATCGGATGGAAACTCCCTAGAGGGCAGATCTGAGAAACGGACTGGTGGTGTTGGAGCCCGGAATCCCTGATTGGTGAAGTCCAGAATCCCTGATGTATCGTGCTCCTGATCGTTAACGGCCTCATCCTCGTCATCGCCGCCGCCGTCGTCAGGGTCACCACCGGCTCCACCGTGGAAGAACCTCTGGCTGGACGAATACCACGCCATTCCCTCCTCTGCAGGTGTGGCGACAAGTCTCGTGAGTGGGTGGTCCTCGTCCTAATATATGCAAGAGTTGACGTAATATTAGAATTTAAGGGGTTATCTTCATACAAACCTCCAACTTTGTAAAAATTCTTACCCGCGCCGAATGGAACAAAATGGCATCAATCTCGGGTGTATATAATACTTTTCGTCTCCTAGTCCAACCAGTTATCCTAGGAACCCGGTTGTGCTGCACGAAAGACGTCCTCGAGCGAGGAAAAGTCTCGAGAATCCATATAGGCAGAAAAAGTAATGTTACGCTACAAAGTCATTAACAATTGTAGAAATATTTAATATTGTGTAACTAACCTTGAACGGCTGGATAAATCCCGTTAACGTCAGCTTCGGCCTCTTTTCACGCCGCCGACCCATAAAACCTTTCATCTGCTTATATGTTGCGTCCCAGATGAAACTACCCCAAGGAAATCGGTTCCAAGCCTCAATATTCTCTATCAACCTAACGACCGTGTGCGAAAGGGGCAAATGATGCTGTCGGCCAAGGAACACCTCCTCTGCCACCATCATCAAACATATTCGTGCAACATCAATGTCCGAGTAACTATCTGCACTAGCTCGGACGCAGAAGGTGTCGAACAACTTCTTGAGGTGGCCAACGGTCAATTTTGCGTTCCCAAAAATTCTATTAACAAATCCCCGACTCTTGGGGGGAGGAAGGGTCGACATGGGGCCAAAAGTGAGTCCCGTAATAAGACAGAACTCCTCCGGGCCATATCTAATCGTGTGCTCGTGAAAACTGTAATATAATGACTCCCTCGGCTCACCACCAGGGATGGTTATCTCCTTCTTCAAAATGGAGAGAACAAGTGCAGGGTCGTTATTCAAGTCCTCATAATCCATCAACGTACCAAAACAAGTGGCGCGAAAAAGATCAAGCCAATTTTCGGTTAACTTTAGATCGATTTCTTTCAGCCGGCTTAGCTTTGACTTAATCGTCAACAACTCACTAGCCTCCTGCATATGTAAATTTTTCCAGAAACCAGAATCTTGTCAATGCATGGGACTAAACCGTCATTTTTCAAACTATAGGGACCAAACATGTAATTTTTCTAGAAAACAGAATTTTGTAAATGCATGGGACTAGTTGTCTACAAATTTGGGGGACAATCCAAGTTTAGGGGGCTAAAGTGCCAATTTTCAAAGTTTAGGGGCCTAAACCGTCATTTTTCAAACTATAGGGACCAAACATGAAATTTTTCCAGAAACCAGAATCTTGTCAATGCATGGGACTAGTTGTCTACAAATTTGGGGGTCAATCCAAGTTTAGGGGGCTAAAGTGCCAATTTTCAAAGTTTAGGGGCCTAAACCGTCATTTTTCAAACTATAGGGACCAAACATGTAATTTTTCCAGAAACAAGAATCTTGTCAATGCATGGGACTAGTTGTCTACAAATTTGGGGGACAATCCAAGTTTAGGGGGCTAAAGTGCCAATTTTCAAAGTTTAGGGGCCTAAACCGTCATTTTTCAAACTATAGGGACCAAACATGAAATTTTTCCAGAAACCAGAATCTTGTCAATGCATGGGACTAGTTGTCTACAAATTTGGGGGACAATCCAAGTTTAGGGGGCTAAAGTGCCAATTTTCAAAGTTTAGGGGCCTAAACCGTCATTTTTCAAACTATAGGGACCAAACATGTAATTTTTCCAGAAAACAGAATTTTGTAAATGCATGGGACTAGTTGTCTACAAATTTGGGGGACAATCCAAGTTTAGGGGGCTAAAGTGCCAATTTTCAAAGTTTAGGGGCCTAAACCGTCATTTTTCAAACTATAGGGACCAAACATGAAATTTTTCCAGAAACCAGAATCTTGTCAATGCATGGGACTAGTTGTCTACAAAGTTGGGGGACAATCCAAGTTTAGGGGGCTAAAGTGCCAATTTTCAAAGTTTAGGGGCGTAAACCGTCATTTTTCAAACTATAGGGACCAAACATGAAATTTTTCCAGAAACCAGAATCTTGTCAATGCATGGGACTACTTGTCTACAAATCTGGGGGACAATCCAAGTTTAGGGGGCTAAAGTGCCAATTTTCAAAGTTTAGGGGCCTAAACCGTCATTTTTCAAACTATAGGGACCAAACATGAAATTTTTCCAGAAACCAGAATCTTGTCAATGCATGGGACTAGTTGTCTACAAATTTGGGGGACAATCCAAGTTTAGGGGGCTAAAGTGCCAATTTTCAAAGTTTAGGGGCCTAAACCGTCATTTTTCAAACTATAGGGACCAAACATGAAATTTTTCCAGAAACCAGAATCTTGTCAATGCATGGGACTAGTTGTCTACAAATTTGGGGGTCAATCCAAGTTTAGGGGGCTAAAGTGCCAATTTTCAAAGTTTAGGGGCCTAAACCGTCATTTTTCAAACTATAGGGACCAAACATGTAATTTTTCCAGAAACAAGAATCTTGTCAATGCATGGGACTAGTTGTCTACAAATTTGGGGGACAATCCAAGTTTAGGGGGCTAAAGTGCCAATTTTCAAAGTTTAGGGGCCTAAACCGTCATTTTTCAAACTATAGGGACCTACCCTGTAATTTTTCCACATAACAGAATTTTAAAACTTAAAAAACATTACATACTCCAAAATGGAAAAATTATGAACAAAAAAATTATGTAAAATTTAAACAACAATACATACTTCATACAATACATACATTAATAAACTTACACAAAGTTTACTCCAAACTTAGATTAAAAATATCATGTTTTTTGTAACACAATACCAAATAACAAAAAAAAATTTAAACAACAATACATACTCGAAAATAGAACAAATATGAACAAGAACATTGTGTTACAAAAAGCGTGTTAAAAAAAGCAACCCTAGATACAAACTTTACATTACATACATTAATAAATTAGATACTTAGATACAAACTTTACATAAAATACATTTGTTAAAAAATAGAACAAATGTGAACAAGAACATGTGAACAACATTACATATGCGAACATAAATAGCATAAAAAAACTTACCTCGTCCGACATTGTGTTAAAAAAAACGTGTATTCCACTCTCGTTGACTTCACGTGGCAAAAATTGTAGAGGAAAGAGGGACCAATTTTTTTATGTGATTAATAACCAAAAAAGGCATAGGGGTTGTTAAATAAAATAAATCTTAATTGGATTTTTATTTTAGGCGGCTAGCTTTCAAATTAATGGTTTATATTTAAAAATGAAATATCAATTTTAATATTCAGTTTTAAGTTTTAACATGACCACGAGGACCTTTCAGTTGATATAAAAATATCAATTGATAGGTACCAGTGTACCACACACTTACATAGGAATCTTGGTGGAGTACAACTGTACAAGAGAAGGAACAAAGGGAAATTGACAAAAATAGCCATGGGAGAAACAAAAATTGAAAAAATAGCCATTCCCTCTCCCGTTTTGCAAAAATAGCCATGGATCCGCACTCGACCCGACCCGACCCGAATGCGGTGCGCACTATAGGGCTAAACGACAAATAAATCGAACTTGATACGGGTTTTGGTCCGGAACCGCACTTGCGCACCGCACGTGCGGAGTGCGCACCGCAAGTGCGCAGTGCGGACCGCAAGTGCGGAGTGCGGTGCGCAAGTGCGGCCCGCCCAAACCCTAATTTGACTAATTTCAAATTTACATTTCACCCCCCTCTTGTACTTATATAATTAATTTACTTTATACCTTTTAGTTTTTTATTTATCATTTTACACTTTTATTATATTAACACATATAATTGTATATTAACTAAAATACGTTAAAAAAAATAATTTTAATAAGTTACACCATTATAATCGTCTCGTCGATACCTTCGAAATGAGCCCAGTATTGAATATTTTTTATTCAATTATATTACCATATGTCATACGTTTACGTTATTTTTTGATTTAATTATATTATTATTCGTCGATATCTTCTTATTTTTTGATTTAATTGTATTATTTCGAAATGAACCCAATATTAACTAAAATACGTTAAGAAAATACTTTTTAACAACTTTCAAAATTTTAAATAGTGGACTGTTATTAGTTTATTATTACCTCTAACCACTTTCACCACTTTCAAATCCTCAAATCATGAACTCCTCAAAAACGTCATTCTTTAAACATATTTATAAAAAAAAAACTTTCATAGTTTTCTCAAAACCAATTAAAATGATTTATAACATTAAAGTTGAAATATTTATAATATAATATAGACACATATATAAATCGTTCGGCGGGAAGTTCGTTTATGTTCGTTTATTTAATAAATGAACGAACATGAACACATTTTTTTGTTCGTTTAGTTAAATGAACGAATATAAACAATGGTTTCGTTCGTTCATTTATGTTCGTTAATGTTCGTTCGTTTACGTTCGTTTATGTTCGTTTATGTCTGCTTATAATAAACATATTAATATAATATGAAATTAATGTGTAAATTCATCAAGTAAATTGATCTTTTAGAATTTATTTTTTATACCTCCTAAGTTAACCCGGTTTTTCATTTTGTTAAGATAATTTCGTTTGTTTACGTTCATTTATGTTCATTTAAGTTCGTTCGTTTAACTCTTAATGAGCGAACATAAACGAACACGAACAAAAAAAAATTCTTAACAAACGAACATGAACACAAAAAATCTCGTTCGTTTACCGTTCGTGTTCGTTCGTTTGTTCGGTTAAGTTAAACGAACGAACATGAACCAACCCGGCCAACCCAACCCAACCGATTCAAAAAATTCAATCCGAGCCAACCCGATGTATAATCGATACTATTTTTCACAAACCCGCATATATTGGGTTGATAACGGGTTAACCCCAATCCAAACCGACCCAACCCGCCAACCCGTGATGTCGCATTTATAAACAAAAAGACTTTTTAATTTAAACAAATTACGTCATTATAATCGTCTCGTCGATACCTTCGAAATGAGTCTAATAAAATAATATAACAATTTTATTTTCATGCTAAAAAATATTAAGATTTCGTTATAAATATTTATGTAATATATATGATATATAATTAAATAATTAAATCAAAAAATAGTCAATCTTGGGCTCATTTCGAACGTATCGAAGAGACGATTATAATGGTGTAATTTGTTAAATATAAAACGTATTTTTTAACGTACTTTAGCTAATATACGATTTTATGTGTTAATATAATAAATGTATAAAATGAAATTATAAAAATAAAAGGTATAAAGTAAATTTATTTAATTAGTATAAAGGGGTAAAATGTAAATATTAAAATTATATTATGTTTGTAAAAGGGATCGATGAGGGACAAAATTGGCAGAGGGGTAGGAATCTTCAAGGGGGAGGAATAGTATCACCCATTTTCTATCCCTACCCCTGCCACATTCGTATACCCCATTCTCCTCACATTGCATTTTTTTTATTTTATTAATTTTAAATTTACATTTCACTCCCTTATACTTATATAATTAATTTACTTTATATCTTTTAGTTTTTTATTTATCATTTTACACTTTTATTATATTAACGCATATAATTGTATATTAACTAAAATACGTTAAAAAATACTTTTTAATTTTAATAAGTTACACCATTATAATCGTCTCGTCGATACTTTCGAAATGAGCCCAATATTGAATATTTTTTATTTAATTATATTACCATATGTCATACGTTTACGTTATTTTTTGATTTAATTATAATATTATTCGTCGATACCTTCTTATTTTTTGATTTAATTGTATTATTTCGAAATGAGCCCCAATATTAACTAAAATACGTTAATAAAATAATTTTTAACAACTTTCAAAATTTTAAATAGTGGACTCTTATTAGTTTATTCTTACCTCTAACCACTTTCACCACTTTCAAATCCTCAAATCATGAACTCCTCAAAAAACGTCATTCTTTAAACATATTTAAAAAAAAACTTTCATAGTTTTCTCAAAACCAATTAAAATAACTTAGAACATTAAAGTTGAAATATTTATAATATAATATAGACACATATATAAATCGTTCGGCGGGAAGTTCGTTTATGTTCGTTTATTTAATAAATGAACGAACATAAACACATTTTTTGTTCGTTTAGTTAAATGAACGAATATAAACAATGGTCTCGTTCGTTCATTTATGTTCGTTAATGTTCGTTCGTTTACGTTCGTTTATGTTCGTTTATGTCTGCTTATAATAAACATATTAATATAATATGAAATTAATGTGTAAACTCATCAAGTAAATTGATCTTTTAGAATTTATTTTTTATACCTCCTAAGTTAACCCGGTTATTCATTTTGTTAAGGTAATTTCGTTCGTTTATGTTCATTTAAGTTCGTTCGTTTAACTCTTAATGAACGAACATAAACGAACACGAACAAAAAAAAATTCTTAACAAACGAACATGAACACAAAAAATTTCGTTCGTTTACCGTTCGTGTTCGTTCGTTTGTTCGGTTAAGTTAAACGAACGAACATGAACCAACCCGGCCAACCCAACCCAACCGAGGCAAAAAACTCAATCTGAGCCAACCCGATGTATAATCGATACTATTTTTCACCAACTCGCATATATTGGGTTGATAACGGGTTAACCCCAAGCCAAACTGACCCAACCCGCCAACCCGTGATGTCGCATTTATAAACAAAAAGACTTTTTAATTTAAACAAATTACGTCATTATAATCGTCTCGTCGATACCTTCGAAATGAGCCTAATAAAATAATATAACAATTTTATTTTCATGCTAAAAAATATTAAGATTTCGTTATAAATATTTATGTAATATATATGATATATAATAAAATAATTAAATCAAAAAATATTCAATCTTGGCTCATTTCGAACGTATCGAAGAGACGATTATAATGGTGTAATTTGTTAAAATTAAAACGTATTTTTTAACGTATTTTAGCTAATATACGATTTTATGTGTTAATATATAAAATGTATAAAATGAAAATTATAAAAATAAAATGTATAAAGTAAATTTATTTAATTAGTATAGGGGGTAAAATATAAATATTAAAATTATATTATGTTTGTGAGAGGGATCGATGGGGGACAAAATTGGCAGGGGTAGGAATCGTATCACCCGAACAAAAATATTGCATAAAAATCACGTGGAAATAAACAAATGCAATCATGTGTCTCTTAGGGCATCCACAATGGTAAACCCATTCCAAAGACTTATCAAAAAAAATTATGTTAAAAAAATAGTGGGTCCTACCAAAGACTTGAAGTTGCCTCTCACAACAATTCTTCAAACCACTTGAGGTTTCTCAACCCTTTGATACGTAAACCCATCATCAAGTCATGACTCCAATCATCAACCCATGTTCAAGTCATTCTCCAAGTCATTTTCTCAACCATTGAAGATGCTGGTAGCCACCCGCATTCAAGTTTTATATGAAAAAAATGAAATGGACACGTTGAGTAGTGAAATTTACTAAAATAAAGGAGTTTAATTTTCTTTAAAATAATATAAAGTTATGAATGATTTTGTGGTTTTTATCTATGGTCAACCGACCCGTCTGAAAACCCAAAATAATATACATATATAGTTTAAATATTATTTAGAGTAAATTACATGATTGATCCATGTGGTTTACACAAAATTGCACTATACGGCCCTAAATCAAAATAATTATGGAAAACGTCCGTATGGTATACATTTTCACACGTCTTTGGTCCCTTTTCCATAATACCGTTAAAGACTTCTATTAGGTAGGTTAGGTAGAAGGACATTTTAATAAACCTTTGGGATAGTTTAGTCATTTTACTTATTTTCTTTTTTTCATTTAAAAATAATAAATAAAACCACAAGAGTTGCTCCACATGTCCTTCTTACCACCTTATTCGGCAATAGTCACCGCCGGTGAAACCATGAGCACACAACACCACCCACTCCATCTTTCTTTCACACACACACAATATATACACCGTGCTTCATCGCCCCCATGCCCCCATCCCCACCCCACGTCTTCATCTCCCAAAACACACGCATAAGAGAGACAGGGATGGGCCTAGAAATTTTTTCATACGGTGACACCATATTTTTTCAAACAATTTTTATCGACATGTGTATCTTTTTTACCAACGTTCAATATCGGCCGATATGTGTTTAGCCAAATTTCGGTGTTTCGAGGGATTTTTAAAGTTTTTGGCTTGACTTTAGGGATTTTTAAGTTTTTTAACGATTTTGAGAGACTTTTTTTGGTATTTTGGGTTAATTTCGGAAGACTTTTTCGGTATTTTTGGTTGATTTCAGGAGTATTTTTGGGTATTTTTGGTTGATTTCAAAAGTTTTTTTGGTTGATTACGAGGTACGGTTGCACTTCCAAAAGAATCGATAGCACCCCCTAAAACGATACGGTTGCACCTTTCACGAAACCAAAATTTTTTACCCTTCGCCCGAGAAATGATACGGTGGCACGTGCCACCATGTGCCCTTATAAAGGTTCGTCCATGAAGAGAGAATTTATATATATATATATATATATATAGGGGGACATTCAAGGAAGAACTAGTTATTTTGTGGTAACTGTAAGAACCAATGTGAGCCACATATTAAGCTATAAATTAGAAAATTATTAATTTTGGTAATTTTGTTTGAAATTTAAATAAAAGGGCAGTTTAGGTATTGTAAAATATCCTCTCTCCTCTCTCCTCTCTCTCCGGCCAATCGTAATACCGAAAATACATACAAGAACTTTTGTGATACAAGAACATTTGTGATACCAATGTGATACCCACTATAAAACAACAAAACAAAGACAGGTGCAAACTGTGATACCTACTATGATACCAACTGTGATACCCTTTGTAAAACAATAAAATAAAGAGGATGAACATTGTGATACCCATTGTAAAACAACAAAATAAAGACATGTGCAAATTGTGATTCCCCTATGATACCAATGTGATACCCATTATCATACCAATGTGATACCCCTATGATACCACTGTAATACCCAAAACAAAATTCGTTTTTTACAGAAGAAGCAACTTGAACCGAAGAAATTGTATGATACAGACACCAGCCTTTGCATCTCTCTCTTCTCAAAAGCACACCCTGCATACTGTTGGCACCATTTGAAATCCCTGATGCCGATGGTGTAGATCCACCACCACCGCCGGCGGTGGTAAATAAGTAAAATTGAAATTTTAAATAAGTAATCAGATGAAGAACACCGGCAAATGTATACCACCAATATCAAGTCAACACCCCAAATAAACATTCACAGATTGACCCACGATGGTTGATGTTGTGTCCAAGGGTGATACAAATAGAGAAGAAGGGATAAAATCGGAAAAAATCAAGTGATTGAGAACGCCGCCGCCCCCGCCGCCACCAGGGGCTCTACCTTCGTCACCGACGGTGGGAGAGATGGCTGGTACTCAAGGAGAGACCTTGCTGGAATCTGGTGACCTCAAGTTTGGGGATCGACTTAGAGCCTGATTTCGTGTTGACAGGCCTTGCGAAGGGAGAGAGAGAGAGAGAGATGTGCAGATGCGTCGGCTCATTTAGGGTTTCTAGAAGATAGCAATTGAGAAGGGAGAGAGAGATAGATGTGCAGAGGCGTTATTCTAGGTAAATGAATAAATTGAATGATAGAAATTAGATTTTAATTTGTTATAAAAAATCTAAATTATCAAATTACCATATTATCGTTTTACTTTATTTTAAAAATAATATTAATTATTTTAAATGAGTGGCTAATATTGGTTCTTACAGTTACCACAAACTAAATAGTTCTTATTTGATTAAGCCTCTATATATATATATATATATATATATATATATATATATATATATATATGCACACACACATAGACCTGTCAAAAATTGACACGACACGAACTCGACACGAAATAAACGGGTTTGGGTAATACATTTCAACCCGTTTAAGTAAACGGGTTGACACGACACGACACGAAAATTAAACAGGTAAGGCCAGGGTCAAAAATTTCAACTCAAAAATGACCCGAATAACCCGTTTATATATATATATATATGTATATATATATAGACTTGAGATCATGTGAGACCAAGCCATTTCCGTGAGACCAAAAACATAACACTAAACCTTCACAGCAAAAGACTGTGAAGGTAAACCTTCACAGTGTTTTTGCTGTAAAGATTCGCTGTTTTGCTTACCTTCACAATAAATCGTTGTGAAGTTTTAGTGTTATTTTGTGGTCTCGCGGTCTCACGAAAACAGGTTGGTCTCACGTGAACCCAATTTCTTTTTAATGCTTTGGATTTTTTTGGATTTTTAATGTTTTGAATTTGATTAGAACTTATAAGTTTGAAATATAAAATTTAGATTTCTAACGGTTTTATTTGAATTTTAGATTTGAATTTTTTTTGTGAATATTCGATTTTTAATTTTTAGTTTTATAAATGTTAAACGGGTTAGGCGGGTCAGGTTAGGGTTGGGATTTTCTGACCCGTTTATTAAACGGGTCGGGTTAGGGTTAGGCACTCTCAACTTGTTTAACTTTGAACCCGACAACGAACCCGACTCGACACGACACATTTGCCAGGTCTACTGACACACACACACACAGAGGTCTGTTTCTTCACCAAGTCACCCCCACCCCCACTCCATGTCTTCATCTCGCCCTCCATTTTCTTTCCATCAGGTCTGTTTCTCCACCAGTGTGTTTGTGTTTGCTCTAACGATCTCTGTTTGTGTATGAGAGAAAGAGAGAGATAATATGCGTATGTATATGTGTTTTAAACGATCTTCGACTGACATCAGACCCACCTCTATATCGGACTGTTGGGTTTTAAAGCGATCCGTAACCGTTAAAACGCAGCGGAAAAATAAATAATATTGGTTACGATATTATAGAAAACTTTTCTAAACAATTAAAACCCAATCGGATCCATTGACGCATTTAATTAAATTAATAACACACCATAGGGTGTTTAGAATTGTACCTTTTGGATCTGTTGTGGTTGAACGATCGGGGCACTTAGAAACCAACCGAGGTTTTCTCTAACGGTATTCACACACGAACACGCGAATTCTACTGAGTGCTAGGCCAAAAGAAACCCTAATTCTAATATGTGTAATTGTATAATTCAGATCCAGAGAATCGAATCAGTCCACTGAAAACAACTGACCTGATCTGCTATTTATATAGACAATAAATAGGATTTATGTTTATCTGTAATTATTTGAATTCAAATCATTTGAATTCGAATAATTATCTGGACTTGAATAATTATCTGAATAATTAAATTTATCTAAACAAATAATAATTATTCATATTTACAGATAAAACCCTGTAATTATCATAATTACATTTTACACATATTATTTAATTATTCTTTCAAGAATAACTATTTAATTGTCAAACATGACTTTAACGGGTTTCTTTCTAATGGAAGCAAACGTGTTCTTTGTGTATGACCCTTTAGGTTTACATACTCATTGGTAGCGTTTCTGTGTGACACGTGTTGTGGGCATATAACAACCTACAATCTCCCACTTGCACACGATACACAGTAACACAGACGGTGGTAAGCGTCTAGCAACACGTCACCGCCCCCAAGGCTATGTAAATGTGTTTTTATCTTCGAGAAATTTTGATTGATTCAATCAATCACATAGTAGAATCATTCATTATCCTTTTGTCTCACGATATTTGTTTTGAACCTAAGGCATAGATCTATCTCATCCTTTATAGTTTAAAGATTATGTTTCTCGATCCCAACATATTTGATTATACAAGTGCCATTAGTCTAACTAATCCACTTGTTCATGCATGTAAGTCAAACTATGTCATCGAGGGGCCCATAAATATCTCTCTCATCTTGAGAGGAGAAAATCTCATGTTGCATATGCACGACTAACTACACAATTCGTGTTATACCCAACATAGCCCTTATGGCTACCCGGTTAAAGGTAACGTTAGACTATATCAAAGCATAACACTCGTTGTGCATCAGGTGCCAATGCACATCTAAGGTCTGAGGATAAAAGAGTGCTTTACTATCTCAGGACTCACCTTATGACGCCGATCTATGAGGTGATCCTGACCGTAGGTCTTGTCCAACGCCTTTGTGCACCGACAAGCGCTTGTGACTTTGGTTGCACCCAGTGCACTTCCAACTTGGACTATGACCATACTTCACAATGATCTTGATTTATTACCAGTCCCCTGGTAATAATTGATCAAGGACGGTTCTAAATAACATGAACATCAAATTTATTTATGGATACTTAAACATGCTAATAAAGAACACAATAATGTTTGATGTATATACTCATACATAGTATACCATATCACATGTAAAAAATAACTGCTTTAATGTTCTAAAATTTAAAGTTTACTAAAAAATTTAATTGAAAAACTTTAATCCTATAGAATTATCATGAACATCATGATTGTTCCAACACATATGATTTATAAGTACATATGGAAACTGGCATCTGTGTATCCTAAGACACACGGATCTCTTTCCTAACCATTGTACAGTAAGAACATATCTTTAGTTCTTCTTAGATACTTCATATTTGTTCTTCACTGTTATACGGCGAGCATCACTTGAGTATGACTAAAATCTACTCGTCATGCTTAAGGCATACGAGATGTCCGGTCTTTTAGTACATAAACATGGCGTACATGTTTGAACCAATGGCCGAAGCATGGGAACACCCTTCATTCGGTTCATGTACTATTGACAAACTTCCTTTCTTAGAACCCTTCATCTTGAAGTGTTTCAAGATCTTGTCAATGTATGTACTTTTGGCTTAATCTAATTAAGCACTTTGATCTATAACAATAGATATTTACACCAAGGAATTGTCTCTTAGATCCTTTATCATGAAATACTTCCTTAGTCAGGTTTTTACACCTTCAAGCACTAGGATGTCATTTCTGATGATGTAGAGTACTATTATGCTCCCACTGACCTTCTTGTATATACAATATTTTAATTACGAGATGATTGTCCTAATCCATAACTGGACTTTTGCAACTTGCAATTTTATGTTTGATGTTTTAAAGCCTTGTATACGTCCTCGCTCAAAAATTCCCTTTTGAGGAATGTGGCTTTAATATCAATCTTCATGGCATCTTGCCATCTATCAGTAATCATAAGTAATCCGATCTTCATATTGGTTTGCATCTCGTTCATTATTTTCAACAACTTGTTGAAGCTCAACATCTAGTTGTTTGTCAGTGTCAACCATTGTACCATCTTTGTGATTCTTGAATTTCTTCAGGATCTACTGTGTCTCCCCATTTTGATTCTTGTCAGAAAATCATTTTCTAAGAACTCATTATGGTGCGCAACAAAACTTTTGTTCTCGCTGGATCTTGTATAAATGATATCCGATTGGGTATTTTATAAAGATGTACATTTCAAACCTTTTACTCAAGCTTCCCAGAAGCTTCATGCTTATCTCAAGCATTATTACCCCATATTCTCATATATGAAAACTTTGGGATCTTCCCACTTCATATTTTGAGAATAGGTTTTATCGGACCTTGTTGGTTGATGCATAATTTAGTATTGGGAAGTTGTTTCTAGGAAACATCCTCAGAAAACTCTTTTAGGCAGATTCGTGAGACTCATCATAGAGTGAATCATGTTCAACAGGATTCTATTTCTCATTTTGACACACCATTAAGTTGCGGTGTTGTAGATCCCAGTTTGACAAGTAACAATGAAATAACGACACGATTAAGCTTTATTGAATGATTAGAGAGTGTTACAAGATTCGAATGAAGAAAAACACTCTCTCTCTCTCTATTAGTCGTATAAACTATTATGATCAATCTCACCTAATTTCTAACACAAATCAACTATTTATACCAAGGCTTTAAGCCTTAGGCCCATGGCCCATAAACTCTAATTAAGCCCATATTATCTATTAAAGGCTTTTACAAACCAATAAATAAAACTATTGTTTTCTTTATACCACTTTCTATTTTATAGGACTTTTAGTCCTAACAATCTTCCCCTAAAGTTATATAAAGAAAAAATACGGTCTTGAAATCTTCAGGACTTGATCTTATCTTCGTCTTGAATCTTTGAAACACTTTAGTGTTGCTTGTCTTCATGTTTTCCACGCCCCTTTGAAATATGCTCTTAGTCTTCATAGTATCACGAGTTGAATTGGCTTTGAAAAACTTCAGAACACAGTTGAACCAATATGATCGAAGGAGGAATGAACTTGTTGCGAACACTTCTTGATACGGGATGAGAAGAACCATGCACATTGTAATATTTTCTGCACATATCATAACAGTTACTCCCCCTCAACTTTTGCTTACTCGCCCTCAACTTGATAATCTGGGTCTTTGAACTTTTAAAACGTTTCTCCCACTCATGATGATGATTTGTGTCTTTGAATCTGTATCATATCTCCCCCTCATGATGATTAGGAGCATCCTGAGCATCATGTAACTTCAAAGACAACACTGATGAGTAGCAAGAGACCAGATAAAACAAATATAGTAACCAATATGGGGTAATCAACTAACACAGAAACGCATAGTAACTGTTATCACAACAATTAAAATAATTGTGTGGCATATGTTCAGAGTTGGCATCGGGGTATCTCTGATAGGACTGCCAGTTATCACTGAAGTAAAAGTTTAAAAATTACTTCTCAAACTGTTCCGGCAGTATCACAAAGATATGCAATGGGAATCACAAAGACTCGTGCATGTGTGAAAGAAATAAATTATATCTGTTTGGCTCAAAAATTGATTTAACCTGGGACGCAAGTTAAAGATCAATTGACACAGTGATTAGAATATGAAGTTCGAAGACTGGAGCTGATGTCATCCTTTTTCAATATCTAAGACCTCCGAGTGAGGAATAGATAAATTATATGCTAAATCCCCATGCATTTATGAAACAAGCATCTTTTGTGAGATACTTGAGTGGCTGGGTGGGGTGACACAAGTTATCGACACTGGGTCCATGTCTGTTTCAATATTCATCTCCAAAGAACGAGAATGAATAGATTATGTGGTTAACCGGATAACTGACTCGGTTTGGTAAGGACCAGTAATTCTTTTAAGTCCTGTCACATCCTCACCAAATTCTTTTCACTCCAAACTCATCTATCAATCTAGACCCCTCACTGATGTCTATAATGGATGTGTTTCTTGGGTAGGTCCTTTCGGTTCTGGATAGACTATAGAAACGAAATAAATCCTATCACTCCTTTCACACTTTTTTTTAGAAGTCGTAACTTTTAAGAACGAGTCCTGATCTGAGATGACCAGGAGTCATAAAAGTGAAGTCCGAGTTTTGATCTGAGGTAATCAGAAGTCATAAATGATAAGGAATATCAAAGAACAAAGTCAAGCACGAACAGAATGACTCGATGAACACAATATAGTCAAAAATCAAACAAAGAATATAAATTTTAATTGTGAAGAACAAGTCACAATTATTATATCAGAGAAGAATTGAATCATTAACATGAAATGACGAGCTTTGAAAACAAATAGGAATTCAAGCGAGTGTATTTTCATCGAAAAATCAACAAACATATGAGACATGGAAATAACTAAGTCAAGAAAATATAACACGTGCTATTCATGGAAGTTAACATTGGAGAATAACAAACACAAGTAAGTTATCCAGGATGAATTACCACGGTTCTTTGAATTCACTGAAAAATTCATGTATATGTCAAATACATGATGCTCCCCCTCAAAATTGGCGTAACCTTTTATTGCTGTCATGTGAAAGGACTATTCTGAATTGTGTTACACATGACATACCTACAAAACAAATTAGAAAGATTTTGGTATCCATGCTTTGATGGATCCTTGATGGTTAGATGTCGTGGCTTTAAAATGGGGATTAGGGATACTATAAGTACCGTACCAACACTTATCATAGTTTTTATTCACAAAGTCACTTGTTCCACAGTAAGAACAACATAGCTTCTGTATATATAACCTGATCAGCTGATTAACAGAGTAAACACGATCAGGTTTCACAAAAGGTTTAGCGTGGAAAGCTTTGTTGTTCTTGTCACTCTTAACAGAGACAAATGACTTTGGAGCAGGAGCGGATCCTTTAGCTCTCCAAACCATGTTTAGTTTCTTGAATGATTGATTTTCTGATTTGTCAATAATAGGGTCATAAAACATATTAGAAGTACGGATCTGATCTTTTGAAGAGCTATTTGATCTAATGCAGGTCTTTGAAGAAATATTTTGTGGATAGAACTTGGAGCAGTCTTAGAAAAGCAAACTGAATTAGCTGATCACCATAAAGAGACTTATCAATAGTATTAGGACTAGCAAGATTGGGTGATTCAACATCAGAGTTTTTGGCTTCAAGTTCCTTGTCATTGTTAACCAAAACATTGTTCTTCTCAAACATTAGATCTAGCTTCTTTTGGAGATCAGATTTGAGCCTCTTCCCTATCATAATGTCAGTTGACAAAACAGATAATTTCTTTGTAAGCTTGGAGATCTCAGTCTGAAAGATCTTTCTTTCGTTTGCAAACTCATCTTTCAAACTTTTTGCTCTAAAACCTTCAACCTTCTTCTTTTCAGACTATTTGCTTACTATGTCTAATTCTTTCTTCAAATCAGTTATTTTCAAAGAAAGTTCTCCATTCTTTTCAGTAAAAGATTTGCGTTCAATTTCAAACTTCTCTCTTTCTAAAATCAGAACTTTCTCAAAGTCAGAGATCTGTTTGGAAAGTTTTAAACATATAAGCTCAAGACTCTTCTTCTCTTCAAGAGATTTCTTGGAAAAAGCAGTTAGTTTATTTTTAAGTTCAAGAGTTTACCTTTCTCTTCAAGTGCCACATTCTTGTCTTTGAGATCAGAAAATTCTTGTTGAGAAATAGGGATACTCTTCTTCATATCCTCCAGCTCTTTCTTCAGAGTAGCATTTTCATGGAAATATTCCATATACAGATGTGCATAGTAAACTGCATCTGGATGAGTAAGTACCTTTCGTTCTGGCATATTGTTACTTGAATGAATATGATCGTGAGACAAAAGATATGATCCAAAACAATCAAACAGTGTATCAAAGAATACACAAATGTCCCCCTTCGGCGATTTAGCACGGGGGTCTAGGGACAGCGCCCCGAGAAATTTTTTTAAAAACTGAAGGGTCAGAACACTCCCGGATTTGTGATCCGTATGTGGTTTCCCGGATAGACAATCCGGGAATTGGGATCCGGGAAAGAAGTCCGGGAAAAAAATTACCGGGAAAGGGTGACCCGGTATTGGAACCGGAATTGGGCAAGGCCGAGATCAGGTATGTTTCGGTAATGGAAACGGGATCCGATATCGATTTCCGGGACGGGACCAGGAGATGAGACCGGAAGTTGATTGGATCCGAAACCGGTACGAAAACCGGTATGTGCTGGAACAGTTTGAATTCCGGTATGAACCGGAACCGGTTTTGAACTTCGGTAAGAGACCGGGGTATGAACCCGGTATGTACGAGATCCGGTGCGGGAAACAAACAAACTGGGACTCTACAATTAAGTCCCGTATTCAACGCAGTTCGAAAAAAATATGTACCTGGAGTTGCCAAAACTCACCCTTTTTGACCGAAAAGCTTCGAATAAGTTCTGCAAAAACTTGAGAAACACACCCAACAACCACAGAAAGCAAAAGCAACTAACCAAATAGAATTTTAAACCACTTTTGAGCAAAAATTGAGAATTCTTTTCAAGAACAGAGTATTCAGAACCCAGACTTGGAAAAATTCAAAATTGATGATTAAGGAATTACCAAATAGATCCAAGAATTTGGAAAGATTACTAAAAGAAAAATACCAACGATATCTCAAACAATAATTTCATTTTTAACACAGAAATCGATGATTAAAATTCTAACCTCAAGAACACAGTCGATAAAAACTAGAAAACTTGGAATGACTCACAATCGATGAAAATTACCTTTGGATCGATAACTTTGTCCCTCTGCTCTGATACCACATGTAGATCCCAGTTTGACAGGTAACAATGATATAACGACACAATTAAGCTTTATTGAATGATTAGAGAGTGTTACAAGATTCGAATGAAGAACAACACACACTCTCTCTCTATTAGTCGTATAAACTATTATGATCAATCTAACCTAATTTCTAACACAAATCAAGTATTTATACCAAGGCTTTAAGCCTTAGGCCCATGACCCATAAACTCTAATTAAGCCCATATTATCTATTAAAGGCTTTTACAAACCAATAAATAAAACTATTGTTTTCTTTATATCACTTTCTATTTTATAGGACTTTTAGTCCTAACAGGTGTTCTGGGAGAATTCATGTGGGATACAATCCCAATCTTTAGGATGGTCTATTGGCTTAGATTTTTATAACCTCAATCTTGACTGAAGTATCCTTATCTTTTCTAAGTATATCCACTACTTCATTTGAAACTCTTTGAAAAATCAAAGCTTTCACATTTCCTCTCTTTTGGTAAACATACCCATATCTACTAAACTTAGTAGAGTGTCATGAAGTAGTGATGACCGTGTCTTGTGACTGAACTTTAAGGCTCACATACATCAGTATGGATAACTCCTATTAGTTCTTGTAACCCCTAAGGGATTTTCTTTAAAATATCCTTTTTGTCATCTTGACCAACAAGATACACATTTATCATGTGAATCATCACATGATTCCAACCCTCCGTCCGTCTAGAGTTTGGTTATGTGTTTCTTGTTTAAGTGTCACAAATAGGTCTGACTGAAGCCCCACTTAATTCATTATTTTGATTTATAATTACAACTATCAATTTGATAAAACATTTATTGAGATAAAAGAAAATCTATTTCTTGAAAATATAAATTCGGTTTGTTGTAATCGAGAAAATGAAACTAAATCCTAGTAATACTAGGTACATCAATACACTTGCTAAGTGTTAATGTAAGACCATTTAAAAGTTCATATCATATGTCATTTTAAGCAACATTAGCTAACTTAGCTCCATTCGGTCTGGTTTCATCTTCTCTTCACTTCTTACTTTCTGAAAAGTAGTATTAATATGAGTATCATACCCAATACTTAATACCTAGTCAGAAGTGAACAAATCAATGGTAAACATACCTGAAGTTCCGACTTCATTAGCCTTCTTCTTCCTCATTTCTGCCAATAGGGCAGAGCAATTTCTCTTCCAGTGTCCCTTCTGGTTTCAATTGAAGCAAATTGCATCTTCAGGAATCTTTCCTTTGCCCATTATCTTGTTGGAGCTTCCAACATTTGTTTTACCCTTGCTAACTCTCATATTCTTCTTGATTATTCCACTTTTAGGCTTGATCATCAAGACTTGTTTTGGTTCGGATAAATCCAACTTGGATTTCATATTTCTCTCAGCAGTTTTAAGCATGACGTGAAGCTCTGTGAGAGTTCTCTCCAAACCATTCATATTATAGTTCAGAACGAACTGATCATATGGTTTTGATAAAGAATTGAGAACTATATCAATTCCTAATTCTTGACCTAGTGGGTATCCAAGACGGGTTAATCGGTCAATATACCCTTTCATTTTCAAAACATGGGTACTGACAGATGAACCCTCAATCATCATACATGCATGTAATGCCCTGACTGTATCAAACCTCTCTTGCCTTGCCTATAGTTGAAACATAGATTTCAAAGAGGATATCATATCCCATGTTGGCATGTCTTCATGTTCCCTTAGAAGCTCCAGAGTCATGGATACAAGCATCAAACAGCTAACATCCAGTGAGTAATTGAGATGCTTATCATAAGCAGCTCTATCTTCAACTGAAGCATTTATGGCAGGAGCGTTTGGAAGGGGTTTTTCTAGAACGTACAACTTCTTTTCGTGCTTAAGGACAACCCTCAAGAAACGAAACCAATCGACGAAGTTTGTACCGTTCAGTTTATCCTTATAAAGGATTGACCGTAGCGTAAATCGAGATAAATCGTTTGTGTTTGTAGTTTGGTAGGAGGTGTTAGCAGACATCTACAAAATGTTTATTTTTAGTAACTTTATGATCTCAAATAAATGAATTAATCTTTCAAAAATCATTTAATTTGAGATAAGATCCGTATTTCACATACTTCCATAAATGACCAAGCTCTATCTATGGAATTAGGCTATTTAGGTAGGCATCATCCAATTATGTCCAACATAACTCTTAGATGTCGTGGGATTCTATTAAATATATCATATATTAAATTTGGCATGTTTAATCCCACTTCAATGCCATGAAAATACTTATAGATGGTTAGGCACTTTCTATGATACTTCCAAGTAAACTAAACATACTAAGATATCATGATCCTACCTAAAATCTCTACTTAGGGTTTATTGGGATTCATCGTCCAAAATACGACTATTTAAGTGACTGGCTAGGCGACTGTCCACTTAAATCTCGTTATCTTGGCACCTTGTCTCACACTACAATCATCCGATATTATTGGCTAGGCACTTACCACACCGAAATCCTGTAAGCTCGATAAGTACTTTAAATGGGTGGCGTTTAGTTTACATTTTGCAAAAGGTTCAATTTTAGAAAACATTCTAATTCCTTTTAAAATGTTTTAATTTTAAAACATCGTTCTTAAAATCTTGTTTTAAAAGTTTGTCCAATTAAATCGGTTGATTTTGATAAACATACCAGTTTTAAAATAGCATATTTTATTTACCGATTTAAAATTTATTTTGTGTTTTATTTTATAAAAACCATTTGCAAGTATTACAACAATAATAAAGCAGTTAAATAAAATAAAAGCAAACACAAAATAAACAACCACAAACAAATAGATAATATACGATTTTGCCCCTAATGTGGTGTTGTGAGCCAACACAACAACCACAGTCTGTTTAAGGACGTATTAAAGCTCCGATTGGCCTCGCGATCTTGGTGAACTCCAGGGACTCAGTCTTGACTTATTGAAACTCCGTCTTCGGGTTTGATTACAATTTAAATAGAAAATACAACAGTATCCTATCTATTTACATTTGTCCCTATCTAGGAAATAAAAAATTAAAATTACATCTCATGCAATTAATACATTTTAATTTTTCTAAACACAACAATAAATCAACCACGAGTCTTTCGGGACAAACCATATATTATCTAATAATGATTTTAAACATAAAATAAATGCAATTTAGCCAATATTTAATTAGCATAATTAAAATAACCAATTAATGTGAACAAAATATTATATGGCAAATTAAAATTAACCGATCTTTCTTGTAGGTTAACAAACCTAACCCAAAACGAATTAACCCATCAAAACCGGGCCTTGGCCCATCCTATGGCCCAACCGTATAGGACAAAAGCCCAACACGTAAGTTTAGAGTAACAACACAAAACGATATAGACAAAAACTTTCAAAGTTTAAGTTTTAAAACGAAAGTCCAAAAACTTGAATCCCTTTAAAAAAAAACCGGCCCAATACTTACTGGCCCAAAACATTGACCCAAAAGCAAACTTGTTCGAGATCCAAAACAGCGGCAACGAAATTAAAACGGATCACCGGTCATCATTTAAAAACGGAACATGATTTGAAACAAATTGACTATAACTTTTAGTCTGTGACTTTCAATCCATCGTATTTGGCCAAGTACTCGATCAAAAACGATACAGAACCTTAGTCACGAAATTATCGATTTTAGGGATCAAACTAACTGAAACAAAACGACAAAATAAGTCGTGGATTGTGCCGATAAACCAAAATAAAACAGAGGAAAGAAGAGAGTGTCGAAGTCGAATGCACAACATGTGGACCAACAGCCGGCGACGACCATCAAGGCATAGTGCCTTCAGTCCCGAACGACTCCTTTGCTTGTAGATGGAAAAAGGGCAGAAACTTGGTCAATAGATGGCAACAACCATTAGACCCAACCCGAAAACTTCCAAGGATCACTTAGACCTGAGAAGTCTAATAAGGAGGACAACAATCCTCTGACCATCTTCGAACGAAAACGAATTGGCCAAGAAGGGCGGCACGAACCAGCCGCACGACACGTATGCCAGCAACGGTGACCCAAACAAAACCCAAACACCGATCGCTTGGAGCGGTGGCGTGGGGAACCAGAAAACGGCAGCAGCCGCTGGTCCCCGGCGAAAAGAAGCAATGGTCGACCGAAAAAAACTTTTATTTCATCACCACCAAACAGCAGTAACAACCGCAAAATCCGTCGAGGGTCGATCAATAAAATAACAACCGCCCTCGGTGGTGATTTGGTGATGGTTACACAAAAGAATCAAACCCATTACATGCGAAATCGACAAACCAAAGTCGATTGATGGTCGGCGACCACAAAATCAACAGATAGAAGTCGCTTGCGGCTTTGTTTGGTACGGAGAAGCAGAGACCAAAAAAAGTTTTACTTGTCGATGCGTGCAGCGAGACATAAAACAACAAAGGGAAACTCGATGGCCGGTGACTGGACGGAAAACCAGGGGCATCAGCCGCATCACTCCGGCGACGATGTCATGACGACCCGACGATATGAGAGAGAGAGAGAGAGAGAGAGAGAGAGAGAGAGAGAGAGAGAGAGAGAGAGAGAGAGATAGCGGCGACCAAAATAGGGTTCACACCTTATTTTTGTGTGTGCGGCGATGGAGAACAGAGAGAAAAAAATATTCTTTGACTTTTCAAAATAAGGATTAAATAATACCTTTTGATTCTTCTCTTAACTCAACAACGGCTTAGCCGCATTAGATATGTATATAATTAAGTTTTTATTTTTAAAAACTTATTAATTACTCAATCCTCCTATTATATATTTTAGGAAAGATGTAATACGATGGATCATGGATACCTATATCATATACCAGATATGTACCCGCGCGCGATGCGGCGCTAAGTATCTCGAATCTAAAACCGAGAATTCGAAAAAATAAGTTTGTTTCATGTTCATATTTACTCGCTTTTAAATCACATATTAAATGTATAAAATTAAAGATCAATATGGTTAATTGGTCAAAAAAATGAAAAATATTCGTTCCATAGTGGGGTCTTAAAACCCATAACATTTGTGCTCATTTTGATGGTTTTGATGAACGGTTATAATGGTATAATTTATAAAAAAGAAAAACATATTTTGTTTAATGTATTTTAGTTTATGTATGTTGATATGATAAGGATGTAAAATGAAAAAGGAAAGGAGAATGGAGAATGGATATAAAGTAAATTAAATAACTAATTATAATGATATAAAGTGTAATTTAAAAATAAAAAATAATTTTATTTTTAAGTATCATTCTTGAAAAATCTTGATACGTATTTATGATATTTCACAATATTATTAAGTTAAAAAAATATTCAATAATAAAGGGAAATTAATTAAAATACCTCAAGTTTGACCAAGTGTTACCAAAATGCCATAAATCTCTCCCATTTTGCAAAAATGCCACAAATACCCGCGACGGGAGCCCGCGATCGCGGGCCTAGAAACCATTTTTAACACTTTTTGAAACTTGTAGGAACCATTTATGAAACTTCCAGGGACCATTTTGAAAATTTAGCCCGCGTTGACCCGCGTTGACCCCCGCGTTCGACCAAAATACGATTTTTAATTGATATTTACACTTTTACCCCCTATCCTTATTTACTAAATTTACTTTATACCCTTAACTTTCATAATTTTAATTTTACATTTAACACATATAATCGTTTATTAACTATAATACGTTAAAAAAATACGTTTTAATTTTAACAAGTTACACCATTATAATCGTCTCTTCGATACGTTCGAAAGGAGTCCAATCTTGAATTTTTTTGGATTTATATATTTTAATATATATCATATACACCAAATAAAAAATATTTTATATTTAAAATTCATACCCTTATAGTTAATTATTTTATTTATGGTACTCTTAGGTAGCGTTTGGTATGCATACTAGATGGGATGGGATGGGACGGGACGGAACTGGATGTGACTGAACTGGATGGGACGGGACGGGACTGAACTGGAGGAGATAATTTTAATCTAAGTTACGTTGAAAAAAGGAGTATTTTAGTAATCTGATGTTTTAGTCCCATGTTGTTCCACCAAAATAGGTGGAACAAAAAATCTTATGTTTTGTCCCATGAGAACTTGTTTTTGTTCCATGTTGTCTCATCTGACTTTTGTCCCATGACATACCATGAGAACTTGTTTTTGTTCCATGTTGTCCCATCTGATTTTTGTCCCATCTTATGTTGTTCCATGTTAATGCGATAGGAGTGTAAAACAAAATTGAAAATACGTTAAAAATGAATTTTAAATATAAAAAATATTTTTATGTAGTTTATATGATATATATTAAAATATAGAAATCCAAAAATATTCAATGTTGGGCTCATTTCGAACGTATCGAAGAGACGATTATAATGGTGTAACTTGTTAAAATTAAAACGTATTTTTTAACGTATTATAGTTAATAAACGATTATATGTGTTAAATGTAAAATTAAAATTATGAAAGTTAAGGGTATAAAGTAAAGTTAGTAAATAAGTATAGGGATTGAAAGTGTAAATTTCAATTCGAAATTGTGATTTTGATTTGATATTTACACTTTCAACCCCTATACTTATTTACTAACTTTACTTTATACCTTTTACTTTCATAATTTAATTTTACATTTAACACATATAATCGTTTATTAACTAAAATACGTTAAAAAAATACGTTTTACTTTTAACAAGTTACACCATTATAATCGTCTCTTCGATACGTTCGAAATGAGCCAAATCTTGATTTTTTTTGGATTTATATATTTTAATATATATCATATACACTACATAAAAAAAATTATATTTAAAATTCATACCCTTCTCGTGAAAGCTTGTCCTATTGTCATTCACGATATCTATAAACACATACAAATAAATGGGTATGAATTTTAAATATAAGGGTATGAATTTTAAATATAAAAAATATTTTTTATGTAGTGTATATGATATATATTAAAATATATAAATCCAAAAAAATTCAAGATTGGGCTCATTTCGAACGTATCGAAGAGACGATTATAATGGTGTAACTTGTTAAAAGTAAAACGTATTTTTTAACGTATTATAATTAATAAACGATTATATGTGTTAAATGTAAAATTAAAATTATGAAAGTTAAGAGTATAAAGTAAGTAAGTAAATAAGTATAGGGGGTGAAAATGTAAAATTCAAATCAAATATGAATGGAACGCGGGCTAGGACCGTGATCGCGGGCTAATTAAATTACAAAAATGCCACTGCCCGCGATCGCGGGCTCCCATCGCGGGTATTTGTGGCATTTTTGCAAAATGAGAGAGATTTATGGCATTTTGGTAACACTTTGTTTGACTTTTGGCATTTTAATTAATTTCCCAATAATAAACTTATTTTGAAATTATTGACGAGAATATTGTAATAATATAATTTGTAAAAAAATGCATTTATTAATATGTTTTAGTTAAACTATGATTATATATTTTTAATATTATAAGGGTGTAAAATGAAAATAAATAATGTAAGGGGTATAAAACAAAGAGTAAATTACGGATTTGGTCCCTGTGGTTTAAAAAACAAAACGAAAATGGTCCCTACAATTTTTTTATTCCAAATAAGGCCCTATAGTTCGTGTTTTCGTAACGATTAGGTCCCTGGCACTGACGGCTGTTAACTCTCATCCGTTAAGTGAGGGGCATTTTGGTCCTTTCCAATTATTTCTCCTTTGCTCAATTAAGAAAATAAAAAAATATAGTCATCTTCTTCAATCATCTTCTATGTCCATTAATCCTCAGACCATTAATCTGCTAAAAAAAATCCAAACCTCAAATAAAAAACAAATTCAACCCTTCAAATCAAAATCGAAATTAAACCTAAATCCAAACCTCAAAATCAAGATCAAAATATAAAACAAAAACTAAACATCAAAATCAATCAAAATATAACACAAAAATTAAATTTCCATGTATATCAAGTTCTGTTGCAAAATCCTCTTGTAGATCTTATTTAGAACACCAACAGCAGATGCATAACCTCTTCATCAGATCTGATATTCGAGTGTTACTTCGATTTCTTCGATCAAATGATTCACTAGAAGGAACGACCAGATCTGGGTGGACTTCTTCACCAGATCGGAGAAGGGAGAAGATCGAAGATAGTTGGACCTTAGAAACGAGGTACACCATATCCATAACAAACGAGGTTGCAGGGAAGGGAGGAGGTCGACGATAGCTGGAGATGGGTGGTTCGATGGATGTGGGTCACGGAATAGGAGTGCAGGTGTGGGTTAGAAGGGGAGATGGTGGTGGTGGTGGAGGTGAAAAAGGTGGAGGTGATGAGGGAGCCGCCGAGATGGTGAGGAGGAGACGATGGCCGGTGGGGATGGAGTTCTTGTGCAGCTATATATATATATATATATATATATATATGTATATATATATATGTATACATATATTATTTATTATATTATATAATAATAAAGTAAATTACAAGTTGGGTCCCTGTGGTTTTACAATTTAACTGGAAAAATGTAAATATATTGAAAGGACCAAAATGCCCCTCACTTAACGGATGAGAGTTAACAGCCGTTAGTGCCAGGGGCCAAATCGTTACGAAAACACGAACTATAGGGCCTTATTTGGAATAAAAAAATTGTAGGGACCATTTTCGTTTCGTTTTTTAAACCACAGGGACCAAATCCGTAATTTACTCTAAAACAAATTAATTCGTACATGTTCATGATATTTAATAATATGATTAAATTCAAAAATATTCAATATTGGGCTTATTTCGAAGGTATTGACGAGATGATTAAAATGGTGTAATTTGTAAAAAGAGAAATGTATTTTTAATGCATTTTAGTTCATTTACATTATTTATGTTTATATGATAAGAGTCTAAAATGAAAAATAAAAAAGTAAGGGATTAAAAGTAAACTACATACCTGATTATAAGGGTAGTAAATGTAACGAATAAATTAAAAAAATTGAATTAAGGAGAGATTTAAGGAAGAGTGATTGTGGGTGTGCTAATTGAACTTATAATGTAAACTGCGTCCAGATACATGTTTAAGCAGGAAAATACTAAAGTCAGCTCACCAGAAGTCGACACGTGGCATGCTAGTTACCTATTTATTATATGTATAGATATGTGGATAATTTATTATTTTGCCATATAAGGCAATGTTTCCTATTTAGTTAAATGCTATCAAAGCGGCTCTGATACTACTGTTGGGTTTTAAAGCGATTCGTAACCGTTAAAACGCAGTGGAAAAATAAATAATATTGGTTACGATATTATAGAAAACTTTTCTAAACAATTAAAACTCAATCGGATCCATTGATGCATTTAATTAAATTAATAACACACCATAGGGTGTTTAGAATTGTACCTTTTGGATCTGTTGTGGTTGAACGATCGGGGCAATTAGAAACCAACCGAGGTTTCCTCTAACGGTATCCACACACGAACACACGAATTCCACCGAGTGCTAGCCCAAAAGAAACCCTAATTCTAATATGTGTAATTGTATAATTCAAATCCAGAGAATCGAATGAGTCCACTGAAAACAACTGACATGACCTTCTATTTATATAGACAGTAAATAGGATTTATGTTTATCTGTAATTATTTGAATTCAAATCATCTGAATTCGAATAATTATATGGATTTGAATAATTATATTTATCTAAACAAATAATAATTATTCATATTTACAGATAAAACCCTATAATTATCATAATTACATTTTACACATATTATTTAATTATTCTTTCAAGAATAACTATTTAACTGTCAAACATGACTTTAACGAGTTTCTTTCTAATGGAAGCAAACGTGTTCTTTGTGTGCGACCCTTTAGGTTTACATACTCATTGGTAGCGTTTCTGTGTGACACGTGTTATGGGCATATAACAACCTACACAGACCAATACGGAGACCCACCTCTATATCTGACCAATACGGAGACCTACCTCTATATCGGACCAATACGGAGACCCACCTTCATCTCCGATCAACACCGAGAACCACCTTCATCTTCGATCAACACCGAGACCCACCTTCGGGCTATCTCGGATGAGTACCCGGTCGTGCTCCCTTCTGCCCTAATTCATCACCACTCCATGAGATCCGTTTTTATACCAGTGGGTTACTTCCATAACCAAACATGAAGATGAAAACGTAGTGAGTTTGGTGGGGGGATGACGTGGTCTATATTTATATATATATATATATATATATACACACACACACACAATAGAGTAGTAAGTCTGTGGAGTTATAATAGGATGCAAAATGGGAAGGGTGAAGACAACCTGATTTAGGCTTGATAAACGAAAACAAACAACGGGCAGGGTCATCAACACGTGTTAGAGAGAGAGAGAGAGAGGTGAAGGGGGAGGAGATGGAACTCTGTGGAGGAGAATAGGGCAGTGGTTGTCGGTGACCATGGGAGTTGAGAGGAGAAGGGAAACCGTGAGATGGAACGAAAATATGCAGATGAGGGGGGTTTCAATCGGCTGTCATGGGTGATGGAGAGGAACAATGGTGTGCATATATGTGTGTATATATGTATATATATATTATAGAGTAAATTACATTCTAGTCCTTGTGGTTCTAATAGAAAATAGACAATATTGAAATGACTAAATTGCCCTTAAAGTTAACTTAGTTAACAAATGTTATTAACGATGTTAGGGTAACGGGACCAAAGACGTGTGAAAATGTAAACCAAAGGGACATTTTCCAAAACTATTTTGATTTAGGGATGCACAGTGCAATTTTCTGTAAACCACATGGACCAATCGTGAAATTTGCTCTTTTAATTGAAGAGTGAATTACACCGATGGTCCCTGTAGTTAGTTCAAATTATGGATTTGGTCTCTAAAACAAACTATCTACATTGGTGGTCCCTAATTTTTCCTTTTTTTACATCCATAATCCCACTATTTAACAACGTTAGTTAACAACCTATCAAGGACTAATTTGTTTTTAAACAAGGGAAATTAATTAAAATACCCAAAGTCAAACCAACTGTTACCAAAATACCCTAAAAATTTTCAATTTTGCAAAAATACCCGCGATGGGGTCCCGCGATCGCGGGATACGCTGACGTGGCACGTATTTTGGGCACAAATGCCCCGCGAAGCCCCTAAACTTTGGCCGCAGTGCACTTTTGGTCCCTGCCCGCGATCGCAGCCCGCGATGGCCCGCGATGGGCCAAAATTTACAGTTTTGGTCCCTGAAATTTTCAACTTTTGGTCCCTAAAAATTTACACTTTTAGCCCCTATACTTAGACGAATCTTGATGCTTTTACTGTTTTTTTCCACAATTATTGCAATTTAAAGACCGATTTGTGGTTGAAATTCAATTGCATGTTTCAATCAATGTTAAATCAATGTTTTTGGAATATCAGTTTGTGGATGAAATGAGAGATTGGTTTTCTGATATGTTGGTTGTTTCATTCATAAATAGACGTAAAATTCAAGCCATAATTCTCACACAACGATTTCATTGTTGCAATATTTCTTTCTGCAATATTTTGTGTTTGAGATACTACTGAAAAAATGAGTTCATCTGTTGCAAAAGCTAAGCTATATTTCTGTTTTGATGGTGAATGGGTGCAAGATAACAATGAGTGGAATTTTGCTTTTAAATCTAAGCATGGTGTAAAAGTGTCAGTAAACTATACTTATCAGAAGTTTGTTGCATACGCCATGCAAAAATGTGGAATCAACTCTTCTGATATTTGCAAGTTAGTGTTTAAAAATGGCGATGGGTCATTTGTGGATTTATCCAACGATGGGGATATCTCTACTTTTCTGCACCTTGCAGTCGATTCAGAAAGACCCCCATTACTCTTTGTGTATCCCGGCGTATCCGACGGTGACGACGACGGTGACGAGGAGGGTGACGACGACGAAGACCTCCAAATAGAGCAGCCTGATTCTCAACAACAACAACCACCACCACCATCACCACAACCACACGAATGGCGTACTGCTGGAGTTGCTGATGACGAAACCCACGTTTTCAGAACGGGTAATTCTGAAATAGACAGATCAGACACCGATAATGATGATCCCGAAGAATATACCCCTAGTAGAAAATCATGTAGTCAGATAAATGACTTTTTTGATATGCCCCCTATTCTTCCAGACTCCCATACCCAGACACAAAGCTACGAACCTACACCTTATATTCGTAGCGAAAGTTTAACAGCAGGTCAGATATTCGATTCGAAGGATCTCTTAGCAAGTCAGATCGGACTCAAGTTCTTGGAAGAGGGTTTCCAAAGTCGCGTGCGGGCATCTGACACATGAATCATCATTCGTCAAATACCCATTTTCACAATTCTTAAATGAGTCCAGTGATACCAACTTGTCAAAACCCCATTTCATATTATATATATACACACACATACATATGAATCTAAATGAACATTGATAACACAGCTAGTTTGTATTCCATCCAACAAGCTCTTCATCTTCAATCTTTCTGACCCTTCTTCAACGGCTTCTGCTTTTGCAACCACGTATGGCCATTGTGTACCACAACCCGCACACACTTTAGCAAATGAGTTGAGGGTTGTCATATATTCTACAAGAGAAGTAGGCCCACGAATGAGGTAACCTCTGACTTGACCTTGCATGATGTATCCAACCTAACCGTGGTTCAGCGGCTTAAAAACTACTTTTCAGAGAAATTAACAACAACAAAAAATACAAAACAACAACACAGTAAAAAAGTACAAATAACAACACAGTAAAAAAATACAAAACAAAAAAAAATATAACCACCACCTACTTAAAAATTGATTTAGTTTCATCAATCCAAGCTTGCTTCTCGTTTACCTTCGCTTGAATAATTGCGAAGTCTTGCAGAATATGGTGAATTGCTTCTTGTTCTCGACGAACACGAGCCTCCCGAGCTTTTATATCCCCTTTCATCCTTTTGATCTCCCTGTCTTCCTCTTCGATCTTTCTCAAATGGACTGCCTTCCTGTCCATAATTTTTTTCCACTCTTCTGTTAGTTCATCTATCTCCTTTTCCTTTTTTGCTATGGCGACCTCGATTTGAGGTGGCATTTTTTCAGGAGTAGACTTAGGGTTTGATGACGATGTCATTTGTGGATGAAATGAGAGAAGAGAGAAATCAATTCAAAGAAAGAAAGCAAGAGAGAAATCAAGAAAGAAAGCAAGAGGAAGTGTGAATTGTGAATTGCATACTACTGATATTTATGGATGAAATCTCAAACATGCAAATGAATTTCAACCACAAATCGGTCTTCAAAGTACAATAATTGTGGAAAAAAACAGTAAAAGCATGCAAGATTCGTCTAAGTACAGGGGCTGAAAGTGTAAATTTTCAGGGACCAAAAGTGTAAATTTTCAGGGACCAAAACTGTAAATTTTGGCCCATCGCGGGCAGGGACCAAAAGTGCACCGCGGCCAAAGTTGAGGGGCTTCGCGGGGCATTTGGGGCCAAAATACGTGCCACGTCAGCCCTAGCCCGCGATCGCGGGATCCATCGCGGGTATTTTGGGTATTTTTGCAAAATGAATTTTTTTTTTTGGTATTTTGGTAACAGTTGGTCAAACTTTGGGTATTTTAATTAATTTCCCTTTAAACAAACTATAATGACCAAAGTGTAACTTGCTTTAAAATCTAACGTGATTGTGATCAACGATTGTTTTATTAACAAAATATTTTATATATACAATCTCAAATCAATTTTTTAAACAAAGTGCATATTAAATAAAAAAATTATATTTATTTTAAAACTATTAAATCATAAAAAATTAGCGTAAAAAAATCTCAAGTTTAAAATACAAAAAAATCGAGATAATTTCACACATTTTTGTGTTGAGAATTAAAATACGTAAGCAAATATTGAAACTTAAGTTAGGTTAACATTAGATTATTAATATACGGTCAAACTATAAATTATAAAAATAACAACAAAATAAAACTTATGAATGAAGTTTTAAAAAACATAGATTATATTAACAATTAGAAAAACTATCCGAAAACATCCTATAAACTTACTGCAACACATTAAATAGAACACTTTTTTTTGGTTTTCTAAATTAAGTCTTATAAAGTGGTTCATTAGAATGCTTAAAATTTTTGGCGTCATATAAATCTACTTTTTTTTTATAGTAATAATATTTATTTATTTATTTGAATAATCAGTGTTTTTTAGTCTTCATTTATAATTTTTATTTTACTGTTATTTTAATTATTTGTATTTTGACTATACATTAATAATCTCACGTTAACCGAACTTAAATTTCATTATTTTACTCGCATATTTTAATTCTCAATCCAAAAGATATGAATTTATCTTGATTTTCTTTTGCGTTTTTAAGCTTAAGATTTTTTTAGAGCTATTATTTTATGAATTGAATAGTTTTTAAATAAATATAATATTTTTATTTAATATGTATTTTATGTTAAAAAAAACTTGATTTGTTATTTGATATATAATTTTTTTTAAAACTTAAAAAAATCACGAATCAAATTAAGTTATAAAGCATATAACATTTTTGGTTATTACAGTTCGTTTAAAGACAAATTAGTCCTTTATAGCAGTTGTTGACTAACTTTGTTAAGTGGAGGGATCATGTGTATTATGACAATGAAAAGTTAGGGACCATCAATGTATATAGTTTATTTTAGGACCAAATCCTAAATTTAACAAACCATAGGGACCACTGGTGTAATTCACTCTTATTTAAATGTAATTTATTTATTTAATTATCTTTTGAAAGTCATAAACTTAATCGATCGAAATGTTTTCTAATTTCTAAATACTATCAATTTCATCAATCTCTTGATCGATTGAATTTATATATACTTTTTGCATTATAATAATACCTAAACCCGACTGACATCAACCTGAAACCTGACCAACCCGAACCTGAAGGGTTTTTGGTTTACCCACCCGAAACATAAAAGTTGGGTCTTGATTTGTCATTGGATAATCCGGTAGGGTTTTTGGTTTACCCACCCGAACCCGCCCGACTCGCACGATGCATACCCTTATTACACTCTGAAATTACAAGATGGCTATTGTAATATACCAAAACGACCGAATTTAGACCCTGCCTCTAACAACCGTTAAATAATCTTTTTAGATGAGGGGTATTTCATACTTTTGTCATTTTCCGCTATTTTTCTGTAAAAAAAGAAAGTTTTCTCTGGTGACTCTCTCTTCTCAACTTTGACTTCTATTGTTGTCTTCAATCACTAACACCTTCTTCGACGACAAAATAAAGTACGTTTGAGTGCCTTTGATCACCACTAGCCTCCATCCCTATCTCTTCGACTCCCATGTACTGCTTCAGCCACCACCTGTCATCGGCAACATCATCTTCATCAGCCAAACAGAAACGCCGACCATTCTCTTGTTGGAAAATTATTATACCATTTAATCTTAAATTGAATGAAAGTTTATGAATATAAGTCTTTTGACTTACTATTTGCTTTGGTTATAAGATTTCTTTATGGTGATCTTTAATCTTCCGTGGGTTACAAATATGTTTCATATATAAAGAACTCAAACTTGAGTTCTAAAATAGATGAAACACAAGGGAAAAGAGAATACAACTGGAAAACAGAGTAAATAGATTATCAAGTTCAGGCATGAAGGTGAAGTCCGGAAGAAATCGATTTTGTTTAGAGTCGTTGTATCCTTGGAAATTGACGCACCGGTTGTGGGCGAATCGGTTTTAAGGAAATTGTGTCCAACCCGGGCCTCGGCTTAATACTCCGGTTTGTTTCCAACTTTATTCAATTTATTTTGTAATTTATTTATGGTGAAACGATTTTCCTACAATCTTAAAATCGATTCTTGTTATTTGTTTCACCAAGCATATAGTGGCTTTTGTTATAATCATTTTTCCATGTCTATTCTTACAAAAGAAAAGGGGGCAAGATTTAGTGTTGTTTGCATAAAACTCAAGCACCTGTTGGTAGTCGCTAATTTTTAAAATTAAAGAAAACGTGGTTGCTATTATTGTTGTTGTGAAATAGAAATCATATGTTTTGCTATCGTTTTGAGCAAACATCAATATATATATGAATTTGAGAAACTTTCTGACTGTGGAAACAGAAATCAGAAACTTGACTAGTTATTTGGACGATACATTTTAGATGGACAAAAATACACCACTATTGTCCCAAAACAAGTATCGCAGTTATGATATGTATGGGTTTAATTGTTGGGAGAACTAGTTTTTTGGCCATAAGATACATCCACGATGAAATGTACAGATTAATACTCGAATAGTGAATTGTTTGTAGGAAGAAACTCCATTTAATTTGCGGCTGATTGGAATTTTGGTTTTACGATAAAATACAGATAGTTTATCTATTTTATATCATTAATAAATGAGTTTTTTTATAATGATATTTTAATATAACCAAAATTAGGATAATGTTGATTTAACTTAAATATTTTATTTGACGTTAAAGTAGGGTTTAATATATGTTTAAATCTCAATTAATATCGTAAGTGGATACCACCCGTACATTTTTACGACATGAAAATGGTGGGATTAATGTTGGAAGAACATTACTTACAGTCCCTAAGAGTATCGGGAGTATTGGCGTGGAAGAAGTCGAGTTTCGGGGCTTGGTACGGTCCAGCTATAATGCCCGACGACTATGACATTGTCATAGTCGCACTGTCACAGTAGCAGCAAGATGGCAGTGGGTGGGTGCATCTGGGCGACATTGCTAGCGACTTTGCCACTGGCAATGTGGCAAAGTCGCTTGGCATAGTAGCATGGTGCACCAGAGCTGTTTAAAGTCGCGAATTTCAGTGTTTTCTCATTCTCACTTCATCCTAACTTCAGTTTTCTCTCCAAAACTCTCCCACGAACAACCCCTTTCCATTTATGTTGATTTTAGAGCATTTTTGTCTCAAATCCTTGGGTATTATGGTGTTAAATCATCATCAAGTTAAAGACTGGAAGCTAGGAGCAAGAGTTCATCATCTCCACCCATTTCTTCAAGGTTGTGGCTAGGGTTTTCTAGGTTTTCACCAAAACCTAAGTGGTAAGTTCATCACCTCCATTTCCAAACTTCTTTATGAGTTATAAATGCTCCATTGATGATTTTCTAGTGTTTTATTTCTCCAATTTCGGTTTGGACGATTTTGAGAAAAGTTAGGTCAAAGTTAGGGTTTTGGGTCAAAATGGAGATTTTAGTGGTAGATGATTAGAGGATGAATCTAAACATTTGGATTTGTTGGTTTTGTGCTGGGAGTGTGTGGATCTAGGTTTCTTTGGAAGGAGCTCATGGATTCAAGTTCTTCAAGGAAGCAAAATGGGGTAAAATCTAGATTTAACCTAAATCTAGCAAAGTGAGTTCAAGTTGATTTGTGAAAATGTTGTACATGCCAAAAACGTCTATTTCAAAGTGTTTATGTGTTTTACATGAAATTATCAATTATTGAGTTATTTGGTGGGTTTTGATTATTTGAAGTATTAAACTTTATAAAAATCTTATAAAACACCCACATTTACGATTTTTGGGTAATTTGATAAATAAATCATAAATGAAAGTGTTTTGATGATTTATTGTATAAATGGAGGTTATTTGGTAAAATGCACTTTTAGTGTTTGTTGAAAATATGCATAGTCTATGTTATGGTACGTTTTGAAAATACGAACGTGTGAGTCATTGGATTTTGGGTCATTCCCAACCTTGTGAACATTTTAGAAATTGTAAACCTTGTTGGTTTTGGGCCGAAGGCCAAATATGATTTAAGAGACAAAGATTTTGGAAAATGCACGTTAGTGTCTTTTGAGGCATTTTGGAAACATAAGGGCATGAGTTCACTTGAAAAATGGTTTGTCTCAACCAATGATGAGTTTTGGGTTAATCATATATTTGAAGTATATGTTTGCATAAATGACGAGTAAATGCACTTGATTATTTGACGACCTTTATTTGATGATCATTTGAGTTTTGAGCATTTTGGTTCGGTTTCGATTTGAAAGCGTCTTGAAGACATTCGGTCGATTTTAATAGCTCTATGTGGAGCTTGGGTTATGATATGCATATAGTGCATTTTATTTGAGAATTACACGTGTTGGGTGTGTTATTCATTCATTTGGAGTCATGTAATGTTTAGACTGTAATGCAGTCGATCCATAGGCATAGGAGTCAGTTTGAGTGTGATGAACATCCATGTCTTGTAACGTGGAATAGGCATGGGGTCTTAATGGATAATAAGATGTGGGCTCTGGAGTCGGGCATTGGCCAGTGACCAATAATTGTAAGTCGTGTAACGTACCAAGAAATAGGCATGGGGTCAAGACGGGTAATAGTTGGGGACTTTAAAGTCGGGTAGCGGCCAACGACCATTAATTGTAATTTCTTGTGAATGAATGAAATCTAGAATCAATGGAAAAGAATATTGATTCGTAGTGGGGCTCTTGAACATGGATATGTGGCTTACTTTTGTGTTCCGTCACATTCAATGGAATCGGGTCTCCCCTATCACCTAAAGGTGTTGTTTTGGTTATTTATTTTATCCATGTTTTCGGTGACACTTTACATATATGGATTGTTTTCATGATTTATGGGTTGAGTATGATATCTCAACCGTGTTTGGATGTTTCGAATAATAAAGTTTTATTCATGTTTACTTTATTTAGGAATTTAATATATATTCACGTCTTTAGTGAGTTTTGGAATTGAGTTCAATTTTGGGAAATGCTTTATCTTGGAGATTTTGTCACGGAATTTGTGTGCGTTGGGAAAATGGGTTGTTTGCATATTTAATATAAACCCTTTTTGGAAATCATGATTTAAGTTGCACCTTTTCGTTTAGCGGATTATTTAATCATGATGTAAACTCTTGAACTCACTAGGTGTTAGCCTAATCTTTTTATTTGTCGGCATGTGCAACAGGTTCCGGTTGGGGAATATTACTAGTGACATTGTGAATAGATGAGAGCTAGTTGTGTGCATGAGAAAGGATTAGCTTGGTGAAGTCTTCTGCGTCTATTTTGGGATAGCAATTTGTATTTGGGTTAAGTAACACCCGCCCTTAGTTAGTCTTGGTATATGACTTAAGTGATTGAATGTTGGAATTATTTTTATGTTTTTTGTGAGTCTAACAATGATATGAACAAAGGATTCTTGATTAGAATGAGAGAAGATACAAGATAAGAGTTTAGATCCACTTTCTCTCTCTAGACTCTCTCACTAGAGTCATCTCTCTAACACTACACAAATGATTCTCTCTCATACGTCTACTACACAAACTCACTACAACACTCCTTATAGCATTTGAATATACACTCTAATACCTTGACTTTGACCTTTCACAATAATAACAAGACCTTTACTTTGACTTTGACTAATACATTGACTCTTTACAATTACACATTAAATCTTGAACACATTTCTGCTCTAACAGTCTCCCCCTATGGATTCAAGATTTAAAAAATTATGACAGCAGTCTTCAGCTCATTGTAATCTTCAGATCTTTAACACTTTAATCTATTCAGCACTTTAGCAATCTCCCTCTATGGGAAGATCAATCTTCGAAAATAACTCTGAAGAATCTTCAAATAAGCATTGTCTTCAGAAATACACTTTGACTGTTTTAATCTTCATCTAGATCTTCAAAATCAAATAGTCATCAAGTCTTGAAACACAAACTTCAAGTCTTTGTAGCAAACAAAATCTTCACATCTATGAAACTTCGTATCTTTGAGTTTTGACAAATTTCTTTAGTCTTTGAATATGAACAGGTCTTTAAGCTTTGAAAACATTCTTTAATGAACTTTGAATCTTTGTAGCTTTGAATATCTTGAACTGTGTATCTTCATCTCTTGAACAATATCAATCTTTGAATTTTGAACTTTCTCGAATCATCTCGAAATATCTTGACTTGTTATCTCGAGCTTCTTGACTTCGACAAAAACTTCTCTTTTTCTTGAAATTGAAACTTTCATATGTTCTTCCCCTTTTTGATGATTGTGAGCATCATGATCATCAAAACTTCAATATCAATTTCAGCAGGCTTTGAAAGTACCATTAACAATCTCCTCCTTTTGATATGATAAACTGTCAATTCCAAAAATGTTTGTATTCGAATCTTTTCAAATTCAGATAAAATGAAAGTTGTAACCCTGAATAACCGAATGAAACAGTTACAATGCTTGTAAGTTGCACAAAGCCACTTAGTACAACATATGCACTTTGGAAAGGAGCTTTTTGATTTTCACTCCTCCAGGGCTTCCATTCAATCATCGAAAAACACAATGGAATTTCTATGAACGTTATGACAAGAAAACATATTCCTTGTGTGTACGTACAAGTGTAGAAATGATAGAAGCAACTTATTGCTCAAACTGTGTAAACTTTTGAGACAGCAACAAGTTTTCCACGGACTCAATGTGCATGATTGAAGTGCGTAGGTGGGGCAAACTTCCTTCTTTTTCAATATCTAAACTTTCCGAGTGAAGATTAGATAGATTATATGCTGCGTCCCCAAGAAAAATTGAAACATTTCTTTGTTGAGAAAGAAATGAGTAGCTGGTGGGGTTAAAGCAAGAGTTGGCATGGGCTAATTGCCTATTTCAATGATGGTCACCAAAGAATGTGAACCAATCAGTAATGTGGTTGCCCGACTCAGAAAGTGGTTGGTGCAGAGTTCTCTTATTCTTTTAACTCTGTTCTCATACCCTCTTTCTGTTTTTAATCCACTCACTTCTACCCAAACTCTCATTTACATTACCGCTCAACACTTTGAGGTTGTTCAACCGGATGAACTTCCTCCCCCACTCTTTGATGTAGACCCCTCACCCTCAATCACTCAAGGATAACTTCTTGGGTAGGAAACACTGGTTAACGTGAATCTATAGAAGTTCTGTAATATCTCACACTGATCCCCATGAAATGTTGTCCTAAAAATATGAGTTGTTCAACAATTTAGCTTGAACAAGTAATAATCTCATCATTTGAAGGACATTGTCATCAGAATGTAGGCTCCTCAATAATATCATAAATATTTGAGCATTTGAACAATGAAGATTTCTCAAGACAAGAATATTGAAAGAATGAAATGAATTCGAAAGACTTGTTTGAGAATCTGACAATGTATCAATCAGATCAAATAAGAAAAATAATCATTAAGGAATAGGGTATCAAATAATTTGATATCTTGTTTATATGAACAAATATAAACAATCTTTGAATGAAACGTTTAATTTCTTACGCTGAAATAATATATGATGCTCAACAAAATTTGAAGTACAAACGGGAGTATTACCATCGAAAAATAGTTTCGTTTTGAAACATGGTAATAACAAAGTCAATAAGAAGCTAAACCGGTGTATATGAATACTTGAAAGTATATAGAAAAGATAATACACACGTATTAATCTTTGGAAACACACGGTCAGAAACAATGATGTAATCCGAGATAATCATGAAAAACATTTAAAATTCACACTTCTAAATTCATAAAATAAGTTTGAGAATCGAGAAGTGGTTTGAATATTTAAGAACGCATTTTTCATGCTTGAAAGTCGTTCGTCTTTCAAACAATCTCAGATTAAGTTTAGAAGATACTTACAGTCATAAATTTTTAAGCTCCCCCTTAAATCATGATAGACTGATTTAAAATCAGATAAGCTCCCCCTCAAAATCTACAAAGAAATCTTAACGATACCAAATTAGTATATGTAGAAATCAAAGTTTAAAACAATGAAGTACGAGTTCTAAACTGATATGTTTAGAAGTCAAACACATTGAAGAACGAGTCTTGAGCTGATACACTCAGAAGTCTATAACTTGTATGCTCGGGTTCTAAACTGAAGTGTTTAGAAACCATTATTGGGTATGCTCCCCCTACAAAGAAGCATAAAAAAATTGTATGTCAATAAGCACATATATATATCAAAAATATAGAATCTCCCCCCCTGAAATTATGCAAATAGTTCAGCATATAAAGAGTTGAAAGCACTGGTACTCTTCTTCAAAGATATGCACATTTCTCTTCTGTTTTCCAGTCATGTGTTTGGTACTGTTTTAACATTCAACATTACACGTGATGAACCTGCAAAACAAATTAAGTAGATTTTGGTACCCAACTGAACTTAGGTCCTGGCTTTTAGGTGCAGTTCGATTTGAATATATATTATAAGTACCATACCAGTACTGAATATTTTCTTTCTTGACAAAATCGTGAGTTCCACAATAAGAACAACAAATTTGCTTTTGTGCTAACCTGATCAAATGATTTGCAGAATAGATAGGATCAGATTTAACAAAAGACTTACTGTGAGATCCCACATCGGCTAGGAAGGGGAACGAAGTCCTCCTTATAAGGGTGGATGGATACCTTCCTTGCATGAGGCCTTTTGCCTGTCACTGGGTGCGGTCTAGGTGCGTCTCGCGTATGCCTGTGCGGGCAGGAACAAAACCGTGAGCGGTACCGGCATGCTGTTATGCAGAGGGTATGCGCAAAGCGGACAATATCGTGTACGGTGGGCTGGGGATGTTACAAAATGGTATCAGAGCCGATCACCGGGTCGATTTGTCAGCGAGGACGCTGATCCCACATAGTTGGGTGATTGTGAGATCCCACATCGGCTAGGAGGGGGAACGAAGTCCTCCTTATAAGGGTGGATGGATACCTTCCTTGCATGAGGCCTTTTGCCTGTCACTGGGTGCGGTCTGGGTGCGTCCCGCGTATGCCTGTGCGGGCAAGAACAAAACCGTGAGCGGTACCGGCATGCTGTTATGCAGAGGGTATGCGCAAAGCGGACAATATCGTGTACGGTGGGCTGGGGATGTTACAAAATGGTATCAGAGCCGGTCACTAGTCGATGTGTCAGCGAGGACGCTGATCCCACATAGTTAGGTGGATTGTGAGATCCCACATCGGCTAGGAGGGGGAACGAAGTCCTCCTTATAAGGGTGGATGGATACCTTCCTTGCATGAGGACTTTTGCCTGTCACTGAGTGCGGTCTGGGTGCGTCCCGCTTATGCCTGTGTGGGCAGGAACAAAACCGTGAGCGGTACCGGCATGCTGTTATGCAGAGGGTATACGCAAAGCGGACAATATCGTGTACGGTGGGCTGGGGATGTTACACTTACCTTTAGGAACATTGTTCTTTTTGGCATTTGTCTAGGGAACAGATGATTTCGGGGCATCTTTCTCAGGAGTAGATTCTTTTACCTTCAATACCATCTTTACAGGCTTAAAGATAGGTGTATCTGAACTTGTAGCATCATGGTTGTAGAAAAGATTAGAAGGACGCATCTGATCTCTTGATTTGACAGACTTTGTCTTAGAAATATGTTCACGAACGGAACCATAAGCAGTCTTGAATGAACATTCCAAATCAGTTGAATCATCATACGACAATTGAATAATAGTATCGGCAGTAAATTGTCCAGATAAATCAACTTTGAAGTTAATTGCTTCAAATTTCTGAACTCTGTCTGACAGAACATTTCTTTCTCGAACAGTCGGGTCAAATTTCTTCTATAGATCAGGTTTGATATTCTGTTCTTTCATAACTTCCGTTGCTAAAGCAGACAACTTCCTTGTTAGCTTTGAGATTTCATCCTGAAAGATTTTTCTTTCTTCTTCAAAACTTTTCTCAGATATTTCTTTAAAAATTTCCATCTTCTTCTTTTCAAAGCTCTTCTTTTCCTTTTCAAAAATATCTTTCTTTTTAGCAAACTCTGTTCTATCCTCTTCAAAAAAATTCCATTTCAGATATTTTCATGGAAAGCTCACTATTCTTTGCTTCAAAAGATTCGCGTTCAGTTTCAAAAACAACTTTCTCTTTCTCAAACTTTTCACGCTCAAGAATCAAAACTTTCTCAAAATCAGAAACTTATTTTGAAAGTTTGATACATTTTAGCTTAATAACTTTCTTTTCTTCAACGGGTTTCTTAGAAAATTTTGACAACTTCTGTACAAAACCCTTTTCAAATTATTCTTTTTCTTTTGCAAAATTAGTTTTGTTTTTACTCATCTCGTGTTTAAAATCATTTAAATCTTTTGATAATTCAACATTCTTTTGTTCTAAAGAGATAATGATATTTGATTTGGAATCATTGTCACACTACTTCAAATTAGCTTAAGTCTTCAGGTCAGACAGTTGTTGCTGGAGATCCTGATTATTTTTTTGTTATGTACTGATCTCTATTTGCAACAAATCTTTTGACACTTTTCTTTTCTTTCTCATCTTCGTTTCCAAAGCAGAAATTTCCTTGGCAAACGCTAAATTCTTCGTCTTCAGATCAACATTTTCAACTTCTAACAAATTTCCTTTCTTCTCAAACTCTTCTCTCATCAACCTTTCTTTCTTCATACTTCCTCTCATCATTCCTCTTCCCTTCAAATCTGTTTTCCTTATTCATTCCGTCATAACTCCTTGATCTAGATGAGTACCTCTGATTATTCGAACTGGGTTTCCTATAAAACTTCTTTTGAAAGTGCCTTGTCAGAACTGAGTACTAACTGACTCTTAGCAGAAATAGGACTAAAATTGAAAGAAAAATAACGAATCTAACACACTCTGACGTGACTTAATGGAAAAAGGACCAAAAATGTTACGATTTTAACGGAGAACTAACGATCATGTTAGTTACTGTTCATCTTTTCCAGATCGACGATTTTCAGTTCGATTTTATTCGCTTTTCCTACGTTAAATACACTTGTTTTTTATTCCTTTAAGTTTTAACAACCTCAACCAAATGATTTCCACCGATAAAACACAATCATGCAACAAGAAATCAATGAAACTGTAGCTTTAAGTTTCCTCCGGTGAGAATCACGTTTTTCCGACGAGACTTGTTTCAGGCGATGAGAACTCAGCTTTGTGCAATGAGGACTGTTGTCGAGCACTACTTGGTCGAGGAGAAAAGTTATCGGGCTGGTTTTAAGCGACAACTGAGGTTATCGGTCAAATGGTAAGCGAGAACTAAAAGTTCTCGGTCATACTTTGGACGAGAAGTGTTTTTGATCGCACAACGATCATGCGAGGAAGATGAAGGTCGGTTTTGAGCGAGGAGGATGAACTATTATCGCTCACCTCTTGAGCGATAACGATGAACACCAACAATATGAGTTTTCCGGCGAAGACTCTGGTTAAACGTTTTTCTGCCGAAAAACTTTTCAGTACACGTAACTCACTGAAAAATCCACGATTTTTAGTTCTGAAAGTTGCTGCATGCTTGAAACTTCAAAACTAATAGATCTGTGGACTTAAACTCAAGTAAACTTTTCAGTACACGTAACTCACTGAAAAATCCACGATTTTTAGTTCTGAAAATTGTTGCATGCTTGAAACTTCAAAACTAATAGATCTGTGGACTTAAACTCAATCTTCACTTTTCTAACAGATTCAAAACACCCTTCTTATCGACCTGCAAAACAAAAAAAAGCGTTGATTTATACCAGAAATTTCGATCTAAATGCTGTAATGTATTCAAAATCCACAGAAATATCGATCTGTGAAAATCAAAACAATCAAAACATATTCAAACTTCAAGATCGATCAAGCTTTCTGTGAAGAACACGAACATGATGCAACTGTCGAATTCATATCTTTCAAAAAGCTTAATTTGTTGCTTAATCTCAAAATTAAAAGTTGTTATCAATTTCATCAACAAAAACCAACTGATCTGAGCAAACAAATCAAATCAAAACACAAACAAATTTCAAATCCTTGAATTTTTTTCAACAAAATCTCAAAAACTCAAAACTCTTTCAATTTTCTAAAAAATTGACAAAAAAAAAATATCTGATTCGATGCAGAATCCGATCTGCTAGGCTCTGATACCACTTGTGAGTCTAACAATGATATGAACAAAGGATTCTTGATTAGAATGAGAGAAGATACAAGATAAGAGTTTAGATCCACTTTTTCTCTCTAGACTCTCTAACTAGAGTCATCTCTCTAAAACTACACAAATGATTCTCTCTCATACGTCTACTACACAAACTCACTACAACACTCCTTATATAGCATTTGATTATTGTTGATCCAAACCCTCAGTGATTTGATAATGACTCTCCAAGAATCACTTAGTGAAAATTGTAAGTAGACAACATGTATTAATGTTTTGTCATCCAAGAAAATACTAAGTCTGTTTAGTATTGCTGATAAAACATATGCTTTAATCTACATTCAGCGAACACTGTTCATCAACAAGCCCTGAGCATGTTCAGTCTTGTTGATGATCGCTGATAATCTTAGTTGTTTACTTATGATCCCTGAAGACAAGTTTCACGTCAATTATGTTCTACGCTGAAGTCGAAGATCAAGCCAAAGAACCAACGACAAGTCTACTAATGAACTGATGCGGATATCAGCGAAGCCAAGATTTGTCCACTCAACGTGAAGTTTCAAGTAGAAGACTTCAGCGATCACTGAGCCTTGTCACTCGTTGATAAAGTACTGTTCAACGAACGCTGATCATGAAGTCTTCCTCTACAAGTTACTTTTGTCTTACCCCCTTGCACGCCTCCGTACGAAAATGTCAGAAAGGACATCCCTTTTGTCCAGGATCGTACAACCAACTCTGATTCTACACTGTACACCATGCGGCTACTAAGGTTGTCTACAAAGGTCAAACCATGCAACCAATCAGCTGCTGCCACGTGTAAAGTTATACTGTTGTGCATTAAATGCATGCAGTATATAAGAAGAACCCTACTTCAGAAATGAAGTGCTCGACATCTTCTTCTCTCTACTATCTTTGTGTTAGAATATTATTCGTAATATTCTTACTTAATTCTAGTGCAAGAAAATGTAGTGTAACGACCCAGATTCCCAAACAAGCATCAAGTAACATATATTGCATAACGTCGTTCATTCCAAAAGATATATCAAAATACACATTCGGTCCCTTAGTCTTTATACCCATAATACATAATTCATTACGAACTTTTTGCTAATTAAATTACATTATAACTAATAACAAAGTTATAACTGTAAAACATGTCATGATCTTCAAAAACATACGTCTTCCAAAAGCTATTCACCGATTACCCTTCTTACTTGCCCTTACTTGATCCACGACCTAAAATACATATTTTAAAACAAAATGAGGGTTAGAGCTAGAGGTCTAGTGAGAAAATCCATGTCAGTATTAAAACCATTTGCACAACCATCATATACATAACACAAATTCAAATACCAATTATGACTCATGCACCATATACTTTCCTGTCTCATTATCTTGGCCATATTAATTGGTTGCAAGCCAACTAATAAATTAACTCCGCTGTACGACAATTACAGCCAACACCGCTGTACGAATATTACAACCAACACCACCAGTCCTAAGCCCGACCAACGTATTCTCGTATAGTGTAATGCTCATGTAAATACAATATCTCAATATATTACATTTCAAACATAAACACATAATCACACCATCTATCATATTCCCAATCCACACATATATGTATTCCAGTCTAAAAACGTTTTAAAGTAAAACTCACAGGTTTGTTTATCAAAACGCTTCCAATCCTTTCTCAAAAACAGTTCAGCTTTCACTCCAAATTCACAGTATCTGAAACAATTGGATACAAGTATCTTTTCACCATATAGAACACATAAGACTTATTAGGACTAAGAACTTTAGATACATCTATCTAACTCTTATCCTCAAATGTTTCCCCCAAACCCAAACTTAAGTCGAGTCCACAGTATATTCAGTCCTCACTCATTCCTTATCCAATAGTCAACAAAACACAGGTTACTGGATACTCAAAAGTATCTGAACTCTCAAAAGTGATCAAACAGCCCAAAGTTCCCAGATACCACAAAACTATCCGGACAACAAGACTTTCCGGATAACTTAAACAATCCGGCTAACGCAACTTCCCGGACAGCATAAATAATCCGGACGACACCCGGAAACCAAGGTAACCCGGATACCATCCGGTATCTTATATCATCTTGGAACCCTTTGAAAAGAGAGACTTACCCGGATAAAAGATTCGTCCGGACACCTTTAGAACATCATCTGGACACTATCAACAAAAGTACCCGGATACATTCAATTCATCCGGAAACCTCTGACTGTTTACCCAAAATCTACCCAGAAATCGACTGATTCATTACCAGACATGAATTTGACTATTTTACTCCGATAGAAACCTTCTAAATACAATTACACACATAAAATACACAAGGAACATACCTTAAATCACTTCCAAGCAATTCAATTGAAGCCTTAACCCTAGCTTTCTTCTTCTTTTGTCTCAAAACACACACACACACACACACACACACCATAATCTGGATATTTCTGAGTTGTGATAATATCTGAAGCTAGAAGGGGTAATATCCAACTATATTTACCATTTAGACCTTAGACTAATCACTAATGACAAAAACACCCTTAAGTTGAAAATTATCCCAAACTTACCCTAAACATCAATTATAAAGTTAATTAAATTTAACGGAACTAGAATTTAACTAACGAACTTACCCGGGGTATTACACGTAGTGTTCTCTTAACTTGTTTAGATTAGGTTTAATCCTTAATCTTGTTCCGCAACAAGTTGTAAATTGTTTGATAAATATCAATAAACAATTTAGAAAAGTAAAAATTGTGTGTTTGTATTCAACCCCCCCCCCCCCTTCTACAAACTTGTATAACCCTTCGGGATCAACAATTATACACTCTAATACCTTGACTTTGACCTTTCACAACAATAACAAGACCTTTACTTTGACTTTGACTAATACATTGACTCTTTACAATTACACATTAAATCTTGAATACATTTCTGCTATAACATTTTTAAGTTGAGGTATTTCCAAGGATGGTTTTGTAGAAAGGATTTTACCATTTGTTCGGTTATTTTATCCAAAATTTTATTTAGTTGCTATTTCTAAATCTGAGGGTATTACATTAAACCTATGGATTTTAATGATCAAAATTGATATCACCTATGTGAGAAGAAGTGGGTCACCTTTAAGGGAATTATGAGGGCTCAATTCCTAACAGTTCTCGCAGAACCAGAAAAATGTTCATGACCATAACGAACACAACAATGAGGACTTTATTATGTCAGGATGAATCTTGTGTGAAGTCTATTAATGTTTACATAAACGGTATACCAATCAAGGACATCGCGTCTACTAATATGCTAGTAGACTAGATATACTTCCTAAGGGAAGATTCAAAGGTTAATGCCTACCTATTCTTCGCAAGATTCAGACGTTGAACTTGAATACCATGTGTGAGAGGTCTATAATAATTTTCATTCATGTGGGGGATTGTTGGAAAATTAATATACCTATTAATTTTAAATTGAATGAAAATTTATGGACAAGGTCTTTGAACCTACTATTCGCTTCGGTTATAATCAATGGAATTATGTTCCATTATGGTGACCTTTAATCTTCTATGGTTTACAAGTATGTTTCATATATAAGAACACAACCTTAAGTTCTAAAATAGAGGAAACACAAGGGAAAAGAGAATACAACTGGAAAACAGAGTAAATAGATTATCAAGTTCAGGCATGAAGGTGAAGTCCGACAGAACTCGATTCTGTTTAAAGTCGTTGTATCCTAGGAAATCGTCGCACCGGTTAGGGGCGAATCGGTTTTAGGGAAACCGTGTCCAGCAGGGGCATTGATTCAATATTTGGGTTTGTTTCCAAGGATCTTTAATTTATAATTATGTTATGATGAAACTATTTTTCTACAGAACAAACTTCCATATATTGATTTCCCCACACCCCATATCCAAACCTAGAACAAACCTCGTCTCAACCCACCTCTTTCTGTTTGGGTAAAAAATCTTAAGTCATGACCGACATAAGATTCTCTCAACCAGACACTCCGTAAGACCAGGTCTCGACGACTAAGGATCGTCAGACTGTTGATCGTCACTTTATGACGACAGTCATAAGTTACCTCCGACTTACGACCATTGACTGTAGACACCCGCATCGTCGAACGGCACTAAGTAATGACAATCGTTAGTATCTAAGGACATATATTTATGTAGACTCAATCGTTCATTCTCTTATCATTCAATTTCACGAAATCGCACAAAGATATCGCTTCATAGGATGCTTCATTGGATACTTTGTTGAATAAAAAACGTAAATGGTCCTTTGAAGCTCTTCAGTTTGGCTCTCTGACTGTGGATGAAACCATTAACAACCTCCAAAAAATCCTCTTCAAATGCTTGCTAGATTCACACAGCGGAGTTGTTGCGTTTGTAAGTAATGAACACCCTAAATTGTTCCTATTTTGTAGGTTAACATACATCTTCAAGAAGAAAACAAATTCTATTATGCTATTATTTATCTATATGCTTCTTATTTGAATACATTAATTCCTACCTGCTAGAAATCATAGTTTCCTTGCTTTGGTATCCCTAGTTTGTCGTACATTTATTCTTTTTATCATATATAAAGCACATTGCATTTAGTGTAGACTTGTAGTAAAGCACTTTAAGAGAGCTTTTGTAACAAGGAAATAACTTTGGTTTTCATCATATGATATATTTTGATCATATCACCTGTGTAGTTTAGTAATTTACTTATATTCCATGTCTCCCCTAAAGATCCTAGAAAACAGTAAAAGGGACAAATATTTTATGAGTTCTTTTTATCCTTATGTTTTCATAGTTAGCAATTTTCTTTTGTTGCTATGTCATAATCAAATAGGGGAGATTGTTGATCCAAACCCTCAGTGATTTGATAATGACTCTCCAAGAATCACTTAGTGAAAATTATAAGTAGACAACATGTATTAATGTTTTGTCATCCAAGAAAATACTAAGTTTGTTTAGTATCGCTGATAAAACATATGCTTTAATTTACATTCAGCGAACACTGTTCATCAACAAGCCCTGAGCCTGTTCAGTCTTGTTGATGATCGTTGATAATCTTAGTTGTTACTTATGATCCCTGAAGACAAGTTTCACGTCAATTATGTTCTACGCTGAAGTCGAATATCAAGCCAAAGAACCAGCGACAAGTCTACTAATGAACTGATGCGGATATCAGCGAAGCCAAGATTTGTCCACTCAATGTGAAGTTTCAAGTAGAAGACTTCAGCGATCGCTGAGCTTTGTCACTCGCTGATAAAGTACTGTTCATCGAACGCTGATCATGAGGTCTTCCTCTACAAGTTACTTTTGTCTTACCCCCTTGCACGCCTCCGTACGAAAATGTCAGAAAGGACATCCCTTTTGTCCAGGATCGTACAACCAACTCTGATTCTACACTGTACACCATGCGGCTACTAAGGTTGTCTACAAAGGTCAAACCATGCAACCAATCAGCTGCTGCCACGTGTAAAGTTATATTGTTGTGCATTAAATGCATGCAATATATAAGAAGAACCCTACTTCAGAAATGAAGTGCTCGACCATCTTCTTCTCTCTATTATCTTTGTGTTAGAATATTATTCGTAATATTCTTATCTTCTTTCTTACTTAATTCTAGTGCAAGAAAACTTAGTGTTCTCTTAACTTGTTTAGATTAGGTTTAATCCTTAATCTTGTTCCGCAACAAGTTGTAAATTGTTCGATAAATATCAATAAACAACTTAGAAAAGTAAAAATCGTGTGTTTGTATTCAACTCCCCCCCTTCTACAAACTTGTATAACCCTTCGAGACCAACAAGTGGTATCAGAGCAGATTGTTTAAACTCATAAACAAGATATTGCTTAAACTAATCTTTTCTCTTCCTTGCTATTTCTCATAATGGCTACCAACACAAACACAAACTATATTGGCAATGGTTCTCTTGCAAAACCCCCTAGATTTTCCAGAGATAACTTTAATCTGTGGAAAAATAGGATGATACCCTTCTTAGAAGGTGTAGACCCTACTATGCCTTATTACATCGAAAATGGCCCATATATTCCTGTTAGAATTGACCCTGAAGTTCCAGGCACTGCTACTAGAGCTGCCATTCCTGAAAGAGTCGTGCCTAAGGAACCTCACAATTGGTCTGATGAAGATAAGTAAAAAGTGGCTATCGAAACTAAAGCCAGATCTATCCTCTCTATGTCTCTTCCTGACGAAGTCTACCATTCCGTCATGAACCTGAAAACCTCCAAAGCCATGTGGGACACAATCTATGTTCAATATGAAGGTACGTCTGAAGTCCAGGACTCAAGAAAGATCAACCTGGTAAGACAATACGAAAGCTTCATTTGTTGTAAGAATGAATCTCTATCTGAAGTACATCAGGGGTTTAACTGTTTAGTTATAGATCTGAAAACCGTTGGTAAGGAATATTCTAACTTTGAATTCCTGACAAAGTTCTTAAAATGTTTACCTGAAAGTTGGGACAGTTATTCAATGTGTCTCAAGCTATCAAAGGATCTAAAATCTATGACTCTCTCTACCTTATATGGCACTATGCTCAATCATGAGCAGTCGTGTCATCGTAAGAAGAATCTTGTAAAAGATTCCAAAAGCACACCTGTTGCTTTACTCTCAGAGTCACCTTCCACTCAGCGATCTACTATCACTGTCACTGAGTTGGAAACTAACTCTGAATGCTCATTAGATGTTGATTCTTCAGATCTTGATGAATCTCTAGCACTCCTGGCTAATAAGTTCAGGAGATTCGCTAGAAAGAGTAATATCAGAAGGAATAAACCTCTTGCACTCACTGACAAGCCTAGATCATCAACCCCTGTTGATAAGGCTACTGCTACCTGCTTTAACTGTGAAAAAGTAGGACACTTTGCTAGTGAATGCAGGTCAAAGAAAGTCTTTAAACCCTCAGCTTTCTCTAAGAAATCCTCTAACCCCAGGGCTAGAGATGACAAATACAAAAAGCTGAAAGAAAAATATTCAAAGCTGAAAAGCTTTAAGAAGAAAGGAAAATGCTTGGTCGCTGACTTCGACTGGGCTGCCTCTGACACTGAAGAATCATCTGACTCTGAAGATGATGATGAGGCCAATCTCTGCCTCATGGCCAAAATCGAAGAAGAGGAAGAACAAACTGAAATTCCCTCTGCTTCATCCTCTACCTCTAATGTATCACCTTCTTTCTTTACACATATTTCAGATATCGATGAAGCTGATAGTCTTCGAAAGATCGATCTCCTGACTATGAGTTTATATGATGCCATGAATGGCAAAACTGTTGTTGAAAATCTAAACCTTGATATCGCTGATCAGCTTAAAAACTTTCACCTTTAAATAGAAAAGCTTTCTAAAATTGAAGAAGATTTAAAAGATGAGGTTCATATAAATCAACTAGTCAAAATCGAGCGTGAAGAAGCTATCGCTGCATTGAAAGCTGAAAAAGCTACTGTTGAAAGATGGTGTAAATCCTCAACAACGATCACTGAGATAATAAAGTATTAGATTCCCCTGAGTGACAAACGTGGTCTTGGTTACAAAGCTGACGATGAAGAACCAACCACTGATCATTCCATGCTTAAGTTTGGAATGTTTGTGTCCTCTATCCCTGACACTTCATCATCTCAGTGTTCCTCTTCAAAATCTCCCATCCCTGAGGAAAAACCTACCTTAATCTCCAAAGGTAAGGGTAAAGAAAAAGTTTTCAATCAAAAACCTCAGAAAGGTACCTTTGTACCTAAGCTGAATGCTTCTAAAGCTTCAGTGACTTATCCCTCTACTTCTAAGAACAAGATCCCTGGATTCATTCAGCGATCTACTCCTAGAATCAAAGTGGATATTAATGGTAAGAAATCTGAAGAACTGATTGTTCTTCCTATTTCCAATGCCAAAGGTATACTTGGTGCTGGCCCTGCTCATTTTAAATTAACGGCTCAGCATGCAAATGGTCCTAAAGCTACCTTTAGCTATAGGAAATGTTATCACTGTGGACTTACCAATCATATTCCTAGTAAGTGTCCAACAACCACCAAAGCTGAAAAGTTAGCTAAGGTGAAGATTACTGCTCCCAAGGCAAAGAAGACCACCGAGGTTAAGAAAATAACCAAAGTGAAGACTAGTTCTGAAGCTGAATCTTCAAATGCTGCGAAGACTGCTGAACCTTCTACTTCCTCTACAACCACTGATAAGTGTGCGCCCATGGTAAAATGGGTGCCCAAGTCAAACTAATCTTCCTTTGTTATGCAGGTTAAGAAGGGTATCTGGTATCTTGATAGCGGATGCTCTAGACACATGGCTGGAAAGAAAAACCTGCTAACTGAGTACAAGGAAGAGAAGGGTCCCTCAGGGTGCGTTTGGTGACAGGACAGGACAGAACAGGACAGAACAGGTGTTCAGCGTTTGGTAAGACTGGACTGGACAGGACTGGACTGGCTAAATGACCAATTTACCCACGGTTTAGTGTTTTTTACCAAATAATCAGAACTGATGCTTCTAATTTACTTCATATAACTTGTTTCTCAAAATTCATGCTGATAAAAAAATACCATCCATTTTTCTTGCTGTTTTAACAGAGGACATCAAAGTTCTTGCTGACAAAAAAAATACCATCCATTTTTCTTGCTAACAGAGGAAATCAAAGAGAGAAAACAGAAATTAGAGACTAAATGTAGAAATGGAAATTGGAAACTAGAACAAAATTCAAAATTCAGAAATCGCAAATCACATAAATCAATCGCAGGGTCACCTAAATCAATCGCAAGTTAGGTTTTAGGAGAAAAGTCGATTACCTGATGTTGGGAGAAAAGTCGATTACCTGATGTTGGGAGACGATTTTCGATCTAGGGTTCGACTAGAGGAGCTTCGACTTCAACCTCTGTTTGATTATTTCGATTTTCGATCTAGGGTTCGACTCGAGAAGATGAACCGTGCTGTTTGATTATTTCGATTTATGGTGATTTCTGGTGGTGAAGGAGACAGGAGATTTCCGATCTCTATGGAGAGAAGAGAGTCGATCGAGGGAGAGAAGAGAGTCCAGACGAGAGAGACAAAGTGTAGAGCAGAAAGGTTAGTTCCATACGAGAGAGACGATTGAGGGTATTTCAGTCTAAAAGATCTTGTTCTACTTAGTTCCATGGTTTTTGGTGGAACACACGTGTTCCATATTTGTTCTACTTAGTTTTGTTCTGTTCCATCTTAAGTCACGCCAAACATGGGACAAGAGCCCTTGTTCTGTTCTGTTCCTGTCCTGTCCTGCAACCAAACGCACCCTCAGTGACCTTCGGTGAAAACGGAAAAGGCCATACCCGAGGGTTTGGTGTACTCTCTAATGGTACAACAACCTTTAGAAGAGTCGCATATGTTGAAGGACTGAAGCATAATCTTCTAAGCATCAGTCAGCTGTGTGACAAGGATAACAAAGTGATTTTCACTAAGGAATCCTGCTTTGTCACTGACAAAACGGAGAAGATAGCTCTCAGCGGATACCGTATGGAAAATGTTTACGTTATAAACATGGACTCTACAACCACTGAGAACTCCTGTTTCTTCTCAAAAGCCTCATCAGATGCCAACTGGCTATGGCATAAGAGGCTCTCCCATCTCAACTTCAAGACACTGAATACTCTTTCTTCTAAAGAGTTGGTCACTGGTCTACCTCAACACTCATACGCTAAGGAGTCTCTATGTTCAGCGTGTAAGAAAGGGAAACAAACGAAAGCTAGTTTCAAATCTAAGCAAGTTTCCTCATTCTCATCTTCTCTACAACTTCTCCATATGGATTTGTTTGGCCCTGTTAACAAACTATCCATCGCTGGAAAGAAATATACATTGGTCATAGTCGATGAATTCTCTCGCTATACCTGTGTAATGTTTCTCCGTTCTAAGAGTGACACCCCTGAAGAACTCAACACCTTTGTCAGGAAAATGGAAGTCCTGAATAACATGACCGTTCGCTCAATAAGGAGTGATCATAGGACTAAATTCAAAAACAGTTCTCTTGATTCCGTATTTGAAAGTAAGGGTATTTCTCAAACCTTTTCCTCAGTGAGAACACCGCAACAAAATGGAGTCGCTGAAAGAAGAAATCGAACTATCATCGAAGCTGCACGTTCAATGCTCAGCGATTCTCATATACCTACTCAGTTTTGGGCAAAAGCTGTCAACACTGTTTGTTTTAAGCAAAACAGGTCGCTGATAGTCAAAATATTCAAAAAGACATCCTATGAACTCTTCCATGGGAGAAAGCCTTCAATTAGGTTTCTTCACATCTTTGGATGTCAGTGTTTCATACTGAACAACATATATGCCCTTGGAAAGTTTGATCCTAAGGCTGATGATGGAATTTTTCTTGGATACTCCTCAGTCTCCAAAGCCTTCAGAGTCTTCAATCGAAGAAGACAAACTGTAGAAGAAACAATTCACGTCACCTTTGACGAATCCCGTTCAGCAAACTCTAGACCTTCTGCTGATACTGAAGAACTGAATCAATGGATGTTTTCTCAACTTGGTGATTCAGAAGATGTTCCCACTCCTCCATCTCATACTCATGTCGCTGAAGATGATGATTCTACTATCATCCCAAGCATGCAGACAAGTGAAGCTAAAACATCACGGGTCTCAGCTGTTCCTATTAACACTATGTCTGCTTCTGAACCTTCTATCCCAGATATACCATCTACTTCTCAGCAATCAGTGAATGAAATGACATCTGAACCTCTTCCTCTCTTGGCTGATATACCAGAAGTTGCTGAACCCTCATCTTCATCTCCTCCAGAAGTTCAGGTTGAGTTAGCGACTTATGCTCCGGCTCAGCGATGGACTATCAATCACCCCATTGATCAAATTCTTGGTGATCCAAACGCTAGTGTTCAGACTCGACGAAGTGCAGGTAACATTTGTTTATTTGTTAACTTTATTTCTCTGATTGAACCAAAGAAAACAGATGATGCCCTCAAAGATCCAAATTGGGTCAGCGCTATGCAAGAAGAGCTGACTGAATTCGAAAGAAACAAAGTTTGGAAGCTCGTTCCTAGACCATCCGACAAGTCAGTGATAGGCACTAAATGGGTCTATCGAAACAAGCTGGATGAACATGGAACTGTAACCCGCAACAAGGCTCGTCTTGTTGCTCAGGGATACAAACAAGAGGAAGGTATAGATTACGACGAAACCTTTGCTCCAGTGGCAAGACTAGAAGCCATTCGTCTATTCTTAGCTTACGTTGTACACAAAGACTTCAAGGTATATCAAATGGATGTGAAGTCAGTGTTCCTCAATGGAAGGCTGAACGAAGAAGCCTACGTGGAACAACCTCCAGGATTCTCAGATCCTAAGCATCCAGGTTATGTTTATAAACTGGATAAGGCACTTTATGGCTTAAAGAAAGCTCCTCGTGCATGGTATGACACTCTATCCTCTTATCTCCAAATCGAAAAATTTGAGCGAGGTAAAATCGACAAAACTCTATTTTTCAGGAAAGTAAAAGGTCATATTATTCTTGTTCAAATATATGTCGATGACATTATATTTGGTTCCACTAACCCTGACCTTTGTACTCGTTTTGCTGATAGAATGAAAGCTGAATATAAAATGAGTATGATGGGTGAGCTAACATATTTCCTTGGTCTTCAAATCAAACAGAATGAAAAAGGAACTTTCATTCATCAGGGAAAATATGTTAAAGATATGCTGAAGAAATTTGATTTAACTCAGAGTTCAGCTATGAAAACCCCTATGGCACCACCGATGATACTAAACAAGGATCCTTCTGGAAAACCTGTTAATGTCACGATGTACTGTGGGATGATCGGCTCTCTTCTGTATCTCACAGCTAGCTGACCTGATATTATGTATGCAACTTGTTTGTGTGCACGATATCAAGCTGAACCTAAGGAATCTCATTTGATCGCTGTAAAGAGAATCTTTCGTTACCTTAAGGGTACTCCTAACCTAGGTCTTTGGTATCCCAAAGACTCAGGGTTTGATCTAATCGCCTATTCAGATAGTGATTTTGCAGGTTGCAAATTGGATAGGAAAAGCACCACAGGAGGTTGTCAGCTCTTGGGTGGAAAGCTGGTGAGTTGGACAAGTAAAAAGCAAAACTCAGTGTCCACCTCAACCGCTGAAGCTGAATATGTAGCCGCTGGAAGCTGCTGTTCTCAGGTATTGTGGATGAGAAATCAACTACTGGACTATGACCTTCAGCTCTCAAAAATCCCAATCTACTGCGACAGCACAAGTGCCATCGCTATATCAAACAATCCAGTGCTACATTCAAAGACCAAACACATCGAAATCAGGTATCATTTTATCAGAGATCATGTGATGAATGGTGATATAGAACTTCATTGTATCCCAACTGACTTTCAGTTAGCTGATCTGTTCACCAAACCTCTTGATGAGACGAGATTTAACTTTCTCATCAGCAAGCTTGGAATGCTGAACTTTGAAGAGTAAAATCTTCAGCGGTTCACATTCGATCAGTGATAATAATGAACTTGTATAAACCTACTCATCACCTACTCCCTGAACAAACTTGATTCGCTGATACTAAGGTATGTTCTTTCTTTACTCGCTGACGTTCGCATATGAATGCAAGATTTCAAAACAAATTACATCGCTGAATATCTCTTCCTTTCAGTGATACTTTGAAATTTCTAAACTTAACGCTGATATTTCTATTCCGTGCTTCATGTTTTCAAAAATGTCCCTGAGCTTTCAAAAACCTCAGAAACACCCTAAAATATGAAAGGACGTTTGTGACGTCATCACAACGGATAAGTCATGGCACGTTTTCTCTGACACGTTCGCCCGTTTCGTCTTCCTTGTCCAATCAAATTCAAGGGATGTGTCCGTGTAATCATGAAAAACTTTCCCGCTCACAGTTTTTCTATCTCTACTCTCACTATATAAACCCATTCGAGTTTATATTTTTTACCTTACGCGAACATCATCTCCTTCAAAGCAAGAACAACTGTTGAATTTGAACTCTTTGTCTCCAGAAACTGTTCATCTTCTTCGTCTTCAACAATCAAGGTTAATATTCTTATTGTTTACCTTAATAAACTTGTTTTCGATCTTATTCTTGCTTCTAAAAGATCAAACAAAATAACTTTTTGAAATAAAATCATTTCAACAAAAGAACTTTTCAAAGGCAAAGCCTCCAGTGCTAATCTGGAGAAGGTGGAAGGTAGCATTGGTCAATTTGCTACTACTCTTGCTAAACACTCCACCGCCAACAACACTCTCTCCACCAACTTCTCAGTCATGTCCAACGAAGTCACATCGTTAAAGACAGTGGTTAGCAATCTTCAGTGAGAAGTGTCAACTCTAAAGACGGATGTCAGCACTGCCACCGGTCTACTGCAGCAAATCCTTGACCGTCTGAACGCTCCAACTTGCACTTCCTCACACTTTACTCAGACGGATCGAGAGGATCTCTAAAAGATCAGTCCTGCTATATCTGGCCTTGAAGACAGATTAGCAAAGATTGAATTATGCGTTGGGATCACTGGCCTGGAAGACAGTGACCCAAAGCAGACTGATGCTGCTGCTGCCGATATTTCCATATCCTCCCCCATCCATCATGTGGAAGAGGGGGAGAAGACTGAAGACCTTCCCCATAATGTTGAGGGGGAGGAGAAAAATCTTGAAGACCTTCACCATAACTCTGAGGGGGAGGGTATTGTTTCTGATGCTGCTGCTAATAAACCTCAGGGAGATGAAAACCCTGAGGGAACCGAGAAACCTCCCTCTGAATTTGAGGGGGAGAAACTCGATGAGGAAGCTGAAGCTGAAGCTGATGTTACCGAACCTTATTCTGATGAGGAAGAATCAGAAGAAGAAGAAGAAGAAGGAGAAGACCTCGATCTTGAGGATGACGAACCATCATCATCCCCTAAAAACGATGATGATGATGATGATGATGATGATGACGACGACTTCTTCTTCGTCCAGCCTAAGAAAACCCCAGCTCAAAAAGGGGTTGTCATCAGAGAATCATCAGGGGAGGGGACCACGAAAAAGCCTGCAGCGACAGAGGCCGATAAAAGCAAAAACAAAGGCATCGCTGCAGAAGACAATCTGACGATCTTGCTTCAAAAGCCAGTTTGTCAGGTACAATCATCATCCTCTATCCCTTCTCTACCTCAGTTCTCCTCTCCATAAAACCTCTAAACACTTAACCCTCATTCTTTCTCTATCTTTTCTTCCAAATGATCTTACTTAAACGATCGTTGTGTTTCAGCTAGTCCTCTCCCCTTCTTGAGGATACAGCTGAAGTTCCTCCTACTGCATCAACAATAAATCCAGCCCCGAGTGCTGAAGAAATAATCCCAGTCTTGGATTTCACTGAGACTGATGAACCTGAAGAACAGCTGCTCTCTCACAACAAAAGACCTTCCTTAGCTCCTCAAACGCTAAGTGAAGATGAACTGAAAAGAAGAGAGGCAATAATGAAACAACTTGAAGATCAGCGAATCATCCTTCCTTGATACGAAATCAATGCTCCTAAGTTCAGACTATCAAGAAATGAATACGATGAACATCTCAAGGCTGAAAAACAACTCGCCGATCGAAGGAAAGCTGAAGAACAAGATAAAGCCTAAGCCATCCAGCTTGTCCAACAATCGGTGAAGGATCCTGATCTGAAGCAAACTCCCATTGATGTCCAACGTCAATTGTGGAAGGACGCCAAGAAGATCATCGAAGAAAAGACCAAGGTATCTGACTCTACCTTGGAATGGTGCAAAGAAAGACTGCACTATCGATATCGGGCAGCCAAAATCAACAAGGTGAACATCAGGGGAAGAACGCCAATAAAAGTTCCAGTTGTTGAGGTCGATTTGTTCAGAGAAAATGGTACCAAGGAAACCATCTACGCCTCTTCAATCAAGAAGTACGGTTTCTCTGAGTGGTTGGAGATGCGAATAGCCATTCAGCGATCTCGTTCACAATTCAAAGGCCATGTCGAGAAAATTATAAATTCTCAGATCGACTTGGTTTCATCTGCGGTGGATATTCCTCCTCCTCCTCCAAATCCAGTTCAACGAAGAAGGGCCTCTGCAAAGAAAAAGATAATACCTTCAGACTCAGGCCCTCCTATCATAAACGAAACAGGTATTGGTTTTTCACGTGCTGAAGTACTTGGTCCTGAACCTGACCTCTCAGCGCTCGACACCTCCCTGCCTCCTGGTGAACGCTTCATCCCTGGAAAAGTCTTAAGCGAACCTTATGGTATCTTCTTTCATGACTATGATGGAAGAGAACGTTTTCAACGCATCTCTGAGCTACCCATCACTCCCATCGAACAGCTCAGGGATCTTATCTACTGGTGCGAATTCAGAGACGATCTTCTTGGACAATTCATGAAGCCCCTGATCTTTACAAAAGCAAAGAATAGACGGGATCTTGGTGAAAAAGTCTTTGATTGGATGATTCCCTCTACAAGAACCCTTGATGAACTTCTCATTAAGGAAGAACCTGAATAGCTGATAGGATTCCTCGTAATTCTTCTATCTTTATCAGCTTATACCTTTTGTACTTGTAAATTTATTTGCTGTACTTGTAATTTTTCCACTTCCCTCTGTAACTTATACGAAGTTAAAAGAAATTTTTCAGCGAATGTACTTTACTCCATCAGTACTCAAAAGATCCCAGAAAACAGTAAAAGGGACAAATATTTTATGAGTTCTTTTTATCCTTATGTTTTCATAGTTAGCAATTTTCTTTTGTTGCTATGTCATAATCAAATAGGGGGAGATTGTTGATCCAAACCCTCAGTGATTTGATAATGACTCTCCAAGAATCACTTAGTGAAAATTGTAAGTAGACAACATGTATTAATGTTTTGTCATCCAAGAAAATACTAAGTCTGTTTAGTATCGCTGATAAAACATATGCTTTAATTTACATTCAGCGAACACTGTTCATCAACAAGCCCTGAGCCTGTTCAGTCTTGTTGATGATCGCTGATAATCTTAGTTGTTACTTATGATCCCTGAAGACAAGTTTCACGTCAATTATGTTCTACGCTGAAGTCGAAGATCAAGCCAAAGAACCAGCGACAAATCTACTAATGAACTGATGCGGATATCAGCGAAGCCAAGATTTGTCCACTCAACGTGAAGTTTCAAGTAGAAGACTTCAGCGATCGCTGAGCTTTGTCACTCGCTGATAAAGTACTGTTCAACGAACGTTGATCATGAAGTCTTCCTCTACAAGTTACTTTTGTCTTACCCCCTTGCACGCCTCCGTACGAAAATGTTAGAAAGGACATCCCTTTTGTCCAAGATTGTACAACCAACTATGATTCTACACTGTACACCATGCAGCTACTAAGGTTGTCTACAAAGGTCAAACCATGCAACCAATCAGTTGTTGCCACGTGTAAAGTTATACTATTGTGCATTAAATGCATGCAGTATATAAGAAGAACCCTACTTCAGAAATGAAGTGCTCGGCCATCTTCTTCTCTCTACTATCTTTGTGTTAGAATATTATTCGTAATATTCTTATCTTCTTTCTTACTTAATTCTAGTGCAAGAAAACGTAGTGTTCTCTTAACTTGTTTAGATTAGGTTTAATCCTTAATCTTGTTCCGCAACAAGTTGTAAATTGTTTGATAAATATCAATAAACAATCTAGAAAAGTAAAAATTGTGTGTTTGTATTCAACCCCCCCCCCCCCCCCCTTCTACAAACTTGTATAACCCTTCGGGACCAACAATTATACACTCTAATACCTTGACTTTGACCTTTCACAACACTAACAAGACCTTTACTTTGACTCTTTACAATTACACATTAAATCTTGAATACATTTCTGCTCTAACATTTTTAAGTTGAGGTATTTCCAAGGATGGTTTTGTGGAAAGGATTTTACCATTTGTTCGGTTATTTTATCCAAAATTTTATTTAGTTGCTATTTCTAAATCTGAGGGTATTACATTAAACATATGGATTTTAATGATCAAAATTGATATCACTTATGTGAGAAGAAGTGGGTCACCTTTAAGGGAATTATGAGGGCTCAATTCTTAACAGTTCTCGCAGGAACAGAAAAATGTTCATGACCATAACGAACACAACAATGAGGACTTTATTATGTCAGGATGAATCTTGTGTGAAGTGTATTAATGTTTACATAAACGGTATACCAATCAAGGACATCGCGTCTACTAATATGCTAGTAGACTAGATATACTTCCTAAGGGAAGATTCAAAGGTTAATGCCTACCTATCCTTCGCAAGATTCAGACGTTGAACTTGAATACCATGTGTGATAGGTCTATAACAATTTTCATTCATGTGGGGGATTGTTGGAAAATTAATATACCTATTAATTTAAAATTGAATGAAAATTTATGGACAAGGTCTTTGAACCTACTATTTGCTTCGGTTATAATTAATGGAATTATGTTTCATTATGGTGACCTTTAATCTTCTATGGTTTACAAGTATGTTTCATATATAAGAACACAACCTTAATTTCTAAAATAGAGGAAACACAAGGGAAAAGATAATACAACTGGAAAACAGAGTAAATAGATTATCAAGTTCAGGCATGAAGGTGAAGTCCGACAGAACTCGATTCAGTTTAAAGTCGTTGTATCCTAGGAAATCGTCGCACCGGTTAGGGGCGAATCGATTTTAGGAAAACTGTGTCCAGCAGGGGCCTTGATTAAATATTTGGGTTTGTTTCCAAGGATCTTTAATTTATAATTATGTTATGGTGAAACTATTTTTCTACAGAACAAACTTCCATATATTGATTTCCCCACACCCCATAACCAAACCTAGAACAAACCTCGTCTCAACCCACCTCTTTCTGTTTGGGTAAAAAATCTTAAGTCATGACCGACGTAAGATTCTCTCAACCAGACACTCCGTAAGACTAGGTCTCGACGACTAAGGATCGTCAGACCGTTGATCGTCACTTTCTGACGACAGTCATAAGTTACCTCCGACGTACAACCATTGACTGTAGACACCCGCATCGTCGAACGACACTAAGTAATGACAATCGTTAGTATCTAAGGACATATATTTATGTAGACTCAATCGTTCATTCTCTTATCATTCAATTTCACGAAATCGCACAAAGATATCGCTTCATAGGATGCTTCATTGGATACTTTGTTGAATAAAAAACGGAAATGGTCCTTTGAAGCTCTTCAGTTTGGCTCTCTGACTGTGGATGAAACCATTAACAATCTCCAAAAAATCCTCTTCAAATGCTTGCTAGATTCACACAGCGGAGTTGTTGCATTTGTATGTAATGAACACCCTAAATTGTTCCTAATCTGTGGGTTAACATACATCTTCAAGAAGAAAACAAATTCTATTATGCTATTATTTATCTATATGCTTCTTATTTGAATACATTAATTACTACCTGCTAGAAATCATAGTTTCCTTGCTTTGGTATCCCTAGTTTGTCGTACATTTATTCTTTTTATCATATTTTTATCATATATAAAGCACATTGCATTTAGTGTAGACTTGTAGTAAAGCACTTCAAGAGAGCTTTTGAAACAAGGAAATAACTTTGGTTTTCATCATATGATATATTTTGATCATATCACCTATGTAGTTTACTAATTTACTTATCTTCCATGTCTCCCCAATTTTTGTTCCATCTATTTCTTGTAGAACAAAAAAACTTCAATAATCTCCTACTCAGTCATATCCTGTCCAGGTCTATAAAATAAATTTGTTGTCAAACAAACAAACGTTTCTGAAAATCCAGATGAAAATTCTTACAAAAAATTTGTTTATAAACGATAGAACATTTTTAGATGGTAGGGGAATTTTTTGGCTTTCCGCCATAGGCATCTGAAATCTCAGGACCAGCCCGATTCCTATGCTCGGCGACAACAACTTGCATGGCCTTAGCCGCGACCCAAGGTCGCGCGCCAGATCTTGGGGGGTCCATTTTCACCCTTTTTCTTCCGTTTTTCGCATCTAATTCGATCTTTGATAGCTCCACTATGATAGAAAAGTGAAAGCTTATTAAAAATTCTATTATAAAGGTCAAACGTTTACGTCGAGAGTTTTCAAAATTACGGGTGTTACACATTAACATCAGGTAACATGTGAAAACTTAATTGGTTTATGTTGATTTACTTAAAAGTTTACTACGAATGGTCAACTTAGTGACCTCAAATTATTACAATGTATATATTAAAGGTATATCAGAAGATGTCATTGACGATGTCATGTAAAAATGATATGTAGATAATATTAATTTAACAATAGTTATTGATTGATCTTGCACTAGAAATACCGAGAAACGTTTTATATAAATTAGTATTTCTTGAGTTCAATGTTATTTTTGATGATATACCTAATATATTGAAAATAACTTCATGATTACTGAGAGCCCATTTTTATATCTCACTCAAAACTTATAAAATGTCCGTAACAGGTTCGTTTTCGGCCATTGTCTCTTCTAATAGATGAAGATATTTGTTCACATAACGGTAAATAATACGGTAAAGTGATTAAAAAAAGGGAGTACGTTTAAAGGGAGAGAGAGAGAGATTGATTTTTTTTGAAGTATATAATATTTATATACGACAAATGAAACAAATAAACTCACACACCCTCCTCACCTTTGGTGGAGTTTGAACCCATGACCTCCTACAAGGCCAAGGGCTTCGATACCACATTTCAATTAAACGCTACTTAAATAATCTTACCCCCCCCCCCCCCCCCCATCACGCAATGCTATTGGCACCCCCTTTGATGTCAGAATCGGGTCATATCATGCATTGAAAATGTAAAAAGTGAGATTTGATGTTGATGTTTGTGAGGAGGAATTCACTATATAGGGGTTTCATTAGCAATGTATAGGGGTGCCATTAGCCTCCCCCCATCCCATCCTTTTTTAAGAGCATCTCCAATAGCTTCTCCAAAATTTCTTCAAAATTGAGAACCAAAAGTTAAAATCCCCAAAAAAATTACATCCATCTACAACAGATTTCCCATTTTGGATAAAAAACGTGGATTATAATATTAAAATATTTCATTCATCTATTAAAATATTATTTCTCTCTCTAAATAATTTGTTTTCAAATATTTATATTGGCCCTCTTATGTAGTATTTATTTTTGGGGTTATCTTCATATTTGAAGAAAAAACTCATTCTCTCTTCTACTTTCTCCATTTTGAAGATAGTTTTGGAAAAACTATTGGAGCAAAAATCAAGCCCAAAATCCTCATATTTCCCATTTTTTTAAAAATAAGAAAACTGTTGGAGATGCTCTTATTTACATGCGCATGTGCATTTTTATTTAGGTGTTTTTTTTAGGGGTGAGCTAAATACATCCAAAAAGTTGCTAAATGCACCTAAAAGTCAAGATTAATGATTAGTTTTTTTTTTGTTTTTTTTGTTTTTTGTCTTTTTGTTGTCTTTTTTTTATTTTTTTTTGTTTTGATTTTAAGTTATATAGATTAATAATGTTATTTTTATTTTTTTATATTATGTTTATATAATATATATTAATAAAAAATAATTTTTTTTTATATATTATATTTTTTTATTGTGTCTTTTATAATTTAAGGTTTACACTTTGAGTTTTTTTTACTTTTTAATTTATATTTAAAAATAAATAAATATTTTTTGAATAATTATATAATTAGAAAAATAAAAAATAAACATTGAGATTTTACATATAAATAAAGCATAACATAATGTTTATTACATTTTTACTTATTCTAAAATAACATTATCTGTAGTACAATTAACACGTAAAAGACGATTGTACTTATGTATTCGATCTGTATACGGGATAGCCCATGCAGCAGCACACGGATAACTGTAACGGAAGAAATGTGATGTAATGGTAGGAAACGGGTATCCTTCTGCTAAAACTAGTTTCACATAATGGTTACCATTGACATACCCAATTGTATAAACAACATGTTGATACCACGCCGGCGGAGTAGATCTAAGCGGTAAGTACGTCGAACAGCCTGTCATTGACATAACGTGTAGTATCACATTATATTTGCAAACAATCAAGACGGGTATTTCAGGCATTGACATCCAGTGGTCATATGGTGCACCTTGATCTGATCGAAAGAAGTTTAAAGTGTTATAAGTTGTATTCCAATGTTCACTTCCAAACATGTCGAGGTATTCTGTCTTGTATGCGTCTAACTCTTCCATCAATTGAAACCGAATTGTGGGCCATGCATCTTCATGAAGACCGAGCCAGACAGCTATTGCTCGGAATCCACAATTTTCATCCCCTATCACATCATGTACATGTGTGATGTAACGGTGAAACATTTCTGGAAATTGATTAACGTATGGATGTACATTATAATTCTTTTCCACAAAAGAACTATGTCTTGCTGGATCCTGGTAGCTCATTTTATCCAAGTCAGCAAATGTTGATGTGTTCGAAGAACTACGTCTAAGGGGTCCTTGAGTCGTAAAAGACGGTTCACCATGAGCTGTAAAAGACGAGTCAACACGAGGTTGTTGGTCCCGAAGGCCTATACAAGTTTGTAGAAGGGGGGGGGGGGGGGTTGAATACAAACACACAGATTTTACTTTTCTAAATTATTTATTGATAAATCATTAACAATTTACAGCTTGTTGCGGAAACAAGATTAAGGATAAACCTAAATCTAAACAAGTTGGAACACTAAGATTTCTTGCACTAAGAAAGATAAGGAGATTACTAATAAAATCCTATCTTGAGAGAGATTTGAACTTGTCCAGAGTTAGCAAGTTACTTCAAAAGAAGTGAGTTCATCTCTTTATATACTGCATGCATTTAATGCAAGTCAGTATACACTTTACACGTGTCATCAACTGGTTGGTTGCATGTCATTGACCTTGGTTGACAACCTTAGTAGCCGTAAGGATGAACAGTGTAGTATCAGAGTGGTTGTACGATTTCAGATATTCGGAGGTTCTTTTCTGACATTTCGTACGGTGGCGTGCAAGGGTGGTTAAGACAAAAGTATTTTGTACGGAGGACTTCATGATCGGCTTTCGTTGATTCAGCGATTATCATTTACTATTCAGCAGATGATAAAGTTCAGCGATAGCTGAAGTCTTGTACTTGATACTTCACGTTGAGTGGACAAATCTGAGTCTTCGCTGATCCGCATCAGTTCATTAGGAGACTTGTCGCTGGTTCTTGAGCTTGATCTTCGACTTCAGCGTAGAACCTTTGTTGACGTGAAACTTGTCTTCAGGGATCATAAGTAAACAACTAACTTATCAGCGATCACCATAATGACTGAACAGACTCAGAGCATTAATGGTGAACAGTGTTCGCTGAATGTTTAATTTAAAGAGCGAGAGTTCCTATCAGCGGTACTGTAAGATCTTAGTACTTATCAGCGATAGTGAAACTCTGATACATATTGTTTACTTACAATTTTCACTAAGTATGAGAGAGGGTCATTATCAAATCACTGAGGGTTTAGATCAACAATCTCCCCCTATTTGATTATGACATAGCAACAAAGAAAATTGCTATTTAATGAAAACATAAGGATAAAAAGAACTCATAAAATATTTGTCCATTTTACTGTTTTCTGGGATCTTTTCAGTACTGATGGAGTAAAGTACGTTCGCTGAAATCTTTCTTTAAATCTTTGAATCAGGTTACAATGAAGAACAGAAAGATTACAAGTACAAGCAAAATAAATTACAAGTACAGAAGGATAACTGATACAATAGAGAAAAAGGAGATTATATCAGTTTTCAAAAGGTTCTTCCTTAATGAGAAGTTCATCAAGGGTCGTCTTTTCAGTGGGGATCATCCAGTCAGGAACCGTTACACCTTGTTTTCTTTTGTTCAGCGCTTCTTGAAAGATCAAGGGTTTTAGGTGTCGTGCCTGAATGTCCTTTCTGAAGTCACACCAGTAGATGAGATCTCTGAGCTGTTCGATTGGAGTGATTGGAAGCTCAGCGATCCGTTGAAAGCATTTACGTCCGTCGTAGTCAAGAAAGAATATTCCATAAGGATTACTGATGACTTTACCAGGGACGAAAAGTTCACATGGTGGCAAAGAGATGTCAAGGGTAGATAGATCAGGATCAGGACCAAGTACTTCAGCGCGAGAGAAACCAATTCCAGTTTCATTTCGTATGACAGGACCTGAGTTTGAATCTTGACGTTTCTTCTTTGGAGAGCCCCTTTTTCTTTTCAGCTTTAGATCAGGAACAGGAGGAATATCCACACAAGAAGATATCAAGTCGATCTGTCTGTTTATCAGCTTTTCGAAATGATTCTTGTACTTAGATTTTGACGATTGGATAGCTAACCTCATCTCCAGCCATTCAGAGAGACCATACCTTTTTACAGTGTCAGCGCGAAAGGTTTCAGATTTGCCATCTTCTCTGAACAGTTTGATGTCAACAATAGGTACTCCGATAGAGGTTCTTCCAGAGATGAATACCTTGTTGATCTTCGCTGGACGATATCTGAAGTGAATTTTCTCTTTACACCAGATCAGGGTGGTCTGAGAAACTTCAGTTTTCTTTTCCACGATCTTCTGGGCTTCTTCCCACAGCTTTCGTTGGATTTGAATGGGAACACGCTTCAGCTTGGGGTCTTTGACAGATTCTTGAGTGAGCTTGATGGCGTATTCTCTGTCTTTCTCTTCAGCTTACTTCCTTTCAACAATGAGGCGTTCAGCTCTGAGGTGTTCCTGGTATTCAGCTTTTGAAATTCTTAACTTAGAAGGAACTGAAGGCAGTTGATCACGCCTTAGAATGATTCGCTGATCCTCGAATCGCTTTATCATTTCTTCTCTTCTCTTTTGATCCTCTTCACTCAGCTTTTGAGGAGCTGAGGAATGTCTGTTTCTGTGCGAGAGAGGTTGTTCTTCTGGTTCATCAGTCTCAGAGATTAAATCCAAGACTAGGATTATTTCTTCAGCGGCAGCTGGAATTATTTGTGAAGTCGCAATAGTAGAGCCTTCAGCGACATCCTCAAACAGGGGAGAGGACTAGCTGACAAACCGGCTTTTCAAGCAAGATCGCCAGATTTTCAAATTCAGCGAGGCCTTTGCCTTTGCTTTTCTCGGCGCCAGAGCCTGAGGGCTTTGTCTTTGTCTTCTCCCCTGAAGGTTCTTTTTTAGAGATTCCCTTAAGAGCTTTGATCCTTGGGGCAGGTTTGACGATAAAGAAATCATCATCATCATCTTCATCATCATCATCATCCTTTCTTGGAGAGAAGGATGGTTCATCTTCAGGGATGTCGATGTCTTCATCTTCTTCTGCTTCGGATTCCTCAGCATCTTCTTCGAGTTGCTCCCCCTCAGATACAGAGGCGAGCTTCTCGGTTCCCTCAGGGTTTTCATCTCCCTGAGGTCCAGCGGTTAGATCTTCATTCCTCTCTCCCCTGATAGATTCATCATGGGAAAGGTCTTCAGCGCTTTTGTTTAGATCTTCAGCGCTCTTCTCCTTGAAATGTTCAGCGCTCTTCTCCCCCTCTTTCTCATGATGACTGGGGGAGGAATGGGTAGATTCAGCGTTGGTGTTATCTCTGTCTTCTGGGCCAGAGATTTTCACACAACCTTCAAGCTTTGCTATTCTGTCTTCTAGGCCAGAAATAGCAGGCGTGATTTTCTTCAGCTCTGTGCGATCTGCCGCTGTGAAAGATTCCAAAATAGGGGCAGGAGCAGGAGCTGGATTATTTGCCTTGATGACCAGCGTCTCGATCATCGTCTTCATAGAACTAACGTCGGTCTTTACAGAGCCTAAGTCAGTCTTGACCGCTGACATATCACCCTCGAGTTTTCCAACCGATGTCTTCAGCGTTGTTACTTCGCTGGACATGGTCGAAACTGAGCTTTTGAGGCTGGTGTAGTCAGTGTAGATGTCAGAGAGCACCTTGGCAAAATCGGCGAGAGTCTTATCAAGTCCCTTGATGTCTTCAGTGGAAGCTTTCTTCTCCACCACTGTTGTCAGCTTTGTCAAATTCTCTCCAGCGTTTGTTACAGCTGTTGAGTTGTTGGAGAGTGTGGTGGTGAGACTGGTCAGCTTTGTTTCCACGGACTTCAGAGAAGCGTTGATGTCTCCCAAATTAGGACCTGTAATATATAAGTACTTGTGAACAAAGGAAAGCTCAGAAGTTTCAGGTATAGTTACAGTGTTTAAGGTGGGATTTGTACCTGCAGGAGGATTGATGAACTCGTCAAAGTTGCAAGTTCCTGAATAATGTTCCATATCCTCTTCGAAAGTACGGTGAGGTATGGTGATCTCTGCAGGTCCTTTCTTCATCATTTGTTGAGAAGCATCAGCGGTGGCCTCTGGAATGATGGCATCTCCAGTGTTAGCTGGAGGAGTGTCCAAAGAAGTGGAGGGAGGAGCGAAGGATAAGATTGGGGTTCGGGTTCTGAGTTCAGCGTTGGAATCGCTGACAATCACTTCATCAGTCTTTTGAGAGACTGGTGGAGGTTGGGTAGTTTCCAAGTTTCTAACCTCAGCGTTTAGAGACGCTGAAGTCTGGATTGGAGGGATGGCTTGCACGGGTGTGGCAGAGCGTACCACGGAACTTTCCTTCAGCTCTTCAGAATGAGCTGAGGAGTCTTCAGCGTGGAATTGCTGGGGTTGCTCCTTGGTTTTCTTGATCCTTTTGGAATCAAGTTGGGTGTGAGAGGGTTTCCTTTTCTTAGAAGGAGAGGATTTTGTGGCGGGGGTATTAGCGATGGGTATTGTCGCTGAAGGAGCCACAGAAAGCGGAGAATTTAAAAGAGTGAGAAGAGTAGAGAGACATACCTCATTGGCGACAGGATTGAAGTCGAGAACTTTAGGGCCAATCTGAGAAAGTTTCAGATCACCCTCTTCAGGATAGCCGTCCTTTAGGCCATATTGAAAGATGGCGCTGATGAATCGTGGGTAAGAACCCATGCTGGTCTGTCAGCTGCAGAATCGACACGTTGAATCAGGTCATCATAAATAATGGAGGCCCAGTCAATGTGTAGACCTTTCAGCAGTGCGTATCCCATGGACTGCTGAGGTTGGGCGGCTTGATCAGAAGAGTCGGACTTCGCTGTCATGCAGCTGATCAGATGTGCGAAGATGAAGTTCATCTCGCTGGGCATCTTGGATTTCTTTATCAGCGTCAGCTTCTTCTCAGGCTTCTTGTCCCTTCCTGTTTCCCAGATGTAACCCATTGCATCGAGAAAAGCAATTATTTCTTCTCTGTCAGCATGCTTCTTATGGTCAGGGAATGGAACGAAAGGGTTTTTCTTTGGTGGCATTTGGGAAGTTCAGGGCTTTTCGGATTATGGCAGGGGGTTATCTTGATGGTGCCATACTCAGTATCGCTGAGTATGCAGTCTATGGTTTTGGATGCATCTTTAGCAGAGGGTAGCTCAGTGTGTCTGGCAGAGTACTAGAACTGGGATAAGAGCCGCTGACTGGCAGGAGGTGTTATGGTCAGGGCTGTGTAGATGGGGCTGTTCTTCAGAAAACTCACAGCATCGTCCAGATGTGATACTTGCTTTCGAGGAGGAAACTCGAGAAGAGCTGAGAGATTGTTGGCATTGGTCCAATCTAGTTGATCCAGCTCGAACTTAACCTGAGGGGCTTTGACGATGTCCACTTCCTCAGAGTCAGTGGAGATGGACTTAGCGGTGACATTGATTTTTGAAGATGCCATTTCTCTGTATTATCAGTTCAACCAAAGATGTTAACAAATAAGAATTATCTTAATGTGGAAATAATTTTCCATTAAGATTTTTCGAATTTTGTCCATTTCATTCAGACAAAAATGTCTTAATGAAGATTAGGGTTTTTCTTGATTTTTGAAATGAAATGTAAAACCCATAAAGTCTTGTATTCCAGTTTCTAAAAGAAAACTGGATACGAATGAAGAACAAGTTTAAGATTTAGATTTAAAACTTGAAGAACAACCATGAAATGGTTGTGTTCATAAAACCATGAAAGAAATGATTTTATTTTACAAAGTTCTTTTGTTTGATCTTGTTAAAACAATGAGAAGATCGAAAACAAGTTATACGCATTTGATAAAAGATAAGAACATATTAACCTTGAAGTTTTGATGAAGAAGATCATGAACAGTTCTTGAGGTTTTTGAGAGCACAAATGCAACAGAGGATTCTTTTCTTGCGGAGAAAGATTGTTCGCGTAAAAGACAAATATAAACCAAGAGTTGTTTATATAGGGATTTTTAGAGAGAGAAAACCTTGAGCGGGAAAAGGTTTTCATCATGACACAGACACGTGTTTGCATTTGATTGGAAGTTTGAACGAAACGTGCAAACGTGTGTCAGAAAGAAATCGTGCCTGGTGTTATCCGTTGCAGTGACGTCACAACTGTCCTTTCACATTCTTTTAGGATGTCTCTGAGGTTTTGAAAGCTCAGGGACTCTTTTGAAAAACATGAAGCACTGAATAGAAAATATCAGTGAAGGTTTAAAGAACTTTCAAAATATCGCTGTTTCAGCGATACAATTTATTTTGAAATCTTGCATTTACATGCGATTGTCAGAGAGAGAAAACATACCTGGATATCAGTTTAACCAAGTTTATTCAGAGAGAAGATGATGAAATGGATTATACAAGTTGATTTTATCCCGAAGGTTATACAAGAATGTATAAACGTATCGCTGATCAAATGTGAACCGCTGAAGATTTTACCCTTCAAAGTTCAGCATTCCAAGCTCGCTGATGAGAAAGTTGAATCTTGTCTCATCAAGAGGTTTGGTAAACAAATCAGCTAACTGATAATCAGTTGGGATAAAATGAAGTTCTATATCACCATTCATCACATGATCTCTGATAAAATGATATCTGATTTCTATGTGTTTTGTCTTTGAGTGTAGCACTGGATTGTTTGCTATAGCGATGGCACTTGTGCTGTCGCAATAGATTGGAATTTTGGAGAGCTGAAGATCATAGTCTAGTAGTTGATTTCTCATCCACAAGACCTGAGAACAACAGCTTCCAGCGGCTACATATTCAGCTTCAGCTGTGGAAGTGGATACTGAGTTTTGCTTCTTACTTGTCCAACTTACCAGCTTTCCACCCAGGAGCTGACATCCTCCTGTGGTGCTTTTCCTATCCATTTTGCAACCTGCAAAATCACTGTCTGAATAGGCGGTTAGATCGAATCCTGAGCCTTTGGGATACCAAAGACCTAGATTCGCTGTACCCTTAAGATATCGAAAGATTCGCTTTACAGCTTTCATATGGGACATCTTAGGTTCAGCTTGATATCGTGCGCACAGACATGTTGCAAACATAATATCGGGTCGGCTAGCTGTAAGATACAATAGTGAGCCGATCATCCCACGGTACAGCGTGACATTGACAGGAACACCCTTTGTGTCCTTGTCAAGTGTCAGCGGTGGTGCCATAGGGGTTTTCATAGCTGAACTTTCAGTTAAGTCGAATTTCTTCAGCATATCTTTAACATATTTTCCCTGATTTATAAAAGTTCCTTTTTCAGTTTGCTTAATCTGAAGACCAAGGAAATATGTTAGTTCACCCATCATGCTCATTTTATACTCATCTTTCATTCTATCAGCGAAACGAGTACAAAGCTCAGGGTTAGTAGAACCATATATAATGTCATCAACATATATTTGAACTAAAATGATATGACCTTTCACTTTTCTAAAAAATAAAGTTTTGTCAATCTTTCCTCTCTCAAAATTTTCAATATGGAGATAAGTAGAGAGAGTGTCATACCATGCACGAGGAGCTTGCTTTAAGCCATAAAGTCCCTTGTCCAGTTTATAAACGTAACCTGGACGCTTAGGATCTGAGAATCCTGGAGGTTGTTCCACATACACTTCTTCATTCAGCTTTCCGTTTAGAAACGCTGACTTGACATCCATCTGATGTACAGTGAAGTTTTTGTGTACAACATATGCTAAGAAAAGACGAATAGATTCAAGTCTTGCTACTGGAGCAAAAGTTTCGTCATAATCTATGCATTCCTCTTGTCTGTATCCCTGAGCAACAAGACGAGCTTTGTTGCGAGTTACAGTACCATGTTCGTCCAACTTGTTTCGATAGACCCATTTAGTGCCTATCACCGTTTTGTCAGTTGGTCTCCGAACAAGTTTCCAAACTTTGTTTCTTTCGAATTCAGTCAGCTCTTCTTGCATAGCGCTGACCCAGTTTGGATCTCTGAGGGCATCATCTATTTTCTTTGGTTCAGTTAGAGAAATAAAGTTAACAAATAAACAAATATTACCTGCACTTCTACGAGTCTGAATACCAGCGTTGGGATCACCAAGAATTTGATCGATTGGGTGATTTACAGTCCATCGCTGAGCCGGAGCATTCGTCGCTGACTCAGTCTGAACTGGAAAAACTGAAGATGAGGCTTCAGCTACTTCTGGATTATCAGCTAAGAGAGGAATGTTTGCATTTGTCACTTCATTCACTGATTGCTGAGAAATAGACGGAATTTCTGAGACATTTGGATCAACTGCAGGTATAGTGTTTATAGGAACAGCTGAGACCCATGATGTTTCAGCTTCACTGTTCTGCATGTTTGGAATGATAGTGGGACTATCATCTTCTACCGGATGAGCATGAGGAGTGGGAACTTCTTCTGAATCACCAAGATAAGAAAACATCCATTGATTCAGTTCTTCAGTATCAGCGTTTGGTTTAGAGTTCGCTGGACGGGATTCGTCAAACGTGACGTGAATAGTTTCTTCTACAGTTTGTCTTCTACGGTTGAAGACTCTGAAGGCTTTGGAGACTGAGGAGTATCCAAGAAAGATTCCATCATCAGCCTTAGGATCAAACTTTCCAAGGGCATCTCTGTTGTTCAGTATGAAACACTGACATCCAAAGATGTGAAGAAAGCTGATTGAAGGCTCTCTCCCATGAAAAAGTTCATAGGCTGTCTTTTTGAATCTTTTAACTATCAGCGACCTGTTTTGCGTAAAACAAGCAGTGTTGACAGCTTCTGCCCAAAACTGAGTAGGTAGGTGAGAATCGCTGAGCATTGAACGTGCAGCTTCAATAATTGTTCTATTTCTTCTTTCATCGACTCCATTTTGTTGTGGTGTTCTCACTGACGAAAAGTTGTGAGAAATACCCTTACTCTCAAGGAAGGAATCAAGAGAACTGTTTTTGAATTCAGTTCCATGATCACTCCTTATTGAGCGAAGTCATATTGTTCAGAGTTTCCATCTTCCGAACAAAGGTGATGAGTTCTTCAGGGGTGTCACTCTTAGAACGGAGAAACATTACCCATGTGTAACGAGAGAATTCATCAACTATGACCAGCGTATATTTCTTTCCAGCGATGGATTGTTTGTTAATGGGGCCAAACAAATCCATATGGAGTAGTTGTAGAGGAGATGACACTGAGGAGACTTGCTTTGACTTGAAGCTTGCCTTGGTCTGCTTCCCTTTTTCACACGCTGAACATAAAGACTCTTTGGCGTATGAATGCTGAGGTAGACCAGTGACTAACTCTTTGGAGGAAAGAGTATTCAGTGTCTTGAAATTTAGATGTGAGAGCCTGTTGTGCCATAGCCAGTTGACATCAGAAGATGCCTTTGAGAAGAAACAGGAGTTCTCAGTGGTTGTTGAGTCCATGTTTATTACATAAACATTTTCCAAACGATAACCGCTGAGAGCTATCTTCTCATTTTTATCAGAGACAAAGCAGGATTCCTTAGTGAAAATCACTTTGTTATCCATGTCGCAAAGCTGACTGATGCTCAGAAGATTATGCTTCAGCCCTTCAACATATGCGACTCTTCTGAAGGAGGTTGTACCATTTGAAAGTACACCATACCCTCGGGTGTGTCCTTTTCCATTTCCACCGAAAGTCACAGAGGGACCCTTCTCTTCCTTGTATTCAGCGAGCAGGCTTTTCTTTCCTGTCATGTGTCTAGAGCATCCGCTATCGAGATACCAGATACCCTTCTTAACCTGCATTTACAAAGGAAGATTAGTTTTGCTTGGGTACCCACTTAACCATGTATACACGTTTGTCAGTGGAAATAGTTGGAATGGAAGGTTCAGCGGTCTTCGCAGCATTGGAAGATTCAGCTTTGTCTTTCTTCACTTTGGTTAATTTCTTAACCTCAGTGGTAGGAGTCACCTTGACCTGATTTTCACCAGGGTTGGTCTTCTTTGCCTTGGGGGCAATCTTCACCTTAGCTATCTTTTCAGCTTTGGTGGCTGTGGGGCACTTACTAGCAATATGATCGGTAAGTCCACAGTGATAACATTTCCTATAACTAAAAGTAGTTCTAGGACCACTTGTATGCTGAGCTTTTAATTTTGAATTAGAAGTGCCAGCACCAAGTAAACTATTGGCTTTAGAAATGGGACGAACATTCAGTTCTTCAGATTTCTTACCAAGGATATCCACTCTGAGTCTAGGAGTAGATCGCTGAATAGATCCAGAGATCAGCTTTCTAGATCCAGAGGGGTAGGTCACTGAGGCTTTAGAAGCATTCAGCTTTGGTACTATGGTACCCTTCTGAGGATTTTGGTAAATAACAATTCCTTTACCTTTGTCTTTAGAGACAGAGGTAGGTTTTGAATAAACCATTTTCTCCTTACCTTTTGAGGAGGTAGGAGTTTCCTCAGGGATTGGTGTAATGGACGAGGAGCACTGAGATGATGAAGTGTCAGCGACTGAGGATACGAACGTTCCAAATTTAAGCATTGAACGTTCAGTGGTTGGTTTTGGAGTATCATATTTATAACCCAGACCACGTTTATCACTCAGAGGAATCTGAGCCTTAATTATCTCAGTGATCTTTGTTGAAGAATTACACCATCCTTCAACAGTAGCTTGTTCAGCTTTTAATGCAGCGATAGCTTCTGCTCGTTAGATTTTGACTAGCTGATTTAAATAGACTTGATCTTTAAAATCATCTTCAATTTTAGAAAGCTTTTCTATTTGAAGGTGGCAGTTTTTGAGCTTTTCAGCGAGATCAAGATTTTGGTTTTCAACCACAGCTTTGCCGTTCATGGCTTCGTATAAACTTCTAGTCAATAGATCGATTTTACGGAGACTATCAGCTTCATCAATATTTGCAATATTGGTAAAGAAAGAAGGTGATACCTGAATGGCAGATGTTGAAGTGGAGGGAATGTCTGAACTTTCTTCCTCTTCTTCAATCTTGGCCATGAGACATTGATTTGCTTCATCATCTTCAGAATCAGATGATGAGGCTTCTTCATCAGAAGCAGCCCAATCATAGTCAGCCATCAGGCCTTTTCCTTTCTTTTCAAAGCTTTTCAGCTTTGCATACTTCTCCTTCAGCTTTGAGTATTTGTCATCTTTATTACTTGGAACAAATGATTTCTTTGTAAAAGCTGAAGGTCTCATGATTTTCTTTGACCTGCACTCGTTAGCGAAATGACCTGTCTTTTTGCAGTTGAAACAAGTAGCAGTAGCCTTATCAACAAAAGCTGATGACTTAGGCTTGTCAGCTATGGAAAGAGTTTTGTTCTTTCTAAACATTTTCTTCTTGGCGAATCTCCTGAACTTTTTAGTTAGGAGAGCCAAGGATTCATCATCATCTGAAGAATCAGAGTCTGATGACCTTTCAGAGTTAATTTCTAACTCAGTGATAGTGACCGAGGGTCGCTGAGTAGAAGGTTCCTCTGAGATTAAAGCAACAGGGGTGCTTTTGGAATCTTTTACAAGATTCTTCTTAAGATGGCTAGATTGCTCATGATTCAGCAATGTACCATATAAGGTAGCAAGGGTCATTGATCTTAGATCCTTTGACAGCTTGAGACACATGGAATAATTGTCCCAGCTTTCAGGTAAACATTCTAGAAACTTTGTCAGTACTTCAAAGTTAGAATATTCCTTACCAACAGTTTTCAGATCTATAATTAGACAATTAAAACGTTGGTGAACTTTAGAGAGAGTTTCATTTTTACCAGAAATGAAGCTTTCGTATTGTCTTACCAGGTTGATCTTTCTTGAGTCCTGGACTTCAGACGTTCCTTCATACTGAACACATATTGTGTCCCACATGGCTTTTGATGATTTCAGGTTCATGACGGAATGGTAGACTTCGTCAGGAAGGGCCATGGATAGTATGGATCTGGCTTTTGTATCTATAGCCACTTTCTTCTTATCTTCGTCGGTCCACTGATGGATTTCTTTAGGAATCAGCCTTTCTGGAATAGCAGCTCGTTGCAGTGGCTGGAACTAAAGGATCAATTGTTACAGGGATGTGTGGGCCGTTCTCAACATAGTAAGGTATAGTAGGGTCTACACCTTCTAAGAAGAGTGTCATCCTATTTTTCCACAAGTTGAAGTTATCTCTGGAAAATCTAGGGGGTTTTGCAAGAGAACCATTGTCTATATAATTTGTGTTTGTGTGGGAGGCCATTTTCAGATAATAGCAAGGAAGAGAAATATCTTAGATTAGATCTTGTTTATGAGATTAAACAAATCTGCTCTGATACCACTTGTTGGTCCCGAAGGCCTATACAAGTTTGTAGAAGGGGGGGGGGGGGGGTTGAATACAAACACACAGATTTTACTTTTCTAAATTATTTATTGATAAATCATTAACAATTTACAGCTTGTTGCGGAAACAAGATTAAGGATAAACCTAAATCTAAACAAGTTGGAACACTAAGATTTCTTGCACTAAGAAAGATAAGGAGATTACTAATAAAATCCTATCTTGAGAGAGATTTGAACTTGTCCAGAGTTAGCAAGTTACTTCAAAAGAAGTGAGTTCATCTCTTTATATACTGCATGCATTTAATGCAAGTCAGTATACACTTTACACGTGTCATCAGCTGGTTGGTTGCATGTCATTGACCTTGGTTGACAACCTTAGTAGCCGTAAGGATGAACAGTGTAGTATCAGAGTGGTTGTACGATTTCAGATATTCGGAGGTTCTTTTCTGACATTTCGTACGGTGGCGTGCAAGGGTGGTTAAGACAAAAGTATTTTGTACGGAGGACTTCATGATCAGCTTTCGTTGATTCAGCGATTATCATTTACTATTCAGCAGATGATAAAGTTCAGCGATAGCTGAAGTCTTGTACTTGATACTTCACGTTGAGTGGACAAATCTGAGTCTTCGCTGATCCGCATCAGTTCATTAGGAGACTTGTCGCTGGTTCTTGAGCTTGATCTTCGACTTCAGCGTAGAACCTTTGTTGACGTGAAACTTGTCTTCAGGGATCATAAGTAAACAACTAACTTATCAGCGATCACCATAATGACTGAACAGACTCAGAGCATTAATGGTGAACAGTGTTCGCTGAATGTTTAATTTAAAGAGCGAGAGTTCCTATCAGCGGTACTGTAAGATCTTAGTACTTATCAGCGATAGTGAAACTCTGATACATATTGTTTACTTACAATTTTCACTAAGTATGAGAGAGGGTCATTATCAAATCAATGAGGGTTTGGATCAACAGAGGTTCAACATGAGCTGTAAAAGACGGGTCAACATGAGCTGTAAAAGACGGGTCAACATTTTATACCCTTAGACTTATTTAATTATTTACTTTATACCTTTTAGTTTTCTATATTTCATTTTAGATTTTTATCATATTAACACATATAATCGTATATTGACTAAAATACGTTAAAAAATACATTTTAATTTTAACAAGTTACATCATTATAATCGTCTCGTCGATACCTTCGAAATTAGCCCAATATTGAATAAATTTGGAATAAAAAAAATACCCTAATATATTTATTATTTTTATGTTAAAACACTTGCGAGTGATTTTTTATTTTTTCAAAAATATAAAATAAAATCAATTAACCAATACGTTATAGCGGCCTATATATAGTTAAATAAAAAAATATTCAATATTGGGCTCATTTCGAAGGTATCGACGAGACGATTATAATGATGTAATTTGTTAAAACTAAAACATATTCTTTTAACGCATTTTACTCAATATACGATTATATATGTTAATATGATAAAAATGTAAAATGAAATATAGAAAACTAAAAGATATAAAGTAAATAACTAAATAAGTCCAAGGGTTTAAAATGTAAATTTAAATTTAAAAAATTGAAGTGTGAGATGAGAGGGTATATTTATAATTTCCCTAGAATAATAGTAATAATAATAAAATATAAGAGATAAGAAAATGTATATATATATATATATATATATATATATATATATATCTTATAATAATAATAATAGAATATATATATATTTTAGGGAAATTATTTAAAATACCTCAAGTCAAAGTTAAACTTACCAAAATGTCCAAAATCTCTCCCAGTTTGCAAAAATGCTCCAAATACCTGCGATAGGAGCCCGCGATCGCGGCCAGTGGCATTTTCGTAATTTTATTATCCCGCGATCGCGGCCAGTGGCATTTTAAATGAAATTTTACACTTTCACCCCCTATACTTATTTATAAACTTTACTTTATACCTTTTACTTTCATTATTTTAATTTTACATTTAACACATATAATCGTTTATTAACTAAAACACGTTAAAAAAATACGTTTTAATTTTAACAAGTTACACCATTATAATCGTCTCTTCGATACGTTCGAAATGAGCTCAATCTTGAATTTTTTTGATTTATATATTTTAATATATATCATATATACTACATAAAAATATTTTTAATATTTACAATTCATACATTTATAGTTAATTATTTAATTTATGGTACTCTTATAGTTAATGCGATAGGAGTGTAAAACAAAATTGAGAATACGTTAAAAAAATGAATTTCCACAGATAAAAAATATTTTTTAGGTAGTGTATATGATATATATTAAAATATATAAATAAAAAAAATTCAAGATTTGACTCATTTCGAATGTATCGAAGAGACGATTATAATGGTGTAACTTGTTAAAATTAAAACGTATTTTTTTAATGTATTTTAGTTAATAAACGATTATATGTGTTAAATGTAAAGTTTAAATTATGAAAGTAAAAGGTATAAAGTAAAGTAAGTAAATAAGTATAAGGGGTGAAAGTGTAAATATCAAATCAAAATCACAAATTTTTCAAAAATTAAAATGTTACACTTTCAACCCCTATACTTATTTACTTACTTTACTTTATACCTTTTACTTTCATAATTTAAATTTTATATTTAACACATATAATCGTTTATTAACTAAAATACGTTAAAAAAATACGTTTTAATTTTAACAAGTTACACCATTATAATCGTCCCTTCGATACGTTCGAAATGAGTCCAATTTTGAATTTTTTTTATTTATATATTTTAATATATATCATATACACTACCTAAAAAATATTTTTTATCTGTGGAAATTCATTTTTTTAACGTATTCTCAATTTTGTTTTACACTCCTATCGCATTAACTATAAGAGTACCATAAATTAAATAATTAACTATAAATGTATGAATTGTAAATATTAAAAATATTTTTATGTAGTATATATGATATATATTAAAATATATAAATCAAAAAAATTCAAGATTGAGCTCATTTCGAACGTATCGAAGAGACGATTATAATGGTGTAACTTGTAAAAATTAAAACGTATTTTTTTAACGTGTTTTAGTTAATAAACGATTATATGTGTTAAATGTAAAATTAAAATAATGAAAGTAAAAGGTATAAAGTAAAGTTTATAAATAAGTATAGGGGGTGAAAGTGTAAAATTTCATTTAAAAATCATCAAATACAAACAAATGGTCCACAGCGGGTATTTTAGCGGTTTTCCCGCGATCGAGGGATAATAAAATTACGAAAATGCCACTGGCCGCGATCGCGGGCTCCTATCGCGGGTATTTGGGGCATTTTTGCAAACTGGGAGAGATTTTGGGCATTTTGATAAGTTTGACTTTGACTTAGGATATTTTAATTAATTTCCCTATATTTTATAATGAGTTAATGAGTTAATAATAATAATAGTAATAATAATAATAAAATATATATAATTATTGGATCAATTTTCAATGATTTTGCACCTTGACTTATGGGTTCATATAGCAAACCTTTTTTTGGTATGTATGCATCAATTATCAGTTCATTGTATTTAAAACTGGGTGGGACCCACATCCAAATGTGTAAAATTGCATAGATGGATAACTATCCCTTTCTCCCACTTGAAACCAAAAAAGGAAGCATTTGTAAATTTTGAATATCTAAATCCAGTCATTTATTCAAATTTCAAAGAAAAGGCCGAATTCAATGAACCTCTCCCAAAAGCATAACTTAATTCAATGTAACCAAAAAAGCAACGTTAAAAATATAAAAAAAAAAGAATTATTATACAAAATATATAAACGATTATTAATTGCTATTGGAAAAAACTTTATTAAACACATTATATTTCGGTATATTTATATAATTATAGATTTAGGGACCGTTTACAAAACGTTTGTCCGGGTAAGTGCTTACCAAGTCACATTAGCTTACCGGATTAATATGGCAAGGACCAAGAATCTTACCCGATAAGAGCGGAAGAAAGGACCGAGAGTCTTACCCGGTAAGTGAGTGCGACGACTCTTGCCATGGTTAGCAACGCTTACCCGCTAAATTGTTGCATACTATGTCATTTTGATGGACTAAAATGTTACCCAAGAAGTAAGCGATAGTGTTGAATTTTACCGATAATCACTAACATGAGTAAGTGATTAGGTAAGTGACCTCTTAATGTTTACTGGATTATATTTTGTTGTTAACAAATAAATAAACCGAAATTTAAGAAACTATGAGAAAAGGGAAACATGTCAAAACTCAAAACTACAAAATCGTACATGACTCATCAAGTGTTTATTAGTTTTTATATTACATTCTTGAAAACATTAATCGTTTTAATAATAATTTCTATTACTCAACTTGTCCATTTCCCTTTTTATAGTATAAAATTTGAAAGAGACACAAATATGCAGTTTCATTTCCACGTGCTTTGTATGCAGTTCTTGTTTCCTTTCATTAGACCAACTTTTACCATATGATATTTAACACAATTTTTAAGATATTATATTAATTTTAAAAATTATATTTTATTATAATAAGCTTCATCATAAATAAATTTAAATAACCAAATTATAATTAAATATTATTTACTATAATTCAACATTAATTAATTTATTATTATAAAATAAACTAATTAACTAGTATATTTTATTTTTATTTTATAAAATGTCTTTGATTCAATAAATAAATATTTTACATTTATACATTCAAAATAAAATTAAAAAGTGTTTTTATAGATACAAGTAATTACCAAAAAAATATTTTTTATTAAAAATTTATACCCTACAATTTTTATTCATTGTTACAACAAACAAAAAATATAGTTGTGACATTAAAAAATTACTAAAATATGATTTTTCTTGAGAAAATCATATTCCCAATAACTATGATATGTTTATTTTAGGTTCCCTATGATATTTTGTTATAGCTTTTGTTCTTGTGACATTTAATTTATCATGGTTGTGATTCTTTTCATTAGACCATGAGTACTGCTTCCTATCTTACCCTCTGAACCATGATGCCACTTCAGCACCACATAAGCTTTTCTCTTTCCTACCCTCCTTAGGCCATGAGTAGCGCTCCGTAGAAGCCCTCAAGCCCTCAAGCGCCACATCAGCTTTTCTCCTAACCCTCTCCTCAAGCCCTAAAGACCCGTAGCGCTACCCTCAAGCCCTCTTGCCACCTCATTTTTTTAATTCTTTTATTTATACATTTAGTTATTTAACAACATAAAAATATTTATATACTTTTTAATAAATAAAAATAAGATAAATAATAAAAATAAAAATTCATATCATTCATTAAAAAATTAAAAATTACAAAATACAAAACACTACCAATTATGATATTTTTTAATTTGCTCTTTTCTCGCTACCGTAGCCATCAAAGCGGGGCCCGAAAGGTGATCATGCGGGGTTATAAAAAACTCGAAGTCTTTTTCAAATCGTTTTGCTCGTTCGATTTCTCGTTCGTGTTCCAACTTTTCTCGTTCGAGTTCGAGTTTTTTCATTTTGTACTCCATTGTATCATCAATCTTCTCGTTGAACGTCGTGAACAACTGAGTAATACTTTCGTTCGTATTCGACCCGCTCGTATTACTCGTTGATGTTTTTTTTGCCTTGTTTCTCCCGATGGGTCGTTGAAGTTGCTCGATGAAGTTGTCGTCATCGTCATCATTGGAAGGGTTGGTACGTTTTGAACCCCGCGATGAAGTTGTCGTCATCGTTGGAGCGACTCCCCATTTTGGACATTTTTTGAGGACTTCCCAAGCTTGTTCGTGAGTGAAAGCAAACCCAAGTTGTGCTCGGTACCGTTCGTGTGCCGTTCGTGAAATGTCGGCCTCACTCATTCTGCTCCCTCTATTAGTGAGCAAGTTGTTGTAGATGCCGCCAAAAGAGTTTATTCTTTTATTGAGGTCGTTGAACTTGGTGTTGAGTTGATGAGTTGTTCTATAATTTCCGCGACCCATTAAACTAAAGAACACTTGCCCGACACGGGTCCAAAAACTTTCTACATTTATGTAAATTCAAGTATAAGAATATTAACAATAATAATAATAATATTAATAATAATAATAATAACAATAATAATAATAATAACAATAAAAATATTACCACCGGTTTGTGCGTTACCGATAACGGGGTCCTCCGAAACGTCAACCCACGCCGACACTAACGCGAGTTCCTCCTCTTTACTCCACATCTGTTTGGGGGCTCTATTTTCATATTGTTTGTTTTTTCCTTTTCTCGTTGGTCTCGGGTTTGATGGTTGTGTGTAGATGGATTGTGGTGTGTGCGGGCTAGAATGTTGGGTTTCCGGAACAAGGTCGTCGGCGAGATTGATTGCGGGTGAAGGAATATTGTAGTTGGCCGGAGTAAAACCTTGTTCAATCATACCGGGACGTGTAAGTTGGTAATAAGGAATTTGTTGCGGATATTGTTGGCGAAATTGTTGCGAAAATTGTTGCAGATATTGTTGCGAAAATTGTGGCGGATTTTGTGGCGAAAATTGTTGCGAAAATTGTGGCGGAATTGGTTGCGAAAAGTGCGGATGATAACCTTGTTGTGCAAACGCTTGAAAACAAAGCTCCGGATCTTCTTGCGGTTGCGGTGTATCCGGTCGGTTACGACAGGATGTAGGTGTTTTGTTTGGATTCATGATGAAATTTGAGAGAATTTGAGAGGGTTTAAGAGAGTTTGAGAGAGTTTTGTGTGAAAAATAATATGGGTTTGGATTAATATATATAGTGTGATTAAATTGAATTTTTTTTAAATAGCCGTTGGCAACGGATTTATTTTCAAATTATTAAAAAAAATCACTCGGGTTCAACGGGTTTTGGAACCCGCATGCCAAGCCCGAGCCCTAAGCCCCCCCGTACCCCAACCCGCGCGAGCCCGAGCGAACCCGCGTGAAGCCCGAGCTGGAAGCCCGAGGAGCTACTCATGGCCTTACCCTAAAGTGGAGTACCGCTTCCTATCATACCCTCTGAACCCACTCTTACCCACACCCACCGATTATATTTAAAAAAATAATAATAAAAAATTTTAGGACCGGGTTCCCGAACCCACTCTTACCCGCGGTACCCGTACCGTGTACCCGGGCTACCCGCCCCAACCCGATGTGAACCCGGTCATGGTACCCGATGGCGGTACGCACGACCTTAACAACGTTAAAATAAATCTATTAACCTAGTTAAATAATGAGATATTTTTGTATTTTTGTCTATATTTTGGTCGTTTTATATTAAGAAAATAAAAACAATACTTTTACACACACGCATAGGTATGAGATTATGTGAGAAGTGTCATTTTTTATGAGAAGTGCTATTAAACCGCCGATCACTTTTAATTAAATACCATCCCATGAATTGCGGCTTGAAAGAGAATTAATCTGGTGCATCTCGGGACATCTCATCCTAATGTGCATCCATTTCTCATCCGACGATCGATAACTACTTCTCACTATTCTCACCAAATTTGGCACTTCTCACCGGAACCCAACCCCACACACATATGCATTATAACAACCCACCAAATTTTAAACAGGAAAAACATACGAAATAGAATATCCCAAAATCGTGTCTCACAATTTCTTACAAACATCCAAAATTTGGTTGGCGGAACAACCTACACAACTGAGAAAATAAGCTAACTGAACTATAGTGTTACTAAACTATCAAGCCTCCTTGCTAACGCCCTGCTCACTTGCTAGAGCCTTTCCTCACCTGCTTTCCTGAAAAGGTTTTAATTTGAAAATGCGAGGGTTAGACCATGAGGTCTAGTGAGTCCCTCTTAACAGTTATCAACACATTTAAAATAGTTTATCATTTTCAGAATATATCATTCATAAATTTGTTCATATAAAAACGTTCACGGATAAAGGTCCGCCCCTCGTAAATTGGCACCCTGAAGTCACCCTAAGGTGACAACTAGTCAGTCTCATGCTGCCTTACAGGGTCACACCTCCCTTGGCATAAACGAGACACACCCCCCGGCACGAGCTGGCGGAACACACCCCCCGACTTAGCCAATTTACATCAAAACCAATGTATGCATACATCCCAAATAAACTTTAAACAACTTTCATGCAATTAAAGCAACAAAACATGGCATTTCTCATCATGTACTCGCTTTAGAAAACACATTAAAAGTCACGCGTTTTTGTTAGAAAACTAACCTGGTATGCTTACTTCCTTTCCTACTCTGTTCTGTACTTCAACGATCTACCTGAGTTAAAGGATTAAACATATAAGCTACCTAGCTAAACTGTCCGGATACAACTTACAGGGCACCTCCACTCCCCGGACGTTTCTACTTACCGGACACTACAACTGTCCGAACTCCTTTACATTCCGGACGCCCAAGCATTCCGGATACACTACTTTCCGGGTATCCTTACAATCCGGATAACTCGACTGTCCGGGTAACTCTAGTTACCGGACACTTATACCTACCGGATGCATTCACCCGGTAACCTGCACGCAAGAACACCCCGGGCATGCGTCCGAGAACATTCATCCCTTGAGACTTTCCGGACGACCGTTGCTCGAGTTTTTGGCTTAAAAATCCACCCCACGACTCCCAAAACGAAAGATAAAGCGATAATTAATCACCTAATGATCCATAACCAAATTCCCGCAAGTTTTACTAACAAACACAAACCCAAAAGTGCTTAAATCTCCCATAAGAGTCTTAAATAACTTTTAGCAAGGAAACTCTCAAAATCTCAAAATCATCAGACGAATCTTAATTGGAGTTATGGATTAAGAATTACCTGAGAGATTACTTGCAAGAAACGAAATCCAATCCTAGTCCTTCTTCTGATTCAAGGCTTGATGACTTTCTCCTCAAATATCCAAAACCTTCAAAAGTTCTCTTCTCCTTTCTCTCAATATGACAGCCACCAAACACAACCAAATCAGGGAATTAGAATGTGCCTAGGGTTTTGAGCCCTTTTATACTCCAACCCTTAATTACCGAATAGCCCCTCAACTTCTACTTTTATTCAAAACTCAACACCAAACGCAGAACGTTACGAATAAGGTTTGGGTCGTTACAACACTCCCCCCTCAAAAGAATTCCGTCCCCGGAATTCCATTTTGGAAAAGGTGAGGGTACTTGGACCTCATATCGGATTCTACTTCCCACGTTGCTTCACGTCCCTTGTGATACTTCCACTGAACCTTCACTAAGCGGACTTCCTTGTTCCTCGTTTTTCTCACCTTACTGTCTATGACTTCGATAGGTTCTTCCTCAAACATCAGTTTCTCATCAATGCTGACGTCTTCCAATGGGATAGTCACATCGGTCTCGGCCAAACACTTCTTCAAGTTTGACACATCAAAAGTTGGATGAATCCTCCTCAACTCTTCCGGCAAATCTAGCTTGTAGGCTACCGCGCCCACCCGCTCCATGATAACGAAAGGCCCTACATACCTCGGCCTTAACTTTCCTTTCTTTCCAAACGTACCACTCCTTTCCAAGGCGAGACTTTTAGCATTACCTTGTCTCCCACTTGAAATTCAATAGGCTTCCTTCTTCTATTCGCATACTTCCTCTGCCGATCTTGCGCGATTCTCATCCTTTCGCGGATCACCTCAATCTTATCCGATGTTAGTTGCACAATTTCCGGTCCGGCCAACTGCCTTTCCCCTACTTCATTCCAACACAACGTTGTTCGGCACTTTCGTCCATACAATGCTTCGAACGGAGCGGCTTGGATACTCGCGTGATAACTGTTGTTATACGAGAATTCTATCAAAGGTAAGTGCACCTCCCACGACCCCTTGAAGTCGATAACGCATGCTCGAAGCATATCCTCTAACGTTTGAATGGTCCTCTCACTCTGACCATCCGTTTGAGGATGATAGGTCGTGCTTAATTTCAATTGCGACGCCAACTCCCGTTGTAAACTTCTCCAAAATGCTGACGTGAACCGACTATCGCTGTCGGACACTATAGATCGCGGCACCCCGTGCCTAGACACTATCTCACCAATGTACAATCGGGCTAACTTCTCCAAAGAGTCCGACTCCTTAATAGGTAAGAAATGCGCGGACTTGGTAAGAATATCCACAATCACCCAAATTGCATCATTACCCTTCGGAGTCCTCGGTAACTTTGTGACGAAATCCATAGTGATGTTATCCCACTTCCACACTGGTATAACTGAAGACTGGAGTTCCCCATAAGGTCGCTGGTGTTCTGCCTTAACCTTTAAACATGTCACACACCGCTCCACAAAATGAGCGATATCCTTCTTCATACCCGACCACCAGTAAGACTGTCTCAAGTCTCGGTACATCTTATTTGTTCCCGGGTGTATGGAATACCGCGACTGGTGTGCTTCTTCCAAGAGGCTAGCTCTCAGATTACCCAGTTTAGGAACCCACACTCGGCCTTTTATACACTCCAGGCCACCATCGTTGACTTCGAATAACGAGGCCACTCCAACTACTCTTTCGTTATTTACGTTATCTTCCAACAACGCTTCCTCTTGGAATTTCTTAACTTCTTCAAGAAGATTCGAGGTTGCCTCGACTCTGAAAGCTACGACCTTGGTCTGATCTCCCCGATCCTTTCGACTCAGTGTGTCAGCCACCACATTCGCCTTACCTGGGTGATATAAGATCTCACAGTCATAGTCGTTCAACAGCTCCATCCATCTCCTCTGTCTCATATTTAACTCCTTCTGATCAAACAGGTGCTGCAGGCTTTTGTGATCGGTGTAAATCTGACACTTTACTCCGTATAAGTAATGCCGCCAGATTTTTAGCGCGAACACTACCGCCGCTAACTCCATGTCATGAGTGGGGTAGTTCTTTTCATGATCCTTCAACTGTCGAGAGGCGTATGCAATTACTTTTCCGTTCTGCATCAGCACGCACCCTAGCCCAAGCTTAGAAGCGTCACTATATATCACAAAACCCTCCGATCCGTTAGGCAACGACAAGATCGGAGCACTGTTTAAACTTTCTTTCAGCTTCTCAAACGCTGATTCTTGTGCTTCAGCCCACACGAATTTGACGTTCTTCCTCGTCAACGAGGTCAGCGGTGAATCTATCCGAGAGAAGTCTTGGATAAACTTCCGATAATAACCTGCTAAACTGAGAAAGCTTCTCACCTCCGATGGGGTTCTCGGCGCTTCCCAATCTTTAATGGCTTCAATCTTAGCGGGATCTACCTTGATGCCGTCCGCCGACACTACACGACCCAAAAAACTGAACTTCCCTTAACCAAAACTCGCACTTCGAGAATTTCGCATATAACTTCTCACGTTTAAGCAATTCCAACGCTGCTCGAAGGTGCTTCTCGTGGTCCTCTCGGGTACGAGAATAGATTAAGATATCGTCAATGAAGATGATCACGCACTTATCCAGCAATGAGTTACACACCCGATTCATCAAGTCCATGAACACCGCGGGCGCATTAGTCAACCCGAAGGGCATGACTAAGAACTCATAATGTCAATATCTCGTACGGAAAGCTGTCTTCGGCACATCGTCTTTCTTCACCTTCAGCTGATGATAACCCGGCCTCAAGTCTATCTTTGAGAAATAACTCGCACCTTGTAGCTGGTCGAAGAGGTCATCGATCCTCGGAAGCGGATACTTGTTCTTCACGGTCACCTTATTGAGCTCACGATAATCTATGCACATTCGCATAGATCCGTCCTTCTTTTTAACAAACAGTACCGGCGCTCCCTAGGGCGATGTGCTCGGGCGAATAAAACCCTTGTCGAGCAACTCTTGGAACTGGGTCATCATTTCCTTCATCTCCGCTGGTGCTAACCGGTAGGGCGCGCGCGCAATCGGTGTCGCCCCAGGTACTAGTTCGATTCTGAACTCTACTTGACGATCTGGAGGCAAACTTGTCAAGTCATCCGGAAACACCTCCGGGTACTCACTCACTACCGGGACATCCCCCACACTCTTCTTTTCCTTCTTAGCATCTAGTACGCAAGCTAAATACCCCAGACACCCCTTTCCCAAACACCGCCTAGCTTTCATCAACGAAATCAAGCATAACTTCCTATTTCGTTGGTCTCCGTAAATTACTACCTCTTTCTTATCGGGTAAGGTGATACGAATCAGTTTCTTATTACAAACAATGTTAGCGTCATTTTCCGCTAACCAGTCCATTCCTAGGACTACATCGAACTCTCCCATTCTCATAGGATACAACCGTACTGGAAATAGATTACCATCCACGTCTATGCTACAACTTTCATAAACCTCCTTCACCCAGACTCGACAATCATCCGCTATCTCTACTTCAAACCCAAAGTTTAACCTCTTGGGTTTCACTTGCAATTTTTGAATAAACTTGGGCGACACAAACGAACGGTTGGCCCCCGAATCAAACAATACCTTAGCGAGAATCGAGTCTATAGGAAAAGCACATGTTACCACATCAGGCGTGTTCTCCGCTTCTTCAGCCGACATGTGGAAAGCCCTTGCTCTGGGACGAGTCGGCTCCACATTCTTCTCATTACTTCTTCCTCCGCTACTTCCACCTCCAGCATAACCTTTCTTCAACTGAGGAAAATCCCACTTGACATGACCCGACAGTCCGCACTGATAACAGATCCTCGGGTTACGACAATCTCGAGATAGGTGTCCCATCTTCCCACACTTATAACATCCATCTTTTTCAGTCCAGCATTCTCCTCGGTGCATTTTGTTACACTTTGCACACGGCTTCTCCACTGGCTTATACCCCGCCCTCAGATCGGGTCTGGCTGTAATCGGTCTTTTACCTTCCCGACTCGGCCTGTCCCACTTACGCTTATCTCCGACTCTTTCGGTCATTTGTCTAGACTTTTCCTTCTCAGTAAGCTCCGCGGTATCAACCGCAGCTTGAAAAGTAACCGGACCTTTCACCTGCACCAACTCCCTTATACTGCTCTTCAGCCCATAAATGTACCTCTCTATCCGTCTTTCCTCAGTAGGTACGTACAACTCGGCAAACCGAGCCTTTTCAATAAACATCGACGTGTATTCCTGAACTGACATTGACCCTTGCTCCAAACCCAGAAACTCTTCCTCCAATTTCTTAATTGCTGCTAGAGGGCAAAACTGTGCTTTGAACCTTCTAACAAACGTCCCCCACGACATGCTCTTAGCTACCTCTGACCCCTTTCCTCCAGTTTCAACATCCCACCAAAAGATTGCTTCAGATTTCAACATTGACCTGGCAAACAGTACCTTATCCTCCTCGGCGCACTTACTAGTATCAAACGCTAACTCCATCTCGCGAACCCATTTCACAGCTAGAACATGATTGCGCTCCCCGTTGAACGTCGGAGGTTTGCATGAAGCAAAGGTCTTAAACGAGCACCCCTTCACTGCCTTCGGTTCGGAAACAACAATCGGAGTTGTCACCGAATTGTTCCCTATTTCAGTTCGTGGTGTACATTCGTCCTCAGTCTTCTTCCCAGTACTGCTCTTGGTTCCACCCTCAGACGCAGTCTTATTCTGGTTGTCTAGCACTGCTTGTAGAGTCTTTTGCAGTTTAGTCATCTCTGCCGTGAACTTATCCTCGGTCACGAAAGCCGGTGCGGTTTCAGGTTTACCCCCTTTCTTAGCTTTCACCCTCTTTGCCGGTGCTGAACTTTCTTGTTCGGATATTACTTGCACTTCCGGCTCCTCCACACTCTTAGCCTTACGCCTAGCCGGCGCCTTCTTTTTCTTACTTTTCCCTTTAGAAGTTGCCGCACCCACCTCAGTGACGGCCTTTCTCGGTCTTCCACGGCCCCTACCCCTTCCACGAGTAGCCGCCGCTCTTGGAGGAACCACTGGTCCTTCCTCCCTCAACTCCTCAGATCTAACAGCTCCCATTTGCGGTGAAGCACTCTTAGTCTGTGCTTCCTCCACCAGCGGAATTGACCTACTTCTCAGGGTTCTCGCAGACATTCTGGTAATCACAACAAAAGACTCAATTAATACCACGGACTCAAAAGTACTACCGCAACGGAGTAGTAAGGCGATCCAAGCACGCACATGTACCTGTAAGTTCACAATTACACTGTCCAGGTGTAACTCGAAACTTACCTTACATGACCGTCTTCGGTACCCTGATAGCTCCAAAAACTAAGTTAGTGTCCTTCTAACGCATTCTTGATTCTCAGTTGTGATTTCTACTTCTCCAAAGTTTAAGTCTAGGCCCGTCCGGTCACCTAAATCCCTTAAACTATGGCTCTGATACCAACTATAACAACCCAACAATTTTAAACAGGCAAAACATACGAAATAGAATATCCCAAAATCGCGTCTCACAATTTCTTACAAACATCCAAAATTTGGTTGGCGGAACAACCTACACAACTAAGAAAATAAGCTAACTGAACTATAGTGTTACTAAATGTAACACCCTAAAATCAGGGCTAAATTGAACCTCAAATTTCCACAAGTTTAACTATAGAATCATCCAACTTTCATATATAATTAGAGAATTAACTATGAGGTTTAATACATACAATTCAAATTCTCTAAAACAACCTATTAATCCAATCTTGTACACTAAGAAAAGATTAAACGGGTTGTCTAAGTCATTCATCAAAACATCCTCATATCAGCTAACTTCTCTTCTTAACATCAGCAAGTTGAATACCCAAAAGCACCCGTCCCTCTTTCCTTTACTTTTCCTGAGCTAGTACCTGGTAAGAAAAGTTGATTTGAAACGATTAGGCTTACGCCTAGTGAGAACATCTAATTTTAAATTAAAACATTAACAGCATTGGAATCTTAGATAACCAACGCATATATTCAAACCTGCTTTATCACCATTCTTACCATACTCATACTTGTCTCATAATGACATAACCCTACTCAACCCCACGAGTATAACTACCATTCATAAAGTTGTATCACCATATCCAATAACCTACTACGAATCCTCATGGATTCTAGTTTATCAATCAATTTTACAGACTTACATTCAAACATCATACTTTCTCTTTGAAATGGAATACAGGAATAGCACTTATATATACATTGCCTATTTCAAATCCGTCAAACAACACTTACACTTCATCTAATTCACACTCCCGCGTCTCACTTACCAATAGCAACTCTCTTTGTCCATTAACTCATTCAACCTGAATAGCAATTATACTATGCCTATTCCAACATTCCGTATGAATAACAATTCTACTCTGTCTATTCAATCATACACCTGAATAACAATTCTACTTTGTCTATTCAATCATACACATGAATAACAATTCTACTTTGTCTATTCAATCATACACATGAATAACAATTCTACTTTGTCTATTCTATCATACACATGAATAACAAATCTACTTTGTCTATTCAATCATACACATGAATAACAATTCTACTTTGTCTATTCAATCATACACATGAATAACAATTCTACTTTGTCTATTCAATCATACACATGAATAACAATTCTACTTTGTCTATTCAATCATACACATGAATAACAATTCTACTTTGTCTATTCATCAATCAATGTGAATAGCAATTGTACTTTGCCTATTCAATCATTTCCAAGGATACACGGGAATAGCAATTATACCTCGCCTATTCCACCTTTTCAACAAGAATATCAACTATACTTTGCATATTCTATTATTGTAATATGAATAGTAATTCTACTTTACCTATTCAATCATTTCAACGTGGATAGCAATTCTACTTTAAACAGGAATAGCAATTATACTTTGCCTATCCTACGTTATCCAACACAACTAGTGTTTACAAATCCATTACACCTTATTAACGTATATACATAACAACAAATCATGCCACTCTCGTATCATATCCTCAATTCTAAGAATATCCAATAACCTATCGTGTCCTCCTCCTCAATTGTTTCCCCTTCGGCAACTTGACACGGGGGTTCCGCTACCCGGTTGCGGATACACACAACTTTTCCGGATACACACAACTTTTCCGGATATTTCACTAATCTGGATGACATCCGGAAACCAAGGTAATCCGGATACCATCCGGTAACTCGATTTATCCGGAAACTATAAGAAACTTAAGAATTACCGGATACTTTGCCTTGTCCGGAGACATTCATCACCAGGGTTTTCGGATACGACGTTTCATCCGGAAACCTTCGAACTGCAGCCTAAAATCCAATCTAATTCGATGTCTGTTTGATTCAGCTCATTCCAGACCATCCCATACAGTTCATAACCAGTTTATACATGTGTCTTAACATTTAATTTGACAGAAAGCATGTATTTAATCAAAAGTGAATGAACTCACCTTAATGAAGAAAACCCACTTCTATTCACAAACAACTCCAAATCAGAACAGTACCTAGATGAAATTAGTTTATTTTATAGACATCATCTTGCTACTGGAAATCAAACTTACAAAACCCTTTGATCTCTTACCAATATTTCAGCTTGATTCTTCTTCTTTTTCTCTTCCTTTTTCTCTCCTTTCTTTCTTCCTTCTCTCTATCTTTCTTTCTGCCCTTTCTGCCGACTCCCACACTGAATTGAGATAATATCTCAATTTAGTTTTGCCTCTTTTCTTAATTAACCCTCAACTTTCCAAAATAGCCAATTAAACCCACTAGTTCCAAACTTCCAAAAATAGCAATTAAACCTTAATCACTTTAATTATAGCACCAATGAATTATATAATTACAAAATAATCCAAGGCTTAAATCACCATACAATTAGACCCCTATTCATATTACGTAATATAATGGAAAATACGAGATGTTACACTAAACTATCAAGCCTCCTTGCTAACGCACTGCTCACTTGCCAGAGCCTTTCCTCACCTGCTTTCCTGAAAAGGTTTTAATTTGAAAATGCGAGGGTTAGACCATGAGGTCTAGTGAGTCCCTCTTAACAGTTATCAAAGCATTTAAAATAGTTTATCATTTTCAGAATATATCATTCATAAATCTGTTCATATAAAAACGTTCACGGATAAAGGTCTGCCCCTCGTAAATTGGCACCCTGAAGTCACCCTAAGGTGACAACGAGTCAGTCTCATGCTGCCTTACAGGGTCACACCTCCCTTGGCATAAACGGGACACACCCCCCGACACGAGCTGGCGGAACACACCCCCCGACTTAGCCAATTTACATCAAAAACATTGTATGCATACATCCCAAATAAACTTTAAACAACTTTCATGCAATTAAAGCAACAAAACATGGCATTTCTCATCATGTACTCGCTTTAGAAAACACATTAAAAGTCACGCGTTTTAGTTAGAAAACTCACCTGGTATGCTTACTTCCTTTCCTACTATGTTCTGTACTTCCAACGATCTACCTGAGTTAAAAGATTAAACATATAAGCTACCTAGCCAAACTGTCCGGATACAACTTACTGGGCACCTCCACTCCCCGGACGTTTCTACTTACCAGACACTACAACTGTCCGAATTTCTTTACATTCCGGACGCCCAAGCATTCCGGATACACTACTTTCCGGGTATCCTTACAATCTGGATAACTCGACTGTCCAGGTAACTCTAGTTACCGGACACTTATACCTACCGGATGCATTCACCCGGTAACCTGCACGCAAGAACACCCCGGGCACGCGTCCGGGAACATTCGTCCCTTGAGACTTTCCGGACGACCGCTGCTCGAGTTTTTGGCTTAAAAATCCACCCCACGACTCCCAAAACGAAAGATAAAGCGATAATTAATCACCTAATGATCCATAACCAAATTCCCACAAGTTTTACTAACAAACACAAACCCAAAAGTGCTTAAATCTCCCATAAGAGTCTTAAACAACTTTTAGCAAGGAAACTCTCAAAATCTCAAAATCATGAGACGAATCTTAATTGGAGTTATGGATTAAGAATTACCTGAGAGATTACTTGCAAGAAACGAAATCCAATCCTAGTCCTTCTTCTGATTCAAGGCTTGATGACTTTCTCCTCAAATATCCAAAACCTTCAAAAGTTCTCTTCTCCTTTCTCTCAATATGACAGCCACCAAACACAACCAAATCAGGGAATTAGAATGTGCCTAGGGTTTTGAGCCCTTTTATACTCCAACCCTTAATTACCGAATAGCCCCTCAACTTCTACTTTTATTCAAAACTCAACACCAAACGCAGAACGTTACGAATAAGGTTTGGGTCGTTACATGCATATATATATATATATATATATATATAAGTTAATAATATCAAAATATAATTTCATATTGTATCAAAGTTAAGGGTGTGTTTTATAAATACCTTGTAGGTATAAATACTTTTCCTTTGTAAGCATGTGACACTCTTAACACTTTCCATAACTGTAAGCATTTTTCTTGTAAGATTCTCTCATTGTACTCATCTCTCATCAATATAGAGATTGAATATTGTGATCTCAGTTGTGTTCTTTATCGTTTATCTTAATTGTTACTTGTATCTAGGATCTCAATTGGTATCAGAGCTACGAATTCAGACTGAGATTTCCAGAATTTCGAAGTTTTCTTGAAGTTTCTTGAAGTCGACTAGGATTTTCGTTTTCTGTGAATTTGGACATTTTGGACTTAAATTTGGGCTAGAGTTGTTCGTTTTGATTAGCTGAATCGATCTGTATAGTTTAATTCCGCTAACTACACTGATTGATTGTGATTTGTGGATTCTTGGGACTTTTGTTCGAACATTAAAAACTTACTGTTTGGGTATTAAAGACCTAGTTCTAGTGAATTTTAGGTGAAGTGATCTGATTTAAAAGTGCTCAGACTAGCCTCACGAGCAACCCTGTAAAATTTGAATTCAATTGGACCATTTTTGGGACATAGACGAATTTTTGGGTTGAAGTTCATCTTTATCGCCCAAGACTATATTCATCTTTGTCGCCTAAAGAGTTGTTCATATTTGTCGCCTAAAGAGTTGTTCATCTTTGTCGCCTAAGTCTAAGGCGATAAAACTTGGTTGTCGCCCAACACTACCAGTGAAATGTACTTTGTCGCCCAAGTCTCAGGCGATAAAGTCAGGATATCGAGTATCAGTCGATAAAAGGTGTTTGTTGCCCAGGCGACAAAAGAGTGTTATCGACTAAGTTACAAGTGATAACATTTTTGTCGACCAAGCAGTGAGCGACAAGTTTGACCAGCGTTGACTTTTATAACCTCATTTTTAGAGTTATTTGATTAACTTATTTCTTACCTTTTTCTATGATTTTATCTCATTTTTATACCCACTTTGCTTCTATCCCATTCATTCCGTCTATAATGTGATAAAGAGATGATGAAGTATCAAAAGTTTATGTTTTTTGGAAAAACAGTGCACTGTTGGACTGTAGGCAGGAGGCATCTCACTGTGAGCACAGGAAAACCATTTCTAGACATTATTGGACGCTGCATTTATCTGGATAATAGGAGCAGTAATTGAAGATATAGGTGTGCTTGACAAGATATGATGAATCCCTGAAAATCCTCTTAAGCATAGGAGAAAAAGGTGTTTGGTCTTTGCCCAAAAGAATGTTGTGGAATTATCCATTGGGTTCTTCCACTTTTGAGACTATATAAAAAGGCATGGAGCAAGCTTTCAAGAATGAAATTCAGTACCACAACTCCAGTAGTTTAGTTCATCTTCAAGTTTGTTGTTGAAGATTTGTAGCTTTTAATTTCTTGCTTTAATTGTACTTTTGTATTTTATTTCCATCCACGGTGTCCCACTGCGGGCACTACTTTAATTTATGCAAGTAGTTTTTATGTATCAATTTCTTCTTGTTATGTCCTTCTTTTCAATTATCAGCTAAGCACCCCATTTGGTGTGGGTGTGAGTAAACTTGAGACTAGTAGGCAACACTTGGGTGTGGCCATCGTTACTAACTCTTGAGCTTGGTCACTTGAGAAGATAAAAGATCCAAAAAACGATGTTCCAAAACCAGCTGATCCTGTTATAGATGTTCCAGTCATACCTGATCTACCTGAAGAGAAGATAAAAGATCCGGTATCCAAAGCAGAAATGAGGGTATTTCAGATGTTAATTGACAGAGAATCCTTGATCGAAAGACGATGGCATAGAATAAGGATTATCACTCCAATTCAAGAGGATATTAGAAATGATTTGTTCGTGAGCAAAGTTCAACCGATCGACAAGATAAAACTGTACACCATTGAAAAGCTACCACCTTTACATCAGATTGAATATCTTCACTTGATGAAGAACAAAGACCGTGAGCTGAAGTTTGTAAGAACGGATAAGGAGATTGTGAAGATTACAAAGATCGAATCTGAAAGAATACTGAACGTATGGTATCCGAGGTTCACAGTCTACCGTACAGATGGTAAAGAATGGTCATTCAGCGAAGCAGATTTTAAGTCTTTGAACTGTGAAGACTTTTTCAGACTATACGACATTCTTGCCAGACTTTCGAACAAGAACAAAACATGGTATGAGGCTTATCAAGCAGTGAAGAGGTTTATGAAGAATCTGATAAAACTTGCTTACTTGACTGACTTTCAAATGGCTTTAGAAGGAGGTCAGATCAGAGTAAACGTTTTGAGACCCAATAGAAGATTGCCTGATGCTCAAGGCATTCCAGTTTACACAATGTTGGAGAAACCATAATTTGGAGTTATCTACTTCAACGGGCAGAAAAAGAAGTTTATGAGGTTGATTGAAATCAACAAGTATTGTGATGGTACGCTCAGGGTGTTAAAGATTCGGTTGACAGAAAAGATCAGATTGGATGAACAAAAGATAGTGCCTCTAAAAGATAAGGAGAAGATGCTGATCAATAGAGCTCTGAAAGCTATTGAAGATAGACTGGAATACAGGAACGCGCTTAGAAGATTTGAGATCATCTTTGGAATAAGGAAGAAGTATATTCCTCCTGAGCAATTTGTCTAATTTTGTATTCTTCTTACTTGGATACAAAGGGGGAGATTATTAGTGCTTAAAATGTAAATTGTATCTAAGTAGAAGGGCTTACTTTGTAATATCTAGCCTAGGTATAAATAGCCTAGTTAGAGTTACTTTTCATAACAACTACTTCAAGACACTTGTATTTTTCTCTCTATACCTTGTAACTATACTTTGATGATTAATGAAAGATGACCAGTGATTCTTGATCATTCTATTGTTTACTTCCCACTAATATTCAGAATCTCTCCGTTTACTTTCTGAAAATCTTGTTGTTTTTGGCTGATTTTTGTGTTAATGGAGCATCAAAGAAACACATATATGAATCAATCGCCACCGCCGCCGCTCAACGAATTTCCGTACCAGACGTTATTTTCGGCAGTTTTGAATCAGATGTGTAACACCCCAAAATTCCATTATATTATTTTAATATTAATGGGGTCGAGTTGTAATTTAGTCTAAGTTGGGGACTATTGGTAAAAATAAACTCCAGGGTTGATTTTGCATTTTGACCAAAGTTTAATGTTTTGGATGAAAATTAGAACTAGAGGGGCTGTTTGGTCATTTGTGGAAAGTTGAGATTACCTTAAGTAAGGGTAAGCAAACTCATTTGAGAAAAGATCTCAGAAAAGTTTTGGAGTCGGTTTAGAATAAGTACAGAGAGAAAGAAGAAAAGAAAAGAGAAAGAGACGTGGAGCTGTGATTTCTTGTGGTAAGGATTTGAATCTCCTTCTTTGATTTCTTAACCTGTTAGTAATTTCAAGTTGAATCACTCTCCAGAAGATTGATTGAGTCGGAAAGAAGAAAGAATTTTGGATTGACGGGTTCATCTACTTGAGGTGAGTTCATCTTTTCATATCAAACATTAGCAATTGCATTGGAATTAGAAATGGTATATAAATTGTCTGTATGAATTGGTAAGTTTGTTTGGGAATAACATAGATTATAGATTGTTTTTAAGGTAAACTTATTTGGCAAAATTTGACGTAAATCGAATGCATATATCGAAGTCCCGGAAACAAGGAATTCCGGAACTGGGTCTTTGGATCCGGTGTTTGGAGTGGTTCTGGAATTTGGGAAATTGAGATCCGGTACGCGAATGGTTTGGGTTCCGGTAATATAAACTTCCGGAATTGGGCTTGTGTGAGTAAGGATCCGAAAATATCTAATTCCGGAAGATGGGCCATGGTTGATTTCCGGTATTTGGGCCCGAAATAGGAGAAGTCCCGGAATGGGCTTTTGTATGGGATCCGGAATCAATTCCGGAATATGGGCTTCGGATCCGGAATAGGTGGGTTCCGGTATTGGACATCGGATCCGGAATTGGCTAATTCCGGAACTTGGGTAGATCCGGAAGTGGGAATCAATTCCGGTGTTGGTTTGAAATCCGGAACGGGCCGGAGTTCCGATGTTGGGCTTGAGACCCGGATTGGGCCTTGAGTTATTTGGGATCCGGTATTTTAATTAACTTCCGGAATAGATTATGGGCCAAATCCGATATGGTTTAAATTCAGGGAAATGGGCTTTTGGACCCAGTATTAATCGGATTTCGGGAGATTAAATTTGATTTATATAAATTAATCTCAGAAATTGGTTTAGGATTCAATATGAATTTGATTTATAAATCAAATAATGGTTAAGGATTTAATCTTAATTTAAAATCCGATTTCGAATTGGTCCCGAATGAATTTCGAAATACTTTCTATTATAGTATTTGGAAGGGAATTAATTGAGAATAAATAAACGATAGAGTGTTAATATTCTTAAGTTAAGAATATGTACGAAATATAACGTGATATGTTGTTATACATATACGTTGGTAAGTGTAATGGATCAATAGGCACTAGTAGTACGTGATCATGTGGAATAGACCAGGCTCTTAATGGTAATTCCCGTTGATTTGATAAATGTGGAATAGACCGGGTACTGAATGGTAATTCCCATTTTGTTTTGTGATTGGATGAACGTGAATAGGCGAGGCACTAATCGTAGTTCCCGTTGACCTGAAATGTGGAATAAGCGGGGTACTAAACGTAATTCCCATTTCGTAAAGGTGTTATGAAACATGGAATAGACCGGACTCGTAATGGTAAGTCCCGTTGACCTATAATGTGGATTGTTAATCCCATTTCGAAAGGTGATAACCTATAATGTGGATTGTTAATCCCATTTTGAGAGGTGATTATTAACGTGGATTATTCCCGTTGACCTATAATGTGGATTGTTAATCCCATTTCGAGAGGTGATAACCTATAATGTGGATTATTGATCCCATTTCGAGAGGTGATAAGAAATGATTGAATATGCAAAGTAGAATTTCTATTCATGTTGAATGATTGAATAGGCAAAGTAGAATTTCTATTCATGTTGAATGATTGAATAGGCAAAGTAGAATTGCTATTCATGTTGAATGATTGAATAGGCAAAGTAGAATTGCTATTCATGTTGAATGATGGAATAGGCAAAGTAGAATTGCTATTCATATTGACTATAGTGAATAGGCAAAATATAGTTGCTATTCGTAATTGAGATGTGGAAACGTGAATTAGATAAAGTGTAAGTGTTGTTTTCACTTGCTTTCGGTGGATTAGAGATAGGCAATATATAAGAGCTATTTCTGCTTCCATTCCAAGAAAAGGTATGGCGATTGAATGTGAGTTCTTAGGCTTGATCGATAAACTAGAATCTTTGATGATTCGTAGTAGACTCGCGAATATGATGATATGACTTTCTGAATTTTAGTCATATTCATGGGATCGGGTATGTTCCCGTCATTGTGATACGAATACGAGTACGTTAAGAATGGTGACAAAATAGGTTTGTTTATATGCTTTGAATATCTGAGTTTCAAGGTTGTTAATGTTTTAATTTGAATTGAATGTTCTCACTAGGTGTAAGCCTAATCGCTCAAATTCTATTTTCTTACCAGGTACAAGTTCAAGGAAGTAATGGGATGTGGAATGAGTGCTTTTGATATTCAACCTTTGATGATAAGCGGAGAACTTAGACGATACGAGGAGGCTTTTGATGAATTGCTTAAATAACCAAGTTAATCTAATTATAGTTGACATGATTAGATTAATAGGTTATTTAGAGAGTTCGATTTGTGTAAATAAGAACCCTCATAGTAATTCTCTGCTGATATATAAAAGTTTGGTTGATATTCGGATGTACTTTGTTATATTTTAAGGTTCAAAATGGCCCTGATTTTTAGGGTGTTACAAGATGCCTCTTAATCATCCAGCACCGATTGGCGTTGATCAGAGCTTGTCTCTTGCTATGTTCAACCTCAATCTCACACACAACACCCACATGGACCGATTGTCGTTCTTGTCGCCGTCTATCGACAACGAATACGGTGGCGTTTGCTCTCCGATCGGCGGTGAGGGTTTTATTAGCCCTTTTCGTAGTAACACCGATTCAGTTAGCTTAGAGGAAAGTTTAAGGATTTCAAACGCCGATTTTCAACGGAATTATTTCGGTGTGGGTCATAACCGTTGTTCATTAACCCTTGATAATAATCATAATATTCGCCATTGTAACAATTACAGTTGTGATTGGATGCAAGATAAATTGCAAAATCAACAGTTTTGTGTCTATTGCCTTTGAAAGAATTAAGGGGAATGATTTATTTTCTGGACAAAGATCAAAATGGGTGTAGAATACTACAATTTGAGTTCGAAAACCCGACAAAAGATGAAATTGAGCTTGTTTTATCTGAGGTTGGGGTCAATTGCTGATTTGATGAAGGATCAGTTTGGAAATTATTTAATTCAGAAGCTTGTTTCTGTACGCAATGATGATCAGAAGGCGATGATTCTTCGAGAGTTGACTGAGTCATCAATTGAGATCATTCTTGTTTTTGTGAGCCCATATGGGTATGTTTGGTTTCTTGAAACTGGTTTAGTTTTTATATGTTGTGGATTATATAATAATGTTTGTGTTGTTTTTGGTTGTATAGGACAAGGGCAATTCAAAAATTGTTGGAAAATTTGAAAGACCCAAATCAGATTATGATGGTAATCAGGGCTTTACACCTTGGGGCTGCGAAATTGGCCAATGATCCGAATGGTCATCGAAGAATCATTACTATGGATTTGGCAATTGAAAAATTGTTTCTTTTTTAGAAAACCCATTTGCTTCAATTATAATATTCCTTTTGACTGTGTGTTTTTTGGAGTTGCAAGTAGTGGGTTGTGTGGGGAAGAAGGAGGAGGAGATAGAGAGAGAGGGAGGGAGGGAGGGAGGAGGGGTTGTGTGGGGAAGATGAAGGAGGAGAGAGGGGGAGGGAGGAAGAGGATTGGATGGATGACAAGTGTCATAAAAGTTTTAATAAGTATAATAAAGGAAATGACCAATCTACCCATGAGGTAACGCTTTTATTTAACGACCGTTAGTCAGAGGAACCAAATCCAGTCAAAAATGCAAACAGTAGTGGCTAATTTGTAATAAACGAATTCTAGAGACGATTTTCGTTATTTTTTTGCAAACCAAATATACCAAAATTGAGGTTTACTCATATATTTTATTATCAACAAATTATGAAAGGGAAACGTGTCAAAACTCAAAACCACAAAATCACTCATGATTTTATATTAATTTAAAGAAACTTATATTCCTTTATTTAAAGAGATTAAGTTAACATTTTAGTAATTTTCATTTTTTTCATATAAAACTTGAAAGTGGGGTGGCTAAGAGACACATGATTGCGTTTTTTATTTCCACGTGATTTTTATGCAATATTTTTGTTCCTCTCTTGTACTCCACCAAGATTCCTACCTATCTATCTATATATAAGTGTGGGGTGCCTATCAATTGAAAGGTCAAAAATGCCCTTATTCGGTCCGTGTGGTCGTGTTTGAAACTGAATACTAAAATTAATATTTTTTTTTAAACCCGGAAAGCATTGGGTTTTGTGAACGGGTATGTATTTCCATTGCTTTTCGAAGAAGGGCTCAGAGCTTGCATTCGATGTCGTTAATTTAATTTCTTTACCACCGGTAGCAATAAATTCTAAAATAGCCGCCTAAAATAAAAATCCAGTTAAAAAATTTATTTTATTTAACAACCTCTATGCCTTCTTTGGTTATTAATCACATGAAAAATTAACATAATCTAAATGTTTAATATCTGATCCCTTGTAATTTACAAGATTATGTATTGCATTATTATATAATAATTTAAATATATTGCAACAATAAAAGGCTACAAATCTTGAAAGGGTAAAAGTGTAACTACACATAAAGGTGAAGGAAGACAAAGTAAGGTAGTGGGAAATAAATTAAGGTCAAGATGGTCAATATATCTGTCAAAAGTTATATGGGCATTTATGTAATTTCCTCCAAAAACATGGACATGTGTAAAGACAGTCTCTCTATAATATATATACGAGATTACTAAAGCAGTAGTAATCACAACCTCAGTCATCCATTCCATTTCACCACCGTACGCCGCCGCGAATATATAATAGTTTACTGAGATGGCCGAAGTTAGAAGATCAAGTGTGATGAAGAACAGGAGTGTCATCCGATCTGTTAACGGTCGTCCGATTCCGGTGAGAGGTCAAGTGAAGGTAGCAATCGTGTTAGGATTAGCTCAGTCTCTCGCATCCTTCTTCTCCTTCAATGGCCGCTCCTAATCATCTTCAGATCTCGATCCGCATCAAACAGCTCCTCATGGTTTTTACTTTTCAGAGAGAGGATCAGGATGGAGAGATCGATTTCAATTCAACTAGCTCGTAATTAACATCTGTATGTATATATATATATATATATATAATATCTGGTTCAATTCGATGGATTAGATCTTTTAGTAAATATGATATTGATGATGATGATCATTTGATTTGATGTTTCCGTCACTCTCTACTCTCCGATTTTGAAGTATTTCTATCGGTACAAATTGAATGATGGAACCGATAGGTCGAACTCATGTCTTGGGCTATCTTTAATAAGAACACCAAATCTTACAACAAATATCAAACGAAAGACTTTTGCATTCAATTTTTTTCCGTGAGAAATTTGTCACTAAAATGATTACACAAGTTGGTGGGTGAATTTCTGGTGGGTAGTACAAATCAGTGACAGATTGCCCAGGATTTCTCTTGGTGATCCATGGGTATTTTCTAAAAAAACCTCGGATTTTACTGAACCATTTATATTTTTTGTCCGGGGATTCTCTGGATGATCCATAGGTATTTTCTCGAAAAACATCGGGTTGTACCGAACCATTTATATTTTCTAGATGATCATGGGTAATCAACAACAGAAATTTCTTAGGATGAATTTTATGAGTAAAAGTGTTGTAGTGACTCAATAGAAACATAAATGACTAAAATGACTAAATTCTTACATTTTGGTTTAATGTCTGGTGTTATCCACTAGAGTGAATTTATGTTTACACAACTTTATTTTTTTCACTTCACATATTCGCATAATATTTAATAGAATTTATAAGTATTTTCTTACGTTTTTATTTTATTTTTTTGGATAAGTAATTCCAAAACTTTCTACATACGATTTGGCATCTAGGAAATTGAAGTACTTAATTGTTACATTCCACCCGAAAATTCTTTCAAAACCCGACTCATTCCTTATCAAGAAGAGAATGGGAAAGTTTGGAGAAACATTAACAAGATTAGAGGAGTCAATTAAAAATCAAGAGTCTATATTCTAAAAAAGGCATACATTTTTAAGATTGTGTTTGGCAAACTAACTGATAAGTTAGCTGATGATTAAGATAGTTGATTACTATTTTTGGATCAATATATGTGATTATGTTTAATAACTTCTTCGTTGTGCGGTATATAAACAGGAAATGGCCCGAATTACTCTCACAACACGCAAACGTAGAATTATGCGACTGTTTTTGGAAGAAGCTATGAGTGCTATTGTTTGGTTTTTCATTACAGTTTGTTGTTTAGTAGCCAAAAATAGAAGGGATAGACCACATATTCAATATTCATTGTCAAGTATGCATCGATCTGCAATTTTGCATAGGTATGCATATGATAGTGACACCATGTGCATATCACAACTTAGGATGGATAGAAGGTGTTTCAAAAAATTATATGATATGCTTGAAAGATTAGGAGGATTACGAGCAACTAGAAATATGTGCATGTAAGGAATTTATGGTTGTATGCACATGTGCATCTAAGTACGTATTTCTTTTGCAAATATAGGTACACAAAAACGCTGCGAAATGGAGAAACAAACCATTTCCACATTATGAAGACATGTGTTACATTTTCGGAAAGGATCGTGTCATGGCAATCAAGCGAGAGACTATGATGGGTTAGATGAAAATGTTGCCATGGAAGATAGCCGGATGCCAAGTCAAGAACAACAACATGATGAAAACATGGAGTATCCGCTAGAAGATAGTCAAATGCCAAGTCAAGAGTGTACATCTCAAGGTAGTAGGAAGCGCAAGAGTCGAGGTGATCCTTATGTTGATGCAATAAAGAATGTTGCTGTCATACTTGGAGATAGACTTGAAAAAGCATCGGACAATTTGGTGAAAGTTGAGATGGAGATACATCAAAAGAAGTCCATGGTTGGTTCTGAACTTGCCAAAATGAATCTTACTTCAATGGAAAGGTTTACGGCACTGAGGAAAATAACACGTGATCCTGAAGCTGTGTTAAGTTTTTGGGACTATGATGGAGAAGCTCGAGAAGAGTTTGTGAGGTATATGTTGCAAGAATGACCACTTGATTATTAATGGTTTTTGCATATGTTGGAACATGAACTAGACCTGCTTTTATGTTTTGGTGGCATGTAATTATTTTGGAACATGTATTTGAACTATGATCGATTAGTGACGATGGCGTGTAAGTACTTTTGGAACAATTTCAAAATCGATGAAGTAACGTTATTTGGTTTATTATTGTGTTTGGGTTATGTATGTTATATGTTTTACACATTCAAGTATCTAATAATAATTTTATTAAAGCATTTTTAGTTAAACAAATAAAGTATATAATGACTATTTTATTAAAACGTTTTTTTGAAAAAAAACAATTAAAATTATCAAAAGGGTATTTTGGTCATTTACCAAAGTTTCATTCCAATTCTAAAGCTACATTATGTGAACCAAACAGACAGATTCCAATTCCTTTAACAGATTCCATTTCATCCAAAAACATTCTGCGAACCAAACGTCCCCTTAGTTATAATCTTATGTCCTAAAGGAATTAGATTAATAGTTTGTCATCTATTTAACCGTTTGATTTCAAACTTGTAATTAATAGGTGTATTTTATTTTCCCTTTTTGGGATGGCTCGTATCTTGATATTTATATACCACATTTTCGTTTTATGGAAATTTATGTTTGTTCCAATTTTTAGGTGTTGCAGATAGGCCACACGGATGAAAGGCGTATATCTATTGAAGTTCAAGTTGGGGATGGCATGAGGCTGAAGATATCTCCATGGAACTATGGGGTGTATTTCAAAAACATTGGCCTATGATTTATTGGGCTATTTGCAATTATCAGATGAGTTGAGGAGGTGGCATACAAGTTGAATTTTCCTAACAACTTGCAGGGTATTCATAGGAAGTACCTAGCAGAAGTCGATATGGCAATGTATTTGCAAGAAGTGCAGATTGATGAGAAATTGAGTTTTGTTGAGGAATTGGAGACGATTATTGACAGTAAAGTCAAGAAACTGTGAAACAAAGAACTTGTCTCGTAAATGTGCAATGGCAATTTCATAGAGATTAAGAAGAAAATTGAGGAGTGAAGTCAGATATGAGATCCAAGCTTTCGCCTCTGTTTGTTGATGGAATTCCGAGGACGAAATTCATTTATGGGGTAAGTGTTGTAATAATAACCATTACCTGATTAATTGTTAATTTACAGAAGCTTAGGGGTGGGGATGTAAACTCTTTTATTTCCATGGACCAACTGGTGTATAAGGCCGTGCGTACCACCTCGGGTACCACGGCGGGTTCACCATCGGTTTGGCATCGGGTAGGGCGGGTTGACGGTACGGGGGGTCGCGAGTTTACATTGGGTTGGGGGTAGCGGGTAAGAGTGGGTTCGGGAACCCGGCTTAACCCGCCGTAAATTTATTTTATTTTATTTTTTTTAGGGTAAGGAGGGTAGGAAAGTATTAAGCTGATGTGGCATCAGGGTTCAGTGGGTTCGATAGGAAGCGGTACTCCATTTTAGGGTAAGGAGGGTAGGAAAGAGAAAAGCTGATGTGGCGCTGAGGTGGCATCAGGGTTCAGTGGGTTCGATAGGAAGCGGTACTCATGGTCTAAGAGGCTAAAAAGGGGGTAAATCCTCTTTCTTTCCACATTGTGATTGACGGACTTGGGAGAAATAGAGAGAAAAATGGGGTTTCGAAGAGAAGGTATTTTCCCTAGAAACTTGGAGAAGAAATGAAGATTTCTGAGTAAGAATGAGCACCATATCTAAGATAACTTCCTTATCTCAAGCTTAACACCTCCATTAATGGAGAATTGGATTCTAGATGAGGTTTTCTCTCTTCTTTGAAGTAGTTGATTAAAATCACGGTGGCTTTTTGATTTCGATTGATTTTGATGGTTTTCAATGTTTATTTTGAGAAGAACTCACCATTGTTAGTGGTATCATCAATGATTTAAGAGGTTCAAGTTTTATAGGTAAAATCATGATTTGCAGAAAGAATTAGATGGATTTATCTTTTGAACTTAGATTAATGTTACAGTGATTTTTAACATTGATTCCCTCTATTTTAACTCATAAAATCGATTTGGGAAAGATTGGACAAATGTGGCTATGGTGATTTTTGCTAAAAATCTCGTACAACACAAATCTGGAAGGAATGTGTCTTCCATGCGACTTGGTGTTGGTCCCGAAATGGTTCTACAAAGGTGAAAGTTTGTAGAATGGGGATTGAATACAAACACAAATTTTTACTTTTCTAAATTGTTTATTGATAAATCAAATTACAATTTACAGTTTGTTGCGGAATAAGATTAAGTAGAACCTAATCTAAACAAACTTGAGAATAACAAAGAGTTCTTGCACTAAGAAACTAGAGAGAAAAGATATGTAGAAAAACAACGATTTCTACGTGCACAAAGTAGATCAGAGGAGTCCTTTAAAATGAAGGGGTATTGCTTCTATTTATACCCCATGCATTAAATGCATGGCAGGAGCACTTTACACGTGTCAGCATCTCATTGGGCGCATGCTTCTGACTTTTATCAAGACATGCTTTGGGTCGCATGGTGAACATTGTAGGTGGCAGAGTGGTTGTACGATTATGAACAAAAGTAAACTTCCTTCTGTACCTTCGTACTTTTGTGCAATAGAATAAGACAAACAATTCTTGAAGCACAAGCTTCATGAAGATCTTCCATCAGTGAGGCCTGATGTATGTCAGCTATCGCTGAATCTTTGTCCTTGAATTATCGCGCGTGTAGACTTGTCTTGGTTTCACTGATGTCCGCATCAGATCATGAGTAGACTTGTCCTTGTTCATCAGCTTTGTCTTCGATGTCAACGATGAATTCTTTTGTCGCGAAACTTGTCTTCGGGGATTACATTAAGCACTTTTACATTAGAAACCATCAACGATAATGAGCAGACGTGGTATGTTATTGATGATGGCGAAACACTAATACATACAAATGTTACATGCAATTTTCACTAAGTATTCTAAGGGTCGTCGTCAAATCACTGAGAGAGTTTAGATCAACAATCTCCCCCTATTTGATGATGACAAACAAACATAAGAAAGTTGCTAAGTGTTTCAAACATAAGGATAAAAAGGACTCATAACATACATGTCCCATTTACTGTTTTAAGGGATCTTTTCTAGTACCGATGGAGTAAAGTACTTTCACTGAAAATATTCATTAAATCATAATCAGATTACAAAGGGAAGTTGAAAGTTTAAGGTACAAGTGAAAAACTATACAAGTACTAAAAGATCACAACTGATAAATTACAAGAAGATTACAAAAAGGGAATCTATCAGCTAGAGATGTTCATCCTTGATCAGGTCTTCGTCATACGAGTCTTCTTTAGTGATCATCCAGTCAGGCACTTCTTCACCCTTTTGTTTTCTGATCTTGGCTTCTCTGTGAATATGGGCCTTGATGAAGATACCTGGTATTGACATATTACACTAGTAGATAAGATCTCTGAGTTGATTGGTTGGGCAGATGGGAATCTCTGAGTCTCGTTGAAAGCGTTGGATGCCATCCCAATCGTAGAAGATGATTCCATAAGGTTCCCTAACACTTGACCGGGTTTGAAAGGTCCTCCTGGTGGCAGTGATCACAGAAGAAGGCTCCTATGACGAAGACCTGATAAAGGATGAACCCCTCTAGCTGATAGATTCTCTTGTATTCTTCTTGTAGTTTCTCAGTTTATAAGTTTTAGTACTTGTTTTGTATTCACTTGTACTTGTAACTTTCTAATTCCCTTTTGTAAATTTATTACGAATTAATGTAAGTGTTCAGTGAAGTACTTTACTCCATCAGTATTAGAAAAGATCCCTAAAATAGTAAATGGGACATGATTGTTATGAGTCCTTTTATTCTTATGTTTTGACACTTAGCAATTTTCTTATGTTGCTTTGTCATCATCAAATAGGGGGAGATTGTTGATCCAAACTCTCTCAGTGATTTGACGATGACCCTTAGAAAACTTAGTGAAAATTGCATTTAACATCTATATGTATTAGTGTTTCACCATCAGGGATCATAAAGCTGAGTTTGTTCAGTGATCGTTGAAGGTTTCCATATGTAAAGAGTTATTGTAATATCTGAAGACAAGCCTCGCGTCGAAAAGAGTTTATCGCTGATGTCGAAGACCAAGCTGATGAAAAAGTGTAACACCCTAAAAATCAGGGCCAATTTGAACCTCAAATTTTTAACAAGATATAACATAAAACATTCAAACTTTATATATATAAGAAGAGAACTAACTATGAGGGTTCATATTTACAAATATTGAATTCTTCAAATAACATATTAATCTAATCATGTCAACTATAATCAGATTAACTAGGTTATCTAAGCAATCCATCAAAAAGCCTCATCGCGTTAGCTAAATTCTCCGCTTATCTCAAAAGTTGAATACTTCAAAAGCTCTCGTCCCACATCCCATTACTTCCATGAGCTGGTACCTGGTAAGAAAATTTAATTTGAACAATTAGGCTTACGCCTAGTGAGAACATCCAAATTCAAATTAAAACATTATCAGCTTTGAAAACTCAGATATCCAAAGCATATAAACAAGCCTGTTCACCACCATTCTTACCGTACACGTGCTCATCTTAATGACGGGAACATACCCGATCCCATGAATATGACAAACATTCAGTAAGTCATATCATCACAATCAAGAGCCTACTACAAATCATTGCAGATTCTAGATCATTGCTCTTATCCAAGAAATTACAAGTTACTTTATGCCTATTTCTTGGACTGGAAGTAGAGATTACAATTTGCTTTATGCCTATCTCTGACCTTCCCATAGAAATCAGGGATTACAATTTACTTTATGTCTATCCCTCGATTTCCACATTACGAAATGAGAATTACAAATTACTTTATGTCTATTCTCCATTTCCATGTGAACGGAAATTACAAATTACTTTATGCCTATTCCGCGTTTCACATCACACTATGAAATAGAAATTACAATTTCCTTTATGCCTATTTCTCATTTCATAACACCTTTACGAAATGGGAATTACTAGTTACTTTATGCCTATTCCACATTTCAGGTCAATGAGAATTACAAATTACTTTATGCCTATTCCACGTTACAATAAAAACAGTGCCTATAGATCCATTACACTTTATTAATGAATATGTATCAAAACATATCACACTACATCTCATAACACTTTCAGTTCTAAGAACACCGGTCAACATATTGAATCCTTAAATATTCTCCGTCTGAAAATTATATTTGAAATAGCATTCCGAAACTACAATCCAAAATGAGACAGTACTTCGATTGAACTCGTATCCTAAAATGAATAACATACAAGTTCCTAAGCTTAACTTTCGGAATCTTCAATACCGGATTCTAAAATCAAGGCCCACTACCGAAAATCAATTACCGGGTCCAGAAGCAAGGCCCATTCCGGAAATAATTTCCGGATCCATCACTTCGGCCCAATTCCGGAAGTTGATTCCGGATCACATATGCCAAAGCCCATTCCGGAAGATATGATAATTCTGGATCCTACTTGAGGCCCACATCCGGAAATCAAAACAACTTAAATACTATCGGGCTTGGCCCAAGTTCCGGAATATTGTTTACCGGATCCCAAAATAATTGAGGACACTTTCGGTATTTAATTCCGGATCCAAACAAAAGCCCACTTCCGGTATTTTAATTACCGAAACCCAACTCAAATTCCGGATCCACTTAACTCGGTTCCGGAACACATCCTAATTCTAGATCTTAACTCAGTTCCGGAATTCATTATTTCCGGGACTTCGATACCGACTCGTTCAATTCACATCAAATTAACTCCAAAAATCCATCTAAATACATATTGTTGCTCGATTTAAACTTAGTACAATTATACCAAATCATTCAGCTAGTTATACACAATCATATGATTCAATTTCAACTGGTAAGTTTAAAATGAATAGATGAACTCACTTGGTTTGAAGTTTAACCCAGAAATCTGATTCTTTCCTTCCCTTTGATTAACAATCTGATGGAGAAAGATTCCAATACACTATTACTAACTGATTGAAAACTTATTCAAGTGATACAAATCCTTACCACAAGAAAATCACCGATTCCAAATCTTCTCTTTCTCTTTTCTTCTTTCTCTTCTTCTGCTCTTGCTCTAAACTGACTCAACACGACTGATTTGAGATAAAGCATCTCAATCAGCTTACCTTCTCAATAAGGTATTCTCAACTTTCCATAAATGACCAAACAGTCCCTTAAGTTAATTTGCAATATTAACTTTAAACTTTGGTCAAATTACAAAATCAACCCTGGAGTTTATAAATACAAATAGTCCACAACTTAGACTAAATTACAAATAGACCCCATTCATATATAATAATACAATGGAAATTCGAGGTGTTACAATTCTCCCCAACTTGGAAATGATTTCGTCCCCGAAATCAAAGCTAGGTAAAAAGGTGGGGATATCTAATCTCTATATCTTCTTCTGCTTCTAACGTCACGTTAGCATCTCGGTGATGTTTCCATTGCACTTTCAACATAACTACATCCTTATGACGTAGCTTCTTAACCGATCTCTCTAAGATCGCTTCTGGTTCTTCTACACAACGGCTCCTTTCATCCACTCTTACATAGTAAGTGGAATCACATCACTCTCTTCGGCTAAACATTTCCGAAGATAACAGACATGAAAGGTATTGTTGATGCCTTCCAATTCAGGTGGAAGATCCAACTGATAAGCTTGAATCCCAACTCGCTTAGTTATAGTGAAATGTCCTAGAAAATGAGGACTCAACTTTCCATGTTTACCAAACCTTATCACTCATTTCCACGGGGATACCTTAAGCATTACGCGCTCCCCAACTTGGAACTCTTTCGGTCTTCTTTTCGGATCGGCATAACTCTTTTGTCGATCTTGAGCTGCTTTCATATGCTTCTGAATCTCTTTTACTTTATCAGCCGTTTGTTGCACAAGTTCAGGACCAACAAATTGCTTTTCTCCAGCTTCTAACCAACATACTGGAGTTCTACATTTCCGACCATACAAAGCTTCGAAAGGTGCTCTTCCAATACTGGAATGGTAACTATTATTATACGCAAACTCTACCAAAGGTAAATGCGTATCCCAGTTACCTCCAAAGTCTAACACACGCGACCTGAGCATATCTTCCAAAGTTTGAATGGTTCTTTCACTTTGCCCGTCCATTTGTGGATGATAAGCAGTGCTCAAATTGACCCTCGTACTCAATTCTTCTTGTAGTGACTGCCAAAACCTCGAGGTAAACCGACTATCACGATCAGAAACTATAGACACCGGTATACCATGCCTTGACACCACTTCATCAATATACAGCTTCGCCAATTTATCTATTGGTGATGCTTCTTTCATTGCCAGAAAGTGAGCACTCTTGGTCAATCGATCCACGATCACCCATATATGTTGGTACCGAAAGGGTTATACAAGTTTGTAGAAGAGGGGGGTTGAATACAAACACACGATTTTACTTTTTTAAATTGTTTATTGATATGTATCAAACAATTTACAACTTGTTGCGGAACAAGGTTAAGGAATAAACCTAATCTAAACAAGTTAAGAGAATCACTAAGATTTCTTGCACTAGAAATAAGTTAGAAAGGAGATAAGAATACTAAGGATAATATTCTAACACAAAGTAGTAAGAAGAAGGAAATGGCCGAGCACTTCATTTCTGAAGTAGGGTTTCCTTTATATATTGCATTCATTTAATGCACAACAGTATAACTTTACACATGGCAACAGCTGATTGGTTACATAGTTTGACCTTGGTAGACAACCTAGTAGCCGCATGATAAACAGTGTAGAATCAGAGTTGGTTGTACGATTCTAAACAAAAGGGATGTCCGTTCTGACAAATAGTACAGAGACGTGCAAGGGGATAAGACAAAAGTAACTTGTAGAGGAAACTTCATGATCAGCGTTCACTGAATAGATCTTTATCAGCGAGTGATAAAGTTCAGCATTCGCTGAAGTCTTCTACTTGAAACTTCACGTTGAGTGGACAGGTCTTGTCTTCGCTGATATCCGCATCAGTTCATTAGTAGACTTGTCGCTGGTTCTTTGGCTTGGTCTTCGACTTCAACGTAGAACATTTGTTGACGTGAAACTTGTCTTCAGGGATCATAAGCAAACAACTAAGACTATCAGCGATCATCAGTAAGACTGAACAGTCTCAGTGCTCATTGATGAACAGTATCGCTGAATGTATAAATTTAAGGCATATGTTTTCATCAGCGATACTAAACAGACTTAGTATTTTCTTTGATGACAAAACATTAATACATATTGTCTACTTATGATTTTCACTAAGTGTTTCTCAGAGAGTCATTATCAAATCACTGAGGGTTTGGATCAACAATCTCCACCTATTTGATTATGACATAGCAACAAAAGAAAGTTGCTAAGTATGAAAACATAAGGATAAAAAGAACTCATAAAATATTTGTCCATTTTACTGTTTTCTGGGATCTTTTAAGTACTGATGGAGTAAAGTACATTCGCTGAAATATTTCTTTAAACTTCGTAAAGATTACAGAAGGAAGTGGAAAAATTACAAGTACAGCGTATAAAATTTACAAGTACAAAAGATATAAACTGATAAGGATAGAAGAATTACAGGGAATCCTATCAGCTATACAGGTTCATCCTTAATGAGAAGTTCATCGAGGGATTTTGTGGTAGGGATCATCCAATCAGGGACTTTTTCTCCAAGTTCCCGTCTATGCTTTGCTTCTTTGAAGACCAGGGGCTTCATGAAGTATCCGAGAAGATCATCCCTAAAACCGCACCAATAGATAAGATCCCTGAGCTGTTCGATAGGAGTGATGGGTAGCTCAGATATGCGTTGAAAGCGTTCTCGTCCATCGTAGTCTCTGAAAAAGATACCATAAGGTTCGCTTAAGACTTTTCCAGGTACAAAGCGTTCACCAGGAGGCAGGGAGGTGTCCAGAGCTGAGAGGTCAAGTTCAGAACCAAGTACTTCTTCGCGTGAAAAGCCGATTCCGGTTTCGTTTCTGATAGGAGGACCTGAGTCTGAAGGTATTATCGTTTTCTTTGCAGAGGCACTTCTTCGTTGAACTGGAGCAAGAGGAGGAGGAATATCCACAGCAGATGAAACCAAGTCGATTTGAGTGTTCAGAATCTTCTCGACATGATTTCTGAAGGCTGAGCGAGAACGCTGAATGGCTATTCTCATTTCCAACCACTTTGAGAAACCGTACTTGCTGATCGAAGAAGTGTAGATGGTTTCCTTAATACCATTTTCTCTGAATATGTCGACCTCAACAACTGGAACTTTCATAGAGTACCTTCCCCTGATGTTCACCTTGTTGATTCTGGAAGGCTTGAATCGATAGTTTAGTTGTTCTTTGCACCATTTCAAGGTAGAGTCAGATACCTTGGTCTTCTTCTCGATGATCTTTTTGGCGTCCTTCCACAATTGACGTTGGACATCGATGGGAGTCTTCTTCATATCAGGATCTTTCACCGAACGTTGAACGAGCTCGATAGCATAAGCTTTATCTCTTTCTTCAGCTTTTCTTCGTTCGGCGAGTTGTTTTTCAGCTTTGTGATGTTCAGCGATTTCCTTTCTTGTGATTTTGTATCGAGGACGGATGATTCGCCGATCTTCAAGCTGTTTGATCATTGCTTCTCTCCTTTTCTGTTCCTCTTCACTTAGCTTTTGAGGAGCCAAGGAAGGTCTGTTTTTGTGAGAGAGCAGTTCTTCTTCTTGTTCATCAGTCTCAGCGAGGTCTAAGACTGGGATTATTTCTTCAGCGATAGGAGCTGGATTTATTGTTGAAGTAGTTGGAGGAACTTCAGCTGGATCCTCAAGCAGGGGAGAGGACTAGCTGAAGCATAACGATCGTTTAAGTAAGATCATTTGAGAGAAGGGAGAAGAGATAGAGAAAAGAATGAGGTTAAGTGTATAGAGGTTTTATGGAGAGGAGAACTGAGGTTGACAAGGGATAGAGGAGGGATGCAGTGTAAGGGAAGAGAGTGTATGTTACCTGACAAACTGGCTTCCTGAAGAGAATAGCCAAGTTGTCTTCGGATGAAACACCTTTGTTCTTGCCTTTGTCAGCTTCAGTCGCTGCAGACTTTTTTGTTGTCCCCTCTCCTGAAGTCTCCTTGATGACGACCCCTTTTTGAGCAGGGGCTCTTTTGATTGGCTGGAAGGAATAGTCGATACCATCATCATCATTATCAGGTGATGCTGATGGTTCGTCGTCAGCGATATTGACGTCTTCATCATCTTCTTCTTCTTCTTCAGCTTCATCGTCATCAGCATATGGTTCTAGGACATCAGCATCAGCATCCTCTTCGAGTTGCACCCCCTCAGATGCATCGTGGTGTTGGGAGAACTCGGTTCCCTCAGGGTTTTCAACTCCCTGAGGTTTATCAGCAGTTATAGAGATAATACCCTCCCCCTCAGAGTTATGGGGAAGGTCTTCAAGATTCTTCTTCTCCCCCTCAACATTATGGGGAAGATCATCTTGATTCTTCTCCCCCTCTTCCACATGATGGATGGGGGAGGTAACAGGAATATCAGCAGCAGCAGCACCAGTATGCTTTGGGTCACTGTCTTCCAGGCCAGTGATCCCAACGCATGTTTCAATCCTAGTTAATCTGTCTTCCAGGCCAGATATAACAGGACTGATCTTTTGAAGGTCTTCTCGATCCGTCTGAGTGAAGTGTGAGGGTGCACAAGTTGGAGCATTCAGACATTCGAGGATTTGCTGCAGAAGAGTCTTCACAGTGTCCACCTCTGACTTTATAGTAGTCACCTCTCCCTGAAGATTATCAACCACTGTCGTCAACGATGTTACTCCGTTGGATAAGGTGGTGAAGTTTGTGGAGAGGGTGTTGTTTGTAGTATTCAGGGTGTTGATGGAGGTGGAGTTGTCAGCAAGAGCCTGAGCAACGCTGGAAAGATATCCGTCTACCTTTTCGAGATCAGCACTGGAAGCTTTTCCGTTCACCTCTGTGGTGAGTGTCTTGAGAGCATCTCCAGCATTTGTAACCGCTGAAGAGTTTGCAGAGAGAGTGGTGGTGAGAGATTCCACCTTTGTAGTCAGATCCTTAAGAGAGTTGTTGATGTCTCCCAAATTAGGACCTGCAACAGTTAAAAACTTATGAACAAAGGAAAGCTCAGAAGTTGGGGATTTTGAGAGAGGAGTGTGTATGTTTTTGTGTATACCTGCGGGTGGGTTGGTGAAGTCATCGAAGTTCTGGTGACCTGAGTAAGTTTCATAATCGTCTTCCAGAGAAGGTTGACGCCTTGAAGTGCCCACAGGTCCTATATTCTGCTCCATCATCCTCTGTAGAGCTTCAGCATTTGTATCGTGGAGGATGATGTTTGTTGCAGGGAGTGGGGGGAAAACAGGTGGAGTGACCAAAGAGATGGTGGGAGGAATGAAGGTTGAGAAGAGGGATTGGGAAGCAGGTTTAGCGTTGGAATCGCCGAGAATCACTTCCGCAGTACTTGGAGGTACTGAGGGAGGGAGGTTCTGTTCCAAGTTAATAACCTCAGCGTTTAGAGACGTTGAAGTTGGTATGGAAGGGATGGATTCAGCGACTGTGGCAGAACGTACCACTGAACTTTCCAATGGCTCTTGTGCAGAAAGAGTTGTGGAGTCTTCAGCCTGGGTAGACTTAGGGGGTTGCTCCTTGGTTTTCTTGGCCTTAGGAGCACCAAGAGTGGTTGAAGATTTTTTTCTCTTTCGAGAGGAAGTGGATGTTGCAGTCTGGGTGCCAGCGGTTGGGATTACCGTGGAGGTAGCTGCAGAAGTAGAAGAAGTGGAGGGTCTAAGAATAGGTAAGAGAGTAGAGAAACGTACCTCGTTTGCCAGGGGCTTAAAGTCGAGAACTTTATGGCCAACCTGTGAGAGCTTCAGGTCGCCCTCCTTCGGGTATTTATCTTTCAGCCCTTGTGCGAAGAGAGCGCTGACAAACCGGGGATACGGAACGGTTGTTGGTCTCTCTGTTGCATCCACCCTGAGCACTATATCGTCATAAATGATCTTTGCCCAATCAATGTGAAGGCCCTTCAGCAGTGCATACCCCATAGCCTGCTGGGGTTTGGATGCTTGGTCAGTTGACCCAGTTTTCTTTGTCATGCAGTTGATCAGATGAGCGAAGATAAAGTTCATCTCGCTGGGCATTTTCGATTTCTTGATGGCGGTCAGCTTCTTCTCAGGGAGTTTGTCTTTCCATGTTTCCCAGACGTACTGCATTGCATCAAAGAATGCAATCAGGGCGTCCCTATCAGCGGGGTTTTTGGGGTTTGGTGGAGGGACAAAGCGTTTTTCTTTAGAACTACTAGAAAGGTTCAGGGCACACCTGATAGCACCAGGGGTGATCTTGGAGGTTCCATGTTCGGTGTGAGAATGACATCGACCATTTTCTTTGGGTCTTTGGTTGAGGGTACTTGAGCTCTTCTGGCAGTATACCAGAACTGAGCTAGAAGATGTTTGTGGGCTGGAGGTGTGATTGTCAGGGCTGTTGAAAGAGGACATGTCTGAAGGAAAACAACAGGGTCGTTCAGGTGTGTAATCTTCTTCTTTGCAGGAAAGTCGAATAGAGCATAGGGATTGTTTCCCTGAAAGGTGACTTCCTCCAGTTTAAATCCGATATGAGGAGCCTTGATGAGCTCAATGCTTTCAGCAGCAGTGGGGGACTGAGCAGTGGGAGCTTCAGTAGATGCCATTTCTGTTTATAGAGTACAAATATGAAGAATATGAAGAGAAGTTCTTAAAATGGATAAAATGTCCAAAATAAGGGTTTTTAGGGTTTTGTAATTGCCATTTAGGGAAAGAAATGGAAATTAAGGTTTTTCTAGTTTTGAAAAGAAGTACAAAACATAGTGAGTGTTTTTGTTTTCCAGTTTCCATTTAAAGAAGGGATTCTGGAAAACATATGAAATGGCCAAGTTTAAGATTTTTGTTTTAAACTTGAAGGACAATCTAAGAAGATTGTGTGCATAAAATCATGAAGAGAAATGATTTCACTTTAAAAAGTTCTTTTGTTTGATCTATTAAAAACAAGAATAAGATCAAAAACAAGTTTATAAAGGTAAATAACAAGAATATAAACCTTTGATGTTGAAGATGAAGATGAACAGTTTCTGGAGAAAATGAGTTCAAATGCAACAGTTGTTCTTGCTTGAAGGAGATGATGTTCGCGTAAAAGGTAAAAATATAAACGCAATGGGTTTATATAGTGAGAGTAGAGAGAAAAAAACTATGAGCGGGAAAGTTTTTCATGATGACACGGACACGTCCCTTGAATTTGATTGGACAAGGTATCCGTTGTGATGACGTCACAAACGTCCTTTCATATTTTAGGGTGTCTCTGAGGATTTTGACAACTCAGAGACATTTTTAAAACATGAAGCACTGAATGGAAATATCAGTTAGTTTTAGAAAATTCAAAGTATCACTGAAAGGAAGAGATATTCAGCGATGCAATTTGTTTTGAAATCTTGCATTCTTATGCGAACGTCAGCGAGTAAGAAAGAACATACCTTGATATCAGCGAATCAATTTTGTTCAGAGAGAAGGTGATTGATAGGGTTATACAAATTAATTTTAGAAGTACTGATCAAATGTGAACCGCTGAAGATTTAACTCTTCTAAGTTCAGCATTCCAAGCTCGCTGATGAGAAAGTTGAATCTTGTCTCATCAAGAGGTTTGGTGAATAGATCAGCTAACTGAAAATCAGTTGGAATAAAATGAAGTTCTATATCTCCATTCATCACATGATCTCTGATAAAATGATTCCTGATTTCGATGTGTTTGGTCTTTGAGTGTAGCACTGGATTGTTGGCTATAGCTATGGCACTAGTGCTATCACAATAGATTGGAATTTTCAAGAGCTGAAGGTCATAGTCCAGTAGTTGATTTCTCATCCACAAGACCTGAGAACAACAGCTTCCAGCGGCTACATACTCAGCTTCAGCGGTTGAGGTGGACACTGAGTTTTGCTTTTTACTTGTCCAACTCACCAGCTTTCCACCCACGAGCTGACAGCCACCTGTGGTGCTTTTCCTATCCAATTTGCATCCTACAAAATCACTATCTGAATAGGCGATTAGATCAAACCCTGAGTCTTTGGGATACCAAAGACCTAGGTTAGGAGTACCCTTAAGGTAACGAAAGATTCGCTTTACAGCGATCAAATGAGATTCCTTAGGTTCAGCTTGATATCGTGCACACAAACAGGTTGCATATATAATATCAGGTCGGCTCGCTGTGAGATACAGAAGAGACCCGATCATCCCACGGTACGCTGTGACATTTACAGGTTTTCCAGAAGGATCCTTGTTTAGTGTCAGCGGCAGTGCCATAGGGGTTTTCATAGCTAAGCTCTGAGTTAAATCAAATTTCTTCAGCATATCTTTAACATATTTTCCTTGGTGAATGAAAGTTCATTTTTCACTCTGTTTGATTTGAAGACCAAGAAAATAGGTTAGCTCACCCATCATACTCATTTTATACTCTGCTTTCATTCTATCAGCGAAACGAGTACAAAGGTCAGGGTTAGTGGAACCAAATATAATATCATCGACATATATTTGAACAAGAATAATATGACCTTTTACTTTCCTGAAAATAGAGTTTTATCGATTTTACCTCGCTCAAATTTTTCAATGTGGATGTAGGTAGAGAGAGTGTCATACCATGCACTAGGAGCTTGCTTTAAGCCATAGAGTGCCTTATCCAGTTTATAAACGTAACCTGGATGTTTAGGATCTGAGAATCCTGGAGGTTGTTCCACATAGACTTCTTCATTCAGCTTTCCATTGAGGAACGCTGATTTAACATCCATTTGATAAACTTTGAAGTCTTTGTGTACAGCGTAAGCTAAGAATAGACGAATGGCTTCTAGTCTTGCCACTGGGGCGAATGTTTCGTCGTAATCTATAACTTCCTCTTGTCTGTATCCCTGAGCAACAAGACGAGCCTTGTTGCGGGTTACAGTTCCCTGTTCATCCAACTTGTTTCGATAGACCCATTTAGTGCCTATCACTGACTTGTCAGATGGTCGTGGAACGAGTTTCCAAACTTTGTTTCTTTCGAATTCTGTCAGCTCTTCTTGCATAGCGCTGACCCAGTTTGGATCTCTGAGGGCATCATCTGTTTTCTTTGGTTCAATCAGAGAAATAAAGTTAACAAATAAACAAATATTACCTGCACTTCGTCGAGTCTGAACACCAGCATTTGGATCACCAAGAATTTGATCAATGAGGTGATTGATAGTCCATCGCTGAGCCGAAGCATAAGTCGCTGACTCAATTTGAACTTCTGGAGGAGCTGAAGATGAGGCTTCAGCAGCTTCTGGTATATCAGCCAAGAGAGGAAGAGGTTCAGATGTCATTTCATTCACTGATTGCTGAGAAGTAGATGGTATGTCTGAGATAGAAGGTTCAGAAGCAGGCATAGTGTTTATATGAACATCTGAGACCCATGATGTTTCAGCTTCACTTGTCTGCATGCTTGGGATGATAGTAGGATCATCATCTTCAGCGGGATGAGTATGAGATGGAGTAGTGGGAACATCTTCTGAATCACCAAGATGAGAAAACATCCATTGATTCAGTTCTTCAGTATCAGCAGAAGGTCTAGAGTTCGCTGAACGGGATTCGTCAAAAGTGACGTGGATTGTTTCTTCTACAGTTTGTCTTCTTCGATTGAAGACTCTGAAGGCTTTGGAGATTGAAGAATATCCAAGAAAGATTCAATCATCAGCCTTAGGATCGAACTTTCCAAGGGCATCTCTGTTGTTCAGTATAAAACACTGACATCCAAAGATGTGAAAAAAGCTAATTGAAGGCTTTCTCCCATGGAAAAGTTCATAGGCTGTTTTCTTGAATCTTTTGACAATCAGCGACCTGTTTTGAGTAAAACAAGCAGTGTTGACAGCTTCTGCCAAAACTGAGTAGGTAGATGAGAATCGCTGAGCATTGAACGTGCAACTTCGATGATAGTTCGATTTCTTCTTTCAGCGACTCCATTTTGTTGAGGTGTTCTCACTGAGGAAAAGTTGTGAGAAATACCCTTACTTTCAAAGAAGGAATCAAGAGAACTGTTTTTGAATTCAGTCCCATGATCACTCCTTATTGAGCGAACGGTCATGTTGTTCAGGACTTCCATTTTCCTGACAAAAGTGATGAGTTCTTCAGGGGTGTCACTCTTAGAACGAAGAAACATTACCCAGGTATAGCGAGAGAATTCATCGACTATGACCAATGTATATTTCTTTCCAACAATGGATTGTTTGTTAACAGGGCCAAACAGATCCATATGGAGAAGTTGTAGAGGAGATGACACTGAGGAATCTTGCTTAGACTTGAAACTTGCCTTGGTTTGTTTCCCTTTCTCACACGCTGAACATAGAGACTCCTTAGCGTATGAGTGTTGAGGTAGACCAGTGACCAACTCTTTTGAAGAAAGTGTATTCAGTGTCTTGAAGTTTAGATGGGAGAGCCTCTTATACCATAGCCAGTTGGCATCAGATGAGGCTTTCGAGAAGAAACAGGAGTTCTCAGTGGTTGTAGAGTCCATGTCTATAACATACACATTTTCCATACGGTATCCGCTGAGAGCTATCTTCTCCTTTTTGTCAGTGACAAAGCAGGATTCCTTAGTAAAGATTACTTTGTTATCCTTGTCACACAGCTGACTGATGCTTAGAAGATTATGCTTCAGTCCTTCAACATATGCGACTCTTCTGAAGGTTGTTGTACCATTAGAGAGTACACCAAACCCTCGGGTATAGCCTTTTCCGTTTCCACCGAAGGTCACTGAGGGACCCTTTTCTTCCTTGTATTCAGTGAGCAGGTTTTTCTTTCCAGTCATATGTCTAGAGCATCCGCTATCAAGATACCAGATACCTTTCTTAACCTGCAAACAAAGGAAGATTAGTTTGACTTAGGCACCCATTTTACCATGGGCCCACACTTGTCAGTGGTGGTAGAGGAAGTGGAAGGTTCAGCAATCTTCGCAACATTTGAAGATTCAGCTTCAGAATAATTCTTCACTTTGGTTAATTTCTTAACCTCAGTGGTCTTCTTTGCCGTGGGGGCAGTAATCTTCACCTTAGCTAACTTGTAAGCTTTGGTGGCTGTGGGGCACTTACTAGCAATGTGATCGGTAAGTCCACAGTGATAACATTTCCTATAGCTAAAAGTAGCTTTAGGACCATTTGCATGCTTAGCCGATATTTTTAAATGAGCAGGGCCAACACCAAGTATACCTTTGGCATTGGAAATGGGATGAACAATCAGTTCTTCATATTTCTTACCAATAATATCCACTCTGATTCTAGGAGTAGATCGCTGAATAAATCCAGGGATCTTGTTCTTAGAAGTAGAGGGACAAGTCACTGATGCTTTAGAAGCATTCATCTTAGGTACAAAGGTACCCTTCTGAGGTTTTTGATTGAAAACTTTTTCCTTACCTTTACCTTTAGAGATCAAGGTAGGTTTTTCCTCAGGAATGGGAGTCTTAGAAGAGGAACACTGAGATGAGGAGGTGTCAGGGACTGAGGATACGAACGTTCCAAATTTGAGCATGGAACGATCAGTGGTTGGTTCTAAAGTATCAGCTTTATAATTAAGTCCACTCTTATCGCTCAGGGGAATCTGAGACCTTATTATCTCAGTGATCGTTGTTGAGGATTTACACCATCCTTCAACAGTAGCTTTTTCAGCTTTTAATGCAGCGGTAGCTTCTTCGCGTTCGATTTTGACTAGTTGATTTATATGGACCTGATCTTTTAAATCTTCTTCAATTTTAGAAATCTTTTCTATTTGAAGGTGGCAGTTTTTAAGCTGTTCAGCGAGATCAAGGTTTAATTTTCAACTATGGTCTTGCCATTCATGGCATCATATAAATTCATAGTCAGGAGATCGATTTTCTGAAGACTATCAGCTTCATCAATATCTGAAATATTAGTAAAGAAAGAAGTTGATACCTTGGAGGTAGGAGTTGAAGTAGAGGGAATGTCAGAATTTTCTTCCTCTTCTTCGATTTTTGCCATGAGGCAAAGATTGGCCTCATCATCATCTTCAGAGTTAGATGATTCTTCTTCATCAGAGCCTCAGAGGCAGCCCAGTCAAAGTCAGCCATCAGGCCTTTGCCTTTCTTCTTAAAGCTTTTCAGCTTTGCGTATTTTTCTTTCAGCTTTTGATACTTGTCATCTCTAGCCCTAGGGTTAGAGGATTTCTTGGAGAAAGCTGAGGGTTTAAAGACTTTCTTTGACCTGCATTCACTAGCAAAGTGTCCTACTTTTTCATAGTTAAAGCAGGTAGCAGTAGCCTTATCAACAGGGGTTGATGATCTTGGCTTCTCAGTGAGTGCAAGGGGTTTGTTCCTTCTGAAGTTACTCTTTCTAGCGAATCTCATGAACTTATTAGCCAGGAGTGCCAGAGATTCATCAAGATCTGAAGATTCAGCATCTGATGACCATTCAGAGTTAGTTTCCAACTCAGTGATAGTGATAGATGATCGCTGAGTGGAAGGTGACTCTGAGAGTAAAGCAACAGGTGTGCTCTTGGAATCTTTTACCAGATTCTTCTTAAGATGACACGACTGCTCATGATTGAGCATAGTGCCAAATAAGGTAGAGAGAGTCATAGATTTTAGATCCTTTGATAGCTTGAGACACATTGAATAACTGTCCCAGCTTTCAGGTAGACATTCTAAGAACTTTGTCAGTATCTCAAAGTTAGAATATTCCTTACCAACGGTTTTTAGATCAATAATTAAACAGTTAAACCGCTGATGTACTTCAGAAAGAGATTCATTCTTACCACAAATGAAGCTTTCGTACTGTCTTACCAGGTTGATCTTTCTCGAGTCCTGGACTTCAGACGTACCTTCATAATGAACACAGATTGTGTCCCACATGGCTTTGGAGGTATTCAGGTTCATGACGGAATGGTAGACTTTGTCAGAAAGAGCCATAGAAAGGATAGATCTGGCTTTAGTGTCGATAGCCACCTTCTTCTTGTCTTCATCAGACCAGTTATGAACTTCCTTGGGAATGATCCTTTCAGGGATGGCAGCTCTAGTAGTAGTGCCTGGAACTTCAGGATCAATCCTAACAGGAATATATGGTCCATTTTCGATGTAATGGGGCATAGTAGGGTCTACACCTTCTAAGAAGAGTATCATCCTATTTTTCCACAGATTAAAGTTATCTCTGGAAAATCTAGGGGGTTTTGCAAGAGAACCATTGTCGATTTAGTTTGTGTTTGTGCTGTTAGCCATTTTGGAAAATAGCAAGGAATAGAAAAGCTTAGTATAAGCATGATCTTGTTTATAAGTTTAAACAATCTGCTCTGATACCACTTGTTGGTCCCGAAAGGGTTATACAAGTTTGTAGAAGGGGGGGGTTGAATACAAACACACGATTTTACTTTTCTAAATTGTTTATTGATATGTATCAAACAATTTACAACTTGTTGCAGAACAAGACTAAGGAATAAACCTAATCTAAACAAGTTAAGAGAATCACTAAGATTTCTTGCACTAGAAATAAGTTAGAAAGGAGATAAGAATACTAAGGATAATATTCTAACACAAAGTAGTAAGAAGAAGGAAATGGCCGAGTACTTCATTTCTGAAGTAGGGTTTCCTTTATATACTGCATGCATTTAATGCACAACAGTATAACTTTACACATGGCAACAGCTAATTGGTTACATAGTTTGACCTTGGTAGACAACCTAGTAGCCGCATGATGAACAGTGTAGAATCAGAGTTGGTTGTACGATTCTGAATAAAAGGGATGTCCAACTGACAAATCGTACAGAGACGTGCAAGGGGATAAGACAAAAGTAACTTGTAGAGGAAACTTCATGATCAGCGTTCATTGAATAGATCTTTATCAGCGAGTGATAAAGTTCAGTGTTCGCTGAAGTCTTCTACTTGAAACATCACGTTAAGTGGACAGGTCTTCTCTTCGCTGATATCCGCATCAGTTCATTAGTAGACTTGTCGCTGGTTCTTTGGCTTGATCTTCGACTTCAGCGTAGAACATTTGTTGACGTGAAACTTGTCTTCAGGGATCATAAGCAAACAACTAAGACTATCAGCGATCATCAGTAAGACTGAACAGGCTCAGTGCTCATTGATGAACAGTATCGTTGAATGTGTAAATTTAAGGCATATGTTTTCATCAACGATACTAAACAGACTTAGTATTTTCTTTGATGACAAAACATTAATACATATTGTCTACTTATGATTTTCACTAAGTGTTTCTCAGAGAGTCATTATCAAATCACTGAGGGTTTGGATCAACAATATAGTATCGTTACCCTTTGACGTTCTAGGTAACTTTGTCACAAAATCCATGGTAGTATTCTCCCACTTCCATTCCGGAATCTCTAAAGATTGAAAACTTCCGTAAGGCTTTTGATGTTCGGCTTTTACTAACGAACATGTCACGCACTTTTCTACTATTCGTGCCACATCTAACTTCATAGCTGGCCACCAATAATGTAGTTTCAAGTCCCTATACATCTTGGTACTTCCAGGATGTATAGAATACTTAGACTTGTGGGTGTCTTCGAGAATTAACTCCCGATTTCCTCCCGCCTTTGGCACCCAAACGCGGCCTTGGAACAACTTGACCCAACGACTATCTTCAGTCAATTGAAGATGTTGTTTGCTCATAACTTCATCTTTCAGATTTTCATCTAATAAAGCTTCCTCTTGTGCCTCTTTTATCTTTTCAATCAAACTTGATGTCACATCAATCCTGGCGTTAGTCGTTTTCAAGCACCCACTATATTCTTTTCTACTTAAAGCATCAGCTACAGCATTTTCTTTACCGGGATGGTAATGCAATTCACAATCATAATCTTTAAGTAACTCTAACCAACGCCGTTGCCTCATATTCAACTCCTTCTTGTGATCAGTGTAAAGTGTGCACTTCGTTCCATACAGATAATGTCGCCACAGCTTTAATGCAAACACTAGCGCTGCCAATTCTAAATCATGGGTAGGGTAATTCTTTTCATGTTCTTTAAGTTGTCTTGATGCGTAAGCAATCACCTTGCCTCGTTGCATCAACACACACCCTAAACCCATCTTTGACGCATCGCTATACACGACTAAATCTTCCGTTCCTTCCGGTAGTGCAAGAATAGGAGCTTCACACAGCTTCTGACGTAAAGTTCTGAAAGATGACTCTTGCTTCTCAGTCCAAACAAACTTTACATTCTTCCGAGTCAACATGGTCAAAGCAGAAGCAATCTTTGAGAAGTCTTTGATAAACCTCCGGTAGTAGCCTGCTAGGCCCAAGAAACTCCTTATTTTAGAAGCGCTCTTCGGCGTTTCCCAGTTCGTCATTGCTTCTATCTTTGCCGGATCTACTTTGACTCCTTCTGAAGTAATCATATGCCCCAGAAATTGTACCTCTTTCAACCAAAATTCACATTTAGAAAATTTTGCGTACAATTTCTCCTTCCTCAGAACTTCCAAGACTTCACGAAGATGGCATTCATGATCAACTTCATTCTTCGAATAAACAAGTATGTCATCAATGAACACAATGACAGACTTGTCTAAAAACGGTCAACACACTATGTTCATCAGATCCATGAACACGGCTGGAGCATTTGTCAACCCGAATGGCATTACAAGGAATTCATAATGCCCGTACCTCGTTCTGAACGTCGTCTTAGGAATATCTTCATCTCTTACTCGAACTTGATGGTATCCCGACCTCATATCAATCTTTGAAAAGCATCCCGCACCTTGGAGTTGATCGAATAAATCATCAATCCTTGGAAGCGGATACTTATTCTTAATCGTCACCTTATTCAGCTCCCGGTAGTCGATGCACATTATCATAGTGCCATCCTTTTTCTTAACAAACAATACCGGAGCTCCCCAAGGTGAAGAACTTGGTCTAACAAATCCCTTGTCCAACAGCTCTTGCAGTTGAGACATCATCTCTTTCATTTCGGCTGGCGCTAAGCGATACGGTGCACGCGCTATTGGTGCCGATCCAGGGACAAGATCAATACGAAATTCTACTTGTCCTTCAGACGGTAGACCTGGAAGATCATCGGGAAATATGTCCGTAAATTCACGTACTACCTTAATATCTTCCACTTGTTTCTTTTCTGCCTTTACATCCAAAACATACACTAGATAGGATGAACATCCTTTTACCAAACACTTACGCGCTTTTGCAACAGAAACTAACGGAACTTCCCCCTTTCTCTTTTCCCCAAAGATGAGCACATCATCCTTATCAGCTATCGTAATCCGAATTAATTTCTTTGCACAAAGAATTTCTGCCTGGTTGACTGTCAACCAATCCATACCCACAATTACGTTAAATCCTCCAATTTCCATCAACAACAAGTCAATCGGAAATTTCGTTTCCCCTATCGAAATTAAACAACCCTCAAGTCTTTCACGAACTAAGACTTGACCTTCGTTAGCTATCTCGACTACTAAGGCATCTTCCAAGGTAGTGACAGGCATAGCTAACTTGCGATAGAATGATTTCGATACAAACGACAGATTGGCACCACAGTCAAATAAAATGCGCGCGGGAATGGAATTAACGAGAAATATACCAGAAACGACATCTTTAGACTCCTTCGCCTCTTCCGCCGTCATGTGAAATGTCCGGCCCGTAGATTTAGGAGTATTCGGTTTCTTTCCCTGGTCTCCACCCTTCTTTAACTTCGGACAATCTCTTCGGAAGTGTCTGGGTTGTTTACACTCGAAACAAATCGGCCCTTGAATAGGACAGCTTGCTGCTAGATGCCCAGTCTTCCCACACTTGAAACATTCACTCCCGACTACCCGACACTGGCCAAAATGCTTACTTCGGCATTTTTGACACCAATTTGGTTCCCGGCGAGACTCATAACGGACGTTCTTGCCAAACGATTTGGATTTATGAGAAGACTCCGACCGGCCTTCCCACTTTCGTTTCTCTCCCCCTTGCATCTTCTCCTCCTTGTCTTTGGCGTAAACTTCTTCTATAACTTTGGCTTCCTCGATCGTCTCTCTCAACGTTGAAGCTTTTGAATTTCGTACCCTCGACATCATATCCGCTGGTAAGCCCTTCAGATAGGCTTTAATCTTTTCCTTCTCGGTTGGAGCCACATGCCCCACTAAGTTTAGCTTTTCCATAAAGGATTCAGTGTACTTCCGAACAGACGAAGTACCCTTCTTGAGAGTCTGAAACTCTTCTTCAATCCTGTCCATTTCGTTCTCGTTGTAATATTCCTCTAGAATCTTTTTCTTACACGACTCCCACGTCATAGCAGCCAAGACTGGAGCCGTCAAGGTCGAGGTAACAATATTCCACCAAGTTAAGGCGTTGCCTCGCAACATTTGAGAACCGAACCTGACTTTCGATTCTTCATCACATTCACAAGCTCGAAAAGCTTGTTCCATCTCTCGGAGCCAATTCATACATGCTACTGGATTGTCTGCTCTGGTAAACTCTGGCGGTTTACAGCTCAGAAACGTTTTATATGAGCAGACTCTTTCCACCCTCCTGTTTACATTCATCACAGGATTTTGAATTGGATTTACTATACCAGTATCTGTCTCCGTTCGTCGTAGCTCAGAACGTCGATCATTCAACGCTTTCATGAACATCTCTGTTTGTTGTGCCATTGTTGTATTCATCATTCGTATCATATTCTTCATCATGCGAGATTCCATTGTAGACTCCGTCGTCACCGGGTTAGAGGTACCGGTGCTCGTTCTTTGTGCCTGACTGTTCGTTCCTCCTATAAAAGGTGGCCTTGGCGGACTTTCATGACTTCCAACCGTTTCCGGTTGCTTTTCTCCCCAATCAATTACTACTCTATCCTCCGAAGAGTTAGGGGGTCTTGTTGGTGTATTCACCATCGTTCTGATATAGCACAAAGAAATAACCATAAGAAATGGTTACACATATCCAGACACACGAAACGTACTTTACCGTTCATTAGTCACTGTAACAATTTAGAAACAAGTATGCTTGTGTAACAATATATTCATAATAACATTAGCTAATTGAAATTGTGAACATACTATACATGAGAATCCTCGTTACCATCGTTACAGTACTAATTTCACGTATTTCTGTCGACTCTAAGACTATCCCGTCTTAGTACTTCTACCCATATCTCACAAATCATAACTTAATTCATCTCAGCTTACGTCTAGGTATCTCCTTATCATACCTAGTTCGCTTAAACTTCAGCTCTGATACCATATTGTAACACCCTAAAAATCAGGGCCAATTTGAAACTCAAATTTTTAACAAGATATAATAGAAAACATTCAAACTTTATATATATAAGAAGAGAACTAACTATGAGGGTTCATATTTACAAATATTGAATTATTCAAATAACCTATTAATCTAATCATGTCAACTATAATCAGATTAACTAGGTTATCTAAGCAATCCATCAAAAAGCCTCATCGCGTTAGCTAAATTCTCCGCTTATCTTAAAAGTTGAATACTTCAAAAGTTCTCGTCCCACATCCCATTACTTCCCTGAGCTGGTACCTGGTAAGAAAATTTAATTTGAACAATTAGGCTTACGCCTAGTGAGAACATCCAAATTCAAATTAAAACATTATCAGCTTTGAAAACTCAGATATCCAAAGCATTTAAACAAACCTGTTCACCACCATTCTTACCGTACACGTGCTCATCTTAATGACGGGAACATACCCGATCCCATGAATATGACAAACATTCAGTAAGTCATATCATCACAATCAAGAGCCTACTACAAATCATTGCAGATTCTAGATCATTGCTTTTATCCAAGAAATTACAAGTTACTTTATGCCTATTTCTTGGACTGGAAGTAGAGATTACAATTTGCTTTATGCCTATGTCTGACCTTCCCATAGAAATTAGGGATTACAATTTACTTTATGCCTATCCCTCGATTTCCACATTACGAAATGAGAATTACAAATTACTTTATGCCTATTCCCCATTTTCATGTGAACGGAAATTACAAATTACTTTATGCCTATTCCACGTTTCACATCACACTATGAAATAGAAATTACAATTTCCTTTATTCCTATTTCTCATTTCATAACACCTTTACGAAATGGGAATTACAAGTTACTTTATGCCTATTCCACATTTCAGGTCAACATGAATTACAAATTACTTTATGCCTATTCCACGTTACAATAAAAACAGTGCCTATGGATCCATTACACTTTATTAATGAATATGTATCAAAACATATCACACTACATCTCATAACACTTTCAGTTCTAAGAACACTGGTCAACATATTGAATCCTTAAATATTCTTCGTCTGAAAATTATATTTGAAATAGCATTCCGAAACTACAATCCAAAATGAGACAATACTTCGATTGAACTCGTATCCTAAAATGAATAACATACAAGTTCCTAAGCTTAACTTCCGGAATCTTCAATACCAGATTCTAAAATCAAGGCCCACTACCGGAAATCAATTACCGGGTCCAAAAGCAAGGCCCATTCCGGAAATAATTTCCGGATCCATCACTCTGGCCCAATTCCGGAAGTTGAATCTGGATCACATATGCCAAAGCCCATTCCGGAAGATATGATAATTTCGGATCCTACTTGAGGCCCACACCCGAAAATCAAAACAACTTAAATAGTACCGGGATTGGCCCAAGTTCCGGAATATTGTTAACCGAATCCCAAAATATTGAGGCCACTTCCGGTATTTGATTCCGGATCCAAACAAAAGCCCACTTCCGGTCTTTTAATTACCGGAACCCAACTCACATACCGGATCCACTTAACACGGTTCCGGAACTCATCCTAATTCCGGATCTTAACCCAGTTCCGGAATTCATTATTTCCGGGACTTCAATACTGACTCGTTCAATTCACATCAAATTAACTCCAAAAATCCATCTAAATACAGATTGTTGCTCGATTTAAACTTAATACAATTATACCAAATCATTCAGCTAGTTATACACAATCATATGATTCAATTTCAACTGGTAAGTTTAAAATGAATAGATGAACTCACTTGGTTTGAAGTTTAACCCAGAAATCTGATTCTTTCCTTCCCTTTGATTAACAATCTGATGGAGAAAGATTCCAATTACTAACTGATTGAAAACTTATTCAAGTGATACAAATCCTTACCACAAGAAAATCACCGATTACAAATCTTCTCTTTCTCTTTTCTTCTTTCTCTTCTTCTGCTCTTTCTCTAAACTAACTCAACACGACTGATTTGAGATAAAGCATCTCAATCAGCTTACCTTCTCAATAAGGTATTCTCAACTTTCCATAAATGACCAAACAGTCCCTTAAGTTAATTTGCAATATTAACTTTAAACTTTTGTCAAATTACAAAATCAACCCTGGAGTTTATAAATACAAATAGTCCACAACTTAGACTAAATTACAAATAGACCCCATTCATATATAATAATACAATGGAAATTCGAGGTGTAACAAAAAGACAAGTCTATTCATGATCTGAAACGGCATTTAGTGAAACCAAGACAAGTCTACCATACGCGACATCTCAGGAACAAGGCTTCAGCGATAGCTGAGACATACATCAGGCCTCACTGATAGAAGTCTTCGTCAGCAATCATTGATCATGAAGCTTGCAGTTCAAGATTTGTTTATCTTATCCTATTTGCATAAATAGTATGAAAGTACAAAAGGAAACATGCTTTTATCCATAATCGTACAACCACTCTGCCAACTACATTGTTCACCATGCGGCCAAGAGCATGTCTTTGACAAAAGTCAAAAGCATGCATCCAATGAAGATCTGACACGTGTAAAGTGCTCATGTCATGCATTAAATGCATAGGGCATAAATAGGAGCAATATCCTTCACTTTGAAGGGTCCTGAATCTTTCTAAGTGCCATTGTAGAAAATCCTTTTTCTACATTCTTTCTTTCTATCTTTCTAGTGCAAAGAACTTAGTGATTCTCATAGCTTGTTTAGATTAGGTTTTACTTAATCTATTTCCACAACAAATTGTAAATTGTGTTTTGATTTATCAATAAACAGTTTAGAAAAGTAAAATTTGTGTTTGTATTCACCCCCCCCCCCTTCTACAAACTTTCACCCTGTAGAAACCCCTACAAGACCAACAGCTTCGCACATCCATATCTAGGTGTTTAGAACCGGGTTATTCGGTCAACCCATGGCTGAATCGATCAGCTATAAAAATAGAGTCATTTGTATTCAACCATTTATTCACCTTTTTATTCTTTTTTACCCTTCACCCTCTATTATCTTCATCCCCATTTAACTTGTATCTCCACAAGCATCAGATCTATCATTTCAAGAATCAGGCCTGCCACCTCCTCCATAAGCATCAGACCTGTCGTCGATCATCTGCTTCTCCCCTGTCGCTGGCCATTGCCTCCTCCCCGCCGTCCATGGCTTCCCCTCGGTCGCATTATATAGATTCTTTTTCTTTTCTCATTCATCTCTTCTCAAAGACATGTCATATATTCTAGTGTGGGAAAATATCTCCTCGGCCCTCCCCCGGCGCCGGCCATAACATCTCGATTTTGATTTTCTGGGTTATTGGTTTGGATATAAATCTCTAGGAGGAGGATGTTGAAGGAATGGGAAATCATAACATCGATTGCATTCTTGCAGATATAGATCTCGATCTTGATTTTTATGGATTTTTTGATTTGTATTTGGGTTTGGATATAAATTTCTTGATTTTCCAGCGCCTTCCAGAAATTTGATTCTTCCATGTTTTGATTTTGATCTAAAAGTCTTGTTTATTCTACAAATGTTCTTCTCAAAGATGTATATTAGGGCTGAAAGCAACTATTAACGTCAGTTTATTTTTTCTAAAGTTTGATTTACAAATGTTCAATATAAAACAAAGGGTAAAATAGTCATTTTCGTCATTCAGATTGTTTATTCAGCCGAACAACCGAACAACAACTTATCAAATATCATACAAACAGATTTATCAATATAGACAACTATATTTATACAAGACTTAATGAAAAATGAACCGAACAGACCCTTACTCCCGCCTTACAAACTATATATTTAAAATGAAAATGACACACGATTTTAAAATGTATAATTATTACACTTTTTAGATAATTAATTGACACTGTACCCTTAATAGTAGAGAACATAATATGTTCTTTAATACCAATAATATAGAAAAAAATTAAAATAATATAATATATTAATTAAAATTTATTATTATATATACACAATAAATTTTGAACTTTTTAAAATAAAGTTTAGAACAAATCTACATTGACTTATAATTCTAAATAGGGAAATTAATTAAAATACCCTAAGTTTGACCATGTTTTACTGAAATACCCAAAATCTCTCCCACTTTGCAAAAATACCCTAAAAATCCGTGATGGGAGCTCGCGATCGCGGGCCAGGGACCTTTCTGACACTTTTTTAAACTTGCAGGGACCATTTTTGAAAAATGGAATCCCGCGATCGTGGGCTCATCCCGCGATGGGGTTATTTTTGTGACTTTTCAATTGCAAGGGACCATTTTTGAAAAATTTCAGGGACCATTTATCAAAATTTTGATATTTTTTGCACTGTTCACCCCATTTCGTCCATTTTTACGAATTTAAAATGAAATGTTACACTTTCAACCCCTATACTTATTTACTAAATTTACTTTATACCTTTTACTTTCATTATTTTAATTTTACATTTAACACATATAATCGTTTATTAACTAAAATACGTTAAAAAAATACGTTTTAATTTTAACAAATTACACCATTATAATCGTCTCTTCGATACGTTCGAAATGAGCCCAATCTTGAATTTTTTTGGATTTATATATTTTAATATATATCATATACAGTTATACACTACATAAAAAAAATATTTTTTATATTTAAAATTCATACTCTTATAGTTAATTATTTAATTTATGGTACATCTCTTATTTTTTTTCAATTTTGTTTTACACTCCTATCGCATTAACATAATAATCATATATTAACTAATTCATTAAATCGTTTTAAATTATTATTATTTGAATGTGTTTATAGATTTCGTCTGAAAAAGTTGCCTGCATGATTCCACTGAAAAAGTAACTGCAATATTCGTCTGCTCTTGAATAAAGGTCTTTCATTAGGCAGAAAACTAGTCTTTAAGTAGTCAAACATAGCTAATTAATGAGAATTTAGATCAGATTTATATGGTACTATCAAATGCAAGTTTCTATAATATAGATATTGTTCTACATTACATGATACCAATTTTTGCATCATATGAATCACTTCCAGACAACAAGAACCAATACCCCAATAATCAAGAAATAAATGTTTGTTCATCCAATAATCTCTGTATTAGGATTATCGCAAGTTTCATAAACCTACTTACTAGGTGTTGGAAATATGGGTTTTACTAAACTTTGGATGCATTTAAATTTATATATATGTGTTATATATAACTAACTTTTAGGTGTTTTTTTCTTTTTTTCTTTTTGTCTATTTTTGCCAGGAGTGCCGCCTCCTTTCCAAAAAAAACTAACTTTTAGTAGGTTTATGTTCTTCTATATGAGATCTTCGAAATGATATATAATGCGTCCAAAATAGAGTATGTGTGAAAGAGATATCGATACTCAAAGTTGAGTAAATGGATGAAATTAGCAAAAACCAAATGAAGTAAACAGTAAGTCAATCACAATACTTTAACAAAATAAGTTAATACTAAAAATAACAATTATTTAATGTTACATAAACAACCTAACGTGGCCCTATTAGACAATGCGCATAAATTGACTCCGCCATATGTCGGCGGAAATCCATTGCCTCATCGTCGGTTTCGTTAGGGGGTACCCATATCTCCTCGTTATTTATCAACTTTTGGACATTACGGCATACCCATACACCGCAATCCGCATATAACCCGGTCTGCTGGGGTACTTGGCCGGCCATCTTTGTGCGAAAGATACTTGACACTTCGCGACGTCTATGATCCCCGATCAATGAAAAGAACGTATATAGTTTTGTTTTAAACGATTGCATCTGCTCTGTCAATTGTTGTTTGCAGAGACCGTCCTTTTCGCTGTCATATAGGGTCATGACCATAGTGTCTAGTTCAAACACTCCAAGCAGCCAATGTCTGGGATGCAAGCATATGGGGATGTACACCTGAAATATTACAATATATGTCATATATGTTATTAAATAAAATAACAGTAAAACGATTTGCATACCCTATCGAGGAGAGTCCAAGAGGTCCCTTCCGAGCCATTGCATATTTCGATCACGGAGGCGGGACCTTGATGGTCCATCAGTATACACTGAAAGAACATAGTGTGCATGATGGTCCACCTCGTGTCTACGCCACGATGTTTTTGCAACAGGCTAGCCCAAGAATCGACGTGCTATGCATAAAAAATAGATGGTTAGACATGTAATATAAGTATATTTGATTATATATGACTATAATTTAACTTCATACTAACCGTATCGTCTAAGTCAGAGTTCACAGGGTCATCCGCAAGCAATTTTTCAAAAAACGAGGGGTTGATTTCTAAGCCCCCGTAAGGGGTGAATGTCAAGTTGGGGAGGCGACCAGTCCGGCACATCCTCAATATTTCTGATGCCGGTTGAGGCTCCGGTGAAGGCACCTTTCCCTTTTTCTTTCCTCCCTTCTTTCCCCCCGCGTTCTTTGCTTGTTTTTTAGCGGGCGGTGGTGTCGTAGATCCTTGTTGGCCAAACGGGTGACGAAACCATTGTGAAATTTTATGCGACCGCTTTAGAGGGAGCGGGGTCACCTGTGGTGGTGGATCTACAACATCTATCGAGTCATCGTCAGGCTCCGAGAAGTGCTCCGAGAAGTGATCCTGGATAATAGGAGACCTCGTCTGAAAATTACGTTACTCAATGTTTTAAGTACAATTTAGGAAATGTTCACAATTAAACCAAAACTACCAAAATAACTTACAGTATGCATTTTCGGCCTGTAATAGTCATCGGCCGAACCGCCAAAGATGTTTGTAATTGCTGTGGTGGCGAACGACGGCATGTGCTGTGCCCCCGACATCCCGGCCTGCGTGACATTGATCATTAAAATAGTTACAAAATTAGGATTATCGATATATAACTATAATGGTTACTCAGTGTCACTAACACTCTCCGGGATAGTCGAATATGATGTGGTGGCGAACGGTGGCGGCATCTGCGAGGTGTATGCCCCCGACATCCCGGCCTGCGTGACATTGATCATTAAAATAGTTACAAAATTAGGAACAAACATATAACTATAATGGTTACTCGGTGTCACTTACACTCTCCGGGATAGTAGAATAGGATGTGGTGGCGAACGGCGTTTGGGACATCCCGGCCCCCGACATCCCGGCCTGCGTGACATTGATCATTATAAGAGTTACAAACTTAGGAACAAACATATAACTATAATGGTTACTCAATGTCACTTACATTTTTAGGGAATGACAGATGGGATGTGGTGGCAAACGTCGCCTGTGCCCCCTGTCCGAACGGAGCGGGGATCGGTGTCGTACTCGACAGCAAAAACAAATTTAGAACGTAATATTAATATACAAACTAAATAAACGTGGCCAACAAATTAAGTTAAACACTAACATTGACAGCGCTAAACTGTCTGTAGACTTCCTCCAGATAGTGTACACGTGTCTCTAGCGGCCCGTGGACGTAGTCCCACAGGACTTCATGTGAGCCATGTTGTGGCTCGTAGGAAGGGGCCGCCTGATATGGATTGTAGGAGGAGGAAGGGGGCACCTGGTAGGAGGAGGAAGGGGGCGCCTGGTAGGAGGAGGAACGGGCCGGCTGGTAGGAGGAGGAAGGGGGCGGCTGGTAGGAGGAGGAACGGGCCGGCTGGTATCCACCGAAAGGGGGCCTGTCGTCGTCTTCCTCATCTTCGTCAGATGTGGAAGTAGGGGGACGTCGAGCCCTTTCCGCCTCTGCGTCAATAAAGGCCACGTTGTCTCTGTACCAATCTGTGCCCATCTCGTCGACAGTAGGCACAAGGCGATCGAAAGGCAAGAGTGGCTGCTAAATATATGATAAAACATAAAAGAAATTAATAAGCGGGACTAACGTATGCAAATTGTAAACATAGTAAAAGAACTTACATTTCTAGACGCATTGAAGAACTGAAACCAAAGCGACCTACTTAGGGTAACACGCTTGTCTCAACGGGTTCCCCTAAGTACTCGATCGTCGCGCTTGACGAAATATCGGATTGATGCGGGAAACATCTCCAAGATCCATATCTGGAATTAGACAAGAAGAGCAAGTACGTACAAAGAAAAGTCAAACAGTTTGTATGTATTATTAACAATTGTTATACTACGTATCTAACCTTGAAGGCGTATGTAAAACCACAAAGATTCATCTTTGCATGTCGATCAACGCGTCTGGCTATGGCTCGGTGCAGAATAGAGTAGCAATGTGTCCAGATATGGCTACCCCACGGGTAGCTGTTAAACAGCTCAAGGTCCTCGACGGCCCTAAGGACCGTCTCGGAAGCATACTGGCTATACTCACGGCCCAGGAAGCCCATATCCACGATCACCACCAAGCATACACGGACAGCATCGTCGTCGGTTAGGGCACTAAGGCCCTCTTTCATCATGTCCCGGGCTGCCTTCAGCTTCAAACGAGATGCTGAAATGCCCCAAACCCTAGGAACGAAGGAGCAGTCTTCTAAGGGAGGAAGGGGGAGCCTCTCCAAAACGTAGTCTTGTAATTAGACAGAACTCACGACGCCCAAAATGCAATTGAGAGCCGAAGAAATCAAAAAGCATCTCCTCCGGCTCAGCGTTGGCGTCCTCGACCTCCAACTGTAGAAACACGTGTACTAGCGTAGGGTCGCCACCAGAGTAAGACACATCCATCCATGGCCTGAACGGTGTCCCTCTATAGATGGTCTCAAGGGTATCCGCGCGATCACCTAATCCCCTAAAGCGGTTTCTTAAGTCCTCGATGTAGGAAACTTTGCACTTTAGCGTCAAGTCGATGTTAAAGAAATCCCTCTACATAGTCATTCACAGATGTTATAGTTAGTGTTATATATAGATGTTGCGGTTTATTTTATTTCAACGTATCATATTGTTATATATAGATAAAGTGCGGTGGTATTTTATTTCAACGTATAATAGTGTTATATATAGATAAAGTGCGGTTTATTTTATTTCAACGTATCATATTGTTATATATAGATAAAGTGCGGTGGTATTTTATTTCAACGTATAATAGTGTTATATATAGATAAAGTGCGGTTTATTTTATTTCAACGTATAATAGTGTTATATATAGATAAAGTGCGGTGGTATTTTATTTCAACGTATAATAGTGTTATATATAGATAAAGTGCGGTGGTATTTTATTTCAACGTATAATAGTGTTATATATAGATAAAGTGCGGTTTATTTTATTTCAACGTATCATATTGTTATATAGAGATAAAGTGCGGTTTATTTTATTTCAACGTATCATATTGTTATATATAGATAAAGTGCGGTTTAGGGACCCTAGTTGTCATTCTTAAAAGTTTAGGACCTAATTGGCATTCTTAAAAGTTTAGGGACGTAAGTTGTCATTCTTAAAACCGTAGGGACCTAAGTTGTCATTCTTAACATTTTTTTATAAAAAACACATTCTTAACAATTTTTTTATAAAATGTGTTTTTTTATAAAAAATTGTTAAGAGTTTGTTTTTATAAAAAAATTGTTATAGTTTTATGGTTTTATGTTTGAATGTGATATTTGTATGTTATAATGTGTATGTTGTTATAGTGTGTTTTTTCATATAAAAATTGTTAAGAGTGTTTTTTTATAAAAAAATTGTTAAAAGTGTGTTTTTATAAAAAAAATTGTTAAAAATGTGTTTTTTTTATAAAAACACACTCTTAACAATTTTTTTATAAAAAAACTGTTTTTATAAAAAATTGTTAAGGGTGTGTTTTTATAAAAAAAAACACATTTTTAACAATTTTTTTTATAAAAACACACTTTTAACAATTTTTTTATAAAAAAACACTCTTAACAATTTTATATGAAAAAACACACTATAACAACATACACATTATAACATACAAATATCACATTCAAACATAAAACTATAACAATTTTTTTATAAAAACACACTCTTAACAATTTTTTATAAAAAAACACATTTTTAACAATTTTTTTTAAAAACTGTTTTTATAAAAAAAATTACCAATTTTTTTATAAAAAACACATTATAAAAACCATAAAACTATAACAATTTTTTATAAAAACACACTCTTAACAATTTTTTATAAAAACACACTGTTTTTATAAAAAATTGTTAAGGGTGTGTTTTTATAAAAAAATTGTTAAGAGTGTGTTTGTATAAAAAAAAACATTGTTAACAATTTTTTTATAAAAACTCACTCTTAACAATTTTTTTATAAAAGAACACTCTTAACAATTTTTTTATGAAAAAACACACTATAACAACATAAACATTATAACATACAAATATCACATTCAAACATAAAACCATACATATCATGTTAAACATAGAACATATTCAAACATAAGTTATAAACACTATAACAACCTACAAACATATATCTTAACTTAAAATAACATACAAAAAATAACAAATAACATAAGGAAAACATACCACAGAGGTAATACGAGACATCTTCACAAAACCCGAACGCGTATTCCACACGACAAAATTGAGAGAGTGGGAGAAAATTGAGAGAGTTTGATTAAAATTTGAGAGAGTGATTAAAAAAATGAGAGTGCCGTTTTTTGGTCCCCCCCCCCCCTTTATATAGTGCGGCCGAAGAAAACATTAGGGTTTAGGGTTCGTCAAAGTGATTTTAGGGTTAACCCTGTGCCGACACGTGGCACAGGAGCCCGCGATCGCGGGGGTCAAAGAAAGTCAAACGCGGGCAGGGACCAAAAATGCACACGCGGGCATTCTTGAGGGGGGAAAGTTGGACCGCGGGCATTCTTGAGGGACCAACGCGGGCAAAGTGGGCAAACTTTGGTGACACGTGGCCTGGAGCCCGCGATCGCGGGTATTTGGGGCATTTTTGTAACATGGGAGAGATTTTGGGTATTTCAGTAAAACATGGTTTGACTTAGAGTATTTTAATTAATTTCCCTTCTAAATAACCATTACGTATAATATGAAGAAAAAAAATGAATGGTAATTAAAAAAATAATAGTAATTGATAATAAAAATATATTGACTAATATTTAAAATAATAATAATGTAAAATAATTAATATGATTCACAATCACTCTAAAATTTAATTAATATTTATTTATAATTAATAGTTAATAAATAACAAGAGTATAATTGGAAAAAATCATAAAAAAAATTCACATAAGCTACTACAAATACTTTATCAATAAGTTAACTTATAAGCTATCTTATGTCCATCTAAATATGTACTTAAAAAATAAGCTAGATTATTTTTGTCAAACGATGTCTTACTAACAAACTAAAATAAAGATGTTGAAATCTTAATTTCAAAATGAGGAAGTATACCTTGATGAAAATTATCTATAGCTTTTATTTTTATTCTTATATGGTAAAATAGTGTCACCGTTTTTGAACTAATTTTGAATCCGCCACTGCAAATGCCGTGTGCTTTTTTGATTCATCCCAAGTGAACAAAAACAGATTTACAAAGATAAAACCACCACCAGCTTTCTATACTTTCGAAAAAGAACCAAATCTTTCACATGGCAAAGAAACCGGAAAAAAGAATGCGAAAACGGTATTCAGGCAAGTAAAAATATAACATTATGCTCATATCATATTGCTGCTCGTACAGCGCTTCTGGCGACTTCACGTTTCATCTCGGCAGCATGCCCACTTCCTCGGAAATACATGTACACTTGCTGCAAGATGAGAGATGCATAACATCAAGTTTTTGAATCGGGTTTCTGTTTCCGAATGTTTCTTTTTCTTTTTTGTTAACTATGGGTGTCCGGGCCAACTTGCGTGCGTGCACCTCAGACTAATCCCATGAGGCCCTAGAGAACAACCAGGAAAATCCGCAATGGCTTTGGAGAGACTCGAACCGGTGACATTTGGGGAGGAGCCCCAAAGACCCAATACTTGCAAAATGTCTCGAGGTTAAGTTGGGAAAGTGAAGACAATGCTAACCTGAATAACCCAGATGCTGAGCAATGATTCTAGACAGAATAAGCCGAATCCAACGAAGTAGAAGATCTAAACAAAATGGAGGTGATTAGTACGGCAGGCATCCGACATCGGCTGGACATAAAACATCAAACTTGTGTATATGTAGAAACTTCCCCTTCTCTCCTATAAGGACGTTATAGAGAGAATTCAAACAGGTTCCACATATTCTAACATGATATCAGAGCCTACCGGGTCAAGCACCACCTAGAGACTCGACACATTTTAAATGCCCACAATGAAAAAGGCATGCACACAGTTTTAGAAATTTTACTCTATTGTTAAGAGTAACGAATTTTCCATCTCATACTTAAAAATGGTAGAATTGGACATTTGTTTTGGCACAAGCTAAAATAGAAATGAGGAAGTATATAGGAACTTCCCCCTCTCTATAAGGGTTCTTTAGGAGAGAATTCGAAAGGGTTTGACATATTCTAACGAGTACCAAGAAAACCCGACTTGAAAATAGTTTGGTGAATGGGACAAACAAACGCTTTCCATCAAGAAAAAACTTACCCCAACCAAAGCATGATCGCCTAGAAGATCAACGGCCGGTAGGATACCTCTGTTTTTAAGGGAGTCAAAAGTAAAACATCAAATGCACGTAAATAAATAAATGTGTTCTAAACATCTTAAATTTGTAAAGCGGGAAAGATTTGAGTGGGGATAGAGAGAGCTTACGTGAGAGATTTTCCTTTGAAGACAACCGGAGGAGCAACTGCGGCAAAGATAACGAAGGCGATGTGAACCTGTAAATAATACATGACAAAAAACACAAAAAAACTGATGAGAAGGTGACAGAAAATACAAGACCATAACGATGATGGCAAACCTTACCAAGTAAAATAGGAAAAACCAACTGAACTTGAACGCACTTTCACTCCTGTAATAGTTAAAGAGAAGGTACTTTGTTAGGTATAAAACCAAACCAAACCAAACCAAACGAGGTATATCCCACCTGAGGTGGGTCCGAAGGTCTGCTGACCTCTACCCGAAAGAGTAGAGCAATGGATTCCATAAAGACCCCATGCGGCAATGCTAGGATTTCACTATATTCCATGTATTTTATTGCAATACGATTACACTGAAGACGACCCATATGTATACATATATACATACACTATACACATTTTTTTGGAAAACACTATTTGCACACACATTCATGCATATACATATATACAGACACACACATATAGCGATACACATGTGCGTCTACATACTCCGATTCTTATTCTGTAGAACGTACTTTCAAAACCTTCATATTGGTCTCTCAGATGTGATATCCCAAACATTTAGACCAATACGTTGCATTTTCATGCAAGTTGCCCTATAAATATAACAAGCCCAACTTAAGAGATCCCAAGAATTTACCTAAACGCACGATAAAGTGGCCGGTACCACAGTACATAGGCAAGCGGGACCCCTGATATGAAGTAGATAAGAGCGAGAAACCAGATCTTTGGGTCTATAGCACAAAGAAAAAGAATTCATTACAATAATTCTCCGATAACAGTCTCAAAAGTAAAAGAGACTAGAGATTAGAAGGAAAGCTAATTCACACAAACCTTCTCCTTTAATCCATGCTGTTGTTGTGGCTATAATATTCCAAAGAAGACAAAGAACTAATCCTGCTCGCCATAAAATTCTATAATTATTAGAGACGGCTATTTGCATCGCTTATAGTTTTAAAAGGTTACTAGAACTAAGCAGCCAACAGACCTTCTACAACGCAAACCGTTTGTTATATATATAAATATAAATGTGTATATATGCACACTTAATCCACGTAGGCATTGTTTGGAAAACTTGCGGTTGAAAAGCTAGCCGTTGACTTATAAGCTAGCTGATAAACTAGTGATGTTAGTACAAACTAGCTAATAAGCTAGATGTCAAATGTAAAATGACGTAAAAGGACATATGTTGAAAAATTAATTAGAAAGATATCAGGGGAATAACTGGAAAAAAGTGCGAAAAAACCCCTGAAGCTTAGACTATGTGCAGCAATGGTGATCTCCCACAACCAAATTGTGAATAGGACAAAAAATAAATTAAAAATAAAAATAAAAAGTAAATTAATTAGGACAATCTCATGCAATCTCAATCACCGTGCGATCCAATATTGTGAGAATTTTTTCCAATTGAAGTGATAGGTGGCAAAAACTGATTGGGTAGATTTATAATTTTAGGATAAAACTTATTTAATTAAAAATGACTTTAACAAAAAAATAATAAATAATAAAATATATACCAAAATCCATATTTTTTAATTTCCTACAAATGGAGTCTAATGTTGACATATTTTCATCACACCGATTTTTATTTTCGTTTGAATGCTATAATTTATTTTTTATACTTAAAATTTAAAAATAATTATTATATATATAAACAATTAAATATATAACTTTTATAAAATAATATCTTAGATTGGAGGGGATTGTGGTTAAATGATAAAGAAGTGAGATTGGGTTGGAGTTGAAGATTTTATAGGTGGATGAGAGAAAAAATAATATTTTAATTGAGATCGGGTTGGTTGAGATTATGAATGCAAATGATCTTATTGATACGCTACTAGAAGAGTTGAAGTAGCTTTTCGAAAAGCTAGCTTATGGTTGGTTATCAAACATGGCCTTAAAAGCTGCTTAAACCCCTTATTGCCCCCTTAATCCCTTATCATTGCTTAAGCATTCTCGATGCTTAATACTTTGCTTAGAAGCAAATCAAAACATGTATGCAGCTGCTTAATCATAAGACCAGGAAATAAGCATGTACAGAATTCATGCATATGTGAATCATCTATGTAGAATAAGAAAATAAACACATACCCAAATACGTCGTGAATGCAACATACTGCAATTTCTGTAGATGAATTGGTATCTCATTTGCAATATCGTGATGAATAATGGGGAAAAATGGTGGCCAGTTCTTCTCCTCAAGAACAATGCCAGCTGAAACGAAAAGATGGGTCAGTTGGAAATTTCACACCATTACTTTCTGTTTGAGGGTAACATTGGAAATGAGAATTATGGTATTTTGATATTAGCGGTCAACGGATATTTCTTTATAAATATGCCCAATCGATTAGAACAACTAATAGTAAAGAAATTGGGACAAAGATATAACGAGCATATGGTACCTCGTGCTGCTGCGTCTTCTTTGCGTTTGACTATCTGCAAAGTATTACACGTTTTTTTGGTCATCGATAAGCAGAAGTAAGTACTATTAATAAATTAAAAGTAAAGAAGATAAGTACATCTTCTCTCTTTCTCAAATCAGCTTCTCTAGCTTGCAGTTCTCTCTCTTTCTTCTTCAGATCCTTCAACAATCACATACACACATAATATTAATTTCAGGAACTAACAACGAAGATCTTTTCAATTTGACATGACGGGCAAGAGTGAGGGAGGTGGGTGAAAGAATTGTGGATGTTTTTGGGCTTTAAATTTGACATGGGTATTTTAGTAATTTATCAATCTTGTCTCATCTCCCTAATTCTTTGGTGGGTCCCACTCGGTCCCGGTCTAAGGTCATGCCAAACATGGAACAACATGTTTTTGTTATGTCCTGTCCCGAGATATCCCGTATACCAAACGCATTATATTCGAAAAAAGATGATATAACTTACCGCAGCGGAATCAAGAGGAATGTCAACTGGGGCACTCCGATCATAGAAATCTGCAGGTTCATGGGGAAGAGGTGAAAGCCTAGAGTTTGCAGCCGGAGGAACACTCTACAAAACACAATAAAACACAAATGTAAAATCCAAAAACGACCACATAACAAAAAAAATATATGTACAAATTTATGATGATTCTATGGTAAGACGACACAAGGAAAGACTAGAACCAATACATATACATGATGTAACCAAATGAACCATACAATTGAGCCAAACGCAAAGCAACTCATATAAACCAAACAGAACTGGCAGGGGCGGACCCATGTTGAGGGATATGGTTGACTGTAACAACCACAAAAATTTAGGAGCGAAGTGTAATTTTGTAGGTCCTTAAAGTGTGACACCATAAGTGTTTTTTTTGGATGAAACCATGAACATTAAAAATTTAAGGGTGGACGGTGGTGCAACTTTCGGAAGGTGGTTGGACATAAGTTACATTGTTTCCATTCAAAGATTTTTAGCGTTTCTAATTCACTTCCCTTCTTTTTTCATTTTTCATTATATATCCTTCTCTCTATAAATAATTAATTAATAGCAAATATAAATTTAAAAGTACGTATTTTATACAAATTACAACGTTAAAAAAATCTCATCGATACCTTCGAAATGAGCCCAATACAGAATTATTTAAGATTAGTTATAATTTTAACGTTAAACAAATAAATAAAAAACATATTTTAACGTTAATGGCATGTGTGTTTGATAGATGCAATATTTAACCTCCATTAAATACACATTTGCCGGGATGGGTGTCATAAATCCTTCTTGTATTTCTCTATAAAGATTTAACATGAATAATAAAGCGAATTTTTTAATAAAGTTTAACGTGAATACAAATTTCTTATTAGGGTTTCTTTGGGTAGAGTTAATTTGTTTATACTGATGTAATGATGTTAACATGATAACATGTTAACCAACTCTTTACGGTTACTTTGTGTATATTTGACCATAACTCTTTAGACTTTAGGGTTATTTGTTTAAAGTTAATTTGAGGTTAGTTTTTAAATTTTAGGATTAATTTGTTAATTTGGTGCTAATTGTGTAGGTTAATTAATTTATATTTGGGGCTACGTATATATACTCAATGGGTTTATCATTTTTATTATATTATACATATATATTTATATACTATGTATAACAACTTACTATTAAATACTCGGGGTCGGGGTCAGGGTCGGGTTTGAGAGGTATCCCCATCCCCGGTATCGGGTTCCCCGTCAGGGCGGGGTATTCGCCATCCCTAGGGCTAACTCTTTAGACTTTATGATTAATTTTTTTATATTTGAGGTTAATATGTTGTACTTGTTCTAGATCCAACCACGTAGAATTTCACCAAACAGAAAATTGGAAATACACCAACAATCATTAGTTTTTAAGTTTTAAGAGAGAATTTTTTGACAAAGAAACTAGTGTATCAACTTTTAATAACCGAAATATTTTTTTATATTTAATCGACCCACAATAGCCAAAAACGGAGTCCATGTAATTATTTTATATTTAATTTTTATTTAATAATTAACTTCTTTATTTATTTTATATTACAATAATTATTTTGTGATACACTACCAAAAAATCCTGGATCCGCCTCTGCCGGTAAATCCCACTCAAAAGTAGGTATGGGGTGAGATGTACACAAACCTGGCATCTACCCTAATTATGATGCACGAATATTTAAGTGTGCGTGTGTGTGTGAGAGAGAGAGAGAGAGAGAGAGAGATTGCCCCTATCATTAAGGGTAAATTTGTCTTTCAGTTAATTAAAAAGTGTAATACGTACATATTTCGTAATTGTGTTTTTTTATTGTGGATATTTATTTTGAGACGGAGGGTGTAGATAACAACTAGCAATAAAGCACTACACCATAGCAAGATCAACATAACATTAAAAATAAAAATTCTTAATTTACGTGACATCAGAATTGCAGTTGAGTTTTTATACCGAAAATGAGAAGGCATTAGACTTACTGTCATGTAGAAGGGGCCTCCACCAAAGTTTGTCTTTCCAGCTCCTTTCCCCCCAGCCCCGTTATCCTGATTATGTGGAAAAAATATAGTGACAATAGACCGACATGTCACATAGGTCAACAGAGATAAATGATAACCATGTAGATTATACATTCCATCAAAGAAAGCTCAAGCGAAAACCAAACTCTATCGACATGTAAAACCAAACCAAACGAACTCAGTATATCGGACACAATACAGACTTGACCTCTACCCCAAAGAGTATAGCAGTTGTTTCCACGAAGACCCCCGACTTACGAAAAGTGTGACAAATAATTTCACTTACTTCAAGTAATTCGGACACAATACCGATTTCCCTCCGGCCCAAAAAAATGCAACACTTGATTCAGCATGTGGTTTTGACAAATAATCAAATATCTAAAATGCCCTTACTAAGACAAAACTTGTGGACCAAATCAATGTCAATGGTATCTTGCGATGATCGCTAAATGGCAAACTAATATTGAAATCTTTCTAAGAAAGGAAAGGAAACGCTGCATTTCTTTTGGGACCACCTAAAACAGCAAGTGTTGCAATTATTTTGAGGCAAATTTCTTGTAATTCATATCCTGTTTCCCCTTTTTAATTTTATCTAAAATGATAACCATCGGCACAAAGTTTGCATTGCTATTAAAACCTCTATGAACCCCAAATTAACATATGCATCTAACAGTCATTGAACTTCACAAATCAATTCTAAGGTCTCGTTTGATTTGTACGATTGGATAGGATTTGGAACTCAATTCCATTCCAATCCCATGTTTGGTTTGAAGGATTGCATGGATTTGAAATCCCACAAACATGGGATTTTGAAATCCCATGGAGGTTGTTGGTAGCAGGATTTCGTAGTAATAATGTTTTAAAATGTGTTGAAAACATTTGTTTTACAATAATCAATTAATAAAAAGGTAATTTAATTTTTTCATAATTATTTATAATTTGTTTTTGTAGATTATTTATAAAAAATGGAATTCAAATTCCATTCAAAATCCTACAAACCAAACACACCAAGATTCCAAATCCTTCCACATCCAAATCCCTCCAATTCCAAATCCTTCCACAAAATCCAAATCCCTCAAAACCATTCCATCAAACAAAACGCCCCGTAAGCACCAAAGTTTAGAATTTGAACATGTATATACATATACATATAGTATATATACACATACACACATAGAGTCAGGTTCCGGGGAAGACCGCAAAGAAATGAAAAGCTGAGAAACACCCTATTCGTCTGTACGATATGCACATGTGCATACAAATAATTTGTCCGCTATGCACATGTGCATAACATGCAAACATGCATAGAAACCTCGAAACATCTTCAATTACTTGCATCATATCGATGAATTATTAAGATGTTCCTTAGTTTTCATTTTTTGGGGGATTTTTCTACATATATATTAGGGGTGTCAAATTTGTACCATGACAAACCAACCAATTCCATACCAACCGTACCAATTCAATTGGTTGGTAGTTTGGTAATACGGTACCAACTTCATAAACTTGGTTGGTACGTGGTATTGAAAATTGTGTACCACGGTAATACCGTACCTTACCAAATTATATATACATATAAACACACATTTACCCATAAAATATATGTATATATATATATATTTGTATCTATATGTTGTGTATGTAGAAAGGAAGCAAGTAGTTGTAGATCAAGCAGATGAAACTAAACCAGATCCAGCAATTGAAATCAACGAAACAACCAAAAAGAAAATCAAACTCATTCAATCACAAACCAAGTTACTTTCGAAGCAAAATTGAAAAAATTATGAAGCAAACGAAATAACGAAACAAACCCTAGCCTGAAGCATAAAAAGTATGAACTTCAAATAATCTAACACACTCAAATAGACAAGCATTACATGATACCCAACAAGTTAATTCGAAGAAATTTATAACTTACAGCAAAGGGATTAACTTCGTCTCCTTCGTCAAACGGATTAGGATCAAAACGACCAGCCATCAACGCCAATTTGAAGAGAGGTCGATCAAGAACCAAAAGGGGGAATGCTTGAATTGTGGGTTAAGATTAGGGGTAGAGAAAGATTGAAACTTGAGGGAGAGATTTAGGCTTGTTTAAGAATGTGAATGAAAAAAGACAAAGGGGACAGTAGAAAGGCAACAACTTTGAAATGGACGACTTGTTTTGTAACTTTTTAATTTAAATGTTTTATTTTTGTTTGATTTCTATTTTTCAAAAAAATAAAAGTATTTTAAGAAACCAATATATTGATCAATGTGTTGTATATTTGTATTACTAGGAGTCTACTCGCACAATGCAGCGCGATATATCTCGATTTTAATGTTCTAATTTATTTTAATGTGTGCTTTTGAAAAATCGGTCATGTTTTTTATAAATTTGTTTAAAAATAACGTTTTTTAAGGAGTTCATGATTTGAGGATTTGAAAGTGGTTAGATATAAGAATTAATTAATAAGAGTCCACGATTTAGGGATTTGAAGGTTGTTAGAGATAAGTATTAATCAAGTAATTAACATTAAAAGCGGTACATAAAGCTTCATTAGTTGTTTTTAAGAAAATTTTAAGTAATTAGCATTAAATAGCGGTACATGAAACTTTAGGGGTTGTTTTTAAGAATTTTTTATAAATGCTTTATAATATAGTATAGATAATATGATCAACTAAACAGATTCGGTATATTTCACTTGAAAGTAGGGATTTATGAGTAAGATGGATGTATATTTGTTACTTATCCCAATTCCCATATAGTAGAACTTGTTTTCTTGAAAACCTTCGTCACTATATTCCAATATATTTTAATTCAAATATAAATTGAAAAGGCTATTATATCTTTTCATGGAACGCGTTCTAGACTAATAGAAGTATGATGCACTATGATAAGACAGATATTGACGATTATCGATCCTGAAAAAAAAAATAAGACAGATAATGACGATTATCGACCATGATGGTATGTTTCTTGAAATTCATACAAAAAACATATGTCAAAGAATAGTGATTAGTTTTTGATAAAACAAGTTTTATAAATAGAAATATAATAGTACTAGTTTAAAATAATAATAATAATAATAATAATAATAAACAATCACCAAACCATCAAATGAACATTGATTGATTCTAGTTTTGGTTGCTAAGCCATGTCAAGTCGAAAGTCGGTACTCGGTCATTTCATTGGCTCATAGTGCGATAGATGATGAAATTGATTTGCCACTCCCTCGGAACTGTCGGTAGACTTGTTGTATAACCCATATGCTTAGAATTACCTCAGTCGCAAAGAATCCAAATCCGATGAAGCTTAGAATCTACAAAATAGAACCATTTAAGTGCTCTTTTACAAGGAGAAAAAGGTCAAAGTTTGAGAAAATTAGTGAAACTCCAAGTTTACCCCAACTGCGGGATGGGGGCCGATGAGTTTCATTGCATTCAAGATCCCCCTGTAACAAGAAATATTGGTTAAGCTCGTTTTCATTTTTCATAAAAAACAAAGAACAAAATAGATGAGATTGTAAAATAAAATGAAAAACTCACGCAAAGTGTAGTCCAGCGAATAATATACGAGGACCAACTGCGGCGAAACTAAAGAACACGATGTGATACTGTTGGCACGAGTTAAAATTGAGTGGAAACTCACAATTGTGATGAAAATATTAAGTTAAAAGAGATGCAAGATACTCACAGCATAGTTGAAGAAAAAACAACCAAAGCTTGTACCGTTGTCGGTTCTGTATATGAAAAAAAAGTACTTTAAGGAAACATGGGGGAAATTAATTTGCAAAAATAATACTTGTATTTACAACACAATCCATCAATGTTGAAGTCCTACATCGTCTAAACTTAGACCATTTTTCATCAATGGCTCTTTTGTAGGGTAAACTATTGGGGTTCCACATATTCTCAAACGATATCAGATAAGATCTACCACTCTAGGGACTCGTCACTTTGAGACAATAAGTACTTATATAACCTCCATTAGTGTAATAACCCAAAATAAGCTAGGTGATCTAAATAGAAGTTAGGGGTGGTAAGTGTTTATTATGAAAAGTTTGAGGGTAAAAACTGAAAGTTGGGAAATTAATTCCCTCTTTTCTTGGGAGCCGCATATGCTGGAAGTTTAGGAACACTTTTGTTTTAGGGTTTTGGTATGTGTAACCTGCTACACATCGAGAGAGAGAGAGAGAGAGAGAGAGAGAGAGAGAGAGACAAGAGAAGAGAAAGAAAATGCCATGGACCCTGTGTATTTTCGTGAGGAGAAAACCGAGAGAAAGAAACAATGGTGTTGTGTGTGTGTTTGTTGTGTGCGCAGAGAGAGCTGCGGGAGAGAGAGAGAGCAGCGAGAGAGCTGCGAGAGAGAGAGGGAGCGAGAGTGAGAGAGAGAGCTGCGAGAGAGAAAGAGAGAGAGACGACAAGGGAGGAGCGTCGGCAGTCGGCTGCCGGTGGTGGTCGCCGGCGGTGGCGGCTGAGGTGGTGTCTAAACTGTAAAAATCGCTCTGTCCTTTCTTTTAGCGAGAGATAGAGAAACGGGGAAGAAGAAGAAAATCATTTGGCAACTGTTCCGTTTCATCAGGTATTTCCTAATTAAACTCTAACTTGCAGTCTGGTTAGATTTTTGATCAGCAAGGTTTTTATTCTAAAAATGGTAATGAACGGTTAGAAAGGAATTGGTACTCTAATCGAGTTAGATGAATCGAAAATGGAAATAAATGGGTGTAGGAAGATTTAGAAATCGCTATTTGTCATTATCGCACAATTTGGAGAGTTCTGAGCAAATTGTCGTGGGTGATATCGGAGTCTCGGTATTTTGGTATGAAATCCCGGTATTTCAATGAGAATATCGATATCCCGATGTTACTCCCCGTAATTTGGAAGTCCCGGTATGAAATCATTTTAAGTCCCGGTAATATCTCGAATTAGAGTCTCGGTATTTTTGCATAGAAGAAATTGGTGGGTCATGAAATGGGCCGTGAGTATTAAATGTCCTTGGGCCGTGTGCATTAAAAGTTTCTTGTGGCTCCCTTTTGTTTTAGGCCGTGAATTATGATTGAATATGGAATTGGTTTTGGATTTCAATATGAATTGGAATATGGAGTTGTATTTGGAATTAAGTAACTAGTGGGCTGAAATCTTTATTGGTATTAAATCCAATGTATATTATTTTGGGCCGTGAGGTATTTTAGGAGAGGAATTAATTGGTTTGAATATTAAGATAAAATCAATTAAGTTGGAAAGAAACTTGAATAATTAATTGTAGATTTAATCTCCTACATCTTAGGTGTTATATCTAAAGGTCGGGAGAGTAAGTGAGAAGTTTTGAGACGAGAAGATATTAAAGCGCCAGGTGAGTTTTCTAACTAAAACGTGTGGCTTTAAATGCGTTTTCTAAAGCAAGACATGATGAGTAATGCCATGTTTATTTTATAAATGTTTTATCTGCATGATAGTTGTTTAAAGTTTTATATGTAGGATGTATGCATACATTGGTTTTGATGTAAATTGGCTAAGTCGGGGGGGGGGGGGGGGGGGGTGTTCCGCCAGCTCGTGCCGGGGGGTGTGTCCCGTTTATGCCAAGGGAGGTGTGACCCTGTAAGGCAGCATGAGACTGACTCGTTGTCATCTACGGGTGACTTCAGGGTGCCGATTTACGAGGGGCGGACCTTAATCCGTGAATGATTTTGGATGAACAGTTTTATGGATGATTTATGTTGAAAATGATAAACTGTTTTTTTGAATGCTTTGATAACTGTTAGGAGGGACTCACTAGGCCTTATGGTCTAACCCTCGCATTTTCAAAATAAAACCTTTTCAGGAAAGCAGGTATTGAAAGGCTCTAGCAAGTGAGCAAGGAGTTAGCAAGAGGAAGCCGGATAGTGTAGTGACACTATAGTAATATTTAGTATTTCTCAGTTGTGTAGGTTGATTCCGCCAACCAGATTTTGATTTGATGTAAGAAATTTTGGGACCCGTTTCTGGGATATTCTATATTTATGAAATGCATGTTTAAAAATGTTGGGTTGTTACAGTTGGTATCAGAGCCATAGTTTAAGGGATTTAGGTGACCGGACGGGCCTAAACTTAAACTTTGGGAGTAGAAATCACAACTGAGAATCAGGAAATGCGTTAGGAGGACACTATAGTGGAAATAGGAGTAATAGGGTACCGAGGACGGTCATGTAAGGTAAGTTTGGGATTACACCTGGCCAGTGTAATTGTGAATTTACAGATACATGTATGTGCTTAACCTGCCTTATTATTCCGAAGTGGTAGTCAAAAGCTAGTGTTTATGTCGTATGCCAGTCCTTTAGAATGTCAGTAAGATCCCTGAGAAGTAGATTGAGACCCATAGTCGGGGAGATATCGTAAAGGATCAGTTATGATGTGATGTATGTATACATCATAGAGAAGAAAGATGTTCGGAATGTGTTGAGTCGTCTAGAGATAGATCTTCGTGGATTCGAAAAGGACGAGCAATTGCTTGTGAGTAAGACTCCTGGTTTAGGAGAGTCCCGATTCTAGAAATCGTGGGGTAGATCAGTTGGGATGATAAGAAAGAACAGTGTCGAGATCTTGAAGGTGCCAATTCAAGAGCGAGTGGAGGATTAGAGTCCTGACTTTTTAGTCGAGCTTTTCAGTGTCTGTTTGAAAACGTGTAGAAGTAGAAGGTGAGATAATTGATTAAAACGAAATAGTATGAAAGGGTTGAATAAGTGAGATATGGAAAGCGTGATCGGTAAGTTGTTGCATGGCCGAGAGGGCGACCGTTGGTCGTAGGTGAGGTGTTAAGGATAAGTTGTGTGAGTAAAAAGGTTGACCTTGGTTGAGTGAGTAGCCTTCAATTGCAAGTAGAGTTGCATGCGTTGAGTTGTACAGGTGTACATGAAATTTTTCATGAGTAAAGTGAATGTGTAAATTTCAAATTTTAATTTATATGAGTCGGCGTGTGTAAGCGTATGTTTAAAGAAAAATGCAAATTCCATTTACATCGCACAGCAAAGTTTGAAGTTTACGGCTCGTAAAATATTCCACTCTTTTCATGACAAGTTAAATTATTGCAAAAGTCAAGAAAACGATTGAATGCAAAACTTTTATAACCAAAACGAGTATTGACATGTTGAAGTTATTTATGAGTATGAAAAACCGACTGGTTTACTTCGTGTCGGAAATTTCTTGCAGGACGTGGTCGTATGAAAAGATTTTCACTCAATATATTTCTGTCGTAACGACATGTTTTAGTGGAGTAAGATTAAGTTTATGGAAAGTTGCATGCGTACGATTCTCGAGATCATTGAGCAGGGCATTGAATTTTTAAGAGTGATGGGGGCATGTGTACCGAATATGTGTTCAAGTGTTGTTTATTGAAAATGATGAAAGGTACGAAAGGATTTATCTATTGTGTTGTCATGCATGAAGGCTATGAACTCACTAGGTCGTAGGATGTTGTATTTTTTTTAAAAAGCTAAGAAGGAACTCAGAGAGTGGAGAGTTGTTGGTCAAATCAGGAGAGGACGTTGTAGTAGCGGGATATGTGTTCCGTCAGTAGTGGATGATAGTATCGGTTGTATGAGGGTTTGCACCCTTGTGCGGTAACTGGAAGTACGGTTGTCAAGGGACGGTTGTGTCCGGAGGGAGGACTTGAAGTCTTCAAGGTGTTGATATTTGCAACCCGCTATGAGTAGTGTTGAGAGGTAGGAACGAAATGTCCACGGTGGTGGGTATAATTTTGAGTTGAACTTGTAATATTGATGTTACAGTAGTAAGTTTTAAAAGAGAGACGTATTACGAAGTGACTATGATATGTTGGTAGGATTAGGTTTCGTAAGGGAACCCATGTTTAAGAATAAGTTAAGAAAGTAGTTACAGCTTGTCTGTTATTGTAAAAGTCGATAGCGGTGTAAGATGGCTGAGGTCGAAGACTTGAACCAGAAGGTTGTAAATTAATAGAACACCTTGTAGGAGTGTTAAGAGGATGGGAAGTGGTCATTTTGAATAAGCGTTCTATTTATGAGGTATGGAGGGATTCGTAGAATGATGAGGTATGTAGCACAAACGAAGCGAGGGTGTAGATCTTATCGATCAGTGAGGGGCTGTGCCCTGTTTTGTAAGGGCTCGGATCGTGAAGAGCTAGCTAGAATGTTTGCGTGTGAGTTAATTGAGAACTCGTGAGTTATAGTTCAACAAGTTGGGAAAGGACTACGTAGTGAGATAGACTCGATTGTAGTATACGGGAGAATATGAAGGAAAGTGTGGTTGTGTATGAATGACCATGAGAGATTTGGTTTGTAGTGCGATGTTATGAGTGAGGGATGTACAGTTATGTAATGGCATTAATTGCCAAGCTAAATGTACCCGCTAGTATCGTAGTGAGGTGATGTTAGAGAGAAAGAAAGCATCATATAGAAGTTTTTGGGATTTTCGGATGAGATGTTCGATCTATTAACCAGATTGTTGGAGCTCATAGAGGGTAAGTTGACTGTGTGGTGTGATTAGGATCGGAGTGAAAGGACGGAGTAGTGGTGGGAGATTACCCAAAGGAGAAACCAAGTGTTTTGGTTGTAAAAGTCGCTAAGTAGGTATATGTTGAGATCATTGGAAGTTTAAAGAAAGATGAAGAGTGCGTTAGTCAAATTGTGTTATAGTAAGTGCTAAATCTCTAAAGAGCATGAATTGTTTCTTATGTGTGAGGGAATGATCCTAGAAGGAATCAGTTGGAAATTTGGTTATGTTTAAAGAATGACATGATAATGAATATGGATCGGAATGGTAGTATAATCATTAGCTGATTTGAAACGTCATGATAGATGTATAAGCCTTTGATTGGTTGATTAAAATGTTATGGATTTGTTAAGTAATGACATTTATTTGTTATTACAAGATGTGTTGCAATTCTACAGAGATTCTTACTAATAATTGATAAGGGAGAATCGATATGTTAAGGTGAGAAGTTGTTGATAGTGATGGAATAAGTAATCTTCAAATTATTTTGAAAATTGTGAATTGTTGGGTTACTCAGTGAAGTTGTTAGTTAAGAAATTAGTTTTGACGGATGAATTTTGTGAATACCAGCCTAACGAGATGTTGATGCTAAGTTATTACATATGATAATTTATGGTGGATAGAAAGTGATGAATTGCATCTCAATTGGAGATCATCTCTTGAAATAAGTTGATAATTATAATTGAAATGAGTTGGTCAAGTTAAAGTTGCTAGTGATAAAGAGAAGGAATTGTGTTGTTTTGTACAGTAGTTATATTGCACTAGCCGAGAAAGGCAGTTGAGTTCTGAAACTGTTAGTGGTCGTGAATCAGATCAGGATAATTAGGGAATGGTAAGCCTTTAGGTGCTTACCACCTTTGTTCGCGTATCATGATTTATAAGATGAATTATGAGAAGTCGTGGGAAAGTGTTATTGAGATTAACACACTGATCGGTAGGGGATTATTTAAGGTAAATCTAAGTAAGAAAGCCGGGATGACTTTATATATATCTACCTGATTTTATGGTCATTGTGGTTAATCGAAAGAATTTTAGAACCCGAGTTTCGTGGTGTTCCTGAGGTAATGGATCCGATTGGAAGATGAAAGATGGGATGGGTGTATGTTTCAGTTATAAGCAGAGATTGTGAGTTTAATCAGAATTGTGCAGCTAAGGTGTAAAAGTATGTTGTTATTGTTTTGTATTAGAAAGATTTATTCCGAGAATTGAGATTTAAGCTTTGATAAACAATTTTCGCTGGTTATCTTTGGAGTGAATTCCGGGACGGAATTCCATTAAGGAGGGGAGATTGTAATAACCCAAAATAAGCTAGGTGGTCTAAATAGAAGTTAGGGGTGGTAAGTGTTTATTATGAAAAGTTTGAGGGTAAAAACTGAAAGTTGGGAAATTAATTCCCTCTTTTCTTGGGAGCCGCACATGCTGGAAGTTTAGGAACACTTTTGTTTTAGGGTTTTGGTATGTGTAACCTGCTACACATCGAGAGAGAGAGAGAGAGAGAGAGAGAAGAGAAGAGAAAGAAAATGCCATGGACCCTGTGTATTTTCGTGAGGAGAAAACCGAGAGAAAGAAACAATGGTGTTGTGTGTGTGTGTGTGTTTGTTGTGTGCGCAGAGAGAGCTGCGGGAGAGAGAGAGAGCAGCGAGAGGGCAGCGAGAGAGCGCTGCGAGAGAGAGAGGGAGCGAGAGTGAGAGAGAGAGCTGCGAGAGAGAGAGAGAGAGAGAGAGAGAGACGACAAGGGAGGAGCGTCGGTAGTCGGCTGCCGGTGGTGGCGGCTGAGGTGGTGTCTAAACTGTAAAAATCGCTCTGTCCTTTCTTTTAGCGAGAGATAGAGAAACGAGGAAGAAGAAGAAAATCATTTGGCAACTGTTCCGTTTCATCAGGTATTTCCTAATTAAACTCTAACTTGCAGTCTGGTTAGATTTTTGATCAGCAAGGTTTTTATTCTAAAAATGGTAATGAACGGTAAGAAAGGAATTGGTACTCTAATCGAGTTAGATGAATCGAAAATGGAAATAAATGGGTGTAGGAAGATTTAGAAATCACTATTTGTCATTATCGCACAATTTGGAGAGTTTTGAGCAAATTGTCGTGGGTGATATCGGAGTCTCGGTATTTTGGTATGAAATCCCGGTATTTCAATGAGAATATCGGTATCCCGATGTTACTCCCCGTAATTTGGAAGTCCCGGTATGAAATCATTTTAAGTCCCGGTAATATCTCGAATTAGAGTCTCGGTATTTTTGCATAGAAGAAATTGGCGGGTCATGAAATGGGCCGTGAGTATTAAATGTCCTTGGGCCGTGTGCATTAAAAGTTTCTTGTGGCTCCCTTTTGTTTTAGGCCGTGAATTATGATTGAATATGGAATTGGTTTTGGATTTCAATATGAATTGGAATATGGAGTTGTATTTGGAATTAAGTAACTAGTGGGCTGAAATCTTTATTGGTATTAAATCCAATGTATATTATTTTGGGCCGTGAGGTATTTTAGGAGAGGAATTAATTGGTTTGAATATTAAGATAAAATCAATTAAGTTGGAAAGAAACTTGAATAATTAATTGTAGATTTAATCTCCTACATCTTAGGTGTTCTATCTAAAGGTCGGGAGAGTAAGTGAGAAGTTTTGAGACGAGAAGATATTAAAGCGTCAGGTGAGTTTTCTAACTAAAACGTGTGGCTTTAAATGCGTTTTCTAAAGCAAGACATGATGAGTAATGCCATGTTTATTTTGTAAATGTTTTATCTGCATGATGGTTGTTTAAAGTTTTATATGTGGGATGTATGCATACATTGGTTTTGATGTAAATTGGCTAAGTCGGGGGTGTGTTCCGCCAGCTCGTGCCGGGGGGTGTGTCCCGTTTATGCCAAGGGAGGTGTGACCCTGTAAGGCAGCATGAGACTGACTCGTTGTCATCTACGGGTGACTTCAGGGTGCCGATTTACGAGGGGCGGACCTTAATCCGTGAATGATTTTGGATGAACAGTTTTATGGATAATTTATGTTGAAAATGATAAACTATTTTTTTGAATGCTTTGATAACTGTTAGGAGGGACTCACTAGGCCTTATGGTCTAACCCTCGCATTTTCAAAATAAAACCTTTTCAGGAAAGCAGGTATTGAAAGGCTCTAGCAAGTGAGCAAGGAGTTAGCAAGAGGAAGCCGGATAGTGTAGTGACACTATAGTAATATTTAGTATTTCTCAGTTGTGTAGGTTGATTCCGCCAACCAGATTTTGATTTGATGTAAGAAATTTTGGGACCCGTTTCTGGGATATTCTATATTTATGAAATGCATGTTTAAAAATGTTGGGCTGTTACAATTAGAGGGGCATGTTGGAGTCACATATCAACTAGACTTGGACCATTTTTTTATCAATATACGTTGGAACTTCTCTTCTCTCCTAAAGTGTTCTTTTGGGAAATAATCTATTGAAGTTCCACATGTTCTCACAAATGCATTGGAGAATAATTTGGATTATTATAACACATCAATACATACTTGTAATGAAAACATGTTTACCTAAAGGCGCGGTAGAGTGGACGATACCAAAAGTAAAAGGCTCCCGGTGGTCCTAATAAGAAGTAGACGACGGCGAAGAAGAACGCAATGCCATCGGCTGGAATAAAGGATGAAGATGGAAAATTCGTTAAGGAGTTTAATACAAAATCATATTTAAATGACTACTGATATTAAAAGCTTACCTTTTACACTTGTGAATATTGCTATAGTCGTTAAAAGGTTCCAAAATAGAGAAATTGGCACTCCTGCAATAACATTAATACAACCATACACAATTTTGGTTTTATCAAAGCGTTATAATAACAAAAGGTCAAGCTCATTAGCGTACCTACTAATGTTGCATATGCAACATACTGTATTCGTTGAAGGCGGATTGGTATATCACCAGCAATATCGTGACGAACAATGGGGTAAAATGGAGGCCAATTCTTATTTTCAATGACAACACCAGCTATCCAAATAAGAAAAAGGAAAAAAAAAGATATTATGCAAAATCCATAGCCATTCCATCTTCTCAATTTTAGGTCCAAAAAAAACCAAGTTATCACATAATAACTAAATGCTAATAATGCACCTACATCTCACTAGTGCCTCTTCTTTTTGTCGAAGGATCTGCATTCAAATTGAAAATGATTAATTATCTATATTATCTTAAACTTTCAAAACAACCGTTTAGACTTTTAATAAGATAGTATAGATATAGATAAAGAATTAACAATATTGAGTTTATCCTTGACTTTTTAAAGTTCAAACATATGCTCTAAATTACCTCTTCCCTCTTGTTCAATTCAGCCTCCTTAGCTTCCAACTCCTTTTGTTTCTTCTTTAATTTCTAAATTCAAAACACATTCAAAAGAATAAAGTAATTTATTCGTATCAAATATTTTAAAAACATTTATAAACCACTCTTTTGACTTAATCGTTTGTCGAAATTGATTTTTTTCCCTGTATTTTTTAAATTACAATTTTGGTGTTTATGGTTTACAATTACTTGATGTTTTCATCTTTGTGGTTTACAATTCATTGTTGTTTAGGTTTATATGGTTATTCATTGATGATTTCATCCCTCATACATACAGTAAACCATTGACGTAGTTAGCCTCAGAGGCAAAAAAATATTGAATTGCAAATCATATAGACAAAAATCATAATTTTAGAAACAATTTGACGAAAGTAGTAATTTTTAACAAACCACCAAAAAAATAGTTTGCTCAAAAAGAAAATGAATTTGTGTAAATTATGATTTCCGTCCTTGTAATTTGCTAATAAATTTGATTTGCATCCCTGTGCTTTAAAAATTATAATTTTTGTTCCTATAGTTTGCAATTTATTGCTATTTTCATTCTTGAATTAATTCTTACCTTTTAAATATAAGGGAGTAAAACAGTAACAATTATAAGCCATTCGGATCGAAATAGAAATAAGTTGTCTATCCAAATATAAATGAATTGCAAACTATAGCGATGAAAACAGTAACTTCTAAACTACAGGGATGAAAATCGTAATTTTTAACAGACCAGAAGGACAGAAACGTAATTTAGTCTAAAAAATATACTTTAATTAAAATTAAATAAAATAATGAAATTTAATTACCGTAGGTGTATCAAGAGAATTGTTATTTGCGACAGCATGACCGTAGGCAACTGGAGGTTCTGGAGCAAGACTTGATATCATGGAGGTGGGTGGGACCACGTGGATGTTGTGATGGTTCTGTTATAATACCATCTTCAATGAGGTCATTAAATCTTACACTAAACACTAAATTTGGTGTAAATGACATTATTCATATTTCTAATGGGGTCTCTATTTTTCACACTAAATTTAGTGTAATGAATAGTATTACACTATATTTGGTGTAACACTGTTCATTTACACTATTTTTACACCACTTTTTTAATTACATTTTTGGTCCCTCAGTTAATATACAAAGGAATATGTCTAGAATATTAGGATTTGGTGTAAAAAATAGTGTTACCCATTGGAGAAGATTTACTATTAACACTAAATTTTACGCTACTTTTTACACTACTTTTGATATTTGGTGTAAAATATAGTGTGACCCATTGGAGATGCCCTAAAAATCAATTTTAGAATGAATTATATTGTTAGGGTTTGTTCAAATTTTGGACTTGCTCATAAAATTAACTATTTATATTGATGGTTTATGATGTTTTTAATTTCATGACATTGAAGATCGTTGAAATTTACATCGTTAGTTAGCAACCGTTATAAAAGATAAATCAATATTCGGACAAACTACATGGACTAAAAGTTTAATTCACTCTAAAATTATTGTGATTCACATTTTTTATTCTAAAAAATAATCCTTGATTAAAAATATTTTATATAGTCAACCACAAATCAAATTTTTCTTAAATTAAAGTACACATCAAATATTAATATTTATATTTTTTTTTTAAACTATAAAATTGACGCAATGACTTTTACGTTAGAGAATCTCAAGTCCAGAAAGACAAAGAAAATCAAGAAAAGTTCATATATCTTTTGGGTTGGTTATTGATATATGGAATCAAAGTATTGAAAATTAAGTATGGTTAAAGTGGGATTATTAATATATATTCAAACTACAAATAATTAAAATAATAACAAATTAAGAATCCAAAAAATTGTAACATTTTGGAAATGTACAACTGTTATAAAGATTAAAGAACACCTATTTTTTTTTTAAAAGCAAGATGCAATACCATTAATAACCAAACAATATACACAACACAGTTCCAAAGCACACACCCAAAACAGAACCTGGGTATGCAGACCCCAACCAAGAAATTGCGACCACTACATTGGCAAAGTCAAAACCAACTACATCAGAACGAAAACATACCGACAATTAACCGGGAGATAGCAACCCCTACGTCAAGTTTGCGAGATTTAAACTATAGAGCAGTGGTGATGCTGTTAAGTAAAACAACTGCTAAATGCTACAAGAATAATGAGTAATTATATGAACAACTATAAAGAAAGAAAGCATATGTTGTCCAAAAATACCGAAAGTTGTAAAATATTAACTTTTTCCCCCTTTTATTCAAAGAACCACATGAAATCCTTTAAGTTGTTATGTATTTAATAATATTTTAATTAGTGTATCAATTAATTGTTGTAGCTTATTCACAATTATTTGATAATTCAGTATAATAATGTCTCATGATAATTTTAACTTTTAACACATGATTATCTTTTTCATGACATAAAAAATTGTTTATTAAACATTAACTGTATTTAACATCCAATATTTTGTCCAAAATCTATCTGAAAATCTTTTGATCTCCTTTGTGTTTCTAAACTTATTTTTATAACACAAAAGTCATTTTGTCAACTTGATAGTGTTTTGAAATAAATATAAATATTTTTATTTTATATGTACTATCACTTAAATTTTTTTGATTTTTGATTGAATATATAAAATATTTTCGATAAATAAACCTTTTTTCTTAAAAAAAGTTGCGAACCATAATTACTTTTTGAGTAAATTACATTTTTAATCTCTATAATTTGCTTAAAGTTTGATTTTTCCTTCATAACGGTTGCTAACTGATGGTATTAATTCAAGGAACTTGACTGTAATGAAATTAAAAAGTTAAGGCTTATTGGTATATATAGTTCGTTTTAGAGACTAAGGGGCTGTTTGTTTACCTCTTAATAGTTTTATTAAGAGGCAACCTCTGAATCGTTCAGAGGTGAATCTTGTTTGGCAAAAAAAAAATCTGCCTCTTAATGGTTCCAAAATCCTCTTAATGATTTAGCATCTTGGGTCATCCTTAACCATTAAGCACCCAGATTTCATTCTAAACAAATACCAAACAACCATATTTCATTTTGCACTATATCATAAAATCCTCTTAACCATTCTGACATCTTAATCATTCTGCACTAAATCATTGCAACTCCCAAACAACCCCTAAAACTAGGGGTGCTCAAAAACCCGACCAACCCAACTCAACCCGAAGTGAAATAACCCAACCCGAAGCAGGCCGATGTCCAATCGAGTTCTAAAATCTTCAAACCGTATGTATTGGGTTGATATCGGATTGCGAGAATTTGAACCCAACCCAACCCGATGAACCCGATATATATATATATATATATATATATATATATATTCAATCTCTTATCCATCTCTATATTACTCCTTCACACACACATGTATATACATATATATATATATATATATATATATAGGCCGGGTATCAAATACAAACCAACTAGTTTGTACAAACTCGTACAAACCATACATAGCTTCATGATTTTGTAAATTTGGCTTCATGAATGTATATATATATATTTTGGCTTCATGAATATTTAATTTGGCTTCATGAATATATCATTTGGCATTTTTAACTAATTTTTTTTACAAAAATACCCTAAAATACCCTTATTTTTGTAAAAAAATTAGTTAAAAATGTCAAATGATATATTCATGAAGCCAAATTATATATTCATGAAGCCAAAATATATATATATATATATATATATATATATATATATATACATTCATGAAGCCAAATTTACAAAATCATGAAGCTAGGTATGGTTTGTACGAGTTTTTACAAACTAGTTGGTTTGTACCCGATACCACCCCTATATATATATATATAGTAAATGTTAACATATATATGCAAATTGAGAAAAACAGTTGATGGCGTATGTTTAAGATTTAAGATATATGCAAAGCGAAGACGTCAAGTTATTTGATCATATTTGGTTTAGACATTTTTATATGTAGTATCTAAATATTGTCTGAATTATCGGTTGTATTTTAAAAACATGTTTTCTTTATTTTTATGTTTCTAATTTTGATTTTACCTTGTTTATACACAACCCAACCAACCCGATCAACCCGAACGGGTTGGGTTGAAATTTTTTCAAACCGCCAACATTGGGTTGATGTGTCGAAATGCCTTCAACCCGATCAATCCAACCCGTGAGCACCCCTACCTAAAGCTATACTTTGAGCAAACCACACATACCAACAGTGTAATTCACTCTTAAGTTGTCATTTTATCTTTAACAAAATACAAAATAAATTGACAAAGCTTGTAAATTATAATCATAATTATTAGCAAAACATAGGCAGTTCTAGAAATCAATCTAAAAAATAGGAAAAGGGCATTGGATGAGTGGTACCCATTAACTTTATCTTTTTTTAAGGTCAAGGGTTTGATTCAAGTCTAACAAAAACTAAGAAGTGTTTTTAATTAGTTATAATTCAAAAAAGTTGATCTTAAAGATGTTAGATATTTTTAAGAAAACTTAATATAAAAAATATTAGGGGTCGTTTGTCAAACGCTTACCGGGTAAGCGCTTACCTACAAGAGCACCGCTCTCACTTATCTTATGGGGTAACATTCTTGGCCATCAAAATGGATTGGTGTTAACCATTTCTACCCGTTAAGTGCTTATTAGGTAAGAGTCTTCTCTCTCACTTACCAACTAAAATTCTCGATCCTTGCTATGCCTCTTACCGGGTAAGATTTTAAGTCTTTGTCATGCTCATCTGAAAGCTAATTGACATCCGATAAGCACTTACATGCATTTGGTAAATACTCCCTTAGAGTTTTGGGAGGGAAAAAGTGATACTTTTTAGATTGAATTTAGATTGACATAAACTATATGAAACCAATCTAGAGCTCGATATATGTAACACCCCGATATCTCAATAGGATAAATATGTATACACGTATGTATTTTGTTATAGAGCTTGACTTACGAGTACTTGCAATATGATAAAATGTCTAATATTGGTTCATTACGCGACATCGAAGCACAAACGGCAAAAAAATCAGGAGTCTCGTGTTTGGTACCAACCCGACGATTATGACCGGCGATTGTGACACAAGGTCACTATCGCGCGACACAGTCGCAAGGGGTTGTACCGTGGGGTATGAGAGGGCGACGACTATGACTAGCGATTGTGACACTGGTCACTCTCGCTTGTCACTGTCGGAGAGTTTGTACCGAGCGTCAGGGGACGTGGGCTTATGCCCCACGACTATGCCACTTGGCATAGTCGCCTGTTACTTTCGCGGTCGGCACAAGTCTGGTATAAAAAGAGGCCAACCGAGTTTTAAGTCATTTGTTGAGTTTGGAAGAGTTTCAAGTGACGTTTTCTCTCAAGGAAAAGATAGGGTTTCATCTATTTATCCTCTTTCCGCCATAAATTCCTTCAACCACCAAGTCTTATGGTCATTAATGGCTGCTACTAGGTGCTCTTAAGCTCTTGTGCTAAAATCCAAGTTCCCCAAGTTATTAGGATCATCCATCTTCTCTTCTAGGGTTTGGGTTTTTCTATAAAACCCTCAAATGTGAGTTCTTCTTCATCTTGCAAACTAAATACTTATTTCTATGTGCTTTCAACCTTTTAACATCTTCTTGCTTATTATTTCATGGTTATCACTTTTTGCCTAAAAATGGGTTTTGATGTATTATAGGGTTTTGATGGACAAAATGGTTTGTAAAGATGAAATGTATGGTACTCCTTGATTTAACTAGGATCATCACACATGTGTAACAACTTTGTCAAGTAAAATGATTTTTGACCATTTTAAGTCAAAGTCTAGAGTTTGAAGTATTTGGGGATTTTGATGTAATAAATATGAAAAAAGGATTTATGTTGGAATAAGATTGATTTGTCCCTCATAACGGTTGCTAACTGATGGTATTAATTCAAGGAACCTGACTGTAATGAAATTAAAAAGTTAAGGCCTATCAGTGTAAATAGTTCGTTTTAGAGACCAAATCTATACTTTGAGCAAACCACACAGACCAACAGTGTAATTCACTCTTAAGCTGTCATTTTATCTTTAACAAAATACAAAATAAGGGGGTGCTTGGGATTGCTTATTTTTTTGACTTATTTGTTTATGGCTTTTCCTCACCGCAAATAAGCTATTTTTAGTGTTTGGATCGAAAAAAAAGTGCTTATGACTTTTCCACACCACAAATAAGTTGTTTTTGATAAGTTACTTCATTCTAACTTATTTGAAACTCCTTATCAACTTATTTGTCCAAATTATATTTTTACCCTAACTCCTTTTTATCACCACATAAGTTGATAAACACTTTTATAAATAAGCATAAGTTGTTTTAAATAAGCAATCTCAAACGCCCCCTAAATTGACAAAGCTTGTAAATTATAATCATAATTATTAGCAAAACATATGCAATTCTAGAAATCAATGTAAAAAATAGTAAAAGGGCATATGTTGGTAAGTGAGTGAGAAGACTCTTATGATTATAATTTACAAGCTTTACCTTTTTTTTAAGGTCAAGGGTTCGATTCAAGTCTAACAAAAAAAAGTGTTTTACAATTCAAAAAACTTTATCTTAAAGATGTTACATATTTTTAAGAAAACTTAATATAAAAAATATTAGGGGTTGTTTGTCAAACGCTTACCAGGTAAGCACTTACCTACAAGAGCACCACTCTCACTTATCTTATGAGGTAACATTCTTGGCCATCAAAATGGATTGGTGTTAACCATTTCTACCCGTTAAGTGCTTATTAGGTAAGAGTCTTCTCACTCACTTACCAACTAAAATTCTCGGTCCTTGCCATGCCTTGTACCGGGTAAGATTTTAAGTCCTTGTCATGCTCATCTGAAAGGTAATTGATATCCGATAAGCACTTACTTGCATTTGGTAAACACCCCCTTAGAGTTTTTGGAGGGAAAAATTGATACTTTTTAGATTGAATTTAGATTGAAATAAACTATATGAAACCAATCTAGAGCTCGATATATGTAATAAATATGTATACACGTATGTATTTTGTTATAGAGCTTGACTTAAGAGTACTTGAAATTTGATAAAATGTCTAATATTGGTTCATTACGCAACATCGAAGCACAAACGACAAAAAAATCAGGAATCTCGGGTTCGGTACCAACCCGGCGACTGTGACACAAGGTCACTATCGCGCGGCACAGTCGCATGGATTGTACCGTGGGCTATGAGAGGGCGGCGACTATGACTCGCGATTGTGACACTGGTCACTCCCGCTTGTCACTGTCGCGGAGTTTGTACCGAGCGTCAGGGGAAGCGAGAGATTATGCCCCGCGACTATGCCACTTGGCATAGTCGCTTGTCACTTTCGCGATCGGCACAGGTCTGGTATAAAAAGAGGCCAACCGGGTTTTAAGTCATTTGTTGAGTTTGGAAGAGTTTCAAGTGACGTTTTCTCTCAAGGAAAAGGTAGGGTTTCATCTATTTATCCTCTTTCCTCCATAAATTCCTTCAACCACCAAGTCTTATGGTCATTAATGGTTGCTACTAGGTGCTCTTAAGCTCTTGTGCTAGAATCCAAGTTCCCCAAGTTACTAGGATCCTCCATCTTCCCTTCTAGGGTTTGGGTTTTTCTATAAAACCCTCAAAGGTGAGTTCTTCTTCATCTTGAAAACTAAATACTTATTTCTATGTGATTTCAACCTTTTAACATCTTCTTGCTTATTATTTCATGGTTATCACTTTTTGACCTAAAAATGGGTTTTTATAGACAAAATGGTTTGTAAAGATGAAATGTATGGTACTCCTTGATTTAACTAGGATTATCACACATGTGTAACAACTTTGTCAAGTAAAATGATTTTTGACCATTTTAAGTCAAAGTCTAGAGTTTGAAGTATTTGGGGATTTTGATGTAATAAATATGAAAAAAGGATTTTATGTTGGAATAAGGTCCAAAACTTAACTTTGGAAATCATGTAGCCTTTCAACCTACTATTGAAACTTCATAAAGATACTTTCTAGAATAAAGAAGTGTTCCTTAATATTATGGTTATAAAGCTTGATTTTGTGATGTTATCATTGTTGGCTTATATGAGACTCATGGTTTATTAAGTTTGAGTGTAATGGATCCATAGGTAGTAGAGTCTTTATACACGATCTGGGACGCTAGTTTTCCACATCGTAGCACGGAATAGGCATCAGGATTCATGATAAGTAAGACGTGGGCCTATATGGTCGGGCATCATCTCATGAGCAGTAAGGTGTAATTCTAATGTGCTTAATTGTTGTGGAATTGGGTGACCCAATGAATAGACCTAGAGGGGTTGAAATTGGGGACTCATAAGCAATAGACTCTTCGGGGTTGCGCTTGATTTCATCTATGTAATACTATGTGATTGATGTTACTAATGCGACATGTATGTCATTGCTTTTGGCTAACGGGTCTTCCCCGTCAACACTTGAGGTATTGTGTATCTAACGGTTTCCACGCAAGAATTGTACTTCGTTTCTGTAATGTTACTTCACCACATTTTTGGAAGTACATGGAGGCGTACATGTTAGACTTTTGAACACGATTCTTGGTAGCGAAGTGGCAACACCCGAATATAATCTAAGACTTGATAGTTTAGATTATTAGGTTGTTGGGTTTTATTTCGCTCATTTCTTTGGAATGTAAACGCCATACTATTATTCCCCTTTGTTGGGTGATTTGTCTATGGTAGCTCGTATATTTTCCGTAATTCCGCAGGTTTTATTTTACCCGGTTTTTAGGGTGTTACAATATATCCCATGTAGGTTGTGTTTGCTACATGGGACTCAACATGATAGAACAAAACAAACTATCTCTCACGTTTGGCACTACATAGAACATGACAAAAACTTATTATTCCACATTTGGCGCAACATGGGACACATGCAAGGAATTGGGACAAGGTGGAACAAAAAAGGGTTCTTTTGTTTCACCAAAATAGGTGGAACAAGATGGGACAACGATATTGTATTTGTTTTAATAGTCGCCATCGCCTATCGTCGTCGCCACCACTAGTGGCCATCTATAGCCACGATCGACTACCGCTAGCCACCTCCATCTCCTTTTCCACTACAATAACCACCTCCACAACCACCACCAGCCATCGACCACCAACCTCTATCGGCCACCAAAGCCAGCAACCATCGTCTGCCACCTTCGCTACAACAATCTCTTCCACTACCTCCACAATCAATATTAGCCACTGACCACCACCTCCTATCGCCGCCATCACTATGTTGGTCACCTCCACCTCTATCATACCGTTACCATCGGCTACCACTACCATCGCCTAGCACCACCTCTAACTCCACTACATAAGCCACAACTACCTCCTCCACCACCCCAATGTCGACCATCTTTACGTCCTCCACATTCATCGTCATCCACCAACCACCGCCTCTATCTTCACCAACATTGTCGCTGTAACAACCTCCACCACGCCTACGCCAATTCATAAGAATCTTCCAAACCGAAAAAAACATATTTTTTCCTTTGTACGAACTGACTTTTGTTCAAACTACCCTTAGTTATGTAAGTATTTATGTATAAGAAAATTGTGTAAAAATGTTTATAAATAAAACTATTTAAATATTTATTTGATTTGTGTTATTTATAACTATTATATATTATAAAAAATCATCAAACAAACTTTAAGTGACAACTTGTCTAGTTATGTCTTATCTAGTGCTATCCTCTTGTCTTGTCTACTCTAGTCCAATCATGTTTGCATAACAAACACCACTTTCAGTGTTGGGTATGGGAGGTATGATTTCGAGATGTGATCTCTACCCCAAAATAGGATGTTTATGGAAACAATTGCTCTACTTTTTTATATATACATCGAATTCATGTATATATTTAATTTTTATATAATATATGGTAAAACAATTTATATTTAGCTCTTGTCCATGCGTATATATATCGAATTCATGTATATATATATATATATATATATATAGAGAGAGAGAGAGAGAATGCATACAGAGAAGGGATTGATATCATCGTCGTTATTGAATGGATTGCGATCATGATGTCCGGCCATGGATGAATTTCACACACAGTAAGTCTGTATGTGTGATTTCAAATTAATTGGAAGGGAGCCCGAAACTAGTCTCCAACTATAAAAGAAAGGCAATTTAGATGAAATCTGGTGCAGAGCTTCTGAGATATCAATGGCGTCGAGGGAATGGAAACGAGAGGGAATGAGGAAGATATATATATATATATTATACCCAAAATTAAATAATTATAATGATGGCCGGCCATGTATCTGTGTTCATCGTTTAGGCATTGTTTTACTTTTTGTTTTTATATTTGATTTTATAATTATAACGCATTGCCGGCTTGGCAACCTTGCCTATGATTATACAGCTTCAACTTCTACACTATTATAAATTCCGGTGTAATGGTTAAAATGATAAAGACAATCAGCTTACGTAAAGTGCGATAAGTACCAATACATCCCCAAGGGTACTTGTTGGAACCACCTTAAAAGTGACCGTCACTGATCGTTTATCATTCCTGATATGATAATTGACAATAACTGAAATCCCTATGTCTGGTAAATATATGATGGGCGTATTTACTATTATTGACATACTATAGAGTTTCCCATTAGGTGATTGGAACTATGAGGAATTATATGACACATAATAAACACCAAGGGTTAAAAGTGTAGATACTCTTATTATAAATAGAGTACCCTAATCATACATTTAACCCTAATGACATATTACTCAAAAACAGCCGTGTGCCTCCCCACGATCGACTCTCTCAAGATCGATCATCATCCCATCATAATACGATCACCTCGTTCTGGGAACCCGACAATCAATGGCAAATATGTTTAATGCTTTCACTGGATCCTCAGGATCATCGGGTATGTTTTCTTGTCATCTTATTATCTATCAAATACAAATCATGATTATTCCAACATGTGGTATCAGAGCCCCAGGTTCAAAATTGATTCATGATTTGTATTAGTTTTGATGGCTTTAATTTATCGGTTTACTTCGTGTTTATGTATGCCGCCGCAAACATCAAAACTGCATTGAATTGCAATTTTTCATCTGCGATTATAATGCTATTTTTCCATCGTATTAAACCCTAATTATGCCATGTTAATTGATTAATGTTATTTATCCCGAATTGATCAATGTATAGAAATTTTTTTTTCGGTTGAACCTTACTTTTCGCTACTGAACATAGCGAAAACCTTACTTTTCGGTATTATACATAGCGAAAACCTTACTTTTCGCTATTGTACATAGCGAAAACCTTACTTTTCGGTATAGTTCATCCCGAAAACCTTACTTTTCGCTTCTATACGTAACGAAAACCTTACTTTTCGGTACTGTACATACCGAAAACCTTACTTTTCGCTTCTGTACGTAACGAAAACCTTACTTTTCGCTACTGTACGTACCGAAAACCTTACTTTTCGGTATCTTGCATACCGAAAACCTTACTTTTCGGCATCTTGTATACTGAAAACCTAACTTTTCGGTACTTTGGATACCGAATACTCCTTTTTTTTTCGGTACTGTACATATCGAATTCCTAAATTTTTTCGGTATGGATCATTCCTATTACTACCATACCGAAAACCCTTGCACTAATATATATGGTCTCATTATTTGTGCCCAAAGGTCAAATATGATTCTCATATTGCATTTTTCCTTTTGCATAATGAACACTGAGTATACTAATTCTGCCCAAAGGTGATTTAATATAACTGTGTGTCAAAAGGACTCTCTACATGCATAATTCACACGATGCTCTATTTTGTGCCCAAAGGTCAAAAGATAAGCATTGCGTTGCATAACCCTAACGCTCATGTTTGCTTAGATATTAGTTATTTCTGCCCAAAGGTGATGTAACATCTAAGTAGAGCCTTACTTTGACTTATTGTTTTGGTGTTTACAATAGGTATACTCATCACTAGCTTCATCACTAAAATGGTCATAGTTTCATTACTCTAAGGAATATTACTGTTAGGCCTGCTTACTTTAACATTACTTTGATTCCATTACTTTTAGAAACATTACTTTGTCCGCCTCTTATAGCTAACTACGTCACTATAATAATCTTCTATAACTTATATCCTCCTCATTTCCTAATCATTACCTAACTTTGGCATTGAGCCACTTACTGTTGCGAACTTTGCGTCATGGAAGGATCAATTACTTCTTACTCTGGGGATGCTAGACCTTGATCATGCCATTCGCCATGATGAACCCACTGCTATTACTGCTACGTCCACTGCAGCTCAGAAAGCGGATTTTGAAAAGTGGGAAAGGGCAAATCGCTTGTCACTAATGATGGTCAAGAACTCCATTAACCTCAGTATCCGAGGAGCTATCCCTGACTCTGATAAAGTCAAAACTTACCTCAAATCTGTTGAGGATCACTTCAAGGGATCGTCTAAGGCTCATGCAAGTAGCTTAATGCTACAGATGCTCACTCTAAAATATGAAGGAAATAGCAGTGTCCGTGAACACATTATGAAAATGGTTGACATGGCTCATAAGCTTAAGAGTCTTGAGATGGAAGTCTTTGATAACTTTCTTGTGCATTTCATAATGACCTCTTTGCCTGCTCGGTTCGACACCTTCAAAGTTAACTATAATGCTATGAAGGATAAATGGTCGATAAGTGAACTGATTGCAATGTGTGTGCAAGAGGAGGATCGCCTAAAGCTGGTACAACCTGAAGCTGTTCACCTGACAACCACTTCTAATTCTAAGAAAAGGAAGGGTAATCACGGTAATCAGACTGGAAATAAAGTCCAAAAGGATAATAATCATGGTGTCGTTGCCTCTGGCTCTAAATCCTTGTCTAACAAACCTAGCTGCAAATTCTGTCGTGCCAAAGGGCACAGACAGAAAGATTGCCCTAAGTTCAAGGAATGGCTAGCTAAGAAAGGTAACATTCTTTATGTAATATTTGATTCCTTTACTACTGATGTCCCAATTAATACATGGTGGGGTGACTCTGGTTCTATGGTCCATGTGACAAACTCAATGCAGGGATTCCTTACAATCCAGAAGCTACCAAAGGGCCAAAGAAAACTTAGAGTTGGAAATGGTGATCTCTTAGATGTCGAAGCCATGGGAACTTTAAATTTACATATGAGTACCGGAAAGTGTATTAGACTAGTGGATACCTTATATGTACTGAGAATTACTCGGAACCTTGTATCCATATCTAGACTAGACCTTGAAGGTTATGTAATAATTCATGGTTGCGGCAAGATTGCTATTACTCATAATAATGAATTACTTGGTCGAGGTTTCTTGGATGGATTACTGTATAAATTGGAACTAGATCATAATTTCTCACAGTCTTTGTTGTCACTTAATATTGACGACGTAACTAAAACAACAAAATCACCTAAACAATTAGAGAATTCCTCCATGTTGTGGCATAAACGTCTCGGCCACATCTGTAACACCCTAGAATCAGGGCTAATTTGAACCTCAAATTTCACAAGTTATGATACAAGAAACTTCAACTTAGAAATATATAGCAAGGTAATTAACCATCAGGAATGCATTTACAATACAGGATTCTTCAAATAACCTATTAATCTAATCACATCACTATAATCAGATTAACTAAGTTATCTAAGCAATCCAACAAAATCTCTTCTGGTCAATTGACACCTCTGCTATTCCAAAAACGCTCGTCCCACAACCCTTTACTTTCCTGAGTTGGTACCTGGTAAGAAAATATCATATGAAACGATTAGGCCAACGCCTAGTGAGAACATTCGTTTTCATAATAACATTTGCAAAAATCAATGTAAGCAAGTTATAACAAACCTGGTTACCCTATTTCTTACCAAACGTGTAACTCTATTCCGTTAACACTACTTCCATCTAATACCATGAGTATGACTGACACTCATTCCATCATCATATCATGTCTCAGAGCTACCCTACGAATCTGTAATGATTCTAGAGTAATGTTTCTATTCCGGAAATCGCAATATACACATGCCCAGTTCCGTACATATCTATTCCAGAAACCGCAATATACACATGCCCATTTCTGCACACATCTAAGAAATAACAATATACACATGCCTATTTCTTAGAGAAGGAAATAGTGATTACAATATACACATGCCAATCTCTTCTTTTCCTTAGGAATCAGGAATTACGTTTATTCCACAATTTCTCACACACATCAGAATAATGATTAATGTTCATCTATTCTACGTGTACATAACCACTAGCGCCTATGGATCCATTTCACTTTACTAACGTATAAGCATAGCAACATATTACAGCTCGTATCATATTCTCAAATCTAAGAATACTAGATAACCTATCGTATCTTCATCCTCCCATACCCCCTTCGGCAACTTAGCACGGGGGTTCCGCTACCCGGTTAGCGGATGGGGTCAAGGGGCAACGCCCTTGCGGGGTCTGGGGGCAGCGCCCCTAGAAACCTTTTAGAAAACTAAACCAGACAAAACATCCAGAACTGCATCCAGCCATCAGAACCTAGACTTTTTCAGTTTCTTAAAAGTGTCCGGACAACATGGGTTTTCCGGACAACAGGGATTTCCGGACAACTGAACTTTTCCGGATACTACTACTTTTCCGGGTAAATCCTACTTTTCCGGATGCTGTACTAATCCGGACGACACCCGGATACTAAAACCATCCGGATACTATATTCATCCGGATTCTTACAATAAAATTAAAACTTACCCGGATACTTTCTGCGCCCGGAAACATTCATCGTCAGAGGTATCCAGATATGACGATTTATCCGGAAAACTCGGCTCAACAGCTTAAAATTCGATCCATTTTCACGTCTGTTCGATTCAGCTCATTCCAAACCATACCATACAGTTCATAACCAATTTATACAACTATTTCAAGGTTTAATTTAACATGAAAACATTAATTTAAGCAAGGAACAAATGGACTCACCTTAAGTTTACAAAACCCACTTTCTGCACAAATCTGATTCCCTCAATCTGTTGTAATTGATTCTGTAAATCAACCCAATACATAGATTCGTTTATTGCTATTCATTCACAACAAGAATTAACAGAAGTTGAGTTCGATTCCTTACCAATTTGATGAACAAACCCTTGTTTTTCTTTCTTTTCTCCTTTCTCTTCTTTCTCTCTATTCTTCCTTTCTTTCTTTTCTCAGCCGACTCAACCTTAAGGAATCAGATAACATCTGATTTCTAGATATTTTATCCAAACAACTTTCCAAAATGTCCAAAAGCACCCTCAAGTTTCATTATTTCCAAAAGTAACACCTTACTTATATCTCTTGCATTTTAACCCTAAAGAATTATAAAACTTCCAAATACTTCAAGGTTTACACAAAAAAAAAACAAATACATCCCAATTCTCATTAAAATATTAAATATTGAAAATTTAGGATGTTACAACATCTCACGAGATCGAATGACTCGACTCGTAAAGGATGGAATCTTACATTCTCTCGATTTTAGTGATTTTGAAACATGTATTAAGTGTCTCAAAGGCAAAATGGCGAAAGGGAATAAGAAAGGAGCTACTAGAAGTTCCAACTTGTTGGAAATAACTCACACTGATATTAGTGGTCCTTATCCCGCATCAATCACAGGACATACATCATTTATTACATTCATTGACGATTATTCGCGTTATATGCACCTATATCTGATTAAGGAAAAATCTGAATCCTTACAAACTTTTATTGATTTTAAAACTTTGGTTGAAAACCAACTTGATCATAAAATAAAAGTTGTGAGATCAGATAGAGGAGGTGAGTATTATGGTAGACATACTGATATTGGTCAAGCTCCTGGTCCTTTCTATAACTTTTGCAAGGAACATGGCATAATTAACCAATACACCATGCCTGGTTCTCCTCAACAAAATGGTGTTGCTGAAAGGAGAAACAGAACCTTAATGGACATGGTGAGAAGTATGCTTGCTAACACTAACTTACCTACTTTCCTATGGACTGAGGCATTAAAAACAGCCGTTCATATACTCAATAGGGTTCCATCAAAATCTGTCCCTAAAACTCCTTATGAAATCTGGACAGGTAGGAAACCGAGTCTAAAATATATGAAAGTATGGGGCTGTCCTGCCGAAGCAAAAGTCTATAACCCTAACTTAAAGAAACTGGATCCTAAAACCCTTACATGTTTCTTTATCGGTTATCCTGATAACTCAAAAGGTTATCGGTTTTACTGTCCTTCCCACACTACGAGCATCATTGACACGCAGCATGCCACATTTCTTGAGAACTCAAAGATCAGTGGGAGCACGACAAATCATGACTCAGATTTGCAAGAAGTACAAGAAGCGGGGGGAAACCATTCTTCCGGTATACTTATTCCTCCGATAATTCCTCTTGTACCCACCGCTGCTCCTAATATCACTGATCCTGCTCCTCCTAACCAAAATACCGAGGGAACATCATCATCGCTTCCGAACGCTGATCCTAATATCACTGATTCTGCTCCTTCCGTTACTGAACCGGATAATCAACTCAGGAGATCATCTAGGGCTCGCAGGGCCCCAAATTTTGATGATTTCGTAACCTTTTTATCTGAAGTTGAGGACATTGGAAAGCTTACTGATCCTACCTCTTATCGAGAAGCCATTAATAGTGATCAGGCCACTCAGTGGAATGAAGCCATGATTGAAGAGCTTAATTCCATGCAACATAATGATGTTTGGGACTTGGTTGAACTTCCTGAAGGATCCAAAACCATCGGTTGTAAATGGGTCTTCAAAACCAAATTAGACCCGAAAGGAAACATCGAACGCTATAAGGCCAGACTGGTTGCAAAAGGCTTTACTCAAAAGGAAGGAATCGATTATCAAGAGACCTTCTCTCCTGTCTCTCGTAAAGATTCTTTAAGGATTGTTATGGCACTTGTAGCTCATTATGATTTAGAGTTACATCAGATGGATGTCAAGACCGCATTCTTAAATGGAGACTTGCAAGAAGATGTATACATGCGACAACCTGAAGGATTCATTCCAGAAGGTAAAGAGCATATGGTCTGCAAGCTGAAGAAATCCATTTATGGGTTGAAGCAGGCATCACGACAATGGTACCTCAAGTTCGATAAAATCGTAAAAGGGCGAGGTTTTCTAAAGAATCAAGTGGATCAATGCACCTATCTCAAGATCAGTGGGAGTAACTTTATAATCCCTGTCTTGTATGTAGATGACATCCTACTAGCAAGTAACAACTTGGATATGCTGCATGAGTCGAAGCGGATGCTTTCGCAAAATTTCGACATGAAAGATCTCGGTGATGCCTCCTATGTCATTGGCATCGAAATACATCGAGATAGGCATAATGGTGTTTTGGGACTTTCTCAAAACGCATATATTGAGCGTATCTTAAAACGCTATAACATGCAGCACTGTACACCCACTGTAACTCCAGTAGTTAAAGGGGACGTGTTTGGTTCTTTCCAAGCTCCGAGCACTGAGATTGAAAAGAAAGAAATGAGGATGATACCTTATTCGTCTGTAGTAAGGAGCATTATGTATGCTCAGGTCTGTACTCGTCCGGATATCGCTTATATCGCTGGTATGCTGGGACGTTACTTATCTAATCCCGGAATAGCACACTGGAAAGCGGCTAAAAAGGTTCTACGATATCTGCAAGGGACCAAAGACTACAAATTAACTTATAGAAGAAGTGACAACTTAGAAGTAGTAGGATATTCTGATTCCGATTTTGCTAAATGCAAGGAAGATAAGAAATCTACTTCTGGGTACATATTTATGTTAGCTGGTGGACCTATCTCATGGCGGAGTCATAAACAAAAGATGACTACAACGTCCACCATGATGGCTGAATACGTTGCCGTTTATAATGCCAGTTGTCATGGGATGTTGTTAAGGAACCTGGTCAGTGGACTCAAAATCGTCAACTCCATTTCTAGACCATTGAAGCTTTACTGTGATAACTCAGCTGCCGTAACTTTCTCGAACAGTAACAGTTCAACTGGCGCTGGGCTGTATCTTGATACAAAGTATCTGTTCGTGCGCGAACGGGTTGAGGAAAATGTCCTTTGTATTGAGTACATAAGTACAAAGAATATGCTAGCGGATCCAATGACCAAAGGTCTTCCTCCTAATGTCTTCGTAGGACACATGTCGAAGATGGGGCTTACAAAAGACTTAATTTAATAGCATATTGTACTTATTGGTCATTATTATTATCTTAATAAAATTTTCCTCTATATTCAGATTTTGTTTGTCTATTAGTTACGCTTTGAGCTCATAATGGCGTATGGACATTATTATAACAAAATTTGTCTTAGTCAGTTGATCATTGCTTATTCAGTTTTAAATTTGAATCATAGTTTGACTAGTGGGGGTCCTGAGTTGATATTCTTCTCTACGGCTGTACTTATTAGCTATGATTTCAGTTTAAAACAAAATGAGTATCATCCCGGCCGGACTTATTGGTACTCATAGATAAAAGATCGCTTGGTCAAGTGGGAGAATGTTGGAACCACCTTAAAAGTGACCGTCACTGATCGTTTATCATTCCTGATATGATAATTGACAATAACTGAAATCCCTATGTCTGGTAAATATATGATGGGCGTATTTACTATTATTGACATACTATAGGGTTTCCCATTAGGTGATTGGAACTATGGAGAATTATATGACACATAATAAACACCAAGGGTTAAAAGTGTAGATACTCTTATTATAAATAGAGTACCCTAATCATACATTTAACCCTAATGACATATTACTCATAAACAGCCGTGTGCCTCCCCACGATCGACTCTCTCAAGATCGATCATCATCCCATCATAATACGATCACCTCGTTCTGGGAACCCGACAATCAATGGCAAATATGTTTAATGCTTTCACTGGATCCTCAGGATCATCGGGTATGTTTTCTTGTCATCTTATTATCTATCAAATACAAATCATGATTATTCCAACAGTACTTCCTATGAGTTGACACTGTTATCCTTTGTTTCTTCATAATTCATAATATATATATATATATATATATATATATATATATATATATATATATATATATTGTTGGAAAAAATGGGTTTACCCATTTTAATAAAATGGGTTTTGTCCAATTTGGAACATAAAATATGGAATTTATATAATATCATATTATATAAATAGTTATAAATTTGTGTTCTCCTTCGTAATACCTTCGTTTTGGTATATTGAACGTTCAAATCGGACCTGGTATGAATGAGAAATTAATAACTGAAGTAGGGTACGTGAAGGGATTTGTAAAGTGGGTAGATGTCTATCCTATGTAGGTGGAGAAGTGAAAAGAAAGTGGGTTTATAAGAGAATTCAATCCATGGGGTTGTAAGACTTAGAGTGCAAAGGCTCTCTCTTGCTCGCGCAAGGGGGGGGGGGGGTGCAAATGCGAACAGAATTTTAGTTTCGGTTAATTGAGCTTGTGTGCGTGTGTCTTGCAGACACGGATGCACTACCGGTCGACTAGAAAAAGTTCAAACGCATAAACAAATTTCGGTTTTTTTAATACAAAATTAGTTATCGAGTGTCAGTTACAAGAAATTGTGTATAAATTGACCTCTCCACCAAACAAGAAAGACACGCTGAATTCTGAATGACAAATTCTCTTCTACCTATACTTGCTATCGAGGTAAACTCTACGCCCAGTTCGGTGGTCTCGAAGAATCGTTCTTTCTGTTGTATCCTGGGAAACAAACGTCCGACAGTGGGACAAATTTGTTTTAAGGACACTGTGTTTAACACAGGCCTCAACGGTTTTGGAAATCCTTTATGTTTATTTCGTCTATTTTCTGGACTGCTCCTACATGTATATCGGTAATCAAATGAGAACCACAAAAATGTTGAGAACCTTAAGAACCAATCTCAAGTAATCACTCTAATCTAACAACCTTAATTAATGTTCCATTTGTTAAGGAAGGACGTACGTGATGATAATTTTTTCTTTTCTTGATTATTTTTTACTTTCATTTTTTATAGATTTCAAAATTTAGAATCAATTTTTTTATTCAATCTTCTGCGATGTAATTTATATGTAACAATAAGATATTTTAATTTTCATTAGTTGATAATAATCTTTTATATTTCATTAGTTGATTTTATTATTAATTTAATTTCACTCGTTTACTTTCTCACATATACATTATCTAATGGTAACGTATAGTAAACATACACTTTTATAAAATATATTTGACTACATTGAATAATAAAAATATCAAATGAGAAAAGAAAATATAGTAAGTATAAAGATATTGTAATTAAAACATCACCTGAAAACACCAAAGTTTTATTTCACACAATGAAATAATATAGTGCCTCTAAAGTTAAACAAATTTAGTGTTGTTTGAGATTGTGAAAACAAAACAAAGTTGATGTAAAATGTGATGTGAAATTGAAACACTAAAGTGTTACTTCATATTTGTAAAACAATATAATGTCACTAAAGTGAAACAATAAAATGTTGTTTCATATTTTTGAAAACAAAACAAAACATTAACTGATGTGAAATGTAATGTGAAACACTAAAGTGTTGTTTCATATTGTGAATCAACATATTGTAACACCCCAAAAATTGGGATAAATAAAAGCTTCCATAAAACGGAAGAGTGATACAAATTGTTAATGAGAGCCTCCCAAAAATGGTGAAAATGTACAACACCGAAAAGTTTAACTACAAATAATGGAGTTTAACGACAACCAACTAATCTAATTCCACAAGGGTAAAAGATTACAAAAGGGGTGTTACCTCTACTTCAAGATGTGCTCCAAAGGACGGTGCGTCACAAAAAATAAGTATTTCCCCCAAGCTCACACTAAAGGCCGCCTAGACCTTCTTAGAAATGGCGCCGCTAGAACCTGAGATACGCATCGACACCAAACAAGTGTTAGGCCAAAAAGCGTAGTGAGTTGAACAAGTAAAACATCATGCAATAACATGTATAATGGTACACATAAACGAATGTTCACAAAAGGAATCAATGGGGAAGACCCAAAACACCAAATCAAGTTTCACCTCAAGAGACAATATACCTTAGCATCTACTCCCACGAGTAACATCACAAGGCCCGACACATTGGGGACTACCTCCAAGGCATTACCCCTGTTAGTAATTTTACTGTATTTTAATCATACACAGGATTAATTATTAAATAACGAAAAACGAAACAGAAATAAGAAGAAACAGAAAATTAAAGGAAACGAATTCCTAGAAACGAGAACCGCTGAGGCTCGTGTTAAACACGGTTCCCTTAAACAGAATTTCCGTCTGTTCCCAGGGTACAACAGCGTAAGCAGTTCTTTTGGAATTGCCGGAGATGACACTCGCCTGAAAAGTTCGCCGGAATGTTGAACTCGTATGCAATGGTTACTGTTTCGTGTGGAGAGAATACCGAGAGAGAAATCCGTTCTAGAAATCGTGAATTGTTTTGTGTATGTTTGGATGAAAGCTAGACCACTTATTTATATGGGATTTTGAAACTGACAAGCATCAATTCGTCATTAATAAATCGGTTAATGAAACCGAAATCCATAATAACAAATGAATACTGTAACCGACATACATAAATTCGGATTTAAAAACTGTAACCGACATACTTAATTACGAAAATTAAATCCGAAATACAGTTTCAGTTTCAAAATTATAAACTGGTCAGAAGAATTTTTTGCAAAACCGAGCTGCGTGAGCACGAGATTTTGGAGCTGCATTCGTGTCCGCACACAAGGAGTTGGAGTAAAACACATCAAGGAGCTTGTCAACTCCTCCCACTTCTTTGCTTATAAACCAAAGAATATTTACTCTCTCTTCCTATGTGGGACTCCTTCCCACACCTAACTTGGTTTTTTTCTAATTTCATCCAATTACTCAACTTTGAGCATCGATATCTCATTCACACATATTCCGTTTTGGATGCATTATATATCGTTTCGAAGCTCTCATATAGGAGAACATAAACCCACTAAGAGTTAATTATATATAACGAATATATATATATTTAAATGCGTCCAAAGTTTAGTAAAAACCATATTTTTTACTAAAATTTCCAACAATCCCCCACATGAATGGAGATCGATCTATGCATACGAAAATTTCCATACGAAAATTCCAATAGTCGAATCCTGCATAGGATAGGTAGGTGTTACCCTTTGAACCTTCCCTTGTGAAACATACTTAGTCTCCTAGTTGTCAGTAGACTCGATGTCTTTGAACTGAACTACCATTTATGTAGACGACAATACATTTCACACAGGACTCTTCCTAACAAGGTCATATCCTCATAGTCGTGTTCGTTATGGTCATGAACACTAGCATGGTTCAGCGAGATCATTTAGGAATTGCGCCCCCACAATTCCCTTCAAAGCGACCCCACTTCTCTCTCACATAGGTGATTTTCAATAATCATTAAAATCTATAAGCTTAGCCTCACTATCACTGATTAGGAGGTTTTATTCCCCCACAATGGCTTTCCTCATTCATACAACTAGGTTGTCCTTTTGAACACAGGTAAGGTTTCCTTTGCATGAATTATTCATTCAAGGGCTTTAGTCCCATTCCTCTTGACGACTTATGGACTAAATCTCTACTTAGGCCTTTAGTAAGCGGATCCGCAATGTTATCCTTTGACTTCACATTGTCAATCGTGATAACTCCAGTAGAGAATAATTGTCGTATCATATTATGTCTACGTCTAATGTGTCTAGACTTCCCATTATACATTGTACTTTGAACTCTACCAATTTCCGATCGGTTATCACAATGTATACCAAATGACCGTTACCGGCTTAGGCCATCCGAGAATATCTTCCACAAACTAACGTAGCCATTTGAATAAAACCACATTTATCCAAGGCGATAAATTCAGATTCCATCGTGGATCTATTAGAGTCAATCGGAGTTCTAGCTATACTAGTATCTCCTTTTATTAATTTTCTCAAGAATCTTGTCCACGTAATGTGTTTGACTTAACATCAGACCATAATGGGTTCTTGTGATCTTGACCCCAAGAATCACTTCCGCTAAACCCATGTCTTTCATGTCAAACTTGGATTTCAACATTATCCTTCATGGACCTTATCAATTTTGTCATCATTACCAATGATAAGTATATTATCAACATATAAAAACAAGATGACATAATCATGAGTGGTGTTTTTCATATAAACACATTTGTCACACTCACTTATTTTATAACCGCTTTCTAACATGGCTTGATCAAACTTTTGATGCCATTGCTTTGGAGCTTGCTTTAGGCCATACAAAGACTTAACAAGTTTACAAACCTTGTTCTCTTATCTTGGGGCAACGAATCCCTCAGGCTGCTCCATATAGATTTCCATTTAGAAAACATTTTTCACATCCTTTATATTAAGTTGATTTTCAACTTCATTTTTAAACAAGACAAACTTGTGTAAAATTAATCTAGACCTTCCTTTTGTCTATATTAAGTTGATTTTCAACTTCATTTTTAAACAAGACAAACTTGTGTAAAAATAATCTAGACCTTCCTTTTGTCTATATTAAGTTGAATTTCAACTTTATTTTTAAGCAAGACAAACTTGTCTATTGCTTCATCTTTATTTTTAAAATAAATACATGTAGCAATATTTCGTGCTAATACAAGACAAACTTGTCTATTGCTTCATCTTTATTTTTAAAATAAATACATGTAGCAATATTTCGTGCTAATACAAGACAAACTTGTCTATTGCTTTATCTTTATTTTTTAAATAAATATATGTAGCAATATCGATGAACGTGATCACATATTTGTTCCCACCTCTAGTAGGAACCGATTTTAAATCACACACGTTAGTATGAATTAAATCAAGGGTTCGGTTTTTTTTCTTTCAACCGATTGGAAAGATAATCTAATAAGTTTTGGTTTTTACACATGTGGGGCCCTTGTGATTTGAGTCAAAAACAAAACTTTTGGTATGCAAATTAAATTAAATGTCGAGTGGAATTAAACATATATACATGTTCTAAACGGCCATGTCAAACAAATGAAAAAACTCAAGTATATAAACGAAATTAGTACTTGTTTTTATTCATTTTATTAATAACCATTACATTCCATTATATTTAATTTAAACATGCCATTCAAGGCATATCCTTTACCCACATACATACCACTTTTGGACAAAACAAACTTATCCAACTCAAACACCTTGTTTAACAAACACCCCGAAACGAGGTTCTTACGAAGCTCCGGGACATACAAAACATCCTTAAGCTTGAGCTCCTTCCCGGAAGTCATCTTCAAAATGATATCCCCAACACCCTTGATATCGGCGCCTCCATGGCCGAATAATCCATGATCATTGCCACCAAGTCTTCGTTCACTATTTTAGAAAACAAATTTCACATGAACAAAATTGCAATATCAATCTGTTTATATACAACAGAAAAGAATTTAAATCAAAACACACTCGATTTAGATTTTGTTTATAAACGACAAAAAATCGAAACATAATCGATTAAAATGTTTACACACAACATCAAAGAATTAAATCGAATTCAAGTCGATTAAGAATCTGTTTATAAACGACAGAAAATCGATACATAATCGATTAAAATGTTTACACACAACATCAAAGAATTAAATCGAATTCAAGCCGATTAAGAATCTGTTTATAAACGGCAGAAAATCGATACATAATCGATTAAAACGTTTATACACAACAGAAAATAATTAAATCGAAACTAACTCGATCACTAATCTGTTTACACATAACAGAAACGAATTAAATCGATACCAAGTCGATTACTAATCTGTTATACACGACAAAAACAATTAAATCAAGACAAACTCGATTAATAATCGAAACAAACTCGATTAATAAACTGTTTTCACAAAACGAATTATATCGAAACAAAACTCGATTAATAAACGGTTTTCACGAAACGAAGTATATCGAAACAAAACTCGATTAATAAACCATTTTCACAAAACGAGTTATATCGAAACAAACTCGATTAATTTCGTTAATAAGATTGATTAAGACACGACATAAAATCGAAACAAACTCGATTATCTTCATTTTCAATTCTGTTTAAAACACGACAGGAAATCGAAACAGACTCGATTAACTTCGTTTACCAATTCGTTTAAGACACGACAGAAAATCGAAAGAAACTCGATTAACTTCGTTTACCAAATCTGATTAACAAGTCTGTTTAAGACATCTCTTTAATAAATTCTGTTTAAGATTGTTAGTAATTTTACTGTATTTTAATCATACACAGGATTAATTATTAAATAACGAAAAACGAAACAGAAATAAGAAGAAGCAGAAAATTAAAGGAAACGAATTCCTAGAACGAGAACCGCTGAGGCTCGTGTGAAACACGATTCCCTTAAACAGAATTTCCGTCTGTTCCCAGGGTACAACAGCGTAAGCAGTTCTTTTGGAATTGCCGGAGATGACACTCGCCTGAAAAGTTCGCCGGAATGTTGAACTCGTATGCAATGGTTACTGTTTCGTGTGGAGAGAATACCGAGAGAGAAATCAGTTCTAGAAATCGTGAACTGTTTTGTGTATGTTTGGATGAAAGCTAGACCACTTATTTATATGGGATTTTGAAACTGACAAGCATCAATTCGTCATTAATAAATCGGTTAATGAAACCGAAATCCATAATAACAAATGAATACTGTAACCGACATACATAAATTCGGATTTAAAAACTGTAACCGACATACTTAATTACGAAAATTAAATCCGAAATACAGTTTCAGTTTCAAAATTATAAACTGGTCAGAAGAATTTTTAGCAAAACCGAGCTGCGTGAGCACGAGATTTTGGAGCCGCATTCGTGTCCGCACACAAGTTCGACGATTTTAGCTTACGAAAACGTCAATCGGCACCCCCCCCTGCGCGAGGGTAGGAGTTGGAGTAAAACACATCAAGGAGCTTGTCAACTCCTCCCACTTCTTTGCTTATAAACCAAAGAATATTTACTCTCTCTTCCTATGTGGGACTCCTTCCCACACCTAACTTGGTTTTTGCTAATTTCATCCAATTACTCAATTTTGAGCCTCGATATCTCATTCACACATATTCCGTTTTGGATGCATTATATATCGTTTCGAAGCTCTCATATAGGAGAACATAAACCCACTAAGAGTTAATTATATATAACGAATATATATATTTAAATGCGTCCAAAGTTTAGTAAAAACCATATTTTTTACTAAAATTTCCAACAACCCCAAAGGCGAAGGTCTAGGCACATACCTCCAAGGTGGCGTCCAAGACTATATCCTCCTAGTGCCTACTTAACGATTCATCCAAGTTTGTAAACATCATTAAACATAACTACTCCAAGTAGCATATATGTAATTCTCATAATAAATGGTCCAACCATCATAATAGAAAAGTACACCCACATGGAATTTTCAAAACCACAATTACAAGCTCATTAAGCACGTAACTTCCATTATGTTCCAAGTCATAACTTCACATGTATGTGTACAAGAACATGAATTAGTGACATAAGTATACCGAAATAGGTAGCATGATTCATATTAAGACAAAATCTCAATATTAAGCCAATACTATCCTTATTAAGCCAAAAACCAAGCCATTAAACCAAAACCCTAGAACATAGCATAACCTTTCCAAAATGGGAAACATCAATAATAATGTAAGATTCATGTAATATATACTCCCAAATAACCTTTTCTTATCCATTAAGCACCAATCTTCAAAAATATGGAAGTATGAGCTTAATAATGCAAATAAGAAGTTTTTCAAGAAAATGTTAGTTATAAAGATAAGGAACAACTAAAGACATGATCGCCTTAAGGTGAAATTTCTGGAGACGAGGCTAGTGTCGGATTGGTGTAGAGGAAACGAAAGGATATCTTAATCATTCCTCAAGTTCCGATTGCAACTCTGAGGTGTGTGTTGTTTTCCACCCTTACTTGTAGGAAGAATACTTAAGAAATTTGGTATTAGAAGCATGGTAGGTTGTGGGTACATCCTAACTGTTGTGATTAACCGATAGAGAAAATTGTTGTGCTATCCAGGTGGGGATAGTAAGAAAGTGGTAGAGGATAATATTTGTACCTTTCAAGGAAGGCTAGTGTGACACCTTGGAAATCCCATGGGTCTAGAATTTTAAGAAGTTAATAGCACCTACGATTCGGACAATTCGAAACTATTGTGATTTTATGGGTCGATTTGATCTTAGGCTTGACATGTTGGTACATCGGGATAATAAACACCTTCATGTCTGATAAGCTTAGACCACTCTTTAAGCAAGATATGTGCTCGACCGGTTGAGGCCTGATAAATGGTTGGTGTATAGATAACGAAGATTCAGGTAGAACGTTCTAGCCTAAAGGTATAGTACGATTGGTAACTAAGCTTTGACTAACGTCACTGTAGTACGAGTTACTACCCGAGAGCCTTTGAGACTAAGAGGGTCGATATCTATAAGTCCAAGCTTCGAAGAAAAAGGTAAATAGTTGAATCTAGAAAAAAGGTTGAAAGACACTAGTGATTTTTTATAAATGGCAAGTTGTGAAAACTTTACCTCGAGATTGGGATCGATACTTTCATGATAATGTTATAGCCTTTTCATATCGCTTTGATGGGATGGAAACTAAAATGAAATTAATAGTTGATCCAAGATTGGAAATCTAGGGAATTAGAAAATATATCTATGTTTTAGCCTTGCTAGAAAGTCTAGTAATCAAGGGAAGTGCTTAGTTCGGAATGTAATCTTTTAGAGTCAGTATTAATTGAGGGCTTTGAGCCGATAATCATAAAAGTGGCTTACGTAGAAGAAGTGTGACCAATGTAATACTTTATAATGCTTCGAAGATCGGTGAGAAGAAAACCCTCCACGAGATCGTAAGGGTAAGATATGGTCGGAACTCTCGAACAAGTGACTCAGGAATTACAGACATTATGTGTTTGAAGTGGATTTCCTTCTTATAGCCGTTGGCATAATGATTAATTGAGGGTATTTTACGAAAAAAGGAAGTATGATGTCTCTGAACCGATGCTCGTTTGGTTGGTGATGTTGGTTTGTGATGAAGAGACTAATGTTATCTGACTAAGTAGTCCAATCTATGATGTGGTCATTATTGGTAGATTCAGAATCCGGTAAGGATACCCCGTGCCTCATAAGGACTAGTGGGGCGCTCCCGAGTGGCATTTTTCGGGTCAAGATTCCGAGAACGAAATCATTTTCAAGGTGGGGAGGATTGTAACACCCGTAAATTTCGGTAAGTAAAAGTGGCACCGAATCCGTTTATGTGGTTTATAAATATAAGTTTTATGTAGGGAAAGACCTACTTTTGACCTTGGAAAGTGAGAATCAGGTAACAATGTGTATTTAGAATGGATCTTGTATTGAGATTGAGAGAAAGTTACAATATAGGAATGAGATCTACCATAGGCGGACCCATAAATGTTTTCTTACGGTGGCACCTTTGACGAACCTAAATTTTTTCCATATCGCCCAATATTGTTTTAGCCTAATTCCACCGCTTTGAGAGAATTTATTTAATTTTTTTTCTCGATTTCGAGGAACTTTAAAAAAAATCGATTTCAAGAGAATTTTTCGGATTTTTTTGGTGGATTTTAAGAGTTTTTTTGGGATTTTTGGTTGCTTTTAAGAGTTTTTTGGGGATTTTTGGTTGATGTTAAGAGTTTTTTTATACGGTGGCACCATTTAAAACGATACGGTTGCACCCTTTAAAACGATACGGTTGCACTCTTCACACGACTAAAATTTTTTACCCTTTGCCGGAAGAACGATATGGTGGCATGTGCCACCGTATGCTTCAAGCTAGGTCCACCAGTGAGATCTACTTTCTCTTTCTAGAATATATCTCTAAACATCTCTCTACAAGTCTTACAAATGAATTTCTCAAGCTACTTACATCTCACACTCCCTTACACTAAGGTATTTATACCTTTGACTTTCTAACTCAATTAAAATGACTTTGACTCTTACACTGACTATTACATGACTTTTGACTATTACTTTGACTCTTACAAATACAACTAAATATTGAATACATTTATGCACTAACAATCTCCCCCTATGGATTCAAGATTTAAAAAAATTATGACAACAGTCTTCAGCTATTTGTGATCTTCAGATCTTCAACACTTTCAGCTCTTTGAAATATCTCAGACGAATCTTCAAACAATCTTTATCTTCAAAAATCCACTTTGACAGCTTTAATCTTCATTTGTCTCTTCAAAAACAAATAGTCACAAAGTCTTGAACAAGAACTTCATATCTTCGTATCGTTGATCAAAATCTTGAAACAAAATATTCGTATCTATATATCACTGATCTTTGCAGCTTTGAGCTTTGACAAATTTCTTCAGTCTTTGATCATGGACTAGCCTTAAGCTTTAACTGGCTTTGAGCTTTAAAACATTCTTGAATGATCTTTAAGCATGAACTGTCTTTGTATCTTCAAACAATTCATCATCTCGAACTTCTTGACTTGCCTTTCTTTGACTTTGGCAAATATCTCATTTTCAGTCGGAAATTGAAATACTCAAACTGTTTCCCCATTTTCTTCTGTATGCTATTTCTCCCCTTTTTGATGATTGTGAGCATCATGATCATCAAAACTCTTTTCAATTTCAGTATATTCTTTGAAAAACAGTAACAATCTCCTTCATGTGAACTTTTTAGCCGTCAAATTCCAAGATATATGTATCCGAATCTTTTCAAATTCAGATAAAATGAAAGTTGTAACCCTGAATCAACGAATGAAACAGTTAAAATGCCTGTAAGTTGCATAAAGCCACTTAGTACAACGAATGTATTTTGGAAAGGAGCTTTTTAATGTTTACTCCCCCACAATGGAATTTCTATGAACGTTATGAAAAGAAAACATATTCCTTGTGTGTACGTGCAAGTGTAGAAATGATTGAAGCAACTTATGCTCTATCGCTCAAATTGTGTAAACTTTTGAGACAACAACAAGTTTTCCATGGACTTAATGTGCATGATTGAAGTGCGAAGGTGGGGCAAACTTTCTTATTTTTCAATATCCAAACCTTCCAAATGAAGATTAGATAGATTATGTGTTGGGTCCCCAAGAAAAATTGAATATTTTCTTTGTTAAGAAAGAAATGAGTAGCTAGTGGGGTAAAGGTTGTAAAAGGATCTATTTACTAAAAATCGATTCTAAAATAATAATGGGTAAAGATATAAGAAATAAGAGTAGAGATGATGATACCAACACCGTTGTTTAGAGTGGTTTACCAACTTGGCTAATCCACTTTCCGAGACACTTCTCGAGACACCGATCCACTATAAGTGTTCTTTATGGTAGAACACAAACCTTGGTACAAATAATTGAATGGATCTCTTGCTTTTGCTAGAGATGGGAATGGATCACTCACACTCAAAGTAAACACTTATAGATTTTCAATGGTAATCACTCTTGTATAATCAAAGTAATGCTTGGATGATTTTTGTGAGTATTAGAACTTGATTTGCTTGCTTTGTGTTCCTTAGAAACAGAGATATTACACAAAAATGTACTTGCAAGACTTACTTATTTGAAGGGACAAAGCTTTGTTTTATACTGAATTTTTTTTGGAAACTGACTTCATGCAGACGTCCGCATTAGTCACCAAGCGGACGTCCGCTTTAAATGTTTTTCAGAATTCTAGCCGTTTGAAGCCAGATACATGTCAGAGAGAACTTTAGTGCGAACGCTCGGATGGACCAAGCAGACGTCCACTTTGACTTTTTCATCTAACAACTTTTAAGAAATACTTTTCATTCAATGCACCTTACCCACCAAATCTTTCTTTTAAAAACAAACAGGATTTTCTTCTTTTCAAAAAGAATATTAAGTAAAGATTTTATAAAAGTGTTTTGAAAAATCATCCAGGTATTTTACTGATTTCTTTGAGTGTTTACCGTTAAAATAATCCGAAGTCTAAATGTGACGAAAAAAACATTCTTGGAAAAATCTTCAGAAAGAATCTTCACGACATGCTTCTCGAGATGGAAAATTTGAATGGTTGAGATGACGTGCTTTCCACTCTCCGATTCGTACAAGATAATTAGAAGATTATTTTTGCACACATAGATCAATTTGTTAGAAAATAGATAAAGTCGGGTTTGTATTTGTACATCAAAACATAGGGTTTGTCAAGTGATTAGATAAAATTTGTCTTTGAACACTTGCACCAACATTACCATCGGAAAATGTTTCACTTTGAGACATGGTAATAACAAAGTCAATAAAAAGTTGTACCGGTGTGTATGAATACTTGAAAGTATAGAAAATATAATACGCAAGTATTAATCTTTGGAAATACACGGTCAGAAATAATGATATAATTCGAGATATACATGAAAAACATTTAAAATCACACTTCTAAATTTATAAAATCTTTTTGGAATAGAGAAGTGGTTTGAACATTTAAGAATATATTTTTCATGCTTGAAAGTCGTCATTCTTTCAAACAATCTCATATTGACTTCAGAAGATACTTACAGTCATATGTTTAAGCTCCCCCTCAAATCATGATAAACTGATTTAAAGTCATATAAGCTCCCCCTCAAATCTGCAAAAGATCTTAACTGAACAAAATCAGTAATGTAGCAATCAAAGTCTAAAACAATGAAATAGGAGTTCTAAATTGATGTGTTTAGAAGTCAAACACCCAGTTAAAATGGGTTCTAAACTGAATTATTCAGAAGCCAAAAACTACCATAAAAATATATCACTAAGCACAGATATAACCAAATATTAGAATTTCTCCCCCTGAAATTATGCATAAAGTTCAGCACAGGTACACTTCTTCAAGGTTGCACACTTCTCTTCTATTTTCCAGTCATGTGTTTGGTATACTTTAGGCATTATGCACTACACATGATGAACCTGCAAAACAAATTAAGTTGATTTTGGTACCCAACGGAACTTGGGTCCTGGCTTGTTAGGTGCAGTTCTTTTTGAAGAAATATTATGAGCACCGTACCAAAATTGAAACATTTTCTTTCTTAATAAAAATCATGAGTTCCACAGTAAGAACAACAAATATTCTTTTGTGCTAACTTGATCAAATGATTTGCAGAATAGACAAGATCAGGTTTAACAAAAGACTTACCTTTAGGAGCAATGTTCGTTGACTTGGGAACAGATGATTTCGGCACATCTTTCTCAGGAGTAGAACATTTTACCTTCCAAACCATCTTAACTCTTTTGAAAACAGAATTATCATCAGGCTTTAAAATAGAAGCATCTGAATTATTAACAAAACAATTATAAAAGAGATTAGAAGGACGAATTTGATATTTTGAAAAACCTTTTGATCTGTCAAAGCCTTTTGAAGAAACATCATTACGAATTGAACTTGAAGCCGTTTTAAACGAACATTCAGAACCAGCTGAGTCAACAAGTGGAGTCTAAACAATAGTGTCAGGACTAACTTGCTTTGAAACCTCAACTTCAAAGATTATGTCTTCAAGTTCTTTAACTTTGCTAGACAGAACATTTCTTTCTTTGGACAACAAATCAAATTTCCTTTTAATATCAGATATAACCTTCTTCTCCTTCATACAATCTGTAGCTAAATCAGATAACTTTCTTGTTAGCTTTAAAATCTCAGCCTCGAAATGTTTCTTTGAGTCTCAAAATCCTTTTCTAAATTCCCTCTTTTATTAGTTATTTCTTAAAAAATGCCAACATTCTTTATCTCAAAACTTTTCTTTTCCTTTTCAACAAATGATTTTCTCTCATTTTCCAAAACTTTTTCCAAATCAGTTAATTTCATGGAAAGCTCAACATTCTTTGTTTCAAAATATTTTCTTTCATTGTCAAAATTCGCTCTTTCTTTCTCAAGCTTTTCCTTCTCAAGAAATAAAAAAAATTCAAAATCAGAATTTTGTTTTGAAAGTTTTATGCATTAATTTCAGCTCAAAAGTTTTTCTTTCTTCAACAGATTTCTTCGAAAAATCAGAAAACTTTTGTATAAACATCTTTCTTTCTTTTTCAAAAGTATTTCTTTCTTTTTCAAATTCTTTTCTCTCTTTTGCAATTTCCATTTGCAAGTTAGAAATTTTCTTTGCAAACTCAAAATTTTTATGCTTCAGATCAGCATTTTCAGTTTCCAAAGCTTTGGCTTTTTCCTCAATCTCCTTTATGTCATCTTTTGATTTCAACTCAAAAATCGTCTTTTCAGCTTAGTGTTTTCAGCTTCCAAGGTCTTTGCTTTCTCTTCAATTCTATTGGTAGCATCTTGAACAGATTTCTCAGTTTCCACCTTTCTTTCATCTCCAGAATCTGCTATATTTCTTTTAAGCTCTTTAATCTCGTCTAAGTATTCACCATTTATTGTTAACCAGTTATTCGTTCTAGCTGCCTTTGCCACACTAGCCATCCTTTCTTCAATCTTTTTATAGTTAACTTTCCAACTAGTAAGACATTTAACTTCCTCCAGAAGATAAAAAATTTCAGTATTGAAACGTATAATCGTTTGAAGTTGACTTGCAACTGTTGTTTCAAGAATTGAAATCTTTTGAGAGTAGCATTTTCCTTCTTTAGAGACATCAATACTTTTTCTTCTTCTAAAATCTTAATAGATTGTTGATATTCCTTTACGCTTGCCTCATTTCCTTTGTCTTTTGATGATGCATTCCAACCTATATAATCTAGTGCGACAAAATCATCCATCGTTACCTGAAAAATTAAAAAAAATGACGGATTGTTAACAGATACTTCGTGAGAAGTAGAATTTGTGTGTATTTGAACAATCAGAGAAACACGATTAAAGTAAAAAAAAACTCAAAATTAAAATTGAAATACAAATTATAAAATTTCTTTCTCAAAAATTAACTCTGAAAAATTAACGTGAAAAAATGGAGCTTTAATCGGCAAACCTGCAAAACACGAGAAAAATATATCAGTTGCGAGCAATTACCGGTAAAAATTTGATAAAATCGACGAAAAATGAAAATTTACGAAGAATAAGGACTAAAAATGATAACTTACGAAACTAAAATGAAAAACAAGGACTAAAAGTGTAAAACACTAAAACTTGACAAAAACAAGGACTAAAAACGACAAATTTCTAAAATTAAAAACTAAAAGGACTGAAATGACACAATTCTAAACTTAAAACTCAAGGGACTAAAAATAACATAAAATTAAACACAAACTACAAGGACTCAAAGTGACAAAAAAATGAAACTAAGAGTACAGGGACTAAAATTGTCAAAAATTAAAACATATAACTGACTTAACAGAAAAACTAACGAAAGGACTAAAAAAGTAAGAAATTTAACGAACAAATCTAACAAATCGTTAAGAAAAACAAACTAACAGAACTAACGAAGACTTAACAGAAAAGGACTAAAAATGTAACAATATTAACTAAACTAGCTGAACAGTACTAACGATCTCTGACGAAACTAACGGAAAAAGAACCAAAATTGTAACAAATCTAACGAACACTTAACGGAAGTTCGTTAAATGTTACTGTTCATCTTCATCAAACGACGATCTGTAGGAATCGTTTTTCCGGCGAGCGACTTTCAGACTTCAAAACTTACTGATTTCTTGATGTTTTTTTAAGTGTGAAAGTTGCTAAATGATCTAAAATCCAAAACGAACTAATCTGTGAGATTTAAAATAGATTAAATAACATCAAAAGAATCCAATCGCATCAACTTCTTGAAAAACCTTCGAAGAACATAACCATTTGTCGACTTTCAACATATCTAACATCAGATAAATGTTGTTGTTTTTAAACATGATCTGTGGAAATTAAATCGATCAAACTATACACAAAAACACAACAATTAAACTTCATCTTCTTGAACCTTCGAAAAACTTCATTTTCAGAAAATACAAAATGATGAATTCTTGATGTTTTTCAAATTTGTATATTTCAAAATGTTTCAAATGAAGAACGAGAACAATCTATGTATACAAATCGAATCAAAAAACTCGAAATCCAAACCAAAATTTCAATTTTATTGACAAATTTTCACCAAAAATGAGAAAAACTCAAAATTCTTCGAATCTCTTAAAAATTTGACAAAAATTCTCTGATTCGATGCACAAATTCGAACTGTTAGGCTCTAACACCAATTGTGAATTCAAGTAACAATGTATTTGGAATAGTAATCATTATCAGAAGTTTTCTCGTTGATTTAGAAGTTCACCTTTGAAGAAATTCTTCTTAGGTTCATCTTCTTTGATTATAAAATCAGAATGATCAGGAAGTTTAGCAGCAAAATCAAATTGATCATTACATCCACTTAAACCTTTTCCTTTCTTAGTACAAGAAGCCTTGATATTACAATCAGAAGGACAATCATTAGGCAAATCTGTTGTTTTACGGGATTTAGAATATAAGAAATCATTAACGATTTTCGCACTTTCCTTTTCACTTTCTGTTTGTTCAAACATTTTAGGATTAAGTTCAAAAGATTGATTTTCTATATCCCAAGAATCTGAATCATCTTGTTCACAAAATGGTTTGCTTTTGAAAATTGTATGTCCTATAAAAGCTTCGCAAGAAGAAGCATCTAAATCAGAAGAATTCTTTTCATTTGAAATAGGAGATTCATAATTTTCTTCAAGTTTGGAACACTTTTTACACCCACTGTTTAAAAGAACGGTTAGCATGACTTCCTTTACTATCTCAAAAGAAATTTTATCATTATTCTGAATGTCCTCAATTTGTTTTCAAGATCAACAAGTTTCGTTTCGAGAATTAAAGGCGGAAAATAAGTTTTACCTTTGAAAACAGGTTCAGTAGTATTTGCCCTTGGTTTCTCGTCAGAATAACACTTGAAATAGTCATTTGATAAAAATTGTTTCTTATTTTCAAGAGCCATTCGGTTTTTCGGATCATAAAATAAAGGAAGTTGCATTTTAACCGTATTTTTCCTTTTCAGATCTTCCTGTTTTTCAACATCTTCTCTTTCAGGTTTTGTCCAATTGATCTTATCTTGTAGCAAGATCTAGAAAATTAAATTCATATAGAGTAGGAACCTTGGATAAAACAGTCTTCAAGTAATGAGGATTATCATATCCAACACCCCACTTTGAATGATAATATCTGAAATCTTTTGGTTTGTTTAAGTGAATGGTCTGATCAGTTTGACTGATTTTGTAAAGTTTTTCTTCTAGACTTTTTACTTAATCAACCAATTCAGTATTCCTAGCTTTATAAGAATATAAAAGCTTTTCAAACTCATTCTTATGTTCTTATGAGTTTTCAAGTTTCCTTGATAATTCAGTCATTTGTTGCCTAAAGTACTTTTGACCTTCATCAAACTCTTGTTTACTCTTTTGCAATTTCTCAACAAGAACGTTCTTTTCAGTTCGTTCATTCATGAGATTCAAAATAGTTTGATGTTTTGAAACTACTTTGGCTCAAGTATCATCGAGTTCATCTTCACCATAAATTCAGATATAGTAAGAGAATCTACCCCAGAAGTGGTCTCTGAACTTGCATCATTTTCCGAGTCATCAACATTCGTCTGTTGCTTGCTGATATCCCTCAATTTTTTGAGTTACTTGTCACCAATTTTAAACCCATTTTAACCTTTTTCATACCCATTTGAGCCTTTCTATCTCTTTTGGTCTAAGTTGTTCCAAAATATTGAAAATAACCAAAAGATCAAAAAGTTATGTTTGGTGTGCCATTGTAGCCACAACGTCGGCCACTGTGGCGAGCTGCTGTATAAATACGATTTTATGCAGATTTGGAGAACATTTTTATGCAAAGTGCAGGCATGCTTGTGGAGGTCAATGCTGAGTTTTGTACAAGTATAGAGGCATAATGTGGACAAGGGAGATGGTGCCAAAAGGAAGGAAGAAGACACCATGAGAGGTCCCTTTCTCCTCTCATGTCCCTTTCACCTTTTTCTTCTCTCCTCCATTATAAATAGGAGACTTGGCTTGGCATTCAAAGGCATCAATCAACATATTTCTCTCCAAAAACTCAGTTGAAGAATAGTAGTGGAGCACGTGTGGCCACAGTGGTACGTTTTCGTTTACGTTTAATGCAATTCCAGTTCACATATTTATTCTTCTCCATTATGTTTTCTATTTTTATGAGTAGCTAAACCCCCCTTTGGGTGTGGGTGTAAGCCAAACTCGAGAGGTTAAAAATGTAACACTTGGGTGTTACTACATTTAGCTAATTTTTTGGTTTAGTCATTTGAACCGAAGCATAACTCAACGCGGACAAGCTGATCACATGTACGTTGTTGGTGCAAGTGATTAAAAACTATTAATCCCACTGTTTTGATGATTAACAAATAAATAGACATATTATTTGTTTCTAACAATTTAATACAAGTGTAAAGCTCCTGAAGAATGGAAAGCATCATCACAGTCCAGTTCAGAGAAATGGAAACACGAACGAAAATTTTATCTGAAGAATTCAAGACTGAAGATGTGCCAATATTATTAATATATCATAATGGTATAAACACTCAAATTAATATACCACTTGGATATTTCAAAAACCAAACACAATACTGTTTTCAAAATAATTAATCCGTTGGTTTTTTAATTTATATAAAAACTGAAAAGTCTTACGCGCATGCTAAGAATCTTGAAATTCTGACCGCGGACGTCCGCGGCTATGCAGCCGGACGTCCGCCAGTGAAAGAATCTTCTGAAAAGTCAAAAAGCAAAGCACGTGTGGCTGGGGTTTGAAAAAGCTAGCCGCGGACGTTCGGGAAAAACATTGCGGACGTCCGCGAGTACTCAGAATCGTTTTTCTGCTTCCTATATAAAGCCATTGAAGATGAAGAAGAAAAGATAAGTCATGGGTTGATAGCAGATAGAAATCACTGATTTCTGAGAATTATTATCAGCAAAACAACTCAAGCATTTAACTCTCAAAACATCCAAGTGTTATACATTATACAAGAGTGATTACCATTGAGAAATATATCATCTTGTAAGTATTTACTTTGAGGGTGAGTGATCCATTCAAATCTCTAGCAGAAGCAAGAGATCATCATATTGTTGTATCAAGGTTTGTGTTCTACCATAAAGAACATTGATAGTGGATCTGTGTATCGAGAAGTGTCTCGGAAAGTGGATTAGCCAAATTGGTGAACCACTCTAAATATCGGTGTCGGTATCAATTTTCTCTACCCTTATCTTTATATATATTGTTGTGTATTTATATTGTTGTGATTGAAAAAGAAGTTTTTGAAAGTAAAAAGATCCTAATACAACCTTTACCCCCCTAAGGTTGTCTAACAGATGGTATCAGAGCGGGTCTTTCAAAGATTTCTTTTCTTTAACAAGTTCTTTAAAACAAACTTGTTTATATAATGGCTCATCGTGAAGGTACTTTATCTGTAAAACCACCTCCGATTGATATTGAAAAATTTGGCATTTGGGCCGAGCTATTTGAATGCCACGTTCGTGGTAAAAGTAGAAAAATGTGGGATATTATTGAAAATGGAAATTTCGCTCCCACAAAAACAGAAGATGACGTTGTTGTTACAAAACCTATTGATGAATGGGATGCCACATCATGCCAGTGATGAGACTTGGAACTGTTTAAATTTTGAAGCAAAAAATATGCTCTATGCTGCTTTAAATTCTGATGAAATTGAAAGAGTTTTTACTTGTAGAACTGCTAATGAAATTTGGCAGAGTTTAAACGACACTCATCGTGGAAACTCACAAGTCAAAAGCAGCAAAATAAATATTTTAGTTCATGACTACGAACTATTTGAAATGGCTCAAGATGAGTCGATTGACTCTATGTTTAAACGATTTAACCTCATCATGACTACATTAAAAGGATTAGGTCGTACTTATGAGAATGAAGATTATGTGAGAAAGATTCTCCGAGCACTTCCTCCGGAGTGGATGCCAAAAATTACATCCTTGGAAGATTCTCGCGATCTTTCAAAAATGAAGCTGGATGATCTCATCGGCAACCTCAAAGTTCACGAAATAGCCTTGAAGAGAAACAAAGATCGAGGTCAAGGAAAGAAGAAATCCTTGGCACTTAAAGCTAGCATTGCAAAGGAAGAGACAAAAGAAGAAAAAGCTAGTCAACCTAAAGAAGAAACGGAGAAGATAGACTCTACGAGCGACCTTGCTCTCTTGGTAAAAAACTTCAATAAATTTCTATCTAACAAACGTTTCACAAGGAATGACAGGTCAAACTTCAATCGAAGAGATGGAGTCAATCGAGATCAAAATCAAACTTCAAGATTCCCAAGAAGAAATGGAAGACCATTTCAAAGATTCAACAAGTTCAACAGCCGCGAGAACCTTAACAATAATTCAAGTAACAATGATTATTGTTACGTATGCGGAGACAAGAACCACTATGCAAATGTGTGTCCGAAACGAGTCAAGCAAAACGACACACAAAAGGCATTCATTGGAGGAGCTTGGAGTGATAGTGAAGAAGAAGAAAGAAAGGAGGAAATATGTCTCATGGCCGACTATGAGAAAGAGGTATCTACTTCCTACTCAAATAATAATGATAGTGATTATAGTGATGATTATTATGACAATGATAATAATATGCATGACGATGAAGATCTTGATGAACTTGAGGAATCATATAACCAAATGGTTAATCTTGTTAAGAAATATAGTGAAACTAACAACGAAATGAGTAAATCTCTTACCTCGCAAGAAAGAGAAATTCATGATCTTAACAAGAAAATTTCTGCTGACACTAAGATACACGAGGACATGAACAAAGAGATTGCATTCTTAAAAGAAAAATTAAATGAAAAAGAAAACTGTGACTCGTGTGTCAAGTTAAATGAAAAAGTTGCATGCTTAGAGAAAAGAATATGTGAAAATGATGTTTGTGCTAAATGTGACAAATTGAAGATTGAGATTTCTTCTCTAAACTCAAAATGTGAAAATCTTGAGAGAAGAAATCAAATAGCTTCAAGTTTTAAAGATGGAGATGAAAAGATTCTTAAAATGTTGAAAATGCAAAGAAAGTTTGGTGACAGACGTGGTCTTGGTTATGATGACTCCAACGGTGAATCTAGTACCAAAATACCGTCAAAAACCATTATTTTTACAAAAGACTCAAGGATAGACAGTTCCTCCAAAAGTGAAGGAACCAACAATAAACATGTTTTTAAATGCTATCCTTTTTCATATGTTAGTCCAAGAGTTACGTCAAATAACTCCTTCTATAGACCTCCTCACACACGAAATAGAAACAAGGATATGATGAGGAACATATATGACCAAAATTATCCCAAAGTCAAAAGAGGGATAAATACACGAACACCCTATTTCGTGCATAACGAAAATCATCGCAAAATAAAGTTAATTCCTAGATGGATAGCTAAGGGTGTTTTTAATGCTAGTAATCCCGGACCAATGAGAAATTGGTTTTCGAATGTTTGACTCCTTAAATTCTTTAATCTACCCATAAATCAATGGGTACCAAGTTTTTTTTGTATCTTATAATTTTTTGTAGATGGTTTTTGGAAACGAAATCGAAGATCTAGATTGGATCCTTGATAGTGGATGCACTCGTCACATGACTGGTAATAAAAGTCTATTTTCATCATATGATGAATGTGACGGTGGGCAAGTTGTGTTCGGCGGAAACGCAAGAGGAAAGGTTATCGGTAGAGGTAACATCGCTTGCAATAATGTTAGATTTTCAAATGTCGAGCATGTGAGTAACTTAAATTTCAACTTGCTAAGTGTTGGACAATTATGCAAAAATGATATCCATGTTCTTTTTAAAGAAAATGACTGTGAAATAATTAGAAATATCAAAGTGATCTTAACAGGTGTTAAGAAAAGGGATTTATATATTTGTAAAACGCATGTTAAAAATCTTACGTGTTTATCTTCTATATATGATAATACTACTTTGTGGCATAGAAGACTAGGACATGCAAATCTTCTCTTGATTCAAAAATTGAAAAACAAAGATCTTGTAAACAACCTTCCTACAATCAAGTTTGACAATCATTTTTGTGATGCATGTCGCGTCGGAAAACAAGTCCATGTTTCTCATAAATCCAAAAACATTGTATCAACAAAAAGAGTGTTAGAATTACTCTACATGGATCTCTTCGGTCCCTCGGCAATCCAAAGCTATGGAGGAAATTTCTACACACTTGTAATAGTTGATGATTTTTCTCGTTACACGTGGACTCTATTTTTAAAACACAAAAATGAAGCTTTCGAAAAATTCAAAATCTTAGGAAAGAGAATTCAAAACCAACAAGGTTGTACGATTGTTTCCATACGTACGGACCATGGAAGAGAATTCGAGAATGAAACGCAATTCGGAGCATTTTGTAACAAGTACGGAATAACTCATAACTTCTTGGCACCTCGAACTTCTCAATCTAATGGGGTTGTTGAGAGGAAAAACCGAACTTTGCAAGAAATGAGTCATACTATGTTAAATGAACAAAATATACCTCAAACGTTTTGGTGTGATGTCGTGGCTACCGCGACCTATGTATTGAACCATGTCCTAGTTAGAGGCATTTTAGAAAAGACACCATATGAGCTATATCGAGGTAGAAAACCCTCCTTAGGCCACCTTAGAGTTTTTGGGTGCAAGTGTTACATTTTGAATAACAAAGATTATTTGACAAAATTTGATCCCAAAGCCTATGAAGGTATTTTCCTAGGTTACTCTTGGAATAGCAAAGCCTATAGAGTCCTTAACAAAACCACCATGGTAGTTGAAGAATCCTTAAACGTAAGCTTTGATGAATCCCCACCAAAGCCAAGCCCTCCTCTAGTAGATGATAACATGAACGAGGAAGAAACTTTGACTTGGAACCTTAGAAACTTGGATTTAGGACCTCAACCCTCTTCTAACCAAGAAGAACCTAGCAATACACCACCTTGTTACGTTCCTCAAGGAATAGATGATCCAAACCTAAGAGAAGCTAGAAATCACCCCGTGCAACAAATCATAGGTGATTTAAACCAAAGAACCACTAGATCCCAAATTCACACCCATAGTGCATTCCATAACTTTGTGTCCTCTATAGAACCAAAAACTGTAGAAGAAGCATTGAAAGATGACGATTTGATATCTGCAATGCAAGAGGAACTAAACCAATTCACTAGGAATGATGTTTGGGACTTAGTACTCAACCTAGTGGTCAAACCATCATAGGAACAAAATGGGTCTTTCGTAACAAGGTAGATGAACACGGTGGAGTCACACGAAACAAAGCTCGTTTGGTAGCAAAGGCGTATAATCAACAAGAGGGCATCGATTATGATGAAACTTTTGCTCCGGTTGCAAGATTAGAATCCATAAGAATGCTTTTAGCCTATGCGAATGCAAAAGGCTTCAAACTTTATCAAATGGATGTCAAAAGTGCTTTTTTAAATGGAGTTATTGGTTCCTGTTTTGCTTAACAATGATGATTCTTTCAGTTAGTTCAGATAAGATGTAATACGAAAGCGTATTTAAAGAACTGAAAGATATTTATGAGGTAGAATAACACATAATATCAAATAAGCAATATGTAAATAACAGATAGATTTCTCAAAGATTTACTGTGTTTGATATAAATAAGAACACCAAGAACACCGAAGGATTAACTAGAATTCTGCTCTTAATGGTGTTTATGTGTTGTGCAAAGCTTAATAGAAGAACTCAACATGGGTCTTCTATTTATACTATTTCTAAAGGGGACAAGATCTTAGATAATAAGGACCGAAGGTACTAGGATACAGTTGATGAACAGTTGTTGGAATGTACTAATACACTATTCTATTACTGTTGATACAACGTGCATTAAATGCTCCGTATTCAGCTTTAGGCTGAAACCTATCAGAGTTTGACATGTGGAGTTGTTAGGTCACGCCTTGTCAGAATGATCTTCAGAACCTTCGAATGGCAGATATTGTAAGAAGCACGTTTGTCCTTGTTTAGATCTTTTGCGTAGATCTTCTTTTTACCACAGAGGCTCTGTCAAGTATGACAAAAGCTCTGTGGCCTTGTCCGCTTAGAAGAGTCTTCTGTTGCTTCTTCACTTCGGTCTTCTTGGATAACCCGGCAGAGCCTCTGTCGAAGACTTCTGTCTTCTTGGTTACTTGGCTACTAGGCAGAGCCTCTGTCGAAGACTTCTATACTTAGCCTATTTTTCAATACTTCTATTAACAGAAAGATTGGAGCTAACAATCTCCCCCTATGTAACACCCCGAATCTTTTAATATTTTGTCAAGAGGTCGATGTGAAATGTTCATGCATGCAAGCTTGATCGTTTAGCCAACTTATCTCGCGAGCTCGAAAATCGGTTTCGGGATGGAAAAGAGTCGTTGGACAGCAGGTGGGGCGTGGTTAGCGACTGTGACGGGGCATAGTCGCATGTGTCATTGTCGCGATGAGGGTCCGAATTGAGAAAACAAATAGCAAACAACATGGTGATCGCGACTATGCCTTGGCGACAATGCCAATGGCATAGTCACCCTGTCAATGTCGCGCCAAGGGGTCGAGCTGCTGTTTCAGATCGGGTTTTTATAAGGATTCAGCTAGCTTTTTCTCATTTCTTATCCAGGGTCGATTTCACTCCAGTCTAAGGCGATTTTGCTGTCAAGTGTGGGTAAGTCCCTTTCTCCTATCATCTCCCATCATTTATGGATCTCATCCACCACATTTATGAGAAACCTTCTCCATCTCTAGGTCATTAAATGATTCTCATATTCAAGGGAACCCAAGTGTTCAAAGGACTTCCTCTTCCATCACTTAGGGTTTGGGGTTTTCTTTATAAAAATCCTCTAAGGTGAGTTTTCCTTCAAGTGTTAAACTAAACACTCACTTATGCATGATCTCTTACCTTCCTTGCACATTATAGATAATTATATGGAAAATTAGGGTTTGGGTATATGTTGAGATATTAGTGTAAAATGTTGGGGAACGACCTTGTATGGTCGAATATGAATATTGATGGTTGGAAAATTATGGATTTAGGTTTTTGGAAAATTTGGTTTGAAGATGCAAGTTACGTCAAAGGAGCATACGTTTGGGGAAAAATCTAGATTTAGCCTAAATCTAGCAAGGTGAGTTCAAGTTGATTTGTGAAAACGTTGTACATGCCAAAATGTGTGTTTTAAAGTATTTGTGTGCTTTATGTGAAATTATCTCTTGTTGAGTTATTTGGTGAGTTTTGATTTAATCAAAGCGTTGAACTTTACATATCTTGTAAAACACCCACGTTTGGGGATTTTGGTCAATCCGACCATATGAATGTTGTGAGAGTTATAAACCTTTCATTTTGGGGCTGATGGCCAAATGAGGAATTAAAAGAGTAAAGAGTTTGAGTAACGATGTATTTTGGTTTACGTAACCGTGTGAGTGACATTGTATTTAATTAAACGATTATTTTGGCCTTTAAATGCTTGATTATTACTCAAATGAGTCTTCAGAGTATTTGCCGGTTTTGGTGACTCGAGGTGGAGTCTTGGGTATGTTATATGCTTAATTGCATTTTATTTGAATACATGCCGGTTTAAGTATTGGTCTTGTGTGTGAGGACCGTTTGATAATCTTGTGTTCTTAGTGCCTTTGGGACTAATGAACCTTGGTGAGTTATATGCATTGTCAAGCATGAAAGAGTTGCATATACGTGTACATATAGATGCATATATGAATTGACTTCATTGGGAAGGTAGCAATGAAGGGGTTGTGAGATTATCACGCCTCGGAGTGTGTGTTGCATGATGTGGGTTAGATGCATTTTAATTGCATGAGTTGATGTTGATAAATGATCATTAGATCTTTCGAGCAGATGGCTCGGTTTTGGACTCGGTTGAGTCTTGAGGGCCTTCGCCCGGTGTAATAAGCTCGACGTGAGCTTGGGGTTGGAATTTCATGCATTGCATTGTATTGAGGTTTACATGATGTGAATGCATTGGTTATTCTTTTGAGGTCATGTATGAGTGTTAAGTCAAGTAAACTTGTTTTGGATGGTGGGTTTCCAAGGTAAAGATCCAGTAGGATTGAGCTTGGTGGTTTGGACTAAAGACCTAGTTTTGGTTGATGTCTAAGAAGGGCTAAAGACCTAGTTTTGGTTGATGCCGATGGGGGACTAAAGACCTAGTTTTGGTTGATGTCTAAGAAGGGCTAAAGACCTAGTTTTGGTTGATGCCGATGAGGGACTAAAGACCTAGTTTTGGTTGATGTCTAAGATGAGCTAAAGACCTAGTTTTGGTTGATGCCGGAGATAGGCTAAAGACCTAGTTTTGGTTGATGCCGGAGATGGACTAAAGACCTAGTTTTGGTTGATGTCATCTGCTTTCCACATTCATGAAACTTACTTGTATTTATTAATTGTGGTTCGAGTTATGTGTTTGCCACATTCGATGAAATCGGGTCTCCCCCGTCACCGAAGGGTGTTGATTATGAGTATTTTATTTATCCGCGTTGTCGAGGTTATATCCTATGCATACGAATGGTTTTCCACGATTGGTGGACGGATTTATGTTTCATCCTTGTTGGATGCTTTAGTTATTGGAGTTTTATTCGTTTTGGCGATTATTTGGGAAATTATTATTTAACTGACTCTTGGTGTGAGTTTTGGATTTGAGTCTATTGCAGAGAAACGATTTTCATTGGAAGCTATCCTCACGGGAATTGTGTGCGTTCGGAAATTAGGTTGTTGATGCCTTTTATACAAACCCCTTTTTGGAAATCATAAATTAAGTTGAATCTTTTGGTTTATCAAATGATTTGCTCTTGATGTAAACTCTTGAACTCACTAGGCGTTAGCCTAACCTTTTTATTTGTCGGCATGTGCAACAGGTCCAGGTTGGGAATAGCTTTAGCTTCACTGTGAAGTGACGAGTGCTAGTAGAGTGCACGAGAAGTGAGATACTTAGCGAAGTCTTCCGCAATTATTGGGATTAACAACTTGTAATTGGGTTAAGTAACACCGCCTTGAGTTGTTAGTTGTTTAATTTGTGATGTTTAAACCTTGAGGTATTTTCAAGGATGATTTGTAGAAATAGATTTTATCATCTTTTAGTTATTTTATTGATATTAAAGTTAGTTGCTCGTTCCAATTTTGAGGGTGTTACAAGATGGTATCAGAGCATAAGTTTGAGAGAATTAGGTGTTGATTTTAGGATACCTAGACTCAAACTAGCGTTGTTTTAAGTGATTGAGATCGAGATTGCACCATTAGGCACTCTAAGATAAGATATCCAGAAGTTGTTGGAGTCACTAGAAGCGGGAAGTCACGTCAAGAGTAGCAAGGGTGATCATGTACGGTACGTTCAGAACTTCACCTGGCCAGTGTGATAGTGAACCTACCGGTTACATGAGAGTACTTGAATGACTCTAGTGTGATGGCCGTTGGGGCAGTGAAGAAGGTCTAAGTGAGTAGTCGTTAGACGAGATTGACGACTTTAGCATTTGCCATTTGGAGTGGCGGTAAGCATGATTGATTGTATTAAGTAGGCCGTTCTGGTCAGACTTGATGGTTGGATTGGAGCCGTAGGCTTATTGAATTGACCTTAATTCGAGGAAAATTGTGGGGTTAGTCGATGTGACTTTCCACCTTACGTTAAGATGTGCGAGTATCCAGATGACAATAGTGTGACCGGAGTAACTGGAGGAATGTAACCTGGAGGTTGAGTGGCGACAAAATGCATGCACGAAATTTATTTGCTTTTAAAATAAATTGCATTGATTATTTCTTATGTTACAAATCGTCGGATGGACGGTATTACTAAATCTTGGAAAAGTTTGACATACGCAAGATTTTTAAACCATAATTTTGAAACATGCATGAAATTATTTTACGACAGGCGGTTAAGAACCTGGTCGGGATTTATTTTATTCCTTGTAGTCGTCCACTACTACTTTCGGATATCGTAATATCCATGTTTTAATGTCGTTTATGGTTTTGGATAAGTAACCGCGACTTACGACCTTAACATTGGATCTCCTCCACATATGTCAAGGTCTGGACGGAAAGTTACATTCCCTTGTTTCGATGTTGACTTTTAATGGAAATTTCGAGTTTTGCAAACCTTGACGAAAGAGTGTCGTTTTATTTTGTGTTGCAGCAAAAAAGGAGGTTTTATGATTTGGATGATTTGATCATAACGTTGTTTTACGCTAATGGTTTATTTAAAATGAAAACTGTGATACCATTTATTTGGTTGGATGTCGTTGAGTTCCATCGGGTTTGATGGAAGTTTTGTGGAGTACGATGGAGTTTCGTTTTAAGATGTTTTGCGGTGCATGGGTGATGTATTATTGTGTGCATAACTTGAATGCTTGTGTGCGTCATTACATGGGTTTGAGTGAGTATTGCGCCTCGTGCAAATGTTGTTGAAAAACGTGTTTATGTCGTATTGCACCAAAAGAGTAGTATTGGAGTTTTAATGCCACATGACCTCTCTTTGGAGGGTTGTGGTAGCATATTTGTTGCAACTTGCTAGATGTGCAAATTAATTTATATGTGACGTGAGTAATGCATATAAGAGCATCTTGATAGTGTATCTTTAACGTCCAGTTTTATGCACTCTCATTTGTTGACATTGTTGATGTTCTTTCTCGCACATGTACTATTTGGACTTATTGACGGGAATAGTTTTGTAGCCACTATTTTGGAGACATTAGTGTGCATCGCTTGTGCGGTTTGAGGTTTAAAGTTGACTTGAATTATTTCATGTGTTAATCAAATTATGAGCACGTATGGTTTCGAAGTTTTGAGAAAAATACATTGAGGTGTGAGCCTGGTCAAAGGATTTTATTTACTTGTCCTATTACGATTGAATGAGAAGTTTTGAAATTTGAGTTAATAAATTTCTACTTGAAAATTTGTATTGACTATCCGGTATGTGCTATACCATTTCAGAGTGACTACTAAGAAAGTGCTGCAGATTGGCATGCAAATTTTGATTTGAGATTTCTTTTCGATGTTTAACCTGACATTTCCAAATGATGAAAATATCCCGTGAGTCGATTTAAAAACTGGGAGATGGCCCAGGCCATGCCGTGTTTAACCAAAGTGTGTAGATGATTTGCTTCGTTTCTTTGCGAATAAAACTGAGACATGCAAAGTTGTTAATGAATTGCGGTTCAAGTCGTTTTATGGTTAAAAAGAGAATTTTGGGAATTGATGTCATGTAAAACCTTCTTGTCAAGTTTGTACACACAGGCTGTCGAACACTATTTTAATATGGGAAATTACTTTGCATGCCTAGCACAAGTAAATCCGCGATGGGACCCAAGCGGTTCATTTTTAAAAGTTGTTGAATACGTATCACGTTTCGGTAGTAAACTAAATTGTGATGAAAAGGTTTTCGAATGATTTTCATACGTAGGACGAGTGTGTCCATGTTCGTGCATCCACTAGCTGAGTAGTGGTAAGTTTTTGTACGTATATGATGTTAGTATAAAAACATTTGTGTTGAAAAATCTAGTGAAAACTTCATTAGTATGTTTATTGAGTCTGTTACTTGAAAACCTTGAACTCTTTAGGCTTAGTGAAGTTAAGCGACCCCAGTTGAGGGTGAGGGCGTGTAGGACCTTTCGATGAAATATTTGGGTTTCTAACGCGGGTGACTGTCGTGGGTCGTACGATGCCGTTTGCGGGGAAGAATCATTTCTTGTGGGCATCGGAAAGGCGGGACTTGCAGTGTCCCTTGTTAGTGTTATGATAACCGTTCACTTCGACAACCTTGTTTGGGTTGTCGGTATTGCGTGAAGGTCGCGTGGAACCCTTTAGACCGTAGGGACGACCATGTATTGGAGAGACGACTTGAGGAATGAAGCTCGTATGTGGAACTATGTGATGAGTCGAATTTTAGTGATGAGACTAAGTGTCGGATTTTAGAGTTCAAGGCCAAGGACCACTAGTGTGATTGGAGGGTGTAGTCCAATTTTAATAAAGGGTGGTATCGGTTATGATGAACTTAGGTTCGATTGTGAAGAATAGTCTAGCGGGACGACCTTCTACTTGTAGTAAAAGAATCTGCCGACTAGATGATCGGAACTGGACGTGTTTGGTAGTGGTGTAACTGACGGGTCAGTGATGACCGTCGGTGTTGGAGTCTAATGGGACTCGTTAGAGGTAAGTGCTGATGCGGGAGTGGAAACCTTAACTTTAGAGGTTCGTTGGTTTTTAATGCAATCAAACCTTGAACTAATTGGAGAAATTTAAGCGCGATTGGACACAGATTAATTTATAGACGGGATCCGTCGTCGCGGAAATATGAAAATACCTAAGGTTGGGAGACAACTGAAGTCGTCTGACTAGGAGTTATTCCAGTGGTGGGAGTGCTCTCCCGGACATAAGTACATGGTACTTGAAGGGACTTTGTTGGTAAGAAATCGTTCGAGGACTTGTCCTAATAGACGGTACGGGGAAATTTAGGTTCCAGTCGGAAGTTAATGGAACATAGTCGGCATTAAGTCGGTTAGCCTTGGGTTGTAAAGGATGTAGATTTCGAGGACGGAATCATCCTAAGGTTGGGAGGATTGTAACACCCCGAATCTTTTAATATTTTGTCAAGAGGTCGATGTGAAATGTTCATGCATGCAAGCTTGATCGTTTAGCCAACTTATCTCGCGAGCTCGAAAATCGATTTCGGGATGGAAAAGAGTCGTTGGACAACAGGTGGGGCGTGGTTAGCGACTGTGACCAGCGACTATGCCCCGGGCATAATCGCATGTGTCATTGTCGCGATGAGGGTCCGAATTGAGAAAACAAACAGCAAGCTGCATGGTGATCGCGACTATGCCTTGGCGACAATGCCAAGGGCATAGTCGCCCTGTCAACGTCGCGCCAGGGGGTCGAGCTGCTGTTTCAGATCGGGTTTTTATAAGGATTCAGCTAGCTTTTTCTCATTTCTTATCCAGGGTCGATTTCACTCCAGTCTAGGGCGATTTTGCTGTCAAGTGTGGGTAAGTCCCTTTCTCCTATCATCTCCCATCATTTATGGATCTCATCCACCACATTTATGAGAAACCTTCTCCATCTCTAAGTCATTAAGTGATTCTCATCTTCAAGGGAACCCAAGTGTTCAAAGGACTTCCTCTTCCATCACTTAGGGTTTGGGGTTTTCTTTATAAAAACCCTCTAAGGTGAGTTTTCCTTCAAGTGTTAAACTAAACACTCACTTATGCATGATCTCTTACCTTCCTTGCACATTATAGCTAATTATATGGAAAATTAGGGTTTGGGTATATGTTGAGATATTAGTGTAAAATGTTGGGGAACGACCTTGTATGGTCGAATATGAATATTGATGATTGGAAAATTATGGATTTAGGTTTTTGGAAAATTTGGTTTGAAGATGCAAGTTACGTCAAAGGAGCATACGTTTGGGGAAAAATCTAGATTTAGCCTAAATCTAGCAAGGTGAGTTCAAGTTGATTTGTGAAAACGTTGTACATGCCAAAATGTGTGTTTTAAAGTATTTGTGTGCTTTATGTGAAATTATCTCTTGTTGAGTTATTTGGTGAGTTTTGATTTAATCAAAGTGTTGAACTTTACATATCTTGTAAAACACCCACGGTTGGGGATTTTGGTCAATCCGACCATATGAATGTTGTGAGAGTTATAAACCTTTCATTTTGGGGCCGATGGCCAAATGAGGAATTAAAAGAGTAAAGAGTTTGAGTAACGATGTATTTTGGTTTACGTAACCGTGTGAGTCACATTGTATTTAATTAAACGATTATTTTGGCCTTTAAAGGCTTGATTATTACTCAAATGAGTCTTCAGAGTATTTGCCGGTTTTGGTGACTCGAGGTGGAGTCTTGGGTATGTTATATGCTTAATTGCATTTTATTTGAATACGTGCCGGTTTAAGTATTGGTCTTGTGTGTGAGGACCGTTTGATAATCTTGTGTTCTTAGTACCTTTGGGACTAATGAACCTTGGTGAGTTATATGCATTGTCAAGCATGAAAGAGTTGCATATACGTGTACATATAGATGCATATATGAATTGACTTCATTGGGAAGGTAGCAATGAAGGGGTTGTGAGATTATCACGCCTCGGAGTGTGTGTTGCATGATGTGGGTTAGATGCATTTTAATTGAATGAGTTGATGTTGATAAATGATCATTAGATCTTTCGAGCAGATGGCTCGGTTTTGGACTCGGTTGAGTCTTGAGGGCCTTCGCCCGGTGTAATAAGCTTGACGTGAGCTTGGGGTTGGAATTTCATTCATTGCATTGTATTGAGGTTTACATGATGTGAATGCATTGTGTAGAATCCAGATCCGTGCAACAAATATGAAATCGAAACGATATATCAATAAGAATAATGATTTCAAACTGTCATCCCTTTCATTAACTTTCAGAGAGAATTTTACAATGAGAGTTGGAAAGCTAAAGAGATGATTGGCTTGTTTTTCCAAGCTAATCACACATTAAATACATCGGGCCCGTGGTTAACAAGCCCACGGCCCGTTCACTAATAAGCTCTAATTTAAACAAATACAATTCAACCCTTGAACTTTAAATCAACTATAAAACTTGCCCTAACAATCTCCCCCTTTGATTTGAAGTTCGAGTTCGCGCTCTAGCTCTTGCCAGTTGAACACGTATCGTTTGCGCAACGCGAAGTGAACCTCAAAGAATCTGATGGCGCGACGATAGTCGATGCGATCTTCAATCATTACCAAGGCATTCCGAGCAATAGTTTCATTCTGATTCGGAACATAAGAATACCTTGGATTCTCAGACTCGTGCTGAATAATCTTTCGAAGAGCATCTCTGACCTTTAGAAGCGTGCCGTCACAAAATCTGTCTACCTGACTGAAACGCAGAAACTTCTTTTCGTTCTGTTCGTTGATGTAGACTATCCCAAATTCAGGTTGTAGAAGCAGTGAGTTCTCGGGATACATCTTCAGCTCAGGGGCATCCAGATTCGGCTTGATCAGATTTACCTTTTTCGCCTTGTTCTCGATAGCCATTTGGAAGTCCGTTAGATAAGACATCATGATGGTGCGGACTAGGTATCGACGAACAGCTTTGAGCGCCTTTGTAATCTCTAGCGGTCGGATGGTTTTTGTACGCAAGTCTTTCAGAATAACCAGAAAGTCGAGCGGTCGGAGGTTCTTGAAGCCAGCTTCTGAAAATTTCCATTCGTTCCCATCTTCACGTCGAACAATGAAAACTGGGTAGACGATCCTCATAATGCGTCTTGAATAGATACTGATTACCTCTGTGATCCGAAGTTTGGTTCTGACTTGGTTGACTGGAAGACACCACTGCATTGCTAGTATATACCGGCGTTGAAATTCTGGGCTAAAGTTGTAAATACCCAGACAGAAGGTCGGCTCGATCGGGCGAAGCTTGTGTACGAACAACTTCTTCAAAGATTCCTCCAGATGAGGGATAAGTACCATGATCTTCTCCCAATGGATTTGTTGCTGTTGAGGAGAGGGAGGAAGATCAGAAGTTGTCGTGGGAGGAGCAGTTGTCGGAAGATCGGAAGTAGAAGACTCGGGTCTTGTTGATGATGTTCCAGCGGGTTGAGCATAGTGAACGGGGGATGTTCCATACAAATTTTGGAGCAGGAACTGATCATAATCAATGTTGTCGTCCTCATCAGTGGGGAAGACCAAATTTACCTGGAGATTTACGGCACTGGCGGCTTTTTCGTACCATGCATCTTCGGTCTCCGGGTTGGCTTCGCAATCTGGATCTATCGTGTCCAAAATCGGTATGTCTGATGAGTCAAAATCAATCAGTTCCTGTGTTGAACCCTCGGGCTTTTCAACCGTCGGGTCTTCTTCATCTGATATCTCCATGTCTATGACCATATCTGCTAATGGCAACTCGACTTCAGGTGCTTCTGTTGTAGCTGCCGCAGTTAGGGGTTCCTGATGAACCACAGTTGTAGTTTCAGCAGTCAGGATCTGGGCGGTCTCGGTTTGGCGTTGTCGCTTCTCCCCCTCACGATGTTCAGGATCATCCTGGTCATTGTGCTTACGTTTCAGACCGCCGGATTGACTCTTACATGTGTCTTCGAGTGAGCGGACCCTTTCAGACAGCGTGGTGAGCGCTTTGTTATAGTCCTTGAGGGTCGAGTCAATAGAGTCAAGGCAAGAGGTAACAGATGAAGATGGAGCAGTGACCTGTGATCGGAGAACTGAGATCAGGTCTGCTTCGACAGATGCGGTTGTGTCTGATTCCTGGAGCAGTTGGGCCAATAGCATCGTCTTCAGGGTGTCCACCGAATAGATAGGTTGCGGTTGAATCGGTGGAGGTACAGGGGTGGTTTCTGTTTTGACGAGGTAGCCTTTACCTTTGATAGCGCGCATAGCTTTGGCAAGTTCAGCGGCTACATGTTGCTGCATCTGTTGCTCCATATCCTGGCGGACAGCCTTAAGGGTGTTGTCCAGGGACCCTGGTGACACGAAGTTTGGGTTACTAACTCCGGGACCACTTAGGTTACCCGTTGAGGCATCTACCGCGGGGGTAGAGCCACCTACGTTCACAGTTGGCGTGATATTAGCTGTGGTAGGATTTCCGTCCGATCCTCGTGTTCCGGTAGACGGAGACACTACAGACGTTCCGGTCGGGTCACTAAGAGTCGCGACTTGGTGTTGTTCCACATCAAGTGTCCTAGTCAAAGAGTCTTCAATAACAAGTGGAACTAGACTCGATGGTGCACTGAAAGAAGTCGAGACCGGGGGTTGCTGGTCTCTTGTTTCAACACCAGTACTCTCCGAGTGAGAGACCGGTGGAAGTTGTGCTAATTCCCCGTGTGAGACTGAAACATCCGTCTTTTGAGAGACGGATGAGTGGCTGAGGAGGTCGTGCAATTGCTCTGCTGGGTCCGCGGAGGCTTCTTCAATACCCTGTCCCAACAAATGAGACGAGGTAGTAGATGTGGCAACCCGGATATGACGTGGCTGGTTTCGCTCAGGAGCCTCGTTATCTTTACGGCTCAATCTTTCTTGGTTCGCGTTCGACCTTAACACCCTCCTTTTCACATGTTCTATGTCCCAGGGAAGGTCCCTCCGGCTCTGGCTGGACCATGGGATTCCCTAACTCTCGTCTCTCGCTCAGAGATTATCTTGCTCCCCCTCAAAACATGCATGGGGATTGACTTGCTCCCCCTCGGAGTGAGAGTGGGATTTACTTGGGAGACATCAACACAAAAAAACATTTAGACTTTTAAGAAAACAGTGTGACGCTCCCCCTCAAGTGATAAACATAATGATGTTGCTCTTGATCTGCCATTGAATATCTGTAGAGACAAAGCACAGTTAGTAACTGAGACGGATGAACAAGTGTCGATGCGTACCTTTGCATTAATAGGCTCAATTTGAGACAAATTGAGGACTGGCAGTGATGAAACAGGTACAGGACTGAAAATAGCAGGGGCGTCCGGACATAATAATGAAATTGCAAGACATTCCGGACAACACAGGTATCCGGACAAAAGAGCATACCGGAGAGGATGAAAGTTTCCGGATAAAATAAGCAATCCGGACAAACGAGAATCCGGATGACATTTAAGAGAGACCAAGAGTCCGGATATGGTACCCGGGTTCCCTTCCAATCCGGATAAGGACCCGGTCCGGAAACCTATCCGGAAAGATAGGGTTTCCGGATACCTGTCCGGATACTTCTGGAAATTTCAAGAATTTCCCTGATTCTTGATATTTTGCAAAAATAAAGCTATATGGATTTCAGAAACGATCCTTCTCTCGCTCGCCCTTAGAATGTGCGCGTAGAGTGAAGTGTACACGGGAGTATCCACACACACAAAAAAAAACTTTTTAACATATTTAAGAAAAAATGTGTGTGACGCTCCCCCTCAAAAGTAGAATAACATACCTGATAGCTGATTATGCTCCCCCTAAACACATGAGCAGCTTGTTAAAGCACATGTATAGACAAACCTCATGTCTTCTTAATATTGTTCCTTGTAGATCGAGAGCAGCTCCTTCCTTGCGGTCATGTGTGTGGAGCATCCAGTGCCTAAGGACCACACATGACCGTCCTGCAAAACAAGTTTAGCGGACCTTCGGTACCCAGATTTGCCTGGGTCCGGGAGGGTTAGGTTTGGCACCGTTTGGGGAAGCTTGCTTTGTCCCAGCTTTCCCTTTAGGTGTAGGATTTACACCGGTGGAGGGAACTGGTTTTGGCACTTGTTTCTTCTGAGGTGCAGCGTTTACACCTTTTGGAGGAACAGGTTTTGTAGCAAATTTCCACCTGGGTGCCGGTCTAACCTCAGTGGAAGAAGCCCGTTTTGGAATGGGGTTGGTCTCCCACTGTGGTTTAACCTCTGTTTGAGAACCCCGTTGTTTATGATATTTTCTCTTGTTATTACGGGGTTTGTGTTTGGGTGAATGATTGTACATGTGATATGACCCAAACCAATCATTGTTATTGATATCATCAAAGTCATTCCAACCACAACTAGAACAGCATAAGCAATCATGCGATAATTGAATCAATTGCTGAATGGAGTAGAGCTTAATTGGAAAATTAACATCTCGTTTAACAAAATTATTCCTATGATTCCATTCGCAATCATGCTTATGCATCCAAGGATAGAAAACAGTGTTAAATGACTTCGATGCCTCTTTCTCAATAGATTCCCTACCTAGCCTCTTTGGTTTATCTTGTTTAGGCTGGCCGGTTTTATCTGATCCCACATTGACAGCATGGTCAGTGACTTTTGAAGGAGCATGATTTTTGGTGGGCAATCGCTCGGTCTTTTGCCTCGGCTGTGATTGGTTTTGAGAAACGGGTTTAGATTTGGAAATTTTAATCACAGTTGGGGTCTTTGTGTTTGAACAAGCACCCTTTTCAAAGTTGACCGGTCGATTCACCACTGGTGACAAAAAGTCAGAATGACTCGGAAGAGGTTTGTTGAAGGGGAACGACTCAAACTCTCCATCAGAATTGCCTTCGGAGTTCACATATTCTGAAAAATGGACATTCGGAATTACTGGACTTGGATCGGTCGAGGAAGGCGAGGAGCTCTTTGTGCTTGTGTGCTTTGGGGAATTTGGTGCGGAAGCTAAGAAAAAATCAGAGTTCAAATTCCTTAAAACACTCTCGTCTTGAGAATCTTGACCGTCTTGTAAACTAGAAATCTTGCCTAAGAAAGCTTTGCACGAAGACGTGTCGGATGAATTTGAGGAAAGTTCGGGTGAAATCTGCTTTTCAGATAGCAGTTGGTCAATTTGCTCTTGAAGCTGACCATTTCTCGTGTACTCTTCCATCTTTTTTGTTGCCAAGGCAGACAGTTGTGATGTGAGTCGATTGATTTCACACCGAAGGATTTCCTGTCCTTCACCAGACACAACTTCGGTTTTGACCGGTTGTAGATTCTTAAGCTTTGTAATTAAGACATGCTTTTCCATTTGAAACATTGACCTTTCTTTCTCAATTGACTCCTCCAACTCGACTATCTTTGCTTCCAAGATGAGAGGGGGAACATAGAGTTTAAACTCATCCGTCTCAGTCTTGGTTGCAGGTGCTAGGTCCTCATCCTTTTTGGAGGAATCCTTGGGTGTAGATACCTTGTAGGAATAGAAGTAGTCATTGGAAAGGTACTTTTTGTCCTTTTGATACGAGTAGTTTAAAGGTTCATAACAAAATGGGAGTTGAATTCCTCATTTGTGTGTGCACTTATGTTCCTCGGTGTCCTCCTCTTTTTCGGGTTCAAGAGGACCAGTCCATTGAATTGCATATTCTGGATACTTTTTATCTAAACCAAAACAAGCAAAATCATACAGAGTGGGTACATGCCATCTTCCCTTTTTCAAATAGTGTGTGATAAACCCAGATTTCACAGGTAACAACGATTCAAGGAGGAATAACAATAACATATAACGATTTCAATCTGTCATCCCTCTCTTATTCAAGAATTAAGATAGTTACAAATATTGGAATGGAAATCAAAACTATCTCTCTCTAGCAATTAGGCTCTCTCATGAATAAGTATCGTCTAATGAATCGCTTGACCTAAAACTAAAGGTTAACATAACCTTAAATACCTAGGCCTTTAAACAACAAGGCCTAAGCCCATTAAACACAATTAACTAAGCCCATTTAACAATTATGGCTTTTACAAGAAGATTAATTAAACTAATTAATCTAATTAATTCTAATTAAGCACTATATAATTATTTATATATCTTTCTAATATGTAGGTCATTTATGGACCTAACAATCTCCCCCTAAAGATATATAAATAAAAATTGGACTTGAAACCTTCAGGTCTTGATCTTCTCTTCTTCTTGAATCTTTGAAAACTTCGGTGTTGCTTGTCTTCACGTCTTTTCAGCGCTCCCCCTTGAATAAAGCTTGGTCTTCATATCTTCAACTTTGTAACCAGATTCGGTGAACAACGAATTTGTCTTTGAACCGCGAGTTGACTTTGCTTTCAGCTTCAGCACTTGTAGGCACTTTGAACGCTTTTCGCTTTGAGCTCTTTTTGGAACTGTTACTCCCCCTCGGCTGATACTCCCCCTCGGCTTTTGCATGGGGACCAGCAGCTTGCGGTGGCCACTTACTCCCCCTCGGCTTTTGCTAACTCCCCCTCAACTTGATATGCGGTGTCTTTGAATCTGTACCCTTTTCCCCCCTCATGATGAGTAGGAGCATCCGGAGCATCATGCACTTTCAAAGACAATAGTAACGTGTAGCAAAAAAACCAGATAAAAACATAATAGTAACCAGGGTAATCAGCTAACACAGAAACACAAAAGTAACTGTTATCACAACAATTAAAATAATTGTGTGGCCTATGTTCAGAGTTGGCAATGGGGTATCTCTGATAGGACTTCCAGTTATCACAGAAGTAATTTTTTTAAAAATTACCTCTCAAACTGTTCCGGCAATATCACGAAGATATGCAATTGGAATCACAAAGACTCGTGCATGTGTGAAAGAAAATAAATTCTATCTGTTTGGCTCAAAAAATTGATTTAACTCGGGACGCAAGTTAAAATCAATTGACACAGTGAATTGAATATGAAGTTCGTAGACCGGAGCTGATGTCTTCCTGTTTCAATATCTAAGACCTCCGAGTGAGGAATAGATAGATTATGTGCTAAATCTCCGTGAATATCTGAAACAAGCATCTGTTGAGAGATACTTGAGTGGCTGGGTAGGGTGACACGAGTTATCGGCACTGGGTCCATGTCTGTTTCAATATTCATCTCCAAAGAACGAGAATGAATAGATTATGTGGTTACCTGGATAACTGACTCGGTTTGGTAAGGACCAATTAATTCTTTTAAGTCCTGTCACAGCCTCACCATATTCTTTTCTCTCTAAACTCATCTATCAATCTAGACCCCTCATTGTTGTCTATAAAGGATGTGTTTCTTGGGTAGGTCCTTCCGGTTCTGGCTTGACCATAGAAACAATGTAAGACCTAACACTCATTCATGCATCGAGTGGAACAGTTTCAAAAACAGTGAAGTACGAGTTCTAAACTGAAGTGTTTAGAAGTCATAACATTTAATAACGAGTCCTGATCTGAAAGGATCAGAAGTCATTGCATTTAAGAACGAGTTCTGAACTGAAGTATTCAGAAGTCATAACATTTAAAAACGAGTTCTGAACTGAATTGTTCAGAAGTCATAGTTTGAAGTAACAAGATCAAGCGCAAAACAGAATGACTCAGTAAGCACAATATTTGTAAAAAATCAACCAATGATTAGAAAGTTTAATTGTGAAGAACAAGTCACAATTATTATATCAGATAAGAATGAATCATTAATATGGAATGATGAACTGTGAACACAAAGTGGAATTCAAACGAGTGTATTTCCATCGAAAAATCGACAAATATGAGAGACATGGAAATAACTAAGTCAAGAAAAATGACACGTGGCAATCACGGAATTTAAAATAGGAGAATAACAAACACAAGTAAGTTATCTAGAATGCATTGCCACGGTTTTTGAATTCAGTTAGAGTGCACATACCTTGCATGCGATAGTACTCCCCCTCAAAATTGGCCTAACCTTTGAATGCTCGTCATGTGAAAAGAATCTTCAAATTTAAATGCATATGACGTTCCTGCAAAACAGATTAGAGGGACTTAGGTATCCATCTTGGGATGGATCCTTGTCGGTTAGATGCTCTATGAGGACCAGGGATACTATAAGTACCATACCAATACTGAGCATGGTCTTTCTTCACAAAGTCACTTGTTCCACAATAAGAGCAACACAACTTTTGTATAGATAAGCTGATCAGCTTGTTAACAGAGTAAGCACGATCAGTTTTCACAAAAGGTTTAGCATGGAAAGCTGTGTTGTTCTTGTCACTTTTAACAGAGACGGGTGACTTTGGAGCAGGAGTGGTTCCTTTAACTCTCCACTCCATTTTTACTTTCTTGAAAGATGGATTATCTTTATTAACAACACGAGAATTATAGAAAAGATTGGAAGGTCGAATCTGATCTTTTGAAAAATTATTTGATTTGACAAAAATCTTTGAATCAGATTTAACCTTTTGTTTCTTCAAAGACTCGGTAGTTAATTCAGATAATCTATGTGTAAGCTTAGAAATCTCGGACTGAAAAACCTTTCTCTCTTTTGCAAAATCATCTTTCAAGCATTTATCCCTAAAACCTTCAACTTTCCCTTTCTCAGACTCTTTGATTAGAACGTCCAATTCTTTTTCCAATTCAGATATTTTCAAAGAAAGTTCTCCATTCCTTTTTGAAAAAAGATTTGCGTTCATTTTCAAACTTTTCTCTTTCTAAAATCAAAACTTTTTCAAAGTCGGAGATTTGTGTTGAAAGTTTTAAACACATAAGCTCAAGTCTCTTTTTCTCTTCAAGAGAGGTAGTTGAAAAACCAGATTGTTTTTGAATAAGCAATTGTCTTTCCTTTTCAGAACTTTCCCTTTCCTTTTCAAAAAACTTTTCAAGAGAGGATAATTTACTTTTAAGTTTAAGTTTTTCAAGGTTGAGGATTTTACCTTTCTCTTCTTCTTCAGCCAGCTTCTCAGAACTAATCCAGATTTGAGATTTTAGTTCCTTCACTTCCTTGATGTACTTGCTGATCAAGTCATCTTTCTGCTTGATATTCTTTTCATATAGTCTTGTTTTCTCTTCTTCAGTCTTCTCCTTCTTATCAGGCTGCTTGTGCTCATCTACCTTCTTCTTGCCTTCGTTTTTACCATGGAAATGCTGCTGGAGGGAACTGGAGAACTCAGCCAGGTCTTTCATAAAGGCGGTGATTTCAGGATCAGAATCACTACCATCTTCTTTCTCTGATTCTGGCTTAGATTCACTTGGCTCTTGTGCACGTTTGGAACGACGGCTGGAGGATTTGCCTTGTTTTGAAGAAACAGGTGATTTGGACGCAAACTTCTTTTCGCTCAAAATCTCCATCACCTCATCTTTGTCCTGACAAGTTGCTTTAGACTGACATAAATAAGACATTGTTACCTGAAAAATAATGATCGTTAATCGGTGTTATATTGAAGAATAAAACTTGCGGAAGAAAAATCAAAAATTAAATCAGAAAAACAAATTTATAAAATAAATTCGTTTCCAAAATTTAAAGTCTGATTATTATCGAATTCGAACGAAATTACTCTTCGAGAGTGAAATTTGCAAGATAAACAACCCAAGTTAGTTCAAGAACGACGACAATAAATCACAAAAATAATAGTCGCTAATAAGATCAAATTGTCGCAAAAAGTCTCAAACGTCACAAGAATTTTTTTTGCAAAAAGATCGTTAAGAAAGATCGCAACTTTTGTTAAAACTTTTAATCACGAGACGTGCGGTAACTCGGGTACCGTCGAGAACTTACCAATCAAGAACTTGCCAAATACAACTTACCGGATAAAAATTGGTTTACCGGATAAAAGGAGTTACCGGATGAATGAGTTTACCGAATAAACACAAGTGATCTTACCGGATGCGGTTACCCGATGAGATGTAAACAAATACTTATCGGATGGATGTGACCTTACCGGGTAAAATAGTTTACCAGGTGATATGAATTTCTCGCAAAAAATAGTACTTACCCGGATGATGTGACCTTACCGGGTGAGATGAGCTCTCCGGATGAAAATGGTTTACCGGGGAGTGTAGTTCCCGATCAAAATCAAACCAAACCAAACAAAACAAAACAAAACAAAACACAAAAAGTTATGAAACGATGAATGAAATATATGCATATGCAATGTATGTATGAATGGTTAATCATAAAAATTGCAATGAATGGTATGAGATTTTATGTATGCACGTGGATTTGCATGAAATGAATATGAGATTTTAATCACAACAACCTGCTCTGCATATACATAACTCAAAGGTCAATTAATTAAATTTGAGAAGTCAACGAAAGTAGGCTGAGATTTGGAAAAAAATATGTTTCATCCGGACAAGATTGCATCCGATGTCCGGAAAGGAACTTTCATCCGGAAAAAATGGTTTTATCAGGAAAACCAAACACAAATTTCATCCGGACAGATGGTTTTGTCCGGACATTTTATTTTACACGGATAATGGTGAAAAATTAGAAAACTTACCCGGACACTGTGGCTGGATGCAATTAGGATCTGGAATCGATAGGGTTGCTTGATTTCACTCCTGTAGGGTTAGAGATTTTGACCAAAAACACAAAAAAACAAACACACCCAAATCGATTTCTACGCAAAGTATATCCTAATTTTCACAAACCACAACAAAAATTCAAGAACACCCAAAAATCTCAAGATTTGATTTTTAGATTGAACGATTAAAACCTTTGAGATTCGATGTAAACGCAGATAAACGCAAGTAAACAATCGAGATCAAACAAACAAATTAAAAAATCAACGAAAAGCTTTTCTTACCCGATTGAAGAACGATTTTAACCAAAAACTTACTGCACTATTACTAAATTCTTTTGAATGCCTTCTGAACCTCGAATGATTAATCCAACCGGTCAGAATGTGAAACAAGGTGTCCCGAAGCTTCTGTCCAAAAATCGCGATGATCCGACGGTTCAATCTCCGGGAAAAGGCGAAACGGCCGGCTGTGATTTTCCAGAAAATTTTCTGCGAAAATTCTTGATTTTTCTTTCTTTCGTTCGTCTTCTTTCGTATCTTCAAATCACCGATTCGGCTCTGATACCAATTGATAAACCCAGATTTCACAGGTAACAACGATTCAAGGAGGAATAACAATAACATATAACGATTTCAATCTGTCATCCCTCTCTTATTCAAGAATTAAGATAGTTACAAATATTGGAATGGAAATCAAAACTATCTCTCTCTAGCAATTAGGCTCTCTCATGAATAAGTATCGTCTAATGAATCGCTTGACCTAAAACTAAAGGTTAACATAACCTTAAATACCTAGGCCTTTAAACAACAAGGCCTAAGCCCACTAAACACAATTAACTAAGCTCATTTAACAATTATGGCTTTTACAAGAAGATTAATTAAACTAATTAATCTAATTAATTCTAATTAAGCACTATATAATTATTTATATATCTTTCTAATATGTAGGTCATTTATGGACCTAACAGTGTGGGTTATCATATCCGATTCCCCACTCTTTGTTAAAGTATGTGAACTCTTTAGGTTTATTCAGAAAGATGGTTTGATAAGTTTGACGCCTTTTGTGGAGTTTGTTTTCAAGATCAAGGATTTTAGTCACAAACTCCTTGTGTTGAATTTGAAGAGAAGAACATTGATAAACAATTTCTTCTTTCTCATTCAAGCACTTATCAAACTGAGCCTGAAGATCAGATAACTTGGCCCTTAAGTCCTTAGGTGCTATCGTAAGATTTTTGCATTTGTCTTTTAGATTAGCATTTTCAGACTTATATTTTTCAGTTATTCTCTTTTGAACATCTAGCTTTTCAGATAGTGATATAATCTCAATCAGTTGTTCATTAGAGGTGGCCTTAAAGGAATCTACCCGTTCAGAAAGAGGTTTCATTCGGTCATAAAGATCTGAAAAGATAGGTTCACATACCTGACACGGCTTTGTCATGTCTTCTTCAGCAGGAGACATCTTCAGTTGCACTGGAGTGGTCGTCAGACGATGGTTCGATTCAAAGTGGCACAGTATCACGAATAAGGGCTAAAGACCTAGTTTTGGTTGATGCCGATGGGGGACTAAAGACCTAGTTTTGGTTGATGTCTAAGAAGGGCTAAAGACCTAGTTTTGGTTGATGCCGATGAGGGACTAAAGACCTAGTTTTGGTTGATGTCTAAGATGGGCTAAAGACCTAGTTTTGGTTGATGCCGGAGATAGGCTAAAGACCTAGTTTTGGTTGATGCCGGAGATGGACTAAAGACCTAGTTTTGGTTGATGTCATCTGCTTTCCACATTCATGAAACTTACTTGTATTTATTAATTGTGGTTCGAGTTATGTGTTTGCCACATTCGATGAAATCGGGTCTCCCCCGTCACCGAAGGGTGTTGATTATGAGTATTTTATTTATCCGCTTGTCGAGGTTATATCCTATGCATACGAATGGTTTTCCACGATTGGTGGACGGATTTATGTTTCATCCTTGTTGGATGCTTTAGTTATTGGAGTTTTATTCGTTTTGGCGATTATTTGGGAAATTATTATTTAACTGACTCTTGGTGTGAGTTTTGGATTTGAGTCTATTGCAGAGAAACGATTTTCATTGGAAGCTTTCCTCACGGGAATTGTGTGCGTTCGGAAATTGGGTTGTTGATTCCTTTTATACAAACCCCTTTTTGGAAATCATAAATTAAGTTGAATCTTTTGGTTTATCAAATAATTTGCTCTTGATGTAAACTCTTGAACTCACTAGGCATTAGCCTAACCTTTTTATTTGTCGGCATGTGCAACAGGTCCAGGTTAGGAATAGCTTTAGCTACACTGTGAAGTGACGAGTGCTAGTAGAGTGCACGAGAAGTTAGATACTTAGCGAAGTCTTTCGCACTTATTGGGATTAGCAACTTGTAATTGGGTTAAGTAACACCGCCTTGAGTTGTTAGTTGTTTAATTTGTGATGTTTAAACCTTGAGGTATTTTCAAGGATGATTTGTAGAAATAGATTTTATCATCTTTTAGTTATTTTATTGATATTAAAGTTAGTTGCTCGTTCCAATTTTGAGGATGTTACACCCTAAGTATTTGAAAAATAAAAAATTGAAAAGTGCAGGGTTTTAGGCTAAGTACATAACAAGAGGTGAAACAATATACCTTAAAAGATTTTACATTTCTTTCATACATAAAATATGCCAGAGGCATTTACACTTGATTATGAAAGAAAAGATTTGCAGAGGTTGTTTGACGATATCAGACATTGGCATCTTTGAAGTCGTTGAAACTTCTGTTGTCGAATCCTAATTCTATGAGCTCGTTATAGAAACTGATGCAGAGGTTTCTGAAGTTGATTACTTGGTCGATGGCCTCTATCAGTCTATCTGCGAGAGCTTGATTCATGAGCTCTGTTCCTTTATGCTCCACAAGGCTTGCTATGAACTCTGTCAAAGTAGTTGTTGCATACTTCTGACAGTCCATTTCTACGAACAATCTTGACTTCCCAGCAGGATCTTGATAAACTAGCCCAACTCTTGGAGATGTAATAATCGAGTTTGGTATTGCAGAGGATGGGCAGTCGTTAGTGGTGGTCGAAGATTCAAGTTTCTTACTCCGAGATCTCGTCCTAATTGAAAGTAGACTAGGCTGTATAGCAGAAGTTTCTCTCTCATGGCTTTCCTTAGCACCCTGTATGCCCTTCGATTTGCATCTGTTGTGTAGTTTTCTTTGGTCCAATGTAGAAGGTCGGGTAGTTCGTAGGGACTTAGATTTCTCATATCAGCATCTGAGAATTGGGTAACGCTTTTGTCCTCCCTTTTGACCTTATAGATGTTATAGGAAACCTTAGGTGTGGTTCTGGTTTGAGAGAACTTACAGTATATGACTTTGTCGATTTTGGACTCTGAGAAGACTTGGTATTTTGGCTTGGGAGTGGTTCTTGTGAAGATGTTTTCGAGGTCAACTTGAAAGTCGGTATCTTGAATGGTTGTTGGCAGAAGATCTCTGACACTTCTGTTGTACAGATATCTGTATACTACCTCTTCCATTTGTGGAGGAGGTGCACCGGGTGGAGGCATGGGCCTGCGCAGAGCATCCATTTGTTTCTTGATTTGGGCCACTCGATCCTTTGTGACTTTTGCCTTCGGATCCAGAACAGGTATATTTGACAGAGGGGTAACACCGAAAGCCCAATCTTCTTGTTCTGGCTTTGGTGTCACATATGCATCGAAAGAGCTCTTCATCAATTTTTCTGCTGGTTGATGCTTGGGCTTCTTCTTTTTGGGTTCCTCTGTCATTATCCCCTTGCCTTTGTCTTTTGCCTTCGGTTGAAGATCTTCTTGTAGAGATGGGGTTGCCTCTGTGGGATTTGTCTTTTGGATTTCTGAGGGTGCCTCTGTAGTTTTGGGGGTTGCCTCTGTAGGTTTTGGCACTTGTGTTTCTGAGGACTTTGTTGGTGACGTGGGTTTTGTTGGTGAGGCTTCTGTGGTTTTGCTCAGATGTTTTCTTTTGTGAGCAATGGTTTTGGTTCTGGTTTTGGTTCTGGTTTTGGGTGTGGGAGATGGGGGTTTTGTTGTTGCAGCTTTTGGTGTTTTTGGTGTTGGAGAGGGGAGTTCTTCTGGTGATTTTGGTTTTGGTGATTGGGATGGTTGATCTTCTTCGGAGGATGTTAGAATTTGGAATTCTTCATGGGTTGGGACATCTGCTCCGAATACAGAGGTTGTTTCCACAGAGGTGGGTGTTGCCTCTGTGGTCTTCTGTTGTTGATCTTGGTTGATTTCAGGTACTTGGGTTTGGATTGGGGTTTCTTGAGGGGTTTCCACAGAGGTGGTTGTAGCCTCTGTGGTTTGTTGCTGGTTTCCTCCTTGGGTTTGAGTTGTTGGGGGGACTTGGTTCAGGGGTTCTGCGGATACAGGTGGTTCTGGTAGACCTCTGCTTGCAGCTTTCTCCCTTGGTTTTTCCCTTTGATTCTCCCCCTCGGGATGATCTGATGAATCGTCAGAGTCATCATCAGAGTCATCCTGACCCTTTTCTTTAGTACCCTCTGCTCTGCACGAAGCCTCGGGTTTCTTAGGCGGTACTGCCCCTACGGCTATCATCTTGGCGCATAGATCGTCACAGAGGCCAAGAAGGGTCTGGACCTCTGCTTCTGTCTTGAAGCGCATTTTGCCCACACTTGTCTTGAATTCTTTGACATAGTTTGCGTTGGCAGCAGTGAAGGCTCGGATGAATTCTGTCATTTGATCAAGTATTCCTTGCCCAAGCTCTGTCAGTTGAGCTCTGGTCATATAGTCAGAAGGCTTCATGGCCAGAGTTTGTTGCATAGTTTGCTCTTGAACTTCCTCTAATGCCTTCTTTAGGTCTTCAGGGGTAAGGCCCTTAGAGGTGGAGGCTTTGGCATTCATCGTTTCAAGGAAGAGTTTGATAGAGGTTTTGAATGCAGATGTGGCGGCTTTTCCGAATTCAGTGGCAGCAGATGCAGCAGAGGTATCAGCAGTTGTTCTCATCTGGGCTAAGGCATTTTCTACCTCTGTGGACAGGTTGTCCATTTTGGTGTTCATATCAGTAAAGGCCCGCGTAGTAACTTCTGCAAAAGAATCAAAAGAGCTTTTCAACTCTTTCAATGTATTGTCCACAGAGGTGACAAGGGTTTGGAACTCATCCCTTGAGACATGTGGACTTGGTGTAACCTCTGGGGGAACACATTCGTCCCCAGAGTGAGTTCCCGTTCATGGAATACCTTCTTTCGTCCCTGTATTGATGTTGAGGACGGAAGGATTTCCCTCTAATCCTTGAGTAGAGGCTTTATCAGCTTCAGACTCTATAGAGGTTCTGAGAAGGACATTGTCTTGATCCACTCCAGAGGTGGGGACAAGAGTATCCTTCTATTGACTCGGAGACTTGTCTAGAGTCTCTCCGTCTTTGTGCACTCTAAGCTCCTCTGAAGAGCTGTTAGGACCTATAGTAGTGTGCGTGGCAGAGGAAACAAATTCCTCTGTAAGGTTGGCGATTTTGGTCTGGGGCGATGGACCACGAACTAAGGGTAAGTCCTTTTGAGAGGACTACCCTGGAATGGTTTCCCCGGATATAAGTGGCACAGAGGTGGAAGAAATTTCCTCTGCCCAGTCGGTTTGGGGTGGGGTCGAGTCGTGCTGCTCTTGTTCAATATTGCCTTCTGCCACTAGACTGGCGGCAATAGACATGTGGGGTGCACTGGGAGTTGGTTGTGGGAGTGTGCCTCTTCTATTCCAGGCATCAGTTCTAGCTTCTGCTTCTATGGAGCATCCAATCTTCTCCATCTATAGTCTCAACCTCTGTCGCTACCCTATGGCTCGGTGCTTCTATCCTTACTTCTGTTGATGCTCCTGCACCAGTGTGTAAAGAGTCGTACATTGGATGTGAGCCAATTAATTGTCGTACTTGGGGGTGCAGAGGTCCTTCTTCTGCCTGATCATCTCCTTCATCAGAGTCCACCTCAGAGACTATGACTGGTGGGGATTTGGTGGTAGCTTTGACTGGTGGGGATTTGGGCTTGCTCTTAGGACATCAAATCCTCTTTGAAGAAAGGGGTTCTGTAGTACCTCTGGTGTCTTAGCCTGATTGTTCTGAGGAGTTTGGTCATCCTCATCCAAGTCAGAAGAGATTCAGAAGTCAGGTTCTTCTGTTGACCGATTGGAGAGGGCTTCTGCGTTCCAGCTAGAAGTATCTAGTGTATCGGCGATTTCGGGGTGCTCAAGGAAAGAATTGAAGTCACCCTGATCTTCTGCATAGTGGATAGGTGAAGGAGAGAGCAGAGGTTGTTCGTTGGTTTCTTCGACCATTTCTGCATCTTCTGCAATGGTTCGCATAGGAGTATGGGGCTTTTTGGATTTCTTCTTGCTCTTCCTTTCTTTGGTTTGGGGGCATCCTCCTCAGAAGACTTATGTTTTCGTTTCTTCTTTTCTTTTGGAGGAGGGGGAGGAGCAGATGATCCAACCTCTGTTGCATGAGGAGGGGATAGTTGAGCAGCAGAGGTAGAGGTGCCCTCTGTAGTTTTCTTGTGGGTTTTCTTCTTCTTCTTCTTGGCAGAGGAATTTTTCTTTGTTGAAGGGGAGAGAATCGCTTCCCTCTGAGCTTGAAAGTTGGCCTGTACAAACTGATGTTTGGCCAAAGCTGCAGCCCATTGCTCATCTGACATCCAATCTACAACCCTAGTTCCTAATGGGGCTCCTAGACACGGGGGTGTCACAGGACTCGGTTCTGGAGTCCTATGATCGCGTATGTATTCTAACTTAAGGGTTTCGTCAGTTGCATATTCCAGAAGCTTTGTTGGCAGAGGTCTGCAGAAATCGTAGTCATCTTCATGTTCTGTGGGGGAGTTCTTTGTCATGGCATACTTTCTTGCAGTTGGTCCCTCCATGGGCCATTTTTGTAGAAGGAGCAAAGGTTCTAGGAGTACACCCAGAATTCTTTGATATTGCAGAGGAGGTAGAGTTTCGGGCTTTCGTCCTTTCGCCTTCATGGAGGAGATTTTGCGGTCAATGGTGTTGACCATTTCCTGCATCATGAGGGTGGCGTAGTCCAGAGGTAGGTCGTAGTATACCCCATACATGATAGCCAAAATTTGGTGAGAGGTCTGTTCTGGACTACCCACTTTTCCTTTTAGGCACATGTTAAGAATGGAGAAGAGAGTATTCCACAGAGGAGGTAATCGATTTCTTCTGAAATTGTTTCTTTTCCTTAGGGTTGTGTTGTACCCCAACATTTCAACAAAACGGCAGAGCTCTTCGTCTGTGGGTTCCTCTGCGTACTGCTTTATTCCAAGAAGACCTCTGGTAGGTAGACTGAACTCAAGTGAGAACATGGTTCTGTTGAACTTGAGTTCAAGGTGCTCGGATTTGTCTGGTTTCGAAATGTAGCCCTTGATTTGTCTATCTGCGAGGTCAAATCTGCTGCTCATCCAGAATTGATTTAGGTATCTGGCAGGGATTTTATTGACAGTTTTGGATAATAGGGGGTAAAGGTAATGGTTTTCCAAAATGTGAAGAAGGATGGCATGTGCTTCCCCAAAAGCGGTTTTTGAGGGAACCAGGTAGTAGTTGTTTGGTTTCAAAGGAAGAATACGTTCAAAGTGTTCATGAGCAATGAAGTTTAGAAGATGGGTGGTCAGAGCAAATTCTGCTTCATCGTCGGAGTGGTCTTGTTCTAGGTTTCTTGCGGTTTCTTGGTTTTGGGAGTTCTCAGAATGAGATGGAGAGTTCACTGGAGCATTGGAGGTGGAAGCCATTGGATTAATCTTGAAGAAAGAGAGTAGAAAATGGGAGTTGCAGGTTTTTGCAAGGTTCGTCGGAGAAGATGAAGAGAGTAAGTTCGTAAACGTTTAGAGGTAATGGTAAGTTGGGTTTTATACTGAAGAGAATGGTAGAATCTGAAAGGGTAAATATGTGAAAGTGAATAAAATTTAGGATCCGTAATTGAGTATATACGGCTGGTTCAACTTTCCAGGAGAACGTGTGCCACACACGTTCAATGGGAGAATGCCACGTCAGAAGTGTCAGAACACGATTAGACGTCGTGTGCGGCCCATTAATGCTTGGCGCGTGGGCATTTCTTCTTTGTGAGTTCTATCACTCGCAGTAAATAACCCATATTGTTACAGAATTTCCATAAAAGGTCAAGTGTCAGAGTCAACAGAGGCTCTGTGGTGGAGTGAGCTTTGTGATCTGAAACTTGACTTTTTGTCTCCTCTGATGCTTGTATCTTTTCCAAAAACGTTTGAAAGATCATTGGAGAGGATTGATAGATCTTTAGTACAAAATTTTCATTCACAGAGGCTTTGAGGCTCTGTCGAGGCCAGCAGAGGCTCTGAGAGTGAAAATTTCTCATAACTAAAAATTTAGAGAACTTTTTGATCATCCAAGGTTTTCATTGTGTTAAACACTGTTTTTAGGATATATTTGGAAATTTGTGTCCGGGAAAACTGTTTTGGAAATGGATTTTGTTCGAGACATACTTTTAGACTGTCTAGTTTGGGCGACATAGACTCTTTGGTGGAGTGAGCTCTTTGCCCATAAGACTTTCTTCCAGTATCCTTGTGTGTGCATTTGTACGTACAAATCCTTAAAGAAGACATTTAAGGTTGATCGACAGAGATTCCGTATGAAATTTGCAGTTCTAGAGGATCCGGCTTACAGAGGCTCTGTTGAGCTCAGCAGAAGCTCTATGACTTTAAATTTCCCATAACGGAAGGCTCGAAAATCTTTTTGATCATTTCTTGTTTGGAATGTCTTAAACAGTGTTTATAGGACGTATTTTGAAATTTGTGTCCTAGAAAACTGTTTTGGAAAAGGATTTGTACGAGTTACTCACCTTTGGTTCTCCTTTGTTCGGTAAAAATATCTGCCTTCTGTAGATATGGTTGATCATATCTCTTCTTTGGCTCCCCCTTGAATGATCAACCTCTGTAGATCAGTTCAAGGTCTCCTTCTGTTCCCCCTTGACCTATGCTTGGATCATATGAGATAAGTTGTGCACAGAACATAGGTCTAGGTTATCAGAGGTTCTGTGGAGATTGTCAAACTCTGAGCAATCCCACAGAAGCTCTGTTGGTTACAGAACTTTTGATGATTAAGAATTTACATACAGAAGAGTTTAAATATATACATATTTATAGGAATATCAAATCTTACTTACAGAGGGTTCAACTCATGTTAATCATTCCCAACTTACCCACCAAGAAAATGAATCTTTTCTCATCTAGTGCCTTGGTGAATAAGTCTGCAAGCTGGTATTCAGTGGACACAAAGTGCATTTCGATTGTGCCATGTTCAACATGATGCTTCAGAAAGTGATAACGAATATCGATATGCTTTGTTTTTGAGTGCTGTACTGGATTGGCAGAGATTGCTATGGCACTTTTGGAATCACAGAGGATGGGAATCTTGTATATGTTGTACCCATAGTCCTTGAGCTGAGTTTTCATCCACAGAACTTGAGAGCAACAGCTAGCAGCAGCAACATATTCCGCTTCTGCTGTAGATGTAGACACATAGTTCTGCTTCTTCGAAGTCCAGCTGACTAGTTTACCTCCCAGGAATTGACAACTCCCAGAGGTGCTCTTTCGATCAAGCTTGCATCCTCCATAATCTGAATCTGTGTATGCCTTAAGACCAAAACCAGAGTTCTTCGGATACCAGAGTCCAAGATTTTTGGTCCCTTTAAGGTATCTGAAGATCCTCTTTACAACAATATAGTGGGATTCCTTTGGGTTAGCTTGATATCTTGCACAGAGGCATGTGGCATACATTATGTCAGGTCTACTTGCGGTTAAGTATAAAAGGGACCCAATCATACCTCTGTAGAGTTTGCACTCTACAGATGTGCCATTTGGATCTGAGAATAATTTATTTCCAGTGGCCATTGGGGTCCTCATTACAGAGGCATCAGAGAGACTGTATTTTGAAAGTATGTCAGAGACATATTTAGCTTGATTTATAAAAATTCCCTCTGATGATTGATTTACTTGGAGTCCGAGGAAGAAAGTTAATTCTCCCATCATACTCATTTCAAACTCACTCTGCATGAGTTTTTCGAAATCTTTGCACTGTTGTGCATTTGTAGACCCAAAAATAATGTCATCCACATAAATCTGTACAAGCAGAATCTCACCACCTTTTCTTTTGTAGAACAAAGTAGTATCGGTCGTACCTCTATCGAATTCATTATTGAGAAGAAAGGTTGAATGTCTTTCGTACCATGCTCTTGGAGCATGTTTCAGTCCATACAGAGCTTTGTCGAGGTAGTACACGTATTTTGGGTACTTGGAACTTTCAAACCCTGGTGGCTGCTGGACATATACTTCTTCTTGGATTTCACCATTCAGAAAAGCAGATTTTACATCCATTTGAAACACTTTGAAACCTCTGTGGGCTGCGAAAGCTAAAAAGATTCTTATAGCTTCGAGCCGTGCGACAGGGGCAAAAATTTCATCGTAATCAATGCCTTCTTCTTGGAGATATCCCTTGGCCACCAATCTTGCTTTGTTTCTAATGACCACCCCATCCTCGTCCTTTTTGTTTCTGAAGACCCATTTTGTCCATATGGCTTGTTTCCCTCGTGGCAGAGGTACTATGGTCCATACCTTGTTTCGCTCAAACTGTAGAAGCTCTTCTTGCATAGCATCTACCCAGTTTGGATCGTCTAGGGCTTCAGAGATTCTTTTCGGCTCGATCATACTGATAAAATTTGTAAAGAAACAAAAATTAGCAGTGGCTGATCTTGTCTTGACCTTTTCAGAAGGGTCGCCGATTATAAGGCTTGGAGGATGGCTTTTCGTCCACTGTGTTGTTCTTGGAAGATGGTCATTTGAGTCATCAAGATTAACTTTTGTGGTTGCACACTGCGGTTCTGGTGCAACCTCTGTTGTTTATGGTTCTTCTGTGTTTATGCTTGGTTCTTCAGCTTGTTGGAGGATTGGAATGAGAGTTGGAATTTGTTCCTCTGAGGAAGTAGAGACTGCTTCCTCGTTTTCCTCTGGTATCGATTCCTCTGTAGTTGTTGGAGTTGGTTTTTCAGGTGCCTCTGTGGTTGAATCTTTAGTTGTATCATCTTCTGTTCGCTCCCCCTCAGCATGTGCATCTGTATGATTTACAGAAGAGGATGAAGTATTTAATGGACCAGTTAGATAGATACCTGACTCAGTCTGGTTTGCAGAAGATGTTTCTCCAGAGGCTCTGACGTCTCCAGCAGAGGGATCAATATCATCATGGAACATCTCTTCAAATAGAAGATTTATGTCTTATTCTCTTGTCTTTGAGATGCCAGAGGATTCCTTCTTTAGACCGAGTTCTGAATTGATTTGTTCAGAAGTCTTTTGAAAGGAATCGTCAAAAGACACATTGATGCTTTCTACAATGGTGCGTGACTGCAGAAGATAAACTTTGTAGGCCTTAGAAGTGGTAGAGTACCCAATGAACTTTCCTTCATCTGCTTTTACCTCAACTTTCCTCTTGCTTCTCTGTCATTTAAGACGAAGCACTTGCATCCAAATACATGGAAGAACTTGATGTTTGGTCGCCTTTTGTTGATCAAATGATAAGGTGTCTTGATGTGCCTCTATACAATGGTTGATCGATTTTGGGTGTAGCAAGCGGTTGTGTTATGGCAGTTAATTGGTTGATTAGAAGTTCAAGGGTCTATTTGTATTTGTTTAAACATGGTCTAGTTAGTGAACGGGCCGTGGGCTTGTTAACCACGGGCCCGCATATATATTGTAATCTAGCTTCAGAAAAACAAGCTAGTTGTCTCATTTTGCTTTCCTACTCGTATTGTAATTCTCTCTACTTTGAAAGCATAATACAGGGATGACCAGTTGAAATCATTGTTCTTATTGTTTATATTACTGATTTCGAAATTGTTGCACGGATCTAGAACTAACAATTGGTATCAGAGCAGACGGACTACATCGATTCAAAGTGCAAAATTCGATTTCTGGTAAGTTTCTTGAAAAATACGGCTGTGTTCTTCCTTGAATATCAAAATCTTGATTCTGATTAAATTGATCGATTTCGCTTATTGGGTATTGTTAGCATCATTACTACTAGTGATTCTGCAAATTTTCACATCTTAATTCGATCATTTGAGTGGTTTCTAAGCAAATTAAAAGTCAAAAGTTTTGGTTGTGTTCTTCACTAAAAACCGAATTTTTATCATCAAAACGTGTTCTTTTTGCTTCAAAATCGATTTGGGTAGTGTTATTTTTGTTTTTGGTAGTGTTTCTAATCTTTCAGGAACATTTTTGAGCAACCCTAGTCGATTCCCAATCAATTGGAAACCCACAGCCGCAGTTTCCGGACACATCAGCCGCGGTTTCCGGATAACTCCCAAGTTTTCGGATAATTGCGTATTGTTTCCGGACACGATCCAACTTTCCGGGTAAGTTCTCTAATTCCAATCTTTCCGGGTAAATTGTTCCGGAAACCCAAAGTTTCCGGTAAAAATATTTTATCCGGACAACTCGAAGTTTCCGGTCAATCCGATTCTTTCCGGACCAGTTCATCCGAAAAACCTATCACCCGGAAAGCATTTTCATCCGAAAACTCCAATCATCCGGTAAGTATTGTGTTTACTTTTATCATTCGGTAACTATTGTCTTCCGGATACTCTTTGTTATACGGATACTGTAGTTTGTCCTGACACCCTCATTATCCGGACTCTAACATCCGGATTCCTGTTTTCCGGATTCTCTATCCGAAAACCACCCGGATCACATATCCGGGAGCTTTCCGAACACTAGTTTTTTAAAAAGTATCCTTGATACTGTTTCACTTTGAATCGAACCATCGTCCGACGATCACTCCAGTGCAACTGAAGATGTCTCCAGCTGACGAAGAAAAGGCAACGACAAGCCAGGTATGTGATTCTATCCAACAAGATTTCATGAATCAAATGCAATCACTTACTGATCAGGCAGATTCCTTTAAGGCCACCACTAAACAACAAAAGCTTGAGATTAGATCACTAACCGAAAAGCTAGATGTTCAAATGCGAATAACAGAAAAATACAAGTCTGAAAATGCTATTTTAAAGGAGAAATGCAAAAATCTTTCAATAGCACCTAAAGACTTAAGGGCCAAATTATCTGATCTTCAGTCTCAGTTTGATCAGTGCATGAATGAGAATAAAGAAATTGTTTATCAATGTTCCTCTCTTCAGATTCAGCACAAGGAGTTTGTTGCTAAAATTCTTGATCTTGAAACCAAACTCCACAAAAGGGGTCAAACTGATCAAACCATCTTTCTGAATAAACCCAAAGAGTTCACGTACTTTAAAAAAGAATGGGGTATCGGATATGATAACCTACATTATTTGAAAAAGGGAAGATGGTATACACCAACTTTGTATGATTTTGCTTGTCTTGGTTTAGATAAAAAGTATCCGGAATATGCCATTCAATGGACTGATCCTCTTGAACCCGAAAAGGAAGAGGAAACCGAGGAATATAAACGCGCACACAAACGAGGAATACAACTTCCGTTTTGTTATGAACCTTTGAATAATTCCTATAAAAAGAACAAAAAGTATCTCTCAAATGACTACTTCGACCCTTACAAGGTTGCTAAGCCCAAGGATTCCTCCAAAAAGGATGAAGTCCGAGCAACGGAGCGCAAGACTGAGACGGATGAGTTCAAGCTCTATGTTCCCCCTCTCATCTTGGAAGCAAAAATAGTTGAATTGGAGGAGTCTTTCGAGAAAGAAAGGTCAGTTTTTCAAAAGGAAAAACAAGCGCTGATCACTGAACTTGAGAAAATCAAATCTGAGAAAACCGAAGATGTGTCGGATGAGGAAAAGGAAACTCTTCGGTGTGAAATCAATAAGCTCACATCCAAACTGTCTGCTATGGCAACAGAAACGATGAAAGAGCACACAAGAAATGGTCAACTCCAAGTGCAAATTGACATGCTCCAAAATGCAAAGCAGAATTCACCCGAACTTTCCTCCGACTCTTCAGACACATCTTCGTGTAAAGCTTTCATAGGAAATATCTCCTCTCAAGAAAGTAAAGATTCTCAAGATGCGTGTGTTATAAGGAATTTAAACTCTGATTTTTCAAACGCTTCCGCACCAAATTCCACAACACACACTGACACAAAGTGTTCCTCGCCTTCCTCGACCGATCCAAGTCATGTAATTCCGGATGTTGATTTTTCTGAATACATGAACTCCGAAGGCAATTCTGAGGAAGAGTATGAATCGTTCCCCTTCGACAAACCTCTTCCAAGTCATACTGATTTTTTGTCACCGGTAGTAAAACGACCGGTCAATTTTCTAAAGGGTGACAGTTCTCAATCAAAGACTCCGACTGTGATTAAGATTTCCAAAAATGCTTCAAATTCTCAAAAACAATCACAGCCGAAGCAAAAGACCGGTCAATCACCTGCTAAGATTCATGTTTCCTCAAAAGTCACTGACCGTACTGTCCCTGTTGTTTCGGATAAAAACGGTCGCGCTAAACAAGAAAAACCAAAGTGGCTAGCCAAGGAATCTGTTAAGGATGCTGCATCAAAGTCGTTCAATACTGTTTTCACCCTAGATTGAACAAAAACGATTGTGCTTGGAATCATAGGAGTAATTTTGTTAAAAGAGATGTTAATTTTCCGATGAAAATTTACTCCATTCCGCAATTGATTCACTTGTCGCATGATTGTTTGTGTTGTTCTAGTTGTGGTTGGAATGACTTTGATGACATTAATAATAATGATTGGTTTGGGTCATATCACATGTATAATCATACACCCAAACGGAGACCCCGTAAGAACAAAAAGAAGTCTAAATCCAAACGGGGTTCCCAATCAGAGGTTAAACCAAAGCAGGAGAGGAAACCTCATTCAAAACGGGTTCCTCCTACTGAGGTAAAACCCACACCCAAGAGGCAACCTGCTTCAAAGCAAGTTCCTTCGAAAGGTGTCAAATCTAACCCTCCGAGACCCAGGCAAATCTAGGTACCCAAGGTCCGCTAAACTTGTTTTGCAGGACGGTCATGTGTGACTCTTAGACACTGGATGCTCCACACACATGACCGGAAGGAGGGAGCTGCTCACGATCTACAACGAAACACATTAAGAAGACGTGAGCATGATCAGCCATCAGGTAAGTATACTCTACTATTTAGGGGGAGCGTCACACACAATTTTTTAAATGCTGAAAAGTTTTTTTGTGTGTGTGGATACTCCCGTGTGCATTTCACACTACGCGCACATTCTGAGGGGGAGCATCCAACTGGATGTTCATCAGTTGAGGAGGAGCGACACAGTGTTTTTCTTTAAACGTTCAAAAGTTTTTTCCCTGTGTGTCGGACTCTCCATTGCACAAGTTTGCAATATTCGAGGGGGAGCAAGGTAATCCCCACGCTCAATTTGAGGGGGAGCGAGAGAAGGTTCGTTTCTTAAATCCACAGTCCTATTTCTGCAAAATCAACAAGGACATGAAAAGTTTTTTTTTTAAATCCATAGTTTCCGGACAGGTATCCGGAAACCCAATCTGTCCGGATGAGTTTCCGGACCAGGTCCCTATCCGGAAAAAATCAATTCATCCGGAATCCTTCGTTGTCCGGATAGTTGGTTTTGTCCGGTAAGCTTTGCACTTCCAGTGTGTTGTCCGTACACCCATGTTCTGTCTATCCAGTACCTGTTTTCCTACTGCCAGTCCTCAATCTGTCTCAGATTGATCCATTTACAGCAAAGGTACGCGTCGGAACTTGTTTATCCGTCTTGTTTACTAACTTTGGATCTTTTACAGATATTCCATGGCGGATCAACAACCTCAACAAAATCCGAGGGGAAGCTTCACCCTGTTTTTCTTAAAAGTCTAAATGTTTTTTGTGTTGATCACTCCCAAGTAAGTAACACTCTCACTCTGAGGGGAAGCAAGTTAATCCCCATGTATGTTTTGAGGGGGAGCAGGATTATATTCGTACTATGCATATGCCTGAAACCCTACCTGTGATAGCATATAGCCAAGAGTTAGGGAATCCTATGGTCCAGCCAGCGCCGGAGGGACCTTCCCCGGGACATAGAACATGTGAGAAGGAGGGAGTTAAGGTTGAAAGCGAACCAACAAGATTGAGCCATAAAGATAACGAGGCTCCAGAGCGACCCCAACCGAGTGACATCCGGGTAGCCATATCTGCTATCCCGTCTCATTTGTTGGGACGGGGTATTGAAGAAGCCTCCGTGGACCCAGCGGAGCAATTGCACGACCCCCTCATCCACTCATCCGTCTCTCAAAAGACGGATGTTTCAGTTTCTCACGGGGAAATAGCACAACTTCCACCGGTCTCTCATTCGGAGAGTTCTGGTGTTGATATAAGAGACCAGCAGCCCCCAGTCTCGCCATCATTTCGTGCACAATTGAGTCTAGAGCCACTTGATATTTTAAATTCTTCGGCTAGGACACAAGAGGTACAACACCAAGTCGAGATTCTTCGTGACTCGACCGGAACGTCTGTAGTGTCTCTGTCTGCCGGAACACGAGGATCGGACGGAAATCCTACCACAGCTACCATCTTGCCAACTGTGAACGTATGTGGCTCTGCCTCTCAGGTAGATGCCTCAACGGGTAACCTAAGTGGTCCCGGAGTTAGTAACCTAAGTGGTCCCGGAGTTAGTAACATTTCTTCAAATAGAAGATTTAAGTCTTCTTCTCTTGTCTTTGAAATGCCAGTGGATTCCTTCTTTAGACCGAGTTCTGAACTGATTTGTTCAGAAGTCTTTTGAAAGGAATCGTCAAAAGATACATTGATGCTTTCTACGATGGATTGAGACTTCAGAAGGTACACTCTGTAAGCTTTTGAAGTGGCAGAGTATCCTATGAACTTTCCTTCATCTGCTTTCACCTCAAACTTTCCTCTTGCTTCTCTATCATTTAAGACAAAGCACTTGCATCCAAATACATGAAAGAATTTGATGTTTGGTCGCCTTTTGTTGATCAAATGATAAGGTGTCTTGATGTGCCTCTTTACAATGGTTGATCGATTTTGGGTGTAGCATGCGGTTGATACTGCTTCTGCCCAAAAAGACATTGGTAATCCACATGCTGTCAGCATAGTTCTTGCAGCCTCCACAAGCGTGCGGTTCTTTCGTTCAACCACGCCATTTGGTTGTGGGGTGCGTGCAGCAGAGAAGTTCTGTGATATGCCTTCTTCTGTGAGGTAAGCTTCAATGACAGAGTTTTTGAATTCTGTGCCATTGTCGCTTCTCAACTTTTGGATCCTGCACTCATATAGAACTTGGATTCTTTTCATTAAATTTATCAGAATGTTTGGAACATTTGATTTCTTTCTGACAAATTCAACCCATGTAAATCTTGAGTATTCATCGATCAAAACAAGTATATATTTCTTGCCACCTAGGCTCTGTGTAGCGATTGGACCGCAGAGGTCGACATGAAGCATGTATAGAGGCCTAGTGCAAGATATATCAGTTTTGCCTTTATGGGAAGCTCTTTTGAGTTTTCCCATTTCACAGGCAGAGCACAAATGATCTTTATTAAACTTGACATTTGGCAAACCTTTAACTAAATCAAGTTTAACAAGCTTATCTAGAGTATGAAAGTTTAAATGACAGAACCTGTTATGTCATAACCAAGCTTCTTCGCTTTTATAGGCAACAAGGCAGAGCTTGTCTTCCTTGTTCTTGGCACAGAAGTTCATTAGGTAGAGATCGCCTCTTCATTCGGCTCGCAGAAGTTCGACTCTTGTGTCCTCACCTTGTAGAGAACAGGAGGTTCTTTTGAACATCACGTCGAAACCCGTATCGCAGAGTTGGCTAACACTGAGAAGATTGTGTTTAAGGCCATCCACATATGCAACTTTGCATACGGATATGTTTTCCTTCTTGATGACTCTGTAGCCTTTAATGTACCCCTTTTTGTTGTCTCCAAAGGTCACAGATCCACCATCGTGTTTTTCTTTGTATGTGGATAGTAGACCTCTGTCGCCAGTCATGTGCCGCGAGCATCCGGAGTCTAGATACCAGATCGACACATACTGCTTCTGCAAGACAATCAGAGAGTTTTAGGTACCCATATCCAAATGGGTCCAGTTTTGTTAGGGGTTTTCAAGTTTTCCTTAGCATTTTTGGACTTAGCTTTAGCTTTTGTTGAAGAAACATTCTGTTTCTTCTTACCCTTGAATTTAGCATTTTTTTTATGGGTACAGAGAGTAAACAATGTGGATTTGTGAAGTGTTGGCTTAATTTATACATGAGATCAAAGCAATGACAATAATGAATGTGCGAAGAGATTTGCTTGAACTTTTCATTAAAAACATTGAATGGGGGCATAGAGGCATTACATTCTATCCTAACATTTGACTTCCTATTACAAGAAGACCTATGTAGGCTAGATTGTTGTTTGCAAAATCCTTTGTTGAGAGCAGCCTTCTGTGGACCCCTTCTGTGGTGAACTTCTGCAGGTTTCACTACCACAGAAGAAAAAGATTTGACATTTTTAGCCCATTTACCCTTCTGTTGCCGTGTTAGTTTTTCTTTAATAGGCTTTAAGGATTTTAAAATCTTTGAACTTGTTGGATTTTGAGAGGACAGAGCCTTTTGTTGTTTAATTTTCTCAAGCTCAAGAGAGGTTTTGGCTTGTATACACATGTCCAAAAAGTCTGGATAGATAGGAACTCTTGTGATTTTCTCCTTGGGAGGAATAGTTCTGTTAGGAACTCCAGAGGGTAGTTTAAAATCCTCTGTGTCACAAGGTCCTATCTCTGACTTAGAGTCAGTCTCAGGTTCTTCAGAGGATGAATCATCCTCATATACAGAGGTTGAGTCACTTAGTTCTCTTTCGACAGAGGCTGGACTTTCAGAGCATGTGCCATACTCACTTTCTTCCTTTTCTAAGGGACTATCTTCTAAGTCAATAGAAGTATCTGATAAGGTTTCTTCAGAGAGATTTTGATCGACAGAAGGTGTACAGAAGTTTTCGAAAAAGTTGTTTTTCCCGATTTCTATCAACTTGTTTTCATCTGAAACGTTAGGCTTGAACTCAGGAGCCTCTGTCAATAATATCTTTTCAGAGTTTATCATGCAGACAAAGGCAACCTGTAACATCCCATGTCCCATATACACAACATAACACGCAATATAACACAAATAGATATAACAAACAAACTTCACATTTCAAGTACGGTCCAGTAGTCTTTTACAATAGAAAGAAAACATTTGAAATACAATCCTTGTACTATTTACATACATAACATTTAACATTTCAATACAACTACTAAATAAGTCAAAAACTTCATCTTATAGTCCTTCTCACTAGCCTTCCAATTCGTACTCTATTTACTTGCCCTTACTTGATCAGCCACCTGGAATACATATTTTTAAAACAAAATGAGGGTTAGACCTGATGGTCTAAGTGAGAAACCCCTGTTAATTTAAAACCATTTATATAAACTTTATTCATATAAATCACGCCACATAATTACACATATCCAATTGAATTCACACATCATATACCTTCCTTTCTCATTACCTCCTGGCCATATTAGTGGTAGCAAGCCAGCTAATAAACTACAACGCTGCACAACATCTACAGCCAAACAACGCTATACAAGTTCTATAGCCAATCACACCGGTCTTAAACCCGGCCAACGTATTATAACACATTTATAATACACATGTAAATATAATATCTCACTATATTATAATTCACATTCGAGCACATAATTATCAACAATTTCACTCTCAATTCCACAGATATATGTATTCCAGTTAAAAAGTGTTTTCAAAGCAAAACTCACCTGGTTGCTTATCAACACGTTTCCAAGCCTTCTAAACAGGTTCAGTCCTTTACTCAGAATTCACAGGATCTGTAACACATAGATACAGATATCTCTTTACCACATAAAACACATAAGTCTTACTAAGGCTAAGAACTCTATAGAACTCGAATCCTCAAGTGTTCCCCTAAGACAACTTAACACGGGGGTTCCGAACAGCATGCCTTTTCCGGACAGCATGCCTTTTCCGGACAGCATAAGTAATCCGGACACTATCCGGAAACATACTTCATCCGGACAATCAAGAAAAGAGAACTTACCCGGAAAAAGACTTGTCCGGACACCACTATTATATCATCCGGACACCATCGACAGAACTACCCGGACACTACCAACAATGCTATCCGGACACCTTCAACGTATCCGGACACCACTGTCGGTTTACCCAAAATTCACCCAGAATTCGGCTGAGGTTTACACCAGTTCTATTATGTTGATTCTAAACCGACAGAAACAATCTAATAGCAGTTATAAACATAATTTGTAAAGACACATACCTTAATTTCACTTTCAAATAGAGTCAAATGATTTCTTAAGCCTTTATATCTTCTTTTGCTTCTTTTCTCTCAAAAACACACACTACACACACTGAAAATCTGATCCTTTTTGAAATATCTGAAATGCCTTAAGATATTATTTACTAAATTTTTACCCTTTTAACCCTCAATCTATTCTTTAATAACCATAACCCCCCTTTAACTTATAAATTTACTTAACTTACCTAAAATAGAAACTTTTAGATTAAATAAATTTAACGGAACTAGGATTTTAACTAACAAACTTACCCGGGGTATTACACAACCTGTGTTTGAGTCTCAGGTTTACCAAACTTGAAGATTCCTATCTGATCTTGAGTTTTCAGATATTTCTTAGGTTTGGATTCTCTTTTGACAGAGATTGAAGGTGACAAATCTGTGTTTTCAAACCACACATTTGTCATCTTCAGAGGTTTCCTTATGTGAGGTTCCCTAGAGACTTTTCGCCTTTTGCTAACAGAGAGTAGATTTGGAAAACCAGGTTTTCTTGTACTTCCAGTGAGAAATAGAGATGACAGAGATTTGTTTCTTTTATTTCCGGTGTATGGATGTATATCACAGAAGCCAATTCCCCGTCTCCCTATTTGTGTGTTAATTTTTTCGTATACCTTCTGTGCATCTTGGTATTTCTTAATTAAAAGATCTCTTCTGAGTAAGTCTTGACAGAGGACTTATCTTTCCTTTTGAAAATAATGTTTAAGAGCTAGAATGTTCATTCTGTCGGTCTCAACGTCCATTAGTTCTTTAGATTTTGTTTTTAATGCAGAGTTAAGTTCAGAAATCTTTTCTTTCAAAGGATTTAGGTGTTTGTTCCAATTTGTTTCAATTTCTTCCTTTTCTTGGAAGATTTTAGCTTTTTCTTGAGTGAGAAGTCTAGCTTCTCTCTCAAAGAAGGTAAGCTTCTTTTGAATATTTTCGCAGGTCTTTTTAAGTTCTGTGTATTCAATGTTTAATTTGAGCAAATCAACTTCTGCTTGACTAGAGTTAGAGTCAGAAGTGGATACCTCACTATCGGAGTCAGATGAGCTGACCTCTGCCATTCCACAGAACAAGGCGTTTTTGTCGCCTTCATCAGATGATTCGTCTGACAGCCAGTTCTCCTGATTCACCATTAGCGACTTTTGAGCATAAAACTCCGCTTTCTTTTTGTAGTAAGCATAGTCCCTCTGTGGGCGGTTAGATTTGCTCCTGCAGTCAGCAGCATAATGACCTGACTTGCCACAGTTAAAGCATCCTTGGTTCTGGGAAGCGTTGCCAGTTCTGTCGTCCGACCTCTGTCGGTCACCACCTCTTTTAGTTCTACAGTCATTGGCGTAGTGGCATGGCTTTCCACAGTTGTAACATACTTGGTTCTGTGGAGTGTTGCCAACTTTATCGTCTGACCTCTGTCGGTCACCACCTCTGTCAGTCGACCTCTGTTGGTCGCTACCTCTGTCGTTCCTTTCATTTGACCCTTCTCTTCCTCGATCATCTCTTCCATAGCGTTCATTTCCAGACTTCTTCTGGTAACCTCTGCTGAATTCCCTTGTCAAAAGGGCTAATGATTTAGCAATAGAGGCAATTGATGTCTCTTCTTCTTCCACCACCTCCTCATCTTCACTATCAACGATCAATATTTTCTTTTTCTTCTCCTTCTTTACCTCTGCAGCTTTCTCCTTTGGCTTCTCTCTTGCTTCTGTGGTCTTACCGACCAGTGCAAGAGGTGCACTGATTTGTGCTTTTGCTTGTGCGATTTGAGGCTCTTGGGCTGCCAATGTTCCATAGAGATCTGACAGAGTCCAGGAGTCTAAGTCCTGATTTGTTTGCAGAGACATGGACAACTGGAGCCATTCTTCATTTAGGCTCTTTAGGAACATGACGTTGTTCTCTTCAGAAGTTCTGTGAATCCCGAACTTCTTGCACTTGTTGATTAGAGAGTTAAACCGATCATATGTTGTCTGCAGAGATTCGGTCGACAGAGCTTTGAATGCATAGTATTCATTTATGCATTGGGCTCTGCGGTTCTTTTGAGTTTTGGCCCCACCCTCCAGTTGTTTTTCCAGTTCCTTCCACAGATCGTATGCAGACTCACACGCATCTAGGGATTGAAAAAGATCATTGGGTATGGCCATTATCAGAATTTTCTTTGTTTTCTGAGCAACCTCATATCTTGCCCAATCAGGTTCGGACCACTTTTCCTTGGTCTTTGGTTCTCGTACGCAGGAACCTCAGGAGTGTCACCTGTGGCAGGAATACGTGGTACTGTGACCATTGGAACGTAAGGAGGATTGTTGATAAAGTGCATGAGTTCTTTGTCAGTACCCTCGAAGAAGTGAATCATTCGTATCTTCCACTGAGGGTACTCATCTCTGAGTAGCGTGGGTGGCTTAGTTAAGGAACCAGCGGTGAAGAAGTTGTTTGAATTTGTCATTTTGAGAGAGTGATAATTCCAGAAAATAGGGTAAGCTTTCTGAAAGCTTTGAGCAGGGTACTAAAATGGAGATTTAACTGTAGTAACAGGTTCTGTAAGTATACCAAAGTCGAACAGGTCGAGAGTGGCAGAAAAACAGTAGGAATGAAGAACAGTTTAATATCAGCCCAAGTTTCTACCAAAAATTATTGTAAGAGTGGATCACTTGATATAGAAAATCAAGGCAGGCTCTGATACCAATTGTTGGTTCCTGTTTTGCTTAACAATGATGATTCTATCTAATTAGTTCAAACAATAAATAATGCGGAAGCGTTTTAACGAACTAACAGATATTATGAGGTAGAATAACACACACTATCAAATACAAGAAGGGTAAATAAGACAGATAAATAGCTCAATGATTTACTGTATTTGATATAATAAGAACACCAAGAACACCGAAAGGTTTGACAAGAAGTTGCTCTAAAGGTGTGTATGTTGTGTTAAAAGCTTAATAGAAGAGTTCATATGAACCTTCTATGTATACTACTTCTAAAGGGGACAAGATCTAGATACTAAGGATGGTAGGTACTAATACATTGCTTGGAACAGTTGCTGGAAGGTACAAAACACTATTCTGGAACTGTTGCAGATACAACGTTCATTAAATGCTCTGTATTCTGCTTTAGGCTGAAACCTATCAGAGTTTGACACGTGGAGTTGTCAGGTCACGCCTTTGTACGAGTGATCTTCAGAACCTTTGAATGGCAGAAATCGTGTGAAGTACTATTGTCCTTGTATAGATCTTTTGCGTAGATCTTATTTTTACCACAGAGGCTCTGTCAAGTATGACAGAAGCTCTGTGGCCTTGTCCGCTTAGAAGAGTCTTCTGTTGTTTCTTCACTTCGGTCTTCTTGGCTAACCCGGCAGAGCCTCTGTCGGAGACTTCTGTTTTCTCGGTTACTCGGCTACTCGACAGAGCTTCTGTTGGTGTCGATACTTAGTCTATTTTTCCAATACTTCTATTTATCATAAAGATTGGAGCTAACACCAACGATTATGCCATAAGGCATTCTCGCTAGGCATTGTCGCAAACGTGTTTTTAACCCCTTCTTCTCATTTCCACTTCACCTATTTCATCCTTCTCTCCCAAGAACCGAACACTCTCGGTTAACTTATGGTCTTTGATCATTTTGGGGTCTTAATCCTTGGATTTAAAGGAGGTCTTTCATCATAAAGCCAGGGATTGAAATGCGATGGTTGGAGCTCTTCATCCCACACTCGTTTTCAAAGGGTTTCTAAGTATATAGGGTTCCATCAAACCCTCTCCAAACATCTCTACTTTTTTGAAAACTTTGAGTTTAGAGTTCTTATTAGTGAGAAGTTTATTGTTGGTGGATTCAAGTTGTGGTTAAGATAATCTTCTCTTTTCCTTCATCTAAAAAATTAGGGTTTTATGGTTCTCATTTCTTTTCCATTTGTTGGAACTTGGTATAACTTAGAAATGTTTGTTGTTAAGGATTGTTGTGGAAAACTTGAAGCTATGTGGAAGGATTCAAGCTCTCATCTAAGGAACTCAAGTTTGTGGGTAAAACCTAGATTTAGTCTAAATCCAGCAAGGTGAGTTTTAGTTTCTTTACAAAACTATGTACATGTCAAAATATAAACATTTTGGTTCTTAAATATATTTTATATATTTATTCCATACTTGATGAAGTTTTATGAACAATTGAGTATTTTAGCACATTTGGAATCATCAAACTTTCTCAACGGCTTATGGTGTGTTATTGGGTGTTTAGTGAATCAAAATTGGGATTTAATCAAATAAAAGAGATTTCTTGGATATTTGGATGATTTGGACAACATATGGATTTAATTTCAAATATGTGAAATTTTGGATTACAAAAGGTTTTAAGGATGATTGTAATTATAGCAAAATGTTCGTTTAACTGTTTAACGCGTATTATATTGGAAATTGCTTTAACTCACTAGGCGTCAAGTCTAACACTTTTTCTTTTTGTCATGTATATCAGGTCTTAGATGGATCTGAGTGGCGTGGGCAGCTTGGTAGATGTTCCGTTAGGATGGCACTAGTGGCGTCATCCGATTTTGAGAAGATAGCGGAGTTCGAAAGTTTTAGAAACACCTGATTTATCCTACATCCGTCTGTGGGATTAGATAGTTCAAGTAGAACTCTAATACTTGTTCCTAGCATTATTTCCTTTGTAAATCTAGATATTTTATTTATTTCAAGGTTGTATTCAAAGGATTTTGGAAGTTTTATTTTGTCCGCTATTTTCAAAATTTAGGGGTGTTACATAACTGCACGCTCACACGATCTTTGCCGACATATAGGAGCATTCGGTGGAACCGGTGAACTACACTTGCTTCTGGATAGATGTGTGGGACAAAGGGCTTGTGGTACCTGATGCCCACCCTTCCTCCTCTGCTTTGACTCGATGGGTGCAGACAACTTGGCAAAAACCTAAAGTCGCACCAAATGTCGTTTGCGTCACTGTTTTGTTATCACATGTGTATCCCATATCACATCGAGAATACTGTATCACATGTGATAATACACGTGAGAGGACCTAGTGGTGTGTGGGCTACTTGGCCCACAACCTAGATCATGCCGAACATCGTCTGAGTCTCCAATTTTGTATCACATATTTTTCATATGCGATAACCTATAGTATCATATGTGATTGACTATAGTAAAATGGTGTTTTCGTGTTCTCGTAAAATGAAGATGTTCTCATTTGATATATATATATATATATATATATATATAATCATATATATATAAAGCGGTCGGTTCATTTGAGAAGTCTAAATATTTTGAGAAATGGAGAAGTAAAAAAACACGGGAGTGTTCATATATGAATGTTCATATATGACTGTTATATGAACGTTCATATATGAACGTTGAAGTGTTCATATATGACTGTTTATATATGAACACTCCCGTGTTTTTTTACTTCTCTATTTCTCAAAATATTTAGACTTCTCAATTGAACTCTTCCCTATATATATATATATATATATATATATATATATATATATATATATATATATATATATATATATATATATATATATATATATATATATATATATATATGATTATATATTATATTAGATAATATAGTTTAGGATTAGGAACCATTTTTAAAACAAAATACGAATTTTTAAACTTTAGATCTCACACTTTTCATTAAACCTCAAGAACCAAAATCGAAGTTTACTCGTAAAAAAATTATTTATATTTTTAATTTATTTTATTAAAAAATAATTAAATTCTTTTTTATAACAAGATTAAATGAAATGCTAGTTTGTTTGTTGTCCCTCTTCCCCACCCCCCCCCCCCCCCACACACACACACACTTCCTCTGTTCTTCCGATACAATCACTCGATCCTCTAATATATCTTTTCCGACATGGATGGGCTACAATCATGTATTTTCATTGCAGATCACCGCGATCCATGGCGAGCCACGCTCTCATGGATCATCTTCTTCCTCCAGACTTTTGCAGTTCCAGTTTTCTGTCACTTTCTCTTTCAACGCTGTTCCGCTTGTCGTCCTTTCGATTGGATCGTTCAAGTTTCTCTTTCCGTGTTGTCGATGCTGTCATTCGTTACTCTCCTGCTGTTTACTCGGAATCACGGATTCCGCCGGTTTCTGTTCGTCGGTGCTGGAAATGGAGTTGGTCGGCGGTATTCGGAAGAGCTTAATGTAAGTTTCTCGATTAACTTTTGCATTACACTGATTGGCCTTGATTTGAGTTGAAATGAGCAATTTAGGGATTATTAATCGGAATTATTGTGCTTTATTATTTTGTAAGGCCTTCCGTAGCCATAGCAGGGAAGGGGCTCGGGACGGGGAGGTGGCAGCGGGATGGCTGCGGGGATGGGGTACGGGGCGGGATCGAATGCGGGAAGGGATGGTTTTCGGGGATGGGATCCCGATCCATCCCGAGGGTTTTTAAAAAAAAAAAATTAATTAAATTTTTAAAAAAATTACCGTTGAACGGTTCTTTCTTAAAAAAAAAAAATTCTCAATTTAATCCCACTATATATTTAACCTTCAACCTCTTATTTCTCACACCTCTCAACCTCTTATTTCTCACACCTCTTATTTCTCACACCTCTCAACCTCTTATTTTTCACACTATCAAATTCTCTCAATCTCACACCTCTCAAACTCTCTCAAATTCTCTCAACCTCTTATTTTTCACACCTCTCTCATCATGAATCCAAACAGAACACCTACATCCCGTCGTAACCGACCGAATACACCACAATCGCAAGAAGATCAAGAGCTTGGTTTCCAAGCGTTTACACAACAAGGTTATCATCCGCAATTTTCGCAACAAATTCCGCCACAATGGTCGCAACAAAATCCGCCACAATGGTCGCAACAAAATCCGCCACAATATCCGCAACAATTTCCCCAACAATTTCACCAACAATTTCCGCAACATTTTCCTTACCAATTTACACGTCCCGGTTTGATTGAACAAGGTTTTACTCCGGCCAACTACAATCTTCCTTCACCCGCAATCAATCTCGACGACGACATTGTTCCGGAAACCCAACCTTCTACCCCGAACTCACCACAATTTATCCCGACACAACAATCTAACCTGGAACCATCAAATCCGAGACGAACGAAAGACGCCAAACAAACGTGGACAAGAGCCGAGGAACTCGCGTTAGTGTCGGCGTGGGTTGACGTTTCGGAGGACCCTGTGGTCGGTAACGCACAAAGCGGTGGTAATTATTTTTATTGTTGTTATTATTATTATTATTATTATTATTATTATTATTATTATACTTAATTTTACATAAATGTAGGAAATTTTTGGGGCCGAATCGGGAATGTGTTCTTTACTCGCATGGGTCGTGAACCAGGTTATAGATCAACCCATCAACTCAATAGCAAGTTCAACGACCTCAATAAAAGAGTTAATTCGTTTGGCGGCATCTACAACAACTTGCTCAATAATAGATCAAGCGGGATGAGTGAGGCCGATATATCCCGAACGGCACACGAACGGTATGTAGCACGCCATAAAGTTGCTTTCACTCACGAACAAGTTTGGGACGTCCTAAAAAAATGTCCAAAATGGGGAGCCGTTCCAACGATGACGACAACTTCATCGCGGGGTTCAAAACGTACCCAACCTTCCGATGATGACGATGACGAGCAAATTCAACGACCCATCGGGAGAAACAAGGCAAAAAAATCATCAACGAGTAATACGTCCGGGGCGAATACGGACGAAAGTGTTACTCAGTTGTTGACGACGTTCAACAACAAGATTGATGATGCAATGGAATACAAAATGAAAAGACTCGATCTCGAAATCGAACGCTCAAGCCGATTTGAGAAAGACTTCGAGTATTTCATAGGCCCGCATGATCACCTTACGGGAAACGCTTTGAGGGCTACTTTAGCGAGAAAAGAGCAACTCCAAAAATTTCATAATTGGTAGTGTTTTGTATTTTTTAATTTTTAATTTTTTAATGAATGATATGAATTTTTATTTTTATTATTTATCTTATTTTTATTTATTAAAAAATATATAAATATTTTTATTTTGTTAAATAATTAAATGTATAAATAAAAGAATTAAAATAAATGAGGTGGCAAAAGGGTTTGAGGGAATGGGGTACGGGTGTTTAGGGATCGTGAGGGATGGAGTGAGGGATGGAAGAAAAGCTGATGTGGCGCTGATGTGGAGTGGAATCTTTGAAAGATAGAAGGGATGGGGTCTGAAGGCCTAACAAGGATGGCTCGCAAACGGAATCTGAGTTCCAATCTCCAACAGCTATGCTAAAATGGAAAAAAATGGATTTTAGCATTTTTGTTGTCAAACAGCTATGTTATCCTCTATGTTAAGATAGATAAAAAAGTAGAGAGATTGTAAAACTCTTTAAAGATCTCTAAATAAATAGTTCCCCCACCCCCCAAACTAATTATTACCCATAAGAAGCAAACTTTTCTCCCCCAACTATCCATATATTGAATATTTTAATAATAGAGTAAATTAATTGAATATATCAATAAGATAATTAATACTAGTGTTGCTAAAATAGAATAGCAATAAGAGTTGGAGTTGGAGTTGGATTTCGATTTTTTTAGAGATTTTAATTTTTTAATTCTCTATTTTAGAATAGCTATTGGAGATGCTCTAAGGCTATTTACGAACGTTAATGGGTAAAAATCACCACTCATGCTTACCACTGTTTGATTGGTTTTTCATTAAATAAAGTTGTCTATATAGATTGATTGTATAGATTTAAAAGGTTTTTAGTTGACAGAGATTTTTCATAGATGGAATGATCGTATTTTTTAATTAGGATAAACTCTTTCTAAGAACTTACTGAATAAGTCATTTTCTATATCATTAAGTCACTACCAAACAGTCATGTATAACTAACTGAATAAGTTCCATTATACTCATTAAGTTGATAGCAAACATGTCCTTACTTTAATAGGTAAGATTCTTGGTGTAGTTAAAATGGCATTGTAAGATTGTTACCCATAGACCCTGCGTCTCTTAATTTATGATTGGTAAGGTAAATGAGGGTGGTGACTTTACTCTGTAAGTAAACGTTTATCCGGTTAATTCCGGTAAACGGTTTCTAATTTTTCCAATTAACATCAAGTATCCTTGATAACCTAGAGTGCTAAGTCTAAACCTAAGATATGAAAGAAAATTTACTATTGGTTCTACAACAAGTGTATGATACCACCCTTTAGAGTGTTCTATCGTATTGGTCCTAGTAGAGACACTACACTACTATTTATATATTTTACTATTTTAGTTAAATTAAAGGGAATTTAATTAAAATACTCAAAGTTTGACTTTGACTTATCAAAATACTCATTTCTCTCTCGTTTTTTTACCAAAATACCCATTTTGTCCGCAAAGGGGGTCTGCGATCGCGGACAGGGACCATTTTTGTAAATTTTCATCCCGGCGGGGGAGTGGTGTGTTTTTTGATTGTTTTGATTTAAATGTTACACTTTCAACCCCTATACTTATTTACTTACTTTACTTTATACCTTTTACTTTCATAATTTTAATTTTACATTTAACACATATAATCGTTTATTAACTAAAATACGTTTTAATTTTAACAAGTTACACCATTATAATCGTCTCGTCGATACGTTCGAAATGAGCCCAATATTGAATATTTTTGGATTTATTTATTTTATTATGTATAATATATACTACATAAAAATATTTTTAATATTTACAATTCATACCCACCCTTATAGTTAATTATTTAATTTATGGTACATCTCTTATTTTTTTTCAATTTTGTTTTACACTCCTATCACATTAACATAATAATCATATATTAACTAATTCATTAAATCGTTTTAAATTATTATTATTTGTATGTGTTTATAGATATCGTGAATGGCAATAGGACAAGGTTTCACGAGAAGAATATGAAATGGGGTTTTGACAAGTTGGTATCACTGGACTCATTTAAGAATTGTGAAAATGGGTATTTGGCGAATGATGATTCATGTGTGTTTGGAGCTGAAGTATTTGCAGTTACAGAGTATGCACAAAAGGATCGATGTCTGTCCATCACAAAGCCTCCGCTAATTTTTAATACTTACACTTGGACCATCGATAATAAAATAAATAAAACGTATTTTAACTATAAGAGTATCATAAATTAAATAATTAACTATAAGAATATGAATTTTAAATATAAAAAATATTTTTATGTAGTATATATGATATATAATAAAATAAATAAATCCAAAAATATTCAATATTGGGCTCATTTCGAACGTATCGAAGAGACGATTATAATGGTGTAACTTGTTAAAATTAAAACGTATTTTTTTAACATATTTTAGTTAATAAACGATTATATGTGTTAAATGTAAAATTAAAATTATGAAAGTAAAAGGTATAAAGTAAAGTAGGTAAATAAGTATAGGGGTTGAAAGTGTAAATTGCAATTGAAAAGTCACCAAAATTAGAACCATCGCGGGACTCCTTCACGATCGCGGGATGGAATTTACAAAAATGGTCCCTGTCCGCGATCGCGGAACTCTTTCGCGGACAAAATGGGTATTTTGGTAAAAACGGGAGAGAAATGGGTATTTTGGTAAGTCAAAGTCAAACTCTGGGTATTTTAATTAATTTCCCTAAATTAAAAGCATAGGAACATAGACTGAGGTTTATTTGTTAACCTCACATTTTGTGCTAACTTTGTTAACTTCAATCTTAGCCATTGATTTTCTTTTTGATGGTTGAGATTAAAACCATATATTCATTAATGAGAACATTGGGTCGTGAAATAAATATTGGCCTTGAACTCAAATGAATGGGGCAATTTAGGAATTTGACTCAACGTATTCAATTAATAAATTCATTAAATGAAGGCTTAATTATGAATGGGATTTGTGAACGATGGTGACCAGGTGCAAAATAGGTAAAGATTACATATGATTTCATCTAACCTTTCAATTGCTCCATTAATTCCTCTCTCCCATAATCGAAACCGACGACATATATAGACATGATTGTTACATACACATTCACACATGTTCATAGGAAATGGTCACAGATTGAACAGGTGTTTTACATTTTTTCACAAATGTTCACAATTTAAACAATGTTCATAAACACATGAATAGGCAGTTAACACACCTATGTTCATATATACACGTTCATACAATCATGAATGTTTAGATACACATGCACACCCTGATCAAAATGATGGACACTGAAAATACACGACGTGTTACATTATTTCTTCACTTTTTTTCGTGGAAGTTCGCATTCATTTGGAAAATTTGATGTTTGTAACTCCCTCAATAAATGAATGTCATAAAACAAATACATTGAATTCCATTCATGCCCATGTTTAATAGTTGGATACACATTTGAAGTCACCATGTAAAATGGCTTCCTATTGGTTGATTGGAGTTAACAAAGTTAGCACAAAGATGAGGTTAACAAATGAACCTAACCCTACGAACATATTACTAATATAAAATTTGGTTGATTACTAATGGTCCAATGGTTAGAGAAAGAAATCATTAAACCAATTTGTAATAGAACATGTTGGCAGTTGACATTAAACCATTTGGAACAAACATAGTGAAAAGTAAATTAAGAAATCAGAAGGTAAGTGGATAGAAATCAAATAGCAAAAGATCAAGAAACCAAAAATAAAAGACAAACCAATGTTAAACCTAAATCAAAATAACGACTAATAAATCAAATAACAATGAACAAATATATAACTAATAGTCTAACTAATAACAATAAATATAGATCCATAATACAATAAAATGCAAAATGCAAAATAAAAATTGAAAGAAAAAACAAAAATAATGATTATTCAAATTAATAATATACATAGGAAACAAAATGAAAGAAATGAGAATGGAGATGCAATCATGAAGAAAAGAAATTGTTAGGGCATGCCTACATAGCATGATATGATATGGTGGTATGAAAGAAAAATATGTTTTTGAATTGGTTGTCATCATATAGTTTTTGAAACTGAAAACTTGGGGCAAGTCTTTAATAACGAAGTTGGTAAATGTTGCTCAGTTTGTAAGTTTTCAACTTAAATTTGGTGTGTTTTTTATATCTCTTATGTTTTTAAGAAAAAAAAATGGGTTGCTTCTTTGCAAGGACAAGGAACCAACCGACCTATCTATACTAATATTGTGAAATATTTCTACAGATTTGTTTTTATAGTTAGATTGTGTCACCACTTTAAAATATTTACAGGTCCGTCTTTGTTGTACTTACAGCCGTTTGGCTATGTTTGGGCAAACTAGCTGAAAAACTAGTTTTGGCAAATAAGTTGATAAACTAATAAATGTCCGGAAGTTGATAAAATAGATGACAATGTGATAAAAGAAGAAGGGATTTGATGTTTCTAAACCGTAAGTTTCATAAGTAGGTTTAGGTTGTCTCGCGAGATTCATGGTGAATTACATTTTGGTTGGTGAAATGTTTGATATTGAATCTTGGGTCAATCACATGTTCTTCAATCTGTGGACGTCTTTTCACAATTAGAAGAAAGACTTTCTTAAATGTAAAAACATATTTTAAAAGAAATAAAAAAATGGAAATCTTTGAAAACAAATGTTTTACTCTTTAAGATAAAGATCATCTCTACATCCAAATGAGAGCATCTCCAACAGCTTCCTCATTTTGGAGAATATGGGGATTTTGGGCTCTAATTTTGCTCCAACAGCTTCTCTAAAACTATCTCCAAAATGGGAAAAGTAAGAGAGAGAATGGGTTTTTCTCCAAATATGGAGATCACTCAAAAAAATGATTACTATTTGAGATGACCAATAGAAAACTTTGAAAATAAATATGTAGAGAGAGAAATAATATTTTAATAGATAAATGGAATATTTTAATATTATAATCAATGTTTTTTCCTCCAAAATGGAGAATCTGTTGGAGATGAATGTAATTTTTTTTGGTATTTTGGTATTTGGTTCTCCATTTTAGAGAAACTTTGGAGAAGCTGTTGGAGATGCTCTGAGATTATATCAAATCGGTTTGGTTATAAAAAAAATTGAAAAGTGTTATAATATGCTTCCGTTGACAAAGGTTGGATCACCTTTTCTTTTGGATCAAACATGACATATATATAATAGGGAAATTAATTAAAATACCCTAAGTTTGAAATTGACTTACCAAAATACCCCATTTTTTTAAAAGTTTACATAAATACCCTATTTTTCCGCGGAGGGAGCCCTCTATCGCGGGCAGAGACCAAATGTGAAATTTTTGGCAAGATATATTTACACTTTCAGTCCCCATCGTGGGCCTCGTTCGCGGGCAGGGACTGAAAGTGTAAATATATGTTGCAAAATTTTCACAATTGGTCCCCCCGCGATAGAGGGCTTCCTCTGCGAAAAAATAAGGTATTTTGGTAAAGAAAAGTCAAACTTGAGGCATTTTAATTAAATTCCCTATATAATATGATTGTATCCTTGTCCCCGTCTCCAAACAGGGAATGTTGATCCCCAACAAAGAAGTGGGATTTTTCTCTGTCTACCACTTGTAAATTTTTATACACTCAATGAATTTTTTTATATAAATTCAAAAAATTGTTTAGCTAGAAATTATAATCAACCAAAATTGTAACGAACATATTTGTACAAAAGTAAACAGAATTTTGAATATTAAATATTGAAGAGTAGGAAAGATTTAGAAATTTCTTATAAAATGAATTTTGAATACTATATTTATATTATTATATCGTGTATATAATTTATTATTTATATTATATAATTTTTCGGGCACGAGTTCAAGACGTGAGGGGTATCCCTATCCCTGACCCGTCCCCAATTTCAAAATTTGGGGATTCACGATTCCCGACCTCAGTCAAATTGGATTCGTATATATACGAATTATTTTGTCATCTCTAAAAACATGTATCAATGTTTGCATTTAAAACATAAATGTGTATTTGGAAAGAAAACTAACTTATATACCACGTCGTTATGTAGAGATCTACAATGCTTCTATGCGCGTTCGTCCTGCCATGCTTTCTTGTAGATGGCGTTTATAACATATGGTGGTTCACCTCACGAGGATCCCGGATACCATACTTGTACAACATTTACCTTAGCCATACCATGGTGTGCATACTGCACATGACATCTTGGTTATATCGGACTTCATTGTTCTTGCTTGTCTGTGTTCTCTTCAGATTGACATGTTCTCTACAAACACTTAGGCTACAAGATTTTTTTCAAGTGTTTGACAAACTATCTGACGTAGGTCCAATACTGGTCGAACACCTCACTATCAAAAGAAACCTTCGTATTATAAGCCATAGGTTTCGTGCATTCATTTTATTGACACTGATCCTAGTTACGGCAAGTCAGTTTGCTTCTTTGCTCGTTACAATTGAGAATGGTTCAATTGTCGATTTTTCCACTACCGGAGAACTTGCAGTAATCCCTCTTTCCTTTTTCTTATACTTATATCCGTCTTCCTTGATTAGAATAAGAGTATCTCCAACAGGTTCTCCCTTTTTTCTCCAAAAATACAGAAGGAAACCTCGGTATTCTTAAAAAAGAAATTACATTCAACTTCAATAATTTTTCCATTTTAAAAATCTTACATTAATTATATTATTAAAATATGAAATACCTTTAATACCCATCAAACTTTTTAAAAAATAGTAATCTTATGTTCTCTCTTCTCCAAAACAAGTAAAAATAGAGTAATTGATTTATCTTCTCTATTTAATTTTGGCAAGTTATTCTCTCTTTAACGAGAATCTTCATCCTCTCTTAAAGTCCGTTATGGATTTCAAGTCGGGAATATATAGAACTGATATGAAAAAAAAATCTTTTTAAATATCTATTTTTTCTATTTTAAAGAATGATTTGGAGATTAACTTTAACGGATCTTTGGATTAATGGAATGGTTTTGAGGGAGTTGGATTTCGTGGAATGATTTGAAACCAGAGAGATTTGGACGTTGAATGATTTGGAATCTTTGGTATGTTTAAATTGTAAAGATTTGAAATGGACTTGATTCATTCTTCATAGATGATTTATAAAACAATTTATAGAAACAATTAAATCAATTTTTATTAATTAATTATTACAAAACAAATAATTTTAACATATTTTTAAACATTATTACATACAAATCCTACGAAATCTCATTCAAACCAAACATAAGATTGGAATAGAATTTAATTCCAAACTCTAAATTCAGTTCCGCAAGCCAAACATACCTGACCTTTGGTTTGACCGGATGTTTTTGAAGGATTTGGACTTCAATAAAACTGTTGGAGATGCTATTAGGCTATTATATGGCAATGCCAAGAGTCCCTTGGTCAAAACGAATATTGTCTTGAGGTGGCTAAGGAGCCGTTTACCTAATCACTTACCCAGGTAAGTGTTTACCGATAAAATTCAACATTATCACTTACTTCCCGGGTAAAATTTTAGTCCATCAAAATGGCACTGATGCAACAATTTAGCCGGTAAGCGCTAACCGTGGTAAGAGTCGTCGCACTCACTTACCGGGTAAGACTCTCGGTCCTTGCTTTCGCTCTTACCGGGTAAGATTCTTGGTCCTTGCCATATTCATCCGGTAGCTAATGTAACTTGGTAAGCACTTACCCGGGTAAGCGTTTAGTAAACGGCCCTACAACCTCAGAGCAACCGATTCAAGGAGCCTATGTCGATGATATCACCATGACTTGACTTAATAAAGAGTCATAATTCTGTTTGGAAAACCATATTCGTTCTTCAACAAGAAATAATATTGTTCTGGATATTTTAATCGTAAAATTCAACTGTGCAGCTATGCTCGATTACGCTTGTGTTTGGTTTGTATATCTGCCAACGTAGTGCAGCCAAGATCACACACAAAGCGCAATCCTTAACAAGCTTGGTGACCAAATGGCACGTGTGTGCGACCATCGACTCTTTTGTTGACATGGACACCAATGCCGAGACTCCTAGGGCTAATATTAGTCCTGAAATGGTTTACATAGATTCAGACGATGAGGTAGGAGATGGTGATGATGAACTAGACAATACGAAGCTTATTCCAGTTTATAGTCATACAATTTCATACCAGCAAAGACAAGCTTTAGGTGAGTTCAATTCAGCTCGATGAGATATACCAGATTGGTTTGATGTGGTTTTTATTCGGCCATCAAGTCCTTTGATGGATTATGAAATTGTGATGATTGATGGTGTTGCAGTGACGTATTTTGAGAACAATGAAACTGGGATTACAGTGTACGGGTTCGCGTTAGACAGAACATCCATAAACACCGTCTTTGCAATTCAATTATCTCTTGCGCTTTGGTTGCTGGACAAAACAATTGGCTTCGGATAACCCATCGAGTTATTGACGCTTCAAACCGACACAAGTGGTAAACTAATCATGGTTCTAATGAGAACATAAAAAAATCAAAACTGCCTTTTGTTTTTATGACTTTGTAGTGTTTTATTTTTCTACATTCTTAGAATAAGGATGATTTGTTTGCAATGAGAAATCTAGTATGATGGTTTGAAAAGTCAATAAAACATCTGATATCTTCTAGGTATGTGCATGCATACTACTCAAGTCCAATGTCCAATTCCCTTTTCCTAGACTAGCATCTTTTAGGCATGACCTAATACAAATCCCCTCTCATCAATTCTCAACATATTTATTACTTTATTTAATTTCATTCATCTTTTTATTCTCTCTTTCAGTAAACTAATGTGTCACAAGTTGATTGGTAGACTCGAAAAGAACACATAAGTTAAATCCTTTTATTCTCTCTTTCAGCAAAGTAATGATGTGTCAGAAGTTGATTGGTGGCATGGGCAGGAAAAGAACACCAACATTTGGTTCATATACAATTTCTTGTCCATATGTTATCTTCCAAGGGGGCTGCAGCCTGATGTAGTCGAAAAAGAACTCCGCGGCCTTAGAATCGTGTAAGTTAGTAATAGGTCTTGGTTCATTTTGACCAACAAAATGAGACCATATATGAATCAAATTTAAAAAAAATGTGATGGATTTTACGTGTTTTTCATTAGAAAAAGTTTTATCTGATTTAAGTATACGTAGTGGTAAATTTGGAGTTGGTGGGATACTATCAATTTTTTTTGGTAATCGTGGATTTCCAGGACAACTTATGTACACCGACTAATCCCCGCAAGTGAACCTCCACTACATACCAGTGTGCCACAACCCAAGTGGTTAGATACTATCAAATTGAGCCCAAAGGAGTGAAATGAAGTGGAATGAAGCAAAATTTGATTTCAAAGAAAAGTGTATATAATGTGAGTTAGAGTAGCGTAAACTAAAGTAAACTAACCTAAACAAACTGGAGGGTCAAAACTCGTGAGTGAATTCAATCAAGAACTCTAGGCTCGTCTTTGTTTTCTTCTATAGAAAGGGTCTATCCAGGCTGTGTCCTCCTTTACTGCCTTTTCCCATCGTTGTTTGAATATTTGAAGCTCAGTTGTCGATTGCCTCCTTATCTGCCATCAACACGACAACATATTATACCCCACACCAAACTCAACATCCACACCTATCACTTGACTGTATATATATATATATATATAGAGAGAGAGAGAGAGTGGGTTGGGGAAGATGAGTTAAGGTGAGAAGTGTAAGAAGAGATTTAGACCCTTGATCACTTTTAATCTCAAAACAGCCCATGAATTGCACTTCAGAAGGGAATTGATCCGGTGCATCTCGTTAGTGTTGATCTTCATTTTGGATTGATCCAAAGGTGCAGATCCCTTCTTACCCTTTCTCATCATAACTCTTATTCTAGGGTTGGGTTCCGGTAAGAACTCAAATTTCTTAGCGACGGTAGGGACCACTTTGTTACTGGAGGTTCACATAATTTAAAATCCTCACATACAATGTTAATGGATGTTAACTTATGTCAACATTTATGAGGATGTAAAAGTATATAAATTATCTAAAGAAAGAACAGTCAAATGTAGAGAATTTAGAGGCTCACCTCAGCTCGCACATCAACACCATGTTTCTGAAGAAAAAGAGAGCAGACGAAACCATTAATATTAAAAGAAAAAAACAAAGCTGGAATCCAAAATATGAGGAATGGAGTTGAAACAGAGGGAGATTTAAAAATTTGCATAAAAGATAAAATGGGAAGGAAGAATACCTTCATCAAATCCACATGATTAGTGGTCTGAAAAAAAAAATCTAATTCTAATTAATTGATTGATAAATATATGATAGAACAAGGGGAAAGCAAAGTAGCAATTCAATTGCATACCAAATGCGTCATGAAACAGATGCCAAGTTGCTGCCATAATAGACACATAATTGAGGTAAAATAATGAAGAAATGGATGACCTTTTTAGCAGAAGCCCCGCCTAACGTTTGTATTCCCTGATGGATAATAAATTCGCTATCAACAACTCCCACCTTCTTCGACCGGTCCCCCTTAAGAATATGCAAACATTAGTCCCCTTTTTAAAACTACTCGAATATAGGTTCTAACAAATCGGCATAATATTATTGTGTGCCTAATCTGGTAACCTGAATCGAAACCGACAACATATGGTTTAGTTCTCAGATCGCTCCAAAACCAGATTTAATTGAAGCAATTCCCTTTTTTTGGTATTATATTTTACAAGACGAAACATCTCAAGAGTATAATCACAGATTTAAAGTCACCTGTGCACAGTAGCCAAGTTTCATATCCATTCCCCAACCATGAACAAGGTCGTTCTGGAAGTAAACAAATTGAAGTCTGTAAGGCTTTATCAATAGTTGATAACAATTGTATAGATAGAAAAAATAAAAAGAAACAAACAAGCGTGGGAAATGGGAATTTAGAAGAGAGTGTATGATGTATGCAGGTCTTATAAATACATGAATATATTCGATATTTCAATCCAGATGCAAAAAAAAAAAATACTACAAACATTATTTCAGAGCATCCTGGAAGGGAACAATGTTGAATATCAATAGCAGGGAGAAAAGTTCTAACCAGGCCCACTTATCACAGTATCAGAGCAGGATTTTGTTTGGGCCCCACGCTCATGCGTTAGTGTGAGAAGTAGTATATATCCCACATCGCCAGGTTGTCAAAATGGGTATTTTTATGTTATATGTGGTTTGGGCATATAACATATACCCTGAAGGTCATCAAGTCAATAAGTGGGGCACGTTGGGTAAAGGATGTACAAGTGGTATCTGCATTAGTACAAGTACTTACAGCAGGGTAGCAAGGATATAAACAAGGGAGCGGTAAGTGTGAGAAAGGTATCCATTAACTCTGTTTTATAAACACTTTGGCAAGAGCCTTGGGAGAGCAACTTTTTACTAATTGAATGATGAATGCACATCAACAACCAGCTTTTTGCTTTTACACCATTCAATAATAAAGTAGGGGATTGTCGTTCAAAAAATTAATAAACTACGAAGAAAAAAGGAAAAAACAGATACGAAACTCCTCTCAAATAATCAAATCAGACTAATTAACAAAACATATTCCTTTTAACCAATTTTATAGCAGAAAATGCCTAAGACTATGTTTATTAGTGATACGTTCCCCAACCAACCGGGTCAGATACTGTCCGCTTTGGGGTTTAACCCTCACGGCTTTACAAAACGCGTTTTACCAGTTAGGCCAAGGAGTACTATATGAACCCAGCATCTCCTCTGCCTGGGAGCGATGTGGGACAAGGAATACCAATACACCCTCCCATACGAACGTATCAATACTCCCCCCTCGGAGACCATTCGCCCTCGAATGGTGGTCCAGAGAGTTGTCTCCCACAACGGGTCGAGCGAGAGGCTGCTCTGATACCAATGATACGTTCCCTAACCAACTGGGTCAGATACTGTCCGCTTTGGGGTTTAACCCTCACGGCTTTACAAAACGCGTCTTACCAGTTAGGCCAAGGAGTACTATATGAACCCAGCATCTCCTCTGCCTGAGAGCGATGTGGGACAAGGAATACCAATACACCCTCCCATACGAACGTATCAATTAGTTATCCAAACCAATTGGTTAATAAGATAAAACAAGAAAATTTTAGTAAAAAAAGGAAATTGGTGACCCATGGCAATGAACCGGTGGTTGAACCAACCTTGGGTTGGAAATTTTTTATTCTTTTAACCGACCACATGTCAATTTCTATGCAGTCAATTTCGACGAAATTTCGTCGAAATTTCGAAAATAGCGAACATTTCGAACCCTAGCGAAATTTCGGTCCCATATTTCGAGCAAAAATAGCGAGCTCGAAAATTTCGTCGAAATTACCGAAATATAACCGAAATTCACAATCGAAATTTCGATCGAAATCTCGAAATTTCGTTTTTGGGCTTTTTTTGGGCTTTTTTTTACTATGTTTTCAGGTTTGGGCCTTTTTTTAAATAAGTTTCAGGTTTGGGCCTTTTTTAAATAAGTTTGTTTGGCCTAAATTTTCATTTCAGACTTCTCTTCTTTAGTTTTCTTCCCATCGTGTTCTCTTCTTTTCCAGACTTCTCTTCTTCACTCTTCAGTAATCAGTTCCAGCCATTTAACAATAATCAGTAAATACATCGACTTTTCTTCTTTTAAGTTAATGGTGTACGTAAGATGTAATTCACATGCTTCCATGATTCCATCGACTTCTCTTCTTTTCTTCAGTAATCACTAATCAGTAATCAGTAAGTTCTTCTTCTTTTCTTCTGTTCTTCTTTTCCATCAAAATTGTTCTTCTTTTTCTTAATTGTTAGCTAAGCTTCATTTGCTTAATTTTAGTGAAACTGATTACTTAATTTTTCTTACTGTTTGTTACTTATCAAACATTCAAACTGTTTCTTTCTTAATTTTTGTTACTGTTTGTTACTTATTGAGTTATTGTGTTAAACTGTTAATTATTGAATATTGTTACTTAGTTATTGTGTTAAACTGTTAATTATTGAATATTATTCTATTAAGTTTTTAAGTTATATGTTTTATATATATATATTATATATTCATATTTAATTTTATTTTTATCGCTATTTCACCGCTATTTCATCGCTATTTCCGCTATTTCAAATCAAGGTCTTCATCGAAATTGTCGCAATCGTCGTGTTAACTGCTTAGGTCAATTTGTCATTGGTTGGTTAATTTTTCATTCATTTAATTAATTTTTAAGTTTAGAATATCGAAATAAGTTCTTGTATATTTTTTATAATTTAAAATAAAGTAAAAACTATTTATAGATAATAAAACATCAAATGGATAATTTTTATTAAAAAAAAAGTTTAGGTCGGGTTGAGTAACTGATGAATCTTAAAAAATTTAGGTCGGGTTTGAATGAAAAGTTGTGTATATGGATGAGAGAGTAATATTTTGATATAAGGTTGGGTTGGGTTGCTGATAAACATAGTCCAAGTGACCTTGCACAGGCAGAGTTGGTCCTTTCTGGATTAAAAATATGAAGTAATCAGAATTATTTATCATGTTTTCCAGTTAAGTGATACCAATCATAACATACTACGATAGGGAAACTGCAATGAAAAACATTTGTGGGCAAGTTACTGAATGATTAGGTGCTGCTTATCTGAAACATCAAAAAGAGTGGGTGCAAACAAAGTAGGTGAAGCATAGTGCCTGGTGCTCCTATATTGGTGAAGGTAAAGATGCAATCATACTTTTGCTTCTCATAAATAATACGTGTAATGAAATATCAAATACATTGTCAAATGAGGGATGGATGGATGGATGGATAGATGGATGATGTACCTGAATAAGATGCCAGGCACAATGCCACGCCGCTCTGGAGAAAACTGGAGCCATTCCTTCTACAAATCTGCAAATTTCAAGAACCAGTAAAAACATTTGAACTAAATTACATGCAATACAAAAAGTTAGTATACAAGATCTTTTATGCATCTTTGTAAATGAATTCACAGAATTCCTCCCATTGAGGCATAAAGCTACCTGCATGGCAAGGCTCGGTCGCTTAAACCAATTCTAAAACTTGTTAACCAAGTTCACATGACTAGCAGCCAATGGTCAATGGACCAGCGACACCCAGGTTATCGGTATAGCACAACCTCCATGGAGGTCAAGGGTGCAAGCCTCACGCCCTCACTAAAGGTGAGGAGTGTGTGTGTGTGTGTTTTTTGTTGTATATAAACATTATATATACTCAAAAGTTCACATAGCTAGTAAGTATGTGTATGCCACCTTACCCAGCACATGGTGGCCCCTCACTGTCATCTGAACATTTCACACTGCCTCTGCTGTCATACACTCTCCTGTACACAAAATGTGGCATTAGCAACTCCAACACAAAATGAAAAGGTTAAAAAACAAACAAATTAGATGTAGCCAATTCATTCACCTGTGAAACTTATTTGTTCTCTTACGTATTGTGATCCGATGATGTATATCAGTGGAGTTTGGATCTAAAGCTGGCTGTGATATCTCCAGTCCTTCTGCTTTAACAATATTCAAGTAGCTGCAAGTATGAAACCAAGGATTATGTTTGTCAAGGAAGGGAATTATGCAGCAACACTTCCATGGACAACAAAACAAGGTGGCGATTTTTCAGAATCAGAGTTCTAAGATATGATGCTCTTGTGAGTGGCTTCAAGCTTTCAATTGCATGGTGCAAGTGTAGTACACATGGTTCTTATTCATGAGATAAAAAAAATGCTTTTTCTATCTTACTCCACCAAGACTGCCTTTCTTAGTTCTTATTACAAGCGTCTTAGGTTCAGGGAAGTACATATGCGTGGAGCAAGCGCTTTTACAAACAGATGAGTGTATGTGAGAACATAATGTTACAAGCAATCACAAGAAAAGTAGATGAAGATGATGTCACAGGTCAACCTACCTTCTGGGATTAAAATGCTGCACTCCTAGATCTTCGTCCCAGAGGAATATATAATCATAAATGGACACAGCAGCAGGATGCAGAAATCGTTTTGCAAACCACCTAAGATATTAATAAATATAGTAATTAGAAAATTATTGCTAACAACTAGATAATTGCTACTCAAGTCATTTTCTCTTTCTACATAAACTTCTGTAATAGTTCCATATCAGACCAAGCCAAAGCCTTCATAAACGAACACAGAAAATAGGTTAAAGTTGAAAAGCAGGGGCGGATCCACTTAATGATTAGTGGGGGATGGGACCCCATTAAAAAGAAAAAATGAATTTTTTTAGGGTAAAAACATAGTTTTTTTAGTTTCTAGTTTAGTGTCCCCTCAGTAATTTTTCATCCGGGACCCCATCAAAAAAAGTGTCCCGAAATCAACCAAAAATAACTCTTGAAATTGGCAAAAATCCAAAAAAGACACTCGAAATCGACAAAAAAAAACTTAAAATTTTCTTTAAAATCAACCAAAAAAACTTTAAAAAACACTCGCAACGTTTGGTTTAGGCTAAAAATACATCGGACAACTTTACGGACATTTCAACTATCTTAAAGGTGACCCCACTAAGAAAAAATCCTGGATCCGCCAATGTTGAAAAGGTTTAAATTCTGGCTTGCCCTGCCATAATCGATATGACCAGATAGTCTTTAGTCTAGAGATACCAATGGTTGATCTTTTTACTCTTTAAGATGGAACGTGGATACCAAAAACTTAAGGCTGCACATTATGAAACAATCAACTCAAATAGATCTTTTCAACTATCTTAAAGGTGACCCCACTAAGAAAAAATCCTGGATCCGCCAATGTTGAAAAGGTTTAAATTCTGGCTTGCCCTGCCATAATCGATATGACCAGATAGTCTTTAGTCTAGAGATACCAATGGTTGATCTTTTTACTCTTTAAGATGGAACGTGGATACCAAAAACTTAAGGCTGCACATTATGAAACAATCAACTCAAATAGAATCTATTTAATTAGCTTTTCCGAGGAATTGTATCCTTGAACCATTTTCAGATGTTTTCCTCTTGATCTCCCATAGAAACATTACATTATGAAAAAAAAAAGATAAGCAAAACAGTGCTGTCTATCCCTGAAAGAATTCAAGTGTGACCTTACCACTTTGTTTGGTTCTGAGCTACAATATGTATGACCTTGTTATTCCACGCAAGATCCCGCCAGCCATCGACCTTTCCATCGTAATGGAATAAGATCACTGTAAAATTTTCTGTAAGAAACTGAAAAGGCTGGTGTTAGCCCAACATAATTTACACATTAAAACATCATGAGATATACTGAAAATACTGAATATTAAACGGCAATCTATTGTTATACCTTTTGAACAATGGTATTAACATTACGCTTTTGTTTGAGACCCACTGGAATGGCCAGCAAATTATGTGTACCGGAAACATCTCCCTTCTATACATAACAGTTAGCCCAATAAACAAGTCGACCATGCACAAAAACAATGATTTGCACAACATGAAAACCAGAAGAAATGTCAATAAAGAAAAAGATAAGTTTTAGAAATAACAATTCAACCAGATGCAACCTCAATCGAGGAAGATTTGTGTTGATCAGTATTGCTGGTTACTGAAATTAGAATATTTACATTTATGACCAATTTAACCAAGATTGTGTCTAACCTTCGATTTTAAACTACTTGTCGACCATAAAGGCTTTAATTCCAAGTCAGATTTGGCTTCAATAATACCACGAGGTAACCCCTTCAAACTTGTGGAAGCTAACACATGATCCTAGAGAATATAAGTGAAAGCACATTAGTTTCATGCTATAACAAGCCCCAAACATGAACAAGATTTAGGTCACAACTTGCATGGGGACAAAGAGAGTAGTAAAGGAGAATAGAATGCTAATAATTCTATCAATTCCAATGATTTTTCAAAATCTACCTTTGACGTGTAGAGTGGATCTAATCTTGAATCCAGCTGATGAGACAAATCAGTGAAACATTCATATTAGTGAAGCCACGTAAATAGGAAGATTAAAATTTCAAAAACATCTTAACCCATGCTTTAGAAACCTCCTAATAAGTTTCCAGATAAGGTACTATAGCTCTATAAGACAGGAACAAATTTTTACCACACATTTTGAACAGTGATTCATCAAGGAAGAAATGGAAAAGCATCTAGAACAAGAGCTAGTCACGTGAAATACGCAACACTCCTAAAAGTGACAAAATGGCACCAAAGATGCTTATGGTAGTATGACAGACATAGTTCTTTTTTCTTTATTAAAGAACACACGTTTGGAAATATCCAGGGATATAAAACCTTTTTGGTTTTGAATATTTACAATTGAAGATTCACAAATGCCAAAGTGTTCTATCTTGGCATATCAATCATTTCTCAAATGTACTTTACATTGTACCAGGATTTGGACTATAAATTCTTTGTGGCAATATCTAAAAACAATTGGTGCAGAAGAAGCATCAAATTATCTGTAAACTGACTGTTAATTGAAAATGTGCAAGATTCATGATCCTTGTCTACTCTTATTATCCTCAATAATCTAATCAATTGCAATTTTTACCTCTGTTTCCAGGTACTGATAATTTGTGGTTCTATATACAATATACAGCATTATGATACAAGCAGCTCCCATGAATGGTTTCATCTTGACTCCATAACGTCCCTACATGTATAGAACCTACATCATTAGGATTCTTTAAAGCTTTCTCAAGAATGTAAACTAAGAGTAAGTGTCTCGGAATAAAACTCTACAACCACATAAACTTACCCAATCAAAATGAAGCCGTCTTTTCCTCAATAGATTCCTCCATGATTTCGCTTCCCTCATCGACAGCACTAGTTTATATATATTTTCATACCAAACTGCAGCTGTTAGAATGAAGAACATATCAATAACTGGAAGACAAACAAGCAAATTATGAACATAGAGAATGGATACAAGATAACTGTATTGTCGTAGAAAGCCTGATTCTACATGTTCTAACAATAACAAATACTCATTCAAATAAAAGCTGGTTAGACACAAACTCTAACATAGGGCCACCTAAAAATAACACAGTTCCCAGCATGAATTAACTTAACTGGTTCAGGTGAATAACCATACGATGCAGATATATCATACAAAGCCTAAGCTATGGTACATCATTACATGCCCAGACAAAGACTTTATAGTAAATCAAGAATTTTCCTATGTTATCTTACATTAGAAAACTGCAGATAACTTTCACTAAATCAGAGCACCCGTGTATGTTCCAATCGCTGCTGAACAATTATCTTGGGCAATGACAATGAAGTTATGCGCAGTCAATCAAATCTGGAATGCTCTTTCAACCATGCTTCCTCCTACTTCATTCAGTGCATGTATGGTGGTTCAGATATGGAAGAAGGAAGACAGCTTTAAGATCAAATATAAGGTCCAATAGATTAGACTTCCTTGATACCCACCAATGTACTAAAATTGGCATTCTTTAGCTGTTCCCTCACATTTAAGGATTTGTGGATCACATAGAAGCTCATGACAAAAACCATATTTAACAATTACACATAACATGGTCAAGCAAGCAGGTTATTAGCAGTTTAAGTGTAGCAGTGAAATACATTTTTCTCCACATTTATGCTAATAAAATGTTGTTGAAATTCCAAAATCTTTACGTCCTCTTACAAGCAACCCAATTTTCATGAATGTTGAACAAAGTAATGTAAACCAGCAAGATGCAAATACCATCCTTAACTAGCTAAGGGTTTGTATGATGCAGATATATTAAGCAACCAATTTGAGTCCTCAGCCAGCGTTTTCATAGTTTTTAATTTGTTGTCTTCAAATATACTTGGCTGTTTAAATGAAGATGTAATTGGCTAAACATATCTTATGAAAGTGAAATATATATTCAAAGGATTCAATATGAGTTGCAGCAAGTGCTTACTCGGCTATACAATATTGCAGGTTTGACTCCAAATACCTAACCAAATACTATTACCTGTCTGTATCCTAAAACAACCTATGCTAGCAAGACCTTCAACTCAAAGCATCATCTCTTACGTGGATCAACAAGATAACAATTTGCAGCTGCTAGAAAACAAGCATCTGATATCATTATGCCTTTTAATTCAGTACCTCACTCCATGGGGGAAAGGCTAACTGAAAAAAACCCACCCTGGTTGGAAGTTTCAACTAACACATCAGTATCCTCTTCCAAAAACAATGGACACTAATGGCAGCTGAAAACAGCATATGATTTTAACTTGAACTACATAATCCATACCATCAACCATGTCTTAACTTCATCTCTCTATTCAATGATCAATCTAAGAAATGGCAACTTTGACATCAAAACTCAAACTTCCATCCTTACATTTACTAATCTAGACAACAACAGCTTATTATTAGGCATTGCATCGACAAGTGACAAATCTAAGATGCAAACTATGCGTGTGTTGTGTTGTGTTGTGTGTGTGTGTGTGTGTGTGTGTGTGTCAGAGAGAGAGAATCGTTTAAACCTCGTGACCTAGAATACATCAAAACACACACAGAGAAAGATATATGCTCCAAACACTCGAACAAATCTAGTTTAATTAGTGAAGGAAAAGAAAACAAAACCTCCTCCAGAAAGAAATAAAATAATGTGCCTCGGTTTGTTGTTGCTTCTAAATCACCAAAAACAAAAAGGAAAAACAGCAAGCACACATATACATGCAAACACAGACACACGAAACCAGTGGAGTGATAATTAATGACTGTGTCGGTATGTGAGAAATTTCAAGTAGAAATGAGAGTGATAACAGTAGACATTTTTCGCCACATGAAACCAATAGATCCTACACCGACCTCTGAGATTTATCGATTATACATTTTCAATGAGAGATCGGAACAAAGGTAAGAGAAAAACACCGAACCTGAAAGATTTGCAGATGAATCAGCAGAGAAAACTTGAATTACAGGAGCTACTGAAGATCTTTCCGGCCGGCGAGGAAGATATCAACTCCGATTAAAATCCTATTTTCGTGCTAGACTGTGTGTACATTTATCGAACAAATTTAGCCGCGGGTATTGGTTTGACTGTTTGCTAGTTTCTCACCTTTTAGAGAGAGAAATAGAGTTAGAGAGAGAGAGTGAACTGTCGGAAATTGCCACGTTTCAAAGTGAAAGAGATTTTTAATTGTATATTTTGTATGTATGCTGTTGCATTACCAAATCTAGAATAAAGTTTAATTTTGGTCCCTAAGGCCATGAGGCCAAAGCGTAACGCATGCGGGCTCCAAGCGGGTAGCCGTGGGCTGTGATACGGGGGGCGGGCTTAGGGAGCGGGTAGGGGGGAGCGGGTATGGCGGGCTTGTAAACCCGTTGAACCCGAGAGGTATGTGAGGGTGGGTGTGGGGCCATTCCAGGGAGTGGGTAGCGGGTATATTAGGGTTGTGGTACTCCACTTTTTTAGGGTAAGGAGAAAAGCTGATGTGACGCTGATGTGGCGTTTGAGGGCTTGAGGGCTTCTACGGAGCGGTACTGATGGCCTGAGTAACGCCCTCGGGCTCGGGCTCGGGCGGGCAGCTGCGGGCTGTGGTACGCCCCTTGCGGGCTTAAGGCTCGGGCTCGGGCTCGAGCTGCGGGTTTGAAAACCCGAGAAACCCGATTGTTTTTTTTTTTTTGTTAAATAATTTGAAAGGAGTCGTTGACAACGGCTATTTTAAAAAAAAATCCAATTTAATCACACTATATATATAATCCTAAAACCCATTTTATTTTTCACACAAAACAACTCTCTCATTCTCTCATTCTCTTCCATTCTCTATATTTTAAACAATATGGATTCGCCACAACCCGGTTCACCGACCGCATCATCATCATCCGTAGACACCGACGAGTTGTTGAATCTACAAAAGGAAGTTTTTCGACAGGCTGCACAATTGATTTATGGTAGCACCGCCTCATCGTCAACAAGAGAGAGGGCCGCGAACATAGAAAGAGGTCGAGTAGCTGCAAACGAGCGGCTTATGCGGGACTACTTTGGCAACAACCCGGTTTATACACCGGATATGTTTAGGCGGCGGTTCAGGATGAGCAAGCAACTATTCGAACGAATAGTTGAAGATTTAGAAGGAGAGTATCCGTTTTTTACACTTCGGTTGGACGGCAGACGCAAACAAGGTTTTTCTCCGATACAAAAGTGTATTTCCGCTATTCGGCAATTGGCGTATGGAGTAGCTGCTGACGCACTTGACGAGTACTTGAGGATGGGAGACAAAACGTCACGAGATTGTCTGCACGCATTCTGCACAGGTATTATTGAACTGTATGGTCAAAAATATTTACGCAAGCCTACTTTTATTGATATTCAGAAGTTGTACGCCGTGCATGAAGCTAAACACGGATTTCCCGGCATGCTCGGAAGCATAGACTGTACTCACTGGGCGTGGGCAAATTGTCCGGTAGCATGGCGAGGTCAATTCATGAGAGGTGATCATGAGCACCCGACAATCATGCTAGAAGCAGTGGCCTCTCAAGATCTATGGATCTGGCACACATACTTTGGTGCTGCCGGTTCCAACAACGACATCAATGTTCTCAATCAGTCGCCCATCTTGAACGATGTATATGATGGAAAAGCACCTGACTGCCCTTTTGAGGTGAATGGAGCCACCTACGAGCACGGATATTATCTAGCGGATGGGATATATCCGGAATGGGCTACTTTCGTAAAATCATTTACGTGCCCACAGGACCCTAAACGACAAAAGTTCAAGTCCGCGCAAGAATCGGCACGTAAAGATGTTGAACGAGCTTTTGGCGTGCTTAAACAACGTTGGCATATACTTCATAACCCGGCACGCGGATGGGAACCGACAAGATTAGCAAACATTATGTACGCTTGTGTCATATTACACAATATGTGTAACACCCTCGAATTTGGAACGAGCAACTAATTTAAAATTTCGATAATACATCCAAAAGTAGATAAATCATCTCTACAACTCATTCATTAAAATACCTCGGAATTTAAAGCATTATAATTTCCCCAATAAAATAACTTAAACGGGTGTTACTTAACACAATACAAGTTGCTAAATCCAAATACGTGCGGAATACTTCACTAAACAAGTCACCTCTCGTGCACTATACTAGCACTCGCCACTTCACAATGTAGCTAGAGCTACCCCAACCTGAGTCTGTTGCACATGCCGACAAATAAAAGGGTTAGGCTTACGCCTAGTGAGTTCAAGCATTTTATCATGACTATATAAAATCATAAATCGAGAGATAGTAGTTTTAGTCATGATCTGAATAAATATTTAAACGAGATTTTGCGACAAAGATTATCATGAGCAAATCATTTGATAAATCGACAGCTACAACTTAAACAAATGATTTTCTAAAAGGGTTTGTATAAAAGACATCGACAACCCATTTTCCAAACGCATACAGTTTATGGGAGGAAAGCTTCTAATGAAAATCGTTTCTCTGTAAAGGACTCAAATCCAAAACCCATATCAAGAGTTAATTAATAATAATTTCTCAAATAATCGCCACTGCGAATAAAACTCCAGCAGTTAAAACATCCAATAAGAATGTACATAAATCTTGGGAAACAATCCATATGCATGTAATATAACCTCAACAATGTAAATAGATAAAATACCCGAAATCAACACCCTTCGGTGACGGGGGAGACCCAATTTCATCGAATGTGGCAAACACATAAATTAAACCACGATTAAATAAATGTAGGTAAGCTTCTTGGATGTGGAAACGGATGACATCAACCATACTAGGTCTTTAGTCAATCCTTGGCATCAATCATACTAGATCTTTAGCCCATCTTAGACATCAACCATACTAGGTCTTTAGTCCATCTCAGACATCAACCATACTAGGTCTTTAATCCGTCTTCGGCATCAACCATACTAGGTCTTTAGCCCCTCTTAGACATCAACCATACTAGGTCTTTAGTCCAAGCCCTCAAGTTCAACCATACTAGGTATTTACCTTGGAAAACCCACCATCCAAAACAAGCTTACTTAACTTAAAAATTCATACATGACCTCAAAAGAATAACTAATGCATTCAAATCATGTAAACTCCAAATATAATGCAATTTATGCAATGCAAACCCCAAGCCCACGTCGAGCTTATTAAAACCGGGCGAATGCCATCAAGACTCAATCGAGTCCAAAACCGAGCTCTCTGCTCAAAATCTAATGATCATTTATCAACATCAAATCATGCAAATGAAATGCAAATTAAGAATATAACACATCCTAGACTCCACCCCGAGCATGTAAATGTCAACAACGTGCAATAATATGCAACACGGTGCAATAAAAGCAACCCGTAAATAAGACTACACATCGAGCCATTTAAACCGGACAAATGTCCCAAGACTATCTCAAAGTCAAAACTGAGCAAAGTGCTCCAAACTTGCTAGACCCATAATGTCGGTCATCATCGTATAAACGCGTTTAGACATTGTTTAAGAAAACACGTATCCTAAAATCATCATTAACCCCAAAACTCAACACTGGTTAAACAAAAGGGTTTTCCTAAAGGACCCACATCCTTAATATTCTCAAAATGGCTCATAACGCTAAAAGTGCATTTTCCCAAATGGTTTATTAAAATCATTTACACTAACATGATTAAACCATCAAATAAACCTCATTTTGAGCAATTAATCTTTTAAAGACAATTTTGACTTCTAACCATCAAAATATTCAAAAGCCCAAAATATGGGTGTTTTACACATTTATGATGATAAACACTTCAAATAGAGTTAAACCATTCAAATAACTCAACCACATATATTTTCAAGTAAAACACACAAATATTTGGAAAATACTCATTTTGGCATGTACAAAGTTTTCGCAAAGCAACTTGAACTCACCTTAGCTAGATTAAGCTAAATCTAGAGTTTTCTCCAACGTAAGCTCCTTTGATGAAGTTTGCATCCTCAAGCCAAAACTTCCAAAAACCTAATTTCATAACTTCCAACCATTAATACTCATATTCAACCACTTAAACCCATTCCTCAAACATCTTATATCAAAATCTCCATTTTAACCAAAATCCCAATATTAACCTAACTTCTCCAAAATCATCCAAACCAAAATTGAATAAACAAAATGCTAGTAGATCATCAATGGAACATTTATAACTCATATAAAAGTATCGAAGCTAGGAGGATGAACTCACCACTTAGGTTTTGATGAAAACCTAGAAAACCCCAAAATCTCTAGTGATGTGGATGAAACTTGTTCTTGCATCAATGAATGAAACCACTAGCATAAAATGGAGAAGGAACACATTAATCTCCATGAAAAAGCCCCAAAATCAGTTAGGGTTTGTGAGAGAAGGAGGGAAAACGATTTGGAGAGAAGAGAAGAGATTTAAGAGACTTACCACCACCAAACACCCTTGAATCTTCCTATGAACTTCAAAACTCTTTCTAGATCCTTGAAGAGCTCTCAAAATCGGAACCATGGCCACTTGAATCGCCAAAATTGGAGGTGAAACGAGAGAGATATGAAGAAATGAAGTTTGGGGTGTGAAATTCGTATTTGACAGCAACCAGGTACCCGACCGCGACAATGACACGCGACAATGACACGGTCATTGTCGTTGGTCATAGTCGCTGGTGGTGTACCGTAGGCTGTACCCTTGGCGCGACATTGACACGCGACTTTGGCACGGTCATTGTCGCTGGTCATTGTCGCACAAAGTGTACCGTAACTGTTTTGGCCATAACTTCTTCGTTATAGCTCCGTTTTCGCTCCGGAAAGAACTGTTGGACTCGTATACGAATTCCTCATACAACAAGACCATAACATCTAAGATTTAACCCAAAATCTTACCTTTCATATTTTTCTTAAAAGACCGGTTTATCACTGATTCGAAATTATGCTTATCCGAAAATTACGGGTGTTACAATCCTCCCAACCTTAGGATGATTTCGTCCTCGAAATCTAAAATCATTTACAACCAAAGGCTAGCCGACTCAACGCTGACCATGATCCATCAACTCTTGACTGGAATCTAAATTTCCCTTATACAGTCTATTAAGACAAGTCCTCGAACAAATTCTTACCAACAAAGCCCATTAAAGTACATTGTACTTATGTCTGGGAGAACACTCCGACAACTAGAATAATTCCTAGTCAGACGACTTCCGTTGTCTCCCAACCTTAAATGTTCCATACCTCCCAATTTCATTTTCAGACTCTAAGCCAATCCAAGGCCTAAATAATATCGAGACCGACCGAATCTCTAATTCCAATTGTCCCCATCATTAACTGTCGATCAATTCCAACGAGTTCTAGTAAACTCCAAAATCCATTTCAACATTAATCATCAAACCGACATGTTCTTTAATCTCACAAGGAAATTATGCCTACAAAATCTACTCATCACACTTGAGTATCTTAGGATTGTTACAACCGTTACCATTATTTCATTTCAAATCGGACTACACTTCCCCGATTACACTAAAGGTGCTTGGCCTCAAGCCCAAAAGTTGACACCTAAATATACCACATACCTCAAATAGGTTACTGCGCATTTATTCTCTTAATTACAAAGGGCATCATCCCCTTAACCGATACCATTCGGCCTACAACACCAACACGCGTGGAATACCCAACCTTCCACCATCGGCGTGTCACACGCACTCGCTCTTAACTGGGTTACTTAACCTTTCCAAGGTCCTAAGGAGTTCAAGGTTTTCAAGTGCGTTATTCAATAAATATGCCAATTAATCAGACTTTTCACAATATTTTCAATGCAAGGATTTTCATATCAAATAAATTGTACGCATAGAAAAAACTACTATCATCAATTCGGTAGTTACGCAAAAACGGACACGCTCGTCCCACATATGAAAATCATGTCGAAAATTATTTCATTGCAGTTCAGATTGTTCACAAACACAAAAAGCGTAACAAACAACTTCTTTAAATGAACCGCCATGGTTCTAGTATGGATTGACTCATGACATGCACGCAAAGTAATTGCTCGGCTTTAAACAGGGTGCAACAAAAGGTGTGCACGTATTTCAAAAGAAGTCTAACGACATTTGACTCCAAAATTTTCCTTCTAACCATAAAATGGCATGGAACAAGATTTACCAATCAAAATTTGCGCACGTCAGTTTATTATACAAAACAAGGAAACGATTCATAATTACACCTCAATCAAAATACAAAACAACTTGTGCAAGTTCCTTATTTAAGACAAAACCAATACGTTTCCATCATTTGAAATTATCGACTAAAACATCATGAGAAAATTTCAAATTGGGGTAGACATGCAAGCTTGTAACACTTCTTAGAAATTTCTTGTAATGACACACATGCACCAAATAACTCACACAAAAATTTCAAGAGATGAAATCCTTTAAATTGAATTCCCAAGATTTCTCATCCGGTCCTATAATGACATTTGAATAAAATGTTTTTGGCAAACTTGCACACAACAATGCGTTTTTCCAAAACATACGAGGAAATTAGTGTTAATAATTTATTGACACCCAAAAAGGGTTCAACCCTATTTTCAAATTCCAAATTGAACCAACGGTGCGCATCAATGTTCAAAACATAAGAATTTCACGCATCATAATTTTATACAAACAAGTTTTCTAAAATCTTTATCACGAAGCACTTTCCTCAAAATTTCGTACTTGGAACATAAAACGTCGAAACGATGATGCTTAAAAGTTTATTTATTAAAACATCCAAAATCTCCATTTTCTCTAATACCAAAGGTTTACAATTTTTCAAAACGTTCCTCGAATCAAAGTTGACCAGATGTCAACGACTCACACCGTTGTGTTTTCAAAATGTAAAATATGGCGAACTATGCATGATTTCCATAACATCAAAACACCCTTTGACCAAATGGTCATCATTTATACGATGAGTTAATAAAATAATTCCACTCGTGTTTCCTTTAACAAATTGTCGAGAAACAATGGTTACCAAGCTATGCATATCCCTAAGTCTATATAACGCATTTACATGAAATGATAATAAAACATTTAACTGACCCAAAATCGCACCAAGCAAGTCATTATGAAATGTCAACAAAATGTTCTTTCATGCATCACTTAAGCCACGTATAAATCAATCCATACACTGAACTATATGCAACGAAATACTTAGTAACACAAACCTTTGAAAGAAAAGTTACGCGACACTAGAGTTCCACACTCATCTCTTCTTAGTCGCCTTATGGCATACAATTAACTTTTCTCAACAAAACTCGAGTGGGACCAAATGCCCAACATAACTTATAAACCTTTCACATAAGTAATTAAAGTATGCACCTTGTGAAACTATACTCACACGACTCAACATGCCGTAAAACAAAACTCCATGAACCTCATTGGACTCAACGACTCCAAGTCAATAAAATGGCGCTAAACATCATGCTTCCCAAAGCCAAATTGCTATAAGCAAAATCGTAAATGAGACGCCAAAATCCCAAAAATTCCCTTCTCGGGTAATACCCCATAAACAACGTTGTTTAACAACTCACATTAAACAAATTCCCAAAATAATTTTACATAGATATTATGGAAGATAACTTTCCGCCCAAACTCTAACATATGTGGAGGAGATCCAATGTTAAAGTCACAAGCCGTAGTCATTGCCCAACCTCTTAAACATCATAAAAATATGATTATCATTATATCCGAAACCAATGTTGAACAATAATGAAATAAAGCAAAACAAATCCCGGCGGAGTTTGCAACTCTCGCAATAAAATGGTTTCATGCACGTTCAAAACCATGATTTGAAATCTTGTGTGTGTGCTAATCATTTTCTCAAAATTCAAAACACAATCCATATAAGGATTGGAAACACAAGAAATAGTTGATGCAATTTATTTCCAAAATAACTTTGTGCATGACTTAGTCGGCATTCAACGTCTCAACTCATACTCTTCCAAATCTCTCCGGTCCACTATTGTCATCCGGATGCTTTCACCATCTTAAGGTGTGTTGGGAATTACATCAAATAACCTTACGGTTTTTCCTCGAATCAAAATCAGCTCAATAAGCCTATGGTTCTAGTCCAACCATCAATCTTGACTCGAAACGGTCTACTTAAAGCAAATATCATGCTCATCGTCACTCCAAGTGACTAATACTAGAATCGTCCATCTATTCCAACGACTACTAGCTTAGAACCTCCTTCACTACCCCAACGATCATCACATGAAAGCAATTCAAGTATGCACATGTACTAGTAGGTTCACCATGACACTGACCATGTGTCACTATGAACGCACCGTACATGCTTATCCTTGCTACTCTCAACATGATCCTCGTTTCTAAAAGCTCCATCAACTTCAAAACATCCTATCTTAAAGTGCCTAAAGGTGAATTTCACTCTAATTTACTTAAACAAATGCTAGTTTGAGTCTAGGTATCCAAAATCAACGCCTAAATCTCTCAAACTTATGCTCTGATACCAACTTGTAACACCCTCGAATTTGGAACGAGCAACTAATTTAAAATTTCGATAATACATACAAAAGTAGATAAATCATCTCTACAACTCATTCATTAAAATACCTCGGAATTTAAAGCATTATAATTTCCCCAATAAAATAACTTAAACGGGTGTTACTTAACACAACACAAGTTGCTAAATCCAAATACGTGCGGAATACTTCACTAAACAAGTCACCTCTCGTGCACTCTACTAGCACTCGCCACTTCACAATGTAGCTAGAGCTACCCCAACCTGAGTCTGTTGCACATGCCGACAAATAAAAGGGTTAGGCTTATGCCTAGTGAGTTCAAGCATTTTATCATGACTATATAAAATCATAAATCGAGAGATAGTAGTTTTAGTCATGATCTGAATAAATATTTAAACGAGATTTTGCGACAAAGATTATCATGAGCAAATCATTTGATAAATCGACAGCTACAACTTAAACAAATGATTTTCTAAAAGGGTTTGTATAAAAGACATCGACAGCCCATTTTCCAAACGCATACAGTTTATGGGAGGAAAGCTTCCAATGAAAATCGTTTCTCTGTAAAGGACTCAAATCCAAAACCCATATCAAGAGTTAATTAATAATAATTTCTCAAATAATCGCCACTGCGAATAAAACTCCAGCAGTTAAAACATCCAATAAGAATGTACATAAATATTGGGAAACAATCCATATGCATGTAATATAACCTCAACAATGTAAATAGATAAAATACCCGAAATCAACACCCTTCGGTGACGGGGGAGACCAAATTTCATCGAATGTGGCAAACACATAAATTAAACCACGATTAAATAAATGTAGGTAAGCTTCTTGGATGTGGAAAACGGATGACATCAACCATACTAGGTCTTTAGTCAATCCTTGGCATCAATCATACTAGATCTTTAGCCCATCTTAGACATCAACCATACTAGGTCTTTAGTCCATCTCAGACATCAACCATACTAGGTCTTTAATCCGTCTTCGGCATCACCATACTAGGTCTTTAGCCCCTCTTAGACATCAACCATACTAGGTCTTTAGTCCAAGCCCTCAAGTTCAACCATACTAGGTCTTTACCTTGGAAAACCCACCATCCAAAACAAGCTTACTTAACTTAAAAATTCATACATGACCTCAAAAGAATAACTAATCCATTCAAATCATGTAAACTCCAAATATAATGCAATTCATGCAATGCAAACCCCAAGCCCACGTCGAGCTTATTAAAACCGGGTGAATGCCATCAAGACTCAATCGAGTCCAAAACCGAGCTCTCTGCTCAAAATCTAATGATCATTTATCAACATCAAATCATGCAAATGAAATGCAAATTAAGAATATAACACATCCTAGACTCCACCCCGAGCATGTAAATGTCAACAACGTGCAATAATATGCAACACGGTGCAATAAAAGCAACCCGTAAATAAGACTACACATCGAGCCATTTAAACCGGACAAATGTCCCAAGACTATCTCAAAGTCAAAACCGAGCAAAGTGCTCCAAACTTGCTAGACCCATAATGTCGGTCATCATCGTATAAACGCGTTTAGACATTGTTTAAGAAAACACGTATCCCAAAATCATCATTAACCCCAAAACTCAACACTGGTTAAACAAAAGGGTTTTCCTAAAGGACCCACACCCTTAATATTCTCAAAATGGCTCATAACGCTAAAAGTGCATTTTCCCAAATGGTTTATTAAAATCATTTACACTAACATGATTAAACCATCAAATAAGCCTCATTTTGAGCAATTAATCTTTTAAAGACAATTTTGACTTCTAACCATCAAAATATTCAAAAGCCCCAAATATGGGTGTTTTACACATTTATGATGATAAACACTTCAAATAGAGTTAAACCATTCAAATAACTCAACCACATATATTTTTAAGTAAAACACACAAATATTTGGAAAATACTCATTTTGGCATGTACAAAGTTTTCGCAAAGCAACTTGAACTCACCTTAGCTAGATTAAGCTAAATCTAGAGTTTTCTCCAACGTAAGCTCATTTGATGAAGTTTGCATCCTCAAGCCAAAACTTCCAAAAACCTAATTTCATAACTTCCAACCATTAATACTCATATTCAACCACTTAAACCCATTCCTCAAACATCTTATATCAAAATCTCCATTTTAACCAAAATCCCAATATTAACCTAACTTCTCCAAAATCATCCAAACCAAAATTGAATAAACAAAACGCTAGGAGATCATCAATGGAACATTTATAACTCATATAAAAGTATAGAAGCTAGGAGGATGAACTCACCACTTAGGTTTTGATGAAAACCTAGAAAACCCCAAAATCTCTAGTGATGTGGATGAAACTTGTTCTTGCATCAATGAATGAAACCACTAGCATAAAATGGAGTAGGAACACATTAATCTCCATGAAAAAGCCCCAAAATCAGTTAGGGTTTGTGAGAGAAGGAGGGAAAACGATTTGGAGAGAAGAGAAGAGATTTGAGAGACTTACCACCACCAAACACCCTTGAATCTTCCTATGAACTTCAAAACTCTTTCTAGATCCTTGAAGAGCTCTCAAAATCGGAACCATGGCCACTTGAATCGCCAAAATCGGAGGTGAAACGAGAGAGATGTGAAGAAATGAAGTTTGGGGTGTGAAATTCGTATTTGACAGCAACCAGGTACCCGACCGCGACAATGACACGCGACAATGACACGGTCATTGTCGCTGGTCATAGTCGCTGGTGGTGTACCGTAGGCTGTACCCTTGGCGCGACATTGACACGCGACATTGGCACGGTCATTGTCGCTGGTCATTGTCGCACAAAGTGTACCGTAACTGTTTTGGCCATAACTTCTTCGTTATAGCTCCGTTTTCGCTCCGGAAAGAACCGTTGGACTCGTATACGAATTCCTCATCCAACAAGACCATAACATCTAAGATTTAACCCAAAATCTTACCTTTCATATTTTTCTTAAAAGACCGGTTTATCACTGATTCGAAATTATGCTTATCCGAAAATTACGGGTGTTACAATATGATACTCGAAGACGAATACCATGCTATTTGTGGTGGCGATGAAAACGACATTTTCACGGATGATATCGAAACCCAAATCAGTGAGGAACAACGCGCGGCAAATGTTCGAGAAGTCAAAAATCGGGGCACTCATAATAACCTTCGGTCGGATTTGGTCGAACATATTTGGCATATCCAAGTTCCCAACAATGACGACGAGTAGATTTTTAAATTTATTTTGTAATTTTTATTTTTAATGAATGATATGAATTTTTATTTTTATTATTTATCTTATTTTTATTTATTAAAAAATATATAAATATTTTTATGTTGTTAAATAATTAAATGTATAAATAAAAGAATTAAAAAAAAATGAGGTGACAAGAGGGCTTGCGCTACGGGTCTTGAGGGCTTGAGGAGAAGGTTAGGAGAAAAGCTGATGTGGCGCTGATGTGGCGCTTGAGGGCTTTTACGGAGCGCTACTCATGGCCTAAGGTTTGAAATTTTTTAACATTGAAGAGCTGTTTTGTCCTGTTTTGTTTTGTCTTGTCCTGTATTATCTTATTCTATCATGTCTGCATACCAAACGCACCCTAAATTTTAAAAACGCAGCTCTCATGTTTGTATTTTTTTTAATGGTTTTAATCTTTTTATCTAACGATTATTAATTTTCTACGCTAAATCCGTACTTTAATTGTTTTCACTATTTTTGTTAAATTAAATATAAAAGATATATTATATTTTAATTTTTAAGTTGTGAAACAAAAAGAAGAATAAAAAAATCAAAAGGTGGTGGTTATCTTTTTTTTTATGTTTTATAATTAAAAACTAAAAATATAATATGTTATTTGATTTTTGTTGGGAACTGAAGATTTGCTAAGTATGGATAATACTGCCAGAACAACATTACTACTTCCAGAACAAAGTTACTACTGCCAGAACAAAATTACTACTGCAAGACAAAGTTAATACTGCTGGAAGAAGGTTAGTACTGCTGATGCATTAATGCTGCTGGAACAAGGTTAGTACTGCTTGTCAAGATTAATACTGCTGAAGCAAGGTTAGTACTGCTGAGTCAAGTTAATGCTGCTGGAATGAATTAATGCTGCTGGAGAATATTAGTACTGCTCATGCTGAATAAAGTTAATACTGCTGATGTGATGCGAAGATTTTGGAGATAAAGATGGAATGGATGAATATATGCTTAAAGAAGATTCAGAAGATCAATTTATTTTTGATAGTTATCTTGTAACTATTTAGTATAAATAGATGTTGATAGATAGCTATTCAAAAAAATATACGAAATACGCGATATACGAGAGTTTTTTAGAATACATTCTGTTTTAGAGAGAATTAACCTCAAGGTTTAGAACCCTATTTCTAGAGAAGTAGAAGTCGTCTTGATTGAGCCTGTTCATCAAGATTGAGGTTTGGTTGTAAGCTTGTGAGTTGAATCAGTGAATACAAACAGCTGTGTGTTTTCTGATATATTGTTCTTTGATTGTGTGAATTAAAGTTCTATTCCGCAGATTCTTTAATTCTGAGTTCTAAGTATTTTTAGTCTTGTTAAGATTCGATCCTGACAAGTGGTATCAGAGCTTGTGTTTCTTAGAACTCAACAATGGACAATTCTATTGAATCAAACAGTACTCTTGTTTCTAAGGTTCCCATGCTCAGACCCAATGAGTTTGACATGTGGAAAATTAGAATCAAGCAGTATATTCTGCTTACTGATTATTCCATCTGGGATATCATAGAGAATGGTCCATGTGCTGAAGGAAGAATTAGACCAGATGGCAAAAGACCTCCTCCAAAGACTGATGCAGAGAGAAAAGTCAGACAAATAGAGATGAAGGCCTTAAGCACTCTGCTTTTGGCTATCCCCAATGAATATCAGCATCAATTTCATCACTGCACTGATGCTCAGACTCTGTGGAATGCATTGGAAAAGAGATTCACTGGCACTAAAAGCACCAAGAGGAATCAGAAGGCAATTCTCAAGCAGCAGTATGAAAACTTTACTTCTACTAAGAATGAGTCTATGACTCAAACTTTTGATAGATTTAATAAGCTGATTGGAGAATTGGCTACAGTGGGAGTCAAGATGGAGGTTGATGATGTTAACAGAAAGTTCTTAAGATCATTAGGTGAAGAGTGGACAATGTATACTGTGTCCTTCAGACAGAATGACCAATTGGAAGATAAAGAGCTTGATGATCTTTACAATGATCTTAGAGTCTTTGAAGCAGAGGTTGAAGCCAAAAAGAAGCCCTCTGGATATGTACATAATGCTGCACTCCTTTCAGCATCACCTGATTCTACTGCTAACCCTGAATCAGTTAGTGCTGCTAGAGGAGTCAATCAGGAAAAGACCAATGATTCGGTACTAGAAGTTTTTTTTCTAGTCATGTTAATTCCTCATTGATTAATGATGACTTAGAACAGATTAATGCTGATGATCTTGAAGAGATGGATATCAAGTGGCAGATGGCTATGCTGTCTATGAGGGTGAAGAAATTCATAAAGAGGACAGGGAGAAACAACTTTTCCCAAAGAAGAGAAGATGGTGCTGGATTTGACAAGTCCAAAGTTGAATGCTACAAGTGTCACAAGATGGGACACTTTGCCAGGGAATGCAGAGGTGGAACATCTCACAACAACCATCAACAAACTCAGGCTGGAAGTTCCAATCAAAACAGAAACTCTATTCAAGCTCTTGTCTCTCAACAAGGAATGGGATTTGATTGGAGTGATCAAGCTGAAGAGGCCATCCAAAATCAAGCACTTATGGCTGAAGTTTCAGATCTTCCCACTGAGGTAAAATCTAATCTCTGTACTCAAGCTTGTATAGACACTGTTAAAAGGTATAGAGATCACAATCAGGGAATGTGTGATGACCTTAAGAGATTAGAAAAGGACAGAAAAGACTATGTAGTAATTGTTGAGAAGTTTGAAGAACAGATTAGGGCTTTTCAAGCCAATGAACTTCAACACTCCTATGATACAAACTACTGGAAATGGGAAAAGGATGGTCTAGAGTTCCAGCTTAGAGAATCCAGGGAAGGGTGTGAGAAACTAAAAGGAGAGCTTGAGAAAGTTAAACTTGATGTAGAAAAGTTTAATTGTGCCTCTAAAGTCATGGACAACATAATCAACTCTCAAATCCATAGTAAGTTGAAACCAGGCATAGGGTACAATGCCACACCTCCACCCTACAACAACAACTACACCCCTCCTAAGTCAGACCTATTAGAAACCAAGGATAGGAAGGACTTACCTGAAGGAGCCACTGAAGTAGATCCATTAGATAAAGTAGTTGTTGAGGATAAGACTGAAAAAGAAGGATCTGATGAGAAATGTGTAAGTCCATGTGTTAAGAACAATGAGATGAAAAGGACTGGAAAGGGAAAGGGAGTTCATTATACACAGACCACTGTTGTGAACTCTATTACTTGTGAACATTGTTCTTGCAAGAAACATCAAGAGAATAAGCCCCAAAAACATGATAAAAAGAGGGGAAATCAAAGAAATTGGAATAACCAGTGGGAACAAAAGCAAGGAGTTGATCTGCAAAGGATTAACAGACCAAAACCTTGTTTTATTTGTGGCAAATTGAATCATCTTGCCAAACACTGTTATTTCAATCCTATTAACCAAAAGAAAAGTTTTCAAAGAAGTTTTCAAAAATCTTCTGGTTATAGGAAGCCTGCAAGGAATAATGTGGCTAAGAAACAAGCTGAAACCAAAAGCCACATGAGGAAACAGACTGAAAAGGAATGTGTCAATATATGGGTCCCCAAAAGCACTAATGTTAGTACTGCTACCTCAGATAGTACTGCTGACAAGGATAGTGCTGCTAGAAGCAATACTAAAGACAATACTGCTGCTAGCAGTGTTAGTGCTGCTAACACTGTTAGTACTTCTTTTAAAGACAATACTGCTGCTAGCAGTGTTAGTGCTGCTAACACTGTTAGTACTGCTTTTAAAGAGAATACTACTGCTAGCAGTGTTAGTGCTGCTAACACTGTTAGTACTTCTTTTCAAGAGAATGCTGCTGCTAGCAGTGTTAGTGCTGCTAACACTGTTAGTACTTCTTCCAAGGTTAATACTGCTTCTAGTTTTTGTGCTGCTAGACCAATCATATTGACAAAGTACTCCAGTTCTGCAGTACCTAAGTTTGAAAATCTCATCAAAACCCAGTGCAAGTACTTTGATGAGCAAGGGAGACCCAAGACCACTTCGGCTTGGGTTCCCAATAAAAACTAACTGATTTATCTGATGTGCAGGGCAACCAACAGCTCAAGGGGAAGAGCATCTGGCATGTTGATAGTGGTTGTTCCAGGCACATGACAGGTAACATGGCCTGCCTCAAGAATTTCAAAAGAATTGATGGAGGACATGTTGCTTTTGGAAATAATCCTGCAGGAGGTAAGATAAGTGGTAAAGGTGATGTGTCAAAAGGTAAGATGACATTTGAGGATGTTTACTATGTTGAGCAATTGAGATACAACCTGTTAAGTGTATCACAGGTCTGTGACAAGAAACATAGTATATTATTTACTGATTCTGAATGCATTATTCTTGCTCCTGGATTCAAAGTAGTTGATGAAAACATGATACTATTGAGAACTCCTAGAAAGGATAATGTGTATTGTTTAGATTTAGAAAGTGTTTCATCTGATTCATCTCTAAATTGTTTGGTTTCAAAAGCTTCAATAGATGAATCTTCACTTTGGCACAGAAGGATGTGTCACATGAATTTTAAAACAATGAATAAACTTGTTAAAAATAATCTTGTTAGGGGTTTACCATCAAAAGTCTATTCATGTGATGATCATTGTGTTGCATGTCTCAAAGGCAAACAACATAAAACTTCTCATAAGTCCAAAGAGATAAACACTATCTCAAATCCTCTTCAGTTGTTGCATATGGATCTGTTTGGCCCTACAAATGTCATGAGCATTGGCAAGAAGTCATACTGTTTAGTTATTGTTGATGATTACTCTAGATTTACTTGGGTATATTTTCTGAGAACTAAAGATGAGACAAGTGGACTGATCAAATCTTTTATTCTTAGAATTGAAAACCAATCAAATCAAAAAGTGAAAGTCATTAGATCAGATAATGGGACTGAATTTAAAAACTTTGATCTAAACACCTTTTGTAAGGAAAAAGGAATTGAGAGACAATACAGTGCTCCTAGGACTCCACAACAGAATGGTGTTGCTGAGAGAAGGAATAGGACACTGATTGAGGCTGCTAGATCTTTGTTAGCTGATTCAAAATTACCCACTACTTTTTGGGCAGAAGCAGTTAATACTGCTTGTTATGTTCAAAACAGAGTCTTGGTCATAAAGCCTAAAAACAAGACACCTTATGAGCTTTTTCTGAAAAAGAAACCATTTATTGGATTTTTCAAACCATTTGGGTGTCCTTGTACAATTCTCAATACCAAATCTCACTTAGGTAAGTTTGATAGCAAAGCAGATGATGGCTTTCTTGTTGGTTACTCATCTCAGAGTAAGGCTTACAGAGTGTTTAATACCTCTTCTAGAATAATTGAAGAAAGTGACAATGTCAAATGCAATGAGCACACACCAAATCCTATTGGTTCAGGTCCTGATTGGCTATTTGACATTGATTCACTCACTAATTCTTTGGGTTTCAGTAGTGATGTGAATGCAGGACAAAGGGATGCACCACCATCAGATAACAGTATTCAGTCTGTGATATTTCCACTCCCTACCATTGATCCTGTTGACTTCTGTGAACCAAAAAAGGAAGCTGAAACCATTCAGAATGAAGAAGAGAGAAGAATAGAGGAAAATCAGACTTCAAGAGAGTCTGAAGTACTTGAAGAAGCTGAAGAAAATCCAGACTTAAATGAGTCAAATCTGGATGGGAACTTAGTTGAGGAACCTGGTCATCCATCAAGAACTCAGAAAAATCATCCTCCTGAGTTGGTTATAGGAGACATTGCTTCTCCCATGATGACTAGGAATCAAAGCAGACTTCAAGAGCTACAAGATCAGCAGAATACAGTTAATACTGTACTTACTTGCTTTCTATCCCAAATTGAGCCCAAAAAGGCTTATGATGCTATGAAAGATCCAAGTTGGATAGAAGCAATGCAAGAGGAGCTGCTACAGTTTAAATTACAGGATGTTTGGGACTTGGTGGACCTTCCAAAAGGTCATAGAGCAATTGGCACCAAGTGGATTTTCAGAAACAAGAAGGATGACAGAGGAATTGTGATCAGAAACAAAGCAAGGCTGGTTGCACAAGGGTATACTCAGGAAGAGGGCATAGACTATGAGGAAGTCTTTGCTCCAGTGGCACGGATTGAAGCAATTAGGCTATTTCTAGCCTATGCCTCATTCATGAAGTTCAAAGTCTACCAAATGGATGTAAAAAGTGCTTTTCTGTATGGAAGTATTGATGAAGAAGTATATGTCTGTCAACACCCTGGATTTGAGAATCCATTGCACCCTGACAGAGTGTACAAGTTGAAGAAGGCACTTTATGGTTTACATCAAGCCCCAAGAGCATGGTATGACACCCTGTCTACCTATCTCTTGAAAAATGAATTTGAAAGAGGAGTCATTGACAAGACCTTGTTCATTAAGAGGAGAAAGAAAGACACACTACTTGTTCAGATCTATGTGGATGACATCATCTTTGGATCCACAAATGATCACATGTGTAAAGAGTTTGAAGAGTTAATGCACAAGAGCTTCAAGATGAGTTCCATGGGAGAACTAACTTTCTTCCTTGGGCTTCAGGTGAAACAGAGGAAAGATGGGATTTTCATAAGCCAATCCAAATATGTGAAAGACATCCTGGACAAGTATAGTTTAACAGACTCAAAGCCAGCAAGCACACCAATGGAGACACACAAACAGATCACTGCAGATCTTGAGGGGGAGGATGTGGATGTCCATCATTACAGATCTATGATTGGATCACTCATGTATCTCACAGCCTCTAGACCAGACATTATGTTTCCTGTATGTGTTTGTGCCAGATTTCAGGTTACACCTAAGCAATCACACCTTCATGCAGTCAAAAGAATTTTTAGATACCTAAGAGGGCAACCTAGATTAGGTCTTTGGTATCCTTATGAATCTTCGTTTGACTTGCTTGCATACTCAGATAGTGACTTAGGTGGAGCTAACATGGATAGGAAGTCTACTTCAGGTGGATGTCAGTTTTTGGGTGCAAGACTTGTATCATGGCAGTGTAAGAAACAAACCACAGTGTCCTTATCTACAACAGAAGCTGAGTATATAGCTGCTGCAAGTTGCTGTTCTCAGGTGTTATGGATTCAGAATCAGATGTTGGACTATGGGGTAACATTTCTTCACACTCCAATCTTCATTGACAACAACAGTGCCATTAGCATTGTTAACAATCCTGTCAAACACTCAAAAACAAAGCACATAGAGATCATGTATCACTTTATTAGAGACTGTAATGAAAAGAAATTGATTCAAGTTGCTAAAGTTCATACCAATGACCAGTTTGCAGATCTATTCACAAAAGCATTTGATGTGGGTAGATTCACTTTCTTGGTAGCAAGTGTGGGCTTGATCAACCTTGAATAAATTCATGATTTTTAATTTTTTATACCTGTATTTCTTTGTATATTTGGTGTTACTAACTAGTTTTCTCAGAACCTCAGTATGACTCAGATTGACAAGTGCTGCAAAGTGTAAGTATAGTTACTACTGCCAGTGCAGAATTACTACTGCTAGTACATATTTTCTACTGCTAATGTGTAGTTAATACTGCTTTGTAGTTAATACTGCTTAGTAGTTAATACTGCTTTGTAGTTAATACTGCTTTGTAGTTAATACTGCTTCGTAGTTAATACTGCATGTGTAGTTAATACTGCTTTGTAGTTAATACTGCTTAGTAGTTAATACTGCTTAGTAGTTAATACTGCTTGTGTAGTTAATACTGCCTTGTAGTTAATACTGCTCAGTCGTTAATACTGCTTCTAAAGAAAATCAGGGCTAGTACTGCTATAAATACTCTTTCAGCCCGCCAAAGTTCATAACGTCTCTTTGCATTCAATTTCTCTCTCTCGTTCTAACCTTTTCTCCCTAGAATCTCTGTGTTCTCTATCCAAATCCTCAGGAAGAATGACGACAATGGAGTTTGTCGATGAGCACAATGAGATTGCGATGCTTCAGAAGCCAAAGCAGGCCGCAGGATTTCATGATATGGTGGATTTTCTCAAGTCCACACACATCTCTCATGCCCTAACAGTGTGCCCAACCATATATATTGAGCATCAAAAGCAATTTTGGGAGAATGCCACTGTTATATTCGAAGATGGGCAGAAAATCATTCGAACAAGGGTTTGTGACAAACCCTTGAAGGTCATAGAGGAGGTTATTCGCATCACTCTTCACTTAGATGATGCCTCAGGTATAACCTATCTCTCTAATGATGAACTTTTCTCGACCTTACCAAGAATGGGGTATGAAGGTCCCATTGGAATTTTTAAATTCTACAAGTCAAAGTTTTTCACCCAATGGCGATTTTTTGTTCATACTCTTATGAACTGTATTTCAAAGAAAACAACTGGATGGAGTGAGTTTAGCAGTACCATTGCTTATGCCTTGGTCTGCTTAGCCACTGCCAGAAAGTTCAATTTTTCAGCAATGATTTTTAATGATCTTGTGGCAAACCTAGAATCCAAAAAGCGGTTTTACATGTATCCCAGGTTTGTCCAAGAAGTAATTAACCATGAATTGACGGATTTACCTCAGTCCGCTGAGGTATATGTGCCAAAACCCCCTAAAGGGAAGGTTTTCTCAAATATGAGAAGAATTCCTAGGGACTCGGAAGGAGTTGACACACCATTGTTCTCTACAATGATGGTTGTGTCCCACACCACTGAAGGTATGGCATCAGGGTCAAGGCCCCCATTAGACACACCCACTGATGGCCAATCCCCACCTTTCATCACCAAAGAAATCCCACAGTCCATTCTTTTAAGACCCACTCCAAAAATCACCAAGATGTTTGAAAGAAGAAAGGTACACAAGGTTCCTTCCCTTAATGTATCTCCTAATAGCCCAAAGCCTACAAGCCCTCTATTGGAGCATTCTCCAATAGAGAATATCAAAAGGGTAACCACAGGGGTGTCTCCCAACCCCAAGAAGGTGCTCTCTAAGGAGAAGGATGAGCATGTGGGCTGCAAGGCTGCCACTACTTCTGCTAGCAAAGAGAAGGACAATGGTAACATCACTAAGACCTTCCCCACGGCAACTCAGAATGTGAAAACATTCAGAGGACCCAGGCGCCAAGAAACCATGGGAGTAGGTTGTACTTTTGCTAGGCAAGAGACACCTACTAAAACTTCCTATGATCCTGCAAGGGAGGTAAACACTTCTAAACCAGGTGAGGATAGATATACTTATGAGGAATTGATGGAAACCATTGCCAACATCAACATTGATGTCATGGATCAGCAGAAGGAGATTGATGAGCTTAAGAAGGTGGTTCTTTATCAACACACCAAGATAGAGAAGAATAAGAAGATGATCACCAAACTGCTGCAAAGAAGGAAGAAAGCTCAGTATGTTCTGAAAAGGAGAAGCTCAACCACTGATGCTTCCAAAAAGGGGGAGTTAGAAACTGAACTAAACATGGAGGATGCAAAGGTTGAGGGGGAGAATGAGCATAAGGTTGAGGGGGAGGCTGCAGTATCTGAGATTGAAGCAGCAGTAACTGAAATTATGAAGAGTCTTGTTGATGTAGCAGTATCTGAAAGTGAGAAGGAAACAGTATCTGTATCTACAGTAACCAAATCTGAGATTGAAGCAGAGGTATTTGAGATTGTGAAGAATAGTGTTGAAGCAGCAGTATCAAAGATTATAAAAGAAGCAGTAACAGCTAGAGCAGCAGAAATGGTTAATGCTGCTGGTCAAAAAGCAACAGAAACCATTCAAGCAGCAGAAATGGTTAATGTTGCTGAAAAACATAAGGCAGCAGAAACCATCCCTGAAGCAGCAGAAACAAAGGAAACAGCAGAAACGATCCCTGAAGCAGCAGAAACAAAGGAAACAGCAGAAACGATCCCTGAAACAGCAGAAACAAAGGAAACAACTGAAACCATTCCTGAAGCTGTTAAATCACTCAAAAGAACCAAGATGGTGTCAAACAAAAGACCTAGAACAAAGTCTATAGCTTCAAAGAAGAAAGTTGTAAAGAAGCCTAGGGTGGAACCCATTGTAGAAGAAGCTAAGGAGGAAGTTGTGAAAGAGAAAGCTGATCAAAAAGTTGCTGAAGAAGAAGTGGCAACTCCATCAGGTCAACCAAGCCATATACAATCACCAACAAATGCTCAATGTGATATGTATATTACTGTGGTTGATACTAGTCCAATCAAAGTTAAACCATTAGCTTCTATGGCTCCTGAGATCATCTTCTGGGATACTTTGAAAGATCAGAGAAAGGAGTACATTAGAGTAAAAAGAGCAGATGGGAAGTTTGAGGTCAGTTCTACATGGGGAAGACTTATCAGGATGTGCTCTAGATCTGACATTGAGGAGATGTTCAAGGTAGGAATGAAGCTTTATGGAAATATGCTGACTGAGAATGGAATGTCCATCACCAAAATGGTACTTGAATACTTGTGCCTAATGTTCAATACAGAAGCAGTTAAGTATTTGACAGAAAGGCAATTTCAAACTGTTACCAACTGGATGCTTATTGAAAACTGTGGTGTGTATGTCATAACACTTGACTATGCATATCATGAGTATTATTTGGTGGATAAAGTATACAAGCACAGCATGACAAGGTTGAAAGGAATGCTAAAAACTAAGTTGGTGGGTAACAAAGATTCTAAGATGGCAAGATACCTGGTAAGAAGGATCATCAATCAAAGTTTGGGATTGAATCCTGACTTGTGTGTTCAAGATTAAGTTTTGGAAGCATCATCATCTGAAGAACTTGACTTCTCTTTCTAAAAGTCAAGTTAGGGGGAGATTGTTGGGAACTGAAGATTTGCTAAGTATGGATAATACTGACAGAACAACATTACTACTTCCAGAACAAAGTTACTACTGCCAGTAAAGGTTAGTACTGCCAGAACAAAATTACTACTGCAAGACAAAGTTAATACTGCTGGAAGAAGGTTAGTACTGCTGATGCATTAATGCTGCTGGAACAAGGTTAGTACTGCTTGTCAAGATTAATACTGCTGAAGCAAGGTTAGTACTGCTGAGTCAAGTTAATGCTGCTGGAATGAATTAATGCTGCTGGAGAATATTAGTACTGCTCATGCTGAATAAAGTTAATACTGCTGATGTGATGCGAAGATTTTGGAGATAAAGATGGAATGGATGAAGATATGCTTAAAGAAGATTCAGAAGATCAATTTATTTTTGATAGTTATCTTGTAACTATTTAGTATAAATAGATGTTGATAGATAGCTATTCAAAAAAATATACGAAATACGCGATATACGAGAGTTTTTTAGAATACATTCTGTTTTAGAGAGAATTAACCTCAAGGTTTAGAACCCTATTTCTAGAGAAGTAGAAGTCGTCTTGATTGAGCCTGTTCATCAAGATTGAGGTTTGGTTGTAAGCTTGTGAGTTGAATCAGTGAATACAAACAGCTGTGTGTTTTATGATATATTGTTCTTTGATTGTGTGAATTAAAGTTCTATTCCGCAGATTCTTTAATTCTGAGTTCTAAGTATTTTTAGTCTTGTTAAGATTCGATCCTGACAAGATACTAAATAGTTACAAGATAACTATAAAAAATAAATTGATCTTCTGAATATTCTTTAAGCATATCTTCATCCATTCCATCTTTATCTCCAAAATCTTCGCATCACATCAGCAATATTAACTTTATTCAGCATGAGCAGTACTAATATTCTCCAGCAGCATTAATTCATTCCAGCAGCATTAACTTGACTCAGCAGTACTAACCTTGCTTCAGCAGTATTAATCTTGACAAGCAGTACTAACCTTGTTCCAGCAGCATTAATGCATCAGCAGTACTAACCTTCTTCCAGCAGTATTAACTTTGTCTTGCAGTAGTAATTTTGTTCTGGCAGTACTAACCTTTACTGGCAGTAGTAACTTTGTTCTGGAAGTAGTAATGTTGTTCTGGCAGTATTATCCATACTTAGCAAATCTTCAGTTCCCAACAATTTTAATCTAAAGTTAAGAAATGAAGGAAAATAACTAATATATTCTCATTTAACTGAATTTAACAAGAAAAATTAACGATCGTTAGTCAAATTAACCAAAATCGTTGTAAATTAACAAATATAAAGAACCAAATATGTGTTTTTCAAGTTTAAGGATGATATCTATTAAAAATTGAAAACTTTAGAGACCAAAATTAAATTTATTCCCAAATCTATAAATAAGTAGATTAAAATAGGTTTTTAGTCCCTGCGTTCAGTGGCGGATCCAATAATTTTGCTTCATGGGGCACCTTTAAGGTAGCTTAAATGTCCGTAAAGTTGTCCGATATATTTTTAGCCTAAATCCAACATTTCGAGGGCTTTTTAAAGTTTTTTTTGGTTGATTTTAAGATATTTTTAAGTTCTTTTTGTCGATTTCAAGGGACTTTTTTGGTTTTTTAGTCGATTTCGAAAGTTAATTTTAGTTGATTTCTAGACACTTTTTTTGGTTTATGGGGTCCCAGATAATAAATTACTGGAGGGACATTAAGATATAAAACTGAAAATCCGATTTTTTACCCTAAAAAGTTCATTTTCCCCTTTTCATGGGCCCCCTTCCCCCCACGAGGCCACGACCAACCATATGCATCCGCCCCTGCCGGCATTATGTTAAAATTTGTTTTTTCCTGCATGTTTTTAAAACTATTGTTTTTTTCTTATGGTTTATGTATTGATGTTTTTTTCTATAGTTTAAAATATTCATGGTTCGGCTCGGTTTGATTAGTAAAGAAAATATAAACTGAATTGTATAAGGTGGATATTTAGGTACCTAAATCGAAACGGAACTAAAATAAAACAGTTACCAACGATTCAATTTACGATTATCCAAATATATAAAAAATATTGTTTGCAGTATGAACATAATACTACAATAAAACATTTAAATCAATTACACAACAACTAAATAAAAATAACCGAAGCTTATAATTTAAAATAAATTTAATGATGATGGCTGAAATTTCTTATGATGGGTTTGTGACCGGCTTCGGGTTGGCCATTGTGGCTTTGTTGATTTTTTTTCGTTATGATGTTTATGTCGGGCACTTTATGTCTATTTTGGCTTTTAGTTTTGTGGTTCTTATTGTACTTGATCGATGTTTTCTTAGTTGGGTTCTCTTCTGTTGGTTTGGGTTTGTCCTTTTCTTCGGTTGAGTTTCCTTTTAGGAGGGTGTTCCTTATCGTTTAGGTGTATTTTCCCTTTTTCTTCTATATATTTGTCATGAGTGTTGTCTCCTTTCCAAAAAAAATTAATTATTTAAAAACATACATTATTAATTATATTTAAATTTATAATTTAAAACATGAATGGCTTTTTCTTCAAAGAATCTATTGTTCTCAAGCCATAAGAGCATCTCCAATGCAAGGTTCTTACAAACAAAAAGTGTAGTGGCTTGTAAGAACTATCATTGTGGAGAGTTCTTATAAGAACCCAACCTCCTCTAGGTTCTTAAACAATAACCTTGATTCTTACCTTGATTTTTGGTGTGAAGTGACATATTCCTTATTTCTATTGGTATTTAATTTAAATACTTGATATTTATTTAATTATTTATAAACATATAATAGTTTTTTATGTTGATAAATATATGGGACCCACAAAAATGAGATTTTTATAAGAACTACCATTATAGATTTTTATTTAAACTTTCAATTTAATAAGTTGGAAATGAAGTGACACAAAAAAGTACAAAAATGAGGTTCTTCATTCTTGTAAGAACCTCCATTGAAGATGCTCTAATTAACCCAACTACTAAACACTCTAATAACAGTGGGCCCGTTAAACACTAAACAAAGTTTAATTTTAATCACACTAAAAACATATTTTAATAATAAATAAACGTATTTATTTATTATTTTATTACCACTCAATAACTACAAATATGTAATATTTTTGATAAATAATAAACATTATTACTTAATCCTTCACATAATTTATTTAATTAAATTTTACTTTTTTTAAATATTTATTATCATACAAATGTTTTATATATGTATTTATAAATTTCATTGTTCAAAATTATAACAAAGTTATTCACATTTTTTGTTTATTTTGTTTTTTATATTGTGTTTGATCAAAATTTAACTTAGAAGTAATTTACAATTTAAAAACACAAATAAATAAATTATTAAATTTAATACAAAATATTATTTATTAATCAAATGGTTTAATAATTATAAAAAAATTAATGTAATAATAGTATTTGAAATATAGAGGCCAACATTTTAAACCCCAAATATAGAAGTCAAATTTGATGAACTTTATTTTTAGTGTTATAGACTTAGGTTGCGTTTGTTTTTAAAATGTGTTGAAGTGTGAAGTCTTTTTATTTTTTCAATTAGAAGAGGTAGTGCTGAAGTCTGAAGTCTGAATAAATAACACTTATTGTTTTTATAAATTGATAAATATCTGGATTTGTTTAAATTGTCTATTTTACCATCAGAATGTTATAGTGTTGAATTTATATATAATTTTATATAATTTTACATATTTATTCATCATCATTACAAATTTTACATCTAATCTATAAAATTAGCATTCATTTAATGTCATTGACGATATTTAAGTATTTAATACATTTAAATTCTATTAAGATACATCAATTGATCCAAACACAATGAAAAATATGAACAAAGTTTTGTAGCAACTAAATCCTTATCAGCGGCAACTAAAATCCTCATACCGATTTAGGTTAATCGAGGAGATAGGTGAGGACCGATTTGGTAAAGATCGCTTGAGAGAAATGATCGATTAAGATTAATCGATTGATACATGAGCGATTGAAAAACGTCGGTTGAGGTCTGGAGAACAATAAGAGGCAAAGCAGGGGCTGTTTACCTCTTATCAGGTATAAGGACAATAAGACATAAGTGACTCTGAATATTTTGAGAAAACAAAAACAATCTGAACAGTCTTACCTCTTATCGAATAAGACAGAAGAGGTTGTTAAGATGTAACACTCGGATTTTTAATGCGTATAATTTCGAGTCACACACACACACACACACACACTGTAGCACCCTAAAAATAGGGTAAAACAAAAACTTTCATAATACGAAAGAGCGGTATAATATAAATGAGCCATCCCAAAAAAGGGAATATCAAATACATAGGTAAAGTTACAATTGTTCATAAAAGATAGATTATAACAACCAACTAATCTAATTCCTAAAAGGAGGTAAGATTGCAAAAGGGGTTGTCATATCTATTCGTATAACTCTTCTATGGCTTGCGACCAAAAGTATCCCCACGGCTCACACGCTTCGTCTACTCTTTCTTGGAAACGGCACCACTAGAACCTGAGATCCAAGTCAACATTCAAACAAGTGTCAAGACAAGGCTTGGTGAGTAATTCCAATTAAAGCACATAATAGTGATAATATAATCGAGTAAGATTCATCATAGAGTTTTCCACAATTGTATTTGAAGTCAATGGGGGAGACCCATAACACCAAGAAGTTCCACCCAAAGAGTCGAGATACCTTAGTGTCATCCGCATAAAAGCGACACCAAAGGCCCGGCACACCGGGGATACAACGAAGGCATTGCCCCATGGTGGAGAGGGTCTAGGCACATACCCGAAAGGTGGTGCCCAAGACTATGTCCTCCTAGCGAACACTTAACTTGATTCGTTCAAAGCCCAATTTAGCCATTAATAATATCCATAAGCCCAATCAATGTAAGAGCTTCTAAAGCATGGTGCATAATTCACCACTTAGTAACGCATGTACCATATATACGGATATGCATAAATCGTGTAAGATCGTATATACTCCAGGAGCCACAGAGCCAAATAGCTTAATCATTAAGACATGCTTAAAAACCAATAAAGTAACTTGTAGCATTTATGCATGAAACCTCCAACTTATCAAAACCACACATAATAGTATTGACACATAGAGTCTAACAATACTTCTATAACCCAAGAACATTCTCATTAAGCCAACTACTCACACATCCCAAAATTAGGGTTTTCAACAAGATGATGAGATAAACAAGATAACAAGTAAATAACCATGGATCTAGTGTAAGGAAGGTTAAAACACTCACTATCTAGGTTTTTAGACCAAAACCTAGAAAATGGATGAAACCCTAGCTTTGGAGGAAATGCAAGGGAGATTTGGAGTTGTAGGTGACAAGTCTCTTAGAGAATCCTTCAATAAATGCTCCCAATAGACTCAAGATGATCAATAAATGTAGCTCAAACCTTATGGAGGATTAAATGAAGAGAGAGGATGGATTTGAGGGTGAAAATCGCACCTTGGAAGGGGGAAATTGATTTGGGAGGGTTTTGGTAAAGTGAGTGAGAGAAAGATGGGAAAAGAGAGAAAAGGGTAAAAAAAATTCGTCAGATCAATCGCGGACGTCCGCCAAGACCATGCGGACGTTCGGCCTGCCCTTGACCAGACTTCTCCCCAAAAGGCTCTGTTGCTTCCGCGGATACTATGCGGATGTGCACATGACACAGACGTCCGGCCCTAAGCATCATGGACGTCCGCCAACCCCAAATTCCAAAATCCAACACTTTGCAAGTTTTCGGACGAATCATGCACAATTATCATGTTTAAGAATGCAGGTGACAAATAATATCACATATGATTAAATCTAATATAAACGAGAATCCAAAAGATTTAAAAATGATGTTAGCATTCAAGTTACCTACCGAATGAAATTCGGGGTGTTACAATCCTCCCCACCTTGGAAGGATTTCGTCCCTGAAATCGCATCTTTACGCAAAAAGGTTGGGATAGCGTTTCCTCATGACCTCTTCGGGCTCCCAAGTCACATTTTCCACGCGATGGTGTTTCCATTGAACTTTTACCATCGCCTCGTCCTTGCGACGGAGTCCCTTAGTCCCTCACTCAAGTATAGCTTCCGGCTCCTCGACACAACGAATTCCATTGTCGACCCGGATCTCCGTCAATGGGATCACGTTCTCCTCCTCAGCCAAACACTTTCGTAAGTAGCACACGTGGAATGTGGGATGAATCCCATCCATCTCCGGTGGTAAATCTAGTTTATAAGCTTGTAATCCGACTTTCTTCAAGATTAAGAAGGGTCCAAGAAAACGTGGACTAAGTTTCCCTCGCTTTCCCAACCGGATAATGCCCTTCCATGGAGATACCTTCAACATTACCCGATCTCCCACTTGAAATTCGATTGGTCGGCTTTTCTTGTCCGCGTAGCTCTTTTGTCGGTCTTTGCCGCCTTTAAACGTTCCCGAATTTCCTTTACTTTGCCCGCGGTTTCTTGCACAATTTCCGGTCCCGCAAATTGCTTCTCCCCCGTTTCAAGCCAACAAACGGGAGTTCTACATCTACGACCATACAAGGCTTCAAATGGTGAGGCCTTAACACTCGAGTGATAACTGTTGTTGTGCGCGAATTCCACCAAAGGTAAATGTGTGTCACAACTTCCACTAAAATCTATGACGCGCGATCGAAGCATGTCTTCGAGGGTTTGAATCGTTCGTTCGCTTTGTCCTTCCGTTTGGGGATGGTAGGCCGTACTTAGCTTCACCTTCGTCCCCAATTCCCTTTGGAAGCTAGCCCAAAAATTCGATGTGAATCGGCTATCTCTATCGGACACAATGGATATTGGCACTCCGTGTCTCGACACAATCTCATTGATGTAAAGTCTTTCTAGCTTATCCAACGGCAACGTCTCCCTCATTGCCAAAAAGTGCGCACTCTTAGTCAGACGGTCTACTATCACCCAAATGGTGTCATAACCCCGCAAGGTCTTTGGTAGCTTTGTCTCGAAATCCATGGTGACATTGTCCCATTTCCATTCCGGAATCTTCAAGGATTGTAGACTTTCGTACGGCTTTTGATGTTGTGCTTTGACCCGGAGACACGTCACACAAGATTCCACGTATTTAGCCACATCGAGCTTCATTACCGGCCACCAATAATTTAACTTCAAGTCCCTATACATCTTTGTACTCCCGGGATGTATAGAATATCGAGACTTGTGGGCTTCCTCAAGAAGTAGCTCACGATTACCGCCGATCTTCGGCACCCAAATCCGGCCTTGGAAGAGCTTAAGGCCACGACTATCCTCCGTTAGTAGTTCCCGTTGCTTTACCATAATTTTGGCCTTAAGGTTTTCTTCCTGAAGTGTCTCCAATTGACTTGCCTTGATGCTTGCCATCAAACTTGATATCACATCAATTCGGTGGAGGTTTAGCTTAATCCCACCCTCGTGGTCTCTTCGACTCAAGGCATCCGCCACCACGTTAGCCTTCCCGGGGTGGTAAAGTAGTTTACAATCGTAATCCTTCAAAAGTTCGAGCCACCTTCGTTGTCGCATGTTTAGTTCCTTTTGGTCGAAGATATATTTGAGACTTTTGTGATCGGTATAAAGGGTGCACTTCGTCCCGTACAAATAGTGTCGCCATAATTTCAAAGCAAAAACTACCGCCGCCAACTCCAAATCGTGAGTTGGGTAATTCTTCTCATGACACTTTAGTTGTCGTGACACATACGCTATCACCTTCCCTCTTTGCATCAACACACAACCGAGTCCCATTTTTGAAGCGTCGCTATAAACCACAAAGTCTTCCGATCCTTCGGGTAAGGATAAGATTGGCGCTTCACACAATTTCTTCTTGAGCGTTTCAAAAGCTTGCTCGTGAACGGTTGTCCACACAAATTTGACGTTCTTCCTCGTCAATGAAGTAAGCGGCGTAGCAATCTTTGAGAAGTCTTGAATAAACCGTCGGTAATAACCGGCTAGACCCCAAGAAGCTTCGGATTTTTGTTGGACTCGTGGGCGATTTCCAATTTGTCATGGCTTCAACCTTAGCCGGGTCAACCTTCACCCCGTCTTGAGATACCACATGTCCCAAGAATTGGACTTCCCGTAACCAAAACTCGCATTTGGAGAATTTAGCATATAATTTTTCCTTTCGAAGAACCTCCAACACCGCTCGTAAATGTTGACCATGCTCGGCCTCGTCTCTAGAGTAGATCAAGATATCGTCGATGAAGACTATTACCGACTTGTCCAAGAATGGACGGCACACACGGTTCATTAGGTCCATAAACATGGCCGGTGCGTTTGTCAATCCGAACGACATCACCAAAAATTCATAGTGTCCATACCGTGTCCGAAAAGCCGTCTTCGGAATGTCGCTTTCTTTCACTCTCACTTGGTGGTATCCAGATCTCAAATCGATTTTAGAGAAACAACTCGCCCCTTGTAGTTGGTTAAAGAGATCCTCAATACGGGGAAGTGGGTACTTATTCTTTACCGTCACCTTGTTCAATTCCCGATAATCAAATGCACATTCGCATCGATCCATCCTTCTTTTTCACGAATAAAACCGGAGCTCCCCAAGGCGACGAGCTCGGCCGAATAAACCCCTTCTCTAACAATTCTTGTAGTTGTGACATCATTTCTTGCATTTCGGTTGGAGCCAATCGATACGGAGCACGTGCAATCGGGGCCGCCCCCAGAGTAAGGTCGATATGAAATTCCACTTGTCGATTGTTTGGGCAAAAAATCACGTCGCTCGACCGCGACCAGAACAGGTAAGACGTATGATTAGGGACTATACCTTGTATTAAGATAAGGTCTCGACAAAACCCAGAGCGCCATCGTCGTCCCTCATAAAAGGTAAGTCGAGAGTTCCTTACGACGCTCGACCATAGCGTCGCCCGATCCGCACGACTATTATATAAGGACGTGCGACCTCGACCAAAGATAACGTTAACCATAACCGTTTGTTAAGTGTTTAATGCAGGAGTAAAAGTCATTAAGGAGCAACGACTATAACCGACGCAATCATTAAACAGCCGGCGACCGTAACGGACGAAGATCATTACTCCGGCGACCGTTTCCAACCGTTAAGGCCATCAAAGGAGCATTCATGGATGAAGCTAAGGACGGAAAGACTATAAATATCAAGCTCAATCAACATTTCAACACATCGAATATCCGGCGATTAACAACCGAAGCAATATTCAAGAACACTTGAAGTGAAGAACTATTATTCTAAGTATCGCTCTCGACGCACGACAACGGCCCTCGACCAGCAGTTTACACTTTGTTTCGTACACGACAAACACCTATTTTTACATTCAAACACTTGTACTTTACATTTCGAAGCATTTCCTTCATTTGTATTGTAATCTCTGTACGATCGACACCAGTATCCAAGGACATCGCCCCTGATTGGCGACCATAGTATAGCAACGACACCCCCTGTCGTCCGCAGGTTTTTTCCTCGATTGAGGTTTTTCATGCGTCATCAAATCCCTTGTTTCTTTATTTTATTTATCGTCGCACGTCTCGTCGAAAGATTCTTTCTTTAGTTGTTTAAGTCCACATCGACCTTAAGTTGTCCCTTTGGTGCGATTTTTGGCATTAACAGTTTGACGCCATCTGTGGGACTACATCTAGAGAAAATCCTCGACGAACGTGCATTCTACTAATAGTTTCTTGGAGTTTCTTCTATTTTCTGTTGCAGGAAAATGGCAGCCCCTGGAAATCCGCAGCAAGCCGTCGCTCAGATGTATCAGGAGCTCGAGGTTGCCAGGAATCAACTCAATGCAATGGCAGAGCAGAATCGCAGAGAAGCTGAAGAGATCGCGCGGCTAAGGAATCCTTTTGGACCCCAGAATGGTCCTAGACCATTCATCCAGAATCCAGGTCCGGGACCAGGCCCGTCCGCGCAGAATCAGCATCCAGGTCCATTCATGCAGAATCAGCAGCCGGGTCCGTTCATTCCGAATCCCCAGTCTGGGAAGATTCCCCCTCAGCACATCCGACCACCACCCTTGAACAATGGATCCCAACAATTGCAAGGTGGCGCCCAGCCATTTCAGAATGGATCCCAGCCGTTTTCCCATCCATTCCAAAGTGGTCCGCAACCTTTCCAGCAAGGATCACAACCTTTCCAGCAAGGATCGCAATCTTTCCAGCAGAGATCGCAGCCATTTCAGCAGGGACCACAATCGTTTCAGAATGGACCGCAGCAATTCCACTATGGGTCGCAGCCATATTTTGTCCCGTTCAACGGAGACACCAATGGTTCGTCGCATGGTAATGGCACTAGTCCAGGGACCAATCCCTCGACAGGGGCAAATCCTGATCTTAACGATCCCGTCGCCCAGCGTTTGAAGATGTTAGAAGACCAAAATGAGCGCGTCCTGTCCTTGCTCGCCAAGTTGCCTGGGGCAGCCGTGCCTGTCGACGTCGAGCCTCGCTCGGGGTATTAGGCGTCGCCCTTCATCGACGAGATCGCCACCGTCGAGGTCCCAAAGAAGTATAACATTCCTGCCTTCACTCCCAAGTATTCGGGTGTGACCGATCCAACCGAGCATGTCACGCAGTATAAGCAGCTCATGTGGACAATCTCGATTCCGCACATGTACCAGGAAGTATGCATGTGCAAGAGTTTCGGGGCGACTCTCACTGGTCCAGCTCTCCAGTGGTTGATCAATCTCAAACCCAAATCTATCGGGTCGTTCGCCGAATTGGTCAACCAATTCTCCCGGCAATTCGCCAGCAGTCGTAAGATGGAAAAGCAGACTAGTGATCTGTACTATGTCGTGCAGAAGACCAATGAGTCTATTCGAAGTTATTTCAATAGATTCAATGCCGAAATTATCAGTATCCGCAATTGTGACATCAAAACTGCGATCGAAGCTTATAAGCATGGTCTAGACGATAGTTCAGGTTTATATATCGATCTGACCAAGTATCCCCCAGAGTCTTTCGAAGACGTCCGAGCTCGAACCTTAGCATATAGGAGGGTCGAAGACGACGCAGCCTTTCGTCGCAAACACACTGACGACAAGAAGCCGTTAGGTGTCAAGAAGCCAGCATTCAAGCCGAAAGCCATATTCAGAATAGAGCCAGCGCGTCAGATTTCAAACGTTCGTTTCAAGACGAAGGCAGAAGCTAAAACCGCGACTAAATTCCCCGTGTACCCCAAGATCTCCTCTTATGGGTTCAAAGGGTCAGCTAAAGACTTAGTCGAAGCTCTGAAGACCACCCAAGCAACCATCCGGTGGCCGAAGAAGTCTGACTTGAACGATGCTAAGAAGGATAAATCAAAGTGGTGCGACTTCCACGTCGACCATGGTCATGCGACAGATGATTGTATCGCACTCAAGAAGGAATTGGCATATCATGTTCCACAAGGTAATCTCAAAGATATTATTGATAATGTCGTTATTAACAGCCGTCGACCGTCGACTCCCGAGCATGCAAAAGTTGTCAATTAAAATCCCCTACGCCATTGGGAATCCTGAAGATCGAGAATGAGTCGAAACGTCGCTATGGTGCCCTGTCGTACGACGACATGATCAATCACAGACAGTATCTCATCGGATCGTCGTGTCGTCCTGTCATTTAAAACCTATCTTTCTTTCCAAAAAGAATAGGATAATAAATGACAGGGGGGCAATACCCCATGAAGGAGAAAGGTATGATTTCTAACTCTTTTCCATACAAATTTTTCTCACAAACAGCTACTGAATTAAGCATTGGAGGGTCGTTGGTGAGCCAACGACCAACCCTCGACATCGTTTTATCGCAGGATCACACGACATAGACAATCAGGTCCATGACTTGATCACACCTTACAGCTAGTCGAACGACTTGGTCGCACGATCGCATAGACGGCTTCGCGTTTTAAATAAATACCTTAGTCGCATGTATTGGTATTTGATTAGCATACATTCTAAACGAATGCCTTATTTTTTTTCTTATACCCTGTATGGATGCTTTAATCGTATGTTCTCATATTTTATAAGTGCCTTGGTCGCATGATTTCTATGTATCTTATGTTCAACCGATGTGATAGTTGTTTACCAATAAAGTTCAAATCAAAAAAGTGCATTCATCAGAAAAATTGTCAAAAACGCGCTCGACCACCAACGGTCGAGCAGTAAAACAAAAAAGAAAGAGAAAATTCTTAAACTAAAGAAGGAGCATCCGCTGCATCCTTGCCTGAAGTCTCATCTTGAGGACCTTCGCCTACCATCTCTTCCTCGACGTCCTTCTCATCATCCGAGTCCAGATCCCTCTCGGTCCCGACGCCATTCAAATAAATGTCCAGTTCCTCCTTTGCAGAGGCAAGAGGATCTTTTCCCAGCAAATGCCGCCACATGATAGCAGCCCGAGCAGTCAAACGAGCTATGGCAAAAACAAACTTACCCTCGTCTTTAGCAGCCCGCATTTCTTTCTCCAAACTCTTCACCTTGGACTTATAATCCTCAGCCTCTTTCGAAACAGCAGCCAAGGATTCCTTAATCTTTTCCATCTCCTCCCTTTGCTCGGCAGTCATGGACAAGGACTACGTCAAGCGATGTCTAAGATCCTCCTTCACATGATTAACGATCTCCATATGTTTTAAAGCGTCAGCAAGCGCTTCGATAGATCCTCCATGCGACCAGTAGCATCGTTTGCTCGATCCAATGCTGCATTCTCCCTTTCGCGCGCAGCAGACAAGAGATCTTTCACCTTCGTCGTTCCACTTCGCAAGGCCAAGGAAGCTTGAAGTGCCTGCGAAATCATAAAAGACAGACATCATCAGTGGACAACGACAACGACAACGAAGTCTGGGCCTAGACAAACTAAGTCTTGAAAGAAAGACTTACCATGAACATCAAGCCGGCTACATGGGCACCCGTCTCCTCGATAGGAAACCCCTCAAAACGCTCCCTGAAAGATGGAAGCAGGAATTTATCCAGGTGAGGGAACAAGTTCATCCCGTTTAGGACATTACCTGTCATAAAGTCCGATGGCAGCGTAAAGTTGACCGTCGTGACCTTCTCCCCTCCCGTCGAGTGTTCCTTGCCCTTGTCGGCTGACAAAGGATTCGACACGGCAAACGGGGACTTCACCGTTTTTGCCGGAGGCGCAGAATTGATGGGTGTCGCTGCAATCACCTTCTTGGGAGATGCGACCCCTACCTCTTCGGGTGTAACGACTCTCGACGAGTCATTAACCCCTGCCGACGACTCCCTCGGAGTCGTCGTCCTCGTCTTCTTCGGAATTTCAGGGCCATCAGACATAGCATAACTTTTAGCCTCTTCTCTCTACCCTGACGAACACGCTCCAGCTCAGCTGCTCTCTTAGCAGAAACATTCAACACTTTAGGTTGAGACTCTCCTGGAAAAAAGGAATGTCATAAAGCACGCAAAGGAAAAAGACTCGAGGTAACATAGAAAGAGAAGAAAAGTAAAGCTTACCCGTCATCCCTCTCCTTCCTCTCGACTTATCTTCCTCCTCTTCTCTTCCTTTCTCTTCACACTTCTCCCCCTGGTTCTCTCCTGAAGATTCTAAATCGTCGGCATCCGCCGAGTGTCGCACGACGAAAGACCTTTTGGCGACGCTAAATTCTAAAAACGAATTGATCTTCGCTTGAGAGTTAGCGTCTGGCTTCACGACCTCGAATTTTATGGCTGTCAACATACAAAAAACAAGTTAAAAATCATATGTAAATCATCTACAACGCACGCTAGATGAAATGACGAGGCTCACCCGACATATTCCAGCCCGTCCTAATCCACTCACTCTCGGAGTCAAGAGACAACTTACGCACGAATACATATCGAGTCTTCCACCCACGGTCATTCACAGCTGTCCCTAAAACCAGAACACTATCACCCTTGAGCCTAGAGTGTAAGCTACATCGATGACAACTATCCTTCTTGGCCTGATAAGCCAAGATAAGATCACGTACACCCATAGGATTCCACCATCCTCTCGACAAACGCTCAATCACTTGAATAACTCGCCAGAATTGGGGCATTAATTGGCCTGGTGCTAAATCGAACTCCAGCATAAAAGCTTTGGCTAGAGGCGAATACGGCCATTCAAAGCCTATCTTAAAAGGGTATTCGTAGATCACGATGTATCCCTCAGGACATTCATTTGAGCGGATCTGACCTGGACGAATCAATTCGATCCACGCGGGAATTTTTGCTAACTTTCTAAAGTCACGGAGGTCTGATAGCTCTTGAATAACACTCTCAGGATCCCTCGACATTTCTAAATACAAAATTTACAGGAGTCAAAGAAATCGTACCTTACTTATAGGCGCGCTAGACCCCGGAGAACCTAATCAAATCAAAGAATTTCACAAGTTTGGAAAGGATCCGGCGAAGAATGGCAAGGAAATCACAGCACAAACCCTTCAAAGGCGAAACAAGGAAGGATTCGTCATATCTTTTACTTATACGAACAAACCGAATTCCTTGATGATCAATACGCATCCATGCCATTTCGTATACCCACCCGGATCTTCGACACCTGTCCTCAACAGCTGGTAAGCATCATCGCGCGTCAGTATGACGTCACAACTTTTCAACTTCTCGTTCAAAGGCGAACCGGTCTAGTTCCACGACAACCAGGTAAGTCCCTCAACCCAGGTCACGAGCCTAAGCGTTCGACAAGCAAAATTTAAAACTTAAATTTGACATTCAATTTTCAAATTTTGGGGGCAAACTGTTTGGGCAAAAAATCACGTCGCTCGACCGCGACCAGAACAGGTAAGACGTATGATTAGGGACTATACCTTGTATTAAGATAAGGTCTCGACAAAGACCCAGAGCACCATCGTCGTCCCTCATAAAAGGTAAGTCGAGAGTTCCTTACGACGCTCGACCATAGCGTCGCCCGATCCGCACGACTATTATATAAGGACGTGCGACCTCGACCAAAGATAACGTTAACCATAACCGTTTGTTAAGTGTTTAATGCAGGAGTAAAAGTCATTAAGGAGCAACGACTATAACCGACGCAATCATTAAACAGCCGGCGACCGTAACGGACGAAAATCATTACTCCGGCGACCGTTTCCAACCGTTAAGGCCATCAAAGGAGCATTCATGGATGAAGCTAAGGACGCGAAGACTATAAATATCAAGCTCAATCAACATTTTAACACATCGAATATCCGGCGATTAACAACCGAAGCAATATTCAAGAACACATGAAGTGAAGAACTATTATTCTAAGTATCTCTCTCGACGCACGACAACGGCCCTCGACCAGCAGTTTACACTTTGTTTCGTACACGACAAACACCTATTTTTACATTCAAACACTTGTACTTTACATTTTGAAGCATTTCCTTCATTTGTATTGTAATCTCTGTACGATCGACACCAGTATCCAAGGACATCACCCCTGATTGGCGACCATAGTATAGCGACGACACCCCTGTCGTCCGCAGGTTTTTTCTTCGATTGAGGTTTTTCCTGCATCATCAAATCCCTTGTTTCTTTATTTTATTTATCGTCGCACGTCTCGTCGAAAGATTCTTTCTTTAGTTGTTTAAGTCCACATCGACCTTAAGTTGTCCCTTTGGTGCGATTTTTGGCATTAACATCGATCCGATGGTAAACCGGGTAAATCCTCCAGAAAAACATCCGGGTAGTCACATACCATACTCATATCCTCCAATTTCTTCTTCTCTAACTTCGCGTCTATGATGTAGGCTAAGTATGACGAGTACCCCTTGGTAAGAAACTTTTGCGCCTTTAACGAAGAGATTAACGAAGTGGTCTTTCTTCTTTTTCCCCATACACTGTCACTACCTTCCCATTTAACGTCGGAATTCAGATCATCTTTTTCGCACACAAGATTTCAGCTCTATTCTCGGTCAACCAATCCATACCCATAACCACATCAAAGCCACCAATTGGCATTGGCAACAGATTTGCCTCAAAAGTGCTATCATCAATAACCAAGGTACATTTACTATAACATTCCCGGATCAAAACTTGCTCCCCATTAGCTACCTCGACTATTAGGGCATCCGAGAGTGTAGTAACCGGAATGGTAGATTGCTTGCAAAAAGAAGTAGAGACAAAAGAAAGATTCACCCTCGAATCAAACAATATACGAGCAGGCAAGGAGTTTACGAGGAACGTACCCGTCAAAACATCGGCGGTCTCCCTCGCCTCCGCGGCGGTCATCTGAAAAGCTCGGCTCGGCGCCCTTGGCGAATCCTCCCTTCTGATCGGCACCCCAGTTCCCTCCCGATAACTTTGGGCAATCCCTCTTGATATGACCCGTTTCCCGACACTCGAAGCAAACCGACCCCCGGATAGGGCAATCTCGGACGACATGATCCCTCTTCCCGCACTTTGCACAACTGGTCGGGTTGTGACGAGGCCTAGAGTTGCAGGGGCTACTATGCTTACCCTTGCACTTATGGCACCATCTTACCTCGTGCCGGGGATCGCCATTTCTACCCCCATTAAACGGCCTAAACTGTCGAGCGGGTCCGGTCGACTCTTCCCATTTCCTCTTTTCACCAACAACTACCTTCTCTTCCTTTCCCTTCGCGTAAACGGTCTCCATCAACTTTGCCTCTTCTATCGTTTCTTATAGTGTAACAGCTTTAGAGTTGCGGACCATGGCCATCATATCCGCCGGTAACCCCTTGAGGTATGCCTTAACCCTTTCCTTCTCAGTCGGGGCCACATGTCCCACCAAATTGAGTTTCTCCATGAATAGGCGAGTGTACTCTCTCACAGTCGAGTCCCCTTTCTTGAGTGATCAGAATTCCTCCTCGATCCGGTCCATTTCTTGTTCGTTGCAGTACTCCTCCAAAACTTTCTTCTTGAACGTCTCCCATTTCATCTTGGCCAAAACTGAGGCCTCCAAAGTAGATGTGAAGATGTTCCACCATGTGAGGGCCGCACCCCTCAACATCTGAGAACCAAATTTTACCTTTTGGCTTTCCCCACAATCACAAGCCCGGAAGGCCTGCTCCAACTCCTGGATCCAGTTCATACAAGCTACCGGATCATCGGAACCTGCAAACTCGGGTGGCTTACAACAAAGAAACGTCTTGTAGGAACAACCCTTTTCTCTCCTCTCTTCTTCGGTGACCACGCGGTCATTGGTGTCCACAACATGAACAATTCCACCCGAACCATGTAGAGCATTTTCCGCAACTGCTTCATTCCTCCGGTGACTGACATCTCGGTCTTCTAACAACTTTAGAAACCTTTCATCGCGTTTGTCCATGGCAGAGTTCATCATCTGCAGGAAACTTGCCATCATGATAGATTGTGGGTCGGCGTCTTCCAAAACCAGCTCCTCCACTACGATGTTGTTTTGAGGAACATGGTCGACGACGCTCCTTAACATTTGGGGAATCGGAGGAGTTGGGGGATTACCTCCCGCATTTGGTTGTGTTGGGTTCTCTTGCGCCGTAACACTGTTTTCTTGTCCTTCTTCGCGATTCGCCACATGGCTCCTCGTGTTTACCATGGTAACTGCCACACATGATAAATACCATACCGGTTAATTCTTTAAAAGATTAACGGTGTGTAACATACTACTACAATCATCAAGCACCATAATAACAAGTTCAAGCACGCTCATGTATGGATATATTCACCATAACACGGGCCCTATGAAATTTTGAATATATCACACATAAGAATTCTTTTCATCATCACTACAAGTTTTAACAATTGCAATTCCGTTGATCCTATACTCTCCCCACCTATGGTTTCTACCCATAGTCATGGAATTTCGTAAAGGCAAATTCAGTTTAAGTCTAGGTATGCTAAGTTCAACACCTAGTTCACTTAAACCAATGCTCTGATACCAACTTATAACACCCTAAAAATAGGGTAAAACAAAAGCTTTCATAATACGAAAGAGCGTTATAATATAAATGAGCCATCCCAAAAAGGGGAATATGAAATACATTGGTATAGTTACAATTGTTCATAAAAGATAGATTATAACAACCAACTAATCTAATTCCTAAAAGGAGGTAAGATTACAAAAGGGGTTGTCATATCTATTCGTATAACTCTTCTATGGCTTGTGACCAAAAGTATCCCCACGGCTCACACGCTCCGTCTACTCTCTCTTGAAAACGGCACCACTAGAACATGAGATCCGAGTCAACATTCAAACAAGTGTCAAGACAAGGCTTGGTGAGTAATTCCAATTAAAGCACATAATAGTGATAATATAATCGAGTAAGATTCATCATAGAGTTTTCCACAATTGTATTTGAAGTCAATGGGGGAGACCCATAACACCAAGAAGTTCCACCCAAAGAGTCGAGATACCTTAGTGCCATCCGCATAAAAGCGACACCAAAGGCCCGACACACCGGGGATACAACGAAGGCATTGCCCCATGGTGGCGAGGGTCTAGGCACATACCCGGAAGGTGGTGCCCAAGACTATGTCCTCCTAGTGAACACTTAACTTGATTCGTTCAAAGCCTAATTTAGCCATAAATAATATCCATAAGCCCAATCAATGTAAGAGCTTCTAAAGCATGGTGCATAATTCACCACTTAGTAACGTATGTACCATATATACAGATATGCATAAATCGTGTAAGATCATATATACTCCAGGAGCCACATAGCTAAATAGCTTAATCATTAAGACATGCTTAAAAACCAATAAAGTAACTTGTAGCATTTATGCATGAAACCTCCAACTTACCAAAACCATACATAATAGTGTTGACACATAGAGTCCAACAATACTTCTATAACCCAAGAACATTCTCATTAAGCCAACTACTCACACATCCCAAAATTAGGGTTTTCAACAAGATGATGAGATAAACAAGATAACAAGTAAATAACCATGGATCTAGTGTAAGGAATGTTAGAACACTCACTATCTAGGTTTTTAGACCAAAACCTAGAAAATGGATGAAACCCTAGCTTTGGAGGAAATGCAAGGGAGATTTGGAGTTGTAGGTGACAAGTCTCTTAGAGAATCCTTCAATAAATGCTCCCAATAGACTCAAGATGATCAATAAATGTAGCTCAAACCTTATGGAGGATTAAATGAAGAGATAGGATGAATTTGAGGGTGAAAATCGCACCTTGGAAGAGGGAAATCGATTTGGGAGGGTTTTGGTAAAGTGAGTGAGAGAAAGATGGGAAAGAGAGAAAAGGGTAAAAAAATTCGTCAGGTCAATCGCGGACGTCCGCCAAGGACCATGCGGACGTCCGGCCTGCCCTTGACCAGACTTCTCCCCAAAAGGCTTTGTTGCTTCCGTGGATGCTATGCAGATGTCCACATGACACGGACGTCCGACCCTAAGCATCACGGACGTCCGCCAACCCCAAATTCCAAAATCCAACACTTTGCAAGTTTTCGGACGACTCATGCACAATTATCATGTTTAAGAATGCAGGTGACAAATAATATAATATATGATTAAATCTAATATAAACAAGAATCCAAAAGATTTAAAAATGATGTTAGCATTCAAGTTACCTACCGAATGAAATTCGGGGTGTTACACACACACACACACACACACACATATATATATATGGGTTAAATCAAATGATAATATTTTTACGTGTATTTTTCATTTCACTAGGTGAATCAAAAACAAATTTTCACATGTAATCTTTTCACAAGGTGAACAAAAACATATGTGAAACAATATCTTAAATAATTGGTTTTGATGAAAAAAATCATGTAAAAAGATATTTTTATATTGCATATCGTCGTATATATATATATATACATATAGCCATAGGTTCAATTGAGAAATGCTAAGTGTATGATGAAACACCCTAAAAACCACAATAAATTTAAACCTTAATTTATCATAGTAATTTACAACATCTTCCCAAAAGTTTTCATTCAGAAACAGAGGATTAGTGACAAGGTCTAATTATAACTGAATTATCATAAACAACCGACTAATCTAATGCATAACCAATAACATCAGATTTTATAGGTTATCTATAATATCTCCAAAATAATCCTTGCTTTACTAAATTCTCCAACATAGCTCCAAAAGCATAACTCTAGGACTTCTCGACGATCATCCCCGCTTATCCCTTCCCGAGCTAGTACAAGTACTCAAGCGAATCGCTGCAGTTTCTCAAAAACATCATTCTAACTCTTCCAAGGGAAAAATGTCCAGAAGACATAATGAAGAGTTACATTAATCAGATAGACCTCATGTTAGAATTCAGAGACTTAATCAGAAGATTCGATAGAATTCTTAGAGGAAACTATTATGAGTAGTATACTAGTTCTTTTGCAATGTATTGTACTCATCTTGAAAGAATAGTATCAGTTTCACAGAGGATGACTTTCTCCACTTTGTCTTTTGTTTATTTATCTCTGTAAATAGCTTAATTTGTATTTTCAATACTTAGGGGGAGATTGTTAGCCCCAAGTATGCTCAATGTAAAAGTATTGAAAATATCACAAGTCTGAAGACCACCAGAGATCAAACAGAAGACTTAGAAGAGAACCAAGCAGGAGATCATCAGAGCTCGACAGAGCTCTGGCAGAAGACTTCTTCTGTTCCACCAGAAGAACTGTTCATGCCAGAAGACCTTCAGAGCTCTGGCACAAGAGCTCTGGTGAATGAAGACCTCTGTGAAGCTTAAGTCTCGTAGAAATCTCTAAGTGTTAGACACGTATCCGTACTTTCCACGTCAGTCCTAAAAGGACGGAGACACACTTTCCACGTGTCATTCCAGGGTTAGATAGTACATTGTCTTTCACTTTATCAGGCTATAAATAGAAGGGCAGTGGAGCGCACAATTGTAAGCTTTTGGTGAGAATTATTACTAGAATTGTGAGAGCATATCACTGCACATTCTATTCCACTACCATTGTACGAATTGTCACCTGAGAGATTTTAGAATACGCACACAAGAAAGTGTTCTTGGTGTTATTCATATTATCAATATACGAGCAACTTATTTAACTATTGTGTTATCATTTACTGTTCTATGTTGTTATTGTTATTCTCTCATTGCTTCACATTTTATACACGATCACTCATACTTACACAACTTTATATAATGCTTCTGCTACCTTTGATTTTGTTGTTTATATAAGACAAAGTGAATCTGGGAACCTACAGTATAGGTCACCTTTTCTTTTGGCTCACAGAAGTTCTACTTCTGTGTCTTCCCCTAGCAGAGAGCAATAGGTTCTTTTGAACTTAACATCAAAACCTGTATCGCAAAGTTGGCTTACACTGAGAAGATTGTGCTTAAGGCCATCCACATATGTAACTTTGCATACAGTTATATCTTCTTTCTTTATGACTCCATAACCTCTTATATACCCCTTCTTGTTATATCCAAAGGTTATTGATCCTCCTCCAAGTTTGTCTTTATATGAGGAGAGTAAACCTCTGTCGCCAGTCATGTGCCTCGGCACCCGGAGTCTAGGTACCAGATCGGCACATACTGCTTCTGCAACATTATCAGAGAGATTTAGGTACCCATTTCCAAATGGTTCCAGTTTTGTTAGGGGGCTTTAAGGTTGCCTTAGCATCCTTAGGTTTGGTTTTAACTTCTTTCGAAGAACCATTTTGTTTCTTCTTACCCTTGAATTTTGCATTCTTTGCATTGGGTTTAGAGAGGAAACAGTGAGGACCGGAGAAGTGTTTATTCAGTTGATGCATAAGCTCAAAGCAGTGACAGTAATCGACATGTGAAGAAACTTGCTTAAACTTTTCATTAAAAATGTCGAACATGGGCACATAGGATTTATTATTACAATCTTTCCTAGCATTAGACTTTCTATTACAAAAAGACCTATCTAGGCTAGATTGAGTTTTTGGAAAATCTCTCTTTGGAGTAGCCTTCTGTTGTGCCCATCTTCTATGGTGAACCTCTGCCGATTTCACTGTCACAGAAGAAAAAGACTTGTTATTTTCGATCCATTTACCTTTTTGTTTCCAAGTTAATTTTTCTTGAAATGGCCTTAGAGGTTTTGAACTTGTTGGATTATGAGAGGATCTTTTCTTTTCTTCTTTAATTTTCTCAAGTTCAAGAGAAGTTTTAGCTTGTATGCACATATCAAGAAAGTCTGGGCAGATATGAACACTTGTGAATTTCTCCTTTGGAAGAATAGTTCTGTTAAGAATGCCAGAGGGAAGCTTAGATCCCTCTGATTCACAAGGAACTATCTCTGACTCATCAGAGTCAGTCTCAGATTCGTCAGAGGTGGAGTCACAGAGATCTCTGTCGATAGAGGCAGGACTTTCTGAGCATGTGCCATACTCACTTTCTTCCTTGCTTTTGGGAATATCTTCTAAAGCAACATAAGTGTTCATTAAGATTTCCTCGCATATATTTTGTTTGATAGAGGGTGTATCAAGGTTTTCGTAAAAGTTGTTTTTACCAATTTCCATCAACTCGCTTTCAGAAATATGTTGCAAATTTTCTTCTGTAGAAGTAGGCATAAACTCAGGTGCCTTTGCCGATAGCTTCTTTTCAGAGTCTATAGTGCATACGAAGGCAACCTGGGTCTGAGTCTCAGGGTCACCAAACTTGAAGATACCTATCTGATCCTGAGTTTTCAGATATTTCTTTGGTTTGGAGTCTCTTTTGACAAAGGCTGAGGGTGACAAATATGTGTTTTGATACCAAACATTTATCATCTTCAGAGGTTTCCTCTTGTGGGGTTCCCCAGAGATTTTCTGCCTTTTGCTTACGGAGAGTAGATTTGGAAAGCCTGGTTTTCGTGTATCTCTAACACAAAATAGAGAAGACAGGGACTTGTCTCTTTTGGTTCGTGTATAGGGATCCACATCACAGAAGCCAATTCCCCTTCTTCCTATTTGTGTATTTATCTTTTCATACACCTTCTGTGCGTCCTGATATCTTTTGATTAATAGGTCTCTGTCGAGTAGGTCTTGGTGAAGAACTTCTCTTTCTCTTTGAAAAAAGTTTTTAAGAGCAAGTATATTAAGTCTATCGCTCTCATTATCCATAAGCTCTTTTGTTTTGGCTTTTAAGGTAGAGTCGAGATTTGAAATCTTTTCTTTTAATGGTTTTAATTCTTTATACCAGTTTGTTTCAAGATCTTCCTTTTCTAAAGAGATTTTTGCCTTTTCTTTAGTGAGAAGTCTGGCTTCTCTCTCAAAGAAGGCAAGCTTTTTCTGAATATCAGCACAAGTCTTTTCAAGTTCAAGGTAACCTTCTGTTAGTTTAAGCAGATTAGCTTCAGTTTCATTAGCGGGAGAGTTAGAAGTGGATACCTCACTATCAGAGTCTGAAGTGCTGACTTCTGCCATCCCACAGAACAGGGCATTCTTTTTCTCCCCTTCGTCAGAGGATTCATCTGACAACCAGTTGGGCTTGCTCCTGCAGTCAGCTGCATAGTGGCCTGGCTTGCCACAGTTGAAACACCTCGAGTTCTGTGGTGCATTGCCAGCTCTGTCACCCTGTCTCTGCTGGTGATCACCACCTCCCTTATGTTCGTAAGCTCTGTCATTTGACCTTTGTTGGTCACTGGAATCTTCTCTTCCCTGGTTCCTTTGCTCATACTTCTCACCTCTGTCATCTCTTGCATCTCGTTCATACCCAGTCTTCTTCCTGTAACCTCTGTTCCCAAACTCTCTTGTCAGCAAAGCTAAAGATTTAGCTATCGAGGCCATCGTTGCCTCTTCCTCATCCACTAGTTCCTCTTCCTCACTATCCACCACCAGAACCTTCTTGTTTTTCTCCATCTTCTCTTCCAGAGCCTTCTCCTTCTTGGGCTTTTCCTTCACCTCTGTAGCCTTGCCTACCAGTGCCAGAGGTCCACCCGTTTGGGCTTTCGTATGAGCTATCTGAGTTTCTTGAGTGGCCAAGGTTCCATAGAGGTCCGACAGAGTCCATGTGTCCAAATCCTGATTTGTTTGCAGGGACATGGACAACTGGAGCCACTCGTCGTTTAGGCTCTTGAGGAACATGACATTGTTCTCCTCTGAGGTTCTATGGATCCCGAACTTCTTGCACTTGTTGATCAGCGAGTTGAATCTATCGTAAGTGTTCTGCAGAAGTTCTGACGGCAGAGCTTTAAATGCGTAGTACTCATTGATACATTGAGCCCTTCTGCTCTTCTGAGTTTTTGCTCCATCTTCTAACTGTTTTTCCAGTTCCTTCCACAAATCATGGGCAGTTTCACATGTGTCCAAAGATTGAAAGAGGTCGTTGGGAATGGCCATAATTAGAAGTCGCTTGGCTTTCTGTGCAAGTTCGTATTTCTCCCATTCTTGTGGTGACCATTTATCAAGTTCTTTTGGTTTATCGTACTCAGGTACCTCTAAAGTAGTTTATGTGGCAGGTACTCTTGGCACAGTGACCATGGGAACAAAAGGAGGATTGTGGATATAAGTGATGAGTTCTTTATCAACTCCCTCAAAGAAGTGGATGATTCGGATTTTCCACTAAGGGTACTCATCTCTAAGCAGAGTTGGGGGCTTGGTTAACGAACCGACAATAAATAAATTTGTTGCGTTTGCCATTTTTGAGCAGTTTTAAAATAACAGAAAACAGAGTATGAAAAGAAAATCTTCAGATGATGGGACTGACTTGTAGTATGAGTTTAGAATCTTCAAAAGTTTGAACAATGCACTGAATGGAAAGATTTAACCAAATAAACAGTGCCTATTAGTTTGCTAGAGTCGAACAGGTCGAAAGTAGCCGGAAAAACAAGGCTGTTTTATAGCAGATTAAAAACGGGTCAAAATCAGTCCATATATCTACCAAAAAGAGTCGAGATCATTGTAGAGTGAATCCTTTGATATTGAAAATCAAAGTTCGCTCTGATACCAATTGTTGATCCCACAATAAGACTCAATAATGATATATCAACGACAAATACCTAAAACAGAGTATAATAGTGTAGATGCAGAAGCGTTTTATAAGCGGTTTGTGTTGATAGAGATGGTAGATTACACACACAAAAATATAGAAATGAAGCTATAAATGACAATAATGTGGCTCAACAATTCATCTCTATTTGATTCTTAAAGAACACCAAGAACACCGTAAGGTATGTGTTTTACAGATATTAAGCTCTAAATTGGTGTGTGTGTGTGTGTTGTGCCAAAGTTACCAGAAAAGGTCTGGTAGAGTCCTTCCATTTATACTAGATTACAGGGGACACATAGTAGACAAGAAGTACTAAGGTACAAGAGACAACGTCGTGGGACAGATCCTGGTACACGTTGATGTAGTGCGCCGCCAACTGCAAAAGTTGTGACCCTTTAGAGGATGACACGTGGAAAGTGTAAGGGCACGCCTTGTACTATTGATCTTCAAAAATCTTCGTACAGCAGAGGCACGTGAGAGGCACGCTTGTCTTTGTCTTGGTCTTCAAGTATCTTTAAGCTTCTGAGTCTTCATACCACAGAGGCTCTGCCAAGGGTGACAGAGGCTCTGTGGCCTTGTCCTCTGATGATCTTCTGGTGAATGATCCAAGTGAAGGTTACTCGTAGTTCTGTGCTCTTGGTGTTCGGCAGAGGCTCTGTCATTGATCTTCCCTTAGCCTATTTTTCAATACTTCTTAGAACAGGAGTTGGAGCTAACAAGGAGTATTCTAAGAGTGTTGTTATTCAAGAGAAAGTTCAAAAAGAAAATGAGTTGTTGACCACTAAGCTTAAGGATCTTGAATCCAAACTTTAGAAACTTGGTCAATCGGAACAAACCATCCACTTGAACAAACCAAAGGAATTTAAGTATTACAACTCACAATGGGGACTCGGATATGATAATCCGTGTTACCTAAAGAAAATCTTATCTAAGGTTCCCACCCTCTATGAATTCAATTTCATGGGCCTGAATAAGCAATATCCTGAGTATAATATCAAGTGGACTAAGCCGTCTTAGGAGGATGAGGAGAAAGAGGATCTTAAACGAAAACAGGTATTCCTCTACCAAAAATAGAGGCAAAGCCTAAAACTGGTAACTCTAATTCCGAAGATAACACTAAATCGGAAGATGAGACACCTAGGAAGAATATAAATGTTCAAGTTCCTTTCGTGTACGAAACGCTAAATGCGTCTTATTTAAAAAGCAAAACCCATTACCTCTCCAATGATTACTTTGACATCTGTTCGCTTGCTAAAACTGTGGAAACTCCGGTTCCCGTTACGGCAACACCAGATGTGGAATCTAACGATAACTCAGAGTTCAAACGTTGTTCCACCTCTGATTTTGGAAAACATCATTTTTAAACTCGAAGAATCGATTGTGAGGGATAAGGTTATTTTTGAAACTGAAAGAACTGTACTTTTATCCACTATCGATAAGCTCAAAACGAACAAAACCGAGTCATTATCCGAATCAGAAAGAGCAGGTTATAGAACCGAGATTGCAAAGTTGACTTCTCAACTGTCCGCCTTGGCGGCAGAAGCTTTAACGAGTAAAATGGCTAAGGAAAGTCCCGTGGATACTCCAATGAAGCCTGACACTCCTGAAACCATCTCGGTTGTCTCATCTCCAATTTGTTCGGATAGTTCCTCGTGTAAAGCTTTTCTAGGAGTGTCTAATGACACAAATGATAAGAATTTGAGCTTCAAAGATAAAGGTAAGGCGATTCAACCCGATTCTGTTCAAAAGAATCTTTTTCCAGTCTTTGATAATCCCTTTGTGGATAACTCCTCGTCCGACTCTGATGGTGAAACCCCACTTGACTCTGCACGACGGTTTTCTGAGTTTATGAATTCCTCTGCTTGTCATGATAATGATGTTTCAAAGATTGATTTTGCTTTGCGAGTCACACTAAATTTTTAGAAAAAATGCCTACACCGGTTCATTTTGATAAAGGAGAGTGTTCCAACTCTAAAACCGTTTCTGAGACCATTTCGAAATCTAAATCTAAACATCGGTCCAAGAAACGAACTAAAACGGTAAAAGCTCTGAAAGACAACCATATTACTCAAGCTCCTCTGACTATAACTCTAATGTAATTTAAGATAGAACGGGTCGGGGGAAAGCAGTTCGAAAACAGTGGGTAGAGAAGAAGGCTAAGTTACGACCATTGAAGACCAAATCATTTAATTCTTTTTCGCATGATAGGAAGAACAATACTTTTAAGGGTTTTGATTTGAATAAGTCCGTTGGACAAGACTTTCAATATCCTTTTAAACTTAATTCAGTTCAACAGTTAATTCAAATTTCTCGTGATTGTGTGTGTTGTTCAACGTGTGGAATGAATGATTTTGTCGAACATAAACATGCCTCTGATTGGTTTGGTACATATCATGTGTTTAATTCTAATGTTGTAAGTAAATCTTCTCGTAAAAGACCCAGTTCTAAACGGGCCTCAAGCAAAGGTGTTGCACCTAACACTCAAGGACCCATTTACAGATGGGTACCTAAACAACCCTAATTTCTGTTTTGCAGCCTGGTCAGGTGTGGTTTCTAAATTCCGGTTGCTCCAAACACATGACTGGTAAACGGGAGCTGCTCACCAACTTAAAGGAGAAGTACTGTGGTGACGTCATATTTGGGAATGATAATGTAGCCCCGATCATGGGTTATGGCGACCTCGTTCAGGACAACCTCACCATCAAGCGTGTGTCCTACGTCGAAGGAGTGGGTCACAACCTCTTCAACATCGACCAGTTCTGCGACAAGAATCTTGAAGTCAACTTCAAGGCGAAGCGGTGCAGTATTCGTAATGAAACGGCACAAAGATCCTTGCCGGAACTCGAAGGACGAATCTCTACACCATCAACCTTGCCTCCGTGAAGACCGATAAAGCCGTTTGTCTCCTTTCCAAATCTACTACTCAACAGAATTGGATGTGGCATCGACGGCTTTCACATCTGAACTTCAAGCACATCAACAAGCTGGTGCTCGGTGGACTCGTCAAAGGTATGCCTGAACTACTATTTGCGAAGGAACATCTCTGCTCCGCATGCGAGATGGGAAAAATGAAGAAGGTGTCTCATAAACCGAAGGCAGTTCCTAGCACGTCCAGACCTTTGGAGCTGATTCATATGGATCTCTACAGCCCTATGCGCGTGCAAAACATAAGTCATAAGAAGTACGTATTGGTGATGGTGGACGACTACTCGCGATACACCTGGGTCAAATTCCTCCGTTCAAAGGACGAGACTCCTGGGGTCATAGTCAACCATCTGAAGGGTGTCCAAAACAACTTGCAGCTAACCGTCATCACGATTCGCACGGATAACGGAACCGAGTTCAAGAACCGCGTCATAAGTGACTATCTCACATCGGCTGGGATTTCACACAACTTCTCTGCTGCTAGGACTCCTCAACAGAACGGTGTGGTGGAACGTCGCAACCGCACCTTGGTGGAAGCGGCCCGAACCATGCTGACCCAATACAATCTTCCAATGTTCTTATGGGCCGAAGCCATCGTAACGGCGTGCTATACTCAGAATAGATCCATCGTCCACAAGCGCTTCAACAAGATGTCGTACGAGCTCATCAACAAACGCACCCCCAACATCAGCTACTTTCATGCGTTCGGGTGCAAGTGTTTCATGCTGAACGACAATAATGATCTCGGCAAGCTCAAGCCAAAGGCAGACGCAGGAATTTTCATCGGATATTCTACCTCTTCGAAAGCATACCGAGTCTACAATAAGAGGACTAAGAGTGTTTTAGAGAGTATCAATGTGACCTTCGACAAATTGGTCGATTTGGCTTCTGAACAAGCTAGTTCAGAACCCGTGCTTACTAGAGTGCTGGCTTCCGATCACTCTAGATCGAAACCCAAGCACACTACAGTAGATCCTTCGTCGTCCAATACGTCGAAGTCACATCATTCTGAGTTAGATCTACTATTCGAACATTTTTACAATGATTTCCATATTCCCCTGTATCGACTAATGCTTCTATGAATGCAGATAGAGCTGTAGTGGTGTCGTCACACGTCTCTGGTCCTCCACTAACCCCCAACACTACATAATCGAAGGACTCGCCCTTTTCACCCGTGATAGAGACGACGCCATCATCAAGCACAACAACGGTGACCGCGACTCCATCCCCAGTGGTTCAAACCACTCCGTCTTCCCCCGGTTCAAGCAACATCACTGACGCAACCACCGAATCTTCGTCAACTGATGTTCTTCCACAACCAGCGGCCGCCGTCCGATTACATCTGAATCCATCTTTAGAAGCGATTCAAGACTTACCATTAGGCTCACACATCGATGCCGATAATTCTCAACCTCTCACGGACCCGCTACCTCACATACGGAAGTGGAGTCGAGCGCACCCACCTGAGCAAATCATCGGAGATCCGTCTGCTCCCGTTCAAACTAGAGCAACGGCGGAAACCGAAGACGATGCTGCCCCTGCACTTCTGAGCAACACTAAAAAATGGGCGACAATGGGAAATGAGTTCCTCTTCTCTATCTTCCTCAGCAATGTGGAACCAGCAACGGTTAAAGACGCCTTGCACGACCCGGACTGGGTGATGGCCATGCAGGAAGAGTTGAACGAATTTGAAATCCTCAAAGTATGGCGCATGGTCCCTCGACCGAAGAACAAGACCGTTATCGAAACGAAATAGATCTTCAAGAACAAGAAGGACGAGAACGGGATCGTTGTTCGGAACAAGGCCCACTTGGTAGCGAAAGGGTATCGACAACAAGAGGGGATCGACTACGAAGAGACGTTCACACAAGTTGCCCGAATCGAAGCTATTCGGATGTTCCTCGCGTACGCCGCTCACAAAAATTTCACCATCTTTCAAATGGACGTTAAAACGACGTTTCTAAACAGCAAACTCAAGGAGGAAGTATACGTCTCTCAGCTGGACGGGTTCGTCAGTCAAGATCACCCCAACCATGTGTATCTCCTTGACAAAGCATTGTACGGACTCAAGTAAGCACCGAGAGCCTGGTATGACGAATTATCTACTTTTCTCACAAATGTCGGCTTCTCGAAAGGTAAGATCGACACAACCCTTTTCATCAAAAGGGAAGATGAGGACATCATTTTAATTCAAGTCTATGTCGATGACATTGTAGGTTCCCAGATTCACTTTGTCTCATATAAACAGCATAATCAAAGGTAGCGGAAGCATTATATAAAGCTATTTAAATATGAGTGATTGTGTATACGAATATGAAGCATGGAGAGATAACAATAACAATATTGAACAGTAAATGATAACAGGATAGTTAAATAAGCTGCTCGTATATTGATATGTTTGAATAACACCAAGAACACTTTCTTATGTGTGTATTCTGAAAATCTCTCAGGTGACAATTCGTACAGTGGTAGTGGAATAGAATGTGCAGTATTTGCTCTCACAATTTTAGCATTAATTCTCACCAAAAGCTTACAAATGTGCTTTCCACTACCCTTCTATTTATAGCCTAATAAAGTGAAAGACAGTGTACTATCTAACCCTGGAATAACACGTGGAAAGTGTGTCTCCGTCCTTTTAGGGCTGACGTGGAAAGTACGGACACGTGTCTGACACTTAAAGATTTCTACGAGACTTAAGCTTCACATAGGTCTTTATTCACCAGAGCTCTTGTGCCAGAGCTCTGATGGTCTTCTGGTGTGAACAGTTCTTCTGGTGGAACAGAAGAAGTCTTCTGCCAGACCTCTGTCGAGATCTGATGATCTTCTGATGTTTTTCTTCTAAGTCTTCTGCTGGATCTCTGGTGGTCTTCTGACTTGTGATATTTTCAATACTTTTACATCGTGTATTCTTAGGGCTAACAATATCCCCCTAAGTTTTGAAAATACAAATTAAGCTATTTACAGAGATAAGTAAACAAAAAACAAAGAGGAGAAAGTCATCCTCTGTGAAACTGATAGTATTCTTTCAAGAAGATTACAATACAATACAAAAGAACTAGTATACTAAGCATAATAGTTTCCTCTTAGAATTCTATCAAATCTTCTGATCAAATCCCTAAATTCTAACATGAGGTGTATTTGATTGATGTAACTCTTCATCGCATCTTCTGGACATTTTCCCTTGGAAGATGTAGGATAATGTTTCTGAGATACTGCATCGATTCACTTGAATACTTGTGGGATTCTTCTGCTCTTATGGCTTCTTGTTGACCTTCTGTCGGCATATGAATATTGCTGGATTTCCAACAACAGTTCCTGTTCTGTGATGCCCGAATCCCTCAAGGTTTTCATTTGGAGGACCAATCGCCAGTTTCTCAAGCTCAAACTCTATGCCTAGCTGAAAGTCGACTTGCGTTCTGAGGTGGATGTGCTCTTGCATAGCATACTGAACTTCGACTAATGCAGTTCTTGCGCCTTTGTTTATGTCGCTGTTAATGACACAATAGGCATGTAGAGTTAGCAGGTCATAGGGATTCAGAATCACAAGATCATTGTCGTTGAAAGATTCTATCTTCTTGTCTTCTGTCTCCACTGTGTAAAGATGATGTATAATTCTGTCATGAGCAAACTTCCTATGCTCTATCTTCAGAATTCTGTTGAACACAAAAGATGAATTGACGGCTTTGTTGAGTTTAGATTTGGTTGTTATAAACCTTCGCCTTTCATCTGTTAATTTGTGGGCTCTGATGGGGTTCAGGTATGGGTTTATGGGTACAACGTTTATTGGGATAATATCTCTGTCAGCATAGAGATATGAGAATACTTCTTCTAGTGAAGGATTTTATGTGTGTCGGGTTTCAGGGTTCTGCTCAGGTGGGTTTTGAGGTTGGTTTTCAGGTTGGATTTCAGCCCTCATGGTTTCTGTTCGGTTTGCTGGCTCTTTTGTAGTTTGGGTTTCTTGGACTTGGGTTTGGTTTGGATTTTGATTGATCATCAGCAGAGAATGGTTTAGTTCTCTCTGGTGGTTTGGGGAGGAGTATCCAGAATAATGATCTCTGGTGGTTGGGATGTCGATGCTTCTTCTGGGGCTTTGATCGATTTGTCTTTGAAGATATAATCAAACTCTATCATCTCTATCTCCGCTGGTGTCATCTCTGTCTCCCCTGGTGTAGTCTCCGTCTCCCCTGGTGTCTCCTCCTTTTGTTGGTCAGAGGGATCTTCTGAAGCTTCTACGTCATCATCATCATCAGAGAATACCGCTGAGGCTTTGGAAGAGTCCGGGCCAACAAACTTGCCATTTTTCTTGGATGGTCCTTCCTCTGGGCCTTCCTCTGTAGGTCGTTTCTTTGAAGCAACTTGTATGATTGCATCTATGAACATTACAACTGCCTTCTTCAGAACCTCTTCTACCTCTGTCGCAGCAGCTCTGATTTCATCTACCTGACTCTCAAAGTTTAATTTATGAGAGTCAAGAGAAGTCTGGACGTGTTTCTCTGTTGCTTGTACTTTCTGAAGGAACTTGTAAGAAACAGTCATCACCCTGCTCAACACCATTTTTCTGAAAGTTCCCATATAAGCTCTGTCGATGGGTTGTCTGTCAGGGAAGTGCACATCGGCTTCTGGTGCAGTGGCTTCTTTGATGGCAGTTTTGACAGAGTTATTAGTCATCTCTATCAGAGTTCTGATGTTGTTTTCTGACAGAATGATAGAGGGCACTGGCAGAGTTCTGTTGATTGATTCTTTGTGATTCTCTGCCAATTTTGTTTTCAGATCAGATATTTCTTTGTTCAGCTTCTCATCCTCTGCTGCTCTGGTCCTTTCCCAATCTGTGAGCTTCTGGGAAGTTTCTGCCAACTTTTTGGTGACCTCTTTTAGCTCCTCTTTCAGAGAAGCATTCTCCTTTTAGATCAGCTCCTCTTTTGCTGCATTGATAAGTTTATACTCATTCAAGGAGTTACTAATACTGTCACAGAAGCTTTTGAGCTCTGCTCTTGTGACATTATCAGTGGTTGTGGTAACATTGTCTCCAACACATGTATTCAATTCTGCCTCGAGCTCAGAGGCGCCTCCTTCAAGAGTTGTGTTGATGTTGACTCTTGGAGGACTTCCACCCTGTCCTTGATGTTCCTTTTCAGGGGATACATCTCTGGGTGTTCTGATCAGAGGTTCCTCTTCCTGCTCAGGTTCAGGAGATGGAAATCTGATGTGATAGGAAGATCTGCGATCAAGATAGGTCTCCCCGCGTGAAACTAAGTCTAACCAATGTCCCTGAGTTGGACATAGACTACGCGAGATTCTGAAGATCTCAGGACTAGGTTGTGTTCCATCTAAGCAAGCCACAGAGGCTTCAGCGTGTGTATCTGTCCTATTGATGTCCTGGGGCGATGGAACATCATTACCAAACAAAGATTCCCTAGTTTTGTGCATACCAGAGGCATGAAGAGTTGCCTCTGGTGGATTAGGATGGTTAGGGTTCGAGGTGTGCACCTCTATTTCAATGTCCATTTGGCCTTGATCGCCATGAAAAGATTGTGTGATAGCACTGGGAGATGGGCTAGGAAAACGCACATGTGTGTTCTTAGGAACATATTTTTCTATGCTCACATTTCCCTCAGCTCCTAGGGTTTCAGAAGACTCAGAGCTCTCACTCTCACTCTCAGAATCCTCACTACTGGCAGAGGAGGACGAACTCTCTGCTACCTCCTCTGCAGTTTCCCTAACTTCCTCTTCGACAGCCTCCAAAGGCGATCACTATTTGATCTACGGGTATGATTCTGCTTGATTCAGCAGAGTTTGCTTGTTCCGCCATTGTTGCAGGTTTTAGGGTTTGAAGAACACAAGGAAGATATTTGAACAAAGGAGGGAATATTTTGCAGGTTTGAATATTCAGAAAGCGTAAGAAATGAAATGGGTAAATTGAATGGGTATTTATACTCAAAATATCTGGCTGGATAACCATCGTAGGTACTGTAGGCACTTGAGTGTCAGAAAGTGGAACGACCTCTACAGTAGAACGTGGAAAAAGCTAACGGTTGGTCATTCAATCAGAAAATGCCACGTGGGTTTTGGGCCTGACAACTTTTAGCTATAGAACCGTCACGGTTAGAGATTTGTGGATGACATGTGGTTGACGCTCAGAAATAACCCGCACTTCTGATGATAAGGCAGAAAAATGGCAGAGCTCTGGTGGAAGTCTCAACACATTTTTGCCTCTGTTGAGTGACCTTGTCCATTCTTTCAAGTGACCCAAAAATGTTTCACGTTTACCCAAAAATATTTCACGTTTATCCTAAAATCATTTGCAAATCCTATATCTGATGTGAGAGTAGTCAGAGAACAAGTGCAGAACTGTCTCAGAGATTTCACAGAGTTCTGGTGATCATCATCAGAAGCTCTGATGAGATTTCAGAGTTCTGGAAGGTTCTTAGACATTATCAAAAAGGGTTTTCATCAGAATAGGTTTTCCCTTCCTTTAAAAGATTTTCCTTTATGTTCAACAAGCAAAGTCATGAAGATTTAACAAAGTTTTGACTTGCTCCCTTAAAACATGCTTATTTTCCTTTTAAGCTCCCCCTAAAACGATGAGCTTAATTGATAGATTTATCTTTTCAGCTTCCTCTTGATTGTTGCAACTTTTGAAAGATTTAAAAACTATTTACAAAAAGAATTTCAAAGAATAAACAGAGTTGAGACGCAAAGATGAAAAATATTAAAAAAGTATGTTGGCAGAGCTCTGAGGTTAACAACAGAGGCTCTGGTGATGTAACCTACCTAACTACTCTGTCACAGCTCTGGGATGAACATCAGAGGCTCTGGTGAATTTTAAACAGAGTTAGGAGGACATGTTCAGCATACCCATCTTGCTGATTAAGAAATTGAACCTCCTTTCATCAAGGGCTTTTGTAAACAAATCAACAAGTTGGAAGTCAGTTGAAACAAAGTACATTTCAATTGTCCCTTATTCAACATGACCCTTGATAAAGTGGTACCTTATATCGATATTCTTTGTCTTTGAGTGCTGAACTGGATTTGCTATAATTGCTATTGCACTCTTGGAGTCACACAGAATTGGGACTTTATTGTACTCCAGGCCATAGTCTTTGAGCTGTGTTTTCATCCAAATTACTTGAGAACAACAACTAGCAACATCAACATATTCTGCTTCTGCTGTAGAGGTTGATACACAGTTTTGTTTCTTGGATGTCCAGCCGACTAGTTTATCTCCAAGCAATTGACAGCTACCAGAAGTACTCTTTATGTCATTCCTGTATCCTCCATAATCTGAATCTGTGTATGCTACAAGCTCGAAACCAGAATTAAGAGGATACCAGAGACCCAAAAATTGAGTCCCTTTGAGATATTTAAAGATGCGTTTGACAACATACAAATGGGATTCCTTAGGATTTGCTTGGAATCTAGCACAAAGACAGGTTGCAAACATTATATCAGGTCTTCTTGCAGTTAAGTACAAAAGTGACCCTATCATGCCTCTGTAGTTCTTGACATCCACAGATTGTCCTTGAGGATCATGGTCAAGTTTAACTCCAGTGGCAATAGGAGTTTTCATAGGATTTGAGTTATTGAGCTTATATTTTTTCAAAATATCAGAGACATATTTTGATTGACTGATAAAGGTGCCTCTGATGGATTGTTTAACCTGTAAACCAAGGAAGAAAGAAAGCTCTCCCATCATGCTCATCTTAAACTCACTTTTCATTAAATCCTCAAACCTGTCACAATACTCTTGCCTAGTAGACCCAAAGATAATGTCATCAACATATATTTGTACCAGAAGAATGTCATTTTTATATTTCCTAAAGAATAAGGTTGTATCCACGGTACCTTTTTCAAAATGGTTGACCAACAGAAAGTTTGACAGAGTTTCATACCAGGCTCTGGGGCTTGTTTAAGGCCATATAGAGCTTTGTCTAGCTTGTATACGTGGTCTGGAAACTCTGAGCTTTCAAAGCCTGGTGGTTGCTGGACATAAACTTCCTCTTGCAGTTTTCCATTCAGAAAGACAAATTTTACATCCATTTGATAGACCTTGAAACCTTTATGGGCAGCATAGGATAAGAAGATTATGATTGCCTCTAGCCTAGCCACTGGTGTAAAGGTTTCATCATATTCAATGCCCTCTTCTTGGCAGTATCCCTTTGCAACCAACCTTGCTTTATTTCTGATGATAACACCATCTTCATCTTTCTTATTTCTAAACACCCACTTGGTTCCAAAAGCTGTTTTATCTTCTGGAAGTGGAACCAAGGACCAAACTTTGTTTCTTTCAAATTCAAGAAGCTCCTCTTGCATGGCTTCAATCCAGTGTGGGTCTTCCAGGGCTTCAGAAATCTTCTTTGGCTCAATCATGCTTAATAAATTCACAAAGAAAGCTTCGTTGATTGTTGCAGATCTTGTCTTTACACCATCTTCAGCAACACCTATAATCTGATGATGGGGGTGATCCTTTGTCCATATGGTCATTGGAGCATGGACAATAGGTGGAGTCTGTGCTTCTGATGGGAAAAGACATATGTCAGCATCAGAGCTCTGAGGATTGGCACCAGGGCTCTGAGGCACACTGCTCTGGAGAGTGGCTTCTTTGCTCTGTGATGTACCAACAGGGCTTTGAGAAGGTGAGCTTTCATACAAGGAATTTCTTCCAATATGGGTCAAAGGGGGCGATGATGGCTCTTGTTCAGGTTCTCTTGCACTTGACTGTTGTCCCTCATTTCTCGGAATTTGACCCGTAGACAGAGAAGTAGATGGTGAAGAATTGGAGGGACCTGTTAGAGATGTACCTGTTAAGTTCTGTTCAGCAGAGTTATGAGCATGATTGCCTCTGGTGATGTCTTCAGAGGAATCCTCATCATCAAAGAAGTCGTTGAATATCAAATTGGTATCCTCTTATCTTGTCTTTGAAGAGCTAGGCTTCTCTTCAGTCTGTATCCCCTCTGGTGGTTTGCATTCAGAGGAACTTGATGATTTTTCATCAAAGGATACATTTATACTTTCTTCAATGACTCTGGTTCTTGTGTTGTAGATTCTATAGGCTTTAGAGGTTAAAGAGTAACCAATGAAGATTCCCTCGTCAGCCTTCTTGTCAAATTTACCCAGCTGATCTCTGTCATTCAAGATGAAGCATTTGCAGCCAAAAACATGAAAGTATTTTACATTTGGCCTTCTGTTGTTGATGAGTTCATAAGGAGTCTTTTTGAATCTTTTAACAATAACAGTTCTGTTCTGGGTAAAACAGGCTATTGAGACTGCTTCTGCCCAGAAGTTGATAGGAAGAGCAGATCCTGCCAACATGGTTCTGGCGGCTTCTACCAGAGTTCTGTTCTTTCTCTCCACAACACCATTCCGTTGGGGAGTTCTGGCAGCCGAGAAGTTCTGGGAGATTCCTTCCTCTGTTAGGTAGGCGTCAATTCTGGCATTCTTGAATTCTGTCCCATTATCACTTCTTAGCTTTTGGATTTTAAGACCTAACAGAACCTGTATCCTCTTCAACAAATTTATCAGAATTTCTGGGACATCAGATTTTACTCTGATGAACTTAACCCAAGTATATCTAGAATATTCATCTATAAGGACAAGAATATACTTTCTGCCAGTCAGACTTTGCACTGATATTGTACCACAGAGATCCACATGAAGCATATGCAAAGGTCTAGGGCAGTTGTGATCACTCTTTGTTCTGTGTGAAGCCCTTTTCAGCTTACCCAATTCACAGGCAGAACAAAGATGGTCTTTGTCAAATTTAAGTGAAGGCAAACCTTTCACTAAGTTCAGTTTCACGAGTTTGTCAAGGTTTGAAAAATTTAAGTGAGCAAATCTTTTATGCCAGATCCAGGCATCTTTCTTATTCAAAGAGACTAAACAGAGTTTTTTTGTTTCAGAACTTTGATTGGGATTAAAATTCATTTTGTAAAGATTGCCTTTTCTGTCGGCTCTAAGAAGCTCTTGACCAGACTCAGAAACTAACAAAGAACATTATTTCTTCTTAAAATTGACATCAAAACCATGATCACAAAGTTGACTTATGCTAAGCAGATTATGATTTAAGCCTTTAACATAAGAAACTTTTGATACTGAAACCCCACCATTTGTTAAAACACCATAACCTCTAATCTGCCCCTGTCCATCGCCTCCAAAGGTTACTGCACCTCCCATTATATCTCTGAATGAGGTCAGCAGCTCCTTGTTGCCTGTCATGTGCCCGAAACATCCTGAATCTAAGTACCAGATCTGCACATGAGGCTTTTGCAATACAGATTAGTTCTTTTTAGGTACCCCTTGCATAATGGGTCCTCTCTGGTTAGGCTTGGGGGTGTTAACTGATTTACCTGCTGGCTTTCCATTCTTTGATGGTGTGCCAGAGGATTTTCTCTTGAACATATTCCTTGGACCAAAAAGTGTTTCTCCTTTGATTTACTGCAGAGTTAGGGATAGGTTGGTCATTGACTTTCCATTTACCCTTTTGTTCTGGAGTAAATCTGATAGGTTTGTATGCATAGGGAATAGAGGTATGGTTCACAGGAATACTTTTAGCTTTTTCTCTTCTCTTCTCTTCTAACTCTTCAGAAGAAAGAATTCTGATACCCTTATTTTTGAAATCAGGGCCTGGTGGAATTCTGGATTGGTTCTTAAAAGAAAGTATTACAGTTTCAAAAATCCAGATCCAACAAGTGCATGTTTGGGTTTGTGCAAGACATTCTCTTGTGCACAGAAAATCTGCTCATCCACCTCAGAGTCAGAGTTTGAATCAGAGTCTAGAAAGTCTCTGGTGACTCTGTCAGAGGTGTGAGACTCTGTGGGTAATGTATAATTATTTGCTCTGGTGGACTTAAACTTTCTTAGCTTGGGTTTCAACGCATCAGATGCAACATTTTCTTCAAGAACTCTCTTTAAATCCTCTTCAAATGATGTTCTGATTGACTCATAGGTAAGGTAGAAGACTGGGGCTTCAGGGTTGAGCTCACTTTGTGTTTTGGCACCAGAGGACTCATCTACAGAAGTAACAGACTTCTGACCCTTAAAAGAGTTAAAGTGGAAAATCTCTTTAGGATCAAGACTCTTGACAGAATCAGGAAATTTGATTTCAGTTTTTCCTTGATCATGAATAAACTTGAAAGATGGTTTTGTAACCTTTTCATGACCAGAGGAGTCATAGCTGACATTCCTGAAATTCAGTCTTCTGGTTTTTGATACATTTGAGGTTTTAGCTCTTTTGAAAACAGCAGTACCAGTAATCACATTTTTTTTGGATCTTCCCAACACAGAAGGCACATGACAAAGATGTCTTTTTCCTTCCTCTGAAGGGAGCAAGGTCTTTGAAACCTAGACCTTGAGTATCCTTTTTAGAGTTGATTTTAATATGCACATCTTGTGCATCCTGGTACTTTTTGAGTAAGAGTTCTTTCCTTTGTAAAGATTGGTGCAAAACTGTTGATCCAAACCCTCAGTGATTTGATAATGACCCTCTCTTATATACTTAGTGAAAATTGTATGTAAACAATATGTATCAGAGTTTCACTATCGCTGATAAGTACTAAGATCTTACAGTACCGCTGATAGGAACTCTCACTCTTTAGTTTAAACATTCAGCGAAACTGTTCACCATAATACTTTGAGTCTGTTCAGTACTTATGGTGATCGCTGATAAGTTAGTTGTTTACTTATGATCCCTGAAGACAAGTTTCACGTTAACATAGGTTCTACGCTGAAGTCGAAGATCAAGCTCAAGAACCAGCGACAAGTCTCCTAATGAACTGATGCGGATCAGCGAAGACTCAGATTTGTCCACTCAACGTGAAGTATCAAGTACAAGACTTTAGCTATCGCTGAACTCTATCATTCGCTGATAAAGAATGATAGATCGCTGAATCAACGAAAAGCTGATCATGAAGTCCTCCGTACAAAGTACTTTTGTCTTAACCACCATTGCACGACTCCGTACGATATGTCAGAAAAAGAACCTCCTTATTGTCTGAAATCGTACAACCACTCTGATATTACACTGTTCAAATATGCGGCTACTAAGGTTGTCAACAAAGGTCAATGACATGCAACCAATCAGCTGCTGCCACGTGTAAAGTGTAAACTGCAATGCATTAAATGCATGCAGTATATAAGAAGAAGAACTCACTTCATTTTGAAGTAACTTGCTAACTCTGGACAAGTTTATCCTTCTTATCTTGAGATAGGTTATTATTAGTAATTTCCTTCTCTTTCTTAGTGCAAGAACCTTAGTGTTCCAACTTGTTTAGATTTAGGTTTATCCTTAATCTTGTTTCCGCAACAAGCTGTAAATTGTTAATGATTTATCAATAAACAATTTAGAAAAGTAAAATCTGTGTGTTTGTATTCAACCCCCCCCCCCCCTTCTACAAACTTGTATAGACCTTCGGGACCAACAAGTGGTATCAGAGCAGATTTGTTTAATCTCATAAACAAGATCTAATCTATACTAAGATTTCTCTTCCTTGCTATTTGTGAAAATGGCTACCAACACAAACACAAATTATATCGACAATGGTTCTCTTGCAAAACCCCCTAGATTCTCCAGAGATAATTTTAATCTATGGAAAAATAGGATGACTCTCTTCCTAGAAGGTGTAGACCCTACTATGCCTTATTATCTTGAAAACGGTCCATTCATTCCTGTAAGAATTGATGCCGCAGTACCAGCCGCTGAGAATAGACCTGCTATTCCAGAAAGGCTGGTACCCAAAGAAGTTCATACATGGACTGACGAAGATAAGAAGAAAGTGGCTATCGACACAAAAGCCAGATCCATACTATCCATGGCTCTTCCTGACGAAGTCTACCATTCCGTCATGAACCTGAAATCCTCAAAAGCCATGTGGGACACAATATGTGTTCAGTATGAAGGTACTCCTGAAGTCCAGGACTCTCGAAAGATCAACCTGGTAAGACAGTATGAAAGTTTTATTTGTGGTAAAAATGAGACTCTCTCTGAAGTTCACCAACGTTTTAATTGCTTAATAATAGATCTGAAAACTGTTGGTAAGGAATATTCTAACTTTGAAGTGCTGACAAAGTTTCTAGAATGTTTACCTTAAAGCTGGGACAGTTATTCTATGTGTCTCAAGCTGTCAAAAGATCTAAGATCAATGACCCTTGCTACCTTATATGGCACGATGCTGAATCATGAGCAATCAAGCCATCTTAAGAAGAATCTTGTAAAAGATTCCAAAAGCACCCCTGTTGCTTTAATCTCAGAGGAACCCTCTACTCAGTGACACTTGGTCACTATCACTGAGTTAGAGAGTAACTCTGAAAGGTCATCAGATTCCGACTCTTCAGATAATGATGAATCTTTGGCTCTCCTAACTAAAAAGTTCAGGAGATTCGCCAAAAAGAAAATGTTCAGAAAAAACAAACCTCTTTCTATAACTGATAAGCCAAGATCATCAACTCTTGTTGATAAGGCTACTGCTACTTGTTTTAACTGCGAAAAGACTGGACATGTCGCTAACGAGTGCAGGTCTAAGAAAGTATCGAGAAACTCAGCGTTTCCAAAGAAATCCTTTATTCCCAGGAATAAAGATGACAAATATGCTAAGCTGAAAGAAAAATATGCGAAGCTGAAAAGCTTCAAGAAGAAAGGCAAAGGCCTGATGGTTTACGATTGGGCTGCTTCTGAAGGAGAAGAATCATCATCTGACTCTGAAGATGATGAAGCCAATCTATGTCTTATGGCAAAGATTGAAGATGAGGAAGAAAGTTCAGACATTCCCTCTACTTCAACATCTGCAATTCAGGTATCACCTTCCTTCTTTACAAATATTGCAAATATTGATGAAGCTGATAGTCTCCGTAAAATCGATCTCCTGACTAGAAGTTTATATGAAGCCATGAATGGCAAAACTATAGTTGAAAACCAAAACCTTGATCTCGCTGAACAGCTTAAAAACTGTCACCTTCAAATAGAAAAGCTTTCTAAAATTGAAGAAGATTTTAAAGATCAAGTGCATTTAAATCAGCTAGTCAAAATCGAACGAGCAGAAGCTATAGTTGCATTGAAAGCTGAAAAAGCTATTGTTGAAGGATGGTGTAAGTCTTCAATAAAGATCACTGAGATAATTAAGTCTCAGATACCCCTAAGTGATAAACGTGGTCTTGGTTACAAATATGAAACTCAAGAACCAACCACTGATCGTTCCATGCTCTTATTTGGAACTTTCGTATCCTCAGTCGCTGACACTTCATCCTCTCAGTGTTCCTCGTCCAGACCAACTATCCCTGAGGAAATTTCTACCTCTTCAAAAGGTAAAGAGAAAATGGTTTATCCAAAACCTACCTCTGTCTTTAAAGATAAAGGTAAATGAATTGCTTTTAACCAAAATCCTCAGAAGGGTACTTTAGTACCAAAGCTGAATGCTTCTAAAGCTTTAGTGATATATTCCTCTGGATCAAGGAATCAGATCTCTGGATCTACTCAGCGTGGGTCTATTCAGCGATCTACTCCTAGACTCAGAGTGGATGTCCTTGGTAAGAAATCTGAAGAACTAAGCGTTCCTCCCATTTCAAAAGCCAAAAGCTTATTTGGTGCTGGTCCTTCTAATTCTAAATCAAAAGCTCAGCATTCAAATAGTCCTAGAACTACTTTTAGTTATAGGAAATGTTATCACTGTGGACTCACTGATCATATTGCTAGTAAGTGCCCCACAGCCACCAAAGCTGAAAAGATAGCTAAGGTGAAGATTGCCCCAAGGCAAAGAAGACCACTGAGGTTAAGAAATTAACCAAAGTGAAGACCGACAAAGCTGAATCTTCAAATGCTGCGAAGATTGCTGAACCTTCCATTCCAACTACTTCCACTGACAAACGTGTACACATGGTTAAGTGGGTACCCAAGAAAAACTAATCTTCCTTTGTGATGCAGGTTCAGAAGGGTATCTGGTATCTCGATAGCGGATGCTCTAGACACATGACTGGAAAGAAAAGCCTGCTCGCTGAATACAAGGAAGAGAAGGGTCCCTCTGTGACTTTCGGTGGAAATGGAAAAGGACATACCCGAGGGTTTGGTGTACTCTCTAATGGTACAACCACCTTCAGAAGAGTCACATATGTTGAAGGGCTGAAGCATAATCTTTTAAGCATCAGTCAGCTTTGCGACAAGGATAACAAAGTAATCTTTACTAAGGAATCCTGCTTTGTCACTGACAAAAAGGAGAAGATAGCTCTCAGTGGTTATCGTTTGGAAAATGTTTATGTAATAAACATGGACTCAACAACCACTGAGAACTCCTGTTTCTTCTCAAAAGGCTCATCTGATGTCAATTGGCTATGGCATAAGAGGCTCTCTCATCTGAATTTCAAGACACTGAACACCCTTTCTTCAAAAGAGTTAGTCACTGGTCTACCTCAACACTCATACGCCAAAGAGTCTTTATGTTCAGCGTGTGAGAAAGGAAAGCAGACCAAAGCAAGCTTTAAGTCAAAGCAAGTCTCCTCAGTGTCATCTCCTCTACAACTACTCCATATGGATTTGTTTGGCCCTGTTAACAAACAATCCATCGCTGGAAAGAAATATACACTGGTCATAGTTGATGAATTCTCTCGCTATACATGGGTTATGTTTCTCCGTTCCAAGAGTGACACCCCTGAAGAACTCATCACCTTTGTTCGGAAGATGGAAACCCTGAAAAATTTGACTGTTCGCTCAATAAGGAGTGATCATGGGACTGAATTAAAAAACAGTTCTCTTGATTCCTTCTTTGAGAGTAAGGGTATTTCTCACAACTTTTCTTCAGTGAGAACACCGCAACAAAATGGAGTCGCTGAAAGAAGAAATAGAACAATTATTGAAGTTGCACGTTCAATGCTCAACGATTCTCACCTGCCTACTCAGTTTTGGGCAGAAGCTGTCAACACCGCTTGTTTTACGCAAAACAGGTCGCTGATAGTTAAAAGATTCAATAAAACAGCCTATGAACTTTTTCATGGGAGAAAGCCTTCAATCAGCTTTCTTCACATCTTTGGATGTCAGTGTTTCATACTGAACAACAGAGATGCCCTTGGAAAGTTTGGTCCTAAGGCTGATGATGGAATCTTTCTTGGATACTCCTCAGTCTTCAAAGCCTTCAGAGTCTTTAATCGAAGAAGAAACACTGTTGAAGAAACAATTCACGTCACGTTTGACGAATCCCGTTCAGCGAAATCTAAACCGTCCGCTGATACTGAAGAACTAAATCAATGGATGTTTTCTCATCTTGGTGATTCAGAAGATATTCCCACTCCTCGTGCTCATACAGTTGAAGATGATGGTCCTACTATCATTCCAAATATGCAGAATAGTGAAGCTGAAACATCATGGGTCTCAGCTGTTCCTATAAACACTATACCTGCTTCTGAACCCAATGTCTCAGACATTCCATCTACTTCTCAGCAATCAGTGAATATAATGACAACTGCATCCATTCCTCTCTTGGCTGATACTCCAGACGTCGCTGAAGCTTCATCTTCAGCTCCTCCAGTTCAGGTTGAGTCAGCGTCTCACGCTCCGGCTCAGCGATGGACTGTAAATCACCCAATTGATCAAATTCTTGGTGATCCAAATGCTGGTGTTCAGACTCGACGAAGTGCAGGTAATATATGTTTATTTGTTAACTTTATTTCTCTGACTGAACCAAAGAAAGTAGATGATGCCCTCAAAGATCCAAACTGGGTCAGCGCCATGCAAGAAGAGCTGACTGAATTCGAAAGAAACAAAGTTTGGAAACTTGTTCGAAGACCAACTAACAAAACAGTGATAGGCACTAAATGGGTCTATCGAAACAAGTTGGACGAACATGGAACTGTTACCCGCAACAAGGCTCGTCTTGTTGCTCAGGGATACAGACAAGAGGAAGGCATAGATTATGACGAAACATTTGCTCCAGTAGCAAGACTAGAATCTATCCGTCTATTCTTAGCATATGCTGTACACAAAGACTTCAAAGTATATCACATGGATGTTAAGTCAGCGTTTCTAAATTGAAAGCTGAATGAAGAAGTCTATGTGGAACAACCTCCAGGATTCTCAGATCCTAAGCGTCCAGGTTATGTTTATAAACTGGATAAGGCACTTTATGGCTTAAAGCAAGCTCCACGTGCATGGTATGACACTCTTTCTACTTATCTCCATATTGAACAATTTGAGCGAGGTAAAATCGACAAAACTCTATTTTTCAAGAAAGTAAAAGGTCATATCATTCTTGTTCAGATATATGTTGATGACATTATATTTGGCTCTACTAACCCTGATCTTTGTACTCGTTTCGCTGATAGAATGAAATATGAGTATAAGATGAGCATGATGGGTGAACTAACATATTTCCTTGGTCTTCAGATAAAGCAAAATGAAAAAGGAACTTTCATTAATCAGGGAAAATATGTTAAAGATATGCTGAAGAAATTTGACTTAACTGAAAGTTCAGCTATGAAAACCCCTATGGCACCACCGCTGACACTTGATAAGGATACTAAGGGTATTCCTGTTAATGTCACGTTGTACCGTGGGATGATCGGCTCTCTTTTGTATCTTACAGGTAGCCGACCCGATATTATGTATGCAACATGTTTATGTGCACGATATCAAGCTGAACCTAAGATATCTCATATGAAAGCTGTAAAGCGAATTTTTCGATATCTTAAGTGTACAACGAATCTAGGTCTTTGGTATCCCAAAGACTCAGGATTCGATCTAATCGCCTATTCAGATAGTGATTTTGCAGGTTGCAGAATGGATAGGAAAAGCACCACAGGAGGATGTCAGCTCCTGGGTGGAAAGTCGGTAAGTTGGACAAGTAAAAAGCAAAACTCAGTGTCCACCTCCACAGCTGAAGCTGAGTATGTAGCCGCTGGAAGTTGTTGTTCTCAGGTCTTGTGGATGAGAAATCAACTACTGGACTATGACCTTCAGCTCTCAAACATTCCAATCTATTGCGACAGCACAAGTGCCATCGCTATAGCCAACAATCCAGTGCTACACTCAAAGACAAAACACATCGAAATCAGGTATCACTTTATCAGAGATCATGTGATGAATGGTGATATAGAACTTCACTTTATCCCAACTGATTATCAGTTAGCTGATCTGTTCACCAAACCTCTTGATGAGACAAGGTTCAACTTTCTCATCATCGAGCTTGGAATGCTGAACTTTGAAGAGTAAAATCTTCAGCGGTTCACATTTGATCAGAAATAGGATAAATCAACTTGTATAACCCATTCTATCATCTTCTCTCTGAATAAACTTGATTCGCTGATATCAAGGTATGTTTTCTCTCTCTGACAAAACGCATGAAAATGCATGATTTCAAAATAAATTACATCGCTGAATATCTCTTCCTTATCAGCGATACTTTGAAATTTCTAAAACCAACACTGATATTTCTATTCAGTGCTTCATGTTTTCAAAAGTGTCCATGAGTTTTCAAAACCTCAGAGACATCCAAGAATATGAAAGGACAGTTGTGACGTCATTACAACGGATAAGCCCTGGCACGTTCTTCTTTCTGACACACGTTTGCACGTTTCGTTTACTCGCCAATCAAATGCAAACACGTGTCCGTGTCATGATGAAAATCTTTTCCCGCTCAAGATTTTGTCTTTCTAATCTCTCTATATAAACAATTTCTTGGTTTATATTTTCCTTTTACGCGAACTTCTCCTCCAAGCAAAGAAAGAATTCACTGTTGCATTTTGCTCTCGAATTTTTCAAGAACAACTGTTCATCTTCTTCAAACATCAAAGGTTAATATGTTCTTATAATTTACCAAATGCAAATAACTTGTTTCTGATCTTCTCATTGTTTTAACAAGATCAAACAAAAGAACTTCTTAAAAATGAAATCATTTTCTTTCATGGTTTTATGAACACAACCATTTCATGGTTGTTCTTCAAGTTTAAATGCAAAAATCTTAAACTTGTTCTTCATTCGTTTTTCCAGAATCCCAATCTTCAAAGGAAACTGGAAAACAAGATTTTTTTTGGGTTTGCATTTCGTTTTTCAAAAACAAGAAAAACCCTAATCTTCATTAAGACATTTTGTCTGAATGAAATGGACAAAATTCGAACCATCTTATTGGAAAATCTTTCCACATTAAGATTATTCTTATTTGTTAATATTTGGTTGAACTGATGATACAGAAAATGGCATCTTCTGACATTCCCAAGAACACCATCGCTGAGAACACTGCTGCTGATGATACTGCTGAGGAAGTGGAAATTCTCAAGGCTCCTCAGGTCAAGTTCTCTCTTGACAAACTGGATTGGACAAAGATAAATAACCTCTATGCGCTTCTCGAGTTTCCTCCTCGAAAGCAAGTTACACATCTAGATGATGCTGTAAACTTCCTAAAGAACTGCTCCATCTTCACAGCCCTGACCATAACACCTCTTGCACATCAGCTTTTGCTATCCCAATTCTGGTACTCTGCCAGACATTCTCAGCTTTCATCAACCAAAGACCCCTAAAAAACAATTGATTGCATCCTCTGCGATATCGAATATGGCACTATGAAGATTACACCTGCCATCATTCGCAAAGCCCTGAACCTTCCCTTGGCCACCAAAGAAAAACCTTTTGTTCCTCTCCCTGACCCCAAGAAAAACTCAGACAGGGAAGCCATCATTGCATTTTTCGATGCAATAGGCTATGTATGGGAAATTGGAAGGGACATGAAGCCCACGAAGAAGCTGACCATTATCAAGAAATCGAAAATGGCCAGCGAGATGAATTTCATCTTCGCCCATGTGATCAGCTGCATGACTGCCAAGACCGGCTCCTCTGACCAAGCCGCTAAGCCTCAGCAAGCAATGAGATATGCATTGCTGAAAGGTCTACATATAGACTGGGCATCGATTATCTATGATGACCTGGTACTCAGAGTGGACTCCGTCGCTGACAGATCTCCATGGGTTCCTTATCCTCGATTCATCAGCGCCGTATTCCAAAAAGGCCTGAAGGACAGCTACCCATCAGAGGGTGACCTGAAACTCTCTCAGGTCGGCCCTAAGATTCTCGACTTCAAGCCAATGGAAAATGAGGTACGTCTTTCTACTCTTCTAACTCTTCTAAACCCCACTTCTTCTACTTCTGCAGCTCCTTCAGCGGACAAACCCACCGCTGATACCCAAGCTGCAACCGCCATTCCTTCTCTAAAAAGGAAACATTCTGACACCCAACTTGGTTCCAAAAGAACTAAGAAAACCAAGGAGCAACCCCAGCAATCTATTGCTAAAGACTCCTCAGCTCCTCTTGATGGGCTGAAGGAAAGTTCAGTGGTACGCTCTGCCACAGCTGAACAAGCCACCCACTCTATCCCGACTTCAGCGTCTCCAAACGCTGAGGTTACAAACTTGGAATCTACCCAACCTCCTTCAGTCTCTCAAAATACTGATGAAGTGATTCTCAGCAAATCCAACGCTGAACTCAGTAACCAACCTCCATTCTTACCCTTCGCTTCTCCCTCTACTCATTTGGACTCCACTCCAGTTATCACTGAAGCACCTGTCATTCATCCAGAAGCTAAAGAAAATACTATTCAAGGAGTGATGGGCATAGGACCTGCAGAGATGACCATACGTCCACGCACTTTAGCTGACGATATGGAACTTTACTCAGGAACCCGAGATTTTGATGAATTCACCAATCCTCCTGCAGGTACACACCAAACCATATACACTGTAACTGAACCCCAAACTTCTGAGCTTTCCTCTGTTCACAAGTTCTTATATGTTACAGGTCCTAATTTGAGAGACATCAACGCCTCTCTGAAGACAATAGACACGACGCTGGCAGGTCTGACTACTACTCTTTCCGACAACTCTTCAGCTGTAACAAACGCTGGAGAGAATCTTACAAAGCTGACAACTGTCGTCGAAAAGAATGCCTCCAAAGCTGACTTGGAGAAGGTTGATAAATCACTCACCGACTTTGCCAAGGTTCTCTCTGACATCTACACCGACTACCTCGACATCAAAAAGTCAGTTGACACCATGTCCAGCGAAGTCACAACGCTGAAGACATCGGTTGGCAAACTCGAAGGTGACATGTCTGCTGTAAAGACCGATGTCAACTCCGTCAAGACTGACATGAGTTCTGTGAAGACTGATGTAAATACGATGAAGAATGACATCACTTCTATGAACACATTGTTGTAGCAGATCCTGACCAACACGACCGCCCCTGCACCTGCCCCTGCACCCCCATCTTTTACTACGGCGGATCGTGCTGAACTCGTGAAGATCAATCCTGGTATTTCTGGCATAGAAAATAGATTATCAGCGATTGAAATCTGTGTGGGGATCCCTGGCCAAGAAGACAGGGATACAACACAAGCTGCTGAATCATCACATTCCTCCCCCAGTCATCATGAAAAAGAGGGGGAGAAGAGCGCTGAAGACCCGGAGAAGAGCGCTGAAGACCTTTCCCATGATGAATCTATAAGGGGAGAGAAGACTGAAGACCTCACCTTTACTGAAGAAGGTGAGAAGACAACTGAAGCAGCCGCTGGACCTCAGGGAAATGAACACCCTGAGGGAACCGAGAAGCTTACCTCTGTATCTGAGGGGGAGCAACTCGAAGAAGAAGCTGAAGAAACTGAGTCTGAAGCTGAAGATGAAGAAGCCATCGACTTATCTGATGATGAACCATCCTCTTCTCCAAAGAATGATGATGATGAAGATGATGATGATGATGACTCTTTTATCGTCAAGCCTGCTCAGAGATCTAAAGCTCTTAGAGGTATTCTGATAAATGAACCTACAGGGGAGCGGACAAAGACAAAGCCATCAGCGTCTGAAGCTGACAAGAGCAAAGGAAAAAGTGTCGCTGAAAATGAAAATCTGATGATCTTGCTTAAAAAGCCGATTTGTCAGGTACATTAACCTCTTCCTTACTCCATATCCCTCCTGTTGGGTCATCAAGATTTGAAGATGACCTCATGATCTCCTTTTATACTTTGAAAAACATTTTATACTTAGAGAAATTTTGGATGCATGGTTCTTTGTAATGGCCTGTACAAGATAGCAAATGTTTGGTGAAGTCAAAGATCAACCAAAGTCAAGATTAAAGATTCTCTCATTGTGGAAGTGAAAGATCTTTTCTCAACACATACAAGTCATTGTCCACCGATGGTGTTCTCACACATCGGTGGACATCTCTCCACCGAAATCTCTCTCTGTTTCGGCCAAAGAATCCCACCAATAGAAGTCCAATTTCGGTGGGATCTCAAAGAAGTCTCAAAGATACTTTCTCCAAAGATGATGTCACATATCCCAAAGATGATGTCACATATCTCAAAGATGTGTCACATATACCAAGGCTATCATCGGTGGGATCTCAAAGAAGTCTCAAAGATGCTTTCTTCAAAGATGTGTCACATATCCCAAAGTGACATTTCGGTGGGACCTCAAAGAAGCTTCAAAGATGTTTTCTCCAAAGATGTGTCACATATCCCAAGTTTCCTTCGGTGGTGCAATCTTTAGAAGACAAATTGAGAAGATATTTTCTACATGGATAAAGTGACATTTTGTCTTATTATCTATTTCCATATAAAGTTCTTTTCTCATGCATGGGCTCTTCTGACTGTACCTTGTAAAAGGTGACAAGGACTTCACAACTCTCCAGAAGTCAACATCCTCAGCAAGTGTGAAGATGACAAGTGTCCCAAGCATTCAATGCTTGCACACTCCTTGTCACTATAAAAGGAAGGCCTCTCCATGCAGAAAAGACTTACATATTGAGAGACTTGAAGATTACTGTGTGCTCTTGATATTCTACGCAAACTGGAAGATTTCTCTAAGTGCAAGAATTTCCAGTTTGCTTGAAAAACTTTATAGCTTTGTTCTAAGTGTTCTTAGTTATTTTGTTAGTATACTTTGTGTAAGATTGTTAGAATAGTTATCTGTTCTTTTCCGCAACAGCCTTAAGGTTTCTATGTGTAATTCTTGTTGAAAGATTTTCAATATAAAGAATTAAAATTGTGAAAATTTTGAGTATTGTATTCAACCCCCCCCCCCCCCTTCTACAATACTTGGTTAGCCATCTGGGACTAACACTCTCTCCAAACCTCCATACACTTTATCCCACTCTTTCTCTATCTATGTTCTACCCATGTTCTTACCTGTAAGATCGCTGTGTTTCAGGTAGTCCTCTCCCCTGTTTGAGGATATCGCTGAAGTTCCTACAGCTGCGACTTCACCAACAATAATCCTAGCTCCCAACGCTGAAGAAATAATCCCGGTCTTAGATTTGATCTCTGAGACTGATGAACCTGAAGAACAGATGCTCTCTCACAAAAACAGACCTTCCTTGGCTCCTCAAAAGCTAAGTGAAGAGGATCAAGAAAAGAGAGATGAAATGATCAAGATACTCGAAGATCAGCGAATTATTCTGAAGCGTGATCAACTTCCTTCCGTTCCTCCAAAGTTCAGAGTTTCCCAAAAGGAATACAAGGAACACCTCAGAGCTGAACGCCTGATCGCTGAAAGAAGGGAAGCTGAAGAAAAAGACAGAGAATACGCCATCCAGCTTACTCAACGATCAATAAAAGACCCCAAGCTGAAAAGAGTTCCCATTGATGTTCAATGTCAGCTATGGGATGATGCTCAAAAGATCGTTAGAGAAAAGACTAAGGTCTCTGATACGACTTTGGAATGGGCTAAACAAATGCTGACCTATCGATCTAGACTATCCAAAATCATCAAAGTAAACATCAGAGGAAGACTGTACGCAGACGTTCCTGTTGTTGAAGTAGATGTCTACAGAGAAAACAAGACCAAGCAAACCTTCTATGCTGCTACCTTAGAAAATTTTGGTCTCTCTGAATGGTTAGAAACGAAATTAGCCATTTAGGGATCGCGCTCAAAGTTCAAAAGCCATGCCGAGAAGATCTTAAACAAACAGATCGACCTGGTTTCCTCTGCTGTGGATATTCCTCCTTCTACTCTTCTTCCTCAACAAAGAAAAGTCTCTGCTAAGGAAAAGAAAGTCTCAGACTCAGGTCCTCTTATACGAAATGAAACAGGTATTGGTTTCTCTCGTGCTGAAGTTTTTGGCCCTGATGCTGATCTCTCAGCGCTTGACACCTCCCTACCACCTGGAGAAACTTTCATTCCTGGCACAGTTGTAAGTGATCCCTATGGTATATTCTTTCTAGACTACTATGGAAATCATCACTTTCAACGTGTCTCTGAGCTCCACATCGCTCCCATCGAACAACTCAGAGATCTCATACACTGGTGTGATGTCAGACGCGACATTAAAGCTAGACACCTGAAGCCCTTGATTTTTGAAGAAGCTCTAAAGAAAAAGAATCAAGGAGTAGATGTCCCTGACTGGATGATTCCCACATCAAAGACCCTCGATGAACTTCTCATCAAGGAAGAACCTTTTGACGGATATGATCGCTTTGTAATTCTTTCTATCCTTATCTGTCTACATCTTTTGTACTTGTAATTCTATTCGATGTACTTGTAATTTTTCCACTTCTCTCTGTAATCTTTACACAGTTTAAAAAAAATTTCAGCGAATGTACTTTACTCCATCAGTACAGAAAAGATCCCAGAAAACAGTAAAAGGGACAAATATTTTATGAGTTCTTTTTATCCTTATGTTTTCATTAAATAGCAATTTTCTCTGTTATCATAATCAAATAGGGGGAGATTGTTGATCCAAACCCTCAGTGATTTGATAATGACCCTCTCTTATATACTTAGTGAAAATTGTAAGTAAACAATATGTATCAGAGTTTCACTATCGCTGATAAGTACTAAGATCTTACAGTACCGCTGATTGGAACTCTCACTCTTTAGTTTAAACATTCAGCGAAACTGTTCACCATAATACTCTGAGTCTGTTCAGTACTTATGGTGATCGCTGATAAGTTAGTTGTTTACTTATGATCCCTGAAGACAAGTTTCACGTTAACATAGGTTCTACGCTGAAGTCGAAGATCAAGCTCAAGAACCAGCGACAAGTCTCCTAATGAACTGATGCGGATCAGCGAAGACTCGGATTTTTCCACTCAACGTGAAGTATCAAGTACAAGACTTTAGCTATCGCTGAACTCTAGCATTCGCTGATAAAGAATGATAGATCGTTGAATCAACGAAAAGCTGATCATGAAGTCCTCCGTACAAAGTACTTTTGTCTTAACCACCCTTGCACGACTCCGTACGATGTGTCAGAAAAAAACCCTCCTTATTGTCTGAAATCGTACAACCACTCTGATATTACACTGTTCAAACATGCGGCTACTAAGGTTGTCAACAAAGGTCAATGACATGCAACCAATCAGCTGCTGCCACGTGTAAAGTGTAAACTGCAATGCATTAAATGCATGCAGTATATAAGAAGAAGAACTCACTTTATTTTGAAGTAACTTGCTAACTCTGGACAAGTTCATCCTTCTTATCTTGAGATAGGTTATTATTAGTAATATCCTTCTCTTTCTTAGTGCAAGAAACTTAGTGTTCCAACTTGTTTAGATTTAGGTTTATCCTTAATCTTGTTTCCGCAACAAGCTGTAAATTGTTAATGATTTATCAATAAACAATTTAGAAAAGTAAAATCTGTGTGTTTGTATTCAACCCCCCCCCCCCCCCCTTCTACAAACTTGTATAGCCCTTCGGGACCAACAAAAACTTCTCTTTCTTTCTGAAAGTAGTCCTTAAGAGCGACAGAGTTTAGCCTTTCGTACTCTAATTTCTTTACCTCTTCTGCCTTTTGCTTTAAAACCTCTTCATATTCTTTACACTTTTCAGAAAAAGAGTTTTCCTTCTGTTTTTGTAAAAGTTCTAACTCAGATTTTTCTTTGGAGATCTCTTCCTTCTCCATTTCCAAGAGATTTTTCTCTCTCTTGTAGAAGACAGATCTTTTTGAGCTAGTTTTCTTAACTCTTTTTCTTCAAAAAGCTTTTGTTTTAACAGTTGAAATTCTTCTGCAAGTAATGACACATGCATCTCCACTTCGGAGTCAGATTTAGATTCAGAAGTACAAACCTTGGCACTGGGTTTATTGATCTCCAGCGCTCTATCATTTGACTCTATCACATAAAGAGCACATGTTGTTTGAGACACATTTGTCTCTGGTGATCTTTCTGGTATCTCCCCAGTCATCCAATCAGGTACTTCTTCCAAACTCTCATCATCAACAGCTACCCCGCAAAAATTTGCCTGCTCTTGTTCGTCATCAGAGGACGAATCAGAAATCCAATTCTCTATCTCTGCTACATAACTTCTCTCTCTGAAGTTATATTTGTACTTGTTCTTGTAGTAGTCCTGGTCCTTTACCAGTCTACCTTTGCAGTTTGCATAGAAATGGTCGGGTTTGCCACATCGAAAACATCTTCCATCGTTCTGGTTGATGGGCTGGCCAGCATCAGTTTGCTTCTGAGGGGCTGGTGGATTGTACTTCTGTTGCTGTCTCTGCTCTGGCGCAGCTCTGTTGTTGTTCTGATGGTGAGGTGCAGCATATCCTCTCTTCTCGTCTTTCTCTTCTCTCTCATACCTTCCTCTCCTATCAAATACTTTCTTACCAAATCTCTTGTTAAACTGTTGAGTTATTAGTGCAAGAGATTGGGCAAAAGCATTGATATCATCATCATCATCTGATGAACTCTCCTCTTCATCACTTTCTGCAATCAAACTTTTCTTTCCCTTCTTTTTTCACTGCTTTCTCTTTCTTCTTGTCTCTACCAGCATTATCTCTGTTGGATTTCCCTTCAGTGGGTGTTTTTGAATCAGAGATTAATGCTATTGGACCTGCAATGGTGGATTTGCCTTTTTGCTTGACAACATCCTTCTCTTGTGCGGCTAAAGTGCCATACACATCAGTGAGAGACCATTCATCCAAATCTTGGTTTGCTTGTAGAGACATGGATAGATTCAACCATTCATCATTTAAACTTTTCAAGAATAAGACATTGTTATCTTCCTTCGACCGTACAACCCCACATTTCTTACATTTGTTGATCAAAATGTTGAATCTGTTGTAGGTTTGTTGCAATTTCTTCAGGAAGTGCTTTGAAATCATTGTATTAATTAATACATTGGGTCCTTCTATTCTTTTGGGTTTTTATACCACCTTCGAGTTGATTTAGAAGTTGATCACAGATTTCTTTTACAGTAACACATGAGTCTAGTTATTGGAAAATATCGTTTGGAATGGCCATAATCAGAAGTCTAACTGCCTTGAGGTCATTTTCCATTTTGAGCTTTTCTTCCTCAGTAAACCCTGTGGTTTTAACTTCGAAGTGAGCAGGAATCTCAGCAGTTGTTTCTATTGCGGGTACACGAGGAACCAAAACCATAGGTTGGAATGGTCCATCAGTGACAGATCGCATAAGGTCTATATCCATTCCATCGAAGAAGTTAACCATCCTAATCTTCCATTGAGGATATTCATCTCTCAGAAGAGTAGGCGGTTTGGTTAGAGAACCAGCCGTATAGATAGCATTGATGTTGTTGTTCGCCATCTTTGCAGAAAACAGAGGATGAAGGTTTTGAAAGATTTTAAAAGAGGTTTAAACGGAAAGTAGATGAATAGTAAACCAATGGAACAGTGAATAATATAGAGAAGATATTAAGACTACCTGGAAAGCTTAAACACGTATTAAAAGCTCAAAACAAAGGAGTTTCAGATTTTAAACAAGAAAACAGAGTATACTTTGAAGCTTTTGAAAAACAAACACAATCAACAACAATGAATCAACCTGGTTAGATTGGATCGATTTGATTTAAGCAAATCAATCTGCTCCGATACCAATTGTAGGTTCCCAGATTCACTTTGTCTCATATAAACAGCATAATCAAAGGTAGCGGAAGCATTATATAAAGCTATTTAAATATGAGTGATCGTGTATACGAATATGAAGCAGTGAGAGAATAACAATAACAATATTGAACAGTAAATGATAACAGGATAGTTAAATAAGTTGCTCGTATATTGATATGTTTGAATAACACCAAGAACACTTTCTTGTGTGTGTATTCTAAAAATCTATCGGGTGACAATTCGTACAGTGGTAGTGGAATAGAATGTGCAATATTTGCTCTCACAATTTTAGCAATAATTCTCACCAAAAGCTTACAAATGTGCGTTCCACTACCCTTCTATTTATAACCTGATAAAGTGAAAGACAGTGTACTATCTAACCTTGTAATGACATGTGGAAAGTGTGTCTCCGTCCTTTTAGGGCTGACGTGGAAAGTATGGACACGTGTCTGACACTTAGAGATTTCTACGAGACTTAAGCTTCACAGAGGTCTTCATTCACCAGAGCTCTTGTGCCAGAGCTTTGATGGTCTTCTTGTGTGAACAGTTCTTCTGGTGGAACATAAGAAGTCTTCTGCCAGAGCTCTGTCGAGCTCTGATGATCTTCTGATGTTTTTCTTCTAAGTCTTCTGCTGGATCTCTGGTGGTCTTCTGACTTGTAATATTTTCAATACTTTTACATCATGTATTCTTGGGGCTAACAGACATTATTTTCGGCTCTACGAACCCACAATACTGTTACAACTTTTCAGTCCTCATGAAAGCCCATTTTAAAATGAGTATGATGGGTCAGATTAATTTCTTTCTCGGTCTTCAAGTTAAACAACTGTCGACCGGGATATTCATCAATCAATCTAAGTACATCGCGGATATTCTTCAGAAATTCAAGATGGAACAGTGAACACCCATGAAAACTCCAATGTCACCTGGTACGAAGTTACACGCCAATCCTGATGGAAAGGACGTGAATACTACTACCTATAGAGGAATGGTAGGTTCGTTGATGTATTTAACGGCAAGTAGGTCAGACATAATGTTCTCTACCGTTTTGTGTGCTCGTTTTCAATCTAAACCAAAAGAGTCACATCTTATAGCAGTTAAGCGTATTCTCCGTTATTTAAAAGGTTCTGCTAATCTTGGCCTTTGGTACCCTAAGGACACATGTTTTGAACTCACATCATTCTCAGATGCTGACCATGCGGGAAGTATGCTCGACCAGATGTTCCATGAGGGGGAGAGTTGTCATTTTGACAAGTTGAGGGAGGGAAAATTTGTTTTCTAAACCTGAGGGGCCATATTGTAATTATTTGAAACTCAATGTATTTTTTAAAGTTTTTCAAACTTTAGGGTAATCTATGAAAAAAAAACCAATAGTTGGGTAAAGTTGGAACCGGGAGAGTTAAGGAAACCGGTACCGGGTTCACTCCTGGTATCAACCGATATATAAATATCGGATTTTCATTCAAACTTCACATAACTTCAAAATTTCTCGCGCCAAAACTCTCCTAAACCAACTTTTGCTCTCACACTTGTGATTTTGCACCATTCCTTCTCAGATCATCATCTCCTCAGCAGGTATGTTCTCAAATCTCTGTTTGTTTGATTAACTTGCTTGAAATCGATCCTAAATGTCGTTAAAATCGATGGAGGTGTTCGTTTGACCCAATCAGCGCCGACTAGGGTTTCGGTTCGCGAAATCGATGGTTCAATTCGGGTCCATTGCTAAAATCCACATCTCTTTCGGCTGTTATCATCGACTATGAGGCTCGATTTGAAATCAAGTTAGATTAATTTTAAGGATCGAGTCGATCGACTCCCGCTGTGGAGTCCCGGTTTGGTTCCGGGGTTGTGAGATTCTGGTTCCCGATTTGGGAGTCCCGGTGTATGTGTCCCGGTTTGTAAGTCCCGATGTGTTGAGTTCCAGAATGAGTCCCGGTTTGTGCCTAGTTCCGGATCCGAAATACCCCGGTTCCGGATTTCCTTCCGGGTCCCGGTCCCTATACTGGTTCCGGATTTCCTTCCGGGACCCGGTCCCTATACCGGTTCCGGTTCCCTTTCGGTTCCGGATTCCATTCCGGTCCCAGATTCCCTATTCCGGTTCCGGTTCCTATCCGGTTCCGGATCTTAGGTGGTTCCGGGATTGCCTATTTTTCCAAACTATACCAGTTCCGAGACTGCCTATTTTTGTTAGTAATATATATCTATTTGTTTGAGTGAAGTTGGTCTTACACTTAATGTTTGCACTCCGGCTCCCCGAGACCCCGCTAGTGATCTGTTTCGGCCATACTCGACTCTCGGTGTTTCTCAAATCCGAGAATACGAGTCCCGAGACACACCTTTGAGTAATACATGCCATGAAAACTCAACACTTTTTGGTCTTTGACAGATACGATCATGGCACAAGCAAACCAACCCCAAGGCGATGCCCCACTACTCCCCATTAGTCCAAACCTACCACTCCTCCCAAACAACTTCCATTTAGACACATCAAACATCATCTGTCAATGCCCGGTCATAGTGGAAATCCTCAAGAGACACGCTCTCAACCGAGCTTTGACGGCCATAGCAAACGTTCCAACAGTATACGTGCAACAACTCTGGAGGTCCCTCACCTCAGTTGCACGCGGCCAAACGTTTGACATCCAAGGCCGTATTGCTGACACCCCAATGCTCATTACTCGAGACCTTTTGCGCCAGATCCTCGATCTTCCAGAGGCAACAAACGTTCCAGGCCGAGTTACATTTGATGTTGCAGTCTCTGATGCAGTTCTGTGCCAAGAACTGCGTGCTCTTGGATATGCTGCCGAGCTCAACCATCCTTTGCGCTTCTCAAGAATACATCTTCAACCGGTATGGTACACCTTGTTCACTATCCTGAACAGGTGTTTATCGTCCATCAATAAGGGAATAGATCAGACGACCGTCAACCTGCTCCGATTGTTCCATGGCTTAGTATACAACCGACACATCGACTACGCGTCCATTCTTTGGACTGAACTGCTCGAGAAGGTCCAGAATAAGCAAGGCAACAAACGCCTCACGTTCCTGCCATTCCCGAGATTCCTGCAGCTCATCATCGCCCATTTCATGGATGCAGACCCTACAATTCCTCGACGTGCCAATCACGAGGTAATGCTCTCAACTCGAATGACTAGGATCCAAAACAAACAGCTGATCGAGGACCTAGTCCCTATGCTGATACCCAATGACTTGCTGGCTATCACAGACTAATCGGCACTGAGTGTGATAGCTTATAGGCGTGAGAATAACTTAGTCGCTCCGATGGTCCAGCCAGATCCAACAGGACCTGCCCAAGGAGCGTGCCCTGAGAGACGTGAGGGTCCACATACTAGAGGTGGCAGGGTTCGGCGAGCAGGGGCTCCCGAACAGAGCGTGATGAGAGAACACTCTGTGAGGGAACGCGGCGTGGGCAGTGCTGATAGCTCCATACGCGATGCTAGCTCGTCACAACACCCACCCACTCCACCACGTGCATCTACCTAACCTCAAGACGTCGGACCAGAATTGCATGAGGTGGAAGTGGAAGACATTATGCGCGAACAAGCCCAAGAAGAGGCAGCCTCCTCTTCCAGCTCCGAGTCAGGCTCTGGTTCAGAGTCGAGTTCCAAATCTGGTTCTGAATCAGGTTCGGCGTCCGGTTCTGAATCCGGGTCCTTGGAATCCGGATCAGATGATGAATCCACCAAATTGGACGACAACGATGATGATCAGTTCTGCATGGAACCAACACCTCGATCCTTAGCCCAATCTGGAGAGATAAGGAGAGCGGAGGGAGTTGAAGTAGAAAAAGAAGGTACAAGTGAGCAAGTGCGTGAAAGGAGGAGCAAGTGCGTGAAAGGAGAAGCAAGAAAGAGAATGAGAGTGTAAGAGTGATGGATCAATCTACTAAGGTTGCTCCAAACTATCCTCCATTTAGCCAGTCAGCCACATCCACTACCCCGTCGCATTTGTTGCAATAGGGTATTGAACAAGACGTCGTGGGCCTAGCGACACATTTGCACACCCCAACCAGCCACTCAGACTCCTCTCAAAAGGAAACCGTTTCAATTTCTCATGGGGATATAGCATATATGCCACCGGTCTCTCACTTGGAGAGTTCCAGTATTGAAACAAGAGAACACCAGCCCCGGTTCTCGACTTCTTTGGGCGCACACTGAAGTCTAGATCCATTTGTAGATATTATTTCTTTGGATAGGACACAGGTCACACCCAGAGTAAGTCTACCTTTTAGTGGCTTACAAGGACAGGGTGGAAGACCTGCCACGGCTACCATCAAGCCAACCGTGCGCGCAGGGGGTACTGCGGTGCAATCCACCGTAGTTACTACAACTGGTAAGCTAAGTGCTCCAGGTGTTAGTGTCCCGGAGTTCGTCTCCAAGAAAACTCTGGACGACGCCTTAAAGGTTGTCCAAGCAGAGATATTGAAAAGGCTATCAGAGGATATGGATTTCATCAAGAGGTCCATAAAGGGAAAGGAAGCAGCTACAACAGATCCCCCTACGCAACCACATATCAGACTTCCTCACCCAACCCTGAACCTGCAAAACATGAGCGTCGAGGCACTCAAAGCCGCACTCCTCAATAATCTCCTGTCCCAATCCAACACCGATGCCTCCTCTGAAGCAGATTTAGTGAGTATTCTACGCTCACAAGCCCAAACACAACCCCCGGTTACTCCTACAGCTGCCCAAACCCAAATAAAGACAAAGCTTGATACACTTACAACAACCTTAACCGATGTCCAACGCACCCTCGAAACCTTATCCGAGAGGGTTGCCAGGTTAGAGAACACGTGTAAGGGTCAAGCACAGGGCTCCAAATGAAGACATGATGATCAGGAGGATCCTGACCAACATGAGGGGGAGAAAAGACTAAGACTGACCGAACTGTCAACCTCAGAGACAATACTACCATCCGAGACTCCTACTCCAACTGAACCACACCAACAGCCAGAAGACTCAGAGATGGTACGGGATATGGAGCTATCTACACCGGTCAGTGAATCAGTGCCAGAGTCAGCAGACCCAACGGTTGAAAAGCCTGAGGGACAACCAAAAGAGATATTAATGCTGACAGTTCCAGAATGGCCAGTCCTGGAATTAATTGATGAGGACTCTGATGGCAATCCGGAATTAGAAAGAGAATGGAGAAAGAAAGCGGTTTCAGCCATCCAATCAGAGATGGGTGCTCTTTGGAATTTCTCTGATGAAGACGAATTCATGAACGATGACGACTACGCCCAGTTCCTCCTTCAGAGTGAACATGTATCTATCTCTCAACACGACATACACGATACTGCAAGTACATCCGAACTTCCAACTCCAGACTCAGAAACGGCTCAAGCCCGACCTGTTCAACCAGTTCGTTGGGAGAGAGTTTGAATCGAGGCTCCATACTTGGAGGGATCACAGAAGAAGATATTTGCCCACTGGATTAGGCCTCTTGACCCGGTTATGTGCCATGGGGTCCCATTTTTGAAAGATCCAGTGCGTTCACAGTATTTGGAAGTTATGAAGAGAAGCAGAATGGTCCACGAAGTCCGCATGAGACACAAAATAACTGAAATCATGGAGATCGTGTCAGACAGAGTTTTAAAGATATGGTTTCCAATTTTCACGGTTAAAAGGGATGACGGAAAGGAATGGGTATTCTTGGAAGCCGACTTCAGACATTTGAATCTGAACGACTTCCCGGTATTACTGAAAAAGCTGAAGACCCGTACCATCCGACCGTTACCATACACCAAAGCTCTCGAGACGATAAAGAGATTCATGAAGTGCACTATCACTCTCGCGTACATCAACGATTTTCAGATGGGTTTAGAAAGCAATCAGAAGAAGATCAACATTCTGAATCCTAATCTGAATCTTCCCGAAACCGAAGACGTACAGGTACATACTCTCTTGCCCAAACCAGAAACAAGGATCATGTATCTAATGATAAAGGGGAGAAACGGTTCATGAGGATAAGCGAGGTGCACAAATTCAGTAAGGGAACTTTGTTGAAGATTCAGAACGTGCTCAAGAAGATAATTGAAGAAGAAGAAAGAGATTCGTTAGAGAACTACGCGAATAACCGAAAATATCTTGCCAAAGAGCTCCTCAAGGCGATTGAAGAAAGGCTGGAGTTCAGAAAATCCATCCGGCACTTCGAGATTTTGTTCGCTATCCGAAAGCGTTATGTCCATAACTAGCGTGAGATCGAACTTCAATTCAAAGGGGGAGATTGTTAGGTCTCATGTTAGTTGAATAGAAGTTGCGGGACTATATTTGACGTTTCTTATAAATATCCTTTTTAGGGTATAAATAGTTTGCTTTAATCCTAGTTTAGGGTTAATGACCTAATAGCTTTCTTAATTACTTTTGATGTACGACTACTGAAGTTCATAGCTTTTTGTTCATCAATACAAGTGAGATTTATGACGTGTTTACTGATTTGAGTTGATTACATTGATTGCACTTGTTAATCTAGGAGCCACATATGGTCTTAAGAGGAAGAAGCTTCATGTGAGTCCTAGTTTGATCAGATAACAATAGATTCAATAAACAATAACAAGAACAATTGATGATTTCAACTTGTCATCCTTCTCGTATTCATTCAAAGTATCGTTCAGAGAATATTACAATTCAAAGTAAAGGAACGATTGTTAAACAATAAGCTCTAATGAATTGCTAACCTAAAACTAAAGGTTAACTAAACCTTATATACTAAGGCTTTAGACAAACAAGGCCTAAGCCCATTAGGCTAAACTAAGCCCAATTAACAAATAAAGGCTTTTACAAATAATAATTTAAACTAATTAAGATCTATATAATTCTTTATATATCTTTCTAATATGTAGGACATTTATGGTCCTAACAATCTCCCCTAAAGATATATAAAGAGAAATCGGTCTTGAAACCTTCAGGTCTTGAACTTCTCTTCCTTTAGAATCTTTGAAATGCAATGATGTTGCTTGTCTTCATGTCTTTTCAGCGCTCCCCCTTGAATAAAGCTCTTGGTCTTCAATGGATCAGTCTTTGAACTGCGAGTTGAATTGGCCGTGAGTTGAATTGGCTTTCAACTTTAAGAACTTGTAGAACCAGTATGCTTGAAGGAGGAAATACTGAATTGTAGCGAACACCACTTGATAAAGGATGAGAATAATTGATCACTTGTAAGTACTTTGATCACTTGTATGCACTTTGAACTCTTTTCGGATTTCAGAACTGATCAAATCAACAGTTACTCCCCCTCGGCTTTTGCTAACTCCCCCTCAACTTGATATTCGGTGTCTTTGAATCTGTACCCTTTCTCCCCCTCATGATGAGTAGGAGCATCCGGAGCATCATGTATGTTCAAAGACAATAGTGACGAGTAGCAAAAAATCCAGATCAAAAAATTAAGTAACTAGAATGGGGTAATCAACTAACACAGAAACACGTTAGTAATTGTTATCACAACAATTAAAATAATTGTGTGGCCTATGTTCAGAGTTGGCAATGGGGTATCTCTGATAGGACTTCCAGTTATCACATAAGTAAAATTTTAAAAAAATTACTTCTTAAACTGTTCCGGCAATATCACGAAGATATGCAATGGGAATCACAAAGACTCGTGCAAGTGTGAAAGAAATGAATTATCTGTTAGGCTCAATAGTTGATTTAACCTGGGACGCAAGTTAAAAATCAATAGACTCAGTGATTAGAATATGAAGTTCGGAGACCGGAGTTGATGTCTTCCTTTTTCAATATCTAAGACCTCCAAGTGAGGAATAGATAGATTATGTGCTAATTCTCCATGAATATATGAAACAAGCATCTGTTGTGAGACACTTGAGTGGCTAGGTGGGGTGACACGAGTTATCGACACTGGGTCCATGTCTGTTTCAATATTCATCTCCAAAGAACGAGAATGAATAGATTGTGTGGTTACCCGGATAACTGAATCGGTTTGGTAAGGACCAATAATTCTTTTAAGTCATGTCACATCCTCACCATATTCTTTTCACTCCAAACTCATCTAGCAATCTAGACCCCTCACAGATGTCTATAAGGGATGTGTTTCTTGGGTAGGTCCTTCCGGTTCTGGATTGACCATAGAAACAATGTAATTCCTAACACTCCTTTCATGCATCGAGTACATCAGTTAAGTAAACAGTGAAGCACGAGTTCTAAACTGAAATGTTTAGAAGTCATACTTTTAAGAACGAGTCCTGATCTGAGATGATCAGAAGTCGTACAGATTAAGTCCGAGTTCTGATCTGAGGTAATCAGAAGTCATTAAATGAAGTCCGAGTTCTGATCTGAGGTAATCAGAAGTCATTAAATGAAGTAACATAATTTCAAGAAACAAGAATCAAACGCTAAACAGAATGACTCAGTAAGCACATGATGTTCAAAAATGAAACAATGATTAGAAGGTTTAATTATGAAGAACAAGTCACAATTAATATATCAGGAAAGAATTGAATCATTACCATGAAATAGAAAACTTGGAAAACAACTATGAATTCAAACGGGTGTATTTCCATCGAAAAATCAACGAATATGTGAGACATGGAAATAACTAAGTCAAGAAAAAATGACACGTGGCAATCATGGAATTTAAAATTGGAGAATAACAAACACAAGTTTGTTATTCAGAATGAATTACCATGGTCTTTGAATTCAGTTAAAGTTCACTTACCTTTCTTAAGATAGTACTCCCCCTCAAATTTGGCATAACCTTTGAATGCAGTCATGTGAAAAGAATGTTCTGACCAAAGCACACATGACATTCCTGCAAAACAGATTAGGAGGATTTTGGTATCCATCTCTTGATGGATCCTTGTTGGTTAAATGCCCTATGAAGACCAGGGATACTATAAGTACCATACCAATACTTAGCACGGTCTTTATTCACAAACTCACTTGTTCCACAATAAGAACAACACAACTTCTGTGTAGATAAGCTGATCAGCTTATTAACAGAGTAAACTCGATCAGTTTTCACAAAAGGTTTAGCGTGGAACGCTTTGTTGTTCTTGTCACTCTTAACAGAGACGAATGACATTGGAGTAGGAGTGGATCCTTTAACTCTCCAAACCATGTTTACTTTCTTGAAAAATTGATTAACTTTCTTATCAACACGAGAATTATAGAAAATATTGGAAGGTCGAATCTGATATTTTGAAAAATCATTTGATTTGACAAAATTCTTTGAAGAACGATTTGTAGGAATTGAACTTGAAGCATAAGAAGGTTGAACACCTTTGATCTTGCTTTCTTCAAGTTTTTGACTTTAACGGATTAGGCATTTCGTTCTTCGAGAATTAAATCAAATTTCTTTTGTAAATCAGATTTAACCATTTGTTCCTTCAAAATCTCGGTGGCTAATCCAGATAATCTTTGTGTAACTTTAGAAATCTCAGTCTGAAAAATCTTTCTTTCGAATGCAAAATCATCTTTCAAACTTTTTGCCCTAAAACCTTCAACTTTCTTCTTTTCAGACTCTTTGATTAGAACGTCTAATTCTTTCTCCAAATCAGTTATTTTTAAAGAAAGTTCTCCATTCTTTTTAGTAAAAGATTTGCGTTCAATTTCAAACTTCTCTCTTTCTAAAATCAAAACTTTTTCAAAGTCGGAGATCTGTTTTGAAAGTTTTAAACACATAAACTCAAGACTCTTCTTCTCTTCAAGAGATTTCTTTGAGAAACCAGATTGCTTTTGTATAAGCAATTGCCTTTCCTTTGCAAAACTTTCTTTCTCCTTTTCCAAAACCTTTTCAAAAGTAGTTAGTTTACTTTTAAGCTCAAGTTTTTCACAGTTCAAGAGCTTACCTTTCTCTTCAAGTGCCTTTATCTCGTCTTGTGTTGGCAAATCAGAAATCTTCCTTTTCAGCGCAGTGTTCTCAGTTTCTAAGATTGTTTCCTTTTCTTCAGAATTAGCAAGTTTCTCAGAACTAATCCAGAATTGATATTTCTGTTCCTTCAGTTCTTTGACGTACTTGCTGATTGATTCATCTACTAGCTTGATATTCATTTTATACATTCTTTTATATTCGTTACACTCATGATTAAAGCAATGCCCCATTGTTACCTGAAAAATTGATCGTTGAACGGTGTTATTTTGAAGAATCAAAAATGCGGAAGAAAATCAAAAATTAAATCAGAAACATAAATCTATAAAATAAATTTGTTTTCACAATTTAAAATCTGATTATTATCGGAACGAACGAAATCAAACTTTGAGAATGAAAGCCTGCAATAAAACAAACCAAGTTAGATAAAAAACGTCAACTAAAATCACATAAAATGATAAAAGTCAAAAAATAAGATCAAACTGTCACTAACACTCGCAAATCGATCGTTAAAACTTTGCAACTTACCGTTAGAATTCTCAATCACGGGACGTGCGGTAACTCGGGTACCGATCAGAACTTACTAACCAAACTTATGATCAAAACTTATCAACCAAAACTTACCGGGTGCAAAAGAACTTACCGGACGAAGGTTGGTTTACCGGATAAAGCAATTTCCGGACAAGTGGAGTTTCCGGACAAATGGAGTTACCGGACACAACTGAAAAATTTCATGCGATGGAAGTATGTATGTGCATGCAACTAATTAAGCTCCATAAATGCAAGATATGTATATATTATGTAATGATGAAGAACTTAACAAAAAATGCAGTCAACAACCAAAAAAATATGCATGCGACGTATGTATGTATGTATGTATGTATGTGCATGCAACTAAAAATGATATGTAGGCTCGATGGATATAATCACTTATGAAATCAATAATGGCATCCAATGAAAATCAATTGAACTTCAAGTAGCAAAAGCAAAAGTCAACAATGTCATGCGCGAATTGAGGTTCACCCGGAAAGTTAAAATTGTTCTTTCGGTAACCTTGAAAAAATTAGTTTCATCCGGTAACCTACACTTAACCGGTAACCATATCTTACCCAGTAACCAATTTCCATCCGGTAACTCTCGTACACCTGGTAACCCATGTTACCCGGTAAGTACTATCTGTCCGGATACCTTGTTTATCCGGACACTACTTGAGTCCTGTGCCTTGGCCATTTTCAACATTGGCAATCCCAATGTCCTGCACCTCCTGCCAGCCCTCAATCAACCGCTGATTGAGCCTTTCAACTGCTAAGGTACGCATAATTTCCAATTTGATCACGTCCAAGCTCTAACTCGGCATTTTTTTTCAGGAATACTAAATGGCGGATCAACAAGAGGAACAACAGCAGAACATTCCTCCTCGGGAGGATATTATCGACGATGAGGCCGACAATGCACTGGTTCCCGAGGACCATGGCATTGAGATCTCACCGAACAACCACCATCTTGACGCCACCGAATTTCGACCCACACATCGAGTGGTCGTTGATATCATGCTCGGCCACCCACTTCGCCGAGCACTCACTGCCACAACTGATGTGCCCGTACTCTACGTCTACCAGGTTTGGCGCACGGCTAGAGTTGTCACTGTCAACAACATCTAGACCATCACGGCAAACATCGACAATCATCCATTCACCCTCACACCGGAGTCATTCCGACGACTCCTGTCTCTTCCGGAACCTACTGCCGGAGGCCATGCCGCGTATGCCCCCACCATCGATGATGTAACACTCTGCGCTGACATCCGCGCTCTTGGGTATCATCACGAGCTCGACCGCCCCTCAGGCTTCAACCGAAAATACATCGCGCCCGTATGGTACACGTTATTCACCATCGTGAACAGATGCTTATCCTCTCGATGGAAGGGGATCGACCAGTGCACAATAGACTTCCTATGCTTATTTCACGCTGTGTGCTACAATCGGCACATAGACTACTCAGCAGTCATTTGGCGTGAACTGGTGCAAGCCATCCGACACACTGGTGGATCCAAGAAGAAGTTCCTCCCATTTCCGCGCTACTTTTCTCTGGCTATCCGACAACGCATGGAGGCGAATCCACTTATTCCGAGGCGTATCAATCATCCGGTATGTCCTCAGTTCAACTTACAGTACTTGGTGATTCATAATTCGCCTGATACCCCAGCCATGCCTATACCAGAACATCTACTGGCACACGTGGACCCCAATGCACCGAGTGTGATAGAATATAGGTGAGAGTTAGGGAATCCCATGGTCCAGCCAGAGCCGGAGGGACCTCCCACGGGACATAGAACTGAGCGACGTGAGGGTCTAAGGACGAGAGGAGGTAGAGTCCAGGCAGCTGGGGCTCCCGGACGGGGTGTGTTGAGAGTACGTAGGAGGGGAACAGGCGCGGGCAGTGCATTGGATACGCAAGCCAGTACTGCCCACTCCAGCCAAGCCGGAACAAGCCAACAACCTTCCATTCCCATCACCCGGACCACGACCGAAGCAGGACCGTCGATTAGTTTACACGAGGTCCCGGTCGTCACTGATACCGAAAGACCATCACTTCACCATGATACAAAGGTCTACATTTCTGACCCCTCCTTCGCCTACCAGACAGGTTGAAGACGTGGAATCCGAATCCACCGACTCCGATACGGACCGTGCCATACGCGCCTCATTTATACCACACCGTATCGGAACACACCCACCGTTGACCGAAGGAACCCCATCTGACTCACCCACACCCCCCTAATCCCTACTACCCAGCCTATTACGGGAGATACAAGGAGAGAGGAGGGAGTATTAGTTGAAGAGTTGAAACATGTGAGACAGAGGGAATTGAGATCGAAAGTGAATCATGAGCGATTAAGCCGTAAAAATAAAGAGGCTTCAGAGCGACCCTAAACCAGCGTCATCCAGGTAGCCACATCTGCTATCCCGTCTCATCCGTTGGGATGGGGTATTGAAGAAGCCGCCGTGGACCTAGCGGCGCAAGTGCACGACCTCCATAGCCACTCATCCGTCTCTCAAAAGACGGATGTTTCAATTTCATACGGGGACATAGCACAACTTCTACCGATCTCTCACTTGGAGAGTATGGGTATTGAAACAAGAGACCAGCCTCCCCCGGTCTCGCCTTCTTTCAGAGCACATTCGAGTCTAGAGCCACTTGAAATGGTACATTCTTCGGCTAGGACACAAGATGAGCTTCTACAAATCGATGCTCTTCATGACTCGATCGGAACTTCCGTAGTGTCTCCGCCTTTAAGCGGAATGCGAGGATCGGAAGGAAATCCTACCACGGCCACACCATCGTCAACCGTGAATGTAGGTGGCTCTGCCTCTAAGGTAGATGCCTCAACGGGTAATCTAAATGATCCCGGAGTTATATTACCCGACTTCGTGTCACAGGAATATCTGGACAACGCCCTAAAGGTTGTCCGAGAGAAACTGACGGAGGAGTTTCGGACCGAGCTCGACAAGGTAAAATCTCTGCTCAAAGGGAAGGAAAAGTTGGTAGAACCCGAAACCGCACCGATCCCTCCACCGGCACCTGCACAACCCACTTACTCGGTGGATACCTTGAAGACCATGCTCCTGGTCCAACTTCTACAACATACAAATACCGACTCCTCGACTGAAGTTGATCTTATTTCCGTTCTTCGATCTCAATCATCTGCTCAGTCATCTTCCGTCAACAACCGAATGGATCAGCTTGACGCGACTCTCAAGGAAGTTAAGCAAGCCCTAACCACTTTATCCGAGAGAGTCGCCTCCATGGAAGAAACCTGCAAAAGTCAAGCCGGCGGACTAAAGCGAAGGCATGATGATCAGGATGATCCTGATCACCGTGAGGGGGAGAACAAAAGACTGCGATTAGCCGAGTCCGTCCCGATCCTTACTGAAACTACAACCGTGGTTCAACCGAAACCATCAATTGTGGCAACTACAACTGAAGAAGAACCTGAAGCCCAGTTGAGCTTAGCCGAGATGGTCATAGACATGGATATCTCTGACGACGAAGACCCGAAGGTTGAAAAGCCCGAGGGAGAAACACAGGAATTGGTCACCTATGATGCATCAGATAGGACCGGACTACAACTGATTGATCCAGACTCAGAGATCGACCCTGAGACCGAAAATGCATGGTACGAAAAAGCCGCCAGTGCAATAAATCTCCAGGTAAATCTGATCTTTCCTACTGATGAAGATGACAACGTCGACTATGACCAGTTTCTGCTACAAAACCTATATGGTACACCCATTCACTCCACACAGGCTCCCGAGACTTCTACGATACCCGAAACTTCAACCGCTGTAAATCCGACATCTCCTTAACAACCAACAGCTTCAGATCATCCTCCTTCTCAACAGCAACAAATCCGATGGGAGAAGATCATGATCCTTATTCCTCACCTGGAGGAATCACTGAAGAAGCTATACGTTCACAGGTTACGCCCCATTGAGCCAATTTCTACCTTGGGATTTCTCATTTCGACAAAGAATACCAAGGTCAGTACATAAATGCCATGAAGCGGTGTCTGCCAGTTAGCCAAGTCCGAACCAAGCACAAGATCTCTGAAGTGCTCAACATCCAAACCGACCGAATCCTTAGAGTCATATTTCCAGTATTCACCGTCCGACGCGAAGACGGTAATGAATGGAGAATTTCCGAAGCTGACTTTAAGAACCTTAGACCGTTCGACTTCCTTGCTATACCGAAAGACCTCCGAACCAGAACCATCCGACCGCTTCAAGTGAAAAAAGCGCTCAAGGTTGTCCGTCGATTCTTGATTCACACAATCATGATGTCTTACCTCACAGACTTCCAAATAGGAATCGAGAACAGAGCAAAGAATGTAAACCTGCTGAAACCGAACCTGAAAGCACCCGAGCTGAAGATGTATCCCGAGAACGCACTACTTCTAGAACCAGAATTTGGGATAGTATACCTCAACGATCAGAACGAAAAGAGGTTTCTTAGCTTCAGCCAGGTCGACAGATTCTACGATGGCACTCTCCTCAAAGTCAAAGATGCTCTTCGTAACATCATCACTTACGAATCCGAAAATCAAAAGGTTTCGTATGTTCCCAACTCTAATGAGACAACCGCACGAAATGCATTAGAAGTGATAGAAGATCGCATCGACTACCGCCGAGCCATCAGAATGTTCGAGATCCACTTTGATCTCCGAAAGAGATACGTCGAGAACTGGCACGAACTCGAACTTCAATTCAAAGGGGGAGATTGTTAGGGTCAAATCAGGTTGAATAGAAGTTCTAGGACTAAATGTTAATTAATCAATTTGAGCCTTAAAGTGTAAACGGGCCATGGGCTTACATGCCATGGGCCCAGAGTATTTAAAGTGTATTAGCTTAGAAAATTAAGTTAGTTGTCTAATTTCCACTTTCAGAAACGTATTATAATTCTCTCTATATTGAAAGTGAATTGGATGACCATTGGAAATCATACTGTTTGTACTCATATCTATTGATTTCTATTGCTCGTTGCACTGATCTAGAACTCACACTTCATCTAGTGTCAAAAGTTTCAAAAGATCATGAATGGGTTTCGGAGAATCATTAGAGTCATGAGTCTCATATTTTGGAAAAGAGATTGGATCTTTGACTTTTATGAACATTCAAAATTTTAAGGCTTTAGATAAATCAGCAGAGTTCATAGACACACACCAAATGGAGCTGGACTCAGAGGACTCATAAAGGTTTGAATAAACACAAGATGTGGAAGCAAGAGTTTGAGAAGAGAGGTCAATGTCCATCTTTCCAAAACCTAGTCTAGTTTTATCCTCACAAGAGATTTGATCTTGAAATATTTTCTCAAGATTCTTTGAAGAGTTGGTCCATTTTGTCACAGTTTCTTGCTCTCTTTCCGGTCTCTTAAAAAGTTTATTTTTCTCTTTAGCTATGATGTGGTTAATGGTATTCAAGTCCTCTAATTCAACTTTGATTTTATCAAACTGTTCAAGTTGGGATAGGCAGATTTGAAGTTGAGAAGAGAGAATTTTAACTTGAGCTGATTTCTTTTTCTTTGCATCTTTGGCATTATAAAAATCATTTGTCAAAGACTCATAAGCATCAATCTTTTCAGATTCAGACATGGAGTTGAAAGGATGTATCTGAGAGTAAGATGATGAACACCCAATTGACACCAGACCTGTTGATGTAATTGATTTCTCAGGATTTTCCACATCATCAGATTTAGCCATGAAGCACATGTTGGGAGAGTCCTTGTCACTCTCAGAAATTGGCTCATCAGCCCAGTCATGGACTTCAGCAAGAAGTCCTTTTCCCTTTCTGTGAAGTCCCTCATTTCTTTCATTTTCACTCTTGTATTTGGCTTTATATTTCTCAGCACGTTCTAAATGTTCAGAAGAGGAAGGTTGACCATCTTTTCTAGAAAAAGTCTGTTTTGAAAAGTTGTTCTTGGACTTGTTGTTTTTGGGATAAAATTTGTCAAAGGAAGTAGGTCTAGTTCTTTCAATACGTTTGCTTCTACATTCAGAAGCAAAGTGGCCTTTCTTGCCACAATTGAAACATTCCTCATTTGACTTGTCAGTCGAGGAATCTATTGTGAAAGAAGAGGGTTTGTTTATATTGTAAAGGGTCCATTTACAATATAAAAAGGGCTAAGCCCATACCACTAGCTAAAAGCCCATAAGCTAATTATAAAGCTAACTAAAAAGCCCATACACTTTTCTTTATAAAACATTTAATTAAATTAGGAGCTAATTTAATCTAACAATCTCCTCCTAATGTTTTATAAAGAAAGCATCATCTTATAGTCTCCCCTTGCTTTCTTTAGAAACTTTGGTGTTCCGTTCTTCGAGTCTTCAAAGCATCACTAGCTCCCCCTCAAATGTAGGCTCATATTCTTGAAAGACCGAGACAATTAACCCCATTTTGTCCAGCTTTCATGTCTCAACTTCACCGCTATTTTGAACCATCAAGGAGCCTTTTTGAGAGAAAACATAAAACATGCACATTGAAATCCAGCCTCTTAGCTCTCCAACGAGCTATAATTCATCCATTTTGGATGAAAAACGAGTGAGTTGTGCAAGTTTTCCCTTAGCTGTGCATAACGGTCGTCAAAACAGAAAATTTGACGCTTAAGATCCCGTTGAGTAAGCATTCAGCACCGAGCTTTAAACATGAATAACAGAGGAGTGAGTTACAATCAATATGTCACAATAGCATCATGAAACCGTGAAGAACCTTCGAGAGAACACCGTTCTTGAAAGCGGAAAGAGCACGAATGAAATGCAATGCTTTCGGTCCAGCAAGAGTCCATTGACTTTGACACAGATTCGGACCATTAAGAATACTGATTCAGACCAAACTCAAAACATGAAAAAGTTTCATCTGTGTATTAGGAATTCAACGCAACTGGAATCATGCGAATCGGACCACCGAGTAAAAAGTTGTGCCCGTGTTTCTGAAACAGCGCAAAGCTGACAGAAAAATCTGAAAATTTCGGGCTTCGGCCTTTTGGCTTATTTCTCACAGAAGCTCTTGTAACATCCCAGACCAACCGTACCAGATATTGTCCGCTTTGTCCGCACACCTGGACTCACGGTTTTAAAACGCGTCTGATAGAGGAGGTATCAAGTCCCTTATAAGGCAACCTTTGTTCCCCTCCCCAACCAATGTGGGATCTTACAATCCACCCCCCTTGGGAGCCCAGCGTCCTCGCTGGCACACCAGTCCGGTTCCCGGCTCTGATACCTTCTGTAACATCCCAGACCAACCGTACCAGATATTGTCCGCTTTGTCCGCACACCTGGACTCACGGTTTTAAAACGCGTCTGATAGAGGAGGTATCAAGTCCCTTATAAGGCAACCTTTGTTCCCCTCCCCAACCAATGTGGGATCTTACAATCCACCCCCCTTGGGAGCCCAGCGTCCTCGCTGGCACACCAGTCCGGTTCCCGGCTCTGATACCAAGTTGTAACGCCCCAAAATTTCAAGAAAATTTAAAAAATTTTAAACGCGCATATTTAATAATGAGTCTCCATTTATTAAACCCAAAATAATAATTCCAACCACGAGCGTTATTAAAACATAAGTCAACAGCGGAAATTAAATTGTTTATTCAATAACGGGAAAATGTTTAATAAGCAAATCCTTCGACCCATCCATCTTGCGCGTCAGTGTGTGCCAGTCATGCCTTCGTACCACTTGTACCTGCAGCCACTGTAAATTGGGAGGGGTAAGCACGAAGCTTAGTGAATTCAAACACAACAATTAACAATGGTTATCTCATATTACCCCTAAAGCAAAGAGGATCACACCACCACATACAAGTCTACGAACAAATCATAAACAAGTATAATAACCACCGCATAAAAAAAATCCCCGGGCGGATGTCGGGTCTACGGCCCCGCCGCACGTTTCCGCCTACTGCGGGAAACACCCGTTTTACGCCTACTGCGTATGACATCCTTTTTACGCCTACTGCGTAAACGCCCCTTTTACGCCTACTGCGTAAAACACCTCCGTCCCCGTCGGGACTCGGCCCCGCCGAAAAATGTAGCACATAATGTTAACTAGGCTTCCCACTACCTAGCCCCCAACCATCCCGCATACAATTTTCACACACGTGCTACAGTAATAATAAACAACTATTAATTAATTGTAGTGAGAGAACTCACCTCGGGTGCGCGCCTAGCTAAAAATAGTAAGTAGCTCCACACAACGACGATCACTTTCCGGCACCTAAACGTACGATAAAATACGTCAATACGAGACCCGGACCCCACGACGCGACACACCCCAAACTGTCACTAAAACTAACTTTCGGTCACACCGAACAGGTCTGTTCGGGACCTGATTTGACCACTAAAACTCCAGAAAAACTCAGATTTATTACACGGTTGAAAAGTGCCCTGAAATACCTTTCCGAGGATATATTACACGCCTCCTAACGATTTTTCTATAATTAATTATGAATTTATTAAGTTCGCCTACCGGAACTGTCCGTTTTCGGACCAGTTCGCACTAACAGCTCCGAACAGCCCGGTTCTGGGCCGATTCAGCCTTTCGGCGAAACACGAAAAACGTGCCTAACTCAATTTAGGAAAAATGGCCACTGACCTCAAGTTAAAACGACTTACGAGTAAAAAGTTACGGTCCACGCAAAACAGTGGCAGATTCCAGGAAATTCACATAAAATGACGAACCACAGAACTTGCGACCACTTTTTCTCCCAACTCGAGGCCGAACCAGTTTTCCGCCAAAACACAGAAAACGTACTCGGTCCCGAGCTCGAAGCGTGGGCGCCAGTTTCGGCTCAATCGGAGTTACGACGGAGAAGTTATTACCGTCACAAAACAGGGGCTGGACCATTTTACGCATAAAAGAAAGATTTTAGAAACAACGGTTTAAGTTATACGGCTTAACGGTTAAGTTACGGTTTAAGGGTTCGATAGGAACAGAGGTCAGGTCACGCCACGCGCCACCCACTGCCATCTCCGGCAGTGGCGGTCGCCGGTGGCGACCGGCGGCGGCCAGCGGCGGCCGGCGGTGGTCTTTCTTTTATTTTTTTGATTACGATAGCACGCGACAAAAACCCAATCATTCTCCCCTTCTCTCTCGACCAGCCTCCGCACACGCACCCACAACGGCAGCCACGGCCGTCCATCCACCACCGCCACCGCGGCGGCGAACGGCGGCGGCGACGGGAACAAAAGAAAAAAAAAACGAAACGAAACGAAACGAAACGGTGGGGGGAATTACCTTACGACGACGCCGCGTTGATGTGCCCGGTTCTCACTCTCACGAACTCCGGCGAACAGCAACTCCGGCAGCAGCAAGCTCCGGCAGCAGGTCCCTCTCTCTCTCTACGTCTCTCTCTCTCTCTCTCGTTCCTTCTCGGCTCTCCTCTATCTCTCTCGAACTCCCTCTCTCACTGCCGCACCTCTCCAACACTACGAAAGGGAAAATAGGGTTTCTTTTGCTTGGCTTGGAATGCAAGGAAGAAAACGAGAGGTATGGGGGGGGAGGGGTTCGGCCTTTACTTGCATGGGCCGGACCTTGCCCAAATTTTCACATTAGCCCCCCAAACTATCCCTATTTTACTAACTTCACTAAAAGACATGGATTTTAACATTTTTGGTCTTTAACGACATCAAACCCCGAACCAAAACAATTAACGGTACACACTTTAAATTAATTAAAAAAAATAAAAGAAACACGTACCGGGACACGGGCTTTACAACTCTCCCCCGCTTGGACTAGACTTCGTCCCCGAAGTCCACGCCTGCAAACAGCTCCGGGTAATTCTCCCGCATCTCGGCTTCTGGTTCCCACGTCCATTCCGAACCTTTCCGGTGCTGCCACTGGACCTTCACCAATCCAATGACTTTGTTCCTTAGAGTCTTCGTCTTCCTCTCGACGATGGCTACCGGCTTCTCTACATAGTTGAGTCGCTCGTCAATCTGAATATCTTCAAGGGGAACTACTGCAGACTCATCCATCACACACTTCCGCAACTGAGAGACATGGAACGTGTTGTGGATCAGGCTCAGTTCCTCCGGTAGCTCCAATCGGTAAGCTACTTTCCCCACACGCGCGATGACCTTGTATGGTCCGATATATCGGGGACCCAACTTTCCCCGCTTGCGAAAACGGATTACCCCCTTCCAGGGTGACACTTTCAAAAGAACGTAATCCCCGACTTGGAACTCCAAGTCCGATCGTCTCTTATCGGCGTAACTCTTTTGTCGGCTCTGAGCGGTGACTAACCGATCCCGCACCATCTGAATCATTTCCGTCGTCTTTAGCACAATATCGGTGCTCCCCAGCACTCTGTGACCAACCTCGCCCCAGCAAATGGGCGTCCGACACTTCCTGCCATACAACACTTCGTACGGCGCTCTACCGATGCTAGCGTGATAGCTGTTATTGTAGGAGAACTCAGCTAGTGGAAGATTCTGATCCCAACTACCACCAAAGTCAATCACACATGCTCGCAGCATGTCCTCAAGTGTCTGAATAGTACGCTCACTCTGTCCGTCCGTCTGAGGATGAAATGCTGTACTGAAATGCAACCGCGTACCCATCTCATTCTGAAACTTCTCCCAAAATCGGGAGGTGAAACGAGTATCCCGATCCGAGACAATTGAGACTGGCACCCCGTGCCGAGTTACAATTTCCCGAATGAAAACCTCCGCAAGCTTATCCGCCGAAAAGCTCTCTTTAATCGCCAAGAAGTGAGCGCTCTTCGTCAGGCGATCCACGATCACCCAGATAGTATCATTCCCTCGCTGAGTCTTGGGAAGCTTAGTGATGAAATCCATTGCGATTTGCTCCCACTTCCACACCGGAACCTCCAACGGCTGCAATTTCCCATGCGGTCGTTGGTGTTCCGCTTTGACCTTCCGACAGGTCAAACATACTTCCACACATTTGGCTACATCCCGCTTCATGCCGGGCCACCAATAGTCTTCACGCAGGTCTCTGTACATCTTGGTAGCTCCGGGATGAATCGAAAACTTGGACTTATGCGCCTCGTCCAATAGTGTCTGGCGATTCCCACCAGTGTATGGAACCCAAATTCTACCATAACGGGTTAACAGTCCCCGACTATCCCGTACTAACTTCGGAATTTCTCCCGAAACTCTCTCTCGTTTAGCATTTTCCTCCAACACGACCACCTCTTGAGCGATACCGATCGACTCCAAGAGTGGTGCAACTACCGTTAATCGCTGACAAAAACCCTTCAAAGATCCCCCGACCGGATGTCGGCTAAGTGCATCCGCGACTACATTCGCCTTACCGGGGTGGTAAAGTATCTCGCAGTCGTAATCCTTGACCACATCAAGCCACCTCCGCTGACGCATATTAAGATTTTGCTGGTCCATCAGGTATTTAAGGCTCTTGTGATCGGTATAGATCGTGCACTTGACACCATAAAGATAGTGTCTCCATATTTTTAAAGCAAACACCACCGCTCCCATCTCCAAATCATGAGTCGGGTAGTTCGCCTCATGAGGCTTCAACTGCCTCGACGCGTAAGCGATGACCTTGCCGCGTTGCATAAGCACGGCACCCAACCCTTGGTACGAAGCATCACAGTAAACCACCAAATCTTCCATGCCCTCAGGCAAGGTTAACACAGGAGCCTCACATAAACGCCTGCGTAGCTCCTCAAACGCCTTCTGTTGCTCTTCACCCCAACTGAAAGCTGCAGTTTTCTTCGTCAGTTTCGTCATAGGCAAGGCGATTTTGGAGAAATCTTGGATAAATCTCCGATAATACCCTGCTAAACCGAGAAAACTTCGCACCTCGGTAGGAGTTTTCGGCACCTCCCACCGCATAACTGCCGAAATCTTGGCCGGATCGACCATGATACCATTCTGATTCACGACATGTCCTAAGAATTGGACCTCTCGTAACCAGAATTCACACTTGGAGAACTTAGCATAAAGCTTCTCCCGTCTCAAAACTTCTAACACTTCCCGCAAATGCACCTCGTGCTCTTCCTTCGTCTTGGAATATACAAGAATGTCGTCGATGAACACGATCACCGAACGATCCAACATCGGGCTACACACCCTGTTCATGAGGTCCATGAACGCTGCTGGTGCATTGGTGAGCCCGAAAGGCATCACCACGAACTCGTAATGGCCGTAACGCGTGCGAAAGGCCGTCTTCTCCGTATCTTCGCTACGCACCCGCATCTGATGGTACCCGAATCTCAAGTCAATCTTAGAGAACCACGAGGCTCCCTGCAACTGATCAAACAAATCATCAATCCTTGGCAAAGGATAACGATTCTTCACCGTAAGCTTATTCAGCTCCCGGTAGTCAATGCACATCCGCTGAGATCCATCTTTCTTTTTCACGAACAAGATCGGAGCTCCCCACGGTGAACAACTCGGTTTGATGAACTCCTTCTCCAGAAGCTCCTGCAGCTGCTCATAAAGCTCCTTCATTTCCGGTGGAGCCAAGCGATAAGGTGCCTTGGCCACCGGAGCAGCACCTGGAATCAGGTCGATTCGAAACTCCACCTGTCGCGCGGGAGGTATCCCTGGCAACTCATCGGGGAATACATCGGCGAATTCCCTCACGACTGGCACATCCTCGGCACTAATCTTCGTCTCATCGACACGCGTATCCACCACATACGCCAAGAACCCCTGCCCACTATGCTGAAGGTATCTCCGAGCCCTCGCCGCAGAACAAATAGCCGTAACCCGACTAGGCGAGTCTCCCTGAATCAACAGTTCTCCCCCGCTTGGGGTTCGAACCCGTACTTGTTTGCGACGGCAAACAATCTCTGCATCGAACGCGTCCATCCAATCCATGCCCACTATCACGCAAAGCTCTCGCATCGCTATAGGGATCAAATCGATAGGAAACCTCACACCCGAGATTTCCAACGTGCATCCCCGATACACGTCTGTAACCGTCAAGGTCCTATCATCGGCGACCTCGACCAATAAAGGACATCCTAGACGTCCCACCACTCGACCCAACCTCTCGCTAAAAGTGCGAGACACGAATGAATGAGTAGCCCCGCTATCAAACATTACAACCGCAGGTACAGAATTGACTAGAAACGTACCTAATATATAAAGAATAACAATACATAAACACAGGGCATGAAAAGGAAAGACAAAAGAAAAGAGTGATGAAACATACCTGTCACCACCTTAGGCGTCGCATGCGCCTCCTCCACCTTCAGCTGGTGGACTCTCCCTCGGGCCGCCTCCGTCCCGGGCTGACCCGTACGGCCGTCGGTGATGCGCAGCGGGGCATTCGCAGGAGCCCTCTGTGCACCACCCCCATCAGTTGCCCTAGCATTCGGGCAGTTGGCCTTCACATGGCCAGCCTGTTTACAGCCGAAACATAACATCAGTGGCGACCTGCAATCTCTACTGAGATGGCCAGGCTGCCCACACTTGTAACATGCATCAGATCTTCTACCACTCACATCCCGGGCCTTAGAACCGCTACTCTTCGTGTGCCCACGAGAATCAACAAACTTCGATTTCTTTGGCACTGCAGAGATAGGCGTCACTGCCTGTGCCGCCTTCCTCTTCTTCGCTTGGATCTCCAACTCTAACTCTCTTCTCCGCGCTGCATCCATCATAGCCGACAGCGAAGGATGTTGCACTGCGCTCACAATTTCCCGGATCTCGGTCCGAAGCATGTCCTTGTACCTCGCCATCTTCATTTCTTCTGAGGCCGCATATTGGGGACAGAATAGCGCCATTTCGGTAAACTTCTTGTTCATCTCCTTTATGGTCTCCGTGGTCTGGTTCAGCTCCAAGAACTCCTTCGCTATTCTTTCCATCTCTATCGGCGGCACGTACTCAGCACGGAAACGAGCAACGAACTCGTCCCAAGTAAGAGTGGTACGCTCGGCCAGAGTCAATGCTGTGGCGCACCAGTCTTTCGCTCCCTCGCGAAGTAGATTCACTGCAAATCGAACCTTCAAGTTATCCGGACAGCCGCTTGTCAGAAAAGCGCACTCCATGTCGGATATCCAGCGCATGCTAACGATAGGGTTAGAGTCACCCTTGAATTCTGGTGGAGAGCATGCAGAAAGATCCCGATACTGGAAGTCTCGGGCACGGGGCTGTCCCCCAACAGGCGGCGGCATCGCTGCAAACCGCTCCTCCACTAGAGTCACCAGTTGATCCTGAATCGCGGTGATAATCTCGGGAATTGCATCCCCAACAGCTCGTGCAACCTCAATTGCAATCATCTCTCGGATCCGTTCCTCAGTGATCCCGGCTTCAGCCCTCGGCTCAGCCTCACCGCGCCTCCTAGTGTTGACCATTCTATAAGAAGGAGAAATTCAAAGAGTTATTATCAGCTAATAACTCACACTATCAACACATACGCTCAACTCCTTGAATTCCTCGTGACTTCCCCGACCCGAGTACTGATCCTGTGCTTCCGGTAATAGGAGCTCTACTACTACCTTCCACACCTATCATTACCCGTTTCGTGTCCCATCCCGAGGGTCCAAGTAGTTCTCGCCGCAACTCAACACATATGCCCGCACCGGCATATGCACTCACCCTTCCTAGCTCCCTAGGAATTATATTCCACCCACTACCCTCGCTACTATAAAAACCCTGTTAATCATAATGAGTGGCCGCGCAAATACCCAATCATATGCAGTGCAAGACAAATAGACATTCGAATACTAGATTCTATCCTAGAACGGTTGGACTCAAACAAGAGCTGCGCAATAGAACTAAATCGAATATTCTAAGGCTATTAGCCTCTTACCGCATACGATTTAAAGGGCACCTACTTAGAAACCTACTATAATTAGCAAGAAAATCATAATAGCAAGTAATCCAACGTATCGCATAGTGTCAACCTCAGGCAATCTAGCATGCATACCCTATGATCTAGAAAGCGATAAAATGAGAAAACACTAAGCATTGTACCTTTCCCTTGGCTCCGGCTGACTGTACACACTGCGCCCTCGATCACCGTTCCTCGAACGGGTCTTTTTTTTTTTACTTTTCCTTTTATTTCTAAAAAGATTTAATAAAGTATTTGGAAATTTCCCAGCCGCAACTTGAGACCCAACACACCGAGGTGCGTTTGATTCACTCAAGCTGTGCTCTGATACCATCTGTAACATCCCAGGCCAACCGTACCAGATATTGTCCGCTTTGTCTACACCTGGACTCACGGTTTTAAAACGCGTCTAATAGGGGAGGTATCAAGTTCCTCTTATAAGGCAACCTTTGTTCCCCTCCCCAACCAATTTGGGATCTTACAATCCACCCCCCTTGGGAGCCCAGCGTCCTCGCTGGCACACCAGTCCGGTTCCCGGCTCTGATACCATCTGTAACATCCCAGACCAACCGTACCAGATATTGTCCGCTTTGTCCGCACACCTGGACTCACGGTTTTAAAACGCGTCTGATAGAGGAGGTATCAAGTCCCTTATAAGGCAACCTTTGTTCCCCTCCCCAACCAATGTGGGATCTTACAATCCACCCCCCCTTGGGAGCCCAGCGTCCTCGCTGGCACACCAGTAACATCCCAGACCAACCGTACCAGATATTGTCCGCTTTGTCCGCACACCTGGACTCACGGTTTTAAAACGCGTCTGATAGAGGAGGTATCAAGTCCCTTATAAGGCAACCTTTGTTCCCCTCCCCAACCAATGTGGGATCTTACAATCCACCCCCCTTGGGAGCCCAGCGTCCTCGCTGGCACACCAGTCCGGTTCCCGGCTCTGATACCATCTGTAACATCCCAGACCAACCGTACCAGATATTGTCCGCTTTGTCCGCACACCTGGACTCACGGTTTTAAAACGCGTCTAATAGGGGAGGTATCAAGTTCCTCTTATAAGGCAACCTTTGTTCCCCTCCCCAACCAATGTGGGATCTTACAATCCACCCCCCCTTGGGAGCCCAGCGTCCTCGCTGGCACACCAGTCCGGTTCCCGGCTCTGATACCATACTGTAACACCCCGCTTACCACGACACAATATTGTCCGCTTTGCCCCACTGGCTCACGGCTTTGTTCTTGGCGACCTGGCAAGGACTTCCCAGGAGGTCACCCATCCTGGTACTACTCCCACCCAAGCACGCTTAACCACAGAGTTCCCAAGGAACCCGCATGCTTGTGGCCCCAAAACGCGTTGTGTCTGTTAAGGCCAAGGTTTACTAATATACCCAGCATCTCTCTTGTCCACGACCGATGTGGGATATGCCTAAGGTGTTACACACACCCCCCTCAGGGACTCATCGTCCTCGATGAGGTTTGCCCCACATCTCGAACGGCACAGGAGTGGCTCTGATACCATCTGTAACATCCCAGACCAACCGTACCAGATATTGTCCGCTTTGTCCGCACACCTGGACTCACGGTTTTAAAACGCGTCTGATAGAGGAGGTATCAAGTCCCTTATAAGGCAACCTTTGTTCCCCTCCCCAACCAATGTGGGATCTTACAATCCACCCCCCTTGGGAGCCCAGCGTCCTCGCTGGCACACCAGTCTGGTTCCCGGCTCTGATACCATCTGTAACATCCCAGACCAACCGTACCAGATATTGTCCGCTTTGTCCGCACACCTGGACTCACGGTTTTAAAACGCGTCTGATAGAGGAGGTATCAAGTCCCTTATAAGGCAACCTTTGTTCCCCTCCCCAACCAATGTGGGATCTTACAGCTCTGCACATCAGTACAGAGGCTCTGTGATCTGCCTCTGTCACTTCTCTGTTTTGCTCTTAGAACCTAATGTTTCTGCGTATACACACCTTCTGTCGTACAGCTTTGGCACGTCTTCCGGAAAGCCTTTGCAGAGGCTCTGTGCACATCCACAGAGGCTCTGGACAAACTCACAGAGCTTCTGTGGTTAAGCTCTGCACGCTTGATTAAACTCTGGTTGAATTCTTCTTCTGTGCACATCCACAGTCGCGCAGATCTGTCCATCAGCTTTCCATCAGCACACTGTTGTCCAATTCAACGATGCGTATGACACTTCTAAAGTTCGAATCTGTTAAAGCTCAAAACCTGAAATTTGTTCATAAATATGTTTTCAATCTAGAGCCTTTTGAATCACATCGATTGGTGCCTTGATGAGTGAGATATGATCAATTTACTGCAGCATCGCAAATTTTTAGCAAATGCTCATCAAAACCGATTTGATGTAAAAATAAGCCGATCTCCATAAATCTTTTAAAACGATGAGTGAAAATACTCAGATCTCTAATTGATCAGGTCAGAAAAACTGATTAGAAGCACTCAAAGGTATAAAATCTTTTCAGATCAAACTTTGAATATGTAGCACAACACCAAATCTTTCTCAAACATCATTTTCACGACTCAAATGATTTTGTTTTTCATTTAAATGATTATGAGCAGCGGAAGACAAACAAAATCTGAGTAAAAGAGAGTCCAATCTTGAATTTAAATAAAGGTCAGATCAAAGATCAACAACCTTACTACCAAGATGCCAAAAAAAATGCTATGGACTTAATCACACACAAGGATGAGATCATAGATCAACCATCTACTTAGTGCTTATCAAATAAGACCAATGAATGAGAAAGAATCAAAACACACACATGAAGTATATCAGATCAGATTTGAACCAAATAGAGTCAAATCTTCACTTAGGCATTTTATCAAACATGTGGTGTGCAGAATCAGGTTTTGTGAAGAAACAACAAAGTTTTCTATGAAAAATCATCCAAACCTTATTTAAATGAAGAAATGGGTTTCCAATAAGCACAAAAACAGAAAATAAACCATTAGAATGATATTTGTGTTTAGGCTCATGTGATTGAATCAATCTAAGCAACAAAACAACAAATAAACCATCTAATAACTTCTATTGTTGCCATAGATGACCGATTTTGAAGAAAAAATTCTTCAATCGGCTCTGATACCAATTGTTGATCCCATTTTCAGCAAACAATAGAAGAAATCCATATAAAATAGAGATAAGATGAAGATTAAGAACATAATATTCAAGAACTCATCTCATATGTTTTGATTGATTCAATATGGATGGTGTTAGAACCATAAATGTCCTACATATTAGAAAGATATATAAATATCTATATAGGTTAATTATAGAGTCTATTTAATTAATTGTAAAAGCCTTTAATCATAAATGGGCTTAGATTAGATTGTTGGGCCATGGGCCATTGTGTTTAAGGCCTAGGTATTTAAGGTTATGTTAACCTTTAGAATTAGGTGAGCAATTGATTAGTCATTCTAGAGATTCATTAGTGAGCTTAATTGCTTTAGAGAGATAGTTGAGAATTTCATTCAAACCTTTTGTAACTATCTTGAATCATGAATATGAGAGGGATGACAAGTTGAAATCATCAATTGTTCGTGTTATTTATTATTGATTCGTTGTTACCTGATCATGGGACTCACAATTGGTATCAGAGCCTAATCGGTGATTTGAAGATACGAAAGAAATCGAACGAAAGTAAGAAAAAGCATAATTTTCGAAGTCAATTTTTCTGGAAAACGCAGCGAGCCGTTTCGCTTATTCTCGGAGCTTGAACCGTCGGATCGTCGCGATTTTTGGACAGTAGCTTCGGGACATCTTGTTTCACATTCTGACCGGTTTGATTAATCGTCTGGGTTCAGAAGGCTCCCAGATTATTTTCGAAATACAGCAGTCTTTTATTGAAGAAAATCGTTCTTCAATCGGGTTTGCAAAGCTTTTTCATTGATTTAATAATTCGTTTGCTAGATCTCGATTGTTTACTCATATTTATCTGCTGTTTTTCTGTGCTTATATCGATTCCCAAAAGGTTTTAATCTTTCAATTGAAAAATCAATTCTTGAATCTTTTGGTGTTCTTAAGTTATTGTGGTGGTTATTGAAAAATAGGATATATTTTGATTAGAAATCGATTTGGGCGTGTTTGTTTTTGTGTTTTTGGTCAAAATCTAACCCTGCAAGAGTGGAATCAAACAACCCTATCGTACCCTGATCCGAATTGCAACCACAGCCGCAGTGTCCGAAAGTTTTTCATTGTTACCGGGTAAGTTTTCTGTTTCTCATTACTATCCGGACGAATCATCCGGATTGTTTTTGGTTACTGGGTAAGTTTGTTCGGACACTTCAATTGTTCCCGGATACCAATTTTTCCCGGACACCCATTTACTTCCCGGATGAAATAAGTGTCCGGGTATATTTTTTTGTGAATTCAATCTTTCCGGATACAATTTTTTGTGCTATAAAGTTTCCGGATAACCCACTGAGCTCACCTTGTTGACCAGTTTTTTGTTGTGTTAAAAATCGATGATGTTGACTTCCATTTTACCTTTGCACCATCTTTATTTTATTTAATCTATCATGCATGCATCTTTCACTCCTACATCATACATTCCATACATTCATATATCATACTTTCTGTTGGTTTTTATCTTCCTAATCATCGTAGCATTTTTTTAATTTTTTTATGTTTGTTATTCATTCTTCATGCATGCATATTTTAAATATGATGATATTTGTGTGTTTCAATTCTTTTTAATCCATCGTGCCTCAACCGAGAATTAAACAATTTTTTAGTAGGAAACAAGGTTCATCCGGTAAGCTTCCCATTCGAAAACCTCACCCGGTAAGTGCAATCTCCATCCGGAATCTCTCACATCCGTAAGTCAACGTTATCCGGAATCCATCTCTTCCCGGTAAACCACTCCTCGTCCGGTAAGTTTGTCCCATCCGGTAAGTGTATTTGTCCGGAAAGTACATCGCATCGGGTAAGTCATAATTTTCTTATCATCCGGTAACATCCCGTTATCAGGTACGTTGTGTTTGGTAATTATTGATTGGTTTCACTCTCGAAGTTGATTTCGTTCGTTCCTAAAATAATCAGATTTTCAATTTTTAAAACGAATTTATTTTTAGATTTGTTTTTCAAATTTAATTTTTGATTTCCTTCCGCATTTTTGATTCTTCAAAATCAACACCGATTAACGATCATTTTTTCAGGTAACAATGTCGTCTTGCTCTAATGTGGAGTGCCAAGCAAATCAAAGACTATATCAAACGCATATCGAGAAGAAAGATGATTTGATCTACAAGTACATCTAAGAACTAAAGCAACATAAATTTCAAATCTGGAATTGTTCTGAGAAGCTGGCTAAAGCAGAAGAAAAGGCAACGTTCTTAGAGTCTGAAAACTCTGAGCGGAAAAAGAAGCTGTCTGATTTATCATCACGAGGTGATATCAAGGAGACTGAGAAAGAGAAAGCAAAGCTACATGAAAAGAATATCAAGCGATCAGATGATTTGTGCAACAAGTACATCAAGAAATTGAAAGAACTAAAATCTCAAATCTGGAATAGTTCTGAGAAGCTGGCGAAAGAAGAAGAGAAAGGTAAACTCTTGAACTGTGAAAACATTGAGCTTAAAAGTAAACTAAATACTCTTGAAAAGGTTTTTGAAAAGGTTTTTGAAAAGGAAAAGGAAAGTTTTGAAAAAGAAAGACAAATGATTAATCAAAAGAAATCTGGTATTTCAACCAAATCTCTTGAAGAAAAGAAGAGACTTGAGCTTATGTGTTTAAAACTTTCAAATCAGATCTCCGACTTTGAAAAAGTTTTGATTTCAGAAAGAGAGAAGTTTGAAATAGAACGCAAATCTTTTTCTAAAAGAAATGGAGAACTTTCTTTGAAAATATCCGATCTGGAGAAAGAATTAGACATTCTAAGCAAAGAGACTGAGAAAATGAAGGTTGAAGGCTTTAGAACTAAATGTTTGAAAGATGATTTTGCAAAAGAAAGAAAGGTCTTTCAGACTGAGATTTCTAAATTTACACAGAGATTATCTGGATTAGCAACCGAGACTTTGAAGAAACAAAAGGTTAAATCTGATTCAAAGAATTTTGTCAAATCAAATGTTTTTTCAAAAGATCAGATTCGACCTTCCAATCTTTTCTATAATTCTCGTGTTGACAATGAAGATAATCCATCTTTCAAGAAAGTAAACATGGTTTGGAGAGTTAAAGGATCCACTCCTACTCCAGAGCCATTTGTCCCTGTTAAGAGTGAAAAGAACAACACAGCTTTCCACGCTAAACCTTTTGTGAAAACTGATCGAGTTTACTCTGTCAATAAACTTATCAGCTTATCAACACAGAAGTTGTGTTGCTCTTATTGTGGAACAAGTGAGTTTGTAAAGAAAGACCATGCTAAGTATTGGTATGGTACTTATAGTATCCCTGATCCTCATAGGGCATCTAACCGACAAGGATCCATCCCAAGATGGATGCCAAAATCCCTCTAATCTGTTTTGCAGGAACGTCATGTGCATTTAAATTAGAAGATTATTTTCACATGACGAGCATTCAAAGGTTAGGCCAATTTTGAGGGGGAGCACTATCGTATGCAAGGTATGTGAACTCTAACTGAATTCAAAAACCATGGAAATTAATTCTGAATAACATACTTGCGTTTGTTATTATCTAAGTTTAACTTCCATGATTGCCATGATCAAAGCTTTCTTGACTTAGTTATTTCCATGTCTCAAATGTTTGTCGAATTTTTGATGGAAATACACTCGTTTTGAATTCCACTTTTGTGTTCACCGTTCATCATTTCATATTAATGATTCAATTCTTATCTGATATAATAATTGTGACTTGTTCTTCACAATTAAACTTTCTAATCATTGATTGATTTTTGAACATACTGTGCTTACTGAGTCATTCTGTTTTGCGCTTGAATCTGTTTCTTGAAATTCTGGTAATTCAACTATGACTTCTGATCACCTCAGATCAGGACTCGTTCTTAAAAAGCTTTGACTTCTAAACATTTCAGTTTAGAACTCGTACTTCAACTGTCTTACTAAACTGTTATACTCGTTGCATGAAAGGAGTGTTAGGTCTTACATTGTTTCTATGGTTAAGCCAGAACCGGAAGGACCTACCAAAGAAACACATCCACTTTTAGACATCAGTGAGGGGTCTAGATTGTTAGATGAGTTTGGAGAGAAAAGAATATGGTGAGGCTGTGACAGGACTTAAAAGAATTATTGGTCCTTACCAAACCGAGTCAAATATCCGGGTAACCACACAATCTATTCATTCTCGTTCTTTGGAGATGAATATTGAAACAGACATGGACCCAGTGTCGATAACTCGTGTCACCCCACCCAGCCACTCAAGTATCTCTCAACAGATGCTTGTTTCAGATATTCACGGAGATTTAGCACATAATCTATCTATTCCTCACTCGGAGGTCTTAGATATTGAAACAGGAAGACATCAGCTCCGGTCTCCGAACTTCATATTCTATTCACTGTGTCTATTGATTTTAACTTGCGTCCCAGGTTGAATCATTTTTTGAGCCAAATCGATATAAATGATTTCTTTCACACATGCACGAGTCTTTGTGATTCCACTTCCATATCTTTGTGATATTGCCGGAACAATTTGAGAAGTTAATTTTTCAAATTTTCTTCAGTGATAACTGGAAGTCCTATCAGAGATACCCCATTACCAACTCTGAACATAGGCCACACAATTTTTTTAAAATTGTTGTGATATCAGTTACTAACGTGTTTCTATGTTAGCTTTTTACCCCGTTCTGGTTACTTACTGTTTTATCTGCCGTTTTTTTTGCTACTCGTTACTATTGTCTTTGAACATACATGATGCTCCGGATGCTCCTACTCATCATGAGGGGGAGAAAGGGTACAGATTCAAAGACACAGATTATCAAGTTGAGGGGGAGTTAGCAAAATCCGAGGGGGAGTAAAGAAGTCCCCATTGATTGATTGAAGATGAGATTGCTAAGATTAAATCCGAGGTTGAAAAGCCGTTCGTTGGATTTACAGTTTGGAGTATTTGATTAAAACTCTTCTTGTTTCTTATCAAGTGGTGTTCGCTACAATTCACTATTTCCTCCATCGAGCATACTGGTTCTACAAGTTCTTAAAGTTGAAGATTTGAAGACTAAGAGCTTTATTCAAGGGGGAGCGGTAAAAGACATGAAGACAAGCAACGCCAAAGTGTTTCAATGTTTCAAAGGAAGAGAAGATCAAGACCTGAAGGTTTCAAGACCGATTTTTATTTATATATCTTTAGGGGGAGATTGTTAGGACCATAAATGTTCTACATATTAGAAAGATATATAAATAATTATATATGTTAATTATAGAGTCTATTTAATTAATTGTAAAAGCCTTTAATCATAAATGGGCTTAGATTAGATTGTTGGGCCATGGGCCATTGTGTTTAAGGCCTAGGTATTTAAGGTTATGTTAACCTTTAGAATTAGGTGAGCAATTGATTAGCCATTCTAGAGATTCATTAGTGAGCTTAATTGTTTTAGAGAGATAGTTGAGAATTTCATTCAAACCTTTTGTAACTATCTTGAATCATGAATATGAGAGGGATGGCAAGTTGAAATCATCAATTGTTCGTGTTATTTATTATTGATTCGTTGTTACCTGATCATATTGGGACTCACAGATGGGAAATTAGAAAGAACACCACACTTTTACATGTAAACGACTCTCATGTGAAAACACCTTGTCTATGTGTGTTTTTGTGATTCTTCTAAATGACCTAAAAAATGGGATCAACAATTGGTATCAGAGCCTTCCTTGATTTTCTATATCAAGAGATCCACTCTGACAATGATTTCAACTCTTTTCGGTAGAAACATGGACTGATTTTAGCCTGTTCTTCATTTATTTAAAACAGCCTCTGTTTTTCTGCTACTCTCGACTAGTTCGACTTTAGTAAACTAACAGAACCTGTTTCGCTGGTTAAATCTTTCCATTTTAATGCATTGTTCAAGGTTTTAAGCTTATAAACTCATTTAGAAAAATCCATTCCATCATCTGTAAGTCTGTTGTTCATACTCTATTTTCTGGTATTTTTCAAAATTCTTTTAAAATGGCGAACACGAACAACTTCTTCACCGGTGGTTCCTTAACCAAGCCACCCACTCTACTCAGAGATGAGTACCCTCAATGGAAGATACGAATGATTCACTTCTTCGAGGGTACTGACAAAGAACTCGTCTACTATATCCACAATCCTCCTTTCGTTCTCATGGTCACAGTACCACGTGTACCTGCCACAGATGATACTCCAGAGGTTGCTGAGTACGAGAAACCAAAGACAAAGGACAAATTGTCCGCTACAGACTGGTAGAAGTACGAGATTGCTCAGAAGACCAAACGACTTCTGATAATAGCCATACCCAATGACCTCTTCCAATCCCTAGATGCGTGTGAATCTGCATACGATCTATGGAAGGAACTGGAGAAACAATTAGAGGGAGGGGCCAAGACTCAGAAGAACCGCAGAGCCCAATGCATCAACGAATAGTACGCATTCAAAGCTCTGCCGACAAAATCTCTGCAGTCAACATACGACAAGTTCAACTCTCTTATCAACAAATGTAGGAAGTTCGGAATTCACAGAACTTCTGAAGAGAACAACGTCATGTTCCTAAAGAGCCTTAATGAAGAATGGCTCCAGTTGTCCATGTCTCTGCAAACAAATCAGGACTTAGACACCTGGACTCTGTCAGATCTTTATGGAAAACTGGCTGCCCAAGAACCTCAGATTGCACAAGCAAAAACTCAAATCGGTGGGCCTCTTACACTTGTTGGTAAGGCCTTAGAACTAAAGGAGAAACCAAAGAAGGAGTAGTCTGTGGAGGAGAAGAAAGAGAAGAAGAAGAAGAAGAAGGTGTTGGTGGTTGACAGTGAAGATGAGGAATTGGTAGAAGAAGAAGAAGAGGCAACTATGGCCTCAATAGCTAAGTCTTTATAAAGGGTCCATTTACAATATAAAAAGGGCTAAGCCCATACAACTAGCTAAAAGCCCATAAGCTAATTATAAAGCTAACTAAAAAGCCCATACACTTTTCTTTATAAAACATTTAATTAAATTAGGAGCTAATTTAATCTAACAATCTCCCCCTAATGTTTGATAAAGAAAGCATCATCTTATAGTTTTTTTAATCCAGCCACCATAGCCATTTCATCAGTTATCTGTTCGATAGAGGTTTCCTCACCTTCATCATCGGCATCACTTAGATATGCCTCCATTTGGTGAGCAGAGTCATTTTGACTGTCACTGTCTAATTCATATGAAGGGTAGGTGATTCTGGGCTCACACTGAGCTTTCTTGCAAGTATCACTGACAAGGGCTATAGAGGAGCCTTTTATCTCCTTTATGATAGAGTTCCTTTGGATTTTCGTTTGTTCATAATTATATAAGGTTCCATAGAAACAGTGAGAGGCATGTATTCAAGATCCTTGGTTGTCTTGATGCAAGTACAGATGTTTTCCCAGAAGTCAGGAAGACAGCCCATGAATTTGCACAGGACTTCCTCATTTTCATATACTCTGCCTAAAAGCTTTAAATCATTCAGGAGACTGTTAAAACGGTTATAGTAACTAGAAAGAGATTCTCCCTTTTCATGAGTAAAAAGCTCATACTTTCTAATAAGAGCAATTTTCTTGCTTTTCTTGACTTCCTCTATACCTTCGTACAGAACACACAGAGTAGTCCACATTTCTTTAGCTGTAGATAAATTAACTAAAGAGTAGTAGACCTCATCAGGAAGAGAAAGTGCAATGATTGCTCTAACTTTAGAGTCAAGAGAGACAAGACGTTTTTCTTCATCAGTGTATTTCTTTGGATTTTTAAGAATGTAACGACCAGTAGTAGTAGATTTTTCTTCATCAGAGGAATCATCAGAATCATCTTTGTGAACAACTTCCTTACCGGATTTTTGCGTTTCATAGCGAGCCCAGACTCTAGGGACTATGGGTCCCTCACTGAAAATGGTTGGATATCTACTATCCACTCCTTCCATGAAAAGTATCATCCGACTTTTCCACAGAGAAAAGTTTTCGGGGTTAAACTTGGGAGGTTTGGCTATAGAGCTATTTTCAGAGAAGGTGTTTTGAGAAGAAACTTCATTGTTTGAGGAAGAGGCATCCATTGCAGATCAAGTTTATTGATTAAACTTTCTGCTCTGATACCAATTGTTAATCCCAGATGGCTTAAACAAGTATTGTAGAAGGGGGGGGGGGGGGGGGTTGAATACAATACACAAAATTTCACTTAATTAATTCTTTTATTGATTTTTCAAAACAAGAATTACACACAGAAAAACTAGATTGTTGCGGAAAGAACGAAAAAACTATTCTAACAATCTTCACAAAGTAAACTGGAAAACAAAACAACTTCTAATGCACAAAGATTGAAAGCTATAAAGTTCAAAGGAGAGAAAGCCTTGTTACACTGAGAAAGTTCTTCAGGAACGCGCAACTTTGTATGGAGAGCCCTCTTCTCTTTATATAGTGCTTGAAGCATTAAATGCTTAGGACACTTGTCATCTGGAGATTCAAGAATAGGAGTTGACTCTGAAAAGTTGATAAGTCACTTTCACACTTTTTCTGAGTACTAGGAAGAACAAGCATGTTTGATTGAGACATTATCTGAAACTGGATAAAACGACAAATAGTCACTTTTTCCTGACATTAGATATTGTCCCATAATAAATGATCTTCATCTGCCAGCTTTTACAAGGAGGGAGCTCATCGATTTTCAACTTGAAATCGGTGAGATAGTTGACCGAAAATGAGAGGCTTCGGCCATGTGCTTACCGATTTTTCAAGATGAAAATCAGTGGCCAAATAACGTAGTTGTTGGTTGAGAATTGTATCTTCATTTCCACAATGGGATATTTCTTCTGACTTGATTTCGGTTGATCTTCGACTTCACCGAACTTTTGATGACTTGGCTAAGTTATTATAAAGAAACAAAATAAAATATTCTAAGTAAGATTTTAAGGATAAAATCGGTGGGTCAATTTCAAATCTTTGGTGACCCAACAAAAAGCCCCAATAACAACATCAGGGATTGACGCTTCACAGTCTTCCCTTGATACTTTCGTGGTCCGCTCCACCACAACTGAAACTGCCACCACAACCGCCTCAGCAACTTCGTCAATCACTGATTCTACGCTGGCTTCTACCTCAACAACCTCAGCGCCTCAACGCACTGAAGGCATAGCTTCAAGCACAACCAGTCCTTCTCTGCCACCATTCACTCTTCACCTCCGTTGGTTCTTCTCCCACTATTTCGTTGGTCAACACGTCAGCACCAGTGGTATCAGCATCAGTCCTGACTAATATTGACACTGAGTTACTCATACGTCTCAGGACGAGCAACACAAGCACAGGACCTAAAGGTTTTCCTCATGAAACCTTTTATATACCCCAGTTCTCGACTCCTTTCAATCAGGACATGGTTATGCATATTTGAGGAAATCAGTTGGATTCCTTCTCTGTCGAACCTTCAGGTAATCCATTTTCCCTACCCCTCATTCTTTCAGTTACTAATCCCGAGCATCCTCATGCTCAAATATTTACTATGTTCACAGGTCCTAATTTGGAGGCACTGGATCGCTCACTTTAGAAAATCAACAACTCCATCTCCACTCTTTTTGACAACCTTTCCACCAACACCAAGGCCATCAATGTTGCTGATACTACGCTCCAACAGCTCACTACCTCCCTCTATTCAAAGGCTGATAACTCTTAGCTCTCAGCTTTACAAGAGGTGGTGGATAAATTGAAGAACGATGTGGACGCCAACACTTCAGCTCTCAACACCTTGAGCACTTTCTTCTCCAACCTATCGACAAAGGTCGATACAAATAATTAGCTACTCGTTGATATTCTGGCCAGCTGAAGAAGCCAGCCCCTCAACCCTCTCCCTCCTTCACCGCTGATGATCGAAACTCACTCAACATGGTGGCTGACTATGTTGTCTTGGCTTCTGATGCCATTTCAGACCTCTTTGTTCGAGTTGAAGGTCTAGAAGCCGCTGCCACCGCCGTCACTCCTCCTCGTGCTGATGACAAAGAGGGGGAGAAAGAGAAAGAGAAAATTGTTGACGTTGAACCCTCTCATGCTGAAGGGGAGGAAAAAGAAAAAGAAATCGTCGATATTCGCTCTGATGACGAAGAGGAAGAAAAGAAAGACGAAGAAGAGGAAGAAGATGAAGACCTTGACATCTCTGACAATGGAAAGGATATTGGCTTCATCAACGATGATGATGACGATGAAGATGATGATGAGAGCTGGTTTGTTCCCAAATCCACCAACATTCCCGTCAAGGGAATCGTAATAAATGAAGCAGGGGGGAGAACCTCTGTAAAGACCCCTACACAAAAGACCTCTCAGCCTGGCAATCAGAAGGGAATATCTGCTGAGGGGAACCTAAAAATTATACACACTTCTGAGGGGAGCAGCCTTCAGAGGTAAGTCTCTCTATTACTCATTTTTCCTCCCCCTGTCTTCACAAAATCCTTGATCCTTCATTCAAATCTACCTTATTATTTAGACTTACCTAATTCTCCTCCTTCTTCCAGCCAGTTCTCTCCCCTGCTTGAGAGCCCAGTTGAAGCTGATGAAGTTCCAATAATCCCAACACTTGCTGCTGACTCAATAATCCCAGTCTCTATTCCTGAGACTGAAGAAGAAGAATACTTGATGAGCCATCAAACAAGACCCTCACGACCAATACAAAGGTCTGAGGATGAAGAGAAAAGAAGAATGGTAACTCTCGTCTCTCAGCTAGAGAGGCAAAGAATAAAGATCCCTCCTCGAGCAAGCGTTGATCAAGATGAACTCGGTTTTCTTTCTCAAGCTGAAAAGGAAGAATTTATCAGAGCCGAGCAAGTTTTAGAGGCATACAAACAAGACGTCCAACTAGCTTTAAAGATTGCTCAGAGTTCTGTCTCTGATAGAAAACTCAAAAAGAATCCGATCAGAGTTCAAGCTCACCTGTTAAAAGAAGCCAAGGAGGAAGCAAGAAAAGAAAAGGTCGTCAAAGACTCAGAGATCGAATGATGCAAAAGGGAGATTGAAAACAGACAACTTCTTGAAAAGATCACTGATGTGTCCATAACTTGGAAGAAAAAGAAAGGCTCAATGATGGTTTTCATAACCATCTTCAGAATAGATATCTCTGCTAAAACTATGTTCATGTCAAAACTGTAGAACTTTGGATTTTACGAATGGCTAGAGATCAGAGATGCCCTTCAGAAATCAAAGTCCAAATACAAAGTCTATGTGGAGAACTTTTTGAACAAACTTACTCAATCGGATCTCAGCGGTCGTAGAAATTCCTCCACTTCCTCATAAACCAGCACGAAAAAGAAAGCGAGCATCTATCTCTAGAGAAGAACCTTGCTTCAGAAATGAAACCGTAATTGATTTTTCAGAATTGGTCCACCACCTGACCTTTTAGCTCTCGACCTATCATTGCCAAGAGGATGTCCTTTTACTCCTGGTCAAGTGATAGGCATCCCCTATGGAATCATCTTCTATGATCATGAAAGACAAGTCAGATTTTAGCGAGACTCTGAAATTCATCTCTGCCCGATTTCCCATCTGAAGAATCTCATCTATTGGTGTGAAATGACAAGGTTCAGTGTCTTCATCAAGTCTCATATCTACATGGAATGCAAAGCCAAAAAGAGAAGAGGAGAAGAAGTGCCTGACTACTTAGTCTTGGATGAAGAACCAAATGACGAAGTCTTAATCAAAGAAGTAGACCTCTAGCTGATAGATTTCTATTTCTTCTTTGTAATTTATCAGTTCTTAAATTTTAGTTATTGTTCTGTACTTTCTTTGTAGTTGTATCTTTCAGATTCCCTTTGTAAAATCATTACGAATTAATGAATTTTTTTAGTAAAGTACTTTACTCCATCAGTACTAGAAAAGATCTCAAAACAATAAAAGGAACATGTATATTACGAGTCCTTTTATCCTTATGTTTTGATACTAAACAATTTTCTTATGTTGCTTTCTCATCATCAAATAGGGGGGAGATTGTTGATCCAAACTCTCTCAGTGATTTGATGACGACACTTTAAATACTTAGTGAAAAATACATTTAATATCTGTATGTATTAGTGTTTCACCATCAACGATCGTAAGCTGAGTTTGTTCAATGATCGCTGAGCACTTCCTATGTAATATGTTTATGCAATCTCTGAAGACAAGCCTCACGCAGAAAAGAACTCATCGCTGGATTCGAAGACCAAGCTGATGAACAAGACAAGTCTATTTATGATCGGAAGCGGCATTTAGTGAAACCAAGACAAGTCTACAACACGCGACAATTATAGAACAAAGCTTCAGCGATAGCTGAGACTTTCATCAGACCTCACTGAAGAAATACTACATCAACGATCACTGATCATGAAGCTTGCGGTTCAAGCTTTGTTTGTCTTATCCTCTTGCACAAATAGTACAAAAGTACAAAAGCAAACCTGCTTTTATCCATAATCGTACAACCACTCTGCCAACTACACTGTTCACCATGCGGCCAATGCACCCAATGAAGAATTGACACGTGTAAAGTACCTCTGCCATGCATTAAATGCATAGGTATAAATAGGAGTGATTCTCTTCATTTTGAAGGACCCTGAATCTCCCTTGTGTGCATTGTAGAAAACCTATTTTCTACAAACTCTCTTCTTTCCCTTTTCTAGTGCAAGAAAACTTAGTGATTTCTTAGTTTGTTTATATTATAAATAGGAGTGATTCTCTTCATTTTGAAGGACCCTGAATCTCCCTTGTGTGCATTGTAGAAAACCTATTTTCTACAAACTCTCTTCTTTCCCTTTTCTAGTGCAAGAAAACTTAGTGATTTCTTAGTTTGTTTATATTATGTGTACCTTATCTATTTCTGCAACAAACTATAAATTGTGTTTTTGATTTATCAATAAACAATTTAAAAAGTATAATTTTTTGTGTTTGTATTCAACACCCCCCCTACAAACATTCACCCTTGTAGAACCCCTTCGGGACCAACATTGGGTTTATGTTAGGAAATCATTACTTTGAGTCCCTAAGAGTATCGGGAGTGTTGGCGTAGAAGAAGTCGAGTTTCGGGGCTTGGAACGGGTCCAACTACAATGCCCGACGACTATAACAGTGTCATAGTCGCAGCTGGTAAAGTCGGAACCAAGGGATCACCTTCAGTACACCCTGGGTGACTATGCCATGTGACATTGCCATTGCAATGTCGCCAGGTGTACGTGGACAATTTAAAGTCGCGATTTTCAGTGTTTGGCTCATTCTCACTTCATTCCAACAACTGCTTTCTCTCCCAAAACGTCCCAAAATTGTCCCTACTTCATTTATTTCTTTTTCTAGGGGCATTAAAGGCTCAATTCCTTGAGCATTTAAGTAGTAAATCATCATCAAGCTAGGGTGTGGAAGCTAGGATCAAGAGCTCTTCATCTCCATCCATTTCTTCAAGATTGTTGCTAGCGTTTTCTAGGTTTTTCTAACAAAACCTAAGTTGTGAGTTCACTCTTTTTTTAAACTTTATACATGTCAAAACTATGATTTTAAACTCTTAATCATCTCCTATTTGCATTTTTACTAAGTTACAAGTTTTAACCTAAAAGTGAGTTTTGGAGATTTTTGGAGTTTTGGCTTGGAATTGAAATATGATGATGGAAACCAGGTTTGGAGTCATATGACAAGTTTTATTTATGTTGTTTATAGAAAAATGTTGGTTGGAAATCATTTTGATTAAAATTAGGGTTTTGCCTAAAATTGAATATTTGCTCTTAGGAATAGATGGTTGGTGGAGCATATTGTAAACATTGTTTTACGTAATCTTATGATGTCTAAAATCTCATTTTAGAGGACTTTTGTGTGGAAATGACAATGACCATCTAATAACCATTATTGACTTATGTATACGAAAATCGTTCAAGTTTGGAAAATCAATTTATGGGGTTTTCCATGTGAAGGTTTTATGCATTATTATTATTATTATTATTATTATTATTATTATTGTCACAAATGAAATTGTGACTAACCTTGATTTATTTGCTATTGGATTCATAAGCATAAGGGTGAGTTTCGTTTATATTAGGTGTTGTTAGTTGATCTCACTCACTATCTAGGGGTAATAAATCACCTGGGATTCAAATTATAGACCGTGGGTGGTTGATCTTGATGACCGTGTGACCCATAATGAATTGTTTCTAGCATTGAGCGTATTTCAGTGCACTGGGGGACTTGAACTATAGACCGTGGGTGGTTGAACTCAATGACTAATGCTCTAATGATGAAGCTGTAAACATAGACTCATGGCCTACTTTTGTGTTCCGCCACGATCGATGGAATTTCGGGTCTCCCCCGTTATTGTGAAATGTACTTCGGACCAAGTAGTCTTTATATGTTGTAAATGAGTTTTGAGACACAAACAAGTTTATGAATTTTCAGTTTGTTATTTCTTATTTTATTTTATGCAAACCGTTTGTTCTCATTAGGCTTTACTAACATTTTTTCTTAAAATGACATGTATATCAGGTCAAACTAGCGGCGAGGCTCCTTGGGATTAAGTGGAGAGTCAAGCAACAGTGGATAGCGTTTTTGTGAGTTATAGACATGGCGTTAATTTGTTTTGACACGAAGTTCTTTTGGAGAAGAGATACTAACACCCGTCTATAATCTAGACTAGTATTGTTTAGATTAGTAGGTTGTCAAAATCATCTCTTTCTTCTTATTGTAAACGCCTTACTATTTCCCTACTTTTGGGTGATTTAATTATAAATGCTATTCCGTATTCCGCATTAATTCAGGTTTAAATTTACCCATATTTTTAGGGCGTTACATAACAAAAGAACCCAACCATATATATATATATATATATATATATATATATATATATATATATACTTCAGCCTTAGAATAACTATTGGTATATATTTTCAGTTGGTTTAATGTCTTGGGTGACAAATAATCCAATTAATTTTTCTAGAAGAGTTTCATGCCTGAGGCGAAATCTTCACGCCCAAGGAGATTGTAAATTCATGTTCGAGGCGAAATCTCTCACGCCCGGGGAGTTCGGGCAAAAAATTGGGTCTGATCAATGGGACCCATCAGCTCACTTAAAAATGTTTTTTCCACTAAAGTCTTATTTCTTGTCTTTCTTCTTCTTCTTCCTTTCTCTTCAACCATTGAAATCATTGGTAGAGCTCTTGGATCATATTTTCAAGGACCAATCAAGAGGAAGTCAAAGTTTCAAGTCCATTTTTTAAGATCTAAGGTTGGACTTCTTTCCACTCCAAGCTTACTTTTCCTTGTAGTGACTTTGGGCGTTCTTGGGGGTCTTAGGTCCGATTTTCTTGAGGATCTTGAAGGCTTTGCTTGTGGTTTGAAGTGTAGAAGCTAAAGGTAAGATATCCCTTCTCCACCCAAGAGGTAGGGTTTTAAGCATTCTTCATCCCCTTTCCATTTCTCCCAATTTTGGTGTACTCTTGGGAGTCTTTGTGGTTGAAGGAACCTTGTGGAAGCTTTGGACTAGAATTTGGAAAATGTGATAGTAGATTTCAAGTATTCACCAAAGGAAGCTCAAGAATCGGGATTGTGGATACAAGAATGTGCAATATCAAAACAATAATCAAACAATATTCAAGAACAATGATCAAGAATTGTTGTCATCCATATAATCGATTAGCATTTGCGCCCTAGCAATCTCACTTTGAATTGAAGTTCAATTTCGCGCCAGTTCGGAACGTATCGTTTACGGATTACAAAGAGAATTTCAAAAGATCTAACCGAGTTGCGGAACTTGAGTTTGTCTTTGACTAATCCCAATGCTTCTCGGGCATTCAACTCTTTTAGGTTTCCCATGAACGTCTTTGGTACCTTTTCTTCCTTGGCGATGATCTCTTTTAACGTTTGTTGAACGATTCTCAAAGTTCCATCACAATATCGGTTGACTTGACTGAATATGAGAAACTTCTTTTCGCCTTTAGCGTTGTGGTAGATGATTCCAAACTCTGGCTCGAAAAACATTGTATTCACCGGATATTTATCCATTTCTGGTGCTTTCTGATCGGGTTTGAGAAGATTGACCCTCTTAGACCTGTTTTCGATTCCCATCTGAAAGTCTGTGATGTATGACAGTGAAATAGTGCACTTTAGGAACCTTTTGACAGCTTCGAGTGCTTTAGTAACATGAAGAGGTCTGATAGTTTTGGTCTGCAAATCCCTCATAATGGCATGAAAATCGATCAACTGCAGATTTTTGAAGTCGGCCTCAGAAAATGTCCAATCCTTCCCATCTTCCCTTGTAACGATGAAAACCGGAAACCAAACTTTCAGAATTCGGTCGGACTGGATGTTGGTTATCTTTGTGATCTTGTGCTTAGTTCTGACATCCTTAACTGACTGACACCGTTTCATGATTTCCAAGTACTGCATTCGACGAGTGTCATCAAAGTCTGAAATTCCATGGCACAGAACGAAATCGAGAGGCCTTAACCGGTGAACAAACAATTTCTTTAGGGAGTCTTTGAGAAACGGAATTAGAATTATAATCTTTTCCCATTTGACTGGATGCTCGGGTTGATTCGGTGTTGTCTCGGTTTGAGGACATGTCAGGGGTACCTTGAAGGTTGAGCATTCTGTACATCTGGTAGTGATTCAGTAGCCTGAACATTTTGAAGAAGAAACTGATCGTAGTCTTCATCTTCATCAGCTGGAATGGGGAAAATCATATCGGCCTCGGAGTTTATTGCAATGATTGCCTTTTTGTGCCACAAATTTTCAGTTTCTGGGTCGAGTTCTGATTCTAGATCAATGATTTCTAGCGCAGGTTGTTCCATTAGTGTGAACTCGATCAACTGTTCTTTTTCTCCCTCAGGCTTTTCAACTGTTGGGTCTTCTTCATCAGAAATTTCCATGTCGACTACCATATCTATCAGGTTCATCTGACCTTGCGGTTCACCCTGCTCTTCAGTGGGTGCCACTGTCGATGGTTCCTATTGAACTTCTGATGCAGTCTCGATATTTACCGGCTCGGACTCGGTTAGACGTTGGTGCTTATTCTCCCCCTCACAGTGATCAGGATCATCCTGGTCATCGTGCGTGCGCTTGAGTCCTTGAGCTTGACTCGTGCAGGTGGTTTCCAGATGAGCAACCCAGTTAGAAAGCGTTGCAAGGGTTTGTTGCACGTTCTGAAGGGTCGTGTCAAGTCTATCAAGCCGGGTGGTGATTTGGGGTGGTTGAGAGGATACCTGAGATCGCAGTAGTGTAAGCAGATTAGCTTCAGACGAGGAATCGGTGTTTGACTGTTGGAGCAGCTTGTCAAGGAGCATGGCCTTTAGATCATCCACCGAGTAAGATGGTTGAGCAGCATGAGATTGAGGTGGTAGATGTGGGATGGCAGTTTCGGGCTCGACCATTTTCTTCTTCCCTTTAAACAGATGTTTGAGCGTGTCCAAATCCTCTTTGAATTTCTTGGCCAGATCGGCTTGCACAGCCTTTAAGACGCCGTCTAAATATTCCTTTGAAACAAATTTGGGGAAAATAACTCCTGAACCACGTAAGTTTTCTGTTGAAGTAGTAACCATTGGGTCAACGGCTGTACCGCCTACAGTCACAACTGGCATGAGGTTGACTGTGGTAGGACTTCCACCTGATCCTCGTATTCTACCAAGTGGTAGAGATACTACGGGTGTTCCGGCTGGGTCACTAAGATCTCCAGCAGTAGGCAGTAGCAGATAATGGAGAATGTGTCCTAGCAAAAGAAAATATTTCAGTGAAGGGATCTAGACTCCATTGTGCACCCAAAGAAGTCGAGGACTGGGAAGGTTGTCCTCTAATTTCAGTACCTGGACTCTCCGAGTGAGAGAATAGTAGATTTTGTGCTAATTCCCCGTGTGAACTTGAAACCGGCATCTTTTGAGAGATGACGGAGTGGCTGGGTGGGGCGTGTGATTGCGTCGCTAGGTCCACGATGTCTTGTTCAATACCCTGTCCCAACGGATGAGACGAGATAGCAGATGTGGCTACCTGGCAGACACTGGCTAGGGGAAGGCTGACAGATGATTGTTGCCTTTTCAGACCATACCTCTCATGGTTTCTTTTGCCCTCTCCATTCTCTCCCTCTCACATTTTCTGTATTTTCAACTGATACTCCCTCCGCTCTCCTTATATCTCCCAAGTTCGGCAAAGGGTCAGATGGAGTTAGGGGTGTGGTTGAGGTGGATGGGGATTCCGCAATTGGAAGTGGACAACTTTCGATAAGAGGTGGTATTTTTTGAAGGCGAATGGCTCGATCTTCATCGGATTCAGTACTTTCGGATCTAGAGTAGGAATGTTGGATGAGAGGCGATTGAGGTTCGGTGGCTTACGTATCTTCATCTAGAAGAAGAAGATGGTCATTGATTACCGGAACCTTGTGGCGTGAAGATGACGGTTCGGCAGTTTGGATGTGAGTGGTGCGGCTTGTTGAGGTAGTGGTTGATGGTCGGGGTTGTCGGCTTGTGGATGTAGCGGTAGAAGGTCGAGTTTGACGGCTAGAGATAGATTGCAGACCTACAGCACCGCCCGCGCCTGTTCCCTTACCCATATTTTCTCTCTGCTCACCCCGTCCAGGAGCCCCAACTACCCGGACTCTACCTCCGCGCGTACGTGGACCTTCACGCTTCTTGGGTCTTGCTCCTCGAGAAGGTCCCTCCGTATCTGGCTGGACCATGGGAGCACCTACAACTAACGCTCTCCTATAGTCTATCACACTCGGTGTTGTAGGATCTGCGTAGGCTAGCAGGGCATCAGATAAACGCTTCGGTTGGGCGTCAGATGGGTTGTGGATAACAAGATAGTGTAGGCTGAAGGAAGGGCAAACCTGGTGATTAGCTCAACAAGGAATTGCTGCATTGCAGTCCATATGTTGACGGATTGCCAGTTGAAGAAACCAGATGAAAGGAATGAACTGGTGTTGCTCTTTCCACTGTTGTCCTGAATGTTTTGGACTAGCTCGTGCCAGATCATGCTCGCGTAGTTGACGTGTCTGTTGAAGACGACGACGTGGAATAGGCGGAGAAAGTTCCCGCTACACTGATCAATACCCTTCCATTTCGGATTCATTTCATTCTTTCTATATTTTTGTTGTGAGAAATCATCAAATTTTAAATGCTCTACAAGAATATCAAAAGCATACATTAATTCTGATGACAATGTCATTCATATGCTGATATTCATAATTGTTCAAGCTAAAATGTTGAACGACGCATAAATTTTTAGAACAAATTTTCATGGGATCAGTGTGTGAGATTATTAAACTTCTTTAGATTCACGTTAACCAGTGTTTCCTACCCAAGAAGTTATCCTTGAGTGATTGAGGGGTGAGGGGTCTACATCAAAGAGTGGGGGAGGAAGTTCATCCAGTTGAACAACCTCATAGTGCTGAGCGGTAAAATGTAAATGAGAGATTGGTTAGAAGTGAACGAATTAAAAACAGAAAGTGCATGTGAGAACAGGGTTATATAAGTAAAAGAACTTTGCATGAAACATTTTCTGAGCTAGGCAACCACATTATTGATTGGTTCACATTCTTTGGTGACCATCATTGAAATAGGCAGTGAGCCCATGCCAACTCTTGCTTTAACCCCACCAGCTACTCATTTCTTTCTCAACAAATAAATGTTTCAATTTTTCTTGGGGACGCAACATATAATCTATCTGATCTTCACTCGGAAGATTTGGATATTGAAATAGAAGGAAGTTTGCCCCCACCTTCACACTTCGATCATGCACATTGAGTCTGTGGAAAACTTGTTGTTGTCTCAACAGTTTACACACTTTGAGCCTGATAAAGCATAAGTTGATTCAATCATTTCTACACTTGCACGTACACACAAGGAATATGTTTTGTTGTCATAACGTTCATAGAAATTCCATTGTGTTTTTCGATGATTGAATGGTAGCCCTGGGGGAGTGAACATCAAAAAGCTCCTTTCCAAAGTACATCTGTTGTACTAAGTGGCTCCGTGCTACTTACAGGCATTTTAACTGATTCATTCGTTGTTTCAGGGTTACCACATTCATTCTATCTGAATTTGAAAAGATTCGGATAAATATATTTTGGAATTGAAGGCTATAGCATATCAAAAGGAGGAGAATGTTAGTGGTGAACAAAGACAGTGCTGAAACTGAAGAAAGTTTTGATGATCATGATGCTCACAATCATCAAAAAGGGGGAGATATATCAATGAAAAATAAAGGGGGAGAAATAGCATAAAGATGAAAAGGGGAGATAATTTGATTGATTCAATTTCAAGATAAAGAGAAAGTTTGTCAAAGTCAAGAAGATGTTTCGAGATGATTTGAGAGAGATCGATGTTCAAAGATTGTTATTGTTGAAAATATGAAGATACAAAGTTCAAGAAGTCGTTTAAAGAGTTTGAGTTCTAAGCTTCAACGTTTTCAAAGATCAAAGCTGCAAAGTTCAAAGCTACAAAGATCTGAAATTTGTGTTCAAGACTTGATGACAATTTGTTAAAGATTACAATTCAAGAATTGGTGACTTTACAAAGAGAAAGACAAAGACTTTTCAAGTTTGACTGAAGATTCTTCAAAGCTGAAGATTTGAAGGCTGTCTAAGCATTTAGTTCAAAGTGAATTTGTGAAGATGAAGTTTGTCAGAGCTTCAAAGTTTAAATCAGTCAGAGTTACGGTTTTAAAGATCAAGTGCTGAAGATTGCTGTCAATTTTTTTTAAATATTGAATCCAAAAGGGGAGAATGTTAGGGTATTAAATTGTATTCAAGATTTGTTGAGAAGTCATGTAATTGTAAAGTCAAAAGTAAGTCAAAGTCAAAGTAGTGTTAGTAGAAAGTCAATGTAATTAGGATTTAATATGTTGTAATTCATAGGTATAAATAGGTTTGCTTACTATTTAAGCAAGGGTTAGAAACTCATATTGTAATATCTTAGAGAGAGAGAGATGAGAGAATTCTAGAGAGAGAAAGTACATCATTCTTATGTATTTCTACAATTCTCAAGATCAATGAATATGGAGTTTGATTCTATGTTGATTACCTGGTGTTAACAATAATCTTACCTGATAATAGGCACAACAAAGACTGAGAATCTTACCGGTAAGAGGCATAACAAAAATCAAGAATCTTATCTGGTAAGTGAGAGATAAGAATCTTATCCGGTAAGCTCTTACCGGGTAAAATACGCTTACCAACAATTCATTTTAATGACCGAGAATTTGATCGCTAAGGTAAATGAGGGTAGTGACTTTTGCCGATAAACATTTGGCAAACGACACTTCAAACTATTCAATGATCAATCTCAGTTTTTTCTTCCTTAAGCTTCCTAGGACACAATCCTTATCCCTCACTCAACCACCCCCATAGTTTTGTTTAAAGATGCATAAAAAAGCCTAAGCCCATCCTAGCAAGTGATGCCTAAAAGCCCAATCGGGCCATGAAAACAATTTGGTCGAAAAATGTAGAAAAAGACAAATAATCTGATCAAGCCCATTTTCACACTGAAAAGCCCGACTCCGGAACCAAAACAAAACACCAACCCCTTTTTACTAAATTCGGGCTTAGTAACCATGGGCATAGACTTAATAACCATGGGCCTTGTGCATCTCTGGTTTAGTTCTTGCACCATTGACCCCCTTTAGTTTCGGAGTACCTTCCTACCAATAACAACCGAAAAAACAAAAGACAAGCTTTTTTACAACGCTAACGAGATCAAAATATACTAATGTACACATACTAACATAAGAACGATCGAATGCATAATACAACTTTACTATGAAAATGAGATCGATCGAGATCATCAAGATCACATAATTACACTATGGCTAAGACTATCAACAAACCCACACCAATGTCCATCACTTTTGTTGACCTCTTTTCCGATTAGAACCATTTCTAGGTGTCGGCGGTTGTTTCCCACCTCTGCCGCCCCCTCCAACCCTCCTTGGCCGCCCTAATCCTCTCTTAGCCGCCACCAAAGACTGCATTCCAACCTTCCCTTTCGGACCAATGCCATCATTTAAGTCAGCGTTAGACTTATTACCCCCGTCGGTCCCGGGATTAAGGCTACTTGAATCAGAATTACTGCTAACTTTCAAATACCCATGTGGGCCCACCATCGGGTCGCTAGCTGGGAACTTCACCACGAACTTTAATTGTTTACACGGAGCCCGTGGTCGAATGCTTCGAGGTCTCACCGGAGGACTTGACATCGAAGAAAAACACAGGATGGATGATAATGGTCTGCTGCTACTGCTGCTAGATTCGTTGTATAACTGTTTGTACTTCTTGGTGACGATTCCCCGGAGGGTTAATGCGGATTTGTACTCTCTTGTTCTTTTCGAGTAGAACACGAGCGCATTGTTGGCAACCAAAAACAAGTCTCGGAAGAGTTCTCGTGTCGATTTTATACAACAATTAGCGATTCTTGATCTTATCGTTTCAAGATCCATATGTTGTCGGATAGTTTTCCTATATCGTGCTCTTTTCTGCAAGAAATAAAGCTTGATTGATGAGATCAACCACTAAAGGACAAATTTCTTCAAAAAATCAATGAAGTTCACTTTAGTTCCTATTTAGTTATAGTCGTAGATTCAAAAATTATAAAGTTTGACCTCAAAAGTCAAACCATACGTTTTCTTACAAGTTTGACCTCCGTAGTCAACTTTTTCGTTCAAAACTACTCATTCTTGCAAAATGTGTGTTCCTTTCGAATTTTATCAGCAAAATTGTTTTAAACAAAACAAAACCAAACCAAACCAAACCATAAAAGTATATCATACCCAGAGGTGGGCCTGGGGGTATGATGTACTGTTCCAAAAACTAGAACAATTGTTTTCGTAAAGAAGACTTTCGGATCAAAATATAACATAAATTTTAAAAAGCTATTTTACCTGGCTATCAAGTCTTCGTCTGAAGACCAATGCATATTGGTTCTCGGTAACGGAATTAAAAATCCCGACCAAATCATCGGTATCACGGCCTCGACACGAGTCTCCATCCTGGAGATCCGCACTCGAAGACCGCACCATTTGACTACAACCGCTCGTCGAAGTTTCGTTCCTTCGAACACCGCTACCCGAACCCAAATTCTCGCTCTCCACAATCCCTTCTTTCGCCTCCCAATTACCGTCTTTTCGTTTCCGCTTCCCTCTCCTTTTTCTAATCGTTCCGCCTTTTTCTTGGCTAGGTTCAATCATCGTGTTCATACATGATTCGAGTACTTGTAGTTTTATTTGGACATTTTGAGACGAATTTAGGGAAGGGCTATCATATTTGGGTTGTAGGTTTGTTTCAAGATCTTGAGTGAAACTTCCAACAGATAAATCAAATTCATCTTTCAATCCTTCTTTATGAATGGTTTTAATGTTGATCTCGTTTGATTGTGGTAACGATTGGGATTGGGATTGGGATTGGGATTGGGATTGGGTTTGGCTCGAATCATATTCGATGTGATCACAATGGCCGGCTTTTAGATTTTCAAGCTTTGATACGAGAAACCTGAAGTAAAAAGTTTCAAGTTTTTATCTTTCTTGAGAAAACGCCCCAAAAGATAAAGTTTGTGAGAATGATCGTTTTTACACAAAATACATCATTTACCAAAGGGTCATTCATCTCGGGTTATCGGTAGAGCACAGCCTCCAACGAGGTCAAGAGTCCAAGCCTCAACAACGGTGAGGAGGTTGCATGAGTATTTGTCGTATATAAATGTTATATACTTCAAAAAAGTACTCCATTCCGAAACAAGTGTCCACATTTCTATTTTAGTTCATTCCAAAATAAGTGTCCACGTTTCCATTCTACCCTTAATTACGAGATGGAGAATTTTCTCTTTATTTCTGAATGGTAAAAGTGTCATTCAGTGGCAGTTTACTAAACACTTGCTTTGGTAAGCGCTTAGCGGTTCAATTACCTTACCAGGTGAACATAACAAAGGCCGAGAATCTTACCTGGTAAGACAGAAGACAATGATAGAGAGTCTTACGCGATAAGCGCTTACCGGGTTATAAACGCTTACCATCAATTCATTTTGATGGACCGGAATGTTACCCCATAAGGTAAATGAGATTGGTGAATCTTGCCATTAAGCGCTTGCCCGGTAATTATTTGGCGAACGACCCCTTAGTTGATCAAAAAGTGTAAAACTACACATTCCTAAACATGTATGTCAATTTCATTGTAAATGTCTATTTTGGGACAGGGAGAGTACATTTTTGTAAGTATGTAATTATTATATTTATATTCATATACGACAAAACTCACACATATTTTTCACCGTTGGTGAGGCTTGAACTCCTAACGTGGTCTCCAAAGAAGTTGGGATCTACCGGTAATCTGTGTACGATGGGGTCGTTGACCAAATTTGGTCCATTAAATACACTTTATGTAACATTGTGCATCCAAAAATTGATCGATGTCGTTCTTCTTTTAGCATCTTCACAAAAAAGTTGATTTGTTTGCAACAAAGGGTCAAGTACAATGGTTCGAAAAGTCAATCACTAGTAAAAAGAAGTGTAGAAATAACAAGAAATCAATAGGTTTCAACAACAAAATGGAGGAAAGATGAAATACTTACTAACCCGATTGATTCTTCAGACTTCTCTAGTTCTCGCTTCAATTCCGCAACTCGGCGTTCTCGAAGCTCGTCATACCAATACCTAACGAATGAAAACAATGACAACCAACAAACTAATGCAAATAATCAAATAACTACATGATACCAAACAAAAGGGATACTTACTTGCATCCTGTGTAACGTTGTTGCAAATCTTCGTACCTTGCTCTACATGCCTGCAAAGTGAGATAACGCTAGTGCGTGATGCGTGGATACTAAGATTTCATGGGTCTAAAAATTTGTATATACATCATTTAAGCGAAGGATCGTGTGAGAAGAAGAGTTAAGCTGAGAAGTGTAAGACGGGATCTGGACCCTTGATCACTTTTAATCTCAAATCCACCCACGAAACGCGTTTAATACGAGAATTGATCCAGTACATCTCATCCTAATGTGCATCCAAGAGTGGAGATCTCTTCTTACGCTTCTCACCATAACTTCCCTTCTCACAGGAACCCAACCCACATCATTGATAGGCAAAAGGGCTACATACACGTACATAGTAGTATGTCGCGGCATGTTCAAACGAGAACCGTATACTTTAAGAACCTCGAACCAACTTTTTGTGTTTTATTCATGACGAATGTCGTAATAGATATTCATGAAGATAATTATTCATTCCCATCTGCCCTGGGTTGAATTCCAGGAGTCCATAACAGTTGTGGCCACTAAGTTTATTAGGGTTGATGTCTTATGGTCACAATTTGGTGGGATTAGTCTAGGCATAGTCTTGGACACCTTTTAAAGAAAAACAATAATTATTCATAAATGAAATGCATATTCATGATTATTCAAGGTTATTCATAATGAATAATACATGAAATAGTTGGTTCTCCGATTTCCAAAATAGTTACGGTTCTCATTTGAACTTTCCTCTATGCATGTATGTACGTATATGTATGTATGTATGTATGAATGATTATTTGCTTCTGTAACCATCTTTTCGCAAAAATGCAAAAGAAAACAAAAGAAAAACGCGCAATGGTGAATGATTAGAGAAAATGGCCAAACAAATAGTATTTTTGTGCTTTTGCATTCCCACAAATTTTCAAACATTAGTAATTCTTGCAAGCTATAGTGGATTTTATAACTCTATCAAACCAACAAAATAAGTGTTAAAAATACATCTGTTCCAAAATAAGTGTTCACATTTATATTCAAATTTGAAAGCAAAATAAGTGTATAGATGGTTATAATTTATTAATTTCCAACTTCACCCTTAATTATGACTCAAATATTTATTTGTTGATGAGATGGACACAGAATGTTTGCTTACCATCAACAATAAAATTGTCATCCGGTTAATTAAAAAGTGTAATAATTACACATTTTTAAACTTTGTGTTTTTTTTATTGTGGACATTTATTTAGAGCTAGAGGGAGTATAAATGTATAATTTTAATTAAAAACCATTTCTTATTTATATTTATTTTCAAAAAATAAACCCTAATCTTCATCCCATTCCCAAGCTTCATTTATGTCATCCCTAACCTCTCTCTATCCCCAAAACCCTTCTTTCTATCTTCATCCCAAAACCTTCTCTTGCATACCGAAGGACAAAGCAAGAACAACCACCCTTCACTAGTATTGCGCCAATTACGTGGCTTCCTCTTCTATTCCTCCGTCAAGTCTTTGGCTTCATCTTGATGATCGAAAAGATGCAGAGAATCAATGATGATGATTATGAACAAGATGCAGGAGTAGGATTAATAGTATCTGAGGTGGTTTCATCATGAGAAATCAACTTCATGAAAATGAGGTGCTATGGAATTTCAGGATGATGGCCTAGAAAATGAGCGATTCAAAGAGGGTTTCATCAGAGGTTGTTAATTTAAGCAAAGCAAGAATCACCTCAAACCGAATCAAATGTTGGCTCGAAATAGCATCATTAAGATTCAATCAAACAACCCATTAGTATTTCAGTCGTTGTCCAAACTATTAGAGGGACAATAATTTGTTGTGTCACCTTTCTTATATATGTTATGTTTGTGGTCAGCAATCCAAAGATATGGTCGAAAATTGAAACCGCACACCAAATGACTACAACCTCTAGCAGTTGATATAAGAATTCAACAAGCGACAGACACATCAATGAATTCATGGTAGCCTATTTCCAAGAGTTCATATACATAGCCACGAACTCGATCTTAGCTCTGTTGGATCAAATAACTCTTAAAATATGACCCAAATAGCAAAAATTGCAATCATGATGAATTAAAGAATATTGTAATCTTTAAAACTAATACTCTCTTCATCCCAAAAAATCAATACTTCCATTTTTGGTTATGTAACACCCTCGAATTTGGATTGAGCGACTAATTTAAAATTTTCAATAATACATCAAATAAAAGATAAATCACTTTCTATTACATGATATTTAGTGAAACTAAAGTTTGACATCCAAAAATGGTAAACCAAGCCTTACATAAAGCCAAGGTTTTAGTGTTACTAAAGCCGAATAACAATCGCTATCTTTAAGGTGCGAAAGACATCACCTAATCACTACATCCTTCTCGTACATCTAACTAGCACTCAACTCTTCATGGTGTCTCTAGTACCATTCCCCAACACGGAACTGACTCACATGCCGACAAATAAAAAAGTTAGGCTTAACGTCTAGTGAGTTCATGATTTTACATTATTTATATAAAACGGTAAACTATAAGAAAGCTATTTTAAATCACGATTTCTAAATTGAAATGTATAAAATATGAAATCAACATTTTTCTCAAACCCACCATTTTCGTGATGAAAAACACCAATACAAAACATTCATTCAATTATGACTTCGAAACCCAATACTCACCTAAGACAGAAATAAGGATTAATATTCAAATACTGAAAAACGTAGATAAAACTCTATTATCCAGAACATCCAAAAACATGGATAAGGTTTAATAATCAAAACCACAAATCATGGATAACAATCCATACTCAAAACATCACCGAAAATATGGATAATACTCAATACCCAAAACAACACATTTCAGTGACGATGGAGACCCGATACCGTCGAATGTGGCGGGAACAAAAATTTAAGTCACTTGTCAACATTAATCGCATAAAACTTCACGACTTAAAGTCCAAATATCCCTACGACTCCTTAACATGTTTCACCTTAAGAGTCGGTTAACCACTTGACCTTAGTGTCTATTCTTCCGAATTCCACCTCAAGGCCCGACAAACCTAAGACTACCCGCAAGGCATTACCTCAAGTGGGCGGGGATCCTAGTGCCTACCTCCAAGGTAGCACCTCAAGACTCAACCCTCCTAAACTTGAAAAGTTTAAGGTCATGAAACATGGATCCCGAAGTCCAACCCCACAATACCCATTCGACCATCAACACAAGACTGACTCACATGTGTATAGATCTAATGCATCATAGTCTAAATTACATGACTCCAAAAGAATATCCAACACCCTCAAAACATGTAATTTACAAATAAATGTGCCTCAAATGCAAAATCCAAAAGCCTAACATAGAGCAATTAAACGAACTAATGTTCCTAAGACTCTTTTAAGTCAAAACCGAGTCAAAAGCTCAAAGAGACATCAAACATTAACCTAAGCTTCACATCCACCAAAAACCCAAACATAGATCTCAAAAAGTTCAAAAGACTTGCCTCTTCACACCTGGAAGATTTAGGCTCAAACCTTGAAATATCTAAGTTGGTTCTCTTCCAAAATGATCCCAAGCATATTCTCCACCTTAAGGAACCACAAATCTAAGACAGGGATGGAGAAAAAGGAGAGGAGATGAAGAATGCTCAAAACCCTAACTTATAGAGGAAGGAGATGAAGAGTTTACCTTTCACAAATAGTCTAGAACCCTTCAATAATCTTAAACTCTCTAGATTTATCCTTGAAAAGCTTCAAAAATCGAGAATAGCAAAAAAGAATTGCCTCAATCGGGGTTGTGGTGAAGAAGATATGAGGAAATTAAGAAAAACCCCAAAAATCCGATTTTAACCCTGGACCTACTTCGCGATAGTGTCATGCTAAAGCGACGAATGTCACTTTCGCTGACACTCTCGCGCCAAATGTACCGAGAGTTTTACTCTCTTTGCGAGAATGCCCGACGATTGTGCCCATGGCACTTTCGCCATGCTTATACTATCGTTCCTGGACCATTTTCCCAACCGTTCCTCGACCATTTGTCTAAAACTTGGGCGTTACAGGTTAGTTCCACAAAAACACTAGATTCTCTTTTTCTTGACAATTTTAATCCAAATTTACTTTATTCTCCGTAAGTAATTATTACAATGATTTTAAATAACTTGTTATGGCGCGTTATGGTGTCAAGGCGTGGCTTCGTGATAAGCACTCATTTTTTTAGTGCTTAAGCACTTATTTCTTAAGCTTTTAGATAGGATTTTTTACTTCTAAATCCCAACTTTGAGTCATTTTCTACGTTATTTTCCATTTATTTAGTTTATGGAGCTAAAGTTTGTGATTTACTTGTTTCTATAAAGATTGAAGGCTAACTTTGGCATTTGTGGGAAAATCCTTATTGAACACAAGTCATGCTGCAACAATCCCACAACACTGATCTGCTGGAGTCTTTTGTTGGCAATGAAGAGAAGGATTAGATGCTAATGTTTTGGGTGTGGAATAGTTGTTTTGTTGCCCAATGGGTATTGACCAGCGGATATTATGTCTAATTATGTCTAGTTATGTAGTAACTTGCTTTTGTACTTTCTAGTTAACTAAGTGTACTTACTAGTTGGATTTCCATGGGATTAGTTAGTATTTTACACCTTTTGCCCCTCTCTTTTGTACTATATATAGAGGGCATGGGTTGGCATTTAAGAGATATCTCAAAGTTGATTTTGGATCAGCTCTACTTTCTCTCCAAGTTTTCCGTTTTAATGTTCTTGTTCTTATGTACTTTATTCTCTACATTTAATCCTTCTTCTCTTCTTTAAATCTATCTTTACTTTACTTTGCTCTTAGTACTTTAACTTTATGCATTTACATTCCATTTTTACTTTCCTGTCTTTAATTTTTGTCATTTAATTATAGTCATTTACCTTCATGTCTTTACTTTTAGTACTTTACATTTCCTTGTCTTGTATTTCCATTATGAGTAGCTAATCATCTTAGTTTGGGTGTGAGGCAAAGGGTGAGCATGTTAACCAAAGGAGAGTAGATGTTGTTTGGAAATAATGATTTTTTATTGTTTCACTCCAAGTTTTATAAAGTTAATAAAACCTCTTGACAAATTGATCACTTTGAAAGTGTTAAAGTGCCATGGACTTAGAGATAAGCCATTGATATGCACGTCAATTTGAATGACATGGGAGGTAATATTGAGAGAGTTCTTGCAACGAGAGTTGTTACTTGTGATTTTCAAAATGATTCATTCTTGATAAGTTGTTCACTTTTTCAAAATATTAAAATAGAGTAGACTTATAGATAAGCTACTTGGATTACACCAACTTGAATGATCTGGGAATTACATCGAGAGAGTATTTTTAAGAAAGAGAATTTGTTTCTCCATATATTTTGAGAACTCCATTTCCAACATTTCTTTGATTTGAGCACTACACAGTGATGTGAGGGTTTTGATTACTGAAACAATGGGATGGTGAAAAGTCCGAGAGGAATATTCTCAAAATAGATAATGAAACTAATTATTGTCATCGTCATGCTATAGCATTCTTGTAGCATCATGCTGTAGCATTTCTACAGCATTAGGTCTGCTAGAATTTGGGTTACATCTCATCACAAGTTTTACACCCTTGCTTCTTTTACTTCCTGTTGAGTTAAATCTGTGATAACATCAACAACCAACCAATCAAAATATTTCTTCAAAATCGTCATCTGAAATCACATCTTTCATTGTACTCTTAAAGCACTTTTACTTCAATCTCTGTGGGACGATATCTAGTATTTTACCACTTTATTACTTGAAATACGACATAGTTCCAACTAGTATACTTGCTTTTTGGTTATATTAATTACACGTCTGTAGGTGTATTCAAGGCCACCGCCTTTGGAAAATCAAATGAGACCACCACTTTTAGAAAATCTAATTAGGCCTCCGCCAATTTATGTAAATAATCCACCACTTCATCCCTTTCAAATAATCCACCACTTCATAACAATAATGAGGATGGAGATGATGCTGGATTTGTTGGTAATATTGAACCTCTTAACATCATTGATCTTGTAAACTCAAAAGATGGGAGAATTATGGACTATGCAATCCCTAATTTTGAACAATAAGAAACCAATTTTAAGCAAGGTTGTTTCAAATGATGTAGGTATTGATCGAGGGTAATTAGATAATTTTATGTTTTATACTTCTTTTATGACTTAAAATGACAGATACAATGTAGACATGATTCAATGATTTACGTCATTTTAATTATATTGGTTTTTTAAGTTTCTTAGTGATCGAGACCATTGAATAAAAAATATGGATGATCAACATGAACATAGTGGCAGTCAATATGCATGAACGTGCACTCAATATTCATTAGTGAACATTGTTTATATTCACAACTTGTTCATTGTTGAATATTGTTCACCTACACATATACGTACCGTAACACCCCGAATTTTCGTGTAAGTAAGTCTCCTATTTCTTTTATGAAGAAATGAGATTGATTTTAATCAAATAGCTATGCTTATGTTCCACTCTGAGCAGTTAAGAAGTTGATCACGTTTGACTTCAAATTCGGGTGCACAATCGGCTTAGAATTTGGCCTAAACGGTAGTCAGTACACTTTGTCCGAGAGTGCCCGACGAGATTGCCCAGGTCACTCTCGCGTGTCGTTATCGCGACTGGGGGAAAACTCTCGGTACATTTACGGCTAGAGTGCCCGACAAGGGACACTCTCGCGTGTTACAATGCTCGCGTGCAGTTGGGGGTTCTTTCTTAAGTCGTTTTTTTAGAATGGAGACCACTTTTGAGATTTCTAAGTAACCCGATTTCTCTCTCAATAGAAGGCGATTTCTCTCCATTTTCCACCTCTCCCTCTTCATTGATTACCCACCACCAATCCAAGAAGTTAATGCTCAACCTTAGGGTTCTAGATTTCCAAGTCAAGACATCCTCCTCTTTCTAGGGTTTCACAACTTTTAGGGTTTCACTTTACAAACCCATTGGGTGAGTTCCTACACACTATGACCTTATATTTATGTGTATGTCGATTCCTTTCACCTAAATGATGAGATTATGCGGTTTGACCTGAAATGAGATTTATGTGTGTTATTACATTTTATTACTCTCATAAATGTGCTAGTCTTGGTGATTTCCATAAATTTGATGATGTTTTAGTGTTTGAACTAAAATGTGAGTGTTAGGCTATGGAGTGATATTTTGACCTAAAAAGGAAATGTTGGATTTTGAAGAATAAATGATTAAGGGTTTTCTAAACATATGTGTAATGGTTATTTGACATGTGTTATGCTTCTAAACTTAATAGATCTCTAAAATGGTGGCATGTGTACATTTTATTTATGATGTAAATATTTGGGGTCTCAGAATGATATTTGTGTAAAATGCGGAGAAGTCATCATTATGTGGTGCATTGTTTTACTCTAACCTTGTGAATGATCATATATGAGAATAGTGTCTAAGCCCTTATGCCTGAGAGTTTAGATTAGGGGAATTTGGGTAGGCCAATTTGTGGGCCACTAGCAAGTATACAATAAAGGATATCGATGTCCTTGAGGAGGGACTCGTCTAGCTTGGGTAGGCACTACGGTTCAATAAATCCTTAAGGTGTAACTCGTTTGAGTGTGCAATAAAGGTATGAGATGGTTTGAGGTGACACCAAGATGATCTGGTGCAATAAAACCATGAAGCCGAGGTGTAATCCCAATAACATCATTAGGTGACTCCACTCACGTATTCTCATCACCTTGATGGAAACGATTCTTCCCCGTAATTCAAGAGTTGCTTCCCGTATATATGTTCAAGCGTGAAACATCGTGTGAAATTGGAAAGTATTGTATAATGATATCGATACGGACCTGTAACATTTAAATTATGTATTAATATCATTTCATGTATAAATGTATTCATGTAAGATCTCACTATGCTTCTAGCCTAACACTTTTTGTGATGTATATCGGCTTACAGATCCCACTAGCGGCAAGTATAGGACGAGTTAAGTTTCCGACCGGTGCGGTTTAAAGCACTGAAGGAGTCATGCACTTTTGGGATTTTGTGAAGAGCGACATTTTTGGATGACATAGTGACACTCATTTTAATCTAGCTGTTAATAGTCTAGATTAAGTAGGTTGTTATTATTATTATGTCACATTACATTCATACAGGTTGTACAAACTTCCCCATTATTGGGTTATAGTTGTAGGGTTTAGGGCTAGCTTGGGTAGGCACTACGGTACAATAAATCCTTAAGGTGTAACTCGTTTGAGTGTGCAATAAAGGTATGAGATGGTTTGAGGTGACACCAAGATGATCTGGTGCAATAAAACCATGAAGCCGAGGTGTAATCCCAATAACATCATTAGGTCACTCCACTCATGTATTCTCATCACCTTGATGGAAACGATTCTTCCCCGTAATTCAAGAGTTGCTTCCTGTATATATGTTCAAGCGTGAAACATCGTGTGAAATTGGAAAGTATTGTATAATGATATCGATACGGACCTGTAACATTTAAATTATGTATTAATATCATTTCATGTATAAATGTATTCATGTAAGATCTCACTATGCTTCTAGCCTAACACTTTTTGTGATGTATATCGGCTTACAGGTCCCACTAGCGGCAAGTATAGGACGAGTTAAGTTGCCGACCGGTGCGGTTTAAAGCACTGAAGGAGTCATGCACTTTTGGGATTTTGTGAAGAGCGACATTTTTGGATGACATAGTGACACTCATTTTAATCTAGCTGTTAATAGTCTAGATTAAGTAGGTTGTTATTATTATTATGTCACATTACATTCATACAGGTTGTACAAACTTCCCCATTATTGGGTTATAGTTGTCTTGATGTTGGAAGTTTTAATTTATTCGTTTATGGAAATTTGCTATTTTTATCGTTTAAATTTGAGGGTGTTACAAGTTGGTATCAGAGCTCTAGTTCAAGTGAACTACGTATGAAAGTATGATATCTAGACTTAAACCGAGACATTAAGTTGTGAATTGTGAGAAAAAGGGGTAGACACTTAAGATGGGTAGAGAGTCTAGAGTTGACGGAAAGTACACAGATTAAAAATTGTGATAATGTTAACAAGAATTCATGTGTATAACATGTTCATAATTCACTTAGCTAATGCTATTATGAACATGTAAATACGTGGGCGTGCTTCATTTCAATGTTGTTGCACTGATCCATGAATGTAGTAGTACGTTTATGGATATATATATATATATATATATATATATATATAGGGGTGGTATTTTTTGCAAACCAGTGTATTTGTACAAACCATACCTAGCTTCATGATTTTGTAAATTTGGCTTCATGAATATTTATATATATATTTTGGCTTCATTAATATATAATTTGGCTTCATGAATATATCATTTGGCATTTTTAACTAATTTTTTTACAAAAATAAGGGTATTTTAGGGCTCCACCGAAAAAAATTAGTTAAAAATGCCAAATGATATATTCATGAAGCCAAATTATATATTAATGAAGCCAATATATATATATATATATATATATATATATATATATATATATATTCATGAAGCCAAATTTACAAAATCATAAAGCTAGGTATGGTTTGTACGAGTTTGTACAAATACACTGGTTTGCAAAAGATACCCAGCCTATATATATATCTGTATGTATTTATTTGATCTCTCAACCTCATTCTCGTATGGATGACAGTGAATCATGGTGAATACTCGAGGTAGAGCGGGAACTTCATCGGATGGTCATGTTGAGACGACATCCACGACCGATCAACCAGAAGGGGTCGCGACCACTGTGATTCCTCCGAGACCATTTATTTTGGGTGGAGGACCCGAGCACATACCCGGGAGGAATCTGGCCTCCTCAAACCCGATCATGTAAGAGGTGAATCAACAAACCAAAATGTTAGCCAGTGTGTTGCAAGTAGTGAACGCGGCTCTAGAGAAACAACAAGAGGCGTTCATGAAGATGCGGGAAGACAGGGACAATAGTCACCGGAGGCACGAGACGGTCGACGAACTCAAGGGATTGAATCATGAACTCGATCGAGCACCATCATGAATAACACCGCAATTACCTTATATGTTTCGTGATTGGTGCCCCTCACATGATTCAATCACGACCCGAAAGCCTACAACTCGCTTGTAACTCCCCCTAATCCTGATATCTCTATACATTGGAAATTCCCTCCCTCGACCCCTCTTTGTAAATTGAAACCCCCAGGGCACAAGATTTAGAGTTTGATTTAGGGTTCTTCGGTGTTCCTATGTCATATTATTATAAAGCAGAATTGGGAATCAAGGCGGTTTCCTTCCACGCCCCGAGGCGTAAGCCTCAAGGCAGAAAACAAAAAAATCATAAATATTAATAATAAGCAAAACATAATTCTATACCAAATTTAAAACATCATGAATTCATAGAATTACTAGTTATAAGTCTAATAACATATCAATCTACAAGTTACAGTTCCCCGTAACATATAAAAATTCAAAATACATTATTACATATAGTGATCTAAAACATATACTTGACTGACATATATATAATATAATACATTATACATAAACTAAAAATAACATACTTTTGGATTAGCCTTTGAGAGACACTTGATTCTTCTTGAGAGAGAAAAATGTTGATGGATATAAGAAAAAAGGGGGTTGGAAAGGAGGAAGGAATGAGAGGGAAGGGATGTGGTGTCTTATTAATGGTTATAGTTAAAACGAATTTACAATTTTTAAAAGAAAATGAGAGAGAATAGAAAAAGACTAAAATGTCCCTCACGTGAACAAGAGGTTTTCTAGGTGTTAGTGGAAGGACCAATTCTGAGCAAAAATACAAACCACGATAACAAATATGTAATAAAAACTGTGGGGACCAAAATCTAGAAAAGCACAAGGACCAAAAATGTATTTTACTAAACCATCTATTTACTTTTATTTTTGCATACATGACACTATCTTTTCTTATAATTATCAATAACCATATATTTATTGTTAATTTTGTATACAATTCGTTCCACTGTTTGGATATTGGTGTACGCTTCTTTATACATTGTCTCATTTTTCTAACAAAATAATAAGACAATAAACTACCAAACAACTAACGGTTAAAAATAAGTTAACGATAAGCATCATTTAACTGACCCTCATTTTAACCATTAAAAAATTTCTGGTTTGTATTAGTGACGAAAGATCGTGTGAGAATAGGAGTTAAGGTGAGAAGTGTTAGAGAGATTTGGACCATTGATTAATGATTATTTTTAATCTCAAAACCATTCATGAATTGCGTTTTAGAAGGGAATTGATCTAATGGTAGAGATCCATTTTTGCCCTTCTCACCATAACTTTTATTTTCATCGGAACTCAACTCTTACATTAATAGACTAAATTGTTTATACTAGTGAAGACAGAAGGATAACAACCAAGAGGCGTAAATTAGTGGGCTAATTTATTTCTATTGAATTATAGGCCAATGTTGTTTTCATGAACTGGGTCAAAGAATTAAATGGGGTCAAAACTTTTGTTTTGGGGTGTCAAAGTATTTAAAAAGTAATTTTCTCAAAAGGTTTATGGGGTCAACTGCCCCCCTCGGCCCCTCCCCCCTTCTCAAAGGTGTACATCCATCCCTACATTCCATAAACTTCGATAATACTTGGTGATCGTAGCAGTGGTGGTTATATATTAATATATATATATATATAGAGAGAGACTCCTTCAAATGTAAACTTTTTTTCGTGTAAACAAACTTTGCAGTTTCATAAGTTTTTTTGATGAATTTTTTTATGGAATTGTTTATTTTGATGAAATTGTTTCATATCATTCATTTCTTGACGAATTTTTTTATGAAATTTGTAGTTTCATAGGTTTTTTTCATTTTTATGAACTGTTTCATACATTTTTCGTTTTCACCTATGAAACTTTTCGTTTTCACCTATGAAACTACAAATTTCGCAAAAAAAATTCGTCAAGAAATGAATGATATGAAACAATTTCATCAAAATAAACAATTCCATAAAAAATTTCATCAAAAAAACCTATGAAACTACAAAGTTTACACGATTTACACGAAAAAAAAGTTTACATTTAAAGCTCTCTCTCTCTCTCTCTATCTCTCTCTCTATATATATATATATATATATATAGGGAGAGGTTCAAATGAGAAGTGTAAAATTTTTGAGAAATAGAGAAGTGATCTTGGCCATTTATTCGGTCAAGATCGGCGGTTTTGATCGAGAAGCAGCGGATAATTTCTCGCGTGGTCTGCACAAGATAGAGGGGTAGCTTCGTAAAAAATACGCGGGACGAGTGAATATATGAATCTGTGTGATTCATATATGAACCTTTGTGTTCATATATGAACCTTTGTAATTCATATATAAACTCTTTTTAACTAATTCATATATGAACCTTTGTGATTCATATATGAATCAGTTAATTTGTTCATATGAGAAGTAGTTAAAAAAATTTCATATATGAATCACAATGGTTTATATATGAACACAAAGGTTCATATATGAAACACAAAGGTTAATATATGAATTAGTTATATAGAGTTCATATGTGAATTTCAAAGGTTCATATATGAACGTAAGGTTCATATGTGAATCACACAGATTCATATATGAACTCAGACCGTGTTTTTTGTAAAAGTTACGAAATTGATCTTCTATTTTTGGAACAGCCACAACTTTTGACCAATTATAACTGTTAGGACCGAAAATGTCCTAATTATATGAAAGTTTTGTAAAGGGCTTATGTTTGTAATGAGCTTGGGCTTAGCACTTAGTGTGCCTTGGGCTTGACTATATAAAGTGTTAGGAGGCTCATTTGTTAGTGTGGCACAATGTAGAGAGCTTACTTGTGAGAGAGAGAGAGTGTGTCATCTTCCATGTATTCAAAGATTAAATCTAATATGAGGATGACTTCAATATCTCGATCTCTCTCAATATACTTGAATTGTTGTTGATTTCTGGGATCACAATAACCGATCTTGACCGAATAAATGGCCAAGATCACTCTCTATATTTCTCAAAAAATTTACACTTCTCATTTGAACCTAAGGCTATATATATATGTGTATATCTGTGCGTACAAATAGTAGCGGTACCGCCACAAATCAACGAAGTGATTTATCCATTTCCTTCATTAATTATTATCCCGTTCGATTTTCATCTATAATTTGTTTTTTCTTGAAATGTATTTTAATTATTTAAGTTTTTATTAAATTATATGTGAAATCAAACAAACGAAAACCTACACAAATAGAGGTCCACATGACAAAATATTTTGGAGCAAATGCGATAGTCTTCAAAAAAAAGGATGACTTCTAAACCCCAATCCTCGGTTCCATGGCTCGAAAGCTCTAAAATTTATTGGTCCTTTAAAATGACTTTATATGCCCTCATCCCAACAGTCCGATATGTAACATATTCATTTGTACGACCAATCAATTGAGATATTTATGGAAATAATGAGGGCTTATTTATGATGATTTAGATATTTATGAAGGATGATTAGAGTTCATTAATTATAATTATGATCGACACTTTATATTAGAAAAGAATCAAGATATTTATGGAACCACATATTCACTAGATTAAATGGACGGTTGAGGTTGAATTGCAATGATTGTAGATAGGTTATCTCGTGTAATAAACCACCTCTAATTTTGTATGTCCCAAAATAAATAATCACTTGGAAGGCAGATTATAAAACGCAAGATTGTCTTTTAGTTAATTAAGAATGTTTGTAACTTGTGCATCAGTATCTGTACGTATGTGAATCATAACTAAAGAGAAAGAAATCAATATATGAGCCAAAATAAGTAATAGATTGAAGATCCTTGCTAACCTCAGGGGTGAAGTAATATGGGTAAGCGGTTCGTGTTCTGAGCTCCGACGAAATGACGTCCCAGTCGTCGGTCCCATGTCGGAGAACAGCACCGCCGAGGATAAGTTCCTCCCATGTACCCCACACCATCCTGGGCCCCACCATAACCACGCTGACATCATCCATCAACTGCCACAACCTCCTCCACGTGTACAATGCGGGAATAAGACAAAACCACCCACAAACCTTTTTCAAAAAACATGGGCGAACGTTAGCAGAGACCGTTATTCCGTCGACGGAAAACACCACGAAAATCGCCGGTTGTGGAGGAAATAGTTTGTAGAAAACGAAATTGGTGCTTGTGGTTTGTTTGATTTTTTTGTTTGACTGAGGAATGAAGGATTTTCCGATAGGATCAAAATCAGAAAGCGGATAAATGCAGAACGATTAAGATTAAAAGAAGATGATGTTGAAAATTTTGAAATTATTTGGAGGAATGTGATACGAAGGGGAAAAGGTTGGTGTTCCTGGAAAATCTCCCACGCTCTCTCTCTCTAGATAGGCATCTTACCACGTATTCCGAAAATCTAAATTTTGTTTTTTTTAACTCTTTTAAATATTTGTATATTCAAATTAATTATCAATATTAGTTTTTTTAGTTTAAATATTAGTAAGAGAGAATTACACTTTTGGTCCCTGATGTTTATTGATTTCTTTGAAAGTGGAACCTATGTTTTCATGATTCAAGTTTTCATTCTCTAGGGTTCAATTTTGCTTTGAAAGTGGGACAGGCCACTAACTCCGTTAAAAAGCTTCGTTAAAGCCAGATATATTTTCGTCCAAACTTGTCTTATCTCCCTTTTTGCAAGTTTCTTTGTTTTTTCTTGTATTTATAAAATATATCAAACTTTGGGGACCAAATAGGCAATTAAGGGAAATTAATTAAAATACCCCAACATTGAAAGTGACTTACCAAAGTACCCCAAAAAATTTACTTCTTACCGAAATGCCCTCTTTTTCCGCAATAGGATCCCGCGATAGCGGGCAGGGACTGAAAGTGTAAAATTTTGCAAGATTATTTACACTTTCAGTCCCCATAGCGGGCCATCGCGGGCCTCGATCGCGGGGGTCAGAGACTGAAAGTGTAAATATTTCTTGCAAAAAAATTCACAATTGATCCCTGCCCGCGATCGCGGGATCCTATCGCGGAAAAAGAGGGCATTTCGGTAAGAATTTTTTTTTTTTTTGGGTACTTTGGTAAGTCACTTTCAATGTTAGGGTATTTTAATTAATTTCCCGGCAATTAACTCTAATGATATATATCACAGAGACAAAAAGACTGTATCACACGGACATCAGGATGAAAAAGCCCAAGCGGCCCTATTTCAACCCCTACGCCCATCCCTGACTCGTAGATGACTTGGCTTTTTTTGGGGTACTGAAAAACGCGCATGGAAGGCCCGGACTTTGTGCATCATTGCCATCCACCCTGTTGCAACGCACCACCACCATCATCAACCATAGAGAGGTGGTTCGAGATACAAAACAGAACGTACTTTTACCTTAACATAATATGTAGAAATTACAAATTTCTATAATAAAAGAACAGCTAAGAAACTCGAAACCAACAAATTTAACTAACGAATCGACAAAAATCTCTGCAAGAAACATTAGCGAAAGTCCCATGAAGAAAATGGCACTTGACAAACATCCTTCCAATCGATTTAGAATCAAAGAATTTGCTGCAAATCCACCACGATCATATGGTTCACTGGTTTATCTTGGTCATATGCAAAAGATTCTGCACGATTTCTGACATCGGTGGTCTAAACTCTGGTTCGGCCTACCCAAGGCAAACAAAAATACAAGATATAATGAGCGATTACCCAAAAAGGTCGAAACTAGCAAAAATTCATTCAATGCCAAAAATCCAAGTTTAAAGAAGAAAAGGGTTGGTCTGTTTACTACAAGAAACGGGCATAATGCAAATAAAGCCGTTAAGAACACGTACCTTTGACTTTTGGGGTCACACTTTCTATTTGTGGAGTTAGGTTTTTATACGGATTTTGGAGCAATTCTAACGCTAATGTTTTTCAACGTGACGTATTACGTTACGTTTAATGAGTCGTGAAATGCTTAACGTTGACCCTGAAAGCGTAGACATGAAATTTAACGTTGACCCTACTTTTTGGGGCATAGGACAAGTATACGTAAATACCCTCAAACCCTACTTTGAAGTGAAATATACCGAGTTTGTATGGCTTATTGTGAAAGAAATCTCAATTATGCATGTTAGTGTTTTTCTATCCGGAAGTCAAACTATATCTCTTTTCGGTAATGGAATTTGAAAGAACACATTGCATTCTAGTTCCACAATAAAAGGAAGTGTAGAGACGAACCTGAACGCAAAGAGAAATGATATCGGCAAAACGAGATAAAGACTTGGATGAATATGCCGCTTCAAGAGAAGGATCAACCATTCTCGATAACGCTTCTATGTCATGAAGCCGAGGAACTGCCCATCTTACCAAAAATTGCTCCCCGCGAGGCCTTGACCTATAAAAGTCAAACTCGATAAAAAAGTCAATGTTTGACTTTTAGGTATCCAACTCCCTCTGTCTCAAAATAAGTGTCCACATTTTTATTTTAGTTTCTCCAAAAATAAATGCTCACTTTCAAATGTAGGGCTTGTCTTCTAATTCTACCTTTAATTATCACATGGAGTAATTTCATTACTCCCTTTATTATTAAAGGTAAAACTGTCATTTAGTTAATCAAAAAGTGTAATAATTACATGCTTCTAAAATTGTGTCTTTTTTAGTGTAGACATTTATTTTTTTGGCACGGAGGGTAAAACTGTCATTTAGGATGAATAGATTAGATAACCTATCATGAGCTTTTCGACCGGTGAGAAGTTCTAACATGACAACTCCAAAGCTATAAACATCACTTTGGTAAGTATAACTTCCCGACTCCAACTCAGGGGCACCATATCCCGAGCCTTGCAACTAATTTAACCTCGTGTCAAAACCGATTGTAATAATTTCCATGCGGGATTACACAAGTTCGAAAATTGTTTACCTGACTAATGTAGCTCAATGGTATTACCGGAGCCAAACCGCAGTCCGAAACACGTACATTAAGCTCTTCGTCAAGAAGAATATTCGTTGAGTTGAAGTTTCGGTGTACAACGAGCGGTTGACAAACCTCATGCAAGTACCTTAACCGAAACATTAAAAAGACAAAATATGCATCATCAACAATCGTCATCTCCCAAAGGGTAATTGGCCTAGAGGTATCCGGGTTACATGTGAAGCCTAGCCTCCCAGAAAGTCAAAGGTTCAAAACTCATCAAGGGTGAGGAGCGTGCCCGTGTACTTGTCGTATATAGATATTAGAGTAAATTACGTTTTAGTCCTTGTGGTTTGTTAAAAATTACAATTTTCGTCCCTCTGCTTTAGAAATTGCGGTTTTCATCCCTATAGTTTGTAATTCATTGTTAATTTCGTCCTTATGATTTACAATTTATTGTTGTTTCAGTCCATGTGGTTTAGAAATCTTTACTTTTTTGGTCCTTGTACATAAACGTAGGAATCAAGCCCAGGGACAAAAATAGCAATAAATTGCAAACCATAGGGACTAAAATTGCAATTTCTAAACTATGGAGACAAATTTACAAACCACGTGGACGATAAACGTAATTTACTCTAAATATTATATACTTAAAAAAAAAAAACAATTCTCATCTAACATTATGCAAAGATGCCCATCTTCTTACCCGCTAGGCTACAACGAAGGGGACAATTTTTCATCTATTCCTCTGTCCCAAAATAAATATCCACAATGAAAAAATCACAGTTTAGAAATGTGTACTTGTTACAATTTTGAAGTAACCAAAAGACAATTTTACCTTTAATAGTAGAGGGATTATTGAATTTCTCCGTCTCATAATCAAGGGTAGAATTAGAAAACTGTCACTTACTTTTGAAAGTGGACATTTATCGTGGGATAAACTAAAATAGAAATGTGGACACTTATTTTGGGACGGGAGTAGCAATCTCATATTGTGGGTCCCATTTACATGGTGTCAATGTAATTGTGGGTCTCGTTTACTTAACATGAGAAGAAATGAATATACACATCTTGATATACAAGTTAAATGATGTACTCACTCTAATGCTTTTGCAGCTTGAAGCGCTAAATGTACACGAGCATTCCAGGAAAGTTTCTCATGAATATCATCATCGACATGCAGTGCTTCGTGTAACGTCCCATTTTTACAGTGTTCGTAGACAAAAAGTCTTTGTCCATATTCAGAACAATAACCTTCGAGACCAACTATATGTTCATTTCTAAGTTTTAAGACATTCGACACCAACCCCATGAAATCTTCATCACTCCATTGTTTCAAAGTTGCATTCTCTAGTTTCTTTACGGCCAATAGCTAAAACAACGCAAAATAGATGAATAAGAAGTTAGCGCCAAAAAAACAATGTTAGTTCACCAAGCTCATGGGCTCTAAAGTATGACTTGACCTCATGAACCCTTGTCACAGCAGGGATATGAGCGCCTAAACGAAACGAGCCCAGTATATCCCCATCTGGAGGTGGGGTCTGGGGTATATGATATCGCTACAACAAAATTGGGTTTATAGGTCACCACTAATCTCTAAGCATCCTAATAGATTGCTTTATGAGACTTAATTTATTGGACCAAAAAATAAAGCGTCCTATCTAAAGGCGTTGTAATAAGTTTAAAGTACGTTTTTGGGCGTCTTAATAAGTTTTTTAAGACACTTTTAATTCAAAGCGTCGGATTAGCTATTTTATAGGACACTTTTTCAAATAGTGTCCTATAAAATAGCTAATACGACGTTTTTTTATAAAAATGTCCCAAAAAAACTTATTACGGTGCCCAAAAGCGTCGTATAAACTTATTACAACGCCTTTAGATAGGACGCTTTATTTTTTTGGTCCTATAAATTAAGTCTTATAAAGCTATCTATTATGACGCTTAGAAATTTTTGGCTGCTTATAAATCCAATTTTGTTGTCGTGTATGATGTATAAGTGCCCCAAAGGGTAGAGTAGTTGTTTCCTTGAGAGGTGGAATATAAGTGCCCAATAGGCTATACTATCTTTCACGTTGAATTTAAGAAAAGATTACCTTTCCGTTAGGGAGATGGGCTCTATAAACTGTGCCGAGTATGCCTCTACCGATAAGATTTTCTTGAGAAAAACTATTTGTATATTGTTGAAGAGATGCAATCGAGAAAAAAAGGGGAAATTTTGCATTTCTTGAGGTGTTGCTGCGCGTGGTTGTTGGAATTGCCACCGGTTTTACAGCTACCCTTTCTCCAACAAGAAATTGGGGGGGTAGAGGGGGTGTTGGACGCTTAAAAATCGTTCCCACTTTCTCTTCTTTCGCATTGGACCTTGGCGATAAGTTGTTTCTTCCATTTTCATTGCACGGGGCTACTGTATAACAAGGGATTATAAACTACAATTCTTAGAAAGGAGTCACCCCGTAGAAAAAGGTGGTACTTTTAATGAAAAATGTGTCCAAACAAACCCTGTGTATCTCACTTGAAAGCAAGGTATATGGGGGTGGGGTGTACGTAGACCCGAAAAGTCAATTTTGACCTATTTTTGTTTGGAAATAGGGAAACAAAAGCATAATAAAAGTAAAAAAAAAAAAATTGAGAACTTACCATTCTCTTTATGATAGGATGGATTTGAGGAAGGCACATTTAGTATAGGGTTCTTCACATGATCACTAACTTTGATGTTTGACTTTTCTTTGTGGCGTCTCGACATATGAACGCAAAGTCCGAGTGCAAGTAAAATAAGAATCAAGAATCCGCCGCCAATGGCAACCCACACGACTTTATTATGCCACAGAGAGTTTTGTTCATTGGAAGAGTGTGGTAGCTTGGGAGAAGACGGTCCAAGTGCTTGATTTTCGGGCTGTATATCGGGAGGTTGTGACTCAAATGTTGATGACGGCGAAGGAGACAATACCGGCGGAGAAGGGATAATCGTTGTATTAAAGGGATTTCCTTTGCTTCTGCAATTCAATCAAATATGAATGTTAGAGATTGAATAGAAAGTTTGAACAAAGAACTCATTGTAACTACCTTTCTCGCCAAAAGAACCGCAACAATTTCTATTTTGGTAAAAGTCTAAAATGCCCTTCAATGATGGCAAAATACATGAGGATTTTTTTTTGAAGGGCAACACACATGGGAATCTTGTTTATTAAAAGCAATATCATCTAATTTATGATGAACACAATGGATAAATACATAATTTCATTGAATGTTTGCAAGTGAACCATTCCTATTTTCCAAGACGTCTCAAAATAAAAATTGTTGCAATTTTCATGGAATAAAAGTAACACTTTTTCGGAGACAACATAAAGAAACACAATTAAGTCTATATATACATATATGAGTAAATTACAAAATTCGTCCTTGTGGTTTCATGTTGATTACGAAGAAGATCTCTCAACCCTAAAATTCATGACTAAGGTCCTTATGGCTTTAGTTCCATAACGAAAGTGAAACCACTGGGCCTGTTCCTAATCAACATCAAACCACAAAGACGGAATTTGTAATTTACTCTAGGCAAGTTCATTAGGAACCTAAAGTTGATTAGGAACTTGGGAACCGTCCACAACGCGACACGTGGCATATTCATCATGAATGTTTGATTCATGATGAGTAACACGTCCATATTCATCATGAATGTGTTATTCATTGTGAAGTGGGACATGTGGCGTGCTGTGGGCAGTTCCCAAGTTCCTAACCAATTTTAGGTTCCTAACAGAACTTCTTTCTCTCTCTCTCTCTCTATATATATATATATATGTGTGTGTGTGTGTGTGTTCATATGTTGCTTACCGAGGATCATATTTTACCTTAAATTCGGAATACTCAACAGTTTAGGCGGTATTGGCCCAGAGAAAAGATTATTCTCTATATCCCTATTACAACAAAATAATAATTTTAAGCAATAATGATTCATAATCAAAGCCAAAAATGAAAATATAGGCATTTTGAGGGAGCATTATATTGAAAAAAAGATAAGACAACTAGACAAGAATAGTACAAATCAACAAGGGGAAGATCTTGCAACACGGTGAGTACCCCGGTAAGATGGTTGTCCTCCAAGTGCCTGCAACGCCAAAAAATGATGCCCAAAATATAACATAAAGACCAAGAAGACAACATTGGTCCATTTCAGTCTTCAAAATGGTTTCTCAAAAACGCGGGCAAAATTTGGTAATTTCCTTGGAATCACATGAAATGAAAGATCACATTTTAGCTTTTTGGCCTCTTCATAGAGAAAAAAGAACAAACAAGAAGTCACTACTAGAGAGTTGTGCAACAAGTACCCAAAGTGTATGCCTTACAATGTGGAAATTGATATCAAGTTCGTCATTGAAGGAGGCAACGGGCCACTTATATTGTTGGCAGACAAGTCCCTGCATAAGACATCAAATTCATATATACTTGGGCAAAAAAGTGATTACCGGCAGCTCTAACCAGCCTCACACGGAACCCACCTCAAACGACACCAATGTAAGGGCATTTTAGAGCCTTTGCCCCGCCCCTTTGCGAACGGAGCTACACGCCGAAGACAAATTCAAATTCAAATATATATATATATATATATACTACATGGTATACAAGCCATAAACACGATATACTCCTTTGCCGATTACAAAAGGCGAGCCCCTGGCCATTTGGTTCATCGGCTTTGCAAGGATTGGGGAGGAAGTTCTTTAACACAACTTTTTTGCATTTTGCTAAGAGTCTGGATTCGTGACTCAAATCCATGATGTATAAAACTTAATATTAATAAGTCAAATCCATGAATGTAATTAAAAAGAATAAAATTGTTAATAAACTAAAACATAAATCAACAACCATTGATATTGTATGGTGTTTAATCTTTTTTATAATAATTACATGATATATTAGGTATCCAAGTTTCGTTTTCTGTTTTTATAATATTGTGATAAAATTTAACAAACAAGTAACAAAAAAATTTATACAAAATTAATATAGCTCATACAAGCACTCTACAAAACTCAACAAAACCAACCAATAAATGAAATACTTAACATTTTGTAACTAATACTTATTCAATTAATATATTATTGTATTTTATAAAAAATTTAAAATCATACCAAGTGGACAGACCAAAACCAGATCGGATCAGACCAGACTAGACCGGTCCAGGATCAATCAGTATCCTGACCATTGGTCCGGGTGTGTTTGGACTAGTGTTTGACTAGGCAATGTCAAGACCCCGTGCTCGAAAACTTAATCTTAATGAAATAAGATAAACGCAATACTTGGATTAGCAAAATGAAGTCATACAAGTTAACCAATGCGGTAAGTTGTTGAAACGAATCCGGGATGATTCTGCTCAAATGGTTGTTGTTCAACGACCTACAAAGAAAAAGAGTAGATTAAAAAACAAAAACAAAATAATAATTAAAAGACGGATAAAGATGATATTCGATCACGAAGCTTACAAGTCCGTCAATTGGCCTAACATGGACAAAGACTCCGGTATGCTTCCGGTAAGTTGGTTCCCGGAAAGAAAGCTAATAAATAAAATCAAGAAAACCAAAGACATAAAGTTTCATTAAGCAAACAACGCAAATAGTAAGCAACGGAAAAAGAAAAATTAACAAAAAGAAAAACGTACAAGGTCTTTAATGTAAGCGGTAAATCTGATGGGATACTGCCTCCAATGTGGTTATTGCTCAAATCTCTGTTCAACCGTAGATCATAAGATGAATCTTTTCGACAAGGTGTAATCTTGAAGAAAGTTACAAACCAAATGAATCTTTTCGACACTCACATTTGTATGATCGAAGAAAAAGCTCCCAAATTTTCACCGAGTTCACCTCCCAAATTAGCATCATTAAGGACTCTGTCAATTAAAAGACAATCTTTAGGTTTGACCACGAAGATATTAGGTTTGACCATGAAGATATTCCTAAAATGCACGAAATCTATAAGGATAAATGTATCATACGTACATTCCGGTTATGTTGGAATTCACGCATTGAACACCTTGCCAACCTTCAGAACACGGGTCTCCTCCGGCAAGTAACCATCCGGGAAGAGGAGGGAAGCTGAGAGCGGCATATAGACTATTTATCGCTAGAACTGAAATGAGGAAACATCATTTACACAAAAAGATGGAAAATAGTAATAGTATTCATAATGAATGAGTAAAAAAGACAAGTGAATGAGGGATCAAGACTTACTATCACGAGGATCAGTAAACCCGAAACAATTTGGAGTGGATAAAATTGCCAATAAACCCACAATAGCAACTGTATAAATCTTCACTTGTGAATACCCCATAATCAATTTATGCCAAAAGCACTCAACTTTTTGTTCTTAAAGTTCCACAGAGGCAAAATCAGCCTAAAAACAGATTTCTTGTTAATGAATTATAACCAAAAGAAAGACCACGAAAAGCACTTGGATTTCATAAGAGCCAAGTAGCAAGTATCCAACAAAATAGTCACAAATGGAGTAAATATAAGAGCAATCCATGAAAAGAACACACACATACACACACACAATCTTTAGACAAAGAGAAACCCATGAATGAAAGCATTTAAAGATTGAACTTTAAACAGAAAAGATGGTGATGAAAGTAAGAGAAAAGAGTTTTGGCATAAAAGCACACAACTCAAGTCTCAGAAATAGGAAGAATCAAGGGCTATATTGAATTTACACATTTCCCAAAAATCAAGTCAAAAGTATGAAAAAAAATCACCCTAGAAAATTCCAAGCTAACTTAAATCTTCCATTTAGAATCTTAAAGAGTTGGTGTAAAAAATAGTGTTATCCATCAAAAAAGAATTACACCAAATTATGAATTTGGTGTTACCCATTGGAGATATGATTATAGGTAGCATTTATGAAGGAATTCAAGAAAGCCTCACAAACATCTATATATAAGAGAATGATCTTGTCAAAATGCAAAAACAAACACTATATCTTTCTTTCTTTGTTGGGGGAGAAAAAGGCATTTAGCAAGATGATGATTTTTGCATTAACATCTATATAATATAATTAGTCCAAAATGATTCATTCTTTGCCATCTTTACAGAAATGAAACTGGCAGTATGATAACCTAAGAACACCCCACAAACTAAGCATTCAATTTACAACAATCAAGTCAGAATTGAACTCTGATCATACAAACATAGAAATCAAACTGATTTGAAGTTAATAAAAACAATTATACAGAAAGCAAAGCCAAGTAACAAGAAGAATCTTGAAGAAATTTACTAAAAAGCAGCACATTTCCCAAGATTTTCTAGTTATATGATAAAATTGAGCAAAGCAAATTGAAACCCATGAAGTAATTCATGTACCACTTACAATGTGAGCAGAAGAAGATGAGCAGAAGAACCCTAAAACTTGAAGAAAGACAGAGAGAGAAGGTGAACAGGCAGCAAAAAGTGAAGCATTGCTGCTATTTGGTTGTTCTGTTTTTGAGGAGTGTTTTTGCTTTTTCTGAGGAGTGTTTTTGCTTTCAAAGAATGATTGTATTAAATTTGAAGACAGGTTCTTTTTGTACGTAATTGTTGCACCTTTTGGCGTTTGGTGGCTCCAATGCCGGAAAATGGGAGAAAGGGATAGATAAATAAATCTTTTCGGTAGGGTAGCGGTAATAAACACTCTTTTGTGTTTGGATGGAAAAGAAAAAAAGAAAAAAAGAAAAAAAGAAAAATGCTTATATCGTTTTGGCACGGGTGAGAGAGGGCTTTTAATAAGTCAATTCATTCTAACTTATTCACTTATTTGAAACAACTTATAAGTAACTTATTAAAAGAAATAATTATAAAATGAAAAAAGAAAAGTTTTATTAATCAATGGGTACATTTAATATGTGACTTTTATAAAATAAATCAAAAATCTAGAAAAATAGATAAATGGTCATGGAGGCCTATGCTTAACCCTCACTCCTACGTTCTCATTTATATATTGATTGATTGTTAACTTATTAAGAAAAACAAAAATTAAATAAATAAAAAATATATTTTATTAAATAAGTTTTGATTTATAAATATTGTTAGCTTATCCATAAACCACAATTCACCATTTGATGAATACTTGATTCTCATGTTGGCACATCATTACTCTTGGGTTTTCCTTTAACGATATGAAATGTTTAACGATTATATAAAATGTTTAACGATTATATAAAATGTTTAACTATTACATGAAATGTTTTGTCATGTAAATAAAAAATAACTATTTAACCCAAAATTGAATCAAATTTTGTATGAACCTTCAAGCCATATCCTATCCTTTATATAGTTACTCACACTTCCAATTTTTCACTTTTGTCACCAATGTGGGACAATGAAAAATCAACCACAATTCATAGTTTGATGAATACTTGATTCTCATGATGTCACATCATCAACCATAAATTTTCCTTTTATAAATATAAAGATATATATATATATATATATATATATATTGATGTTAGCCTACTAAAAGATAAAAACAATATAACATATTAAAAAAGTAATTATAAAATGAAAAAAGAAAAGTTTTAGTTATTAATGAAGACATTTAATATGTGACTTTTATAAAAAAAATAAATCAAAAATCTAGAAAAATAGATAAATGGTCATGGAGGCCTATGCTTAACACTCACCCCACATTCTCCATTATACTTATATATATATATATATATATATTGATTGTCTAAAAGATAAAAAATATAACATATTAAAAGAAGTAATTATAAAATGAAAAAAGAAAAGTTTTAGTAATTAATGAGGACATTTAATATGTGATTTTTATATAAAATAAATCAAAAATCTAGAAAAATAGATAAATGACCATGGAGGCCTATGCTTAACCTTCACCCCTACATTCTCCTTTATATATATACTAGTGTGTGCCCAGCGCGTTGCGCGGTAGCAAGTAATATTTTAAGGAATTCTTGATCGCATTAAGATAAAAGGTAATTCATCGGTTAATACTAATGAGATACGATTTAAAACGAAAAATGAATTCCATAGGTGGTTCATTTTCATCTACTGATTACCATTTGTTGTTACGAATGAACTGAGATTTATTGGTAATAATTTTGTTGTTATATTGTTTAGAACTCAAACGACACACCAACATATTGTTGTTACGAATGGTTTAAATAATTTTTTTTCCAAAAAGGGTTTGGCTAAACTTAGTTGATCGCATTAAGATAAAAGGTAATTCATCGGTTAATACTAATGAGATACGATTTAAAACGAAAAATGAATTCCATAGGTGGTTCATTTTCATCTACTGATTACCATTTGTTGTTACGAATAAACTGAGATTTATTGGTAATAATTTTGTTGTTATATTGTTTAGAACTCAAACGACACACCAAACATATTGTTGTTACGAATGGTTTGAAGAATTTTTTTTTCCAAAAAGGGTTTGACTAAACTTAGTTGATCGCATTAAGATAAAAGGTAATTCGTCGGTTAATACTAATGAGATACGATTTAAAACGAAAAATGCAATTCCATAGGTGGTTCATTTTCTTCTACTGGTTACCATTTGTTGTTATGAATAAACTGAGATTTATTGGTGATAATTTTGTTGTTATATTGTTTAGAACTCAAACGACACACCAAACATATTGTTGTTACGAATGGTTTGAAGAATTTTTTTCTTCCAAAAAGGGTTTGACTAAACTTAGTGAACTCTATAAGTTTCCACAAATTAAACATGTATCCCTCTCTTGTTGTCAGTATATGTTAACATGTTCTACCAATTAAGTTTGACTCTAAACGTCAAGTTCTACCAATATGGAGATTTACACCCAAATCTCTTTGTGATATAAATCTCGACCGGCGTTTGAACCTTAATAAATCATACAAAACCCGCCTCTCGACGTGGTTATCAAAGACTCTCTCAAATCTTTGTGCATCACTTAAGCCGTATTTCGAATCTGCCCCTCTCGAGGTCTAAGATATAATATTAACACATCAAAGTGATCGGCTTATCCGCGTTGAGTTTAAGTCTCGACTCAAGTGACCAATCTCGAGAGTTAGTAACAAATGGCCACACCCAAGTGTTGCCTACTAGTCTCAAGTTTGCTCACATCCACACCCAAAGGGGTGCTTAGCTCATAATAAAATTAGAAGACATAACAAAGTAGAAGAAGTTCATAAAAGTTACTTGAATAAAACTAAAACAGTGCCCACAGTGGGTCACTGTTGGCAAAATTTAAATTACAAACAAGGAAGTAAATGCTACAAATCTTCAAGTCTTTAAGAAACAAGAAGAAGAACTAAGCTACTGGACTTTAAGTAAACTACAACTGAAAATTAGATGATGTTTGAACTGATCCAAACCCTCTCTTATATAGTCCCAAAAAGGTGAACAAACCATTGGACTAAACTTCACATTATCTCAAGGGCAAAAACCATCACCATGCCTCCCATGCTTCCCTTGATTTCTGAGATTTCCAGATCTTGCAATCTTAAGCATGACATTATTTTAATCTTTTCTTCTATCCAGAGAATTACATTATCCGTTGATCAATGGGAAGATCCGTCCGTGCTCACAGTGAGGAGCCCTGTGCCCACAGCCAAAAGTGCAGTGTTTTTCCAAGAAAATAAACTTTTGAAACTTCATCATCTCTTTATCACATTTTAGACAAAATAAAAGGGAAAGAAGCAAAGTGGGTATAAAAATGATATAAAAGCCTAGAAAAAGAGTAATAATAAACTCTCAAAAATAAGAGTTATCAATAAGCAATTCCAAACACCCCGTAAATAAGAACTTATAAGTTTATTATGTTTCTGGTACCACCATAAGTTAATCCAAACGCTTTTTGTAAAACTCCGATTTGACACCGCATAAGTTAATAACACTTTTACTGGAAAGGCATAAGTTGTTTTAAATAAGCAATCCCAAACACCCCCTTAGTCTCGGTATATCCTGGGACACCTTTCTAAAAAAGAGCTTATCAAGTTCGCTTTACCTTATCGGATGAATGTGTCGAAGATTGATAATCTTACCGGGTAAGAGAGAAAGACCGAGAGTCTTACCCGATAAGTGAAAGTGACGACTCTTACCCGGTAAACACTTATTGGATTAAAATGTTGTGTATGATGTCGTTTTAATTGACCAAAATCTTACCTGATAAGTTACATTAAAGTGTTGATTGTTACCGATAACCGTCACTGGGTAAGTGTTGGGTAAAAAATCCCCTTACTTTTTAAGTTTATTTTAAAAGTCTTGTTTAGATGACAATAAGTAGCTTATAAGTTAGCTTATTGAAACGTTACTTAGAGCAATGTTTCAATAAACTCTAGGATTTCCATAGGATTCCATCAATTATCTTATCAACTAACTTGCCACATGTAGTTTAAGAACATTTTTCATAGGATTTCTAAAAGTTCTTTAAAATAGTTGATCAAAAGTTAAAATCTCTAAAAAAATCATACTGGATTCCAACAGATTTTCTATTTTGTATATTTAACATTATTTATACTATTAAAATATGCAGGGGCGGATGGCCTTGTTGGCTATTACAGGCCATGGCCTGTGAGGTTTTCTAAAATTTAATTAGGAGCAAATTTTTTATAGGCTTTAATTAAAGAAAACTAACTTAGGGCCCCTCCACTCCAGCCAACCAACCCATAAAGTTAGATAGTCCACTTCCACTATCACTATTATTCTAATTAAAATAGCAAAAAGGAGCAGCAACCAACAAACGTGAGATGAAACCAAATAATTTATTTATTTGTATTGAGTTTTTATATTAGTCTTTACCCAAAAAAACCAAAATTTACTCTTGAAATCAATAGAAAAACCCAAAAAATTCTCTCGAATCAACACAAAGAAACCAAAAAACCCCATCGAATCAACACAAAAACTTAAAAAATCTCTTGAAATCAACCAAAAAACTGAAATAAAATCTCTCGAAATCAACCAAAACCTTAAAAAAATTCCCTAACGGGGGAATTTGGCTAAAAATACATCGACAACAATTTCTTAAGCTTTTCGTTTGTGCACTCACTCGAAATCAACAAATTGGTCTTACAAGGTGCGTTTGAATGAAAAATTAGTCTTACAAGGTCCGGCCCCTGCGGTTTTAAAGCTTGTGTTCCGCCCCTGAAAATATGCTATAAGTTTATTAGCCATTACACTTTGGGAAAAAACTTTTTATAGAATAATAATAATTCAATCTTATTGGTGGAAAAGAATTAAAAATATTGTATGTCTTTAGGTGGCGTTTGATTTTTAAGAGGTGCTGAAGTCTGAAGTCTTATTTCACTTCTGATTTTGAAAAGGTGGTGCTGAAGTTTGAAATCTAAATTAGTTAGACTGTTTGTTTTTGTATGCTGAAAAACGTCTGAATATGTATAATTATATATTTTATCTCTCAGAATGTTATACTTTTGAATTTATAAAAACATCTATTCATTTTAATCAAATTATACTACCATCCATTTTTAACACATTCAAAAATTCAACTTAAATACGTCAATTGATTCAAATAAAATACAAAACATGAACAAAGTCTCATAACAACTAAAATCAATCTCTATTTTTCATTTGTTGTGTCGCAATTTCTTCTCTTAAAGTAGTCATATATGTTTGTCAGCGGTACTCCCATTCAATTACATCTTCAACCTCATTATTGCCACCACCCCTTTGCTAATTGGTTTGATCGTATTCAGAAAATAACTCATCGCTTAAACCTTCCTTTCGTATGAAGTTGTGAACCGCAAAACATGCAATAATAACGTCTCTTTGAACCTCAAGTGAAAACGATGTCATTCTTTTTAATATCGTAGAACGTGCTTTCAGGACGCCGTAAGAACGTTCGATAACATTTCTAAGTTTTGCATGAGAATGGTTAAACGTTTCGATCCACTTTATTGACCTCTTCTATACAAGTTTCTAGAAAGCATTTGATTATTTCATTGGTCCACCTTATACGTACATTCTCGTCCATCACTAAGCAAACAACAAAGTTTTAAGAATCAAGAAGAAATTCACATACACCAAGCTTTTCAAGAAGTCATATAACATTCAATAGTTGCAGGAGAATTTGATAGTACAAGAAATGCAATCATATAAGTTATCCTAATTATGAGATTTACATGATCTAGAAAATATTGCAAGAACCCTACTTAAAGGACATAACTCAGATAACAGGGACTTATACATTTAACCGACACTATTAAGACACATAATTGGCAAATAATAACAGAACCATAGAACAATAGTTAATAAGTAATGTTGATCCAAATTCTCTCAGTGATTTGATGATGACCATTCGAATTACTTAGTGAAAATTACAAAGAGCATCTGTATGTATTAATGTTTTGCCATCAGTGATAACACTAAGTCTGTTCAGAATCACTAATGGTAACCATTGTTCTTCATAGTATTTCTAAGCGATAAATGTACATCAGTGATAACCTGAGCCTGTTCGCTTATCACTGATGATCGCTGATAATTTCAATTGTAAGCAACGTTGTTTGTAATCCCTGAAGACAAGTTTCGCGACAAAGAGTTCATCACTGACATCGAAGACAAAGCTTGTGAACAAGTGATAAGTCAACTAATGATCTGATATGGACATCAGTGAAACCAAGACAAGTCCACACACGCGACGTTTCAAGAAGAAGACTTCAGCGATAGCTGACTTACATCAGGTCTTCTCAGATGTAAGATAAACTCAGTGATCGCTGATCATGAAGCCTCCTCTCCAAGAAATGTTTGTCTTATCTATCTCGCACAACTCCGTACAATCTGTCAGAGGGAGCATACCTTTGTCCATAATCGTACAACCACTCTGCCACTACACTGTTCACCATATGGCCTAAAGCATGTCTCGCAAAAAGTCAGAAAGCATGCTCCAAACCAAATGATGACACGTGTAAAGTCTTCATGCCATGCATTAAATGCATGGGGTATAAATAGGAGGAATACCCCTTCAGTTTGAAGGTTGTCTCTCCCTGTCTACTTAGTGCCTTAGAAAATATCTTCATTTTCTAAGATTTCCTTTTCTCTCTATTTCTTAGTGCAATAATACTTAGTGATTCTCAAGTTTGTTTAGATTAGGTCTTGTACTTAATCTTATTCCGCAACAAGCTGTAAATTGTTTTGATTTATCAATAAACAATTTAGAAAACCATAAATCTTGTGTGTTTGTATTCAAACCCCCTGCCCCCCTTCTACAAACTTATACTTGTATAACCCTTCGGGACCAACAAGTAACATAATGTTGGTTATGTGCTTATGCAAGTTGTTGCATTTATTAGATTAGTTTAACGAACATGAATTGTTTTCTTCACGTACGGACTTGTTTGTTTTTTGCTTAATCAACTTAATGAGCTTAATTGCTTATTTGCCACAACTGTATCTTGTTTAAGGAGCCCATGGACGATAAGTTGAGCCTTCAAAGGTTTCCAATAGGAAAGTTGTGTGTAGGGGCGAAAATAGATGGAAATTTGCAATGACGATTAAGGGCTAAAAACCATAATCAACATCTCACAAAATATCAATCTGGCACAATAACCTACAAAAGTTTTACCAAGACCTATTTGACACCATAACAATAGCCTAAGACAATACTACAATACTGCTTCCTCTTTCCATCCTTTTGTCTGGTTGAAATCCAAATCTGACCAGTCTCAAAAGTGGTCAACATGTCATCTTTTAGTGAGTTATCACAATAGTTTTGTTAGAGTTATTATTGTGTATATGTAAAGTACAAGGTCTACTCTGTAATTATCTATATCTTAGCTGTATATATAGGTTACTTATGTTTCAGTTTTAGGTTAATCAAGTCTTGTAAACATTCTCTCAATATATGAAAATTGCTGCCGATTCAGCCATATCGCATCTCTGTCAATCTTCTCAATTGTTCATCACTTGATTCCTACATCAATCCTAACATGGTATCAGAGCTTTAGGTACATCTCTATCTATTCTTCTGATTGCTTATTGTTTCTTTCGTCTTTTCATCATTCGATTTCTACTTCGTATTTCTCGAATCGCTCACCCAGATAACCTAGTCCGGAATCTCTCAATTCCGAAACCTCCCAATTCCGGTACATCTCTTAATTCCGGAACCCATCCTTCCGGATCCTTGTTCCGCTACTCGACTTCTGGTAAGTGCCCCTCTAATTTCCGATTCCGGAACATCTAATCCTGGTACGTATCCCTTACTTCCGGAACCCTCAACTTTCGGTACTGCTTGCGTCTCTCAAATACCGGAACATGTCTTCCATCTTCCGGAATCTGCTAATTCCGGAACCTGTTTTCCTAAATTCCGGAACCTGTTTTTTTCTAAAATTACCGGAACCTGCTTTGTCTCTCACTAATCCGGAACCTATTTTGTGACTCTAATTCCGGAACTGTTACTTCCGCATCTAAATTCCGGATCACCTACTTTAATTCCGGAACTCTTTCACTTCTCAGATTCTGTTTTATCTGCGAAAACAGGGTTTGAGATCATTTTTAAATTCCGGTACCTCACGATTAGTTCTTTACATTCCAAAAATTTCTTCCAGTCTTCAGTTCCAGATGGCTCTCAATAGCCAGTCTAAATACAGTGAATGCACGTTCTGTCACTCTAGTACTCATCTTCTCCTCAACTGCCCAATTCGAAAATTTCGCTGGTGTGGGATCAGACAGCCACGACACTATGGGTCTGACTGTCCAAAGCATCCACGAAATTCAGGTGAGCAAAAGCAACAACGCACTCAGTCATTTGCTGGATCAATCACTCAAGACTCCTCTACGCCGGCAATTCAGGCACCGCATAGCAACAACTTATCACCTGACCTTATGGAACTCATGCGCCGAAACCAAGAGCTTATAGAGCGACTCATGACAGGTTCTATGGGTATGAATTCTCAGTGCAATATCTCAGCACCAGGTAACCCTTGGCTATTTGACTCTAGATGTTGTAACCACATGACACCTAAGGCTGACGGGTTTGTCTCTAAGCAGACCTCCAGAATGTTCTCATCAGTCTGTACTGTGGATGACACTCGCTTACCTGTATCTTTCAGTGGGACTGTCTCTACCCCCAATATACAATTACCTAATGTGCTACATATCCCTAACTTATCTCTGAGCCTGATTTCAATCACTCAGCTTATGGAATCCGGTCTAATTGTTCTGTTTCATCCTTCTGGTTGTGTTGTGCAGGATCCAAAGACCAAGCAGATCCTTGGAGTAGGCCGTAAAGTTGGTCGGATGATTGAAGTGGTCTACCTCCGTCTTCCCTTACCCTCATCAAGTTTTGTTGCTTCTGTTTCCAGTACCCCTTCTTTTGAATTATGGCATAAGCGTCTAGGACATCTATCTTTAGCTAGAATAAAATTGTTAGCTAGTTCAGGATTATTAGGCAACACTTCTTCTGAAAACGTTTCTTGTTTATCTTGTCAACTTGCAAATATCATGCCTTACCTTTTCAACTAAATGAATTTAAATCTGTTTCTCCTTTTGATCTCATTCACTCTGATGTTTGGGGACCAGCACCGCATCCATCCATGGGAGGTTCTCGATACTTTGTTATCTTTATCGATGATCACACACGCTTTACATGGATATATCTCATGAAACATCGCTCCGAACTACCTCAAATATATATTACCTTCGCCCGTATGATTCTGACCCAGTTTTCCAAGCCTATAAAGATTCTTCGAGCAAATAATGCTATGGAATACAAAGAATCTTCTCTCCTCTCTTTTCTTCAATCTCAGGGTACTCTTTCTCAGTACTCCTGTCCCAGCACCTCTCCGCAAAATGGACGTGCAGAACGTAAACATCGCCACATCCTCGATACTGTCCGTACTCTATTAATCTCAGCCAAGTGTCCAGAACGTTTTTGGGGCGAAGCTGCCTTCACGGCTGTCTACACCATTAACCGTCACCCGACTCCCATCCTAAATCAAAAGTCTCCCTATGAAGTGCTCCATGGGGTCTCCTCTGCATATGGACTCCTAAAAGTATGGGGTTGTGGATGCTTTGTTCAGTTGCAACCTCATGAACACACCAAACTCGAACCTCGTTCTCGATTATGCTGCTTTCTTGGCTATGGGATTGAACACAAAGGTTATCGTTGTTGGGATCCGGTCTCAAAGAGACTACGTATATCCCGCCATGTCACATTCTGGGAACATCTTCCCTTCTCAACAGTGTCCAAATTTCAGGACATACCCAATCCTTCCTCTTCCTTCTTCACTGATAACTCTATCTCTTTGGACTCACTCCAATTAGATCTCATACTCACCCCTCCATCTAGTACACATCCTTCCGTCTCACCTCCATCTGTGACCTCATCATCTGCTCCACTTTCTTCCGTCTCGTCTCAACCTGAGCCTTCACCTATGCCATATGTGCCATCTGATCATGATCAATCATCTGCACCATCTCCAAGGACTAGTTCTGAGCCACCTGCTGAGTCTATGGATCCTAGCTCCTCTCAACCACAAGCTGAAGTACGACGCTCAGACCGGGTAAGACAAGTTCCTTCTAACCTTCATGATTATCATTGTTATGCTACACTGTTGTCCAACCACGAACCCACTTCCTTCAAGGAAGCTGCTTCTAACCCTGTTTAGAAGCAAGTTATGACTGAGGAACTTCAGGCCCTTGACAAAGCAAATACATGGGATTTTGTACCTCTCCCACTGGGCAAGTCACCTATTGGTTCCAAATGGGTCTTCAAAATCAAAACAAAGTCTGATGGATCCATTGATCGATACAAAGCACGCCTTGTGGCAAAAGGCTTTAATCAAGAATATGGCATTGATTACGAGGAGACGTTTGCTCCTGTGGCTCGTGTCACCTCGGTTCGTAGTCTTCTCGCCATAGCTGCCACCAAAAGATGGCCACTTTACCAGATGGATGTCAAGAATGCCTTTCTAAATGGCGATCTCGAAGAGGAAGTCTACATGAGACCCCCTCCAGGTGTGATCTCTCGTCAGGGTCATGTATGCCGACTTCGAAAAGCCCTCTATGGCCTCAAACAAGCTCCTCGTGCTTGGTTTGAAAAATTTAGCAATACTGTCATTTTAGTGGGGTTTTCTTCGAGTAATTATGATTCTGGCCTGTTTACTCGGACCACTGCTGCAGGTACTATCTTACTCCTATTGTATGTTGATGATATGATCATTACCGGCAGTGACTCTACAGGTATTACCCATCTCAAACAGTCTCTCAGCTCATGCTTTGAGATGAAAGATCTTGGTAAACTACACTACTTCCTTAGTCTTGAAGTTCTGTCAGACTCTTCCGGGATCTATCTCTGTCAAGTCAAGTACATTTCAGATCTGTTATCCAAAGCTGGGATTACAGACAACAAAGTTTCTTCTACACCCATTGAGCAAAATCTGCATCTTGCTCCCAATGCCGGCACCCCGCCGCGGGACCCTACATGGTACCGTCAACTAGTTGGTTCTCTGGTCTACCTGACTGTTACTCGACCGGATCTTGCATATGCAGTTCATATAGTCAGCCAGTTCATGGCTGCTCCATGCTCCAATCACTATGCCACAGTTCTACGTATCCTTCGGTATCTTAAAGGGACAATGTTTCATGGACTTCTGTAAGATCCCACATTGGTTGGGGAGGGGAACAAAGGTTGCCTTATCAGAGGAACTTGATACCTCCCCTATTAGACGCGTTTTAAAACCGTAAGTCCAGGTGTGTGGACAAAGCGAACAATATCTGGTACGGTTGGTCTGGGATGTTACAGATGGTATCAGAGCGGGGAACCGGACTGGTGTGCCAGCGAGGACGCTGGGCTCCCAAGGGGGGTGGATTGTAAGATCCCACATTGGTTGGGGAGGGGAACAAAGGTTGCCTTATCAGAGGAACTTGATACCTCCCCTATCAGACGCGTTTTAAAACCGTGAGTCCAGGTGTGCGGACAAAGCGGACAATATCTGGTACGGTTGGTCTGGGATGTTACAGATGGTATCAGAGCCACTCCTGTGCTGTTCGGGATGGTGGGGCAAACCTCATCGAGGACGATGAGTCCCTAAGGGGGGGTGTGTGTAACACCTTAGGCATATCCCACATCGGCCGTGGACAGGAGAGATGCTTCTGTAACATCCCAGACCAACCGTACCAGATATTGTCCGCTTTGTCCGCACACCTGGACTCACGGTTTTAAAACGCGTCTGATAGGGGAGGTATCAAGTTCCTCTGATAAGGCAACCTTTGTTCCCCTCCCCAACCAATGTGGGATCTTACGATCCACCCCCCTTGGGAGCCCAGCGTGCTCGCTGGCACACCAGTCCGGTTCCCGGCTCTGATACCATCTGTAACAACCCAGGCCAACCGTACCAGATATTGTCCGCTTTGTCCACACACCTGGACTCACGGTTTTAAAACACGTCTGATAGGAGAGGTATCAAGTTCCTATTATAAGGCAACCTTTGTTCCCCTCCCCAACCAATGTGGAATCTTACAATCCACCCCCCTAGGGAGCCCAGCGTCCTCGCTGGCACACCAGTTCGGTTCCCGGCTCCGGTGGAAGTGGGTGGTGCACGGCTGTTGTCCAGCGTGGTATGACCTGTTTCCAGTAGGTTAGTAGGCTTCCCGGGTCTGTTTGGGTTAAGCATTGTCTTAATAGAATTATAATCATTAGTTATCATTTCATGGGAATTGCTTTGTTTCTGCCACTCTTTTGCGAAAGCCATAACTTTCTCGAGAAATGTCGGATTGGGATGTTACAACTTCACTTCTCATCCACATCGTCCTTAACTCTTCGTGCATTCTCCGATGCTGACTGGGATGGAGACATAACAGACCGTCGTTCTACCACCGGATATTGTTTCTTCCTTAGAGACTCTCTTATTTCCTGGCACAGCAAGAAACAATATCTGACAGCTCGATCTAGTATTGAAGCTGAGTATCGCACTTTAGCTGACACTACACAAGAACTTGTATGGCTACGCTGGTTACTATCTGATATGGGTGCTCATCAGATCTCTCCAACACCATTGTGGTGTGATAACAATAGTGCTATTCAAATTGCTCACAATGATGTCTTTCATGAGCGTACAAAGCACATAGAGATTGACTGTCATTTCACTCGTCAACATGTTCTTCGCAAGACGGTTAAACTTCTCCCGATTTCAACCATTGATCAGACAGCGGACATCTTCACCAAAGCTCATCTTCCAGGGCATTTTCGGGCTCTTGTTTCCAAACTCAATTTGGCTCATTCTTCCCCCACTTGAGTTTGAGGGGGGTGTTAGAGTTATTATTGTGTATATGTAAAGTACAAGGTCTATTCTGTAATTATCTATATCTTAGCTGTATATATAGGTTACTTATGTTTCAGTTTTAGGTTAATCAAGTCTTGTAAACATCCTCTCAATATATGAAAATTGCTGCCGATTCAGCCATATCGCATCTCTGTCAATCTTCTCAATTGTTCATCACTTGATTCCTACATCAATCCTAACAAGTTTTATTTCTAATATTCATATTTTATCATCCTCTTCATTTCTCTTGCTTTGGCTGGACCCTTGCATTACGTTAATTAACTCCTCTTGAACTTCTATTCTCTACCTGCCTGTGTACATGAGTACATCTACACATGTTTCATTTTTGGTTTATTTTCCAAATGTTTTATATCAATTTAAGCTATAATAGTTTTAATTGGGGATGCCCATCTGGATTATGATCTTATCACTTCCAAAGTTCATCACTTGTACTTTTTTTTATCTTTTCTCAACTCTATTGAGGTTAGACGCATTCATTATATTTTTATATAAGAGAAGCCAACTTTATCCATCTTTTAAATAGCCACAAACACACTCTTGACTTTTGAAGTGCATCCATCTCATTTGGTGGAGGCAATTGGAGAAAATAATTTCTTTTTTGTTTGTTCGACCAGGTGCATATATATATATATATATATATATATATATATCCAAGAATAAACATCACTGAGCAATAATTGACTTTGAATTTGGATTGGATGCTTGAATGTATGGTTACTTCTCCAAAAAAAGTTCCATTCACACATTCAATCAACAATCAAAAACTGTTTTGCATAAAGTCGCATGAACCTCGATTGATCATATAGAAAACGGGAACATGGAAGATCATCTAGAAAACAAGAAACATGGACGATCATATATAAAAGACGATCATAGAAAATGAGAAATAGGGACGAGAAAAAGGGAGTACCTGATCGAAGAACCTTGATGGAGTCGATGGAGAGGATAAGCGACGATCAGAATGGACGTGGGAGTACCTCTAAGCGAATTAGATGTTAGGTTTTCACTTTTTGATTTAGAGGAGACTTAGAGATAAGACCTCCTGAAACTTAAAAAACAAACAAACAATCTGATATTGGAGATGTCTAAGCGAATCATAGAAAAGAGCCGAATAAGAGCTGAAACCCAAAAAACAAACATGCCCTTAGAGAATTGTCTAATGTCTAAAGTTGGAAGGTTTTCTTGCTTTCGCTAGAAAACAAAATACAATATTGTTAGTCCTAAATGGGTTAATGACTTCTACTACAAGTGTTTGTAGAAGGGGGTTGAATAAAAACACATCAAATTTTCATTTTTTTAACTCTATATGTTTATTAAAAACAATGAAGTAAAAGTTGTTACCGAAGGTAGGGAGGTAATACAACGTACATTTCGTGACGTAGAGGTAATGTCGCCACAACTTTAAGGCAAACACTACCGTCGCCAACTCCAAATCATGAGTAGGGTAATTCTTTTCGTGCACTTTGAGTTGTCTTGACGTGTAAGCAATTACCTTTACCCTTTGCATTAAAACGCAACTCAACCTCATCTTTGATGTGTCGCTATAAACCACGAAGTCTTCCGATCCTTTGGGTAAGGATAATATTGGGGCTTCACACAATTTCCTTTGCAACGTCCGAAATGCCTTCTCTTGTGCTTCGGTCCAAATGAACTTCACATTCTTCCGAGTTAAAGTCGACAATGAAGAAGCAATGTTAGAAAAGTCTTGAATAAACCTCCAGTAGTAACCCGCCAAACCCAAGAAGCTTCGAATTTTCGATGGAATCTTGGGAGGTTCTCAATTCATCATTGCCTCAATTTTGGAAGGATCCACTTTCACTTCGTTTCGGGTGACCACGTGTCCCAAGAATTGGACCTCTTCCAACCAAAATTCACACTTGGAGAACTTTTCATACAGCTTCTCCCTTCTTAGAACCTTCAATACTTCCCAAAGATGTTGTTCATGCTCCAACTCGTCTTCAGAGTACCCCAAAATGTCGTCTATGAACACAATAACAGACTTGTCGAGGAACGGTCGGCACACCCGGTTCATCAAGTCCATGAACACCGCAGGCGCGTTAGTTAAACCGAAAGGCATCACCACAAATTCGTACTTTCCATAACGTGTCCTAAATGCCGTCTTTGGAACGTCGTCCTCCTTCACCTTGACTTGATGATAACCCGAACGTAGATCGATTTTTGAGAAACATCCCGCTCCTTGAAGTTGATCAAACAAATCGTCGATCCTATGTAGTTGGTACTTATTCTTCACGGTTGCCTTGTTCAACTCTCGGAAGTCGATCCACATTCTCATCGTGTTGTCTTTCTTCTTAAGGCAATATTACATTTTTTCGACGAATGTATATAACCTTAATCAAGTTATATGAATTGAACTACCGGTAAATCTAGATAAGTTTGATATCATCCTTTTCTGGGTTGTATGAGTGAATTATTTTATTCTAAATTGATGTGTTTATGTTATGTTAAATAATACAGGAGCATGATAAACGAGTCGTGCCAAGTGATTTGTTATCACGACCATTCAGCATTGTCTAAGGAACTAAAAATAATTTATGAAATATACATGTTATTCTTTGGATTTCTGTGCTTAAATGTGACTTATGTGAGTACAATATAATCATTGTTATCTTTTGTTTGGTATCTCAAGATGTTGGGTCACCAAGGATTTGAAATTGACTCACCGATGTTTTCCCTAAAACTCCTATTTAGAATAATTTAGTTTGGTTCTTTGAATGACTTGTACAAGATATCAAATGTTCGGTGAAGTCGAAGATCAACCGAAACCAAGCTTGAAGACTCTCTACTTGTGGAAAATAGAAGACTCTCGGCAACTTACAAACAAGTCATCTCCACCGAACTGCCTGGACAGTTTCGGTGGTCACTTCCCACCGAATTGCCTGGACAGATTCGGTGGCCACTTCACCACCGAATTGACTGAACAGTTTCGGTGGCATCGTCTTCCACCGATGAGCCTTGACAAATTCGGTGGACACTACACCGAATTACCTGAACAACTTCGGTGGCCCTCCTCACCACCGAAATGCTCTTACATTTTCGGTGGTCGATCTCTCTCTACCGAAGTTCTTCTATTTTCGGTGAAACCTCCTTCGGTGCCAAAGTCTTAAAGGGAAGATCATTTATTATGGGACAATATCCTCTAGCAGATAAAAGTGACAGTTTGTCTTTTTATCCATAATCAGTTAAAATCCGTTTTTATCTGCATGAGCTATTCTGTCTGTACCTAGTAAAAAGTGACAAGGACCTTTCATCTCTCCAGAAGTCAACATACTCAGCAAGTTGAAAGATGACAAGTGTCCCAAGCATTTAATGCTTGGGCACTCCTTGGCACTATAAAAGGAGAAGGCATCACCATACAAAAGACACGCTTTTAAGAATTCTCTCAGTGCAAGAAATCTTCCTTTAAGCCTTAAAACTCAATAGCTTTGCTCTCAGTGTTCTTAGTTGTTTTGTTGTATACTTTGTGCAAGATTGTTAGAATAGTTTATCTGTTCTTTTCCGCAACAATCTTAAGTTTCTTTGTGTAATTCTTGTTGAAAGTTTTTCAATAAAAAGAATTAAAATTGTGAAAATTTTGAGTATTGTATTCAACCCCCCCCCCCTTCTACAATACTTGCTTAGCCATCTGGGACTAACAAGTGGTATCAGAGCGGAAAGTTTAATTCCATAAACTTGATCTGCGATGGCTGCCTCTTCTTCTACTGTTGAAAACTCTTTTCAAAATAACTTTGCTGAAAATGGGTCCATCTCAAAACCTCCTAAGTTTAATGCTAACAACTTCTCTTTATGGAAAAGCCGCATGATGCTGTTCATGGAAGGAGTGGATACTAGATATCCAACCATTCTCAAAGAGGGACCTATCATCCCCGGAGTTTGGGCTCGCTATGAAACGCAGAGGCCTGGTAAAGAGACTGTTGAAAAAGAAATCTCTAGTGAGTCTGATGAAGAAAAATCCAGTGCTACTGGTCGCTATATTCTCAAAAACCCCAAAAAGTATACCGATGAGGAAAAACGTTTGGTCTCTCTTGACTCCAAAGTAAGAGCTATTATTGCACTCTCTCTTCCTGATGAGGTCTACCACTCTTTGGTGAACTTTGAAACTGCCAAAGAAATGTGGACCACTCTATGTGTTCTGTACGAAGGTACAGAGGAAGTTAAGAAGTGTAAAAAGATTGGTCTTATAAGAAAGTATGAAATCTTCACGTTTGAAAAAGGAGAATCTCTTCCTAGCTTCTATAACCGTTTTAACTCTCTTCTTAATGATCTTAAGTTATTGGGCAGAATCTATGACAATGAGGAAGTCTTGTGCAAATTCATGGATTGTCTCCCAGAATTTTGGGAAAATATATGTACTTGCATCAAAACTACCAAGGATCTTGAGTTCATGCCCTTAACTGTTCTGTATGGTACTCTCTTCAATTTTGAGCAAACCAAGCTTCAAAGGAAATCTTTCATAAAAGACATAAAGAGCTCTTCCATAGCTCTTATCAGTGAAAATTCCAAAAAATCTCAAAACCTCCCTAGAATCACCTATCCTTCATCTGACTCTGATAATGACAACCAGTCAAATTCTACCCACCAAACGGAGGCATATCTAAGTGATGCTGATGATGAAGGTGAGGATATTATGATTGAGCAATTGTCAGACGAAATGGCAATGATGGCTGGTTCTAAAAATAAATTTCGTCCTTTCAGCAAATCCAGATTTTTTAGAAAAACCTCATCTCTTAAGACTTCTTCTGATAAGTCTAATGAGGAGTGTTTTAATTGTGGCAAGAAAGGACATTTTGCATCTGAGTGTAGGAGCAAGCCTATCTCCAAGTCTAAAAACCCATTCTCTGAGGGTCTCTCCTCAAAAAGGGAAAAATCCAAAAATATGACTTTCAAATCAACCTTTCCCAAAAAGGAGTCCCATTCCTCTTTCTTAAATCATCAGGAGCGTGCTGAGAAATATAAAGCCAAGTACAAGAAAGAGAAGGAAAGGAGTGAAGGTCTGGAAAGAAAAGGGAAGGGTCTTATGGCAGAAACTCACGATTGGGATGATGAAGATACCTCTGAAAGCGACTCTCAAAATAGGTGTTTCATGGCTATCTCTGAAGAAATGGAAGTTTCTGAAAAGGCAACCTCTCCAATGGCTCTCGTGTCGACTGAGTGCTCGACGGCTTATGCTCAGGTACATCCTTTTAATAATATGTCAGATAAAGAAAAGATTGATGCCTATGAATCCTTAACTCAAGATTTTTATTCTGTTAAAGACAGTAAGAATAGAAAATCTGCTCAAGTGAAAGAGCTCAAAGCTGAACTTGAAATTTGCGTGTCTAAGCTTAAAAGGTTTGAGGAAATTAAAAATGAGCTTGAGGACTTGAAAACAATAAATCATGTGATTTCAAAAGAAAAGAACTCTCTGTTTAAGAAACTTAAAAGAGAGCAAGAGGTGGTGAGAAAATGGACTGATTCTTCAAAAAATCTTGAACAACTCTTTCAAAGTCAAATCAGTGGAAAGAGCAAAATCGGTCTAGGATTTGGCAAAGTCTCTTCTGAAACTTCTTCCCATACACCTCTTCCTTCCTCAAGTGTGTGGGATGATGCCTCTGATTCAAGTTCTTGTAATTCCATATCCTTAAACTCTTTAGATCTGGGTGAAACTCTAAAATATGGAATGTTCATTAAAGCAAAAGAGGCATCCTCAAATCAACCTTCTGAAAACTCTGACTCAGATGAAGTTTCAAAACTCACCCTTGATCTCTCAAAAAGTTTAAACATTGTTGAAGCATCATCCTCTAACTCCTCGCAAGTCATTCTGTTGAAAAGATCAAAGCCCACCGATGTCAACACCAATGATCCTCCCATTCCTCTCCATGAAGTGTTAAGATCTATTCACGTTGATGAGTATACTGAACCTAATCCCTCAAAGATTCCCAAAAGAGAACCTCAAGTTCACCCAAGAGGTTTTTCAGCTTCTGACAAAGGGAAATCGGTGGCTGTTTCTGTGACCGATTTCCACCCCAAAAGGTTCTCTTCAAAGAATTCTCATGGTAACTCTTCCTTTCTTCAAATTCCAAGATCAGTACTTTTGAAAAGGCCAAACCCCACAGAATCCTCCAACTCTCCAACTAACATCTCTGCCAAAGGAATTCTTGGGTCCAAACCTCCTGCTTTGTTCTCCCATAACAAAGTTTTAAAAACCAATGCTAAAAACCAAAATAGGAAAAGTGTTCAAAATGTTAAAAAGGTCTTTATCTTTAGAAAATGCTATAACTGTGGTGACACTTTTCACATGGCTAAGGACTGTCCCAAGGAAAGAATCGAAAGAACCAAACCTAAGGACCTCTCATCATCTTCTAATCCTAAAGGACCCATTACAAAATGGGTACCAAAGAACTAATCTGTGTGCATGCAGGTTTCTGAGCGCCATCAAATATGGTATCTGGACAGTGGGTGCTCACGCCACATGACGGGAAACAAATCTCTTCTCATCAACTATGTGTCTGAAAAGGGTCCATCTGTCACTTTTGGTGATAACTCTAAAGGCTACACCAAAGGCTATGGAACTCTCACAAATGGATCAGTCACTTTCAATAAAGTGGCATTTGTTGAAGGTCTCATGCATAATCTTCTTAGTATTAGTCAACTGTGTGATCTTGGATATAAAGTTATCTTTGAACTTTGTATCTGTACGGTTGTGGACAAGAACTTCAACGTGATGCTGTCTGGAAAAAGGATGGATAATGTCTATGTCATTGACATGGGACTAAGCAACAATTCATCAAATGTCTGCTTCGTGTCAGATGACTCTTCCAAAAGAAACTGGTTATGGCATAAACGTCTTTCTCATCTAAACTTCAAAACTCTCCACAAAATTTCAAATAAAGAGTTGGTGTCTGGCATGCCAAAGCTGAATTTTATCAAAGAAAAGCTGTGTGATGCATGTGAGAAAGGGAAACTCACCAAAACTTCCTTCAAGACCAAGCAATGCTCTTCCATCACTCTTCCTCTCCAGATGCTGCACATGGACCTATGTGGACCAGTCAGCACTCCGAGTCTAGGAGGAAAAAGGTACATTCTTGTAATTGTTGATGAATTTACCAGATATACTTGGGTGTATTTTCTCAGGTACAAAAGTGATGCAACTGAAGAAATCATCAACTTTGTCAAGAAAAATGAAGTTCTAAATGGCCAACTTGTTCGATCAGTAAGAAGTGATAATGGCACTGAATTCAGAAACAGTGCTCTTGAAGACTTCTTCACTGAGAAAGGGATTTCTCAGAACTTTTCTGCTGTTCGTACTCCACAGCAAAATGGAGTGGTGGAAAGGAAAAATAGAACTCTATGTGAAGCTGCCAGATCGATGCTAAGTGAATCAAATCTACCTACCTATTTTTGGGCTGAAGCTGTCAACACTGCCTGCTTTACCCAAAATAGGTCTGTGATTTCTAAAAGGCATGATAAAACCCCATATGAAGTCTTCCATGGCAGAAAACCGAATATTGGATTCCTTCATGTGTTCGGCTGTGTGTGTTTCATTCTTAATGATCGTGAAAACCTTGGGAAGTTTGATCCCAAAGCAGATGAGGGAATTTTTGTTGGGTATTCCTTATCCTCCAAAGCTTATAGGGTGTATAATCTCAGAAGAAAATGCATTGATGAGTCTATCCATGTCAAATTTGATGATCTTAGATCCTCATCTTTGTCAAATGATGATGATGATTTGCACAGATGGATATCATCATGCATCGGTGCTGCTCCTTTGTCTAATCCTATTGATACTCAACTCACTCCCTCCATTCCATCTCCTTCTAGTATCCAAAATGAGTCACCCTCTTCTCCTCATACCGAAATTGCTCAGCCTACCGACACCATTCCTCGTACCGAAAATGAGCCTTCACCCACCACCGAAAATCCTACCTACCACCAAACCTCTGATCCCACTCCTTCGACTCATCTCACTCAATATACTCCATCACCTCTACCCCCTGCCTCAAAATGGACTAAGGATCACCCTATTGACCAAATCATTGGTGATCAACAAGCAGGTGTCCAAACACGTAGAGGATTTGGAAATATTTGTCTCTATGTGAATTTTCTCTCTCTTCTTGAACCCAAAAAGATTGATGAAGCTCTAGCAAATCCCTGCTGGATCTCGGCCATGCAAGAAGAGCTCTCTCAATTTGAGAGAAACAAAGTTTGGAGATTGGTTCCCAGACCTCGAAAGAAGACAATCATTGGAACCAAATGGATCTTCAGGAACAAAATGGATGAAGATGGTACTGTTATCAGGAACAAGGCCCGATTAGTAGCTCAAGGATACAGACAGGAAGAGGGCATTGACTATGATGAAACATTTGCCCCTGTTGCAAGACTTGAAGCTATAAGGATCTTTCTGGCTCATGCTGCCTACCGAAATTTTAGGGTCTTTCAAATGGATGTTAAAAGTGCCTTCCTCAATGGGGAACTTGCAGAGGAAGTCTATGTGAAACAACCTCCTGGCTTTGAAGACCCAGCTCATCCAGACTATGTGTACAGACTTGACAAAGCACTGTATGGTCTCAAGCAAGCTCCTCGTGCTTGGTATGACACTCTTGCCAACTTCCTTCTAAAACATGGATACTCCAGAGGTAAAATAGACAACACTCTTTTCATCAAGGAATCTTCAGGTAACCTCATTCTTGTCCAAATCTATGTTGATGACATCATCTTTGGTGCTACTGATGAATCACTTTGTGATGAGTTTGCTTCTCTCATGATGAGTGAATATGAGATGAGCATGATGGGAGAGCTTACATTTTTCTTGGGCCTTCAGGTCAAACAAACTTCAGAAGGAATCTTTATAAATCAAAGTAAATATATTCGTGACCTTCTGAAGAAATTTAATTTTTTAGACAGCTCTCCTATGAAAACTCCCATGACACCACCGTTGAAACTAAATGCCGATCCTAACGGTATATCTGTGGATGTTACCCTTTATCGGGGCATGATTGGTTCTCTTCTGTACTTAACTGCTAGCAGACCGGACATTATGTTTGCTACTTGTCTTTGTGCCCGTTATCAAGCAAATCCAAAAGTATCACACTTAAAGGCTGTAAAACGGATTTTTCGGTATCTCAAGGGTACCCTACACTTGGGTCTTTGGTATCCCAAAGACTCAGGTTTTGAACTAATTGGGTATTCAGATTCAGATTTTGCAGGCTCTCAGGTTGATAGAAAAAGCACTACAGGAAGCTGCCAACTCCTTGGTGGTAAATTGGTAAGTTGGTCCAGCAAGAAACAAAACTCTGTGTCAACCTCTACTGCTGAGGCTGAATATGTAGCTGCGGGAAGTTGTTGTGCTCAGATCCTATGGATGAAAAATCAACTCAGGGATTACAATCAATTCTTTTCTAAAATCCCAATTCTGTGTGATAATTCCAGTGCAATAGCTATTGCTAACAATCCTGTTCTCCACTCCAGATCTAAACACATAGATATCCGATATCATTTCATCAGGGACCACATTTCCAAAAGTGACATTGAACTGCACTTTATTCCCACCAATTTGCAGCTTGCTGATCTATTCACCAAACCCCTTGATGAAACCAGGTTCAACTTTCTCATAAGTGAACTTGGGATGTGCAACCTTCAAGAATAAACATGTGTCTCTGCTCCACCGATCTCACATCGGTGGACATTTTCTTCTCCACTTCTAACTCTCCACCGATCTCTCATCGGTGGACAAACAGGTGTTTCTCAACCATCTTCATTTTCTTTTCTTACACCGAAATCTCAAATCGGTGGAACTCCTCGACTTCTTCCACCGAAATCGAATATCGGTGGAACCTTTCAACCCCTTCCACCGAATTCTGTAATCGGTGGAACCCTACTTATCTACCCCCGAAATCTCAAATCGGTGGAAACCTGCGACTTCTTCCACCGAAGTCTCATGTCGGTGGAACTCTCCAACTTCGGTGAAACCCTTCTTATATCTACACCGAAATACCACCGATATACCACCGATATACCACCGAAAGACCACCGATTCACCACCGAGCCTACACCGATCCACTCTCTTATCGTATACGACTCCCAATGTGTCAGTGATGGGAGACCTTTCACATGTCAGCCGCTATGTGTCACGACTCCTCGTTTCCCACTCCTCCTTTCGAGCCGCCTTGTCCCATCTCCCCATAAAAACTATCATCAGGTTACCCTTCTCTCTTCTATATATATATGTATGACCCTCGCATATTTCCCTCTCATTTCTTTTTCAAAACCTGCAACCCCTTATCTCTCTCTCGAAAACCTCTCATGGCTTCTTCTCGATACCCTATTCCCACACGATTTGAGGAGCTTAAGTTTAATCAATGCAATCACGTTGCCCGCTTCGACCCGGATCCAGCTCATCCCGAGTTCTCCATAGTCGCAAAGTTCCTCACTCGCTCTCCTCTTCTTCATGCCTTTTCGTGCAACCCCAAGATGAGTAAAATGCTCATTGGCAGATTTTGGTTAGCATGTGTGTACGATCCCTCCAACGAAGCCATTCACGCCTCCATTCTTTCCGACGACGCCGGTGATCACGACCTTACTTTTGGGGTCGATGATGTTCGTCTAGCTCTCAAGATCGACGCCTTTTCCGACTATGAAGACATGCATTCGGACACCATACATGAAGACATTGTTCTTACCACCGGTTATGTGCTCGACGACTCCTCCAAAAGCTCCAAAGGCCCCGGTACTCTTCTTCGCAACAAAATGGGAGGCATTTGGAATTTCTTCTTTGCCCACGTTATCCATTGCCTCTCACGCAAAACAAGTGGGCATGATCAATCGCCTTCACACGTCAACAAACTCGCTCATGCCCTCATCTTCCAAAGAAAAGTCGACTTCGCCCAATATTTCTTCTCAGAGCTTGTCGAGGTCATCAAGACTCCCAAGAAATGCTATGTTGCCTTTCCACGCTTCATCTCAATGATCATACAGCACAAACTTTCTAAGGCATTGGAGTCAGATCGCAAATCCCCTTTACCACGCTTCTCTTATGACTGGTCTTCTCCGTGTGTAGGCACCAAAACTCTCAACGTTAAGCCACTCGCCACCGATCGCCCATTACGACCAGGTATGATCTCTTTTGCTCTTTCTCCCGAACTACATTGGGGTGATGCGGAAATTCCCGGGTTTCAACACCTAGAAATTCCCGAGGACCCTCCAACTGTAGTGGCCCCTACTCCCTGTTACCGAGTTACGTCGGGTGGCACTCAAAAGAAACAACAAAAGGCCACCGACACCTCCGCACCTGCTTCTCGAACTACGTCACCGAGAGTTCCCTCGGAGGCTTCCCCGGTTCAAACCCCTTCTCATAAGCGGAGGCACTCATCTTCCCCTTCGGGATCTCTTCCAAAGAGGTCCCGGAAACCATCGGCCCCACCAACAAATCCAACTGTCGATTCTCAAAAATCGCCGGTTGTTGAACTTCATCCCTCCGGGCCAAGGGTATCCGTTTCAAACCCCACCAACTCCTCTGTTGCCTCTCAAAAGGCCTCAGTTGTACACTTGGAGAACCCTCAACAAACCTCCCCACTCGATTCTTTGGGTGGTGGGGATGACCTCGAGGTCTCTCCTCTCGAGGGTTCTGATTTTTCACTTCACAGCCTTTCACCCGATCAGTTTATGATCGATGAGATTGCACAACCCAATCAGGGTTCCCCCCCACAGACTTCACCCCCACATGATTTCTTTGCATTTCTTTTAGCGGACACTGGTTCTCCCCGAACCATCCCGTCCCCCGAAGAACATCACATCGAGCCTCCCTCGCCGAGGCAACACTCTCCACAACGAACACCCTCACCTCCCCGGCCTCCCCGAACCCTCTACACCGACGAACTCGCGCCTCACTTACGACATCCGCTTCCCGAAGCGGATCCCCTTCGATGGCACTGCTCGTTCCCCGAAATCGGTGGTCACACCCCATCCCACCAAGACCGACCTTCCACTTTCCTTCAATCCACGATCTCTCTGATCTCCCAGGCCAACTCTCGAATCTCAACCCTTGAGACAAAGTTACCTCAATTGCTATTCAATGCCATCACCGATGCCCTTGTACCAATAAATGATTCTCTTACTACATTGTCTTCTAAGGTTGAGTCCCTCTCCAAGGCCTCCAGCACCGAAATGTCAGAATGGGAAATGGATATGGGTGACTTCTCTATGGTTCCCAACACAATCTCTGGTACTTTGGCATTTCTACACTCCAAGTTTGATAAGGTGTTTTCTGAAATGGGTTTTAAGGTTCCGGTTGTTCCTGAGGGGGAGAAAACCTCCGCGCCACCGAAATTACCATCCATAAAGAAATCTTCCAGTAACAAGCTTCCACCGAAAACCACTCCACCATCACCGAAAACCACTTCACCGAAATCCTTTTCTGTTTCACCGATACATACAGGTACCACCGAAGCACTAGAACTTGGTGCATCAATTGAGGGGGAGCAATCCAGTAAAGCTTCCAAAGACAAAGGCAAGAAAGTCTTTTCGGCCGAAGATTTGGCTAAGGAAGAAAAGAAGAAAAAGGAGTTGGCAAAATATGGGGCTCGACCTAAAGATGCTGAATCTCTTAAACTCAAGCCTGCTTCTCATATAATCTCCACCGAACTCGGTCTCTCCCCTCAAGAAATTGAGGATGCAAAAATCGCTCAAATCAACTTAGATAAATCCAGAGATCTATCCCTTAAAGCTGCTGAAGAAGAAGCTGCAAAAGCAAAATCCTCCGATGCCATTCAAATCCAAATATCGGTGCTGAGTGCCCTAGAAAAAGAAAAGAATGATGAAATTAGCTGGTACAAAAAGACCATGCATCACCGAAACAACAGGTCACCGATTTCATCCGTAAAGATTGCCACCTCCAAAGCAAACCCGAAAGACATCAGGCTAATCATTGACAGGGAAGATGGTTCTATGAAGAGTGTGAAAGAAAGCCATCTCCAACTCTTCGGTCTCTCGGAATGGTATGAAATCTCTCAACACCTTGTCAGGAGTCCAAATCCAAAGAAATACATCTTTGTCAAGTACATTGATGGACTGATGGGAAAGATGAAAGAATTCAAAAGAAAACACAACATCACTCTCTCCACCGATGAAAGAGCCAAACTTCAATCCTTGAAAGAAAAAGTCATCCTTCCCAAAGTTAAAAACCCACCTGACTCAGTCTTCAAGGAAATGGCGAGGGAAGGTAAAATTCCAAATGTGAACAATCTAAACCTCACCATTCCCACTTCGGTCCCCTATCCTACCACAACCTTAAGCCTCTCACCAATACCAGGATTGTTCTTTAACGACGGTCTCGGTCGTCGGGCCTTCTTCAGATTTGCCCAGATACCCTTCGCTGATACTATCTTTTTGGAAGGCATCCACAACCTCTTTCCGAACATCCCCGAAGCTCAGCCTTTCTATAGAAACTTACTGGATGAAATCAAGCGCCGCAAAACCTCAAAGAAGTAAGTTCTCTCCATTTGGTACTTGTAAAAGTTAGTTTCTCATTTTGTAAATTGTACGAGAACTTATCTTAATACAAGTATCTCTATTTGAATTTTATTTCTGTACATACTTTACTTTTCGTTACCTGTAAATACTGTACATAGTATACATACTCATACAAAAAGATCAAAAAGAATGGTCTATGTGAAAAGAACCCAAAAGAGTAAAAAGGGTCAAAATGCACTTACTTTTCAGTTACTCTTGAATATTCTAAGAAAGGAGCTCAAATTCAAATAGGGGGAGGTTGTTGGGTCACCAAGGATTTGAAATTGACTCACCGATATTTTCCCTAAAACTCCTATTTAGAATATTTTAGTTTGGTTCTTTGAATGACTTGTACAAGATATCAAATGTTCGGTGAAGTCGAAGATCAACCGAAACCAAGCTTGAAGACTCTCTACTTGTGGAAAATAGAAGACTCTCGGCAACTTACAAACAAGTCATCTCCACCGAACTGCCTGGACAGTTTCGGTGGTCACTTCCCACCGAATTGCCTGGACAGATTCGGTGGCCACTTCACCACCGAATTGACTGAACAGTTTCGGTGGCATCGTCTTCCACCGATGAGCCTTGACAAATTCGGTGGACACTACACCGAATTACCTGAACAACTTCGGTGGCCCTCCTCACCACCGAAATGCTCTTACATTTTCGGTGGTCGATCTCTCTCTACCGAAGTTCTTCTATTTTCGGTGAAACCTCCTTCGGTGCCAAAGTCTTAAAGGGAAGATCATTTATTATGGGACAATATCCTCTAGCAGATAAAAGTGACAGTTTGTCTCTTTATCCATAATCAGTTAAAATCCGTTTTTATCTGCATGAGCTATTCTGTCTGTACCTAGTAAAAAGTGACAAGGACCTTTCATCTCTCCAGAAGTCAACATACTCAGCAAGTTGAAAGATGACAAGTGTCCCAAGCATTTAATGCTTGGGCACTCCTTGGCACTATAAAAGGAGAAGGCATCACCATACAAAAGACACGCTTTTAAGAATTCTCTCAGTGCAAGAAATCTTCCTTTAAGCCTTAAAACTCAATAGCTTTGCTCTCAGTGTTCTTAGTTGTTTTGTTGTATACTTTGTGCAAGATTGTTAGAATAGTTTATCTGTTCTTTTCCGCAACAATCTTAAGTTTCTTTGTGTAATTCTTGTTGAAAGTTTTTCAATAAAAAGAATTAAAATTGTGAAAATTTTGAGTATTGTATTCAACCCCCCCCCCCCCTTCTACAATACTTGCTTAGCCATCTGGGACTAACACAAGACTAATAACCAAAAGGTATCATTGTAATATAGGGAGTTTGTGGACAAGAATCCAAACGTGCAAATTTACCTGTCATAATCTAGAAATTATGTTCTCGTTCAAAAAAGATAATTGTTATACATTTTTAGCGTTTGTTTACTTTCAGTTTCATGGTCTGTACGGTTTATTCGCTCAACCATATATTAATGTTTCTTTACAGCTTAAGCGTTAAACCATTAAGCTAAAATGGCTATATGAAATAAGTTAGGACTCTCACTTGTTCCACTTAACCACCCTAAACAAATTAACAACATGAATGCCCAAAAATAATCTAACCCTTCTCTTTGCCACTCTCAAACCCCCATTAGTTTCTCGTCCCTTAGACTGACAAGTTTATTCATACAGATAACATAATTCATACACGACACCATGATGTAAAACAAAGTTAACAACCCCTTACTTGATAACACTAGTTAAGTTCATTCAAAGTATTATGAAATAGTGTATGAATAAGAATAAACCTTTCCATATACCACTAAATAATATTTACACCACATACGTACACCACAACTATCGATTTTGAACCTTTCAAAATTCTAATGGAAGATAACGTTGACGGGATTTGACCTACACATACGTTTAAGAGTTACAAAATTCTCAACTTGCTTGAGAATGCAAGTTTGCAATGTGCTTTGGATATGGGATACATTGATCTGCTAACCACCGGGTGCGCTCTGGTTGACACATAACAGGAGCCGGTTGAGCAATAAAGGTTGGAATGTCTTCTCCTGGCATCAGCACCGACACTTCTCTAGCATTTCCGGATGCCTAATAGAAACACATTGTGAGTTCTAATATCGCTACAAAATTTTATCGGTTTTATTTAAATTCGGAAGAAGCTAAAATGTTAATATCATTATGACACTTTGTCTTGTAGCTTACACAAAAAACAAGAATGTAGCATTCCAAGTAAGTGTCACTGTTATAGGTAGGGAGTTTGGGACCAAGAAACCAACCACCAAATTAATTCAAACTATCATAATCAAAAAATGGTTCCTAGGGTTTAAGAGGGAACACCACAACACCAACAAAAATATTTGTTTCTATTGAATTACATATAGATAGATATACGTAAATCAAACCAAAGGGTACATTATCATATTCTCTCTCTCTCCCCCTCTCTCTCTCTCTCTATATATATATATACACACACACACACACATATATATATATATATATAACTTTCACTTGATCCTTCATATATGTAGAGTCGAGTATAAACAAAAAGGCGACCAACTTATGAAAAGTGCGAGAACGACCAAATCACACGTGATTCTAGCATAAAACATATGTGATACAAACAATTCGCATTGATCAATCATCGCATGGGTGAGTAAAACATATGTGATACAAACAATTCGCATTGATCAATCATCACATGGGTGAGTAAAACATATGTGATACAAACACATGGCGTTGATCAATCGTCGCATGGGTGTTGGTCGCGTTGCCCTAGCCGGGTGCGTCCTTTTGAACATGTTATAATATATGTGATTTTCCTCTAAAACTACATGTCATGCGCCTTTCTTGCACTTCTCGCATGATCCTATATATATATATATATATATATATATATATATATATATATATATATATATATATATATATATATATATGGAGAGGTTCAAAAGAGAAGTGCAAAATTTTAGAGAAATAGAGAAGTGATCTTGGCCATTTATTCGGTCAAGATCGGCGGTTTTGACCGAGAAGCAGCGGATAAATCCTCGCGTGGTCTGCACAAGATAGAGGGGTAGTTTCGTAAAAAATACGCGGGACGAGTTTATATATGAATCTATGTGATTCATATATGAACCTTTTGTGTTCATATATGAACCTTTGTAATTCACATATAAACTCTTTTTAACAAATTCATATATGAACCTTTGTGATTCATATATGAATCAGTTAATTTGTTCATATGAGAAGTAGTTAAAAAAATTTCATATATGAATCACAAAGGTTCATATATGAGCACAAAGGTTCATATATGAATTAGTTAAAAAAATTCATATATGAATCACAAAGGTTCATATATGAACACAAAGATTCATATATGAATCAGTTAATTGGTTCAACTGATTCATATATGAACCTACAGTTAATTAAGTTTCATATATGAATCACAAGATTCATATATGAATTACTTATAAAGAGTTCATATGTGAATTACAAAGGTTCATATATGAATGTATAGTTCATATGTGAATCACACAGATTCATATATGAACTCAGCCCGTGTTTTTTGTAAAAGTTACGAAATTGCCCTTCTATTTTTGGAACAACCGTAACTTTTGACCAGTCAAAGCCGCAACTTTTGACCAATTATAACCGATCTTGACCAAGATCACTTCTCTATTTCTCTAAACTTTTGCACTTCTCTATTGAACCTAAGGCTATATAAATATATATATATATATATATATATATATAGGGAGAGGTTCATTTGAGATGTGCTAAATATATGAGAAGTAGAGAAGTGATCTTAGCCATTCATTCAGTCAAGATCGGCGACTTTGATCGAGAAGCAGCGGATAATTCCTCGCATGGCCTGCACAAGATAGAGGGGTAATTTCGTAAAAATACGCGAGACGAGTTCATATATGAATCTATGTGATTCACATATGAACTATACGTTCATATATGAACCTTTGTAATTCACATATGAACTCTTTCTAACTAATTCATATACGAACCTTTGTGATTCATATATGAATAAGTTAATTAGTTCATATGATAATTAATTAAAAAAGAGTTCACATATGAATCAGTTAATTGGTTCAACTGATTCATATATGAACCTACAGTTAATATGTTCATATATGAAACACAAAAGGTTCATATATGAATCACAAAGGTTCATATATGAATCACAAAGGTTCATATATGAATTAGTTAAAATGTGTTCATATGTGAATTACATGGGTTCACATATGAACACATAGTTCATAGGTGAATCACACATGTTCATATATGATCTCGTCCCGTGTTTTTGTAAAAGTTAGGAAACTGCCCTTCTATTTTTGGAACAGCCGTAACTTTTGACCAGTCAAAGCCGCAACTTTTGACCAATTATAGTCGATCTTGACCGAATAAATGACCAAGATTACTTCTCTACTTCTCATATATTTAGCACTTCTCAAATGAACCTAAGGCTATATAGATATATATCTATATATATATACACACACACACACATAGGGTTGGGTTTGGTGAAAAGTTGAGGTTAATGTGAGAAGCGTGAGAAGAGTTATCAACATGCACCGTGATTCACCAGATCAATTTCCACATTAAGCGTGATTCATGGGTGGGTTTGAGATTAAAACTAATCAAGGGTCCATCCATATCGCTTCTTACGCTTATCACCTTAACTCTTCTTCTCAAACGATCCTTCGCATATATATATATATATATATATAGAGAGAGGGATAATAAATTGTAAACCCCTAAATATGTGTAAGTGTAAACTTTGTAAACTTTGGATTTCTTAGGTTTTCTTGATGAAATTGTTTCATAAAATTGTTTATTTTGATGAAAGTGTTTCGTATCATTCGTTTCATATATTTGTGTTTTTTTATGTAAAAACGATAAAGTTTCATCAAACTGAGTTATACCCCAATCGTAACACAAATCCATTCAGCTATAAGCATAAAGCATTCACTCCAGCTATCTAGGTATTATATAATAAAAAAATATATGAAACAATTTAATCAAAACATAAATGATATGAAACAATTTCATCAAAATAAACAATTTCATCAAAATAAACAATTTCATGAAACAACTTCATCAAGAAAACCTAAGAAATCCAAAGTTTACACGAAAAAAAAGTTTACAAAACTGTGGGCCTCTCTCTCTCTCTCTCTCTCTCTCTATATATATATATATATATATATATATATAGGGGTAGGTTCAAACGAGAACACTGGCTATTTAAGAAAACACGAGAACTACCGTTAATGTACAAAATCGTACATGTTCACGTATAAAATCGTATATGATTCACGTGAATTTGCCTCACGACTTAAGTTGCGGCCAAAGTCACCTGTGTCCGATTTTTGCCGTTAATTTAAAATCACATGTGATTTTGCTCATGATTTGTTGTTCGCGTGTATTCTTAAATGTTTAACGTTCTCGTTTGAACTCGTCTCTATATATAACATGTATTCTTTGTTGAAGTGTGGAACAGTGGAAGTGTGGAAATGATCAATTCCAACTTGTCATGGTATAAAAATTGTAATTTTTCCTTAAAAAATAACAATTTACATATCTTTTCATTGTTTAATCGTCATAAAAGACAACTAATTATCTATAATGATTAGGATTTTCTCCTGTCCTCTCAAAACAATTCCATCGTTTAGATTTATAGAGAGTTTAATAAAGCAAGAAATCCATCTTAATAAAAATAAAATAAATAAAACTTATAGATTAAAATCATCAACCACCACAATCATATAATATTTATTGATAGGTAAGAAATAAAACTTAAACTAAAAATTTACACAAAAAATACTCCAATTATTTGAATTTCAATTGACATATATTTAATAAAACAATTATCAATGACCAAGTGCATAAAACCAATCTATCTTTACATAAACAGGATTAAAGTAGAGAAAAAGTATCGAAGTCTATAAACTTGAACGACTTACATATGATTAAAATATCGAATAAATATAAATTCTTCTAATAAAATTAAATGTATTATTATTTTATATTAAAATAATAATGAAATTGAATGTATTATTATTTTATATAAGGTTTTAATGTAATTGAATGTATTATCATTTTATATTAATGTTATGGAAAATTTTGTTAGGATAATTAAGAGAGATGATAGATGGGTTTTAACTTTTAAAGATGATGAGTGATGCATGTGAACCAAATCCACAATTCAATATTCTTTGTTTTAAAAATGTATAAGTTAATTGAAAGATAAAAGTAAATTGACAATTATAATCATCATGTGCAAGATACATGATGTCTTTAACCTTTCAAACTTAACAGTGTTAGTGTTGAAGAACCCTGACCACAATATATTGCATACCACAAAGCCTATTTTCATAATAAACATAAAATGAGAACCATAATCAAAGAAAATACAAAACCAAATGAACCAAACCCACAATTCACTCTACTTTTAATAAGACAAAGTTAATAGGTATATTTAAATAAATTTAAAAACAATCCGACAGAACATTGTATTCTTCTGGCATAATCTAAATAAAATATATAAACATAATTTTTTAATGAAAAAATATAATTTAAATTTTAAAATTCTTAAATTTTATTATAATAGCACTCACAAGTCACACTACACTAGGGCCCATAACATGACCATCAAAAAGCGAAAAGCATGACCCTGTCTCAACCAAAGAGGACCATACCATGTTCTCATGTAACTTGACATACCCATTAGTAAATGTATATAAGCACTTTTTTCTTAAGCTTTTAATTTAAAATTTTGTAAAATTTAATTTAAATTATATATATATATATATATAGGGTTGGGTTCATGTGAGACCAAACCTGTTTGCATGAGACCCGTGAGATCACAAAATTACACTAAATTTCACAGCGATTTTATTGTGAAGGTAAGAAAAACAGCGAACCTTCACAACCAAAACACAGTAAAGGTTTACCTTGACGGTACCTTCACAGTCTTTTGCTGTGAAGGTTTAATGTTAATTTTGTGGTCTCACGGTCTCACCAAAATAACCTGGTCTCACATGATCCCAAATCTCTATATATATATATATAGTAGTTAGTATGACACATCATCATAGAAACAAAAAGGAAAATTGATAAATTTTGTAATAGCATTGATGAAAAGGATAACGTGGAACAAGATTTTATCGACCTTGTGTAGCGTTTTGTATGTATACATGACTGGATATGAATAAACGATAAATTTTCTGTTTGGAATTTTCTGTTTATTTAGTCAAGAATTTGTGGAGAGAATGGCTGTACCGGTGGAAGTTGGTGGTTGGAGGAGGAGGTCAAAAAATTGATAAATTTGGAAATTTATCGATTACTTATAACTGAATTATATAACTATAAGTAAATAAAATTTAACATATATAATAAAAAAGATTAAAGTTTTTTTTGTACTTTAAAGGGAAAAGTCTAAAAAACTTAATGGACTTTAGTGTTTGGAGTGATCATGTCTTTAGACAATTTTTTGGAACAAATAAGTCCTTAGACATTCTAAAACTTGTTCAATAAATCATTGGACTTTTGGAAAGCTGTTAAATACATTCTTAAATAAGGACTTATTTTTTCCAAAAAATTTGTTCAAATATTTTTTTTGTGTAAGAATTGTTTTTGGGAATAAAAATAAACGAATTAGAAAGTATTTTTTTAGAAAAAAAATTACACTTTGTTTTCTTATACATCATAAAATATGTTTTTTTAACAAATTATACCATTATAATTGTCTCGTCAATACGCTCAAAGTGAGGTCAATATTAAATATTTTTAATTTATACCATGTTTGGCAAGCTAACTGATAAGCTAGCTGTTGACTAATAAGCTAGCTAGTAGCTGATAAGTTAGCTGATGAAAAAGTCACGTTTGACAAAAACTACTTTATAAACATGTAAAATGACCAAAAGAGGAATCTTCAAAAAATTATCAATTACAATATTTAATTATATAATTAATTTTTTTTATAGCAATATAATATATTAGTTAATACAACTAATGTAGTAAAAAATTAAATAATATAACATGATGATTAAAAGAATATAAAAAATTATTATTACATATATACTATACAATTTGAATTTGTTAAAACAAGTTTAAAAAATATATATATTAATTTATGGTTTTAAATAATCGTTACATAAAATATGATAAAAAATTAATTAATAATTTAAAAGATAAATCTAATTGATGATTAAAATATAATTATTAATATTAAAAAAAATTATATAATTAACAATAACTCTAAATAATTAAATACTAATATCAATATATAATTAAAATTTAATTTAATAATTTTCAGTTAATAATAATTAAATTAAAAAAATAATCTTTATTTATAATAATAGTGAATAAATAATAATTAATACTAATAAGGACAATATTGAAATATTTACAAAAATCTACTGAAAAGCTAGTTCAAGTAGCGTTTTCAAAAAGCTAGTTTATGATCATCCAAACATGTACCCAGAAAAAAAACTAGCTTTTTTTTGCCAAACAATGCCTTAATGTACCAATTATTTGTAATACTTACACTTTATATCTTTTAATGTCATTTATTTAATAATACAAGGTTAATCTGTAATTATAGGGTATAAAGTGTAACTATTAGAAATAATTCATATATATTTATAATATTTAATAATATAAGATTAAATACAAAAATATTCAATATTTAGCTCTTGAACGTATTGACGAGACGGTTATATGGTGTAATTTGTATAAAACGTATTTTTGATATATTTTAGTTAATATACAATTATGTGTATTAATATAATAAAAATGAAAAATAAAAAATGAAAAAGTAATTAATATAAAATAAATTAAATAATTATTTTTAAGTAATAAGAATGTATTTAACAGGTTTTAAAAAGTTCAATGATTTATTTAACAAGTTTTGGAATGTCTAAGAATTTATTTGTTCCAAAAAATTATCCAAGGACTTAATCACTCCAAAAACTAAAGTCTATTGGGTTTTATTGAACTTTTCCCTACTTTAAATTGTGTTATATGATTAGTCTACTCGTGCAATACAGTGCGATATATTTCGATTTTAATGTTATAATTTATTTTAACGTATGGTTTTGAGAAAACGGTCATTTTTTATAAATTTGTTTAAAAAATGACGTTTTTTAAGGAGTTCATGATTTGATGATTTGAAAGTGGTTAGAGATATGAATTAATTAATAAGGGTCCACGATTTAAGAATTTAAAGGTTGTTAGATATAAGTATTAATCAAATAATTAATTAGCATTAAAAACGGTACATAAAGCTTTATTAGTTATTTTTAAGTGATTTTAAATAATTAACATTAAATAACGATATATGAATCTTTAAGGATTGTTTTTAAGAGTTTTTCATAAATCGTTTATAATATAGTATAGTATAGGTATACATATATTAATCAAAGAAGATTATAAATAAATAGAAATCTTTGCTTTGCAATCTCAAATGTAAATTGGTTACCTAAATATTTAAATATCAGATCTAATGTATCAAAATAGAAAACTTGAAATTACATTATATCGCGGTAGAAATAAAATAAGACACGTCGGCATTTTATTCAATTTTTCCATGATAAAGTATGCATGTAGAAAAATAAAATGCCATTAACTTTATGTCAGATATCAATCATTTTAGTCTGCACGAATTTCAGACTACAAAACAAATCCGCAACAAAAAGTGAATTATAAAATTGCTCAATTACTAAAAATAATACTAAAAACCTAGAGTAAACTACAATTTTCGTCATGAAAGTAGTCCCTAAACTTCAAAAAATGCAAGAATAGTCCATGGTGTCCTGATTTTGCTATGAAAATGGTCCCTGCTAACTCCGTTAAAAAACTCAGTTAAGTCGGGGGTAGTTTCGTCTTTTTACACCACCATCACCTAAAATAAAATACAGAAGGAAGGAGATTGACAAAAATGGTTGGAGATGATTTTAGCCTCACTCTCACACCATCACCAATTCACCATCATCACAGCAAAATCCAGACAAGCACAGAACAAGAACATATCAACCACCTCTTATTATCAACATCATATCTCCATCTCCATATTTCCTTTATTAATCGCATCTTTTCCCTAATTTATGTATACCTAATTATCAACATTCGATTGGAGAAGAAAACTCGATTTCTAGTAATCGAGAAGAAAAAACAGCCTGGAGAAGAAAATTAGAACTCACCCAAGATTCGATATGAAGAAAAACTGTAGAGCTCACCTTCAATTTCGATTTGGAGAACCGATTTTCTTCCCTTTCCTTTGTTAATAATCGAGAGCTTACATCGAGAGATGGAACGACAGTATGGAACCGATTTCTTCCCTTTCCTTTGTATTTTATTTTGGGTGATGGTGGTGATGGTTGTGGAGTGGTGATGGTGGTGGAGTGGTTATGGTGGTCTTCTCCACCACTATATATATATATATATATAATATAAATATATAAAATATAAAATATATTCTTATTTTATTTTATTTTAATAGAAAAAGAGCCAAAAAATGTAAAAAGACGAAACTACCCCGGACTTAACTGAGATTTTTAACGGAGTTAGTGAGCAGAGACCATTTTCATAGCAAAATCAGGACACCAGGGACTACTCTTGCACTTTTTGAAGTTTAGGGACTACTTTCATGATTTTTGATATACACCAGGGACGAAAATTGTAGTTTACTCAAAAACCTATTAAAAAAATAGGTTTATTAAGCACCAAGACCATTTCCAATTAACCCTCTATTTTACTCTCTATTTTTATTTATACTCTCTAAAACATTTTCAATGAACCCTCTATTTTACTATCTATAATAGGGAAATGAATAGTAACTCTCTAAATTTAGAGAAACGCTATTCATACTCTTTATTTTTTTCTAGAGTAGAAAATATAATATACTTGGAATATTCTTTTTTAGAATAGAAAATAGAGTAATACATTAGAGAAGACAAACACATTTTTTATTTTATAATAGAGAGTAAAATCGAGAATTACATTGGAGATTCTCTAAAAAAAAAAGCAACTTCAAGCATATATTAAAAAAATACTAAAAAATGTATTTATTATTATGATAATAATAAAGACTCTTAATATTAGTTTATATTTTTAGATATATTTTATTAGACCTCAATTATAGAGGTCAATTTTATTGACTTCCAATTTCTTACCAACCTCAAAACACAAAAATAAAGATGGTTTTCCTTTTCAACACGACACTAAACAACGGAGGTCACTAAACGTGACCTCTATATTTGAAGATCAATAAAATTGATCTTTAAAACTAAATAATGATATTTTGTTCAACTTTTATATATTTTATATATAGATTAATAATTTAATACATTGGATAATTATTATTGTAATATTAAAGATGTTTTTAGTGTTTTTTTTTGTGCTTGGAGTTGGATTTTTTTAGTGTTTAAAAGACCAATCATTTTTAGTGTTTTTTTTTACCCGTTGGAGTTGGATTTTTTTAGTGTTTAAAAGACCTATCATTTTTAGTGTTTTTAGGGTTATTATTATATTGGTTGAGTTGAAAAAAATCATCATTTTTATGTTTTAGTGTTGAGTTGAAGATGGTGTTAACCATTAATTGAAATATACACATATGGAGAGAGAACGAGGTTAATGGAATACCAAAAAAATAATTATTAGAATGTTTATGGGTTTTTTTGTATGATTTTATTGTAATATATATATATATATATATTACCATACTATGTTTGATTAAAAAAATTATCAAATATTTTTTTTGTTTTAAATTTGGTGTTCATGTTGTTATTTTAGTTTGTTTCAAAATAAGTGTCTATTTTTTAAAATAATTTTTCAATTTCTCATTCTACCATTAATTACGAGGTTAAGAATTTTTTTTATTATTATTAAAAATAAAGTTGTTATTTAGTTATTTAAAAAGTATATTAACTTCACTTCTTATCGTTTCACTGTATATGAAAATTTTAACAATTCAGACGATGCAGAAATGAGAGTTACTGACCTTAGGAGATGAATGAGCATGTTTTGAATTGAAACCCATCTGAGACTCAACATCTCCGGCAGAACTCCGACCACCAGCACCATCACCGGATGACGGAGGCATCATCAAAAACCTCTCAAAAATGGCCATAACCAGAAACATAGAGATCAAGATTGCAGTAGCAACAAATCCAAAGGAAATTGCATTTACAGATTTATCAAAATGTCTCCAATCATCATCTTGCAGAGATGGAGCTTCAGATGGTGACAACAAGCTCCAATGGCGGACGTCCGTTTGACCCATGAAGAAGATTAATTACTTACTTACAGACAGTAGGTGAAGATTTGGAAGGAATTGTGTGTGTGTGTGAAATGAGTGTATGTGTGTGGTTTTTAAAGGAAAATTCTAAGTATACCCCTGCCACATTTTGTATACCCCTTCCTCACACACTTATTTATTTATTTATTTATTTAAATGTTACATTTTACACCCCTATACTTAATTAATTAATTTACTTTATACCATTTAGTTTTTTATTTTTAATTTTACACTTTCATTATATTAACACATATAATCATATACTAACTAAAATACGTTCAAAAAATACTTTTTAATTTTAACAAGTTACACCATTATATTCGCCTCGTCGATACCTTCGAAATGAGCCTAACATTGAATATTTACGAATTAATTTCTTATTATTAAATATCATGAACATTTACGAATTAATTTTCTTTTATATCCCTTACATTATTCATTTTGAAGAATGACGTATCGAGATTTTTTTTAATTTATACATTTTACGCTCTTATATATATATATATTTATCTATTATATACCTTTAAAATTATTCCATTTACGGTTACACTTTATAACATTATAATTAGTTATTTAATTTACTTTATATCTCTTCTCTTTTCATTTTACATCTTTATCATATCAACATACATAAATTAAAGTACATTTACTTTAATGGTCGGTTTCGGGTTAATGTCAGTCGGATTCAGGTTATTCAGTTTTCGGGTTTCGGACGGGTCGGGTGTCCAAAGGTGAAATGAAACAAAATAAACAATTTTTTTAAAATTTATGTTTATCGAACGAATATTGTTTCAATTTTTTGACCAATTAACCATATTGACCTTCAAATCAATAACATATCGAAGAGACGATTATAATGATGTAATTTGTTAAAATTAAAACGTATTTTTACATCTTTATTATATTAACACATATAATCGTATATTAACTAAAATACGTTAAAAAAGATTTTTTAATTTTAACAAGTTATACCATTATAATCGTCTCGTCGATACCTTCGAAATGAGCCCGATATTGAATATTTTTCATACATTCACAATGAATTTCTGTGAAGGTTTAGTGTTATTTTGTGGTCTCACGGTCTCACAAAAACATGTTGGTCTCACGTGAACCCAACCCCTTGTAAAATTAATAGTATTAATTTATTAAATTTAATAGGTCCCACGTCTTGCAAGACCTTGATAATTTAGCATGTTTAAGGGTATCTGGCAAGATTTTACTATCCACTGACAAGTCATGCCATCTTACAAGGTCTCTAGCCAGGATGGATGTGGATGCTCTTATAGAACGTTTTTGACAAGTTGGTATCACTGGACTCAAAACCCTATTTCATATTCTTCTCGTGAAAACTTGTCCTATTGTCATTCACGATATCTATAAACACATACAAATAATAATAATTTAAAACGATTTAATGAATTAGTTAATATATGATTATTATGTTAATGCGATAGGAGTGTAAAACAAAATTGAAAAAAATAAGAGATGTACCATAAATTAAATAATTAACTATAAGGGTATGAATTATAAATATTAAAAATATTTTTATGTAGTATATATGATATATAATAAAATAATTAAATCAAAAAAATCCAATCTTGGGCTCATTTCGAACGTATCGAAAAGACGATTATAATTGTGTAATTTGTTAAAATTAAAACGTATTTTTAACGTATTTTAGCTAATATACGATGATATGTGTTAATATAATAAAAGTGTAAAATGAAAAATAAAAAACTAAAATGTATAAAGTAAACTAATTAAGTAAGTATAGGGGGTAAAATGTAAATGTTGAATTGGTTTTGGTTTGTGAGGGAGGAAGGTGGCCGACAATTGTTGTAGGGGTATACATTTGGCAGGGGTAGCCTTAGCAACACCCTTTTTAAAAGGGAAGATGGCAGGTGTGTGTTATTGGGACTAGTGAAAGCTTTTGTAAGACCATGAGTACCGCTTCCTATCGAACCCACTGAACCCTGATGCCACCTCAGCGCCACATCATCTTTTCTCTTTCCTACCCTCCTTACCCTAAAGTGGAGTACCGCTTCCTATCGAACACACTGAACCCTGATGCCACATCAGCTTAATACTTTCCTACCCTCCTTACCCTAAAAAAAATAAAAAAAAATAAAATAAATAAATTTACGACGGGTTAAGCCGGGTTCCCGAACCCACTCTTACCCGCTACCCCCAACCCGATGTGAACCCGCGACCCCCCGTACCGTCAACCCGCCCTACCCGATGCCAAACCGATGGTGAACCCGCCGTGGTACCCGAGGTGGTACGCACGGCCTAATGGAGTTTGACGGTTTTTGAGACAAGGGTCACAAGCTGCTCAGTGTTGGGGATTCTTTCGCAAACTTTCTTCTTTATAAAATTTAATGGCCAAAAATCCTGTTTTCCTAAAATGTTCATTTTATCCAAGTAAATTGATTTTTTATCTATTTTTATATTTTTATTAAAATGTTATTATATCCACAATATATATGTATGTAATTACGAATTTGACTTAAAAACACATAAAAATATAAATCTGATTGATTTTCTTAAAAAATAATATTGCGGATATGGGTCGTAATACTATATCAACTATCAAAATTGACACTAAATCCTACATTAAAATTTCAAATTTGACACCAATTCATTTTGGGTAAAACTATACACACCTCATTTTATATTATAATCAGGTTAAATTATTTATTAAAAATATAAAAAGTAAGTTTGGATGTTTATGTGTGTAAGGAGAAATTAGTAGGCAAGGTTGTATTTAGCAATATAAAGGGTTACATTTTGTAAAGCCCGTGTCCCGGTATGTAATTTCGTTTTATTAATTCTTTTTTTTAAGATTTATGTAACGTGGTTTCCGTTAGCGGGGTTAGACGAATCGGACCTAATTGTTAAAAATGTTGGAATTTTGGTTAGTTGCGAGAGGATTGTAAGTTGAGGGGCTATATGTGTCAAAGGCCAAAACCCCCCCTCATGGGTTCGGCCAATGCAGGAAATGTCGAGACCCATTTAGTTTGTTAGAGTGTTGGTGCCGTGAGGATCAACCAAAAAAAATAGGAAAAGGAAAGAAACCACAAAAGAACCCTACGGCACCCTTTGTGTCTTGTGTTCGCCGGCCGGAGGAAAGAACCGAGAGAGAGAGAGTGATCGAAGAGAGAGAAACCGAGAGAGAGGTAGGGGCTGCTGCCGGCGACGAGGAGAGAGGAGGAAGGAGGCGATCACCGGCGGGTTCGGTCGGTTTAGAGGGCGAGAAAGCGTTGCATCGAGGTAACCGTTGTCGTTTCGTTGTTTCCTTTGATTTTGTTCGTCGCTAGGTTATCGCAAACCACCACCACCGCCGCGGCAGCCATGGCCGCCGGCGGTGTGGCCACCACCGCACACCGCCGCTGTGACGGCTGTGGTTGTGTGTGCGGGTGGGTTCGCGTTAGAGCAATCGAGAAAGAGGAGGACGGTGGTACGAGAGGGTATCGGGGTTATGTACGTGTGTGTGTGATCACCGCCGGAAAACACCACCGCCGCCGGAGGCGGCAGGGGGGTGGTGCACGACTGTTATTACAACTTGGTATGATCTGTTTCCAGTAGGTTTTAGGCTTCCCGGGGCTGTTTGGGTTAAGCTTTGTCTTAATAGAATTATGATCATTTGTTATCATTTCATGTGAGTTGCTTAGTTTCTGTCCCTGTTTTGTATCGAGCATAACTTCTGCTAGGAATGTCGGATTGGGATGAAACCAGTGCCAAAAGTTCCCATTCTGAGTCTAGTAAGTTTCTTATGTTTTGCGGAAAAACCAGTTCGGACCGTAGCTAGTGTCAAACCGCTGTTTTGTAATGAAAGGTGCTGTTTTTCTCTGTGCAGTTAACCGGTTTTGTAAAATCCATAATAAATTGTAGAAAAATCGTTAGAGCGCGTGCGATATGTCCCTGGAACCCTAAGACATGGGACTTTGTGTTTATGGAAAAATATTTCTGGTTTAATCAGTTTTTAAGGGGTTAAACATGTCCCGAACAGACCTGCGTGTTGAGAGTAAAAACTGAAAATTATGCGTTTTAAAGCTAGTAGTCGTGGCCTTGGTTTGGGGGCGTCATTTTGATAATCGTTAACGTTTATTTAGGTGGAAAAAGGTGATTGGGCGTTGGCCGGTTTGCGTTGCGGTTAAGGCTATAAGTTTGCGTTCGAGGTGAGTTCTCTCACTATATAGGATGAGGATTATATTTGTGTTGCTATGGTTCGTATGAGATGATTATGACTGTCTGTTGATATTGTTGTGGTATGGAATACTTATGTGTTTGTGTGTATATATTAGACTGTGTTTGATGTGCTTCTTGATGGTGGTTCCAAGTAGCATAATGTTTATTTTATATCTTTTTGAGGGTTGTACCAAGAAGCTTGAGGCCGCTCCTTGATGGTGGTTCCAAGGAGTGTGTGTTTTAGTTTATCATGGTGTGATTATGTCTTCTTGATGGTGGTTCCAAGGAGCATAATGTTTATTATTATTTGTGATTATGTCTTCTTGATGGTGGTTCCAAGGAGCATAATGTTCATTATTATTTGTGATTATGTCTTCTTGATGGTGGTTCCAAGGAGCATAATGTTTATTATTATTTGTGATATGTTTTCTTGAGGGATGTTCCAAGAAATGTATGTGCCGGTATGTTAAAGGTGATGCTGATATAATTGCGATCCTATGTAAGGATTGAATTCACTAAGCTTCGTGCTTACCCCTTCCCAAAATCTTATGTTTTCAGGTGCGAGTAGCAGTCGGGCATGACGGTACACACGGGCGCAAGGCGAAGATTGTTTAAATTGATTTTTAGTAAATGAGGATTTAATTATATAACTTTCCGCTGCTTAAACCTTGTTGACGGTTTTTAATTGACGACGTTTATTCTTATTGTAATGGGATTTGTTAACTTTTGGTTGATTATAATGAAACGAATTGTTTTTAAAATTTTAAATTCCTTGTAATTTTTGGGACGTTACAACTTGGTATCAGAGCACAGCTTGAGTGAATCAAACACATCTCGGTGTGTTTGGTCTCAAGTTGCGGCTATGAAGTTTTAAACTTTTATTAAAATCTTTGAGAATAAAGGAAAAAGGAAAACCCGTTTGGGAAACGGTGAACGGAGGCGCAGTGTGTACAGTCAGCCGACGCTATGTGGGAAGGTACAGTACTTAGTGTATTTATTGCTTTCTAGGCATAGGGTATGCATGCTAGATTGCCTATGTTGTTTGCACTGTACTGTATGTTGACTGCTTGCTAGTAGGAATCAATGCTAGTTATAGTAGGTTGTTAAGTGAAGGCCCTATAGGTTGTATGCAGTAAGAATCATATAGCCTTAGAATATTTGATTTAGTTCTATTGCGCAACTCTTGTTTGAGTCCAACCGTTCTAGAATAGAATCTTGTATTCGAATGTCTATTTGATTCACGCTGCATGCGACTGGGTATTCGTGAGGCAACTCGTTATGGCTAACAGGGATTCCGTTGTAGCAAGGGTAGTGGGATGGGATGAAAATTCCTAGTGAGCTGGGAATAGCGTTTACATATGAGTATGTATGCAAAATTGCTTTCTAGAACATAGGGGTATGTATGCTAGATTGCTTGGTGCTTAATACACTGTATTGTATGGCTGTTACTTGCTATTAGGAACTTATGCTAACTTTGATAGGTTGTTAAGCGAATGCACTATAGGTTGTATGCGGTAGGAACCGAATAGCCTTAGAATGTTGGATTTAGTTCTATTGCGCAACTCTTGTTTGAGTCCAACCGTTGTAGGATAGAATCTTATATTCGAATGTCTATCTGGTTTCCACTGTATACGACTGTGCGTTCACGAGGCGACTCGTCAGGGTTAGTGGGGGTTCCGCCCTAGCAAGGGTAGTGGGGTATTATGTTTATTCCTAGGGAACTAGGAAGAATGTGTATATGCGTCAGTATGGACATACGTGTATGGTTTTTTGTTTGGGCGAGCAACTACTTGGATACTCGGGATGGGACTCGGAGCGGACAGTGATAGGTGTAGATGGTAGTAGTAGAGCTCCTACTACCGGAAGCACAGGATCAATGTTCGAGTCGGGGAAAGTCGCGAGGAATCCAAGGAGTCGAGCGTGAGCGTGGTAGGGTGAGTTATTATGTGCTAATAACTCGTTGTAATATCTGCCCTGAATAGCCATCACAAGGAGGAACAACTATAGTAAACCTACTAGTACAGGTGTGTACTTGTTTTGCGTTGATGGGATGATCGTTGGGGTAGTGTCGAAGGTTATAAATTAGTAGTCGTTGGAATAACAGGACGATTCTAGTATTAGTCACTTGGAGTGACGATGAGGATGATGTTTGTTCCGGGCCAAGATGGATGATTGTGCTAGAATCATAGGCTTATAGAGCCGACTTTGATTTGAGGAAAAATCGTAGGGATTATTTGACGTAATTTCCCAACTTGCCTAAGAGGTTTAAATGTCCGGATGACGTTGGTGGATCGGAGAGATTTGGAGGAGTAGGAGTCGAGGCGTAGAATGCCGACCGAGTCATGCACAAAGTTTGATTTTGAAATAGATTGCATTAACAAATTCTTGTGTTTCAAAGCATTTTATGGATGGTGTTTTGGAATTTTGGGAAATGTTCAACACACACACAAGATTTTGAAATATGGTTTTGAAAGTGTATGAAATCGTTTTATCACGGGAGTGCAAACTTTGTTAGAATTTGTCTTATTTCGTTATTTTTCCAACGGTCCTTTCGGGTAAGATGATATCCGTGTTTTGTGGTGTTTAAAATGTCGGGCAAGTGACTACGGCTTGTGACTTTAACATTGGAACTCCTCCATATATGTTAGAGTTGAGACGGAAAGTTACATTCCACGATGTCTGTATAAAGCTATTTGAGGGATTTGGTTAAAATAAGTTTTGTTTTACGGCATGTTGAGTCGTGTGGGTTTAATTTCACTAGGTGCATATCTTACTTGTTTATGTGACCATTTGGGGAAATCTTGGAAATCAATTTAAAGAACCCCACCTTTTGAGATTTTATGAGGTTTAGTCGATATTTTCAAATGATGGAAACGGATTGGTTTTTATCTTTAAGTTTGAAACTCACACGAGACAGTTGTGTTTTAACAAAAATATATTTGTAAACCGTTTCATCGTTTTGTATGACTAGCCGACGCGCGTAAGATTTGTTGGTGAACCCTGTGCCACCACATTTTATGTTGGAAAAAGAGGAATTTTGGGGTCAAATGTCGTGGAACTGATTTTGAAATTATGTGCACACTTTTGTCGCACCCGGTGTAAGGTCGAGCGGTTACTTTAAATACATGTCATGAGTCAATTCATACTAGGACCGTGACGGTTCATTTTCAAAGAAATTATTTATTTCGCTTTACGTTTCGTGAGTAAACTAAGCTGCAATGAAATGATTTTCAACATGATTTTCATATGTGGGACGAGCGAGTCCATTTTTGCGTAACAACCGACCTGGTAATAGTAGTTTTATTGCTTACGGTCTTTTTGAAATGAAAAATCTTGACGTTGAGAATATTTTGTAAATGATTTTGTAAACCATTTGGGAAGTGCGTTTATAAGTGTTATGTGTCATTTTGAGAATTTTAAGGGTGTGAGTCCTTTTGGAAAACTCTTTTGTTTAACTCGTGTCGAGTTTGGGACTAATGTTATTTAAGAGTATTGCTTGCTTAAACTTTATTTAAACGCGTTTTTTACCGACTTATGGGTCTAGCAAGCGTGGAGCATTTTGCTCGGTTTTGACTTTCAGATAGTCATGGGTCAATTGCACGGTTTTTAATGGCTCGATGTGAAGTTTTGTTGATGGGTTGTTTGTTGCACAGTTTTGCACTTATTGCACGTTGCGTATTTACATGTTGGGTGAGTGAGTCATTCTGGGATAGGCATGTTGTTGGTAGACTGTTTTGCATTGGATCCTTGGTCATGTCAGTCAGTCGTTGGTAATGGTCGGTTGAGTATTTCGGGGTGGGACCCCGGTATTCATGTGTTATGACCTTGACTTTCCAGTAGGCACTGGGAGGATATAGTCTTGGGCACTTACCTGAGAGGTAGTTCCAATGTGCCGGACCTTGAGACGTACCTGGGAGGTAGGCGTTAAGGCGTATCTTGATACAGTGTAACTAGGTTTCCTAGAGCGAGCGTGGAGGATAAGTAGACGGTGGAAGATTGGGTATTCCACACGTGTTGTTAGTGTAGACCGAATAGTGTCGGTTAAGGGAATGATGCCCTTTGTAATTAAGAGAATAAATGCGCAGTAACCTTTTTAAGTAAGTAGTATGTTTAAGTGTCGACTTTGGGGCTTAAGGCCAAACACCTTTAGTGTAATCGGAGATTTGTAGCCGATTTAAAAATAATTATGGTGATGGTAGTAGTAACCCTGAGATGCTTAATTGTGATGAATGGTTATGGTGGAATGACCTCCGTGGGTAATTATAAGTTTACTGGTTTGACGATTCGTGTGAAATAAATTTTGAGAGCCTTTTAGAACTCGTGGAGGTTAATCGACAGTTGTTGGTAAGTATGATCAGATTCGAGTATCCTATAAGGCATATTGGTGAGCACCTTTAGAATGGTTAGAGCTTGAAAGTTGAATCGGAATGTATGGAACATCTAAGTTTGGGAGGCAACCGAAGTCGTTTGTCAAGGAATAAATTCAGTTGTTGGAGTGTTCTTCCGATCATAATTTCAATGTCCTTGAAGGAGTTTTGTTAGTAAAAAAAAAAGTATCCGAGAATTTCTAGACGGGGTGAGAATTTTAGATTCTAGTTGAGGAAAGAATAGTGGCCGCACCGAAGGGGTTCGAGTGAACGTGGGAACCCGAAGCGGAGATGCGCGAGAACTATTCCGAGTTATTTGCCGGTCTAGACTTCGAGGACGAAGTCTAATCCAAGTGGGGGAGAGTTGTAAAGCCCGTGTCCCGGTATGTAATTTCGTTTTATTAATTCTTTTTTTAAGATTTATGTAACGTGGTTTCCGTTAGCGGGGTTAGACGAATCGGACCTAATTGTTAAAAATGTCGGAATTTTGGTTAGTTGCGAGAGGATTGTAAGTTGAGGGGCTATATGTGTCAAAGGCCAAAACCCCCCCTCATGGGTTCGGCCCATGCAGGAAATGTCGAGACCCATTTAGTTTGTTAGAGTGTTGGTGCCGTGAGGATCAACCAAAAAAAATAGGAAAAGGAAAGAAACCACAAAAGAACCCTACGGCACCCTTTGTGTCTTGTGTTCGCCGGCCGGAGGAAAGAACCGAGAGAGAGAGAGAGAGTGATCGAAGAGAGAGAAACCGAGAGAGAGGTAGGGGCTGCTGCCGGCGACGAGGAGAGAGGAGGAAGGAGGCGATCACCGGCGGGTTCGGTCGGTTTAGAGGGCGAGAAAGCGTTGCATCGAGGTAACCGTTGTCGTTTCGTTGTTTCCTTTGATTTTGTTCGTCGCTAGGTTATCGCAAACCACCACCACCGCCGCGGCAGCCATGGCCGCCGGCGGTGTGGCCACCACCGCACACCGCCGCTGTGATGGCTGTGGTTGTGTGTGCGGGTGGGTTCGCGTTAGAGCAATCGAGAAAGAGGAGGACGGTGGTACGAGAGGGTATCGGGGTTATGTACGTGTGTGTGTGATCACCGCCGGAAAACACCACCGCCGCCGGAGGCGGCAGGGGGGTGGTGTACGACTGTTATTACAACTTGGTATGATCTGTTTCCAGTAGGTTTTAGGCTTCCCGGGGCTGTTTGGGTTAAGCTTTGTCTTAATAGAATTATGATCATTTGTTATCATTTCATGTGAGTTGCTTAGTTTCTGTCCCTGTTTTGTATCGAGCATAACTTCTGCTAGGAATGTCGGATTGGGATGAAACCAGTGCCAAAAGTTCCCATTCTGAGTCTAGTAAGTTTCTTATGTTTTGCGGAAAAACTAGTTCGGACCGTAGCTAGTGTCAAACCGCTGTTTTGTAATGAAAGGTGCTGTTTTTCGCTGTGCAGTTAACCGGTTTTGTAAAATCCATAATAAATTGTAGAAAAATCGTTAGAGTGCGCGCGATATGTACCTGGAACCCTAAGACATGGGAATTTGTGTGTATGGAAAAATATTTCTGGTTTAATCAGTTTTTAAGGGGTTAAACAGGTCCCGAACAGACCTGCGTGTTGAGAGTAAAAACTGAAAATTATGCGTTTTAAAGCTAGTAGTCGTGGCCTTGGTTTGGGGGCGTCATTTTGATAATCGTTAACGTTTATTTAGGTGGAAAAAGGTGATTGGGCGTTGGCCGGTTCGCGTTGCGGTTAAGGCTATAAGTTTGCGTTCGAGGTGAGTTCTCTCACTATATAGGATGGGGATTATATTTGTGTTGCTATGGTTCGTATGAGATGATTATGACTGTCTGTTGATATTGTTGTGGTATGGAATACTTATGTGTTTGTGTGTATATATTAGACTGTGTTTGATGTGCTTCTTGATGGTGATTCCAAGTAGCATAATGTTTATTTTATATCTTCTTGAGGGTTGTACCAAGAAGCTTGAGGCCGCTCCTTGATGGTGGTTCCAAGGAGTGTGTGTTTTAGTTTATCATGGTGTGATTATGTCTTCTTGATGGTGGTTCCAAGGAGCATAATGTTTATTATTATTTGTGATTATGTCTTCTTGATGGTGGTTCCAAGGAGCATAATGTTCATTATTATTTGTGATTATGTCTTCTTGATGGTGGTTCCAAGGAGCATAATGTTTATTATTATTTGTGATATGTTTTCTTGAGGGATGTTCCAAGAAATGTATGTGCCGGTATGTTAAAGGTGATGTTGATATAATTGCGATCCTATGTAAGGATTGAATTCACTAAGCTTCGTGCTTACCCCTTCCCAAAATCTTATGTTTTCAGGTGCGAGTAGCAGTCGGGCATGACGGTACACACGGGCGCAAGACGAAGATTGTTTAAATTGATTTTTAGTAAATGAGGATTTAATTATATAACTTTCCGCTGCTTAAACCTTGTTGACGGTTTTTAATTGACGACGTTTATTCTTATTGTAATGGGATTTGTTAACTTTTGGTTGATTATAATGAAACGAATTGTTTTTAAAATTTTAAATTCCTTGTAATTTTTGGGACGTTACACATTTAATCGGGTTCTTAATGTAACACCGGGAATTTCACCGGTAAGTAACTAAAACTTTATTTCTGTCACTCACACTCTAAGCATTTAGAACATAGATATTTTCTTATGAAATGATTTTTCGTAAGCTAAGACCAGTTTGGGAATGTTAGAATACATTATTTGAACTATTGGAAAGTGGTAGATTATGCATGCTCACTCAGTGTATCTGATTTTTAAATAAATGGGATTTTGTGCATGTGGACGTCCGCATGTGGCCTTAAGTCGGACGTCTGTGTCCACCCGAAAGTCCGCATGTTTCCGCGGAAGCAACATAAATTCTTGGGGTTCTAGTCGAGTTGAGGTCGGACGTCCGCATTGTCTTCCAGCCTGACGTCCGCATTGACTCTGATGACTTTTGTACTTTTTACTTTTAAGACTTACCTCTCATCTCCCCTACTTTAATAAAACTCACACGAGATCTGATCCCTCTCTTCCTTCCCTGCGATTTTTCCCTAAAACCTCCCATTTCTCTCCATCATCCTCTTCCACCTCTCTTTCTTCATTTATTTTCTAAGACTGGTTGTTGGGAGCATTCATTACTCATCAAGAGCACTATTGGAGCTACAAGTAGTGGGAAATCAAGTCTCTAAAGTTTCACTTCACCTTCTCCCTCAAGTCTCCATATGTTGCTATATCATGTTCTTATCTGATGATTTACACTATTGTTCAAACTCACTAGACTTTTGGCCTAACGCCTGTTTGGTGTCGACATGTATCTCAGGTTCTACCGATGCCATCTCTAAGAAGGTTTAGACGGATTACTGTGAGCTTGGAGAAGACATTCTTTTGAGACACCCATTGGTTGAAGCATATATTTGGAGTAGAGATGATACTCTTTTTTGTAATCTTGTGTCTATCTAGAAATTAGATTAGTTGGTTGTCATTTATTTCCGTTAAATTACGAACTTGTATTATACATGTGTTATTTATTTCCACATTTCCGTTTTATGAAAGTTTTTGTTTGCCCCTATTTTTGGGGTGTTACAAGTTGGTATAAGATCTTTAGTTAGCTAATGCTATTATGAATATGTTGTTACGTGAGCATGCTTGAACTGCTATTGTTGTGATGATTGAAAACTGTAGTAGTACGTAACTATAAGGTTAACTCTACAGTCTATTTCTCACCTCCATTCTCGTGTGTATGGCAGACTAAAATGGTTAATACTCGAAGTAGAGTGCCGCCCCCACAAGATGGTAATGTGGAGGACGAGTCTACCGCCGACCAACCAATTGGGGTCGAAACAACTATGATTCCATCGAAACCAGTATTTTGGGTGGGGGAGTAGAGCACATCCATGAATTCGCCCATGGCAAAACAACAAGAGTTCTTCATGAAATTATTGGAGGACCCTGATGCCAGTCATCGTAGCCCCAAGACGGTGGCAGAAAATGCCATTAATGGGTCAGGAGGTGTGGTGAATGTTGTCAGTACTGAGGAACAGGTGATAGTCGGGGAGAATAAGAGAGAGATGGGATGTTCCTACAAGACCTTCCTTGGTTTCAAGCCGCCAGAATGTACGGGAACCACATATCCCGTTAATTGTATGTATTGGATCAGATAAAGGGAGATGGCATTCGATGCGAGCGAATGCGGCGACTCCGAAAGGGTCAAATTTGCCTCTCATCTACTTAGAGGCAAGGCCCTAATGTGGTGGAATCTCACCCGGTCCGCTCACATCGGAAGTGTTGGCCAAACTTTCGTGGCCAACTTTCAAAAAGAAGATTTTGGACAAGTACATGTCAGGTACAGGGCATCCCGATTGAATTAAATGGGATGGCAATTTCTCATTTCGAATCTGTAAAATCAAAATTTTGATCAAATCACACGCCACAATATATTTTTGCAATAAAAAATAATCATTTAGAGCTCGGATTTCTAGCTCATTCTATTTTGGTAGTTTGACGGAAGGCTCGATCAGAGACACGTTTACTTATGTTTTCTAATATGAATCTAGACAAGCTAAATCTTCTAATCGATAATTAGGCCAAAAAAGTACTTTAATTTCATCAATTTATTTTCTAAAAAATATATATAATAGCAATATGAAGAAATATAGATATAGAAATAACATAACTAACAGAAATAACACGAATAAAATAAATTTTGCAGTGAAAGGGCCCTAGACAAGATTGAAGAAGAGTTCAGGAGTTTAAAAAAGGGAAATCAATCGATTTGCAATAAACTCTCAAAAAAAGCTTCCTTCGCAGGAAAGATATTCTAGTAAATAGAAAACTCGTTGACTACTCGAAACATTTCCTAGAGAAGTTAAGCTTGGTGGAGCACTTGGCTCCCGATGATAAGATGAAGATTAAGGCGTACCATCGAGGGTTACCAGTCGAGATGGTAACGGCGGTGAGGAATGCCAAGGTGACAACATTAGAGGAAGCGATTGAATAATCGTTATTTGTGGAAGATGATCTGGCCCAAGGGAGAATGGAGCGAAAGCAAGTTGGAAAGAAAAGGAAGTGGGAAGGGCCATCTAGGCCCGAGCCCGTTCGTCATTCCAAGCCATATTCTGGGGGGAGGTATTTGGACTCCCGTCGTGACTCGAGGTGGTGTCACAAATGTAAGAACAAGCATTCTGGCCCGTGCAACTCAAGGCCTTACTCAAGCCCATCCGAGTGCTTCAAATATGGGAAGAAAGACCATCTTAGCCAGGTACGTTCCTAGTAAACTCCTTGTTTGCTCGTGTATTGATTCAAGTGCAAACCACTCTTTTATGTCAAGCTCTTTTTGCAACAATTCATTACCCTTATTAGTACTCTTTCCGATGCAATGATAGTAGAAATGGCTAATGGGGAACAAATATTGATTCGGGGGTGTTTTAATGATTGTACCTTGGAGATAGACGGGAATACCTTTGAAGTGACCTTATTACCTATGGTCATAGGTGGTTTTGATGTAGTAGTAGGCATGGATTGGTTGGTTAGGAATAAGTCCTATATCTTTTGTTCTAAGAAAATGATTCATGTGCCTGTACCGGCTGGTGGTATGGTTACTATCTATGGGGAGAAAGGAAAGAGAACCACGACAATCACCTCGTTACTAAAAGCTCGTAAATTCCTAGCGAAGGTATGTTCATCGTTACCGATATTGTGGATGCAAAGTTAGAAAAGAAAGCGACTGAAGATGTGGAGGTCGTACGAGAGTATCTGGATATCTTTCCGGAGGATTTACCCGGTTTGCCACCGGAACGTCAAGTAGCGTTCCGCATCGATCTTACGCCAGAAGCGGCTCCGATTGCTTGTGCTCCTTACCGTTTGGCACCAATGGAAATGCAAGAGATGATGACGCAACTACAAGAACTCTTGGAGAAGGGTTTTATAAGGCTGAGTTCGTCGCCGTGGGAAACACCAATATTGTTCGTAAAGAAGAAATATGGGTCTGTGTGGATGTGCAAATATTACCGAGGGTTAAATAAGGTCACCGTTAAGAACAAGTATCCACTTCCCCGGATTGACGATCTCTTCGACCAATTTCAAAGAGCGAGATGTTTCTCCAAAATCGACCCATGGTCCGGGTATCACTAAGTAAGAGTGAAGAAAGACGACATTCCAAAGACGACCTTTAGGACAAGGTATGGACACTACAGATTATTGGTGATGCTATTAGGGTTGAGTAACGCCCCAGTCGTGTTTATGAACTTGATGAATCGTGTATGTCGTCCTTTCTTGGACAAATCGGTGATAGTCTTTATCGATGAAATTTTAATCCACTCAAAGGACGAGACCGAACACGGACAACGTTTAAGGGAAGTATTGGAGGTCTTTCAAAAGGAGAAGTTATTTGTCAAAATTTTAAAGTACGAGTTTTGGCTACAAGAAGTCCAATTCCTGGGTCACGTGGTATCTAAAGACGGAGTGAAAGTGGACTCGACAAAGATCGAGGCAATGATGGATTGGGAACAACCAACGATCCCAATGTAAAGTAGGAGCTTCTTAGGGTTAGTCGGTTACTACAGAAGGTTCATTCAAGACTTCTCAAAGATCGCTTCGCCGCTTACATCGTTGGCAAGGAAGAATGTGAAATTCTTATGGACCGAGATGCAAGAGCTAGCCTTTAGGACTCTCAAGAAGCAATTGTGTGAAGCGCCAATTCTATCCCTACCCGAGGGGTCGGACGACTTTGTAGTTTATAGTGATGCTTCTAAGATGGGTCTCGAGTGCGTGTTAATGCAAAGAGAGAAAGTGATAGCTTATGCGTCGCGACAACTTAAGGATCATGAGAAGAATTATCCAACTCATGACTTGGTGCTAGCGGCGGTGGTCTTTGCCTTAAATTTATGGCGACACTATTTGTATGGGATGAAGTGTACTCTCTTTACTGATCATAAAGTCTAAAATATATATTTCACCGAAAGGAGCTCAACATGCGTCAAAGAAGGTGGCTCGAATTGTTGAAAGACTACGATTGTGAATTGCTCTACCATCCCAGTAATGCCAATGTGGTGGGGATGCCTTGAGCCGAAGGAGTCATAGGAGTGGTGTTAAGCTTTCTCTCACTAGAATCGATTTAGTGTCAAGTTTAATGGAGAATATCAAAGCGTGCCAAGTGGAAGAACTACAGGAAGAGAATCTCAAGTCCAAAGTTATGATAAAGCAAAGAGAACTTCAAATGGAAGATAGGCGTGGCCTCAAACTTTTCCAAGGACGAGTTTGGGTGCCAAAGTTAGGTGGAAACCGTGAACTACTTGTAGAGGAATCTCATAAATCTATGTATTTTAATTATCCCGATAGCACGAAGATGTATAGAGATTTGAAGTTAAACTATATGTGGCCGGTAATGAAGCTTGACGTGGCTAATTACGTGGAAAGGTGTGTCACGTGTCTTCAAGTCAAGGAAGAACACCAAAATCTGTATGGGAGTTTGCAATCTTTGACGATTCCCGAGTGCAAGTGAGACAACATTACATTGGACTTTATGACGAAACTACCAAAGACCTTACGGGGCCATGATACAATTTGGGTGATAGTGGATCAATTAACTAAGAGTGCACATTTTCTAGCGATGCGGGAAACTTTGCCAATAGACAAGTTGGCCAAGCTTTAGATCAACGAAGTGGTGTCAAGACATGGTATGCCATTATCTATTGTTTCCGATAGATATAGTCAGTTTACTTCCAACTTTTCGGCGAGTCTACAAAAGGAGTTGGGAACAAAGGTCAAATTGAGCGCTGCTTACCATCCTCAAATGGATGGTCAAAGTGAGAGGACGATTCAAACTCTTAAGGATATGTTGAGGTTGTGTATCATAGACTTTGGTGGAAGTTGGGACAACCTACCGCTAGTTGAATTCGTTTACAACAATAGCTACCATTCAAGCCTTGGAGCAACACCGTTCGAAGCCTTATATGGCCGGAAATGTAGGACTCTGGTTAGTGTGCTTGAGGTGGGAGAAAAGCAATTCGCTGGACCGGAGATTGTGCAAGAAACGACGGATAACGTGAAGAGTATTATAGAGCGCTTGAAGGAGGCACAAATCGTCAAAAGAGTTATGCCGACAAGAAGAGAAGGTCGGTAGAGTTCCAAGTAGGTGATTGGTTGATGTTGAAAGTATCGCCTTGGAAGGGGATCATTAGATTCAGGAAGCGTCGAAAGCTTAGTCCTCGTTTTCTCGGACCCTTCACCATTCTTGAACGTGTTGGACTACAAGCCTACAAGTTCGAGTTGCCACCCGAGATGGACGGGACTCACCCCATGTTTCACGTATGTTATCTACGAAAGTGTTTGGCTGAAGAGGAAAACGTTATTCCGTTGTCGGAAATTCGTGTCGACAATAGTCGTTGTGTGGAAGAACCCAAAACCATTCTAGAGAGGATGTCCAAAAGGCTTCTCCACAAAGAGGTAGTTATTCAAGGTCTAATGGAAACACTGTAGGTTTCTCTATGCCCACGTCACATGAAAGCACTGTTGACGTCAAGTGAACCTATGAGGGTCGCACGCATAGAGTACGTAGTTCTCAAATTGACCATGATGGTCGTGAACCAAATCCAATTACATGTTGTAACCGGGAACAATTATTATTCTAGTAGAATAATAATTATAACATGTGTGTATATATAATTATGTTAATTATATATATTGGACTTAATTCGGATAATGAATTATTATGTTAATAATTAAACCGAAAGGGGCAACGTCTAAAAGATAATATTTAAGCTAATATTTAATTATTATGTTAATAATTAATAAAAGGCTTAAAGCCTATTAGAGTTTAAAGTTTAAACTTCAGGCTCGTGATCCCAGAATCAAGTATATCAACAATAAGATTCAAGATCAAAGACTCATCTCTATATTGATATGATGTCACAAGTACTTACAAGAGAGAGAATCTATGAAGTGATACAATGAAGTTCTTACACAAAATGACTAAAGCTAGGCTATTTATACCTAGGAAGAATATTACACAAATAGTCTTTCAACTTTGATACAACATAGAAATATGGCACTAACAGTCTCCCCCTTTGTATCCAAAGTTGAACAAACTACTCAAATTGATCTTGAGGAATGTATTTCTTTCTAATCCCAAAGATGATCTCAAATCTTCTTAGCGCATTCCTGTAATCTAGTCTTTTGTCAATAGCTTCCAAGGCTCGAATAATGAACTGTTTTGCTTTAGGCTCCAGAGGTACCAACTTCTTCTCATCTAACTTGAGCTTGCCATTCAACTGAATCTTTATCAACTTGAAGGTTCGATCACTGTATTTGTTTGCTTCAATAAACCATAGGAACTTCTTCTTCTTCTTCTTTCCATTGAAATACACAATACCGAACTCTGATCTGACCAGCTTCTAAACCCATCTGGAAGTCGATAAGAAAGGAAAACATCACCAAGTTCTTCATGAACCGCTTCATAGACTGATAAGCCTCAGACCAATCCTTCTTCTTGTCAGAAGTTCTGGATAAAATGTCATACAATCTCATGAAGTCTTCACTGGTTAGAAACTTGAAATCTGCTTCAATAAACGACCATTATTTTCCATCAGTTCTAAACACCGTGAACTTCGGATACCATACATTTAGCAGCTTTTGAGATTCTATCTTGACTATCTTCACAATCTCCTTATCTGTTCTCACCCAATCCATACTCTGATCTTTATTCTTCATAATAAGAAGGAACTCTATCCGGTGTAAAGACGACATCTTTTCAATTGAATACAACTTGACAAGATCTATCGGTTGAACTTCTTTCACAAAAAGATCTCTCCGGATATCTTCTTGGAAAGGCGTCAAGATTCTGATTCTGTGCCATCTTCTTTCGAAGTTGGGTTCTCTGTCTATGAGTTGTTAAAACATACGGATTTCAGCCTCGGAAACAGGATATTTGATTAACCCTTCAGGAATCACAAGAATATTTAACTCTGGAATGCCAATGACTGGATCATCTTGTTGTGGCTCATCATCAAGATTTGTTCGATTGGGTAACTCTTTGTCCATCTCTGAACAGGTGGCTGAGACCCCATGTCTGATACATTTGGTTGTGGAGGATCAGATGCTAAGGATGAAGCTTCAGCAATGGATTCATCATCTATTAGTTGTTGAGGTTTAGATTGAACATCGTTGACTAAATGTTGCTTAGAGGTTGAGGGTGTTTTAGAATTGAGAGCTTCAGAGGGAGGTAAAGTGTTTAGAGGAACAACTGAAATTCATGAAGAGGAATCAACTCCACTAGTCTACATGCTGGGAATAGGCATGGCAATTTGGCCCGACCCGCCCCGGAACCCGGTCCACCCGACCCGACCGGGGCCGGGGATTCCCCACAAAACCGGGTACCGGGGCCGGGGATTCCCCATTTCAGAAAACCGGGGCCGGGGCCGGGATGCCCATCCCCCGACCCGCCCCGGACCCGGTATATATATATATATATATTAAAAAAATTGTATATTTTATTATATATATATTAAAAAAATTATATATCTTATTAGTTATTAAGGGTTTAGGGGGGTTGACAGGGGCAGGGGGAGGGTATCACAAACCGGGGCGGGGCCGGGGGATTGTTTTACAAACCGGGACCGGGGCCGGGGATGGAGATCCCCACCCCATACCCGCCCCGTTGCCATGCCTAGCTGGGAATGACGATAGGATCATCATCAGCATTGTGGGGTTCAACTTGAGGGTTAGTAATGAAGAATGCTTCTGGTTCATTGAAGTTAGAAAACATCCATTGATTCAGCTCTTCATTATCAACAATGGGTCTTCAATTCGTTGAACGTGATTCATCAAAGATGACATGGATGGTTTCTTCTATAATTTGTCTTTACTTGTTTAAGACTCTGAAGGCTTTAGACACTAAGGAGTATCCAAGGAAGATTCCATTGTCAGCTTTGGGATCGAACATTCCAAGGTTATCTCGACTGTTTAGAATGTAGAAATGACAACCAAAGATACGAATAAATATGATAGTTGGCTTTCTTCTATGTAAAAGTTCATATGCTGTCTTTTTTAATCGTTTGACTATCAACAATCGATTTTGAGTAAAGTAGGCAGTGTTGACAGCTTCAACTCAAAATTGAGTTGGCAAATGAGATTCTCTAGGCATAGATCAAACAGTTTCAATTATTGTTCAATTTCTTATTTCAATGATCCCATTTTGTTGTGGTGTTCTCATAGCTGAGAGGTTGTGAGAAATTCCCTTACTCCCAAAGAAGTTATCGAGAGCACTGTTTTTAAAATTAATGGCATGATCACTTCTTATCGAGCGAACTATCATGTTGTTTAGAACTTCCATTTTTCTTATAAAGGAAATGATTTCATCTGGAGTGTCAATCTTAGATCTGAGAAACATTACCCATGTGCACCTTGAGAATTCATCCACTATTACTAGTGTATACTTCTTACCAGCGATGGATTGTACATTGACAGTGCCAAATAAATCCATATGAAGTAGATGAAGAGGTGTTGTCACTGAAAACACCTTAGACTTGAAACTAGCTTTAGTATGCTTTCCTTTTTCACACGCTGAAAAGAGAGATTCCTTAGCGTATGAATATTGAGGTAGACCAGTGACAAGTTCTTTCTTTGGAAGATCATTCAGCGTTTTAAAGTGGAGGTGAGAGAGCCACTTATGCCATAGACAGTTGACATCTAATGAGGCTTTAGAAATAAAACAGATGTTTCAGTGCTTGAGGAGTCCATGTTGATCACATAGACATTTTCCATGCGATAACCGTTGAGAGCAACTTTACCATCTTTGTCAGTGTCAGCACATGTTTTCTTGGTAAAGCACACTATATAATCTTTATCAAATAGTTGGCTGATGCTAAGAATATTATGCTTCACTCCTTCTACATAAGCGACTCTTCGGAAAGAGGTCACACCATTGGTCAGTACTCTTAATCCTCTGGTATAGCCTTTTCTGTTTCCATCAAAGGTCATTGAGGGAACTTTCTCTTTGTTGTATTCAGAGAGCACGAACTTTTTTTCGGTCATGTATCTAGAGCATCCGCTATTGAGATACTAAATACCCTTCAAATCTTGCAATCATAAAGAAGATTAATTTTGAATTAGTACCCATTTGACAATGGGTCCACAAGAGTTAGTGGAAATGGAAAGTTCAGCAATCTACACAACATTTGATGGCTCAACGTTAGTGGCAATCTTCACCTTTTGTTAATTTCTTAACGTTGGTGGTATTCTTCACCTTGGTAGATTTCTCATCTTTGGTGACCTTTTTAGACTTGGAGGCAGTCATCTTCACTCTGGTTGATTTCTTAGCTTTCGTGATTGTGGGGCACTTACTAGCAATATGGTCAGTAAGTTCACAGTGATAACACCTCCTATTGTTTAAAGCAGCTTTAGGACCAGAAGCATAAGTGTTAGAAAGCTTTAAATAAGCAGGGCCAACTCCAAGAATGCCCTTAGCCTCAGATCTCAGAGGAACCTTTGGTTCTTCTGATTTCTTTGGCATGAGATCAACCTTTAGCCTAAAAGTAGGTCTCTGAGCTTGTCTAGAGGTCTTAATTCTAGACGTTGAAGGTTGACTCGCTGAAGTCTTAGGAGAAGTATTCTTCAGCTTAGGTATCTTGATACCTTTCTGAGGTATGCTGGGGATGGATTTACCTTTATCCATGCATTTGGAACTCTTAGGAGTTATCTTAGTTTTAGAAATAGAGGAGAAAGAACATTGGTCCTTTAAACTTTCTTCTATGTTAGTTAGTTCTTGGATCTTTAAGTGGAATTTCTCAAGATGTTCAGTTAAGTCCTAATTCGTTTTTCAGCTTGAGTTTTACCATTTAAGGGATTGTAATGATCTATAGTCAGTGAATCGATAGCATGACGTCTGTCAGCTTCGGTGAGAACCGGATCAGAAGAGATTGATACATGAGAAGTAGTAGTGGTGGATGAAGTATCAGCTTCTTCTTACTTTACTTCAAAGATCTTGGCCATTAGACAAATATTGCTCGCATCTTCTTCATCTGAGTCTAACTCATCTTTAGATTCAGCCCAATCATGTTCTTCAACGACTAGATCTTTACCTTTCCGCTTGTAGTTTTTCAGCATTTAATATTGATCATTAAGCTTCAGGTATACGTCATCTCTGGGTTTGGTAGAAGAAAAAGGTTTGATAGTTTTCTTGGACCTACACTCACTGGCAAAATGTGTGGATCCCAGTATAATCAAGTAACAATGAATTGAAACAATAAATCGTATTGAAAGATTAAAGAGAGTTACAAGATTAGATTGAAGAACACAAATCTCTCTCTCTCTCTCTCTATGATACGCACCAACTATGATAAATCATTCTAACCTAAATTCTAAACAAGAAAACTTTAAATAGCTAGGGCTTAAATCCTAAAGCCCATGGCCCATTAACTCTAAATAAACCAAAATACAATTATAGGCTTTTACAAATATAAATCAAACTCTATAATTCTTTATATAACTTTCTAATTAATAGGACATTTATGGTCCTAACAATCTCCCCCTAAAGTTATATAAATAAAAAATGATCTTGAAGTCTTCAGGTCTTGATCTTCTCTTCCTCTTGAATCTTTGAAACACTTTGGTGTTGCTTGTGTTCATGTCTTTCTAGTCTCCCCGTTGAATAAAGCTCTTACTCTTCTTACTTTCAACTTTTTAATCAGATTCAATGAACAATAACCTCGACTGAGTGCACAAAAAGCATCTTTCAACTGTAGGAACTCAACACATCAGATAAGCACACACGAAAGATAATGTGCGAGTTGCATGACAATCCACAGTGCAACTTCAGTTTAAAATAAATAATATGTCTTTGAACCGCGAGTTGATATTGCTTTCATTTTTAGCTTTAAGAACTTGTAGAACCAAAATGCTCGAAGGAGAAAATAATAAATATTTTGAGGGAACACCACTTGATAAGGGATGAGAAGAATTGATCACTTGTAAAGACTTTGAACTCTTTTCGGAACTGATCAAACAACAGTTACCCCCCCTTAGCTTTTGCTAACTCCCCCTCAACTAGATATTCGGTGTCTTTGAATCTGTATCAATTCTCCCCCTCATGATGAGTAGGAGCACCTGGAGCATCATGTAACTTCAAAGACAATACTGGTGAGTACCAGATAAACGTTAACTAACCAGAATGGGGTAATCAATTAACACAGAAACACAAGAGTAACTGTCATCACAACAATTAAAGTAATTGTGTGGCCTATGTTCAGAGTTGGCATCGGGGTATCTCTGATAGGACTTCTAGTTATCACTGAAGTTAAATCTTAAAAATTACTTCTCAAACTGTTCTGGCAATGTCACAAAGATATGCGAGTGGAATCACAAAGACTCGTGCATGTGTGAAAGATATAATACATATCGATTTGGTACAAATATTGATTTAACCTGGGACTCAAGTTAAAAATCAATGGACACAGTGATTAGAATATGAAGTTCAGAGACCGGAGCTGATGTCTTTCCTTTTCAATATCTAAGACCTCCGAGTGAGGAATAGATAGATTATGTGTTAAACCTTCGTGAATATATGAAACAAGCATCTTTTGTGAGATACTTGAGTGGCAAGGTGGGGTGACACGAGTTATTGACACTGGGTCCATGTCTGTTTCAATATTCATCTCCAAAAAACGAGAATGAATAGATTGTGTCGTTACCCGGATAACTGACTCGGTTTGGTAAGGACCAATATATTCTTAAGTCCTGTCACATCCTCACCAAATTGTTTTCACTCCAAACTCATCTATGCATCTAGACTCCTCACTGTTGTCTATAACTGGATGTGCTTCATGGGTAGGTCCTTCCGGTTCTGGATAGGCAATAGAAACAATATAATTCCTAACACTCCTTTCATGTATCAAACAAATCAGTTAAGTAAAAAGTGAAGTACGAGTTCTAAACTGAAATGTTTAGAAGTCAAAACATTTAATGTCCTGATCTGAGATGATCAGAAGTCATTAACATTATTTGAAATATAGAATTTCAATAAACAAGATCAAGCGCTAAACAAAATGACTCATTGAGCACATTATGGTCAAAAATCAAACAATGAATAGAAATTTTAATTGTGAAGAACAAGTCACAATTAATATGGCAGACATGAAGTGAATCATTAACACGGAATGACGAACTTGGAAAAACAAATAGGAATTCAAGCGAGTGTATTTCCATCGAAATAAATCAACAAATATATGTGACATGAAAATAACTAAGTCAAAAAAATATTGGACGTGGCAATCATGGAGGTTAAAATCGGAGAATAACAAACACAAGTGAGTTATTCAGAATGAATTACCACGATCTTTGAATTCATTTAGAAATTCATGTATGTGCCAAATACCTGATACTCCCCCTCAAAAACAGCATAACCTTTGAATGGAGTCATGTGGAAAAAGTATTCCGAATGTTATCACACATGACATCCCTGCAAAACAGATCAGAAAGATTTTGGTATCCATGCTTTGATGGATCCTTGATGGTTTGATGCCTTAACTTTAAAATGAGGACCGAGGAATCTATAAGTACCATACCAGTTACTCACATACATTGGATGCACAAAGTCACTCTTTCCACAATGAGAGCAACAAATCTTTGCTCGGTTTAGACTTATCAACTTAGCAATAGGGTAAACGTGAGCATGTGAACTAGTCTTTGAAAAAAATGACTTTGTATCGACTACAGAAGAAATATGAGATTTGATTCCATCACTGTCTTCTGTAGTTGATTTCTTCCTCCATACCATTTTTACTTTTCTAAAAACATAATTATCTGAAGAATCATCAAGCTCACTGTCAAAAGAACGAGAGTAGTAACGATGTCTATTTTGGGAGCGACCGGTCTTTTTCTATTTCTGGGAACATTTTTTAGACTTGGATTTGTTTTTGGAAACATTGTTCATAAAACGGTTTTGAGGGGAGGACGTAGAACATTCATCCTTATGAAAATTGACCGATCGTTAAGGTATTTTGGAAGAAATCAATATGGATTTGAAGGATTTGATCAAATTCACACTTTGGAAACTCCTCATCTGAACAAATATTAGAATTCATGAACGCGGAAAAATCAAGTTCACTCTCGGATGGAACATCATTGGTCAAAGGATGTGAGGAACAGTTTGGACTTGTGTTTTGCAAAGAATCAGGTGCGAAAGCTTATCGAAAATCAGAGTTAAGATTCTTTTCAAAACATTCTATTTGAGGTTCTTTTCCCTTTCTGGAAGAGATTGTTCGTGTAAAAGCTTTACAAGAAGCTGTATCTGATGAGTTAGAGGAAGGTTCAGATAAAACATTTTTCTCATCTTTGAGTTGGTCAACTTCTTTTGAAGTTCACCCTTGCTTACCTGCTCTTGCATCACTTCTGCTGCCAAGGCGGACAGTTTAGGTGTGAGCCGTTGGATTTCTGTCTGAAAGGCTTCCTTTTTCTCAACTGATATAGATTCTGTTTTTGTAGAATTAAAACACTCAAGTTTGAATAAAAGCTCTTGTTTTTCCTTTTGAAATTTAATCCGTTCCTGTTCAAACTCCTCTAACTGAACTATTTCATTTTCAAGAACAAGAGGTGGGACATAGCATTTAAACTCGTCCTTCTCTGTTTTAGGTTCAGTTGTTGGGACCGTATCCTTGTTAGAGGATGCTTTGGGCTTGGCAACTCTATATCCGTCAAAGTAGTCATTTGAGAGGTATTTGGATTTCTTTGTTTCATATGATGAGTTAAGAGTTTCATAAGCGAAAGGCAGTTTCATCTTAACCGTATTCTTGTGTTTAAATTCCTCACGTTCCTCATCTTTTTCATCAGGTGGTTCCGTCCATTTGATCTTATATTGGTGATATCTCTTATCAAGGCCTAGAAAATTAAATTCGTATAAAGTGGGCACCATAGTTAAGATCTTTTTCAAATAGTGAGGGTTCCCCATTCAGAGTTCAAGTATTTAAAATCCTTTGGTTTGTTCAGATGAATCGTTTGGTCAGTTTGTCCTAGTTTGTAAAACTTAAGTTCAAGATCCTTTATTTTTGAAAGAAGCTCGTTATTATCAATTTGAAGTGAAGAGCATTAATAGACAATCTCAGCTTTCTCATTCTCATACTGATCGAGCTTTGCAGTTAGATCAGATATTTTGGCTCTAAAATCTTTAGGTGCTTTGGAAAGGTTTGCACACTTTTTAGGTATTCATTGTCAAGTTTAAGTTTCTCTGCAACGTTACTTTGAACGTCTAACTTCTCTTTTAGAGTGGATATTTCAAGCAAGTGTTCGTTAGTGGTAAGCTTACATGACTCTACTTTTTGAACAAGCAGTATCATCTGATCCATTAAGGCTTGATGAATAAGAGCACATACCTTATTCTCTGAGATCTGGAAGGTTGGTGTGGTTGCCCATGAAGCATAGATGAGCATCAGCATCTTCAACATCACTATCATCATCAGACATCTGGAGCCAGTGATCGTCTTCCACCATCAGTGCTTTCCCAACTTCTTTCTGTTGGGCCAAAAGCAGCTTGTTCTTGTAATACTCAACATTGCGAACAACTGGCTTGCGACAATCTTTGGCAAAAATGACCCAGTTTGCCACAGTTGTAGTACTTTACTGGTTTATCTTTGGGTTTCGCTTCAGGTTTGCGCTCATAATTTTCTTTGTGATCGGATTGTTTGACCTCTTTAGATCTCCTTTTTCCTTTATACTTCTCTTTGTAATCATGGCGCTTGTTATGTGTGGTCGAGTCAGTGCCGATAGCAAGAACGTCTCGAGACATCTTAAAAAGCATTAAGGTGATCTTCAGACAGTAGGTGATTCGTTTCAAGGTAATGACTTAACGCAAGGAACTACGAGTGAGTGTCCTAACGCATGATCTAAGAATGATAAACTAGCAAAGTAAACAGAAGTAAGACTGACCAACAGCTAAATCAAAATACTCAAGAGAGTATCCGGATAGGAATCCGAATAAAAGTGTTCGGACCGGAAGAGTCCGGATCCGGGGTGTCCGGTGCTGTGTTCGAGTGAGAAACCGGGAAGTTAAGTTTCCGTAAAAATGTTCCGGATTATAAGTAACTGGATGAGAGATCGGAAAGCTTACTGGAAAGTGTGTGCGATTCGGGTATGACCGGGAAATGAATGATCCGGGTAGACTACCGGATAGCATGAGTCCGGATAGAACGACCGGATAGCTAGAGCCCAGACAAGTGTATGTCCGGATTGCGATACCGGCTAGTGTGTCCGGACACTTGTATGTCTGGATTGAGTTCGAAGAAACTTACCCGGATAGAATTTTGCAAACGTCCGGAAAGAGCGGCTGAGCGAAGGATTCAGATCTAGGGACGAACTAGGGTTCACGAATCGATTCTTGAAAGATTTGTAAACTACCAAAAACACAAAAACAACCGAACCCAATCTGATTTTGACCACAAACACACTATTTTGATGAAAAATCAGTGATTTTTAAGAACACAGACACAAAAACTCAATAACACGATTTTTGCAAATTAACACTTCAAATCTTTGAATTAAACTATAAAACTTTGCAGAAACCTTAATTATGCTTGGAGAGACGGATTCGAATGAATAGAAATCAGCGATTTGGGATAAACCACAAAACTAAGAATTCAAAAAAAACTTACAGTTCGATAAACACCAGAAAACTTGGATACCTTGAATCGATCAATGTCTGTCTGCTCTGATACCACGTGTAGATCCAGTATAATCAAGTAACAATGGATTGAAACATTAAATCGTATTGAGAGATTAAATAGAGTTACAATATTAGATTGAAGAACACAACTCTCTCTATCTCTAAACAAGACAACTTTAAATAGTTTGGGCTTAAATCCTAAAGCCCATGGCCCATTAACTCTAAATAAGCCCAAATACAATTATAGGATTTTACAAATATAAATCAAACTCTATAGTTCTTTATATAACTTTCTAATTAATAGGACATTTATGGTCCTAACAAAATGTCATTTTCTTTCACAGTTAAAGTAAGTAGCTGAAGCTTTGTCAACCGGGGTTGATTTTGGCTTATCAACTATAGCAAGAGGTTTCTTCCTCCTGAAGTTGCTATTTCTGGAAATTCTCCTAAAGGAGATTGTTAAGAGTACCAGAGACTCATCAAATTCTGATAAATCAGCATCTGATAAGTCCTCTGAGTTAGAATTTAACTCGGTGATAGTAAGAGTAGAGGAACGCAGAGAAGGGTCAATCTCTGAAGACACTAAAGCAACATGAGTGCTTTTGGAGTCTTTTGAATCTCTTACAACGTTCTTCTTCAGTTGATAAAATAGCTCATGATTGAGAAAATTTCCATAGAGAGATGTTTGAGGTCTTTTGTCAACTTAAGACACATATAATAACTATCCCATCTTTCAAGAAGATATTCTAGAAACATTTTTAGAGTTTCAGAATTAGAATATATATCCTACCAACAGTCCTCAATTCAATCAATAGGCAGTTAAACCGTTGGTGTACCTCAAATAAATATTCATTTTTTCCACAAATGAAACTTTTGTACTGTCTTACCAGATTAATCTTTCTGGTTTCTTGTATCTTAGTGGTACCTTCATAATGAACACAGATTGTGATCCACATGGCTTTAGATGTCTTAAGGTTTATGATGGAGTGATAAACCTTGTCAGGTAGTGCCATTGAGATGATGGTTCTATCTTTAACATCTAGAGCCACTATCTTTTTGTCCTCATTAGTCCATTGACGAATTTCTTTGGTAACTTCCCTTTCAGGAATGGCTTTAGTAGTTGAAGTAGAGAGGACCGAGGGGCCAATAATAAAGGGAACATAGTGTCCATTTTCAACGTAGTCAGGTATAGTAGCATCTACGCCTTCTAAAAAAGCATCATTCGATTTTTCCAGATAGCAAAGTTGTCTCTGCTAAATCCAGGAGGTTTACCAAGAGAACCATTATCATATTAATTTGTATTTGTGTTAAGTACCATTAGAGAATAACAAGGAAGATATTTAAGCAATATCTTGTTCATCAGATTAAACAAACTACTCTGATACCACTTGTTGGTCCAATAAGTGTTCTAGAAGGGTTAACTTTGTAGAAAGGGGTTGAATACAAACACAAAATATACTTTTAAATTTGTTTATTGATTATTGTGAAATCAAAAACAGAATTTACAGATTATTGCAGAAATAGAACAGGTAAACCTATTCTAAACAATCGTGAGAATAACTAAATATCTTGCACAAGAAATTATGAACAAGAGAGAAGAGAGTTTGAAGAAAAAGGTTTCCTCAAACATGCAGAAGAGGGATCTTTGCAAATGAAGGTCTTCACTCCTATTTATACCCTATGCAGATAATGTAAGACATAAGGTACATTCCACGTATTCATCAGGAATTGGTTGCATGCTTTTTGACTTTATTCAAGCCATGCTTTTAGTTGTATGGTGAACAGTGGAGCAAGAAGGGGTTTGTATGGAGATAGACAAATGCAGGTTTGATTTTGTACTATTGTACTACTTGTGCAAGAGGATAATACAAACAAATCTTGTGGAGCAAGACTCATGATCAGTTATCTCTGATGACATCTTCAGCTATCGCTAAGTGTTGTTCTGATTTGTCACGCTCTGTAGACTTGTCTTGGTTTCACTGAATGCCTCTTCAGATCATGAGTAGACTTTTCTTCTTCGTTAGCTTGGTCTTCGACTTTGGCTGAGAGATTCTTTCACAGTGAAACTTATCTTCAGGGATTACATATATAAACTGTTTATAAATAAAGCACTCAGCGATCCCTGAACAAGCTCATTACATGATCGCTGATGCTGAGATACTTAGTCTAAAACAGTTAATGTACTTTTCACTAAGTAAAAGGATCACCATCAAATAACGGAGAGAGTTTGGATCAACAACAAATAATAATCCAAACCTTACATAGAGGGGGTGTTTGGGATTGCTTATTTAAAGTGCTTATTAACTTATTCCGGTATGGTATCGGTAATAAAAAGTTTTTAGTGGTTGGATTGGAATAAAAATTCTCATACCGGTTTGGCACCAGTGATAAGGAGTTTTTGATAAGTCATTTTATTCTAACTTATTAACTTATTTGAAGCAACTTATCAACTTTTTGGTTATTTTACATGTATAAACAGTCGCAAACACCCGCTAAATAACAACTTATTATTTTTTTACATTTTGGTAGCACCATAAGCTAATCCAAACACTTTTTTATAAAACTCAAGTTTGACACCACATAAGTTAATAATCACTTTTACAGAAAATCATAAGTTGTTTTAATAAGCAATCTCAAACACCCCTAGAGTCTAGATTAGGGTGGGTGTTACTAAACCCAATAATTGTCACTATCTCCAAATGCGGAAGACATAAGCGAATAATACCATTCCCAACGTTGACCTGATGCACATGCCGACAAATAAAAAGGGTTAGGCTTAACGCCTAGTGAGTTCAAGAGTTTTCAACATTTATATAAAAAGGTAACTAAAAGAATGCTAATTAAATCACAATTTCTAAAATGAAATGTATAAAAGATAAAAGCAACATCATTCCCAAAACCCACCATTTTCGTGATGAAAACCCCAATACAAAACATTCATTCAAATATGAATTTAATACCCAATACTCACCCAAAACATGAATAATGATTAATGCTCAATTAGTAAACTTCGGATAAAACTTTATTATCCAAACATACAAAATACTAGTAAGACTCGACACCCAAAATCAAAACTTATGGAGAACAATCCATACTCTAAACATCACCGAAAAACATGGATAAAACTCAATACCCAATACAACAACTTTAGATGACGGGGGAGACCCAATTTCCATGGTTAGCGGTGGAACATGAAAGTAGGCCACCATTCCACGTTATAGAGCTGCTCCTGAGGATCAATGGCCCCAATGGGATCAATTATTCGTGATTCAAAGTTGAGGCCCCTGATGATCGTAGATACACTCATTCACTAGAAATTACATCATGTGGTCAATGGATAGTATCTGGCTCCTAAAAGATCGTACCAAGTTGCCTCCGATGACCCAATGCCTATTTCTAGCTATAATTTGAGAATAATCATCCCGCAAAAACTGACTCATAAATTACACGTTATGGTCATTGGCAGATGTTTGACTACAAGTGCCCGCACCATAGTGCCCCTGATGACCCGATGCATATTCCTTGCAACAACATGGGAACAATTGTCTCATTTACAACAATTAACTGACTCTTATGTTTATGGATCCAATGCACTACAATTTGATTTACATGATTCCAAATGAATGACTAACGCACTCAAAACATCTAACTTACAAATAAATATACCAAAACTGGATATAACTCCAAAAGCTCAACAAAGAGCAAATCAAACAAACAAACGTCCCAAAAAATCATCTGAGTCAAAACCGATCCAAAAGCTGAATAAAATGCATTTGGTGAATATATATAGGTAAACTCATACTCAAAAATATGATAATGAAAAACATTGTCAATATCGGGATAAATCATCCCTAAATACAAATCATGCGGTTTATACCTCTAAAATATCTCATAACACAAAATATGCATTTTCTAAAAGATTAATGCATTACTGTCAAACAACCTTTATTTATAAAATAATTCGTAACATTCTCAAGTTTATTTATACAAATGATAAAAAAATCCCATTTATGGGCATTTCACAACTTTTGTAAATCAAATATATCACATATGAAAATCTCATCAAACAACCTACACATTTGATAAAGGAACAAGTAAACACATTGATACTTCAAAATGGACATTTTTGGCATGTACATAGTTTTCACAAAGTAACATGAACCCACCTTGCTAGATTTGTGCTAAATATAGGTTCAAAACCAAAACTTGAGCTTACTTTAAAGAAACTTGAGATCTACAAGAAACTATTTCAAACCTTAGATACACAAGCTCCGTAAAAGAACCTTTCTCCCTAAAGTTACCTAAAACTCAAAACAAGATGGAAGGAAAGGAGTGGAGACGATAAACATCAAAACTCTAGCTTTTGGAGAAAGGAGATGAAGATAGGAAGGTTACCTATACCAAATACTCTTGAATAATTCAATAAGATTCAACTCTCTTGATCTATCCTTGAAGAGCTTCATCAACCAAGAACATAGCAACAAAAATTGCCTCAATTGGAGTTTTGGTGAAGAAGATATGAGGAAATGAAGAAAAGTCTCAAAATACAGATTTTATACAACTAGACCTTTTGGGCGATTGTGATAGGCGACCTTGACATGGCACAATTTCCTGGCATGGTTGCACAAGTTGTACTATGAGTTGTTTCCCCCTGGCAACCTTGAGCTGCCATAGTGCCACTGACACTATCGTCGGGCACTCTAGCTTGACCCGTACCACAAGTTTTTCTATCGTTTTCTCGATCGTTCCCCAACCATTTTCCCCGCCATTCCTCGACCATTTCGGCCATTCCTCGTCCATTTTCCGGACTATTAACTAACCATTTTCTCAGTCATTCCCCGATCGTTTTCCTGACCGTTTGTAGAATATTCCGGGTGTTACATTATAAGACACTTCTCAAAAGTGTCCTATAAAACAACTAATATGATATTCTGTAATAAAAGTGTCCTAAAATGTAACACCCCAAATATTCTACAAATGGTCGAGGAACGGCCAAGAAAACGGTCGGTGAACGGATGAGAAAACGGTTGGGGAACGACCGGGAAAACGGCCGAGGAATGGCCAGAAACACGGTTGGTGGACTACCGGGAAAACGGTTGAGAAACGGCCAAGGAAAGTGGTTGGGATGAACGGCTGGGAAGACTATTGAGTAACGGACGAAAAAACGGTCGAATATGGTTGAAAAACTCGTGGTACAAACGAGACTATAGTGTCCGACGACTGTGCCATTGGCACTATGGCATGTCAAGGTCACAAGGAGGGTAAAACAACTCACGGTACAACTTGTGCGACCATGCCAGGCGATTGTGCCATGGCAAGGTCGCCTGTCACAATCGCCCAAAAGGTCCAAAATCTGGTTTTGAGCCTTTTCTTCATTTCCTCATATCTTCTTCATCACAACTTTGATTTAAGCGAATTTGGAGGCAATAGATTCGTATTTTGTAAGTTTTCAAGGTTAGATCTAGAGACATGAATCGTATGATTCAATAGTTTTGGTATAGGTAACCCTCGTATCTTCATCTCCTTTCTCTAAAAGCTAGGGTATTGATGTTTATCACATTCGCTACTTTTCTTCATCTTGTTCTAAGTTTTGGGTACCTTTAGGTATAAAAGGTCCTATAGGAGCTTGTTGATCTAGGATTTGGAGGAATTGGTTGTAAATTCAAGTTTTCTTCACGAAAGCCTAAGTTTGGAGTAAAACCTATATTTAGCGTAAATCTAGCAAGACCAGCTCAAGTTGCTTTGTGAAAACTATGTATATGAAAATGTTCATTTTGAACTACTTATGTGTTATAGTTGATAACTATCACATGTTAGATTATTTGATGAGTTTTGCCTATTTGGTGTGTTTAATTTTATAAATCTTGTGAAATACCATTTTTGGGCATTTTGATAAATAATTTATAAGTGTATGTATTTTAATGATTTATCTGGTAAATGGAGGCTATTTGGTGATAATGCACTTTAGTGTGTGGGTTTTGAATAAATACATATTCTTGTGTTATGGGACGTTTGAAAGTATAAATGGTATGATTTCATTTGGAAAATGATTTGTCCCAACTAAGGTTGAGTTTTTCAGTTAATCATGCTCTGGGAGCATGTGTTTGCATAATTATGGGTCAAATACAATCTATTGCATATGATGGCTTTTATTAAATAGTATTTGAGTTGTGGATGCCTTTGGCTTGGTTTTAACTCAAGGGTCTTGGGGACTTTTGTCTGGTTTATTTTTCTCTATGTCGAGCCTTTAGGTTTATATGCAGTTATGACATATATATTTGAAATGTTGCATGATTTGAGTGTATGGTCATTCATTTGGGGTCATGTTGTAATGCTCGTAAGTTTACTATCGGTAAGATATTTCCATTAATTCTAAGCCGCTTGGAATTCGTTAGTTGCTAGATTTTAACTATAATTAGACTCCCTACCACTTTATGAATTGCACACTTGAATCTGGAGTGGATAATCTATGGCTTAGACTTTCAGTACATTTGGTACGAAAGTGACCACGAGAGTGCCACTAGGCATAATCGCGTGTCACAATCGCCGAGGTCCCAGACCTCTCGGTACATATTCGGCGAAAGTGTGACGAGAGTGGCATATGGCACAATCGTCGGGCACAATCTCCTGCGCACTCTGAGGGTTTAAAAACCCCTTTACAGCCGATTTTAACGCATTACTTCTCATCTCACGATTTTTGCACTCGTTTTTATGAGCATTCAAGTCACTTAATCACTTCTTCACCTGCAAACACCATAAATTCCAATCCTAAATGGTTGGAATCATATAAGGGTCGATCTAGAGCATCTCAAGGACTCCTATTGTGGAACCAAGCTACCTTCCAATCCTCAAAACTTCATCTCTCACAACTTTTAGGGTTTTCTACCATTTTCTAGGTTTTGTTCCAAAAACCTAGATTGTGAGTTTTCTAACCATTGTAAAACTAGATACATGCCAAATATTTTTTATTTATGTCTTGTATATTTATTTTTATGAAAACCCTAATTTTGATAAAAAGAGTATTTGACACATTTGTGTGTGTTTATGGTTCTTGTTGGTGAAGATGCTATATTTGTTAAGTCTAGACTTGTTAAATCATGTGGCTATGATAAATGAAGTTTTATGACTTAATTTCCTGGGTGGCCAAGTTAGGGTATTGACCTGAAAGTTAAATAATTACACATATGATGGTTAAGTGTGTTAATGGTAATTTTTGGCTTAATTTGTTTGGCTTAATGGACATGTTAATCATGACGTGGAATTTTTAGATACCTATATGTTGTAAATATGTGCCTAAATGGTTAGTTGTACATTTTGAGCTACTATGTCGAGGTCCCTCACTTGAAATGGAATTTGAACCACGGGTTGCCTATGATGGCATTGAAATTGGGACCTTACACCTTTCCGTGCCTTGTGGCCAATTTGAGCTTTTGAATGAATCAAGTTAAGGACATAGTCTTGGGCGCCACCATGCGTGTATGTGCTTAGACCTCCACCATTTGGGGCAATGCCATTGTTTTAACCCCAAGTATGTCGGGCCTTTTGGTGTCGCTCATGGTAGTTGACACTAAGGTATCTCAACTCTTGGGGTGGAACTTACTTGGTGTTATGGGTCTCCCCCCATTGATTTCAAATATGGTTGTGGAATTTGGAATAATTGCTCTTTGTGTATAATTGTTGCATGTTGTTATTTGTTCAAACTCACTAGGCTTTTTGGCCTAACACTTGTTTGGTGTCGGCGTGTATCTCGGGTTCTAGCGGAGCCAACAATAAGAAAGCTTACGCGGGATAGTGTGAGCTTGGGGAATCGCTTTTGGAGCGCCATTGTTGGATGAAATTACTTGGATTAGATATGACACCCTTTTTGTAATCTTATTTCTATTTCAAATCTAGATTAGTTGGTTGTCATTTATTTCCGTTAAATTACTCTTTGTAGTTAAACATGTGTTTGTAAATTCCCCATTTTTGGGAGGCTCATGCTTTGGCATTATATACCACTTCTTCCGTTTTATGGAAGTTTTTGTTTATCCCAATTTTTGGGGTGTTACAAATGTAATTTAGACTATAATGCAATAGATCCATAGACATAGGAGTCAGTTTGGGTGGGATTAACATTCTCGTAACGTAACGTAACGTGAAATACATTTAGTCTTCATAGGTAATAAGATGTGGGTTCTTTGAGTCGGGCATCGATTATCGACCAATAAAATGTAATTTCTTGTGAAATAGCTTAACTAGTATTTTTGGAGATCCCAAGGTACAGACCTAGTATGGTTGAACTTGGTGATTACTCAACCAATAGACATAAGGTTGTTGAGCTTGTTAACTCATTAACTATAGATCCGAAATTGTTGATGTTAATGAATGTGTAATCCGTTAGTGACGCTCATATAACATTGACATGTGACCTACTTTTGTGTTCCATCACATTCAATGGAATCTGGTCTCCCCCGGTATAACACCCTCTAATTTGGAAAGACCGACTAAATTAAATTTTTCGATAAAACATCCATAAAGAATAAATACTTCCCTAAAATTCACTATTTGATTTCCTCGAGTAACAAATCTAGACTTAATGCCAACAAGAGGTAAGATTAACTTTACATAAAGTCTAGGTTAGGGTCAAGTGTTACTTAAATCTCAATAATTGTCGCTATCTCCAAGGTGTAGAAGACGTCATCAGTTAGCTATATCCTTCTCGTGCATCTAACTAGCACCAAACTCTCTATTGTGTTACTGGTACTATTCTCCATCAAGGACCTGATGCGTATGTCTATACATAAAAATGTCAGGCTTAACGCGTAGCGAGTTCAAAAATTTTCATCATAAATGTAAAATGGTAAAACCGAAAGACTGTTTATTATAAATTTAATTTCTTAAATGAAACGTATTTATCGTAAAAACATCTTTCCAAAACCACCATTTTCGTGATGAAAACTATAAACCAGAATAACCATTTAATATGAAATTGAAAACCCAACACTCACTCCAAAACGTATTTAAGTTTTAATGTCCAAATGTTGTAAACGTGGATTAAAACCCTCTTATCCAAAAAATTCCAAAACATGGAAAAGGATTCAATACCCGAAATCATAAATACTTGAAAACACTCCATACACAAAAAAATACCGAAAACACAGATAACATACTATAACACCCTTTGGTGACAGGGGAGACCTATAATCCATCGAATGTGGCGAACACAAAAGTAAGCCAGAAATCAATGTTTATGTGTTTCGACTAGGGCTCATACGCTCATCAAGTTCAACTACTGACAGTCTGTAGTTTGAGTCCCCCGTTGATCTTATATATACCTGTTTGCTAGAAACGACAGCCACTAAGGACTGCACGGTCATCAAGTTCAACTACCCATGGTCTGAGTTTGAATCCCCTGTTACATCTAAGTTTCTAGCAAGAATACACGGACAACAGTCCCATTCTAACCATTTGACTCTTATGTCTATGGATCTAATGCATTACAGTCTAAAACATTACATGACTCCAAGACTAACGCACTCAAAACATGTAATTCTTAAATAAGATACAATAAATGCAATTGATACCCAAAGCTCCACGACTATTAAAAGTAGACAAATGTCCTTAAGATTAAGTAGGACCAAGCAACTTGAACTCACCTTTCTAGGTTAAGTTAAACCTAGGTTCCGAACCCATATATACCTTCCGCATGGTAAAGACTTAAGATCCAGAAGCAAATATCCCCAAGAAGTCTTCAGGAAACCATAAACCATGCTAAAAGATACCAAGCATTAAAACGATACTTAAACGTCCCAAAATCCCAAACTTATATCTAAAAATACTAAAATGCATACCTCTTCTAAATCTTGAGATCACAACCATGATTCTTCAATCTCCATGATCAACTTTCCATTGCTCCCAAAACCCTCTCTAAAATCGGCCTTCAAGTAGTAAAATCACCCAAAAGGATAGAGGAGGGGAGGTGATTAGAGGAAAATACATGGAGTTTAAAAACTACCAGCATCACGAACATAACTTTTTTTCAAGGCTAAACCCGTGCCAAAGTTACGCGCGTCCAGAATCTTGGGCGGACAGTCCCTAACGCGAGTTTCAAGCGACAAAACCCGAACCTTGTATAGGATCCATCCCATTACATTTCCAACGACTTAACCTGTTAAAAACGTTTAATTTAAGGTCGAAATACCTAAAGAAGTCGAATTCCGGGTGTTACAATTCTCCCAATCTTAATGAAGTTTTCGTCCTTGAAATCTAACACTGATCCACCCATTGGACACATAAGCACCTATGTCTTCCTTGGTTCCCCATCGAATTTCAATTCTGGTCCAAGACAATGCAACTTCGACAAGGAGTTCTATTGAGCATTGATAATATACATCTCCCTTTCCACAACATACTTAAAATCAAGACGCATGGAAAAGTTCAAGACCATTATGTAGCCCATGTGGCGACACTCACCATTGGTTCATCCTTTGTCAGAACCTTAGTAGGAATGATATAAGGAAACAATGCTTAGTTCACCACACGACCCCTTTCACGTGGCTCCCTTTCAAGAAAGTATGCTTAGCATAGCCGACCTCCAATTTCAACTTAATTAATTACTTGTTATAATTGCCACATAAAGCTCGATGATTAATGCAGATTTCATCACTAACCTTCGACATATCACGCACCCCCAGGATTGACACAATGTTCATAACAATTGATACATTTTTATTTAATAATCGCCAGTTGACTCCCAACCATTAGTGACTCGTACCATTTTGAGAATAGTCGATGACCTCAGTCAATCACTTCCCCTAGCAACCTCAATTGAGTTGCGTTGTATTTTTTCCCGCCAGGAGACGCCTAGACGGGAATGTACTCTTAGGTTCTCCAGCAACCTCAATTGAGTTGCGTTGTATTTTTCCCTTTTCTCCAAACATGAAGACTCTAATAAATCGAGTTATAGACATCATATATTCTCTAACTCGGAGTGCCCGATACCATGATGACTCTACCTAAGTGGTAAGGAAACTCACACAAGTATTCTTGAATATTCACCCATGCCACAAATGCAACAACATATAATCACGTTTGCTCTAAATGCCTAAAAAATTAAATTCCGCTTATGGTTTACTTTGATCGATTCTACTTAGGGGGTGTTTGGGAGTGCTTATATTTTTGACTTATTTGCTTATAGCTTCTCCCCACCGCAAATAAGCTATTTGGAGTGTTTGGATAGAAAAAATCAAAAGTGCTTATTTGCTTCTCCTCACCACAAATAAGTTGTTTTTGATAAGTCATTCCATACCTACTTATTTACTTCTCCTTATTTCCTTATCTATCCAAATTACCTTTTTACCCTCAATTTTTAACAAACACTTTTTAAAAACTGTTTTTCCTCACCGCATAAGCAAATAAGCATAAGTTAAAAATATAAGCACTCCCAAACACCCCCTTAGTTCCATCATCTAGAATCTTCCAAGAATTGCACCATTAATCCCAAAAAATGTTGGTAGATATATTGGGCCATAAGTTTCTTCAATATTCACTATTATGGAGGCTTTGCCACCACTATATTGGCAAGATTCTTAATAACCAGTTTGGTCCGGTTCAATGTAACCCGGAATTTATCCTCCAAACTGTTATAGTACACGCCAATCTCAAAGTTTCCCAAAAGTTCCTTAATTAATAAATCTTGATATTAGCCCAACGTTCTATCCACAAACATACCATCATAGTATACAGAAAGTCGGTAATCCCCAATTCGACCCTTGCACAACTCTCTAAGCGCATTCCATCATCGATCATTCAATTAATCTTAGCAAGTTAAAATGATCTCAATCATCAACCGCTAACTACCAATAACCTAAACTCCTTAGATTTATCACTTTTATTACAAGTGCTTCTTAGAACCCAAGGGAAGCACTCCAACGGTCATTGACCTCAAACACAAGTCGATATCTAAAATCATGAAATGATCGTTCCACAGTCATGGGTATGCCAACTAGACCTTCATCCGCGGTTGCATTGTGTCGAACCTTAATATTGATTTAAGTTGACACATACCATGGGAACTAAAATTTATCTAACACTAAATAACTCTAATGAACGAATCAAAAATCTCCTCCTTTCATGAAGACCTACCAAGGTGGAACACCACCAAAAACATACATGATGACAACAAGACTCATCAATTCCAACCAATCCCATAAAAAGTTATGACATAAATTTTCAACCCAAAGATACTGAATTGAAAGGGTTATTACCATAATAATCGGGATGGCACAAAATTCTAATACCTCAAGGTCACACGGGTGGCAGTTCTTTAAACTGAAGTCCTAAAGTCAACATCAACCACATGTCGGATCATCTGACTCTTCCATTCTCAAGGACTCTTGTAGTTCTCAATTACGACACCTTTCACAAAATGGTTCTAAATCTATGGTTCTATTGAGTTCAAGGTTTGTCAAGTATGAAATTCATTAAATATGTCAATTTGTAACTATTAAAAACCTTATTGAACAGAAAATCTGAATAACAATTTTACGTGTGCATAAAAAATTTACTACCACTATTAGGTAGTGGCGCAAGGTGGCCACAAATGTCATGCACATAAAACCAACCTGAAAGTTGTATGTTTTTTGTCCCAAAAACAATGACTACAACAACGAAAATACTTTCAACAAAACTCTTCAAACGAACTATTATAGTCTCAACATACACCTACTCATACCATGTATGTAAATAAATTCATGCACCAAAATAGTGCGCAACATGGGAAAAACTTTGCAACTGAACGCCATCAAAATCTTCGCCTCTACAAACAAAATTGCCCAAGATAGAATTCTCAAAAAACTTATTATTATTTTTTACACAAACACACACAATTATATGCATTTCTAAATTACATCATTGAGCCACAAAACGACATGAAATAAGATTCCAATTAAACTCAAGGGACATCTATACAACCGATCGATGTCAAAATTCTTACCACCAATGATAAAATCGCACAAGACGAAATTCTCAATAAAATATTATAAAAATTCTCAGTAAATGCAAACTCACGCAATAACTCAAGCGTATGCCCTTTCGAAATTTTGCTCTTTAGACCCAAAACAACATGAGGTAAAGTTTCAAATAAAACTTTTAATGCGAGCACATGAAATCAAATGATCTCATTTATTTTGAAAGTTTACTAATACTTTCACATGCGTAAAATTATAGATCCAAATTTTGCAACATATCAAGCATATATATTTTGGGTAGAATATGAAATAATTAATGTATTTCAAAACATGTGTAACACCCTCAAATTTGGAAAGAGCAACTAAACAAAAACATCGATAAAATAACCAAATAAAGGATAATATCCTTCCTACAATTCCATCCTTGGAAATACCTCAACTTTAAAACATTAATTAACACCAACATCCAATAACCTAAGTCACATACAAAGAGTAAATAAGGTCGGGTGTTACTCAACCCAAAACAAGTTGCTATTCCCAAAACAAATGTGGAAGACTTCACCAAGCTAATCCTTTCTCGTGCATACAACTAGCTCTCGTCTCTTCATAGTGCCACTAGTACTATTCCCCAACCGGAACCTGTTGCACATGCCGACAGATAAAAAGGTTAGGCTAACGCCTAGTGAATTCAAGAGTTTTCATCATGGTTGAATGATTTATTAAACGAAAATAGTGCAACTTAAATCATGATCTCCAAAAAGGATTTATATTAAATGCAAACAACCCATTTTTCTGAGGCACACAAATCCCGTGACGAAAGCTCCAATATAAAGTTTTTCTCAATGATGGACTCAAATCCAAAACTCACTTAAAACGTGAATAAATATTAAATTTCCAAAAATATAAACGTAAATAAAACTCCATTATTCGAAACATCGAAACAAGGATGAGGCATAATACACCGCCTTTAAATCATGGAAAACAATCCATATAAATATAATACGTCATCGAAAACATGGATACAAATAAATACCCAAACAACACCTTTCGGTGACGGGGGAGACCCGCTTCCATTGTATGAGGTCGAACACTAAGTTAAGCCACATAATTATGTTATTGAACTACACCTCAGATCGTGACTCTATTGTCTGCTTTAATAAGCTCCAACTCAAGTCGGACTCCATTGCTTGCTATAATAAACTACACCTCAAGTCCCACACCCAGCAACGGGTGGCACCGCCGTATCCTTTATTGCATGTGGTGCCCAGCTACACCTCAAGGATACACGATCTTATTGCATGTTCATTCTCTAGTAAGTTACACCTCAAGGTTTCCATTGAACCTTTATTGCCTACTGTAACGTCCCAAAACATTAACATGCATAATATAGAATAAACATCCCAAAGTGGGTCCCAATTACATAATCAAAATCTTTCAGAAGCTGAATATAAGTCTGAACTAATCAAAATTTGGACAGCGGAAACAACATGTCCACAGCCGAGAACTTCTATATATGAAATCTAATAACAAAACTATGGAGTCTCGCTAAGTTCCATCTCTATGCTCACGCCATCTCCTTACTCTTACTTGAAGTACCATTATTTCGCTTACCTGAAAATGGTTTAGTTTTGAAAAGCGAGGGTTAGACCAAACGGTCTAGTGAATTCCCTCCGAAAGCGACTTTTAACCACAATATAAAATCATTTCATAAATACATTATACGTCTCCACATAAAGCATCAAACATGGGTACTTGCACAGTGTTCAAGGATCGTACAAACCAAAACTACGATCGGGGCCCAAGCAGACTCCCCTCTCGCCTCATACCGGGGCCCAAGCAGACTCCCCATTATCCGGATAGGAAGGAAACGAATTCCATCCTACCGGCTTATCATAAACTCCCAAAGGATCATCGGATCCCGAGGTACTCTGATCCCACTATGCAACCGGACTCCACATAGCATTTACACATAGCTTAACATTAAATCACAAAGCGTGAAATCTTTATAAACATTTCCGTCATGCTAAATAAGTCTTTCAAAAACATACTTTTCATGGAATAGTTTATATAAGCTTGTAAACAAATCATACTCGTAAAACATACCACAATCAGCAAAACATTTAACATCTTGTTTCATGTAAAAAGGATTAAGGGAACTCACTAGGTTATAGTGACCTTCCTAACCACGCGTCTCAACCTGAACTAACCTTACACCTAAAGCATACCATACATTTCGGTTAGTGGCAAAACCCAACCGCTGACCCTAGATCTTACTTCGAGTCCGGAGTCCATGATCTGGTATTTCCCCCTTCCGGAATCCCCAAATGGGATCCGGTATTCCACTTTCGAAATCCCCAAATGGGATCCGGTATTCCACTTCCGGAATCCCCAAATGGGATCCGGTATTCCACTTCCGGAATTCCCAAATGGGATCCGGTATTCCATTTCCGAAATCCCCTGATGGGATCCGGTATTTCCATTTCCGGAATCCCCTGACGGGATCCGGTATTTCCACTTCCGGAACCTGGCGATTTTCCGGATTGTTGAACCAAAAACCCAATTTCCTCTTAATTAGATTAATTCCAAAGATTTTTCCATGAAATCCTTTTCATAAATTGCTAAGTTTTACTCTCCAAACCCTGTATACTCACACAAACAACTAATTCAATCCACTTAACAGTCCGAATTAGAAATAAAACCCCATTTTGTTCTTTCTTTGAATACACAGTTCAACCATTAAGACAATCCAGAAACCTTGATTACCAAGATATCTACTAGGCAGAATATAAAAGAAAGGAATCAATTGCTTACCAAATTGGAGCTTTTCTTATTGAAATCGATGCTAAATGCCGTTCCTCCTCTCCCTTTCTCGTTTCTCCTCTCAGCCGCCAACACCAGAAAAAAGGAATAAATAAGAAAACCTAGGGATCTGCTCCCTTAAGTAACTTTCATAAATTGCAAAAAGGACCCTCCCTGACCTTTCCTTAATTAAACTTTGGCCACAACACTTTCAAACTTTCGATAGAGAACCCGGTTGTTACAACACTCCCCCCTTAAAAGAATTCTGTTCCCGGAATTCCTTAATGGAAAAGATGCGGGTACTTCGCCCTCATCTCCGATTCCAATTCCCAAGTAGCTTCCTGACCCTTGTGAAAATGCCACTGAACTTTTACAAGGTTGATCTCCTTGTTCCTCAACTTCTTCACTCAGAATCCGAAATAGCTTCGGGCTCTTCTACAAAACCTAGTTTTTCGTGTACTCGCACAACTTGTAACGACACGATCACACCGTCCTCCAACCCACGCTCTCAAAAGGCATGAAACACCTCACGCATCTTACATATCCATAAAACATACTAATTCTATAAACCGATTCTTCAAGTCGGAGTATCACTAAAACCGACTCACTAAAACGTGGCTCAATCCTCTTTTCTTTCGCCATACCCCATTTCAACATCCAAACTCAACTAAACCAAACAGAACCAAACAGAACCAAACCGAACCAAACCAAACTAAACTGAACCAAACCGAACCAAACCAAACTAAACTGAACCAAACCAAACCAAGATGACCCAAACCAAACCAAACCAAACCAAACTGAACCAAGCTGAACCAATACCTTTGGCATCAGACCGACCCCCAACTTAGGTGTTACGATTCGCACTTCCAAATTTAACAACTTTGGTTTCAACGGATCATCCAACCACCTTTGTATAAGACCACGAATTCCTTAGGTTAGGAATACTCACATAATGTACTTGTAGTCCTTCCGACCATTATACTAGATATAAAAGTAACATCTCAGGGTTCTTAAAACACGACTCATCACGACTTTCCCATACCGTTTCACTTCCTTAAAGAATAAATTTCACTGAGTCTCGCAACAATGACATGAATCCTTTACTAACGTTGGTAACCACCCAATTTGCCAAATCTTAGCACCAGGTCAAATTTGAACTTTCTAATCCACCTTCCTACCACGTCAAGCGCCTAACGCAAAAGTATTTCTTTCCTTCAAAACACATTGACCACAAGTCAACACTATGTACCGATACATACGCTTCCACTACGTCCTCTTTCCATACTTGTACACCACTAACCCACCATCCGGGGTAAGGAACAAATCACCTTGAAGTTTTTACATTCGCCTTTTCACTACATCCAACAGACGTCCAACTAAAAGGAGCAACCACGCCTACTCCAGACTATTCCAAGTAACACATTGGTTAACCATACACTCAATTCAGAATAGTTAACATCCCAATACTTATTCAAATCTGACGGTCTTACACTTTGATTATCCCGTACAACCACTTATGCCATGCCTTTCCGAAGGTATAGATCACCTTCCTTCAAGGGAATATTCATCGACTCATACGAGTCCCTTCACACTTAAACCAAGACGTACACCAAAATGTCTCCCTCTCGTAACTACACGAGTAGTTCCAATACCCGTCATTTGCACCTCTTTAAACATTTTTTTCACCTATATGGTGTCAATACCACTCTTCTCACTTTAAGTTCTTCCATTTGCTTGAACATATCGTTCTAACCTCTTCTTGCTAGCCTGGGCATTGCTCGCCTATCAGCATCCACTCCATTCCCAATCATTCCAAGCATGACAGCCACACTTTTGTTACTAAGTCCACCCAGCGGTTTCACCACCGTTCTAATTTGAGATCAATCAAGTCCTTCTGCGATAACATTCCATGTTTCTCATTTCCCAAGTAGGGTCGACCTGCTTACCAGAATTTCTTCGTCGGTCTTTTATTGATCCCAATACGAACTCACTAAGTGACTCATACCCCTAAAACACCTGGTTCCTCTCTTGGGTAGCCACCAACCACCGTTTCTTGGCAATAAACATATCATAACCTCGCTCACAATTCATGCATCCCAACTACATGCTTAATACGTTGTACTTTCACCCACAACATCACACCGCCGACCCGGTGCTCCCGACCATTTGCACACATACAACTCTTGCTTTCACTTTCACCTAAGTTCATAATTAACCAAGCCTATCTCACAACCTGCCTGCCTCTGAATTTAGACAAACAACAACTCGCGGTTTCCCGTGCTTGCTCAAATATACGTCCCTCGGAAGACCATTGCGGGCTCCATGAAAGTCATCCCAACGACAAGGCACAATCTCTTACAATTTGATTCTCCAAGCACCAGCTTTGGTTGTGTTGACTGCCTCATTCCTATACAGGTCATCAAATCCCTTAGAGCACACCTAGCTACAACAACTGCTTCACATTTGGCACACCTACACAAAGTGGCCCAACCTCTCACCACGTATACATCTTTCCCGACAACCCTTCATTTCCTTAGGTAAATTCCGTGAAATTACCGCATCATAGTTTCTTCTCACCTCTCAGTCTCCCCACGATCTCAAACCTGGACACTTTTGACAGTCATCCCCTTCAGCATCCATAGCTGACATGGTGAAGTTTCCACCACCTCACTGATACACAAAGAGTCCCAATGGAACCTACCGTTTCCAACACATCGCAACTAACTTGCGCCCTACGGTCCGTACTAGCTGAGGAATAAGACTCGTATGGCGCGTAGTCTAATTACAGTACCATTCACCACTCTGGCTCATAACTGAAAGCATTTCATCAGGGCACATTACCTACTTAATAACATGCTACTACTAAGAGTTTCTCAATAGCCTTCGGCTTCAACATGCGTATGCCCGCTCCATGGGAAATCACATCACCCATTATCCAACTTTAACAAGTTCAATACCCGGGACTTCCACCGTTTCCCGCTCTCCTCTAACTGGAATACTAAGGTCGTAACCCGACCAAAATCAAATCAATTGAACAATTTTCATTCGAACCCTTCCTTTTTATTAACTTTGCCGTCCACTACTACCTACAGAGTTCATAGCCTTCATGCATGACGACACAACAAATTTTAAATCATTTTACACACTTGAAAATTTGATAGATACCATAATGAAAAACAAATTGACATAAACATCGCACCTCACTGCTCAAGCCGAAACGTAGATACAACGACCCTAAGATCGCTCACATGCCACTCCAAGATAATTCGCGACTTAGTCGACCGAATCAGTATTGACCAAAATAAAACGTGTTTAATAAAACATTTCTAATACGATTTAAAACCTCAAAACGAACTCACCTATACGGAGCGAATTAGTCGGCTCCCACACTCTTTTGTATGTTAAAAGTACTAATACTCATTTTGGTTATAAAACTTTTGCGGTAAACGTTTTCGTGACTTTCACTACAGGGTTTACCCTTACATTGGAAAAGTAAAATAATTCACAGATCACCATGCTCAAAATACCATCGTGTGTTGCAAATGAGTTTATCTTTTCTTTAAACACACGCTCGCACGTGTCGACTCGTTTTCCAAAAATAAAACAAGGAGTTCGTTATGCTTGTAAACATTCTTAACACAATTAGAATCCATGTAAATCATTTAAGAAAGACACAATGCATGAAACTATCTTTACGATGAAGGTTATTCACTCTAATCAAGTCCAACATCACTCCTACAGGAACATATCGTCGACACCCAACTTTCGACCATCGGTCGCCTTCTCATTCTCTTTTCCACTTGTGGTACGGTCGCTTCACAACCCTTCAAATTTCGTATAGACCCAAGATCCACAACCATGCGATTTCGAAATTTTGTCTTTAAGGTCGAATAACGACCGGTTTAACCTACTCACACACACGTTTCGATCCATCACTAACATCTTTTCTTCACTAAACTGGCCACTACCCTGTTTGACTAACGGTCAAGGGCTCGTTTTCTTCGCCCGCTTACTTTTGAAGCTTTCAAGATTTTCGTGACAGATCTCATCCCAACTGGTCGACCCCTCAAACCAAGGAATGAGGACTCACTAGAAACTAGAAGCTCATCCTTATAGCGTCATTCATCCTCTTTTGAACCCAGAGTTTCCACTCTTGACCGGTTCATCACCGTTTCGAACCCCACTCCTTCTAGAAGGTGCCAACACATCTCTCTATGAACGACCTCATGGAACTTAACAAAGCTGTACACATCCTAACGAAACCATGTTACCATCACAGTTACATTCCACCTTCCTCCAAGGACTGCCTCAACCATAACAACCTACCATATAGTACAAGAACTGCAACAACCACAAACAATCACCACTCAACTCAACTTCGCAACATAAGGCAATTCGAGCACGTACATGTACCTGTAAATTCGCAATTACACTGGCCAGGTGTAATGTAAATTTACCTTACACGACAGTTCTCATTACCCTATTTTTCTAGCGCACCTAGAGTGATTTTCCTTAAAGGCATCCTATATATCGGTTGTGTCCCTCAAATCACAGTTTAAGTTTAGGCCCGTCCGGTCACCTAAATCCCTTAAACTGTGGCTCTGATACCATTTGTAACGTCCCAAAACATTATCATGCATAATATAGAATAAACATCCCAAAGTGGGTCCCAAATACATAATCAAAATCTTTCATAAGCTGAATATAAGTCTGAACTAATCAAAATTTGGACAGCGGAAACAACATGTCCACAGCCGAGAACTTCTATCTATGAAATCTAATAACAAAACTATGGAGTCTTGCTAAGCTCCATATCTATGCTCACGCCATCTCCTTACCCTTACTTGAAGTACCATTATTTCGCTTACCTGAAAATGGTTTAGTTTTGAAAAGCGAGGGTTAGACCAAACGGTCTAGTGAATTCCCTCTGAAAGCGACTTTTAACCACAATATAAAATAATTTCATAAATACATTATACGTCTCCACATAAAGCATCAAACATGGGTACTTGCACAGTGTTCAAGGATCGTACAAACCAAAACTACGATCGGGGCCCAAGCAGACTCCCCTCTCGCCTCATACCGGGGCCCAAGCAGACTCCCTATTATCCGGATAGGAAGGAAATGAATTCCATTCTACCGGCTCATCATAAACTCCCAAAGGATCATCGGATCCCGAGGTACTCTGATCCCACTGTACAACCCGACTCCACATGGCATTTACACATAGCTTAACATTAAATCACAAAGCGTAAAATCTTTATAAACATTTCCGTCATGCTAAATAAGCCTTTCAAAAACATACTTTTCATGGAATAGTGTATATAAGCTTGTAAACAAATCATACTCGTAAAACATACCATAATCAGCAAAACATTTAACATCTTGTTTCACGTAAAAAGGATTAAGGGAACTCACCTGGCTGTAGTGACCTTCCTAACCACACGTCTCAACCCGAACTGACCTTACACCTAAAGCATACCATACATTTCGGTTAGTGGCAAAACCCAACCGCCGACCCTAGATCTTACTCCGAGTCCGGAGTCCATGATCCGGTATTTGCCCCTTCCGGAATCCCCAAATGGGATCCGATATTCCATTTCCGGAATCCCCTAATGGGATCCGGTATTCCACTTCCGGAATCGCCAAACGGGATCCGGTATTCCACTTCCGGAATCCCCTGATGGGATCCGATATTTCCATCTCCGGAATCCCCTGATGGGATCCGGTATTTCCACTTCCGGAACCTGGCAATTTTCCGGACTGTCGAACCAGAAACCCAATTTCCTCTTAATTAGATTAATTCCAAAGATTTTTCCATGAAATCCTTTTCATAAATTGCTAAGTTTTATTCTCCAAACCCCGTATACTCACACAAACAACTGATTCAATCCACTTAACAGTCCGAATTAGAAATAAAACCCCATTTTGTTCTTTCTTTGAATACACAGTTCAACCATTAAGACAATCCAGAAACCTTGATTACCAAGATATCTACTAGGCAGAATATAAAAGAAAGGAATCAATTGCTTACCAAATTGGAGCTTTTCTTATTGAAATCGATGCTAAATGCCGTTCCTCCTCTCCCTTTCTCGTTTCTCCTCTCAGCAGCCAACACCAGAAGAAAAAGGAATAAATGAGAAAACCTAGGGATCTGCTCCCTTAAGTAACTTTCATAAATTACAAAAAGGCCCCTCCCTAACTTTTCCTTAATTAAACTTTGGCCACAACACTTTTAAACTTTCGATAGAGAACCCGGTTGTTACAACACTCCCCCCTTAAAATAATTCCGTCCCCGGAATTCCTTAATGGAAAAGATGCGGGTACTTCACCCTCATCTCCGATTCCAATTCCCAAGTAGCTTCTTGACCCTTGTGAAAATGCCACGGAACTTTTACAAGGTTGATCTCATTGTTCCTCAACTTCTTCACTCGGAATCCAAAATAGCTTCGGGCTCTTCTACGAAACCTACTTTTTCGTCTACTCGCACAACTTGTAACGACACGATCACACCGGCCTCCAACCCACGCTCTCAACTTGAAACACCTCACACATCCCACATATCCATAAAACATACTCATTCTATAAACCGATTCATCAAGTCGGAGTATCACTACAACCGACTTACTAAAACGTGGCTCAATCCTTTTTTCTTTTGCCATACCCCATTTCAACATCCAAACTCAACTGAAGCAAATAAAACCAAACTGAACCAAACCGAACCAAACCAAACTAAACTGAACCAAACCGAACCATACCAAACCAAGCTGACCCAAACCAAACCAAACTGAACCAAACCAAACCAAACTGAACCAAGCTGAACCAACATCTTTGTCATCAGACCGACCCCCAACTTAGGTGTTACGATTCACACTTCCAAATTTAACAACTTTGGTTTCAACGGATCATCCAACCACTTTTGTATAAGACCACGACTTCCTTAGGTTAGGAATACTCACATAATGTACTTGTAGTCCTTCCGACCATTATACTAGATATAAAAGTGACATCTCAGGGTTCTTAAAACACGTCTCATCACGACTTTCCCATACCGTTTCACTCCCTTAAAGAATAAATTTCACCGAGTCTCGCAACAATGACATGAATCCTTTACTAACGTTGGTAACCACCCAATTTGCCAAATCTTAGCACCAGGTCAAATTTAAACTTTCTAATCCACCTTCCAACCACGTCAAGCGCCTAACACAAAAGTATTTCTTTCCTTCAAAACACGTTGACCACTAGTCAACACTATGTACCGATACATACGCTTCCACTACGTCCTCTTTCCATACTTGTACACCACTAACCCACCATCCGGGGTAAGGAACAAATCACCTTGAAGTTTTTACATTCGCCTTTTCACTACATCCAACAGACGTCCAACTAAAAGGAGCAACCACGCCTACTCCAGACTATTCCAAGTAACACATTGGTTAACCATACACTCAATTCAGAATAGTTAACATCCCAATACTTATTCAAATCTGACGGTCTTACACTTTGATTATCCCGTACAACCACTTATGCCATGCCTTTCCGAAGGTATAGATCACCTTCCTTCAAGGGAATATTCATCGACTCATACGAGTCCCTTCACACTTAAACCAAGACGTACACCAAAATGTCTCCCTCTCGTAACTACACGAGTAGTTCCAATACCCGTCATTTGCACCTCTTTAAACCTTTTTTTCACCTATATGGTGTCAATACCACTCTTCTCACTTTAAGTTCTTCCATTTGCTTGAACATATCGTTCTAACCTCTTCTTGCTAGCCTGGGCATTGCTCGCCTATCAGCATCCACTCCATTCCCAATCATTCCAAGCATGACAGCCACACTTTTGTTACTAAGTCCACCCAGCGGTTTCACCACCGTTCTAATTTGAGATCAATCAAGTCCTTCTGCGATAACATTCCATGTTTCTCATTTCCCAAGTAGGGTCGACCTGCTTACCAGAATTTCTTCGTCGGTCTTTTATTGATCCCAATACGAACTCACTAAGTGACTCATACCCCTAAAACACCTGGTTCCTCTCTTGGGTAGCCACCAACCACCGTTTCTTGGCAATAAACATATCATAACCTCGCTCACAATTCATGCATCCCAACTACATGCTTAATACGTTGTACTTTCACCCACAACATCACACCGCTGACCCGGTGCTCCCGACCATTTGCACACATACAACTCTTGCTTTCACTTTCACCTAAGTTCATAATTAACCAAGCCTATCTCACAACCTGCCTGCCTCTGAATTTAGACAAACAACAACTCGCGATTTCCCGTGCTTGCTCAAATATACGTCCCTCGGAAGACCATTGCGGGCTCCATGAAAGTCATCCCAACGACAAGGCACAATCTCTTACAATTTGATTCTCCAAGCACCAGCTTTGGTTGTGTTGACTGCCTCATTCCTATACAGGTCATCAAATCCCTTAGAGCACTCCTAGCTACAACAACTGCTTCATCAAGTCGAAACACATTATACGTCTCCACATAAAGCATCAAACATGGGTACTTGCACAGTGTTCAAGGATCGTACAAACCAAAACTACGATCGGGGCCCAAGCAGACTCCCCTCTCGCCTCATACCGGGGCCCAAGCAGACTCCCTATTATCCGGATAGGAAGGAAATGAATTCCATTCTACCGGCTCATCATAAACTCCCAAAGGATCATCGGATCCCGAGGTACTCTGATCCCACTGTACAACCCGACTCCACATGGCATTTACACATAGCTTAACATTAAATCACAAAGCGTGAAATCTTTATAAACATTTCCGTCATGCTAAATAAGTCTTTCAAAAGCATACTTTTCATGGAATAGTTTATATAAGCTTGTAAACAAATCATACTCGTAAAACATACCATAATCTGCAAAACATTTAACATCTTGTTTCACGTAAAAAGGATTAAGGGAACTCACCTGGTTGTAGTGACCTTCCTAACCGCGCGTCTCAACCCGAACTGACCTTACACCTAAAACGTACCATACATTTCGGTTAGTGGCAAAACCCAACCGCTGACCCTAGATCTTACTCCAAGTCCGGAGTCCATGATCCGGTATTTCCCCCTTCCGAAATCCCCAAATGGGATCCGGTATTCCATTTTCGGAATCCCCTAATGGGATCCGGTATTCCACTTCCGGAATCCCCAAATGGGATCCGGTATTCCACTTCCGGAATTCCCAAATGGGATCCGGTATTCCATTTCCGGAATCCCCTGATGGGATCCGGTATTTCCACTTTCGGAACCTGGCGATTTTCCGGACTGTCGAACCAGAAACCCAATTTCCTCTTAATTAGATTAATTCCAAAGATTTTGCCATGAAATCCTTTTCATAAATTGCTAAGTTTGTCTCTCCAAACCTCGTATACTCACACAAACAACTGATTCAATCCACTTAACAGTCCGCATTAGAAATAAAACCCCATTTTGTTCTTTCATTGAATACACAGTTCAACCATTAAGACAATCCAGAAACATTGATTACCAAGATATCTACTAGGCAGAATATAAAAGAAAGGAATCAATTGCTTACAAAATTGGAGCTTTTCTTATTGAAATCGATGCTAAATGCCGTTCCTCCTCTCCCTTTCTCGTTTCTCCTCTCAGCCGCCAAAACCATATGAAAAAGGAATAAATGAGAAAACCTAGGGATCTGCTCCCTTAAGTAACTTTCATAAATTGCAAAAAGGCCCCTCCCCAACTTTTCCTTGATTAAACTTTGGCCACAACACTTTCAAACTTTCGATAGAGAACTCGGTTGTTACACCTACTTACTAGCATTCAACCATTGTGCACAAGTGTTAGAACATAAAACTACAAACCAAAATTCTGGAGTACAACCCAATATGGTTCCTCTCCATAAAACCGGGACACAAAATGCCAAAATGGCATACTTCCCAAAGTGAGAATATCAAGACTCTCCACTGTATAAAAATGACTGACTCATATGCTTATGGATCTAATGCATTACAGTCTACTAGTACATGACTCCACTTAAATGACACAAGCACTCAAAATATGCACTCTCCAAATAAAATGCAATAAATGCAACACACATCCAAAGCTCCACATTACAGTATTTAAACCGGACAAATGTTATCAATACTCAATAAAGTCATAAACCGAGCCATAAGCTCAACCAAAATCAATTGATCACTTATAAAAATCAAATAATGCAATAAAACATGTATAACCCACGTTTATGCGAAACATGCTCCATAGACACGAATAACTCAACACAACTCTAAATTAAGACAAATCATTTCCAAAGCATACATCAAAGTGCATTTATACTAAAAGATTTACATTCGTAAGATAAATCATTAAAATATCAATGCTTAAGATTTATTCATCAAAATACACAAAATACAACTTTTCCCAAAACCAAAAGGTTTACAACTTCTAAAGTTTTCGCAAGGGTGGGAACGATCAAAGTCCAAAGACCCACACGTTCGTATTTTCAAAAACGTACTATAAATCATATAACCTCCATTTATGCAATAAATCATCAAACACTTCCATTTACAATTTATTTATCACATTTCCCAAAAATCCAAAATGTGGGTTTTTACAATGTTTATAAAGTTAAACACTTCAAATAATCAAAACCCACCAATTCTCTCAACATTTGATAAATTCATGTAAAACTCATAAATACTTGGAAAACAACATTTTTGGCATGTACAACGTTTTCACAAAACAGCTTGAACTCACCTTGCTAGATTTAGGCTAAATCTAGGTTTTAGTACAAAATGAGAGTCTCCTTTGGTGATGACTTGAAATCTTCAAGGTTTTCTTTCTAGATCTTAGATCCAACACTCCCATGAGATTTCCCTTTACCACAAAGCTACCAAAATCACACCAATAGATGAAGGATGTAAGGAGAAGAGTCAAAAACATCAAACCCTAGCTTAAAATCGAGAGAGAGGAGGAGCTTACCACCACCAAATACTCTTGGATAGTCTAATAAACTTCAATAATCTTACTAGATCCTTGAATATCTCTCTAAAACAAAACCATAGCAACTTGAATAACTAAAATCGAAGTTGTGGTGAGGAAGTTATAAAGAAATGAAGGAAATGGCACAGAAATCGCGACTTAATGCTCCAGATGGTGCCCGAGGCTTTTCACGTGGTTTCAAGTCACGTGAGATGCCGCGTGCTTCCCAAATATGAACTCCAATGACTTATGCGGCTTAGGCCGTGACCAAGGTCGCGCACCAGCCCACGCAACCCTTCTTTTGGTCATAATTTCTTCGTTTTAGCTCTGTTTTCACTCTGGAAAGAACCGTTGGATTCATATTTGAATTATCCATCCAACAAGACTATAAAATCTAGGATTCAATACAAAATCCTATTTCTTCTATTTCTCTTGAAAGATCGATTTCTACGTTAACTTGAAATTATACTTACCCAAAAATTATGGGTGTTACAACATGGGCAACACTATTGTGTGTGCCAAAACGTTTTTCAAAGTCAGTAACTTGACACATATAAAAGTTTTGACAAGTATGGAATAATTCATGTAATGTATTTCAAATAAATTTTGTGTGTGCATTTGGTCGAGACCCGAAGTATTTGAACCACGCTCTCCAAGTCCAACCATCATAGGACCGACATTGGAAGGCTCAAATACCTTAAATCGTTAATCTACAATTAAGTTGATTAACCTTGAAATTTCTTCCCAAAATAATGATGATTCAACAAGCATGTGGTTCAATCTTAACCAATATGTCTGACAAACATGGCTGACTTAAGTAATCAACATACTTAATTGTCACTCAAAGCGATATTGCTACAAACACCAGTTCTTTTGATGATTATTCAATAAGAATTCGCTCACTACCCCAAAGATCATCACACAATAAGCAAATCAAGCACACACATGTAATTGTAAATTCATAACACTAGCGAGGTGAAACCATGAACGTACCATACATGAGAATTCTTGTTACCATCATCCTGATTATCGATTCTATTGTCTCTATCGACCTCAAAATATCCTCTCTTCAAGTGCCTAATGGTACATTCTCACTTTGATTCTCTTAGAAAAACGCTAGTTTGAGTCTGGGCATCCTAAATCAAAACCTAAATCTCTCAAACTTATGCTCTTATACCAACTTGTAACACCCTCAAAGTTGGAAAGAGCAGCTAATTTTGTTTATAAAACATCAATAAAGGATAAACACTTCCCTAAAATTCACTACTTGATTTCCTCAAGTAACAAATCTAGACTTAATGCGAACAAGAGATAAACTTAACTTTACATAAAGTCTAGGTTAGGGTCGGGAGTTACTAAAATCCCAATAATTTTCGCTATCTCCAAGGTGCGGAAGACATCATCAATTAGCTATATCCTTCTCGTGCATCTAACTAGCACTCAACGCTACATGGTGTCGCTAGTACCATTCCCTATCAAGGACCTAATGCACATACCGACAAATAGAAAGGTTAGGTTTAACGCCTAGTGAGTTCAAGCAGTTGTCATCATAAATGTAAAACGGTAAAACCGAAAAGACTGCTTATTTGAAACGTATAATTTCTGAAATGAAACTTATGTTTTCAAAACCCACTATTTTCGTGATGAGAAATCTAAACCATAATAGTCATTTAATATGAAATTCAAAACCCAACACTCACTCCAAAACATAAATAAGGTTTAATGTCTAAATAATGTAAACGTGGATAAAAACCCTATTATACAAAATACTCCAAAACATGGACAAGGATTCAATACCCAAAATCATAAATATTGGAAAACACTCCATACTCAAAACAATACCGAAAACACAGATAATACACTATAACACCCTTTGGTGACGGGGGAGACCCGTACCCATCGAATGTGGCAAACACAAAAGTAAGCCACAAATCAACGTTAATGAGCTTCGACTAGGGATCATGCATTCATCAATTTCAACCACCAACGGTATGTAGTTTGAGTCCATTTGATCCTAGACTTGCTTGTTTGCTAGAAATGACAACCACTAAGGACTAGATGGTCATCAAGTTCAACCACCAATAGTTTGTAGTTGAAGTCCCCTGCTACGAAACATACGGTCGTCAAGTTCAACCACCCATGGTCTATAGTTTGGTTTCCTCATTACATCCGAGTTTCTAGCAAGAACACAGGGACAACCGTCTCATTCTAACCATCCAACTCTTATGTTTATGAATCTGGTGCATTACAGTCTAAAACATTACATGAATCAAAATGAATTACTAACGCACTCAAAACATGTAATTCTGAAATAAGATGCAATAAATGCAATTCATACCCAAAGAACAACAACGAGCTTATTGTATATGTTTATGCAAATACATGCTCTAAAGACATGTTTAACTCAAAACCCATCATAGATTAGGACAAGTCATTTTCCAAATTCAAACATATCATTTATATTCCCAAAATGTCCCATAACACAACAATATGTATTTTCCAAACCAAATTCACTTCAATTGAATTTTTATCAAATAATTTCACGTTATAAGATAAATCGTTAAAAGTATCCACACTTATAATTTATTTATCAAAATGTCCAAAATCTCAAATAAGATCATTTTACAAGATTTACAAAATCAAGTGTAACAAAAGTGCAAATCTCATCAAGTAAGCACATCAATTTATAGGGACCTAATCTAAGTACAAGGACCTAATATGCAAAAATGCAAACTTTAGAGACCTAATCTGTAAACATGCAAATTATAGGGACCTAATCTATAAATGTGCAAAATACAAAGACCTAATCTATAATTAATTTTAATTAAACAAGTTTATACGTAAAATAGTATACAAACATTACAATGTTTCTTAACCGATCTGTATTTTACAAGATCAAAAAAATTAGAAATTTTTTTCCGTGTCAGACTTGGGTGTGAAAAATTGCGGACCTATTATTGGTCTTGCACGGAAAAAATCGAATTTTTTTTCGTTACTTCTTGCAAAAGTAAAGAAAATAGAACAACAAAGCATGCAAAAAAGTTATATGTAGACAAGGGATTAAGAAAAACTTACTTCACGAGCCATTGAGAATGAGTTGCGAGATACTGAGGTGGAAAATCGGTTTGCGGGGAGAGAGTCACAGGCGTTTTTTTGGGTGAAATTTTGGTCCCCACACGTGTTATTGTATAGAAAGTGGGAAGAGGATTGGTTGGGGAGTTAAGACTTCGTAATTGCAGATGGGGGGTCCGATCTAAAAAAAAAATTTCCAAGGAAATATTCGATTAGCATTTACCCTAGGCCGACATCTGTAGTCCGCAAAAACGGCATGTCCGCAATTGCGGGCGTGGGTATAACATGTCAATATGGAAAGTGCAGGGTCAGGTCCGTAATTGCAAACCTAGGTTTTAGCGGAAGCGGGTCTGAAATGTAACATTTTTTTGTTGTGTAGCTATGTCCGTAATTGCGAACCTAACATTTTGTGGATCTGATGCTATTTTTGTAAAACCTGAGAGAACGTGGCTTAGAGGTTAAACCACGAGCTAAAATGGCTATTTCAATTAATTTCTCAATCCTTTTTGGGAAATTATAATGACAAGCGTTTGTAGTCTAACTCTTAAATAATTTAGATTAGTAGGTTGTTAGCTATGGTTTCCATTTATTGATTTGTAAACACTCATACTATTTCCTCTTTTTGGTGATTCCATTTATATAGATGTCATTCTTACGTCTTTATTCATGTTCAAATTTACTTCTATTTTTTAGGAGTGGTACAGTGTTATATAAAAACCTTGTTAAGACTCCTAAAAGCGTCTTATAAATTTATTACAACGCCATTAGATTGGACACTTAATTTTTTGTTCCAATAAATTAAGTTTTATAATGTAGTCTATTAGGATGCTTAGGAATTGTTGGCATCCTATTAATCAAATTTTGTTGTAGTACAATTCATCAAATAAATAACTTCTAGATAATTATATTCATCAAATGTAGTTTTAAATAAAATTTATGAAAACCTTTATAATTGTTTTTCAAGTTTTATGCTGAACAAACAAATAAAGTATAATAATAGAAACCATAAAAACTACAACTAATTAAGAAAGATGAGATCTTATCACATAAATAAAAGCATTAGACTATATGTGTTCGCAAGGAAAGCTAAAACATGTAGATTAATCTCAATGAAGATTGCATGCAAACGTCAATCAGGTTGTAGCGCAATGGTTGATCGTCCTGGGTGATGTGGTGGAATATCCCATCTACCCAGGGTTCGATCTCAGGCGTCCTCAACATTGATAAGACATCTTTAAGTTTCAAAATTGTCAGGGATTAGTCCGGGCTGTGCCTAAGATACCCTTTCCAAAAAAGATTGCATGCAAACACCCGTTGTACGTCCCAATAAGATATACCATTGGTGTTGCCCCGCCAAGATACGGTCCTATTTTCATCCAATATTCAATAAACATGATGTTTTCAAAATTTCCACAAAAAGATTACGCCACAGCCTTAAAATACTTCTAGGTTCAAAATTGTTTTGAATGATCAATGGAAATTGTTTGGGTAAAAATCCACACCGCACGACCGACGAAACAAATAAACATGACATTTATGTAAGACCATTCATGTATTAACATGAGGTCCTACAGAATAGTTACGACCGTATCTTTCGTCGTATATTTCGACGATGGTCGTAAGACTCCTACCATCGACAACCGTGACTTAAGACGGTCGTACAACCATACTAACCGTTAACAGTCAACATCCATTTTTCTTTATCTCATTAATGCACGTCCAAGAGCAATCATTTCCTAACGGTCATAACGGACGAGCCATTAAAGATAGTTAAAGACCAGAGTAGCGGTTACGACAATCATTAAGACGCATTCAATGCTACCCAAATCTATATAAAGGACTACGCATTCAACACTATTGACAGACTGAACATTTCTACATTTCACCATTTCTACGCAATACATCAGAGCATTTGAACAAATATCGCTTACGCAAGTTTCGCACGACAGGCAGTTCATTTCGCACGACACAACGCTATTTCGCACGATGCACTGCATTAGTTTACGATTAAGTTTACTTTTATTCTTTTTGTAATCTATTGTACTAACGACATTTGTTACTAAAGGACATCGCCCCTGTTTGGCGACCATAGTGCACCGTCGACTCTCACCAGTCGGCCGCGGTTTTTTCCCTCGTTGGGGTTTTCCGCGTCACCAATTCTCTCGACTTATTTATCTTCTGTTTGCGATTGTGTTGTTTGTCTTGAGATCCTTTTCTTTAGTTGTTAAAGCTCCACATCAACCTTAAGTTATCCTTTGGGTGATTTTTGGCATTAACAGTTTGGCGCCCACCGTGGGGCCCTATCTAGAGAAAATCTCAGGCCAAGCATACGTCGCACAGACAATCTTGTGAAGTTTGTTGTTTCTAGGAAAATGGCAGCTCAACAAGACCCGATCACTCAGCTACACATGGAGTTGAATGTTGCACGGAGCCAGATCCAAGCCTTAAACGAACAAAATCAAAAGGCAGCCGCATAAATTGCCTCCTTGAGGAATCCAGCGATAGGTAACTCTTTCGGACCTCAGAACGGTCCCCGACCTTCTTTTGGTGCGCCTTTCGTAAGACCGCCGCTCCAGACAGGTCTAACGCTATTTGTCAACAATCCTCCCCCAGGACAGTTTCCGCCGCAGCATTTAAGGCCACCGCTATTGTACAGTGGAGTCGTGCCTTATCACATCCCGGCGATCCCGCAACCAACAATGACGATTCCCATGAATTTTCCCCTCAACGGAGAAGCTAACGGTTCATCGTACGGAAACGGTTTTCACACGACGGTCGGCATGACGTCTCAAGACTCGGGAGTTATTCCTCCAACTGCTACTGACCCGACGGAGCACATCGCCCAGTATAAACAATTGATGTGGACCGTGTCAATCCCACATCAATACCAAGAAAGTCTGCATGTGCAAAAGCTTTGGTGCGACTCTTATAGGTGTTGCTCTCCAAGGGTTGATCAATCTCAAACCCAAGTCCATCAGCAACTTCGCAGAATTGGTCAACCAATTTTCACAACAATTCTCCAGTAGTCGCAAGATGGAGAAGCAGACCAGCGACTTGTACTACGTCACCCAAAAGTCTGGAGAATCCATCCGCAGTTACTTCAACCGTTTCAATGCAGAGATGATCAGCATCCGAAAATGTAACGTCAAAACCGCCATCGAGGCCTATAAACGAGGTCTCGACGACGATAGCTCAGGGTTATACGTCGATCTTACGAAGTACCCGCCAGAAAACTTCGAAGACGTCCGAGCTAGGACATTGGCTTACATGAGGGTAGAAGACGATATGTCTTTTCGTCGTAAGCATTCGAATGACAAGAAGTCTCTTGGAGTAAAGAAAACTGATTTCAAGTCCAAGACAAACGTCAAGGTAGAGCCCGCGCGCCAGATATAGAACGTTCGATTCGAAAAGAAGAAGAACGATCCTGCACCAAAGTTCCCTCAACATTCTAAGATCTCTTCTTACGGATTCAAAGGAACCTCAAAAGACCTGGTCGAAGCTCTCAGGAATATTCAGTCGACCATTCGATGGCCCAAAAAGAGCGATAAAGATGATGCCAAGAAAGACAAGACCAAATGGTGCGACTTTCATAGCGACCACGGTCATACGACAGACAATTGCCTGACACTACAGAAGGAGTTGGCTTGGCTCGTTCCCAAGGGCCACCTCCAAGGTTTGATTGATAGAGAATCAGCGCCCGACGACAACGTAAGACTAGCATCCCCTGTCCATGCAAAAGTTGTCAACTGCGTGACAGGAGGATCAGACATTTGTGGCTTAACATATTCGGCAGCCAAACGGCACGCCAGTCAAACGTCGGGCGAATATCCCATCCCCCGGTCGTCACGACCAAAGCAAGAGTTGGAACTGGAGGCAATGCCCATAACGTTCGACCAGGACGACCTCCAGGATAGCTGGCAGAAACATCACGACGAATTGATTATCCAGCTTACCATCGGTAACTGCTCGACCAAAAGAGTCTTGGTCGACGGAGGCAGTTCATCTAATATCATCTTTCTGAGTACAATCAAAGCAATGGACATCGACAAGTCAGAGATCACCCGTCGTTCGACAACTCTGATAGGATTCAACGGGGACTCGACCAACAAACTGGGGGAAATCATCCTCCCAGTATACGCTAAAGGAGTCAACAAGCAAACGAAGTTTAACGGTATCGACTGTTCGTTAGCTTACAACGTTATTCTCGGTCGACCATGGATCCACGACATGAAAGCGGTCCCTTTGACCTACCATCAGACTATCAAATTCCCGACGCCATGGGGAGTTCAAGAGATCAAAAGTGAACAAAAGACCGCCCGTGATTGCTATAAGGCAACGTTGAAACCTCAGAAGAAAGACATTTAGCAGTTACAGATCCAGGACGTCCCTGAGTCCTCAGATAACTACCGTCTAGAAGAAGTCGTCTTGGACCAGGACAAGCCTGATCGAGTCGTCTTTGTAGGGGCATCATTAGACCCCATCATCATAAAGGAGAGATTAGTCTCCTTTATACAGGAACATGCTGATTGTTTCGCTTGGACGCACAAAGACATGGTCGGCATAGATCCCAACATCAATTCTCACAAGTTGAACGTCGATCCGTCGTTCAAACCTATAAAGCAAAAACGCCGCAAGTTCGCTCCTGAACGAAACCAAGTAATCAATGACGAGGTCGACAACTTGCTCAAGACCGGAAAGATCAGAGAAGTGAAATACCCCGACTGGTTAGCCAACGTCGTGGTCGTACAGAAGAAAAATGGGAAGTGGCGAGTGTGCATCGATTTTACGGACCTTAACAAGGCCTTCCCCAAAGATCCATTCCCACTACCCACATCGATGCTATGGTCGACGCAACCGCGGGACATGAACTATTAACGTTCAAGGATGCTTACTCCGGATACAATCAGATCTTAATGCATTACGACGACCAGGAGAAAACTACTTTTCTGACAGATAAAGGCATCTACTGCTATAAAGTCATGCCTTTTGGCTTGAAAAACGCAAGATCGACGTCTCAAAGGTTGGTCAACAGGATGTTCAAGGAATACCTTGGCGACACGATGGAAGTTTACATCGACGACATGCTTGTCAAGTCTAGGCAAGCGATCGATCATGTCGACCATCTGAAAAAGTCTATCGACATCCTCCGGGAATACCAGATGAAACTGAATCCTACGAAATGCTCCTTCGGAGTCAGCGGCGGGAAATTTCTGGGATACATGGTCACCCGACGAGGAATAGAGGCTAATCCTGATCAAATAAAAGCCCTGGTCAGTATCAAATCGCCTAGAAACTTCAAGGAGGTCCAACAACTCACAGGTCGTGTAGCAGCACTGAATTGGTTTATATCTCGGTCGTCCGATAAATGCCATCTGTTCTACAATGTCTTAAGAAAGAACAAAGGCTTCGATTGGTCAGACGATCATGAACGAGCGCTACAAAAGCTGAAAGAATACATGGGAGCGCCACCCTTGCTTTCGAAGCCAAAAGACAATGATGTCCTATAATTGTACCTCGTCGTAAGTCCTCACTCCGTAAGCGCAGTCTTAATTAGAGAGGATGGCGGGCAACAATTGCCGATTTACTACGTTAGTAAATCCTTGCTAGACGTAGAAACACGATATACGTCTATGGAAAAATTACTACTATCGTTAGTTACAGCTGCAAAAACGTTACGACACTACTTCGAGTCTCATCCTATCACTGTCGTGACTAACTTTCCCCTCAAGTCTATCTTAAGAAAACCTGAACTGATAGGACGACTAGCAAAATGGAGCATCTACCTCAGCAGTTATGACATCGATTTTAAGCGTCGTACGACAATAAAATCGCAAGTCCTAGCTGACTTCGTTGTTGATTTCAGTCCTGAGCTAGAGAAAAAGGCGCAAGAAGAAACCTATACTGTGGCGACTACAAATGACACGACCTGGATACTCCACATTGACGACTCTTCGAACGCCAGAGGAGCAGGCCTTGGCGTCGTCTTAAAGTCGCCATAAGGGGGCAAGATGGTGTACTCCATACGATGCGACTTCAAAGCCACCAACAACGAAGCAGAATACGAGGCCCTGATCGTAGGCATGAACATAGCTCACGACTTGGGGGCAACTAGACTTTACGTCAGAAGCGATTCCCTATTGGTCGTAAACCAAATGAACGGGGAATTGCGGCAAAAGACTCCAAGATGACAGGTTATCTCAAAGTGGCAAAAGAAAAATCGAAAATGTTTGATTCGTTCTCAATCGAACAGATCCCTAGAGATCAAAACACTCAAGCCGATGCGCTAGCGAATCTTGGATCAACACTTAATAAGCCGTCGTTCAACGCCATTCCTATGATCCACCTAGCTACCTCGTCCATCGAGGACTCCGAAAAGATTCATGTTCTCGACGTAGAGAATGGTTGGTCGCGTGACATCAAGAATTATCTTATGCACCACCAACTGCCCGAAGACAGGATGGAAGCTCGAAAGATTTGGTTCAAAGCTTCAAGATATCTTATAATCTATAACAGGATTTATCGACGATCATCGATGGGCCTGAACCTAAGATGTATCGACAATCAGGAACAAGTGAAAAACATCTTGAAAGATATGCACGATGGCGAATGCGGTAACCACTCTGGTGGTCGTAGTCTTGCAAATCGAATATCCCGACAAGGCTACTATTGGCCGACCTTAAGGCAAGATGCCACCAGGTACGTCCAAAGCTGCGACTCATGTCAACGACACTCAGGTTTGATACACCAGCCTTCTAAACCTTTACATACGACATTAATCCCATGGCCCTTCATGAGATGGGGAATGGATATCGTCGGTAAACTACCTCCGGCCCCTAGGCATAAAGTCTTTTTGTTAGTCCTTACTGATTATTTTTCTAAATGGATAGAAGCAGCCGCCTACTCCTAGGTTCGGGACAAAGAGGTCATCTCTTTTATCCAGAATAACATTATATGCAGGTTCGGAATTCCTTCTGAGATCGTATGTAACAATTGGTCACAATTCATAAGTGATCGTACGCGACAGTTCTGCGAGGATCGTAATATCAAACTTACGACCTCGACTCCACGTTATCCTCAAGCTAACGGTCTTGTAGAGTATAGCAACAAAGTGATCGTCAATTCGATAAAGAAAAGACACAAGGCTGCGAAGGGAAGATGGGTCGAAGAACTCCCGTCGGTCTTATGGGCTAATCGTACGACACCACGGACATCAACGGGACAAACGCCATTCTCATTGGTCTACGGTTGTGAAGCCGTCTTACCTATTGAGACGCAGCTCCCTACATCGAGACATTCATCTATCGACCATAATTTGGTGGACCTAAGTTACGACCTCGACGCTCTCAAAGAGCTAAGAGAATTTGCCTTGGTCAAAATGGCATCTTAGAGACAAATCATCGAACGACATTTTAATAAAAATGTTAGAGCCAAAGTCTTTAAGGAAGGTGACTTCGTCTTACGACGAGTATTCCAAAACACCAGGGAACCAAACGCGGGTAAGTTATCCACTAAGTGGGAAGGACCCTATCGCATATCTGAAGTCGTGGGGAAAGGTGCTTACAGGCTCCAGACCCTTGACAATCAAGACATCCCACGTAGTTGGAACGCCGTACATCTAAAGAAATATTTCTTTTGAATTTTTTCCTACGATTTATTATCATCAACGATTACTGACTTAAGCATCGGAGGGTCGTTGGTCTTACCAACGACCACCCCTGAATTTTACATTGCAGGAGTGCAGAATCGCACGAACGCCAGACTTACGATATGTATCGTATAAGGCAAAGTCTTCACGACTAAATATATCTCGACTGATATATCACGATTGTTATATCTCGACCACTACGTCGTGATCGATATTTTACGATCTATATCGTGAGCATTACGATTATAACTATGTTATAACAGGTACCCTAAGATCTAAGTCTCGGAATTTAAGTTTCATAACTTTGATTCCACACTTAGAAAAAATTTCTCTGGCCTTTGTCGCCTGGTCAATACACAGAGTACCGTTGTCGTATAGCATTATCTTATTGAAGTTATGAATGTCTCTTTGCTTTAATCGCTTGATCCATAAGTCACGTTAATTGTTTTCTATTTTGTTTATCTACGAGAAAATGAACACATGATGACGGCTTTCACTTGACAAAAGTTTACTTGTATTCACGTGGGTCAAAAATTACAAGTAAAGGGCACGACCGACTATAGTCGCCCCAGCAAAAAAAGATAAACAAAAGAAAAATAAAGTCAAGGCTGAAAAGGCTCTTGAGCGACCTCCTCATCGCCACCTCCGATGACCTCAGCGTCCGCAGGGTCCCCGTCTTCGAGCTGGTCTTCCTGATCAAGGTCTTCCTCATCCCCGACCCGCTCCAAGTACGTGGAGACCTCCACCTCGGCTCCGGCCATAGGGTTTAACCCCCGTAGATGGCGATGCATGATTGCCGCTCTGACCTTCAAACGGGTTAGAGCTTCAAAAGACAACAATCGGTCCTCCAAAAAAACGACTTCCTTCTCCTTCGCCTCGACGAGCGACTTAAGGTCCTCAACCTGTTTTTTGCTCTCGGTCAAGGAAGCCTTAGTCGCTCCCATTTATGCCTCCGATGCAGAGGACTTCGCAAGGGCTTCCTTCAGGCGTTTTTGAAGGTCATCCTTCTCTCTCAACGAAGCCTCTAAGAAGTCCTGAACTTCGTCGAGCTTCGCTGAGTACACCTTCGCCTTCTCCGTCGCCAGTCGCTCCCTTTCTTGTGCCGCACAAGCTTCGTCTTGTGCCTCACGCATCTTTTCCAGGGCACAGGGTACGACCCTCCGGATCTTCTCCATATGGGCGTACAAGCAAAGCGACGTCTGGAACGCCTGTAGTCGCACGATCAAACAAACGTAAGACAAAAGCAAACGACAGAAATTACACAAGAAAAACAAACGGTCGTACGTACCTTAAAAGTAAGGCCAACAACTTGCGACCCCATCTCATTGACCATAACCTCCTGGAAATGCTCCTGGAAGGAAGGTAGGAGGAATTTCCCCACGTCAGGGAAGATTTTGTCGCTGTCCATCTCGTCGTCAGCCATGAAGTTCAACGACAACGAAAAGTTGACCGTCATGGCATCGGCATATCCTTCCGCCGTCTTTCCTTTTCCCTTGTCGGCCGATGAGGGAGACGGGGTGACCGTCTGAGGTCCTGGCTCCTCAACCTCCGGTACCATTGGAGGGGCCACGCTCACCGGGGCAGCGTCAATAACGTGCGGTGACGTCTTCATCTTCTCAGCAATGGTGGCCCTAGATGGGCCACCACTCTTCGACGACAGTTCCCTTCGGGAACTCGCCCTAGACTTTTTCATCCCCGACGACAGGGATGATGGAGCTTTTCGTTTCAACTCCTTGGCCTTTCGGGCCAAAAGGAGTTAAGACTCCTTCTTCAACACGCCATGAGTGGGCGCCTCGCCCGACCCACCTACAAAATATACATACAGATGAGAAGGAAAATCTACGATACAGCCGAGTACGAACAAGTCGTACGACCACCAGGAGATATTAAATGTGAGACACGAATTATTACCTGCCGCCTTCTCCTCGTCCTCTCCTCTCTTTACTCCCTCCTCCAAAGGGACCTCCGTTCCTCCGAGCATGACGACCTCGTCGTTCGTATCTTCGTCCACAAGACTGCGTTGGACGAAGAAAGACCTATCTTCCAGACTGTAGGCCCGGAACTTCTCGATCTTCGCTAAAGATTCGGGAAGATCAGCATCAGAAAATGTAATGGCTGAAAACGAAAAGCATACGTACGTTAGCTATAATGCACGATCAAAAAATAAAAACGTACGGAAAACAAAGGAAGACTTACAGTCAGTGTTCCACCCAGCGGTGACCCAGGTCGTATCCTCCTCAAGAAGGTCTAGGGACTGGACCTTGCCAAAGACGTACCTCACCTTCCACCCGCGATCAATGACATGGGTATTCTGCACAAGCACCTGGGCACCCCGGTACTTGGAGAAAAGGCTGTATCGATGGTAGTTGTCCACCTTGACCAGGTGCGCCGCCATCAGATCATCCATCGTAAATGGCGTTGCCTAGTCGACAGTAACCTTATCGATCACATGAACTATCCACCAAAACTACGGCATCACCTGAGCATGTGACAGGTGGTACCTACTCAGAAACTCCCTGGCCAAGGGAGAGAAGGGCCACTTAAAACCCACTTTGAACGGATATTCGTACAAGACAAAATGCCCGTTCGGGCACTCAGACGATCGGAACTGATCCGACAAGTATAACTGCAATGCATCAGGAACACCGGTCAACGTCCTGAAAGCATTAAGATCCTCTTGAGTGACGATCGTACTAGCATGTTCGATCGACATTGTGAAACTAATGAAGAAATAAGAATCTTTTCACTCGATTTATAAATGCTCAGAGCACGCACGTAAAGATGGCAGCTGAATCGCTCGAAATATCTTTCTGTAATTTACCAAAGGCGAAAAAGGAAACTATCTCCAAATCGGGCTATTTATATGGCAAAGGTTTGTCAGAAAGGTCTCACGGATGGATAACACCTGTCCATCGCCTTTTCGCGTACCACTCACCGATGAGCGACACCTGTCCTATAAACGACTCCACGCCTCGTCCACGTCTCCCTGGCGTCACGAACCCCTACGTCTTTTCAGTTTAAATCGGACCAAAATGGTTGGAATTCCACTCGATCCTTCCCCCGCGCGACACGTGTTGTCCAGGGCACTTAGATTTAAAATTTGAATCTCACGCCTAAATTCAAAATTTGGAGGCAAACTGTTTGGGTAAAAATCCACACCGCACGACCGACGAAGAAAATAAACATGACATTTATGTAAGACCATTCATGTATTAAGATGAGGTCCTGCAGAATAGTTACGACCGTATCTTCCGTCGTATATTTCGACGATGGTCGTAAGACTCCTACGATCGACAACCGTGACTTAAGACGGTCGTACGACCATACTAACCGTTAACAGTCAACATCCGTTTTTCTTTGTCTCATTAATGCATGTCCAAGAGCAATCATTGCCCAACGGTCATAACGGACGAGCCATTAAAGACAGTTAAAGACCAGAGCAGCGGTTACGACAATCATTAAGATGCATTCAATGCTACCAAAAGCTATATAAAAGACTACGCATTCAACACTATTGACAGAATGAACATTTCTACATTTCACCATTTCTACGCAATACATCAGAGCATTTGAACAAATATCGCTTACGCAAGTTTCGCACGACAGGCAGTTCATTTCGCACGACACAACGCTATTTCGAACGACGCACTGCATTAGTTTACAATTAAGTTTAGTTTTATTCTTATTGTAATCTATTGTACTCATGACATTTGTTACTAAAGGACATCGCCCATGTTTAGCGACCATAGTGCACCGTCGACTCTCACCAGTCGGTCGTGGTTTTTTCCCTCGTTGGGGTTTTCCGCGTCACCAATTCTCTCGTCTTATTTATCTTATGTTTGTGATTGTGTTGTTTGTTTTGAGATCCCTTTCTTTAGTTGTTAAAGCTCCACATCAACCTTAAGTTATCCTTTGGGTGGTTTTTGGCATTACCAGAAATAACAACAATATTTATCATTGTAAGTTTTTATATTAAAGTACGACTTGGAACAACTAGACCCCCGCTGTTTTATATTTCCAGTTCCGCCCCTGAATATTTCATTCATCTACCATAATACTATTTCTCTCTCCAAATATTATATTCAAAGTTTCATTTTTCTATTGATGCTCTCACTTGATAATCATTTTTAGGGTGTTTTCCATATTTGGAGAAAAAACCATCATCTCTCGTACTTTATCCATTTTGAGATAGTTCCGGAAAGTTGTTAGAGCAAATTCCAAAATCTTTAAAGAAAATTGCATTCAACTCCAACACATTCTTCATTTAGAAAGTTACATAATTAATTAAATTATTAAAATATTACATGTATCTAATAAAATATTATTTCTCTTTTCTATATATTTCATTTCAAGATTTCTTATTCCTGAAAAATCGGTTAAAACAAAAAAAAATTCCAAAATCCTCATTTTCACCATTTTAAAGAAGATGTTGGAGAAACTCTAAGAACCTTCAATGAAGATGTTAATATGTATTCAAATACTTGCAACATTTTAAATCATGTTATTTAAAAAACGAATTATTTTATATACGATTATAAAACTGATAATTAAGATAAGATCTTTTGTTCTTATAAAGGCACATAAATACATAAAAAAAAGTGAAAAGTTCAAAAAAAACCCAACGACCTATACTATTTTTTTGAAGAAAAAAAACCTATTAAACTTTCTCAATTTGAATGATTAATTCCTTAAACTGTTTTTTCGAAAACTCTTATAATTTCTCAGTTTGAATGAAAAAACCGTTAAACTTTCTCATTTTAAACGATTAACTTCTTGAATATTTTTTAAATAAATAAGTTACATTTAAGTGGCTAGGAAGATTTTAAAGTAAGAAATAAATATAAATCAATTTTGCCGTTTCTAGACCCTACGCTATTCAAACCACTCGCAAACAACAGTATCGCTCCTCCTCTCCACTCCCTATCGTCTCATCGTTGTCTGTTCCCCATATCACCTATCAAGTTGTAGACCCAGGTGTTTGTGTGGGGATTGAATGACAAATTGTTTGGATGACGGAAGGTTTGGGACGGTAAAATTGATTTATGGTTTTTTTACTTTAAAACATTTTCAGACGATTACAACCAATTTTTAAAAGTTCGGTGACATATATATTTAAGAAAAATGTTCAATAACTTGATCATTTATAATAACAAAGTTTAATCATCTAAAGAATAATTTAAAAACTTAATTATTTAAAATGAAAATATTTAATAATTTTTTTCGAAAAAAATGGTATAGAAATAAGATAGGGAAATTAATTAAAATACCCTAAGTCAAACCAAGTGTTACCAAAATGCCCTAAATCTCTCCCACTTTGCAAAAATACCCTTTTTTCCGTGATAGGAGCCCGCGATCGCGGGCCAGGGACCATTTTTGACACTTTTTTAAACTTGCAGGGACCATTTTTGAAAAATGGAATCCCGCGATCGCGGGTTCATCCCGCTATGGGATTATTTTTGTGACTTTTCAATTGCAAGGGACCATTTTTGAAAAATTCCAGGGACCATTTTTGAAAAATTGACCCGCGTTTGACACTGTTCACCCTGGCTTTCGTCCAATTTTACGAATTTAAAATGAAATGTTACACTTTCAACCCCTATACTTATTTACTAAATTTACTTTATACCTTTTACTTTCATTATTTTAATTTTACATTTAACACATATAATCGTTTATTAACTAAAATACGTTAAAAAATACGTTTTAATTTTAACAAATTACACCATTATAATCGTCTCTTCGATACGTTCGAAATGAGCCCAATCTTGAATTTTTTTGGATTTATATATTTTAATATATATCATATACAGTTATACACTACATAAAAAAATATATTTTATATTTAAAATTCATACCCTTATAGTTGATTATTTAATTTATGGTACATCTCTTATTTTTTTTTCAATTTTGTTTTACACTCCTATCGCATTAACATAATAATCATATATTAACTAATTCATTAAATCGTTTTAAATAATTATTTATTGAATGTGTTTATAAATATCGTGAATGGCAATAGGAGAAGGTTTCACGAGAAGAATATTTAATGGGGTTTTGACAAGTTGGTATCACTGGACTCATTTAAGAATTGTGAAAATGGGTATTTGGCGAATGATGATTCATGTGTGTTTGGAGCTGAAGTATTTGCAGTTACAGAGTATGCACAAAATGATCGATGTATTTTCAACGTAACTTAGATTAAAATTATCTCCTTCAGTTCAGTCCCGTCCCGTCCCATCCAGTTCCGTCCCGTCCCATCTAGTATGCGTACCAAACGCTACCTAAGAGTACCGTAAATTAAATAATTAACTATAAAGTTATAAACTGTAAATATTGAAAATATTTTGATGTAGTGTATATGATATATATTAAAATATATAAATCAAAAAAATTCAAGATTGGGCTCATTTCGAACGTATCGAAGAGACAATTACAATGGTGTAACTTGTTAAAATTAAAACGTATTTTAATTTTCGCAATAGAGGGTTGCCAAAAGTTCAGAACTCGCAACCCTGTGTTGCGAAAACCCCACTTTTCGCAACCCTCTATTGCGAAAACTTCCACTTTTCGCAACCCTCTATTGCGAAAACCTTCACTTTGCGCAACCCTCTATTGCGAAAACCTTCACTTTGCGCAACTAAAATACGTTAAAAAAATATGTTTTAATTTTAACAAGTTACACCATTGTAATCGTCTGTTCGATACGTTCGAAATGAGCCCAATCTTGAATTTTTTTGAATTTATATATTTTAATATATATCATATACACTACATCAAAATATTTTTAATATTTACAATTTATACCTTTATAGTTAATTGTTTAATTTACGGTACTCTTAGGTAGCGTTTGGTACGCATACTAGATGGGACGGGACGGAACTGGACGGGACTGAACTGGATGGGACGGGACGGGACTGAACTGAAGGAGATAATTTTAATCTAAGTTACGTTGGAAATACATCGATCATTTTGTGCATACTCTGTAACTGCAAATACTTCAGCTCCAAACACACATGAATCATCATTCGCCAAATACCCATTTTCACAATTCTTAAATGAGTCCAGTGATACCGACTTCTCAAAACCCCATTTAATATTCTTCTCGTGAAACCTTCTCCTATTGCCATTCACATTATCTATAAACACATTCAAATAATAATAATTTAAAACGATTTAATGAATTAGTTAATATATGATTATTATTATGTTAATGCGATAGGAGTGTAAAAAAATTGAAAAAAAAGAGATGTACCATAAATTAAATAATTAACTATAAGGGTATGAATTTTAAATATAAAAAATATTTTTTTATGTAGTGTATAACTGTATATGATATATATTAAAATATATAAATCCAAAAAAATTCAAGATTGGGCTCATTTCGAACGTATCGAAGAGACGATTATAATGGTGTAATTTATTAAAATTAAAACGTATTTTTTAAAGTATTTTAGTTAATAAACGATTATATGTGTTAAATGTAAAATTAAAATAATGAAAGTAAAAGGTATAAAGTAAATTTAGTAAATAAGTATAGGGGTTAAAAGTGTAACATTTCATTTTAAATTCGTAAAATTGGACGAAAGCGGGGGTGAACATTTTCAAAAATGGTCCCTGGAATTTTTCAAAAATGGTCCATTGCAATTGAAAAGTCACAAAAATAATCCTATCGCGGGATTCCATTTTTCATAAATGGTCTCTGCAAGTTTAAAAAAGTGTCAGAAATGGTTCCTGACCCGCGATCGCGGGCTACCATCGCGGAAAAAAGGGTATTTTTGCAAAGTGGAAGAGATTTAGGGCATTTTGGTAACACTTGGTTAAACTTAGGGTATTTTAATTAATTTTCCAATAAGATAGTGTTATATATAAGTTAGAGCTGACGTAGGGGCATTATTGTAATAAAGTCATGAATAAAAGGAAATATTAAAAATAATTATTTGAAAGTGAAAAAGACATGTCCGAAGAGGCACAGAAATGAGGACACAGAATTGATGGATTGGAAGCGTGTCGGGTCAGGGACCAAATCGTACAACTTCCAGAAGCATGAACATTTAAAGATATCTGGGCCCCACTGTTTTTTTTGTACAACCACCACACAGCGTCTGCTTCCCCACCCCTCCTTCACTGACGTGGCGTCTCACTTGTCTTATTAGGCCATCAGTACCCATCCACATCATCTTTCAAAGATTCTCCTCCATCTCAGCGCCATATCAGCTTTTCTCTCATCCCTCACTCCATCCCTCACGATCCCTAAACATCCGTACCCCATTCCCTCAAACCTTTTTGCCACCTCATTTATTTTAATTCTTTTATTTATACATTTAATTATTTAAAAAAATAAAAATATTTATATATTTTTTAATAAATAAAAATAAGATAAATAATAAAAATTAAAATTCATATCATTCATTAAAAATAAAAATTACAAAATACAAAACACTACCAATTATGAAATTTTTGGAGTTGCTTTTTTCTCGCTAAAGTAGCCCTCAAAGCGTTTCCCGTAAGGTGATCATGCGGGGTTATGAAAAACTCGAAGTCTTTCTCAAATCGGTTTGAGCGTTCGATTTCGATTTCGAGATCGAGTTTTTTCATTTTGTATTCCATTGTATCATCAATCTTGTTGTTGAACGTCGTCAACAACTGAGTAACACTTTCGTCCGTATTCGCCCCGGACGTATTACTCGTTGATGATTTTTTTGCCTTGTTTCTCCCGATGGGTCGTTGAATTTGCTCGTCATCGTCATCATCGGAAGGTTGGGTACGTTTTGAACCCCGCGATGAAGTTGTCGTCATCGTTGGAACGACTCCCCATTTTGGACATTTTTTTAGGACGTCCCAAACTTGTTCGTGAGTGAAAGCAACTTTATGGCGTGCTACATACCGTTCGTGTGCCGTTCGGGATATATCGGCCTCACTCATCCCGCTTGATCTATTATTGAGCAAGTTGTTGTAGATGCCGCCAAACGAATTAACTCTTTTATTGAGGTCGTTGAACTTGCTATTGAGTTGATGGGTTGATCTATAACCTGGTTCACGACCCATGCGAGTAAAGAACACATCCCCGATTCGGCCCCAAAAATTTCCTACATTTATGTAAAATTAAGTATAAGAATAATAATAATAATAATAATAATAATAATAATAATAATAATAATAATAATAATAATAATAATAATAATAATAATAATAACAATAAAAATAATTACCACCGCTTTGTGCGTTACCGACCACGGGGTCCTCCGAAACGTCAACCCACGCCGACACTAACGCGAGTTCCTCGGCTCTTGTCCACGTTTGTTTGGCGGCTTTCGTTCGTCTCGGATTTGATGGTTCCGGGTTAGATTGTTGTGTCGGGATAAATTGTGGTGAGTTCGGGGTAGAAGGTTGGGTTTCCGGAACAATGTCGTCGTCGAGATTGATTGCGGGTGAAGGAAGATTGTAGTTGGCCGGAGTAAAACCTTGTTCAATCAAACCGGGACGTGTAAATTGGTAAGGAAATTGTTGCGGAAATTGTTGGTGAAATTGTTGTGGAAATTGTTGCGGATATTGTGGCGGATTTTGTTGCGACCATTGTGGCGGATTTTGTTGCGACCATTGTGGCGGAATTTGTTGCGAAAATTGCGGATGATAACCTTGTTGTGTAAACGCTTGGAAACCAAGCTCTTGATCTTCTTGCGATTGTGGTGTATTCGGTCGGTTACGACGGGATGTAGGTGTTCTGTTTGGATTCATGATGAGAGAGGTGTGAAAAATAAGAGGTTGAGAGAATTTGAGAGAGTTTGAGAGGTGTGAGATTGAGAGAATTTGATAGTGTGAAAAATAAGAGGTTGAGAGGTGTGAGAAATAAGAGGTGTGAGAAATAAGAGGTTGAGAGGTGTGAGAAATAAGAGGTTGAGGGTTAAATATATAGTGGGATTAAATTGAGAAAATATTTTTTTTAAGAAAGAGCCGTTCAACGGTTATTTTTTAAAAAATTTAATTAATTTTTTTTTTTTAAAAAACCCTCGGGATGGATCGGGAACCCATCCCTGAAAACCATCCCGCCCCGCATGACCATCCCGGGCCGTAGCCCAACCCCGCCCTCACCCCGCTGCCACCTCAGCCCTTCCCGAGCCCTCCCCGCTTGGGGTACGGAAGGCCTTACAATTTTGATAATCATTTTTTGAGAAAATTTCAAAAGAAATCAATCACATTTTGAATGATTAAGTTTATGAATTAGTTTTTGAATCAAAAAAACCATTAGTTTTTTTTATTTTGAATGATTAAGTCTTAAACTATATTTTTGAATAAAAAAACTATTAAATTTTCTCATTTTAAATAATTAAGTTCTTGAATATTTTTCTTGAATATATAAATCATCGAACTTTTGAAAATTACATGTAACTAACTAGAAACGTTTTAAAGTAAAAATAAACTTAAATCAGTTTTAGCGTTTTCAAACCCTACGTCATTCAAACTCCACACAAACATCGTGGTCAACAGTGTGATAGGTGATATGGAGAACGGACAACGTTAGGGGCGACGAGGAGTGGCGAGGGGGAGTGATATCATTGTTTCACAGAGGTTTGAATGGTCCTTAATCTTCTGAATGACCTCTGTTTTGCTGCCAAATGTTTGCCCCAAATAAAATAAGCTGTTTTTGTCATGTTTTTTGTTCAACTTGGGCCCAACATATCCTTCATCTCCACTTGAAAATTGATCATCATTAAGCACTAGTGCCCAATCAAACATATCATCATCTGCTTCACTATCCTCAATTGTTTTATCAACTCCTCCGATCCACTCTACATTGCCATCAACAAAGTCATCCATGTCAATATCATAGTCTTCTATCCTATTATCATCATCAACATAATCCTCATCTACACTATCATCATCTCCTTCACTATCAGCTTGTATGCTACTGCACTCCACATGTATGCCACTGCCCATATCAGGTTGCATGTCACAACCCTTTGCCATCTTAGGTTGTGACAAACAATCCATGACAAAATATGGAACAAATTCATCAAATACTTCAAATGGATCAACCCCCTTTCCCTTGTCAATTGCATCTCCCTTCTCAACCCCCTTTCCCTTGTCAATTCCATTCACCTCAGGTTCATTAAACAATAAGTTAAGGTCAAATGGCATATCCAAATCATTCCCTTGTTTATACAACATGTCACTCACATCAAGTGGCCTATCCATATCAACCTGTTTATTTAAGTCAAAGCCTCTGTTTTTATCCACAACTCTCTCTTTATCTATATTAGATGCCTCACCTTTATTGTCAATCCACTCAAGAAACAGTTTTTTCTTGCATGTCTTCTTAACAAGTTTTTTCTTTGATACATATTGATTTCCAGGTTCATCAAGTTCCTGTATCTCCATTTTTCTAGCATGTGGTGGTGAGTTGTAGGTATCAACTAGTGTTTTCCAATGCTCTATAAATACATCTACAAATTTTACCTTAGGAACAAATTTCATAAGCCTCAACACATCACTATCATTCCCTAAGGCTTCTAACCCAAAATCCATGTCACTTCCTGGAGTCAAGAAATGGTAATACATTTTCTCATCTGCTTGGTACCCTAACTCTAACATCATAGCATCAATCTCATGGACTGATAACAAATCTGTGTCAATCTAGTCCACAAATGAAGTCTTACCATGGATGTATCTTCTACCAGGGGACTTTGTGAAAATACCTCCATGGTTTATCCTCATTGTTATTAGAGTAGGATAGTGATCTGTAGAAGGAACAAAAATCGATCAGAAAGTAGTTTACAACTTAAATAAACAGGTCGATCATTAACATAGGTAAAAAACTCAAAGGAAGGATTCTATGAAAAACAGAGACATACCATAAACCAGTTCGGGATAAAGGTCATCCCCTTGCTCCTTTCTGATCACCCACGTATGAGAAGACATGGAAGTAACGTTGCATTAACAAGATGAAGCTCAGATTGAAGCTCAGTGTGTGTTAATGGAGATATGTGTTAAGGACCAAAATGGAGGGTTTCTTGAAACAAGTATAGGTAAACGAAAGGGCGTTTAAATGAGAGGGAAATAGTGAAATGACCAAATTGCCCATCACGTGAGAAGCACACGAGGCCTTAAACGGCCATTTGTTAGACGGCGTTAGAGCTTTGGACCACTTTCAGAGCAAAATAAGGAGACCAGGGACTATTCTTGCACTTATTGAAGATATGGGACCACTTTCGGTGATTTTGGTATACACGAGGGACCAAAGTTGTAGTTTACTCTTAAGTTTATGAATTAGTTTTTGAACCAAAAAAACCATTAATTTTTTTTATTTTAAATGATTAAGTCTTAAACTATATTTTTGAATAAAAAAACTATTAAATTTTCTCATTTTAAATAATTAAGTTCTTGAACATTTTTCTTGAATATATAAATCATCGAACTTTTGAAAATTACATGTAACTAACTAGAAACGTTTTAAAGTAAAAATAAACTTAAATCAGTTTTAGCGTTTTCAAACCCTACGTCATTCAAACTCCACACAAACATTGTAGTCAACAACATGATAGGTGATATGGAGAACAGACAACGTTAGGGGAGACGAGGAGTGGCGAGGGGGAGTGATATCATTGTTTGAGAGAGGTTTGAATGGCGTAGGATTTGAGAACAATAAAATTGATTTATGTTTTTTTACTTTAAAATCTTTTTAGTCAGTTACATGTAGTTTTATTTTTTGTTAAAATGATGCATGTAACCAATTTTTAATGTTTGATGATTTATCTATTTAAAAAAATGTTCAAGTACTAACTATTCAAAAAAAAGTTTAATGGTTTTTTTGTTCAAAGTCAAAAAAGTTTAATGGTTTTTCAATCAAAAAAATAGTTTAGACGCTTAATCATTCAAAATGAGTAAGTTTAATGATTTTCTTCATTCAAAAAAATAGTTTAGAAACTTAATCATTTAAAATGGGATAGTTCGTTGAATTTTTTTAAAAAATTTCCATTTTTTATGCATCTAAGATATTTTATCCATCTAAGATATTTTATCCATCTTACAATAAATTTTCTTAATTTTTTAGTTTTCAAAAAATAAATATTTAATTGTAAAAATAAGTGTTCGCCTTTTTATTGTTATACCTTTAAAATGTAAAATGAACAAAAAATTTCTTTCGTTTTATTATTTAATAGGGAAATGTTCAGAAAAACCTGATGGACTTTAATGTTCAAAGTGATTAAGTTATTGGACAACTTTTTAAAACAAATAAGTCATTAGACATTTCAAAACATGTTAAATAGATTATTGGACTTTTGAAAACATGTTAAATACATCCTTATTATTTAAAAATGTAACTTGTAAGCTACATAGCAAGTAACTACAAACTTAAAAATAAAAACAGAAAACATGTCACCTTCTTTATCCGGCTACAAGTTAAAAATGAGAAAATTAACTAAAATATTCAATCTCATCAACAAAATTTATTTTTAGCCACTTTCCAAATACTCTTCTTAAAATAGCCAAAGTTTATACACAATGTTTTTTTTTTCTGCGTAAGCATTGTTTTTGGCCGAAAAAACACAGTATAATTTATGTGTAAAGATTACTTTCTGCATAATGTTTTAGAAAAAAGAGTAAAGTTCAATTTTCGCCCCTGACGTTTGTAAATTTCAACACTTTTCGTCCCTTAACTTCAAAAACTCGGATATGGTCCCTCACCTACGTATTTTTGCTTGGTTTTAGTCCCTCTCTTTGATTGTGTGTTTTCAGCCGTTAAGTCACCCTCACGTGCGTTTCACGTGAGGGCATTTTTGTCAATCCACTTTTTTCCTTTTTTCTCTCGTCTCGTCTCATTCTTATCTCCCCAAAGAAAAACTCGATCGACAACTCCAAATTTGAACCTTAACCCTTCATCTTCATCACTCGTCTGCAACAATCTTGAACAGTAATGGCTAACATAATGTGGAATGTTCGACAAAAAGATGAAGACTTCTTGATATATGGTGCGTACAGCGAATGTGTCTTGATCATTTTGTGTTTTCCATGATTTCGTACTAATAGTTGGTTTTTTGAACTCTTTCTCACAGGTTTGTATCCTAACCTATTTTCGATGAAGATAAATCATGCTGGTGTGTTCTCTCGGTTTCCTGGTAGGCAGTATTTGAATGGGAAGGTAACATTTTTTGACTTAATTGACCCCGATGAGCTTTCAATCCTTGTATTTGATGCCATTATGAAACATTTAGGTTACCATGGTACTTACATGATGTATTACCATTTTTTAATCCCAAATACTGACCTAGACTTTGGCCTACAAGCTTATACTAGTGATCAGGATGTTCTAAACCTATTGAAATATGTTCCACAATGCAATTAGTTAATGTTTATATTGAACACAGGACGACAAACTTGAAAACCTATTTTATGTCACCTAAAGCAAATAAGGTTAAGATTGAGGATGACCTCCCTGGTCTCATTTATAATCTTGAAAAACATTTTTAGTGTTGGGTCACCAAAGATGTGAAGATGACCTCCGATCTCCTTTATAATCTTTGAAAAACATCTTTTATACTTAGATAATTTTTAGGTTCTTTGTAATAACTTAGTCGTGTATTCAAAGTTCGGTGAAGTCAAAGATCAGCCGAAATCGAGAAGAAATAAATCTACCAATACGGATGGAAGATGAACTTCTCAACCCAAACTAAGTTATTCGTGTCGATTTCCTCCATGACAAATCGGTATGATCCTCCCTTGTCTTTTTGCTGAGAAGATCTTCATCAAATCTCCTAATAGAGGCAGTATCCGGTGTCGGGGAAAATGTTTATTTGTCTTTTTTCCCACTTTCAGATATTGTCACAATCAAGGCGTGCAAATTCTTCCTACTACCATGAAAATATAGAAATGACACTTCAACTTTGGAGAGTAAAACCCGACCATCAAATTACAAAGTGACAAGTGTCCAATGCATTTAATGCTCATCGTACTATTTAAGGCTGAAGACTTCTCCCATGTAAATGACGCTTTTGAATATTTTACTAAGTGATCAGGCAACAAATCGACATATATCTTTTCTCTCTCAAAGAACTTCATAGCTTTGTGTTGGTATTCAAGTTGTGTCAAGTTTTCTATATACTTTGTGAATGATTGTTATGATAGATTTTATCTGTTTTTTTCCGCAACAATCTTAAAAGTTTCTATGTGTAATTCTTGATTTTATATCAATAAAGAATTAAATTAAAGTAAATTTTTTGTGTAATGTATTCAACCCCCCTCCCCTTCTACGATACTTGTTCTGTGTGGTATTTCATATATGAGACTAACAAGTGGTATCAGAGCAGGTCAGTTTAATTCAATAAACTTGATCTAAAATGACATCATCTTCCTCTATGAACAATGACTCTTCTCAAAACTCTCTTGCTGGATTATTCGACAATGGCTCTATAGCCAAACCACCTAAGTTTAACCCCAATAACTTCTCTTTGTGGAAAATTCATATGATGCTCTTCATGGAAGGAGTTGACAACAGATACATTTCCATTCTCCGTGAAGGACCCATTGTCCCTAGAGTTTGGCATCTCTATAACTCTCAAAAGGCTGATGAAAAAGAGGATGCTGAAGATTCTTCTAAGGAAGAAAGAACAACAACCAATGGGAGATATATTCAAAAAGATCCTAGTATAGGTACAATGATGAAGACAAGTGTCTTATTTTTCTTGAGACTAAAGTCAAGGCCATCATTGCCCTCTCTCTACCTGATGAAGTCTACCACTCTTTTGTAAGTTTTCCTACTACTAAGGAAATGTGATCTACTCTATATGTTCTTTATGAAGGTACTTCTGAACTCAAAAGGAGTAGAAATAATGCTCTTGTTAGAAAGTATGAACTCTTCTCTTTTGAGAAAGGATAATCTCTTTCAAACTACTATAACCGTTTTAACAGTCTCCTCAACGATCTCAAACTGCTGGGTCGCATTTATGATAATGAGAAATCCTGTGCAAGTTGTTGGTGCAAGTGTACCACATCTCTATATATTTATATATATTTATTTTGATGATTACAAACACACCGTATTATTGTTTATCTAACAATCCTATCCAAGTGTACAGTTCTTGAAGAACACGAAGATTTTATCTGAAGAATTCAAGACGGAAGTTTCTACGTCGTCATTATTGTTTATACCTTATAATGATAAGCACCCTAAAATAATATACCACTTGGATATTTATAAAACCCTAAACTGTTTTTAATTAAAGATATTTAAAATTATTTAAAACTAAAGTTTTATTAATTTTTATTAAAATAATCTTTAAACCTTTTTTGTCAACTCAAAAATCAGTTTCCTATGCTATTTTACTGTTTGCATTTATTGAAGAAGTGTCTTCAGCCGAAAGAAGGACCTGCGTGCAGCCTGCCCTTTGTACTTTCTGACCGCGGTATACCGCGGTGTGCAAGGCGGTATACCGCCACCTCTTGTAGCCGTTGGTGTGTCAGTATCTGCACGGTATACCGCGTGCATTTGGCGGTATACCGCCACCTCATGTATCCGTTGGAAGTGGGTTGCTATATATAAATGATGCTTGCTGGTGATGAAGAAAAGTAGACCACATAACAGTAACAACAAGCAGCAACCACACTCTCAGCTCTCTCATTTATAATATATATATTTTATAAAACATTTTTTATAAAATATCCAAGTGTGAGATATTATACAAGAGTGATTACCCATTGTGAGTTATACTCCTCTTGTAAGTATTTGAATAACGGGTGTGTGATCCTGTTTATCTCATAGCAGAGGCTTGAGAAACTATTACAAATTCCTTTGTATTTGGTTTGTGTTCTACCGTAAAGAATACATTTATTTGGATCGTGTCGAGAAGTGTCTCGGCTGCTGGTTTATCACAGTTGGTGGTAAATCAGTAAATCTCTGTGTCAAGTATCTCTAACCTTTATCTCTTTATTTATTCCGCTGTGCTTTATTATATTTGTTTATATTTACACTCTTCTTTATTATTTGTATACTCTGATTTATTTTTACTGTTTCCGTACTGTATTTATTTATAAAAGAATTTTTGAAAGTAAAAGTTTTTAAATACAACCTTACCCCCCCCTTAGGTTGTCTAACATTTGGTATCAGAGCAGGTCTTTCAAAATTTTTCTGTTTAAATATTTTTTTTAAATGGCTCAACAAACTAATTTTGTGTTTTCTAAACCTCCTTTGATAGATACTGAAAAGTTTGGCATTTGGGCCGAGCTGTTTGAATGTCACGTTCGTGGCAAAAGTCAAAAAATTTGGGATATTATAGAAAATGGGAATTTTAGACCAACCAAAGTTGAAAATGATCTTATTGTTGATAAACCCATAAAAGATTGGACTCCCGCTGAAGAATCTCATTATTGTTTAAATTTTGAAGCTAAAAATATATTATATGCTGCTTTAACTTCCGATGAAATTGAAAGAGTTTATACTTATAAAACTGCTAATCAAATCTGGCAAAGCTTGAGCGACACTCATCGTGGAAATACTCAAGTTAAAAGCTCTAAAATAAATATTCTTGTTCATGATTATGAATTATTTGAAATGTCAAAAGATGAGTCAATCGACTCAATGTTTAAACGTTTTAACCTCATTATGACTACTTTGAAGGGATTAGGTCGTACTTATCCTAATGAGGATTATGTAAGGAAAATTCTTCGAGCACTTCCTTCGGAGTGGATGGCAAAAATCACATCCTTGGAAGACTCCCGAGATCTCGCAACTATGAAGCTCGATGATCTCATCGGCAATCTTAAAGTGCACGAAATTGCACTAAAAAGAAATCAGGTCCGGGAGCAAGTCAAAAAGAAATCCATAGCTTTAGAAGCCGTTGCCTCTAAAGATGAGAAAGAAAAAGAAGAGGAGGAAGATGCAAGTTCCTCGGATGACGAACCCGAAAATCTTGACGATTTAGTCAAGTTGGTAAGAAAACTTTCTAAACTTTTATCTAACAAAAAGTTTGCCAAAAATGATAGGTTTCAAGAAAATGGAGACTACCGTCGTGGTGGTAAAAACCAAAGTCGCAACGTCCATAAAAGTGAAGACAAATATGACGAATCTAGCGACGATGAAAAAGCCAATAAAAAGAAAGGCTTTTGCTATGTGTGTGGTGACAAGGATCACTATGCAAGTGTGTGTCCGAAACGAGCAAAACAAATCAACACACCAAAAGCTTTAGTTGGAGGCGCGTTGAGCGCAAGCATAAATGAGGCCAAAAATTTTTGTTTCATGGCCGACCATGATAATGAGGTATCTTCATCATATTCTTCTAAAAATAATTATGATAATAATTATAGTGATAATTATTATAGTGACGATGAAAATAATCTTGACGAATTATATAAATCATTTCATGATATGGCTGCTCTCGCAAATAAATATAAAGATGAAATTTCTAATTTAAAAGAAACCGTATCTGTATATAAAAAGGAAATAGATGACGGTAAACAAAAATCTGCTCATGATTTAGATGTTATCACTAAATTAGAAAATAAATTAAGTGAAAAAGATGTTTGTAAATCTTGTGTTATTTTAAATGATAAAATTGCATGCTTAAGTGAAAATAAAAATGAAAGTGTTGCATGTACAAAATGCGAGTCTCTTGAAAATGAAGTTGCATGTTTAAATGCTAAATGTAAATCGCATGAGAAAAATGACTTATTAGCAAATGCTTTTAATAGTAGCAATGATAAAGTGCTTAAAATGCTAAATATGCCTAATCGTATAAATTGTCGTAAAGGCATTGGTTCCGATACATGTGTTGATAAATGTTCGTGTAAACCCATTAAAAGATTTTTTGCATCTCCTAAAGTTAATACGAGAAAACCCCCATATATGTCAAAAATGAAAAATGTGAATTATGGGAGGAAACCGTATGCTCGTATGTATAATAGTAATTTTTCTAGACCTAATGCGAATATAAATGCTTCATTTTATGTGTATGATAAATACAATCGCAAAATTAAAATGGTTAGAAAATGGATTCCGAAAGGAATGTTTAATGTTGATAATCCGGGTGGAATGCGTTTATGGTTTTAAACCATTTTTATGGTTTTGTATGTTTGTCGTGTTTGTTTTATGTCGACAACATATTTTTTTTTGCAGTTTATGTTTTATACTAACTGTTAAAAGGACCCATAAGAAAAGGGTACCACGAAATATTTTCTTTGCCTTTTGTAGGTGTTTCCTGGCGAGGATACAATACGTGCTTCCTGGCGAGGATACAATACGTGCTTCCTGGCGAGGATATAATACGTGTTACCTGCCGAGGTTATAATACGTGGTTACCTGCCGAGGTTATAATACGTGGTTACCTGACGAGGTCATAATACGTGGTGATTTTTTTTATCACATAAAATTAACCGAAAATTGAAGCCTTAAGATCCGTTTTGGTGCAAGTGTTTCGTATTGGTTTGTATATCTTTGTCTCTATTGCTTTTTGCATTTTATTTTGTCCCTCAAATTTTATAATTTGTTATTAATTTGAGGGGGAGCTTTTTATCTTTTACCTATGAGATTATGCTCTCTCAAATATATGCATATTTTGAGGGGGAGCATCTCTCGAGGGGAAGCATACCGTCTTTCTTGACCCTTTTTGTTTCGACAAACGGGGGAGAGAAACCGCATATGCTCTTGCTTAGCGGTTGTGTTTGTCATCATCAAAAAGGGGGAGATTGTTGGTGCAAGTGTACCACATCTCTATATATTTATATATATTTATTTTGATGATTACAAACACACCGTATTATTGTTTATCTAACAATCCTATCCAAGTGTACAGTTCTTGAAGAACACGAAGATTTTATCTGAAGAATTCAAGACGGAAGTTTCTACGTCGTCATTATTGTTTATACCTTATAATGATAAGCACCCTAAAATAATATACCACTTGGATATTTATAAAACCCTAAACTGTTTTTAATTAAAGATATTTAAAATTATTTAAAACTAAAGTTTTATTAATTTTTATTAAAATAATCTTTAAACCTTTTTTGTCAACTCAAAAATCAGTTTCCTATGCTATTTTACTGTTTGCATTTATTGAAGAAGTGTCTTCAGCCGAAAGAAGGACCTGCGTGCAGCCTGCCCTTTGTACTTTCTGACCGCGGTATACCGCGGTGTGCAAGGCGGTATACCGCCACCTCTTGTAGCCGTTGGTGTGTCAGTATCTGCACGGTATACCGCGTGCATTTGGCGGTATACCGCCACCTCATGTATCCGTTGGAAGTGGGTTGCTATATATAAATGATGCTTGCTGGTGATGAAGAAAAGTAGACCACATAACAGTAACAACAAGCAGCAACCACACTCTCAGCTCTCTCATTTATAATATATATATTTTATAAAACATTTTTTATAAAATATCCAAGTGTGAGATATTATACAAGAGTGATTACCCATTGTGAGTTATACTCCTCTTGTAAGTATTTGAATAACGGGTGTGTGATCCTGTTTATCTCATAGCAGAGGCTTGAGAAACTATTACAAATTCCTTTGTATTTGGTTTGTGTTCTACCGTAAAGAATACATTTATTTGGATCGTGTCGAGAAGTGTCTCGGCTGCTGGTTTATCACAGTTGGTGGTAAATCAGTAAATCTCTGTGTCAAGTATCTCTAACCTTTATCTCTTTATTTATTCCGCTGTGCTTTATTATATTTGTTTATATTTACACTCTTCTTTATTATTTGTATACTCTGATTTATTTTTACTGTTTCCGTACTGTATTTATTTATAAAAGAATTTTTGAAAGTAAAAGTTTTTAAATACAACCTTACCCCCCCCCTAGGTTGTCTAACACAAGTTTATGAATTGTATGCCTGACTTTTGGGAAAACATTTGTACTTGTATCAAGACAGCCAAGGATCTTGACCATATGTCCCTCACTGCTTTTTATGGAACTCTCTTTAATTATGAGCAAACTACATTACAAAGGAAGTCTGTCATAAAAGAAATAAAGAGCTCTTCATATATCTCATTAGTGACTCTTCCAAAAGAACAGTGTGTATTCCCAGAATAACCTATCCATCTGATGATTCGGATCGTCATAGTCTGGAGGACCCCAACAACCATTCAGTAGCATATCTAAGTGACGCTGATGATGAAGGTGAGGAAACTTCAGTTGGCCAACTATCAGATGGAATGACCATGTTAGCTGGTTATTCTAAACCCAAATCTCGGTTTTCTTTCGGAAAATCTATGTTTAGTCGAAAACCCTCATTTTCTCTCTCCAAACACTCCTCTTCAGACAAAACTAACGAGGAATGTTTTAACTGGGTAAAAGGGGTCATTTTGCCTCTAAGTGCATAAGTAAACGAGTTGAAAGACCTAGAACTTTTTTCTTTGGCCGATTTTATTCAAAATCTGGCAGTTCCAAGCCAAATGCGCTAACTTGAAACATCAGGAAGCAGTAGTAAGAAGCCTGTGCCCTTACCGATTTATTGCTTTTATATAACTGGAGTGAATGCTTCATGTAGCAAAAACAAGACAGTCATTGCTAACAACAGTTGCAGCTAAAACAACCCGACATTTCTGACCGAAGGGAAAGAAATGCGATAAGGGTTAACCTTCTTGTATCTAGCTAGCCTGATAACAACCCTACATTTCTTACCGGAGGGAAATGAAGTAAGGGTTAACCTTACAACACTTTGCTTCCAATCTCTCCCATACAAAAAAATAGGCCAACCTGTCTCTTCTATTAATAATGACCGGGCTAAAAAGTACAAAGCCAAATACATAAGAGAAAAGGAAAGAAATGAAAATATTGCGAAAAGAGGAAAAGGTCTGGTTACCAAAACTCATGACTAGGCAGATTGAACCTACATCTGAAAGTGAAAAGGACACCTCAAATGTATGCTTCGTGGAAAAATAAATGACATGGATGATCAAGAAGGCCACACTCCCTCAATGGCCCTTCTGTCAACTGAGTACTCATCCTCCTCATTACATGTACATTTTTTTTCCCTCTTTTTAACTCTGAAAAGATTAAAGCATTTGACTCCTTACCCATTAACTATTATGATGCTAAAGATGCAAAGAAAAAGGAAAATGCTTAGATAAAATCTCTTTCCTCTCAACTCCATATACGTCTATCTCAACTGAAGCATTTTGACAAAACTAAGGCAGAACTTGAAGATCTTAAAATTATAAACTTCACCCTTGCTAAAGAGAAAAACAAAATGTTGAAATGTCTTAAAAAGGAACAAGAAACAATGAGAAAGTGGACTAGTTCTTCTAAAAATATGGAAAACATTTTTCAAGACCAAATACCATGTGATGACAAATCTGGACTCGGTTTTGTAAAAATGGACATTGACTTTCTCTCAAATGTTCATGCTTCTCCTTCTTTAGCACTTCCTTCATTCTAAGAATCATCAGATCGTGAGTCAAGTAATTCTAAGTCCATGATATCTTCCGAACTTTCAGAAACCTTAAAATTTGGTATGTTTGTTAAGGCTAAAGGCTCTACTCCACATCATTAAGATGAGGAGGCCCAAAGTTCAAATGACCCGTTCATGAACTCTTGAAATCTTTAACTATTTATGAGGCTTCTTTCTCTGAATCCAAGCCTGCAGAGATTTCTAAAAGAGAGTCTCAAACCTCAGACAAAAGACCAACTCTACGACCCCCTTACATATCTTGTTCCCCGATATGTGAATATCAAGAAATCTAAACCTAGGAAATTTCCTTCTCTCCTATTCTTGACTCCAACAAAGGAATCCTAGGTTCCAGACCTCCTCATTCCTCTACCAACTCCATTAAGGTTAATGTGAAATGGCAAAACAAGGAATTTAGTCAAAGCTCCAAAAAGGTCTTTATTTACAGAAAATGTTATAATTGTGGAGATACTTTTCACTTTGCAAAAGACTATCCAAAAGAAAGAGTTGACATGAATAATGCTAAAGACTCTTAGGGTCTGTTTGTTAGCAGCTTAATGAGCTTAATGAGACTCACAGCTTATTCGGTCAGCTATACATGACTGTTTGGTAGCAACTTAATGATATATACAATGGCTTATTCAGTAAGATTTTAACAGGGAGCTTTATACAGAAAGTCAAGTTTTTCCAAAACTGACCCTCCCAATTAAAAAATATCCCCCTTTCATATATGGAAAAACCTTCCCAAACAAAAATCTTCCCGATCTATAAAGACAACTTAATCCACATGGACAACTGTATTCATACAGGACTTAATGGAAAACCAACCAAACAGCCTCTTATTCTTCTTCTTCTAACCCAAAAGAACCCATCTACAAATGGGTACCAAGGAACTAATTTATCAGTGATTGCAGGTCTACGTACACCAACAAATCTTCTATCTTGACAGTGGTTGTTCGTGACATATGACCGGAAATAAATCTCTTCTTGTGAACTTCGTGCCTGCTACAGGTCCTTTTGTAACATTTGATGATAATTCCAGGGGAATTACTAAAGGATATGGAACAATCACAAATGGTTCTGTTACCTTCAATAAAGTTGCCTATGTTGAAGGCTTGATGCATAATCTCTTGAGCATAAGTCAGTTATGTGATGTGGGATACAAAGTCACTTTTGAACTGTCTGTGTGTACCATAACTGATAAAAACATGAAAGTTGTATTATTTGGTGGTAGAAAAGAAAATGTCTATGTAATAGACATAGGACAAAGTTCATCTATTAGAACAAATGTATGTTTTGTCTCTGAAAACCCAACCAAAAGGAACTGGCTTTGGCACAAGCGTCTATCACATCTCAACTTCAAAACTCTAAATGTTCTTTCCAATAAAAGAACGTGTTATTGAAATGCCAAAACTTTCTTTTGTGAAATACAAGCTATGTGCTGTGTGTGAAAAAGGGAAACTCACCAAATCCGCTTTCAAGTCCAAACAATGATTCTACATCACCCTACCTCTCCAAATGCTTCATATGGATCTATGTGGACCAACCAGCACTCCCAGTCTTGATGGAAAAAGGTATATTTTAGTTATAGTTGATGAATTCACTCGTTACACTTGGGTATTTTTTTCTTAGGTATAAAAGTGACACCACTAAAGAGATCATAAAGTTCATCAAGAAGTTTGAAGTACTGAATGGACAACTTGTGAGATCAGGAAGAAGTGATAATGGTACTGAATTCAGAAACAGTACCTTAGATGACTTCTTCAATGAAAAGCACATCTCACAAAATTTCTCAGATGTTAGAACTTCTCAACATAATGGAGTGGTTGAAAGGAAAAACAGAACGCTGTGTGAAGCTGCCCGATCTATGCTAAATGAATCAAATCTTCCTACCTACTTTTGGGTTGAAGCTATAAACACTACTTGCTTTACCCAAAAAAGGTCTGTAATTGTCAAAAGACACAATAAGACTCCCTATGAAGTCTTTTATGGAAGAAAACCAAATTTAGCTTTCTTCATGTTTTTGGATGTGTCTGATTCTTTATGAATGATCGGGAAAATCTTGAAAATTTTGATCCAAAAGCTGTGAAGGAATCTTTGTAGGATATTCTCGCTTTTCTAAAGCCTTTAGAGTGTACAATCTTCGGAGGAAATGTATTGATGAATCCATACATGTGAAATTTGTTGATCATAGATTGTCATCACTTTCAGGTGGTGATGATGAATTAAATAGATGGATATCATCTTGTGTTGGCGAAGGACCTAATTCGATATTGCTAGATCTAACTCCCTTTTTACCTTTTTTCTCAAAATATTCCCTCTCATAATGATGATCCTTCCACATCATCAAACCCCCCTCTTGTTCAACAAGTCAATTCCCCACCTATCCAAAATCCCCAAAATTCAAACTCTCATGACAATACCTCCACAAATTTCCCTCCATCAAACCATACTTTTGACACTCTCTTCGACCTTCTTCCATCTGCACATCCCACCGATTTACCTTCATCTTCCATTCTTGAAGATTTGCCTTCCTTCTCTCAAGCTCAACCATCTCATCCTCCATCACTATCTCCTTCCATAAAATGAACAAAAGATCATCCAATTGACCAAATAATCGGCGATCAACAAGCGGGTGTTCAAACCCGGAGAGGAGTTGGAAATATTTGCCTCTATGTGAATTTCCTATCTATCATAGAACCCAAACAAATTGAGGAGGCCCTAGCTGATCCATGTTGGATCATTGCCATGCAAGAAGAACTCTCTTAAATTGAAAGAAACAAAGTATGGAAACTTGTTCCTTGACCTCCAAAAAAGACCATCATAGGAGCAAAATAGGCCTTCAAAAACAAGATGGATGAAGAAGGTATTGTAGTCCTTAACAAGACCATACTTGTTGCTCAAGGATATAGGCAAGAAGAGCGAACTGACTATGATGAAACATTTGCACCTGTTGCTAGACTTGAAGCCATCGACATATTTCTTGCTCATGTTTCTTACAAGAATTTCAGAGTTTTCCAGATGGATGTCAAAAGTGCTTTCCTCAATGGGTAACTGGCAGAAGAAGTCTTTGTGAAACAACCTTTCGGGTTTAAAGATTCAACCCATCCTGATTATGTCTACCGATTGGACAAAGCTCTCTATGGACTCAAACAGGCTCCTCGTGTTTGGTATGACACCTTGTCCGATTTTCTTCTTGAAAACTAGTACTCCCGAGGTAAAATTAACGACAGAGTTTTCATCAAGAAGACTGCAGGTAAACCCATTCTTGTTCAAATCTATGTGTATCATATTATTTTTGCTACCATAGATGAATTTATGTGTGAGGAGTTTGCCTCTCTCATGAAAAGCATATATGAGATGAGCATGATGGGACATATCACATTTTTCTTAGGTTTGCAAGTAAAACAATATTCATAAGGAATTTTTATAAATCAAAGTATATATATTTGTGACCTTCTTAAAAAGTTAATTTTTGAAAATTGCTCTCCCATGAAAACTCCTATGGCACCACCTCTGAAAATCATGTTGATCCTGATGGTAAATCTGTTGATGTAACCAATTATCACGGTATGATCAGGCCCCTCCTTTATCTTACTGCAATTAGACCCGATATTATGTTTGCTACTTGTCTTTGTGCGCATTACCAAGCCAATCCTAAAGAATATCATCTGACTGCAGTTAAATGCATCTTTAGGTATCTAAAGGGTACCATACATCTGGGTCTTTGGTATCCTAAAGACATAGGTTTTGAACTAATGGGGTATTCAGACTGTGATTTTACAGGCTCAAAAGTTGATAGAAAAAGCACTATTGGGAGCTGCCAACTTCTTTGTGGTAAATTAGTTAGTTGGTCTAGCAAGAAGCAAAACTCAGTATCCACCTCCACTGCTGAAGCTAAATATGTTGCTGCTGGTAGCTGTTGTGCTCAAATTCTATGGATGAAAATCAACTAAGGTACTACAATCAGTTCTACTCTCATGTACCATTCTATGGGAAAATTCTAGTGCAATTGCCATTGCAAATAATCATGTGCTTCACTCCAGATCTAAGCACATTGACATAAGATATCACTTAATCAGAGATCATATCTCCAATGGTGATGTAGAGCTGCATTTTATTACTACCGACCATCAGCTAGCAGATCTCTTCACCAAACCCTTAGATGAAGCTCGGTTCAAATTCTTGATTAACGAACTAGGTATGTTGTACGTGGAAGATTAAAATCGTTGGTCTTTCCAAAAACAATTTGTCGATTTTCCCTCGATTTCTAATCTCGCCGATTTGAAATCGGTGATCTCCCCAATCTTTAAAATCGTTGGACTTCAAAAAAAATCCTTGTCGATTTTCCACCGATTTGTAATCTCTCCGATTTGAAATCGGAGATCCCCCAGATCTTTAAAATCGTTGGGCTTAAAAAAAATCATGCCGATTTTCCACCGATTTGTAGTCTCGCCGATTTCAAATCGTCATCTCCCTGATCTCTAAAATCAGTGATCTCGCCGATTTAAAAAAAAACATGCCGATTTTTCACCGATTTTCACCGATTTCAAATCGTGATCTCCCCGATCTCTAAAATCGGCGATCTCGCCGATTTAAAAAACAATTCTTGCCGATTTTCCACTGATTTGTAGTCTTGCTGATTTCAGGTCGTGATCTCCCCGATTTCTAAATTTCGTGATCTCCCCGATCTCTAAATTCAGTGATCTCGCCGATTAGAAAAACCCCTAAAAACTAGAGAGACTCTTCCCGCCTAAGTCTTATCTGAAGAGACTTAGGAAAACTTAGTGCCCACAAGCTCCCTCCAGTCAACGATTCTCATAAATCGGGGACTGTTGAAGTTGTCCCTTTGGGGCCCAGGGAATCTATTTTACCCTTAGGCACCTACTTCGTACCCTCTCAAAAGGATACAGTTGTATCTTCGGGTACCCCCACTATTCCCTCTTCGACTACTTAGATAGTCGATGAGGATTACTTGGACTTCTCCCCGGTCCAAGGTGCCTCTTCTGCACAACACAACCTATCACCCGACCATCTAATGGTCAAAGACTTTCTACTACCTCATGAAGGGTCATTCATTCCAAGGGCTGGTCCGGAGGGTGTTATTACCTTTCTAGTGTTTCTTAGTGTTTCTTCTTCGTCGACCGCTGATGGCGACAAACCATTTGAGGGGGAGCAACACCAACCGTCAGAACACGTATCCAGCATCTAACTCGAAAACTTTCCCAAAGAAAAGGAAACCGTCGGACCGATCCAGGGGGAGCACATCGGTCCGGTCAATGTAACCGATGGGGAGGAAAGTAAATACAAAGGAAAAAGAATGATGATTGTCGAACAAGAAGCTGAGGATAACAAGAGAAATAAAGAAGTTGCAAGATATGGGCAAAGTCATCTTGAGGCTGATTCACTCAAACTTAAACCTCCCTCAAAGATTGTCACCGATCTGGGTCTGTCACGTATCTGAAACCACATACTCATTTGGTTGGAATCTTTTGGAGTAAGTGAATGGTTTGAAATTTTGGAAAATCGGAAGAAAAGCAAAAGTGGTCTGAAAGATAAAGTTCATCAACACATCAATTGGTTGCTGATCAAAATGAAAATCTTCAAGCCAAACACAAGATTCAACTCGCTGTTGCCGAAGAGGCCCGAATCCAAAGACTCAAAGCTGCTCAACAACAACCGACTCCCACCTCCAAGCCTTTGCCTAAATCGGGAAAATAAACGGTCTTCAAAGACATGGCAATAAAAAGAAAATCTTCGAACGTAAAAAAATTTGGACTTATCCGTGCCAACCCTTATGGTCTATCCTTCCATCACAGTTATTATTTTGCTTGTTCGGGGAATCCTCCTCATTGATGGGTTCGGGCAGATCAGTTTCTTCAATGATGCAAGTACATTTTATTTCATTCATGTTGTCTATTCTTTATTCTTTCATTCATTTGTAAATATCGGATATACTTAACAAATTCAAACAAAAAAAGAACAGAAAAAATATAGAACTAAAAAATGGACTATGTAAATAGGAACCTAAAAGAGTAAAAGAGGGTCAACATGTATCATTCATTGTCTTACTCATTTTTTCTCAGTATGAATGTCATCCTCAAATAGGGGGGAGATTGTTGGGTCAGCAAAGATTTGAAGATGGCCTCCTTAATCTCATTTATAATATTGAAAAACATCTTTAGTGTTGGGTCACCAAAGATGTGAAGATGACCTCCCGATCTCCTTTATAATCTTTGAAAAACATCTTTTATCCTTAGATAATTTTTAGATTCTTTGTAATAACTTAGTTATGTATTCAAGGTTCGGTGAAGTCAAAGATCAGCCGAAATCAAGAAGAAGTGAATCTACCAATGTGGATTGAAGATTGTTAGCGTTATATTGTGATTGTCTTAAGGTTGAGGGACTAAAAGTGTAAATCCCCATAATGGTATAGATAGTTTGTGTTAATCCCCGATTAGGGTTAATAATCACAATTCTAAAACCTTTTGTACGCACTTAATAGTTGTTCTCTCTAATCAATCATATGACCAAAAGCTTTGAATAATCTTTGTGTTGATTGATTGTTGTTTGATAATTGCACTATATTATGGGATCCACAATTGGTATCAGAGCAGAGAGACAAGATTTTTGATCCAAAAGGTAATTCTTATTGATTATGTATTTATCGACTTTTTGAGAAAACGGCACACTGTGGTCTTGCAATTTGGTTCTTCAATTTTTGCAAGTTTATTGAAATCTTATTGTTCCATTCCATCCCACCTATTCCTAAACTGATTATGACAAAGTTTCACATTCGATTATGAGGTTTTTAAACATTAAGTTGTTAAAATCGCGTCTTTATGTTCTTAGTCTATGTTATTTGATTTTCAAGTGTTTTCAACGAATAGGTTGTTTTGGAGTCAAAATCGAATTGGGTTTTGTGTGTTTCTGTTTGGTTTCTCAATCCTCAAGAACCAAAATCTTCAAAGTGAAATCAGCCTCAGATCCGTGTTCATCGCTAGTGTTTGTTATCCGGACCATGTTCTTCGACAAACCCGGGTACGTTATCTATTTATCATCTGGAACAAATTGTTCCTGGACCGTGAGAACCGGATTTCTCTAATCCGAAAACCATAACCGGATCACCTCTACCGGACTGTGTGTGTCGGATTTCCTAATCCGGACCACCCCACGGATTCCTAGTCTTCCGGATTCCTTAGCGATTCACCCATATTTACCCCATCCGGTTCTATTATCTGGATTTCCCTAACACGAACTCCTATCCGGATTTCACTTATCCGGGTCCCGATTTTCGGATTTTTCCTATCCGGAATTTGGGTCCTACTACCTGATACTGCTTAGTTATTCTGTCTTGCATCATATTTTCTTACTTTTAGTGTTTACTTATTTGATCCTATCAGATTTAGTTTGCCTAGTCGATATTAGATATTTGCGCTAAGTTTCTCACTCCGTCTTAGTTCCTTGCATTAAGTCTCACTCCTAGTTAGCATCACTACCTTTGGATCATATCATACTGTCTCACGATCACTTAGTGCACTTTAAGATGACTTCTAGAGACGCCCTTGCAATTGGAACTGATTCCAAGACTCCGATTTTCTACCGAGGAGAATACCCTCAATGGCGCAACCGGTTCATTATCTTCATAGAATCCAAGGACATCTTCCCTTAGATCCCACAGTCCTTGGAAGAAGGCCCTCAACCTACTCCTAAGATGGACGTTCAAGCCTAAGACAGCGGTGCCGCAGCAACTCGGGCGCCAAAGACGTATGCGCAAATGACGCATGATGACCAGAAAAGATTTGATGGCGACAAGCTCGCAAAGCGGTATATCGTTCAAAGCTTACCAAATGACATCTATACTGCTATAGATAGTCATAAGGGTACAACTAAAGGTATGTGGGATCAGGTCGCACGGATGAAGATGGGCAGCAAGATTAGAGATCAACTAAAGATCAATAGTTGCATCACTCGCTATTATAGCTTCAAGCAAAGAAAAGGTGAGACGCTGACCGAGACCTACTAGCGATTCTGTATTCTTCTGAACGAACTTCACAAGAATAATATCACGAGGACCAACACTGAGAACAATATCAAGTTCATGAACATCCTCCAGCCTCCATGCAAGACTTTCGCTTCTCACATCCGTCACCATCACATCCTAGAGAACATTCCGATCAATTAGCTTTACGAAATGCTCATGCAAAACAAAGATGAAGTGATGGACATTCTAGGTGAACAAAAGACAGTCGAGAAACCAACGACCGATCCACTAGCACTGGTCTCCGACAAACAAGGAAAACAGTCCAGCTGCAGTCCCAAGTGAGAGAAAGAGAAGAGTGAGTCAGAATCTGAAGAAGGAGATGAAAGTGAGTCAAACACTGAAATGAAGGACATCAAGAAGGCTATGGTTCTCTTGTCAGAAGCATTCCAACAGAAGAAATTTTCAAGAAACCGTCGTCAAACAATCAGAGGTACTCGACCACTCAGAATAAGCGACATCACTACAAAGAACAGTACGAGGGAAGAAAGGGAACTGATGAAGATAAACAATCTGACGAGAAAGAGAAGGATGAGCCGGTGAAATGCTATAACTATGGCAGATTGAGCCGTTTTGCCAAAGAATGCAGAAAGATTGTAGTACGTAATTCTGAGTACTATAAGAACAAGATGCTCCTAGCCAAACAGAAAGATGTTGAGAAAGCACTGATGGCTGAGGATGATCACTGGCAGAACCTGTTGGATGAGGAAGATCAAGAAGATGCTAACGCCCACTTGTGCTTTATGGGCAATCACACCAATCAGTCCGAGTCAGAAAACGACGACTGCAACTCATCCCCATTTGGTGAATCTTGTTAGGTATTTGCTTCTATTCATCCAACTTTATTTGATCACATGCAGCTTAATGTGAACAAACTAGCTTCCTATAAGCTAACCATTAAAGAAAAGTCACTTTTAATTTCCGAATTAAGTGATAAGGTTGAATTTCAACATCAAGTCATTTACACACTTAGGATAGAAAATGCTGGTCACTTGTGTATAATTGAAAAGTTAAACGTCAAGTGCAATGCAATTTCTAAAGAATATGAAGAATTAAAGTTTTACAAACGTGGCCAAGCTAACCAAACGATGCATCTGGATAAAGCAAGAGATTTCAAGTATTTTAATGCTGAGTGGGGAATAGGGTATGGCAACCCTCACTATTTGAAAAGAATCTTATCTAAGGTACCTACGTTATATGAATCAATTTCTTAGGCCTTGATAAGACATATCCCAATACAAAATCAGATGGAGTGAACCGATTGATGAAAATGATAAGCAACTGGAGGAATTGAAGAGGAAAAATAATGTTACAATGCAAATGCCTTTTGCAAAAGAAACTCTTAATACCTCTTACAAGACAAAGGGTAATAACAGGAAATCTTAATATCTTTCAAATGACTACTTTGACGGCTATTCTAATGTCAAGACCAAAGCATCCTCTGCTATGGTTAAAGACCAAACAACTGAACCTAAGGAAGAGAAGGACGAGTTTAAACGCTATGTTCCACCTCTCATCTTAGAACCTTTTATTTTTTTATTCGGATCGGATTTATGTTGGCTTCGTTGGGAGGATCGTGTGAAAGAAAATAGTTCAGTTAGAGGAGTAAGAATGGATTAATTTCCAAAAGGAAAAACATGAGTTACTTTCCAAGATTAAGTGTTCCAATTTCAAACAAGCAGAATCAGTGTCTATGGAGGAAAAGGAACTCCTTCAACAGAGATTAACAGGCTCACCTCTCAACTGTCTGCTTTGGCGATAGATATGATGAAAGATCGACTCAGCAAAGTTTAGCTCCAACACCAGCTGCAAATAAAGGTCCAATGCTATCTTCGGTCATCAAGGCATTCTCTAGAGTTAAACGGGGTCCCCCGATTAGTAATACGAATCGTTTCTCGTCTCTTATGGATGATGATGGAGACACTACATCTTTGAACGAGGATGTTTCGTCGTTGGGACCTAATTCAAAAGTCGATGGTTCAGGTTCTAATCCTATAGTGCCGGGGGTTGAAGGCACTACCTCTTACTCGTCTCAATGTTAAAGCTTGGTGCGTGGAATATTCGAGGGTTGAATTCCTGGATCAAGCAACGGGAGGTAAAGTCTTTTGTACATTTGAATTCTCTTTCGTTTTGTGCTATGTTGGAAACGCATGTTCTTGCGTCCAACTTGAATTCGGTTACGCGGAGCATTTTTGGGGTTTGGCCATGGGTTTCGAACCATTCGGTTTGTTTGCATGGCACACGCATTATTGTAGATTGGAATCCGTCTATTATGGATGTTTTGGTTATTTCGATGATGGATCGAGCGATTATTTTTACGTTTCTATTTTTTATGGTCATAATAATGCTATTCGGCGTCGTATTCTTTGGGAAAATCTGATCCATTTTGGTATTTTTGCCCGTTCTCAACCATGGATTCTTATAGGGGATTTCAATACTTTGTTGTATCCGGAAGAGAGTGAGGGTAGCTCTTCCTGGGCAGATCGTGGTATGGAAGATTTTTGGACTGTGTAGGAGAGCTTAATATCTTTGATGTTCGGTTTACTGAAATTTTCTATACGTGGGTTCAAAAGCCACAAGGGGGTAATGGTATTGTGCGAAAGCTCGATCGGGTAATGATGAATAGCTGTTTTGGTGATGTTTTTTCTCAGTTTTTGCCAAGAGGAGTATCTGATCATGCTCCAATGCTTGCTTCGATCGATTGTGATGTGGTGAAAGGTAATCGGCCGTTTAAATTTGATAACTTTCTCACTCGTCACATTGACTTTTTGGCCACAGTTCAATCTGCTTGGAACACACAAGTTGATGGTTCTTTGATGTTTAAACTCTTAACGCGTTTGAAAGTTGTCAAAACTCCTTTACGTAGAATTCAGTCTATGCATGGGAGTCTTTCAAAGAGGGTTAAGGATCTTCGTATTGAAGTTGACGAGGTGCAAAAGGTGGTGGATCAGGATCCGTCTAATATTCTTTTGCAAGAGGATTTAGCTCATGTTATGGGGGCCTTTCAAGATGTGTTACACTTGGAAGAGGAAAATTATCGACAACGTGTGAAAGTACGTTGGCTATCGGAGGGGGACTCCAATACGTTTTTTTTCATCGTTCAGTTAAGGAAAGAAAACACCATTCTCGAGGGGATTCGGTAATGGACGTGCATGGTACGATGATTAGTGGTCCCGGTGTGGAACATGTTTTTGTTGATCATTTTCATGCTATTCTTGGGGAGAAGGATGTGTCTCTTTCCCCGATTCTTCCACATGACTTGTTCTATCGCAAACTTTCAATTACTGATGCAAATTTTATGATTCGTCCGATCACTAAGGAAGAAGTCAAATGTGCCATTTTCGATATTGGGGATGATCAAGAGCCGAGGTCGGATGGGTTCTCAGCGAAGTTTTTTAAAGCTTCGTGGGACATTGTTGGTTCAGATGTGGTAATGGAGGTTCAAGATTTCTTTTATCAAGGACGCTTGGCTGGCGAGCTTAATCACACGTCGATTTGTCTCATTCCAAAATCGCCTAATGCTTTTAAAGTGACGGAATATCATCCCATTTCTTTGTGCAAGGTGGTCTATAAATGCATAAGTAAAATCATTTCTTGGCGGATTCGAGATTTTATGGAAGGTTTGGTTAGTCCAAATCAACCGGCTTTCATTCCGGGTAGACGTATCTCCGATAATATCATGATGGCTCATGAATTAGTGGTTGGGTATGATCGGGAGAATACTTTGTCTAATTGTGCATTCAAGATTGATATACAAAAGGCATACGATACGGTGGATTGGTGTTTTCTTCATGCGGTGCTTGAGGGGATGGGGTTTCATCCCATTATGAGGCATTGGATTATGGAGCTTGTTTCCACCACATCCTATTCGGTACTTGTTAATGGTGAATCACATGGATTCTTTAAGGGTGCTCGAGGCATTCGTCAAGGTTGTCCTCTTTCCCCTTATTTATTCACTTTGGTAATGGAAGCTTTCTCATGTTTTTTCCGGCGACGGATTGATTTGGATGGGGGTTTCCATTTACATAAAGGTTGTAATCGAAATCAATTGACGCATTTGTGTTTTGCGGATGATCTTATGGTTTTTACCAAGGGTGATGTAGCATCGGTGAGGGTTCTTAAGCATGCTTTGGATGACTTTGCGTCAGCTTCGGGTTTGTTCCCAAGTATGGCAAAAAGTTCAGTTTTTTTCTCCAATGTTGATCATACGGTAAGAGAAGCGATTTCTGAAATCTTACCTTTTCAGATGGGATCTTTACCGTTTAGATATCTTGGAGTGCCCCTCTCATCTAAACGGCTTCGTGTGGTTGATTTCCAACCTTTGGTGGCTAAGGTGCGTTCTTGAATTCTGAATTGGAAAACTAAGTTCTTATCTTTCGGAGGAAGATTACAATTGATTAAACCGGTTTTGGAGTCGTTGCAATTGTATTGGATGATGGTTTTTACGGTACCAACATCAGTTCTTCATGATTTAGAACGATTGTTTAGAGATTTTTTATGGGCCCAAAGTGATAGTTCGAAAGGCAAAGTTCGACTTACTTGGAGTGAGGTGTGTAAACCAAAACGTATGGGTGGATTGGGTCTCAAACGGTTGGCTCTTTGGAATTGATGTCTTCTTTCGACTCACATATGGGACATTTTGCGGAAGCGAGACTTAATATAGGCTCATGGATTTATTTGCATCGATTGAGGGACGCAAGTTTTTGGACCATCAAGCCATCCACTTCGACAACTTGGGTTTGGCGTAGATTGCTTGCTTTACGTGAGCAGTTTTGGTCGTTCTTCATGAATGTAGTTGGTGATGGGAACTCTACAAATGCTTGGGAGGATAAGTGGCTTTCGGTTGGTCACCTATCTCATTTTCTTTCCTACATGTTGATACATGCTAATGGTTTCCTAACTGGTTCAAGGGTTTCGGATGTTATTGATTCTAATCAGCTTGATTGGCCGAATGATTAGGTACGGAGATGTTTGGATCTTCATACGATCCCGGTTCCTTGCCTTTTTCCGGGGATTAAGGATCAAGTTATGTGGTTGGACACTCATAATCAGCCTTCTCGTTTTACGGTTTCGGTGGTGTGGGACACCTTGGATGGGCCTTATCAAAAGGTTTCATGGTTTGATACATGTTGGTTTTCTAATCATATTCCCAAGCATGCTTTTTGTGTTTGGCTAGCGTTCCATAATCGTCTTCCTACACAAGACAGGATGCAAGCGTGGAGGAGAGATGCAGGTTCGTTGGTTTGTTCGCTATGTAATGTTTGCATGGACTCGCATGGCCACCTTTCTTTGAATGTGCTTATTCGGCACATATTTGGGCTAGTATTAAATCTGATTTGCAAGTTCCATTGATTTCTGATCGTTGGGATATCATTTTGGATGATATTCATCATAGCTGTTGGAGACTTACGGATTTGCAGAAGAAGCTTCTTTTCTCGTCAACCATCTACCATATTTGGCACGAACGGAATGACCGTCCTTTCTCAAATAAAAGACGGACTACTCAACAATTGGCAGCGGATATTCATCATATGGTTCACTTGTGATTGCGGAGAATAGGTCCGAGAAGTGTTAGAGTGGTCCAAGAAAGACAAGGAAGACCTTAATGCTCTTGAAGATCTCGATTGCGGATTTATCCCGATGGGTGGCGCTCATTCTTGCTAGTTTCTTTGCCATTTTATTTGTTATGTGGCTTGTTTCTACGACTCTTCGCTATTTCTGGCTAGTTGTTCTTTGGGTCTTTTTTCATTGTAATGTTGCTTTTCATTTTTTAGTTTGGTTCTCCTTCTTGGTTAGGGCCTGTCCTTTCCGTTTGTTGGAGTTCCTTCTTGGGAGGGAGTCGCTCGCCATTGAGGTGTATTTCCTTTTTTCTGTTCTATATATTGCCAGGAGTGCCGCCTCGTTTCCAAAAAAAGTTGAGCTCCAAGCGAAGCTTAATAAGCTCAACGAGGATAAAGTTAAGTTGTTTGAACCTTCCTCTACATCCTTGGATACTTCTTCATGCAAAGCCTTTTTGGGTGATTCTTCACAAATTATTTTCGACAAAGGAAAAGGACCTCAACTGGAATCTTGCAAAAAGAATCCCTACTCTGATTTTCAAAACGATTCCGCCAACGATTCTTTGCAAAACAAAAACTCAACCAGTTCCCTAAATTCATCAACTGATAATGTTCTATCTGGTGAGGAAATGGAATTTTCGTCTTTCATGAATTCCAACGTATGTTCAGATGATGAGTTTAATAAGTTTGATTTTTTGTCAAAACTTCCTAGTCACGTTGATTTTCTTGATCAAACTCGTGAGCCACCAGTCAACTTTTACAAGGGCTAATGTTCCACATCTACTCCTCAAAACCACTCTGTGAATAATATCTCTAAATCTAAATCCAAAAGACGTTCACAGAAACGGAAAAAGACCGGTCGCTCAATCAAAAGATATTCTCACTACTCCAGTTCTTCTAACTATGGCTTTAATGATATTTCAGATAGAAACGGTCGAGGAAAGTACGTCAAACAAAAGTGGGTAGCGAAGGAATCTAGAGAAAACACATCAAAGACAATTTCATTTAATTCCGTTTCGCATTCTAGGAAAGACAATAACGATTATGATATTTTTAATTCCAGTGCTTTTGTTGAACAAAACGATTTGTTTCTTTTAAGGATTTATTCAATTCAGCAATTGCTTCAATTATCACATGATTGTATTTGTTGTTCTACTTGTGGATTGAATGATTTTGTCGATCGCAAACATGCATCTGATTGGTTTGGTACTTATCATGTTTTTAATTCTCGCACTAAGAATAAGTCACCAAATCCTAAACGTAAACCCAATTTAAAATGTGCTCTTAAGAAAGGTGCTACACCTAACCCCTCAGGACCCCTTTTCAAATGGGTACATAAGTCTGCTTAATTCTTTCTGCAGACCGGTTATGTGTGGTACTTAGATTCAGGCTGTTCCAAAACCCTCGCTTTAGTCCGTTCATTTTTCCATTCTTTGGGCTCGGGTCGATAGTCGTCGTGGTAGTAATGTCCCGGAATGACCGAAAAGAAGGAGCTTCTCACGAACTTCATCGACAAATACTGCGGAGGCGTGAGATTTGGGAACAACCATTTCTCTCCGATACTCGGATACAGAGACATCGTGCAAGATAACATAACCATTAAGAAGGTTTCATATATAGAGGGTCTAGGGAATAACTTATTCAGTATCGGTCAGTTCTGCGACAAGAACTTAGAGGTCCACTTCAAGGCCAACCGGTGCAGCATCCGAAACGAAGAAGGGAAAGAGCTGCTAGGTGGTACGTGCAAGACTAACGTCTACACGATAGACCTCTCCTCTCTGAAGTCAGATAAGGCAGTGTGTTTGTTGTCCAAGGCAACAACGCAATAGAATTGGATATAGCATCGACGACTTTCACACCTGAATTTCAAGAACATCAACAAATTGGTGTTGGGCGGACACGTGAAAGGCATGCCTGATCTCAAATTTAAGAAAGAACATCTATGTGCTGCATGCGAGATAGGGAAGATGAAGCGAGCATCACACAAGCCGAAGACCGCTCCGAGCACGTCAAGGTCACTAGAGGTCATTCACATAGATTTATGTGGCCCGATGCGTGTTCAGAGTATCAACCACAAGAATTACGTTTTTGTCATGGTGGATGATTTTTTAGATACACCTGGGTAAAGTTTCTTTATTCCAAGGATGAGACCCCAGAGCTGATTATCTCACATCTGAAGAGACTACAAGTTAACCTACAACAACTCGTTCAGACCATCATGACAGACAACGACACCGAGTTTAAGTACCGCACACTAGGTGACTACCTTGACTCTGTAGGTATCACTCACACCTTCTCAGCCTTTCGAACTCCTCAGCAAAATGGAGTTGTGGAGAGACACAACCGAACTCTTGTGGAAGCTGCTCACATGATGCTGACTCAGTCAAATCTACCATTATTCTTATGGGCCGAGGCAGTTGCAATCGCCTGCTATACGTAGAATCGATCTATCATCAACAAGGGGTTCAACAAGATACCATACGAGATCATCAACAATCGGGTTTCGAATATCAAGTATTTTCACGCCTTCGGATGTACTACTTTGTTCTGAACAACAAGGATGATCTCGGCAAATTCAACCCCAAGGCGGACGAAGGAGTCTTCGTCGGCTATTCAACCCAAGCCAAGGCGTTTCGTGTACATATTAGAACCCGCTTTAACTGGTGTGTTAGCTTCTGAACAAACTCGTTCAGGATCTACTCGAACTCTAGTGAATCCAAATCACACTTTTACATCAAAGACTCATATTTCTGATTTGGATGTACTTTTTGAAAATTTTTATTATGAATTCTTTGGTTAGATTAATCCAAATGTCTATGTGAATAACAGGAGTGGAACTGCTCTCACCAACGACTCAGCAAATCTTATGGGTCCATCGATGTCGGACACCTCTACTGCATCTCCATCCTTTCCCTCAACTGACCAAGATCCCTTGAGCTCAAGTGATGAAGCCTCTACAAACGCTGTTGTTATTCCTGTTTCTGCGGAAGTTACACCAGCAGCTGAAGTTGTACCCGTGATCGATGTTCCTGACTCCTCATCTGCGACACGGACGAGTCGTCCTTCTAACACACCAGAAGAAAAACCAGAAGTCACACCAGAGGTTACCCACGAAGTTACACCTGAAGCCGTACTGGAGGATGCCCCATCAACTCCAACCTCAGCACAAGCACCGACTGTTAAACCATCGTCATTAGAAGTTTTTCAAGATCTACCCCTGAGCAGTTATGTTGATCCGGATAATTCTCACCGCACAACTCATCCGCTTCCACATACCACCAAGTCGACTCGAGCTCCCCCTCTTCATCATATCATCGGTGATCCTTCTACACCGGTTCAGACAAGAGCTGCATCTGCAAACGATTGTATCTTCTCAGCTTTCCTGAGCCGTATTGAACCAACAACGGTCTCGGAGGCCCTAAATGATCCAGACTGGGTGATTGCTATGCAAGATGAACTCAATCAATTTGAGAGCCTCAGAGTATGGCGACTAGTACCCCGTCCGAAGACAAGATCGTGATGGGCACAAAGTGGGTCTTCAAGAACAAAAAGGATGAATATGGCATAGTGGTCCGTAACAAGGCATGCCTGGTTGCCAAAGAATATCGCCAACAGAAAGGGATTGACTACGACGAGACATACGCACCAATTGCCCGCATTGAAACCATACCCATGTTCCTCGCGCCGCATAAGAACTTCACAATGTTCCACCTGGACGTGAAGACTACCTTTCTCAACGGCGTACTCAAGAAGGAGGTCTACGTATCTCAATCGGAGGGCTTCGTGGATGATGCCAAACCTCATCATGTGTACATCCTCGACAAGGCACTATATGGTCTTAAGCAAGCACCACGAGCCTGGTATGTTGCTCTCTCGACTTTTTTAGTTAAAGCTGGATTTTCCAAAGGTAAAATCGACACTACTCTTTTTATTAAAAGGGAAAAGAATGATATCATTCTTTTACAAGTCGATGTCGATGACATCATTTTTGGATCGACAAACCCTAAGTATTCTCAAAACCTTTCAGTCCTAATGGGTAAGCATTTTCAAATGAGTATGATGGGATAGATAAACTTTTTCCCCGGTCTACAAGTTAAGCAACTGTTGACCTGGATATTCATCTACCAGTCTAAAGTACATCTGTGATATTCTTCGAAAATACCAGATGGAAAAATCTGCACCCATGAAAACGTCCATGTCTACAGGTACTAGGCTACACTCCGATCCCATCAGAAAGGATGTAGATGCCAAGACCTTTAGAGGAATGATAGGTTTCTTGATGTACTTGACGGCAAGTAGGCCTGATATTATGTTTTCACAATTTTTGTGTGCAAGATTTCAATCAAAACCTAAAGAGTCTGATCTAACTACTGTTAAACGCATCTTTACATATTTAAAAAGGTACTACTGATCTTGGCTTATGGTACCCAAAAGAGACAAGTTTTGAATTAACAGCTTACTCGGATGCTGACCACGCCGGGAGCATGGTGGACCGGAAGAGCACGTCGGGACATGTGCAGTTCTTGGGAGATCGACAAGTTAGCTGGGCCTAGAAGAAGCATAACTACGTATCTACCTCTACAGCCGAGGTGCAGTATGTCGCTACCGCAAGCTGCTGCTCACAAGTGATCTGGATGGCACCAAGCTCAAGGATAAGGGATTCACATACTCCGAAATCCCAATATACTGCGACTCGAAGAGTGCCATTTCTATCTCGAGCAATCTGGTGCAACACACGAAGACAAAGAACATCGACGTTCGATATCACTTCATAAAAGATCATTGTCTAAAGAGGAACCATCGAACTCTACTTTGTTAATACTGAGCATCAGATAGCAGACCAGTTTACCAAAGCCTTGAACGAAAAACGCTTTCATTATCTAGTGTCCAAGCTAGGAATGCTAAATCTGAAAGTTTGATCTTTATATGAGATTCGTACAAGTTCCATTTAGTAACGTAGGCCTGTAACTTAATCATCCGGCGTGTACTCTCTGGATGTTCTAATTCACACTCCTTTGTTATTGCATCCTACTTGTACAACCCTCATTAAATCTAAAACTTATGTATTAATAAGTTAGATTTCGTTTGTTTTCTTTTACATTTTTGTTTAGCGACATTTCCTTCGTTTTCGTTATTTTTCTTATTCTATCGATTCCCGTACGTTTGATAGTTTGCTCATGTTTTCAGGGAGAGCACCACCACATGAAATTGATTAAGTTACTTAGTTCACATTTTCAGGGGGAGTGTCACATTGTTTTCGTTATCTACAAGTTTTTTTTATTCGACACAAAGAAAAGTTGTGCTATCTTGAAAGTAAAAAAAAATTAAGCATAAGTTGAGGGGGAGTGCCACAGGTCTCTAATGAGTCAATGTCCTTAAATGGTAACACTGTGCACACTTTACTTATCTCATGTTTTATGCACACGACAAAGGGGGAGTATCACCAATTTTATCCTTCTTCATCAAGGTTTTTGGGTGATCGTATGGACATTAATGTGTCACACAGTCGCATGTGTTGAGGGGGAGTGCCACTTTCGCACCGAAAACTTACCAAATGTCTACTTAGACATATTGTTAAAAAGAGAGAAAGCTTATAAGAGCAAAGGGTTCAAATTTTGGCTAACACAGGTCCATTTCCTAGATCATATTACCGGATTGCACTTACCGGATCCAGAACCGCATTTCCGGAACCGCATTTCCCGGACTGTAGAAATCCGGGAACCGCCATACACCATCCCACCGAGTTTAAACCGGGACCGACTTACCTCCAGGTATTTTAAACCCAAAACCCCGCGACCCTTCATTTTACCGGACATCGATCTCTCTCTCTCAAACTCGTCCTAAACCACCGTCGCATAGCACCGATCACTCGATTCACAACCTTCTTGCACAAATCGATCAGGTACGCTATTGTATCACCTATTCACTTCTCGATTACTAGTCAATTTCACGAAATCGACCGTTCGTTGGTCCTAAATCCGATTTCGGATTCGTTCGATTCACACCTTGGGTTTGCGGTTCACCTCATGTCCAATTCTAATTACTTTACATGTATCAATCAGTAGTATTAAGTTTGTTCTCTAGTTGTGGCTTTATTTTTTACTCAGATTACATCGATTGGTTGTATTTGGAATTTGGAACCATCCCTGTTTCCCGGGTATATCGATTCCCCAACTCGACTTCGATTCCCGGGTATATCGTTTTTTGGTATCAACATGTTTCCCGGATATATCGGTTCCCGGATGTGATATGACCCAGAACCGTTGTTCCCAGGTATTCTTGTTTTTCCCGGATGACTCAACTACCGGGTGTTACCTTTCCCCGGATACTTAGTTCCTGGTATCCAATTGTCCCGGGTTCTGACTATCCCGGTTCCCATCTTTCTGTAGTCCTATGTTTCCAATTTTCCTGGGGATCACTCACATGTCCTATGATCTGTGACATACCATGTTCAGCCACGATACCTCAGATATGAATTTTATTGTTTACTGGTGATCTATATACTAAGTTCAAATTCTTTACAGGTTATCAAATGGCTCATATCCGAATCAGAACATTGATCCAGTCGCTGATGCCGCGCTCAGCAATCCCAATCAATTTCTACAACTCAAAGACAACAACTTCCACCTGGACGTTGAGGCACTCCGCTGCCAACACCAAGTGGTTGTCGAGATCCTCAGAGGCCACCCTCTCACGACCACAGTAGAGGTCCCAAGATTGTATCTCCAATAGTTTTGGTGATCTCTCACATATGTTGCTGAGGAAGTAGGAAATCGACTCGAAGCACGTATAGATACTGCACCTATTGTACTCACACGAGAACTATTTCGGCAGATACTTCATCTTCCCACTGCCACATCTGTCCCTGGAAGAAACAGTTTCAATCCACCGGTGACCGAATGTAGGTTCCATAATCATCACCGATAATCAAGATTCAATATAGAATGAACATTCAAGATCGTATTCACAGCAACTGGTCATATGATTTATTAACAATCTGTAAATTACAAGATATTACAATGAGTTTCTCTCTAAATGGATTTGTCTATCAAAATCTCTCTAAAGATCTCACAAAGTTATGCGTGAAAGTTATGCCAAAGATTAGTTAGCTTACAGTTGCTAACTCCTATATATACTGTAAAGAAAAGCTAAAGCAATAGTACATATACATGAAAGACTAATAGAACAATTACACGTGTCCTAATTAGTAACAGAATGTAACTGAAAATATCCTAAGACATAAGTTCTGAACAACATGTTCAGAACTTCTGAACATCCTTCTGATCAAGCACTTCAGAACTTCCTTCAAGCACTTGTGATATTTTCATCTTCATCATTAGAAGTTCTGAGTCTCCTACTCAGAACTCTGACCCTTCTATTCAGAATTCCACACTTGTATTCTTTTCAAGATCTCTCACTCAGAACTTCTGAGTCTTCTACTTAGAACTTCTGAGTCTTCTGTTCAGATCCCAACACTTAGTGATTTGACAAAACTCTAGATCTAACAATCTCCCCCTTTTTGTCAAACACACTTGTACTTTTCATCATCAATTTTTTTAGAGCAGGAACAATCTTCAGAAGGATCTCTTCTGAATACTTTGAGAACTTCTGCTCAGAATTCTGAATAATCTGAGTTAACAACTTCTGGTCAGTCTTTAATCAGCAGCAGCAACGATTTCCAAACTGATTTCTGTTACATATTTGCTTTTTCTTTGCTCCCCCTTGAAATGACAATTCTCATCTTCATGTGATCAAATCAAATTTCTGTCTTTTTATGACTTTCTTCTCCCTTTTGAATCAATCAATCAGCTTTCATAAGATTTCTTTATAAGAAACAACAGATCAGTTTCCTTTTCCTCTTCTCCACCTTAAAATAACATTTTTCTCTTTTGTTGTTTCTGTACAAATCATTTTCTATTTTCAATCCTAACTGTTCAGAACTCAATATACTGTTTAAGGATACATTTATGGAACTAACTTCTGAATCTTATGCAGATTTTGAAAATCCAAAAATGGTTCAAGAAATGAAAAATGGAACTTCAGAAGTGGTTCAAACAACTGTAATTTCTGATACAGGTCCATCTGAGGAATGTCCAACTTTGATCAATACAAGTAATGAAACTTCTAATCCTAGTACTCAGAATTCTGGACAAGCCAATCAGAATTCTGACCAAGTTACTCAGATTTCTGAACAAGTGTCTCAGAACTCTGAACAAGTCATTCAGAATTCTGACTCTACTACTCAGAATCCAAACTTAGATGTTTAACCTGAACAAGTACCAGAACAAGGGGACAGTTCAGAATTACAAGCTATTATTGATGAGAATGATACAAACAACAACTTTTCAGAGATTGATGTACTTCCTAGTTCAAATAAATGGACTAAAGACCATCCTATTCATCAAGTGATAGGAGATCCATCAGTGGGAGTACAGACCAGATCAGCAACAACAAATGAGGCAATGTTTGCAGGATTTTTGAGTGTAATTGAACCTAAGAAAGCCAATGAAGCCCTAGAGGATCCAGATTGGATTTTAGCAATGCAAGATGAATTGCTACAGTTTGAAAGAAACAAAGTCTGGAGACTTGTTCCAAAACCTGAAGGAAAATCTATTATTGGAACAAAATGGGTATTCAGAAACAAGAAAGATGAGTCAGGTGTTGTGGTCAGAAATAAGGCTAGATTGGTTGCAAAGGGATATTCTCAACAAGAAGGAATAGATTATGATGAGACATTTGCACCTGTGGCAAGAATAGAAGCAATCAGAATATTCTTGGCATATGCTTCACATAAGAACTTCAAAGTGTACCAAATGGATGTCAAATCTGCTTTCATAAGATTTCTTTATAAGAAACAATAGATCAGTTTCCTTTTCCTCTTCTCCACCTTAAAATAACATTTTTCTCTTTTGTTGTTTCTGTACAAATCATTTTCTATTTTCTTCTCCCCCTATAGTTTTGTAAAGCAAAATCATATCAATCTTCAAAATCTTTAGCTTTTCTCCCCCTTGATTTTCTTGGAAAAACTTTAGCGATGATTTTTCTCCTACTTAATGAATAACCTTGCTCCCCCTCAAAATAAGAATTCTGGAGCAATTTGTTTTTCTCCCCCTGAAAGTATGCATATATTTCATTAAAATTATTCATTTCAAATATAGTGCTTTAATAAAACATTTATACAAGGAAAATAAGATTCATTGAACTACACTTGATAACTACTAACATTTGATCATTTGAAAATTTTATAAAAGAAATCCAACTTAATGAAATTTAACAGATTTTTCAATCAAATGAAATCAAATGCATGTGTTTGGATTCAAATACAAGTCATCATTGCATATCAAGTTAAAAATGTTCAGTTTCAATCCCTTTATTAAATCTATTTGGTGTGCTTAGCATGCGAAATATGATTAGCTTCAAGCATACGCAATTCTAAAAACATATACGAATACTTTGCTCTGCTCACACTATTTGTCCAAAATCAGGATTTTCACAAATTTACAGGTTTATTGCGACTTTGTATTTTCCCAAAGTTTCAAGAGATGTGTGCTCATTGGCATCTTTTAATTTTGTGCACATTGGCATCTTTTAATTTTGTGCATATTGGCATCTTTTAATCCTGTGCACATTGGCATCTTTTAATCAAAAAGTTTAGTAAGAATAAGATACATCGTTAAACATGGCTTTCTATCTGGTTCTATAGCAGGATTTGGGTCAGCCGATCCCAGACCAGTTGGTCTTAGGTGCTAGGTGTCGAACACCCCTTAGAACTTACTTTCCCAAACCAGAAAGGTCACATCGATATATCTTAAACCCATTTGCACCAGTAGAACATGGCTTTCTATCTGGTTCTATAGTAAGATTTGGGTCAGCCGATCCTAGACCAGTTGATCTTAGGGACTAGGTGACTAGCACCCCTTAGGACTTACTCTCCCAAACCAGAAAGGCCATAGGTACAAACTTTCAAACTAAATGATTATATATATATATATATATTGCATCTCAATCACTTGGTTCTAAATCATAGTGCTTCCCACATGTTTTCGTTTCCATCCATCATTCTAACATTTAGGCTTTTTGAGCATTATATTCTATATAAGTCTAGATTTCATAACATTGAGCATTCAACATAATTTCATCCATGTTTTGCTTACCTTTCGATTTATTTCAGAAGTGAAAGTTGAAACAAATATAGCTCAGATAATACAAAAATACTTGTAAAATCACTCTTGACACACATTTTATTCATTGAATGAAAATTAAAAAAAAATTCATATCATTGAATTAAATTTGTTAGGATTCAAACATTCAAAGCAATAGAAATAAAACATAATGCAATGTTACCTTTCACCACTTGTTCCTTGAAACAGAAAGATATGATAGTTAGGGATATCACCTGAGAAGTATGAGTTCTAAACTGATTTGTTTAGAAGTCTTAGTCTCTGAAGTACGGGTCCTGAGCTGAATTGTTCAGAAGCCATAGTCATTTAAGTACGGGTTTTGAACTGATATGTTCAAAAACATAAAACGTTGAAGCACAGGTTTTGGACTTTATCTTGAAACAATTAGATCAAATTTTGAGACAATACTCCCTCTCAAATCAAGATAATCCTGCAAAATCAACAGATTTTGGTAATCATCTATGACGATTCCTCATTAGATATCAAAAATCCAAATTCTGAGTTGTAGAGTCAGAATTCTGATTAGAAGAGTCAGAATTCTGAGTAACTTGTTCAAAATTCTAAGTATCAGAGTCAGAATTCTGAATAGTTGAGTCAGAATTCTGAGTAGTAGAGTCAGAACTTCTGAGTAACAGATTCAGAATTCTGATAAAACTATCCAGAGAAAATACCTTAGAAAAATGTTTGGATTTTGTGATTTTTGAACATTCTGAACTTCAAATCACCATAACTTGCTCAAAAATCAGAATTTTTCAACCAAAATTTGTAGGGTTGCTTAAAATGTGATTCTGAACACATTCTCTGTGATATTTTTAATTCCATTTCGCATTCTAGGAAAGACAATAACGATTATGATATTTTTAATTCCAGTGCTTTTGTTGAACAAAACGATTTGTTTCTTTTAAGGATTTATTCAATTCAGCAATTGCTTCAATTATCACATGATTGTATTTGTTGTTCTACTTGTGGATTGTAGGTTCCATAATCATCACTGATAATCAAGATACAATATATAATGAACATTCAAGATCGTATTCACAGCAACTGGTCATATGATTTACTAACAATCTGTGAATTACAAGATATTACAATGAGTTTCTCTCTAAATGGATTTGTCTATCAAAATATCTCTAAAGATCTCACAAAGTTATGCGTGAAAGTTATGCCAAAGATTAGTTAGCTTACAGTTGATAACTCCTATATATACTGTAAAGAAAAGCTAAAGCTACAGTACATATACATGAAAGACTAATAGAACAATTACACGTGTCCTAATTAGTAACAGAATGTAACTGAAAATATCCTAAGACATAAGTTCTGAACAACATGTTCAGAACTTCTGAACATCCTTCTGATCAAGCACTTCAGAACTTCCTTCAAGCACTTGTGATATTTTCATCTTCATCATTAGAAGTTCTGAGTCTCCTACTCAGAACTCTGACCCTTCTATTCAAAATTCCACACTTGTATTCTTTTCAAGATCTCTCACTCAGAACTTCTGAGTCTTCTACTCAGAACTTCTGAGTCTTCTGTTCAGATCCCAACACTTAGTGATTTGACAGAACTCTAGATATAACACCGAAGTTATTATTTGCGCCAACATCCATTCGCTGAGGTACTTGCAGGACCTTACACAGACATCTTCATTCAACCACTGGTACCTGATGCCTCTTTGGTACACCTTGTTCACCATTCTCAATCGATGTCTCTCTTCCACAACCAAAGGCATCGACCAAAGCAGCGCCAACTTTCTGAGACTGTTTCACGGTGTTGCTTTCCACCGCCACGATGATTACACCGAGATACTATAGTATAAACTTTTTCAGAAGGTGAAAGACAAACACTCCACTAGGAACCAGACCATCGTACTTTCATGCGTTTTCTCTAGATCATCATCCGCCATTTCATGGACGTCTATCCTACCATTCCTCGCCGATCGTCACACACGGTATGTACTCAAAACCGAATGCTTCATTTACTGAACAAAGTCAAGATCCCAAATGTGGTCTCACGACGAATACATGACGACTTACTACCATACGCTTGTTGTAACGCTCCGATTTTTGGAACTTTTAAGATAAATATGAAAAATTGGATTTTGAATTGAATCCTAGATTTTATGGTCTTGTTGGATGTAGAATTCAAATACGAATCCAACGGTCCTTTCCGGAGTGAAAACGGAGCTAATACGAAGAAGTTATGGCCAAAACAACTTTCAGTACAACTTCGGCTAAAGTGACCGGCGAAAGTGACAAGTGTCACAATCGCATGTCACTCTCGCCGATTTTGTACCGAGAGCCACGGGACCATGGCGAGAGTGCCCAATGAAAGTGGCACTTGTTACTCTCGCACGTCACTTTAGCCGACGGACACCTGGAGTTTAAAATGCGATTTTCACCCATTTCAACCCCATTTTTCATTTCCCCAATTCTTCCCTTCACCCCTTTCTCTCCCAAACCAAAACCCTAATCCCCAAAGTCGATTTTGAGCCATTTAGCCATAAGATTCGAGATTTGCATGTGATTTCTTCATCTACCATGGTTTTGGGAAACAAATCTTGAAACCCTTTCACTTCATCTTCTTCACCCAAAACTTTCTAGGGTTGCATCCATCTTTTTTGTCCATTTTGAAGAATTGGAGGTTGTGGTGTTTTGTTGGTGATCTAGAGGTGTTTTGTTGGTGGATTATTGTTGTGATTGAGGTAACCATCTCTTTTCTTCATCTATGAAAATTAGGGTTTTGGGTATAAGTTGAGATTATTGATGAAAATGCTCGGGGAACGATTTTATATGGTTGAATATGATTATTGATGGTTGGAAACTTATGGATCTAGGTTTTTGGAAGATTTGGCTTGAGAATTCAAGTTTCTTCAAAGAAGCTCAAATTGGGGAAAATCTAGATTTAGCCTAAATCTAGCAAGGTGAGTTCAAGTTGATTTGTGAAAACGTTGTACATGCCGAAATGTTATTTTAAAGTATTTTAAGTGTTTTTACATAAAAATATGAAATGTTGAGTTATTTGAATGATTTTGATTACTTGGGGTGTTTGGTTTTATAAATCTCACAAAACACCCACCTTTGGGATTTTTGGGTAACTTGACAAAATTTGTATTGATTGAAGTGTTTGGATAATTATTACATAAGTGAAGTTTATTTAGTAAAAATGCACTTTTAGTGTTTTGTTGGAAAAATGCATAATTGTATGTGGTGGTATGTTTTAAAGCACGAACATGTGGGTCATTGGGTTTTGGGTCATTTTCGTCCTTGTGAACATCTTAAGAGTTGTAAAACCTTCAGTTTGAGAAAAGACGTATTTTGGGTATTTTGATGGATGAACCTTAACTATTGTTATTTTAAATGCTTTACCTTGCGCTTGTAAATCTTTGGGTATAAATGCACTTTGATGTGTATTTTGGAAAATGATGTGTCTTAAATTAAGAGTTGTGTTGAGTAATTCGAGTCTCTGGAGCATATTTCGCATAAACGTGGAGTATATACATTTTAATGCATTATTCGGTTTTCATGAGTGGTTAATTGGTGTTGGTTGAGCTTATGGCTCGGTTTATGACTTTAATAAGTCTTGAGGACATTTTTGTCCGGATTTTAAAAATTGAATTTGGAGCTTTGGTCGTCAGTTGCATTTATTGCATTTTATTTGAAGAGTACATGTTTTGAGTGAGTGTGTCGCTAAAGTGGAGTTGTGTACTTTTAGACCGTAATGCATTGGATCCTTAGGCATAAGAGTCGGTCATGTTTATATGGTGGATAGTCTTGGTATTCTCACTTTGGGACGTACGCCACTTTGGAATTTTGTGTCCCGGTGTTTTGGGGAGGAGCCGTATTGGGTTGTACTCCGGATTTGTTGGGTTATAGTTGATGTTCTAACACTTGTGCACGAGGGTTGAACATCTTGGGTTATCAAAATAAGTAGTCGAGACTCCAAATCTTGAATGCTAGTAAGTAGGCAATAAAGGTTCAACGAAAACCTTGAGGTGTAACTTACTAGAGAATGAACATGCAATAAGATCGTGTATCCTTGAGGTGTAGCTGGGCATAACATGCAATAAAGGATACGGTGGTGCCACCCGTTTCTAGGTGTGGGACTTGAGGTGTAGTTTATTATAGTAGGCAATGGAGTCCGACTTGAGTTGGAGCTTATTAAAGCAGACAATAGAGTCACGATATGAGGTGTAGTTCAATAACATAATTATGTGGCTTAACTTAGTGTTCCACCACATACAATGGAAGCGGGTCTCCCCCGTCACCGAAAGGTGTTGTTTGGGTATTTATTTTTATCCATGTTTTCGGTGACGTATTTTATTTATATGGATTGCTTTCCATATTTTATGGACTGTGACGTATGCCTCATTCGTATTTGGGATGTTTGGAATAATAGAGATTTATTCATGTTTTTATAATTTTAGAAATCAAATACTATTTCACTTTCCAAGCGAGTTTTGGGTTGCGTCCATCTTTGAGAATCATTTTATATTAGAGCTTTCATCACGTGATTTGTGTGCGTTGGAAAATGGGTGGTTTGCATTTAAAGTAAATCATTTTGAACTCACGATTTAAATTGCACCCCTCTCGTCTTATGAACTACATAACCGAGATAAAAAACTCTTGAACTCACTAGGCGTTAGCCTAACCTTTTTATTTTTCGGCATGTGCAACAGGTTCCGATTGGGATGTAGTTTTAGTGACACTGTGAAGAGTGGAGAGCTAGTTGTGTGCTCAAGAAGTAAGTAGCTTGGTGAAGTTTTCCGCATTTGGGGAATAGCAACTTGATTTTTGGAGTTGAGTAACACCCGACCTTTTGTAGCCTTGGCGAATGACTTAGGTTTGATTGTTGAAATTAAAACGTTTTTATATTGAGGTAATTCCAAGAATGGTTTGTAGAAGGAACTTTATCCTTAATTGGTTATTTTATTGAAAATTTTATTTAGTTGCTCTTTCCAATTTTGAGGGTGTTACAAGTTGGTATTATAGCTTAAGTTTGAGAGAATTATGTGTTAATTTTGGATACCTAGACTCAAAGTAGCGTTCTGTTAAGTGAAGGAGAGTGAAATTACACCATCAGGCACTTTAAGATGGGATATTTTGAGGTTGATGGAGTCGCTAGAAACGGGAGTAACGACTAGAGTAACAAGGATGATCATGTACGGTACGTTCATAATTGCACATGGCCAGTGTTTTGGTGAACCTACAAGTTACATGTGTATACTTGGACTACTTTGATGTGATGACCGTTGGGGTAGCGAAGGAATCTTTAAGAATGTAGCCATTAGACGAGTTTAATGACTGTAGTATTTGTCGCTTGGAGTGACAGTAAGTATGATGATTGCATTAAGTGGACCGTCTCAGTCGGAATTGTTGGTTGGATTAGAACCATAGGCTTATGGAATTGACATTATTCGAGGAGAAATTGTAAGGTGAACCGATGATATTCTCGAGTATTGTTTTAAGATGTTTGAGCTTACGGATGACACTAGTATGACCGAAGGAATTGGAGGAGTGTGATTTTGAGACGTTGAATGTCGACTAAATTCGTGCACAAAATTTATTTTTGAAACAGATTGCAACAATTGTTTCTCTTGTTTCAAATCATCGAGTGAATTGTGTTACGAAATCTCGGAAGAAAGTTTATCACATACAAGATTTTAAATCATGATTTTGAACATGCATGAAATTATTTTATCATAGATAATTGCAAACCTTGACGGGACTTGCTTTATTTTGTTGTTATCCAACTTTATTTGTGGATACCATGTTATCTATACATTAATGTTGTTTAAGATTTTGGACAAGTAACGGCGACATATGACTTTAACATTGGATCTCCTCCACATATGTTAAGGTCGAACAGAGAGTTACTTTCCGCTATTTTGGTTTTTGAGTTTTATTGGGAATTTTATCCCATGCAGATTTTCTTGTAGAGTTCTATTTTATATTGTATTGCAACAAGTGGGAATTTGTGGAATTATGACATTTTAGTCATAACCTTGTTTTATGTGATTTGAATTTTGGGACGAAATTTCGGTACCATTTGGTTGATTTGAGGCCATTGAGCTCCATTGAATTTTATGGAGTCTTGTTTTACGAGGTTTTGTGTCGCATGGATACAACTTTGAAATGTGCATGCTTTAATTATCATGTGTGTTAATTTATGAGTTATATTGGGCATTTTGTCTCATGCGCGTTTTGTTGAGAAATATTATTTTATGTCGTAAGACAACCAAAAGGAATGGTTTTTGGAATTTTGGTGTCGCATAATTTCTATTTTGAAAATTTGTGTTAGCACATTTCGTTGCACTTTGTTCGGTGTATGAAATGATTTATACGTGACGTGAGCAATGCATATAAGAGTATTAAGGTTATTTTATTACCTCTATTTTAGGCGTTTAATTCCAGTTTTGAGCTAACTTTTGGTTCCCCATTGAGTCAATTAGGTACTATTTCCTATAATTATAAGTATAAAATAAAGATTTAATGTTTTAATATAAAAGTGAGAAAAATGCAACAAAATGCTAAATTATTTATATGCACATTTCAGGTTTGATAAAGAGGCCGTGTGGAATCCAAATTTGTCGAGATGTAGTTGAAAGAATAGCGGGTTGCAGATTCGGGCTTACGGATGGATTTCCAATTTTGGGCCATTTGCATATAAATCTGTTTTTAGAACAATTTCTTGGGCTCGAAACTTGCCGATTGGGCTGGCCATTGTTTGGGCCGGTTCCACTTTGTTTTGTTAAACAATTGTTGTTGGGCTTTTGTGTATTCACTCATGGCCCCCCATGGTTCTATTTTGACCCAAGACTCTATTAAGCACTATAAATAGAGGTATTTGGGTGCTTAATTAGGACATCACTAGTTACTTAGTCATCCATATTAGTTAGGGTGAGACATAAGCTCACAGTTCCTAAAATCGTAGGTTCGGCTCAGGGCTTGAACCATTTGGTTCGGCCACGTTTGGTTACTTAATCTATTATTCTGTTACGTTACCTTTCCGACTTCTCGTTTGATATTTGTTTGTTACGTATTCGTGCTTTACTTCTCTCGAGTGGTTACTTACGGTTACTTCGTGTACCATAGTTTTTTCTCATCTACAAGTCACTTACGATTTCTTTAAAAGCTTTCCATCGATTTCTCTCCTTTTCACGTTACTTACGGTTTTAAAAGTTAGTTGCAATCCACGATTTCTATACCATTAATTCTAATCCAATTCCGTTACTATTATTCACCGGAAGTCCGACTAATCATTTCGGGTCCCCAATCGTATTTGTATCACGGTTGAATATAGTTTATGAAGTTGTAGAAGTTTTAATATAAAGAAATTTGTTTGCTTGCACGTCAAGTTTTCCTTTATAATTCACCAATAATCGTTTTCACAATATTAATTCCTTGTTAATTGTTTCATGAGCTTTTTAAGTAACCAAATCCATAGCTTAACGATTGAAATTACATTTCAATCGTAACCGGTGGTGGTTTACTTAAGGGTTCCTTTCGCATAAATTTAGTAATTCTCGTCTTTAAATCCCACATTTGAAACAAGATTTCCCATGCAATCTAAAGCCGTCGTTAACTTCTCAGTCAATAATTCATGTTTTTATTATTACGCAATTTACTTTTACTGTTATTTAATTTACGCACTTTATTTCTTGCCATTTACATTACTGCACTTTAATTATTGTCATTTACGTTTCCCGCTATTTTAATATTCGCTTTACTTTCGAAAGTTGGTTACTTGCATAACAAGTTACGTATTTCCATTAAAAATTATTGTAAGTTGTTTTATGCATTGTCCATCTCCATTATTTGCTTTCAAGTTCGTACATCTTTTATAATTAGAAACCGAACAATGATGGGCTAAGCGTCCTAGTTCGGGGTATAAAGTAAAGTTGGGACCGAGAACGATAATAAAATAAAGAGGTGTATCGTATGGCATGATTGTCCAAAGTTATTTAAATCAAGGTTTTATTTTGTGGTGGATCATAATTAACCAATTGACACCCGGTACGTTGTATTATAAAATATCAGACTCTTGAGATAACTAAGGAATGTCGTCTCATTTTTTTATCTAATTATTTATTTCATCCCAACGGATCTTTATACCTTGTGCTTCTCTTTATAATTGATTTTTGTTTAATTGTTAACCAAACTTCCAACAAAATATTGTTTTCGAATTCGCCATCTGAAACTCGCTTTTACAAACTAGACTTTTAAAAAGAAACTTTTCCACGCTTCCCTGTGGGATCGATATTCGGTACTTTATACCATTGTTACTTGTTTTAAGATGATAATAGATTAAGATGTATACTTGCGTCATGGTCTATTTATAAACACTTTTTACAGGGTGTAGTCTAAAAATTCAACAAAGAGCATCATGATAGTTTATCTTAATGATTTGCTTTATGCACTTTCGGTTAATTGATCCTTCTATTATCATTTCACGCAAATGCATTATATTGATCTATGGGTATGTATAACTTTGTAGCCACTATTTTGGAGCTTTTATACACAGCGTTTGTACGGCCCGAAATTTCGAAGTCGATTTAAATTCTTCTAAGTGTCAACCAATTTACATGCACTTACTGTTTCCCTTGGTTTTGAGAACACGCAATTATTCGTGTGAGTCTTGTCAGAAAGTTTTACGTCCATGTCATTATATGACTAAATGAGAAAATTTTGAAATATGATTTAATAAATTTCCTCCTCGAAAATTTAGTATGGACTATCTGTTACATGTTACATTATTTCAGAAAACAACTGGGTGAGTATTGTAAATTTGCATGCATATTCTGATTTGAGATTTTTTCACGATATTTTAGTTGATATTTTTTCGAATGATGAAAACGTGATTGTTATTTGGCTTAAATTTGAAACTGACGCAAATCATTTTATATATTTTAACCAAAGGGCATATGTGGATCGTTTCACCGTTTTGCGAAATAAACTAACACATGCGACTTTTGTTGGTGGATTCTATTCCATGCCATTTTATGGTTAAAAGAGAAAATTTTGGAGTTTGACGTCGTTTAAATTTCTTTCCGAAGTTTCGTACGAACATTTTGTTGCACACTATTTTAATGTAAGAAGTTACTTTACGTGCATGACACAAATAAATCCATGCTAAGACCATAGTGGTTCATTTTAAAAGTTGTTGAGCATACTTTTGCGTTTCGTTAGTAACTTGAATATTGATGAAATAGTTTTCAAAATTATTCTCATATGTGGGACGAGTGTGTCCATTTTTGCACGACCATCGGGTTTGTGATAGTAGGTTTTACACGTACGATTAATTGTTATATAAAAAAATAGTCTTGTTGAAAAGTCGTATGAAAATTTTGATTGACATATTTGTTGAGTCTTTCACTTGGAACCTTGAACTCATTAGGCTTGGGATGGTTAAGTAACCTCGGTTAAAGATGAGAGCTTGTAGAACCTTGACAGTGGAATGTTGGGTCTTCCGACGCAGGATAGTACCGTTAGTCGAGTACTATCGTTTGCAGAGTCGGTGTACTTTTGTAACTTGAGGGTTAGAATCGCGGTATCTTTTAATAATGCTTATAGTAACAATTCTATTTGGCAACCTTGTTTTTGGCTTGTCAGTTTTTGCATAAATGACGTGTAGGACCCTTTAAACACCTTGTGGATAACCTTGGTTTTGTGGGGATGCTCGACGAATGAAACTCGTGTGTGTGGAGTTCTGCTGTGGTTCAAAGTTTGGTGGTATGACCAGGTGTCAACTTTTGGATTTCGAGGCCAAGAACCGTTAGTGTATTTGGAGGGTTGTAATCCAGTTTCAAAGGATAGTGGTATCGGTTGTAGTGGTTTTAAGAAGTTCAATTGTGATAAGTAGATTTAGTGGGATGACCTTCCTTGAATGGTAAAAATAAATTGTTGATTGGATGATTGGTAATCGGACGTATTCTTGGAGTTGTATAATCGATGGGTCAGTGACGACCGTCTGTTTGGAGTCTAATTGTTGGTTCCCAGATTCACGTCGTATCACGATAATGGTAGTTAAATAGACAGCGGAAGCATTTAAATATAAAGCCATTAAAGTGAGTGATTGTATGAGACGATAGGTAAACTGTGATATCAAATATAGAACAGGAATATGATAACAAGATCAAATAAGAAACGCTGCTCGTATATTGATAAAGATAACACCAAGAACAAGATCAATGGTGTATCAAGAAATCACAGAGACAATATCGTACGAGATAGTGCTATGAGGATATGACAGTGTGCTTTTACATTTGTGGAAAACTATTCTTCCAAAAGCCTTTTATTGTTTGTTCCACTACCTCGCTATATATAGCCTCATAAAGTGTAGACAGTGTACTATCGTACCCTGGAATGACACGTGGAAAGTGTGTCTCCAATCTTTAGGGCATACGTGGAAAGGTGTGGACACGTATCTGACACTTCGGATTTCTACGAGGCCTGGGCATAACAAAGGTCTTCACTTCAACAGAGCGTGTTATGACAGAACTCTGTTGGTCTTCGGGTATGAACAGTTCTTCTGTTGATCTTCTGCCAGAGCTCTGTTGAGCTCCGTTGGTTTCACCAGAACTCTGTTGAGTTCTGTTGGTCTTCTAAGTCTTCTGCTTTATCTCTGTAGGTCTTCTGTCTTGGTTTTATTTTCAATACTTTCATTTTACAGATACTTGGAGCTAACAATCTCCCCCTAAGTATTGAAAATAAAAAATTGGAAATGACAAGAGATTGAAAACAAATGAACAGAGAACTTTACCCTCTGTTACCCTGTGCACTATTCTTTTAAGATTTTACAATGGAAAGAACAAGTACAATCAAGCGTAATTATCTCCCCTAAGGATTCTGTCGAATCTTCTGATTAGCTCACGGAAGTCAAGCATCAGATTAATTATGTTGATGAAGGACCTTTGCTGTTCTTCCGGACACTTGTTCCTCGGGAGACTTTGAACTATGTTTTTGAGATATACTAGCGACTCACTTGTGTACTTATGAGCTTCAGCAGATCTGATGGCTTTCTTTGTCCCTTTCTGTCGGCAGATAAATACTGGAGGATCTTCAACTATAGTTCCAGTCCTAAAGTGTCGATAGCCCTCAAGATCTTCGTTTGGTGGTGCAATCGCCAGTTTCTCAATTTCAAACTCTATGCCTAGCTGAAAATCTGTCTGAGTTCTGAGATTGATGTGCTCTTGCATAGCTAGTTTGACTTCAGGTAAGGCTGTTCTTGCTGGAGTATATCTGTCAGAGAAGTTCAAGCAGTAGGCATGAAGCACAGTTAGATCGTACGGATTTAGAAGGACAAGATCGTTGTCGTTGAAGAATTCGTTCTTTCCTTCTGTTGATTCCACAGTGTACTCATGATAGGTCATTCTGTTGTGCTGGAACTTCTTATGCTTGATGTCTAGGATTCTCTTGATACTGAAGTGTGAGTTGATGTTTCTGTTCAGATTGGACTTGTTTCGGATGAACATCCGCCTTGCTTCAGTAATGGTGTTTATTCTGATTGGGTTAAGGTAAGGATTTATGGGTACGGCATTTGCAGGAATGATATCTCTGTCAGCATAAAGAAATGCAAATACCGTTTCCAAGGCAGGTTTATCGGTGTGTTGGGTGGATGATTCTGGGTTTTGTTCTGGTATCATTGGGTTTGGGTCTTCATGAGTTTCAGCCATAAGAGTATCGATATGAACATATTCTTGAGCAGCTTCTGTTTGGCTTTGTTCATCAGCAGAGATTGGGATTGATCTCTCTGGTTCAGTCCTTGGTGAAGTAGGAGGGGTATCCAGGCAGATAATCTCTGGTGGTTCCTGTGTTGACTCTTCTGTCGGTTTGATGACTCGATTTTTGAACATGTAGTCGAATTCCACCGTAGGTATATCTTCTTCTGTTATCCCCATATCTTCTGTCCCGGCCTCTTCTGTTAATTTCTCTTTGCCTCTTTCAGTAGGCATTTCAGCCTCTCTCTCTTCTTCTTTCTCTGTCTCTGTTTCTTTCTCCTTTTCTTTCTCTTTCTCTTTCTCCTTCTCTTTCTCCTTCTCCTTCTCTTTCTCCTTCTCCTTCTCTTTCTCCTTCTCCTTCTCCCCCTTTTGTTGACCCGAGGACTCACCCAAATTACTATCTGATGCAGCATCGTGGAAATCATCATCATCAGAGGAGTCTTCATCAGAGAGTCTGGAGACAATGGGTGAGAATTGGTCAACAAACTTACGTCTTTTGCCAAAAGGCTCTCCCTCTGGTGCTTTCTCAGCAGATCGTTTCTGTATGACAGATTGTAAGATTGCACCTGTGAAAGTAGGAACTGCTTTCTTCAAGGTGTCTTCCACTTCTGCTGCAGCACCTCTGATTTCGTCGACTTGGCTCACAAAGTTGAATTTGTGGGAGTCCAGTGATTCCTTCACAAGTGCTTTTGTTGCCTGGGCTTTCATGACAAATTTGGACGAGATTGTCATCATTTTCTTTACGACGTCCCTTCTGAAGTCGCCCATTTGACCGACTGTCATTGGCAAACTATTTGGGTTGGGGCTGGAGATGTTAAGAGGATCAGCATCTGACGTTGTGGCTTCTTTTATGGATTTCTTAACAGAGTTATCAATGAGCTCTGTCAAGGTTCTGATGTTGGATTCTGATAGGATAACTGTTGGGACTGGCAGAGTTCTGTTTATTTGAGCTGTATGGTTGTCGATCACAAGTCTTTTCAGGTCAGCTACTTCTGTCGATACCTTTTTGTTTTCTTCTGCTCTGACGGTTCTTAGATCTGCTATCTCTGTAGCTAGTCTGCCAATTTCCTCTCCTCTTGTCTGTTCAGCTTCTGTTCTGATCCTTTCAGTGTCAATGTATTTCTGATGAAATTCGGCATATTTCTCTGACAGTTTCTGCAGTTCGTCTCTGAGAGAAATATTTTCCTTGAGGATCAGTTCCTCCTTTTGAGAATTGATAAGTTTATACTCATTCAAGGAGTTGTTGATACTATCACAGAAGCTTGTGAACTCTGTTTTTGTGACAGTGTCAACGGGGGTAACCCTGGTACCAACTAATGGATCCAGTTCTGCCTCGAGTTCAGAGGCGCCTGCGTCAAGAGTTGTTTTGATGTTGGCTCTTGCAAGACTTCCACCCGATCCTTGATGTTCCTTTTGAGGGGAATCACCTACAGGTGTTCTGATCAGAAGTTCCTCCTCCAGCTCAGGTTCTGAGGAAGGAAATCTGATATGATGAGAAGCATTTGGATCAAGCAAATGTTTCCCTTGTTCAACTATGGTCTCATACTGTCCCTGAGTCGGACAGATGCTACGTGAGATTACAAAAATCTCGGGTCTATGTTGTGTTCCGACTACATGAGCCACAGAGGCGTCATTATGTGTAGGTGAACTGTCGATGTTCTGGGGCGAATGAACATCACTAGCAAGACTAGCTTCCCCGGCTTCATGCGTACCAGAGGCATGAAGAGTTGCCTCTGATGGGTCTGGCTGGTTAAGGTTCGAGGTGTGCACCTCTGTTTCAATAATCCCTTGGTCTTGATCACCAGGATTAGGTAATGTGGGAGCACTGGGAGTTTGGTTAGGATCTCGCACAGATGTGTCAACTTGGACATCTTTTTCTATACTCACATTTCCCTCGGTTTCTAGGGTTTGAGAATTCTCTGGTGAGCTCTCTACCTCATGAATCTCTACACTGCCAGAAGGGTGAGATCTCTCTGTCACCACTTCTGCAGTCTCTTCTGCTCCCTCTTGAACAGTCTCCCTAGGGGATGCTCTGTTCACTACTTCCTCCTCCATTACTCTAGAGGAAGACCCCACTTCGGGTACTCTGTCCTCTGGTCTATTTTCTTCTTCTTCTATTTCCTCACTCGCACTCTCCACAGAAGGCTCAAAACCTAAATATGCTGGGGTTCTCACCTCAGGTTCTTGAGGTTGAGCAGCAGTTCTATAGTTTTGGATAGAGATGTGGGTTGGATTGATCAGAGCAATCATTGTACCTGGAATTCTTCTGATGAAAGGGTAATCTCCTGAAGTTGTTGGTTGGAATCTTGCCATGGTCCAGACAGGAGTAGAACGACCCTGATGTGTCAGTTCCAGTCTGTCGAATGCCCTTCTGATCACCAAACTGATAAAGCGAGGAAACTTGATGGCTTTAAGGGATTTGTGTCTTCCAACTTCTCCACCTCTGGCTAGAGCAGTGGTTTTATTGTTGACAGCATCTAGAAGTGCTCGCTTGGTCTTGACTGCCGGATTTGCAGGTGAGGGTTCTGTTGAGGGTTGAGAACATGAAATTCCACATTTGTGGTAGATTTTGTCTTCTGAAGGATCCTATTTTCTCTAACTCTTTGTTGTAACCCAAAAACTTCACGAAGTCGAGAAGAACAGCAACAGAAGGTGGTTTCTCATAGGCATCAATACCTAGCTGTCTTTTGGTTTTCATCCCAAAAGTTCTTCTGAGAGTTCTTTCACGAATCCTTATTGTTCCTGATCCTCCATTACCAGAGTTGACACTTCCGACTATTCCGCTTCTGACGCCGTCTTCAATGTATTGGCATGTGGTCCACCATTGTTGGACATATATTGCAGGAAGATGATCGTCAAAGGCTGTAAGGGCTGTAAAAACTTCTGAGTTTCGGAAAAACTCAATATAGATGTGGTAAAGGGGTAAATAGAGTGCTGGATTGGGATCAAAACGGTAGTTGTTATCAGCCAACTCATATGGTAGAATAACGACGTTATCTACGGGTTCGTTGTTACTGGAATCATCAGAGTTCTGGGGTTGGTTTTGGGGTTCAGCCATTGTTGCAGGTTAGGGTTATTCTTGAGAACCACAAGGTATAGGTTTCTGAGAGGGAAAAGATGAAGGGGTTTGAAATGGTTGTTAAGCGTAAGAGTGAAATGGGTTGAAGTTGGGTGTTTATACGGGAAACATGTGGGTGGGAAAACAACGTAGGGACTGTAGGCACTTGAGTGTCAGAAAGTGGAACGGCCTGAACAGTGTATCGTGGGAACACCTAGTGGTTTGTCTTTCAATCAGAGGATGCCACGTAAGATTTTGTTCTTACAATCGTAGGACAAGTAAACCGTCACGGTTAGAGATATACGGGTGACAAGTGGGTGATTTTCAAAGAATGACCCGCTTCTCTGCTGACGTGTTTCTGATGATGGGGCAGAGAAACTAACAGAGCTCTGATGGAGCTTAGTTATTTTCTTTCTCTGTTGAAATGATCTTTTCAACTTTGCTCAGTGACCAATCATGTTTCACCTTTACCCAAAAACATTTTAAAAAATCTGTATCTGATGTGAAGAATCAAAGAACAAGGACAGAATTGACCAACGATTTTCAACAGAGATCTGATGAGTAACAACAGAGGCTCTGGTGAGAATATCAGGGTTCTGTTAAGTTCGACTTTCTCAAAAGAATTTCATCAGTACAGGTTTTCCCTCTTTCAAAAAGATTTTTCTTTCAAAAAGATTTTGCTCCCTCTAAAACCATGCATATTTTCTTTTATAAGCTCCCCCTAGAAATATGAGCTTAAAAAAAACTTGCTAAAAGAATATTTACAGAGATATATACAAACGAATTCACTGGAAGCTTGTTGAAAAAGTATGTTTTACAGAGCTCTGGTGAATGACAGAGGCTCTGTTGAACTATCCTACCCAACTATTTTGACAGATCTCTGGTAGGAACATCAGAGTTCTGTTGAGTGATAAATAGTGTTAGGACATGTTCAGCATACCCAATTTGCTGATTAAGAAGTTAAATCTCCTTTCATCAAAGGCTTTTGTAAAAAGATCAGCAAGTTGGAAATCTGTTGAAACGAAATACATTTCAATAGTCCCTTTTTCAACATTATCTTTTATGAAGTGATACCTTATATCGATATGTTTGGTCTTTGAGTGTTGAACTGGATTAGCTGTGATTGCTATTGCGCTTTTGGAGTCACACAAAATTGGAATTCTGTCATACTCCAAGCCGTAATCCTTGAGTTGAGTTTTCATCCAGAGAACTTGAGAGCAACAACTAGCAGCAGCAACGTATTCTGCTTCTGCTGTAGAGGTGGACACGCAGTTCTGTTTCTTGGATGTCCAACTTACTAACTTCTCTCCAAGAAATTGACAGCTACCAGACGTACTCTTTCTGTCGTTCTTGCATCCTCCATAGTCTGAATCTGTATATGCTACAAGCTCGAAACCAGAATTCAGAGGATACCAGAGACCCAAAAATTGAGTCCCTTTCAGATATTTAAATATGCGCTTGACGGCAGAGAAATGCGAAACTTTAGGATTAGCCTGAAATCTAGCACAGAGACACGTTGCAAACATTATATCAGGTCTACTGGCAGTTAAGTACAGAAGTGACCCTATCATACCTCTGTAGTTCTTGACATCTGTTGGTTCACCATTAAGGTCCGGGTCAAGCTTAACTCTAGTGGCAATAGGAGTTTTCATTGAATTTGAGTTGTTAAAATTGTATTTTTTCAAAATGTCAGAGATATATTTGGACTGACTTATGAAAGTCCCTTTGTCGGTTTGTTTTACTTGTAAACCAAGGAAGAAAGAAAGTTCTCCCATCATGCTCATTTTGAATTCACTTTTCATCAAATCCTCAAACTTATCACAGTACTCTTGCCGTGTTGACCCAAAAATAATGTCATCAACATATATTTGTACCAGAAGTATATCATTCTTGTATCTCCTAAAGAATAGAGTTTTATCGACAGTACCTTTCTCGAAGTGATTAACCAACAGAAAATTGGACAGAGTTTCATACCAGGCTCTGGGAGCTTGCTTAAGCCCATACAGAGCTTTGTCTAGCTTGTAAACGTGGTCTGGAAACTCCGAATTTTCAAAACCAGGTGGTTGCTGGACATAGACTTCTTCTTGTAGTCTGCCATTTAGGAAGGCAGATTTGACGTCCATTTGGTAGACCTTGAAACCCTTGTGAGCAGCATAAGCTAAGAAGATTCTGATTGCTTCTAGCCTAGCCACAGGAGCAAAAGTCTCGTCATAGTCAATTCCTTCTTCTTGACAGTATCCTTTTGCAACCAGACGGGCTTTGTTTCTGATGATAATCCCATCTTCATCCTTCTTGTTTCTAAACACCCACTTGGTTCCAATGGCTGATTTGCCTTTTGGGAGTGGAATCAAGGACCAAACTTTATTTCTCTCGAATTCAAGAAGCTCTTCTTGCATAGCTTCGATCCAGTTTGGGTCTTCAAGTGCTTCATAAATTCTTTTCGGCTCAATCATGCTCAAAAAGTTAACAAAGAAAGCTTCGTTGATTGTAGCCGATCTTGTCTTGACACCATCTTCAGCAGCACCAATTATAAGATGTTGGGGGTGATCCTTAGTCCATTTTGTCATGGGAGCATGGACAACAGGAGGGGTTTGTGCTTCAGATGAGAAAAGACGATCTTCAGCAACAGAGCTCTGAGGGTTGGTGCCAGGGTTCTGTGGCACACAACTCTGAAGAGTGGCCTCATTGCTATGTGGATTGTCAACAGGGCTCTGCGAAGGTGAACTTTCAAACAGGGAGTTTCTGCCGATATTTGTTAGCAGAGGTGATGATGGCTCTTGTGTAGGTTCTGGTTGTGGTTCCTCGTTTCTCTGAATTATACCTGTAGACAGAGAAGTAGATGGTGAAATATTGGAGGGACCAGTAAGAGTTGTACCTGTCAGATTTTGTTCTGTTGAACTTTGAGCTTGATCTCCTCTGTTGATGTTGATAGAGGAATCATCATCATCATCGAAGAAATCGTCGAATAGGAGATTGATATCTTCTTCCCTTGATTTTGAAGAACTAGGCTTCTTCTGTTCTGTTGGTGTCCCCTCTGTTGATTTGCGATCAGAGGTACTTGATGTACTTTCATCAAAGGACACGTTCACGCTTTCTTGAATGACGCGAGTTCTGGTGTTGTAGACTCTGTAGGCTCTAGAGGTCAGGGAATAACCAATAAAGATTCCTTCGTCCGCTTTCTTGTCAAATTTACCCAGCTGTTCTCGGTCGTTCAAGACATAACATTTACACCAAAAAACATGAAAATATTTCACGTTTGGTCTTCTGTTATTGATGAGTTCATAAGGCGTCTTTTTAAATCTTTTCACTATTACAGCTCTATTTTGAACAAAACAAGCTGTTGAGACTGCTTCTGCCCAGAAGTTGATGGGAAGGACAGAACCGGCCAACATGGTTCTGGCGGCCTCTACCAGAGTTCTGTTCTTTCTCTCCACTACGCCATTCTGTTGTGGAGTTCTGGTAGCTGAAAAGTTTTGGGAAATTCCTTCTTCTGATAGATAAGAATCTATTCGAGTATTTTTGAATTCTGTCCCGTTGTCACTTCTCAACTTTTGCACTTTTAGTCCTAACAGAACCTGTATCCTTCTAAATAAACTTATCAGAATTTCTGGGACATCAGATTTTGCTCTGATGAACTCAATCCAAGTATACCTAGAATATTCATCAATAAGCACAAGAATATACTTCTTGCCAGACAGACTTTGCACAGAGATTGGACCACAGAGATCCACATGAAGCATATGCAAAGGTCTTAAGCAATTGTGATCACTCTTGGTTCTGTGTGAGGATCTTTTCATTTTTCCAAACTCACAAGCAGAGCATAGATGGTCTTTGTCAAATTTCAGCGAAGGAAGACCTTTTACCAAGTTCAATTTCACGAGTTTGTCAAGATTTGAAAATTTTAAGTGAGCAAATCTTTTATGCCAGAGCCAGGCATCTTCTTTGTTCAAAGAGACTAAACAGAGTTTCTCTGTTGTAGTTCCCTGGTTTGGATTAAAATTCATTTTATAAAGATTGCCTTTTCTGTCGGCTCTTAAAAGTTCTTGACCAGACTCAGAAAGTAATAATGAACAAAACTTCTTCCTGAAATTGACATCGAACCCATGATCACAGAGTTGACTTATACTGAGAAGATTATGATTTAATCCTTCAACATAAGCAACTTCGGAAACTGAAACACCACCATTTACCAGAGTACCATAACCTCTAATTTGTCCTCCATTGTCTCCTCCAAAGGTGACTGCACTTCCTTTTTTGTTCTTGAATGAAGTCAGCAGCTCCTTATTGCCTGTCATGTGCCTGGAACATCCTGAATCTAGGTACCAGATCTGCACATGAGGCTTCTGCAAGACAGATTAGTTTCTTTTAGGTACCCATTGCATGATGGGTCCTTTCTTGTTAGGCTTTGATGGGTTAACAGTCTTTCTTACAAGCTTTACATTCTTTGATGTTGTGCCAGAGGTTTTCTTCTGTGTGGTCTGATCAGTCTTGGGATTTATCATCTTTTGTGACTGATTCAGAACACAGTGAGGTCCACTCATATGATTTTGCAGTTTTCTTAACAGATGAACACAATTGCAATTGATGGAACATGAGGATTGATGCAAGTTGTTATTCAAGAATCGTTTATTTGATGGAGTTTGATTCTGAAAAGCTTTAGGACCATGCATTCTGTTTGAACTATTTTTTGAGACAGATTCTCTTTTCTCAAAATTGATATCTTGATTTCTACCAGAATTGGAAGTATGTCTGTCATTTACTATCCATTTTCCCTTCTGTTCTGGTGTAAACTTGATTGGTTTAAAAGTTGGAACAAAGGTGTTGTTAAGTAAAGTACTTGCCTTCACCTTACCTTTTACTTCTGTTGAGTTAGAAGTAAGAATTCTAAATTCTTTGTTATTAAACTCAGTTACCGGTATAAATCTTGATTGTTTCTTGAAAAATGATATGTCTTCTTTTAAATCAAAGGATCCAGTCGGTATCTGTTTAGGTTTGTGCAAAGCATTTGGTTGAGTACAGAAAATTTGCTCATCTACCTCAGGGTCAGAGTCACTGTCAGAGGCTAGAAAGTCTCTGGTGGCTCTGTTGGAGGTGTTACTCACAGAAACAGGCTTTGTAGAATCAGGTTTTGCAGTTTTAAACCTTCTCAACTTGGGTTTTAAAGCATCAGAAACAGCATTTTCTTTAAGAACTTTCATGAGATCTTCTTCAAAAGATGTTCTTATCGTTTCAGAAGTAGGAGAAAAGACTGGTGCTTCAGGGTTGAGCTTGCTCTGTGGTATTTCAACAGAGGATTCAGCCTCAGAAGTGACAGGCTTCTGTTCCTTGAAAGAATTAAAGTTGAAAATCTCTTTTGGATCCAGACTTTCGACAGAGTTAGGAATTAAGATTCTAGCTCTTCCTTGATCAAGAATAAACTTTGAAGATGGTTTAAGAACCTTGTCATGATCCAAGGAGTCATAGCTGACATTCCTAAAGTCAAGCCTTTTCGTCCTCTTGTAAACGTCCGAGGTTTTAATTCTTTTGAAAACAGCATTACCAGAGATAACATTCTCTTGGATTTTCCCAGCACAGAAAGTAGTCAACAGAGATGTTTTCTTCTTTTCGTTCCAGGGAGCAAGGTCTGAGAAACCAAGACCTTGCGTATCCATCTGAGAATTTATCTTAACATGCACATCCTGTGCATCCTGATACTTTTTGATTTGAAGTTCTTTTCTCTGTAGGGACTGATGTAAGATTTCCCTTTCTTTTTGAAAAAAGTCTTTTAAAGCGACAAAGTTAAGTCTTTCATTCTCAGACTTCTTCATTTCTTCGGTTTTCTGTTTTAACAGATTTTCGTACTCTTTAACCTTTTTAGAAAAAGTACTTTTCTCTTTCTGCTGTAAGATCTCTAGCTCAGATTTCTCCTTGAAGATATCTTCCTTTTCTTGTTCCAAGAGAGTTTTCTCTCTCTTGTAGAAGGACAGATCCTTCTGAGCTAGCTTTCTTAGCTCTTTTTCCTCAGAAAGCTTTTATTTCAGTAATTGAAATTCCTCAGTTAATTGCGAAACATGCATTTCCAGTTCTGAGTCAGACTTGGATTCGGAGGAACATACCTTGGCACTGGGTTTAATGGTCTCCAGCGCTCTGTCGTCTGGCTCTGTTACAGTAAGAGCGAATGCATGAGCTATATCTTCTTCTTCTGTTCTCTCTATTCGTTCTCCAGTCATCCAGTCAATCTTTTTCATACTTTCATCATCTACAGCAACATTGGCTTGCTCTGGTTCATCATCAGAGGATGAGTCAGAGATCCAATTCTCCATCTCGGCGACATAACTCCTTTCTCTGTAGTTGTACTTGTATTTGTTCTTGTAGTAGTCTTGATCTTTTACAAGTTTTCCTCTACAGTTAGCAGAGAAATGGCCAGGTTTGCCACATCTGAAACAACGACCATCGTTTTGGTTGATGGGTTGTGCAGCATCAGTCTTTTGTGGACCAGGAGCGTTGTACTTCTGTTGAGGTTGAGGTCTCTGTTCTGTCGGGTTTCTGTTCTGGTGATTCTGTTGAGGTGTAGTATAACTTCTGTCACCTTTTTCTTCTCTTTCGTACCTTTTTCTTCTGTCAAATGTCCTGTTGCCAAATCTCTGGGTAAATTGTTGAGTTATTAACGCAAGAGATTTAGCAAAGGCATTTATATCACTATCCTCATCTGATGAACTCCTTTCATCATCACTTTCTGCAACCAAGCTCTTCTTCCCTTTCTTTTTCTCTCTTTTCTTATCTCTGCTAGGGCCATCTCTGTTAAGTTTCTCTTCTGCTGAGTTCTTAGATTCTGAAATCAAAGCGATAGGACCTGCAATGGTGGATTTGCCTTTTTGCTTGACAACATCCTTCTCTTGTGCGGCAGAGTGCCATACACATCAGTAAGAGACCATGCATCTAAGTCCTGATTAGCTTGTAAAGACATGGACAGATTCAACCATTCATCATTTAAACTTTTCAAAAACAGAACATTGTTATCTTCCTTCGACCTAACAACCCCACATTTTTTACATTTGTTGATCAGAATATTAAATCTGTTGTAGGTCTGTTGTAAGGTTTCCTCAGGAAGTGCCTTGAAATCATTGTATTCATTTATACACTGGGTCCTTCTGTTCTTTTGGGTTTTGATACCACCCTCAAGTTGATTTAGAAGTTGATCCCAGATTTCCTTGGCAGTGACACATGAGTCTAGTTCTTGAAATATATCGTTCGAAATGGCCATAATCAGAAGTCTCACTGCTTTAAGGTCATTTTCCATTTTGCTCTTTTCTTCTTCGGTAATCCCAGTGGTTTTGGGTTCGAAGTGAGCAGGAATCTCATCAGTGGTTTCTGTTGCGGGTACACGTGGGACATAAACCATGGGTTGGAATGGTCCATTCGTGACAGATCGCATTAAGTCCTTATCCATTCCATCAAGGAAGTTGACCATCCTAATCTTCCATTGAGGGTATTCATCCCTCAGAAGAGTAGGAGGCTTGGTCAGAGAACCAGCAGTATAAATGGCGTTGATGTTTGCCATTCTTTGAAAAGAAAACAGAGTATGAGAGTTTCAAATGGTCTATAATGAGAATAAGCTAAAGTATGAGGAACAATAACCAATGAAATAGTAGAACAGATGTTTTAATCTAGACTGGAAAGCTTAGTATGATATTAAATGAACTGAGAAGATGTAAAATACTTTAAGCAGTAAAACAGAGTATAATGAGGCTTTTAAACACACACACAATCAACAACAGTGAATCAACCTTGGTAGATTGGATGCCTTGATTTGAGCAAATCAAGCAGGCTCTGATACCAATTGTTGGTTCCCAGATTCACGTCGTATCACGATAATGGTAGTTAAATAGACAGCGGAAGCATTTAAATATAAAGCCATTAAAGTGAGTGATTGTATGAGACGATAGGTAAACTGTGATATCAAATATAGAACAGGAATATGATAACAAGATCAAATAAAAAACGCTGCTCGTATATTGATAAAGATAACACCAAGAACAAGATCAATGGTGTATCAAGAAATCACAGAGACAATATCGTACGAGATAGTGCTATGAGGATATGACAGTGTGCTTTTACAATTGTGGAAAACTATTCTTCCAAAAGCCTTTTATTGTTTGTTCCACTACCTCGCTATATATAGCCTCATAAAGTGTAGACAGTGTACTATCGTACCCTGGAATGACACGTGGAAAGTGTGTCTCCAATCTTTAGGGCATACGTGGAAAGGTGTGGACACGTATCTGACACTTCGGATATCTACGAGGCTTGGGCATAACAAAGGTCTTCACTTCAACAGAGCGTGTTAAGACAGAACTCTGTTGGTCTTCGGGTATGAACAGTTCTTCTGTTGATCTTCGGCCAGAGCTCTGTTGAGCTCCGTTGGTTTCACCAGAACTCTGTTGAGTTCTGTTGGTCTTCTAAGTCTTCTGCTTTATCTCTGTAGGTCTTCTGTCTTGGTTTTATTTTCAATACTTTCATTTTACAGATACTTGGAGCTAACACTAATGGAGCTCGTTAGAATCAAGTGACAATTCAGTAGCGGGAACGATTGGATTTAGAGATTATGTTGGTTTCGGTGGTGATCAAACCTTGGGCTGATTTAGAGAAAAAATTAAGAGCATGTGGACATGGACGGATTGAGAGTCGGAATCCGCTGTTGGGGAAGCACGAAACACCTAACGTTAGGAGGCAACTGAATCCATGCGGTTAGAAACTACTCTAGCCAGTTGAACATCCATTTAGTTGTAAGGGAACTAGATTTCGAGGACGAAATCTCTTTTAAGGTTGGGAGGATTGTAACACCCAGATTTCTGGAACTTATAAGATAAATATGACAAATAGGTTTTTAAATTGAATCCAAGATTTGATGGTCTTGTTGGATGGAGAATTCAAATACGAATCCAACGGTCCTTTCCGGAGCGAAAACGAAGCTAAAACGAAGAAGTTATGGCCAAAACAACTTTCGGTACATGCTAAAGTGACCGGCGAAAGTGACAAGTGTCACAATCGTATGTCACTCTCTGTAAAGCCCGTGTCCCGGTATGTTCATATTTTTTTTATTTTTTATTTTTTTAACTAATGGCTTTAATATCGTTCCTTTTAGCGAATCTTTACTAACGGGGTTAGCAAGTTGACCAAATGCGTATTAAAGTTTTAAACCGTCTTTTTAGTGACAAATGTTAAGTTTTGAGGGACTAGTCTTGGGTTTGGCCAAAACTTTTGGGCATGGCTTTGGCCCATGCGTGATGTAGGCCGTTCCCCCCCCCCCCCCCCCCTTGCTATATTGTTTTCTTCCTTGCGTAACCCACAAAACCGAGACCCATCTTCTTTTCCTTGTGTTTCAAGCAAAGCCAATCAACCCTAGCGCCCATTCTTAGTTTCTTGTTTTGGCCGTGAGTTTTATCGAGAGAGGGAGAGAGAGGAGTAGAGAAAAACCGGGAGTAAGAAGAGAGAGGAAGCCGCCGGAGTTGCTGCTGCTGTTCGCCGGAGTGCCGCTGCTGTTCGCCGGAGTTTTCAAGAGGGGGAGTATCGAGTGCTGTCGCGTGGCGTCGTCGCAAGGTAACACTCCGCCCTTCTCCTTTACTTTTCGTTTGTCCGGCGAGACAACCACCGCCGCACGCCGCCGCTTCGGTGGCTGTGGGTGGACGATGGTGGCAGTGGGTGACACTCGTGGTGGAACCCTAAACACACCTGGCCTAAACTCTAAATCATCGTAGCGTAAATCCCAAACCGTTTAGTATCGTAAATCGTTTTTAGAATCGTCATTTCCTTGTGAATAATTGTTCAGCCACTGTTTTTGCGACGGCCATAACTTTTCTGTCGTAACTCCGATTGAGCTGAAACTGGCGCCCACGGTTCTAGTTCGGGGTCGGGCACGTTTTCCGTGTTTTAGCGGAAAACTGGTTCGGTCTCTAACTGGGCGAAAAAGTGGTCTCAAGTTCGGTGTTTCGTCATTTCATGTGAAAATTTCTGGAATCTGCCTTGATCTTGCGAAAATCATAACTTTCTGCTCGTAACTCGGTTTGGGGGGAAACTGGTGTCAAAAGTTCCCTTTTTGAGTCTATAAACTTTTCTGTGTTTTGTGCAAAACCCAGTTCGGGGCGTAGCGTGGGTCGATTTGTCGTTTTATACTGAAAGGTGCTGAATTTCGCTGTCCGGAAACTGTTTTTGTAAAATCCGTAGTAAATTGTAGAAAAATCGTTAGGAGGCGTATAATATGTCCTTGGAACCCTAACTCAGAGTACTTTCTGGTCATGAAATAATATTGGGAATTTTCTGGGTTTAAAGGGGTCGAAACAGGTCCCGAACAGGCCTGTTTTGGGTGATCGGAATTTAGTTTTAGTGACGGTTTAAGCGTGCGTCGTGTCATAGGGTCCGGGTCTCGTATTGACACGTTTTAACATGCTTTTAGGTGCTGGGGAGTGACCGTAATTGTGAAGCTTGAATTGTGTTATTAAGCTGGGCGCGCATTCGAGGTGAGTTCTCTCACTGTGTAGTTAGGGGTTGTATGCATGTCATAATAGTTTGTATGTACTACTGTCTTTGTGGTGTGAACTAGTTGTTTGTGGTGTGTAATATTTGATTGGGTTGAATGCTTGGTTTAAATGTGTTACATTACAATTCGGTGGGACCGAGGCCTCGATGGTACTGAGGTGTTGGTTACATTATAATTCGGTGGGACCGAGGCCTCGATGGTACTGAGGTGTTGGTTACATTGCAATTCGGTGGGACCGAGGCCTCGATGGTACTGGGGTGTTGGTTACATTACAATTCGGTGGGACCGAGGCCTCGATGGTACTGAGGTGTTGGTTACATTACAATTCGGTGGGACCGAGGCCTCGATGGTACTGAGGTGTTGGATACATTACAATTCGGTGGGACCGAGGCCTCGATGGTACTGAGGTGTTGGATACATAATTACTTGTAGGCGTTTACTCGTTTTATGTAACTGTGATGTTGTTGCTTATGTGCGGATAGGGGTGATGTGTATATAATTCCTATCTGCGCATGTGTTGGAATTCACTAAGCTTCGTGCTTACCCTTTCCCAATAAACTGTGGTTTCAGGTCCGAGCGGCTTCAAGGCGTGACAAGTACACACTGGCGCGCTAGGAGAGCTGGTTGTTTTATGGTTTTATTAATTAAACGTTTATTCCGCTGGTTTTTATTATAAAGATATTAATTATGAGTTTGCAAACGAAACGTTGGGATTCATTTAATGAGTTGTTATAAATGAATTGTTTATTTAAAAATTTAAATTTGCTTGTAATTTTTGGGACGTTACAACTTGGTATCAGAGCACAGCTTGAGTGAATCAAACGCACCTCGGTGTGTTTGGTCTCAAGTTGCGGCTGGGAAATTTTCAAATTCTTTATTAAATCTTTTTGGAAACAAAAGAAAAAGTAAAGACCCGTTCGAGGAACGGTGATCGGAGGCGCAGTGTGTACAGTCAGCCGGAGCCAAAGGGGAAAGGTACAGTACTTAGTGTTTTATTGCTTTCTAGATCATAGAGTATGCATGCTAGATTGCCTGTTGTGGACACTATGCTGTATGTTGAACTGCTTGCTATTAGGAATGTATGCTAATTATGATAGGTTACTAAGTGGATGCCCTCTAGGCTGTATGCAGTAAGAGATTTATAGCCTTAGAATATTCGATTTAGTTCTATTACGCAGCTCTTATTTGAGTCCAACCGTTCTAGGATAGAGTCTTGTATTCGACTGTCTATTTGTTTCACACTGCATATAATCGGGTATTCTCGAGGTCACTCGTCATAATTAGTAGGGATTCGGTGGTAGCAAGGGTAGTGGGATAAGAGGAAATTCCTAGGGAGCTAGGAAGGGTGGATGTATATATATGCTGGTGCAGGCATATGGTTAGTTATATATTTAATTGTTGTTGTATGACCGGGGTGACCGATGGTTTATTAAGTATACATTTGTGGCTGTCTGATCGGGGAGACCGATGGTTTTATATATTCAGTAGTTGTATGAGTTGCCTGTTTAGGATATGTTCTTGAACGGGCATGTGTGGATTAATTATTATATGTGTTTAGTTTCGGCGAGAAACTACTTGGACCCCTTGGGATGGAACTCGGAACGGGTGATGATAGGTGTGGATGGTAGTAGTAGAGCTCCTACTACCGGAAGCACAGGATCAATGCTCGAGTCGGGGAAGTCACGAGGAATCCAAGGAGTTGAGTGTGAGCGTTGTCAGTGTGAGTTATTATGTGCTAATAACGCGTTGTAATATCTACCCAGAATAGCCATCACAAGGAGGAGCAACTATAGTAAACCTGCTAGTACAAGTGTGTACTTGTTTTGCTTGAGGTGATGATCGTTGGGGTAGTGTCGAAGGTTATAATTTAGTAGTTGTTGGAATAAAAGGACGTGTCTAGTATCAATCACTTGGAGTGACGATAAGGATGTGGTTTGTTTTAAGTAGACCATTTCGGGTCAAAAATTGGCAATTGTGCTAGAATCATAGGCTTTTGAGCCGACTTTGATTTGAGGAAAACTCGTAAGATGAATTGATGTGATTTCCCAACTTGCCTTAAGAGATTTAAATGTCCGGATGACGATTGTGGATCGGAGAGTTTTGGAGGGATATGAGTCGAGACATCGAATGCCGACTGAGTCATGCACAAAGTCTATTTTGAAAATAGGATGGCTTTAGCTAATTTTTGTGTTTCCAATCCTTATATGGATTGTGCTTTGGAATTTTGGGAAATGTTTAGCACACACACAAGATGTCGAATTATGGTTTTGTAAGTGCATGAAACCTTTTTATAACGAGAGTTACAAATTTTGTTGGTGATTTGTTAAAAATGAGTTTGGAATTCTTGTGTCGCTTAACTTTTCTTTCGAGAGTTCGTGTTACTAAGTATTTTTATTGCAAATAGTTCAGTGTGTGGATTGATTCGTGCGTGACATAAGTGGTGCATGGGGGAATTTTGGTAACATTTCATAAGGAGTTGTTTAGTGCGCTTTTTAGTCAGCTAAAGGTTTTACTGACATTTCAATGAAAATGCGATTTATCGACTTAGGGGTATGCATTGCATACTGGGGTAACCTTTGTTCCCGACATTTTGATAAACGAGTCGTGCATGAAAATGTTTTAGTTCTTTTTGTCGAAATGAAAGACCATTTGATCCAAGGAGTGTTTTAATGTTGTGAACATCATGCTTACGATTAAAATGTGTATATTTTGGAAATATAAATGCGTGGATTTTTGACATTCGGTTAATTTAGAAGTACCGATCATTTTTTTTTTGGAAATTAAAAACTTTTGCTTTGGAGGAGACGAGTGTTTTGAGCATTTTCGATAAATAATTTTTTTAAACTATAATGTTTTGACGTTATATGTCCCAAGTACGAAACTTGAGGAAGTGTTACAAGCTTGCATGCCTGCCCCAGTTTGAGATTTTATGAGGTTTTAGTCTATATTTCCAATTAATAGAAGCGGACTGGTTTCTGTTTTCAAGTTGAAACTTACACGAGACAGTTGTGTTTTAACAAAAATATATTTGTAAACCGTGTCATCGTTTTGTGTGATTAGCTGACGCGCGGAAAATCTGTGGCGAACCCTGTGCCACGTCCTTTTTATGATTAAAAAGAAGAATTTTTGAATCAAATGTCGTGAAACTCATTTTGAATTATATGCACACCTTTGTCGCACCCTGTTTAAGGTCATGCGGTTACTTTAAGTGCACGTCATGAGTCAATCCATACTAGAATCGAGGCGGTTCATTTTAAAGAAATTATTTATTACACTTTGCTTTTGTGTGAGTAAACTGAACTGCAATGGAACGATTTTCAACATGATTTTCCTATGTAGGACGAGCGTGTCCAGTTTTGCGTAACTATCGAGCAGGTAATAGTAGTTTTGTTACATACGATCTTTTGAGATGAAAATCCTGATGTTGCAATTTTTTTTTTTTTTGTAAATGATTTTGTAAACCATTTGGGGAAATGTGCTTTTAAGTGTCATGTGTCATTTCGAGAATTTTTAGGGTGCGAGTCCTTTTGGAAAACTCTTTTGTTTAACCCGTGTTGAGTCTGAGACTAAGGTTGATTTCAGAGTATTGTTTGCTTAAACTTTGTTTAAACGCATTTTCCGACCTATGGGTCTAGCAAGCGTGGAGCATTTTGCTCGGTTTTGACTTGGAGTTAGTCATGGGCCAATTGCCCGGTTTTAATGGCTCAATGTGGAGTCTAATTGATGAGTTGTTTTTGTCGCACCGTTTGGCATTCTTTGCACGTTGAGTGTTTACATGTTTGGGTGAGTGAGTCAATCCGGAATAGGCATGTGGTGGGTAGGCTGTTTGCCTTGGATCCTTAGACACGTTACTCAGTCGTTGGAAATGGTCGATTGGGTATCTCAGGGTGGGACCCCGGTATTCATGTGTTTTAACCAAGACTTTCCAGTAGGTACTAGGAGGATATAGTTGTGGGTACTTACCTGGGAGGTAGTTCCGGTGTGCTGGGTCTTGAGGCGTTACCTGGGAGGTAGACGTCAAGGTGTATCCTCGATACGGTGTGACTTGGCTTCGTAGAGCAAGTGTGGATGATACGTCGACGGTGGAAGGTAGATATTCCACGCGCGTTAGTACTGTAGGCCGAATAGTATCGGTTAAGGGATTGATGCCCTTTGTTATTCAGAGAATAAATGCGCATCAACCAGTTTGAGGTAGGTGATATATTTAGGTGTCGACTTTTGGGCTTGAGGCCAAACACCTTTAGTATAATCGGAGAATTGTAGCCGATTTTGAGATAATCATGGTGATGGTAGTAGTAACCCTGAAATGATCACTTGTGATGAATGGTTATGGTGGAATGACCTACGTGTGTGTTAGTTGATTTGGGTGTGGGGGATATCTATTGGTGTTAGTGTCTAGGATAATACCACGCTTATGCTTGTTATTGTGATCGGTTGGACCGATGTTCGACGGGTGGCCGATGTTTGTTATTGTGATCGGTTGGACCGATGTTCGGCGGGTGGCCGATGTTTGTTATTGTAATCGGTTGGACCGATGTTCGGCAGGGGGTCGATGTTTTGTTGATATAATTTATTGAAAATCTTTGGAGTCTATTAGAATTTGTGGTAGTTAATCGACAGTTAAGAGTAGGAATGATCGTAGTCGGGTATCCTATAGGGTATATTGGTGAGCACCATTAGAAGGGTTAGAGCTTGAAAGTGGTTTGAGTTTGGGATATCATCAAATGCGAGAGAATTATTAGAAACTGTTTGCGGACGTAGACTTCGGGGGCGAAGTCTAATCCAAGCGGGGGAGAGTTGTAAAGCCCGTGTCCCGGTATGTTCATATTTTTTTATTTTTATTTTTTTAACTAATGGCTTTAATATCGTTCCTTTTAGCGAATCTTTACTAACGGGGTTAGCAAGTTGACCAAATGCGTATTAAAGTTTTAAACCGTCTTTTTAGTGACAAATGTTAAGTTTTGAGGGACTAGTCTTGGGTTTGGCCAAAACTTTTGGGCATGGCTTTGGCCCATGCGTGATGTAGGCCGTTTCCCCCCCCCCCCCTTGCTATATTGTTTTCTTCCTTGCGTAACCCACAAAACCGAGACCCATCTTCTTTTCCTTGTGTTTCAAGCAAAGCCAATCAACCCTAGCGCCCATTCTTAGTTTCTTGTTTTGGCCGTGAGTTTTATCGAGAGAGGGAGAGAGAGGAGTAGAGAAGAACCGGGAGTAAGAAGAGAGAGGAAGCCGCCGGAGTTGCTGCTGCTGTTCGCCGGAGTGCCGCTGCTGTTCGCCGGAGTTTTCAAGAGGGGGAGTATCGAGTGCTGTCGCGTGGCGTCGTCGCAAGGTAACACTCCGCCCTTCTCCTTTACTTTTCGTTTGTCCGGCGAGACAACCACCGCCGCACGCCGCCGCTTCGGTGGCTGTGGGTGGACGATGGTGGCAGTGGGTGACACTCGTGGTGGAACCCTAAACACACCTGGCCTAAACTCTAAATCATCGTAGCGTAAATCCCAAACCGTTTAGTATCGTAAATCGTTTTTAGAATCGTCATTTCCTTGTGAATAATTGTTCAGCCACTGTTTTTGCGACGGCCATAACTTTTCTGTCGTAACTCCGATTGAGCTGAAACTGGCGCCCACGGTTCTAGTTCGGGGTCGGGCACGTTTTCCGTGTTTTAGCGGAAAACTGGTTCGGTCTCTAACTGGGCGAAAAAGTGGTCTCAAGTTCGGTGTTTCGTCATTTCATGTGAAAATTTCTGGAATCTGCCTTGATCTTGCGAAAATCATAACTTTCTGCTCGTAACTCGGTTTGGGGGGAAACTGGTGTCAAAAGTTCCCTTTTTGAGTCTATAAACTTTTCTGTGTTTTGTGCAAAACCCAGTTCGGGGCGTAGCGTGGGTCGATTTGTCGTTTTATACTGAAAGGTGCTGAATTTCGCTGTCCGGAAACTGTTTTTGTAAAATGCGTAGTAAATTGTAGAAAAATCGTTAGGAGGCGTATAATATGTCCTTGGAACCCTAACTCAGAGTACTTTCTGGTCATGAAATAATATTGGGAATTTTCTGGGTTTAAAGGGGTCGAAACAGGTCCCGAACAGGCCTGTTTTGGGTGATCGGAATTTAGTTTTAGTGACGGTTTAAGCGTGCGTCGTGTCATAGGGTCCGGGTCTCGTATTGACACGTTTTAACATGATTTTAGGTGCTGGGGAGTGACCGTAATTGTGAAGCTTGAATTGTGTTATTAAGCTGGGCGCGCATTCGAGGTGAGTTCTCTCACTGTGTAGTTAGGGGTTGTATGCATGTCATAATAGTTTGTATGTACTACTGTCTTTGTGGTGTGAACTAGTTGTTTGTGGTGTGTAATATTTGATTGGGTTGAATGCTTGGTTTAAATGTGTTACATTACAATTCGGTGGGACCGAGGCCTCGATGGTACTGAGGTGTTGGTTACATTATAATTCGGTGGGACCGAGGCCTCGATGGTACTGAGGTGTTGGTTACATTGCAATTCGGTGGGACCGAGGCCTCGATGGTACTGAGGTGTTGGTTACATTACAATTCGGTGGGACCGAGGCCTCGATGGTACTGAGGTGTTGGTTACATTACAATTCGGTGGGACCGAGGCCTCGATGGTACTGAGGTGTTGGATACATTACAATTCGGTGGGACCGAGGCCTCGATGGTACTGAGGTGTTGGATACATAATTACTTGTAGGCGTTTACTCGTTTTATGTAACTGTGATATTGTTGCTTATGTGCGGATAGGGGTGATGTGTATATAATTCCTATCTGCGCATGTGTTGGAATTCACTAAGCTTCGTGCTTACCCTTTCCCAATAAACTGTGGTTTCAGGTCCGAGCGGCTTCAAGGCGTGACAAGTACACACTGGCGCGCGAGGAGAGCTGGTTGTTTTATGGTTTTATTAATTAAACGTTTATTCCGCTGGTTTTTATTATAAAGATATTAATTATGAGTTTGCAAACGAAACGTTGGGATTCATTTAATGAGTTGTTATAAATGAATTGTTTATTTAAAAATTTAAATTTGCTTGTAATTTTTGGGACGTTACACTCTCGCCGATTTTGTACCGAGAGCCACGGGACCACGGCGAGAGTGCCCAGTGAAAGTGACACTTGTCACTCTCGAACGTCACTTTAGCCGACGGGCACCCATTTCAACCCCATTTTTCATTTCCCCATTGCTTCCCTGCATCCCTTTCTCTCCCAAACCGAAACCCTAAGCCCCAAAGTCGATTTTGAGCCATTTAGCCACAAGATTCGAGAATTGCAAGTGATTTCTTCATCTACCATGGTTTTGGGTAACAAATCTTGAAACCCTTTCACTTCATCTTCTTCACCCAAAACTTTCTAGGGTTTCATCCAACCCTTTTATCCATTTTGAAGAATTGGAGGTTGTGGTGTTTTGTTGGTGATCTAGAGGTGTTTTGTTGGTGGATTCTTGTTGTGATTAAGGAAACCATCTCTTTCTTCATCTATGGAAATTAGGGTTTTGCGTATAAGTTGAGATTATTGATACAAATGCTTGGAGAACGATTTTATATGGTTGAATATGATTATTGATTGTTGGAAACTTATGGATCTAGGTTTTTGGAAAAATTGGCTTGAGAATTCAAGTTTTTTCAAAGGAGCTCAAATTGGGGAAAATCTAGATTTAGCCTAAATCTAGCAAGGTGGGTTCAAGTTGATTTGTGCAAACGTTGTACATGCCAAAATGTTATTTTAAAGTATTTTAAGTGTTTTTACATAAAAATATGCAATGTTGAGTTATTTGAATGATTTTGATTACTTGGGGTGTTTGGTTTTATAAATCTCACAAAACACCCACCTTTGGGATTTTTGGGTAACTTGACATAATTTGTATTGATTGAAGTGTTTTGATAATTATTGCTTAATTGAAGTTTATTTAGTAAAAATGCACTTTTAGTGTTTTGTTGGAAAAATGCATAATTGTATGTGGTGGTATGTTTTAAAGCACGAACATGTGGGTCATTGGGTTTTGGGTCATTTTCGTCCTTGTGAACATTTTAAGAGTTGTAAACCCTTCGTTTGAGAAAAGACGTATTTTGGGTATTTTGTGTTTGTAAATCTTTGGGTATAAATGCACTTTGATATGAACTTTGGAAAATGATGTGTCTTAAATTAAGAGTTGTGTTGAGTAATTAGAGTCTCTGGAGCATATTTCGCATAAACGTGGAGTATATACGTTTTAATGCATTATTCGGTTTTCATGAGTGGTTAATTGGTGTTGGTTAAGCTTATGGCTCGGTTTATGACTTTAATGAGCCTTGAGAGCATTTTTGTCCGGATTTTAATAATTGAATGTAGAGCTTTGGTCGTCAGTCGCATTTATTGCATTTTTTTATGAGTACATGTTTTGAGTGCGTGTGTCGCTAAAGTGGAGTCATGTACTTTTAGATCGTAATGCATTGGATCCATAGGCATAAGAGTCGGTCATGTTTATATGGTGGAGAGTCTTGGTATTCTCACTTTGGGACGTACGCCACTTTGGCATTTTATGTCCCGGTGTTTTGGGGAGGAACCGTATTGGGTTGTACTCCGGGATTTGTTGGGTTATAGTTGATGTTCTAACACTTGTGCACGAGGGTTGAACATCTTGGGTTATCAAAATAAGGAGTCGAGACTCCAAATCTTGAATGCTAGTAAGTAGGCAATAAAGGTTCATTGTAACCTTGAGATGTAACTTACTAGAGACTGAACAGGCAATAAGATCGTGTATCCTTGAGGTGTAGCTGGGCACAGAAGGCACTGGGGGATACGGTGGTGCCACCCGTTTCTGGGTTGGGGACTTGAGGTGTAGCTTAGCTATTAGGCAGTAAAGTCCAACTTGAGTTGGAGCTTATTAAAGTAGACAATAGAGTCATGATCTGAGGTGTAGTTCAATAACATGGTTATGCGGCTTAACTTCGTCTTCCGCCATATACCATGGAATCGGGTCTCCCCCATCACCGAAAGGTGTTGTTTGGGTATTTATTTTTATCCATGCTTTCGGTGACGTATTTTATTTATATGGATTGCTTTCCATATTTTATGGACTGTGAAGTATGCCTCATCCGTATTTGGGATGTTTTTAATAATAGAGATTTATTCATGTTTTTATAATTTTGGAAATCAAATACTATTTCACTTTTTATATTAGAGCTTTCATCACGTGATTTATATGCGTTGGAAAATGGGTGGTTTGCATTTAAAGTAAATCCTTTTGAACTCACGATTTAAATTGCACCCCTCTCGTCTTATGAATTACATAACCGTGATAAAAACTCTTGAACTCACTAGGCGTTAGCCTAACCTTTTTATTTGTCGGCATGTGCAACAGGTTCTGGTTCATATGTAGTTCTAGTGACACTGTGAAGAGTGGAGAGCTAGTTGTGTGCTCAAGAAGTAAGTAGTTTGGTGAAGTATTCCGCATTTGGGGAATAGCAACTTGATTTTTGGGGTTGAGTAACACCCGACCTTTTGTAGCCTTGCCGATTGACTTAGGTTTTGATCGTTGAAATTAAAACGTTTTTATATTGAGGTAATTCCAAGAATGGTTTATAGAAGAACTTTATCCTTAATTGGTTATTTTATTGAAAATTTTATTTAGTTGCTCTTTCCAATTTTGAGGGAGTTACATTTGTCAAGTGGCACCGAGTGCGATAGCATATAGGAACCCACACAATTTACATGCTCCTATGGTCCAGCCAGAACCAGAAGGATCTTCCCAAGGAGCACGACCAGAGCGACGTGAGGGTCCTGACACTAGAGGTGGTAGGGTTCGGAGAGTTGGGACTCTCGGACAGGGTGTGATGAGAGAAATTGTTTTGTGAGGGGATATGAAGCGGGTGGTGCCGTTCGACAAACACGCATTTCTAGTACATCCCGTCGACCCGATACACCACCCAGGCGGATCCACAGATTCCGGAGGTCGATGCTACCCTTCATGACGTACAGGTTGTTGATGTCACCTCCGTGGCCGACACTGAGGGCACTAACACATAACCTGAATCTGCGGCCACAGAATCTGAATCCGATGGAGAGTCAACTGAATCAGATGATGAGTCCAATGACTCTGATGATGAAGATGATGATCAGTTTCGCCTGCAACCGATTTCCGAAACCCCAACCTCTACTGGAGAGATAAGGAGAGTGGAGGGAGTTTCAGTTGAAAATGTTACTACTGTGAGCATGGGAGAAAGGCGAAGTAAACAAAATAAAAAGTGTACACGAGTGATGAGGCAACAATCTCAAGTTGAACTCCCCCAAACTAGTGTCGCCCAGGTAGCCACGTTTGCTACTCCGTCTCATTCGTTGGCACAGAGTATTGAAAAAGTCGTTGTGGACCTAGCGACGCAAGTGCACACCCCCCTTAACCACTCAGACATCTCTCAACAGATGTCTGTTTCAATTTCTCGCGAGGACTTAGCTCATAATCTACAGGTCTCTCACTTGGAGAGTTCTGGTACAACCTCCCCAATCCTCGACTTCTTTGAGTGCACAATGGAGTCTAGTGCCATTTGATGAAATTATTTCTTTTACTAGGACACAACAACCAAAGTACGAGGACCTGTTTCACCATTTGTACAGCTCTGTTTTGAGAAAGTGACCTTACAGCTTAAAGAACGCGATCTGGTCCGATTTATTCAACTGATAAGCCAAAAATCTCCGATATAAATGTAGGGAACTGAATAGGGAAATCGAAAAACCAACTTGTATAGGGAGAGAAATCGGGGTTGGAAGGAATAAGTGAAGTTTCTCGGTTTTCGAAGATATTTTAGGTAATATACTAAACCAAATCTAATGATTTTTAGTTCTATAGTTTCGTTTTTAAGAGGTCTATCGAAACCTAGTAGTCTTTTATCTCATATTTATATTTCATGGTCGAAATCGGTGTTTAACAACATTGTGTTTCGGGTTAACTCTTAAGTTACATGTTAATGTATTCTGAAGACTTCCGCTACGAACAGTTTTAAAGTTTTAACTTAGCCGTAATTTTAGAGTATCTTTAGAGGATTTGTTTCAGATTACGTAACATTCCTATTGGAAAAAAATAAGGGTCTTACAAGTTGGTATCAGGGCCTTAGTTTAAGAGAATTAGGTTATTGATTTGGCCTAAACTTAAATTGAGCGGTGCATAAGAAATTGAGATGGAGATAAAGAGGGAGTGTAAGACTTGGTAGTGACTAAGCATCTCTTGGCTTTATATAAGTTTTGATCATACAGTAATACACATCATAAGGTCAATTATGATGGAGCATGGGAAGGTGATGGGCTAATGTTGATTAGGTTTGAAGGTGCGTAACCATAATGTTTATACATAACACTTATATGCATGTGGAGTGTTTAGTTCTGTAATCAGAATTTATGTTTAATTAAGCGATCTTTAAGGGTGGAGGATATAGATCAATAATATATGCTAAGTATCATTATGGGGAATTTTGGATACACATAGTTTGGTCTAGATGCATGGTTTGGTGGTTATATACATTCCAACTTTGAGGAATAGTAAGGATTTTGTTTTGACATTCTCATGAATTAATTATATGATAATGGGTGTTATTCTCGTTATTATGTTGCAAGGGATAATAATCGATGTTCGACATTGCTCTATGTATTGGCGCGTACATTGTAGATTGATTATAGTTGATAGCAGTATGTTACAGTCTGACTTTAGAACTGCACGGTAATAATAATAACCTACGGTATCAGTATGGCCTCACGTGGATCGAAAAGGGCTACTATCATCAAAGAAAGTGCTAACAGAGTGGCACGATCAGCAAGTCTAGGTCGAGGCCGAGGCCGAGGTCGGGGTCGAGGTAGTGGCCACACTGCAAGCTCGAGCGCAGCTCCGTCTACGCGTGCCAACTCAACCACCAGTTGGGATCGGGGATGAGGCCGAGGGAATAGGGAGGGAGAAAGTCTTGTCACTAACGAGATGATTACCGAACGGATGGTGCAAGTCCTATAAAATACTTTGTCGAGTATGCTCAAGGAAATGTTGGGCGATTGGTTCATAAACCATGTGAAGAAAGAAACAGTAAGTGTTCTATTAGAGAAAACAGTGAATAACATCTCCGCCACTGAAAAGGTTGAATCGTCAGACAAAGAGAAGATGGACTCACCGATCAAGAAAAAGGTTGAACCACAAGTAAAGGAGATAGGGTGTAGTTACAAGACGTTTAAGGGAACTTGTCCAAAAGAATTTAAGTGAGTTGAGGGTCCAGTTGCCCTGATGAACTGGATCATTAAGATGCCGAGCATCTTTAGGATTTGCAAATGCTCTGAAGAGCAAAAGGTGGACTATGCACTACATTGGTGGGAGAGCAAGTGTGCGATCAGAGGTGACGACGATATCGCTACAATGACGTAGGAGCAAAAGAAGAAGATGACGATGGATAAGTATTGCACACAGTCTGAGGTGAATAAGTTAGAATCAAAAAAATTTAGACTGAAGCAAGGGTCGTCTTCAGTGCAAGACTATGTGAATTAATTTCTGGAGAAAGCAAGGTTTGCTAGTTATCAAGTGGCAATCGAACCGAGAAAAATAGATCGTTTCAAAGATGGACTAAGAATAAAAATAAAATAGTATGTGGTCATGACAAAACCGACCACGTTGGTGGTGGAGATGGCAATCGTGGCTGAGGAGAACAACATTAAGACCGCCAAAGAAAGGAGGGACATCAAAAGAAAGTGGGAAGATGTCACTGAATAAAAAATGAGGGCGAAGGGGATGTCAACATCAACAAAGGTACGAAGCAAGCCCCCCCCCCCCCCCAATGCAACAAATGCAGCCGAAGACACAATGGTGAGTGTAAGACTGGGAATGTGACATGTTACAGATGTTTGAAGCCAAGCCATATTGTGCGAGAATGTCCCGAAAGGAAGTCTTGCTATTAATGTGGAGCTTCGGGGCCTGCAGTTTGATTGTCCTAATGTCCATAAAGGAGCAACGAATAGTATTAAGACAGCGGGACCCGGGTTAGGGTAGGGTTGTGCTAAGGAGTCACCTAGGGGGCGAGGTCGAGCATACAACATAACCTTGGAGACGGCGATAGAGACTCCTAATGTCACATCTGGTATGTTCCCTACAAAAAAAACGCATACATCCATTAGCTATATATGATTTTGTTACATCGTGTGTTAGTATTGTTTATATCATTATTGGATGAGAGTATGTATAACCCTATAAGTATGTTTACAAGGAGAAGTAGTTGTATGTCATGCGACATCGGTGAAACCTTGTAGGTCATACAAGTAGCATCACTAATAAAGGTGAAAAGACTAAAAAAATAAGATTATGCCTCTAATAGCTAAATGAAAGTTCCACAAGGGTGCAGAAATGACGTTGAAGACAAAGGGTAGAAAACAACTAGAAACCCTCAACTTTTCTGTGATCCGAGAGACAAGTAATTAACACACACAAATGTCACAAGTCATCTAATTTCTGATTAATCTTTAATGTGCTTTTACAATATAGAAAGGATACAAGTGAACTAGGAATTTACAACTAAATCTTGAATACATTTATACACTAACAATTTCGGTCAGAATAATTCTGAGGACGAAATTTCTTAAAGGAGGGGAGATTTGTGACACCCCAAAATAGAGAAAATAATTATTTATAAAAAAGAGGAAAATAAAATAATATAACATTAAACGAGTTTTGTTTTATCGGAGCAAAACGTAAAGAAATTAGTCGAGAGGGGTCACTATTGTCATTTAATGGAAGTTGTGTATGAAGAAGTGGGTTTAAGTTCATTTGGACCAACAATGGTAGGATATTATAAAGGCAGGGGGTTGAATGTAAAAGCCAGGAAATTCAGGGGACCGAGTGTCATCTTTTTCAAAGTACGAGGACCTGTTTCGCCATTAGTGCAACTCTGTTTTGAGAAAGTGTCCTTATAGCTTAAAGAACGTGATCTAGTCTGATTTATTCAACTAATAAGCCAAAAATCTTCGATATAAATGAGGAACTGAATAGGGAACATTTTCGTTCTGATAAATCAAAAAACGAACTTGTATATAGAGAGAAATCGGGGTTGGAAGGAAGAAGTGAAGTTTCTCGATTTTTCGAAGATTTTAGGTCATATACTAAACCAAATCTTATGATTTTTAGTTCTATAGTTTCGTTTTAAGAGGTCTTTCGAACCCTAGTAGTTTTTTTTATCTCATAATCATGGTCGAAATCGGTGTTTAATAGCATTGGGTTTTGGTTTGGAAAACCAAAAGTTAAAATGAGAAAATGGAAATCATTTCTTGGTGAAATCGTATGTTCTTGATGTCAAAATGTTGGTAAAGATGATACCAAGGTTTTGATGCAAAAAGAAAGAAGAAAAATGAACAAGAAATGAGCAAATTTGAGGTTAAAGTTTTCTAAAAAAACACTATGTAATGTTGTTGTTGTTTTCCATTGTTGTTGGTTTTCATTTTATTTATTTATACCGGTACTTAAGTCTCGCTGTAACTCCCGGCAATTCAAAATTCTAGAAAACAGTGGTCATCGGTACTTTTGCCGGTACTTAACTCTCGTTGTAAGTACCGACGATGAGCTGATACGTTTTTAACCCCTTTTTCACTTAGGGTTTGATATATTCTTCACGATATCGACTAGAGAGAGGCAAGGGACGATTTTGGGGCAACTTTGGTCGATTTTCCATAGATTTTGAAGTCGATTAACGCAACGAAATCATCGGGGAACGCCAGATTAACAAAGATCAATTCCTTGTTTTTGGGTATTGCGATTCAACAAAGGGGAGTTTGTTCATACATTGATTTCTTATTCAAGAGACCATGTCAACTTACTTTTCATCTTTTTTGCTTTGTGTTTTAACACCCCCAACATAAACTAATCTTTAGTTTGTTGGGGGTTGGATGAACTTTGGTTTGTAAGCATATGAAAATGAAACCTTGTGATTCTTATCAGTTCTTCTAATCAGTGAAGCATATGAGTTTGGTTTTAATGTTTTTGTGAGTTTGATCACCTTGCAAATTGATTTAGTTGTTATGAATCCGATTCGAGAGAACGATTCCATAACATGGCTTGAATTTGTATGCCTAGGGTGAGAAATTTGATAGAGATATACCAAGTAAACCTTATTACTTGTTTAGACAATCTTGTTCTTAATGAATTTCTTGAATCCTGGGTTGACATCGAGAGATGAAACCTGCGTTTTCTAGAAATAACTCTGTTGTTGCTCGAGAGAGAATAACAGTTATTTAGGTGATTGTGTATTCATTTGATTGGTTTAGTCTGATAATTATCATAAGTAGAGTGTTCTTTATGAAACCATTGGGATTCCAATCCTCAACTACTTTTCCTGTAACGCCCCAAAATTTTCTACTTCGGTAAGTTCTCGTTCCTTAACCTTCTTGTTTAAATCTTTTAGCTTGTTGACCCAAGTTACTTGAGGGGTCCTTTTGGGTCCCGAGCTTTTCACGTGTTCGTTATCGCATGCATGCATGCATGGTGCTCGCGTCTTAGTGCATTTGCGTAAAGAAATGAGTATCTCGGTGGTCATTGTCGTTTAGACCACCGTAGGTTCGGGTTGGGTTAGGATAATCTCTAAGTTTGCCAATGTCGTTCCTCTCCTAAGGGATGGTCGGGATCTTGGGTGATGTTAAAGGAGCTCGAGAAGCCGGACGACGGCGTTTGGAGGGCCGAAACACGAACCAAACAGCAAGCATGGCAAGGAGGGCGACTACGCCCGACGACCTTGCCCGAGTCATAGTCATCGTGGCTTTGTCGAGCAAGAAGCAGATCAAACAGAAGGGTGGCCTGGCGGGGCGACTATGCCCGCGACATTGTCCGGGGCATAGTCGTGAGGGCAAAGTCGCGATCGGCACGTGTTTTTCTGCAACTTATTGCGATTTTGGTGGTTTGGCTATCATTTTCTTTCCTTTTTCTGCAGCAGATTTCTACCCCCTCCCCTTGGCGATTTTTCTCTCTTCTCCCTCCTCAATCTATGCTCTCAAGGCCCCCTCATTTATGATTGTTACTAGGGATTTGTTGGTGTGCAAGGTGTTGCCCTAGTAACCTACTAAAACTTAAGAAGATTCAAGCTTCACCAAAAGTTCCTCCAAATATCTAGGGTTTCCAATTAAAGCAAATTAGGGTTTCTTCCATAAAGATCCTAGGTAAGCTTTTCCATACTTATCTACTTCATTTAATTTGAATATATATGCAAGATGAATATTGATTGTCTTCTTGGGATACTTTGAAATTAGGGTTTTGGGGATGATGATCATAAGTGGGTATTTTGGGTTATAAAACATTCTATAATGCATATTGTATGAGATAAATGTGTAGTAAACGGTGTTTTACATTTTGACCTAGAAATGGAGATATGGATTTTACTTACTCGAAAATAAGTCCTTCTAAAATGATGACCAAGTGTTCTTATTATGATGTTAGGGTCAAATGTTAGATAATATGACTTTTGTACCTAAATTTGAGATTTCCTTGTACTTGCTTTATTTACTTACAATCCAACACGTGCATATGATTATATATGGTAGCATGGTATCTAACTCCTCATGCATGAGGACTTAGACTTGTATTGATTATTGTATAAATTGTTGGCAATCACGGGTCACTAGCGAGTAGGCAATAGGGGACTTGAGGTCCTTGAGGTGTAACTCGTCTAGCTTGGAGATGCAATGTGGTCGCATAAGTCCTTGAAGTGTAACTCGATGGAGTAGGCAATAAAGGCATTAAATGATGGTTTGAGGTTGTGATGTATTAATGGAATGGGAACTAAAACCGGGACTTGATGTGCACTCCAATAACATCACGGGTGACTCCATGTCATGTGTTCTCGTCACCCCGATGGTAACGGGTCTCCCCCGTATTTCAAGAGTATTTCTCTCTTGCGTATTTTATGCTCAGGTTGAGCTACTTGATGGGAATCATATGGTGGTTGTTTGCTACCGCATGGTTCCGGTAACATTGGTTGACTTGCAATATCGTTTGTTTATTTAATATTGTGAAGTTACACTTACTCGCTAGATTCTCGGACTAACACTTGTGGTGTAATATATGGTGATTTTCAGGTCCCCACTTGCGGTGCATCTATGACGTGTTGATTTTTTGCCGACCATGCTTAGGAGCTTGGAGGGTCGGGCTTTTGGGAATCGAGATGAGAGATTTTGGAGATATAGTGACACCCATGTTAATCTAGCTTACTTTGATTCTAGATTAATAGGTTGTTGTGTATTATGTCTCAATACTCGTTAATTTATTCATTGTCCAAACTATCGCCTTGTATCTAGGGTTTTAGTTGGCTTAAATTATGAAGTTTTATATTGCCCATTTTCCGGAAATTTCCTATATTTGATGTCTAAATTGAAGGGTGTTACAAGTTGGTATCAGAGCTCTAGTTTAAGTGAACTAGGTATGCTAGTGTGATGCCTAGACTTAAGTTGAGAACTAATAAGCTATGACGAGTGAGGAATTGGGTAGAAATTTAAGCTGGGACGTCTCGGAGTCGACGGAAGTTGCGTTATTGTGAATTATGAAAGTGGTAACGAGAATTCTTATGTGTAGTATGTTCATAATTTCAATTAGCTACTTCTATTATGAATATATTGTTACGTGAGCATGCTTGATTGCTGTAATTAGGATGTACGATGATTGTACTAGTACGTTTCCTTATGTGTAATCTCACTAGCCTATCTTCTCATCCTTATTCTCGAATGTGATAGACGAAAATGGTAAACACGCGGAGTACACCTCAGTCTTCGTCGGAAGGTAACGCCGTGACTGAATCCACGGCCGATCAACCAAACGTAAATGCGTCAGCTTTGCCTCCTCCACTTCCACCACTGTTAGGTGGGCGAGTGGAACAGATTCCAAGGACAAATATTGCCGCCACCAATCCAGTCATAATGGAGGTAACTCCTAAAACCCAAATGATGGACATGATGCGGGTCATGAACGAGACTATGATTAAGCAACAGGAATTGTTCATGAAACTACTGGAGGACAGGGATACTAACTCGCGCCGTCATGAAACAATTGAAGAGAATGTGTTCGTAGCGGAGTCCAGGGGAACCAGTGATGAGAACCGAACGGATAGATTAGTTACTTTGGAGACGAGGCCGATGGGGAGAACTTGTTCCTACAAAACGTTTTTGTGTTGTAAACCACCTGAGTTTGTCGGTTTTGATAATCCGGTGGCATGTATGAATTGGATCAGGGAAATTGAGCAAGCGTTCCGGGCTTGTGACTGTGAAGAAAACCAGAAAGTAAAGTTTCGTTCTCAAATGCTCAAAAGTTCATCTTTGAGTTGGTGGAATGTCTACACCGCCACCTTAGAAGCTTCAATATTGGCCAAAATGACTTGGACCGCTTTCAAGAGGAAGATCTTGGAAGAGTACTGCAATGAGCAAGAGATGGATTTGATCGAGGAAGAATTTCAATCGATCAAGAAAGGAAATTTGTCGGTAAGAGAGTATGCTCGCTTGTTCATGGAAAGTTGAACCTTGTGGGGCACGTGGCCCCAACAGAGAAAGAGAAGATGAAAGCTTATTTGAAGGGTTTTCTTGATGATATGATGGCAATGGTCCGTAACTCCAAGGCCACCAACCTCTGAGAGACTATAGAGGAAGCCAAAGTTATGGAAAGAGTTTACGCAAGAGACAAGGAGGAGAAAGCGAGGGTCGGAGATAAGAGAAGGTGGGAGAGCCCACAAAACTCGTTCAAAAATCCGAGGTTTCAGCCAAGTGATAGAGGAGGGGACAATCACCGGGAGGCGAAATGGTGTCCCAAGTGCAAGAGCAAGCACTTCGGTTCTTGCAATGTGGGTCAGGTTACATGCTTTAAATGCCGAAAGTTGGGGCACACTAGTCCGGAGTGCCACATTAAGAGGACGGTATGTTTCGAGTGCAAAGAGATTGGGCATGTGAAGCGAGAGTACCCCAAGTTGAGAGGGGATGCAAGAGGGACCAGTTCGGGAAGTCAACCGAAGAGGGAGGCAATTCCTAAGGCTCAATGAAGGGCATTTCAGATGATGAAGGAATAAGCAAAGGAAACCGCCGATGTGGTGTTGGGTACGTTTCTACTCAACTCTTTACCCGCTAGAGTATTGTTTGATTTTGGTGCGAATTGCTCTTTCGTATCGTTAGTGTTTTGCAAATCCTTGAATGTGCCTATTAGTACTATACGTGATGGTTTAGTCATAGAGGTAGAAAATGGAGAACAATTGGTTTTGCGTGAAATTTTAGATAAATGTCGCATAGAGATTAGTGGTGGAGTTTTTTAAGTGGACCTACTCCCCCTGGCTATTGGGAGTTTTGACGTGGTCATTGGGATGGATTGGTTGGCTAAGCAAAAAGCTAAAATTTTGTGCTCCAAGAAACTCATTAGGATACCCCTCCAAAGTGGGGACTTTGTTCTCGTCTATGGGGAGAAACGAAAAGGCGAAGTGGCTATCATTTCTTCCATCAAGGCAAGGAAGTGTCTAATGAAGAGGTACCCCTCGCTTCTAGCTTACGTGTTGGATGCCAAGGCGAAGAAGAGGAAAGTAAAAGATGTGAGAGTTGCCAGCGAGTATCCAGATGTTTTCCCCGATGATCTGCCGGGTTTGCCACCCGACCGTCAAGTGGATTTCAAGGTTGACATGATCCCGGGAGCGGCACCGATAGCCCGAACACCGTACCCTCTTGCGCCGACAGAAATGCAAGAGATGATGACACAACTGCAAGAACTCCTAGAGAAGGGTTTCGTAAGACCGAGTTCATCGCCTTGGGGAGCTTCTGTGCTTTTTGTTAAGATGAAGGATGGGTCGATGCGGATGTGTATTGACTACCGGGAGTTGAACAAAGTGATCGTGAAGAATAAGTATCCGCTTCCCCAAATAGAAGACCTTTTTGATCAACTTCAAGGAGCCGGATGTTTCTCCAAGATTGACCTTCGATCCGGTTATAACCAGGTAAAAGTTAAAGAGGAGGATGTCTCGAAGACGGCATTTAGGAATCGGTATGGGTACTACGAGTTCCTAGTCATGCCATTTGGGTTAACGAATGCACCAATAGTGTTTATGGACCTGATGAACCGGGTGTGTCGACCATTCTTGGTTAAGTCGGTGATCGTGTTCATCGATGACATCTTAGTGTACTCCAAAGATGATGCGGAGCATGAGCAACACCTTAGAGAAGTGTTGGAAGTGCTAAGGAAAGAGAGGTTGTATGCTAAATTCTCTAAGTGTGCGTTTTGGTTGCGGGAAGTGCAATTCCTTGGGCATGTAGTGACCCGAGAAGGGGTGAAAGTAGATCTCGCGAAGGTTGAGGCAATGATGAATTGGGCCTAGTCGGGTACTACCGAAGGTTCATCCAAGATTTCTCCAAGATTGCATCATCAATAACGGCGTTGACTCGAAAGAATGTGAAATTCGTCTAGACTAATGCACAAGAGGAAGCGTTTCGGACGTTACAACGAAAACTTTGTGAAGACCCAATCTTATCCTTACCCGAAGGAACAGAAGACTTCGTCGTTTATAGTGATGCATCCAAGATGGGTTTGGGTTGTGTTCTGATGCAAAGAGGCAAGGTGATAGCGTATGCATCGAGGCAGTTAAAAGAACATGAAAAGAATTACCCAATTCACGACCTTGAGTTGGCGGCAATCGTGTTTGCTTTGAAGTTATGGCGACACTACTTGAGCGGTACGAAATGCACGCTTTACACTGATCATAAAAGCTTGAAGTATGTCTTTGACCAAAGGAGTTGAATATGCGAAAACGAAGATGGTTAGAGTTGCTAAAGGACTGTGACTGTTAATTACTATATCATCCGGGCAAGGCGAACGTGGTAGCGGACGCTTTGAGTCAGAAGGAATATAGTGGGAAGGTGCAAACGTCATTGGCAAGGATTGAAATTATCTCGAGCTTGATGGATATGATCAAGACCGCGTAAACCGAAGCATTGCTCGAGCGAATCTCAAGGAAGAATCTATGGTGAAGCGACATCTCCTATTGACGGAAGATAGTAGAGGATTGAAACTTTTCCAAGGGCGAATTTGGGTACCTAAGATCGGAGGGTGCTGAGAGTTGCTCATGGAGAACCAAAATGTATAGAGACTTGAAGTTGAACCACTGGTGGCCAGTCATGAAGCTTGATGTGGCCGGTGTTGTGGAATGGTGCATCACATGTTCGCTAGTGAATGTCGAGCACCAGCGACCTTATGGTAGTCTGCAATCGCTAGAAATACCGGAGTGGAAATGGGATCACATTACAATAGACTTCGTGACAAAACTACGAAGGACGTTGAGAGGTCACGACACCATTTGGGTGATAGTGGATCGAAGGACCAAAAGCGCTCACTTCTTGGCTATGAGAGAAACGTTGCCATTGGACAAACTAGCAAGGTTGTATATCAACGAAGTGGATTCAAGGCACGGAGTGCCATTGTCTATTGTATCCGACCGGGATGGCCGTTTTACTTCTCACTTTTTGAATGATTTTCAAAGGGAGTTGGGAACGAAGATAAAGTTGAGTACGGCATATCACCCTCAAACGGACGGGCAGAGCGAGCGGACTATCCAAACTTTAGAAGATATGTTGAGGTCGTGTGTTATCGACTTTGGGGGAAATTGGAACTCTCATCTCCCATTGGTGGAGTTTGCTTACAACAGCAATTATCATTCAAGCCTTGGTGTGGCACCATTTGAAGTCTTGTATGGGCGGAAATGTAGAACACCAGTTTAGTGGCTCGAGGCGGGCAAGAAACATTTTGTTAGACCGGAAGTTGTGCAAGAAACAACGGATAAAGTGAAAGGTATCCGGAGCGTTTGAAGGCGACACAAGATCATCAAAAGAGTTATGGCGATAATAAAAGACGATCGGTTGAGTTCCAAGTGGGTGATCGTGTGATGTTGAAGGTTTCCCCGTGGAAGGGAATCATTAGATTCGGGAAGCGTGGAAAGCTTAGTCCCCGTTTTTTTGGGCCTTTCCCCATTATCGAGAGCGTGGGATTACAAACCTACAAGCTAGAGCTACCGCCCGAGATAAGCGGAATCCATCCTACGTTTCATGTGTGCTACTTGCGGATGTGTTTGGCGGAAGAAGAAAATGTCATCCCGTTATCGGAAATCCGCGTGGACAACAACCGATGTGTGGAAGAACCGGAAGCTATTTTGGAAAGGGAGACGAAGAATCTGCGTCACAAGGAAGTAAATATGGTGAAGGTTCAATGGAAACATCATTGAGGTGCCAATGTGACTTGGGAAGCCGAGGAGGACATGAAGAGACGCTACCCTCACCTATTCCCTTAAGTGCAAGATTTCGAGGACGAAATCTTTTCCAAGGAAGGGAGGATTGTAACGCCCCAAAATTTTCTACTTCGGTAAGTTCTTGTTCCTTAACCTTCTCGTTTAAATCTTTTAGCTTGTTGACCCAAGTTACTTGAGGGGTCCTTTTGTGCCCCGGGCTTTTCACATGTTCGTTATCGCATGCATGCATGCATGGTGCTCGCGTCTTAGTGCATTTGCGTAAAAGAAAGGAGTATCTCGGTGGTCATTGTCGTTTAGGCCACCGTAGATTCGGGTTGGGTTAGGATAATCTCAACGTTTGGCATCATCGTTCCTCTCCTAAGGGATGGTCGGGATCTTGGGTGATGTTAAGGGAGCTCGAGAAGTCGGACGACGACGTTTGGAGGGCCAAAACATAAACCAAACAGCAAGCAAGGCAAGGAGGGCGACTATGTCCGGCGACCTTGCCCGACACATAGTCGTCGTGGCTTTGTCGTGCAAGAAGCAGATCAAACAGAAGGGTGACCTGGTGGGGTGACTATGCCCGCGACATTTCCCAGGGCATAGTCGCGAGGGCAAGGTCGCGATCGGCCCGTGTTTTTCTGCTACTTATTGCGATTTTGGGGGTTTGGCTCTCATTTTCTTTCCTTTTTCTGCATCAGATTTCTACCCCTCCCCTTGACGATTTTTCTCTCTTCTCCCTCCTAAACCAATGCTCTCAAGGCCCCCTCATTTATGATTGTTACTATGAATTTTTTGGTGTGCAAGGTGTTTCCCTAATAACCTATTAAAACTCTAGAAGATTCAAGCTTCACCAAAAGTTCCTCCAAATTTCTAGGGTTTCCAATTAAAGCAAATTAGGGTTTCTACCATAAAGATCCTAGGTAAGCTTTTCCATACTTATCTACTTCATTAAATTTGAATATATATGCAAGATGAATATTGATTGTCTTCTTGGGATACTTTGAAATTAGGGTTTTGGGGATGATGATCATAAGTGGGTATTTTGGGTTATAAAACATTCTATAATGCATATTGTACGAGATAAATGTGTAGTAAACGGTGTTTTACATTTTGACCTAGAACTGGAGATATGGATTTTACTTACTCGAAAATAAGTCCTTCTAAAATGATAACCAAGTGTTCTTATTATGATTTTAGGGTCAAATGTTAGATAATATAACTTTTGGACCTAAAATTGAGATTTCCTTACGGTGGACTTATTGACGGTTATAATAATTGTTGTAATTGCTTTATTTACTTACAATCCAACACGTGCATATGATTATATACGGTAGCATGGTATCTAACTCCTTTTGCACGAGGACTTAGACTTGTATTGATTATTGTATAAATTGTTCGCCATCACGAGTCACTAGCGAGTAGGCAATAGGGGACTTGAGGTCCTTGTGGTGTAACTCGTCTAGCTTGGAGATGCAATGTGGTCCCATAAGTCCTTGAGGTGTAACTCGACGGAGTAGGCAATAAAGGCATTAAATGATGGTTTGAGGTTGTGATGTCTTAATGGCATGGGAACTAAAACTGGGACTTGAGGTGCCCTCCAATAACATCACGGGTGACTCCATGTCATGTGTTCTCGTCACCCCGATGGTAACGGGTCTCCCCCGTATTTCAAGAGTATTTATCTCTTGCGTATTTTGTGCTCAGGTTGAGCTACTTGACGGGAATCATATGGTGGTTGTTTGCTACCGCACGGTTCCGGTAACATTGGTTGACCTGCAATATTGTTTGTTTATTTAATATTGTGAAGTTACACTTACTCGCTAGATATCCGTACTAACACTTGTGGTGAGATATATTGTGGTTTTCAGGTCCCCACTAGCGGTGCGTCTACGACGCGTTGATTTTTTGCCGACCATGCTTAGGAGCTTCGAGGGTCGGGCTTTTGGGAATCGATATGAGATGTTTTTGGAGATATAGTGACACCCATGTTAATCTAGCTTACTTTGATTCTAGATTAATAGGTTGTTGTGTATCATGTCTCAATACTCGTTAATTTATACATTGTCCAAACTATCCCGTTGTATCTAGGGTTTTAGTTGGCTTAAATTATGAAGTTTTATATTGCCCATTTTTCGGAAAATTTCTATATTTGATGTCTAAATTTTAGGGTGTTACATTTCCCACGAAAAATCCAAAAATTTTCTTTGCTTTTACTCTAAAGTTTATTTATTTAATTCCGTTATTAATCGTTTATCAATAATTCACCAATCAGATCGTCCAGTTAATAGTGAGTATAGTCATTGTGATACTCAGTTCCTAGTTCCCTTGGTTCGATACTCGTACTTCCATGTACATATTATTTTATTGGACCCGTACACTTGCGGTTAGATTAGGAGGGTGTAAACCCGCATATCATGAGGTAAAATGAAAAATGAGAGTTTGGTTAGAAATGAGCAAACTGAAAACAGACAGAGGGTGTGAGAACAAAGTTAAAAGAATAAGAGACCTCTATACCAACCACTTCTGAGTCGGGCAACCACATTACTGATTGGTTCAGAATTCTTTGGTGACCATCATTGAAACAGGCAGCGAGCCCATGCCAACTCTTGCTTTAACCCCACCAGCTAATCATTTCTATCTCAATAAAGAAATGTTTCAATTTTTCTTGGGGATGTAGCACATACGCTACCTAATCTTCATTCGGTAGATTTGGATATTGAAAAACAAGGAAGTTTGTCCCACCTTCGTACTTCAATCATGCAAATTGAGTCCGTGAAAAACTTGTTGTCTCAACAGTTTAAACAATTTAAGCCTAATAAAGCGTAAGTTGCTTCAATCATTTCTTACATATGCATGTACACACAAGGAATATGTTTTCTTGTCATAACGTTCATAGAAATTCCTTTGTGTTTTTTCAATGAATGAATGGAAGTCCTGGGGAGTGAACATCAAAAGGCTCATTTCCAAAGTACATATGTTATACTAAGTGTCTATGTGCTACTTACAGGCATGTTAACTGTTTCATACGTTGATTCAGGGTTACAACGTTTTTTCTATCTGAATTTGAAAAGATTCGGATATATATCTTTTGGAATTGACGGCTAATTGATCAAAAGGTGGAGATATTTTCAGGTGTTTTCAAAGGCAATGCTGAAATTGAAAAAGAGTTTTGATGATCATTGTAATAAGCATGTACGTTATTGGTCTATTTAATTTTTATTATTTTGGTTTGAGGTAGGTTTAGGTAGTTTTATAAGTTAAGGGGTAAGCTTTAATTTTAATTTAGAAGTTTAAGGGTATGTTTTGCCATATAGGAGAAGTTTGGAGTTTGTTTGGTGAAAGTGATTAAACTAACCACTTCCACCGCCCCATTTCCATTTAGGAGGGTGAGGTGTCTTCACCTCCTCATTTGTGTAGTTTATGTGTGTGTGTGGTGTTCACGGCAAAGAGAAAAGAGAGAGAAACATAGAACCGAAAAGAGAAAGGAAGAAAGAAGAAGAGGGAAAAAGGCAGAAGTTTTTTGCTGGACTTTGAGGAACAATCTAAGAAAAATAAAGGTAATCATCTTACTTAATTCTTCATTATATGTAGCTAAGAGCTTGTTATGGGTTTAGAAATGGGTTTTTTATGTTTTTAATGATTATGAGAAATCTGGGTTTAGAAGAGTGTTCTAAAAATAGTCTTAAGTATATCTGCATAATTACAGAATCATTCATGGCTTAAATCTATAAATTCTGGGTTAAGTATTAACTTAGTTGGTTGAGACAGTTATGAATATCGCAGCAATGGGTTGCGATAGTTATAGTATTTGCGACAGTTATGAGTATCGCAACCTTGGGTTGCGACAAGCTCAATGGTATCGCAACAGTTGGTTGCGACAAGAAGTGTATCGCAACAGTTGGTTGCGATAAGAAGGGATATCGCAACAGTGGGTTGCGATAAAATACTATGTCGCAGTAGTTGATTGCGACAAATACTGTGTATTGCGACAAGGGGTTATCGCAACTAGTTGGTTGTGATAAGAGTTGAGAATTTTGGATTATTTAAGATTCTTAGTCTTTAAGGGAATCATTTGAGGGTAAGAATTAGATAGGTTTATCTAGAGTTCTTAGCTTGCTGGTTTGATTAGTAAAGAGATATTTGTATTTAATTTGTTTCAGATTCTGTGAATTTTGGGTGAAAGATTGGATTGCTTGAGAAAAGCTTGGAAGAGTTTTTGATAAGCAATCAGGTGAGTTTTACTTTAAACCATTTTCAAACTGGAATACATTTATTGATTGGGAATGTGATATATAGTGTGATTATATGCTTATGATTGAAATATAATATATTGAGATGTATATTGTATTTATATGAGCATTACACTACACGAGTGCACGTTGGCCGGACTTAGGACCGGTGGAGTTTGGCTGTACGGAGGGACAGCGGAGTTGGCTGTATGTTAGTGCATCGGAGTAAAATGATTAGTTGGCTTGCAACCAACTAATATGGCCATGAGGAAGAATTGTACACAATGCATATGAGTCATGATTGGTATTCAAATATGTGTTGTATATATATTATGTATTTTGCAAATGATTATACGCTAACAAGGATTTTCTCACTTAGACCAATAGGTCTAACCCTCATTTATGTTTTAAAAATATGTATTCCAGGTTGTGGATCGAGTAAAGGCAAGTGATAGGATAATCTGTGACTCGCTTTTGAAGATGTGTGTTTATAAAGATCCATGAAGTGTTTTATATCTATCGTGTTAGTAATTGTTATGTAAATTATTAGCAAAAAGTTTGTACTGAAATATTTATGTTGGTTTGACAGACTAAGGGACCGTAAGTGCTATATGATGTATCTTTTGTTATGAAACAATGTTATGTATAATATGTTATTTGATGTATGCTTGGGAATCTGGGTCGTTACAGATGGTATCAGAGCCCTAGTTTAAGGGATTTAGGTATACGGATCCATACCTAGAATTAAACTGCATGTGAAGTAGGATGTCCCTAATAATTTAGAACCTTTGGGATGTAAAATATAAAAAGTAGAAGGAACATCATGTAAGGTAATTTCGAATTACATCTGGCCAGTGTAATTGTGAACTTACAGGTACATGTTTGAACTGGAATACCTTATTATATGGGGTATGTGCTTACGTGTATATTAACTTTGTTGAAATCAACAGAATGGTGAGTGGTTCTGGAAATATGGATAGAGATGAAGAAGGAAATCCAATCAGGCCGAATCCAAGAATGAGAAATATTCAGGAAATGATGACCGGAACCGGAGGAAGAGGTGCAGGACGAGGTCGGGGTGAAACTGGAGGTAGGGGTCATCCCCACGGCACGGAATTTGTTACTAGAAATGATTTGATGGCAGAAATGGAAAGATTACAAACTAATATACAAGCTATGTTCGACCGTACTCGTCACACTGAAACTGTAATACCAGATCCTATTTTGGAAGAAGAGATGCCTGTTACGCCTACTGTTATACTGGTGCCCAAGAAGTGTGATTACAAGATGTTTTTAAGCTGCAAACCTCCAACCTACTCAGGGGAAACAGATCCGGTAAAGGCTATGAGGTGGTTAAAAGAAATAGAAGCAATCTTCAAAACCAGCAAATGTGCCGAAGAAAATAGAGTATTATATGGGACTGCGATGTTGAAGGCTGATGCTTTATACTGGTGGGAAGCTCTTATTACCTCTAAAGGACCGGACGTGTATTCTACTTTTTCCTGGGAAGAATTTGTCATAGCCTTTAAAAGGCAGTTTTGTCCTCAAGCTGCTGTAAGACAATTGGAAGAGGAGTTCATGAATCTGCAACAGGGTAATCTATCAGTTCGGGATTATACTGCGCGTTTTCTGGAGAAGTCCCGTTTTGCCGAATATTATGTTGCTACGGAAGCACTCAAAATGGAAAGGTTCACCTTTGGGTTAAATTCGGAAATCAGAGGTCTAGTAATTGCAAAGGGAACAGATACTTTTTCAGCCGCCGTGGATGCTGCAGAAAATGTAGAAAGAGATAAAGGGAGGGATAGTGGTGATAAAAGTATGGGAAAGAGAAAATGGGAAGGACCGCATTATGATCCAAAGAAGTCCAAATCTCCGAGATTTGATAGTCGTCCATCTTTTAGACCAGCTGAAAGACCATGTCCAAAATGCAACCGTATTCATCAAGGAAATTGTTATGTAGATTCCCGAATTTGTTACAAGTGTGGAAAGACTGGTCACATCGCTAAAGATTGTCGGGTAACTCGATTCTGTTTCTCTTGCAACTCCCCTGATCATATGCAGTCTGAATGTCCACAGTGGAAAGCACAGCAGGGTAGTATGACAGTGAAACTAATGGGTGTTAGGCCGGGAGGGATGCAAAGGCCTGAAGTACCGGAAGCAAAGGGTCGAGCCTTCCAAATGACAGAACAAGAAGCAGAAGAAACTCCTGATGTGGTTACAGGTACATTTCTAATAAACTCTACACGTGCTAAAGTGTTATTTGACTCCGGTGCAAACCGATCATTTGTGTCTCCTTCTTTTACTGCTTATATGCATTTAAAGCCTAAAGTGTTAGATCATGCTTTAATGGTAGAAACTGCAAATGATAATCAAGTATCGGTTAGAGAGGTATTTGATAGTTGTGTTATAGATATTGATGGGTGTGGAGTGCCTATTCAGTTATTTCCCATAGCTTTGATTGAGTTTGATGTGGTAGTGGGAATGGATTGTTAGCCCAGAATCAGGCTAGTATAGTTTGCAATAAGAAGTTGATTAATGTTGTGTTACCTGAGAGGGGACCGGTAGTGATTTATGGAGATCGTAGAAATCATCAGTCTTGCCTTATCTCTTTGATGAAAGCTCGTAAGTGTGTTAATAAAGGCTGCTCGAGTTATTTAGCTTATGTGATAGATACTAAGATAGAAAAGAATAAGCTGAAAGATATTTCTGTTATTTGTGAATTTCCGGAAGTTTTCCCAAAAGATTTGACTAGTCTTCCGCCCGATAGACAAGTAGAGTTTGGTATAGATCTGATTCCTGGAGCCGCTCTTGTTGCCCGTACACTATATCGTCTGGCACCTCTAGAGATGAAAAAAATGATGACACAACTGCAAGATCTTTCTGATAAGGGCTTCATCAGACCCAGTACTTCACCATGGGGTGCACCAGTCCTGTTCGTGAAAAAGAAAGACGGGTCGATGAGAATGTGCATTGATTATCGGGAACTGAATAAGCGTACGATCAAGAACAAGTATCCGCTTCCCAGAATTGATGACCTCTTTGATAAATTAGTTGGAGCCTGTTATATCTCCAAGATTGATCTAAGATCTGGTTATCACCAACTGAAGGTTAAAGAAGAAGACATTCTGAAAACTGCTTTCCGCACAAGGTATGGTCATTATGAATTCTTAGTGATGCCCTTCGGTCTGACAAACGCCCCAGCTGCCTTTATATATCTAATGAATCGAGTATGTAAGCCATATCTCGATAAATTTGTTATTGTGTTTATCGATGATATCGTTATCTATTCCCGATCTAAAGAAGAGCACGCACAACATCTTCGTTTGATTCTGGAATTGTTGAAAAAGGAACAGTTGTATGCTAAATTTTCTAAATGTGAATTCTGGCTACGAGAAGTTCAATTTCTTGGGCATGTAGTTTCAGAGAAAGGTATTCAAGTCGATCCGATGAAAGTAGAGGCAATTGAAAAGTGGGAACCGCCAAGAACGCCAACAGAAGTACGAAGTTTTCTAGGTTTAGCCGGTTACTATCGAAACTTTATACAAGATTTCTCTCACATTGCAACGCCTCTGACCAAGCTCACCCGAAAGAATATGAAATTTGAATGGAAAGAGGAGCAAGTTAGAGCATTCAGAATTTTGAAAGAAAAGCTTTGTAGCGCACCGATTCTGTCACTACCTGGAGGTTCCAATGATTTTGTTGTTTACAGTGATTCTTCAAACTGGGATTGGGATGTGTATTAATGCAGCGTGGAAAAGTTATTGCTTATGCTTTTAGACAACTGAAGGATCACGAAAGACAGTACCCTACGCATGATATGGAACTTGCTGCAGTTGTTTTCGCGCTAAAGATTTGGAGACATTATTTGTATGGTTCTAAATGTCAAATTTATACTGATCACAAGAGTCTCCAACATCTTTTTGATCAACGAGAATTGAATATGAGACAAAGAAGATGGTTAGAATTGGTGAATGATTACGACTGTGAGATTCTCTATCATCCGGGGAAGGCGAATGTGGTAGCTGATGCACTGAGTCATCAACAGAGGAGCGGTACAATAAAATCCATTGCACTACGAGCTGGACATCTACCTAACATCTTTGACGAATTGAAGAAGTGTCAAGTAGAAGCCTTTCAAGAAGAACAGTTGAAACCAGAACGGTTAGTGGGTATATCAGCATCACTCGTAAAAGATGATCGTGGGTTACTGTGTCTGGAAAATAGAATATGGGTGCCTCGTTTGGGTAATTTATGTGATCGGGTACTACAAGAAGCTCATCAATCTCGTTTCTCTATTCATCCGTGCACGAATAAAATGTATAAGGATCTGCGACAATTTTACTGGTGGCCGGGAATGAAGAAAAGTATTGCCCAGCATGTGGAAGGTTGTTCTACTTGTAAGAAAGTAAAGATTGAACATCAAAAGCCTTTTGGTCAGTTGCAACGTTTAGAAATACCTATGTGGAAATGGGACCAGATTACTACAGATTTCATCATGAAGTTACCAAGAACTCCAAAAGGATTTGACGCCATTTGGGTGATCGTCGCCAGGTTATCAAAGTCTGCTCACTTCCTGCCAATATTAGAAACCTATTCTTTAGAAAGACTAGCCAAATTGTACATCGACGAAATAGTAACTCGACATGGAGTTCCAATATCGATTATTTCTGATCGTGATAGTCGTTTTACTTCAAGGTTCTGGAGAAGTTTTCAAAAAGAAATGGGGACGCAAATAAAGTTAAGTACAGCATATCATCCTCAAACTGACGGTCAGAGTGAACGAACAATTCAGACTTTAGAAGATATGTTACGATCCTGTATTGTTGATTTTGGGGGATCGTGGGATAAGCATCTGCCGTTGATTGAATTTGCCTACAATAACAGTTATCATTCAAGCATACAAGCGGCACCATTTGAAGTTCTGTATGGTAGAAAATGCCGAACGCCTCTGTGCTGGAATGAAGTGGGAGAAAAGCAATTAGCAGGGCCAGACATAGTTCAGTTAACTGCGGATAAGATTACTCAAATTCGTTAACGATTGAAAGTGGCACAAGATAGACATAAAAGATACGCTGACCGACGTCGAAAACCATTAGAATTCCAAGTTGGAGATTTTGTAATGTTAAAAGTCTCGCCTTGGAAAGGAGTCATTCGATTTGGGAAACAAGGTAAACTTAGTCCAAGGTACATTGGACCGTTTGCAATTACAGAAAGAATCGGTGAAGTAGCTTACAGGCTAGAACTTCCGCCGGAGTTAAGCGGTGTCCATAACGCTTTCATGTCTCAAATTTACGAAAGTGTTTGGTTACGCCAAATCAGGTAGTTTCTCTACCAGATATACAGATTGATGAAAAGCTGAACTTTGTAGAGGAACCTGAAGCCATAGTTGACCGTAAAGTTAAAGTTTTGCGGATTGGTAAGGAGATCAAGCAAGTAAAAGTGCAGTGGAGACATCATAGAGGTCAGGATGCTACTTGGGAATCAGAATCAGAAATGAGAACTAAATACCCTTATCTTTTCACTTAACCGAATTCCGGGACGGAATTCTTTTAAGGGGGAGATGTTGTAATAACCAGGTACGTTATTGGTCTATTTACTTTTTATTATTCTGGTTTGATGTAGGTTTAGGTAGTTTTATAAGTTAAGGGGTAAGCTTTAATTTTAATTTAGAAGTTTAAGGGTATGTTTTGCCATATAGGAGAAGTTTGGGGTTTGTTTGGTGAAAGTGATTAAACTAACCACTTCCACCGCCCCATTTCCATTTAGGAGGGTGAGGTGTCTTCACCTCCTCATTTGTGTAGTTTATGTGTGTGTGTGGTGTTCACGGCAAAGAGAAAAGAGAGAGAGATAGAACCGAAAAGAGAAAGGAAGAAAGAAGAAGAGGGAAAGAGGCAGAAGTTTTTTGCTGGAATTTGAGGAACAATCTAAGATAAATAAAGGTAATCATCTTACTTAATTCTTCATCTTATGTAGCTAAAAGCTTGTTATGGGTTTAGAAATGGGTTTTTATGTTTTTAATGATTATGAGAAATTTGGGTTTAGAAGAGTGTTCTAAAAATAGTCTTAAGTATATCTGCATAATTACAGAATCATTCATGGCTTAAATCTATAAATTCTGGGTTAAGTATGAATTTAGTTGGTTGAGACAGTTATGAATATTGCAGCAATGGGTTGCGATAGTTATAGTATTTGCGACAGTTATGAGTATCGCAACCTTAGGTTGCGACAAGCTCAATGGTATCGCAACAGTTGGTTGCGACAAGAAGTGTATCGCAACAGTTGGTTGCGATAAGAAGGGATATCGCAATAGTGTGTTGCGATAAAATACTATGTCGCAGTAGTTGATTGCGACAAGTACTGTGTATTGCGACAAGGGGTTATCGCAGCTAGTTGGTTGCGATAAGAGTTGAGAATTTTGGATTATTTAAGATTCTTAGTCTTTAAGGGAATCATTTGAGGGTAAGAATTAGATAGGTTTATCTAGAGTTCTTAGCTTGCTGGTTTGATTAGTAAAGAGATATTTGTATTTAATTTGTTTCAGATTCTGTGAATTTTGGGTGAAAGATTGGATTGCTTGAGAAAAGCTTGGAAGAGTTTTTGATAAGCAATCAGGTGAGTTTTACTTTAAACCATTTTCAAACTGGAATACATTTATTGATTGGGAATGTGATATATAGTGTGATTATATGCTTATGATTGAAATATAATATATTGAGATGTATATTGTATTTATATGAGCATTACACTACACGAGTGCACGTTGGCCGGACTTAGGACCGGTGGAGTTTGGTTGTACGGAGGGACAGGGGAGTTGGTTGTATGTTAGTGCAGCGGAGTAAAATGATTAGTTGGCTTGCAACCAACTAATATGGCCATGAGGAAGAATTGTACACAATGCATATGAGTCATGATTGGTATTCAAATATGTGTTGTATATATATTATGTATTTTGCAAATGATTATACGCTAACAGGGATTTTCTCACTTAGACCAATAGGTCTAACCCTCATTTTTGTTTTAAAAATATGTATTACAGGTCGTGGATCGAGTAAAGGCAAATGATAGGATAATCTGTGACTTGCTTTTGAAGATGTGTGTTTATAAAGATCCATGAAGTGTTTTATATCTATCATGTTAGTAATTGTTATGTAAATTATTAGCAAAAAGTTTGTACTGAAATATTTATGTTGGTTTGAAAGACTAAGGGACCGTAAGTGCTATATGATGTTTCTTTTGTTATGAAACAATGTTATGTATAATATGTTATTTGATGTATGCTTGGGAATCTGGGTCGTTACAATCATGATGCTCACAATCATAAAAAAGGGGGAGATAATTTGAATGTTTCAATTTTCGAGAGAAAGGGAGATACATGTCAAAGTCAAAGAAGTTCGAGATAATGAGATAAGGGAATATACAAAGACAAAGCTCAATCCAGAATGCTTAAAGCTCAAATACAGTTCCTGGTCAAAGATTGAAGAAATTTTATAAGAGATTTGCCAAAGATCAATGCTACAATGATCTGAAGTTCATAATTCAAGAATTGATGACTATTTGTATCTAAAGAGAAAAACAGAGTTCAAAGCATCAAGTTTTATGTAAAGACAACTTGTTTGAAGATTCTTCAGAGCTATTTTAAATAGTGTTCATCCAACAAAGTAAAGAAGGAGATTGTTCAAAGTGCTGAAGAACTGAAAGTGTTAAAGAGCTGAAAATTAAAGAGCTGAAGATTGTTGTCATAAATTTTAAATCTTGAGTTCAAAGGGGAGACTGTTAGAGCATAGATGTATTTAAGATTTAATGGATTCATTGCATAAAGTCAAAGTCAATGTGAAAGTCATTAAAAGTCAAAGTTAGCTAATATGTAGTTTAACATGCTTGTATAGTGGAGGTATAAATAGTCTTGCCTTGTAATCATGTAGTTAGTTCTATGAGAGAGTTGCTTAGACATTAAGATAGTAGATCATTTGTACATTAAGAGATAGATTCTAGAGAGAGAAAGTACATCATTCACATTTGTGACATTTCTCCCATCTCAATACAAGATCAAAGCTTGTGATTCCATTGTTACTTGATCAAGATTACATTCTCAGAGACATAACGGGAAATATAAATGATATAGTTTTATTTGGAAAATGATTTGTCCAACCATAATGGGTTTTGTGTTAATCGTGTCTTTGGAACATGTATTTTCATAAACGTTTGTCAGATAAGTTTTATTACTTTGATGACATTCAGTATGGTCAATTAAATTGTTGAGCTTATGGCTCGTTTTTGTCCCTGTTCGGTCTTGAGCAGACTTATCTAGTTTTAATAGCTCGATGTAGAGCTTTGGTTACTATTTGCACTTGTTACACCTTATTTGAGAATTACATGTTTTGAGTGTGTTAGACATTCATTTGGAGCCATGTAATGTTTTAGACTGTAATGCAATGGATCCATATGCATAGGAGTCAGTTTGAGTGGGATGAACATCCTCATTTTGTAACGTGGAATAGGCATGTGGTCTTAATGGGTAATAAGATGTGAGACTTTTGAGTCGGACATCGACCAATGACTAATAATTGTAGTTCTCGTGATGTGACATGAAATAGGCATGGGGCCTTAATGGATAATAAGATGTGGGCTCTTTGAGTCGGGCATCGGCCAATGACCAATAATTGTAATTTCTCGAGAACGAGTGAAATCTAGGATCATCGTGGGTCTGATGTCATGAACCTCAAGGGGTTGGCCTGGATGACCATTGATCCGTAGTGGGGCTCATTAACATAGAGTTGTGCCTTACTTTTGTGTTCCTTCACATTCAATAAAATTGTGTCTCCCTCGTCACCAAATAGTGAGTTTTGAATATGTTATTTGGATACGAAGAATATCCACAATTCGACGCCTTCGATATTGTTTATTGTTTATATTTGATTGTTTTAGTTATTGAGTATTATCCATGTTTTCGGTGACGTTTTGAGTATAGATTGTTATCCACGGTTTACGGTTTTGAGTATTAAACCTTATTTGTGTTCTTGGATATTTTGGATAATAGAGTTTATCTATGTTTTCATTATTTGGAAATTTAATCAATATTCACGTTAGGGGTGGCAAAAAATGACCAACCCGCCAACCCAACCCGAACCCAACCCAAAATTAGCAGGTTGGGTTAAGATTTTCAACCCATTTAACTTAAATGGGTCAACCTGTCTAACCCACTTATGTAATTGGGTTGGATTGGGTTGGAATTTTCGAGTTGTTTCCAACCCGATTTCAACCCATTTCCAACCTGATTTTAACCCATTTCCAACCTGATTTCAACCCATTTATAACATGTTTTCAGCCCATTTATACTACTAATTAAATAAATTTATTTTATTTTATTTTTATTTTTTAATGATTAAAAAATTAATAAAAAAACATATGCTTATTGCTTCCTAAACTCGGTAAGACATTTTGACCAATTTTCAGTTTTTCCTCCTCAAGAGTCAAGTTCCCTGAAAACCCTAGTTTGTTCACGCCGAGTCCCGACTAGTTGACCACAGTCCACAATGGTCGTTTGTTCACGCCGACCACAATCCACAACTGTCGTTTGTTCACGAGGGTCGTTTGTTCACATCGTTCGTACGTTCCAGTCCCATGAGACCACGACTTCCAGAGTTCCACGAGTTCCAAACTTCCTGTCCCATCCATACTTCACGACAAAGGTTCTTAAAGTAGGAGACAAAGATTTTTAAGTAGTGTTGCACATGTAGAGCTACAACCTTCAAGGGGTTTACAAAAGATGTCCTTGTTGGTCCCGAAGGGTTATACATGTTTGTAGAAGGGGGGGGGGGGGGGGGTTGAATACAAACACACGATTTTACTTTTCTAAATTGTTTATTGATAAATCAAGACAACTTACAACTTGTTGCGGAACAAGATTAAGGATAAACCTAATCTAAACAAGTCTTGAGAAACACTAAGTTTCTTTCACTAGAAAGAGTTAAAGAAATTACGAATAATAACTTAACAATAAGAGAGAAATAAGAAGATGGTCCGATCACACTTCATTTCTGAAGTAAGGTTCTTCTTATATACTGCATGCATTTAATGCATGGCAGTATGGCTTTACACGTGGCAGCAGCTGAGTGGTTGCATGTCATTGACCTTTGTAGACAACCTTAGTAGCCGCATGGTGCACAGTGTAGAATCAGAGTTGTTGTACGATTACAGACAAAAGGGATGTCTGTTCTGACAGTTCGTACGGAGACGTGCAAGGGAGGTAAGACAATAGTAACATGCAGGGAGACTTCATGATCAGCTTTCGTTGAGTCAGATCTTTATCAGCGAATGAAAAAGTTTAGCGATTGCTGAAGTCTTCTACTTGATACTTCACGTTGAGTGGACAAATCTTGGCTTCGCTGATATCCGCATCAGTTCATTAGTAGACTTGTCGCTGGTTCTTGAGCTGGATCTTCGACTTCAGCGTAGAACATATGTTGACGTGAAACTTGTCTTCGGGGATCATAAGTAAACAAACTAAACTATCAGCGATCATCAATAGAACTGAACAGGCTCAGAGTTATATGATGATAAACAGTGTTCGCTGAATATCTATTCTAAAGAGTGAGAGTTCCTATCAGCGGTACTGTAAAGTCTTAGTACTTATCAGCGATAGTGAAACTCTAATACATATTGTTTACTTACAATTTTCACTAAGTGTTTAAGAGAGGGTCATTATCAAATCACTGAGGGTTTGGATCAACAATCTCCCCCTATTTGATTATGACATAGCAACAGAGAAAATTGCTATTTAATGAAAACATAAGGATAAAAAGGACTCATAAAATATTTGTCCCTGTTACTGTTTTCTGTGATCTTTTCAGTACTGATGGAGTAAAGTACATTCGCTGAAATTTTTCTTTAAACTTCGTAAAGATTACAGAGGGAAGTGGAAAAATTACAAGTACAGCAAATAAAATTACAAGTACAGAAGATGTAGACAGATAAGGATAGAAAGAATTACAAGGCGATCCTATTCGTCAAAAGGTTCTTCCTTGATGAGAAGTTCATCGAGGGTCTTTGATGTGGGAATCATCCACTCAGGGACTGTTACACCTTGATCCTTTTTGTTCTTTGCTTCTTCAAAGATCAGGGGCTTGAGGTGACGTTCTTGAATGTCGCGTCTGACTTCACACCAGTATATGAGGTCTCTGAGTTGTTCGATGGGAGTGATTGGAAGCTCAGAGATGCGTTGATAGTGTTGATTTCCATGGCAGTCTAGAAAGAATATACCATAGGGATCACTTACGACTTTGCCAGGGATGAAAGTTTCACCAGGTGGTAGGGAGGTGTCAAGCGCTGAGAGGTCAGCATCAGGACCAAGAACTTCAGCACGAGAGAAACCAATACCTGTTTCATTCCGTATAGGAGGACCTGAGTCTGAGGTTTTCTTTTCCTTTGTAGAGGCTCTTCTTTGTTGAGGAGGAAGAAGAGTGGAAGGAGGAATATCCACAGCAGAAGAAACCAAGTCGATCTGAGTATTTAAAAATTTCTCGACATGGCTCTTGAACTTTGAGAGAGATCGCTGAATGGCTAATTTCACTTCCAACCATTCAGAGAAACCAAATTTCTCTAAAGTAGCAGCATAGAAGGTTTGCTTGGTTTTGTCTTCTCTGAATACATCAACTTCAACAACAGGAACGTCTACAAACAGTCTTCCTCTGATATTTACCTTGATGATTTTGGATGGTCGAGATCGATAGTTCAGCATTTCTTTACACCATTCCAAAGGCGAATCAGATACTTTAGTCTTTTCTTCAACGATCCTTTGGGCATCATCCCATAGCTGACGTTGGACATCAATGGGAGTTCTTTTCAACGCGGGGTCTTTCACCGATTGTTGGACAAGCTGGATGGCGAGAGCCTTATCTTTTTCTTCAGCTTCCTTCTTTTCAGCGAGTAATCTTTCAGCTCTTAGATGATCCTCGTATTCTTTCCTTGATATCCTGAACTTTGTGGGAACAGGGATTTTCGCACGCGGAAGAATGATTCGCTGATCTTCAAGCTGTTTGATCATTGCATCTCTCTTTTCTTGATCCTCTTCACTTAGATTTTGAGGAGCCAAGGAAGGTCTGTTTTTGTGAGAGAGCAGCTGTTCTTCAGGTTCATCAGTCTCAGTGGTTAAATCCAAGACTGGGATTATTTCTTCAGCTCTTGTGGCTGGGATTATTTTTGGTGTAGTCGAAGGAGCTTCAGCGGGATCCTCAAACAGGGGAGAGGACTAGCTGAAACACAACGATTGTTTAAGTAAGAATATGGGAAGAAAGAGATAGAGAAAAGAATGTGGTTAAGTGTATAGAGGTTTTAAGGATAGTAGGATTGAGATTGAGAGGGGATACATGAGGGATGCAGTGTAAGGGAATAAAAGGTAGTGTACCTGACAAACTGGCTTTTGAAGCAAGATCGTTAGATTGTCTTCTTCAGCGAGGCCTTTGTATTTGCCTTTGTCAGCTTCAGACGCTGCAGGCTTTGTCTTGGTCCGCTCCCCTGAAGATTCTTTTATCTCGATCCCTTTTTGAGCTGGGGATTTTGCAATAGGATGGACGTATAAGAAATCGTCATCATCATCGTCATCATCATCATCTTTGGGGGATGATGATGGTTCTTCATCAGAGATGTCGACGGGTTCATCATCTTCAGCTTCTTCTTCAGACTCGACCTCTTCAGCATAAGGTTCGGTCACGTCAGCAGCAGCTTCCTTAAGTTGCTCATCGAGCTGCTCCCCCTCAGATACAGAGGAAGGTTTCTCGATTTCCTCAGGGTTTTCAACTCCCTGAGGTCGTGAAGTAGAAGTAGCAGCAGCAGTTTCAATACCCTCCCCCTCAGCATTATGGGGAAGGTCTTCTTTAGTATTCTCCCCCTCTTCCATATTATGGTTGGGGGAGGTAACAGATTGTTCAGCAGCAGTGTGTATTTGGTCTTAGTCTTCCAGGCCAGAGATCCCAACATAGTTCTCAATCTTTGCTAATCTGACTTCCAGGCCAGTTATAGCAGGATTGATCTTTTGAAGACCTTCTCCATCGACCTGAGTAAAATGAGAAGTTGGGGCGTTCAGGCGACCGAGTACTTTCTGAACAATTTCTTTGAAGGCGGAGATCTCAGCCTTGATCGTGGAGACTTCAGCCTTTAGAGAACCAACCTCTGTCTTCAATGATGTGACTTCATTGGACAGAGTCGTGAAGTTTGTTGAAAGAGAGGTGGTGGCAGTTGAGTTGTCAGCAAGGGTGGTAGCAAATTGAGCAATGCTACCATCCACCTTCTTCATATCAGTTTTGGAGGCTTTTGTATCAACAATCTCGATCAACTTTTTGAGTTTCTCTCCAGCGTCTGTAACCGCTGAAGAGTTCGTGGAGAGAATGGTGTTGTAATTTTCCACCTTTGTTTCCAGGGCCTTCAGGGAGGTGTTGATATCCCCCAAATTAGGACCTGAAACAGTTATTAACTTATGAACAGAGGAAAGCTCAGAAGTTTGGGGTAGAGAGAGAGGAGTGTTTTGGATTGTGTGTATACCTGCAGGCGAGTTGGCGAAGTTGTCGAAACCTTTGTGTCCTGAATGATATTCCATGTCGCCTTCAAGAGTACCTTGACGCATGGAGGTGCCTGCAGATCCTAAGTTTGCATCCATCATCGTATTTAGAGTGTCTGCAGCTGAGTCATGTACGATGAAGGGTGTCCCTGAGAAAGTTGGGAAAATTGGTGGAGAGACCAAAGATTGAGTAGGAGGAATGAGGGATGAGAATGATGGTTGGGTGCGAGGTTCAGCATTGGATCCGCTGTCAATCACTTCAGTCTGTAGAGAGGCTGAAGGAGGTGGGTTCATTTCCAAGTTGATAACTTCAGCGTTTAGAGACGTTGAAGCCGGGATGGAAGGGGTGGCTTGATCAGCTGTGGCAGAGCGTACCACGGAACTTTCCATCAGCTCTTCAAGATGAGCTGTGGAGTCTTCAGCGTGTAAATGCTGGGGGGGGGGGGGTTGCTCCTTGGTTTTCTTGATTCTTTTGGAACCAAGTTGGGAAGATGAGTGTTTCCTTTTTCGAGAAGGAGTGGAGGGTACAGCGTGGGTATCAGCGGTGTGGATTTCCACTGAATGAGTTGCAGAAGTAGAAGAAGGAGGATTGAGAAGAGATAGTAGAGTAGAAAGATGTACCTCGTTTTCCAGCGGCTTGAAGTCGAGCACCTTAGGGCCAACCTGAGAGAGTCTCAGATCACCCTCTGTTGGGTACCTCTCGCCAAGTCCTTGTTGAAAGACGGCGATGATGAATCTGGGATAAGGAACCCATGAAGGTCTTTCAGCCATATCCGCTCTGAACGCAAGGTCGTCGTAGATGATTGAGGCCCAGTCAACATTTAGACCTTTCAGCAATGCATAGCCCATTGCTTGTTGAGGTTGAGCAACTTGATCAGAGGAGCCACTCTTCGCTGTCATGCAGCTTATCAGATGTGCGAAGATGAAGTTCATCTCGCTGGGCATTTTGGACTTCTTGATCAAGGTCAGTTTCTTCTCAGGTTTCTTGTCCCTTCCAGTGTCCCATGCGTAGCCCATTGCATCGAAGAATGCAGTGATGGCTTCCCTATCAGCATGGTTTTTGTGGTTTAGGAGAGGGACAAAGCGGTTTTCTTTGGTAGAGGTAGGAAGACTCAGTGCTTTCCTAATAATAGCAGGGTTGATTTTGGTGGTGCCAAATTTGGGTCACACAGAATGGAGTCAACAATCTTCGTTGGGTCTTTGGCATGGGGTACCTGAGCTCTTCTGGCAGTATACCAGAACTGAGATAGTAGGAATTGATGAGCAGGGGGTGTAATAGTCAGGGCTGTAGATAAGCAACATGTTTTGAGGTAATTCACAGCATCATCCAGATGTGTGACTTGCTTTCGAGGAGGAAACTCAAAAAGCGCACGGAGGTTGTTCGATTTAGAAAAATCGATTTCCTCAAGCTTGAACTTGACATGAGGAGCTTTGACGAGAGTCAGTTTCTTTGCAGTCGTGGATTTCTCAGCGGTAGGAGCAGGAGTAGACGATGCCATTTCTGTTTAACATATCAACTAAGAACATAGATAAAGAATAGTCTTAATGTGAAAGATTTTCCAATAAGATGTTTTTCGAATTTTGTCCATTTCATTCAGACAGAAATGTCTTAATGAAGATTAGGGTTTTCTTGTTTTGAAAAAGAAAAACAAACCCAATAAAAGTCTTGTTTTCCATTTTCCTTTAGATAAGGATTCTGGAAAAAACGAATGAAGAACAAGTTTAAGATTTTGAGTTTTAAACTTGAAGAACAACCATGAAAAGGTTGTGTTCATAAAACCATGGAAGAAATGATTTCATTTTTAGAAAAGGTTTCTTTTGTTTGATCTGTTAAAAGCAACAAGAAGATCAGAAACAAATTATGCAGGTGAATAATAAGAATATTAACCTGGTAATCGAAGAAGGAGATGAACAGATTTCTGGAAATAAGCAACAGTAAATCTTTTCTTTCTTGGAGAAGAAGTTCGCGTAAAGAAAAAAAAATATAAACCCGAATTTTTTTATATAGAGAGATAAGAGAGAGAGAAAAACTAGAGCGGGAAAGTTTTTCATCATGACACGGACACGTGTTTGCATTTGATTGGAGGGAAAATGAAACGTGCAAACGTGTGTCAGAAAAAGAACGTACTAGGGTTTATCCGTTGTGATGATGTCACAAACGTCCTTTCATATTTTAGGATGTCTCTGAGGTTTTGAAAGCTCGGGGACTATTTAAAAAAACATGAAGCACTGAATAGAAATATCAGTATTAGTTTAAGAAATTTCAAAGTATCGCTGTTAAGGAAGAGATATTCAGCGATGTGATATGTTTTGAAATCTTGCATTTAAATGCGAACGTCGGCGAGTAAAAAGAGAACATACCTTGATATCAGCGAATCAATTTTGTTCAGAGAGAAGATGCTAGAATGGGTTATATAAGTTGGTTTTATCCGATCGCTGATCAAATGTGAACTACTGAAGATTTTACTCTTCAAAGTTCAGCTTTCCAAGCTCGCTGATGAGAAAGTTGAATCTTGTCTCATCAAGAGGTTTGGTGAACAGATCAACTAACTGATAGTCAGTTGGAATAAAATGAAGTTCTATATCACCATTCATCACATGATCTCTGATAAAATGATACTTGATTTCGATATGTTTGGTCTTTGAGTGTAGCACCGGATTGTTGGCTATAGCGATGGCACTTGTGCTGTCGCAATAGATTGGAATTTTCGAGAGCTGAAGGTCATAGTCTAGTAGTTGATTTCTCATCCACAAGACCTGAGAACAACATCTTCCAGCAGCTACATACTCAGCTTCAGCAGTTGAGGTGGACACTGAATTTTGCTTTTTACTTGTCCAACTCACCAGCTTTCCACCCAGGAGCTGACAGCCTCCTGTGGTGCTTTTCCTATCCAATTTGCAACCTGCAAAATCACTATCTGAATAGGCGATTAGATCAAACCCTGAATCTTTAGGATACCAAAGACCTAGGTTCATAGTACCCTTAAGGTAACGAAAGATTCGCTTTACAGCGATCATATGAGATTCCTTACGTTCAGCTTGATATCGTGCACACAAACAGGTTGCGTACATAATATCGGGTCTACTAGCTGTAAGATACAAGAGAGAGCCGAGCATCCCACGGTACAGCGTGACATTAACAGGTATTCCATTTGAATCCTTGTTTAGTGTCAGCCGTGGTGCCATAGGGGTTTTCATAGCTGAACTCTGAGTTAAATCGAATTTCTTCAGCATATCTTTAACATACTTTCCCTGATTAATGAAAGTTCCTTTTTCATTTTGTTTTATCTGAAGACCAAGGAAGTATGTTAGCTCACCCATCATGCTCATTTTATATTCTTCTTTCATTCTATCAGCGAAACGAGTACAAAGGTCAGGGTTAGTAGAACCAAATATAATGCCATCAACATATATCTGAACAAGAATGATATGACCTTTCACTATTCTGAAAAATAGAGTTTTGTCGATTTTACCTCGCTCAAATTTTACAATTAAGAGATAAGAGGATAGAGTGTCATACCATGCACGTGGAGCTTGCTTTAAGCCATAAAGTGCCTTATCCGGTTTATAAACATAACCTGGACGCTTAGGATCTGAGAATCCTGGAGGCTGTTCCACATAGACTTCTTCATTCAGCTTTCCATTGAGAAATGCTGACTTAACATCCATTTGATATACTTTGAAGTCTTTGTGTACAACGTATGCTAAGAATAGACGAATAGATTCTAGTGTTGCTACTGGAGCAAATGTTTCGTCGTAGTCTATACCTTCCTCTTGTCTGTATCCCTGACCAACAAGTCGAGCCTTGTTGCGGGTTACAGTTCCATGTTCGTCCAACTTGTTTCGATAGACCCATTTAGTGCCTATCACTGTCTTGTCAGTTGGTCTTCGAACAAGATTCCAACCTTTATTTCTTTCGAATGCAGTCAGCCCTTATTGCATGGCGCTGACCCAGTTTTGATCTTTAAGGGCATCATCTATTTTCTTTGGTTCAATCAGAGAAATAAAGTTAACAAATAAACAAATATTACCTGCACTTCGTCGAGTCTGGACACCAGCGTTTGGATCACCAAGAATTTGATCAATTGGGTGATTGACAGTCCATCGCTGAGCCGGAGCATAAGTCGCTGACTTAAATTGAACTGGAGGAGCTGAAGATGAGGCTTCAGCAACTTCTGGAATATCAACCAAGAGAGGAGTAGGTGCAGATGTTATCTCATTCACTGATTGCTGAGAAGTAGATGGAATGTCTGAGACATTTGGTTCAGAAGCAGGCATAGTGTTTAAAGAAACAGCTGAGACCCATGAAGTTTTAGCTTCACTATTCTACATGTTTGGGATGATAGTAGGACTATCATCTTCAACGGTATGAGTATGAGGAGTGGGAATATCTTCTGAATCACCAAGATGAGAAAACATCCATTGATTCAGTTCTTCAGTATCAGCAGAAGGTCGAGAATTCGCTGAACGGGATTCGTCAAATGTGACGTGAATAGTTTCTTCTACAGTTTGTCTTCTTCGATTGAAGACTCTGAAGGCTTTGGAGGTTGAAGAATATCCAAGAAAGATTCCATCATCAGCCTTAGGATCAAACTTTCCAAGGGCATCTCTGTTGTTCAGTATGAAACACTGACATCCAAAGATGTGAAGAAAGCTAATTGAAGGCTTTCTCCCATGAAAAAGTTCATAGGCTATTTTATTAAATCTTTTGACTATCAGCGACCTGTTTTGCGTAAAACAAGCAGTGTTGACAGCTTCTGCCTAAAACTGAGTAGGCAGGTGAGAATCGCTGAGCATTGAATGTGCAACTTCAATAATAGTTATATTTCTTCTTTCAGCGACTCCGTTTTGTTGCGGTGTTCTCACTGAAGAAAAGTTGTGAGAAATACCCTTACTCTCAAAGAAGGAATCAAGAGAACTGTTTTTGAATTCAGTCCCATGATCACTACTTATTGAGCGAACGGTCAAATTGTTCAGGGTTTCCATTTTCCTGACAAAGGTGATGAGTTCTTCAGGTGTGTCACTCTTAGAACGGAGAAACATTACCCATGTATAGCGAGAGAATTCATCAACTATGACCAGTGTATATTTCTTTCCAGCGATGGATTGTTTGTTAACAGGGCGAAACAAATCCATATGGAGAAGTTGTAGAGGAGATGACACTGAGGAAACTTGCTTTGACTTCAAGCTTGCTTTGGTCTTCTTGCCTTTCTCACACGCTGAACATAAGGATTCTTTGGCGTATGAGTGCTGAGGTAGACCAGTGACTAACTCTTTTGAAGAAAGAGTGTTCAGTGTCTTGAAGTTGAGATGAGAGAGCCTCTTATGCCATAGCCAGTTGACATCAGATGAGGCTTTTGAGAAGAAGCAGGAGTTCTCAGTGGTTGTTGAGTCCATGTTTATTACATAAACATTTTCCAAACGATAACCGCTGAGAGCTATCTTCTCCTTTTTGTCAGCGATGAAGCAGGATTCCTTAGTAAATATTACTTTGTTATCCTTGTCGCAGAGCTGACTGATGCTTAGAAGATTATGCTTCAGCCCTTCAACATATGCGACTCTTCTGAAGGTTGTTGTACCATTAGAGAGTACACCAAACCCTCGGGTATGTCCTTTTCCATTTCCACCGAAAGTTACAGAGGGACCCTTCTCTTCTTTGTACTCAGTGAGCAGGTTCTTCATACCAGTCATGTGTCTAGAGCATCCGCTATCGAGATACCAGATACCCTTCTTAACCTGTATTACAAAGGAAGATTAGTTTGTCTTGGGTACCCACTTAACCATGTGTACACACTTGTCAGTGGGGGTAGAAGAGGAAGTGGAAGGTTCAGCAGTCTTCGCAGCATTTGAAGGTTCAGCTTTGTCAGTCTTCACTTCGGTTAATTTCTTAACCTCAATGGTCTTCTTTGCCTTGGGGGCAATGATCTTCACCTTAGCTATCTTTTCAGCTTGGGTGGCTGTAGGGCACTTACTAGCAATATGATTTGTAAGTCCACAATGATAACATTTCCTATAACTAAAAGTAGTTCTAGGACCATTTGCATGCTGAGCTTTTGATTTTGAATTAGAAGGACCAGCACCAAGTAAGCTATTGGCTTTTGAAATGGGAGGAACATTCAGTTCTTTGGATTTCTTACCAATAATTTCCACTTTGATTCTAGGAGTAGATCGCTGAATAGATCCAGGGATCTTATTCTTTGAACCAGAGGGATAAGTCACTGAAGCTTTAGAAGCGTTCAGCTTTGGTACAAAGGTACCCTTCTGAGGATTTTGGTTAAAAGCAATTCCTTTACCTTTGTTTTTAAAGATTGAGGTAGGTTTTGGATAAACAACTTTTTCTTTACCTTTAGAAGTTAAGGTAGAGATTTCCTCAGGGTTAGGCGGTTTAGAAGAGGAACACTGAGATGAGAAAGTGTCAGGGATAGAGGATACGAACATTCCAAACTTAAGCATGGAACGGTCAGTGGTTGGTTCTAGAGTATCAGCTTTGTAACCAAGACCACGTTTATCACTCAGGGGAATCTAAGACTTAATTATCTCAGTGATCTTTGTTGAGGAATTATACCATCCATCAACAGTAGCTTTTTCAGCTTTTAATGCAGCGATAGCTTCTTCACGCTCGATTTTGACTAGCTGATTTAAGTGAACTTGATCTTTAAAATCTTCTTCAATTTTAGAAAGATTTTCTATTTGAAGGTGACAGTTTTTAAGCTGTTCAGCGAGATCAAGGTTTTGATTTTCAACCACAGTTTTGCCATTCATGGCTTCATATAAACTTCTAGTCAAGAGATCGATCTTTCGAAGACTATCAGCTTTATCAATATTTATAATATTGGTAAAGAAGGAAGGTGATACCTTAGTAGCAGAGGTTGAAGTAGAGGGAATGTCAGAATTTTCTTCCTCATCTTCAAGTTTTGCCATGAGACATAGATTGGCTTCATCATCATCTTCAGAGTCAGATGATTCCTCTTCGTCAGAGGCAGCCCAATCATAGTCAGCCATAAGGCCTTTGTTTTTCTTCTTAAATGTTTTCAGCTTTGAATACCTTTTGTTGGTCCCGAAGGGTTATAGAAGTTTGTAGAAGGGGGGGGGGGTTTGAATACAAACACACATATTTTACTTTTCTAAATTGTTTATTGATAAATCATTAACAATTTACAGCTTGTTGCGGAAACAAGATTAAGGATAAATCCTAAATCTAAACAAGTTGGAACACTAAGTTTCTTGCACTAAGAAGGAGAAGGAGAAGGAGATTACTAATAAAAACCTATCTCAAGATAAGAAGGATGAACTTGTCCAGAGTTAGCAAGTTACTTCAAAATCAAGTGAGTTCATCTTCTTATATATTGCATGCATTTAATGCATGGCAGTATACACTTTACACGTGGCAGCAGCTGATTGGTTGCATGTCATTGACCTTTGTTGACAACCTTAGTAGCCGCATGTTGAACAGTGTAGTATCAGAGTGGTTGTACAATTTCAGACAATAAGGAGGTTATGTTCTGACATATCGTACGGAGTCGTGCAAGGGTGGATGAGACAAAAAGTACGTTGTACGGAAGACTTCATGATCAGCTTTTCGATGATTCAGTGATCTATCATTCTTCATCAGTGAATGATAGAGTTCAGCGATAGCTGAAGTCTTGTACTTGATACTTCACGTTGAGTGGACAAATCTGAGTCTTCGCTGATCCGCATCAGTTCATTAGGAGACTTGTCGCTGGTTCTTGAGCTTGATCTTCGACTTCAGCGTAGAACCTATGTTGACGTGAAACTTGTCTTCAGGGATCATAAGTAAACAACTAACTTATCAGCGATCACCATAGGTACTGAACAGACTCGGAGTATTATGCTGAACAGTTTCGCTGAATGTTTAATCTAAAGAGCGAGAGTTCCTATCAGCGGTACTGGAAGATCTTAGTACTTATCAGCGATAGTGAAACTCTGATACATATTGTTTACTTACAATTTTCACTAAGTATATAAGAGAGGGTCATCATCAAATCACTGAGGGTTTGGATCAACAATCTCCCCCTATTTGATTATGACATAGCAACAGAGAAAATTGCTATTTAATGAAAACATAAGGATAAAAAGAACTCATAAAATATTTGTCCCTTTTACTGTTTTCTGGGATCTTTTATGTACTGATGGAGTAAAGTACGTTCGCTGAAATTTTTCTTTAAACTTTGTAAATATTACAGAGGGAAGTGGAAAAATTACAAGTACAACGAATAAAATTACAAGTACAAAAGATGTAGACAGATAAGGATAGAAAGAATTTCAAGGCGATCCTATCCGTCAAAAGGTTCTTCCTTAATGAGTTGTTCATCAAGGGTCATTGATGTGGCAATCATCCAATCAGGGACATCTACTCCTTGATTCTTTTTCTTCAGAGCTTCTTCAAAAATCAAGGGCTTCAGGTGTCTAGCTTTGATGTCGCGTCTGACTTCACACCAGTATAAGAGATCTCTGAGTTGTTCGATGGGAGCGAGGTGGAGCTCAGAGATACGTTGAAAGTGATGGTTTCCATCGTAGTATAGAAAGAATATACCATATGGATCACTTACAATTGTGCCAGGAATGAAAGTTTCTCCAGGTGGTAGGGAGGTGTCAAGCGCTGAGAGATCAGCATCAGGGCCAAGAACTTCAGCACGAGAGAAACCAATACCTGTTTCATTCCGTATAGGAGGACCTGAATCAGAGACTTTCTTTTTCTTAGCAGAGACTTTTCTTTGTTGAGGAAGAGGAGGAATATCCACAGCAGAAGAAAGCAGGTCGATCTGTTTGTTTAAGATCTTCTCGACATGGCTTTTGAACTTTGAGCGCGATCCCTGAATGGGTAATTTTTTTTCTAACCATTCAGAGAGACCAAACGTTTCTAAGGTAGCCGCATAGAAGGTTTGCTTGGTCTTGTCATCTCTGTAGACATCCACTTCAACAACAGGAACGTCAGCGTACAGTCTTCCTCTGATGTTTGCTTTGAGGATTTTGGATGGTCTAGATCGATAGGTCAGCATTTGTTTAGCCCATTCCAAAGTCGTGTCAGAGACCTTAGTCTTTTCTCTAACGATCTTTTGAGCATCATCCCATAGCTGACGTTAAACATCAATGGGAACTCTTTTCCGCTTGGGGTCTTTTATTGATCGTTGAGTAAGCTTGATGGCGTATTCTCTATCTTTTTCTTCAGCTTCCTTTCTTTCAGCGATTAAGCGTTCAGCTCTGAGGTGTTCCTTGTATTCCTTTTGGGAAACTCTGAACTTTGGAGGAATGGAAGGAAGTTGATCATGCTTCAGAATTATTCGCTGATCTTTGAGTCTCTTGATCATTACATCTCTCTTTTCTTGTTCCTCTTCACTTAGCTTTTGAGGAGCCAAGGAAGGTCTGTTTTTGTGAGATAGCATCTGTTCTTCAGGTTCTTCAGTCTCAGAGATCAAATCTAAGACTGGGATTATATCTTCAGCATTGGGAGCTGGGATTATTGAAGTCTCAGTTGTATGAACTTCAGCGATATCCTCAAACAGGGGAGAGGACTAGCTGAAACACATCGATCTTACAAGTAAGAACTTGGGTAGAACAGAGAGAGAAAGAGTGGGATAAAGTATATAGAGGTTTGGAGTGTAGAACTGATAAGGTGTATAGAGGAGGGATGTGAAGGAAAAGGTTAATGTACCTGACAAACCGGACTTTTAAGCAAGATCATCAGATTGTCGTTTTCAGAGACACTTTTTCCTTTGCCTTTGTCAGCTTCAGATGCTGATGGCTTTGTCTTTGTCCGCTCCCCTGAAGGTTCATTTATCCGGATCCCTTTAAGAGCTAGAGATCGCTGAGCAGGCTTGACGATAAAAGAATCATCATCATCGTCATCATCATTCTTTGGAGAAGAGGATGGTTCATCATCAAACAAGTCGATGGCTTCTTCATCTTCAGCTTCAGACTCTGTTTCTTCAGCTTTTTCTTCAAGTTGCTCCCCCTCAGATACAGAGGCGAGCTTCTCGGTTCCCTCAGGGTTTTCATCTCCCTGAGGTCCAGCGGCTGCTTCAGTCATCTCTCCCCTGATAGATTCATCATGGGAAAGGTCTTCAGTGCTTTTGGAGAGGTCTTCAGTGCTCTTCTCCCCCTCTTTTTCATGATGGCTGGGGGAGGAATGTGAAGATTCAGCAGCTTCCATGGTATCCCTGTCTTCTTGGCCAGGGATCCCCACACAGATTGCAATCGTTGATAATCTGTTTTCTATGCCAGAAATACAAGGATTGATCTTCATCAGTTCAGCACGATCCGCTGTAGTAAAAGATGGAGGTGCAGGGGCAGGTGCAGGGGCAGTTTTGTTGGCCAGGATCTGCTGCAGTAAGTTGTTCATGGAAGTGATGTCATTCTTCATCGTACTGACATCAGTCTTCACAGAACTCATGTCAGCTTTGACAGAGCTGACATCAGTCTTGATAGCAGACATGTCGCCTTCAAGATTGCCAACCGATGTGTTCAGCGTTATGACTTCGCTAGACATGGTGTCCACTGATTTCTTGATGTCGAGGTAGTCGGTGTAGATATCAGCGAGAACCTTTGCAAAGTTGGTGAGGGACTTGTCAACCTTCTCCAAGTCATCTTTGGAGGCATGCTTTTCAACGACAGTTGTCAGCTTTGTAAGATTCTCTCCAGCATTTGTTACAGCTGAAGAGTTGTCGGAAAGAGTAGTCGTGAGACCTTTTAGCGTCGTCTCTATAGTCGTCAGAGAGGCGTTGATGTCTCTCAAATTAGGACCTGTAACATATAAAAACTTGTAAACAGGGGAAAGCTCAGAAGTTTGGGGTTTAGTAACAGTGTATAGGGGTTGGTGAGTACCTGCAGGAGGATTGGTGAATTCATCAAAATCATGAGTTCCTGAGTAAAGTTCCATATCGTCAGCGAGAGTGCGTGGACGTATGGACAGCTCTGCAGGTCCTACTTCCGTCGTTCCTTTAGCCTCTGGAGGAATGACAGGTGCAGCTGTGATGACTGGAGTGGTGTCCAAATGAGTGGAGGGAGAAGCGAAGGACAAGAATGGAGGTTGGTCACCGAGTTCAGCGTTGGAATCGCTGAGAATCACTTCATCAGTCTTTTGAGAGACTGAGGGAGGTTGGGTAGAATCCAAGTTTGTAACCTCAGCGTTTAGAGACGCTGAAGTTGGGATTGAAGGGATGGCTTGTTCAGGTGTGGCAGAGCGTACCACTGAACTTTCCTTCAGCTCAACAGGAGGAGCTGAGGAGTCTTTAGCAGGAGATTGCTTGGGTTGCTCCTTGGTCTTTGTAGGAACCCAGATATAACAAGTAACAATAATTATAGCAATAATCTTTGTATATGATTGATAAAGAGGAGTTTACAATATATGAAATAAGCACAACTCACTCTTGAAGCTCTCTTTCTCTATACGTCTGACTCTCTCAAAATGGAGGCTAGGAGGCTTTAGAGGCTTAACCTAAAACTCTAACAAATTACACATTAAATACTTAGGTTTTAAGGCCTAAGCCCATTAGCCACTAAAGCCTACATATTTAATTTGGGCTTTTACAATTTAACCAAGTAATCTTGAATACAATAAAAAATAAAAACTAACAATATCCCCCTTTGTATTCAAGATTAAAAATAGCCCGATCTTCCACAAGGTCAGTTGCTTCAATTCCTTCTTTGACTCCCCCTTGATCGTTGCATACTCCTCCTTGATCTTTGTGTACTCCCCCTGACTGTTGCATTACTTTTCTTGTCTCAGCTATCTTTCAAACGATCAGAGAACGATTTGATGTGCGGAAGCTTGTATAACCAGTTTGAGTAGTAACCGATAGTAGATAAACAGCTAGGAGATGAAGAGTAGCAAATACATTCTGCTCATGAGAATCTGCATTAAAGAATAAGTAACCAGGGGTAATCATCTAACATAGAAGCACAATAGCAACTATTATCACAACAATTTATAAAAAATTGTGTGGCCTATGCTCAGAGTTGGCAATGATGAAGCTCTGACAGGACTTCCAGTTATCATTGAAGTAAATTAAAAAATAAACTTCTCAAACTGTTCTTGGCAATATCACATAGATAAGCATGTGGAATCACAAAGATTCGTGATATTGTGTGGAAAAAATAGAATATTATCTATTAAGCTCAAAAGTGTGTAAACTGTTTGGACATAACAGGTTTCCATAGACTAAATGTGCATGAGTAAAGTGTGAAGGTGGGGCAACTTTCCTTCTTTTCAATATCCAACCTTCCAAAGAAATATCAGATAGCATATGTGCTGCTTCCCCGTGGAAAAGTGAAACAGTTCCTTGTGGAGAAGGAAGTGAGTGGCTGGTGGGGTTAATTCAAGAGTTGGCATGGGCTAGTTGCCTGTTTCAATGACAATCACCAAAAATTTGTGATAAATCAGAAATGTGGTTTGTCCGGCTCAGAAAAGAGATGGTGCAGAGTTGTATAATTGTTTTGACTCTGTTCTCACACCCTCTTTCTTTTTATCATGTAGCTCACATCTAACCAAACTCTCTTTTTAAATTTTACCTCTTAAGCACAATGAGAAAAACTCATATAGTTATCTCCCCCACTCTTTGATGTAGACCCTTCACCTCTCAAACACTCAAGGTTTACTTCTTTGGTAGGAAACACAGGTTTAAGTGATCCATAGAAGTTCTATAAAGCTCACACATTGATCCCATGAAATTGTTGTCCTAAAGATTGTATTGTTCCACACACTTGACCATTTGATGTCTCAGAAAACCATTTAAAATCCAACTTCTATATTTGAAAAAGCATTTTGGCATCTAGAAGTGGTTTGACCATTTGAAAGAGTTTTTATCATTTTAAAGATGGCCTTTCTCTAAACATGATAAGTTTTAAAGGTTTAGAAATTTTACCTTTTCATGGACATGGTCAGACTGGCTTTCTCCCCCTCAAATTGAGCATTAAATCTCATTTAAGCGCAATTTGAAATCAGATATCCTGTAAAAATAAAAAGGTGTTGGTAATCATCTTTGATGATTCCACATTAGTTAGGAATATCCAGATGCACAGTTAATTCAAATTAAAAGGAAACATGGTGCTGGGGGTTAGAGATTTAGAAATACCAGTCAAAGTCTGATCTGTTGAGGTACTGGTCCAACACTGATGTGTGTAGAAACAACATTCAGTTGAAGTCCTGGTTCTATACTGATGTGTATAGAAGCAACATCAATCTGATCTGATTATGGCAATGGAGAGAGTGAAGTGATGCTTTCGATCCAGCAAGTATCTACTGACTTTGACACATATTCTGACAATTAAGCACACTGATTTAGACCAAACTCAAATCATAAAAAAGTTTCATCTTTGTCTTACGAGTTCAACGCAGCTGGACTCATGCGAATTGAAGCACCGAGTAAAACGTTATGCGCATGTTTCTGAAGCAGCGCAAAGCTGTCCAACAAAAAAAAATTTGGGCTTTGGACAACTTCTGACAAATCAACAGAGCTCTGGTAGATGTCTCTGTTGTAAATCAACAGAGTTAGCTCTGTCAATTTCCTCTGATAAATCAACAGAGCTCTGGTGACGAGTTGAGAGAAACACCTTTCTGTCCAGCAAATGTGTACTGACTTTAGAAGCGATTCGGACCAAGAAGAACACTGATTCAGACCAAGATCAAAACACGAAAAAGTTTCATCTGTGTCTTAGGAATTCAACGCATCTGGACTCATCAAATTTGGAGCTTCGAAGAGGGAGTTCTGTTGAAATTACGACAGGTGCGCAAATCTGGCAGCAAGTACCTCTGCTCTGTTGCTTCTGCTCTGGTGAACAGTTCCTCTGTTGTGAACAGTGGCTCTGTTGTAAACAGTGCCTCTGTTGTGAACAGTACCTCTGTTGTGAACAGTGCCTCTGTTGGAACTGAAGTTTCTGACAGAGCTCTGATGAGGTCTAACAGAGCTCTGGTGAGCTCTTGCTGATTTCTTCTAAGCCCTCTCTGCTCTGTTGTACCTCTGCTCTGTTGTACCTCTGCTCTGTTGTACCTCTACTCTGTTGGTGCACCTCTGCTCTGTTGTACCTCTGCTCTATTGGTTGTCTCTGGTGGAACAGAAGTTTCTGACAGAGCTCTGGTGAACTCTTGCGGATTTCTTCTAAGTCCTCTGCCAGCAGTTTTACACCAACTTCGACACTACTTTACACCATGATACCTCTGGAGTTTCCAAAAACTCAAAACATAAAGAGTGTGAATTAGTTTGTTATATTTTCAGATCATCTTCAATCACCTCTTTTCGAGCTCGTACGACAAAGATATGGTTGATTTACCACAGTCGCGCAGATCTGTCCATCAGCTTTCCATCAGCACACTGTTGTCTACTTCAACGATGCATATGACCCTTATAAATTTCGAATCTCTGAATTCTCAAAACACGAAAGCTGTTCATCAATGTGTTTTGAATCCAGGGCCTTTTGAATCGCATCAATCGGTGCCTTTATCAGTGAGATATGAACGATTTACTACAGCATCGCAAATCTGCCAGCATGCTGTCATTGTACTTGAATGTTGTGCACCGAAATCAATTTCCTTTGACGGATGAGTCTTAAACTGAGTGTTTAAGAGTCCATTATCCACTGAAGTGTGAGTCCTTAACAGATGTATTAAGGAGTCCAAGTACCTGCAAAACAGATTAAAGACATTTTGGTACCCATTTCCAAATGGGTCCTATTTTGTTAGGATTTGGAGCTGTCTTCAGGTCCTCTGGCTTGCCAGTTTTTGTTGGTTTGCCAGGTTCCTTTCTATGCTTTTTCTTATATTGGGTCTTTGAATTTTTCTTATGAAATGACCCATTAGGAACACAGTTAGAACTAGAGAAATGGTTCTTTAAGTTAAACAGAAGATCAAAGCATTTACACTTATGAGAATGAAGAGATGAATGTTTAACAGAAACATATGGCTTTGGATCATTTATGACAGGAGTAGATCTTTTGACTTTCCAAACCATTTTCACTCTTTTGAAAACAAGATTATCTGTATTATCAACATGAGAGTTTTCTAAGTCAAAATCCTTAAGCCTTTTAAGCTAAAACATCTTTTTCTTTAAGATTTAAATCAAACTTCTTTAGAAGATCTGATTTATACATCTTCCCCAACATAATCTTGGTTGACAAATCAGATAGTCTTTTTGTCAATTTGGACATTTCAGCTTTAAAAAAATTTCTTTCTCTCTCAAAATCATCTTTCAAACATTTTGTTTGAAATCCTTCAATCGTCTTCTTCTCAAACTCTTTTCTTTCAAGATTAGACTCTTTCCTCTCTTTCTCAAAAGTGTTTTCTAAATCAGAAATTAGATTAGAAAAATTTAAACATTTAAGTTCAAGTCTTTTCTTCTCTTGTTCAGACTCAGATAAATTCCTTTTCAGTTCAATATTTTCACAGTTTAGGAGTTTACCTGATTCTTCAAGCTTAGCAATCTTATCGGAATCAATAAGAATGCTTTTGTTCCTTTCTTCTAGCTCTTTCTCAAGAGTAGGAATTATCTTGCGAAAATTAATATTGAGCTTAGAATAATAATGAGCATCAGCATCAGCACTAAATCTTAGTCTTGACATATTGTTACTTGATTTTTTTTTAAAAATCAGATCGTTAACAGATACTTCGTGAGAAGTAGAATTTGTGCACTTGAGTCAAATTTTCAAATCTTATCGGATTGAGCTGAAATTTGGTAGGTAGGTGCACGAGGATGTTCTGGACAACTTTAATTCTTCGAGTTTTGTCCTAACACCAATAGAAAGTGGTTTTTCGAAGCAAAACAGAGTGCAGAAAAATAAAAGTTTAAAAACTCCGAAAATTGAGTGAATGCACAAACTGAGCTACAAACCTAGTGATTTTGAAGAATAAAACACTCAGGTATTTTCTACTAACAACCCTTGATCGATTCTAAACCAGTAGAAGAACTCTAATGGCCAAAACCAACCAAAAAGATGAAGAACTTGAAGAACTCTCAACTTTGCACAAAAACACAATAACCTCTCAAAATTTGATAAAAATCAATGGATTGAAGCACAAATTCGAATCTGTTTGGCTCTGATACCAATTGTAGGAACCCAGATATAACAAGTAACAATAATTATAGCAATAATCTTTGTATATGATTGATAAAGAGGAGTTTACAATATATGAAATAAGCACAACTCACTCTTGAAGCTCTCTTTCTCTATACGTCTGACTCTCTCAAAATGGAGGCTAGGAGGCTTTAGAGGCTTAACCTAAAACTCTAACAAATTACACATTAAATACTTAGGTTTTAAGGCCTAATCCAATTAGCCACTAAAGCCTACATATTTAATTTGGGCTTTTACAATTTAACCAAGTAATCTTGAATACAATATAAAATAAAAACTAACAATCTTAGTTCTTTTGGAACTAAGGTGGGTGTCAGAATGTTTCCTTTTAAAAGGAATGGAGGTTGTAGCTGGGGTATCAGCGGTGGGTTTGTCCGCTGAAGGAGCTACAGAAATGGAAGAAGTAGGGTTAAGAAAAGTCAGGAGTGTAGAAAGACGTACCTCGTTTTCTACTGGTTTGAAGTCGAGTACCTTAGGGCCAACCTGAGAGAGTTTCAGGTCACCCTCTGTTGGGTAGCTGTCCTTTAGGCCTTTCTGGAAAACGGCACTGATGAACCGTGGGTATGGAACCCATGGAGATCTGTCAGCGATGGAGTCCACTCGTAGTACTAGGTCATCATAAATAATTGATGCCCAGTCGATGTGTAGACCGTTCAGCAAAGCTAATCCTATTGCTTGCTGAGGTTGGGCAGCTTGATCTGAGGAGCCGGTCTTGGCTGTCATGCAGCTGATCAAATGGGCGAAGATGAAATTCATCTCGCTGGGCATTTTTGACTTCTTTATCAGCGTCAGCTTCTTCTCAGGCTTCTTATCCCTACCTGTTTCCCATACATAGCCCATTGCGTCGAAGAATGCAATGATGGCTTCCCTGTCTGAGTTCTTCTTGTGGTCAGGGAGGGGAACAAAGGGTTTTTCCTTGGTAGCAATGGGAAGGCTGAGGGCTTTGCGAATGATGGTAGGTGTAATCTTCATTGTGCCAAAGTCAGTGTCGCAGAGGATGCGGTCGATGGTTTTTGAGGGATCTTTGGCTGATGGTAACTGAGAATGTCTGGCAGAGTACCAGAATTGAGATAGCAAAAGCTGATTTGCAGGAGGAGTTATGGTCAGGGCTGTGGATATGGGGCAGTTTTTGAGGAAGTTTACAGCATCAGCGAGATGTGTGACTTGCTTTCGAGGAGGAAACTCGAGAAGCGCATAAAGGTTGTTAACCTTTGTCCAATCCAGTTTGTCAAGAGAGAACTTGACCTGAGGAGCCTTGAGAATTTCCACTTTCTCAGCAGTGTCAGTAGCAGTGTTCTCAGCGTTGGTGATCTTGGGAATGTCAGAAGATGCCATTTTCTGTATTATCAGTTCAACCAAAGATTAACAAATAAGAATAATCTTAATGTGGAAAGATTTTCCAATAAGATGTTTCGAATTTTGTCCATTTCAGTCAGACAAAGTGTCTTAATGAAGATTAGGGTTTTTGTTTTTAAAAAAATTCAAACCCAATAAACATCTTGTTTTTCAGTTTCCTTTGATGAAGGGGATTCTGGAAAAACGAATGAAGAACAAGTTTAAGATTTTTTGCATTTAAACTTTGAAGAACAACCATGAAATGGTTGTGTTCATAAAACCATGAAAGAAAATGATTTTATTTTTAAGAAGTTCTTTTGTTTGATCTCGTTAACACAAAGAGAAGATCAGAAACAAGTTATTTGCATTTAATAAATAATAAGAACATATTAACCTTAGAAGTTTGAAGAAGATGAACAGTTGTTCTTGAAAAATCGAGAGCAAAATGCAACAGTGAATTCTTTCTTTGCTTGGAGGAGAAGTTCGCGTAAAAAGAAAATATAAACCAAGAAATTGTTTATATAGACAGATTAGAGAGAGAAAAAATCTTTGAGCGGGAAAAGATTTTCATCATGACACGGACACGTGTTTGCATTTGATTGGCGAGTAAACGAAAACGTGCAAACGTGTTAGAAAGAAGAACGTGCCGGGGTTTATCCGTTGTAATGACGTCACAACTATCCTTTCATATTCTTGGTTGTCTCTGAGGTTTTGAAAACTCAGGGACACATTTGAAAATATGAAGCACTGAATAGAAATATCAGTTAGTTTTAAGAAATTTCAAAGTATCGCTGATAAGGAAGAGATATTCAGCGATGTAATTTATTTTGAAATCTTGCATTTACATGCGATTGTCAGAGAGAGAAACATACCTTGATATCAGCGAATCAAGTTTATTCAGAGAGAAGATGATAGAATGGGTTATACAAGTTGATTTTATCCTATCGCTGATCAAATATGAACTGCTGAAGATTTTACTCTTCAAAGTTCAGCATTCCAAGCTCGCTGATGAGAAAGTTGAATCTTATCTCATCAAGAGGTTTGGTGAACAGTTCAGCTAACTGATAATCAGTTGGGATAAAGTGAAGTTCTATATCACCATTCATCACATGATCTCTGATAAAGTGATACCTGATTTCGATGTGTTTTGTCTTTGAGTGTAGCACTGGATTATTTGCTATAACGATGGCACTTGTGCTGTCGCAATAGATTGGAATATTTGAGAGCTGAAGGTCATAGTCCAGTAGTTGATTTCTTATCCACAAGACCTGAGAACAACAGCTTCCAGCAGCTACATACTCAGCTTCAGCTGTGGAAGTGGACACTGAGTTTTGCTTTTTACTTGTCCAACTTACAAGCTTTCCACCCAGGAGCTGACATCCTCCTGTGGTGCTTTTCCTATCCATTTTGCAACCTGCAAAATCACTATCTGAATAGGCGATTAGATCGAATCCTGAATCTTTGGGATACCAAAGACCTAGATTCGCTGTACCCTTAAGATATCGAAAAATTCGCTTTACAGCTTTCATATGAGATATCTTAGGTTCAGCTTGATATCGTGCGCACAAGCATGTTGCAAACATAATATCGGGTCGGCTAGCTGTAAGATACAATAGTGAGCCGATCATCCCACGGTACAGCGTGACATTGACAGGAACACCCTTAGTGTCCTTATCAAGTGTCAGCGGTGGTGCCATAGGGGTTTTCATAGCTGAACTTTCGGTTAAGTCGAATTTCTTCAGCATATCTTTAACATACTTTCCCTGATTGATGAAAGTTCCTTTTTCATTTTGTTTTATCTGTAGACCAAGGAAATATGTTAGTTCACCCATCATGCTCATTTTATACTCATCTTTGATTCTATCAGCGAAACGAGTACAGAGATCAGGGTTAGTAGAGCCAAATATAATATCATCATCATATATTTGAACAAGAATGATACGACCTTTTACTTTCCTGAAAAATAGAGTTTTGTCTATTTTGCCTCGCTCAAAATTTTCAATATGGAGATAAGTGGAAAGAGTGTCATACCATGCACGTGGAGCTTGCTATAAGCCATAAAGTGCCTTATCCAGTTTATAAACATAACCTGGATGCTTAGGATCTGAGAATCCTGGAGGTTGTTCCACATAGACTTCTTCATTCAGCTTTCCATTGAGAAACGCTGACTTAACATCCATCTGATATACTTTGAAGTCTTTGTGTACAGCATATGCTAAGAATAGACGAATAGATTCTAATCTTGCTACAGGAGAAAATGTTTCGTCATAATCTATGCCTTCCTCTTGTCTGTATCCCTGAGCAACAAGACGAGCTTTGTTGCAGGTAACAGTTCCATGTTCGTCCAACTTGTTTCGATAGACCCATTTAGCGCCTATCACTGTTTTGTCAGTTGGTCTTCGAACAAGTTTCCAAACTTTGTTTCTTTCGAATTCAGTCAGCTCATCTTGCATGGCGTTGACCCAGTTTGGATCTTTGAGGGCATCATCTACTTTCTTTGGTTCAGTTAGAGAAATAAAGTTAACAAATAAACATATATTACCTGCACTTCGTCGAGTCTGAACACCAGCGTTTGGATCACCAAGAATTTGATCAATTGGGTGATTTACAGTCCATCGCTGAGCCGGAGTGTGAGACGCTGACTCATCCTGAACTGGAGGAGCTGAAGATGAGGTTTCAGCGACGTCTGGAGTATCAGCCAAGAGAGGAATTGATGCAGTTGTCATTATATTCACTGATTGCTAAGAAGTAGATGGAATGTCTGAGACATTGGGTTCAGAAGCAGGTATAGTGTTTATAGGAACAACTGATACCCATGATGTTTCAGCTTCACTATTCTGCATATTTGGAATGATAGTAGGACCATCATCTTCAACTGTATGAGCACGAGGAGTAGGAATGTATTTTGAATCACCAAGACGAGCTTTGTTGCAGGTAACAGTTCCATGTTCGTCCAACTTGTTTCGATAGACCCATTTAGTGCCTATCAATGTTTTGTCAGTTGGTCTTCGAACAAGTTTCCAAACTTTGTTTCTTTCGAATTCAGTCAGCTCTTCTTGCATGGCGCTGACCCAGTTTGGATCTTTGAGGGAATCATCTACTTTCTTTGGTTCAGTTAGAGAAATAAAGTTAACAAATAAACATATATTACCTGCACTTCGTCGAGTCTGAACACCAGCGTTTGGATCACCAAGAATTTGATCAATTGGGTGATTTACAGTCCATCGCTGAGCCAGAGTGTGAGACGCTGACTCATCCTGAACTGGAGGAGCTGAAGATGAGGTTTCAGCGACGTCTGGAGTATCAGCCAAGAGAGGAATTGATGCAGTTGTCATTATATTCACTGATTGCTGAGAAGTAGATGGAATGTCTGAGACATTGGGTTCAGAAGCAGGTATAGTGTTTATAGAAACAGATGATACCCATGATGTTTCAGCTTCACTATTCTGCATATTTGGAATGATAGTAGGACCATCATCTTCAACTGTATGAGCACGAGGAGTAGGAATGTATTTTGAATCACCAAGACGAGAAAACATCCATTGATTCAGTTCTTCAGTATCAGCGGACGGTTTAGAGTTCGCTGAACGGGATTCGTCAAACGTGACGTGAATTGTTTCTTCAGTAGTTTGTCTTCTTCGATTAAAGACTCTGAAGGCTTTGCAAACTGAGGAGTATCCAAGAAAGATTCCATCATCAGCCTTAGGATCAAACTTTCCAAGGGCATCTTTGTTGTTTAGTATGAAACACTGACATCCAAAGATGTGAAGAAAGTTGATTGAAGGCTTTCTCCCATGAAAGAGTTCATAGGCTGTTTTATTGAATCTTTTGACTATCAGCGACCTGTTTTGCGTAAAACAAGCAGTGTTGACAGCTTCTGCCCAAAACTGAGTAGGCAGGTGAGAATCGCTGAGCATTGAACGTGCAGCTTCAATAATTGTTCTATTTCTTCTTTCAGCGACTCCATTTTGTTGTGGTGTTCTCACTGAAGAAAAGTTGTGAGAAATACCCTTGCTCTCAAGGAAGGAATCAAGAGAACTGTTTTTGAATTCAGTCCCATGATCACTCCTTATTGAGCGAACGGTCAAATTGTTCAGGATTTCCATCTTCCGAACAAAGGTGACGAGTTCTTCAGGAGTGTCACTCTTGGAACGGAGAAAAATAACCCATGTGTAACGAGATAATTCATCAACTATGACCAGTGTATATTTCTTTCTAGCGATGGATTGTTTGTTAACAGGGCCAAACAAATCCATATGGAGTAGTTGTAGAGGAGATGACACTGAGGAGACTTGCTTTGACTTAAAGCTTTCTTTGGTCTGCTTCCCTTTCTCACACGCTGAACATAAAGACTCTTTGGCATATGAGTATTGAGGTAGACCAGTAACTAACTCTTTTGAAGAAAGAGAGTTCAGTGTCTTGAAATTCATATGAGAGAGCCTCTTATGCCAGAGCCAGTTGACATCAGATGAGGCTTTTGAGAAGAAACAGGAGTTCTCAGTGGTTGTTGAGTCCATGTTTATTACATAAACATTTTCCAAGCGATAACCGGTGAGAGCTATCTTCTCCTTTTTGTCAGTGACAAAGCAGGATTCCTTGGTAAAGATTACTTTGTTATCCTTGTCGCAAAGCTGACTGATGCTTAACAGATTATGCTTCAGCCCTTCAACATATGCGACTCTTCTGAAGGTGGTTGTACCATTAGAGAGTACACCAAACCCTCGGGTATGTCCTTTTCCATTTCCACCGAAAGTCACAGAGGGACCCTTCTCTTCCTTGTATTCAGCGAGCAGGCTTTTCTTTCCAGTCATGTGTCTAGAGCATCCGCTATCGAGATACCAGACACCCTTCTTAACCTGCACCACAAAGGAAGATCAGTTTTTCTTGGGAACCCACTTAACCATGTGTACACGTTTGTCAGTGGAAGTAGTTGGAATGGAAGGTTCAGCAATCTTCGCAGCATTTGAAGATTCAGCTTTGTCAGTCTTCACTTTGGTTAATTTCTTAACCTCAGTGGTCTTCTTTGCCTTGGGGGCAATTTTCACCTTAGCTATCTTATCAGCTTTGGTGGTTGTGGGGAACTTGCTAGCAATATGATCAGTGAGTCCACAGTGATAACATTTCCTATAACTAAAAGTAATTCTAGGACTATTTGAATGTTGAGCTTTAGATTTTGAATTCGAAGGACCAGCACCAAATAAGCTTTTGGCTTTTGAAATGAGAGGAACGTTTAGTTCTTCAGGTTTCTTACCAAGGACTTCCACTCTGAGTCTAGGAGTAGATCGCTGAATAGACCCACGCTGAGTAGATCCGGAGATCTGATTCCTTGATCCAGAGGAATAAATCACTAAAGCTTTAGAAGCATTCAGCTTTGGTACTAAAGTACCCTTCTGAGGATTTTGGTTCAACGCAATTCCTTTACCTTTATCTTTAAAGACAGAGGTAGGTTTTGGATAAACCATTTTCTCTTTACCTTTAGAAGAGGCAGAGATTTCCTCAGGGATAGGAGGTCTAGAGGACGAACACTGAGAAGATGAAGTGTCAGCGACTGAGGATACGAAAGTTCCAAATAAGAGCGTGGAACGATCAGTGGTTGGTTCTTGAGTTTCATATTTGTAACCAAGACCACGTTTATCACTCAGGGGTATCTGAGACTTAATTATCTCAGTGATCTTTGTTGAAGAGTTACACCATCCTTCAACAGTAGCCTTTTCAGCTTTCAAAGCAGCGATAGCTTCTGCTCGTTCGATTTTGACTAGCTGATTTAAATGCACTTGATCTTTAAAATCTTCTTCAATTTTAGAAAGCTTTTCTATTTGAAGGTGACAGTTTTTAAGTTGTTAAGCTAGATCAAGATTTTGGTTTTCAACTATAGTTTTGCCATTCATGGCTTCATATAAGCTTCTAGTCAAGAGATCGATTTTGCGGAGACTATCAGCTTCATCAATATTTGCAATATTTGTAAAGAAGGAAGGTGATACCTGAATAGCAGAGGTTAAAGCAGAGGGAATGTCTGAACTTTCTTCCTCATCTTCAATCTTTGCCATAAGACAGAGATTGGCTTCATCATCCTCAGAGTCAGATGATGATTCTTCTTCTTCAGAGGCAGCCCAATCATAGTTGGCCATCAGGCCTTTGCCTTTCTTCTTGAAGCTTTTCAGCTTTGCATATTTTTCTTTCAGCTTAGAATATTTGTCATCTTTATTCCTGGGAATAAAAGATTTCTTGGGAAACGCTGAGTTTCTCGATACTTTCTTAGACCTGCACTCGTTAGCGAAATGTCCAATCTTTTCGCAGTTAAAACAAGTAGCAGTAGCCTTATCAACAGTAGCTGATGATCTTGGCTTATCAGTTATAGAAAAAGGTTTGTTCTTTCTAAACATTTTCTTTTTGGCGAATCTCCTGAACTTTTTAGTTAGGAGAGCCAAAGATTCATCATCATCTGAAGAGTCAGAATCTGATGACCTTTCAGAGTTACTCTCTAACTCAGTGATAGTGACCGAGGGTCGCTGAGTAGAAGGTTCCTCTGAGATTAACGCAACAGGGGTGCTTTTGGAATCTTTTACAAGATTATTCTTAAGATGGTTTGATTGCTCATGATTCAGCATTGTGCCATATAAGGTAGCAAGAGTCATTGATCTTAGATCTTTTGACAGCTTGAGACACATAGAATAGCTGTCCCAGCTTTCAGGTAAACATTCTAGAAACTTTGTCAGCACTTCAAAGTTAGAATATTCCTTACCAACAGTTTTCAGATCTATTATTAAGCAGTTAAAGCGTTGGTGAACTTCAGAGAGAGTCTCATTCTTACCACAAATGAAACTTTCATACTGTCTTACCAGGTTGATCTTTCGAGAATCCTGGACTTCAGCAGTACCTTGATATCAGCTAATCAAGTTTATTCAGAGAGAAGATGATAGAATGGGTTATACAAGTTAATTTTATCCTATCGCTGATCAAATATGAACTGCTGAAGATTTTACTCTTCAAATTTCAGCATTCCAAGCTCGCTGATGAGAAAGTTGAATCTTATCTCATCAAGAGGTTTGGTGAACAGTTCAGCTAACTGATAATCAGTTGGGATAAAGTGAAGTTCTATATCACCATTCATCACATGATCTCTGATAAAGTGATACCTGATTTCGATGTGTTTTGTCTTTGAGTGTAGCACTGGATTATTTTCTATAGCGATGGCACTTGTGCTGTCACAATAGATTGGAATATTTGAGAGCTGAAGGTCATAGTCCAGTAGTTGATTTCTCATCCACAAGACCTGAGAACAACAGCTTCCAGCAGCTACATACTCAGCTTCAGCTGTGGAAGTGGACACTGAGTTTTGCTTTTTACTTGTCCAACTTACAAGCTTTCCACCCAGGAGCTGACATCCTCCTGTGGTGCTTTTCCTATCCATTTTGCAACCTGCAAAATCACTATCTGAATAGGCGATTAGATCGAATCCTGAATCTTTGGGATACCAAAGACCTAGATTCGCTGTACCCTTAAGATATCGAAAAATTCGCTTTACAGCTTTCATATGAGATATCTTAGGTTCAGCTTGATATCGTGCGCACAAGCATGTTGCAAACATAATATCGGGTCGGCTAGCTGTAAGATACAATAGTGAGCCGATCATCCCACGGTACAGCGTGACATTGACAGGAACACCCTTAGTGTCCTTATCAAGTGTCAGCGGTGGTGCCATAGGGGTTTTCATAGCTGAACTTTCGGTTAAGTCGAATTTCTTCAGCATATCTTTAACATACTTTCCCTGATTGATGAAAGTTCCTTTTTCATTTTGTTTTATCTGTAGACCAAGGAAATATGTTAGTTCACCCATCATGCTCATTTTATACTCATCTTTCATTCTATCAGCGAAACGAGTACAGAGATCAGGGTTAGTAGAGCCAAATATAATATCATCATCATATATTTGAACAAGAATGATACGACCTTTTACTTTCCTGAAAAATAGAGTTTTGTCTATTTTGCCTCGCTCAAATTTTTCAATATGGAGATAAGTGGAAAGAGTGTCATACCATGCACATAGAGCTTGCTTTAAGCCATAAAGTGCCTTATCCAGTTTATAAACATAACCTGGATACTTAGGATCTGAGAATCCTGGAGGTTGTTCCACATAGACTTCTTCATTCAGCTTTCCATTGAGAAACGCTGACTTAACATCCATCTGATATACTTTGAAGTCTTTGTGTACAGCATATGCTAAGAATAGACGAATAGATTCTAATATTGCTACAGGAGCAAATGTTTCGTCATAATCTATGCCTTCCTCTTGTCTGTATCCCTGAGCAATAAGACGAGCTTTGTTGCAGGTAACAGTTCCATGTTCGTCCAACTTGTTTCGATAGACCCATTTAGTGCCTATCACTATTTTGTCAGTTGGTCTTCGAACAAGTTTCCAAACTTTGTTTCTTTCGAATTCAGTCAGCTCTTCTTGCATGGCGCTGACCCAGTTTGGATCTTTGAGGGAATCATCTACTTTCTTTGGTTCAGTTAGAGAAATAAAGTTAACAAATAAACATATATTACCTGCACTTCGTCGAGTCTGAACACCAGCATTTGGATCACCAATAATTTGATCAATTGGGTGATTTACAGTCCATCGCTGAGCCGGAGTGTGAGACGCTGACTCATCCTGAACTGGAGGAGCTGAAGATGAGGTTTCAGCGACGTCTGGAGTATCAGCCAAGAGAGGAATTGATGCAGTTGTCATTATATTCACTGATTGCTGAGAAGTAGATGGAATGTCTGAGACATTGGGTTCAGAAGCAGGTATAGTGTTTATAGGAACAAATGATACCCATGATGTTTCAGCTTCACTATTCTGCATATTTGGAATGATAGTAGGACCATCATCTTCAACTGTATGAGCACGAGGAGTAGGAATGTATTTTGAATCACCAAGACGAGAAAACATCCATTGATTCAGTTCTTCAGTAACAGCGGACGGTTTAGAGTTCGCTGAACGGGATTCGTCAAACGTGACGTGAATTGTTTCTTCAGTAGTTTGTCTTCTTCGATTAAAGACTCTGAAGGCTTTGCAAACTGAGGAGTATCCAAGAAAGATTCCATCATCAGCCTTAGGATCAAACTTTCCAAGGGCATCTTTGTTGTTCAGTATGAAACACCGACATCCAAAGATGTGAAGAAAGTTGATTGAAGGCTTTCTCCCATGAAAGAGTTCATAGGCTGTTTTATTGAATCTTTTGACTATCAGCGACCTGTTTTGCGTAAAACAAGCAGTGTTGACAGCTTCTGCCCAAAACTGAGTAGGCAGGTGAGAATCGCTGAGCATTGAACGTGCAGCTTCAATAATTGTTCTATTTCTTCTTTCAGCGACTCCATTTTGTTGTGGTGTTCTCACTGAAGAAAAGTTGTGAGAAATACCCTTGCTCTCAAGGAAGGAATCAAGAGAACTGTTTTTGAATTCAGTCCCATGATCACTCCTTATTGAGCGAACGGTCAAATTGTTCAGGATTTCCATCTTCCGAACAAAGGTGATGAGTTCTTCAGGAGTGTCACTCTTGGAACGGAGAAACATAACCCATGTGTAACGAGAGAATTCATCAACTATGACCAGTGTATATTTCTTTCTAGCGATGGATTGTTTGTTAACAGGGCCAAACAAATCCATATGGAGTAGTTGTAGAGGAGATGACACTGCGGAGACTTGCTTTGACTTAAAGCTTTCTTTGGTCTGCTTCCCTTTCTCACACGCTGAACATAAAGACTCTTTGGCATATGAGTATTGAGGTAGACCAGTAACTAACTCTTTTGAAGAAAGTGAGTTCAGTGTCTTGAAATTCAGATGAGAGAGCCTCTTATGCCAGAGCCAGTTGACATCAGATGAGGCTTTTGAGAAGAAACAGGAGTTCTCAGTGGTTGTTGAGTCCATGTTTATTACATAAACATTTTCCAAGCGATAACCGCTGAGAGCTATCTTCTCCTTTTTGTCAGTGACAAAGCAGGATTCCTTGGTAAAGATTACTTTGTTATCCTTGTCGCAAAGCTGACTGATGCTTAACAGATTATGCTTCAGCCCTTCAACATATGCGACTCTTCTGAAGGTGGTTGTACCATTAGAGAGTACACCAAACCCTCGGGTATGTCCTTTTCCATTTCTACCGAAAGTCACAGAGGGACCCTTCTCTTCCTTGTATTCAGCGAGCAGGCTTTTCTTTCCAGTCATGTGTCTAGAGCATCCGCTATCGAGATACCAGATACCCTTCTTAACCTGCACCACAAAGGAAGATCAGTTTTTCTTGGGAACCCACTTAACCATGTGTACACGTTTGTCAGTGGAAGTAGTTGGAATGGAAGGTTCAGCAATCTTCGCAGCATTTGAAGATTCAGCTTTGTCAGTCTTCACTTTGGTTAATTTCTTAACCTCGGTGGTCTTCTTTGCCTTGGGGGCAATTTTCACCTTAGCTATCTTATCAGCTTTGGTGGCTGTGGGGAACTTGCTAGCAATATGATCAGTGAGTCCACAGTGATAACATTTCCTATAACTAAAAGTAATTCTAGGACTATTTGAATGTTGAGCTTTAGATTTTGAATTCGAAGGACCAGCACCAAATAAGCTTTTGGCTTTTGAAATGAGAGGAACGTTTAGTTCTTCAGGTTTCTTACCAAGGACTTCCACTCTGAGTCTAGGAGTAGATCGCTGAATAGACCCACGCTGAGTAGATCCAGAGATCTGATTCCTTGATCCAGAGGAATAAATCACTAAAGCTTTAGAAGCATTCAGCTTTGGTACTAAAGTACCCTTCTGAGGATTTTGGTTCAACGCAATTCCTTTACCTTTATCTTTAAAGACAGAGGTAGGTTTTGGATAAACCATTTTCTCTTTACCTTTAGAAGAGGCAGAGATTTCCTTAGGGATAGGAGGTCTAGAGGACGAACACTGAGAAGATGAAGTGTCAGCGACTGAGGATACGAAAGTTCCAAATAAGAGCATGGAACGATCAGTGGTTGGTTCTTGAGTTTCATATTTGTAACCAAGACCACGTTTATCACTCAGGGGTATCTGAGACTTAATTATCTCAGTGATCTTTGTTGAAGAGTTACACCATCCTTCAACAGTAGCCTTTTCAGCTTTCAAAGCAGCGATAGCTTCTGCTCGTTCGATTTTGAGTAGCTGATTTAAATGCACTTGATCTTTAAAATCTTCTTCAATTTTAGAAAGCTTTTCTATTTGAAGGTGACAGTTTTTACGGTGTTCAGCTAGATCAAGATTTTGGTTTTCAACTATAGTTTTGCCATTCATGGCTTCATATAAGCTTCTAGTCAAGAGATCGATTTTGCGGAGACTATCAGCTTCATCAATATTTGCAATATTTGTAAAGAAGGAAGGTGATACCTGAATAGCAGAGGTTGAAGCAGAGGGAATGTCTGAACTTTCTTCCTCATCTTCAATCTTTGCCATAAGACAGAGATTGGCTTCATCATCCTCAGAGTCAGATGATGATTCTTCTTCTTCAGAGGCAGCCCAATCATAGTTGGCCATCAGGCCTTTGCCTTTCTTCTTGAAGCTTTTCAGCTTTGCATATTTTTCTTTCAGCTTAGAATATTTGTCATCTTTATTCCTGGGAATAAAAGATTTCTTGGGAAACGCTGAGTTTCTCGATACTTTCTTAGACCTGCACTCGTTAGCGAAATGTCCAATCTTTTCGCAGTTAATACAAGTAGCAGTAGCCTTATCAACAGTAGCTGATGATATTGGCTTATCAGTTATAGAAAGAGGTTTGTTCTTTCTAAACATTTTCTTTTTGGCGAATCTTCTGAACTTTTTAGTTAGGAGAGCCAAAGATTCATCATCATCTGAAGAGTCAGAATCTGATGACCTTTCAGAGTTACTCTCTAACTCAGTGATAATGACCGAGGGTCGCTGAGTAGAAGGTTCCTCTGAGATTAACGCAACAGGGGTGCTTTTGGAATCTTTTACAAGATTATTCTTAAGATGGTTTGATTGCTCATGATTCAGCATTGTGCCATATAAGGTAGCAAGAGTCATTGATCTTAGATCTTTTGACAGCTTGAGACACATAGAATAGCTGTCCCAGCTTTCAGGTAAACATTCTAGAAACTTTGTCAGCACTTCAAAGTTAGAATATTCCTTACCAACAGTTTTCAGATATATTATTAAGCAGTTAAAGCGTTGGTGAACTTCAGAGAGAGGTTCATTCTTACCACAAATGAAACTTTCATACTGTCTTACCAGGTTGATCTTTCGAGAATCCTGGACTTCAGCAGTACCTTCATACTGAACACATATTGTGTCCCACATGGCTTTTGAGGATTTCAGGTTCATGACGGAATGGTAAACTTCGTCAGGAAGAGCCATGGATAGTATGGATCTGGCTTTTGTGTCGATAGCCAATTTCTTCTTATCTTCGTCAGTCCACGTATGAACATCTTTGGGTACCAACCTTTCAGGAATAGCAGGTCTATTCTCAGCGGCTGGCACTGCGGCATCAATTCTTACATGAATGAATGGGCCGTTTTCAAGATAATAAGGCATAGTAGGGTCTACACCTTCTAGGAAGAGAGTCATCCTATTTTTCCATAGATTAAAATTATCTCTGGAGAATCTAGGGGGTTTTGCAAGAGAACCATTGTCTATATAGTTTGTGTTTGTGTTGGTGGCCATTTTCAGAAATAGCAAGGAAGAGAAATCTTAGTATAGATTAGATCTTGTTTATGAGTTTAAACAAATCCGCTCTGATACCACTTGTTGGTCCCGAAGGGTTATACAAGTTTGTAGAAGGGGGGGGGGGGGGGTTGAATACAAACACACAGATTTTACTTTTCTAAATTGTTTATTGATAAATCATTAACAATTTACAGCTTGTTGCGGAAACAAGATTAAGGATAAATCCTAAATCTAAACAAGTTGGAACACTAAGTTTCTTGCACTAAGAAGGAGAAGGAGATTACTAATAAAAACCTATCTCAAGATAAGAAGGATGAACTTGTCCAGAGTTAGCAAGTTACTTCAAAATGAAGTGAGTTCATCTTCTTATATACTGCATGCATTTAATGCATGGTAGTATACACTTTACACGTGGCAGCAGCTGATTGGTTGCATGTCATTGACCTTTGTTGACAACCTTAGTAGTCGCATGTTGAACAGTGTAGTATCAGAGTGGTTGTACGATTTCAGACAATAAGGAGGTTCTGTTTTGACATATCGTACGGAGTCGTGCAAGGGTGGATGAGACAAAAAGTACGTTGTACGGAAGACTTCATGATCAGCTTTTCGATGATTCAGCGATCTATCATTCTTCATCAGCGAATGATAGAGTTCAGCGATAGCTGAAGTCTTGTACTTGATACTTCACGTTGAGTGGACAAATCTGAGTCTTCGCTGATCCGCATCAGTTCATTAGGAGACTTGTCGCTGGTTCTTGAGCTTGATCTTCGACTTCAGCGTAAGTAAACAACTAACTTATCAGCGATCACCATAGGTACTGAACAGACTCAGAGTATTATGGTGAACAGTTTCGCTGAATGTTTAATCTAAAGAGCGAGAGTTCCTATCAGCGGTACTGGAAGATCTTAGTACATATCAGCGATAGTGAAACTCTGATACATATTGTTTACTTACAATTTTCACTAAGTATATAAGAGAGGGTCATTATCAAATCACTGAGGGTTTGGATCAACACCTTTCTTTCAGCTTTTTGTATTTTTCATCTCTAGTCCTGTGAGTAAAGTTTTTCTTGGGAAAAGCTGAGGGTCTAGAGACTTTCTTTGACCTGCACTCGCTAGCAAAATGTCCTATCTTTTCACAGTTATAGCAAGTAGTAGTAGCCTTATCAACAGTGGTTGATGATCTTGGCTTGTCAGTAATAGCAAGAGGTTTATTCTTCTTGAAATTACCCTTTCTAGCAAATCTCCTGAACTTATTAGCCAGGAATGCCAGAGTTTCATCATTATCTGAAATGTCAGAGTCTGATGATCCTTCATAGTTAGTTTCCAACTCAGTGACAATGATAGTCGATCGCTGAGTGGAAGGTGACTCTGAGATTAAAGCAACATGGGTGCTTTTGGAATCTTTTACAATATTCTTCTTAAGATGACTCGATTGCTCATGATTCAGCATCGTGCCATATAAGGTAGAAAGGGTCATTGATTTTAGATCCTTTGACAGCTTGAGACACATAGAATAACCATCCCAGCTTTCAGGTAAACATTCTAAGAACTTTGTCAGTTCTTCAAATTTAGAATATTCCTTACCAACAGTTTTCAGATCTATTATTAAGCAGTTAAAACGTTGGTGTACTTCAGACAGAGTTTCATTCTTACCACAAATGAAGCATTCATACTGTCTTACCAGGTTGATCTTTCGAGAGTCCTGGACTTCAGAGGTACCTTCATACTGAACACAGATTGTGTCCCACATAGCTTTTGAGGTTTTCAGGTTCATGACGGAATGGTAGACTTCGTCAGGAAGAGCCATGGAGAGTATGGATCTGGCTTTGGTGTCGATAGCCACTTTCTTCTTATCTTCATCAGTCCACATATGAATTTCCTTGGGAATCAGCCTTTCTGGAATAGCAGGTCTATTCTCAGCGGCTGGAACTGCATGATCAATTCTTATAGGAATATATGGGTCGTTTTCAAGATAGTAAGGCATAGTAGGGTCTACACCTTCTAAGAAGAGAATCATCCTATTTTTTCATAGATTAAAATTATCTCTGGAGAATCTAGGGGGTTTTGCAAGAGAATCGTTGTCAATATAGTTAGTGTTTGTGTTGGTGGCCATTTTAAGAAATAGCAAGGAAGAGAAATCTTAGTATAGATCAGATCTTGTTTATGAGATTAAACAAATCTGCTCTGATACCACTTGTTGGTCCCGAAGGGTTATACAAGTTTGTAGAAGGGGTCTGATCACACTTCATTTCTGAAGTAAGGTTCTTCTTATATACTGCATGCATTTAATGCATGGCAGTATGGCTTTACACGTGGCAGCAGCTGAGTGGTTGCATGTCATTGACCTTTGTAGACAACCTTAGTAGCCGCATGGTGCACAGTGTAGAATCAGAGTTGTTGTACGATTACAGACAAAAGGGATGTCCGTTCTGACAGTTCGTACGGAGACGTGCAAGGGAGGTAAGTAAATAGTAACATGCAGGGAGACTTCATGATCAGCTTTCGTTGAGTCAGATCTTTATCAGCGAATGATAAAGTTCAGCGATTGCTGAAGTCTTCTACTGTAAAGCCCGTGTCCCGGTATGTTTATTTATATTTTAATTAATTGCTTTAATTTCGTTCTTTTAGCGAATCTTTACTAATGGGGTTAGCAAGTTTGACCAAATGCGTAATAAATCTTTAAATAATTTAAAATGTTTACCTTTGATTGTTTTGGTTAGTGGTTTGGCGTCAAAAAGGACCTTATTGCTAACTTGGTTGCATTTTGGGTAGTTAAGGGAAGTCCTTAGAAGTCGAGGGACCTTTTCCGTCTTTTGGTGAAATTTGAAACATGGATTCGGCCCATGCAAAGGGAGGGCCGAGACCCCCTTTTTGCTATCTCGTTTTTATTTCTTTTCTTGTATTCTAAGCAAAACAAAACCTACCCCCCAAAACCCTATTGTTCTTTGCTTTGTGTGGTGCGGCAACGAGTAGAGAAGAACCGAGAGAGAGGGAGAGTGATCGAGAGAAGGAGAGGGACGAGAGGAAAGGACCAGCGGCAGCAGCCCTCGCCGCCGCTACTGCTGTCGCCGGAGACCGCCACCATCGGCTGTCGTCGGAGGAGTCGAGGGTGAGAGGTTTGGTTGTGGTGGTGAGACGCCGTCGTGAGGTATGTGGTTCTCGTTAGTCTTGTTCTTTTCTTTTCCTTTTCGTTTTTCCGGCGAGACCACCACCGCCGCACGCCGCCGCTGCGGTGGCTGTAGGTGGAGGGTGGTGGCAGTGGGTGTCACACGTAGCGTAAGACCCGAATCGTTAAGCCTTGAACCGTTTTTATAAGTTATCTTTTATGAAAATTTTAGTGTGCTGTCCAGTTTTCGCGCAACCATAACTTTTCCGTCGTAACTCCGATTTGAGCCGAAACTGGCGCCCACGGTTCAAGTTCAGGGTCGAGCACGTTTCCGTGTTTTAGCGGAAAACTGGTTCGGTCTCTAGCTGGGCGAAAAGGTGGTCGCAAGTTCGGTGTTTCGTCATTTTATGTGAAAATTAGTTTTCTGTCCAGTTCGTATTTCGGCCATAACTTCCTCGTCGTAACTCGGTTTGAGGCGATTCTGGTGTCCACGGTTCACATTCTGTGTCGGGCACGTTTTTCGTGTTTTAGCGAAAGGCTGGTTCGGCCCCTAGCTAGGCGGAAAACTTCTGTTTTTACAGCAGGTCGGTAAGCCGACAGTGTTGTAATCTGCCACTGTTTTGTCATGGTCATAACTTTCTGCTCGTAACTCGGTTTGGGGTGAAATCGGTGTCAAAAGTTCCCTTTTTGAGTCTAGAAACTTTTCTGTGTTTTGTGCAAAACCCAGTTCGGGACGTAGCATGGGTCGTTTTGTCGTTTTATACTGAAAGGTGCTGAATTTCGCTGTTCCGGAAACTGTTTTTGTAAAATCCGTAGTAAATTGTAGAAAAATCGTTAGGAGGCGTATAATATGTCCTCGGAACCCTAACTCAGAGTACTTTTTGGTCATGAAATAATATTGGGATTTTTCTGGGTTTATAGGGGTCGAAACAGGTCCCGAACAGACCTGTTTTGGGTGAACGGAATTTAGTTTTAGGGACGGTTTAAGCGTGTGTCGTGCCATAGGGTCCGGGTCTCGTATTGACACGTTTTAACATGCGTTTAGGTGCTGGGAAGTGACCGTAATTGTGGAGCTTGAATTGTGTTGTTAAGCTGGGCGCGCATTCGATGTGAGTTCTCTCACTGTGTAGTTAGGGGTTGTATGCATGTCATAATAGTTTGTATGTACTATTGTCTTTGTGGTGTGAACTAGTTGTTTGTGGTGTGTAATATTTGATTGGTTTGAATGCTTGGAATAAATGTGTTACATTACAATTCGGTGGGACCGAGGCCTCGATGGTACTGAGGTGTTGGTTACATTACAATTCGGTGGGACCGAGGCCTCGATGGTACTGAGGTGTTGGATACATTGCAATTCGGTGGGACCGAGGCCTCGATGGTACTGAGGTGTTGGATACATTACAATTCGGTGGGACCGAGGCCTCGATGGTACTGAGGTGTTGGATACATAATTACTTGTAGATGTTTACTCGTTTTATGTAACTGTGATGTTGTTGCTTATGTGCGGATAGGGGTGATGTGTATATAATTCCTATCTGCGCATGTGTTTGAATTCACTAAGCTTCGTGCTTACCCTTTCCCATGAACTGTGGTTTCAGGTCCGAGCGGCTCCAAGGCGTGACGAGTACACACTGGCGCGCGAGGAGAGCTGGTTGTTTTATGATTATAATAATTAAACGTTTATTCCGCTGATTTTAATTTATAAGGATATTAATTATGTGTTTGCAAACGAAACGTTGGTATCAATTAATGAGTTGTTATAAATAAATTGTTTATTTAAAAATTTAAATTTGCTTGTAATTTTTGGGACGTTACAACTTGGTATCAGAGCACAGCTTGAGTGAATCAAACGCAACTCGGTGTGTTTGGTCTCAAGTTGCGGCTGGGAAATTTTCAAATTCTTTATTAAATCTTTTTGGAAATAAAAGAAAAAGTAAAGACCCGTTCGAGGAACGGTGATCGGAGGCGCAGTGTGTACAGTCAGCCGGAGCCAAAGGGGAAAGGTACAGCACTTAGTGTTTTATTGCCTTCTAGATCATAGAGTATGCATGCTAGATTGCCTGTTGTGGACACTATGCGGTATGTTGAACTACTTGCTATTAGGAATTTATGCTAATTATGATAGGTTACTAAGTGAATGCCCTCTAGGTTGTATGCAGTAAGAGATTTATAGCCTTAGAATATTCGATTTAGTTCTATTGCGCAGCTCTTGTTTGAGTCCAACCGTTCTAGGATAGAGTCTCGTATTCGACTGTCTATTTATTTTGCACTGCATATAATCGGGTATTCGCGAGGTCACCCGTCATAATTAGTAGGGATTCGGTGGTAGCAAGGGTAGTGGGATAAGAGGAAATTCCTAGGGAGCTAGGAAGGGTGGATGTATATATATGCTGGTGCAGGCATATGGTTAATTATATATTTAATTGTTGTTGTATGATCGGGGTGACCGATGGTTTATTAAGTATACATTTGTGGTTGTCTGATCGGGGAGACCGATGGTGTTATATATACAGTAGTTGTATGAGTTGCCTGTTTAGGATATGTTCTTGAACTGGCATGTGTGGATTAATTATTTTATGTGTATAGTTTCGGCGAGAAACTACTTGGACCCTCGGGATGAGACTCGGAACGAGCGATGATAGGTGTGGAAGGTATTAGTAGAGCTCCTACTACCGGAAGCACAAGATCAATGCTCGAGTCGGGGAAGTCACGAGGAATCCAAGGAGTTGGGCGTGAGTGTTGTTAGTGTGCGTTGTTATGTGCTAATAACGCGTTGTATTATCTACCCTGAATAGCCGTCACGAGGAGAGACAAATATAGTAGATCCACTGGTACATGTGTGTACTTGACTTGCTTTGATGGGATGATCGTTGGGGTAGTGTCGAAGGTTCTAAACTAGCAGTCGTTGGGATAGAAGGACGTGTCTAGTAGCAATCACTTGGGGTGACGATAAGGATGTGGTTTGTTTTAAGTAGACCATTTCGGGTCAAAAATTGGCAATTGTGCTAGAATCATAGGCTTTTGAGCCGACTTTGATTTGAGGAAAACCCGTAAGATGATTTGATGTGATTTCCCAACTTGCCTTAAGAGATTTAAATGTCCGGATGGCGATTGTGGATCGGGAGTTTTGGAGGGATATGAGTCGAGACATCGAATGCCGACTGAGTCATGCACAAAGTCTATTTTGAAAATAGGGTTGCATTAACTACTCTTTGTGTTTCCAGTCCTTATATGGATTGTGTTTTGGAATTTTGGGAAATGTTTAGCACACGCACAAGATGTTATATTATGGTTTTGAAAATGCTTGAAACCGTTTTATCACGGGAGTTGAAAACTTTGTAAAAGATTGTTTCATTTGATTATTTTCCAACGGTTCTTTCGGGTACGAGAATATCCGTGTTTTGTGGTGGTTAAGATGTTGGGTAAGTGACTACGGCTTGAGACTCTAACATTGGAACTCCTCCACATGTGTTAGAGTTGAGACGGAAAGTTACATTCCGCGATGTCTGTTTAAAGGCTATTTTAGTGACTTGTCTAAAATGAGTTTGGAATTCTAGTGTCGCTTAACTTTTCGTTCGAAAGTTTGTGTTACTAAGTGTTTTATTGCAAATAGTCCAGTGTGTGGATTGATTCATGCGTGACATAAGTGATGCATGGAAGAATTTTGGTAACATTTCATAAGGAGTTGTTTTGTGCGTTTTTTTTAGTCAGCTAAAGGTTTTATTGACATTTCCATGAAAATGCGATTTATCGACTTAGGGGTATGCATACTGGGGTAACCTTTGTTCTCGGCATTTTGATGAACGAGTCGTGCAAGAAAATGATTTAGTTCCTTTTTGTCGAAATGAAAGACCATTTGATCCAAGGAGTGTTTTAATGTTGTAAACATCATGCATACGATTACAATGTGTTATATTTTGGAAATATAAATGCGTAGATTTTTGACATTCGGTTAATTTAGAATTACCGTTCATTTTTTTTGGGAAATTAAAAACTTTTGCTTTGGAGGAAACGAGTATTTTGAGCATTTTCGATAAATACATTTTTAAACTATAATGTTTTGACATTATATGTCCCAAGTACGAAACTTGAGGAAGTGTTACAAGCTTGCTTGCCTGCCCCCAGTTTGAGATTTTACGAGGTTTTTAGTCGATATTTCCAATTATTAGAAGCGGACTGGTTTCTGTCTTCAAGTTTGCAACTTACACGAGACAATTGTGTTTTAATAAAAATATATTTGTAAACCGTGTCATCGTTTTGTGTAACTAGCTGACGCGCGAAAAATTTGTGGCGAACCCTGTGCCACGTCATTTATGATTAAAAAGAGGAATTTTTGAATCAAACGTCGTGAAACTTATTTTGAATTATGTGCACACCTTTGTCGGACCCTGTTTAAGGTCAGCGGTTACCTTTAGTGCATGTCATGAGTCAATCCATACTGGAATCGAGGCGGTTCATTTTAAAGAAATTATTTATTACGCTTTGCTTTTGTGTGAGTAAACCGAACTGCAATGGAACGATTTTCAACGTGATTTTTCCTATGTGGGACGAGCGTGTCCAGTTTTGCGTAACTATCGATATGGTAATAGTAGTTTTATTGCTTACGATCTTTTTGAGATGAAAATCCTGATGTTGAAAATATTTTGTAAATGATTTTGTAAACCATTTGGGGAAATGTGCTTTTAAGTGTCATGTGTCATTTCGAGAATTTTCAGGGTATGAGTCCTTTTGGAAAACTCTTTTGTTTAACCCGTGTTGAGTCTGAGCCTAAGGTTGACTTCAGAGTATTGCTTGCTTAAACTTTGTTTAAACGCATTTTCCGACCGATGGGTCTAGCAAGCGTGGAGCATTTTGCTCGGTTTTGACTTGGAGTTAGTCATGGGCCTATTGCCCGGGTTTAATGGCTCGATGTGGAGTCTAGTTGATGAGTTGTTTTTGTCGCACCGTTTGGCATTCTTTGCACGTTGAGTGTTTACATGTTTGGGTGAGTGAGTCAATCCGGAATAGGCATGTTGTTGGTAGGCCGTTTGCTTTGGATCCTTAGACACGTTAGTCAGTCGTCGGTAATGGTCGGTTGGGTATCTCGGGGTGGGACCCCGGTATTCATGTGTTTTAACCTAGACTTTCCAGTAGGTACTAGGAGGATATAGTTGTGGGCACTTACCTGGGAGGTAGTTCCGGTATGCTGGGTCTTGAGGCGTTACCTGGGAGGTAGACGTCAAGGTGTATCCTCGATACGGTGTGACTTGGCTTCGTAGAGCAAGTGTGGATGGTACGTCGACGGAGGAAGGTAGGTATTCCACGCGCGTTAGTACTGTAGGCCGAATAGTATCGGTTAAGGGATTGATGCCCTTTGTTATTAAGAGAATAAATGCGCATCAACCATTTCGAGGTAGGTGGTATATTTAGGTGTCGACTTTTGGGCTTGAGGCCAAACACCTTTAGTAATCGGAGAGTTGTAGCCAATGTTAAGATAATCATGGTGATGATAATAGTAACCCTGAAATGATCACTTGTGATGAATGGTTGTGGTGGAACGATCTACGTGTGTGTTAGTGATTTGGTAGTGGGGGATATCTATTGGTGTTAGTGTCTAGGATAATGCCACGCTTATTTGAGTTACTGAAATCGGTTGGACCGATGTTCGGCGGGTGGCCGATGTTTGTTATTGTGATCGGTTGGACCGATGTTCGGCGGGTGGCCGATATTTGTTATTGCAATCGGTTGGACCGATGTTCGGCAGGGGGTCGATGTTTTGTTGATATAATTTATTGAAAATCTTTGGAGTCTATTAGAATTTGTGGTAGTTAATCGACAGTTAAGGGTAGGAAGGATCGTAGTCGGGTATCCTGTAGGGTATATTGGTAAGCACCATTAGAAGGGTTAGAGCTTGAAAGTGGTTTGAGTTTGGGATATCATCAAATGCGAGAGAATTATTAGAAGCTGTTTGCGGACGTAGACTTCGGGGGCGAAGTCTAATCCAAGTGGGGGAGAGTTGTAAAGCCCGTGTCCCGGTATGTTTATTTATATTTTTAATTAATTGCTTTAATTTCGTTCTTTTAGCGAATCTTTACTAATGGGGTTAGCAAGTTTGACCAAATGCGTAATAAATCTTTAAATAATTTAAAATGTTTACCTTTGATTGTTTTGGTTAGTGGTTTGGCGTCAAAAAGGACCTTATTGCTAACTTGGTTGCATTTTGGGTAGTTAAGGGAAGTCCTTAGAAGTCGAGGGACCTTTTCCGTCTTTTGGTGAAATTTGAAACATGGATTCGGCCCATGCAAAGGGAGGGCCGAGACCCCCTTTTTGCTATCTCGTTTTTATTTCTTTTCTTGTATTCTAAGCAAAACAAAACCTACCCCCCAAAACCCTATTGTTCTTTGCTTTGTGTGGTGCGGCAACGAGTAGAGAAGAACCGAGAGAGAGGGAGAGTGATCGAGAGAAGGAGAGGGACGAGAGGAAAGGACCAGCGGCAGCAGCCCTCGCCGCCGCTACTGCTGTCGCCGGAGACCGCCACCATCGGTTGTCGTCGGAGGAGTCGAGGGTGAGAGGTTTGGTTGTGGTGGTGAGACGCCGTTGTGAGGTATGTGGTTCTCGTTAGTCTTGTTCTTTTCTTTTCCTTTTCGTTTTTCCGGCGAGACCACCACCGCCGCACGCCGCCGCTGCGGTGGCTGTAGGTGGAGGGTGGTGGCAGTGGGTGTCACACGTAGCGTAAGACCCGAATCGTTAAGCCTTGAACCGTTTTTATAAGTTATCTTTTGTGAAAATATTAGTGTGCTGTCCAGTTTTCGCGCAACCATAACTTTTCCGTCGTAACTCCGTTTGAGCCGAAACTGGCGCCCACGGTTCAAGTTCAGGGTCGAGCACGTTTTCCGTGTTTTAGCGGAAAACTGGTTCGGTCTCTAGCTGGGCGAAAAAGTGGTCGCAAGTTCGGTGTTTCGTCATTTTATGTGAAAATTAGTTTTCTGTCCAGTTCATATTTCGGCCATAACTTCCTCGTCGTAACTCGGTTTGAGGCGATTCTGGTGTCCACGGTTCACATTCTGTGTCGGGCACGTTTTTCGTGTTTTAGCGAAAGGCTGGTTCGGCCCCTAGCTAGGCAGAAAACTTCTGTTTTTACAGCAGGTCGGTAAGCCGACAGTGTTGTAATCTGCCACTGTTTTGTCATGGTCATAACTTTCTGCTCGTAACTCGGTTTGGGGTGAAATCGGTCTCAAAAGTTCCCTTTTTGAGTCTACAAACTTTTCTGTGTTTTGTACAAAACCCAGTTCGAGACGTAGCATGGGTCGTTTTGTCGTTTTATACTGAAAGGTGCTGAATTTCGCTGTTCCGGAAACTGTTTTTGTAAAATCCGTAGTAAATTGTAGAAAAATCGTTAAGAAGCGTATAATATGTCCTCGGAACCCTAACTCAGAGTACTTTCTGGTCATGAAATAATATTGGGATTTTTCTGGGTTTATAGGGGTCGAAACAGGTCCCGAACAGACCTGTTTTGGGTGAACGGAATTTAGTTTTAGGGACGGTTTAAGCGTATGTCGTGCCATAGGGTCCGGGTCTCGTATTGACACGTTTTAACATGCGTTTAGGTGCTGGGAAGTGACCGTAATTGTGGAGCTTGAATTGTGTTGTTATGCTGGGCGCGCATTCGAGGTGAGTTCTCTCACTGTGTAGTTAGGGGTTGTATGCATGTCATAATAGTTTGTATGTACTATTGTCTTTGTGGTGTGAACTAGTTGTTTGTGGTGTGTAATATTTGATTGGTTTGAATGCTTGGTATAAATGTGTTACATTACAATTCGGTGGGACCGAGGCCTCGATGGTACTGAGGTGTTGGTTACATTACAATTCGGTGGGACCGAGGCCTCGATGGTACTGAGGTGTTGGATACATTGCAATTCGGTGGGACCGAGGCCTCGATGGTACTGAGGTGTTGGATACATTACAATTCGGTGGGACCGAGGCCTCGATGGTACTGAGGTGTTGGATACATAATTACTTGTAGATGTTTACTCGTTTTATGTAACTGTGATGTTGTTGCTTATGTGCGGATAGGGGTGATGTGTATATAATTCCTATCTGCGCATATGTTTGAATTCACTAAGCTTCGTGCTTACCCTTTCCCATGAACTGTGGTTTCAGGTCCGAGCGGCTCCAAGGCGTGACGAGTACACACTGGCGCGCGAGGAGAGCTGGTTGTTTTATGATTATAATAATTAAACGTTTATTCCGCTGATTTTAATTTATAAGGATATTAATTATGTGTTTGCAAACGAAACGTTGGTATCAATTAATGAGTTGTTATAAATAAATTGTTTATTTAAAAATTTAAATTTGCTTGTAATTTTTGGGACGTTACATCTACTTGATACTTCAAGTTGAGTGGACAAATCTTGGCTTCGCTGATATCCGAATCAGTTCATTAGTAGACTTGTCGCTGGTTCTTGAGCTTGATCTTCGACTTCAGCGTAGAACATATGTTGACGTGAAACTTGTCTTCAGGGATCATAAGTAAACAAACTAAACTATCAGCGATCATCAATAGAACTGAACAGGCTCAGAGTTATATGATGATAAACAGTGTTTGCTGAATATCTATTCTAAAGAATGAGAGTTCCTATCAGCGGTACTGTAAAGTCTTAGTACTTATCAGCGATAGTGAAACTCTAATACATATTGTTTACTTACAATTTTCACTAAGTGTTTAAGAGAGGGTCATTATCAAATCACTGAGGGTTTGGATCAACAGTCCTCACTCGATGGAATCAGTTTTGTACTATAAAAAAACTTTTATTCATTTGCAAAAGAAACTGATGCTAATTATTTGCATTGTCCAACAAATGAGGAGTGGGCAAGAATTGAAAGAACTTTCAAGTTCTTGAAGGTCTTCTATGAGGTAACTTGTTCTTTTTCTGGCTCTAAATATACTACTACGAATCTGTATTTTGCCAATGTTTTGACGGTTAAAGCATTGTTACACAAAGAAAAAGATAGCCATGACTTTGTGGAAGTGGAAGTGGAAGTCGAATTACTTAGAAACTTATTTATTTGACTTTGTACTTATGTTATTGAAACTTTGAACAATTTATTTGACTTTATGGTCGTGTTTTATTGAAATTTTGAACAATTTATTTGACTTTGTGGTTGTGTATTTGTTAGAAAATTAAGTAGTGTATCTTTTTTATTTTATTTAAAAAATTAAAATTAAATGGGTAAACCCAGATTCAACCCATTTATTTAACAGGTTAGGTTGAGAAAGTCATAAACAGGTCAACCTGCTACCAACCCATTTAAGTACCAGGTTGGGTTGGGTTGAAAATCTCAACCCATTTAGTTAAACAGGTTGGGTTGGGTTGAGATTTTCAACCCAATTAATAAACGGGTTGAACCCAAACCCAACCCAACCTGACCCATTGTCACTCCTAATTCAAGTCCTGGGTGAGTTTTGGGTTTTGAGTTTATATTAAAATAAATGTTTTATATTAGAGTTTTCATCACAAAAATTGTAAGTTTTGGAAAATGGGTTGCTTTCATATTTGACGCATTTCATTTTAGAAATTGTGATTTAAATTGCATCCTTTCAGTTTAGCGATTTATATAATTATGATGAAAACTTTTGAACTCACTAGGCGTTAAGCCTAAGCTTTTTCATTTGTCGGCATGTGCATCAGGTCCTTGCTAGGGAATGATACTAGAGACACTATGAAATGTTCAGTGCTAGTTAAGTGCACGAGAAAAATATAGCTAATGGGTGATGTCTTCGTTATATTTGGAAATGGCAATTGTTGATGGATTTAGTCACACCCGACCTTTATTTAGTCTTTATCTAAGACTTGATTTATTATTTGTTGAGGTTAAATCTAAAGTTCCATTTGAGGTATTTCAAGTGTTGATTTGTAGAAAATGATTTTATCCTTTATTTAATGAATTATTGAAAATTTTAAAGTAGTTGATTTTTCCAAATTTAAGGGTGTTATAGACATAAAGTAAATTAAATAACAAATTACGATGCAAAGTTTAAATTTTTTCCTAAAAGATGTTTTCTATTTTTTTTCTTTTTATTGGCAAAAACAATTTAAAAAAACATTTTGTATAAACTTCGACTTTTAGATAGAGGCTTTGAAAAGTGCTTGAAATGAACTTGGTTGATCTTTTTTGTTTTTCTTTTTAATTTGTTGTTTTACCTTGCTACGTAGGTTGTATGTTACATTTTTAAGTAATAAGAAATTATTTATCAGGTTTTCAAAAGTCTTAGAATTTATTATCATGTTTTGAAATGTCTAAGAACTTATTTGTTCTAAAAAATTATCCAATGACTTAATCACTTCAAACACTAAAATCTATTGGGTTTTTTTTTGGGAATTTTCCCTAACTTTTAAACCGATTAACTCCATTTTTTTGTTTACATACCTTAAATGAGATGATGTAAATAACACACCATTCTAATTATGCGGCACAATTTTTCTTTAAAAAAACCTTAATAATTTCCTTAATTTCTTCCCAATTATTCATATTCCACTCATATTATGTTTTTCATTCATTTCTTTAAAACAAACCTTTCAAAAAAAATTCACATTCACTAAATGGTATACAAGCTAAATAATCTAGAGTGACATATTATTAAACAAATTTGATATATTCTTCTGAAAATAAATATTTTATTTGTAAGAAAATATAACATTTATTATTTTTCTTATTAAAAAAATATTTTCTAACATGTTTTAAATTGTTAATGATATAAAATATATTTTACAAATATAAAGAACATAATATTCAAGAACTCATCTCATATTTTTTAATTCATGATATAATAAGGGGAAAATGGAAGAATACATCACACTATGAATTTTAGTCGACTCTCATGAACACCTAGTCTATGTGTGAAAGTAAATTTCTCTCCAAGTTTCTCACTTTGAAAAGTAAACCGTAGGCACCTATTTATAGGGCCCAAATCCAAGGTAAAGGGCCTAAGCCTGTAAACTAGCTAAAAGCCCATAAACTAATTTCTTTATAAAACATTCTCTAAATTAGGGGCTAATTTAAACTAACAATCTCCCCTAATGTTTTATAAAGAAAGCATCATCATATTTTTTTAATTCATGATATAATAAGGGGAAAATGGAAGAATACATCACACTATGAATTTTAGTCGACTCTCATGAACACCTAGTCTATGTGTGAATGTAAATTTCTCTCCAAGTTTCTCACTTTGAAAAGTAAACCGTAGGCACCTATTTATAGGGCCCAAATCCAAGGTAAATGGCCTAAGCCTGTAAACTAGCTAAAAGCCCATAAACTAATTTCTTTATAAAACATTCTCTAAATTAGGGGCTAATTTAAACTAACAATCTCCCCTAATGTTTTATAAAGAAAGCATCATCATGAAGTCCCCTTGCTTTCTTTAGAAGCTTTGGTGTGCCACTATTCAAGACTTCAAAGCTTTGTAAGCTCCCCCACAAATGTAGGCTCATATTCTTGAAAGACCGAGGCAGTTAATCCCATTTTGTCCAGCTTTCATGACTCAACTTCACCGATGTTTTTTACTATCAAAGAGCCTTTTTGAGAGAAAACATAAAACATGCACATTCAACACCATCCTCTTAGCTACCACACAAGCTTTGATTCATTCATTTTGGATGAAAAATGAGTGACTTGTGCAAGTTTTCCCTCAGCTGCGCCAAACGGCCGTCAAAACATAAAATTTGACTCTTCAAACCCCGTTGAGTAGACGTTTGACACCGAGATTTAATCTTAAATAACATAGGAGGGAGTGACATTCAATATGTCACAATTGTAGCTTGAAACCATGAAGAATCGATGAGAGAACACCGTTCTTGAAAGCGAAAAGAGCACGAGTGAAGTGCAATGCTTTCGGTCCAGCACCCTAATGCATATTTTGACACTGTTTTTGGCACATCAGCTCACGGAATTTGAGAAAACTCAAAACATCAAAGTCGTACATATGTGTTTTATCTTTCCAATTCAACTGGACCCATATAATTTGGAGCACCAAGTAAAAAGTCGTGCGCGTGTTTCTAAAACAGCGCAAAAGCTGTCTGAAGAATTCAAAAGATTCGGGCTCCGGGATTTTGGCTTATCACGACTTCTAGACCATAGACCTCTGATATTCATGCTCTGGTCAACCTCTGGTCCTCCCCTCTGTTCGTTGCTCTTCAGAGGTTTTGGTCCACAAAGCTCTAGATATGTGCATTGCTCTTGGTCAGAGCCTCTACGAACACCTTAAGAGCATCTCTATGCCTTTTAAGAGCATGTACCTCTTAAGAGAAACTCTGGACAACTTCTGCTTTGATCTCTACAGTACATAACAAAGAGAAAAAATTTGTGCACTCTTTACTTCTGCAGAATGCCAACTTCAAACTGCACAATTTCTGATGGCTTATGGACAACCTTTATCAACACTATTAGAGACCTCTATGATCGACAGAGCATATCTTGAAAGCTACTGCTTCTGAGCATACACCTTTGTTCAAGCAGCTTCAAGTAAGTCATTCAGGTTCATTTGAACCTCTGTAGAATCAACAGCAGCTTAATAGTGACAACAGCTTAATAGCAGCAATGATTTAATAACAACAACTTAATAGCAACATTCTGAATAGGACAACAACATCTTAACAGCCTACAGAGGCTCTGTCCTTCTGAGGTATCACAGAACCTCTGTGATCTGCACTTGGACTGGCTTAATCTGGACAACAGAGCTTAACATAGTAGCAACTTCTTTAATTCAGGTCAACCTTTGAATATAATTTTGATTAAGCATACGAGTCTTCTGTATGCACTTCGATCTTACAACAACAATAATTTTCTGATAGATAAACTGCATATTCTGTCAATTGTGGACAACTTTCTGTGTGCACAGAGGCTCTGTGCGATTCCACAGAGGCTCGGTACAATTAGCTTCTGTGGTGCAGCCTCTGATTTAATCAACAGAGCCTCTGATTTTAGAGGCTCTGTACGAACATTCTAATTCTGGACAACTTCTGGACTAATATGCATTTAACATCTGTACATTAAACAGCACTTCTGCACATTTCATTCGTCTTTGCACACCGAAACAGATTAAGCTCTGCACAGATGTGTCGTCTCTTCCCAAGCTCTGCGTTTCCTTCTTTGTTCCCCTGTCAGATTCAGCTTGAGAAAGAGATTCAGAGATGATACTTGTCTATGTTTTGCTACCACCATTAACCAATTGTTTTCTAACTTCTTCATGCAAATGGTCAGCAAGAAAATTGTCTGTCACATAGCTTCTGCAATCTGCTGCCAAATAGAATTAGCAAGAAACTCTGATGACTGAACATGCTTTAATAAGCAGCTTAATAGTAGCATATTTGGATCTTTTCTGTACGATCTTGGACAACAGTAAAACAGTAGCAGCCTCTGTCCAGCTGCAACCTCTGAACTTGATCAAATGATTCTTTGCAGTTGGACGTTTGGTTCTGCAAAGCTGATTCTGTTTGGCTCGAACAATAACCATTTTCATCAAACTCGACCTGAACTTAGAACTTTCTGTTATGAAACCGGCAACTTAATTTTTGAGTTCTCCAACAACAACAATAGCAGCAACTTTATCAGCTGCTTAATCTGGACATCAGCTGATCGAACACAATCAACAATGAACTTTTGTTGCACGTTTCGAAAGAACATCATCAAATCTGATTGATACGATGTCTGGAATCTAATCTGGACAGATCGTTTTTGGCTTGAATTTGTATACAAACAACAGCAACATCATGTTCATAACCAAGTTGCATTCACAGCATCAAGTTTCACACAGAAATCCATATAACACTTTATGTACTTCCTATTTGGCTCGAACAACAGATTTTGCACAAATTGCTGCACATAAATTTCTGGAGTTCTAACACGGCAGCAAACTTTCTTAGAACAAACTCTGATAAGTTGTCAATCTTTGGAACAACAACAACTATCTCGAATAACAACTTTCTGTTTATGATCCCAACAACAAAACCTGTTTGGATATTTTGACAGCAACAGTTGGGTCATATATGTATACCAACTAACAAAAATACCTCCTTACAGCTCCCAAATCAAATCACCCTTATCCCTTAAAAATTGAGTACCAACATCTAAATCAACAAAAATTGATACACATGGCTATTGGTTTCTAAATTTCACAAAACCATAGTTTGATGTAGAAAATAAGACGATCTCCATAACGCTTTTAGAACGATGAGTGAAAATACTCAGATCTCTAATTGATCCGGTCAGAAAACTGATTAGAAGCACTCAGAGATCTAAAATCTTTTCAGATCTGACTTTGAACATGTAACACAGCACCAAATCTTTCTCAAGCAACCTTTTCCAACACCCAAATGATTTTGTTTTTCATTTAATCGATTATGAGCAGCGGAATATAAATAAAATCTGGATCAAAGAGAGTCCAATCTTGGATTTGAGTAAAGTTCAGATCAAAGATTAACAACCTTACTACGAAGATGCAAATATTGCTATGGACTAAAGCACACACAAGGATGGGATCATATATTCAACCATCTACTTAGTTCTTATCAAATCAGACCAATAAGTGAGAAAGAATCAAAACACACACATATATTAAATCAGATCAAATTTACTCCAAATATAGTCAAATCTTCACTTAGACATTTCATCAAACATCTGGTGTGCAGAAACAGATTTTGTGAAGAAACAGTAAAGTTTTCAATGAAAGATCATCTAAATCTCATCTAAATGAAGAAATGGGTTTCCAATAAGCACAAAACAGAAAATAAACCATATAAATGATATTTGGGTTTAGGCTCATGTGATTTAACCAATCAAAGCACCCAAACAACAAATAAATCATCTAAAACTTCTAGTGTTACCATAGATGACCGAAGTTGAAGAAAAGATTCTTCAATCGGCTCTGATACCAATTGTTGTATCCCATTTTTAAGCAACAACAGAAGAACTCCATAGAAATGTAGAGACAAGATGATATATAAAGAACATAATATTCAAGAACTCATCTCATATTCTTTAATTCTAATATGGAGGGGAAAATGGAAGAATACATCAGACTAGGAAATTTAGTCTACTCTCATGAACACCTAGTCTATGTGTGAATGTAAATTTCTCTCCAAGTTTCTCACTTTGAAAAGTAAACCGTAGACACCTATTTATAGGGCCCAAATACAAGGTAAAAGGCCTAAGCCCGTAAACTAGGTAAAAGCCCATAAACTAATTTCTTTATAAAACATTCTTTAAATTAGGGGCTAATTTAAGCTAACATACCACAACCCGTGTCAACCTCCCGGTCGATAAACGACCATGTGTTGGACTCATCATCCCGTTCGAGGGACGGAAAAAATGGCTCCAATTCAAATTTGAAAGGCTTCTGATTATCTGCTATAGATGCGGTATTTGGGGTCACGACAAGCAAGATTGCAAAAATAAACTAGTGGCAATTAGAGACCTGGATGAATCGAAAGGGAAACTTATGCAACTTTTCATACCATGGCTTTCGGGTAACTACGTCGGAGATTGCTTTACACCCTTCTATGCCAAGGAAGAATGGAGTGTAGAAGTGCTCACCAACCCCAAGAAAGGCACCAAAAATATTGAAGATTTTGATCATCCCACCGCCGACGACTTTTCCAGCAACCCTTCCCCATCGATGGTACCTAACAGGTGTTTGGGTAAAATTTCACACCTCACGACCGACGATGATAAACTCATATGACATTTATATAAGACCACTCTTGTATTAAGATAAGGTCTTGCAAGTTATTTACAAACGAATATTTGGTCGTACACTTTCCTAATGGTTGTATTGTTGGTCCCGGAAGGGTTATACAAGTTTGTAGAATGGGGGGGGTGAATACAAACACACAGATTTTACTTTTCTAAATTGTTTATTGATATGTATCAAACAATTTACAACTTGTTGTGGAACAAGATTAAGGAATAAACCTAATCTAAACAAGTTAAGAGAATCACTAAGATTTATTGCACTAGAAATAAGTTAGGAAGGAGATAAGAATATTAAAGAGTAATATTCAAACACAAAGTAGTAGAGAGAAGAAGATGGCCAAGCACTTCATTTCTGAAGTAGGTTTCTTCTTATATACTGCATGTATTTAATGCATATCAGTACAACTTTACATGTGGCAGCAGCTGATTGGTTGCATGGTTTGACCTTTGTAGACAACCTAGTAGCCGCATGATGAACAGTGTAGAATCAGAGTTGGTTGTATCATTCTGGACAAAAGGGATGTCCATTCTGACATTATCGTACGAAGGCGTGCAAGGGGGAAAGACAAAAGTAACTTGTAGAGGAAACTTCATGATCAGCGTTCGCTGAATAGATCTTTATCAACGAGTGATAAAGTTCAGCGTTCGCTGAAGTCTTCTACTTGAAACTTCACGTTGAGTGGACAGGTCTTGGCTTCGCTGATATCCGCATCAGTTCATTAGTAGACTTGTCGCTGGTTCTTTGGCTTGATCTTCGACTTCAGCGTAGAACATAGTTGACGTGAAACTTGTCTTCAGGGATCATAAGTAAACAACTAAGACTATCAGCGATCATCGACAAGACTGAACAGGCTCAGTTCTTATGGATGAACACTATCGCTGAATGTGTAAATTAAAGCATATGTTTTCATCAGCGATACTAAACAGACTTAGTATTTTCTTTGATGACAAAACATTAATACATATTGTCTACTTATGATTTTCACTAAGTGTTTCTTAGAGAGTCATTATCAAATCATTGAGGGTTTGGATCAACAATATCCCCCTATTTGATTATGACATAGCAACAAAAGAAAATTGCTAAGTATGAAAACATAAAGATAGAAAGAACTCATAAAATATTTGTCCCTTTTACTGTTTTCTGGGATCTTTTAAGTATTGATGGAGTAAAGTACATTCGCTGAAATTTTCTTTAAACTTCGTATAAGTTACAGAGGGAAGTAGAAAAATTACAAGTACAGCAAATTAAATTACAAGTACAAAAGATTCAAGCTGATAAAGATAGAAGAATTACAGGAAATCCTATCAGCTAACCAGGTTCTTTCTTGACGAGTTCATCAAGAGTGTCAGTCTCTGGAATCATCCAATCAGGGACTGTGACTCCCTGATCCCTTCTTTTCTTTGCTTCGCGGTAGATATGGGGTTTTAGGAGTCATCCGAGAAGACTGCATTTGTACTCACACCAGTAGAGTAAATCTCTGAGTTGTTCGATTGGAGCTTTGTATAACTCAGAGATGCGTTGAAAGCATTCACGACCATTGAAGTCATAGAAGAAAATGCCATAAGGATTGTTGATTACTCTGCCAGGAAAGAAAGTTTCAGCAGGAGGTAGGGATACGTCAAGTCCAGATAGATCAGGGGCAGGGCCAAGAACTACTTCAAGAGAAAATTCAATTCCTGTCTCGTTTCTTATTGTCGGGCCAGGAGAGGAAGGGGTCTTCTTCTTTGGAGAGCTCGTTTCTTCTGAATTGGTGGAGGACGAGGAATATCAACCGCTGAGGAAACCAAGTCGATCTGTTTGTTTATTTCTTGTTCGACATAGGTCCTGAAGGTTGAGCGGGATCTTTGAATTGCTATGCTCATCTCCAACCATTCAGCGAGACCAAAGGTGTTTATGGCTGACATGTAGACAGTTCTGTTGTAGCCGTTTTCTCTGACTATTTGGACATTAACGATCGGTACCTTTATATTGTTTTTTAGAGCATATCTCCCTTTGACATTTACAGCTTTTATCCTTGAGGGGTGTTGTCTGTAGTGGCACATCTTCTTACACCATTCAAGAGTGGTGCCGCTGACTTTGGTCTTTTCCTGGTGAGTCTTTTGTGCGTCCTTCAGCAGTTTCTTTTGGACAGCAACAGGAAATCTTTTCAAGTCTGGATCATCGAAAGAACGCTGAGCAAGCTCTAGGGCATATTCCTGTCTTTCTCTTCAGCCTTCTTTCTTTCAGCGAAGAGTTTTTCAACTCTGAGGGATTCCATGACTTCATCTTTTGAAAGAATGTTAAGATGAGCAGGAACGAGTCGTTGATCCTCAAGCTGTTGGATCATAGCTGCTCTTCTTTTCATTTCTTCTTCACTTGGTGTTTGAGGAACCAAGGAAGGTCTTTTCTTGTGAGAGAGCAATTCTTCTTCAGATTCATCAGTCTCAGCGAAGTCTAAGACTGGGATTATTTCTTCAGCACTAGGGGCTGGGATTATTGGAGTTGCAGTAGGAGGAACTTCAGCTAGATCCTCAAGCAGGGGAGAGGACTAGCTGAAACATAGCGATCGTTTAAGTAAGAACATTTGGGAAAAAGATATAGAGAAAAGAATGAAGGTTAAGTGTATAGAGGTTTTATGGAGAGGAGAACTGAGGTTGAGAAGGGATAGAAGAGGGATGCAGTGTAAGGGAAGAAAATATATTGTACCTGACAAACTGGCTTTCTTTGAAGGATAGTCAGATTCTCTTCTGCAACAATGCCTTTGTTTTTGCCTTTATCGGCTTCAGTCGCTGCAGGCTTTTTCGTGGTCCCCTCCCCTGATGATTCTTTTATCATAACCCTTTTTTGAGCAGGGGTCCTTTTGATTGGCTGGAAGGAGCAGTCGATATCATCATCATCGTCATCATCATCATCATTAGGGGATGATGATGGTTCATCATCAATGATATCGACGTCTTCATCGTCTTCTTCTTCTTCAGCTTCAGATTCTTCTTCATCAACATACGGTTCTAGGATAGCAGCAGCAGCGTCCTCTTCGAGTTGCTCCCTCTCAAATTCATTGGGAGGTTTCTTGGTTCCCTCAAAGTTTTTAACTCCCTGAGGTTTATCAGCAGCATCAGAAATAATGCCCTCCCCCTCAGAGTTATGGGGAAGGTCTTCTAGATTCTTCATCTCCCCTTCTTCCACATGATGGATGGGGGAGGTAACAGGAATATCAGCAGCAACAGCAGTATGCTTTGAGTCACTATCTTCTAGGCCAGATATAGCATGACTGATCTTTTGGAGATCCTCTCGATCCACCTGAGTAAAATGCGAGGGAGCGCATGTGGCAGCATTCAGGCGTTCGAGGATTTGCTGCAGTAGAGTCTTCACAGTGCTCACCTCTGATTTTAAAGTGGTCACCTCTCCCTGAAGATTACCAATCACTTTCGTCAATGATGTGACTTCATTGGACAGGGTGGTGAAGTTGGTGGGAGAGGGTGCTGTTGGTGAAGTTGAGATTGTTGATGGAGGTGGAGTTCTTAGCGAGAGTAGTAGCCAAGTTTGAAATGCTACCTTCCACTTTCTCAATATCAGCACTGGAAGCTTTGCCTTTTACCTCATCAGTGAGCGTCTTAAGAGCCTCTCCAGCGTTTGTAACCACTGAAGAGTTTGTAGAGAGAGTGGTGGTGAGAGATTCCACCTTGTTGGACAAATCCGTGAGCGATGTGTTGATGTCGCCTAAATTAGGACCTGTAAAAGTTGAAAACTTATGAACAAAGGAAAGCTCAGAAGTTTGGGATTTTGAGAGAGGAGTGTTTGGAGTTTTGTGTATACCTGCGGGATGGTTGACGAAGTCCTCGAAATCTCAATGACATGTCAATGTTTCCATGTCGTCTTCCAGAGTGCCTTTACGCTGAGAAGTGCCCGCAGGTCCTATGTTTGTATCCATCATCCTCTGTAAAGTTTCAGCAGATGTATCGTGGAGGATGATGTTTGTTGCAGAGAATGGGGGGAAAATAGGTGGAGTGTCCAAAGAGAGAGTGGGAGGAATGATGGTTGAGAAGAGGGATTTGGTAAGAGGTTCAGCGTTGGATCCGCTGAGAATTACTTCCTCAGTACTTAGAGGTACTGAGGGAGGGAGGGAGGTTCCAAGTTAATAACCTCAGCGTTTAGAGACACTGAAGTTGGTATGGAAGGGATGGTTTTAGTAGCTGTGGAAGAGCGTACCACTGAACTTTCCAACGGCTCTTGTGAAGATAGAACCATGGAGTCTTCAGCCTGGGAAGGCTTGAGGGGTTGCTCCTTTGAGGACTTCTTGGGCTTAGGGGCGCCAAGTAGGGTTGAAGATTGTTTTCTCTTTCGAGAGGAGGTGGATGTTGCAGCCTGGGTACCAGCAGTTGGGATTACCGTGGAGGTAGCTGCAGAAGTAGAAGAAGTGGGAGGTATAAGAAGAGGTAAGAGAGTAGAGAGGCGTACCTCATTTGGCAGGGGCTTGAAGTCGAGAACCTTAACGCCGACCTGAGAGAGTTTCAGGTTGCCTACTTTTGGGTATTCGTCCCCGAGGTCTTGTTTGAAGAGAGCACTCATAAATCGCGGATATGGAACGGCTGTTGGTCTTTCTGTGGCATCCACCCTGAGCATCATATCATCAAATATGATCTTTGCCCAATCAATGTGAAGGCCTTTCAGCAGTGCGTATCCCATAGCTTGTTGAGGTTTGGATGCTTGGTCAGTAGAACCAACTTTAGCTGTCATGCAGCTTATCAGATGAGCGAAGATGAAGTTCATCTCGCTGGGCATTTTGGATTTCTTGATTGCGATCAGCTTCTTCTCAGGGAGTTTGTCTCTCCATGTTTCCCATACGTACTGCATTGCATCAAAGAATGCAATCAGTGCTTCCCTATCAGCGGGGTTTTTGGGGTTTGGTAGAGGGACAAAGCGTTTTTATTTAGAAGCACCAGGAAGGTTGAGAGCAGACCTGATAGAGCCAGGAGTAATTTTGGAGGAACCATGTTCGGTGTCAAAGAGGATGACATCGATCATTTTCTTTGGGTCTTTGGGTGAAGGTACTTGAGCTCTTCTGGCAGTATACCAGAACTGAGCGAGAAGATGTTTGTGAGCAGGAGGAGTTATGGTCAGGGCTGTCGATAGAGGACAAGTCTGGAGGAAATCAACAACTTCATTCAGGTGTGTAATCTTCTTCTTCGTAGGAAAGTTGAAGAGGGCATAGGGATTGTTTCCTGGAAAGGTAACTTCCTCGAGTTCGAAGTCGACATGAGGTGCTTTGATGATTTCGATACTTTCAGATGCAGTAGGGGATTGAGTAGAAGGAGCTTCAGTAGATGCCATTTCTGTTTATTCAAGCATAAACATGAAGAATATGAAAAGAAATTCTTAAAATGGATAAAGTTCCAAAATAAGGGTTTTTAAGGTTTTGAAATTAGGGTTTTTCTAGTTTTGTCAAAATGACAAAATCTAGTGAATGTCTTGTTTTCCAGTTTCCTTTTAAAGAAAGGATTCTGGAAAAAGGTATGAAGATGCAAGTTTAAGATTTTTGTTTTAAACTTGAAGAATAATCATGAAGATTGTGTTCATAAAATCATGAAGAGAACTGATTTCATTTTTAAAAGGTTCTTTTGTTTGATCTTTTAAAAACAAGAATAAGATCAAGAACAAGTTTATGTGTTGCAAAATAAAAGAAATATTAACCTGTAGTGTTGAAGAAGATGAAGATGAACAGGTTCGTGAGTAAATATTTTGAATGCAACAGAGAGTTCTTGCTTGAAGGAGATGATGTTCGCGTAAAAGGTAAAAATATAAACTCAATTGGGTTTATATAGTTAGAGTAGAGAGAGAAAAACTATGAGCGGGAAAGTTTTTCATGATGACACGGACACGCCCCATGAATTTGATTGGTCAAGGAAAACGAAACGGGCGAACGTGTCAGAGAAAAAGCGTGCCATGGTCTATCCGTTGTGATGATGTCACAAACGTCCTTTCATATTTTAGGATGTCTCTGAGGATTTTGAAAGCTCGGGGACATTTTGAAAACATGAAGCACTGATTAGAAATATCAGTGTTAGATTTTGAAATTTCAAAGTATCACTGAAAGGAAGAGATATTCAGCGATGCAATTTGTTTTGAAATCTTGCATTCATATGCGAACGTCAGCGAGTAAGAGAGAACATACCTTGATATCAGCGAATCAATTTTGTTTAGAGAGTAGATGATTTACGGTTATACGAGTTTATTTTATCCCTGATCAAATGTGAACCGCTGAAGATTTTACTCTTCGAAGTTCAGCATTCCAAGCTCACAGATGAGAAAGTTGAATATTGTCTCATCAAGAGGTTTGGTAAATAGATCAGCTAACTGAAAGTCAGTTGGGATAAAATGAAGTTCTATATCACTATTCATCACATGATCTCTGATAAAATGATACCTGATCTCGATGTGTTTGGTCTTTGAATGTAGCACTGGATTGTTAGCTATAGCGATGGCACTAGTTTTGTCGCAATAGATTAGAATTTTCGAGAGCTGAAGGTCATAGTCCATAATTGATTTCTCATCCACAAGACCTGAGAACAACAGCTTCCAGTGGCTACGTATTCAGCTTCAGCGGGTGAGGTGGACACTGAGTTTTGCTTTTTACTTGTCCAACTCACCAGCTTTCCACCTAGGAGCTGACAGCCTCCTGTGGTGCTTTTCCTATCCAATTGGCATCCTGCAAAATCACTATCTGAATAGGCGATTAGATCAAACCCTGAGTCTCTGGAATACCAAAGACCTAGGTTAGGAGTAGCCTTAAGGTAACGAAAGATTCGCTTTACAGCGATCAAATGAGATTCCTTAGGTTCAGCTTGATATCGTGCACACAAACAGGTTGCGTACATAATATCAGGTCGGCTAGATGTAAGATACAGAAGAGAGCCGATCATCCCACGGTACGCTGTGACATTAACAGGTTTTCAGAAGGATCCTTGTTTAGTGTCAGCGGCGGTGCCATAGGGGTTTTCATAGCTGAACTCTGAGTTAAATCAAATTTCTTCAGCATATCTTTAACATATTTTCCTTGGTGAATGTAAGTTCCTTTTTCACTCTGCTTGATTTGAAGACCAAGGAAATAGGTTAGCTCACCCATCATGCTCATTTTATATTCAGCCTTCACTCTCTCAGCGAAACGAGTACAAAGGTAAGGGTTAGTGGAACCAAATATAATATCATCGACATATATTTGAACAAGAATAATATGACCTTTCACTTTCCTGAAAAATAGAGTTTTATCGATTTTACCACGCTCAAATTTTTCAATATGGAGATAAGAAGAGAGTGTGTCATACCATGCACGAGGAGCTTGCTTTAAGCCATAAAGTGCCGTATCCAGTTTATAAACATAACCTGGATGCTTAGGATCTGAGAATCCTGGAGGTTGTTCCACGTAGACTTCTTCATTCAGCTTTCCATTGAGGAACGCTGATTTAACGTCCATTAGATAAACCTTGAAGTCTTTGTGTACAGCGTAAGCTAAGAATAGACGAATGGCTTCGAGTCTTGCCACTGGGGCAAATGTTTCGTCGTAATCTATACCTTCCTCTTGTCTGTATCCCTGAGCAACAAGACGAGCCTTGTTGCGGGTTACAGTTCCATGTTCATCCAACTTGTTTCGATAGACCCATTTAGTGCCTATCACTGACTTGTCGGATGGTCTAGGAACGAGCTTCCAAACTTTGTTTCTTTCGAATTCCGTCAGCTCTTCTTGCATAGCACTGACCCATTTTGGATCTCTGAGGGCATCATTTGTTTTCTTTGGTTCAATCAGAGAAATAAAGTTAACAAATAAACAAATGTTACCTGCACTTCGTCGAGTCTGAACACCAGTGTTTGGATCACCAAGAATCTGATCAATTGGGTGATTTATAGTCCATCGTTGAGCCAGAGCATAAGTCGCTGACTCAATTTGAACTTCTGGAGGAGCTGAAGATGAGGCTTCAGCAATTTCTGGTATATTAGCCAAGAGAGGAAGAGGTTCAGATGTCATTTCATTCACTGATTGCTGAGAAGTAGATGGTATGTCTGAGATAGAAGGTTCAGAAGCAGGCATAGTGTTTAGAGGAACAACTGAGACCCATGATGTTTCAGCTTCACTTGTCTGCATGCTTGGGATGATGGTAGGATCACCATCTTCAGCGGGATGAGTATGAGATGGAGTGGGAACATCTTCTGAATTACCAAGATGAGAAAACATCCATTGATTCAGTTCTTCAGTATCAGCAGAGGGTCTAGAGTTCGCTGAACGGGATTCGTGAAAAGTGACGTGAATTGTTTCATCTACAGTTTGTCTTCTTCGATTGAAGACTCTGAAGGCTTTGGAGATAGAAGAATATCCAAGAAAGATTTCATCATCAGCCTTAGGATCAAACTTTCCAAGGGCATCTCTGTTGTTCAGTATGAAACACTGACATCCAAAGATGTGAAGAAAGCAAATTGAAGGCTTTCTCCCATGGAAGAGTTCATAGGCTGTCTTCTTGAATCTTTTGACAATCAGCGACCTGTTTTGAGTAAAACAAGCAGTGTTGACAGCTTCTGCCCAAAACTGAGTAGGTAGATGAGAATCGCTGAGCATTGAACGTGCAGCTTCGATAATAGTTTGGTTTCTTCTTTCAGCGACTCCATTTTGTTGCGGTGTTCTCACTGAGGAAAGGTTGTGAGAAATACCCTTGCTCTCAAAGAAGGAATTGATAACGCCACTTTTTGGCGTTATTTTCGGTTCTCAAACCAATGAGATTGGCTTGGACTCAAGTAAAAAGGCGTATATTTCACGGTTTATCTAGTGATTTACACAGGTTTTATAAAAAGCGGCATTCCTCGGAAATAGAAGCTAAAAAGAGCCCAAAACGAGTCAAAACGAAGCCTAACGGAATCCCAAAAGCCAAGCCCAAGACCCGCGACCGAACCAGGACCCGACCCGCGAACCAGAAACAACCCAGAAGCGCCTCTGGAAAGCGCGCGACTTTCCACGCGACTTGCAAGTCGCGTGGAAGGCCGCGTAAGCCTCTGTTTCACGTTTTTCAGCTATAACTTTCGGGTTTAGGTCATTCGTTCGGGAGGGAACTTACGGCAGACGATTGGGAGCAGTCCGGGGGCGATTTCCAGAGCCAAGTGACACCGTTTGGAGCCAAGATCGAGAACCAATCGAAGGAACGTTCAAGACGCGAAGGAGAATTCAGCACGGGAAAAGGGAGTTCATCAATTCATCTTACACCGTCACCACGATCACGTTTACCATGTTTAATTACACTTTCGTTTCTTTTCCTTTTGTGTTTGAATCCCCCAACATCATGAACTAACTTTAAGATGTTGGGGATTGGATTGAATTAGGAGTGAACATATAGATGGATGACGAATGATTTTATCAGTTTTTCCGATATAATGAATGCGTGTGATTTTGTTCTTAATGCCTTTGTGAGCGTAGCTAACTTGCAATTGTTTTATTGTCATCAATTATGTTCGAGAGAATTAATTGAGATCTAGAATTAGGAATCACATGTCTAAAGTAAGAAAGGATAGAGATATACCGAGTAAACTTTAGTCTCATAATAACCTACGCTTAATGTGTTTTGAACTACATAAGGTGAGATCGAGAGATTAATCTTGTGTTTGTTTTCGAAATAAACTTCATGGTAGCTTGAGAAAGCACCACGTTTTACAAATATAACTGTTGTTACTTGAGAGTGAGCAATGGTTAGATCAAGGTTGAGTACTCATAAACGGAATTAACTGGTATTTATCTTTAGTCTGATGTTCATATGTGAAACCTAAGGATATCCAACCCTCAACTGTTTCTCCATCTGAATTCCAAAGCTGCTTACTAGTTGTCTGGCGTTTGTGTGATTTTAAATTCTGCAAGTAATTAGTTATAAAGCCAATCTCCAATTTCGACAGTCCAATTAATAGTTCTTATAGTAATTGTGATATTTAGTTCCTAGTTCCCCGTGATTCGATACTCGTACTTCCGTACACTATTACTTGACTTCGACCCGTACACTTGCGGTTAGATTTCGCGGGGTGTCAAAACCCCGTGTCAAGTTTTTGGCGCCGTTGCCGGGGAACTAGTTGTAGCTAATAGCACTACCGTCTATAAGCATTATTAGATTGGACATTTCTTTTTATTTCGTGTTTTATTTCATCACTTTCAGTTTTTGGATTACTGACTTTGTTTTCTTTCTTTTTAGGTACCACTTGGTTTATGCCAAGGACGGCCCGAGGGAAGGGAATCGAACAATTTGATCCGGAGATCGAAAGAACCGCCCGTTGTCTACGTAAAGAAGCAAAAGCTAGACGAAATCTGAAAGTTAAGATGTCTAACGACGAGATACCTCCACGTAATGACCCCGCCGTAATAATCCACCACCAACTCCTCCGAAGAGAGTTCCGATGCGGTCGTTTGCCGATCCTAATATGGCGGCCGCACGGATAGGCATTCAACCGCCCACCACTGCGGCTAACTACTTTGAGATAAAGCCGAGCACCATCGTAATGGTGCAGCAGAATCAATATGGAGGAGCACCGACCGAAGATCCTCACGCTCATCTCCGAGCTTTCGAGCGCATTTGTAGCACCTTCAAGATCAACGGGATGGAGGAGAACGCAATCAAACTGAGGCTGTTCAGTTTTTCATTAAAAGGTCGAGCTGAAATATGGATTGAAGGCCTACCGTCAGATCAGATCACTACTTGGGCACAGTTGAAAGCAGCCTTCCTCCAAAAGTTTTTCCCACCGAGCAGAACCGCCCAACTAATGGCAGAGATCACCCATTTCTGTCAATGGGATCAAGAAACGCTTTATGAGGCGTGGGAACGTTACAAGGACATGATAAAGAAGTGTCCTCATCATGGACTACAAGGTTGGGTCATCATCCAGACCTTCTTTAGTGGACTCCACCTGCAATTCAAGAACGACATCACAGCTGCAGCGGGTGGAGCATTGATGGATAGGTCCTACGAGGAAGCATGTGAGCTGATCTAGAACTTGGCCGAGCACAGTTTCTCTACTCCACGATCAACCGTAAGAAGAGTAGCAAGTGTCCAAGAGAGTAACGAGCTAAACGAACTGAAAGCTCAACTGGCTGTCATCACAAATAGGCTGAATGGGGGAAATCTTCAAGAACCTGATCAGGTTCAGTTTGTGGCAAACCGGAACCAACCGAGAAACGATCCTTTCTCGAATACGTATAACGAGGGGTGGAAAAGGCACCCCAATCTTTCATGGAATCAGCCGGGCCAACCACAGTCAGGTAATTTCCCTAACTCTTCTAATTTCTCTAATACTAATAGTGCTTATCGTCCTCCAGGTTTTCAGCAAAGAAACGAGGGACCATCCGGGGAGAAGAAACCGGGATTAGAAGAGATGATGATGAAGTTCATGACGAAAATGGACAGAACAGTCGAGGGATTGGCGAACACGGTGAACACAGTCAAAGCAGCCACTGATCAGAACACGGCTGCAATAAAGATTCTCGAGAGGCAAGTGGGGCAGATTTCTGAAGCCCTACAAACCCGACCTCCCGGTACCTTTCCAAGCATGGCTGAAAAGAGGAACCAAGAGAACTGTAGCGCCATTTATTTGAGAAGCGGAAAGGGACTGAATAGAGAACCGTCATCTGTAGAGACCGAGCCCGATAGAGAGAGTTCGAATGAAGAAAAAGAGGTCGTGGTTGAAGAGAGCGAGAAGAGTGAAGAGAAGAAGAAAGAAGAAACACCACCGGTCAAGCCGGAAATCCAGAGAGTACCCTACCCAAGCAGGCTGAAAGCAAATAAGGACCAGGTTCATTTTTCTAAATTTCTTGATGTCTTTAAAAAGCTAACCATTAATATCCCGTTTGCAGATGCGCTTACACAAATGCCCTCTTACGCAAAGTTCATGAAAGAGATCCTCTCCAAAAAGAGGGCACTTGATCACCAGGCCACCGTTGCACTCACTTAAGAGTGCAGCGCAATTTTCCAGAATAAGCTGCCCCAAAAAACCTTACAGATCCAGGGAGTTTCTCGATTCCTATTCAAATTGGCAGTTTTAATTTTAATAAAGTTTTATGTGATTTAGGGGCTAGTATTAATCTGATGCCTCTATCTATTTTCAGGAAACTTGGCCTGGGTGAGGTAAGCCCAACATATATGACATTGAAGCTGGTTGATCGATCGATAAGGTACCCATATGGGGTAATTGAGGACGTGCTCATCAAAGTAGGGAAGTTTTACTTTCCTGTCGACTTCGTAGTAATAGACATAGATGAGGACGAAGATGTCCCGATGATCTTGGGACGATCCTTTCTGGCCACGAGTCGGGCGTTAATTGATATGGAAGAGGGTGAGATCACGTTCCGAGTTGGCGGTGAGAACGTGAGATTCAAGCTGCTCGAGAGAAGAAGTGGTGAAAGAGAGGAAGAAGCGGAGAAGTCCGCGAAGAACCGTAAGTGTGGACGGTACAATCCCGCGGACACTGAGCCGAGTTGAGAACCGCACAGTCGTGCCACGACTTTAAATAAGGCGCTGGGTGGGAGGCAACCCACCAAGGTTAGTTTCCTTTTCTTATTTTTATCTTGTGTGTGTTTTAATTCTGAAAAATCCATAAAAATCGAAAAATCGAAAAAGCCAAAAATATTTTGAAACAGGGACATACGCGGCTTTATACGCGGTTTGCATACCGCGCAGAAAGTCACGGGGCCCTCTGTTGGTTTTCTGAAACAGAGGGTTACGCGGTTTTCCACGCGACTTGCAAGTCGCGGGCTAAACCGCGTGAGCCCCATTTGCCCCGTTTTTCGTTTTTCGTGCAGTTTTTGTTCCCTTTCTTGCTTTGTGTGTTTCCTGTTTTTGTTTTGTGTCTTTCCCTTGTCTTGCATGTTCTCCCTATCTTCTCTGATCGATGCTCAACCAGTCAAGAATCCTCTGGCCGGGCAAAACAGGTATGTTCTAAATCTTTCTGCTAAAAGAGTGGTGTTTGATGTGTTGTTCTATTTTAATTACACGAGATGCAACAAACCTAAGTTTCACTTAGGTTTGGGGTGCCTCATCTTTCACACCTACACACTCACTTTTGACCCTGTGCAAACCTCAGTTTCACCGAGGTTTGGGGTTGGCTTTTATTTGGCAAACCTAGGCCACGGCCTAGGTTTGGGGTGCCCAGTCTAGAAATTTTGGGTTTTTCTTTTTGCTATGCTATGTTAATGTTTTACCCGTCCTTTTTATACCTGTAAATAACTGCACAATGATCGAGTCGCATCACCTACGACTTTGCTTGCACATTGGGGACAATGTGTGGGTAAGGTTTGGGGTTGCCCAATCGGGCCCAAGCTTATGCACGTAGATTTCCTACACTTCTGAGTGTCTAGATCAAAGTAGCTAAATTTTTTGTTTTGAATGATTGAAACCGACCATTGTGGGAAGAATCTTGTGATAGCGACGTGACCGTTAGGGAAGGACCGGGAAAGGATATGACTAGGGACATTAGTGGAGACCACCCGATAGTGAGTTTTGAGCCTTAAAAGACGTTTTTTCATTGCGAGGGATTCATACACGAAATTCTTATACACTTCTTCGAATTCCTTGTCGTGAATGTAGAATGATCTCGCTACATTGTTGCATTGAGTAGCAAAGACGAACATCGGGATATTAGGTAAGGGTATAATAGACTATATCGTGTGGACCTTAAGATATGATTCCAGGCATTATGTGTTTTATTTTAAACCATTTTTAGCTATCGTCCCCTTTCACCCTATTGTGTATCCATAGCCATCTTGCAGCCAAACACTCATCCCATTTCTTTCTAAACCCATCAATTACCCGTTAGCCAAAAGCCTTAGCCAACCTTTATCCGAAAGTGTGTCAATCGGAAGCAGTAATGAACTAATAGAGATAGAGCAGAAAAGAGAGAATTCCGGCCAGTCATGAGAATAAAACGGGTCAATGTAACCCAAGTAATAGAAAAGAGGACCAATGAAGTCCCAAAAAAAACGTGAAGTAAATAAATACCGTTAGTTAGATAGTCTCTAGTAGAGCTGCATAATAAGTGAGTCAAAGCAACTCCAATAGTGACGAAGAGGGCAAAATAAGAGAGCGAAAAACTATAGAGTTCGGAACTGCCAATGATTGACATGCCAAGGATATTTGAACCTTTTTACCCGTCGTTTCATAACCATAGCCTTAGCCCCATTACAACCCGTGTAAAGACCTGGATGATCTTTTGGAAAATGTGATATCCCCTGTCTTGCTACTTGATTCCTTTCTGAGATCTAATTTTTGGACATTTGTGCGTCTTTCTTGAGAGTTGTCAAGACATTTGAGTATTCTTGTGTATAACCTCCTTAAACATGACAACACGAGCGATAACCTAGGTTCGAGTGCAAAGAGAGTATCCCGTGAGGTAGGGTCGAGGCGAAATGTTTTCTCTAGTATGTTTGGACCTAGTCTAACCCTAATGTAATCGGAACTGTCACGAGCTCAACTCCCAATAGAAGGTCATAGATCGGACAAATTAAAGAATGAGGCGAAAGTGAGATAGATATTCACGGGTATGGGAAATCACCGATGCATCACTTGGTACCGATTGGAATTGTGCAGTTATTATTCTTTCACAGATATATGCTTTTATTCTGTTTATCCCTAATTTGCTAGGGGACAAGCAACGCTCGGTTTGGGGTTGTTGATAACGCCACTTTTTGGCGTTATTTTCGGTTCTCAAACCAATGAGATTGGCTTGGACTCAAGTAAAAAGGCGTATATTTCACGGTTTATCTAGTGATTTACACAGGTTTTATAAAAAGCGGCATTCCTCGGAAATAGAAGCTAAAAAGAGCCCAAAACGAGTCAAAACGAAGCCTAACGGAAGCCCAAAAGCCAAGCCCAAGACCCGCGACCGAACCAGGACCCGACCCGCGAACCAGAAACAACCCAGAAGCGCCTCTGGAAAGCGCGCGACTTTCCACGCGACTTGCAAGTCGCGTGGAAGGCCGCGTAAGCCTCTGTTTCACGTTTTTCAGCTATAACTTTCGGGTTTAGGTCATTCGTTCGGGAGGGAACTTACGGCAGACGATTGGGAGCAGTCCGGGGGCGATTTCCAGAGCCAAGTGACACCGTTTGGAGCCAAGATCGAGAACCAATCGAAGGAACGTTCAAGACGCGAAGGAGAATTCAGCACGGGAAAAGGGAGTTCATCAATTCATCTTACACCGTCACCACGATCACGTTTACCATGTTTAATTACACTTTCGTTTCTTTTCCTTTTGTGTTTGAATCCCCCAACATCATGAACTAACTTTAAGATGTTGGGGGTTGGATTGAATTAGGAGTGAACATATAGATGGATGACGAATGATTTTATCAGTTTTTCCGATATAATGAATGCGTGTGATTTTGTTCTTAATGCCTTTGTGAGCGTAGCTAACTTGCAATTGTTTTATTGTCATCAATTATGTTCGAGAGAATTAATTGAGATCTAGAATTAGGAATCACATGTCTAAAGTAAGAAAGGATAGAGATATACCGAGTAAACTTTAGTCTCATAATAACCTACGCTTAATGTGTTTTGAACTACATAAGGTGAGATCGAGAGATTAATCTTGTGTTTGTTTTCGAAATAAACTTCATGGTAGCTTGAGAAAGCACCACGTTTTACAAATATAACTGTTGTTACTTGAGAGTGAGCAATGGTTAGATCAAGGTTGAGTACTCATAAACGGAATTAACTGGTATTTATCTTTAGTCTGATGTTCATATGTGAAACCTAAGGATATCCAACCCTCAACTGTTTCTCCATCTGAATTCCAAAGCTGCTTACTAGTTGTCTGGCGTTTGTGTGATTTTAAATTCTGCAAGTAATTAGTTATAAAGCCAATCTCCAATTTCGACAGTCCAATTAATAGTTCTTATAGTAATTGTGATATTTAGTTCCTAGTTCCCCGTGATTCGATACTCGTACTTCCGTACACTATTACTTGACTTCGACCCGTACACTTGCGGTTAGATTTCGCGGGGTGTCAAAACCCCGTGTCAGGAATCAAGGGAACTGTTTTTAAATTCAGTCTCGTGATCACTCCTTATTGAACGAACGTTCATATTATTCAGGACTTCCATTTTCCTGACAAAAGTGATGAGTTCTTCAGGGGTGTCACTCTTAGAACGGAGAAACATTACCCAGGTATAGCGAGAGAATTCATCAACTATGACCAATGTATATTTCTTTCCAGGGATGGATTGTTTGTTAACAGGGCCAAACAAATCCATATGGAGAAGTTGTAGAGGAGATGACACTGAGGAAACTTGCTTAGACTTGAAGCTTGCCTTAGTTTGTTTCCCTTTCTCACATGCTGAACATAAGGACTCCTTAGCGTACGAGTGTTGAGGTAGACCAGTGACCAACTCTTTAGAGGAAAGTGTATTCAGTGTCTTGAAGTTTAGATGAGAGAGCCTCTTATGCCATAACCAGTTGACATCAGATGAGGCTTTTGAGAAGAAACAGGAGTTCTCAGTGGTTGTAGAGTCCATGTTTATAACATAAACATTTTCCATACGGTAATCGCTGAGATCTATCTTCTCCTTTTTGTCAGTGAAAAAGCAGGATTTCTTAGCGAAAATCACTTTGTTATCCGTGTCACATAGCTTACTGATGCTTAGAAGATTATGCTTCAGTCCATCAACATATGCGACTCTTCTGAAGGTTGTTGTACCATTAGAGAGTACACCAAACCCTCGGGTATAGCCTTTTCCGTTTCCACCGAAGGTCACTGAGGGACCCTTCTCTTCCTTGTATTCAGTGAGCAGGTTTTTCTTTCCGGTCATATGTCTAGAGCATCCACTATCAAGATACTGTTAATGCCAAAAACCGCACCAAAGGGACAACTTAGGTCGATGTGGACTTAAACAACTAAAGGAAGAATCTTTTGACGAGACGTCCGACGATAAATAAAATAAAGAAACAAGGGATTTGATGACGCAGGAAAAACCTCAATCGAGGAAAAAACCTGCGGACGACAGTGGGTGTCGTCGCTATACTATGGTCGCCAATCAGGGGAGATGTCCTTGGATACTGGTGTCGATCGTACAGTGATTACAATACAAATGAAGAAAATGCTTCGAAATGTAAAGTACAAGTGTTTGAATGTAAAAATAGGTGTTTGTCGTGTACGAAACAAAGCGTGAACTGCTGGTCGAGGGCTGTCGTCGTGCGTCGAGAGCGATACTTAGAATAATGGTTCTTCACTTCAGGTGTTCTTGTTAATCGCCGGATATTCGATGTCTTGAAATGTTGATTGAGCTTGATCCATGAATGCTCCTTTAATGGCCTTAACGGTTGGAAACGGTCGCCGAAGTAATGATCTTCGTCCGTTACGGTCGCCGGCTGTTTAATGATTGCGTCGGTTACAGCCGTTGCTCCTTAATGACTTTGACTCCTGCATTAAACACTTAACAAACGGTTATGGTTAACATCAGCTTTGGTCGAGGTCGCACGTCCTTATATAATAGTCGTGCAGATCGGGCGACGCTATGGTCGAGCGTCGTAAGGAACTCTCGACTTACCTTTTAAGAGGGACGACGATGGTGTTCTAGGTCTTTGTCGAGACCTTATCTTAATACAAGATATAGTCCCTAATCATACGTCCTACCTGTTCTGGTCGCGGTCGAGCGACGTGATTTTTTGCCCAAACAGATACCAGATACCCTTCTTAACCTTAGTGGTAGAGGTTGAAGTAGAGGGAATGTCATAATTTTCTTCCTCTTCTTCGATTTTTGCCATGAGGCAGAGATTGGCCTCATCATCATCTTCAGAGTCGGATGATTCTTCTTCATCAGAGGCAGCCCAATCAAAGTCAGCCATCAGGCCTTTGCCTTTCTTCTTAAAGCTTTTCAGCTTTGCATGCTTTTCTTTTAGCTTTTGATACTTGTCATCTCTAGCCCTGGGGTTAGAGGATTTCTTGGAGAAAGCTGAGGGTTTAAAGACTTTTTTTGACCTGCATTCACTAGCAAAGTGTCCTACTTTCTCACAGTTAAAGCAGGTAGCAGTAGCCTTATCAACAGGGGTTGATGATTTTGGCTTGTCAGTGAGTGTAAGGGGTTTGTTCCTTCTGAAGTTACTCTTTCTAGGGAATCTCCTGAACTTATTAGCTAGAAGAGCTAGAGATTCATCAAGATCTGAAGAGTCAGCATCTGATGAGCATTCAGAGTTAGTTTCTGTAACAACCGGTTCTTTTGTAGAAAATATGAAAGTTTAGTGTCATTTGTCTAAAGAATGGAAGTATACTTGGAGGACCAAAATGGAAATTTGAGAGAGAGTATTTAAGGACACAACTCCCTAGGGTTAGCTGATTTTCAGCTATTCTTGGTGGTGTTGGCGGCTAGGGAAGAAAAGAGAAGGAGAAAGGGATTTTTGGGAGAAAGAAATCAAAAGAGAGAAGAAATCAACAAGGTAATCCTTTCTAAATTCGTGTTCCTTGTTGTTGTAGTATTCCTTTCTTAATTAGTCTGGATTCTTAAGTCTGAATGTGGAGATTCAATAAGCTTTCACTCACTTTTCCTTAAAAGTGTGTTTTGAGGGTTTTTGCCTTGTTAATCGATTTAATGGTAGGAATGCGGATTAAATGGGTGTTTAGGGTTGGTGGACGAACCCTTAAGTTTATCTAATCAAGTTAATGGCAGATTATGAGCTTAATGAACACTTTTAGATCACTTTTGTCAAACAGCCGTCGTATCCGGACACTAGCATTTCTGGGCGTCACAGTAGTTTCCGGATAGGAATGCTAGTTCCCGGGTAGAATGTTATGGTAGTTCCCGGGTAGAATGTTATGGTAGTTTTCGGATGGGTGTCCTTTCGGATAGTTTGAGTTACCGGGTGCGGTATCCGGACAGTTCGGGTATCCGGAGAGTAGGGATATCCGGACAGGTCGGGTATCCGGAGAGTAGGGATATCCGGACAGTGCGGGTATCCGGAAAGAAGGTGTATACGGGGAGTCCTGGTATCCGGATACTATGGGTATCCGGGAAGTCATGGTGTCCGGACAGGTTGGTACCCGGAAAGTGTGTGCTGGTCAGTAGGTTTGACTGGTTTAGCTGGGAGTTATATAAGAAGTGCGTTCTACGATAATCAAAGGTGAGTTCTCTCAACCCTTTTTATGATGTACCATTTTTACTGAATATGGTTCCTTTATCGAGCATGAATTGATTTATAAAAGTTATGCATGCTTTCATGATTTACATGTTTACATACAAACGAAAGATGTTTAATGTTTTCATGTATATGGTTTCAAATGTATGTGTATGCTATGTGGAGTCGGTTGCACGGTGGGGTCAGGGTACCTTGGGATCTCTGATCCCTTGGACATATGGAGGTTAGCTTGTAGGTTGGAATTCGTTTTCTCCAACATGAAGGAACGGGGAGTCCATTTGGATTCCGGCGTAGACGAGAGGGTGTCCGTTAGGCCCCGATCGGAGTAGCTTATGCAATTCCCTAAACCCCGTGTTTAACCTTGGATGATGTTATGAGAAAGATGTGAAAGTATTTTCTTTATGTAATCATCTTTATACTATGATAAATGTTTATGGAGGGAATTCACTAGACCTTTTGGTCTAACCCTCGCTTTTCAAAAACTAAACCATTTTCAGGTAAGCGTGTTACGAGTTCTTCTAGTAAGAACCGTGAGATGGCAGGAAGGATTTGGAACTTAGAGCGACTCCAAGTCTCTCGGCTGATGTTTAGATAGAGCTCTCGGCTGTGGAATAGAGACTTTCGCTGTCAATTTTGCTTAGCTTAGTGAAAAGAATGTTTATGAACAAGTTATTTATGTAATTCGAATGCTTAATCTATGGTATTGCTTAATTTTGAAATTGGGACGTTACAGTTTCCAACTCAGTGACAGTGGTAGTAGATCGATGAGTGGAAGGTGACTCTGAGAGTAAAGCAACAGGGGTGTTTTTGGAATCTTTTGCAAGATTCTTCTTAAGATGACACGACTGCTCATGATTGAGCATAGTGCCATATAAGGTAGAGAGAGTCATAGATTTTAGATCCTTTGATAGCTTGAGACACATTGAATAATTGTCCCAGCTTTCAGGTAAACATTCTAGGAACTTTGTCAGGATCTTAAAATTAGAATATTCCTTACCAACAGGTTTTAGGTCAATAATTAGACAGTTAAACCGCTGATGTACTTCAGAGAGAGTTTCATTCTTACCACAAATGAAGCTTTCGTACTGGCTTACCAGGTTGATCTTTCTTGAGTCCTGGACTTCAGACGTACCTTCATATTGAAAACAGATTGTGTCCCACATGCCTTTGGAGGTTTTCAGGTTCATGACGGAATGGTAGACTTCGTCAGGAAGAGCCATGGAAAGAATGGATCTGGCCTTAGTGTCAATAGCCACTTTCTTCTTATCTTCATCGAACCAATTGTGAGGTTCCTTAGGAATGATTCTTTCAGGAATGGCAGCTCTAGTAGTAGTGCCTGGAACTTCAGGATCAATCCTAACAAGAATATATGTGCCATTTTCGATGTAATAAGGCATAGTAGGGTCTACACCTTCTAAGAAGAGTATCATCCTATTTTTCCACAGATTAAAGTTATCTCTGGAAAATCTAGGGGGTTTTGCAAGAGAACCATTGTCAATATAGTTTGTGTTTGTGTTGGTAGCCATTATGAGAAATAGCGAGAAATAGAAAATATATTAGTATAAGCAAGATCTTGTTTATGAGATTAAACAATCTGCTCTGATACCACTTGTTGGTCCCGGAAGGGTTATACAAGTTTGTAGAAGGGGGGGGGGGGGGGGGGGGGGTTGAATACAAACACACATATTTTACTTTTCTAAATTGTTTAATGATATGTATCAAACAATTTACAACTTGTTGCGGAACAAGATTAAAGAATAAACCTAATCTAAACAAGTTAAGAGAATCACTAAGATTTCTTGCACTAGAAATAAGTTAGGAAGGAGATAAGAATATTAAAGACTAATATTCTAACACAAAGTAGTAGAGAGAAGAAGATCGCCAAGCACTTCATTTCTGAAGTAGGTTTCTTCTTATATACTGCATGCATTTAATGCATATCAGTACAACTTTACACGTGGCAGCAGCTGATTGGTTGCATGGTTTGACCTTTGTAGACAACCTAGTAGCCGCATGATGAACAATATAGAATCATAGTTGGTTGTACGATTCTGGACAAAAGGGATGTCCATTCTGACATTACCGTACGGAGGCGTGCAAGGGGGAAAGACAAAAGTAACTTGTAGAGGAAACTTCATGATCAGCGTTCGCTGAATAGATCTTTATCAGCGAGTGATAAAGTTCAGCGTTCGCTGAAGTCTTCTACTTGAAATTTCACGTTGAGTGGACAGGTCTTGGATTCGCTGATATCCGCATCAGTTCATTAGTAGACTTGTCGCTGGTTCTTTGGCTTGATCTTCGACTTCAGCGTAGAACATAGTTGACGTGAAACTTGTCTTCAGGGATCATAAGTAAACAACTAAGACTATCAGCGATCATCGACAAGACTGAACAGGCTCAGTTCTTATGGATGAACAGTATCGCTGAATGTGTAAATTAAAGCATATGTTTTCATCAGCGATACTAAACAGACTTAGTATTTTCTTTGATGACAAAACATTAATACATATTGTCTACTTATGATTTTCACTAAGTGTTTCTCAGAGAGTCATTATCAAATCATTGAGGGTTTGGATCAACATGTATGTTCCATACGACCGACGTCCGAGACTTAAGACGGTCGTACGATTACACTAACCGTTAACAGTCAACATCCGTTTCTTTTTTTTCATTAATGCAGATTCACGAGCAATTATGGCACAACGGCCAGTAACGGACGAACTCTTAATGACATTAAAGACCCGACAACGGTTACAAAACAAGTCATCAAGACACATGTATTTCCGACAGAAGCTATATAAAGGCCTATTCCACATTCAAGCGCCACGAGAGATACAGGGATACACATTGAATCATGCTGAACACTGCAGCATCCAATATCTAAACTCAACTCAACTCTCCTACACTTTCTACGCAATACAACAGTGAACAATCTGAGCATTCGAACACACATTGATTCCTCGACTGAAGCTGATCTACTCTCCTTACTTTGGTGACAGGTATCCACTCCACCATCTTTGGTCACTACCAGATTGGACCAGCTTGACTCGACTCTGAAGGACGTTCAGAACGCTCTATCAACCTTATCCAACAGGGTTGCCTCGGTCGAGAATACCTGCAAAAGCCAAGATGGCGGACTAAAGCGCTCGCACGATGACCAGGATGATCGTGATCACCGTGAGGGGGAGAACAAGCGCCAAAGATTATCCGAGTCTGAACCAATCACCATCGACACTACTTCAACGGTTCAACCGGAACCATTAACCGTGGCACAATCAGAAGATCAGCCACAGAACCAACTTAGTCTACTCGACATGGTGATCGATATGGATATCTCAGATGAAGAAGACCCAACGGTTGAAAAGCCCGAGGGAGAAAATCAAGACATGATCGAAATTCTCAGCAACAGAAAGGCCAGCACTCGAAATGATAGATCTAGAGTCAGAGATAGACATGGAAACCGAAAATCTATGGCACGAAAAAGCCGCCAGTGCAATCAATTCCGAGGTAAACCTGATCCTCCCGACCGAAGCTGATGATGATTTTGACTACGATCAGTTTCTTCTTCAATCCGTTCAGAGTACACCCGCTTATGCTCAACTGTTACCCGAGACTTCTACACCTGCTCCACCGACATCTCCTCAACCCGAAACAGCTACTGATCAACCTGCATAGCCAGTGAAATGGGAGAAGATAATAATTCTAATTCCTTATCTAGAAGACTCCCTGAAGAAGCTTTCCGTCCACAGTCTAAGACCGCTCGATCCAACTTTCTGCCTCGGATTGTCAAAGTTCGACGACGCCTACAAGAAGCAATATATGGAAGTTATGAAAAGGTGTCAGTCGGTCAGTCAGGTCAGAACAAACCATAAGATAACCTGAAGTCACCAACATCCGGTCAGACCGCATTCTGAAGATCTTGTACACAGTCTTTACCGTCAAAAGAGAAGATGGGAAAGAATGGACATTTTCTGAAGCCGACTTCAAGAATCTAAGACTGAATGACTTCCACCCTATCGTCAAAGATCTGCGAACCAGAACCATCCAACCACTTCACATTACCAAAGCACTCGAAGCGGTAAAACGATTCCTGAAATACACTGTAACCATGTCTTACATCACAGATTTTCAGATGGGAATCGAACACAGGACGAAGAAGCTCAATCTATTGAATCCCGGTCAAAAAGGTCAAGAATTGAAGATGTACCCGGTCAACACAATGTTGTTTGAACCAGAGTTCGAAATTATCTACCTAAACGAACAGAATGAAAATAAGTTTCTCCGCTTCAGCCAAGTAAACCGATTTTGTGATGGAACGTTAATGAAGGTCAGAGACTGACTAAAAGATATCATTGCCAAGAAACAACAGATCCCAAAGACTTTTTTGGTAAGTCAAAACGAGCTAAATGCCCGATAATCCTTAGAAATGGTTGAAGACTGTATCGAGTTCTGCAAATCCATCTGAAGCTTTGAGATTCTTTTTGTACTCCGAAAGAGATATGTTCCGAACTGGCGCGAAATCGAACTTCAATTCAAAGGGGGAGATTGTTAGGGCTAAATTGTATTGAATAGAAGTTCAAGGGTAGAAATTGTAAATACCTCTAAAAGGGTATAAATAGTTTGTTTAGCCTACTTGTTTAGGTTAATCTTCATATTCATTCCAAACCGTATTGTAAAACTCTCTGAATGTTCTATGAATGATATATAGATGACAGATTGAAATCAGTTGTGTTTATTGCTTATTGATCATTGGTTTCATCGTTATTGCACTAATCTGGGATCCACATTGATTAAGATCTTATATCTGATATTCATCTCCTTATCTCTGAGTAAATGTTCTTTGATACTCAGGTATGTTCTTCTATCTTAACTCACCGAAGTCCTCTTCAGCAAGTTGTTTTCTTTCAAAACAAAAGCTAATCACTGACATTTTCTATCAGTGATCCTCTTTGAAAAATAAACTCATCACTGACATTTTCTATCACTGACTTTTCTAAATATATAAAACCCTGTCACTGACATTTCCTATCAGTGATATCTTGTGAAAAACGAAAAGACACTCTTTTGTGTGACGTCATTCTTGATGATAACCCATGGCACGCATTTTCTCTTACACGTTCGTCTGTTACACTTCTTGACCAATCAACTTCGTGGGACGTGTCTATGTCATGATTAAAACATTTCCCGCTCATCATTCTTTTCTCTCTCCTCTCTCCTAAATAAACCACACTTGTTTATTTTTCACTCTTTACGCATACAAACTCTCTCAAGGCAAGAATACTCTGAGCATACGAAGAACTTAAGAACTCGAACACCAAAAACTCTCAAATTTCCAAGTTCTTATTCTTAAAATTCATGCACATTGTAACAAAACCTGTTTTTGATCCTAAATCTTTGCTAACTAAGATCAAAAACCTGTTTTTCTTTCTAAAAAATCATATTTTTCATGATTTTTTTCAAAAACCCTAAAAAGGTTTTTAAGGTTCAAGAGATGTTTTAAAATTTTCTCTCTCATATTCAATGTACATTACCAGATTATTTCCCTAAACGAAAACTCGTAAAATACATTTTTCTACCATTTTCATATCACTTGAAATTGGAAAACCACCGTTCACCATTTATTTCCTAAAAAGGAAACTGGTTAAAATTTCATCTTCATATTCTTAGAATTTTTCTCTAAAATTTTCTCTAAAATCTTCCATTCTAAGAAACCTTCTATTTTCTTCTCTTTGTTCTTTTTCTAACAAACAGAAACAGCATCCCAAGCAACTGTTGCTTTCACTAAGGCCAAGAACGTCAAATTCGACATGACAGCTATTCAATTCACCTTGAACAACAACCTTGCATTGCTGACATTCCCAAAGTCGAAGCCCTCCCTACATCTGGAGGACGCAGTGAATCTACTGAAAAATTCCCCATCTCCTATGCACTGACGGTTTATCCCCTACCTATAAAAATCTCCTTCAGCAGTTCTGGTACACTGCTAAAAGGGCTGAGAAGACTCTTCCATCTGGGAAGAAGGTCACAGTCATTGCTTTCCAGACCGAACATGATGAGGGAAAAATTACTCCATCAGGCATCCGAACATACCTCAAACTTCCATTCAGTAAGACCTATGAGGCCACTCCCACGGACGAACAGCTGATAAAATTCCTTGACTTAATGGACTATGAATGGGATACCAAGCACAAACTCTTTGAGAAGAAACTGACGAAAATCCTCAAGGCCAAAATGCTCAGAATTCAACTAGCTCTTCACCCATTTCATCTAGAGTATGGGTGGCAAAATCGGGTATATGGACCAAGCTAGCTGGGTCGCTCTAGACCTCAGCTACTCTGTCATCACTGGCCGCAACGTTGATAACGCCAGGATGATCTTTGATGATCTTATGGTCAAGGTGGAGAAACCTGACAGGGAGATCAAGGTTCCCTACGTTAGATTCATCTCAGTGCTCCTTCAGCACTTTCTCCACGAGCTCTACCCAATTGAGGGTGATTATCAGCTCCCAAAGCTCGGGGTTCGCATCCTCGACGTGGAGATAGTTGATAACGAGGTAAGTCTTTCTACCCTGAAACTCCTTCTCTCTTTTCCTTCTTCTTCTTCTGCAGTGATGCCCACGGTACAACCCCCCATGGCTTCCCAAGCTGCAACAACCACTACCTCTTCTAAGAGGAAACAATCAGCATCCACTCTTGGTCACTCCAAAAAGACCAAGAGATCAACAAAGGAAAAACCCCAACTCTCAACCTCAACCTCAACAACAACCGCAGAGCTTGTCTCTTCACAGGAAACCCTGGAAACTTTCATGGTATGCTCTACCATCTCTACAGCCGATTCAATTGCTTCAGCGGTTCCTACAACCGCTGACTCTACGCTTGCACCTACCCCACCAGTCTCAGTGCCTCAAAGCACTGAAGGCTTAGTTCATGGCACCGCCAGTGCCTCTCCGACACAATGCTCTACCATCTTCTCAACACTCGTCTCTTCTCCCACCATTTCTTTGGTCTTCACATCTTCTGCACCAACGACTTTTGTTGCTGACACACAGGCTTCCCTTCTTACTGATTTAATGAGGGGAGACATAGGACCTGATGGTCATCCTCTCGAGGATCCTCAGCATTCATCTATGTCCCAGATTCTTCTCGAGCGGGTCATAGAATTTTATGGAGGAAATCAGTTTGATTTCTTTCCAACCCCATCAGGTACATCAAATTCCCTACCCACTTTTTCTAAAATATCTAAGACCAAGCATACATGTGCTCAACCTTCTTTTTATCTTACGGGTCATACATTGGAGACGCTGAATACCTCCATCAAAGAGGTCAGCGATCACGTTTCATCACTCTCCACCGACCTCCAGACAAATACCTCATCCGTGAACGTTGTCAGCTCCGCCCTTCAAGACCTCACCTCCTCCCTCTCAAATAAAGCTGAGAACTCTCAGATATCAGCTCTCACGAAGGAGGTGACAAAGATAAAGACAGACATTGTTGCAACCACTTCCATCCAATCTCTAAGCAACGCTCTCATCTCACTCAGCACTTCTGTCACCGACCTCTACAATAAGGTCGAAACTAACAATGGTCTTCTCGCTGACATCCTAGCCAAGTTGAAGGAACCAGCTCCTACACCCACTCCCTCCTTCACTGCTGCGGACAGGACATCCCTGGGAATGGTAGCTGACTTCGTTCTAGAAGCTACCAAGGTCATCCCTGCTTTTGGAACCAGGGTTGAAAAGCTAGAAGATGCCCCTTCCACCTCTGCGGTGGTCACTGCTGAAGCCGCTCCTATTAATCCCCCCCTGTTGATGATGACAAAGAGGGGCAGATGAATGCTGAATTAAATGAAGTTGTTGCTGACTCTCCATGGCACATTCATGAAGATACTTAGGAGATGTAAGCAAAGCAGGCTGAAGATTCCTCTCATGTTGAGGGGGAGGATCTGAATAAATAGGCCCCTCCATCTTCCTCCAATGCTGAAACAGTTGATATTCCCTCTGATGAAGAAGATGAGGAGGAAGAAGAAGAGAATGAAGAATTAGGGTTGGAGGACTCCCAAAAGGACTCTAGGGGTGCTGATGACGATGATGATGATAATGAATACAAATCCATTATTTGGTTCAACCCAAAGCCCATCCGCGTTCCTCTCAAATGAGTTGTAATAAATGAAGCAGGGGGGAGAACTGTTGAGAAGACACCATCTAAGAAGACCTCCCAAGGAAAGCAGAAAGCAATTTATGTCGAGGGAAACCTAAAGATATGTTTTACTTCTGAGGGGGAGCAACCTTCTCAGGTATGTCTCTCTATCATTCCTTTCTCTGCTTCTACCCATGTTCATCTTCGACCCCTTCTATACACTTAACCTATTTTCTCTGTCTTTTCATTCCAAAAACCTAACTCCTTCTTCTTTTTAACCAGCTAGTTCTCTCCCCTGCTTGAGGGACGAGCTAAAGACCAACAATAAATAATCCCAGCGACTACGGTTGATGATATTCCAATAATCCCAATTTATGTTCTAGAGACTGATGAACAAGAAGAAGAAGAGGAATTGCTGACACACCTAAACAAACCCTCACGACCAATCCAAAGGTCTAAGGATGAACTACAAAGAAGAAGAGCAGCAATTTTCTATCAGGTAGAAAGCCAAAGGATCAAGATCCCTCCTCAGCAAGGTACTACTTCTGATGACCTTGAATTCCTGACCCCGGAAGAACGTGAAGAATCAATCAGGGATGAGGAAATCTATGCCACCTACTGTAACATCTTGAATTTATGTTGTATTTTTATAAATTATAATTATAAACTTTGAGGTTAAGTTTGTAATTTTGTTAAAGTTAAAGTTTTTAAGAAATTTCAACTTGAAGGGTTGATTTTGTCTTTTGTTCAAAGTTGGAGTATTAATTGTTAAATTGGGTGATGACTCATCTAATTTAACTGAGGTGTCTTACTTAGAATAAGTAAGATTACTTTGCTTTTGGGTTTTGTTGTCTGGGATCAAAAGAATCGAGAAACAGAGAGAGATAGAAACCGAGATAGAGATAGAGAAAGAGAAAAAGAAGAAGAAGAAGAAGAAGAAATCAGAATTTGGTGAAATTGAGGTAAGAAATTAAGTTGTGGTACTGATTTCTTGAATGGGAAGCATTTGATTTTAAGTTTTATGGTCTAGCTGATTGATTAAGCTGTTGGTTTGAAGAGTCTGTGTTCAAGAAGTGTTCAGATTTTAGTAAGGTGAGTTTATTCATTCATGTTAAAACTTTGCAATTAAGATGATAATAGACATGTTTTACTTGTTTAGAATCATCTGATACATGCTTAAAACTGAAAAATGATGTCTGGCTTAATAAAGGTAGAAGATGAGGAACAGTAGTCTAAATCTCGCAACCTTGGCCTGCGAATTTAGAGAATCTCGCAACCTTGGCCTGCGAATTTAGAGAATCTCGCAACCTTGGCCTGCGAATTTTAGAGAAACTCGCAAGAGAGGCTTGCGAATTTTATGAAACTCGCAAGCTTGACTTGCGAATTTTGGAGGAAAACGCAAGCAATGGCTTGCGACTTTTATGGACCTTCAGTAGCAGTTTTAAGGCTTTTATGTGAAATGCAATCTGATATTTATATGCTATTTGTTATATGATTATAATTCAGATTTTGATACGAAAGCCATGTTATAAATAATTGTAAAGGACTTATTTATGCGTCTGATCTTATAGTTAACATTTGAGATGTTGATCCCCGTTGCTAATTGGCAAGAATGGGGATAATTGTGGTAATTAATATTTTGTATATAGACATATAGAATATATGATATATCGTACAAATATAGTATACGATAGAAAGAGTGATGATACACAGTTACTGTGTTGCGTTGGCTAGAAATAGGCATCCGGTCATCAGGGGTCTACTTTGTACGGTTTAATGGGAACCAATTTCCAGCCATTGACTGAAGGGATGTTATTTCTAGTTGTTGGAGTGAATCTTGAATCATCTGTGAGGGCCCTTGTTGTTAAGCGCTATATAAATTAAATCCCATTTGGGGGCCAGTGATTCAAGATGGTGAGATAGTGAAACGTGGAATAGGCAGACATAGAGTTTGTAATTCCCATTTCAGGCGGAATATTTGATATCTTCATTTTAAATTTGGAGATAAACAAATATTGAAATTTGTAATCTCTACTTTCGGACTAAGAAATAAGCAGGTATAGAAACTGTAATTTCTTGGGGTTGAAGATTACTTATAATCAAGTGGGATTTAAAGTAATTGTTGGTTGATAGTGATACGACTAGATGAATTAGTCATAAGGATGGGAATTGGGTGGATTCCAGTTGTTGAAAAGAGCTTTGGTACGGTAAGATGGTTGATAACAGGTTTGATATATTTGTTAATATTTTAGTTGTTAAATTTTAATTTGATTTGAATATTCTCACTAGGCAAAAGCCTAATGTTTCAAATTAAATTTTCTTACCAGGTACAAGCTCTGGGAAGTAGTTTGGGAGAGTGAGATGCAGATGTTGGAAGAAATCAGACTTATATAGATGTCAAAGGATCAAGATTCTCTTTTGATGATTTTTGGGACAAAGCTTAGATAATCTAGTAATCTGATTATGTTGATATAATTAGATTAATAGGATTATTCAAGTTAGATGTTTATGTACCTAAAACTTCACTTTTGATCCTCTGGTTATAAAAGTCTGATATTTTGGTGATCATAACTTGTTTATTTTGAGGTTTTAATTGGCCCTGTTTTTAGGGTGTTACAGTATGGTATCAGAGCACTAGTTTAAGCGAACTAAGTATGCTGATGAGATACTTAGACTTAAGCTGAGATGTAGTAGGTTATGATATGTGAGATATGGGTAGAAGTGTTAAGACGGGATAGTCTTAGAATTAACGGAAATACGTGAAATTAGTGTTGTGACAATGATAACGGGGATTCTCCTGTATGATATGTTCACAATTTCAATTAGCTACTGTTATTATGAATATATTGTTACACGAGCATGTCTATTTCTGAATTATTACAGTGACTAACGATCGGTAAAGTACGTTTTGTATGTATGTAAGTGCATAACCATTTCTCGTGGTTATCCCTGTAAGTTATAGTAGAGTGATGGTGAATACGCCACCAAGGTCCTTTAGAGGACAGAGCAGTAAATGATTGGGGGTTGGAAGGACAACCTGGAATTGGCGGGACTCATGAAAGTCCGCCAAGGCAACCTTTAATAGGTGATTTGATATGTGCAGAGATAGAGTATGAGATGATTGATTAAGACGGAATTAGTATGACATGGTTGAGTATGGGGGCCATGGAATGCATGTATAGCAATTATTATAAGGCCGAGAGGGCGACCTCTGGTCGGAAGTAGTGTAACAACCCAAATCCCATAACATACATCATAATACATAACATGCATACATATCATTGATTTACAACAAAAGTTACATAACAAACCAAGTACGGTCTCATTAGTCTTGACATTACAAATATATATAAAAGCTTCCTATTCAACGTCCATCAAAGGCTTCCTACACTTCATCCTCTCTTGTCGATCCTTAACCTGGAAAACATATTTTTGAAAACAAAATGAGGGTTAGACCAAACGGGTCTAGTGAGTTAATCCCGATCTTTTCCAAAATCAATATAAAACCTTTTTCACATAATACTTTGTATCAAAATAGTTTACATAAAACCTTTCGTATAAGCACGCATATACCACACGTATATAAATACCACATTAGGACTCGTGCACCGTGTATCTCTCCTCATCTCATCATCTTTCCCCTGGCCACATTAGTCGGTAGCAAGCCAACTAATCATCGTCACTGTACAATACAGTCGACTCCACTGTAATTACATACAGCCCCGCTGCAATTACCTACAGCTCCACTGCAATTTCATGCAGCCCTGCTGTATTTCCATACAGCCCCGCCGAACAATAATTCGGCTCACCTATACTCGTTTCGTGCAATATCAACACAATATATATCTCAATATATTATCAATCACGTACACCATACATATAAGCACATTAATCACTAATTATCACATTACCAAACCATACGTATGTATTCCAATTGAAAATACTTTTAAAGTAAAACTCACCTCGAATTCTTAAAATACGCTTCCAAGCCTTTCTCTGAGCTATCCGATCCTTTATCCAAATACCTCAGAATCTGAAACCATTTACATACAAATATCTCCTTACCAACTTAGGTATAAGATTTACTAGCAGGTTATGGACTCTAGATACATCTACATAACTTTTATCCTCAAAATTACCCAAACAGCCAAGTAATCCGGAAACCACAAAGTATCCGGACAACAAGACTAATCCGGACAAAACGATATATCCGGACAACACAAGGAATCCGGACACCACAGACTAATCCGGACAACAAAGGAATCCGGATGCCATCCGGACTCTAAATCATCCGGAAACCATCAATCAAATCGTCCGGACTCTATCAACAACTTACCCGGACACCACCCAAGAATCTACCCGGACACCTTCAACTTATCCGGACACCTCTGACGGTTTACCCCATTTTTGCCCAGAAATTGACAGAATCATTAACAGATGTGATTTTGACTATTCTACTCCGATAGGAACTATCTAAAAGCAATTACAAACATAAAATACAAAGAGACATACCTCAGATTCACTTCCAAGCATACCAATTGAAGCCTTAACCTAGCTTTTCTTCTTTTCTCCTTCTTGCTCTCTCAACACACACACACACACACTAAACTGAAATCTGGATAATATCTGAGTTGTGAAATATCTGATATGCTTAAGAGATAATATCAAACTTAATTACCACTTTGGTCCTTGAACTTCTCAATAATGACCCAAACACCCTTAACTTATAATTTAACCCAAGTTTACCCTAAAATCCAACTTTAAAGTTAACTTTACTTAACGGAAAAAGGGATTTTAACTAACGGATTTACCCGGGGTATTACAACATCTCCCCCTTAAAAGAATTCCGTCCCGGAATTCGGTTAAGCAAAAAGGTAACGAATACTTATCACTACTGCTTCAAACTGCATCAAAACCATAGGAACTAATTGAATAGACGCTCTGCCTCTACCTATATCTCTAGCACCGCTAAGCAACAAAAGCACGAAAGTACCAATAATCATTTTACACCGAAGTCATATAATACACTTTAGCACGTATAGAGGGTATAGAAATATACCTGTCTTCGCCTCTATCCATACATCGAGTCCGATCTGCCACTCTGTTGATTTTTATAGAGTTAATATACACATAAGCACATACCCCATATAATAAGGTATTCCAGTCCAAACATGCACCTGTAAGATCACAATTACACTGGCCAGGTGTAATCTGAAATTACCGTACATGATGTTCCTTCTACCTTTTATACTTAGCATCCCAAGGTTCTAAAGTAATAAGGACATCCTACTTCACATGCAGTTTAAGTCTAGGTATAAATCCAAATACCTAAATCTCTTAAACTAGGGCTCTGATACCATTTGTAACAACCCAAATCCCATAACATACATCATAATACATAACATGCATACATATCATTGATTTACAACAAAAGTTACATAACAAACCAAGTACGGTCTCATTAGTCTTGACATTACAAAATATATAAAAGCTTCATATTCAACGTCCATCAAAGGCTTCCTACACTTCATCCTCTCTTGTCGATCCTTAACCTGGAAAACATATTTTTGAAAACAAAATGAGGGTTAGACCAAACGGGTCTAGTGAGTTAATCCCGGTCTTTTCCAAAATCAATATAAAACCTTTTTCACATAATACTTTGTATCAAAATAGTTTACATAAAACCTTTCGTATAAGCACGTATATACCACACGTATATAAATACCACATTAGGACTCGTGCACCGTGTATCTCTCCTCATCTCATCTTCTTTCCCCTGGCCACATTAGTCGGTAGCAAGCCAACTAATCATCGTCACTGTACAATACAGTCGACTCCACTGTAATTACATACAGCCCCGCTGCAATTACCTACAGCTCTACTGCAATTTCATGCAGCCCCGCTGTATTTCCATACAGCCCCGCCGAACAATAATTCGGCTCACCTATACTCGTTTCGTGCAATATCAACACAACATATATCTCAATATATTATCAATCACGTACACCATACATATAAGCACATTAATCACTAATTATCACATTCCCAAACCATACGTATGTATTCCAGTTGAAAATACTTTTAAAGTAAAACTCACCTCGAATTCTTAAAATACGCTTCCAAGCCTTTCTCCGAGCTATCCGATCCTTTATCCAAATACCTCAGAATCTGAAACCATTTACATACAAATATCTCCTTACCAACTTAGGTATAAGATTTACTAGCAGGTTATGGACTCTAGATACATCTACATAACTTTTATCCTCAAAATTACCCAAACAGCCAAGTTATCCGGAAACCACAAAGTATCCGGACAACAAGAATAATCCGGACAAAACGATATATCCGGACAACACAAGGAATCCGGACACCACAGACTAATCCGGACAACAAAGGAATCCGGATGCCATCCGGACTCTAAATCATCCGGAAACCATCAATCAAATCGTCCGGACTCTATCAACAACTTACCCGGACACCACCCAAGAATCTACCCGGACACCTTCAACTTATCCGGACACCTCTGACGGTTTACCCCATTTTTGCCCAGAAATCGACAGAATCATTAACAGATGTGATTTTGACTATTCTACTCCGATAGGAACTATCTAAAAGCAATTACAAACATAAAATACAAAGAGACATACCTCAGATTCACTTCCAAGCATACCAATTGAAGCCTTAACCTAGCTTTTCTTCTTTTCTCCTTCTTGCTCTCTCAACACACACACACACACACTAAACTGAAATCTGGATAATATCTGAGTTGTGAAATATCTGATATGCTTAAGAGATAATATCAAACTTAATTACCACTTTGGTCCTTGAACTTCTCAATAATGACCCAAACACCCTTAACTTATAATTTAACCCAAGTTTACCCTAAAATCCAACTTTAAAGTTAACTTTACTTAACGGAAAAAGGGATTTTAACTAACGGATTTACCCGGGGTATTACAAGTAGAGTGTCAATGATAAGTTACGTAAGTAAAACGATTAACCTTGTTTGAGTAAGTAGCCTTCATTGCGAGTAAGTTTTATGCATGGTGTTTTAGTGTGTGTTACATGAGTTTTCTTGATTTCAAACCAAATGCATAAATAACAGTTTTATTCAAGGATGAATTAGTATGTGCAAGTATGTATTTAAAGAAAAAGGGCAATTTCAATTACGCTGCCTAACGAAATTTTGGAGCTTAGCAACTTGCAAAATACTTCATACTTTACATAAAAAGTTGTATGATAGCAAATAGGTCAAGAAAGTGTTGATCAGTAAACTTTTTATAACCAACAAAGGTATTGATTTGATGATATCATATAAATGAGTGTGAGAAACGACTAGTTTACTTTGTGTCAGTAAATTTTAAACTTTTGTCGTATGAAAAGATCTTCATTTAAGATATTACTGTTGTAACAAAATCTTTTGGTTGAGAAAGATTGAGTTTTATGAAAATTTATATACAAACGATTTTTGAGATCGTTGTGTAGTACATGGGAGTTATGAAAATGATTGGGGTCGTGTGTATAAAGACCCTCCCGAACATTAACATGCAAAACATCAATTTCATAACATCCCAAAATCACGGTCACAAAATTTCATTACAAATACTTAATAGGTTTGCGGAAACAACCTACACAACTGAGAAATACTAAATACTAGAGTGTCTCTATCCACCTTTACTCTTCACGCTAAGCTCAGCCTATTTGCCCGAGCTCCTGGAAACCTGCTTACCTGAAAAGGTTTTAATTTTGAAAATGCGAGGGTTAGACCATGAGGTCTAGTGAGTCCCTCCTAACAGTTATCAAAGCATTTAAAAACAGTTTATCTTTTCAGCATGAAACGTTTATACTCAACATGTCAAAATCATATACGAACTAAAGTCCGCCTCCTCGTAATCTGACACCCTGAAGCCACCCGAAGGTGACAACGAGTCAGCCTCATGCTGCCTTACGGAGCCTCGCTCCTGGCATATAGGGACCTCCCTTCCCACACGAAAGCTGGCGGAACGACTCTCCCGTCTTTGCCAGTTTACGTCTCCTTGATGTATGCATACATTCTACATAAACTTTAAAACAACTTTCATGCAAACAAGCATAATAATAAAGCATGGCAATTTCTCAACATTCATAACACATTTTGAAAACACTTTAAAAGCCATATGTTTTAATTTAGAAAACTCACCTGATTGCAACTCCCGCTTACTTCAAGACTCGTTCCAAACGCACACCTAAACAATAATTTATTGATTAAGTGGATGCACCTAACTTGGATCCTAAACTCTCTTAGCTCTAAATCGCAAGACTCTAAACTCGCAGGGCACAGAAATTCGCAAAACACAGAAACTCGCAGGACTCTGAAACTCGCAACCTTGGGTTGCGATTTCCCCCCAAACTCGCAGGCTTAGCTTGCGAAATTCCCAAACTCGCAGGCTTAGCTTGCGAAATTCTCAAACTCGCAGGCTTAGCTTGCGAATTTCAGCCTCAACCACTTCATCTTCTTTCCCCAGACACGCAGACAGGTCTGGTACAGGGTTTTTCTACTGCTCAAATCGAAAACTTGCTAAAACTTACCGAAAACCTTTAAGCTAAACTAGAAATCGGTTCAAAGAAAGATTCTAGGCTCACACTACCGATTAGACTCAAAAATCGATCTCCCCAACCTCTTAATTACAGAAACAGCGCTGGACACCGAGTGTGTGTGTGATTACACACACCCAAACCCTCCCAAACAGCTTCTGATCGAAAAAGAACTAAGGAGAAGGGAATTAGAATACTTACTTGAAGAGATGCTAAGAATTCCACTCTAGCTTTCCCCAAAGATCACCAACAACGTCCTTTCTTCTTGTCTTCTTTTCCTCACAGCCGCCGCACACACACACAGAGCACACACAAAAATAATACTGATTGAAGAATGATTTCCTCCTAGGGCTTTGGACCCCTTTTTAGTATTCTTCCCAACTTTACACTTTGACCCCTCAAACTTTCTTCTTGATTCACATTTTACCCGAGCTCATTTTATTTAATTACACAAAAATCCCGGTTGTTACAACACTCCCCCTCAAAAGAATTCCGTCCCCGGAATTCCATTCTTAAAGAGGTGAGGGTACCTGCTTTTCATCTCCGCTTCCACCTCCCACGTTGCTTCTCGTCCTTGATGATATTTCCACTGAACCTTCACCAAACGTGTCTCCTTATTTCTCGTCTTTCGTACTTTAGTGTCTAAAATTTCGACTGGCTCTTCCTCGTACGTTAACTTCTCGTCAATGCTTACATCTTCCAACAGAATGGCCACATCGGCTTCGGCTAGACACTTTTTCAAATTTGAGACATGGAAGGTCGGGTGGATTCGCTCTAGTTCTTCTGGTAACTCTAACTTGTAAGCTACAGAGCCTACTCTTTCAACTATCGCGAACGGTCCGACATACCTCGGTCTCAACTTCCATTTCTTTCTAAAACGGACCACGCCCTTCCAAGGTGACACCTTGAGCATTACTCTGTCACCTACTTGGAACTCAATCGGCTTCCTTCGCCTATCGGCATACTTTTTCTGTCGGTCTTGGGCAACTTTCATTCTTTCTCGAATCACTTCTATCTTTTCTGATGTAATAAGGCATAGTAGGGTCTACACCTTCTAAGAAGAGTATCATCCTATTTTTCCACAGATTAAAGTTATCTCTGGAAAATCTAGGGGGTTTTGCAAGAGAACCATTGTCAATATAGTTTGTGTTTGTGTTGGTAGCCATTATGAGAAATAGCGAGAAATAGAAAATATATTAGTATAAGCAAGATCTTGTTTATGAGATTAAACAATCTGCTCTGATACCACTTGTTGGTCCCGGAAGGGTTATACAAGTTTGTAGAAGGGGGGGGGGGGGGGGGGGTTGAATACAAACACACATATTTTACTTTTCTAAATTGTTTAATGATATGTATCAAACAATTTACAACTTGTTGCGGAACAAGATTAAAGAATAAACCTAATCTAAACAAGTTAAGAGAATCACTAAGATTTCTTGCACTAGAAATAAGTTAGGAAGGAGATAAGAATATTAAAGACTAATATTCTAACACAAAGTAGTAGAGAGAAGAAGATGGCCAAGCACTTCATTTCTGAAGTAGGTTTCTTCTTATATACTGCATGCATTTAATGCATATCAGTACAACTTTACACGTGGCAGCAGCTGATTGGTTGCATGGTTTGACCTTTGTAGACAACCTAGTAGCCGCATGATGAACAATATAGAATCAGAGTTGGTTGTACGATTCTGGACAAAAGGGATGTCCATTCTGACATTATCGTACGGAGGCGTGCAAGGGGGAAAGACAAAAGTAACTTGTAGAGGAAACTTCATGATCAGCGTTCGCTGAATAGATCTTTATCAGCGAGTGATAAAGTTCAGCGTTCGCTGAAGTCTTCTACTTGAAATTTCACGTTGAGTGGACAGGTCTTGGATTCGCTGATATCCGCATCAGTTCATTAGTAGACTTGTCGCTGGTTCTTTGGCTTGATCTTCGACTTCAGCGTAGAACATAGTTGACGTGAAACTTGTCTTCAGGGATCATAAGTAAACAACTAAGACTATCAGCGATCATCGACAAGACTGAACAGGCTCAGTTCTTATGGATGAACAGTATCGCTGAATGTGTAAATTAAAGCATATGTTTTCATCAGCGATACTAAACAGACTTAGTATTTTCTTTGATGACAAAACATTAATACATATTGTCTACTTATAATTTTCACTAAGTGTTTCTCAGAGAGTCATTATCAAATCATTGAGGGTTTGGATCAACATGTATGTTCCATACGACCGACGTCCGAGACTTAAGACGGTCGTACGATTACACTAACCGTTAACAGTCAACATCCGTTTCTTTTTTTCATTAATGCAGATTCACGAGCAATTATGGCACAACGGCCAGTAACGGACGAACTCTTAATGACATTAAAGACCCGACAACGGTTACAAAACAAGTCATCAAGACACATGTATTTCCGACAGAAGCTATATAAAGGCCTATTCCACATTCAAGCGCCACGAGAGATACAGGGATACACATTGAATCATGCTGAACACTGCAGCATCCAATATCTAAACTCAACTCAACTCTCCTACACTTTCTACGCAATACAACAGTGAACAATCTGAGCATTCGAACACACATTGATTCCTCGACTGAAGCTGATCTACTCTGCTTACTTTGGTGACAGGTATCCACTCCACCAGCTTTGGTCACTACCAGATTGGACCAGCTTGACTCGACTCTGAAGGACGTTCAGAACGCTCTATCAACCTTATCCAACAGGGTTGCCTCGGTCGAGAATACCTGCAAAAGCCAAGATGGCGGACTAAAGCGCTCGCACGATGACCAGGATGATCGTGATCACCGTGAGGGGGAGAACAAGCGCCAAAGATTATCCGAGTTTGAACCAATCACCATCGACACTACTTCAACGGTTCAACCGGAACCATTAACCGTGGCACAATCAGAAGATCAGCCACAGAACCAACTTAGTCTACTCGACATGGTGATCGATATGGATATCTCAGATGAAGAAGACCCAACGGTTGAAAAGCCCGAGGGAGAAAATCAAGACCTGATCGAAATTCTCAGCAACAGAAAGGCCAGCACTCGAAATGATAGATCTAGAGTCAGAGATAGACATGGAAACCGAAAATCTATGGCACGAAAAAGCCGCCAGTGCAATCAATTCCGAGGTAAACCTGATCCTCCCGACCGAAGCTGATGATGATTTTGACTACGATCAGTTTCTTCTTCAATCCGTTCAGAGTACACCCGCTTATGCTCAACTGTTACCCGAGACTTCTACACCTGCTCCACCGACATCTCCTCAACCCGAAACAGCTACTGATCAACCTGCATAGCCAGTGAAATGGGAGAAGATAATAATTCTAATTCCTTATCTAGAAGACTCCCTGAAGAAGCTTTCCGTCCACAGTCTAAGACCGCTCGATCCAACTTTCTGCCTCGGATTGTCAAAGTTCGACGACGCCTACAAGAAGCAATATATGGAAGTTATGAAAAGGTGTCAGTCGGTCAGTCAGGTCAGAACAAAACATAAGATAACTGAAGTCACCAACATCCGGTCAGGCCGCATTCTGAAGATCTTGTACACAGTCTTTACCGTCAAAAGAGAAGATGGGAAAGAATGGACATTTTCTGAAGCCGACTTCAAGAATCTAAGACTGAATGACTTCCACCCTATCGTCAAAGATCTGCGAACCAGAACCATCCAACCACTTCACATTACCAAAGCACTCGAAGCGGTAAAACGATTCCTGAAATACACTGTAACCATGTCTTACATCACAGATTTTCAGATGGGAATCGAACACAGGACGAAGAAGCTCAATCTATTGAAACCCGGTCAAAAAGGTCAAGAATTGAAGATGTACCCGGTCAACACAATGTTGTTTGAACCAGAGTTCGAAATTATCTACCTAAACGAACAGAATGAAAATAAGTTTCTCCGCTTCAGCCAAGTAAACCGATTTTGTGATGGAACGTTAATGAAGGTCAGAGACTGACTAAAAGATATCATTGCCAAGAAACAACAGATCCCAAAGACTTTTTTGGTAAGTCAAAACGAGCTAAATGCCCGATAATCCTTAGAAATGGTTGAAGACCGTATCGAGTTCCGCAAATCCATCTGAAGCTTTGAGATTCTTTTTGTACTCCGAAAGAGATATGTTCCGAACTGGCGCGAAATCGAACTTCAATTCAAAGGGGGAGATTGTTAGGGCTAAATTGTATTGAATAGAAGTTCAAGGGTAGAAATTGTAAATACCTCTAAAAGGGTATAAATAGTTTGTTTAGCCTACTTGTTTAGGTTAATCTTCATATTCATTCCAAACCGTATTGTAAAACTCTCTGAATGTTCTATGAATGATATATAGATGACAGATTGAAATCAGTTGTGTTTATTGCTTATTGATCATTGGTTTCATCGTTATTGCACTAATCTGGGATCCACATTGATTAAGATCTTATATCTGATATTCATCTCCTTATCTCTGAGTAAATGTTCTTTGATACTCAGGTATGTTCTTCTATCTTAACTCACCGAAGTCCTCTTCAGCAAGTTGTTTTCTTTCAAAACAAAAGCTAATCACTGACATTTTCTATCAGTGATCCTCTTTGAAAAATAAACTCATCACTGACATTTTCTATCACTGATTTTTCTAAATATATAAAACCCTGTCACTGACATTTCCTATCAGTGATATCTTGTGAAAAACGAAAAGACACTCTTTTGTGTGACGTCATTCTTGATGATAACCCATGGCACGCATTTTCTCTTACACGTTCGTCTGTTACACTTCTTGACCAATCAACTTCGTGGGACGTGTCTATGTCATGATTAAAACATTTCCCGCTCATCATTCTTTTCTCTCTCCTCTCTCTCCTAAATAAACCACACTTGTTTATTTTTCACTCTTTACGCATACAAACTCTCTCAAGGCAAGAATACTCTGAGCATACGAAGAACTTAAGAACTCGAACACCAAAAACTCTCAAATTTCCAAGTTCTTATTCTTAAAATTCATGCACATTGTAACAAAACCTGTTTTTGATCCTAAATCTTTGCTAACTAAGATCAAAAACCTGTTTTTCTTTCTAAAAAATCATATTTTTCATGATTTTTTTCAAAAACCCTAAAAAGGTTTTAAGGTTCAAGAGATGTTTTAAAATTTTCTCTCTCATATTCAATGTACATTACCAGATTATTTCCCTAAACGAAAACTCGTAAAATACATTTTTCTACCATTTTCATATCACTTGAAATTGGAAAACCACCGTTCACCATTTATTTCCTAAAAAGGAAACTGGTTAAAATTTCATCTTCATATTCTTAGAATTTTTCTCTAAAATTTTCTCTAAAATCTTCCATTCTAAGAAACCTTCTATTTTCTTCTCTTTGTTCTTTTTCTAACAAACAGAAACAGCATCCCAAGCAACTGTTGCTTTCACTAAGGCCAAGAACGTCAAATTCGACATGACAGCTATTCAATTCACCTTGAACAACAACCTTGCATTGCTGACATTCCCAAAGTCGAAGCCCTCCCCACATCTGGAGGACGCAGTGAATCTACTAAAAAATTCCCCATCTCCTATGCACTGACGGTTTATCCCCTACCTATAAAAATCTCCTTCAGCAGTTCTGGTACACTGCTAAAAGGGCTGAGAAGACTCTTCCATCTGGGAAGAAGGTCACAGTCATTGCTTTCCAGACCGAACATGATGAGGGAAAAATTACTCCATCAGGCATCCGAACATACCTCAAACTTCCATTCAGTAAGACCTATGAGGCCACTCCCACGGACGAACAGCTGATAAAGTTCCTTGACTTAATGGACTATGAATGGGATACCAAGCACAAACTCTTTGAGAAGAAACTGACGAAAATCCTCAAGGCCAAAATGCTCAGAATTCAACTATCTCTTCACCCATTTCATCTAGAGTATGGGTGGCAAAATCGGGTATATGGACCAAGCTAGCTGGGTCGCTCTAGACCTTAGCTACTCTGTCATCACTGGCCGCAACGTTGATAACGCCAGGATGATCTTTGATGATCTTATGGTCAAGGTGGAGAAACCTGACAGGGAGATCAAGGTTCCCTACATTAGATTCATCTCAGTGCTCCTTCAGCACTTTCTCCACGAGCTCTACCCAATTGAGGGTGATTATCAGCTCCCAAAGCTCGGGGTTCGCATCCTCGACGTGGAGATAGTTGATAACGAGGTAAGTCTTTCTACCCTGAAACTCCTTCTCTCTTTTCCTTCTTCTTCTTCTGCAGTGATGCCCACGGTACAACCCCCCATGGCTTCCCAAGCTGCAACAACCACTACCTCTTCTAAGAGGAAACAATCAGCATCCACTCTTGGTCACTCCAAAAAGACCAAGAGATCAACAAAGGAAAAACCCCAACTCTCAACCTCAACAACAACCTCAGAGCTTGTCTCTTCACAGGAAACCCTGGAAACTTTCATGGTATGCTCTACCATCTCTACAGCCGATTCAATTGCTTCAGCGGTTCCTACAACCGCTGACTCTACGCTTGCACCTACCCCACCAGTCTCAGTGCCTCAAAGCACTGAAGGCTTAGTTCATGGCACCGCCAGTGCCTCTCCGACACAATGCTCTACCATCTTCTCAACACTCGTCTCTTCTCCCACCATTTCTTTGGTCTTCACATCTTCTGCACCAACGACTTTTGTTGCTGACACACAGGCTTCCCTTCTTACTGATTTAATGAGGGGAAACATAGGACCTGATGGTCATCCTCTCGAGGATCCTCAGCATTCATCTATGTCCCAGATTCTTCTCGAGCGGGTCATAGAATTTTATGGAGGAAATCAGTTTCATTTCTTTCCAACCCCATCAGGTACATCAAATTCCCTACCCACTTTTTCTAAAATATCTAAGACCAAGCATACATGTGCTCAACCTTCTTTTTATCTTACGGGTCATACATTGGAGACGCTGAATACCTCCATCAAAGAGGTCAGCGATCACGTTTCATCACTCTCCACCGACCTCCAGACAAATACCTCATCCGTGAACGCTGTTAGCTCCGCCCTTCAAGACCTCACCTCCTCCCTCTCAAATAAAGCTGAGAACTCTCAGATATCAACTCTCACGAAGGAGGTGACAAAGATAAAGACAGACATTGCTGCAACCACTTCCATCCAATCTCTAAGCAACGCTCTCATCTCACTCAGCACTTCTGTCACCGACCTCTACAATAAGGTCGAAACTAACAATGGTCTTCTCGCTGACATCCTAGCCAAGTTGAAGGAACCAGCTCCTACACCCACTCCCTCCTTCACTGCTGCGGACAGGACATCCCTGGGAATGGTAGCTGACTTCGTTCTAGAAGCTACCAAGGTCATCCCTGCTTTTGGAACCAAGATGCCCCTTCCACCTCTGCAGTGGTCACTGCTGAAGCCGCTCCTATTAATCCCCCCCCTGTTGATGATGACAAAGAGGGGCAGATGAATGCTGAATTAAATGAAGTTGTTGCTGACTCTCCATGGCACATTCATGAAGATACTTAGGAGATGTAAGCAAAGCAGGCTGAAGATTCCTCTCATGTTGAGGGGGAGGATCTGAATAAATAGGCCCCTCCATCTTCCTCCAATGCTGAAACAGTTGATATTCCCTCTGATGAAGAAGATGAGGAGGAAGAAGAAGAGAATGAAGAATTAGGGTTGGAGGACTCCCAAAAGGACTCTAGGGGTGCTGATGACGATGATGATGATAATGAATACAAATCCATTATTTGGTTCAACCCAAAGCCCATCCGCGTTCCTCTCAAATGAGTTGTAATAAATGAAGCAGGGGGGAGAACTGTTGAGAAGACACCATCTAAGAAGACCTCCCAAGGAAAGCAGAAAGCAATTTATGTCGAGGGAAACCTAAAGATATGTTTTACTTCTGAGGGGGAGCAACCTTCTCAGGTATGTCTCTCTATCATTCCTTTCTCTGCTTCTACCCATGTTCATCTTCGACCCCTTCTATACACTTAACCTATTTTCTCTGTCTTTTCATTCCAAAAACCTAACTCCTTCTTCTTTTTAACCAGCTAGTTCTCTCCCCTGCTTGAGGGACGAGCTAAAGACCAGCAATAAATAATCCCAGCGACTACGGTTGATGATATTCCAATAATCCCAATTTATGTTCTAGAGACTGATGAACAAGAAGAAGAAGAGGAATTGCTGACACACCCAAACAAACCCTCACGACCAATCCAAAGGTCTAAGGATGAACTACAAAGAAGAAGAGCAGCAATTTTCTATCAGGTAGAAAGCCAAAGGATCAAGATCCCTCCTCAGCAAGGTACTACTTCTGATGACCTTGAATTCCTGACCCCGGAAGAACGTGAAGAATCAATCAGGGATGAGGAAATGTATGCCACCTACTGTAACATCTTGAATTTCTGTTGTATTTTTATAAATTATAATTATAAACTTTGAGGTTAAGTTTGTAATTTTGTTAAAGTTAAAGTTTTTAAGAAATTTCAACTTGAAGGGTTGATTTTGTCTTTTGTTCAAAGTTGGAGTATTAATTGTTAAATTGGGTGATGACTCATCTAATTTAACTGAGGTGTCTTACTTAGAATAAGTAAGATTACTTTGCTTTTGGGTTTTGTTGTCTGGGATCAAAAGAATCGAGAAACAGAGAGAGATAGAAACCGAGATAGAGATAGAGAAAGAGAAAAAGAAGAAGAAGAAGAAATCAGAATTTGGTGAAATTGAGGTAAGAAATTAAGTTGTGGTACTGATTTCTTGAATGGGAAGCATTTGATTTTAAGTTTTATGGTCTAGCTGATTGATTAAGCTGTTGGTTTGAAGAGTCTGTGTTCAAGAACTGTTCAGATTTTAGTAAGGTGAGTTTATTCATTCATGTTAAAACTTTGCAATTAAGATGATAATAGACATGTTTTATATGTTTAGAATCATCTGATACATGCTTAAAACTGAAAAATGATGTCTGGCTTAATAAAGGTAGAAGATGAGGAACAGTAGTCTAAATCTCGCAACCTTGGCCTGCGAATTTAGAGAATCTCGCAACCTTGGCCTGCGAATTTTAGAGAAACTCGCAAGAGAGGCTTGCGAATTTTATGAAACTCGCAAGCTTGACTTGCGAATTTTGGAGGAAAACGCAAGCAATGGCTTGCGACTTTTATGGACCTTCAGTAGCAGTTTTAAGGCTTTTATGTGAAATGCAATCTGATATTTATATGCTATTTGTTATATGATTATAATTCAGATTTTGATACGAAAGCCATGTTATAAATAATTGTAAAGGACTTATTTATGAGTCTGATCTTATAGTTAACATTTGAGATGTTGATCCCCGTTGCTAATTGGCAAGAATGGGGATAATTGTGGTAATTAATATTTTGTATATAGACATATAGAATATATGATATATCGTACAAATATAGTATACGATAGAAAGAGTGATGATACACAGTTACTGTGTTGCGTTGGCTAGAAATAGGCATCCGGTCATCAGGGGGCTACTTTGTACGGTTTAATGGGAACCAATTTCCAGCCATTGACTGAAGGGATGTTATTTCTAGTTGTTGGAGTGAATCTTGAATCATCTGTGAGGGCCCTTGTTGTTAAGCGCTATATAAATTAAATCCCATTTGGGGGCCAGTGATTCAAGATGGTGAGATAGTGAAACGTGGAATAGGCAGACATAGAGTTTGTAATTCCCATTTCAGGCGGAATATTTGATATATCTTCATTTTAAATTTGGAGATAAACAAATATTGAAATTTGTAATCTCTACTTTCGGACTAAGAAATAAGCAGGTATAGAAACTGTAATTTCTTGGGGTTGAAGATTACTTATAATCAAGTGGGATTTAAAGTAATTGTTGGTTGGTAGTGATACGACTAGATGAATTAGTCATAAGGATGGGAATTGGGTGGATTCCAGTTGTTGAAAAGAGCTTTGGTACGGTAAGATGGTTGATAACAGGTTTGATATATTTGTTAATATTTTAGTTGTTAAATTTTAATTTGATTTGAATATTCTCACTAGGCAAAAGCCTAATGTTTCAAATTAAATTTTCTTACCAGGTACAAGCTCTGGGAAGTAGTTTGGGAGAGTGAGATGCAGATGTTGGAAGAAATCAGACTTATATAGATGTCAAAGGATCAAGATTCTCTTTTGATGATTTTTGGGACAAAGCTTAGATAATCTAGTAATCTGATTATGTTGATATAATTAGATTAATAGGATTATTCAAGTTAGATGTTTATGTACCTAAAACTTCACTTTTGATCCTCTGGTTATAAAAGTCTGATATTTTGGTGATCATAACTTGTTTATTTTGAGGTTTTAATTGGCCCTGTTTTTAGGGTGTTACAGTATGGTATCAGAGCACTAATTTAAGCGAACTAAGTATGCTGATGAGATACTTAGACTTAAGCTGAGATGTAGTAGGTTATGATATGTGAGATATGGGTAGAAGTGTTAAGACGGGATAGTCTTAGAATTAACGGAAATACGTGAAATTAGTGTTGTGACAATGATAACGGGGATTCTCCTGTATGATATGTTCACAATTTCAATTAGCTACTGTTATTATGAATATATTGTTACACGAGCATGTCTATTTCTGAATTATTACAGTGACTAACGATCGGTAAAGTACGTTTTGTATGTATGTAAGTGCATAACCATTTCTCGTGGTTATCCCTGTAAGTTATAGTAGAGTGATGGTGAATACGCCACCAAGGTCCTTTAGAGGACAGAGCAGTAAATGATTGTGGGTTGGAAGGACAACCTGGAATTGGCGGGACTCATGAAAGTCCGCCAAGGCAACCTTTAATAGGTGATTTGATATGTGCAGAGATAGAGTATGAGATGATTGATTAAGACGGAATTAGTATGACATGGTTGAGTATGGGGGCCATGGAATTCATGTATAGCATTTATTATAAGGCCGAGAGGGCGACCTCTGGTCGGAAGTAGTGTAACAACCCAAATCCCATAACATACATCATAATACATAACATGCATACATATCATTGATTTACAACAAAAGTTACATAACAAACCAAGTACGGTCTCATTAGTCTTGACATTACAAATATATATATAAAAGCTTCCTATTCAACGTCCATCAAAGGCTTCCTACACTTCATCCTCTCTTGCCGATCCTTAACCTGGAAAACATATTTTTGAAAACAAAATGAGGGTTAGACCAAACGGGTCTAGTGAGTTAATCCCGATCTTTTCCAAAATCAATATAAAACCTTTTTCACATAATACTTTGTATCAAAATAGTTTACATAAAACCTTTCGTATAAGCACGCATATACCACACGTATATAAATACCACATTAGGACTCGTGCACCGTGTATCTCTCCTCATCTCATCTTCTTTCCCCTGGCCACATTAGTTGGTAGCAAGCCAACTAATCATCGTCACTGTACAATACAGTCGACTCCACTGTAATTACATACAGCCCCGCTGCAATTACCTACAGCTCCACTGCAATTTCATGCAGCCCTGCTGTATTTCCATACAGCCCCGCCGAACAATAATTCGGCTCACCTATACTCGTTTCGTGCAATATCAACACAACATATATCTCAATATATTATCAATCACGTACACCATACATATAAGCACATTAATCACTAATTATCACATTCCCAAACCATACGTATGTATTCCAATTGAAAATACTTTTAAAGTAAAACTCACCTCGAATTCTTAAAATACGCTTCCAATCCTTTCTCTGAGCTATCCGATCCTTTATCCAAATACCTCAGAATCTGAAACCATTTACATACAAATATCTCCTTACCAACTTAGGTATAAGATTTACTAGCAGGTTATGGACTCTAGATACATCTACATAACTTTTATCCTCAAAATTACCCAAACAGCCAAGTAATCCGGAAACCACAAAGTATCCGGACAACAAGACTAATCCGGACAAAACGATATATCCGGACAACACAAGGAATCCGGACACCACAGACTAATCCGGACAACAAAGGAATCCGGATGCCATCCGGACTCTAAATCATCCGGAAACCATCAATCAAATCGTCCGGACTCTATCAACAACTTACCCGGACACCACCCAAGAATCTACCCGGACACCTTCAACTTATCCGGACACCTCTGACGGTTTACCCCATGTTTGCCCAGAAATTGACAGAATCATTAACAGATGTGATTTTGACTATTCTACTCCGATAGGAACTATCTAAAAGCAATTACAAACATAAAATACAAAGAGACATACCTCAGATTCACTTCCAAGCATACCAATTGAAGCCTTAACCTAGCTTTTCTTCTTTTCTCCTTCTTGCTCTCTCAACACACACACACACACACACTAAACTGAAATCTGGATAATATCTGAGTTGTGAAATATCTGATATGCTTAAGAGATAATATCAAACTTAATTACCACTTTGGTCCTTGAAATTCTCAATAATGACCCAAACACCCTTAACTTATAATTTAACCCAAGTTTACCCTAAAATCCAACTTTAAAGTTAACTTTACTTAACGGAAAAAGGGATTTTACCTAACGGATTTACCCGGGGTATTACAACATCTCCCCCTTAAAAGAATTCCGTCCCGGAATTCGGTTAAGCAAAAAGGTAACGAATACTTATCACTACTGCTTCAAACTGCATCAAAACCATAGGAACTAATTGAATAGACGCTCTGCCTCTACCTATATCTCTAGCACCGCTAAGCAACAAAAGCACGAAAGTACCAATAATCATTTTACACCGAAGTCATATAATACACTTTAGCACGTATAGAGGGTATAGAAATATACCTGTCTTCGCCTCTATCCATACATCGAGTCCGATCTGCCACTCTGTTGATTTTTATAGAGTTAATATACACATAAGCACATACCCCATATAATAAGGTATTCCAGTCCAAACATGCACCTGTAAGATCACAATTACACTGGCCATGTGTAATCTGAAATTACCGTACATGATGTTCCTTCTACCTTTTATACTTAGCATCCCAAGGTTCTAAAATAATAAGGACATCCTACTTCACATGCAGTTTAAGTCTAGGTATAAATCCAAATACCTAAATCTCTTAAACTAGGGCTCTGATACCATTTGTAACAACCCAAATCCCATAACATACATCATAATACATAACATGCATACATATCATTGATTTACAACAAAAGTTACATAACAAACCAAGTACGGTCTCATTAGTCTTGACATTACAAAATATATAAAAGCTTCATATTCAACGTCCATCAAAGGCTTCCTACACTTCATCCTCTCTTGCCGATCCTTAACCTGGAAAACATATTTTTGAAAACAAAATGAGGGTTAGACCAAACGGGTCTAGTGAGTTAATCCCGGTCTTTTCCAAAATCAATATAAAACCTTTTTCACATAATACTTTGTATCAAAATAGTTTACATAAAACCTTTCGTATAAGCACGCATATACCACACGTATATAAATACCACATTAGGACTCGTGCACCGTGTATCTCTCCTCATCTCATCTTCTTTCCCCTGGCCACATTAGTCGGTAGCAAGCCAACTAATCATCGTCACTGTACAATACAGTCGACTCCACTGTAATTACATACAGCCCCGCTGCAATTACCTACAGCTCCACTGCAATTTCATGCAGCCCCGCTGTATTTCCATACAGCCCCGCCAAACAATAATTCGGCTCACCTATACTCGTTTCGTGCAATATCAACACAACATATATCTCAATATATTATCAATCACGTACACCATACATATAAGCACATTAATCACTAATTATCACATTCCCAAACCATACGTATGTATTCCAGTTGAAAATACTTTTAAAGTAAAACTCACCTCGAATTCTTAAAATACGCTTCCAAGCCTTTCTCCGAGCTATCCGATCCTTTATCCAAATACCTCAGAATCTGAAACCATTTACATACAAATATCTCCTTACCAACTTAGGTATAAGATTTACTAGCAGGTTATGGACTCTAGATACATCTACATAACTTTTATCCTCAAAATTACCCAAACAGCCAAGTTATCCGGAAACCACAAAGTATCCGGACAACAAGAATAATCCGGACAAAACGATATATCCGGACAACACAAGGAATCCGGACACCACAGACTAATCCGGACAACAAAGGAATCTGGATGCCATCCGGACTCTAAATCATCCGGAAACCATCAATCAAATCGTCCGGACTCTATCAACAACTTACCCGGACACCACCCAAGAATCTACCCGGACACCTTCAACTTATCCGGACACCTCTGACGGTTTACCCCATTTTTGCCCAGAAATCGACAGAATCATTAACAGATGTGATTTTGACTATTCTACTCCGATAGGAACTATCTAAAAGCAATTACAAACATAAAATACAAAGAGACATACCTCAGATTCACTTCCAAGCATACCAATTGAAGCCTTAACCTAGCTTTTCTTCTTTTCTCCTTCTTGCTCTCTCAACACACACACACACACACTAAACTGAAATCTGGATAATATCTGAGTTGTGAAATATCTGATATGCTTAAGAGATAATATCAAACTTAATTACCACTTTGGTCCTTGAACTTCTCAATAATGACCCAAACACCCTTAACTTATAATTTAACCCAAGTTTACCCTAAAATCCAACTTTAAAGTTAACTTTACTTAACGGAAAAAGGGATTTTAACTAACGGATTTACCCGGGGTATTACAAGTAGAGTGTCAATGATAAGTTATGTAAGTAAAACGATTAACCTTGTTTGAGTAAGTAGCCTTCATTGCGAGTAAGTTTTATGCATGGTGTTTTAGTGTGTGTTACATGAGTTTTCTTGATTTCAAACCAAATGCATAAATAACAGTTTTATTCAAGGATGAATTAGTATGTGCAAGTATGTATTTAAAGAAAAAGGGCAATTTCAATTACGCTGCCTAACGAAATTTTGGAGCTTAGCAACTTGCAAAATACTTCATACTTTACATAAAAAGTTGTATGATAGCAAATAGGTCAAGAAAGTGTTGATCAGTACACTTTTTATAACCAACAAAGGTATTGATTTGATGATATCATATAAATGAGTGTGAGAAACGACTAGTTTACTTTGTGTCAGTAAATTTTAAACTTTTGTCGTATGAAAAGATCTTCATTTAAGATATTACTGTTGTAACAACATCTTTTGGTTGAGAAAGATTGAGTTTTATGAAAATTTATATACAAACGATTTTTGGGATCGTTGTGTAGTACATGGGAGTTATGAAAATGATTGGGGTCGTGTGTATAAAGACCCTCCCGAACATTAACATGCAAAACATCAATTTCATAACATCCCAAAATCACGGTCACAAAATTTCATTACAAATACATAATAGGTTTGCGGAAACAACCTACACAACTGAGAAATACTAAATACTAGAGTGTCTCTATCCACCTTTACTCTTCACGCTAAGCTCAGCCTATTTGCCCGAGCTCCTGGAAACCTGCTTACCTGAAAAGGTTTTAATTTTGAAAATGCGAGGGTTAGACCATGAGGTCTAGTGAGTCCCTCCTAACAGTTATCAAAGCATTTAAAAACAGTTTATCTTTTCAGCATGAAACGTTTATACTCAACATGTCAAAATCATATACGAACTAAAGTCCGCCTCCTCGTAATCTGACACCCTGAAGCCACCCGAAGGTGACAACGAGTCAGCCTCATGTTGCCTTACGGAGCCTCGCTCCTGGCATATAGGGACCTCCCTTCCCACACGAAAGCTGGCGGAACGACTCTCCCGTCTTTGCCAGTTTACGTCTCCTTGATGTATGCATACATTCTACATAAACTTTAAAACAACTTTCATGCAAACAAGCATAATAATAAAGCATGGCAATTTCTCAACATTCATAACACATTTTGAAAACACTTTAAAAGCCATATGTTTTAATTTAGAAAACTCACCTGATTGCAACTCCCGCTTACTTCAAGACTCGTTCCAAACGCACACCTAAACAATAATTTATTGATTAAGTGGATGCACCTAACTTGGATCCTAAACTCTCTCAGCTCTAAATCGCAAGACTCTAAACTCGCAGGGCACAGAAATTCGCAAAACACAGAAACTCGCAGGACTCTGAAACTCGCAACCTTGGGTTGCGATTTCCCCCCAAACTCGCAGGCTTAGCTTGCGAAATTCCCAAACTCGCAGGCTTAGCTTGCGAAATTCTCAAACTCGCAGGCTTAGCTTGCGAATTTCAGCCTCAACCACTTCATCTTCTTTCCCCAGACACGCAGACAGGTCTGGTACAGGGTTTTTCTACTGCTCAAATCGAAAACTTGCTAAAACTTACCGAAAACCTTTAAGCTAAACTAGAAATCGGTTCAAAGAAAGATTCTAGGCTCACACTACCGATTAGACTCAAAAATCGATCTCCCCAACCTCTTAATTACAGAAACAGCGCTGGGCACCGAGTGTGTGTGTGATTACACACACCCAAACCCTCCCAAATAGCTTCTGATCGGAAAAGAACTAAGGAGAAGGGAATTAGAATACTTACTTGAAGAGATGCTAAGAATTCCACTCTAGCTTTCCCCAAAGATCACCAACAACGTCCTTTCTTCTTGTCTTCTTTTCCTCACAGCCGCCGCACACACACACAGAGCACACACAAAAATAATACTGATTGAAGAATGATTTCCTCCTAGGGCTTTGGACCCCTTTTTAGTATTCTTCCCAACTTTACACTTTGACCCCTCAAACTTTCTTCTTGATTCACATTTTACCCGAGCTCATTTTATTTAATTACACAAAAATCCCGGTTGTTACAGTGTGTGCCCACGTTGTTCCGAATGTTGTTTATTTAAATGAGAAAAGTGTGGATTGAGTTATTTATTATATTGTCATGCATGAAGGCTATGAACTCGCTAGGTCATAGAGTATTACGCTATAAGCTAAGAAAGAACTCCAATAGTGGAGAGGTGTTGGATAAACCTTGGGAGAAAGTTTGTGGTTTTGGTAATTGTATTCAAATGAGAGATGAACAGTGGGAGAGTCGAAAGTGGACTTTAGTAACAATAATATGAGGGTCTGTACCCTTGTTCGGTGACTAGTAATACAGTTGCCGAGTGTCGGTCGTGTCTGGAGGAAGGATTAGGTTCAGGGTTAAGGAAGTATTGACATGTCAAGTTTTGACTTTGAAGGCGATAGTTGTGTAAGGTGTATGAGGCCTTTTGTCTGTCACTGGGTGCGGTCTGGATGCGTCCCGCGTATGCCTGTGCGGGTAGGAACAAAACCGTGAGCGATACCGGTATGCTGTTATGCAGAGGGTATGCGCAAAGTGGTTATTAGTGTGTGCGACACAATTGGGGGATTTTGAATGATTGACGAATAAATCATTAATGAAAAAAAAAGTTTTGATTAATTATGGCATAAGTGAAAGTTATGTGGTCGAAGCACGCTTTTAGTATTTTTTTTGTGGTTGTGCAATAATTTTGACGTGTTACATTTTGAAAATGTGAACGTGAGAGTTGGGGGATTTTTGTAAATCCGACCATGTGAATGTTTTGAGAGTGATAAACTTTTATTTTGGGGCCGATGGCCAATTAAGGGATTAATAAGGTAAAGATTTTGAGTAAAGAGGCATTTTGGTTTACGTAACCGTGTGAGTGACATGTGTTTAACCAAACGTTTGTTTTGGCCTTAAAGGCCTGATTTATATTCAAATGAGTCTTTTGAATGTTTGTCAGTTTTAGTGACTCGAGATGGAGTATTGGATGTGTTATATGCTTAACTGCATTGTATTTGAACCAGTGACGGTTTAAGTGTTGGTCTTAGGTGTGAAGACTGTTTGATATTTTACTTGTTCTTAGTATCTTTGGAACTAATGAACCTGGGCGTATTATATACATTGTGGAGTATGAAAAGAGTTGCATTTACGTGTACTTGCAAATGAATTGACTTCATTGGGAAAGTAGCAATGAAGGGGTCGTAAGATTATCACGCCTCGGAGCGTATGTTGCGTAATGTGAGTTAGATGTAATTAAATTGCGTGAGTTGATATTGATAAATAATCTTTAGATCCTTTGAGTAGATGACTCGGTTTTGGACTCAGTTAAGTCTTAAGAACTTTGACCCGATTTGATAAGCTTGACGTAGGCTTGGGGTTGAACTTGCATGAACGGTATTGTAAATTGAAGTTTATATGATGTGAATGCATTGGTTATCCTTTTGGGATCATGTATGAATGTTAAGTTTAAATCAGAAGCTTAAAAGTTGAAGGATCACTTTGTGGGATTGTTAGAACAGTGAAGGACTGTTGCTTTTAGATAAGTGTTTACTTACGATGTGGAAGATTTATAAAATATGAAATACTATAGATGAACAAAGGGGGTGTATAGATTGTGTTGATCTGTGAGGAATTGTACCCTGTCTATGCAACGTATTGGAATCACAAAGAGCTAGTAAGAACGAATAAGTTCAAGATAAATAGAAAAGCGTGAGTGGTAGTTCAACTAAAGTTGGGGAGGAGATATTTTGTGATATAGACTCGGGTATTTGGGCGAGAAAACAGGATTATAAAATTAATTATGTACGAATGACTATGAGAGACATGGTCTGTGGTAAATGTTATGGGTGGAGAATGTACGAACGAGTAGTGGCATTAATTGCCAAGATACATGTGTCATCTAGTATGAGATGTGATGTTAGAAAGAGGAAGTATCCGAATGGAAGTTTCGGGAATTCCGGTTGGAAAGTACTATTTGTCAATAAAGTTGATGGAGCATGTGGTTTGTAAGATAACTTGGTAATATGCCTTATATCGGAATAGAATGTCGGAGCAGTGGTGAGTGTTTATCCAAAGAAAATTTGATGGTAGAGTTGCCAATTAAGTTGTATTTTGAATCACTGGAAGTTTAATAAAGATGATGAGTATGTCGGTCAATGTGGTGTAGTGGAGGCAAGGTCGTTAAGGAATATAAGTTGCTCCTTATGTGTGAAAGAAATGTACGAGAAATTATTAGTTGAAGATCTAAGAATGGTAGTAACTTCGAACGGTAATGTCGTTTCAAGATAACTTGGTTGAATGTTTTAAGTTAGAAATCTTGGTGAAACTGTTTAGTTATGTTTCGTAAGGAGAAAATACTATCGGTATGTGGAAAGTTGGGAGAAAGAGACAAGTAATACGTGAAAATAGTATTCCATACTAACGTGGGGAAGCAAGGATAGAAAGATTGGACTTAAGAATGTAGTCATACTACAAGTTCAATGGAGTTATCACCTTTGATATACAACCCCTTAGTGCTTGGTTGCAGCGTGTTTGTGTGGTGCGATAGTAATGTGAGAAGGTGATAGCATTTTGTATCAAAGAAATGTGTAAGTCATGGATGCAATGATGGATTGTCATAGTTATTGAAGCATAATTGATGAGAAAAGTTGTTATGTGAAGGAGCGAGAATCGGTCTTAGAGAAATAATTTGATAAATTACAATCTAAGAGAGTGATTATAAGTATAATGGTATTATATCTTTGAGTTGTTAATGTGGCTTTAGAGTCGAAAGAAAGTATGAGGGATAGGTACCTTCAATTATTTATGCTTTTGATTTCGGGGACGAAATCAATTTCAAGTTGGGGAGTATTGTAACATCTTGAATTTCCGTTGTATTTTTATAAATTATAATTATAAACTTTGAGGTTAAGTTTGTAATTTTGTTAAAGTTAAAGTTTTTAAGAAATTTCAACTTGAAGGGTTGATTTTGTCTTTTGTTCAAAGTTGGAGTATTAATTGTTCAATTGGGTGATGACTCATCTAATTTAACTGAGGTGTCTTACTTAGAATAAGTAAGATTACTTTGCTTTTGGGTTTTGTTGTCTGGGGTCAAAAGAATCAAGAAACAGAGAGAGATAGAAACCGAGATAGAGATAGAGAAAGAGAAAAAGAAGAAGAAGAAGAAATCAGAATTTGGTGAAATTGAGGTAAGAAATTAAGTTGTGGTACTGATTTCTTGAATGGGAAGCATTTGATTTTAAGTTTTATGGTCCAGCTGATTGATTAAGCTGCTGGTTTGAAGAGTCTGTGTTCAAGAAGTGTTCAGATTTTAGTAAGGTGAGTTTATTCATTCATGTTAAAACTTTGCAATTAAGATGATAATAGACATGTTTTACTTGTTTAGAATCATCTGATACATGCTTAAAACTGAAAAATGATGTCTGGCTTAATAAAGGTAGAAGATGATGAACAGTAGTCTAAATCTCGCAACCTTGGCCTGCGAATTTAGAGAATCTCGCAACCTTGGCCTGCGAATTTTAGAGAAACTCGCAAGAGAGGCTTGCGAATTTTATGAAACTCGCAAGCTTGACTTGCGAATTTTGGAGGAAAACGCAAGCAATGGCTTGCGACTTTTGTGGACCTTCAGTAGCAGTTTTAAGGCTTTTATGTGAAATGCAATCTGATATTTATATGCTATTTGTTATATGATTATAATTCAGATTTTGATACGAAAGCCATGTTATAAATAATTGTAAAGGACTTATTTATGAGTCCGGTCTTATAGTTAACATTTGAGATGTTGATCCCCGTTGCTAATTGGCAAGAATGGGGATAATTGTGGTAATTAATATTCTGTATATAGACATATAGAATATATGATATATCGTACAAATATAGTATACGATAGAAAGAGTGATGATACACAGTTACTGTGTTGCGTTGGCTAGAAATAGGCATCCGGTCATCAGGGGGCTACTTTGTACGGTTTAATGGGAACCAATTTCCAGCCATTGACTGAAGGGATGTTATTTCTAGTTGTTGGAGTGAATCTTGAATCATCTGTGAGGGCCCTTGTTGTTAAGCGCTATATAAATTAAATCCCATTTGGGGGCCAGTGATTCAAGATGGTGAGATAGTGAAATGTTGGCCGTGTCCCTTTAGGGGTTTCCATTGTTGCCCAGATGGAGTGGCGGGGTCCAAGGGGTTTCCTCGACTGGTTGCGCATATTAAGCGTCTCCACTTGTCTTCGGACGATCGGAGGGGGGCCTTGCGAGAGGCGCTCAATGCGGATTATGAATTGTTTGTTTCGGTTGGGGAGGCTTTAAAGGTCACGGATCAATGGTTGTGTGGGGTGTGTATGTGCTTGCATGCTCTCAGCCGGGCATGCCATCATGCGGATGGGATGACCCGGTTCAAGTGGGTTGCGGGAGATGTGGAGGAGTTTGTAGTGGGGATCGCTAGGCCACATGTTGGGAGGGAAGTGGTTCCTTTGGGAGGGGTGGTGGTGGATGAGGTTCTCCTTGACCGGGTGTTCTCCTTACCTATCACGACTGTTAAAAGCATCCCTCATAGTTGTCGTATGGCGTTTTCTCATGCGTTAGCTGCTGCTCTGGGTAAGGTGGCGGCTATGCCAACGTCTATTGAAGCGTGGGTAAAACTTTTGTTGTTACCACGTTGCGTGTTTTCAGGCCTTCTAACCGTCAGGAGCGCAGGGGTGGTAATCGAAAGTCTTTGCAATGCCATAGTATTCAGCGGTCGTTGGCAGCTTGGGGTGGGGATGGTTTTATTGAACTTATCCTAACGCTGTTTGCACAACCCTTGAGGGTGGTCTCGGGAAAGGGTGAGCTTGTCTCTGGGTCCGATAGCTCAGCGGGGTGCGCCAATGTTAAATAATGTTTGAGGAAAGTTGTGGACGGGCATTTCACTGCTGCTGTTAAAGTTTTATGTTCTTCGGGGGTTGCACCTTTCGGTACGGATACACTGACAGCGTTGTTGGCTAAGCATCCCATTCTGCCCCCGCCGGTTATGCCTGTTTCCTTGCTCTCTGAGCCCCCCCTGGATGTGGATGTCGATAGCATTCTTGGGTGTATTCAATCTTTCCCAAAAGGGACTTCTTGTGGGCGGGACGGTTTGAGGGCCCAGCACATTTTAGATGCTTTTTGCGGAGAGGGGTCGGCGATCGCCGTTGGGTTACTCAAGGCTATCTCTGTGGTGGTTAATTTATGGCTGGGGGGGAGGTGCCCTAAGGTTTTGGCGGAGTTTGTTGCATCTGCGCCCCTCACGCCGTTGCTCAAGCCGGACAATGGGATTAGGCCTATTGCCGTGGGCGCGATTTGGAGGAGGCTGGTCTCTAAGGTGGCTATGAGGGGTGTCCGGAAGGAGATGTCCAAGTACCTTTGTGACTTTCAGTTTGGGGTGGGAGTCCCCAGCGGGGCATAGGCCGTGCTCCATAGCGCGAATAGATTCTTAAATGTGTTTCACGCAGATGGGTCGTTGGCTATGCTTACTGTTGATTTCTCTAATGCCTTCTACTTGGTGGATCGGACTACCCTGCTGCATGAGGTTCGGACTCGATGCCTGTCCATTTCCCTATGGGTGGATTTTCTATATGGTCAGTCGGCGAGGTTATATGTGGGTGATGATCATATCTGGTCCACCACTGGAATTCAGCAGGGGGACCCTTTAGGGCCTCTTCTTTTTGCCTTAGTTTTGCACCCACTTGTTCACCGGATCAGGGACTGCTGCAAGCTTCTTTTCCATGCTTGGTATTTGGATGATGGTACGATTATCGGAGACACTAAAGAGGTAGCTAAAGCCTTAGATATTATCAGGGCTGAGGGGCCCCGCCTGAGCCTTGAACTCAACATTAAGAAAACAGAAGTTTTTTGGCCGTCATGCAATGGGGTGAAGGTGCAGGATGGATTGTTTCCCCGAGGGATCGGGAGGCCGACGTTGGGTGTGAAACTCCTTGGAGGCGCTGTTAGCCAGGATGCGGGGTTTATTAGTAGTTTGGCCGTGAAAAGGGCATCTCGTGCTGTGGAACTAATGAGTTGCCTCCCAAGTCTGCGGGACCCTCAATCGGAGCTCCTTTTGCTCCGCTCATGTATGGGTGTCGCAAAGCTGTTGTTCGGTCTAAGAACGTGCCAACCTATGTATATAGGGGAAGCTGTTTCTATTTTTGACAATGGACTTCGGAGGGCGATAGAGGCTATTGTGGTTTGTGGGGGTCCTTTTTTTGGGGATTTTCAATGGAGGCTAGCATCCCTTCCGGCTCGGTTGGGTGGGTTGGGGTTATGTTCGGATGAGGATGTATCTACTTATGCTTTTGTGGCCTCGAGGGCGCAATCTTGGAGTTTGCAGGACCACATTCTTCAGGGTTGTGGTATTGATGGGTTGGACTCTGATTATGGGTGTGCGATGGAAAGCTTGCGCATGGCCATTCCTGATTTCGATCTTAGCGGTTTCTCTAACAAGGACACCGCCCTCCCCAAAAGCCCAGAATGTTTTGGCGTGTGCCCTTTTTAGTGGAATCGTCCAGAGTTTGGGAGTGAAGTTTGATTTATCCCCTTGCCAAAAAGCGGTGTTTGAATGTCTCCGAGCCCCTCATGCTCAGGATTTTTTGACGGTTATCCCCATTGAAGGACTGGGTCAACATATGTCGGCTCTGGAGTACCGGGCTATCCTTAAGTACCGCCTAATGATCCCTCTGTTTCCAGCTGATGAGCCTTGCCCAGTCTGTCGCAAGGCCTGTCTGGATTCTTTTGGCGAGCATGCGGTCCATTGCAAGGAGTTACCTGGTTTCAATTATAGGCATGATTTGGTTAGGGATGTTCTGTATGATGTTCTTAAACGGGCTGGAATTTCTTCTAAAAAGGAGGCCCCGGTGAACTTTCTGACGGATCCGCTTGAAGGGAGATCTACCTTACGGCCAGCTGATATACTTGTGTTTGGGTGGGCTGGGGGGGAAACATGCTTGTGTGGATCTTACTGGAGTGTCCCCTCTTGTTGGGCTTAGGGAAAATGGGTTTGTGGCGGGCCAAGCTGCGTTGAGAGCGGAATCGAGCAAAGTTGCTAAACACGAGAAAGCCTGTGTAGAGAATCAACACGTGTTTATCCCTTTTGCTTTCGATACTTTTGGTTTCCTAGCTCCGGAAGCAAGGGAGTTTTTGACTAGGGTTCAACGGGTTGTGCAAAGTAATTTTTCGACCCCTAAGTCACAAAATTTCATTTTTAGTAGGATTGGTTTTGCCATCCAAAAGGGGGTTGCGGCACAGCTTGTTGCTCGTTTGCCTGCCATCTTATTGTAATTGGTGACTTTATATTATTTATAAAAGTACTGTGGGGTAACTACAGTTCAGTTAAAAATATATATATATAAAATATTGTTGATAGTGATACGACTAGATGAATTAGTCATAAGGATGGGAATTGGGTGGATTCCTGTTGTTGAAAAGAGATTTGGTACGGTAAGATGGTTGATAACAGGTTTGATATATTTGTTAATATTTTAGTTGTTAAATTTTAATTTGATTTGAATATTCTCACTAGGCGAAAGCCTAATGTTTCAAATTAAATTTTCTTACCAGGTACAAGCTCTGGGAAGTAGTTTGGGAGAGTGAGATGCAGATGTTGGAAGAAATCAGACTTATATAGATATCAAAGGATCAAGATTCTCTTTTGATGATTTTTGGGACAAAGCTTAGATAATCTAGTAATCTGATTATGTTGATATAATTAGATTAATAGGATTATTCAAGTTAGATGTTTATGTACCTAAAACTTCACTTTTGATCCTCTGGTTATAAAAGTCTGATATTTTGGTGATCATAACTTGTTTATTTTGAGGTTTTAATTGGCCCTGTTTTTAGGGTGTTACACCTACCAAAAGAATGCTCTCTATGCCCTTAAGGTAGCGTAGAACTCAGTCTCTGATAAGAAACTGAAAAAGAACCCGGTCCGAGTTCAAGAGCAATTGCTGAAAGAAACTGAGGTGGAAGCCCATAAAGAAAAGACCGTCAGCGATTCAGAGTTAAGTTGGTGCAGAGAGATGATCGATCATTGATACCATCCCAGGAGAATCATTGCTATAAACATAACGGGGAAGAGCAAGAAAAACTCAGTGATGGTGACCATCCAAGTAACCAGACAAGATGACTCAGCACAAACCATGTTCATGTCTAAGTTGTTGAACTTTGGTTTTGAAGAATGGTTAGAGATCAGAGATGCAATACAAAGATCCAAGTCCAAGTACAAATCCCACGTGGAGAAGTTCTTGAACTTGCTTATCAACAGAGTCTCAGCAAAGGTGGATTTGCCTCCTCCTCCTCTACCTCAGAATCAAAGTTCAACGAAGAAGAAAAAGCAAGCATCTACATTTGGTAAACTTGCTATACGTAATGAAACAGGGATTGGATTCTCAAGACGAGCAATGTTTGGACCACCACATGATCTATCAACTCTTAACCTATCACTGCCACCAGGAGGACCCTTCAAACCTGGTCAAGTGTTAGGTGACCCTTATGGAATCATCTTCTATGATTGGAATGGGATTCAGCGCTTTCAACGAGACTCAAAAATTCCTATCTGCCTAACTAACCAACTCAGAGATCTTATCTACTGGTGCAGCATGTCTATACCAGGTATCTTCATCAAAGCCCATATTCACAGAAAAGCCAAGCACATAAAACTACAGGGTGAAGAAGTACCTGATTGGATGATCACTGAAGAAGACTCGTATGACCAAGACCTGGTCAAGGAAGAACCTCTCTAGCTGATAGATTCCCTTCTTGTAATCTCTTGTAATTTATCAGTTATTCCTTGTAGTACTTGTATAGTTTTTTCACTTTTACTTTAAACTTTCAACTTCCCTTTGTGATCTTATTATGAGTTAATGAAATTTTTTCAGTGAAAGTACCTTACTCCATCAGTACTAGAAAAGATCCCTTAAAACAGTAAATGGGACAAGCTGCTATGAGTCCTCTTTATCCTTATGTTTCAATACTTAGAAATTTTCTTATGTTGCTTTGTCATCATCAAATAGAGGGAGATTGTTGATCCAAACTCTCTCGGTGATTTGATGACGACCATTAGAATACTTAGTGAAAATTGCATTTAACATCTGTATGTATTAATGTTTCGCCATCAGCGATAACATATGTATTAGTGTTTCACCATCAGCGATTGTATACTGAGTTTGTTCAGTATCGTTGATGATCTCTAATGTAATACAGTTATTTGTAATTCCTAAAGACAAGTTTTGCGACACAAGAGTTCATTGATGGCATCGAAGACAATGCTGATGGACAAGGACAATTCTACTAATGATCTGATGCGGACAATAGTGAAACCAAGACAAGTCTACACGCGCGACAATTCAAGAACAAAGCTTCAGCGATAGCTGACTTACATCAGGCCTCACTGATAGAAGACTTCATCAGCGATCGCTGATTATGAAGCTTGTGATTCAAGATTTGTTTGTCTTATCTCCTTGCACAAAAGTACAAAGGTACAGAAAAAGTTTGTTTTTGTCCATAATCGTACAACCACTCTGCCACATACATTGTTCACCATGCGGCCCAAAGCATGTCTTGATAAAAGTCAGAAGCATGTGTCAAACCAGATGTTGATATGTGTAAAGTGCTCCTGCCATGCATTTAATGCATAGGGTATAAATAGGAGCAATACCCCTTCATTTTGAAGGAGTTCACTGACCTACTTAGTGCTTGTAGAAAACCTCTGATTTTCTACTTATCCTTTTCTCTCTATTTTCTTAGTGCAAGAACTCTTAGTGATTCTCAAGTTTGTTTAGATTAGGTTTACTTAATCTTATTCCGCAACAAAATGTAAATTGTATTTGATTTATCAATAAACTATTTAGAAAACTAAAATTTGTGTTTGTATTCACCCCCCCCCCCCTTCTACAAACTTTCCTTCTTGTATAACCCCTACGGGACCAACACTTCTGTTAAGATTGTTTTCTCTCTCTAGAATCTTGATTTACACTTTCAATCTCTCACTAGATTCTGGATTAACAACTTCCTCCATGATTGGGTCTGAGGAGACCACATTCCTCCGTGGTATATGTTCAATTCTCCCGCCCAAGATGTTTGGTATGGGTGGAATCTTAACTGTCTCGACCCCATCCGGTTGATCGGCGGTGGACTCGGCCTCCACATTACTATCCTGTGGAGTAGATACTCTACTTCGAGTATTAACAATCTGAGTCGACCATACACACGATAATGGAGATGAGAAATAGACTATAGGGGTTAAACTTATAGATGTACTACTACATGTTTCAATCATCAAAACAATAGCAGTAAAGCATGCTCACGTAACAAAATAATTATAATAGCATTAGCTAAATGAAATTATGAACATGTAATTCCCATTGACATCGTTACAATTCTCAATCAACGTAATTCCGTAAGTCCTAACACTCTCCCTACCTATGACTTTTACCCAAGGTTGACAATTTTGCTACTAACATTTACAGCTTAAGTCTAGGTATACTAGAGTCAACACCTAGTTTACTTAAACTAGAGCTCTGATACCAACTTGTAACAACCCAAAAATTGGGACAAACAAAAACTTCCATAAAACGAAAATTGTGTTTGTAATTCAAAGTAATTGGAAATGAGAGTCTAATAATCTAATTTCTCTAAAATAAGATTACAATTCCGGTGTCATCCAAATCTTCCAAAAATAAAGATCTTCCATACGATGGTGTCCCAAAAGTCTCTTCCCCGCACTCACATAAATCTCGTCTAATAGACGACAAATAGCCCCTAAGTCTTCTTATAGACGACACCGCTAGAACTTGAGATGCCCGTCGACACCAAACAAGTGTTAGGCCTAAAAGCCTAGTGAGTTTGCACAAATAGTAATAAGCAATGCATAAGGTAGAAATAACATTATTACCAACAAGCAACCCAATAATCGGAGTCAACGAGGGAGACCCATAGCACCAATCAAGTTCCACCCAAAGAGACGATATAGTGTCAACTACTATGAGTGACACCAAAAAGCCCGACACATCCAATAACTACAACCATGGCATTAGCTCGAATGACAGAGATCTAGTTACATACCCATACAGTGGCACCCAAGACTATCCTCCTAGTGTCTACTTGACTTAGTTCATTCCAATATTCCAAATAGGCCATAAGGCACTTTAATCCATGTGAAATGTATACTATACCATCATAGGCAACTTATGGTTAAATACCACATACATCATAAATGAATTTCATATAATATTCCAATATGCTCAAACTAGCCATTTAGGCACATACCACCACATAAAAGTGTCCACGCAATAAAACTACACTTTATGTACTTGAGGACACAATACCAAGCATTCAAGATCATCGATGATTAATTATGCATTTTATAGAGTCAAATCTCCAAGTTAGGTCAAAACCCTAGTACATGAGTAATTTCATAAAAAGGTTAGATACTCTTATTTTTCATGATTTAAGACATATTAACCTCTAACATATCGAGTAGAACACTTTTCATCACAAAACCCATAAGTTCCTCAAATATGAAAATGCGAACATTTAGCAAAATAAGAGGTTTACACTAAGAGATGGAAGATGATGACAAGGAAACATTTAGAGACATGTATCTATTTAACAAAATGGTTTAGGAAACTCACAATCTAGGTTTTTGTAGAAAACATAGAAACTTGACAAATCCCTAGAAAGGTTGAGAGAGATGGAGTCTTGAAGTTCCAAGAGCTTGAATCTTCACTCTTAAATGCTCCTAAAGAGGTCTTGATGAGGATTAAATGCTCCAACTAAAACCTTAGTGAAATTAGTGAGGAGGGTGGTAGCAAGAAGAGAAAAATTGCCCCTACAAGCTCCCAAATTGATCCCAAACTGAAATAAGAGAGAAAATGAGCTAAAAATCGGCCACAGAGCTTTTTATATTAACAGGGGTCGTGGGAGACTATGCCCGACGACATTTCCATAGGGCATAGTCGCCGGCACTATCGTCGCGTTCCCCCTACTTACGGTACAAGTGCAACGATTGTGACAGGCGTTTATGCCAATGTCACAATCATGAGTCAAGGTTTCCGTCCACGTACCAAAGCCGTCTCGGCCCTGCTATTGTACCATGCAACTATGACACTTGTCATAGTCACTGGTCACTCTCGCCCAGGCTTAACTCGAGCCCAATTTTCTTCCGACTCTTCGTCCTAGGTGGTTAGCTTTCGATGTTACAATCTAAGGCTTAATGTTTATTAACTTAGAACCTTACACCCAATAATTATAAGAATCAAATAACCCGCTACTGAAATTACTTACCGAATTTTCCAAGTGTTACATGTGCATCATGTCCTTGTTGGGGATTGGTAATAGCGACACTGTGATGAGTTGAGTGCTAGCTAGAGGCACGAGAAGGAATTAGCTGATTAGTGAATTCTTTTGTACCTTGGATATAGTTGTGATGAGTCGAGTTCTTGTTAGAGGCACGAGAAGGAATTAGTTGGTTGGTGACGTCTTCCATACCTTGGATATAGCGACAGTTAATGGGTTTTAGTAATACCCGACCTTAACCTAGACTTTATGTAAGCCTTGGTTTATCATTTGGTGATGTTAAATCTAGGTTTGCTATTTTAGGAAATCAAGTTTCGATTTATGGAAATGAATTTAACCTTTATTTGATGGTTTATCGAAAATTTTGCGTTAGTCATTTTTTTTCCAAATTTGAGGGTATTACACAAAGATTAGATTAGACTAATATCATATTTAGGGCAATTGACTAAGATCAAGTTTAGGGTAAACAAATAAATTACGTAAACAATTAAACAAATCAATGAATTCATAATATAACATTATAAAATATATATTTAGGACAAAATCATGAAGAACAAATTAGGGCGAAAATTTAAATTTGAGTTAGGTTTTGGGAAAAAATGAATGAGGGATTTAGAGGAAGATTGAGTAAGTGTGAGAGCCTGAGAGATAGAAAGATAGAGAGTCGGCGTCGAAGAACCGCGCAACGGTGCGAATAGAGTGGTCGTCAGTGGAAGCAATCGAGTAGACGTGTAGTGCAAACAAGGGAGTCTTCACGACTTCACCAGTTCGCCTTCTGTTTGTTTTTAAAAAATGAGACTTCCTATTTGTTGGCCTATTGAGTTTTGAGGGTTTTAAAAAAATTATTAAATTTACACTTTGGTCCCTTCATGTCATTTCATTGAGTAAAATGAAAATATTTTAAATTTACATTTGGTGCACCTTTAACACTATAATTTATCTAATATCTTGGAGCACCCCCGATTTTATCGAGTACGCATTAGGTACCGAAGAAAAATCTACTTACAAAATCAGGTAGAGCGGGTGTACGAGATTCCACTCCCGCCTAGTAGGTATGCCTCTATCTATATGCACCATATACACACACACACAAATCTACATGGAAGTATTTAAATAAGAATCTTAAGAGCATCTCCAATTGAGGTTCTTACAATAACCTCCTTTTTGCACTTTTTTGTGGCACTTCATTTCTAACTCATTAAATTGAAATTTTATATAAAAATACACAATGATAGTTCTTATAAGAACCTCATTTTTGTGGGTCCCATATATTTATCAACATCAAAAACTATTATATATTTATAAATAAATATCAAGTATTTAATTTAAATACTAATAGAAATGAAGAATATGTCACTTCACACCCAAAATCAATGTAAGAACCAAGGTTCTTGTTTAAGAACCTAGAGGAGGTTGGGTTCTAATAAAAACTCTCTACAATGGTAGTTCTTACAAGCCACAACATTTTTTGCTTGTAAGAACCTTGCATTGGAGATGCTCTAAAAACAGTAAAAAGTTTGATCACCAGTAAAACATACAATGTTGTTACACACTGAAAAATAGTACATGTGAAACGCTAAAGTCCATAAGTTTCATAAATTGAAACAAATACATGTGAATCAATATATCAAATCCTACCTTTAAATAAAAGTCGTTCGATATATTAAATGTGTTCTTTCAAGTTTACAACATTTTTTAGGTTTTCATTTGAGTATATTCTATATACGTTCACAAATACATATAAGTTATTTGACTTAAGATCACGTAAGACCAGACTATTTTAGTGAGACCCGTGAGACCACAAAAATAACACTAAACCATCACAGCAAAAGACTGTGACGATATTGTGAAGGTTAACCTTCACAGTATTTTTGCTGTGAAGGTTCCTTGTTTTTCGTACCTTCATAATGATTCGTTGTGATGTTTAAGTGTTATTTTGTGGTCTCGCGTCAACCCAACCCTAAGATATTATATGTAAGTAAATATTATTACAACGTTATAAAATGATGTAAACTTTTCTATCAAAATCTTTAATATATCATTAAATGAAAAACATTTATTAAAAATAATACGTAATGGTTTAATTATTTTAAAATACAAGAAATTTAGAGCATCTCTAACAGTTTTTTTTAAATGGAGATTTTATAGATTTTTTGCTCCAATAGATTTATCAAAATTTTCTCCAAAATAAAAAAAATTGTAAAACATGATAAAAAACTTCAAATTTAAAGATATATCTCAAAAAATGATTACATACGAGAGACAAACGATTTTTTATTCATCCTACTAATTAGAAAAAAGAAATAACATTTTATAAGTTGTATTAAATATTTTAATAATATAATTGTTTATATAATCTCTACATAAAAAATCTATTAAAGATAAAAATAATTCTTTTTAAAAAATCTAAGTTTTTTACTTAATTCTAGCGATTGCGCTTAAAAACAAAGACATAATGTCATTTAAGATCCACAAAAAGAAACATTAATTAACTAAATGGTTTTTATTGAGAATTTAATTAAAATACCTAAAGTTAGACTTTGACTTACCAAAATACTCATTTTCTCTTTGATTTTGTCAAAATACCAATTTTTCCGTGATTGGGTCCGCGATCGCGGACCAGAGTTCATTTTGAAAATTTTGTATCACGCGATCGAGGGAGTTTTAACCCCTATACTTATTTACTTACTTTACTTTATACATTTTACTTTCATAATTTTAATTTTACATTTAACACATATAATCGTTTATTAATTAAAATATGTTAAAAAATACGTTTGAATTTTAACAAGTTACACCATTATAATCGTCTCTTCGATACGTTCGAAATGAGGCCAATATTGAATATTTTTGGATTTATTTATTTTAATATATATCATATATACTACATAAAAATAATTTTTATATTTAAAATTCATATTCTTATAATTAATTATTTAATTTATGGTACTCTTATAGTTAAAATATGTTTTATTTTTTTTATTATCGATGGTCCAAGTGTAAGTATTAAAAATTGGCGGAGGCTTTGTGATGGACAGACATCGATCCTTTTGTGCATACTCTGTAACTGCAAATACTTCAGCTCCAAACACACATGAATCATCATTCGCCAAATACCCATTTTCACAATTCTTAAATGAGTCAAGTGATACCAACTTGCCAAAACCCCATTTCATATTTTTCTCGTGAAACTTTGTCCTATTGTCATTCACGATATCTATAAACACATACAAATAATAATAATTTAAAACGATTTAATGAATTAGTTAATATATGATTATTATGTTAATGCGATAGAAGTGTAAAACAAAATTGAAAAAAATAAGAGATGTGCCATAAATTAAATAATTAACTATAAAGGTATGAATTGTAAATATTAAAAATATTTTTATGTAGTATATATGATATATAATAAAATAAATAAATCCAAAAATATTCAATATTAGGCTCATTTCGAACGTATCGAAGAGACGATTATAATGGTGTAACTTGTTAAAATTAAAACGTATTTTTTAACGTATTTTAGTTAATAAACAATTATATGTGTTAAATGTAAAATTAAAATTATGAAAGTAAAAGGTATAAAGTAAAGTAAGTAATAAGTATAGGGGTTGAAAGTGTAAATATCAAATCAAAACAATCAAAATCACATGTGTCGCGGGACTTTTCTTCGCGATCGCGGGATGAATATTTTCAAAATGAACCTTGGTCCGCGATCGCGGACCCAATCGCAGAAAAAATGAGTATTTTGACAAATTCGAAAGAGAAATGAGTATTTTGATAAGTCAAAGTTAAACTTTTGGTATTTTAATTAAATTCCGTTTTTATTTCCTTTAAATGGATAAATAATTAATTAATGTCTAGTATATTATTATTTTATTAAAATACATAAATAAATATTATTTTGTTGACCTTTAATGATGTTGGTGTTGTTTGGTCTCCCCCAACAATGTGGGACTAGATTGTCTTCTTTTTCATTAAAGTCTTGGTCCACTTTATCGATAGTTTAAATTCCCTTAATCCATATAGTTTACCTAAATCGTCAGTTTTTAATAAAAATATGATGTCTGAAAATATTTTAATATTTAATTTAATTTTTGTTCTCATTTTCCCTTCTCAATAAATAGGTGATGTGACTTCATTTGATTGAACAGAACAAAGACTAGATTTTGGTACATCAAATTTTCTTCCCTCTACGTTATGAGGTGGGTTTAAACGAGAACGTTAACTATTTAAAAAAACACAAATAAACCGTTCATGTGCAAAATCATATATGATTCACGTATAAAATCATATATAATTATGCGACTTGCCCCACGACTTTTAAGTCGCACATGTTCATTTAGTGTAAAATCACATATGATTTTGTAAATGGATGGTCGTTCTCGTGTTTTCTTAAATAGTTAGCATTCTCGTTTGAACATTCCTCTCTCTCTCTCTCTCTCTCTCTATATATATATATATATATATATATATATATATATATATATAAAGGTTCAAACGAGAACGCTAACTATTTACGAGAACACGAGAACGGACGCTCATGTACAAAATTACATGTGATTCACGTACAAAATCACATGTGATTTTACACTACCTGGATTTTGTACAAAATCACATGTGATTCACGTCCAGATTTTCAGGTAGTGTAAAATCACATGTGATTTTGTACGTGAATCACATGTGATTTTGTACATGGGCGGCCGTTCTCGTAAATAGTTAGCGTTTCGTTTGAACCCACCTCTATATATATATATATATATTTATATATGGTACAAATGAAATACATACCATGTATTTGTTGCACCCCTTACAAACCATAGTTTGCATATGTGCAGACTGGTTCTGCATATATGAATTGTCCCATATGAATGTATGTCAATTATATGTATATTCTTGCACGTATTGATATGCATATACGCAGAACCAGTCTGCACATATGCAGACTGTGGTTTATAAAGGTGCAACAAATGCAAGGTTTGCATTTTACGAAATATGTATATATATATATAATATATAGGGAGGATATTTTGCAACCCTCAAAAAAGGTTACAACTCTTGCAACCTTCATCATCACCGTCCGTTTAATCTTGATTGTTTTTTTATTTTATTTTTTATGTTTATAATCAGAAGGGCAATATTGACATTCTGTAATTAATTTATTTTAGGATTATTTTAGATTTCCGAGTTATACGACTTGATTGGTCCGTGAATTATGGTTAGTGCATCTATTTACATGGAAATTGTATCAAATATCATTACGGTTATTTTTTAGGGCTTATCCTTTTAGTGATTTTTAATTTTTATTACCATCCATTCATCCAATACTTTTTATGGAGAAACAATTTGGACCCATTTTTCAAATGCCGGCGAATGTTCATGAGGATTGGACGGTGGATAAACGGATTTCGATGTTTGGGACATCTGATTACCGATCGACCATAGAAGTCGCCTGCAAGAGAAACTACACCGAGGAAGGATTTCATAACAAAATACTCCGACGAGGCTATCAGAATCTTAGGCGGACGACGGGCGTGATTCCTCGAAACTCGTCGGAAAATCATTACGTAGTTCTTGTTGTTACGATTGTAAAACGGGAGACAAGAAAGGAGTCGATGCCACTTGGCTCATTGATGTTGTTGGAAACTATGCCGTGATATTCACCGGTTGCAAAGCGAAGCTGTTCATATTCGAAGACGGAAACCGCCGGAAAAGATGTCGACGTGTGATCGCCACCGCAGAAAGCGACACGATCACTAGAAAACTTCGGTTTGAGGCTCGAGTGACGGCATGAATCTCGATGGAGATGAAGATTGTGGAATCTCAATGAAGGCAATAACAGTTAACGAATAACTACTACAACAACATGTATTACCTTGATATCATGATGGTCACAGGCACATGAATCATGTTGTTTTCCAATCATCGTATTACTTGCATCATGATTAAAGAAATATATGATTACCACCATCATGATGACCATGATTAACTGAATCACACTTGTGGAATACATAATGCTATGTCAGGTATCACCCTTATGATTATCTCAATCATGATTGAGAGAATTATGATGAATCCAATTAACATGATTATCTCAATCATGGAGATGAATATCGATGAATCTGGATGCAGGTAGAGATGAAGATCGATGAATATGGATGACGGAGAAGATGAATCTCGATGGAGATGAAGATCGATGAATCTCGATGAAGACGGAGATGAATATCGATGAATATGGATGAAGGCGGAGATGAATATCGATGGATCTCGATGGAGATGAAGATCGTGGAATCTCGACGAAGGCGGAGATGATATCGGTGAATCTGGATGAAGATCGATGAATCTCGATGGAGATGAATCTTGATGCATAAATTTGTGTATATTTTTGCTGGATATGATTTGAGGTGCAACGGATGATTAATCGGAAAAGTGAAGTCTGTTTTGTGATATGATAATGATTAAAAAAAACTAATAATAAAGATGGAGAGGATTTTTGGTGATGATAATGATAAAAGATACCTTGCCATAATTAGTTGGTTTCTCTAATTATGTGGGCGTTCTTTTCTTTTTACCATTCTTCCAATTATACCCTTTAGGACCTAAATTATTCATCAAAAAATTAATTATTAATGTAATTAATATTATTAAAGATTGATATTCATCTTGATCGTTCATTTTATAATCAAGTGCTAGGACGTGGGTTGTAAGGGTTTCAATCTTTTTGAGGGTTGCAAAATATATAAGAATTAGAGAAGTGATCTTAGTCATTCATTCGGTCAAGATCGGCGGCTTTGACCGAGAAGCAGTAAATAATTCCTCGTGTGGTCTGTGCGTGGTCTGCACAAGATAGAAGGGTAGTTTCATAAAAATACGCGGGACGAGTTCATATATGAATTTGTGTGATTCACATATGAACTATACGTTCATATATGAACCATTGCAATTACATATGAACTCTTTTTAACTAATTCATATATGAATCAGTTAATTAGTTCATATGATAATTAATTAAAAAGAGTTCATATATGAATACGTTAATTGGTTTAACTGATTCATATCAATTAACTGATTCATATATAAACTACAGTTAATTAGTTCATATATGAAATATAAAGGTTCATATATGAATTAGTTAAAAAGAGTTCATATATGAACATATAGTTCATATGTGAATCACACAGGTTCATATATGAACTCGTCTCGTGTTTTTGTAAAAGTTACAAAACTACCCTTCTATTTTTAGAACTACCGATCTTGACTGAATAAATGGTCAAGATTACTTCTCTACTTCTAATATATTTAGCACTTCTCAAATGAACCTAAGGATATATATATAAATATATATATATACACACATAGAAGACGATAATCAAATGAGAATCACAAATATATTACAAATCCATGAAAATCAATATAAAAATATTTTATTATATGATTTTTTTTTCATCAAAGCCTATGATTTAAGATATTGTATCACATATGTTAGTGTTCACCTTGTGAAAAGATTACATGTAGAAAACAATTTTTGATTCATCTATTGAAATGAAAAATACACGTAAAAAGTATTCACATGTTGAAACAAATTCATGTCAAACTATCATATTATGAAACAAATATATGTGAAACAAAATATCTTAAATCCTAGCATTTGATGAAAAATATCATGTAAAAATATTTTTATATTGGTTTTTATGAGTTTGTAAAATACTTGTGGTTCTCGTTTGATTTAACCCATATATATATACACACACTAGCTAACTTTTATTTTCTTGTTCAAAAGTCTCCTCTCTGTAAGCAAGTATGACAACATTACAATATGAGATATGGTCGTAAACGAATCGAACGAACACAAACGATGGTTTGTTCATATTCATTCATTTAACTTAACCGAATAAACAACACTACAAGAAAACTGGGCATCAGTGACGAAAATTAGCGAGGGAAAAAATCTCTCACTAATTAGCGAGGGATTGACCACTAACCCAATCCCTCACTAATCCCTCACCAATTAGCGACGGATTAGAGAGGGATTAATGAGATATTAATCACAACCCCAATCCATCGCTAATTTCTCACTAATTAGCGACGGATTAGCGAGGGATTGGGTTTGTGATTAATCTCTCATTAATCCCTCGCTAATCCGTCGCTAATTAGTGAGGGATTAGCGAGGGATTGGGTTAGTGGTCAATCCCTCGCAAATCCTTAGCGAGGGATTAGCGAGGGATTGACCACAAACCCAATCTCTCGCTAATCCCTCACTAATTAGCGAGGGATTAATGAGAGATTAATCACAAACCCAATCCTTCGCTAATCCCTCACTAATTAGCGAGGGACTACTGTAATCTGTCGCTAATTAGTGAGGGATTAGCGAGGGATTTAGTTTTTTTCTTGTATTCCCATATATATATATGGGTTATATGTATATATAGCTAATGTGTGATATTTGAAAATCGCATATGATGTATATATACATGCATGTGTATATATGAATGATATATGAACCACAATACACCATATATATATATATATATGCAATACACACTTTGCATACAAACATGTAACAAGTGTTGTTTGGTAATCACATTTGATGTGTATATGTGTTATATATGGGCATATAAGATTTCTACTTCCAGGTTATGTCAATATAAATGCAAACATATATGCTTGTATTAATTACAATTTTAGTATAACTTTGCTGATGGATTTGTGAAACCTTGGTATAACAAGGAGCATAACATTATCATTCTTGACTAGAAATGCAAACTAACAATAACAGTTCTTCTCTGCGTGTGTCATACAACTCTAGCAATAGGTACTTGGTTCCATCGTTCTGTAATTATTCTAAGATTTACTTTATCCTTTATACATGCATGTTGGTTGAGGCTGTATGGATGTTTGTATATTTGTGTATGATGATAAATCTGCCTAACTTTAAGCTACCATGGCATGATGTGCTTTGGTTAATAACCTTTCTAGATTTTAATATGATGAAAATTGTTATGGTACTCCAATTAGGAAAGAGAGCAAGGGCTTACATGTGCTTGTTTTTCTTCATAACATAAAAGTGTAAGAAGTGGCTATGCAGATTACTTGAGGTTAGAAATTTGATTTGTGTTTCTTTACCTGTTGAGAGTTTTGCAAACAAAAGTTTTAATAAGTTATGATTTTTTTTATGATGCATCATTAGTGGTGGTTGAAACATCATTAAAATATGATCATCTTTTGTTTTTTTTATAAGGTTCATCTAGGCTATGCCTAGACTACATCCTTGGCAATTTGGAAACAAATGAACAAAGCGGTCGTCTAAGACTAAGCCTGGCCACAGAATGCTGACGCCTGGACTCGAACCCGGGGTGAATGGGATATTCCACCACATCCCCCCAAGCCCTTGCCAACACGCCACCACCCTTGTGGTTTGATCATCTTTTGTTGTTGTTATATATATATTTTTGACACCATTTTTTACAAGCATTTCAGTTTATATGTAATACCTTGAGGTAAAAAATACTTCATCTTATTCCCCTATCCCTTTGTTGGGGGGCTTTGGATACCCTACCTCATTCCCTTCATAAGCTCACTTGATTTGATACAACCTGAAGTGCCAACTGAGTTACATCCGTAGCCTTTTATATTGGTTTAGATTCAATTAAAAGTAGTGTTGTTTGTTGCTTCTTGCATGGTGAAAATGAAGATTATGCTAATCGAAATGGTTCGATATATAGGAACTGCATTTGCCTTTGCTGTATTTCCCTTCTAAAGCATCAAGGGAAATGAAGGTACTCACAAGACTTGCTAAGTTGCCTCATTCCTTATATATTGGTTTAGATTCAATTAAAAGTAGTGTTGTTTGTTGCTTCTTGCATGGTGAAAATGAAGATTATGCTAATCGAAATGGTTCGATATATAGGAACTGCATTTGCCTTTGCTGCTTTCTTCAGAGTGGTGTATACACGGTATGTTCTACATTGTATCTGTATGATTGTGTTTTTTTCAGAGTGGTGTATACAATCTTTAAATTGTTAGTGACAAGGACCACATGGAGTTTATAACTAGGTTCATTCTTTTTTCATCATGACTCAGGTACACATTAGTGACAATGACAATTTGTGGAATTCTCGATTACAAAGCTTTGAGGATATGATAGCAAGAATACCCCCTCCCCGTTCTAGCTAATATTGTTATGTACAAACATTGATTTGTTGATCTAATACCAATATTATAAAATTGAACTTGTTATTTAATATGTATTTAATAAATTTGGTTATTTTTAGTTTTTTGGACAATTTGTTTTTTAGTCATTTTTTATCAAAATAACTAAAAATCAGCGAGGGATTACTGACAGAAATTCGTCGCTGAAAGTTAGTCGAACCCTTGCTAATCTGTCGCTAATGAGAACCCTTGCTAATCCGTCGCAAATAAGTGCCCTCGCTAATCCGTCGCAAATAAGTGCCCTCGCTAATCCGTCGCTAATATAAGCCCTCGCTAATCCGTTGCTGATTATAATCCCTCGCTAATCCGTTGCTGATTATAATCCCTCGCTAATCCGTCGCTAATACAAGTCCGTCGCTAATCCGTCGCTGATGTCCGTCGCTAATCCGTCGCTGATAGCATCAGCTACGCCCGTTTGACTCGCGAACCATCAGCGATGGATTCGAGCTTTAGCGAGGGATTTGTCCCTCGCTGATGCTGGTTATTTTTGTAGTGTAAACACAAACGAAATTTTTTGTGTTCATGTTCGTTCGTTAAAAAATGATTTGTTCGTGTTCGTTTATGTTCGTAATTAAGATGATAAACGCATGTAAACCAACAAACATAAACGAACAAACACAAATCAACATAAACAACCATCATTAATCATCATTATGTTCACATAAAATGAAAACCACGTAAATTTAGGAGGGATAAAAGAAAAAAATCTATAAATTTAATTTAATTAATGATTTTATATACTAATGTCATAATATATAAATATACTAGTTTTTGGCTCGTCCGTTGCACGACGATCAAATTTGTGTTTTAAGTTAATTATTTGATGTTTAATAGTTGTTGAATAATTTTGTGACACATACAATAATTGATAAAAAAAACAAAAATTCCACAAATAGGGAATATTATCTTGAAGATAAAAATATGTCTATTAAGTTTGATACTTGTTATAAATGTCGTTACTAAATGAATTTATCAAACGAATACACAATAATTGCATATTTATATTTTTGAAAAATGTTCGAACTCATAATCCAAAAGTCAGTTGATAAGTGATATCTTTTTTTTTCCAAGTAATTAAATCTCTTATGATAATTCTAAGGGTGTCTCGTTGGCAGAATGGAATTTGATAGAATTGTAATTCGTCGAAATAATTCGACTTTGAAGTAAAAATTGATATGAAATTGCAAAAAGAAAATCACGACAATTTAGTGATTATTTGTATCAAATCCCATACTAATTTCAACAAATCTCATACTAATCACGACACATTAATTCGTATATATTTATGTTATTTAATAATATAATTAAATACAAAAATATTCAATATTTGGCTCATTTCGAAGGTATTGACAAAGCGATTACAATGGTATAATTTGTAAAAAATAGAATTTTTTTAATGCATTTTAGTTAATATACATTATTTATGTTTATATGATAAGAGTCTAAAATGAAAAATAAAACAATAAGGGATTAAAAGTAAACTACATACATATTACATAATTATAAGGGTAGTAAATGTAACGTACAAATTAAAAAAAATTGAATTAAGGAGGAGTGAATGTGAGTGTGCTAATTGAACTTATAATGTAAACTGCGTCCAGATACATGTTTAAGCGGGAAAATACTGAAGTCGGCTCACCAGAAGACGACGCGTGGCATGCTAGTTACTCATTTATTATATGTATAGATCTATATTAATGATTTTATATACTAACGTCATAATATATAAATATATCTATGTATAAACCAATGTAAACGAGCATAAATAAACATAAACAAATATATTAATCGAACATTAACGAACATAAATGAACAACGTTCACAAACATAAATGAACGTTACAAGACCTTTGTTCATGTTTGTTCATTTAAGTAAAAACAAAAAAAATTGTTCATGCTCGTTTCATTTATTAAATAAACAAACATAAACAAACTTCCCGCCAAATAGTTTGCTGAACGTTCGGTTCATTTACAACCTTAATATGAGGTACGTGGATCAATTTTATTAGGGATGTCAGTTTTGTACCAATCAAACCAACATGTGTAGCAACCGTACCAATTAAATTGGTACCAACGTAATTAGTACACATTACAGTTGGTTGGTAGTACCGTACCAAATATATAACTTGGTTTGTATGCGGTATTGGAAGTTGTGTATCACGGTAGTACCATGGTACCGACTTATTTAATTATTTATTATTTATGTATTCAATATTAAACATTGAAACTTTAACTTATTTTTTTGAACATTTGAATATTTGTAAGTTTTATTCCTTACAATTAAAAACATTTAAACATAACATATGTTACTTGGAAACTCAAATGTCACTCAAAATTTGAACAATATGACAAATTTGAATATACGTAACTCGATAATGGTATAAAACCAGTACCAACATGTAGCAACCTAAAAAGTCGATACTAATTAGTTTGGTACAAAGTATAGTTAGTTGGTACACATTATAGGACTTTGCATACCAATTATAATGTGTTGGTACACGATATTGAAGAAAACAACTTGGTATTGTACCAAGTTCACCCCTAAATATTATATTGCTTTATGAAAGAGTCATTGAACATAAAACAGAAGTTTCAATATATACCGAGAAAAATTGTCCAAATTTAATTGATGTAGGGCTTTGACATGCCCCATCTAATGAAGGCTAGACGGGTAAAAATTCCCTAGAGTGTTGAGTTCCTTTTCACAGTAAATACCAACTCTGATAACATGTGAGATATATAGAACTCCATCTGATTACTCTTCAATAGAACTATTTTATAGAAAAGGGAAGTTTCAACGTATATTTAGGAGAAATGGTCAATTCTAGCTAATGTCAAGCTCCAACGAAATGTGTTTGTTAGGACATCCAACCTTCCTATTAGAGTAGTTAACGAGAATTTTTAAATTTATAACGGAAATGACCTGCTAAATATCCTTATGAAACAAGTTGTTAAGATTAATATGACAAGCTTGCATGACTCAATAAGTATAGTCATATTAGTGTTTTTAGGCTACGTTTGGTATACTGGACATGACAGAACGTGGATCATTGGTTCACGTTTGACATGATTTTATGTGAACAGACAAAAACATAGTGGAACAAAGCGGAATAAACATGTTCCCCTCATCCCATGTAACAAGGTGGAACAAGCCTATCTTTTATCAATATACCCTTAAAATAAAACATAATTTCATTCTAAAACATCAAATACGCCTCATTCTTTGCATTTTATCTATTTTTTTAAATTTTATTCTTGTATTTTATCCTCTTTAAACTTTTACTTTACTGTTCTCAAAATATTATTTTTATACACTCTCTATTTTGGTTAATTTATATAATTTATTAAATATTAAAGTAAATAATGATTTTCACACTTTTGGTTTGTTATTTATAACTATTTTCATAGATCCAATTTGTTTTTTATAACTATCTCCGTCCTTGATCTTTTAAACTTGTTTTTTAGTCACCATGACTTCCGTTTCATTTCACTTTTCGTCCCAAGGCTAAACAAAGTTAGAAAAGATTGTTAAATTAAGAAGTAATATGGTTCTTTAGGGTTTTTTTTCTATTTCTATTAAAATATTTCTATTCTTCTACAAGCTAATAAAGTTTTAGTAATTTGTACTAATGGAAAAAGTGAAAGAAAACACAAAGAAGGTGAAGATGGAGTAAAATATGTTTTACTTTTACCTTTTTTATAAAAACTGCAATTGCTTTTACAATAATATAAATATTTAGCTTCTGGCGGATAGCTCAGTTCGCAAAAAGGTGAGATAACTTTACCCAAATACATAACAGCTTATGGGTTCGATCCGAGGCCCCTCCACTAGCCTCAGCCGCTGAGTGAGCCAAAAAATGCCCTCTCACATTGGTGTCCTTAGAGGCAAGTTTCGTATGAGACCGGTTAGACTTGCCAATAATCAACTTTTTGCCCAAATAATATAAATATTTAATAAAAAAAGTAAATATAACAAAAAAGATCATAAGGCCATGAGTACCCGTACCCTTTGAACCCTTGCCACCTCAGCGCCACATCAGCTTTTCTCATTCCTACCCTCCTTACCCAAAAGTGGAGTACCAGTACCCAATGAACCCAATACTACCCAATACTACCCACCCCTCACACATCCCTCACACACCCCTCTCGGGTTCACCGGGTTCCCGAACCCGTAACCCTCGAGCCCGCTCCAAACCCAGCCCCCCCGTACCCCTACCCGCTGCTACCCTCTCCTACCCGCGCCCTTACCCGCCTTCCGCTACTCATGGCCTAAGGTCATGAGTACCCGTACCCTTTGAACCCTTGCCACCTCAACGCCACATCAGCTTTTCTCTCTTACCCTTTCAACCCTAAAAGTGGAGTACCAGTACCCTTTGAACCCTTGCCACCTCATCCCTTTTAATTCTTTTATTTATACATTTAATTATTTAACAAAATAAAAATATTTATATATTTTTTAATAAATAAAAATAAGATAAATAATAAAAATAAAAATTCATATCATTCATTAAAAAATTAAAAATTACAAAATAAATTTAAAAATTACAAAATATTAAAAATCTACTCGTCGTGATTGTTGGGAACTTGGATACGCCAAATATGTTCGACCAAATCCGACCGAAGGTTATTATGAGTGTCCCGGTTTTTGACTTCTCGAACATTTTCCGCGCGTTGTTCCTCACTGATTTGTGTTTCGATATCATCTGTGAAAAGGTCGTTTTCATCGCCACCACAAATGGCTTGGTCTTCGTCTTCGAGTATCATATTGTGTAATATGACACAAGCGTACATAATGTTTCTCAATCTTGTCGGATGCCATCCGCGTGCCGGGTTATGAAGTATATGCCAACGTTGTTTAAGCATGCCAAAAGCTCGTTCAACATCTTTACGTGCCGATTCTTGCGCGGACTTGAACTTTTGTCGTTTAAGGTCATGTGGGCACGTAAATGATTTTACGAAAGTAGCCCATTCCGGATATATCCCATCCGCTAGATAATATCCGTGGTTGTAGGTGACTTCATTCACCTCAAAAGGGCACTCGGGTGCTTTTCCATCATATAGATCGTTGAAGATGGGCGACTGATTGAGAACATTGATGTCGTTGTTGGAACCGGCAACACCAAAGTATGCGTGCCAGATCCATAGATCATGGGAGGCCACTGCTTCTAGCATGATTGTCGGGTGCTCATGATCACCTCTCATGAATTGACCTCGCCATGCTACCGGACAATTTGCCCACACCCAATGAGTACAGTCTATGTTGCCGAGCATGCCGGGAAATCCGTGTTTAGCTTCATGTGCGGTGTACAACTTATGAATATCAACATAGGTAGGCTTGCGTAAATATTTTGTACCATAGAGTTCAATAATACCAGTGCAGAATTTGTGCAGACAATCTCGTGACGTTTTGTCTTCCCATCCTCAAGTACTCGTCAAGTGAGTCGGCAGCTACTCCATACGACAATTGCCGAATAGCGGAAGTACACTTTTGTATCGGAGAAAAACCTGGTTTGTTGCTGGCGTCCACCCGAAGTGTAAAATACGGATACTCTACTTCTAAATCTTCAACTATTCGTTCGAATAGTTGCCTGCTCATCCTGAACCGCCGTCTAAACATATCCGGTGTATAAACCGGGTTGTTGCCAAAGTAGTCCTGCAAAAGCCGCTCGTTTGCAGCTACCCGACCTCTTTCTATGTTCCCGGCCCTCGGTTCTCTTCTTGACGATGAGGCGGTGCTACCATAAATTAAATTTGCAGTTTCTCGAACCAACCCTACAAAAATTTCCCTAGAATGATTCAAGTACTCGTCGGTGTCTATGGATGATGATGATGCGGTCGATGAAGCGGATTGTGGCGAATCCATATTGTGGAAGAAGGTATTGAATTTGAGAGAATTTGGTGTGAAAAAATAAGATGTTTGGATTAATATATATAGTGTTATTAATTTGAAAAAAAATTAAAAAAATATTTTTAAACAAAGTAGCCGTTCAACGGCATTTTTTTCAAAAAATTTTAAAAAACAAATAAAATGGCAACGGGTATGCGGGTTGGGGAACCCGGTAGCTGAACCCGCTAGCTACCCGCCCCCTATCGGAACCCGCTTCTACCCGCCCTCTACCCGCCCACGGGTACGCATGGCCTAATACCTCATAACTTAAATGGACTTTTCTAACTTTGTGAGATCCGGTGAAAAAAAGGCAAAATGAAACGGAGATACACTCACAAAAAAAACAATTTTAAAGACGATGGACAGAAATAGTTATAAAACAAAAACTACGGACAAAAATTATAGTTTACTCAAAATATTACGAATAAAAAACATAATATAGAAAACGTTTAAAATAACAACTGGAAATTAAATAAACTTTATATTTTGGTTTCAATTTTTGACAAAAAAATTTATAATGATATATTATGTCATAAAAATATTTATTTTATTATAAGAATTAATACATTACATCAGCGAATATATATATATATATAGACCCACTATTTTGTAAACTTTTTTTCGTGTAAACTTTGGATTTCATAGATTTTCTTGATAAAATTGTTTATTTTGATGAAATTGTTTCATATCATTCATTTCTTGATGAAATTGTTTCATATATTTGTGTTTTTTTATGTAGTTTCATATATTGTTTTTTCATTCCTATGAAACTGTTTCATATATTTTCTCAGTTTGATGAAACTTTGTCGTTTTTACAAAAAAACACAAATATATGAAACAATTTCATCAAGAAATGAATGATATGAAACACTATCATCAAAATAAACAATTTCTTGAAACAATTTCATCAAGAAAACCTATGAAATCCAAAGTTTACACACGTTTAGAGGTTTACAATTTATTATCCATATATATATATATATATGAATGTAATAAATACTTTATTAGGGGTAAATTGGTTATTTTATCAATCTTGTCTTACCAAACGTTGAACAACTGTCATATCATGTTCTATTTGGGTGCGTTTGGTACACTGGACATGATAGGACAGAACAAAACAGAGATCAATGTCCCATGTTTGGCAGAACTTTTATGTGGAACATACAGGAACAGAGTGGAACAAAGTGGAACAGGCCTGTTCCACCCCCACCTCATGGAACAAGCTGGAACAATGTGGAACAGACTTATGTTTTACCAACATAACCTCAAAAAAAATCTAATACTCTTCTAAAACATCAAATACACGTTCTATTTTATATTTTATTCATTTTATTTATTGTATTTTATCTAATGTTATATGTTATGTTCTGTCCAGTTCTGTCTACCAAACGCTGAACAACTGTTCTGTCCTGTTCTGTCTCATCCTGTCATGTTCCATCCCGTCTGCGTACCAAATGCACCATTTGAGAACCAAAACACACTCTTACGGGACATTTTATGAAAAATATTTTATAAAATATGAAAAACGTTTCATAAAACATTTTCAACAAGTGTCTTAATTTTTTTTCTAAAATCTTTCAAATATCGTATTAATAATTTATTACAATATTGTTTGTGTAAAATACATAGACAGAATATTTCGTTAATGATGTTACTCTCAAAACAATCCTTATTGAATTTGTACTTCCTTCGTCCCAAATTAAATGTTCACAATAAAAAAGGTACACAGTTTTAGAGTATGCAATTATTACATTTTTAATTAGTAAAAGTACAACTTTACCCTTAATTATAAAGAGAAAATATTTTTCCATCACATAATTAAAAATAGAATGAGAAAATGGTAATTATTTTAGAAAATAGACAATTATTTAAAGACAAATAAATATAGTAATACGGATACTTATTTTAAGCCGTAGAGTACAATTTTAATAAGATAAATAAAATTGTATAAATAAGAATATGAGATCCCAAGTGAAAGTAGAAAGAAGAAAAATCCCACGTGCGACTGTGAGCCCCCTCAGTATTTGATAAGTCAAAGTTTGACTGTTTACATGTGTGTGTCATGAGGTGGTCCTACAAGGCACGTGCCTTTGGCTCTTCATTACAGAAACCTCTTTCTCTTCTTTTGAGGTTCTTTCTTTTTCATTTTAAGAGCATCTCAAATGCATAATCCTTTAATAGTTTTTTACTATTTACATAAGCTTTTCTAATAACTAATTACCATTGAAGTAAAAGACTTTTTAAAGAAAGACTTTTAAACCAATGACCTTTTGGTTGAAAGATTTTTTTAAATCAATTTTTATTTTATCTCCTTATTCAACTCTCATTTTTCATATAAATTTTCATATTAACCTGTTCAATCAATATTTATTTTCAATTTAATATTTTTAATCTTTATTAATTAAACTAACTCATTAAATATTTATAATAAAACAAAACATAATTTATAAAAAATACACTATTAAAAAGCTTTTATCAAGACGGTCAAAATAAGACCAATTTCAGATACCTAAATTTTTTATAAAAATCATATAATATATCCATCGTCTTTAATTTTATTATAAGTTAAGTAATTTTTGTTTTCGAAGGATATAACGTGGACTTTAAAATATCAAATTAAATAAGGGGCCTGTATAAAATATTATAAATAGATGAGGATAGATTGTAATAAAATTGATGAAAGAGTTTGAAAAAGCTTTTGGAAAGGTTTTTGCATTGGAGAAGGATTTCAAGGAAAGGTTTTTGTTAAAAAAAAGTTAGTGGAAATCTGATTTGGCAAAAGCAAAAAATCATTGAAAGACTTATGCATTGTGGATGCTCTAACAGCCGCACAGAAAAAAAGAGAGAAAAAAGTATCCAAATAAATAAAACCAACGGGACATAGAGTAAATTAGGTTTTTCGTTCTTGTGGTTTATTAGAGCATCTTCAACAGCTTCTCTATTTTAGAGAAAATAGAGAATGTGGGGATTTTAGGGAAGCTGTTGGAGATGTTATTAGAGCATCTTCAACAGATTCTCTATTTATAAAATAGAAAACCAAAAGTCATTATCTCTAAATCAAATTATATTTCACTCTAATAGATTCTCTATTTTAGAGTTTTCAATATTAGTTATATTATTAAAATATTATAAACTTTATTATCCCAATGCACATTTTTTTAAAAATTATATAAAATGATGATAGTTTAATCTTATTGGTGGAAATCAATAAAATAATAATTTCTCTCACAAGTTTTAGAGAATTCTCTAAACTTGGAGTTTTTTCTTGTTTTATATATTTTAGAGAACAAGATAGAGAAGCTGTTGGAGACAAATAGAGAACAAAACCTCCGTTTTCTCTATCTTAGAGAAGCTGTTGGAGATGCTGTTAAGCATTACGCCTTTTGTTCCTCTAGAATTGACTTTAAATATAAACGATTAAAAATAGCAATGAATCTAATTTATAAAGACGAAAATAGTAATGAACCGTAAACAATAAAAATTATAATTTCAAAATCACAAGAACGAAAAACACAATTTCAAATTTTCAATATCACAAAGACAAAAAAAAGGAATTTTTCAACCAATCAGTGGGATGAAAATGTAATTTACTCATAAACATGTTAACTTATATAATGGTTTTATTTTTTATAATGAAATTAGCTGATAAGCTAGTTGATTACTAAGAGCATCTCCAACAGTTTCCTTATTTTTTTTTTAAATGGAGAACCAAAAACCAAAATCTCTAAAAAAAGTTACATTCATCTCCAACAAATTTCTCATTTTAGAAAAACAAACAATGATTATAATATTAAAAAATTCAATTAATCTATAAAAATATTATTTCTCTCTCTAAATTTTTATTTTCAAAGTTTTCTATTGGTGCTCTCAAGTAATAATCATTTTTTGGGTTATCTCCATATTTGGAGAAAAACTTCTTCTCTGTTCTACTTTCTCCATTTTGGAGATAGTTTTGGGGAAGCGGTTGGAGAAAAAAAAACAACCCAAAATTCCCATAATATTCTCCATTTTCTCCAAAATGAGAAAGCTGTTGGCGATGCTCTAATAAGTTACTAATCACCAGATTATGTTTAGCAAAAACTAGCTTATAAATATATAAAATTACCAATAAAGGCATCTACAAAAAATAATTAATTACAAATATTTTATAATATGAAAATCAAATAAATTTCTAATAATGAAAATCAAATAAATTTCTAAAAACAAAGATATATATATATATAGGGTCAGATTCAGGAAAAAACCTAAAAAAAACGGAATACTGAAGAACACCCTGGTAGCCCTTCATCTAGACGGTATGCACTTGTGCATATAGGTAAATTGTAACATCCACACGTGCGTATGCACAAGTGCAACATAAAAACAAAAAAAAACACAATTTACCTATATGCACAAGTAGCATACCGTCCAGATGAAGGGCTATCAGGGTGTTTCTTCAGTTTTCCGTTTTTTTGAGGTTTTTCCTTGAACCTCTCTCTCTCTCTCTCTCTCTCTCTATATATATATATGGTTGGGTTCATGTGACACCATCCTATTTTCGTGGGACCCGTAACACCACATTTGTATACTTGAAACTTCATCTCAAAATATTGTGAAGGTAAAAAAAATATGAACCTTCACAGAGTTTTGCTGTGAAGTTTCAAGTGTAAAAATGTGGTCTCACGGGTCTCAAGAAAACATCTTGGTCTCACATGTGTCGTATATATTTTTTGCTCCAGATCTTGTTCGAGCTTTCGGACTAGATATTCGATCAAAAACCCCAATATTTGAATCACATGAAGATGAAGGTTGTGGATCTGGATGAAGATGGAGATGAAGATTGTGGAATCTCGATGAAGGTGGAGATGAAGATCATGGAATCTGGATGAAGACGGGTATGAAGATCGTGCAACTAGATCGAATAGTTTATTTTTCAAAAATAAACTTGAAACCCATACCCAGATCTGGATTGAGTGGTGCTTCAAAACTCGAACTTGAAACCTTAATCTCGATTGAGTGGTTCTTCAAAACTCAAACTTGAAACCCAACTCTCGCTTGAGTGGTTATTCAAAACTTGAACTCTGTAACTCCCTCAAATTTGAAAAGTGCAACTAATTTAAAATTTTCAATAATACATCAAATGAAGGATAAAATCCCTTTCCTACAAATCAAAATTTAAAATACCTCAAATGTAGATTTAACCTCAACAAATAATAAATCATAACTTATATAAAGACTAAATAAAGTTCGGGTGTTACTAAACCCATCAACAATTGTTATCTCCAAATGTGCAAAAGACATCACCCATTAGCTATATTCTTCTCATAGCACTCAACTCTTCACGGTGTCGCTAGTACCACTCCCACCAATGACCGGATGCACATGCCGACAAATAAAAAGGGTTAGACTTAACGCCTAGTGAGTTTAAGAGTTTTCAACATTTATATGAAACGGTAAACTAAAAAATGCTTTTTAAATCACGGTTTCTAAAAAGAATTGTACAAAAATGTGAAAGTAACATCTTTCCCAGAATCCACTATTTTCGTGATGAAAACCGCAATACAAAACATCCTTTCAAATATGATTCAAAACCCAATACTCACACAACATGTGAATGATGATAATTGATAAATGCTCAAATATTGAAATTCAGATAAAACTTTATTATCCAAACTACCGAAATATGAGTAAGACTCAAGCCCCAAAGTTATAACTTATGGAGAACACTCCATACTCAAAACGTCACCGAAAAACATGGATAAATCTAAATATCAAAACAACACTTTCACTGACGGGGGAGACCCGAAGTGGCGGAACACAAAAGTAGGTCACAAGTCCATATTCTAGAGCTTCTATTATAGAACATTGGTTATCGAGTTCAACCATGCACCCACGGTCTATAGATCGAGTCCTCCAATGTACTAGGGTATGCTCCTTTGCTAGAATCAAATTATTATGGGTCACACGGTCATCAAGATCAACCACCCACGATCGATAGTTTGAGTCCTCTGGTGAATCATTGCCCGTATCTAGCTAAATAAATGGGAACAACTAACTCATCGTGTATATAAATAAAATTTGACTTCTATGCCTATGGATCCATTGCATTACAGTGTATCCATTACATGACTTCAACTGAATGACCAAAACACTCAAAACATGTAACTCTCATATGATATGTAATAAATGCAAATACATACTCAAACTCCACATCGGGCTATTAAAACCGGACAAATGTCTCCAAGACTCATCTTAGTCAAATCCAAGCTAAAAGCTCAACAATTTACTAGACCGTACAATAAAAGTCACGTGTCAACAATAAAACACGTTTAACCAACAATTATGCAAACACAACGACCAAAAGTATGATTAACCCAAAACTCATCATTGGCTGAGACAAACCATTTTCGAATTGAACGCATACCCTTATATTTTCCAAAGTGCCTCATAACACAATAATATGCATTTTCCAGCCGTTTATAAGATTAAATACACCAAAAAGACATTTATTGTAAATGACTTCCATTTATACATTAATTCATCAAAAGAACCTATTAAATGATTTCCTTATCAAAATTTCCCAAAAACCCAAATGTGACATTTTACATTATTTATAAAATCAAAGGTATCCAAAATGTAAATTTCATTAAATAAACAACACATTTGATAAACGCTAAGTAAAAGACTTTAATACTTCAAAATGAACATTTTTGGCATGTACAAAGTTTTTACAAATCAAATTGAACTCACCTTGCTAGATCTAGGCTAAATCTAGGTTTTACCCCAAATTTGAGTTTTATTGGTGATAACTTGAATCTTCAAGCAACACCTCCTAACTCTTAGATCCAACACTTGCAATTGTTTCTTTCACCTAAAAAAATCCAAAACCTAAAACAACAAGGAAGGGAGAGGAGAGAAAATGAAGAATATTCCAAACCCTAGCTTAAAATCGAGAGAGATGAGGAGCTTACCATCACCAAATACTCTTGGATCGTTCAATAAACTTCAATACCCTTAGTATATTCTTGAAGAGCTCTAAAAAACGAAGCCATAGCAAAAAGAATCGTCTAATCGAAGTTGAGATGAGATAGATATGACCAAATGAAAAAGGAGGCTCAAAATCGGATTTTACGCACTGCACCCCGTCCGCGAGAGTGACATGCGAAAGTGACAGTGTCACTTTTGCTTTCGCCCAAAGTGTACCATGAGCTCATTGTTCTCTGCGAAAGTGACATGCTAAAGTGCCAGTGTCACTTGCTCATGACACTTTCGCCCAAAAGGTACCGAGAGCCCTTTTCGCCCGTTTTCTCGACCCTTCCTCGACCATTTTTCCCGGTCGTTCCTCGAACGTTTTCCCGACTATTCACCGACTGTTTTACCGGTACATTAGATGATATTATGCCAGCTATCGTGCCATTTTCATAACTTCTTAGTACATTCGTTAGGACGACCAAACACTCGGTAACATCGGTGCTATTATGACATATGTCACAACTGCATGACACTATAGCCGAGACTACCATACTTTCAGTAACATTGGTGCCATTGTGACATATATCACAACCACATGGCACTATAGCCGAGACGACCATACTCTTAGTACCATTGATACTATTGTGACAAGTGTCACAACCACATGGCATTATAGCCATACTCCATATTTGGTTCTTCCTTTACCGATTCACCCAGTTCAACGTTTTTCTTCAACTGGGATAAAAATCAGGACGTTACAATCCTCCCAACCTTAAAAGAGAGTCCATCCTCGAAATCTAGTTCCTACACAAAACATTTAAATACTACACAACACTTATTGGATTCCCTCGGTTCCCAATAGTAGTTGGTCCTTTCTTGCAACAGTTAAACCTTAACAAAAGAAATCCCCCGAACTTCAATGTCATGCGTTCTATTTTCCATACAACACTCAAACTGTGTAAGGAACATGATGTTGTCCAAAAACATCACACAACACAGAGCACAAGTACGATAATTGTCTTGTCATCTACCCATCCCAAAAGGGTAACATTCTAATGATATAAGCCTCAAATAACATAATTTCCACAAAAAACAACCATTTCCCATTCCAAGGATGTGTCTCTAACCCATTTTAACCTTAACTGATATTCGATAATCACCTGACAAAACTGCCATGTTGATTTTCATGCCGCCCCTCACATCCAATATCCACTTCGATACGTTACACTTATATCAGAGTGAACATCTAACTTTGCTAAAGTAGTTTCTAACCGCATGATTTCAGTTCCCAACCTTAGATGACCCATACTACCTTAACAGTAGCCCATGACTTCACCTACCCAATTCCAACTCTACTTCCCCAAATGAATTCATTCTTAAATTTTCCTAACAACCCTTATCAAAATCGTGATACTCTCCTTCTTTGCATTCGACATCTTGATGTCTTTCGCAATAGCTTATTTGACTACAACTAGACATGCTCCCTTCAAATTAGAGCACTCACTATGTCGTCAATAGTTTAACCTCAGCGAATCAAAGTCTCCTCAACAATAGAAATCCACTTAAGGTCTTCCTGACAATCTTTCTAAATTCTCCAATGATAATACCGCGAAAATACATCGTCTTTTCCCTTGACAAAGTTTCCTAATAGCTAGCTTGGTCCAGATTAGTACGCTTTGAATTCGTACTCCAAATTGTCACCAAACACGACAGTCACAAAGAACTTACAAATTATAACTCCAACCATTCTTGCAATTAGACTGACACCACATTCCGAACACACCAATAAATTCTATACGGAGTCAACTATTCCAAAACTTATCTATTGCACAACTCACAAACTACATCCATGTATCGATCATCTAATTGATAACAATCATTACCAACCGACCCAACCGAGGAATTATCATTCACTAACATTTACTTACTAACAACTAATATTCGCAAAGTCATCACATATTCCGCAATTATTCTTTAGGATTCAACGATAGTACTCCATATACTTCAACTGTTCTTGGCCTCAAAATCTAAAAGTTGATACCTAATACTATGCAATGATTCAAACCACCACAAATATCTCACTTGCAAAACTCTCCATCGAGTCAACCGCCTTTATACAATGGGTATTAACACGGTGTCCTAAAAGTTCCACACAACTCTTATGCAAATAATTATCCAAACCTCCAACTCAAATAATTAAATTGTTTAATTATTATATCTCATTTGGTATTACTTAATTTGATTAAATGAAATCATATATTAGCTAGCTTGTTTGACAAGTATGATATAAAATGACGGTTATTGGCTTGTACATTAAATAAGTGTAAAAAGGACAAAACATGTCCTTAGATATGAGATCTTCTAAAAGCATGGACGATTCTTATAGGCAGTGGACATATAATTTTTTTATTATGTGACCAACATTACATTTGTATAAATAAAGATACATTGTGAGACGATGTTGCTACTCATTCAATTTGCTTTCTATATTCCCATAACCTCTTCTTTCTCTCTTCCAAAGAGTTGGAAACCGTACCTTGTATTTAGGGAAGAAAGATTATCTCCTTTCTTGGATTGAGATGCCAATTGGATTCAAAGCATTTATGCGGATACCATGAAGGTAACGAGTTGTGTTCATTGTCTTAGATTCAGATACGACATCAAAAGGTTGTTGTTCTTTCTAGTAAAATTTTGAAACATCCATCCTACTCCGTTTCATACGGATTTTTGGAGTAATACATCATTTTCTATTGAGTATATGACATATGTATTCTAACAACCAATTAGAAATTAAGTTTTTTGTTCAAACGATCATTAAGAAATTGCTTTGCCTCATCCTACTCCAAGTTTCTTAACAATATTGAAGCATATAGTTGGGGTTTAATTTTTGGATTAATTTCACACTACAATATCATGCAAGACAAATACACATTCCTACCTTGCTAAACCACTCGACTTCTCTTTTCGCAACCAACAAGTAAATTACACTACACTTTGTTGAAAGATTTTAGGAGTAACAACAAAATAGAAAAAAATGGAATGGAGTCGCAACAACTATCTCCTTCTATTGACTAAAAGGAGGGGACAATGGAGATCATGGACAAAAGTACTTACAACAGTTGTAGGCCGAAAGAAAACAAAGAAATGTGAATGTTATAAAATGAAGGGACAACGATGAAACGAGGATTAGAAAGCTATGTAGATCAATCAGCCAATCTCCATCCAAAGCTAGTTTTTGCCAACACATTTTTGTATCTTTGGATTGTAATGAATAGTTTGTATTTTCTTGTTGTTTATATTATGTAATGGCTTTAATTATGGTCTAACTACTTTTATGGATTGTGGATGAATTTCGAAAATCATACGTTTTGAATCGCTAGAACTAGATGCATTGAAATTTCCATTTTTATCGAGAGTTTTTACTTCTAAAATGATCTAATGTGTTTGATCATCGTTAATAGCTTAAAAATTGCACTTTACCTTGACATCAATGTAAAGTTCTATGAACCTAAGAGAAAAAAACATATTTTATATTACAGACAATCGAAGAATTTATAAAGCTTATGAGGGAAGCAAATCTGTATAGATCCCAATAATTAACTTAATCAGAAAAATTATATACCAACGATAAAATATTACATCAACTATTCTAAACAACTAAAGTAAGTTTGATCTAATTGAGAATCATTTGATTGATGATCAATATCCTTAACAAGTTCAATGGAATTGCTTGACATATGCAATATGATAACCTTAAGGGTTTAGCGAGGGGCCATAAGAATATACACCTTGCCTTATATGACGATCAGTGTTTGAAATAAGTTATCTTTAATTCTTTATAACCTTAATGGATTTGGGCACATACTCTATCTTTATATCTAAAGGGGAGGATAATCTACCAAGCTCTTGACTAATGACTATCTTGACAAGATTAATTGTGGCCTATTCTACACTTGTTGCTACAACTAGGCTACAACACTTTAGTGCACAATTTACTAAGATATGATTCTATGGCCCACCCTCTATCTAATTCATCACTTCTTCAATTTTAATAGTTTCCTTACTCGGTCGTCTATCACATACAACACATTTTTCTTCTTCTAACCACTTAGTTAAAATCAGTAAAGATAACACACAATTAACCTTGTTTCTTAGGCCCCGTGGAAAATGACATTATACTTACTACTATATTAAGCGATAATGTATACTTGCACATTTGTTACACTCTACTACTAATAAATTGAATGCATAAAATGTCTAAAGTCGTTAGGTGATAGTTTAGTTACCAACGAGTTTGGCCTTTCAGACATGTTTAAATCTGAATTAAAATCTTACACCCATCGTAATGGTCCATTTCATTTGTATATCATAAAATATAATGGCTCCCTCAAATGTGCTTTGAGATTTCGGTTGAGGAGTATGTATATGGATGATAAAATTTTGTAGTTGCTAAGATAAGGAAATACTATGCTTTTGAGATTTCAGTTGAGGAGTATGCATATGGATGATAAAATTTTGTAACTGCAAAGATAATTTGGTATATCATACCTTCTTAAAGACTGAATTCAAGATTCTTCTTTTTTTTTCCTTAAAAAATCAATAGATTCATGGAAAATTTAAGCAATCCCATTGCCTAAATAAGGTATATTATACAAAACTTTCCAAGCTTAACCGACCAATTCAAACATTCTAAAAACAGAAATGACTCCAAAAAATTAAGTTAAATTCATATAAAATCAAACTTTTGTTGAAGGATTATGTGCCATCATCAAAAGGAAGTGATCGACAAGATATTTTCCTAGTATTAGAATTTGTCATAATGAATGTTTCCTTTTCTTTGTAAACTTCTCCTTACTTAAAGGGCTTATGATTAATGAGAAATACAGATCCCATTCTGTTGATCCAAACCCTTCAGTGATTTGATGATGACCCTTAGAATCACTTAGTGAAAATTACTGGTAAACATTATGTATTAATGTTTTGCCATCTATGAAAAATATACTAAGTCTGTTTAGTATCGCTGATGGGAAACCTATGCTCTTTAAATTACTTCAGTGATAAATGTACATCAGTGAGACCTGAGCTTCTTCAGTCTCGCTGATGATCGCTGAATGTTCATCATGTAAATATTTATTTGTAATCACTGAAGACAAGAATTGTGACAACAGAGTTCAAAGCTGAAATCGAAGACCAAGCTGACGAACAAGTGACTAAGTCTACTAATGACCTGATGCGGATGTCAGCGAAGCCAAGACTTGTCCATTTCACGCAATATTTCAAGTAGAAGACTTCAGCGAGAGCTGACCTTCATCATATCTCTGATGAAGATCAACTCAGCGATCGCTGATCATGAAGCCTGCTCTACAAGAAACATTTGTCTTATCCCCTTGCACACTTTTGTACGATTTGTCAGAAGGACATACCTTTGTCCAGGATCGTACAACCCACTCTGCCAACTACACTGTTCATCATGCGGCCAAAAGCATGTTTGCAAAAGTCAGACTCATGTAACCAACCAAGTGCCGACACGTGTAAAGTTGTACTGCCTTGCATTTAATGCATGCAGTATAAATAGGAAGCTCTACTTCATTTCTGAAGTGCTCGCTCTTCTATCCCTGAACTTTTTAGTGCCAAGAAAAACCATCCTTAGCTTTTCTTAACTTCTTTCATTGTTATTCTAAGTGCAAGAAATCTGTGTGATTCTCATAGTTTGTTTAGATTAGGTTTTATACGTAGTCTTATTCCGCAACAAACTGTAAATTGTTGATTATATCAAAAAACAATTTAGAAAGATAAAAATTGTGTGTTTGTATTCAACCCCCTCCCCCCTTCTACAAACTTGTATAACCCTTCGGGAACAACACATTCTCTTTATTTAATGTTGTTCCGTCATGTTTGTTTTTCCTACAACACATTATTAGCACGTATGCTCAATAGAGCGAATTCGATCGAGAAATCAAGCTAAAGTTCCACAATTGAGGTAATTTTTTTTATATGTTTTAACTTTAATACATCATAGTATTATGCTTTATGCTATGAACAAATGCGATAATTTTGTAGAAACATGATTTTCTATTATATGTCTAAACTATAAACCTCACTCTAGTATTTTTTTAATGTAATAAACGCATATAATTTGTCAATCCCATGAAATATTAATTCAAATGTTCTTATATGCATTATAGAATTTGCTTATAAAAGTACTTATGCTTCGATTTAAATTTGAGATTAATATTTGTATAATGATAATCATATATAGTGGTAAATATATTCATAACTATAAATATATGAATATGGCATGAGATCATGTGAGAAGTGTTGTAACACTCATATTTTTGCCATTAAGAATGTTACATAATCTGAAATAAATTCTCCAAAATAGCAGCTAAATTAAAATTTTAGACCATTTATAGCGGAAGACTTTAAAACAATAAATATATAACTTAATGCTAACCCGTCCCATACCGGATTACGTTACAAATTTATCTATCATAGATGCTTGAACATATATATTGAACTTAAACAGACTAGACAAGTCTCTATGTGTGCCATTTTCTCTTGTCCAACCTGAAACCTTATGTCCCTAGGATGCATACTATAGTCAGCTTATAAAGCTTAGCGAGTTCATGGTTTGCGTGAATAAAAATCATTTCACACCATACATATCAATTTATAAACTCTGAACCAAATAATATGCATTCTTTTGAAAACATGCAACGCCGAAAGAAAAGAGACCTCATAACTGTCTCATCAAGTAAGGACTGATAAGTTGCAAACATTCCCTAGGTATGTGCGGCTCACCTATAGGCAGTAAACCCATTACGGGGTCGTGTTGCTATCTCACAGGCATTCCCTGGTGTGTACGCTCACACAGAGTCCCTTAAGTGTGACAAACCAAACTGACATCCCATACTCCACACCATGTATCATTTGTACAATATATACTAACTGAAAACTCAAGCATGCTAAATATGTTTAAAAACCGGAAAACAATTAGCATGCATGCTTCACAAAACTCCACATACATGTAAACATATACCGATGACATGTATTAGAATCATTTCATGCATGACATTCATCAATCACCATACAAATCATATAATGCTACAAATAAATTTGTACGTAGGTATGCATCCCATTGTAAGTCTCATGAAGACTCACCTGATTGTGTGTAGATCGGCTACTGATAGATCTTGACTGGAGACCTATACATTTCATATCATAATCTCCAATTAATGGCTTCATTTATCCAAAAGCCAACCATAGTCAACTATGGTCAACCTTGACTAACTTTAGTCAACCCAAGTCTAAAACTCGTTGACATCCTAGAACGACAAAATAATCGTTTTATAATTTTATAAATTCATCTTTCTAAATTAAAGCGTCTCGATAATTATTTAACCCAAATACGATGCTCTAATCTAATTATAAAAATAATTTCTAAATACCACATTTGGTACCGACTCTCAACCTCGATTTATCCTTTACATAACTAAATAAATCACATGTGCCAAATTAAAGTGTGAAACAAATATTAATCTCAAAGTACAACGCCTTTAAAACGCCTTTTAAGATACTAAATCATTTAGGAAAAGATTAGTTTATCAATATTAATTTCTAAGATAAATTAATACACTAATTAAATAACAATTAATAATTTTAGAGATTAATTAATTAACTAATGTAACCTTAAATAATAAAATCAAATCTGAAACTTAAATAGGGGTCGTTTACTATACGTTTACCCGAGTAAGTGCTTATCAAGTCACATTAGCTTACCGATTGTATATCGCAAGGACTAAGAATCTTACCCGGTAAGAGCGGAAGCAAGGACCGAGTGTCTTACCCGGTAAGTGAGTGCAATGGTTATTACCACGGTTAGCGCTTACTTGCTAAATTGTTGCATACAAAGTCATTTTGGTGGACTAAAATCTTACCCGAAAAATAAATGATAGTGTTGAATTTTACCGGAAAGCACTTACCCGGGTAAGTGATTAGGTCTTAATTCATTAGGCCCAAAAACTAGATTTTCAAACTAGGTATTTGGACCCAAACAATTTATTAGATAATTTAGATGTTAGTGTTTTTAATTGTGGACCCACACTGCTAAGCCCAATAAGTAAAAACAAATGAGTACAGCCCAGAAACAAAAATCTCGGCCCAGCAAGCTGCTAGTTGGCCAGCACCGGCCGTTTCCTCCGGCCCACAACCAGCAGCCCTACGATGGTGTCCGTTTCAAGGTTGTTTGGCCTTATTTTTCCACCGTTTTCATCGATTCTTTTTGCAGAACTCAAGAAAATCAATTTCTTTAACCATAACAACAAAAATCAACCAAAACCATCAACCATTGAGTCCAATTTGAGTTTTAAGACAACTCAAAAATTTGTAAAAACTCAAACTCAGACTTTTGAAACTAAAATCTGAGACATAGGGCTACTAAGGTTCGATTGAGGACTTAAAAACGAAGCTAACCATATAAAGAAATCGAAATTTGGTTGAGTATTTTACCTCAAATCGTCAATAAACAGAGTTTTCGGACGGTGACTTTGAGCTCCGATTTCTCCCTTTTTCTTGAGGCTACTTGAAAGAAAAATGAACCTTCTTGTATTTGTCTACTTATATCTGAAACTTTTGGCTCTTTTCATGAACCACGCAAGCCAATAAGAAGCCTTAAAGATCACCCATGGACATGTTTCTTTCAAACTCCAAATTTGTCCTATTTACATAACAGGTCCTTCAGGTTTGGACCTGTTAACCACCGCAACCCTTAACTTTCGGAAAATGACATACAACCCTTAGTCTTCAATACTTTGGCCATTTTTACATTTTTCACCCCATTCTGATAATTTTCTCCATTTTTAGTCTGATTAAACGTAAACTCCTTTCTTCGGTTATCACTTTCAATCATGGTTCTAAATAACTCGTTACAGCCTCGTTATGGCACGTTATGGCGTCAAGGCTTGGGGTCGCCGCCACGTTAACCCCTGTGGCTCCACCTTAAGGCTTGGCTTCATTATAACGCGTTATGGCACGTTATGTCGCGTTACGATGCGTTACAACGCGCTACGACGCATCACTTTGTAGGGTGTGAGATTATTTTTCATATATAAATAATGATAATTGGTTATGCAACATAAGACTTAAATACACATAAAAATGAAACATAGAAACTAAAAACCATAAATTGGTAAATACTTACTTCCACTCTTGTACACGAAGAGTTTACGTAAATTCTCGGAAAATTGAAGAACGTAGTAAGTAGTGATTCAAGAGATTTACTCCCGATTTGATACTTTTGATATAATTATCTATATGCTCTATGGATTTGGTATCAATTGTCTTTTTTATTACTTTAAATGAATTTATTTCGTTATGCGTTATTATTCAATACACTAACACACAAGTGTATATATCTATCTATCTATCTATCTATCTATCTATCTATCTATATATATATATATATATATATATATATATATATATATATAGAGAGAGAGAGAGAGAGAGAGACCCACTATTTTGTAAACTTTTTTCCGTGTAAACTTTGGATTTCATAGGTTTTCTTGATGAAATTGTTTCGTGAAATTGTTTATTTTGATAAAATTGTTTCATATCATTCATGTTTTGATGAAATTGTTTCATATATTTGTGTTTTTTATGTAGTTTCATATATTTTTTTTCATTCCTATGAAACTGTTTCATATATTTTTTCAGTTTGATGAAACTTTGTCGTTTTACATAAGAAACACAAATATATGAAACAATTTCATCATGAAACGAATGATATGAAACATTTTCATCAAAATAAACAATTTCATGAAACAATTTCATCAAGAAAACCTATGAAATCCAAAGTTTACACACATTTAGAGGTTTACAATTTATTATATCTCTCTCTCTATACATATATATATATATATATGTCGCCTTAGGACACGCCTTGAAAAACGTCGTGGCCTCGCCGCCACGCCACGACCCACGTCATTTAGAACCTTACTTTCAATAATTGACATGATTGGTCCATTTCGACGTTTTTTTCTTCACATTTTTAACCCCATAAATAAAACCTATTTCATATGATTTCCCTTTTTTTCGACTTTCTTGTTTTCATATTATTCATTTACTTCATTTTGGGTTGATACAAGTGTCATTTCTGGTGAGAAGTGTAAGAAATAACTTTAGACCGTTTATTACTTTTAATCAAATACCCTCCAATGAATTCCCGCTTAAAAGAGAATTGATCCGGTGCATATCGGTGCATTTTATCTCAGTGCATCTCATCCTAATGTCCGTCCATTTCTCATACAACGCTTAATAATCATTTCTCACGTTTCTCATAAAATTTGACATTTCTCACCGAAGCCCGACCCTTATGAGTATAACTTTATATTTACTTTTCTTATTTATCTATCTTGGTGAGTTTTAGAAAAGAGAAAAAAGTAAAAAAAAATATTAGTGAATACGTAAACATATATTGTTTTAGGGAAATTAATTAAAATACCCTAAGTTTGACCATGTTTTACTGAAATACCCAAAATCTCTCACACTTTGCAAAAATACCCTAAAAATCCGCGATGGGAGCCCGCGATCGCGGGCCAGGGACCTTTCTGACACTTTTTTAAACTTGCAGGGACCATTTTTGAAAAATGAAATCCCGCGATCGCGGGCTCATCCCGCGATGGGGTTATTTTTGTGACTTTTCAATTGCAAGGGACCATTTTTAAAAAATTCCAGGGACCATTTATGAAAATTTTGATATTTTTGGCACTGTTCACCCCATTTCGTCCATTTTTACGAATTTAAAATGAAATGTTACACTTTCAACCCCTATACTTATTTACTAAATTTACTTTATACCTTTTACTTTCATTATTTTAATTTTACATTTAACACATATAATCGTTTATTAACTAAAATACGTTAAAAAATACGTTTTAATTTTAACAAATTACACAATTATAATCGTCTCTTCGATACGTTCGAAATGAGCCCAATCTTGAATTTTTTTGGATTTATATATTTTAATATATATCATATACAGTTATACACTACATAAAAAAATATTTTTTATATTTAAAATTCATACTCTTATAGTTAATTATTTAATTTATGGTACATCTCTTATTTTTTTTCAATTTTGTTTTACACTCCTATCGCATTAACATAATAATCATATATTAACTAATTCATTAAATCGTTTTAAATTATTATTATTTGAATGTGTTTATAGATTTCGTCTGAAAAAGTTGCCTGCATGATTCCACTGAAAAAGTAACTGCAATATTCGTCTGCTCTTGAATAAAGGTCTTTCATTAGGCAGAAAATTAGTCTTTAAGTAGTCAAACATAGCTAATTAATGAGAATTTAGATAAGATTTATATGGTACTATCAAATGCAAGTTTCTATAATATAGATATTGTTCTACATTACATGATACCAATTTTTGCATCATATGAATCACTTCCAGACAACAAGAACCAATACCCCAATAATCAAGAAATAAATGCTTGTTCATCCAATAATCTCTGTATTAGGATTATCGCAAGTTTCATAAACCTACTTACTACGTGTTGGAAATATGGGTTTTACTAAACTTTGGACGCATTTAAATTTATATATATGTGTTATATATAACTAACTTTTAGTAGGTTTATGTTCTTCTATATGAGATCTTCGAAATGATATATAATGCGTCCAAAATAGAGTATGTGTGAAAGAGATATCGATACTCAAAGTTGAGTAAATGGATGAAATTAGCAAAAACCAAATGAAGTAAACAGTAAGTCAATCACAATACTTTAACAAAATAAGTTAATACTAAAAATAACAATTATTTAATGTTACATAAACAACCTAACGTGGCCCTATTAGACAATGCGCATAAATTGACTCCGCCATATGTCGGCGGAAATTCATTGCCTCATCGTTGGTTTCGTTAGGGGTACCCATATCTCCTCGTTATTTATCAACTTTTGGACATTACGGCATACCCATACACCGCAATCCGCATATAACCCGGTCTGCTGGGGTACTTGGTCGGCCATCTTTGCGCGAAAGATACTTGACACTTCGCGACGTCTATGATCCCCGAAATATAGTTTTGTTTTAAACGATTGCATCTGCTCTGTCAATTGTTGTTTGCAGAGACCGTCCTTTTCGCTGTCATATAGGGTCATGACCATAGTGTCTAGTTCAAACACTCCAAGCAGCCAATGTCTGGGATGCAAGCATATGGGGATGTACACCTGAAATATTACAATATATGTCATATATGTTATTAAATAAAATAACAGTAAAACGATTTGCATACCCTATCGAGGAGAGTCCAAGAGGTCCCTTCCGAGCCATTGCATATTTCGATCACGGAGGCGGGACCTTGATGGTCCATCAGTATACACTGAAAGAACATAGTGTGCATGATGGTCCACCTCGTGTCTACGCCACGATGTTTTTGCAACAGGCTAACCCAAGAATCGACGTGCTATGCATAAAAAATAGATGGTTAGACATGTAATATAAATATATTTGATTATATATGACTATAATTTAACTTCATACTAACCGTATCGTCTAAGTCAGAGTTCACAGGGTCATCCGCAAGCAATGTTTCAAAAAACGAGGGGTTGATTTCTAATTCCCCGTAAGGGGTGAATGTCAAGTTGGGGAGGCGACCAGTCCGACACATCCTCAATATTTCTGATGCCGGTTGAGGCTCCGGTGAAGGCACCTTTCCCTTTTTCTTTCCTCCCTTCTTTCCCCCCGCTTTCTTTGCTTGTTTTTTAGCGGGCGGTGGTGTCGTAGATCCTTGTTGGCCAAACGGGTGACGAAACCATTGTGAAATTTTATGCGACCGCTTTTTAGGGAGCGGGGTCACCTGTGGTGGTGGATCTACAACATCCATCGAGTCATCGTCAGGCTCCGAGAAGTGCTCCGAGAAGTGATCCTGGATAATAGGAGACCCCGTCTGAAAATTACGTTACTCAATGTTTTAAGTACAATTTAGGAAATGTTCACAATTAAACCAAAACTACCAAAATAACTTACAGTATGCATTTCCGGCCTGTAATAGTCATCGGCCGAACCGCCAAAGATGTTTGTGATTGATGTGGTGGCGAACGGCGGCGGCATCTGCGAGGTGTATGCCCCCGACATCCCGGCCTGCGTGACATTGATCATTAAAATAGTTACAAAATTAGGATTATCGATATATAACTATAATGGTTACTCAGTGTCACTAACACTCTCCGGGATAGTAGAATATGATGTGGTGGCGAACGGCGGCGGCATCTGCGAGGTGTATGCCCCCGACATCCCGGCCTGCGTGACATTGATCATTAAAATAGTTACAAAATTAGGAACAAACATATAACTATAATGGTTACTCAGTGTCACTTACACTCTCCGGGATAGTAGAATAGGATGTGGTGGCGAACGGCGTTTCCGACATCCCGGCCCCCGACATCCCGGCCTGCGTGACATTGATCATTAAAATAGTTACAAAATTAGGAACAAACATATAACTATAATGGTTACTCAGTGTCACTTACACTCTCCGGGATAGTAGAATAGGATGTGGTGGCGAACGACGTTTCCGACATCCCGGCCCCCGACATCCCGGCCTGCGTGACATTGATCATTATAAGAGTTACAAACTTAGGAACAAACATATAACTATAATGGTTACTCAATGTCACTTACATTTTCAGGGAATGACGGATAGGATGTGGTGGCAAACGTCGCCTGTGCCCCCTGTTCGAACAGAGCGGGGATCGGTGTCGTACTCGACAGCTAAAACAAATTTAGAACGTAATATTAATATACAAACTAAATAAACGTGGCCAACAAATTAAGTTAAACACTAACATTGACAGCGCTAAACTGTCTGTAGAATCCCTCCAGAAGCTGTACACGTGACTCTAGCGGCCCGTGGACGTAGTCCCACAGGTGCTCATGAGAGCCACGCTGTGGCTCGTAGGAAGGGGCCGCCTCATATGGATTGTAAGAGGAGGAACGGGCCGGCTGGTAGGAGGAGGAACGGGCCGGCTGGTAGGAGGAGGAACGGGCCGGCTGGTAGGAGGAGGAAGGGGGCGGCTGGTATCCACCGGAAGGGGGCCTGTCGTCGTCTTCCTCATCTTCGGAAGTAGGGGGACGTCGAGCCCTTTCCGCCTCTGCGTCAATAAAGGCCACACTGTCTCTGTACCAATCTGTGCCCATCTCGTCGACAGTAGGGACAAGGCGATCGAAAGGCAAGAGTGGCTGCTAAATATATGATAAAACATAAAAGAAATTAATAAGCGGGACTAACGTATGCAAATTGTAAACATAGTAAAAGAACTTACATTTCTAGACGCATTGAAGAACTGAAACCAAAGCGACCTACTTAGGGTAACACGCTTGTCCCAACGGGTTCCCCTAAGTACTCGATCGTCGCGCTTGACGAAATATCGGATTGATGCGGGAAACATCTCCAAGATCCATATCTGGAATTAGACAAGAAGAGCAAGTACGTAAAAAGAAAAGCCAAACAGTTTGTATGTATTATTAACAATTGTTATACTACGTATCTAACCTTGATGGCGTATGTAAAACCACAAAGATTCATCTTTGCATGTCGATCAACGCGTCTGGCTATGGCTCGGTGCAGAATAGAGTAGCAATGTGTCCAGATATGGCTACCCCACAGGTAGCTGTTAAACAGCTCAAGGTCCTCGACGGCCCTAAGGACCGTCTCGGAAGCATACTGGCTATACTCACGGCCCAGGAAGCCCATATCCACGATCACCACCAAGCATACACGGACAGCATCGTCGTCGGTTAGGGCACTAAGGCCCTCTTTCATCATGTCCCGGGCTGCTTTCAGCTTCAAACGAGATGCTGAAATGCCCCAAACCCTAGGAACGAAGGAGCAATGTTCTAAGGGAGGAAGGGGGGAGCCTCTCCAAAACGTAGTCCTGTAATTAGACAGAACTCACGACGCCCAAAATGCAATTGAGAGCCGAAGAAATCAAAATGCATCTCCTCCGGCTCAGCGTTGGCGCCCTCGACCTCCAACTGTAGAAACATGTGTACTAGCGTAGGGTCGCCACCAGAGTAAGACACATCCATCCATGGCCCGAACGGTGTCTCTCTATAGATGGTCTCAAGGGTATCCGCGCGATCACCTAATCCCCTAAAGAGCGCTCCTAATTCCTCGATGTAGGAAACTTTGCACCTTACCGTCAAGTCGATGTTAAAGAAATCCTTCTACATAGTCATTCACAGATGTTATAGTTAGTGTTATATATAGATGTTGCAGTTTATTTTATTTTATATAGATGTTGCGGTTTATTTTATTTCAACGTATCATATTGTTATATATAGATAAAGTGCGGTGATATTTTATTTCAACGTATAATAGTGTTATATATAGATAAAGTGCGGTGGTATTTTATTTCAACGTATAATAGTGTTATATATAGATAAAGTGCGGTTTATTTTATTTCAACGTATAATAGTGTTATATATAGATAAAGTACGGTGGTATTTTATTTCAACGTATAATAGTGTTATATATAGATAAAGTTCGGTTTATTTTATTTCAACGTATAATAGTGTTATATATAGATAAAGTGCGGTGGTATTTTATTTCAACGTATAATAGTGTTATATATAGATAAAGTGCGGTTTATTTTATTTCAACGTATAATAGTGTTATATATAGATAAAAAAATTGTTAAGAGTGTGTTTTTATAAAAAATTGTTAAGGATGTGTTTTTATAAAAAAATTGTTAAGGGTGTGTTTTTATAAAAAAATTGTTAAGGGTGTGTTTTTATAAAAAAAACACATTTTTAACAATTTTTTTTATAAAAACACACTTTTAACAATTTTTTTATAAAAAAACACTCTTAACAATTTTTATATGAAAAAACACACTATAACAACATACACATTATAACATACAAATATCACATTCAAACATAAAACCATAAAACTATAACAATTTTTTTATAAAAACACACTCTTAACAATTTTTTATAAAAAAACACATTTTTAACAATTTTTTATAAAAACTGTTTTTGTAAAAAAAATTAACAATTTTTTTATAAAAAACACATTATAAAAACCATAAAACTATAACAATTTTTTATAAAAACACACTCTTAACAATTTTTTATAAAAACACACTGTTTTTATAAAAAATAGTTAAGGGTGTGTTTTTATAAAAAATTGTTAAGAGTGTGTTTTTATAAAAAAAAAACATTGTTAACAATTTTTTTATAAAAACTCACTCTTAACAATTTTTTTATAAAAGAACACTCTTAACAATTTTTTTATGAAAAAACACACTATAACAACATACACATTATAACATACAAATATCATATTCAAACATAAAACCATACATATCATGTTAAACATACAACACATTCAAACATAAGTTATAAACACTATAACAACCTACAAATCATATATCTTAACTTAAAATAACATACAAAAAATAACAAATAACATACAAAAAATAACAAATAACATAAGGAAAACATACCACAGAGGTAATACGAGACATCTTCACAAAACCCGAACGCGTATTCCACACGACAAAATTGAGAGAGTGAGAGAAAATTGAGAGAGTTATTAAAAAAATGAGAGTGGCCGGTTTTTGGTCCCCCCCCCCCTATATAGTGCGGCCGAAGTAACATTTAGGGTTTAGGGTTCGTCAAAGTGATTTTAGGGTTAACTTTGTGCCGACACGTGGCACAGGAGCCCGCGATCGCGGGGGTCAAAGAAATTCAAACGCGGGCAGGGACCAAAAATGCACACGCAGGCATTCTTGAGGGGGGAAAGCTGGACCGCGGGTATTCTTGAGGGACCAACGCGGGCAAAGTGGGCAAACTTTGGTGACACGTGTAGCCCGCGATCGCGGGGGTCGATGAGTCAAACGCGGGCATGGACCAAAACTGCACATGCGGGCATTCTTGAGGGGGAAAAGCTGGACCGCGGGCATTCTTGAGGGACCAACGCGGGCAAAGTGGGCAAACTTTGGTGACACGTGGCCTGGAGCCCGCGATCGCGGGCTCCATCGCGGATTTTTGGGGTATTTTTGTAACATGGGAGAGATTTTGGGTATTTCAGTAAAACGTGGTTTGACTTAGGGTATTTTAATTAATTTCCCATTTTTTATATCTAGTTTCATAATTATTTCAAATTTTATAATAGTGATTTTAGTTTTATCATGTTATAAATTAATCAACATAAGTTATTTATTATAATGTGAGATTTGTAGTATTTTATATTAAGTTATAAATTTTATTTAATATTGGTTGACTTTTTTCTGGTATTTTTAAGATTGTAGTAAAGTATAAAATCTTTTTGTTGTTTATGATTTCCTTCTTTAAATGTCATTAAGTAATTTATTATAATTTTTATCTCGTTTTTATAAAAATTCGATTTTTCTAAATTATTTATAGAATGAGAATATTTGAGAATTTAACTATTGTATCAAATGTTTATTTAGTTTCTTAAATAGATTTTTTCACATCATATTTAAATGTTTATCTTACTTAAATATTTATCCTGATTGTGAGTTCCTACCCATAATCTTCAACTTTATAATTAATTTTTGTAAGCTACACTTCCGATTCTAATACATTTTGGTATCTTACAAAAAACTCCTAAAATACTATCAAATGTTAAAAGGTTGAATTTGACTTTATGCCAAAATCAATATTTATTTGCCTCAGGACAAAATCTCTTCACATACAATTAAAGTATTAAAACATTGAAATTGGTTTCATCTGCCAAACTTATATTCATTTTGGCCTCATGCCAAAAACTCTCTATAATCAACAATGTTTCTTTCAAATTAAATAAATCGCAAGATATCGATTGTATTTTGTCAAACAGGTGTAACTAGCCCTAAGGTTTGTAGGGACTTAAGTAATCGTTGTGATTCCCCTACTACCTGGAAATCAAATCGATTGAGCGGTTTATTTTCGAAAATTGAAATATGGATGAAGTATTATCAACAAAAATATGTTAAGGTGCAAAAATCCAATATTGTTATGATAATGAAATTTCATGCATAACATAACATCATGATTATAAACCATAATTCATTGTTTTAGAAAATAATATATATTCTCCATTTCTTTTACGACATCATGGACCCGGAAGGACTTGAGTACCATAAGTTGGGTCTTCCAATATCAATAGGTTGATTGTTTCGCTCCTGTATCTTCCAAAAGGAAAAAGGATCTATGATCCCAGGGGGGCTATAATTGGAGATACCATTGTTTCCGGTACAAAAGTTCCTATAAAAATGGGAAATAAGTCAGACTCAATAAAATTTGATCAATCCCTTTTTCTGTCATTAAGGTGGTCTCAAATATCTAGAGTTTTTCTTTGTATATTATAGGAATGATCCGATCCGCAGATATAATTTGATCATTATGAAGAAATCCAAAATCCTTGTAGACAAAGCCCCCTTTTTTGCACGAAAGATCTTACCATTTCCAAAGGAACTGGAGGTATTCTCACAGGTTCGGGAAAGGAAGACTCCTTGTTCGTAGACAAAGCGGATTCGGAATTGTCTTTCATTCCATCGAAAAACTATAAGCAAATATGTAAAAACCATGAAACCATATTGACCCTATAAAAAGTTGGTTATTATGGTATAAGTAATACCTTGAATTTTTTTAGATGACACATAAGTTACAACCTTCGGAGGGAATACCATTAACTAGAAACCCCCAAGAACCGCGGGACATCCCATAAAGGAAATTTGGGAATATTCATTACCATGTACTTCAAGGGGAGTGCAAAAAATCAACCGATCCAATCAGAAACGACCGATCCAATTAGAACCGACCGACCTTGATTGGATATCCAATTGTAATTGGATCGGATCGGATCAAAATTTTCAACGTCCAATTTGGACCGGTCGGTTCTTAGACGACAACGCATAACCGACCAAAACCAAACCGAACCGAACCGATTCACCATCCAACCACTCATCCGGTTATCATCCAATCACCCATCCGATTATCATCCAACTACCATCCAATACGTTATAATTCAAAGTTTCAAAAGTATAAAAAATTTTATTTTTAAAACATTATGATTTATAAAAATTTAAAAGTATATTTTTTAGAAAAAACATAAAAACATTGGATGGATCCGATCCGATCCGATCATCCATTGGATGTTGGATGGATCCGATCCGATCCAATGGATATCCAATGAGAATATCCAATGGATGGAACCGAACCGATTCAATCATCCACTGGATTGGAAAAATCCAACATCCAATTGATGATCGGATCGGTTCGGTTGGAAAAATCGGACATCCAATGAATGATTGGATCGGTTCGGTTCCCCTCACATCGATTGGATGTCAACTGATGAACACCCCTATGTATTTCCAGACTAATCATACAGTGGAATGAAAACCACTTACTCGATTACAAGAAGGTAACTTATTTCAACAAAGAAATGTCGTGTCACAAAATGCATGTCAATCGTTGTGGCAAGGAACTCTCAAAAGATAACGCGATTCATAACATCATTTCCGTCTTTCCTATATTAGCAATCAGACTAATGAAACAGTATAAGTTGCAATATAACCTTTAACAAACCCCATAACCTAATGCAAGCGTCTAAAAGATGTAACAAGTTTTTTTAACAACGCTAGACATACATGAATAAAGAAAATTCATGAAGTCAATAAGGCAAGCGTTGGAGGTGGAAAGAACTCTAGAGAACGTGAGTTAAACGTATTGATCCACACATATATGACAATTATGCACCATGTGGACATGTTTGTGAAAAGGGTCAGGTTCATGGCAAGAGTCGGGAAAGAATTGCCAGTAGAAAATGGAACAAGTAGAAAATCAACTATATCATTTCTATTATTGGTTTGGTATAATTATATTTTAAATGTATTTTAACCATCAAATTCATTGCATTTATATATATACACCCGATCTTATAACCATTATAGATGTAAAGAAATACATCAAAAACAAATACAAAACTCTCATGTTCTTTGTTCCGTATAGGAATGTATCGAGGAGAACTTGATTGTTTTTGTGACATCTCATACAATCCTAATATGTAACATCCTGAATTTTCGTTGTATTATTTTGGGAATTACAAGTTTTAACTAGGGGTTAAATTTGTATTTTATCTAAAGTCTTTTTTTGAAGTGGATTTGAATAGTGAGGGGTTGTTGTGTAATTCTTTGAAAGTTAAGGGTTCATTTGGTAAGAGTCCTATGACTCACCTCTTAATAGTGTGTAGGTGTCACACTAATAGTCATTAAGGACTAAGTGTGAATGATATGAGTGTGTAATACCTGTGTGTTTCGATTTGCTTGAGAGAAAGAGAAACCGAGAATTGAGATAGAGAAATCGAGAAGGAGAAGGAGAATAGCCAGAAATCAGCTAATCTTATGTTTAATTGAAGACATCAAGAGGTAAATTATTCTACTTTTATGTTCATAATTGTTAGATAAGGTTTAGGAATGGGTTTTTATGTTAAATAGAGGTTTTGGGAAATTTGTATACATGAATAGGTGTAGTGTGTACCCTTAAACATATCTGCACATTTTCAGAAACACGCATAGAGTAAAAGTACAAAATCTGAGTTTAAGAATGAAATTAGTGGACTGAGACTTGGATGAATATCATCGAAGTCGCAACCTTGAGTTGCGACATTCATGATTGTCGCAATAGACCGTTGCGGCTTGGCTTTGGAATCGCAACAGTTGGTTGCGATTTGGAGTGGAATCGCAATGGTGGGTTGCGACTTGGCACTGTAGTCGCAACAATTGGTTGCGACTTGGGACGAAATCGCAGTGATGAGTTGCGACTTGGTACTGTAGTCGCAACAGTTGGTTGCGACTTGGAATTGGAATCGCAATAGGCGGTTGCGACTTCAGTTCATTGCGACTTGAGATGTAATTTTAAGAAATTAAGGATTTTTAGCTGTGAAGGGTTATGTTTTAGAAGTTAATATCAGTATATGTAAATTGGACATTACAGTAAACTATGGTAGTAAAGAAAGGAGCCCCTACAAGATTTAAAAAGGATTAAAAGGAAGTGTGATTTCATATCAGGTGAGTTTATTCAACTCTCTTTAAAATTCAGTAATTAATATTGAAATAGATGTTTTATATGTATGCATGGAAATGTTTATATGGACTTGATTAAGTCAGAGATAAGCCAAGAGGACGATTAAAAGTTGTGCTATGATGATTTCCATACTAAAATTTCTAAGATGAGTTAGCTATAAAGTTGATAAACTAGTACTTATTATTCTTGTATGCTAAGCTTGATTATCTACCATATGCAATTTGCTACATGGTTATGAACTTTAAATATGATTTGAAGCTTTATTGAGATAAATTATAAAGATCTATTTATGAGTCTAAAAATGTAGATTGACAACTGAGATATTAACTTCCGTGCTAAGTTGCAAAGAGGGGATAGTTAAGAGATTGAGATGAGGAGCTAATAATATTCGTTATTTTTTATATATAGAATATGATCGGAGAAATGATATATTGTATGCCGGACGCATATAGTAGTATCGATTATTACATATATATATATTATGTGCTATGTGCTTTTACTAAAAATAGGCATCCGGTCACCAAGGGCACTTGGGTACGGTATCATGGGAACCGAATACTCGCCATAGACCAAAGGGATGTAATTTTTAGTAATTGGGTGTACCTTGAATCATCGTGGGTCTCGATTGAGTATCGCGATATTATAATCCCATTGGGACCATTGATTCTGAGGTGGAATGTGGAATAAACAATTTTTGTTTAATAATTCCTATTTCGATTTGGGAAGATCGGAGATTTCCCAGTGATGAGAGGAAGATCTGAGATAGGCATAAAGTAATTTGTAATCTCTACTTCCTGATTGAGAAATAGGCAGGTTTTGACTTGTAATTTCTTGTGTTTGAGTAACGACTGTGAATCTGAGATGATGCATAGTATATTCTTAAATTTGTTGTTACGATTAGATGAGTTAGTCGTAGGAATAGGAGTGGGGCAGATTTCCCGATTTGGAAAGGAGTTGTCGAACGGTAAGATGGGTGATAACAGGTTTGAGTTATCTGTTCATATTTTATTTATTAAATTTTATTTTGATTTGAGTATTCTCACTAGGCGAAAGCCTAATGTTTCAAGTTGAATCTTCTTACCAGGTACAAGCTCCGGGAAGTAAGCGGGAATGAGAGAAGAGAACTTGTGGAAAGATTCAGACTTAGAGATACCGGAGGATCTAGTTATTCTTTGATGCTTTTGGGACGGTTGTTTAGATAACTGGATTAATCTGATTGTTATGTTATGATTAGATTAATAAGTTATTTAAGTAATGTCGTTTGTATATAGAAACCTTACATTTGATCCTCAGGTTATATAAGTTTGAAGGTTTTTGATCATAACTTGTGGTAATTTTAAGGTTTAAATTGACTCTGTTTTTAGGGTGTTTCAAAGGGGTATCAGAGCCTTAGTTTAAGCGAACTAGGTATGAATTTGAGATACCTAGACTTAAGCTGAGATGAAATAAGTTATGATCCGCGAGATATGGGTAGAAGTACTAAGATTGGGTAGTCTTAGAGTCGACAGAAATACTCGAAGTTGGTACTGTAACAATGGTAATGAGAATTCTCATGTATGATATGTTCGTAATTTCAATTAGCTACTGTTATTATGAATATATTACTACACAAGCATACTTGTTTCTAAATTGTTACAGTGACTGATTAGCGGTAGAGTATGTATTGTATGTTTAGTTGTATAAACCATTAACTGATGAGTATTCTTTTGTGCTCAATCAGAACGATGGTGAATACACCCCCGAGATCTCCAAATTCTTCGATAAATAGGAATTGGTTAGACGATGCTGGAGAAAGACAAACTGGATTAGGCGGAGTTCCTGATACGCCAACAGATTTTCTTTCCTTAGGAGGAATGCGAAGTCGAGTACATCCAGGAGGTACCAGTAATGTTTGTTAGACAACCTAAGGGGGGGGGGTAAGGTTGTATTTTAAATCTTTTACTTTCAAAAAATTCTTTTTACAAATAAATACAGAATAAATAAAGCAGAGTATAAATAAATAAGTATACAACAATTATATAAACAGATATAATTTAAATGCACAGCGGAAATGTAAAGAGATAAGGGAAAGAGAATACTTGACAACGATATTTTTAAAGTGGTTCACCAAACACAAAGTTGGCTAGTCCACCTCGAGAAAATAACACTTCTCGGAGATCCAATACGAAACGTGTTCTTTACGGTAGAAACACAAACCTTAATACAATAATACAATCACGAATATCTCTACTCAGTTGAGAGAATTATATGGATCACTCACTCTAATCAAACACTTACAAGAGGGTATAATTTTAATATGACAATCACTCTTGTAAAATATTAATCACTTGGATTTTTAGAGAGAGTTTGATCACTTGAGTTGTTTTGCTGATTCAACTAATCGAGAGATTTTAATCTGCTATCAACTCAAGAATTCTTGCTCAAAAATATTTTTATAAATTATAACTGATTGAGAGAAGAAAACAGCAGAGTAGTGATCAAATGCTGAGGGAGAAATTAATTGCTGGTTTGGTGTGCCTTGAATGCTGAGGAGCTGCTGTATATATACTTGAGCTTGCAACGTTAACCTCCTGACATATCGTACAAAGAAGCTGCACGCTGGATTGATTGGCCAAAAAAAAATCTTCCTCATTAAATAATGAACAGTAAAAAAGGATATGAAATCTGATTTTTTAGTTGACAAAGACTTTAAAGGATTATTTTAATAAATTTAATAAAACTTTAGTTTTAAATTAAAAAAGTAATGATGATGTTTAGAATATAATATATATATATATATATATATATATATATATTTTGATGAAGAGAAATATATAATATATATATACGTTTATATATATATATATATATATATATATATATATTAAAAAATCTTTTGAATTTAATATTAAAAGATTAATTATTTTAAAAACATTGTTGGGATTGGTTTTCGAAATATCCAAGTGGTATTTTATTTTAGGGTGTTTGTCATTTTAAAATAAAATGACGAAACTCTTCAGTCTTGGATTCTTCAGATAAAATGATTTGAGATCATTTAAATATCTGCACACTCAGATAAAATATTAGATAACAAAAAAATGCGGTGTGTTTTGTAATCATCAAAATAAATATAGAGATGTGATTTTATGTGTACCAAAAATATATCACAATATTTAAAGCTGGGTACACTTGCACCAACAATCTCCCCCTTTTTGATGATGACAAACACAACGCTAAACACGAGAGCATATTCGGTTTCTCTCCCCCTTTTGTCGAAGCAAAAAGGGTTTAAGAAAATCGCTTATGCTCCCCCTCGAAAGATGCTCCCCCTCAAAAGATGAAATATTTGAGAGTTAGTATTTATCAAGGGTTATACTCAAGCATGCCTAAACCAAGCCTTAATTTAAAGAACGCTTTTTTGTTAAGGGCTTTTGTGAAAATATCGGCCAAATTATCTTCCGAATCAACCTTTTCAAGCACGATTTTGCCTTTTTGAACATTATCTCGTAAAATGTGATGTCTCAATTCAATATGTTTTGTACGAGAGTGTAAAACAGGATTTTTACTTAGATTTATGGCACTTGAGTTATCACACATAATTGGAATTTTGGTTAGATGTACCTCAAAGTCGGTAAGAGTGTGTTTCATCCAAAGAACTTGAGCACATGCTCTTGCGGCGGCTACATATTCCGCTTCGGTGGTAGACAAAGCTACGGATTGTTGTTTCTTAGAGAACCAAGATACAAGTGAGAGACCTATAAAGGCACATACCCCACTAGTACTCTTTCGGTCAACAATAGATCCACCAAGATCGGAATCGGCGAAACACGTTACTTCTAACTCGGGTTTCTTTGCGTACCATAAGCCAAGATTAGTAGTACCTCGTAAATATCGAAAAATACGCTTGACAGCTTCATAGTGAGTTTGTTTAGGTGAAGATTGAAAACGAGCACATAAACATACACTAAACATAATATCAGGTCTACTAGCAGTTAAATATAACAAGCTACCAATCATACCACGATAAATCTTTTCATTAAAATCGTTTCCCTCCTCGTCACGAGATAATTGCAAATTTGTGGTCATTGGAGTTTCAACGGGTTTGACATTTTCAAAGTTAAACTTTTTCAACATATCTTTACAATATTTAGATTGACTAATAAAAATACCAGTTTCACATTGTTTTATTTGCAATCCTAAGAAGAATTTTAATTCTCCCATCATGCTCATTTCAAATTCGCTAGTCATTTTCGCAGAAAATTCATTACACAATTTTTCATTAGTGGAACCAAAAATAATATCATCAACATATACTTGCACAACCACAATATCATTTTGAACATATTTCACAAATAAAGTATTATCAATTTTACCCATAATATAACCACTAGAAATTAAAAAGGTTTTTAATCTATCATACCAAGCACGCGGAGCCTGCTTTAAACCATAAAGCGCCTTTTTTAATTTATAAACATGTGTCGGATTTTCAAAATTTTCAAAACCGGGAGGTTGAGAAACTTATACCTCCTCATTTATAATACCATTTAAGAAAGCACTTTTAACATCCATTTGAAATAATTTAAAATCTTTAGCATTTGCAAAAGCGAGAAGCATTCGAATAGACTCCAACCTTGCAACTGGTGCAAAGGTTTCGTCATAATCTATACCTTCTTGTTGACTGTACCCCTTGGCAACTAAACGTGCCTTGTTTCGTGTGACTCCACCGTTCTCGTCTACCTTATTTCGGAAGACCCATCTTGTGCCAATAATGGTTTGACTACTAGGGCTAGGCACTAAGTCCCACACATCATTCCTAGTAAATTGGTTTAACTCTTCTTGCATGGCCAATATCCAATCCTCATCACCTAAAGCTTCATCTATGGTTTTAGGTTCTATGGTTGAGATAAAGGCATGGAAAGCACAATGGGTATGGATTTGTGATCTAGTTGTCCTTTGGTTTAGGTCACCTATAATTTGGTCTACGGGATGGCCTCGAGCGGTTCTAAGGTTAGGATCATCTACACCTTGTGGAATAAAACAAGGAGGGGCATCACTAGTTTCAATATTATTTGTGGAAGGTTGGGTACCTAAATCCAAGGTACTAAGTTGTTGGGCTAAGACATCTCCTTCACAAACATTGTCATTTGCTAAGGGTGCACTCGGTTTGGGAGGACTCTCGTCAAAGCTAACATTTAAGGATTCTTCTACTACCATGGTCTCCTTATTTAGGATTCTATAGGCTTTGCTATTCCAAGAATAACCTAGGAAAACTCCCTCATAGGCTTTGGGGTCAAATTTGGTTAGGTAGGATTTGGTGTTTAAAATGAAACATTTACAACCAAAAACTTTTAGGTGAGCTAGGGAAGGTTTTCTACCACGGTAAAGTTCATAGGGTGTCTTATTTAGGATACTTCTAATTAGGACACGGTTAAGCACATAGGTCGCGGTAGCAACGGCATCACACCAAAACTTTTGGGGAACTTGATGTTCGTTTAGCATAGTTCTACTCATTTCTTGCAACGTTCGATTTTTCCTTTCAACAACCCCGTTTGACTGAGGTGTTCGAGGAGCAGAAAAGTTATGAGTAATACCATGTTTATCACAAAAGGCACCAAATTGTACATCATTATCGAATTCTCGTCCATGGTCCGTACGTATGGAAACAATCGTACAACCTTGTTGGTTTTGAATTCGTTTTCCCAAAATTTTAAACTTTTCAAAAGCCTCATTTTTATGTCTCAAAAATAAAGTCCAAGTATAACGGGAATAATCATCCACAATAACCAAAGTATAAAAATTTCCTCCAAAACTTTGAATAGCCATCGGGCCAAAAAGATCCATATGTAAAAGTTCTAAAACTCTTTGAGTAGAAATAACAATTTTTGATTTATGAGAAACGTGATGTTGTTTGCCGACACGACAAGCGTCACAAAAATGATTATCAAACTTTAATTTTGGCAGGTCACTCACAAGCTCCTTATTTTTTAAATTTTGAATTAATCTTAGATTAGCGTGACCTAAACGCCTATGCCATAAAGTAGAAACATCATTAAAAGAAGATAAGCATACATTTTCAGATACAACAGTTTTGCAAATATATAAATTTCCTTTCACAGAACCAGTCAAAAGAACTTGGCCATTTTTCAAGATTTTGCACGAGTCTTCTTCGAAGACAACAGTTGTATTATTTTTACACAATTGGCGAACACTTAACAAATTAAAATGTAAATTATCAACATGATTAACATTAAGAAATTGAACATTATTGCAAGAAACTGTACCTCTACCAATTATATTTCCTTTGGAGTTTCCTCCAAAAATTACCTGTCCACCATCACATGACTTATATGATGAAAAGAGATTATTGTTTCCGGTCATGTGACGCGTGCACCCACTATCGAGTATCCAGTCCATATCGAGGTCAATCTACAATAATGAAGATGTAACTTTTATGGTCCCCATTTCTCGTGGGTCCTTGACAATTAGTTTCAATGTCAACCAACATGCATATATATAAAGTCAAACAGAATATATATAATACATTACACAACATTAATATATATATATAATACATCAAACCATATTAATATATATATATAACACATATCAAGTAAAACAAAATATATATAATATATTAAACAACTTTAATATATAATACATCAAACACAAATATATATATAATATATTAAACAAACACCATATATATATATATATGTAATACGTATATATATATATAAACAAACAGTACATAGCAATATATATTACTTATATATATATATACAACAAATTATATTTAAACTATATATATATATAACATATATACATAACACATTTAAAACCATAAACGCATACCACCGGGATTATCATTACTAAACATTCCTTTTGGAATCCATTTATTTACCATTTTAATTTTGCGATTATATTTATCATACACATAAAAACAAGCATTTACATTCGCATTATTATTGGGTTTAGAATATTTATCATGATACATGCGAGCATACGGTTTTCTCGGTATATAATTTGCATTATTCATTTTACGCACATACGGAGGTTTTTGCACATATTGATTTCTTGTATTAACTTTAGGTGATTCATAAAATCTTTTGATGGGTTTACAAGAACATTTATCTTTGCACGTATCGGAACCAATACCTTTTCTACATTTTATACGGTTAGGCATATTAAGCATGTTAAGAACTTTTTTATTACTACTTTCAAAGGCTTTAGCTAACATGTTATCTTTTTCATATGAAGCACTTTTAGCCTTTAAACATGTAATCTCATTCTCAAGTATATCACATTTTGTACAAATAATATTTTCATGTGATTTTTTATTTAAGCATGCAATTTCTTTATTTAAAGCATCACAAGATTTACAAAAATCTTTTTCTCCTAATTTAGTTTCTAATTTAGCAATTATATTTAAATCATTTTCAGATTTTTGTTTAACATTATTTATTTCCTTTTTACATGCATTTACAGTTTCTTTTAACATAGCAATTTCGTCTTTATAATTATTAGCAAGATTAGCCATTTTGTGAAATGATTCATATAATTCTTCAAGATTGTTTTCACTATCGCTATCATAATCACTATCGTAATTTGAATAAGAAGATTTTACCTCGTCGTCGCTTTCGGCCATAAGACAAATGGCTTGATAGTCATCTTCTTCTTCACTCTCGCTCCACGCGCCTCCAATGAAGGCTTTCTCCTTCTTCTTTTGGAACTTGTTCTTTTTCGGACATTCATTGGCGTAGTGGTCTTTGTCACCACATGAGTAGCAAAAGCCTCTCTTTGGCTTAGCTTTATCGTCTTCACTCGAGTCGCCATTTTTCTTAACTTTTTCGTCTCGTTTATGGAACTTACGACTTCGATTTTCACCACCACGACGGTAGTTACCGTTTCTTTGAAATCTGCCATTGTTAGAAAATTTATTATTATTATTAAGAAATTTGGAAAAGTTTCTTACCAACATGGCGACTTCATCGAGAGTTTCGGATGGATCTTTCGAGGAGCTAGCTTTCTCCTTTTTCTTCTCGACTTTTGGTGTTGAGGCATTGAGAGCGATTGACTTCTTCTTGACTTGCTCCCGATCTTTGTTTCTTTTAAGTGCAATTTCATGCACTTTAAGATTACCGATCAAGTCATCTATCTTCATTATGGAAAGGTCACGGGAGTCTTCTAAAGATGTTATCTTTTGCATCCACTCCGAAGGAAGGGCTCGTAGGATTTTCCTTATATAGTCCTCGTTAGGATAAGTGCGATCCAAACCTTTCAAAGTAGTCACAATAAGGTTAAATCTTTTAAACATTGAGTCAATTGACTCATCTTGTTTCATTTCGAACAGTTCATAATCGTGAACTAAAATATTCACTTTACTAGATTTAACTTCCGTGTTTCCACGATGAGTATTATTTAAACTTTCCCATATTTGATTTGCAGTTTTATATGTATATACTCTTTCAATTTCGTCAGTTGTTAAAGCAGCATATAATATATTCTTAGCTTCAAAGTTTAAACAAAAATGAGTTTCATCAGAAGTAGTCCATTCATCTATAGGTTTATCAATAAAAACATCATCTTTCACAACGGTGGGTTTAAAATTCCCTTTTTCTATAATATTCCAAATCTTTTGATTTTTGCCACGCACGTGACATTCAAATAGCTCGGCCCAAATGCCAAACTTTTCAGTATCTATCAAGGGAGGTTTTGAAAACACAATATTAGTTTGTTGAGCCATTTAAAGGAATAAAAGAAATTTATGCAGAAATTTTTGAAAGACCTGCTCTGATACCAAATGTTAGACAACCTAAGGGGGGGGGGGGGTAAGGTTGTATTTTAAATCTTTTACTTTCAAAAAATTCTTTTTACAAATAAATACAGAATAAATAAAGCAGAGTATAAATAAATAAGTATACAACAATTATATAAACAGATATAATTTAAATGCACAGCGGAAATGTAAAGAGATAAGGGAAAGAGAATACTTGACAACGATATTTTTAAAGTGGTTCACCAAACACAAAGTTGGCTAGTCCACCTCGAGAAAATAACACTTCTCGGAGATCCAATACGAAACGTGTTCTTTACGGTAGAAACACAAACCTTAATACAATAATACAATCACGAATATCTCTACTCAGTTGAGAGAATTATATGGATCACTCACTCTAATCAAACACTTACAAGAGGGTATAATTTTAATATGACAATCACTCTTGTAAAATATTAATCACTTGGATTTTTAGAGAGAGTTTGATCACTTGAGTTGTTTTGCTGATTCAACTAATCGAGAGATTTTAATCTGCTATCAACTCAAGAATTCTTGCTCAAAAATATTTTTATAAATTATAACTGATTGAGAGAAGAAAACAGCAGAGTAGTGATCAAATGCTGAGGGAGAAATTAATTGCTGGTTTGGTGTGCCTTGAATGCTGAGGAGCTGCTGTATATATACTTGAGCTTGCAACGTTAACCTCCTGACATATCGTACAAAGAAGCTGCACGCTGGATTGATTGGCCAAAAAAAAATCTTCCTCATTAAATAATGAACAGTAAAAAAGGATATGAAATCTGATTTTTTAGTTGACAAAGACTTTAAAGGATTATTTTAATAAATTTAATAAAACTTTAGTTTTAAAATAAAAAAGTAATGATGATGTTTAGAATATAATATATATATATATATATATATATATATATATATATTTTGATGAAGAGAAATATATAATATATATATACGTTTATATATATATATATATTAAAAAATCTTTTGAATTTAATATTAAAAGATTAATTATTTCAAAAACATTGTTGGGATTGGTTTTCGAAATATCCAAGTGGTATTTTATTTTAGGGTGTTTGTCATTTTAAAATAAAATGACGAAACTCTTCAGTCTTGGATTCTTCAGATAAAATGATTTGAGATCATTTAAATATCTGCACACTCAGATAAAATATTAGATAACAAAAAAATGCGGTGTGTTTTGTAATCATCAAAATAAATATAGAGATGTGATTTTATGTGTACCAAAAATATATCACAATATTTAAAGCTGGGTACACTTGCACCAACAATGTTGATCAAACGTCGTCAGATTCAGGTATGGAAGGACGAATAATGGATAATGTGACTCGATTGATGAATGCTTCAATGGAAAGGCAAGCAGAGATGATGAATACTGTGATGGGAAGACATGCAAAGATGTTTACAAAGATGTTTAATGATCGCAATGTGGAACCAAGACGAACAGTGGTTGATACTAGTGTGATAAACCCGACTGTAAATCCAGGAGCAGAGACAGAAAGGAGGGTTGAAAGAAATTGTTCCTACAAAACGTTTCTAAGTTGTAAACCGCCAGAATTCAAGGGGGACGAAAATCCAGTGGCGTGTATGAACTGGATAAGAGAGATCGAGCAAGCTTTTCGAGCTTGTGAATGTAATGATGAAAGATCCAAGGTTAGATTTGGGTCGCAAATGTTGCGTGGAAAGGCGTTGCAGTGGTGGAATGTGTTGTCATCAACTGTGACGGAAGCAGCTCTAAACTCAGTCACTTGGAATCAGTTTAAAGCAAAGATTTTAGAAGAATATTGTAACGAACACGAGATGGACCGAATTGAAGAAGAGTTCCGAAATATCAAGAAGGGTAATATGACGGTGAGAAAATATACCGAAGTCTTTATGGAAAAGCTGAATCTTGTGGGGCACGTGGATCCAACGGAGAAAGATAAGATTAAATATTACCTGAAAGGTCTACCGGCAGATATGATGACAAGGGTTCGCAGTTCGAAATCTGCTACTTTGAGGGAGACGATTGAAGAAACAAAGGTGATAGAAGAAATGTATGTGAAAGACAAGGAGGAGAAAGCGCAAGTTGGAGAAAAGAGAAAGTGGGAGGGTCGTTCAGAACCTTCTCAGAAATTAAGGTTATTCGGAAAGAACATTCGTAATGATTCCCGTAGGGAACCGAGTTGGTGTTCAAAATGTAAAAGTAAACATTTTGGCCAATGCCGAGTGGTCGGAAATCAATGTTTCAAGTGTGGGAAAATGGGACATATGGCGACAAATTGTACAATGCCAGGGTCAGTCTGTTTTGAATGCCAGCAACCGGGTCATTTTCGGAAAGATTGTCCGAAGTTGAAGAGAGGAGGAGATCAGGGAAGAAAGTTAGTTATTCCCAAGCCAACCGGTCGTGCATTCCAAATGACTGCTGATGAAGCAAAAGGGTCAAAGGACGTGGTCTCGGGTACATTTCTTATAAACTCTATTCCTGCACATGTATTGTTTGATAGTGGCGCAAATTATTCTTTTGTATCCAAGTTGTTCCAACATAAGTTAGCTATGCCTGTTACTACTCTAGGAGATTCCTTAGTAGTCGAAATAGCTAATGGAGTTCAGTCTTTGGTTAAGGAGAACCTGGCCGATTGTAAAATTATGATAGAGGGAACAGAATTTCCGATTAACTTGTTGTTAATGGAAATTGGGAGTTTTGATATCATTGTAGGGATGGACTGGTTGAGAAACAACCAGGCAGAAATTATGTGCGCAAAGAAGCTGATCCGAATTCCAATGGGCGAGAAAGACGATATATTCGTATTTGGAGAGAAACAGGAAGGAGATGTTCCTTTGATATCAGTGATGAAGGCGCGTAAATGCTTATCGAAAGGGTGTTGGTCTTACTTAGCCTATGTTATTGATACAAAGTTAGAAAAGAAAAATGTTCAAGATATCAACGTGGTGCGTGAGTTTCCGGATGTATTCCCGGATGATCTTCCAGGTTTACCAGTTGAAAGACAGGTGGAGTTTCGTATCGATATTATTCCTGGATCGGCACCGATTGCACGAGCACCTTATCGTTTAGCACCTGCTGAGATGAAAGAGATGATGACTCAGCTTCAGGAGTTATTAGATAAGGGTTTCGTAAGACCGAGTTCCTCACCTTGGGGAGCTCCAGTTTTATTTGTTAAGAAGAAGGATGGTACTATGAGAATGTGTATTGATTACCGAGAGTTGAATAAGGTAACCATTAAGAACAAGTATCCACTTCCGAGGATTGATGATTTATTTGATCAACTCCAAGGTGCGGGATGCTTTTCAAAGATAGATAGATCAGGATACCATCAGGTGCGAGTAAGAGATGAAGATGTTTCGAAAACAACATTTAGAACAAGATATGGGCATTATGAGTTCCTTGTAATGCCATTTGGGTTGACAAATGCTCCTGCGGTATTCATGGATTTGATGAACAGAGTGTGTCGACCATTTTTGGATAAGTTCGTCATTGTGTTTATTGATGACATACTTATCTATTCAAAGACTGAAGAAGATCATGAGCAACATCTTCGTGAAGTCTTAGAAGTTTTAAGAAAGGAGAAGTTATACGCAAAGTTTTCAAAGTGTGAATTTTGGTTAAAGGAGGTGCAGTTCCTAGGTCATGTAATTACTTCTGAAGGAGTTAAAGTAGATCCTTCAAAGATTGAAGCAATGACGAATTGGGAGACACCTAGAAGTGCATCTGAGATAAGGAGTTTCTTGGGTTTAGCAGGTTACTATAGAAGGTTCATAAAGGATTTTTCAAAGATTGCGTCTGCTTTGACTTTTTTAACTAGAAAGAATGAGAAGTTTGTTTGGACGGAGAAACAGGAAACAACTTTCAGAACCTTACGTCAAAAACTGTGTGAAGCACCTATTCTTGCCCTGCCAGAAGGGACAGAAGATTTTGTTGTGTATAGTGATGCTTCAAAGATGGGTTTAGGATGTGTGCTAATGCAGAGGGGCAAAGTGATTGCCTATGCCTCAAGACAACTTAAAGAGCATGAAAAGAATTATCCTACCCATGATTTAGAGTTAGCAGCGGTGGTGTTCGCTTTGAAGCTGTGGCGACACTATTTGTATGGAACAAAGTGTACTCTTTATACTGATCACAAGAGTTTGCAACATGTTTTTGATCAGAAGGAGTTAAACATGAGGCAGCGAAGATGGTTAGAATTACTTAAGGATTATGATTGCGAATTGCATTACCATCCTGGTAAAGCAAATGTCGTAGCTGATGCCTTAAGTAGAAAAGAATATGGTGGGTGTTTGAAATCGGTAAATGCTAGAATTGATGTAACGTCAAGTTTGATGGAAAAGATCAAAGAAGCACAAGTGGAGGCCTTGCGTGAGGAAAACTTGAAAGAAGAAGTAATGGGTAAACAACATCTTCAGTTGACTGAAGATGGTCGTGGGATTAGGTTATTTCAAGGAAGAGTTTGGGTGCCTAAAATGGGAGGAAATCGAGAGTTGATTCTTGAAGACGCTCATAGATCTAAGTATTCCATACACCCTGGGAGTACGAAGATGTATCGAGATTTGAAATTGCATTATTGGTGGCCGGCGATGAAAGTAGATGTGGCTCGAAAGGTAGAAATGTGTACAACATGTTCGTTGGTGAAAGCTGAACATCAGAAACCTTACGGAAGTTTCCAATCCTTGGAAATTCCGGAATGGAAATGGGAGAAAATTTCCATGGACTTTGTGACGAAGTTACCAAAGACACAAAAAGGTAACGACACAATATGGGTAATCGTGGATAGATTAACTAAGAGTGCTCATTTTCTAGCAATGAAAGAGGCATCACCAATTGAGAAATTGGCAAAGCTGTATATTGATGAAGTGGTGTCAAGGCATGGTATACCGGTGTCGATAGTATCAGATCGTGATAGTCGGTTTACCTCAAGATTTTGGCGATCACTGCAAGAAGAATTGGGTACTAAAGTTAATTTGAGTACTGCTTTTCATCCACAGACTGATGGGCAGAGTGAGCGGACCATTCAAACTTTGGAAGATATGCTCAGGTGTTGTGTTTTAGATTTTGGTGGTAACTGGGATACGCATCTACCATTAGTAGAATTTGCGTATAACAATAGTTATCATTCGAGTATCGGAAGAGCACCCTTCGAAGCATTGTATGGTCGAAAGTGTAGAACTCCGGTATGTTGGTTAGAAGCCGGAGAGAAACAATTTGCTGGTCCAGAATTGGTACAGCAAACAGCGGATAAAGTGAAAGAAATTCGGCAGCATATGAAAGCAGCCCAAGATAGACAGAAAAGTTATGCTGACCCGAAACGGAGACCAAAGGAATTTCAAGTTGGGGAGCGCGTGATGCTCAAGGTATCCCCATGGAAAGGTGTGATAAGGTTTGGAAAGCGTGGGAAGTTGAGTCCTCGTTTTCTAGGACCTTTCACCATTATTGAGAGAATTGGATTACAAGCCTACAAGTTAAATCTTCCACCAGAGTTGGAAGGAGTTCATAATACTTTCCACGTATGTTATCTTCGAAAGTGTTTGGCTGAAGAGGAAGGGTGTGATTCCACTCACCGATGTGAGAATAGATGAAAAGAGCCGATGTGTAGAAGAACCTGAGGCAATTTTAGAAAGATCGGTTAGAAAGCTACGTAGTGGTAAAGAGATAACTATGTTGAAAGAACAGTGGAAACATCATAGAGGTACTAATGTAACTTTAGAGTCAGAAGAGAGTATGAGGGATAAATATCCTCATTTGTTTACCTAACTTTGATTTCGGGGACGAAATCATTTTCAAGTTGGGGAGTATTGTAACATCCCGAATTTTCGTTGTATTATTTTCGGAATTACAAGTTTTAACTAGGGGTTAAATTTGTATTTTATCTAAAGTCTTTTTTTGAAGTGGATTTGAATAGTGAGGGTTTGTTGTGTAATTCTTTGAAAGTTAAGGGTTCATTTGGTAAGAGTCCTATGACTCACCTCTTAATAGTGTGTAGGTGTCACACTAATATTCATCAAGGACTAAGTGTGAATGATATGAGTGTGTAATACCTGTGTGTTTCGGTTTGCTTGAGAGAAAGAGAAACCGAGAATTGAGATAGAGAAATCGAGAAGGAGAAGGAGAATAGCCAGAAATCAGCTAATCTTATGTTTAATTGAAGACATCAAGAGGTAAATTATTCTACTTTTATGTTCATAATTGTTAGATAATGTTTAGGAATGGGTTTTTATGTTAAATAGAGGTTTTGGGAAATTTGTATACATGAATAGGTGTAGTGTGTACCCTTAAACATATCTGCACATTTTCAGAAACACGCATAGAGTAAAAGTACAAAATCTGAGTTTAAGAATGAAATTAGTGGACTGAGACTTGGATGAATATCATCGAAGTCTCAACCTTGAGTTGCGACATTCATGATTGTCGCAATAGACCGTTGCGAATTGGCTTTGGAATCGCAACAGTTGGTTGCGATTTGGAGTGGAATCGCAATGGTGGGTTGTGACTTGGCACTGTAGTCGCAACAGTTGGTTGCGACTTGGGACGAAATCGCAGTGATGAGTTGCGACTTGGTACTGTAGTCGCAACAGTTGGTTGCGACTTGGAATTGGAATCGCAATAGGCGGTTGCGACTTCAGTTCATTGCGACTTGAGATGTAATTTTAAGAAATTAAGGATTTTTAGCTGTGAAGGGTTCTGTTTTAGAAGTTAATATCAGTATATGTAAATTGGACATTACAGTAAACTGTGGTAGTAAAGAAAGGAGCCCCTACAAGATTTAAAAATGATTAAAAAGAAGTGTGATTTCATATTAGGTGAGTTTATTCAACTCTCTTTAAAATTCAGTAATTAATATTGAAATAGATGTTTTATATGTATGCATGGAAATGTTTATATGGACTTGATTAAGTCAGAGATAAGCCAAGAGGACGATTAAAAGTTGTGCTATGATGATTTCCATACTAAAATTTCTAAGATGAGTGATAATGTCGATTTTCGACATTATTTTTAATCCTAAACTGGGTGGTTTAAGCGTGTCTTCAAGTGAAATACGGGTATTTGACGGGTTTTTGGTGAGAAAGTACAAGTTTAAGCATGTTGTCCAGAAGAGCAACAGATTCGAGTCCTGGAGCTGAAAACGAGAAAAATTGAAGAGATGAGAAACAGAAGCTGGCGCCGGTCATGGCGCCAGCCAATCCGCGCCGCCATCCGCGCCAAGATTATAAACAGAAGTTGGCGCCGGTCATGGCGCCATCTCATCCGCGCCGGCGCTGGCCCCGACGCTCAGTTGTTTAAAACTCTTTTCTTTAGTAGGGTTTGGGACTTTTCGACACAGAGACGACGACGACTGACCAGAAGGCGATTTTTGGAGGAGGAAAAGAGATTTTCGAGAAGGGGAATACGAGAGAAACGAATTGTGAAGGGAAATCAAAGACGATTGAGCACGTGAGATCAACGGGGATTCTTCTCAGGGAGTTATTTATCATTATCTCTATACCTTTCGAACCATGGATTCTTTGAAGCTTTTCTTTATCTTTCAGTATCTTTTACACACCCCCAACATGAGCTAAACTACATGTTGGGGGGGTTGGATGATGTTTGGGTTTTCGATGTAGATTTAGAATGGTTTATGTTTTGATTTTAATTGATGGATGACGTTTGTGAACTTGTGCTTAATGCATTTAATAAATTGATCACTTGTTAAATGATTTCATCGTTCTTGAGTATGTTTGAGAGAAATCTTGAGATTTAGATCGGGTTCATTAGCCACCTGGAGAATTTAGATAGAAATATAAAAATTCCCTCGGTGTTGTGTTCTAAATCTGCCCATTTAGTCAAGAGATTTGTGAGATCGAAAGATGAGCAAGTGTTCTTGAATAAATTCTCGCTGCAGCTTGAAAGAGTATAATGAGATTGGATTTTGCAAGTCACGAATCATGAGAATTAATCATAAATCACTTTGAATGCTAGTTGAATATCCCATTCGGATTCCAACCCTTCAACTCTCCTCTTAATTTTACTAAACCAATCAGTCGTTCCAGCATTCTTGTGTGCGATAGTTAAATTACTATTTCAGAAACTCAACCAAATTAAATTTCCAATCGTTCAGTTAATAGTCTTTACAGTCATTGCGGTACTTAACACCAAGTTCCTGTGGATTCGATACTCGTACTTACGTACATATTACTTGAGACGACACCGTACACTTGCGGTTAGTCAAGGAGGGTGTAAACCCGCCTATCAAGTTTTTGGTGCCGTTGCCGGGGAACTTGTTTTGTGTTGATATCACTACCAGCTGTAGGGATTATTACATTGAGCATTTTTATTTTATTTTTATTTTTTTTAATTTCATTTTTCGTATTCAAGATTTTGACCCAAGTTTCTTGTGACTTCATTGCTGCAAGTTCTGATTGGTGATTTACTTTCTGCTGCAGATTGCTTCTAGTTTATGCTAAGAAGGAGTTCCTCTGGTGAACTCGAACAGTTTGATCCTGAAATCGAAAGGACTGCAAGGAGATTAAGGAGGCAAGCCAGACTTAGATGTCAGCAAGAAATGGAGGGTCTCGACAACGTTAACAACAATAATGACAACATCAATGTTGGGGAAGATTGGGGAGAAGGGTTCGCCATGGGTAACAGGGAACCAATTCCAAATGTGAATGCGAACAACAACAACAACCAGAACCTTAATGTTAATCCCGGTCTCAACAACGTTAACAACAACAATGTTAACAATAACAACGTTCACAACAATGATGTTAACAACAATGTGAATCATCCGCCACCACCACGACAGAGAGTTCCTATGCGGAATTTTGCTAATCCGAACATGGGGGCCGTCCAGAGAGGACCTTATGTTCCTCCAATTGCAGCAAACAATTTTGAAATCAAGACTGGCACCATCCAATTGGTGCAAGCAAATATGTTTGGAGGAGCAGCATCTGAAGACCCGCACAGCCATCTGAGAACTTTTGAAAAGATTTGCAACACTTTCAAGGTGAATGGGGTTGACCCAGGTTCGATCAAACTCCGACTCTTTCTGTTTTCATTGAGGGGTCGAGCAGCTGAATGGGAAGAGAGTCTGCCAAACGGGCAGATTCGTACATGGAATGATATGGTGACGGCTTTCTTAAACAAATTCTTTCCACCGGGGCGAACAGCCCAACTGCTGTCAGATATCACCCATTTTGGTCAATGGGATAGCGAGTCCTTCTATGAGGCTTGGGAACGATACAAGGGTATGCTAAAGAAGTGCCCTCATCATGGTCTGCAAGAATGGATGGTCATCCAAACGTTCTATCAGGGATTGCATCCACATCATAAGAATGACCTCACTTCCGCTGCTGGTGGTGCACTAATGAATATGTCATATGAAGACGCATATGAGTTGATCGAGAATCTTGCGGAACATAGTTACGCCACTCCTCAATCAGCCACTAGAAAGGTGGCAAGTGTGCAAGAAAGTGATGAAATGAAAGTTATTAAGGCACAATTGGCAGCTATTACAAATCAGCTGAAAGGGACAACAATTCAGCCAACTCTCCAAGGGGATATGGGCTGTCAAGAGTCATTTGGTTCACCTCAAGAGTTTCCTCCGCCGGAACAAGTGCAATTTCTTCAAAACCGCAATAACCGGCCAAGGAACGACCCGTTCTCAAATACTTACAATGAGGGATGGAAACGACATCCTAATTTCTCGTGGAGCCAGCCTCAAAATGCACAAAAAGAGACCATGTTTCAGCAGCAACAAAATCAGTACGGTAATACTTCTAACTCTTCTACTCAATCTTCTAATGTTTATCGTCCTCCAGGTTACAATCAAAGGAGGCAAGAAGAAGCACAAGGAGGGGAGAAAAAGTCCGGATTGGAAGAGATGCTAATGAAGTTTGTATCAAAGATGGACAATGCGGTTGGAGAGTTGACATCATCTGTTGGTACACTGTCAAGTTCAGTCGGAACGATAAGAGCTGCGACGGAACAGAACACCGCATCAATCCGAATTCTTGAGGGTCAAATGGGACAGATGGCAGAGGCGTTAGCTGTTCGGAGTCAAGGTACGTTTCCGAGTCAGCCCGAGAAGAAGAATAGAGAAGATTGTAAGGCAATCCAGCTGAGGAGCGGGAAAGAGTTAGCCAAAGACCCACGTCTAGAGGCGAGAGAGGCAGAAAAAGAAATCAACGATCATGCGACGGAAGAAGCAGACAAAGAGAAAGTGGATGAGGAGCTGGAAATGGAAGATAAGAATGTTTCCAACGCCGAGATACCAAAATCGGCACCGAAGGCAACCATACCACCGGGGGCACCGAAAGTCCCATATCCGAACCGGTTGAAAGCGCAAAGGGATGAGGTTCAGTTTTCTAAATTTTTAGAAGTGTTTAAAAAATTACATATTAATATTCCTTTTGCAGAAGCATTAGCGCAGATGCCGTCTTACGTGAAGTTCTTAAAGGATATCCTCTCTAACAAGAGGAAAATTGAGGAACACGCAACCGTGGCACTCACTGAAGAGTGCAGTGCAATAATCCAGCACAAACTTCCACAGAAATTGACAGATCCAGGGAGTTTTACGATTCTTGTTCATATAGGAGGTGCCGATTTTGGTAAGGCACTTTGTGATTTAGGTGCAAGTATTAACTTGATGCCTTTGTCCATTTTCAGGAGGCTTGGATTGGGGGAGGTGCAGCATACAAACGTAACACTCCAACTGGCGGATAGATCCATCAAATATCCGTACGGAGTCATCGAAGACGTTTTGGTGAAGGTAGACAAATTCTACTTTCCAGTAGATTTTGTGATTCTAGATATGGATGAAGACAAGGAGATCCCTCTCATTTTAGGCCGACCATTTCTGGCCACCGGAGGGGCATTAATTGATGTACAAGGCGGAAAATTATCTCTTAATGTTGGCAAGGAAAGAGTTGTGTTCAATGTCTTTCCAACAGCACGAGTCGGGGTAGAGAGAAGTACTTGTTATCGGGTTGAAGTGATAAATGAAGTTGTTGAGGAAACTTCCCAAATTAATTATAGTGATGATCCACTTGGGAATGCCTTAACCGGAATATGCATCGATAGCGAGAACGAGAGTGTGAAGCAACTGAATGCTTTGTCCGAGTATCGAGGCCCGAAAAGGTCAACGAAAGAGGATTTGGGTGAGCTAATTGCTAAATCACAGCCATCATCGAAAGTGCCACCCCAGTTAGAGCTTAAACAGTTACCGGACCATCTAGAGTATGCCTTTTTAGGCGACAATTCAACACTACCGGTAATCATCGCTGCACACCTCACTTCGGTAGAGAAAGAAAAGTTGATCAGAGTTTTGAGGGCTCACCAATCTGCCATCGGGTGGACCATAGCAGATTTGAAGGGGTTGAGTCCAACCTTTTGTATGCACAGAATTAATCTGGAAGAAGAACACAAGCCTACCGTTCAGCCCCAACGTCGGTAGAATCCAAACATGAAGGAAGTAGTCCGGAAGGAAGTGTTAAAACTTCTAGATGCTGGAATCATTTATGCTGTAGCCGACAGTCCGTGGGTAAGTCCGGTACAAGTTGTACCCAAGAAATGAGGAATTACAGTCGTGAAAAACAACAACAACAACGAGCTTATTCCATCGCGAACAGTGACCGGGTGGCGTGTGTGTATCGATTATAGGAAGTTGAATGACGCCACCAAGAAAGACCATTTCCCACTTCCATTTATCGATCAGATGTTGGAGCGACTTTCGGGCCATGCATACTATTGTTTTCTTGACGGGTATTCGGGATACAACCAAATCCCAATTACACCAGAAGATCAAGACAAGACGACATTTACTTGTCCATATGGCACGTTCGCATATCGGAGAATGCCCTTCGGATTATGTAACGCACCGGGTACGTTTCAGCGGTGCATGATGGCGATTTTCTCCGACATGGTGGAGAAAACAATTGAGATATTTATGGATGACTTCTCAGTGTTTGGGGATTCATTCGACGCGTGTCTCGATCACTTAGAAGCAGTTTTGAAGCGGTGTCAAGAAACGAGCCTAGTACTCAACTGGGAGAAGTGCCATTTCATGGTAACGGAAGGCATCGTACTTGGACACAAGATTTCAAGGGAAGGCATAGTGGTGGATAAAGCGAAAGTAGCCGTGATAGAGAATCTGCCATATCCAACAACAGTGAAGGGAGTGAGAAGCTTCTTGGGACACGCAGGGTTTTACCGGCGTTTCATCAAGGACTTCTCTAAAATTGCTAAACCTTTAAGCTCTTTACTTTTGAAGGATGTTAATTTTGTTTTTACTAATGAATATATTGCTGCGTTTGACAGGTTGAAACAGGAACTCATTTCAGCCCCTATCTTGACTGCACCCGATTGGAGTCTTCCTTTCGAGTTGATGTGTGACGCGAGCGACATTGCTGTTGGAGCTGTCTTGGGTCAACGAAAGGAGAAGAAATTGCATGTGATCTATTATGCCAGCAAAACGTTAGACGAGGCACAGATCAACTATGCAACCACCGAAAAAGAGTTATTGGCGGTAGTGTACGCTTGTGAGAAGTTTCGATCATACTTGGTTGGATCCAAGATTATTATCTATACTGATCACTCGGCGTTGAAATATCTAATGGCGAAGAAAGACGCAAAGCCGAGGTTAATTTGATGGGTACTGCTGCTGCAAGAGTTCGACATTGAGATCCGGGACAAGAAAGGGTCCGAGAATTTAGTGGCCAATCATTTATCCAGAATCGGAGAGGAGTCGTCGGAAACAATCGAAACTATCCCTATAAATGATTCTTTTCCAGATGAGCAGTTATTTTCCATTAAGTCTTCTATTGACCCTTAGTATGCTGACTTAGTTAATTTTCTTGCAGGTGATGTGAAACCCTTTGGACTGAACTCACATCAACGGAAGAGGTTCTACGCAGAAGCCAAACGGTACTATTGGGATGAACCGTTCTTGTACAAAAGATGTGGAGACGGGATGATCAGACGTTGTGTACCCGACGAAGACAAAGAGTGTATCCTCACATTCTGCCATACTTTGGAATGTGGAGGTCATTTCAGTGCCGATCGAACGGTTGCAAAAATGCTACAGTAGGGATTTTTCTGGCCGACAATGTTCAAGGATACTCGCCAGTTCATTGCCCGATGTGATAGATGCCAGCGAGTGGGAAATATTTCAAAGAAGGATGAGATGCCGATGCAGGTATTCATGGAGGTAGAACTATTCGACGTTTGGGGCATTGACTTCATGGGACCTTTCCCCCCTCGTTCCGAAACGAATACATACTAGTCGCAGTGGACTATGTATCGAAGTGGGTAGAGGCTATTGCAACACCGACCAATGATTCGAAGGTAGTTATCCAATTTCTCAAGAAATACATCTTTTCAAGGTTCGGGGTCCCAAGGGCATTGGTTAGCGATGGGGGGAGTCATTTTTGTAATAAGTATCTCGACATGCTACTCCGGAAGTATGGAGTAAAACATCGAGTCACTACCCCTTATCATCCGCAAGCAAATGGATTAGCGGAAGTATCGAAACGTGAGTTGAAAAGCATGTTGGAGAAGACGGTGAATTCATCAAGAAAAGACTGGTCATCAAAGCTAGACGACACATTATGGGCATATCGTACGGCTTTCAAGACACCAATTGGGACTACACCATATCGGTTGGTGTTTGGGAAGTCGTGCCACTTACCAGTCGAGCTGGAACATAGAGCATATTGGGCAGTGAAGCAGTTGAACATGGAGCTAGACGCGGCAGGTAAGAAAAGGTTTTTGGAGCTGAATCAGTTAGAAGAAATCCGTTTAGACGCATATGAGAGCGCCTCCATCTACAAGGAACGGACGAAGAAGTTCCAAGACCGCCGGATTCGAGAAAAGGTATTAGTTCCTGGTATGCAAGTTTTATTATTCAACTCTCGTTTGCGTCTATTTCCAGGTAAGCTGAAGACCAAGTGGTCGGGACCGTTCAAAGTGATCGAAGTATTTCCATATGGATCGGTGGAGCTAGAGGGGACGGATGGCTAAAGATTCAAGGTGAATGGTCAACGGGTGAAACCGTACCTGGGTGGCGACATCGAAAAAATCCCGAGCAGCTATATAGATGAGATCAAGGAGTGATTGCATGGGACGTCGTGCCACGACATTAAATACGGCGCTGGGTGGGAGGCAACCCACCATAGGTTAGTTTCATTTTATGTTGGTGTGTTTTGTTTCCTTTATTTTTTTTATGTTTTCGTGCGTTAATCCCTGAGAAGTAAGCCGTGAGGATCGAACATCGTCGGAAGAATTGATCAAAGAAAAAAAAAGTGAAGAAATCAAACAGTGACTGGCGCCAGTGCTGGAGTCGGTCCACTGGCGCCAGCATCGGCGCGGAAGGAAAGAACTTAAATCAAACAGAGACTGGCGCGGGTCTTCGGGCCGGTCCATCAGCACCAGCACCCGCGCGGGAAAAAAGAAAGGCCTCATCCAGAGGCTGGCGCGGATGACCGCGCGGCTCAATCGGCCCCGGCATCCGCGCGGGTCTGCTGACAGGTATAAAATCCTATTTTCGTTTTTGTCAGCCATTTTTTCCAAAACCCTAAGAGCTCCTGCGCCGTTTCCTCTCTAAAACCCCTGCATTAGTCGATTTCGGCCTCCAAGTTCAAGGATCCTCCAATCTTTTCTACTTTCCTCTCCCACAAGGCATCAAGGTACATTCTCTAACCCTTAATTTCACTTTGTTGGGAATGTTTGGTTCAAAATCGAAGGTATGATGTTTCTCCCTTATTGTTCTTCATCTTCAAATGGGTATACATGAGCAAGTAATGATTGATACCATGAGAACTTGTTGCTATGACTAGTCCATAGTTTGTTTATCACTTAGGGCTTAATTTGTGTTAGGATTCATGCTAGTCAGTTGGGTTCACCACTTGTTGATGATATTGTGCTTGTTAAGAGCTTGTTTATTTGTATCTGTTGAGTATGAAAGATTGTGATGGGGAAGATGAACATCCATGAACTCTTCTGCTTGTTGGTTATACTATATTAATGGTGGAAGACTGTGCTTATTGATTGTGCTTTATGATTAAGCTGCTGAAAGTTTTTTTTTTGTTGGGTCTCCATGTGTAACATCCCTTATCTTTAAAACACTCATTTAACGGAAAGTAACCTTAAAATACAGCGGAAGATTTGTAATTAAAACATTTAGATAAAATCCCATAATCTTATAGAAAAGAGTACAAGTTTGCAACTTAAAACCAATAAGTTTGAGACAAACAATATTCAACTGAAAAGCTTAGAGAATCCAAAACTATCGTTCATCAAAAGAAAATATAAGCTGCTGAGCTGCCGCAAATCCAAAAGCTTCAAGCTGGAGCCTTTCCTTTATTCTTCGAAGATGTACCTGCCACTAAAAGATGAATAACAACGGGGTAAGCTTTCGCTTAGTGAGCACGCACCTATACCACATATCATCATGCATACATACTCGCATAAACATAGCAATCACATACATGTAACATCCTTCCATTCCTTAAGGCACAAAGCCAATAAGGAAGGTCATAACTAGACACTGGTACCAGGCCTCTTCATACATAACATATTCCCTAGGGGTATTACTACCACCATAGGTACTCTTTCCTTTGGCAAAGCCAACATACACATAATCACACATGCAATCCAACTACATACACATAACTTACATAATATAGGTAGAGTACTCACCTGTCAAGATGTCAATTACCAAGTACTTCACAGTGTATAATAATCACCTCGTACCACCTATAACATTCATACATACACATATCATAACAAGCCCAAAAATGGAACTCTAATTCTATCCCAACTCTCATCCCGAAATGACATAGCTAGGATAGTCCAAATACCATAAAACTTTGCCAAACATCCCATTTCATACACCCCATTTCATACACCCCATTTCTATTGATTTCTAAACATAATACACATACCTTGCAATTCTAGACCGCGAACAACAATCCTCCTAGAACCTTTCACAACTTGAATCTTCCAAAATCACCAAATCTTTCGCCTGGAAAATACAGCAACTTCGGACACTTGGTTCTCTCTACTGGGAACTCTGATGCCAAATCCCTCCGGTCAGAATGTAGATTAGAGGGTCGTGAAGTCGCTGTCCAAATTTCACGACGATCCAACGGTTAACGAAGGAGAATCGGTCGGTCTTTCACAGCAGCTCACAAGAACTCCGAAAATCCATTTCACAGCAACTTCGGACACTTGGTTCTCTCTACTGGGAACTCCGATGCCAAATCCCTCCGGTCAGAATGTAGATTAGAGGGTCGTGAAGTCGCTGTCCAAATTTCACGACGATCCAACGGTTAACGAAAGAGAATCGGTCGGTCTTTCACAGCAGCTCACAAGAACTCCGAAAATCTCTTTCTCTTTTCTCTCTTCTTTGCTAAAGAAACAAATGGCTGCAAATGAGGGTGTTTAGGGTTTCCATCCCCTTTACATACATGCCAAAACACACCCTCATCTTACAAAATTGATAAACTGGCCCCTAGATTCCTGAACACGTACATAACGACCCAAAAATTAACTCAACCCCAAAAGAGACAGTTAAATCACGTAAATTGGGAAACGGGGTGTTACAACTCTCCCCCACTTACCAGGATTTCGTCCTCGAAATCGATCAGACTTGGAAGAGTTCCGGATAATTCGATCTCATCTCAGCTTCCGGTTCCCATGTCCATTCTGATCCTTTTCGGTGTTCCCACTGAACTTTCATTAAGCTGATCTCCTTGTTTCGCAAGGATTTGGTCTTCCTTTCCAAGATTGCTAACGGTCTCTCAATATAATTCAACCGTTCGTCGACCTGTATGTCATCTATAGGGACATGCGCCGACTCGTCAGTTAAACACTTCCTCAACTGAGATACGTGGAAGGTGTTGTGTATCAGACTGAGTTCCGGCGGAAGCTCCAGCCGGTACGCAACCTTCCCAACCCGTGCTATCACCTTGAAAGGTCCGATAAACCTAGGGCCTAGCTTGCCCCTCTTCCGGAATCAGATCACCCCTTTCCAAGGTGATACCTTCAACAAAACATTATCTCCCACGTTGAACTCCAGATCCGACCTTCGCTTGTCGGCGTAACTCTTTTGACGACTCTGTGCGGTTCGTAGCCTATCCCGAATCATCTCAATACTTTCCGTCGTTTTCTGAACCACTTCTGTGCTGCTTAACTCCCGCTGGCCTACCTCTCCCCAACAGATAGGAGTCCTACATCTTCTCCCGTACAACATCTCATACGGAGGCATGCCAATACTGGCATGGAAACTGTTGTTGTATGAGAACTCAGCCAACGGTAAATACGTATCCCAGCTGCCCCCAAAATCCAAAACACAGGCGCTCAACATATCCTCAAGAGTCTGAATTGTTCTCTCGCTTTGCCCGTCCGTCTGTGGGTGAAAGGCTGTACTGAACTGAAGTCTCGTACCCAAATCTTCATGGAACTTCCCCCAAAACCGCGACGTAAACCGAACATCCCTGTCTGATATCACTGTTACCGGTACCCCATGCCTTGCTACAATTTCACTGACATAGATGTCAGCTAACTTTTCTGCAGATGAACTTTCACGGATCGCGATAAAATGGGCACTCTTTGTCAGCCTATCTACAACCACCCAAATGGCATCATGATTCCTAGGTGTTCGAGGCAACTTGGTAATCAGATCCATTGTTATATGCTCCCACTTCCACTCTGGTATCTCTAATGGCTGTAACTTCCCGTGCGGTCTCTGATGCTCTGCTTTGACCCTTAAACAAGTCAAACATTTCTCCACGTACTTAACCACGTCCCTCTTCATCCCCGGCCACCAGTAGTCAGTCTTCAGATCTCTATACATCTTAGTAGCTCCGGGATGGATAGAGAACCTTGACTTATGCGCCTCGTCCAGAAGTGTCTGCCTTGCCTCACACGATACTGGAACCCATACCCGACCGTACCGAGTCAATAGACCTCGACTGTCGGGCACTAACTGATCCACCTGTCCCTTTATCCGTTCCTTCTTCTGGTTCTCACCCTTGATCGCTTCCTCTTGAGACCTTCTTACCAAGTCGTGAAGCGACGTTGATACTGTTAGTCTCATCAACGGTACCCGAAGTAGAACACTACTCGCTCTTCTACTCAAGGCATCCGCTACGACATTTGCCTTCCCCGGGTGATAGAGAATCTCGCAATCATAATCCTTCACCACATCCAACCACCTCCGCTGTCTCATGTTCAAATTCTGTTGATCCATGAAATAACGAAGACTCTTGTGGTCCGTATAGATAGTACACTTCACCCCATACAGGTAGTGCCGCCATAACTTGAGAGCGAACACCACTGCCGCAAGCTCCAAATCGTGAGTCGGGTAATTCACCTCATGCGTCTTCAGTTGACGAGACGCATAGGCAATCACCCTTCCCCTCTGCATAAGAACGCAGCCTAGCCCGTGATAAGACGCATCACAGTAGACTGTCATGTCTTCAACTCCCTCCGGTAGTGTCAACACCGGAGCCTCGCATAACTTTCTCCTTAAGGTTTCGAACGCTGTTTTCTGTTCCTCTCCCCAAACGAAACGTTCGTTCTTCCTCGTCAGCTTCGTCAACGGAACTGCTATCTTGGAGAAATCCTGGATGAACCGGCGGTAGTACCCGGCTAATCCAAGGAAACTCCTAATCTCAGTGGGAGTCTTCGGGGTTTCCCACTTCATCACTGCCTCCACCTTCGCTGGGTCTACCTTGATACCCTCTCGGTTCACAAGATGTCCAAGAAATTGAACCTCTTGTAACCAGAAATCACACTTGGAGAACTTTGCATATAACTGCTCCTTACGCAAAATCTCCAAAACCTCTCGTAGATGCTCCATATGATCCTCCTTCGACTTGGAGTAGATCAGTATATCGTCTATAAACACGATGACTGACCTATCCAACATCGGTCTGCAAACTCTATTCATAAGATCCATGAATGCCGCCGGTGCGTTCGTCGGTCCAAATGGCATCACGATGAACTCGAAATGCCCGTACCTGGTTCTGAACGCTGTCTTGTGAACATCCTCTTCCCTGACCTTCAACTGGTGGTACCCTGAGCGAAGATCTATCTTAGAGAACCAAACGGCTCCCTGAAGTTGATCGAAGAGATCGTCGATCCTCGGCAACGGGTATCTGTTCTTCACCGTAAGCTTGTTAAGCTCTCTATAGTCGATGCACATCCGCATCGACCCGTCCTTCTTTTTCACGAAAAGGATAGGGGCTCCCCAAGGTGAACTACTGGGGCGGATGAAACCCTTATCCAACAGTTCCTCCAGCTGCTTAGACAGTTCATGCATCTCCGGAGGTGCCAAACGGTAAGGAGCCTTTGCTACCGGTACAGCCCCCGGAATCAAGTCTATTCGGAACTCCACTTGCCTCCCGGGAGGAATGCCAGGCAAGTCATCCGAGAAAACATCCGGAAACTCGCTGACCACTGGTACATCTGCCACTGTTCTCTTCTTTTTCTCCTCCCGTTCATCAACAATATACGCCAAGTAACTGCTACCACCATGGTGCACATATCTTCTAGCTTTGGCCAGAGTGCACACCTTTGGTACCCCTTTTCTTCCTTCACTCAAGATAGTTAATTCTCCCCCACTTGGGGTTCGAATCACTACCTGCTGTTTTTCACAATCAATGCGCGCTCCATTCCGACTAAGCCAATCTATCCCAACTACTACATTTATTTCCCTCATCGCAATAGGAATAAGATCTATACTAAACTTCACTCCGGCTATCTCTATTACATTACCTTTATACACATCACTCACAAAACGAAACTCCTCGTCCGCTATTTCTACTTCTAGCGGACTCTCTAACTTGTCCTTTACAATAGCAAAGTCTTTACAAAACGATAAAGAAACAAAAGATTTAGTAGCTCCCGAGTCAAATAAGACAAGGGCAGGTGATGCATTAACAGGAAAAATACCTGTCACGACATCTGGCTCCTCCTTTGCTTCATCTACGGTCATCTGGAACACTCGCCCCCGAGTCCTGGGTGCGTCGTTCTTCTTTCCCAATCCACCCTCTAGCATCTTCACCGGTGCGGTTCCCGAGTTCTGGACCGACCCGGTATTCATTGGGCACTCGTCAGCAAAATGGCCCGGCTTGTAGCACTTAAAACATATCTTTGCGGTCGCCTTGCAGTCTCGACTGATATGACCCGGTTGCCCGCATTTGTAACAGGTTCCGGAGCCCATACGGCATTCTCCCGGATGCTGTCGTCCGCACTTCCCACAGCGGGGATGCTCTCTCTTGAACTCTTTCTTTACCTCCGGTTTATGACTCCCAGTTTTGAACCTCTTAGTCTGCTGAGGTTGAGTCTGAACCGTTTCTGCCCTTCTTGTCTTTCTTTGGCTCTCTAATTCGAGCTCTCTAGCCCGAGCCGCCTCGTGCATCTGCTGAAAATCAGTGCACCTTGCCATAACAACAAATTCTCTAATCTCCTGTTTCAAAACTCTCCCATATCTGTACATTTTGGCCTTTTCATTCCTGACATACTCAGGACAGAAAAGGGACCGCTCCAAAAACTTGTCAGTGATCTCGTTCACCGACTCCGTAGTTTGCTCCATAGATAGAAACTCATTTGTGAGTCTCTCTACCTCAATTTGGGGCACATACTGTTCCATGAACAGTTCCTTGAACTGTTCCCAAGTCATGCTATCCACTTGTTCTGGCGTCCGAGCACGAACAACAAGGTTCCACCAGTCTTTCGCTGCCTTCCTCAGAAGGTTCGATGCGTAGCGAACCTTGACTTCCTCGGTACAAAAACTGGTGCGGAAAGCACCCTCCACCTCAGCTATCCAACGAGTGCTGGTTACGGGGTCCTTCTGCCCCTCAAACTGTGGCGGCTGACAGGCCGAGAAATCTCTGTAGCTTGTCCCCCGTGGTTGTACGCCTGACAAGCCCCCTGATCCACTGGCCCTGCTGGCCACAACTGCCTCTACCTGACTACGAATTTCATTAGCCAGTTCCTGCTTTACCTGCTCAAAGAGACTTGGGAGTAACTCGTGAAGAACCTCCCCGACCTCAGCAGCGATCACACCTCTCAGATCAGGAATTTCCTGATCCTCTTCAATAATCGGTCTCTTGCCTTGCCTTCTAGTGTTCACCATTCTGATACATAAACATGATACTTTAGAATAATTCATCTACATCCCCCCCCTGAGCAAACTCCTAGCATAGTCCAGAGGTCCTAGCTTAGTTGTCTTTCTTTCTAACATGCTCCTTAGAAACCTTCTGCTTATACTCTCTTAACAAAATCCCTTTCTAGCATGTTACTACCCAACCCTCAACCTTGTCTGGTTCATAGAATTCTTTTGCAACTATATCAAGTCCCGGCATGTACAATGTAATTGCAATGGTATGGGCCCTTATACCATTATAATTACACCCTCCATGTTTAGACTCAACACCGTCACTAAGGTTCCAATTCCCAGCTTAGTTGGTACCTTTAACATATATATCACAACATTTTCCATATCTACCACTTATCATATAAACATTATAATCATATTCTAATTCACATTATGCATCAACAAAACATACTTGAAATCATAACCTTGTCACATTGACCATATCTAGCATACATAAACATAATTACTCATCCAATACAGTTATAAAACTGGTCTTTCACAAAACTGAACATGCTTTATCGTAAATCCTAATATGGAATAGTGTGCTCACCCCCGTCTTGATGCTCTGGACCGCAGCTCAGCCGTGAAAACTTTTTCTTTTAAAACACCCTTTCCTTATAAACCATTTTCTTACACGAAACAGTTTTTTTTAAAGGTTACTTATTTGAAAACTTGAGCACTTGGGTTTAAGTTCAAACACTCACCACTTGTGAATGCCCGAATCCCTTAAACCAAGGCTCTGATACCAACTGTAACATCCCTTATCTTTAAAACACTCATTTAACGGAAAGTAACCTTAAAATACAGCGGAAGATTTGTAATTAAAACATTTAGATAAAATCCCATAATCTTATAGAAAAGAGTACAAGTTTGCAACTTAAAACCAATAAGTTTGAGACAAACAATATTCAACTGAAAAGCTTAGAGAATCCAAAACTATCGTTCATCAAAAGAAAATATAAGCTGCTGAGCTGCCGCAAATCCAAAAGCTTCAAGCTGGAGCCTTTCCTTTATTCTTCGAAGATATACCTGCCACTAAAAGATGAATAACAACGGGGTAAGCTTTCGCTTAGTGAGCACGCACCTATACCACATATCATCATGCATACATACTCGCATAAACATAGCAATCACATACATGTAACATCCTTCCATTCCTTAAGGCACAAAGCCAATAAGGAAGGTCATAACTAGACACTGGTACCAGGCCTCTTCATACATAACATATTCCCTAGGGGTATTACTACCACCATAGGTACTCTTTCCTTTGGCAAAGCCAACATACACATAATCACACATGCAATCCAACTACATACACATAACTTACATAATATAGGTAGAGTACTCACCTGTCAAGATGTCAATTACCAAGTACTTCACAGTGTATAATAATCACCTCGTACCACCTATAACATTCATACATACACATATCATAACAAGCCCAAAAATGGAACTCTAATTCTATCCCAACTCTCATCCCGAAATGACATAGCTAGGATAGTCCAAATACCATAAAACTTTGCCAAACATCCCATTTCATACACCCCATTTCTATTGATTTCTAAACATAATACACATACCTTGCAATTCTAGACCGCGAACAACAATCCTCCTAGAACCTTTCACAACTTGAATCTTCCAAAATCACCAAATCTTTCGCCTGGAAAATACAGAAACTTCGGACACTTGGTTCTCTCTACTGGGAACTCCGATGCCAAATCCCTCCGGTCAGAATGTAGATTAGAGGGTCGTGAAGTCGCTGTCCAAATTTCACGACGATCCAACGGTTAACGAAGGAGAATCGGTCGGTCTTTCACAGCAGCTCACAAGAACTCCGAAAATCCCTTTCTCTTTTCTCTCTTCTTTGCTAAAGAAACAAATGGCTGCAAATGAGGGTGTTTAGGGTTTCCATCCCCTTTACATACATGCCAAAACACACCCTCATCTTACAAAATTGATAAACTGGCCCCTAGATTCCTGAACACGTACATAACGACCCAAAAATTAACTCAACCCCAAAAGAGACAGTTAAATCACGTAAATTGGGAAACGGGGTGTTACACCATGTGCTAGAGCAGAATTGTGGGGACATTTTGTGAATATGTGTGGGTATGTGCTTCATTAGATTTAGGAGACTACACAAACCTAAGTTTCACTTAGGTTTGGGGTGTCCACTTTTGATTTAATTTCCACACAACACCCCATTGCAAATCTTGGTTCTACCAAGGTTTGGGGTATGGTTCTTGTGCTTAAATTGAAAATCTGAGTTATGCAACAAACCTAGTCTTGGACTAGGTTTGGGGTGGCCCTACCAAGTATGTATTACTAACTAACTCAACATCTGTTTGCAGAACTATGGTGCGTACAAGACCCGATGCTCCCGGCAGGTATCTCAACTACTATCAGCTGTCCGCGGCGGAACGAGCGGCCTTGGCACGGGCACCTAATCGGAACTTCAACGAGCGTCTCGCAAATTTTGCGGAAAGGACGATTCATCCTGAGAGAGGGATGAATATAGATGACATGCCGAACCCAAGGGTACGAGAGATAGCGATACAGAGGGGGTGGACCAATTACGTGAGGGCACCCGAGCCGTTCGACCCCGAACTCGTGATAGAATTTTATGCAGCTATGGTGCCACCTGCCTTTGGGGAGCACCACATGGTCATCGTCCGGGGAGTACCAATGCGAATCACGTTCGATGACATCTTTCGTCATTATCAAGTTCCCCGGTACCAAGACCTAGACGCAACCTTTGACATACCACCCATTCCGGGTGTGGGGCAGGGAGAGACCCATAGTCCTGTCATCGCAGCAGCACTGCGACGGAGTGGCCGCGAGAACTGGGTAGTCAAGACAGATGAGATTAAGAAAAGTGATCTTCTTCCCGAGATCGGAGTGTGGATGCGATTCATAAAGGGGAGCTTGGCCCCTTCCACTCATTACACAAACGCTGATCCTTATGTGGCCCGCATCTTATTTTGCATCCAACACAACATGCCACTGGATGTCGGGCATATCATCGTTTTGCATATGATAGACGCTGCTGCTGCACGGAACGCAGGTATCCTTCCATTTCCCTGCCTTATCACTAAACTATGCGGGGACGCGGGTATAGCAATCGGAGCCACATTACCCCCTCAAGAGCCATTTGATAGAAATACATACCGCGCCCAACTGGCAGCTGCCGAAAAGCTAGACCTGCAACTTGCGGCAGCAGACGAGGAAATGGAGATACCTAGCGATGTAGATGCTGTGGACGCCGACGACGTCAATTATGATCCAGCTGCGGATGAAGGGGATCAGTCGGAGTTCCACCAACCCGCTGGTGGCTACCAACGGATTCACGAGCGTTTGGATGGGGTGGAAAGGGACCTACGGACAGCAATTGGAATGATGCAAAGGGGGTTCCGGTATTTGGGTGTGCCGGATGAAGAGGAAGAGGCCCACGATGGCGCAGGACCATCAAACCAACCACCGGCACGAAGAGTGAGGAGACAACGGCCGAATGGAGCTAGGCGCCAGAATCGTGAGGAATGAAGCCGGTTTGTTTTCCTGTCCCCTTTTTGACTTATTTTGCTCTGATTTTTATTTGGGATGACTGTACATAAATTGCATAATTTCTTTTCGGATGACTGTAATTAATTTGCACACAATATTTTTGTATGCACATTGGGGACAATGTGTATGTTGGTTTGGGGTAGCGGTGAAGTCATGGTATCATTATGATGATCTTTATTATGTCTTAGGCAAGGAACGGTATTATGATTATTATGATTTAATTTTTTTCCGATTCACCATTAGTAGTAAGTAGAACTCTGTTTTTTGAGGAATGAACTGTAGGGGATAATATAGCATCAAATGAGACCTGAAAAGTGTATGCATTGGGGACATTAGTGGAGACCACCCAATAGTGAGGTATTGAGCCATTCAAGCGTCGATTCTGAGAGGAAATACATAAAACTCGATACACATCTCACTAAATTTTTGTCGTGACTATAGTTGATCTCACTATAGATTTGCACCAATCAGCAAAGACGGCCATAAGGATATCTAGTGTCATTAGAATCTTATCTAAGTATTGACCTGGAGAAATGATTTCAGGCAATGTGAGAAGAGAGTTTTATCTTACGCACCCTTCTTTTTTAGCGATCCCTAGCCAATTTTTGCAGCCAAACACTGATTTTGTCGATTCTGAACCCCCTATTAAACCCCTAGCCTTATTAATAGCCTACCTTGGTCCAAACAAGTACCGGTTACGAGAGGTGGGAGGGGACATTGCACGAAAAAGAAAAGGGGGGAAATAAAGAGACGTAAATCAGAAAGAAGTACGGAAATAGCGATATGACCAAAAAGGGTCATACAAAAAGTTTGAAAAAAAAACAGTGAAAAAGAAATAAGGCCAATTGGCCAACTCACTGGCGAAAAATAAACTAATTTGGGAGCTCGATGGTGTAGAAGGAAGTCAGGGTGACATGCCCAATCAAGGGAAACGGGATGCAAATATGTTGAAAAAGACAAAAGAAAAATCTTAGGAAGGGTAACCAATTTTCGTACACCGGTGTTGTGAGGACTTTTGATCTTAATTACCTTTCATTTCTTAGCCCATAGCCTAGCCCCATTGCAACCCTTGAAAAGACCTGATTGATCTTTTGGAAAGTATGAAGATAGATGAAAGTGACACCGATAGCCTTAGTCTTGTTAGTTGGTTCCTTCCGAGATTATTTATTTGGACATTGGTGCGTTTTTCATGTTACGTTGTTCATGCTATTAATTGAGTATTCTTGTGCATAACTTCCAATTGCATGACAACACGTGAGACAACCTAGGGTTCAAGTGAATTGAGAGTCCGGCGAGGTAGGGTCGAGGAGAAATCCTCCCTGATCATGCATGACTTTAGGTGGAATGTGATGTAGTATGGTCCCGATCAGTTCTATTCTCAAAGAGTAAGAGTTTCGATCTTTGCAAACTAGGGTGTATCAGTAGAAGATTCTGATTAATAGGTTAATCCCTTTTGTTGAATAAGATGTGTAGAGATCCATAATGACACCACTGACTTCACATGTGTGCGAATTTTGCTATAACCCTGGTTTCTAATTTTTCTTTCGCTATTTTGCTTGAGGACAAGCAACGCTCGGTTTGGGGTTGTTGATAATGTCGATTTTCGACATTATTTTTAATCCTAAACTGGGTGGTTTAAGCGTGTCTTCAAGTGAAATACGGGTATTTGACGGGTTTTTGGTGAGAAAGTACAGGTTTAAGCATGTTGTCCAGAAGAGAAACAGATTCGAGTCCTGGAGCTGAAAACGAGAAAAATTGAAGAGATGAGAAACAGAAGCTGGCGCCGGTCATGGCGCCAGCCAATCCGCGCCGCCATCCGCGCCAAGATTATAAACAGAAGTTGGCGCCGGTCATGGCGCCAGCTCATCCGCGCCGGCGCTGGCCCCGACGCTCAGTTGTTTAAAACTCTTTTCTTTAGTAGGGTTTGGGACTTTTCGACACAGAGACGACGACGGCTGACCAGAAGGCGATTTTTGGAGGAGGAAAAGAGATTTTCGAGAAGGGGAATACGAGAGAAACGAATTGTGAAGGGAAATCAAAGACGATTGAGCACGTGAGATCAACGGGGATTCTTCTCAGGGAGTTATTTATCATTATCTCTATACCTTTCGAACCATGGATTCTTTGAAGTTTTTCTTTATCTTTCAGTATCTTTTACACACCCCCAACATGAGCTAAACTACATGTTGGGGGGTTGGATGATGTTTGGGTTTTCGATGTAGATTTAGAATGGTTTATGTTTTGATTTTAATTGATGGATGACGTTTGTGAACTTGTGCTTAATGCATTTAATAAATTGATCACTTGTTAAATGATTTCATCGTTCTTGAGTATGTTTGAGAGAAATCTTGAGATTTAGATCGGGTTCATTAGCCACCTGGAGAATTTAGATAGAAATATAAAAATTCCCTCGGTGTTGTGTTCTAAATCTGCCCATTTAGTCAAGAGATTTGTGAGATCGAAAGATGAGCAAGTGTTCTTGAATAAATTCTCGCTGCAGCTTGAAAGAGTATAACGAGATTGGATTTTGCAAGTCACGAATCATGAGAATTAATCATAAATCACTTTGAATGCTAGTTGAATATCCCATTCGGATTCCAACCCTTCAACTCTCCTCTTAATTTTACTAAACCAATCAGTCGTTCCAGCATTCTTGTGTGCGATAGTTAAATTAATATTTCAGAAACTCAACCAAATCAAATTTCCAATCGTTCAGTTAATAGTCTTTACAGTCATTGCGGTACTTAACACCAAGTTCCTGTGGATTCGGTACTCGTACTTACGTACATATTACTTGAGACGACACCGTACACTTGCGGTTAGTCAAGGAGGGTGTAAACCCGCCTATCAATGAGTTAGCTATAAAGTTGATAAACTAGTACTTATTATTCTTGTATGCTAAGCTTGATTATCTACCATATGCAATTTGCTACATGGTTATGAACTTTAAATATGATTTGAAGCTTTATTGAGATAAATTATAAAGATCTATTTATGAGTCTAAAAATGTAGATTGACAACTGAGATATTAACTTCCGTGCTAAGTTGCAAAGAGGGGATAGTTAAGAGATTGAGATGAGGAGCTAATAATATTCGTTATTTTTTTTATATATAGAATATGATCGGAGAAATGATATATTGTATGCCGGACGCATATAGTAGTATCGATTATTACATATATATATTATGTGCTATGTGCTTTTACTAAAAATAGGCATCCGGTCACCAAGGGCACTTGGGTACGGTATAATGGGAACCGAATACTCGCCATAGACCAAAGGGATGTAATTTTTAGTAATTGGGTGTACCTTGAATCATCGTGGGTCTCGATTGAGTATCGCGATATTATAATCCCATTGGGACCATTGATTCTGAGGTGGAATGTGGAATAAACAGTTTTTGTTTAATAATTCCTATTTCGATTTGGGAAGATCGGAGATTTCCCAGTGATGAGAGGAAGATCTGAGATAGGCATAAAGTAATTTGTAATCTCTACTTCCTGATTGAGAAATAGGCAGGTTTTGACTTGTAATTTCTTGTGTTTGAGTAACGACTGTGAATCTGAGATGATGCATAGTATATTCTTAAATTTGTTGTTACGATTAGATGAGTTAGTCGTAGGAATAGGAGTGGGGCAGATTTCCCGATTTGGAAAGGAGTTGTCGAACGGTAAGATGGGTGAGAACAGGTTTGAGTTATCTGTTCATATTTTATTTATTAAATTTTATTTTGATTTGAGTATTCTCACTAGGCGAAAGCCTAATGTTTCAAGTTGAATCTTCTTACCAGGTACAAGCTCCGGGAAGTAAGCGGGAATGAGAGAAGAGAACTTTTGGAAAGATTCAGACTTAGAGATACCGGAGGATCTAGTTATTCTTTGATGCTTTTGGGACGGTTGTTTAGATAACTGGATTAATCTGATTGTTATGTTATGATTAGATTAATAAGTTATTTAAGTAATGTCGTTTGTATATAGAAACCTTACATTTGATCCTCAGGTTATATAAGTTTGAAGGTTTTTGATCATAACTTGTGGTAATTTTAAGGTTTAAATTGGCTCTGTTTTTAGGGTGTTTCATAATAAATAGATTATTATTCATTGAATTAACTGTTTTTAATTTCTCCAAGCAAACACTTAGATGATGGACTGTCACTTGTTGCTTAATGACACAAGATCAATCACTAAAGCACTAGATGCATCAAACCTTGTAAAAATATTTGTTTGAAATGGAAACCCATATTATGAATGGAAATGGATATCTATATAAACTCTAATAAAAATGGAAGGAAACATGTGTTAGAGAAGCTAATGTGTCAAACTAATGGATTATATGGGTCACTGAATCATATTTTGTCGCCAATAATGAACTTTGGGACAGTGACACATATATGTTTCGGCATGACCACGTGGGACACCATGGTCATGACATAGTGATCATGTGTTGGAATATACACATAGACACATTTTTCGAGTGAAATAAATGATACAAAATTGCAACTGTTGACTTTTGCAGCATAAGAAATACCACCACCATCGCAATATGCCTTCTCGAATACCTATAACGTTTTCAAACCTTACTCCTTAGCCACAATAGGAACAAGGTCATCCAAAGCTAAAGACATAATACAAAATATTCCATTCTTATAATGAATACAAGGTGATATTTGTGGACCTATACATCTAGAATACGGGTCATTGAAGTACTTTATGGTTCTTGTTGAGGTTTCGACATGATGAACACACGTCGTATTATTGTCTACACAAAATGCTGAACTCCTAGCACCAACTTGTGGATCCCAATTTGACGATCAAGTAACAATGTATATAACGAAAACAATAATCTTTATTGAACGATTGGAGAGTGTTACAAGATTGGAATGATGAACACACTCTCTCTCAACAATGAATCACATGACTAATCTCAACTCTAACCTAATTACCTCTCTAATCACACTTTAAATACCTAGGGCCCATGGTCAAAGCCCATGGGCCATTAACACTAAACAAGCCCATTTAACCAATTAAAGGCTTTTACAAACAATTAAATAAAACAATTATTTTCTTTATATCACTTTCTATTTTATAGGACTTTTAGTCCTAACAATCTCCCCCTAAAGTTATATAAAGAAAAATTATGATCTTGGAATCTTCAAGTCTTGATATTCTCCCCCTCTTGAATCTTTGACAGAGTTTGGCTTTGCTTGACTTCAGGTCTTTCATGCTCCCCCTTGAGGTATGCTCTTAGTCTTCATAGTATCACGAGTTGAACCACAAGTTGAATTGGCTTTGAAAAACTTCAGAACTTGTTGAAACAATATGCTCGAAAAAGGAATCAACTTGTAGCGAACACTGCTTGGTAAGGGATAGAAGAATCATGCACTTGTAGTCTTTTCTTCACAGACGAAAAGCATTTACTCCCCCTCGACTTGATAATCTAGGTCTTTGAACTTTGATAACGTACGTTTCTCCCCCTCATGATGGTGATCTTTGTCTTTGAATCTGTATCAGTTCTCCCCCTCATGATGATTAGAAGCATCCTAAGCATCATGTAACTTCAAAGACAACACTGATGAGTAGCAAAATACCAGATAAGCATTAAGTAACCAGAATGGGGTAATCAACTAACACAGAAACACATAGTAACTGTTATCACAACAATTAAGATAATTGTGTGGCCTATGTTCAGAGTTGGCATGTCGTATCTCTGATAGGACTTCCAGTTATCACTGAAGTAAAATCTTAAAAATTACTTCTCAAACTGTTCCGGCAATATCACGAAGATATGCGATTGGAATCACAAAGACTCGTGCATGTGTGAAAGAAATAAATTATATCGATTTGGCTCAAAAATTGATTTAACTTGGGACTAAAGTTAAACATCAATAGACACAGTGCGTAGAATATGAAGTTCAGAGACCGGAGCTGATGTCTTCCTTTTTCAATATCTAAGACCTCCTAGTGAGGAATAGATAGATTATGTGCTAAATCTCCGTGCATTTATGAAACAAACATCTTTGTGAGATGTCTGAGTGGATGGGTGGGGTGACACGAGTTATCGACATTGGGTCCATGTCTGTTTCAATATTCATCTCCAAAGAATGAGAATGAATAGATTATGTGGTTACCCAGATAACTGACTCGGTTTGGTAAGGACCAATAATTCTTTTAAGTCCTGTCACAACCTCACCATATTTTTTTCTCTCCAAACTCGTCTATACATCTAGACCCCTCACTGTTGTCTATAAATGGGATGTGTTTTTTGGGTAGTCCTTCCGATTCTGGATAAACCATAGAAACAATATAAATCCTATCACTCATTTCACACCTTTTTTATGCACCTATTATAGGGAATTCAACATTTAAATACGAGTTCTAGACTAAAATGTGTAGAAGTCGTAACTTTTAAGAACGAGTCCTGATCTGAGATGATCAGAAGTCAAAAAATGATAAAGGATGTCAAAAGACAAATTCAAGCGCGAACTAGGAATGACTCATTGAGCACAGTGTTTGCAACAAATGAAACAATTGATCAGAAAGTTTAATTGTGAAGAACAAGTCACAATTAATGTGTCAGATAAGAATTGAATCATTAACAAGAAGTGACGAGCTTTGAAACAAAATTGGAATTCGAGCGAGTGTATTTCCATCGAAAAATCAACAAGTATATGAGATATGGAAATAACTAAATCAAGAAAGTATAACACGTGGTAATTCGGGAGTGTAAGGTCGGAGAAAAACAAACACAAGTAAGTTTTTCAGAATAAGTTAACACGGTTCTTTGAATTCACAAAAAATTCATGTATGTTCCATAAAAAAAACCTGGTACTCCCCCTCAAAAATGGCATAACCTTGAATTGTTAGTCATGTGACATGAATAATTTGAATTAGATCACACATGACATTCCTGCAAAAACAAATCAAAAAGATTTTGGTATCCATGCTTTGATGGATCCTTGATGGTTAGATGTCGTGGCTTTAAAATGGGGATTGGGGATACTATAAGTACCGTAACAGTTATTGACATACCTTCAATGTACGAAGTCACTCTTTCCACAATAAGTGCAATAGATCTTTGCTCGGTTTAAACTGATCAGTTTAGCTATAGGGTAAACATGAGCAAGTGAACCAGTCTTGGAAACAAATGACTTTGTATCAACTACAGGAGAATTATGAGACTTGTTTCCCTTACAGTCTTCTGTAGTTGATTTATTTCTCCAAACCATTTTTACTTTTCTGAAAACATGATTATCTGAAGAATCATTAAGTTCATTGTCATAAGAACTAGAGTAATAAGATTGTCTTTTGTGAGAATTACCGGTTTTTGAGTGTTTCTTTGACCGTCTGTTCGACTTTGATTTTGACGATTTTGGTTGAGAAACGTTTTTGGGGGCAGAAGTGGAACACTCCCCTCTTTGAAATTTAACCGATGTGGGCATTTTGTCCAAAAATTGAAGATGACTTGCAAGCTTTGGAGCAAAGTCGATCTTAGAAATATCATCATCTTGACAAGCTAAGGAGTTCATGAACTCAGAAAATCGATGAGCAGATTCAAGTGGATTTGGACAGTCAGAATCGGATGAGGAAAAGTTAAAAGAATCATCCGCAAACGGATTATTGAAATCAGGGAAAAGATTCCTTTGAACTGATTCGGATTGAGCCGTTTTACCTTTATTTGGTGAAAACAAAGGTTTGTCATCTGTGTCAAGGGACACGCCTAGAAAAGCTTTACACGAGGAGTTATCCGAATTAGTAGGTGACGGGTCAACCGAGATGGTGTCCGGAGAGATAGACTTCATCGGGGTATCCTCAGGACTTCCCTTAGCCATCTTTGCTGTTAAAGCTTCTGCCGCCAGAGCAGACAACTTAGAAGTTAACTTTGCAATATCGATTTTGTAACTCGTCCTCTCAGAGTCGGATAATGACTCAGTTTTTTTCATTTTGAGCTCATTGATAGTAGATAAGAGTATAGTTCTTTCGGTTTAAAAAATAACCTTATCTCTCATGATTGATTCTTCAAGTTTAAGAATTATATTTTCCAAAATCAGAGGTGGAATGTAACGTTTGAACTCTGAGTTAGCATGAGAATCATCATCTGGGGTTGCCTGAACTAGAACCGGAGTTTCGACAGTTTTGGCAACAGAACAGATGTCAAAATAATCATTCGAGAGATGAGGTATTTTGTTTTTCAGATATGAAGCATTAAGAGTTTCATACACGAAAGGAACTTGTACATTAATATTCTTTTTAGGTGGCTCATCTTCCGAATTAGGTTCAGCATTAGCAGGCTTTTCCCCCACTTTTGGTAGTGGAATACCTGTTTTGCGTTTAAGGTCTTCCTTTTCCTCATCCTCCTGACACGACTTAGTCCAGTTGATCATATACTCAGGATATTTCTTATCTAGGCCCATGAAATTGAATTCATAAAAGGGTGGGAACCTTAGATAAGATTTTATTTAGGTAACACAGATTATCATTGTGAATTGTAACACTTAAATTCCTTTGGTTTGTTCAACTGAATCGTTTGATCTGTTTGACCTCGCTTGTAAAGTCTGGATTCAAGATCCTTAAGCTTGTTAGTCAAATTATCATTTTCTTTTTTAACGGTTAAGCGAAGATTGACAATATTATTATTCTCTTCCTGAGACTTACTGAGCTTTTCGGTGATTTCAGATAATTGGGTTTCTAGGGATTCGGCTCTTTTTGAAATGGCTGAGCATTCAGATTGATAATTTTCTATCATACATTTATCCTCAACCTTTTCAATAGCTAGTTTGCCTATGGCATCATATTTTATTTTAGCATCGACTTCTAGCTTAGAGATTTGTGCTTCTAAATGAGAAACTTTCTCTTTGAGCTCATAGTAAGTTGGATGAGACATTGTTACTCGAAAAAAATATGATCGTGATACAATTCAAGATATCGATCCAAAAATAATCAAACGGTGTATCAAAGAATACACAAATGTCCCCCTTCGGCGACTTAGCACGGGGGTCCCGCTACCCGGTTAGCGGGTGGGGTCAAGGGGCAACGCCCTCCCAGGAAATTTTTAAAACTGAAGGGTCAGAACACTCCCGGATTTGTGATCCGGAAGTGGTTTCCTGGAAATAAAACCAGGAATGGAGGCAAACCGGAAGTAAGAACCGGGATTGGTGAGATCCGGTATGGGAGTTCCGGAATGGAAGATCCGGAACTCAAGGATCCAGAATTGTGGATCCAGAACTTAAGGATCCGGAATTGTAGCTCCGGAACTCAAAGGATCCAGAATTGAGAAACCGGAATTGAAAACAATGATCCGGAATAAGGATACCAGAAGTGTATAATCCGGAAACAAAATCGAAATGTAAGTGAAATACGTACCGGATCCGGAATTTGGATACCAGAAGAGTATAAACCGGAACTTGTGATCCGGTACAATGTGGAATCCGGTACAATGTGGAATCCGGAACCTATAAGATTCGGAATTAACCAGTACCGAAACACAAGAACAGTACGTATTCAAACACTGGTACTCGAAAACTTACTTAGAAATCGAATCTGCACCACTTTTGACTTGGGTATTTTCTGCGATCACTTTAGAACCAAAAGAAACAGGTAGGGAATGCAAAAACAACTAACCTAATAGAATTTAAACCACTTTTGAGCAAAAAATCAGGATTTTTTAAGTAATAGAGTGCAAAAACCCAGAATTGAAAATCTTAAAATTGATGATCAAAGACTTAAAATTCGACCCCGAAAGTTTGTAGAAATCAGTTTATGATAATATAGAATGGATTAGAACAAACCGATTTCAATACAATTGCACAAATCAAAAACCCAAAAAAAATAAGATGAACACAACGCCGTTTTTCAAATTTGAAGAACTTAGAATCAAAGATTGATACCTTTTAGATCGATTCGTTTGTCCCTCTGCTCTGATACCAATTGTGGATCCCAGTTTGACGATCAAGTAACAATGTACATAACGAAAACAATAATCTTTATTGAACGATTGGAGAGTGTTACAAGATTGGAATGATGAACACACTCTCTCTCAACAATGAATCACACGGCTAATCTCAACTCTAACCTAATTACCTCTCTAATCACACTTTAAATACCTAGGGCCCATGGTCAAAGCCCATGGCCCATTAACACTAAACAAGCCTATTTAACCAATTAAAGGCTTTTACAAACAATTAAATAAAACAATTATTTTTTTATATCACTTTCTATTTTATAGGACTTTTAGTCATAACACAACTTTACAATTAAAGGCTAACCACCCTAATTATCTCATAAAGTCTATATATACTGAAGAATTTACACCATAAGGACTTGATGATCTTTGCATGTGTATTGGGATCAATGTAGACCATCCTATACCCCCCATGTGTATACATAAAAGTGGTATCACAAAAGATGCCATCAAAAGGACATGAATGGTAACTAGGGCATTGGTTATGGGTACCAATTTACCCATATCTACTTGGGGTAATGCAAATTTAAATGCAACTTTACTTATTTGTTTTTAGACCCACTACTAGCAACCAATATTATGTGTACCAGTTGGTAATTGGATATAAGTCTGATCTTTTAATTTACGCATGTTTGGTTGTATATTCAAATTCGAATGAACCACCTGAATAAACAGTCCCAGAAGTTGAAGCTCCTGACTGATCTGAAGGGGAAAATGTAAGTGAACCTGTAGAATCGGAACTCATAATTCAGTATTTCACACATCATATGAAATATTAACCAATCACAAACAAAAAAACTCACCATTGTTGGTTCCCAATTGCTCATTAACACTAGCATGTGAAGATGAAGGTGCCATACTTGATGATGGATCCCTTAGCCCATTCTGCAAGTGATACATCACAATCACATTGTGATTTAGTTAACTATTGATAAAATATATACAGTTTTGCTCATCTTTTTCAACTCTGATATGTTGATGGCTTAGTAATCTTGGCCAATAAACTCAAAATAAATAGAAGTTCAGAATAGCAAAATACGAATTCATCCAAAGTTTAGTATCCTAAGGAAAGATAAGGCGTTTGCTATAATAATCAAGCAAGTAACAACTCGCAACGAGGAGGGATTGTTCACTAGGCCGCTACTTCTGTTGTATCCTATAAAGCATAATATGGCACAAAAAGTTATGAACTCATTCACCACTTGTATACTTTCATAAACCTACATAAACTACCAATGTTGGGATCAGAAGCATACAGATCCCACTACTCAATATTAAAATGGCATAAATTTATCAGCGATTTTAGAATGAACTACTTGCTAGCAACATCACCGATAATCCTTCATAAGGAGGTTTGATCAGTGAGTTTGTTTCTTAGTAATTCCAAATAAATTTACTAGATCATACTCCAATTCGCTTGTAATCCAAGAAATCAAGCATGAACACGAATAATTTTTTCAAGAATATCGAACTCAGTAATTCTCCACATGAAGACATAAGCATGCTAAAACCGACCACTTCACAATCAACTACTTCAGGGCAATAAAACTTACAAGATCATTGCATACATCAAATCAGCTAACATTCAGCAAAATTTAAATATAGCTCTGAAGAATCATCGGGGTGGCTCTCCTCTAGAATACTTAGGAAAGACTCAATATCCATGCTCAAATCATCATCATTTACGGTTACAACAATATCAAAATCATCAAATTGGAATTCAAAGGCAGTACCGCCCTTTTCCATCATAATCCCAGAACCAAATCACGCAATCACAAAACCGTAGATACTATAATTACTATTAGAATCAATTGAAAACCCTGCAACCTTTTCGATTCAAAGACCCTCAATCTTGTAAATTCGCCCTTGTTTTTCTGATCAATCAAAAACTCACCGTCAGATACATGTATATACGCAAGTAATGTGTACAAAAAGGGGTTTCTAGTGTGAAATCTGCGAGAATCCGTGGGGTTTCAATATAATGTATATGCGACTTTTGTTCCCTCGGAGGCTGCCGTAAGGAATAAAATATATGTGGGTGACAGAGAGAAGGTTAAGATTAGGAATTAGCGCATGACTTTTATGACTTTTTCCTTTCCTTTATTACTAAAATACCTAAAAAGTCCCTATTATATTGCTAGATGTTCATTTTGATCCCTTGACCAGAATATTTACATTAGTAGTCCCTCAATGAAAATTTTCATAACATTTTCGTCCTTAGTTTTGTATTTGTTACCTATTAATCCTTAAATATTTTGAATATTGGAATACTCAGATAGTTTTCTTCACTCGTTCTTTTTTATCAACTTCCATTTCTAATAGTATGGTTATTTAAAAGTTGTTATAGGAAAAAACAAACATGACAGAACAACAGTAAATAGAGAGAATGGGACATGTATTTCTCATTAATCATAAGCCCTTTAAATAGGGAGGAGTTTACAAAGAAAAGGAAACATTCATTATGGTAATTTCTAATACTAGGAAAATGTTCTTTTAATCACTTCCTTTTGATGATGGCACATAATCCTTCAACACTCCCCCTTGTGCCCAGTCAAAGAGTGTTGTTGCATAGTTCTTGCCTCATTAAAACCTTACGCCAAGGAAACAAAACCCAGTGGGAAAAATAAAAACTTTAGACGAAAGAAAGAGTACAAGTCACCAATAAACAATTCCTTTAGTTTACCATTTTTCTTGATTTGTACATCAATCAAGAAGTATAGAAATCAAGATGGTGTATATAATGTTGCCTCATTAAAACCTTGCACTAAGAAACAAAACCCAATGGGAAAAAGTAAAACCTTAGACGGACGAAAGAGCACAACCCACTAATAGTACATGTTTAGTAGACACCTCCTTATGTCTATTACTCCCCCTGATTCGTACATCATACGAGAGAGCTTAGAAAATCATCATATTTCAATGCTTTCCAAATGTTTCTCAAATGTAGCATTAGGAAATGATTTGGAAAACAAGTCTACCACATTCTCCTTATACCTTACTTGATTCACTTGAATCTTGAGGAGAGTTTGTTGTTTCTGATTGTAGAAAACTTTGGCGAAATATGATTTGTATTATCATCCTTGATATATCCTAGTTTCATTTGTTCAATACTAGTTGCATTATCTTCATATATACTTGTAGTGTGTTTAGTGGTACGAAGTTAAACCACTCACTCCTCTTCCATGTGTAATGATAGTTTTCAGTTATATACACTCTCAAAATTGTCTCGCTTGGAGCAATAAATCTCAAAATGGTTTTAGGAGGTAGCTACAAGGTTTTGCTTGGTTGAATTCATAACATTCATCGTATTTCCCATGGAAAATCCCTATCCAGTTTGGGAACAACATTTGTATGGGTCAGATGGACATCGAATATCAGCAAAACCTACGAAGACATTTATTTAGTGTTTTGTACAAGGGTTGATGCTTTGTTGCTTACATCATTTGTAGGTATTGCAATTCAATTATCAATTCAATTTTTCCATCTTTAGGAAAATAGGAAGCTCGAGTCATGGTTCCTTTTAAGTATCTAAATATATTCTTGATACCGTTCCAATGACATTGCGTTGGCGCTGAGCTAAATCTAGCTAACAAGTTCATTGAGAATACAATATATGGTCGAGTGCAATGTGCTAAGTACAATAGGTGCATTATTGTACTTAGATATGGATTTCCATCTCCCAACACCTCTTCGTCATCATCTTTTAAATGAAATAGATCTTTTTATATCCAACACTTCGATCGATCATGGGAGTGTGATAGGACCATAAATGTCCTATTAAATATAAAGTTATATAAAGAGTTTTATATTAATTGTAAAAGTCTTATTAATGTTAATGGGCTTATTTAATGTTAATGGGCTTGGGCCTTGATTGTCATAGCCTAGGTATTTAGTATGTGTTTTAAGAGTGATTTAGGTTAGCCGTTCCTAGATTGAGAGTTTTGTGTTTCAATCCAATACTTGTAACCCTCGTTAATCGTTCAATAATATAATCATCTCACTTATTGTTACTTGATCGTTACTGGGATCTACAGAGTGCTAGCCAGACGCGCTTTGCCCATATTAAGTCGCCTGATCATTTTCTGGACATATGTGGATCAGTGGGTTAATATTCCACAAACTCGATGTTCTAGCTCTAAAATCAAGTTTTCCCAAGATCTTTCATCACAAATTCAGATTTCAAGTAGCTTGTGGTTTCTCTTATTTCATCAAGAGTGTCTTGTGGGATCATTTTACTTGGATAACTTCCATTTGAACACTTCATTCTCAATGGTTGAAAAAATTATTTGAAGATGAAATATGTGACAGTGGATTCCTCTGTCATGGATGGTACAAAAAAGACTAGAAGTATGCATTGCTTTGGTGGAATTCTCGCTGATGATAAGGTTATCTTCACTTTTTCACTTTTACTATCTCACCATATTGTGTTTCTGAGTCTTTGTTTATGTTCATTTTCATTTATTTTCTATGGATAGGGTCTTGGTAAAACGATATCAACGATTGCCCTTATTCTCAAGGAAATGTCTCGTTCGTCTTCTAATATTTAAATGAAGAAGAAAGTGACAGACACTTTGAATTTGGATGATGATGACGATGATGATGATGAAGCTATGACTGAGATGGCAATTGATGGAAGTTCTATCGAGATGGCAAATAGTAGGCCAGCTGCAGGAACACTTGTTGTATGTCCTACTAGCGTTCTTCGTCAGTGGAATGATAAATTGCATAATAAAGTAAGCAACAAGTTTTGGTGTACCATGGTGGAAACAGAACCAAAGACCCATTTGAGCTAGCCAAATACGATGTTGTCCTCACTACATATGCAGTTGTCAGCATGGAGGTTCCAAAACACCCACTTGTTGATGAGGAAACCGATAAACGTAATGAATTTCATCTCTCGTCTACCAAGAAAATGAAGTATCCTCCTACTTCCAAATAAGGTAAGAAGAAAATGGACAATGAACTTTTCGAATCTCTTGCTCGTCCTCTTGCCAAATTGAGATCGTTTAGGGTAGTGCTGGATGAGGCTCAGAGTATTAAGAATCATAAAACTCAAGTGACCAGGGCTTGTTGGGGTCTCCGAGCTAAACGCAAGTGGTGCTTACCTGGCACTCCTATCCAGAATGATATTGATGATCTTTACAGCTACTTCAGATTCTAGAGATATGACACATATGTTGTATATACATCCTTCTGCTCAACCATTAAGATCCATATCCAAAGGAACCCCGTAAATGGCTATAAGAAGTTGCAGGCCGTCTTAAAGACTATTATGCTCCGACGCACAAAGGGTGAGAAACATTGACCCATTTTGAACACTTATCCAATTTTATTATGTCCTTTGATTTCAAATGTTTTCAATTTACAACTTGTTAGAAATTTACCCCTGTGAAATAACAAATAACAACTTAAATCTTTAGCCCACCCAGTTAAAAAGGTTGAGATGACAATCTACCATATGTAAAACTTGGAATGAAGTGTTAAATGCAAAAAGTAGTTTGGAAACTATTAGATTTCTAAACAAGTGAGTAATATGTCATTGGAAATGCATGTTTACTCTCTTTAAGGGAGTTTAGATGGAAATTTTTAATGAGTGCATCTGTTTATTGTACCTTTAGTAGTTGGATTTATTTATTTGGATGATGAATGTAAATGCTAAAGAAGTGATAATTTTGGTTTAGGTACACTTCTTGATGGAGAACCGATTGTCTCACTGCCACCTAAAACTGGACTTCAGTGCTCAATTTTGAGTATGTTTTCACTTGAGCTACTAACTAACTAGTTTGTTGTGGTTTATTTGTATTCAACATGTCCTTTTAGGTTATTTTACATTGTCATCTAGCTTATTCGCCAAGAGCTAGCTTATCAACTAGTTTGCCAAACATACCCTCAAGCTTGATTGAATTTGAATCATACTATTTAAATTGGTATAAGGCAGATATAGAGCAACAACAGATGAGATATGGATTCAAAGAGTTTTTTTGTTATCCATCTCCTTTGGTCGTGAATCGTGATGTTCTTGCACCTTGACATATATATTTGTGTGTAATAATTATATAGGATCGGCCTGAAGATGCCGTTGTGACAACTTGTGAACATGTTTTATGCAATCACTGCATCCTTGAACAACTTTCTAGCAATGATTGCCACTGTCCATCCTTAAAATGCAAAACCCTCCTTACTACATCTTCAGTATTTTCCCGACCCACACTTAAACTTTCGTCTTTCGATTGGTGACCACCCTTGTGTGGGAACTACCCTTGATTCTTCTGGTTTAGTAAAAACTGTGGTTCTTGATCCTTTTTCATCCATTGGATCGGTTAATTCTTCGAAAATCGACGCTGCTGAGGCACTTGATTGTAACGTCCCAAAAATTACAAGGAAATTTAAATTTTCTAGAACATATATTCCATTATAAAACAACCACATTTTTAATAAACCGTAACTCAATTAAAGTTAATATCGTCAACTCAAACAGTCAAAAGAATTTATGCAGCGGAAATATTATAAATAAAATCTAAAAGTTCAAAAGTGTAAATTCCAACAATTCCCGACGCCTGCGCTTTGTGTGTACCGTCAAGCCCGACTGCCGCTCGCACCTGCAGTCACAACATATTAGGGAAGGGTAAGCTAAACGCTTAGTGAATCCAACCACACACGTAGGTAGCAACCCCACGCATATCACCCCTACTCGCAAGTAGGCAACATCACCATCACTACGAATATCAAGCCACATAATGATTATTATATAAGTACGAACCTCGGTCCCACCGAGTACACAAAACACATTAATACAAGCTCAGTCCCACCGAGCCCTCGGTCCCACCGAGTAAAGATTACCGTACTAGCTTAGTCCCACCAAGCCTTCGGTCCCACCGAGTAAAGATTACTGTACTAGCTTAGTCCCACCAAGCCCTCGGTCCCACCGAGCCCCTCAGTCCCACCGAGGTGTACACATGCATATATATATATATTCCACATACGAATTTAACAAATCACAACCAGTTATCACATCCCATCTAATTCATGTAAGCACATAAATACACGTAATAACATGTAACACAAAAGAACGACATACATGAAATTCCTAACTACGCGGTGAGAGAACTCACCTCAAAGCAAAGCGACGCGCTCCCGAGCCGCAACACCAGCAAGTCAACCTTCCTCACATTTTCCCACCTAATTACGCACTAAAACGTCAACGAAAGGTCCCAACTCACGACACCTTTACTAGATTTTATAAGACTAAACATTCCAGCTTTTTATATAAAACACGGGTCTGTTCGGGACCTGATTTACCCCCTAAAAACTGATAAATACAGAAATCAAATTCCATAATCACGAAGTTCTAAGTTTCACGGTTCCAGGGACGTATCGCACGCGTCCTAACGATTTTTCTATAATTTAATATGGATTTTACAAGAACGATTCGCAGAACAGCGACAAACAGAACCTTTCAGTACAAAACGACGATTTGACATAGGCTACGGTCCGAACTGGTTTTTCCCCAAAACATAGAAAAGTTACTAGGCTCAGAATGGGAACTTGTGACACCAGTTTCATCCCAATCCGTCATTCCGATCAGGAGTTATGCTCCATACAAAACAGGGACAGAAAGCTGTCTAAAATCCCAACCTGCTGTAAAAACCACACTTTTTCGCCTAGCTAGAGGCCGAACCAAACTTTCTCTAAAACACGAAAAACGTGCCCGACACAGAATGTGAACCGTGGGCACCGGATTCGCCTCAATCCGAGTTACGACGAGAAAGTTACGCACGATTGAAGAACTGGACAGAACACTAAAAAAATTACATAAAATGATAACCTTTTGAACTTGATCCCAATAAGACGTCTTAATCCAAACAGACCCGCAAAACAACTTGACTTACTGTTTTAGGGTTACCATGGTCTGAAACACACCAAGCACCACCCACTGCCGCCTCCGGAGGTGGTGGTGATTGGCGGTGACACGGTGGTTGCGGTTTACAATTTCCGACGACGAAAACATCAATAAAACGAACGGGACACTTACCTTAACGGAATCCTTCTTCTTCCTCCTTTCCGACCAGTCCCGATGCTGGTTCCCTCACGCCGGTGATCGTCTCCTTCCTCCTCTCGACTCTCGCTCTCTTTCTCTTTCGGTCTCTCTTTTCTTCTCGGTTTCACTTCCCTTTCTTCTTGGCCGAAAACAACAAGGGGAAGGGAAAGAAAATGGCTAAGGGTTTTGGGGGAGGATTGTTAAGATGAAACCGAAGGGGAGGGGAGGGGTCGTGCCTCTTGGCCGATCCTCTTGCCCAACTATGGAGAAAGTCCCAAACAGCCCCTCAACTTACACTTCTTAGCAAAATCCCACAAAGGTTACTTCACTTAACTTTTTGGCCCGACTCGGCTAACCCCGCTAACGGAAACCACGTTAATTAATTAAATGCTCCTTTTAAAAAAAAGGAATAACGAGAATACATACCGGGATACGGGCTTTACAACTCTCCCCCACTTGGATTAGACTTCGTCCTCGAAGTCTATGCCCGTGAATAGCTATAGATAGGTCTCCCACATCTCAACCTCAGGTTCCCAAGTTCACTCGGAACACTTTCGGTGTTTCCACTAGACCTTCACTAACTGGAATTTAAGATTTCCCACACCGCCTAAAAATCTCTCGAATACTTTTCTTACCACAAAACTCCTTCAAGCACACCGCAAGTATGATCGGAGGAACATTCCAACAACTGGATTCATTCCTAGTCAAACGACTTCGGTTGTCTCCCAACCATAGATAATCAAAACATCCCGATTCAAATTTCAAGCTCTAACCATTCTAAAGTTGCTCACCAATATACCCTACAGGATACTCGAATTCGATCATTCCTGTCATTAACTGTCGATTAACTTTCACGAGTTCTATTAGACTCCCACAATTTATTCCACATGAATTATCAAACTAGTAAATTTATAATCATCCACGAAGGTCACTCCACCACAACCATTCACCACAAGCAAACATCTCAGGATTACTACTACCATCAACATAATTTCCTTAAAATCGACTACAATTCCCCAATTACACTAAGGCATTTGGCCTTAAGCCCGAAAGTCGACACCTAAGTATACTATTTACCTCAAAAATTCTACGCATTTATCCTCTTTATTACAAAGGGCAGCATTCCCTAATCGATACTATTCGGCCTACAGTACCCACACGCGTGGGATACCCAACCTTCCATTAAGACCGAGCAATTGACCCATGACTATCACGGACAAAATTCGGAATTTCCCTCGAAACTCTCTCGCTATTGGCATTTTCCTCCAAAACTGCCACCTCCTGAGCACTACCTATCGACTCGAGAAGAGGTGCAACCACTGTTAACCGTTGACACAAGCCCCACAGTGGCTCACCATCCAGATGTCGACTAAGTGCGTCCGTAACAACATCCGCTTTACCGGGGTGGTAAAGTATCTCACCATCATAATCCTTGACCACGTCAAGTCACCTCCTCTGACGCATGTTGAGGTTTTGCCGGTCATCAAGTACTGGAGGCTTTTTTGGTTAGTGTATACACTTGACGCCATACAAATAGTGCCTCCAAATCTTGAGAGCAAACACCACCAATTCTTACATACCCTCCGGCAAAGTCAGCATCGGAGCCTCGCATAACGCCTGCGTAGCTCCCCAAAGCCCTCTGCTGCTCTTCACCCCAACTAAAAGCCGCAGATTTCTTCGTCGATCGGGTCATCGGTAAAGCAATCTTGGAGAAATCTTGAATGGATCTCCGAAAGTACCCTGCTAACCCAAGAAAACTCTGTACTTCAGTGAGAGTCTTTGGCACTTCCCACCGCATCACAGCCGTAATCTTGGCCGGATCCACCATAATACCATTCTGGTTCACGACATGTTCTCGAAAGTGGACCTCTCGTAACCAGAACTCACACTTGGAGAGCTTAGCATACAGCTTCTCCCGCCTCAAAACTTCCAAAACTTCTCGCAAATGCATCTCATGCTCTTCCTTCGACTTCTATTACACAAGAATATCGTCGATGAACACGATCACCGATCGATCCCACATAGGGCTACATACCCGGTTCATGAGGTCCATGAACGCTGCGGGTGCATTGGTGAGCCCGAGAGGCATCACCACAAACTTGTAAATGGCCATGACGTGAACGAAAGGCCGTCTACTCCGTATCCTCTCTCCTCACCCGCATTCGATGATACCCCGATCTCAAATCAACCTTAGAGAACCACGAGGCTCCCTGAAGCTGATCGAACAAGTCATCGATCCTTGGCGGAGGATAACGATTCTTCACCGTAAGCTTATTCAACTCACGATAGTCTATACACATCCGTTGGGACCCGTCTTTCTTTTTCACAAACAGAATCGGGGCTCCCCACGGTGGACAACTCGGCTTGATGAACTCCTTTTCGATAAGTTCCTGCAACGAGTGTACAACTCCTTCATTTCCGGTGGAGCCAAGCGATAAGGTTCCTTGGCCACCGGAGCAGCATCCGGAATCAAATAAACTTGGAACTCTACCTGTCGCTCGGGAGGTATCCCCGGTAACTCCTCGGGAAAATACGTCAGCAAACTCCCGTACAACTGGCACATCCTCCACAGACTTCTTCTCTCCGTCGACGCGCGTGTCGATCACATACGCCAAAATTCCCTGACCACTGTGCTGCAAGTACCTCTGAGCCCTCGCAGCCGAACATATCGCTGAGGTCCGCCTGGGCAAGCCGCCCTGAATTAGCATTTCTCCCCCACTTGGGGTTCGAACTCGTACTTGTTTGCGACGACAAACAATCTCCGCATCGTACGCATCCATCCAATCCATGCCCACAGTCACGCACAACTCCCGCATAGCGATCAGAATCAAATCAATCAGGAACCTCACACTAGAGATCTCCATAGTGCACCCCCGGTACACGTCAGTAACCGTCGAGGTCCTGTCTTCAGCAACTGCAACCACAAGTGGACAGCCTAACCGTCCTACAACTCGGCCCCAAACACTCACTGACTATGTGAGACACAGAAGGATGAGTAGCCCCTGCTATCAATCGTCACCATAGCAAGCACCGAGTTAACCAAGAACGTACCTGTCACCACTTTATACGTAGCTTGTGCCTCCTCCACTCCCAGTTGACGAACTCTACCTCGGGCCGCCTCCATCACTACAGCAAGTGAAGCATACTGCGCGGTACTCACGAACTCCCTGATCTTGGTACATAACATATCCTTGCACCGTGTCCTCTTCATGTCCTCAAAAGCAGCATGCTAAGGATAGAATAATGTCATTTCCGTAAACTTTCGGTTCACCTCCTTTATGGCCTCCGCAGTCTGATAGAGCTCCAAGAACTCTTTGGCACTCCTCTCCATCTCCACTAGAGGCACATGCTCTACACGAAACATACGACGAACTCCTCCCAGGTCAAGTAGTGCGCCCGTTAAGCGTCAAAGCAATAGCACACCAGTCTTTCGCTCCGTCTCGTAACAGATTCACCGCGAAGCGAACCTTCTAGTTCGCAGGACAACCACCGATAAGGAATGTGCACTTTATAACCGATCCCGACCCTCTTGTTCGGGGCTGCCCACCCGCAGGGGGTGGAATCGCCGCGATGCGCTCCTCCATCGACACTATTACCTCATCACGAATGGCGGTAATAATTTCGGGGATCGCCTCCTCAAAATATGCGTCACCTCGACCGCAAACATCTCACGAATCTGATCAGCAATAATTCCAGCATCAGCATCTGGATCAACATTGTTGTTCCTCCTTAACGAGCTACTATCACACATTAAAACCTGCTAACTACGCTCACACTCAACTCTTCGGATTCTCCGTGACTTTCCCCGACTCGAGCACGGATCCTGTGCTTCAGATAGTAGGAGCTCTGCTACTACCCTTCACACCTATCCTTACTCGTTTCGAGTCCTGTCCCGGGACGTCCAAGTAGTTGCTTACCACAAACTAACACATATGCCCATTCCGGCATATGCAAACACTTTTCCTAGCTCCCTAGAAAAGTCGTAATACCCCACCACCCTTGCTAGAACGGAACCCCCACTAGCCCTGATGAGTCGCCTCGTAAACGCACCGTCGTATACAGTGAAACCAGATAGACATTCGAATATAAAATTCTATCCTACAACGGTTGGACTCAAACAAGAGCTGCGCAATAGAACTAAATCCAACATTCTAAGGCTATTTAGTTCCTACTGTATACAACCTAAGGTGCATTCACATAATAACCTATCAAGGCTAGCATGAGTTCCTAATAGCAAGTAACAAGTATACAGTACCACAAAATCCACGTAAGCAATCTAGCATACATACTCCTATGTTCTAGAAAGCAATCTAGCATACGTACTCATATGTAAACGCTATTCCCAGCTCACTAGGAATTTCATCTCATCCCACTACTCTTGCTACAACGGAATCCCTGTTAGCCATAACGAGTTGCCTCACGAATACCCAGTCGCACGCAGCGTGAATCAAATAGACATTCGAATACAAGATTCTATCCTAGAACTGTTGGACTCAAACAAGAGCTGCGCAATAGAACTAAATCAAATATTCTAAGGCTATATGATTCTTACTGCATGCAACCTATAGGGCCTTCACTTGACAACCTACTATAACTAGCATTGATTCCTACTAGCAAGCAGTCATCGTACAGTACAGTGTAAACAACCTCGGCAATCTAGCATGCATACCCTATGCCTAGAAAGCAATAAATACACTAAGTGCTGTACCTTCCCAATTGGCGTCGGCTGACTGTACACACTGCGCCCACGATCACCGTTTCCCAAACGGGCTTCCTCCGTTCATTTATTTTCAAAGATTTTAATAAGAGAGTTTAAAAAACTTCATAGCCGCAACTTGAGACCAAACACACCGAGATGTGTTTGATTCACTCAAGCTGTGCTCTGATACCAAGTTGTAACGTCCCAAAAATTACAAGGAAATTTAAATTTTCTAGAACATATATTCCATTATAAAACAACCACATTTTTAATAAACCGTAACTCAATTAAAGTTAATATCGTCAACTCAAACAGTCAAAAGAATTTATGCAGCGGAAATATTATAAATAAAATCTAAAAGTTCAAAAGTGTAAATTCCAACAATTCCCGACGCCTGCGCTTTGTGTGTACCGTCAAGCCCGACTGCCGCTCGCACCTGCAGTCACAACATATTGGGGAAGGGTAAGCTAAACGTTTAGTGAATCCAACCACACACGTAGGTAGCAACCCCACGCATATCACCCCTACTCGCAAGTAGGCAACATCACCATCACTACGAATATCAAGCCACATAATGATTATTATATAAGTACGAACCTAGGTCCCACCGAGTACACAAAACACATTAATACAAGCTCAGTCCCACCGAGCCCTCGGTCCCACCGAGTAAAGATTACCATACTAGCTTAGTCCCACCAAGCCTTCGGTCCCACCGAGTAAAGATTACTGTACTAGCTTAGTCCCACCAAGCCCTCGGTCCCACCGAGCCCCTCAGTCCCACCGAGGTGTACACATGCATATATATATATATATTCCACATACGAATTTAACAAATCACAACCAGTTATCACATCCCATCTAATTCATGTAAGCACATAAATACACGTAATAACATGTAACACAAAAGAACGACATACATGAAATTCCTAACTACGCGGTGAGAGAACTCACCTCAAAGCAAAGCGACGCACTCCCGAGCCGCAACACCAGCAAGTCAACCTTCCTCACATTTTCCCACCTAATTACGCACTAAAAACGTCAACGAAAGGTCCCAACTCACGACACCTTTACTAGATTTTATAAGACTAAACATTCCAGCTTTTTATCTAAAACACGGGTCTGTTCGGGACCTGATTTACCCCCTAAAAACTGATAAATACAGAAATCAAATTCCATAATCACGAAGTTCTAAGTTTCACGGTTCCAGGGACGTATCGCACGCGTCCTAACGATTTTTCTATAATTTAATATGGATTTTACAAGAACGATTCGCAGAACAACGAGAAACAGAACCTTTCAGTACAAAACGACGATTTGACATAGGCTACGGTCCGAACTGGTTTTTCCCCAAAACATAGAAAAGTTACTAGGCTCAGAATGGGAACTTGTGACACCAGTTTCATCCCAATCCGTCATTCCGATCAGGAGTTATGCTCCATACAAAACAGGGACAGAAAGCTGTCTAAAATCCCGACCTGCTGTAAAAACCACACTTTTTCGCCTAGCTAGAGGCCGAACCAAACTTTCTCTAAAACACGAAAAACGTGCCCGACACAGAATGTGAACCGTGGGCACCGGATTCGCCTCAATCCGAGTTACGACGAGAAAGTTACGCACGATTGAAGAACTGGACAGAACACTAAAAAAATTACATAAAATGATAACCTTTTGAACTTGATCCCAATAAGACGTCTTAATCCAAACAGACCCGCAAAACAACTTGACTTACTGTTTTAGGGTTACCATGGTCTGAAACACACCAAGCACCACCCACTGCCGCCTCCGGAGGTGGTGGTGATTGGCGGTGACACGGTGGTTGCGGTTTACAATTTCCGACGAAGAAAACATCAATAAAACGAACGGGACACTTACCTTAACGGAATCCTTCTTCTTCCTCCTTTCCGACCAGTCCTGACGCTGGTTCCCTCACGCCGGTGATCGCCTCCTTCCTCCTCTCGACTCTCGCTCTCTTTCTCTTTCGGTCTCTCTCTCTTTTCTTCTCGGTTTCACTTCCCTTTCTTCTTGGCCGAAAACAACAAGGGGAAGGGAAAGAAAATGGCTAAGGGTTTTGGGGGAGGATTGTTAAGATGAAACCGAAGGGGAGGGGAGGGGTCGTGCCTCTTGGCCGATCCTCTTGCCCAACTATGGAGAAAGTCCCAAACAGCCCCTCAACTTACACTTCTTAGCAAAATCCCACAAAGGTTACTTCACTTAACTTTTTGGCCCGACTCGGCTAACCCCGCTAACGGAAACCACGTTAATTAATTAAATGCTCCTTTTTAAAAAAAAAAAAGGAATAACGAGAATACATACCGGGATACGGGCTTTACATTGATTCCTCCAAAATTAGGGTTGATGTTGATGTCCTATAGTCTATTGCCAAACCTACCTCGGGAAACGACAACGAATCTAGAAGATGGGTTGAAGGACGTTTCAGGTATTTTTAACACGGACACTATCGTCGTGCTAGAGAAACCAATTGTTTTTTCACAATGGACGAGAATGTTGGATTTGCTTGAATCTTGTCTTAAATATTCTTCCATTGGTTATAGAAGAGTTGACGGAACAATGTCGGTTGCCGCACGAGATAAAACGGTGAAATATTTCAACACTCTTCCTAAGGTTACTGTAATGATCATGTCTTTGAAGTTTGAAAACAGCAAGTCTCGGGTTAAACATGGTTGTTGCTTGTCATGTGCTTCTCCTGGATCTCTGGTGGAACCCGCCAACTGAAGATCAAGCCATTGATAGAGCTCATCGGATCGGCCAGACTCGTCCCGTTACGGTTTTGCAGTTGACCGTTAGAGCACCGTTGAAGATCGTATTTTAGCTCTTCAGGTACACTGTCATTTGCTATAATCTCATATATTTTGTATATGTTGGGAGTTAAAAGAAAGAACAGTTACAAAGATTTAGGTTCTGGTTAATCCAAACCAAACAAAAGTTTTTTTTTCTTTTTCCAGATTTTCCCCTTGTATATTTCCAATTAATTTCTAACATGTTCTTTTAGGTAATTTTAAATTAGAGATTTTTAGGTATATAATTTTAAATGAGATTTTTGTTAAATCCATGACCTTTTCATGAGTTATAAAATCATTTTTTTTGTAATAGGTCAGGAGGTCATGAATTTAATCAAGAACTCGTTTAAGGTCATATTCCTAAATGACCCAATTAAAGTGTCATGTAGTTATCAGCTACTCCCTCCATACCAAAATAAGTGACGACATTTCTATATATGTATGCATGTCTCAAAATAAGTGTCCAGTTTCAGAAATAGATAACCAAATTTCCAACTCTACGTCTAAATAATGCACGAGTATTTAAGAGTTGATCAGATAGATAAATTAAGAGTAAAGTTGTCATTTGGTCGACTAAAAAGTGTAATAATTAAGAATGTCTAAAACTGTGTGCCATTTCTAATGGTAACACTGTATTTAAAGTCAAATGAGTTGGGTTTTTCTGTTAGGATTTAAAAAGTTGTTTGCTATCCTGATATTTGCAGGAAAGGAAGAGGGAAATGGTGTGATCTGCATTTGGGGAGGATGAAACGGGTAGCCGGCAGACTCGGCTAACCGTGGACGACTTGAAATACCTTTTCCAAGCATAATTCTTTGTTTTTTGTGATTATAACGTTGGAGATAGATACAAAGCTGACTCTGCATCGATAATTCTTTGATTAACAACAACAGCAGAATAGATATAAATTGACAGAAGGTTGATATTGTATAGGGATTTTGAAGTAAATAGTAAAATAGGTAGGAATAGGATACAAAGTGTTTAGGTTTTTGAAGATATAATAGAATCAGAATGGAGTATAATAGAATAGAATAGATGATTGAGTTGAAGTAAATAGTAAAATAGGTAGGAATAGGATACAAAGTGTTTAGGTTTTTGAAGATATAATAGAATCAGAATCAGAATCAGAATGGAATATAATAGAATAGATGATTGAGTTGAAGTAAATAGTAAAATAGGTAGGAATAGGATACAAAGTGTTTAGGTTTTTGAAGATATAATAGAATCAGAATCAGAATGGAATATAATAGAATAGAATAGATGATTGAGTTGAAGTGAAGTAACTGGTGTTCATCTGTTTCTTTTGTATGGTGGATGGATTCTTCTTGAAAACAGCTTTAGTGTTTTGACACTCTTATTTTGTTCGTGTTTCTTTATACCATATTCGAATGGAGGTCAAGACTATATACATCTCATCCCTTTTAGACCCTACTTTTTAGTGGAGATTTATTGAGTTGGTTTGGTCTACTCTATGTGTCAATGATGGTTATCATGTAGCCATTGTATGTTTAGCTGACATTGATGTTCTTCATTAGTCATTTGAAATGTAACCAAACACAAAAAAAATATTCCAACAAACCATTATCAAACTATGATAATTAGGTGTATATTGGTCAAATGTTGGTTTCTTAGGGGTCGGTCATAGTTGGTTCTAACCGTAATTGGTTTTTCTTCTTGAAGCTCAGGTCGTGTAATTGATCTTTGCAGTTGAATTTTTTTTAAATATCCTTTTTTCGATCATCCAAAATCAGAGTTAGATGCAACCATTGATCTACCTACACAGCTAGGACCCAACGACTTAAACATTGGTCGGGTTGGACATGTTAGGACTATTTGAGCAACCCAACCTGATCGGTTTGAACCGATTCAACTTTTTTTCAATTTATAACCCAACCTCATCCAACTACTTTGGTTTGAAGAATTGCAACCCACTCAACCATATTGTAATTTATAATCCAACCCATTACATTTTGGTTTGGATTCGGCGGTTTGAAAATAAGTTGAAAAAAAAACATTACATTCCACTTCTCAAACAAAGAAAATCAAATATTAGTGGTTTAGAAGATTACTCGATGAGACGGATTTGCTACATTTCAATGATCTAGATAGTACACATGTGATGATATGAAATTTTTGTACACAATAATTTCGTTGGGTTGACGATAGACTCGTCCTTGACATTTTATAGTTTATGGGGAGATGTAAAAAAGGGGCCCTCGGTAAATACAAAAAAAATCAATGTATTGTTTATATCATAAAAAAGTAACATACTAATAGCTCATATAAAATTGTTCTTCCGTGTATTATAGACGCAAAATTGATCAATAATTATTTCTAAATTAATATTATATACCATACAATTTTTACATAGTATCGTCAATCCATTCCACCGTCCAAAACATCGTATGTTATGCCTCTAATATATAGATTGGCATCAGTCAGGGTCACAGTTACGAGTATTCAGAGTAACATTATATGTAAATCAATATAAATCAGTTGGGTTTCCATGTCACCTCAGGTTAATGATTTTCATAATTAATAACAAGATATCTGTTATCTTCTAATTCAAAAGGGTAAGCTAAATCACCCCTACCTGCTAATTTTCTTTTCACCCACATCAACATCAATATCAAGACTTACTTTTTTACATTTTCATTGCTGATTTGACTTGATTCCAACATAAATTTTGGGTGCATATATAGAAACAACAATACAAAATAGAATTAATGCGGATGAAACAATCAAAAGAGTTGGTGTGTGACGCATGACGGAGAATATACCAATGTTACCCGACTAGTAGTTTTAGACTTGTTACCAGATAAAAAAGTTATAGAAACAATAAGCAATAATACAAAATGGATGACCAATTAACTTATTAAATATTTTCTTCTCCAATATAATTAACTAATACATGTTTGAGCTCTTAATATAATACTACTAATATATTTTTAGGGCCTATTGGATACCAAAAAATTGTCTCTCTATTATTTACTATTTTTTGAACTACTACTAATTTACTATATACTAGAGAAAGCCAAATGGGCCCGACCGGATATAGGACATGCAGAGGACCGGGACCGGTCCGGCCTGGCCCGGTAGGGACCAGTTATGGCCCGACGGTGTTTAACCGATTATGATTTTCATTCAAAAATAAGGTCTTGCCATGAACCAGTTATGGGACCGACCAGATTTTTTGTTTAAAATTTATTTTTAAATAAAAAAACGTATTTGTTAATGTATTTGATTGACCCAATTATAAATAATAAAACGTATTTTTTTAAACATGTTTTTAAAACGTATTTTTAGTGTATTTAATTGACCCAATTATAATAAAAACTTATTTGTTAGTGTATTTGATTGACAAAGTTTTTAAAAAAAAAATATAAGTTAAAAATCAATTTAAAAAAATTAAGTGGGATCGATTTGGGCCCAGGATATGGAACGGTTCTCATAACCGGGCCTTCGTATTTGGGTCGGGACCAGGACTGGTTACGTCAGGACCGTTTACGAGATCACTATTTGGGACTGTGATTGATTTAGGCCCGACCCGACTCGAAACCGATTTTTGACCATCTCTACTATATACTATAAAACCGTGGCCCTTATTTCTTGTGGGCCTTAGGGCGTACGCCCAACACGAGCTCTGCCAAGGAGATCTCTGACGGGTTGGTTTATTTTAGGATGGGCCTAATCCATACCTGGTCGATTGACCCTACTTTCGTCAATATGTATAATTTATAAACCAATAAAATCTTGGCTTGGTTCGGGTTAGGTTGGATTGATCAAATTTTCGTAATGTTTGCTTTAGAAACAAATGAAAATAAAGGTCTAGAACTCGCAATAAAAAAGTGACGTGTGTGGATTTTCTTTGACATCGACTCCTGGTGTGAAACTGTATTTAAATAAAAAAGAGCAAACAGTGGGCATAAATGGTCCCATGGTCTAGTGGTTAGGACATTGGACTCTGAATCCAGTAACCCGAGTTCAAATCTCGGTGGGACCAATTTTTAGTTAGCATGCTTTATTTGACTTGCGGAATCGTCTATTTTTGACCAACAAAATTGTGTTGAAATATAGTTTTGAATATTAAAGAATAGAATACGTTAATTTCAATTTTTTTACTTTTATTTCAAAGATATTTAAAAGGGAAATTAATTAAAATACCCTAAGTTTGGCCAAGTGTTACCAAAATGCCCTAAATCTCACCCACTTTGTAAAAATACCCTTTTTTCCGCGATGGGAGCCCGCGATCGCGGGCCAGGGACAATTTCTGACACTTTTTTAAACTTGCAGGGACCATTTTTGAAAAATGGAATCCCGCGATCGCGGGCTCATCCCGCGATGGTATACTTTTTGTAAATTAAATAATTAACTATAAAGGTATAAACTGTAAATATTAAAAATATTTTGATGTAGTGTATATGATATATATTAAAATATATAAATCAAAAAAATTCAAGATTGAGCTCATTTCGAACGTATCGAAGAGCCGATTACAATGGTGTAACTTGTTAAAATTAAAACGTATTTTTTTAACGTATTTTAGTTAATAAACGATTATATGTGTTAAATGTAAAATTAAAATTATGAAAGTAAAAGGTATAAAGTAAAGTCAGTAAATAAGTATAGGGGTTAAAAGTGTAAATTTCAATTCAAAATCACATTTTCGAATTGAAATTTACAATTTCACCCCCCATACTTATTTACTTATTTTACTTTATACCTTTTACTTTCATAATTTAAATTTACATTTAACACATATAATCGTTTATCAACTAAAATACGTTAAAAAATACGTTTTAATTTTAATAAGTTACACCATTGTAATCGTCTCTTCGATACGTTCGAAATGAGCCCAATCTTGAATTTTTTTGAATTTATATATTTTAATATATATCATATACACTACATCAAAATATTTTTAATATTTACAATTTATACCTTTATAGTTAATTATTTAATTTACGGTACTCTTAGGTAGCGTTTGGTACGCATACTAGATGAGACGGGACGGAACTGGACGGGACTGAACTGGATGGGACGGGACGGGACGAGACTGAACTGAAGGAGATAATTTTAATCTAAGTTACGTTGGAAATACATCGATCATTTTGTGCATACTCTGTAACTGCAAATACTTCAGCTCCAAACACACATGAATCATCATTCGCCAAATACCCTTTTTCACAATTCTTAAATGAGTCCAGTGATACCGACTTGTCAAAACCCCATTTAATATTCTTCTCGTGAAACCTTCTCCTATTACCATTCACGATATCTATAAACACATTCAAATAATAATAATTTAAAACGATTTAATGAATTAGTTAATATATGATTATTATGTTAATGCGATAGGAGTGTAAAACAAAATTGAAAAAAAAATAAGAGATGTACCATAAATTAAATAATTAACTATAAGGGTATGAATTTTAAATATAAAAAATATTTTTTATGTAGTGTATAACTGTATATGATATATATTAAAATATATAAATCCAAAAAAATTCAAGATTGGGCTCATTTCGAACGTATCGAAGAGACGATTATAATGGTGTAATTTGTTAAAATTAAAACGTATTTTTTTAACGTATTTTAGTTAATAAAGGATTATATGTGTTAAATGTAAAATTAAAATAATGAAAGTAAAAGGTATAAAGTAAATTTAGTAAATAAGTATAGGGGTTGAAAGTGTAACATTTCATTTTAAATTCGTAAAATTGGACGAAAGCGGGGTGAACAGTGTCAAACGCGGGTCAAATTTTCAAAAATGGTCCCTGGAATTTTTCAAAAATGGTCCCTTGCAATTGAAAAGTCACAAAAAGTATACCATCGCGGGATGAGCCCGCGATCACGGGATTCCATTTTTCAAAAATGGTCCCTGCAAGTTTAAAAAGTGTCAGAAATGGTCCCTGGCCCGCGATCGCGGGCTCCCATCGCGGAAAAAAAAGGGTATTTTTGCAAAGTGGGAGAGATTTAGGGCATTTTGGTAACACTTGGTTTGACTTAGGGTATTTTAATTAATTTCCCTATTTAAAATAAGGATAATCATTTTCGAGGTTTCTATTTTGTTTTAGCTGAAGGTATATTGGTAAAATATATGCAATAATGTAATTATGTATGTTCTATCTTGTTTCATAAAGCGGGAGTGTAACACGGCTCATTCACTTTGTTTTACTTTGTTTCTATCTATTTGACCTAAAACTCATACCAAACATGAAACATTATCCTTATTATGTTATGTTCTGTCTTGTAATATGACTTCTCTCTCTCTTAATTAAAACACCGTTTTCCAATATATATAGGGTTGAGATCCGATAAAAAATGAAACTTATGGTGAGACAGTAAGAAGAGACAAATTTTCAAATTTTAAGTAATAAAATCTTGTTTTGCTACATATCTACACATATGCACTTATTCACATATGCACGTATGTACATATGCATTTATGCACATAATCTGCACTATGCACTTATGCACATTGTTGATGCCGTCGGATTTCTTAGGCCACCGGATGGTCGCCTGGACGGTCTTCAGAGCCTCGACCAAGTCCTTAGTAGTCCCTTTGAATCCGTAGGAGGATATCTTAGGGTACTGAGGGAATTTGGTCGCGGTCTTGAACTTTGCTTTCGTCTTGAACCGGACGTTCGAGATTTGTCGCGCAGGCTCTGGCTTAGATACGGCCTTTGTCTTGAATTCTGGCTTCCTAACACTCAACAAATGTTTGTCATCGGTGTACTTACGACGAAAGGCAGCGTCGTCCTCTACCCTCATATAAGCAAGGGTTCTGGCTCGAACATCTTCGAAATTCTCCGGGGGATACTTGGTTAAATCGGTGTACAAACCCGAACTGTCGTCTAGACCGCGTTTATAGGCTTCGATTGCGGTCTTGACGTCACAGTTGCGGACACTGATCATCTCTGCGTTGAATCTATTGAAATAACTTCGGATCGACTCTCCAGCTTTTTGCACGACATAGTACAAATCGCTGGTCTGCTTCTCCATCTTACGACTACTGGCGAATTGCTGAGAGAACTGGTTGACCAACTCGGCGAACGACCCGATGGATTTGGGTTTGAGATTGATCAACCATTGGAGGGCAGGACCCGTGAGAGTCGCCCCAAAACTTTTGCACATACATACTTCTTGATACATGTGCGGGATCGAGACCGTCCACATGAGTTGTTTATACTGTGCGATGTGCTCCGTCAGATCGGTCACCCCCGAATACTTGGGCGTGAAGGAAGGGATGTTATTCTTCTTAGGGACGTCGACGGTCGCGATCTTGTCGACGAAAGGTGACGCCTGATACCCTGAGCGAGGCTCGACGTCGACCGGCACGGCTGCCCCTGGCAGCTTAGAGAGCAAAGATAGGACACGCTCGTTCTGATCTTCTAGCATTTTCAACCGCTGGGCGACGGGGTCGTTAAGATCGGGATTCGCACCTGCCAACGGGTCAACTCCCGAACTGGTGCCATTGCCGTACGACGAGCCATTGGCGTCCCCGTTGAAAGGGACAAAATATGGCTGAGACCCATTCTGAAACGGCTGAGACCCATTCTGGAATGGCTGAGATCCATTCTGGAATGGCTGAGACCTATTCTGCATGGGTGGTGGCCTTATATACTGAGGAGGAACCGTCCCAAACTAGGGATTTGGGTTGAATGCCCCTGGTTGCTGGTTCTGCATGAATGGACCTGGTCCTGGATTACGGACGAACGGAGCCGAACCAGGGTTATGGACAAATGGAGCGGATCCTGGATTCTGACCGAACGATCCTTGACCTGGATTCTGGACGAATGGTCGTGGACCGTTCTGCGGTCCGAAGGGATTCCTCAGTCGTGCGATTTCCTCAGCTGTTCTTCGACTCTGCTCAGCCATGGCATTGATTTGATTTCGCGCAACTTCCAACTCCTGATACATCAACCACAAGGGTGGTGGCGTGTTGGCAAGGGCTTGGGGGATGTGGTGGAATATCCCATCCACCCCGGGTTCGAGTCCAAGCGTCAGCATTATGTGGCCAGGCTTAGTCTCAGACGGCCGCTTTGTTTGTTTGTTTCCAAATTGCCAAGGATGCAGTCTAGGCAAAGCCTAGATGAACCTTATCCAAAAAAAAAACTCCTGATATATCTGGGCAATGAGATGCTCCTGATTTCCAGGGACTGCCATTTTCCCGAAACAGAAAACAGAGGAAACTACAAGAAATCGTTAGTAAGACGCACGTTTGTCGAAGATTTTCTCTAGATGGGGCCCCACGGTGGGCGCCAAACTGTTGATGCCAAAAATCGTCCAGAAGGATAACTTAAGGTTGATTGTGGAGCTTAACAACTAAAGAATACGAATCTTGCAACAAAGCGTGCGACAAAGACAGAAAACGCAAATAAGACAAAGATTTTGGTGACGCGGGAAAAACCTCAACGAGGAAAAAACCCGCGGACGACTTTTGGGGGTCGTCGCTGCACTATGGTCGCCAAACAGGGGGCGATGTCCTTATGTTTCAAGTGCCGAGGTACAACGATTACAATACAAATGAAGTAAAGACTTGAAATGTAAAATAACAAGTGAATCGTGTGTGGAAAACAAGTGTGTCATGAGAAAAACTATGCGTCGTGCGTCGTGAGTCGTGCGTCGTGAGCGAACTGTTGAGAGTGAATTCTTTGAGTGTTTTCGCTGGGTATTCCTTGTTCTTGAAATCCGATGTCTGCAAGTGAGACTGTAATCTTCATATTTATAGCCTTCGAGTGCCTTGAATGACGCCATAAATGCTTCTGATAACGGTCGCAACGGTCATTGCTGTTAATGCTCATAATTGCCTCTGTCGGTTACGTCCGTTGGCCATAAATGACATTGACCCTGCATTAAATAGAACAAACGTAACAGTTGTATCGTGTGTTAGTAGGTCGAGATCGTGAGACAACTTACGACAATCCTGCAAGGTTGTAGTCGAACGTCTTGGGAGACTTTCGACCTGTACTTTAGGGAGGGATAACGAGTGGATTAAATGTGTTTAACAGGACCTTATCTTAATCCAAGATATGTCGTGTGCTATGTGTCTTATCTTTCTTTGTCGAGGTCGAGGGTCGAGGGATCGTGGATTTTTACCCAAACACACATAATCTATGCATATGCACATAAGGTACATACTCTACACATATGTGCACTTATGCACTTAAAATGATTAAACACTATGAATATACTATGAATGCCATGTTGTTTAAAGATGCACTTATGCACTAAAACTGTGCATATGTGTAGATATGGACAACTCATATATGTAATGTGCATATATGCACAAATCATATTATTTTTATACATAACCATCAAACAATTTTTCAAACAAATAATACGATCAATATTGTTTAAATAATTACCCTGATTAAATATTTAACTATAATCAAAAGATAAACACAAATAATAAAATAAAATAATTACCAAAATTAAAAAGGAGAAATATATAAAAACAATACATGGAGGGGAATCTTGAATTAAAAAAAAATATATATGAAAACAATACATGAAGGTCAAAATGCTTCCCGCATACATCCCATGACTCAACAGCCACAATTGATAATGTAAAATCCATGGTTCAAAATGGTGTGAGGCGTGTCGAGGACGCGTCGCATTTTTCAAGTAATGATATTAAAAGTTGTGAAACTGTGTGAGTGATGTGATTAGATAAACCTATATATATAATATGTTATATATATTATTATAATCAAGTAATGTCACATATATTATTATAATCAAGTAATGTCACATAATCAAGTAATGTCACATATATTATTATAATCAAGTAATGTCACATAATCAAGTAATGTCACATATATTATTATAATCAAGTAATGTCACGTAAGACGACAAATTTGTATGTCACATATATAATTATATATATAATTATATATATAATATGTTATATATATTATTATAATCAAGTAATGATATTAAAAGTTGTACCTTCATATTGGAACAAGAAAAATCATATAGATTACTAGTATAAAAATATTTTAATTGAATATTTAAAATAAAACTTAGAACGATAACTTTACATCTTCATTTTAATCGTGAGTCCACGACGTTTATGACTTCGTGAAACTGTGTGAGTGATGTGATTAGATAAACCTATAAAAGTGTTAAATCTAAAGTTAAAACTGTAAAAACTGTAAAAACACAGATAAAAATTAATAAAAATTAAAAAAAACAATAGTTTTTTTGAAAAAAAAATCATGTCTTACAAAAAAAACGCGCGTCGCGGCACGACATGGCGCGCCTTAAGGAGCCATAGCCTGTGTCATGCCTTACAGAAACGTTATGAGCCATTTCGTAACGGACGCATCTTGCGCCATATCGCGCCTTGACGCACCTTTTTGAACACTTGTAAAATCCGATGAGGAGCTTCAATTTCCAACCTTTATGAATTCTAAGGATTACTTAAATGAAGAAATCAATAAGTTTGACTTTTCTCTTAAGCTTCTAAGTCATGTTCAATTTCTAGATAAATGTAAGGAGAAAGAATCACCAGTCAAATCTTATAAAGGTGAATGTATAGCTTCTCAAAGCATTCCTGTAAATACCTAATATTCTAAGAGTAAATCTAAAAGGTATTCAAACAAAGATGGGTAACTCTCAAAAACAACATAATCATCCTTCCAATTTTTCTGATTATGAGCTTACTGATTTTTCAGATAATCGATTGCAAAGAAAAGGAGTTAAGCAAGTTTGGATAGAAAATAAGTCTATGGAAGATATAGACAAGACAAACTCATTAATTTATGTTTCAAATGTTAGGAAAAACACATATTTTCATGGTGTGTTTAATGATGTTGCTACTTTTGGGCATGTGATTGACTTTCCTTGCCAAGTTTATTCGATAAAGCACTTAATTAAGTCGTCTCATGATAAGTTGGTTATTCTACATGTGGGATGAATGCTTTGTTGTTAAGAATGTTTCTCAAGATTGGTTTGGCACTTACAATGTTTCTAATCTTAAAGAAAAGGTCTTTGCAAAACCCAAATCAAAAGGATCGGTTTTCAAGTGTATGCATACATACATACATACACACTTACATACATACACACACATACATACATACATACATACATACATACATACATACATACAAACAAACAAACATACATACATACATACATACACACATATACATATATACATATATACATACATACATTCATACATACATACATACACACGTACAAACATACACACACATTCATATATATATATATATATATATATATATATATAACCTTGAATAGTAGCAAGCCTTTTATCTTCCCTTTGATTCATTTCCCCTGTAAAAATTCTCGTGATAAAAAATCTGGGAGAGAATTATTTTCGCCTTTTATAAATTCAATTTTGAAATCGAAATTGCTTAACAATGCTTGCCATCTTGCAAAAATTTGTTTTGAAATAATATTTTTTATATCATTTTCTAAGATAGGTTTTGCAGATTGACAATCTATTCTTAATAAAAAGTATATATATATATATAATTCATATATATATATATATATATACATAAATACGTACATACATACATAGATACATAGATACATACATACATACATACATACATACATACATACGTCCATAGATACACGGATAAATACATACATACATACATACATACATACATAAATACATATATGCATACATACATATATACATACATACACAGATACATATATATACATACATACATACACAGATACATACACAAATACATATATACATACATACAAAGATACACAGATACATACACAAATACATACATACATACATACATACAAACACACAAAAACACATACACACACACACAAACAAACATACATACATACACACGTACGTACATACATACATACTTACATACATACATACACATACATACATATCTATATACATACATACATACATGCATACATATATACATACATACATATATACATATATACATACATACAAACACACATACAAACACACATACATACACACATATATACACGCATACATACACACATACATACATACCTACATACATACATACATACACACATACACACACAAACACACACATACACACATACATACACACATACATACCCACATACATACATACATACACATACACACATACACACATACATACATACATACATACACACATACAAACACACAAACACACATACATACACATACATGCATACACACATACATACATACATACATACATACATACATACATACATACATACATACATACATACACACATACACACATACATACACACATACAAACACACACACATACATACACACATACAAACACACATATATACACACATACATACATACACACATATACACAGACACATACATATTTACATACATACATACATACACACAAATACATATATAAACACACAAACACGCATTCATACACACATACATACATACATACATACAAGGATTAATTAGTAATTTTTTTAGTTTATGTCAAAATAATTTCCCATCTTGTTCCACCTATTTTGGTGGAACAAAAAAGTCGTTTTTGTCACATGTTATCCAACCTTGTCCCAGTTCTTGTCCCTGTCCCATGTCACACCAAACGTGGGTCAGTGAATTCTTGTCTTGTCCCATGTCCCGTCAAACTTGGGACAATGAGTTTTGTCCCGTCCTATGATATCACGTCCCATGCTCCAAATGCAACATTTATGACTTACTAAGGCCCAGTGACACTATACGTGACTTATTACGTGTTTGTGTGCACATATGTACTACATAAATGGATGTGGTGTGTAGTGAGTTTGATAAGAAAATTAAGACTCACTATAGCCCAATACGAACCTCTAAACCCCAACTTGACATGAATAAGTATTATTCACGAGAGGAAATGAAAAAAAATACACAAAATGCAATTTTGAATAAAAATCCTCCATAAATCCGCAACAAAGTTCTTAAAAAATTGACCATTGGAAATTACCGACAGATTTCAGGTGGACAACCCGTCTGTTAAAAATCCACTGAAAACATTAAAAAGGTGATTTATTAATTAAAATTAAATTAAAAAACAATATTTTGAAATTATGGATTTCTGACGGATGGGATGTCCGCAGCAAAACCGCTTAGAGCATCCACAACAAGGATTTCATTAGGATTTCATTTGGATTACAAAAGTGCCATGTAGGATTGCTAAATTAAAAATTGTAGTGGTTGTGGGTATGATTGCTAAATTAGAAATTGGTTTTGGTAATTTGCAAATGTCAAATCAGTACTTTTTGCTGATGTGGCAGTGAATAGTATAAGAAATTGTAGGGAATAATTTCTAAATTAAAAGTTGTTTTATGTCAAATTATGTTTTGTGATGTTTTGTAAAGAATGTTTATGAAAAAATGTATGAATAATTTTATTTGTTAATAAAAATATTAATTTTTTTGAATGGCAAATATTAAAAAATGCAAAATATAATTTATATTAAAGTACAATAAAATAAATTACATATTAAATAAAATACAAACTTAACACATAAAAATACATCATTGTTCTTTTAGAAGTTCTTCAATTTGATGTTCGTACAATCTCCGTTGTGGTTCGCTCATTGTTGTGGGATCCATTTCCATCAACTTCATAATCCATTTCCATCAACTATTATTTTAGAAGTTGTTGCTTCACAAGATCTATGGATATGACATGCATTTTTTGGTCTTCCGGGTACCTTAAATGATATCAACGTGTTAGACCGTTCTCCCGTATTCCATGAGGTTTTGGAAGGGAAAGCACCACAAGTTAATTTCTCCGTCAATGGTAACAATTACAATTTAGGATATTATCATGCTGATGGGATCTATCCTAATTTGGCTACATTCGTGAAGTCAATTCCATTACCCCAATCCCCAAAACATCGACTATTTGCAAAGAAACAAGAGGCTGCTATGAAAAATGTAGAGTGAGCGTTTGGGGTACTCAAATCACGTTTTGCTATTATATGTGGTCCATCTCGTATGTGGTGCAAAGAGATAATTGGAGAAATAATGAGAGCATGTATAATCATGCACAACATGATCGTCGAAGATGAACGTCATATTTATATTCGTCAATTTGATGATATAAACGATGATGTTAATTTTACTATAACTACGCCTCAAATCTCTCGTAGCATACTTCCCGAGTACGAAAACTATCTCCAAAATCACATAGAAGTACGTAATCGGTCAGCGAATCATTGTTTACAATCAGATTTGATTGAATAGATTTGGCAAAGATTTAGAGAAGAAGAAAATGACGATTATGTAATATTTTTACTTTGTATTTTAATTTAATGTTTTATAAATTAAATATTTTATTTATTTAGTTTATTTTATTTTATTATAGTTATTTAATTAATAAAATATTTCATATTAAATTATAGTAAAGAGTATTTAATTGTAGTTTTGTTGTTTTTTGATTAAAATATAGTTTTTTATGATGAGGTGTCACTTTAGAAAGTGGGTGAAATTTCATCGTTGTAGGAGATAATTTCAAGATAATTGCAAAGCTGATGTGGCGCTGATTTGACCCATTTGCAATTGAAATGAAATTTCATTGTTGTGGATGCTCTTTAGTTCAAAGTATTTTTTTTTAAAATTTAATTTTATAATAAATATATTGGAAACAATTTAAATTTCAAATGGATTTTCTACGGAAATTAATTAGTATTTTTATAAATTAAATTTTGCCGGAAATTCGTTCGAAAATTTAATTAATTAGTTTGATTAAAAATAAAATAGTTTAATTAATTCTTTTAAAGATAAAAACTAAAATATTTGTGGTGGAAAACAAGTCTGTCACAAATTCGTTTCAAATATTATCCAAAAATAAATAAATATTTAAAAAAATGTGGGGCATTTTTGTGGCAGATTTGGGAGTGTTGATTTTTTTGATTTTTGGGTAAGCCGCCCATCGGACAGATAATTCGTCCGAAAATTCCGTAACCAAGACCGGATTTCTTTATTTGATATTTTTGTTCCTTAACTAAATTAGGATTAAGATTAGTATTTGCTTAAAAGTATTATTTATTTGTTTTTCAAATTGTATTAGGATTATTATTTAGTTTTTTTTTAATTAATATTTAAATGCCTCTCATGGTTGGTTTAGGATTAGTATTAAGTTTGAATTTAGACTAAGGCCTTCGGTACCTGGCTCGGGATGAGCTCGGGATGAGCTGCGGGATGGTGCGGGGTGGGCTACGGGCCTTGCGGGGATGGCGGGGCGGGATGGGATCCCGATTCATCCCGAAGGTTTATTAAAAAAAAATATTTAATTTTTAAAAATAATGCCGTTGAACGGCTCTTTTTAAACAAAAATAAATAAATTTTTTTCTCAATTTAATCCCACTATATATTTAACCCTCAACCTCTTATTTCTCACACCTCTCAAACTCTCTAAAATTCTCTCAACCTCTTATTTTTCACACCTCTCAAACTCTCTCAAATTCTCTCAACCTCTTATTATTCACACCTCTCAAACTCTTTCAAACACTCTTCCATTCTCTATATTTTAAACAATATGGATTCGCCACAACCCGGTTCACCAACCGCATCATCATCATCCGTAGACACCGACGAGTTGTTGAATCTACAAAGGGAAATTTTTCGACAGACTGCACAATCGCTGTATGGTAGCACCGCCTCATCGTCAACAAGAGAGAGGGCCGCAAACATTGAAAGAGGTCGAGTAACTGCAAACGGGCGGCTTATGCGGGACTACTTTGGTGTCAACCCGATTTATACACCGGATATGTTTAGGCGGCGGTTCAGGATGAGCAGACAACTATTCGAACGAATAGTTGAAGATTTAGAAGTAGGGTATCGGTATTTTAGACTTCGGTTTGACGGGTTAGGCAAACAAGGTTTTTCTCCGATAAAAAAGTGTATTTCCGCTATTCGGCAATTGGCTTATGGAGTAAGTGCTGACGCACTTGACGAGTACATCCGTATGGGAGAGAAAACGTCACGAGATTGTCTGTACAAATTCTGCACAGGTATTATTGAACTGTATGGTCAAAAATATTTACGCAAGCCTACTTTTATTGATATTCAGAAGTTGTACGCCGCGCATGAAGCTAAACACGGATTTCCCGGCATGCTCGGCCGCATAGACTGTACTCATTGGGCGTGGGCAAATTGTCCGAATGCATGGCGAGGTCAATTCATGAGAGGTGATCATGAGCACCCGACAATCATGCTAGAAGCAGTGGCCTCTCAAGATCTATGGATCTGGCACGCATACTTTGGTGTTGTCGGTTCCAACAACGACATCAATGTTCTCAATCAGTCGCCCATCTTCAACGATGTATATGATGGAAAAGCACCCGAGTGCCCTTTTGAGGTGAATGGAGCCACCTACAAGCACGGATATTATCTAACGGATGGGATATATCCGGAATGGGCTACTTTCGTAAAATCATTTACGTGCCCACAAGACCTTAAACGACAAAAGTTCAAGTCCGCGCAAGAATCCGCACGTAAAGATGTTGAACGAGCTTTTGGCGTGCTTAAAGCACGTTGGCATATACTTCATAACCCGGCACGCGGATGGGAACTCTCAAGATTGGCAAACATTATGTACGCTTGTGTCATATTACACAATATGATACTCGAAGACGAAAACCATGCTATTTGTGGTGACGTGGAAAACGACTTTTTCACGGATGATATCGAAAGCCAAATCAGTGAGACACAACGCGCGGCAAATGTTCGAGAAGTCATAAACCGGGACACTCATAATAACCTTCGGTCGGATTTGGTCGAACATATTTGGCGTATCCAAGTTCCCAACAATGACGACGAGTAGATTTTTAAATTTATTTTGTAATTTTTATTTTTAATGAATGATATGAATTTTAATTTTTATTATTTATCTTATTTTTATTTATTAAAAAAATATATAAATATTTTTATTTTGTTAAATAATTAAATGTATAAACAAAAGAATTAAAATAAATGAGGTGGCAAAATGGTTTGAGGGAATGGGGTAAGGGTATTTAGGGATTGAGTAAGGGATTGAGAAAAGCTGATGTGGCGCTGATGTGGAGCTGGAATCTTTGAAAGATGGGGTCATGGGGTACTGGTGGCCTAAATAGTTATTTGCTAGTTATTTAATTTATGAAATAAGGTTTATTGTTTTTCCTTTCTATTAAGTTAAGAGTAAATTACACTTTTGGTCCCTATGGTTTTCATCTATTATCAAGTGTAGTCCCTATTTTAAACTAATTACAATTTTAGTCACTATGGTTGCCATTCTTTTTCAATGTTTGTCCCTCAAAGTAACTCTGTTAAATAAGTCCATTAACTCAGGGGTATTTTTGTCTTTTTAATTTTTATTTCATTTTCCTTTAAATATTAAAAATTAAAGAATATATTATAATATTATATATTGTTAATTATTAGTTATTTATATAAAACAAAGGGTCAAAGCTATCAAAACCTCATCCCCTCCCCCTTTTCCGGTTTCTTTCCATCCCTCTCATTTTTTCCGGCAAGTCCCCATCCCCTCCCCCTTTTCCGACACCTGCTCTTCTTCTCCGATAGAAAGCGCCGACTACCTACCCAAAACCTACAAATTAAAGAAAAGCTATTGAAAACCTTAACCTAAAACAAAATAAAGAACCCCTAAATCTCACGGCTTTTAGAAGAAGAAAAAAAGCACGAGCCTGGTCTGGATGTAGAGGAAGACGAGACTCCATTCCCTGTGCAAACTCTGGTGACTAGTGACACTGTTACAAGCTCATCGTATAAATCTAGGTTTATTTTTAGACTAGTGTGTTCTGTTCTTCAACAAGATTGGTTGGGAGACAACCGAAGTTGTCTGACTAGGAGTTATTCCAGTGATTGGAGTGTTCTTCCGGACATAAGTACAGTGTACGTGAAGGGGGGCTTTGTGGATAAGCAATCGTTCGAGGAATTGTCTTTATAGACTGTGTGGAGGGAATTTAGATTCCAGTTAGGAACTAATAAATTATGGTCGGCGTTGAGTCGATTAACCTTGGTTGTAAAGGATGTGGATTTCGAGGACGAAATCATCCTAAGGTTGGGAGGATTGTAACACCCGTAATTTTCGGATAAGCATAATTTCGAATCAGTGTGAAAATCGATCTCTTAAAAAAATATGAAAAATAGAATTTTGGATTAAATCCTAGATTTTATGGTCTTGTTGGATGTGGAATTCAAATACGAGTCCAACGGTTCTTTCCGGAGCGAAAACGGAGCTATAACGAAGAAGTTATGGCCAAAACAGTGTTTAAGGGGAAACCGGGCGACCAGTGCCTGGCGCGCATTGTGGCGCTACTTTACTAGCGTGGATACCCGCGCAGAGCTCCTAATCAGCTTATATACGCGAATTTCATCCCTCAAACTTCATTTCTTCATATCTCTCTCATTTCAACTCCGATTTTGATGATTCAACTTGCTATGGTTCCGTTTTTTAGAGCTCTTCAAGGATCTAGAAAGAGTTTGGAAGATTATTGGATGATTCAAGGGTGTTTGGTGGTGGTAAGTCTCGAATCTCCTTCCTTTCTCTCCCAAATCGTTTTCCCTTTTCTCCCTCACAAAACCCTAACCGATTTTGGGGTTTCTCTTGGAGATTGATGCGTTCCTTACCCATTTTATGCTATTGATTTCATCTATAGATGCAAGGGCAAGTTTCATCCACGACATCTTAGAGATTTTGGGGTTTTGTAGGTTTTCATCAAAACCTAAGTGATGAGTTCATCCTCATAACTTCTATACTTTCATATGAGTTATAAATGTTCCATTGATGATCTCCTAGTGTTTTGTTTCTCCAATTTCGATTTGGATGATTTTGGAGAAGTTAGGTTAATATTGGGGTGTTGGTTAAAATGGAGATTTTGATATAATATGTTGGGGAATGGTTTTAAAGTGGTTGAATATGAATATTCATAGTTGGAAGTTATGAATTTAGGTTTTTGGAGGTTTCGGCTTGAGGATACAAACTTCGTCAAAGGAGCTTACGTTGGAGAAATACTAGATTTAGCTTAATCTAGCAAAGGTGAGTTCAAGTTATTTTGCGAAAACGTTGTACATGCCAAAATGAGTATTTTACAAATATGTGTGTTTTACTTGAAAATGTATGAGGTTGAGTTATTTGAATGGTTTAACTCTTTTGAAGTGTTTATCTTCATAAATGTGTAAAACACCCGTATTTGGGGCTTTTGAATATTTGGATGGTTAGAAAACATAAATTGTCTTTAAAAGATTAATTGCTCAAAATGAGGTTTGTTTGATGGTTTAATCATGTTAGTGTAAATGATTTTAATAAACCATTTGGAAAAATGCACTTTTAGTGTTATGAGTCATTTTGAGAATATTAAGGGTGTGAGTCCTTTGGGAAAACCCTTTTGTTTAATCCGTGTTGAGTTTTGGGGTTAATGATGATTTCGGGATACGTGTTTTCTTAAACAATGTTTAAACGCGTTTTATGCAATGATGACCGACATTATGGGTCTTGCAAGCTTGGAGCACTTTGCTCGATTTTGACTTTGAGATAGTCTTGGGACATTTGTCCGGTTTAAATGGCTCGATGTGGAGTCTTATTTACGGGTTGCTTTTATTGCACCGTGTTGCATATTATTGCACGTTGTTGATATTTACATGCTCATGGTGGAGTCTAGGATGTGTTATATGCTTAATTGCATCTCATTTGCATGATTTGACGTTGATAAATGATCATTAGATCTTTGAGCAAAGGGCTCAGTTTTGGACTCGATTGAGTCTTGAGGGCATTCGCCCGGTTTTAATAAGCTCGACGTGAGCTTGGGGTTTGCATTGCATGAGTTGCATCATATTTGAGGTTTACATGATTTGAATACATTGGTTATTCTTTTGAGGTCATGTATAAATTTTTTAAGTTAAGTAAGCTTGTTTTGGATGGTGGGTTTGCCAAGGTAAAGACCTAGTATGGTTGAACTTGGTGGTTTTAAATGGACTAAAGACCTAGTATGGTTGATGTCTAAGAGGGGCTAAAGACCTAGTATGGTTGATGCCGAAGACGGACTAAAGACCTAGTATGGTTGATGTCTGAGATGGACTAAAGACCTAGTATGGTTGATGTCTAAGATGGGCTAAAGATCTAGTATGATTGATGCCGAGGATTGACTAAAGACCTAGTATGGTTGATGTCATCCGTTTTCCACATCTAAGTAGCTTACTTGCATTTATTTAATCGTGGTTTAATTTATGTGTTTGCCACATTCGATGAGATCGGGTCTCCCCCGTCACCGAATGGTGTTGATTTCGGGTATTTTATCTATTCACATTGTTGAGGTTATAATACATGCATATGAATTGTTTTCCATGATTGATGGACGGATTTATGTTACATTCTTATTGGATGTTTTAACTGCTGGAGTTTTATTTTATTGTATTTGGATTTTAATACATTTTACGTTTGCGTGAGTTTTGCTTCGTATTATGTTTCCAATGAAAGATCATATTTAAATGGATGGTTTCCATGCTTTACGGTTTGAGTATGTATTGTCAACCGTATTTGAAGGTTTTGCTTAAAACTAGATTTATTCACGTATTTGAGTGGGTTGGGATTCGCATCTCATTTTGGAAAACGCTTTACACTTTTTCGGGAATGGTTTCCATGGAATTTGAGTGCGTTGGAAAATGAGTCATTTACGCCCGCTTGGGAAACCCTTTTGGAAATGATAATCTTGTTGCAAACTTTCATTTAAAGATTTATTTGAATCATGACTAAAACTACTAACTTCCGATTTATGATTTTATTTAGTCATGATAAAATGCTTGAACTCACTAGGCGTAAGCCTAACCCTTTTTATTTGTCGGCATGTGCAACAGGCTCAGGTTGGGGTAGCTCTAGCTACATTGTGAAGTGGCGAGTGCTAGTAGAGTGCACGAGAGGTGACTTAATTAGTGAAGTCTTCCGCAATTGTTTGGACTAGCAACTTGTGTTGTGTTATGTAGCACCCGATTAAGTTATTTTATCGTGGACTTATAATGTTTTAAATTTCGAGGTATTTTAAGGAATGAATTGTAGAAGTGATTATATCTAATTTGGTTATTTTATTGAATTTTAAAGTTAGTTGCTCGTTCCAAATTTGTGGGTGTTACAAGTTGGTATCAGAGCATAAGTTTGAGAGATTTAGGTGTTGATTTTGGATACCTAGACTCAAACTAGCGTTTGTTTAAGCAAATGAGAGTGAAATTCACCTTTAGGCACTTTAAGATGGGATGTTTCGAGGTCAATGGATGTTGTTAGAAACGAGAATCACATCGAGAGTAACAAGGATAATCATGTATGGTGCATTCATAGTGACACCTGACCAGTGTCATGGTGAACCTACTAGTACATGTGCGTACTTGAATTATTTTAATGTGATGATCGTTGGGGTAGTGAAGAAGGTTCTAAACTAGTAGTCGTTGGAATAGATGGACGATTCTAGTATTAGTCACTTGAAGTGACGATAAGCATGATACCTGCTTTATGCAGACCATTTCGGATCAAGATTGATGGTTGGACTAGAACCATAGGCTTATTGAGCCGACTTTGAATTGGGGAAAAACCGTAGGGTTTATCGAGGTAATTTCCGACTTAGCCTTAAGAGGTTAAAGTATCCGGGTGAAAATAGTGGACCGGAGGATTTTGGAGGAGTATGAGTTGAGACGTTGAGTGCCGACTAAATTATGCACGAAACTTATTTTTGAAAATAAATTGCATTAATTATTTCTTGTGTTTCAAATCCATATATGGATTGTGTTACAATTTTAGGAAATGTTTAGCACACACACAAGATTTTAAATCATGAGTTTTGAACCTGCACGAAAGTATTTTATTACGGGAGTTGTGAGCCCGTCGGAACTTGTTCCATTTTATTATTGTTCAACATTACTTTATGATACAGTGATATCCATATTTTATGACGTTTAAGATGTTGGGCAAGTGACTACGGCTTATCACTTTAACATTGGATCTCCTCCACATATGTTAGAGTTTGGACGGAAAGTTATCTTCCATTACGTCTATGTAAAGTTATTTTGGAGAATTTGTTTAATGTGAATTGTTAAACAATGTTGTTTATGTGGTATTACCATAGAAGGGATTTTGGATTTTGGCATTTTTAGCCATGATTTTGGTTAATGCAATTTAACTTTGGAAGCACAATGTTTGGTGCTATTTTGTTGACTTGGAGTCATTGAGTTCGTGGAATTTCATGGAGTTTTATTGTACGACGTTTTGTGTCGTGTGGGTACAATTTTACAATGTGCATACTCTAATTGCTTATGTGAAATTTTTACGAGTTAAGTTGGGCATTTGGTCTCACTCGAGTTTTGTTGAGTAAAGTTAATTTTATGCCACAAGGCGACTAAGAAAAGATGAGTTTTGGAACTCTAGTGTCGCGTAACTTTTCTTTCAAGAGTTTGTGTTACTAAGTATTTTATTGCACATAGTTCAGTGTATGGATTGAGTTATACGTGGCTTAAGTGATGCATGAAAGAACATTTTTGGTGACGTTTCACAATAATTTGCTTGGTGCGCCTTTGGTCAGTTAAATGTTTTATTAGCATTTTATGTAAGAAGTGTTATATCGACTTAGGGGTATGCATAGCTTGGTGACCTTGGTTTCTCGACACTTTTTCAAACGAAACAAGAGTGAAATTATTTTATTAACTCATTGTATAAATGATGACCATTCGGTCAAAGGGTGTTTTGGTGTTGAGGAAATCATGCATAGTTCGGAATAGTTTACATTTTGAAAATACAAATGTATGAGTCATTGACATTAGTCAATTTTCGATTTGCCGAATATTTTGGAAAATCGAAAACCTTTTTGGTTTTGGAGGAAATGTGCATTTGAGTATTTTTAACAAATACATTTTAAGCGATGACGTTTTGATGTTTTATGTTCCAAGTACGAAACTTTGAGGAAATGCTTCGTGAAGAAAATTTTAGAAAATTGTTTGTGTAAAACTATGTTGCATGTAATTCCTTATGTTTTAAAACATTGACGTACAAGGTTGGTGCAATTTAAGACTTGAAGTCGGACAGAATCCTTTTGAGTGTTTATCTTATTAACACTTATTTCCTCAAACATTTTTGGAAAATATATTGTTGTGTGCAGTTTTGTCGAAAGCGTTTTACTCAAATGTCATTATGAGACCGGATGAGAAATTTTGGGAAAGTGATTTAAAGAGTTTCATCTTTTAAAATTTGGTGGCGAACCATTTGATGCATGTTATTTCGTTTCAAGAAAATTTCTAATGGAAGTGTTACAAGCTTGCATGCCTACCCCAATTTGTGGTTTTATGATGTTTTAGTCGATATTTTCAAGTGATAGGAACATATGGGTTTTGTTTTAAATATGGAATTTGCACAAGTCATTTTGTGTTGACTAAGGTGTATTTGCAAACCGTTTCATCATTTTGTATAAGAAACTGACGCGCGGAAAATTTTGTCGGTGATCCTTGTTCCATGCCATTCTATGGTTAAGAGAGAAATTTGGAGTCAAATGTCGTTGAACTTTTTTTGAAATACGTGCACACCTTTTGTTGCACCATGTTTAAAGTCGAGCAGTTACTTTACGTGCATGTTATAAGTCAATCCATACTAGAGTTGTGGCGATTCATTTTAAAAGAAGTTGTTTATTACGCTTTTGCGTTTTGTGAATAAGCTGAACTGCAATGAAATAATTTTCAACATGATTTTCATATGTGGGACGAGCGTGTCCGTTTTGCGTAACTACCGAGTTGATGATAGTAGTTTTTCTATGCGTACGATTTATTTGATATGAAAATTCTTGCGTTGAAAATTTATGTAAAAAGTTTTGTTGATTGACATATTTGTTAAAATATTCGCTTGAAAACCTTGAACTCGTTAGGACCTTGGAAAGGATAAGTACCCCAGTTAAAAGTAAGTGCGTGTAGCACTTCGACGGTGGAAGGTTGGGTATTCCACGCGTGTTGGTACCATGGGTCGGATGATATCGGTAGCGAAGTCAATGTGTTTGTGGTAATTGGAGGGTTAGACTTGCGGTAACGCATTTCGAGGTTGGTATAGCCGTTTTGTTGACAACCTTAGTTTTGTGGAAACCCTCGGTAAACAGAACTCGTGTGTGGAGTCCTGTTAGAGTTCCGAGCTTGGTGATATAATTAGGTGTCAACCCTGTGGGCTTGAGGTCGGAAACCGTTGGTGTAATCGAGGGATTGTAGCCAATTTTAAATGAAATATTGATAATGGTAGTAGTAACCTTAAGATGCTCAATTGTGACGAGCGGTTTTGGTGAAATAACCTTCGTGTGTGGTTAATGAACCTGTCGGTTGATGATTAATGTTGAGGTGGATTTTGGAGTCTATTAGAACTCGTTGGAGTTAATCGACGGTTAATGGTAGGAATGATCGGAATTGAGGATGATGTTGGATTCGTTAGTGAACAACCTTGGAGTGGTTAGAGCTTGAAACTGAAATCGAGATGTATGGAACATCTAAGGTTGGGAGACAACCGAAGTTGTCTGACTAGGAGTTATTCCAGTGATTGGAGTGTTCTTCCGGACATAAGTACAGTGTACGTGAAGGGGGGCTTTGTGGATAAGCAATCGTTCGAGGAATTGTCTTTATAGACTGTGTGGAGGGAATTTAGATTCCAGTTAGGAACTAATAAATTATGGTCGGCGTTGAGTCGGTTAACCTTGGTTGTAAAGGATGTGGATTTCGAGGACGAAATCATCCTAAGGTTGGGAGGATTGTAACACCCGTAATTTTCGGATAAGCATAATTTCGAATCAGTGTGAAAATCGATCTCTTAAAAAAATATGAAAAATAGAATTTTGGATTAAATCCTAGATTTTATGGTCTTGTTGGATGTGGAATTCAAATACGAGTCCAACGGTTCTTTCCGGAGCGAAAACGGAGCTATAACGAAGAAGTTATGGCCAAAACAGTGTTTAAGGGGAAACCGGGCGACCAGTGCCTGGCGCGCATTGTGGCGCTACTTTACTAGCGCGGATACCCGCGCGGAGCTCCTAATCAGCTTATATACGCGAATTTCATCCCTCAAACTTCATTTCTTCATATCTCTCTCATTTCAACTCCGATTTTGATGATTCAACTTGCTATGGTTCCGTTTTTGAGAGCTCTTCAAGGATCTAGAAAGAGTTTGGAAGATCATTGGATGATTCAAGGGTGTTTGGTGGTGGTAAGTCTTGAATCTCCTTCCTTTCTCTCCCAAATCGTTTTCCCTTTTCTCCCTCACAAAACCCTAACCGATTTTGGGGTTTCTCTTGGAGATTGATGCGTTCCTTACCCATTTTATGCTATTGATTTCATCTATAGATGCAAGGGCAAGTTTCATCCACGACATCTTAGAGATTTTGGGGTTTTGTAGGTTTTCATCAAAACCTAAGTGGTGAGTTCATCCTCCTAGCTTCTATACTTTCATATGAGTTATAAATGTTCCATTGATGATCTCCTAGTGTTTTGTTTCTCCAATTTCGATTTGGATGATTTTGGAGAAGTTAGGTTAATATTGGGGTGTTGGTTAAAATGGAGATTTTGATATAATATGTTGGGGAATGGTTTTAAAGTGGTTGAATATGAATATTCATAGTTGGAAGTTATGAATTTAGGTTTTTGGAGGTTTCGGCTTGAGGATACAAACTTCGTCAAAGGAGCTTACGTTGGAGAAATACTAGATTTAGCTTAATCTAGCAAAGGTGAGTTCAAGTTACTTTGCGAAAACGTTGTACATGCCAAATGAGTATTTTACAAATATGTGTGTTTTACTTGAAAATGTATGAGGTTGAGTTATTTGAATGGTTTAACTCTTTTGAAGTGTTTATCTTCATAAATGTGTAAAACACCCGTATTTGGGGCTTTTGAATATTTGGATGGTTAGAAACCATAAATTGTCTTTAAAAGATTAATTGCTCAAAATGAGGTTTGTTTGATGGTTTAATCATGTTAGTGTAAATGATTTTAATAAACCATTTGAAAAAATGCACTTTTAGTGTTATGAGTCATTTTGAGAATATTAAGGGTGTGAGTCCTTTGGGAAAACCCTTTTGTTTAATCCGTGTTGAGTTTTGGGGTTAATGATGATTTCGGGATACGTGTTTTCTTAAACAATGTTTAAACGCGTTTTATGCGATGATGACCGACATTATGGGTCTTGCAAGCTTGGAGCACTTTGCTCGATTTTGACTTTGAGATAGTCTTGGGACATTTGTCCGGTTTAAATGGCTCGATGTGGAGTCTTATTTACGGGTTGCTTTTATTGCACCGTGTTGCATATTATTGCACGTTGTTGATATTTACATGCTCATGGTGGAGTCTAGGATGTGTTATATGCTTAATTGCATCTCATTTGCATGATTTGACGTTGATAAATGATCATTAGATCTTTGAGCAAAGGGCTCAGTTTTGGACTCGATTGAGTCTTGAGGGCATTCGCCCGGTTTTAATAAGCTCGACGTGAGCTTGGGGTTTGCATTGCATGAGTTGCATCATATTTGAGGTTTACATGATTTGAATGCATTGGTTATTCTTTTGAGGTCATGTATAAATTTTTTAAGTTAAGTAAGCTTGTTTTGGATGGTGGGTTTGCCAAGGTAAAGACCTAGTATGGTTGAACTTGGTGGTTTTAAATGGACTAAAGACCTAGTATGGTTGATGTCTAAGAGGGGCTAAAGACCTAGTATGGTTGATGCCGAAGACGGACTAAAGACCTAGTATGGTTGATGTCTGAGATGGACTAAAGACCTAGTATGGTTGATGTCTAAGATGGGCTAAAGATCTAGTATGATTGATGCCGAGGATTGACTAAAGACCTAGTATGGTTGATGTCATCCGTTTTCCACATCTAAGTAGCTTACTTGCATTTATTTAATCGTGGTTTAATTTATGTGTTTGCCACATTCGATGAGATCGGGTCTCCCCCGTCACCGAATGGTGTTGATTTCGGGTATTTTATCTATTCACATTGTTGAGGTTATAATACATGCATATGAATTGTTTTCCATGATTGATGGACGGATTTATGTTACATTCTTATTGGATGTTTTAACTGCTGGAGTTTTATTTTATTGTATTTGGATTTTAATACATTTTACGTTTGCGTGAGTTTTGCTTCGTATTATGTTTCCAATGAAAGATCATATTTAAATGGATGGTTTCCATGCTTTACGGTTTGAGTATGTATTGTCAACCGTATTTGAAGGTTTTGCCTAAAACTAGATTTATTCACGTATTTGAGTGGGTTGGGATTCACATCTCATTTTGGAAAACGCTTTACACTTTTTCGGGAATGGTTTCCATGGAATTTGAGTGCGTTGGAAAATGAGTCATTTACGCCCGCTTGGGAAACCCTTTTGGAAATGATAATCTTGTTGCAAACTTTCATTTAAAGATTTATTTGAATCATGACTAAAGCTTCTAACTTTCGATTTATGATTTTATTTAGTCATGATAAAATGCTTGAACTCACTAGGCGTAAGCCTAACCCTTTTTATTTGTCGGCATGTGCAACAGGCTCAGGTTGGGGTAGCTCTAGCTACATTGTGAAGTGGCGAGTGCTAGTAGAGTGCACGAGAGGTGACTTAATTAGTGAAGTCTTCCGCAATTGTTTGGACTAGCAACTTGTGTTGTGTTATGTAGCACCCGATTAAGTTATTTTATCGTGGACTTATAATGTTTTAAATTTCGAGGTATTTAAGGAATGAATTGTAGAAGTGATTATATCTAATTTGGTTATTTTATTGAATTTTAAAGTTAGTTGCTCGTTCCAAATTTGAGGGTGTTACAGTTGATGAGGTTGACGGATGTTCAAGGAGACGACATGAATCGAAGAAATCCGGTGGTAATTCAAAGATCGAACGAAATAGCCTTCTAGATTGATTCTGTTGTTCTAAATTGGCGGCGGCCGGAAGCAACTCTGTTCCCGTATCCATCGCTTTTTTATCGTATTCTAATGCTCGATTGTGAATGGCGAAAAGAATTTCAACTCTTTCAGTAAGGCGATTGTGTTCGGTTAGTAATTGATCCGCGCTCGAATCAAAATTGGGTCAAGCCCAACTCACTCTTAGAATAACAGGTAGAGATGGTCAAATTTGGCGCGCAGCCCGATGGTTCGTTCGTTTAGTTTTGCATCTTCATATGTTCATTTAGATCTGTAACTGTTGATTTCGTTTGGGTCTACATTTCCAGATTTCGTTTGGGCGTTTGAAGGTTGGCGTTGATGGCTTTTTTCCCTTCAAGTTCTGATTATGTTAATGTTCTTGATTTGTATGTTAGTTGTTTGTGGGTTTTTAGATTACTGCTTTCTTTTCCATCTTCATTTATATTTTGGGTTTGATTTAGTTTTTGAGTTGGGTTTTGATCAGTGTTCTAATTTAGGTTTTGTTTTAGAGTTCTAATATGGGTTTTAATTGTGGGTTTGCTTGAAAAGAGTTGGGTTTCTCGATAAGATGACCGGGTGGGGTTGCCGGAGAAGACGACCGGAAGGGATGGTGTCTGGTGAGGGGTTCACAGAATTGGGAGGTGGGGGTTATACTTGCATATATTGAAACCCATTTAAAAATGTAGTATAAGAAATAAAGTCTTTAATGAAAAATACTAAAAGACCAAAATACCCTTTAATTTAACCGAGTTTTTTAAACAGCGTTTTCAAGATTGGTCAAATCAGAAACAAAAAGGCAACCATAGGGACCAAATCTGAAACAGAATAGCAACCATAATGACTAAAATTGTAATTAGTTTGAAATAGGGACTACATTTGATAGTAGGTGAAAACCACAAGGACCAAACGTGTAATTTACTCTTAAGTTAATGATTAATAAATTAAATCCTCTAGGGTTTTATCTCTATTTAGAAGAGTTCTCTCTTATTTTCGGGTCCTACACTGGTTAAATCATTATCTTAAAAGGTTTAGACGCTTGTCGACCCTTCCGCAAATTTCCCATTGTATTAGTTGGTACTAGAGTAGACTTCTTCTTTATTTTCACTATTAATGGAATATCAACAACGTTATACTAAAAAAGACATAGTTGAGACGACTACGACCATGGCTGCAACTCTAGCTACTCTAAGAGCAGTTGTTAACAAACTTCATCCTAACTTCAACAACGACACCGTTGAAGAAGAGACAAACATGAATAATCAGTCAGGTTTCCACGCAACAACAACCACTATCACCGTATTGTCAAGTCAACTTATTTTCAAAACAACAACCGGTTCATGAGAAGACACCAAAAAAGTTGTAATCTTACCCGATAAGGTTGATAAAATCATCCACGTCGTAACATAATCACAACAAGAACTCTATAATGAGCCTTAAAAGTCAACATCAGATTCCAAACCCACAATAAAAGAAACCGAAAGTGAACCAATTGAGGACATTCCCAAGCTATTGGAACCGATGTCATGAGAAGTCAAGAAGAGTGTTCCTAAAGATGATTTTCCATTATTCTAGCACCCAAGGCCTGGATCAGATCAAAACAGTACCCAGTTAGTTCTTTTACCCTTTCGAGTTTAATAAAGTAATGCTTGTGTAGAGGCAACCACGACCACATAGACCTGAAGATTGGGCAAGCTTTCTAAAGTCTAAAGAACGAATTATGGATCAATATGATTTAAAGAAGAAAGTATTCTATGTAAGCGATTTGGTGTAGCATAGAAACCCCAAGGAATCCAATGAACTTTCTTATAATGTGAACTCGAGGGCAAGTTCTTTTCAAGTAAGAGTATCTGATGTAGAAAGAATTCGAGACTTAACGAGTTTTTTCACAAATCTTTGAAAAAGAAGAAAACGAGCTCGAAAGAAGCCTAGATTTCCGCATCTAAAGTTGGCGAAGTAGGTCAAGGTTGCACTCATGTTAAGACAATCATGCAAGGGATTGCGTTTATTTCTTTATTTGATTATTTTGTTCCTTAATTAATTTTGGATTAGTATTTTGATTCTTAAAAGTATTATTTATTTGTTTCCCAAATCAGATTAGGATTATTATTTAGTTTCCTTTTCTATTAATTATTTAAATACTTTTTATAGTTGGTTCTAGATAAGTAATACATTTGAATTTAACATAGTTATTTTTTAGTTAGTTTAATCTATAAATAGGGTTTATCGTATTTTGTTTCAATTAAGTTGATGACTAACAAATTAAATCCTTTAGACTTTTATCCCTATTTATAAGATTATTCTCTTATTTTCCAGCTTCTACGTTGGTTGACTCGCTATATTAAATGGTTTAGATGCTTGTCGATCATTCCGTAAAATTTTCATTGCGTCAAGTTGAAACGAAGAAAAAGGATGAAGGATATCAACTTTTCTGCTAAAAAGGGGCCGACTAAAATGAGCCAACAATATGCGTTTAGAGGATGAACCAAGGGTCCAAGAGGAGGCAACACCGTGAGTTACCACAAAGACATCTCAACCTCTCTTCATATATATACTAACCATTAATTGTCAATATTTCATATCTCGCTGTGTGATAAACAAAGTTAACCACAATTCAAGATGAAGAATAGTATTTTTTAGGTGTCACATCAGTGTTTGTGGTTTATTTAAATATATATAAATATAAAGATTGTTTAGTGGATCACTTTCCATAGAGATATATAAGCTAGCATCCTATTATAATGCTTTAATGTTGTCCAAAATGCAAACCTATGAGATAAAAGGGAAATTGACTCAAATAGCTAAAGGGAAATTGAAAATTAGCCTTCTAGCCATTTTTCTCCGGGTTTTGCACAAATAGTCAATGAGTCCACACTCTGCACTCGCAATTGCGGACCTGCTCAAAAGTACGAATCTGACAGTTTTTCTTTTAAAAAAATTTAATAGTGCGGACCTGGGTCAAAATTTTAAGGAAAATCGACTTTCTAGGGGTAATAAGGAATTGACACATGTTTGATTGCGGTCCGCACTCTAGCTTCGGGTCGGGTCAGAGTGCGAACGTTGGCTATTTTGGTAAACCGAAAGAGTGTATGGCCAGGAGGCCAATTTTCAAGTTTGGTTTGACTATCTCAGCCAATTTCCCGAGATAACAATAGTAGCCAATAGTTTTTTTGAATAGTGCAAGAATGTGGATAACATGAAGGAATCCCTTCTGGAGAGAAAGATTTAAAAACGTTGGTGTTGGTGTTAATAAAGTTGAAACAAAGAAAAAGGATGAAGGATAAAGTTGGATAAAGAATAAAGAAAAACGCATAATATATATGTTTACATACATCCTAACAAAGACTTCCAATTCAATGATGGTTCAACAAAGTTTGAGGAAGAAAAAACCACCCACGTCTGTAAATGAGAAAGCGTAGTATAGTTGGTGGCCGGTTATCAGATGCCTTTATCATTAATTAGCAGTAGTGGTCTCACAATGGTCTGGTTGTATTTTTTGGACAAAAGGTTGATACCGACAAACTTGACCGGCCCCATATCTGACCTTGCCTCCCTGCCCCATTGCCAACTGAGTAACACGCCATAGGCAATGGCCTGATTGTATGATTTGGTCTGTATATGCATGATCAAGGTGAGGTTTAAGGTAGACTTTTAACTAGTTTTCACTCTTAACTTTGAGATTTAGAATGTATATATATATACTAGCAGTGTACCCGCGCAATGCGGCGGGATGTGCAATAACATGGGTGACTATCCCACAAACTTAATTGCTTTTTACTTCATGTAGCCTAATAAAATATTTTAGTTCATAAGACTCAATCACGCAATACCCATTTAGACAAAAAGAGAGATTGTGAACCACAATACACTGTAATCAAATTAACAGAAAATCACAAAGTAAAGATCAAATAAATGAAAAAAGTTTGTATCAATTCCATTAATTAACTCCGTCAAGGGTCCAGGTCTATTAGCTACAACATTAGTTGCACATATTTAGTTGCATCAACTAACGACACTACCATGATTACTTTTAGACATAAACCGTAAACCAAAATTGGATTACTTTTAGACAATCAGATCCAGTCGACATTTTCCTGATACCGAATGCCACTTATGGAAGCTACCGGAATTGGAAAAAGACTTGGTAAAAACGCACCACAAATTTGAGACCACAGATTAGAACCCATATATTGAGAACCTATATATTAAGACAAATGAGTGACCATTAATCTGATCAAGTCCAACAATCACAAACTCAAACAAGCAGCATCCACAAATAACCTCAATTTGTGTATAATAAATAGAAAAATCAGAAACCTTCAAACAGGTTAATAATATTACATAGTAAGTATGGCAATAATAGGTAAACAAATGTAACTTTGATATAATCAACATAAAAATACACATAACTTCTTCATCTTTCTCTACATACCAAGTCCAGGCAACCTCACTGTGGAGGACATATGACAGACAGGTTACCAAAAATAGGAAAAAAGTTCAAAGTTCAGTGGGAAAAGAACCACATTTGAAGGTTGGTGATATTATCTCTAGTTTAACTGTGTAAGTGTTAATTAAGAAGGGAGCATTATGTTCATGGGAAAGTAGAGAGACAGGGGTAAGAGTCATCACATTTACTTACCGGGCTATTCAAATACGCAAGGTAGGCCTGTAAATGGTAACCAAGACATCCGGTTATTGACTAATTCCAAATTCAATAATAGGAAAGAACATACGAATTACATAAATTTGAATTCTTGTGGTTGTCCAAAATAATAAACCACAAATTCAGTAACTGCAAAATCTAATCAAAAAAATACCCCATCCCTGATATTCTTGAATATGATGTATAATATAAATGTATACGTAGAACAAATATAATTGCAAATGTGATATAATAATATCTATATACTAAAAAATTTCGATAAAAAAATTGAAAATTAAGAATGTAAATTTTGCAACTGATTCATATAAGGTAAACATAATCATATGGGTGTTTCACCACCGTTATATAGAAACAAATTATTATTTTCTCGTTTGCTTTTTTATGCATTTTCAAGGAATTGGTACATATCAGAATTACTATCAGTGTATACATATAAGGGTTTTTGTTACAGTCAATTTTTCTTTCTTTATACATTTATCAAAGTTATATATAAATGTGTATATAACTATACATATACACATATATATGATGAAAAAGCACACACGGTTTCACTTTGTTTTCTTTGTTTCGATTCACTTTATTTTGTTTGCTAACTAACAAATACATAAGAAATAGGTATAATCAATCAATCATCCCATGGCATACTTTTGTGTGTAGCTACGAGCAGTGGCTTCCTATTTGGACTTATCAGTCTTGTACAAGTGAGCGATTTCTGGAACCAAAGGATCATCAGGATTTGGGTCCGTTAACAGAGAGCAGATCGACAACAACACTTGCTCTACCACATTTTCATCAACCATTAAAACTAAACTACAAAAACAACAAGTGATTCAACATAAACTTTCAAGAAATCCATATAGGTGTCAAAGACAAACCTTGGAGATTGTTAGTGCTAGACTCCATTGTTCCTTGAGGACATCCAAACATATGCTACCATTGCTGTTGATGTTTGGTTGAATCACCTTTTTCCTAAATGCAACCTATCATCAATCAAACATCAATAAATCATAAAGGAGAAGAGAATAAACCAGAAAGAGCACTTATGGTTAAAACCATTGAATTTGGCTGATCGTAGAGCATCAACAACTGCATCTCCTGCTACAAATTAGTGGAAACTTTGCCGAGGGTTACTTAAAAACTAAAAAGGATTAATGGGCATATAGTTAATTACAAAGTGAGTGCACTTGCAAGCATTGAGGATCGTTCTGGTTGGGACAGAATAAGCCAAAAAAAAACAGCAAACAACAGCTCTAAAAGAGACCATGCAAACAATAGCTCTAAAAGAGAACATGACTGACCATTCAGAGACAATTTATGGATTAGGAAACTCAACCAGATCCAACCAAGCCTGCAGCGAGAGGAAATTTGCAGTTTGGCTAAAGGCCATTGCACAAAGATAATTACAAAATAGCAACCGTAAAGAAAATCCAACCTTATAATCATTTACACTTCAGCAAGTCCAAATCTCACCAAAACCAAGAAGCAGAACCTTTTCCACACACCCAAATGGAACCCGTTCTTGTGGAAGATGACAGAGATAGCACATTTGGTGGTCCAAATCAAGATACCATCAGAAGCAAACATCTAGATACCGAACTAACCTTTTTTCAGCATCCTTTCTTTTTCGCATTTGCTACTGCTGCTTCATTTGCATTATATGTACGGTATTCTGTCTACAAACACAAGGTATACGATAAATTTAGATCTGTAAAAATAAAAAGATAAAGGTAACAAAGAAGTAAAGATGAAGAAATTTACTCACTGAAGTATATATCCATTGATGTTGCTCTATACACAGATCTGCGTAAATTTCAGACCAAAATCAACAAAATTAGGGTAAATACTACAAAAAAAAATCAAAGAACAAAATTAGGGTAAATACTACACAGATCTGAGTTCCATTGGTTGTCTAAACACACGTTCATCTTAAGATTATGAACAAACCAAATGTCAGAAAATGTAGAAGACTTGAAAAAACTGGAGACTTGAAAAAAACCTAGGGTTTTGAAGAATTTACCAGAAGGACGTACCTGAGAAAATCGAGATGAAGAGGGAGAAAGTCTAAAAATCACCTGGAAAACATGTCTTTCACCATACTTGAACCCACCACACAAACCAGTAGGAAATCTGAAGGAAGATATGACGATTCGATCTCTTGGGAGAGTGTTAAGGCATGAAGAGAGATTTTGAAAAGGAAGAGAGATTTTGAAATTTGAGTTTAGATTAGGAACAGGAAGAGGCGGGCTGGCTTGGGAAAAGGAAGAGACGGGATGGTCATGTTTCTCACTCTAGAATATTTTAAGTAATCATGCTTTAAAAGCTTGTACCATGTGCCTTAAGACTTATCTTTAAGAGTTTGGGGGGTTATGTAAAAAAAAGATTAAGACTTTAAGACTTTAAGATAGTTGGTCTAAATGCTTTATAAGGTAGTATAGATATATATATATATATAGGCGGGTTCAAACGAGGAGCATACCAATTTAAGAAAACGCGAGGAGCACCGCCCATGTATTGAATCACATGTGATTCACTATTGCTAATGACATGTGATTTACAACTGATCGGGGGGGGGGGGGGGGGGGGCTTGCGCCCATGTAGTGGATCACATGTGATTCACAACTAAAATCATGTGTGATCCGGGCGACTTGGCCGACTCGCGAACCAGGTCGCGACCCAGGTCGCCCGTTATCCGAATAACGGGCGACCTGGGTAGTATAGATATATATATATATATATAGGCGGGTTCAAACGAGGAGCATACCAATTTAAGAAAACGCGAGGAGCACCGCCCATGTATTGAATCACATGTGATTCACTATTGCTAATGACATGTGATTTACAACTGATCGGGGGGGGGGGGGGGGCTTGCGCCCATGTAGTGGATCACATGTGATTCACAACTAAAATCATGTGTGATCCGGGCGACTTGGCCGACTCGCGAACCAGGTCGCGACCCAGGTCGCCCGTTATCCGAATTTTTCGCAGTTGTGGATCACATGTGATCCAGTACATGGCAGGCGCTCCTCGCGTTCTCGTAAATAAGTACGCTCCTCGTTTGAACCTTCCTCTCTCTCTCTCTCTCTCTATATATATATATATATATATATATATATATATATATATTTACTTCAATCGATTTTCCTCTTTGGCATGATAATTAACGTCTTTCATACATCCTTTCTATTATACAAAACTTTCTTTGCCATTCAAAAAACGGCAAGGTCTAAGGTGCATAAATTGTGATAGCAGCAGGTGTTTCCTCATAATTGAGCTTTTTTTATATGTATATATATATATATAGGGGTGGTATTTTTTACAAACCACCCCATTGTTAGAAACTATAGAACCACCTTAATCACCATCCATTAATTTGATCAAAGGTCTACATTAATCCAGTGGCAATTATGGTAATAAATGGTCATTGCTGAATTAATTTCATAACAAAAAATCGTGTACAAGGGTATATTGGTAAAAAACACTTTCATTTCTAATTCACCCATAAATCACGGCCCTTTCTCTCTCTTCTCTACCAAACCTCCGATTTCTGCTTCAACAAGAGGATGTTCTTCACGGCAGCATCATCGACAAAGCGCCTTCCACCGTCATCGACAAACCTCCGATTTCTGCTTCAACCAGAGGATGTATTTTAAATCGCCGGATTTTATTGCAGCAACGACAAAGCGGCTTCCACCGTCTGCATCATCGAAATGCATTTGGGTTTCTCCAAAGATTCAAAAAAGGGGGTTTCTCTGATTTCTCTGATTTTGGGTTTGGTTTCAATGATTTAGGGTTTCTCTGATTTAGGGTTTCTCTGATTTTGGGTTTGGTTTCATCGAAATGCATTTGGTTTCAATGATTTATGGTTTCTCTGATTTTGGGTTTAATGGAGTAAGGTTAACGATTTTTGGATTCATGATTTTGGGTTTCTCTGATTTTTGGATTCATGATTTTGTGTTCATGATATTTGTATTCATGATTTTGGATTCAATGATATTGGTGTTCATGATTTTAGGGCTTATACAACTTGATTTTTGGTATTCATGATTATGCCAACAATATAATTCATGATTAATGTGTTTCCAGATTTCATGTTTATGATTATGAGTCTTACATGATGTTGCATTCATGATTTGGTGAATCATGATTTGTTCCTGGGTTTCATGATGAAGAACACGAGTGATGCTAAACATAATCGTGATGCAGTGGAATCACGTATTTGATATGATGAGGCTAAACAAAAATATATATAGATTATAAATCGAATTAGTAGAAGATAATGGTAAATCAATTTGTGATAATGGAGGATATCGATTACGTTAATGATAATTCAATTTGTGATAATGAATAAAAAATGGATTACGTAATCCCATAAAATTTGGTTAGTTACTATAATTAAGATTTAATCAATAAAAATTAAATAAAAAATTCAATTACGTAATTACCTTTTAGCCCTTATGGCTTATAATAAATAAAAAGATTAAAAAACTGAAATTAATAAATTTGATTGGTTATAAAGTGGTTTCTATAGTTTCTAAGAATGTGGTGGTTTGCAAAAGAAACCTCCCCTATATATATATATATATATATATATATATATATATATATATATATATATATAGGCCGTAAAATGCAAATCTTGCATTTGTTGCACACCTTACAAAACACAGTGTGCATATGTGAACATTGAACAATGTGCATATACATATGCATATGCATACGTGCAAATACATATGCATATGCATATGTGCAAGAATATACGTATAATGCACATATATTCATATAGGATAATGCATATATGCATCTCAGATTATGCACATATGCACATTGGTTTGTAAGAGTGCAAATAATGCACATACATTCATATGGGATAATTCATATATTCATCTCAGATTATGCATATATGCAAATTGGTTTGTAAGGGGTGCAACAAATACATAGTTTGTATTTGATTTGTATCATATATATATATATATATATATATATATATATATATATATATATATATATATATATAGAGAGAGAGAGAGAGAGAGAGACTTGAGATCATGTGAGACTAGACTATTTCCGTGAGACCAAAAATTTTACACTAAACTTTCACAGCAAAAGACTGTGATGGTCAACCATCACAGTGTTTTTGTTGTGAATGTTCGTTGTTTTTCTTACCTTCACAATGAATCACTGTGTAGCTTTAGTGTTAATTTTGTGGTCTCACGGTCTCACGAAAACAGGTTGGTTTCACGTGAACCCAACCCTATATATAAGGTCAGGTTCAAAGGAAAACCTCAAATAACTGAAAAACTAAAGAACACCCTTACAGACATTGATTAAACACAATCCAAAGGATATTAATAATCAGCCATTAAATTAATTAAAATTAATGAAAAGGGTAGTAAAGTAATTTAGCCACTACACCCTACCGCCAAAACAAAACAAATCCACCACAACTAATCACTACTCCCGGTCACATCTACCTCCATGAGTTTTCCGGCGAAAACTTGCAGATTCCGGCGAGTTCACGGTTTTCCGGCGATGCTTGCTGTCGACCGCCAAACTTCAGAAAATCACAGATTACTTAGTGGTTTTCAATTCTAAAACTTGCAATCTAATCCAAACTGAAAACAAACAAGTTTGTGAAAGAAAAGCGATCAAAAACAAGTCGATATGCACAAATGCATGGATATGCACTTGTGCATAGCATTTGTGGACGGTTGTTTCCATGGCGGAAGAAGAAGGTGGAGAAGGCAGAATCAAAAAGTTTCCAACAAACATAAAATCAACCACACAATTTCAGATCTAAACAACCAGTTCACAAAATCGAATTATAGATATGCACTTGTGCATATTATGCACAGATCTGGCGTTTTCTACTGGAACGCGATCGGAGATGGAGAAGAAGACGAAAAACCCAAGCACGGTCTGTTCGAGACGAAGGTGAAGACGAAAAAAACCCAAACGTTGTCAAGCCCGAATTTCCGATCTGCATTTGTTGGAGACAGAAATGAACAGAGGGTTTCCCTTTCACTAAGGATGAGATTTTTGATGATCGATTTATCAGTAGAATAAGTTGCTTGCTCTTTGCACAGGGATGAGATTTTTTATGTAAAAGGGTTTTGAATAAGGAAGAGATGAGAGGGTTTCGATTTATTTTCACACCAGGGATGAGTGTTTTTCAGCAAAAATGGTTTCGATTAGGGAAGAGATGAGGGTTTCGATGTCGCCGATTTTTTGACCAGAGGGTTTAGATGTCGCCGGTTTGCTGACCTGAGGGTTTCGTTGTCGCCGGTTTGCTGATCTGAGGGTTTCGATGTCGCCGACTTGTTGATCTGAGAGTTTCGATGTCGCTGGTTTGCTGGAGAGAAGAGATCTTGCCGGTTTTTGGAGAGAAGAGAGGCTGAACTTTACATAATCGAAACCGGTCGGAGGTGGTGGCGGCCGGAGGTGGTGGCGGCGGCGGTTTGGATTTATTAGAATGGGATGAAGGGTTTGTGTTTGGAGAAGAGAGGTAGGGTTTGTGTCTTTATTTCCAATTTTACCCCAATGCAGCGCGTAAGACCCTATGTCATATACCCTTAGTTTTGATTTATTTACAAAACTGTCATTGAGAATATTAACCCTCGATTTATCTTATCCTAGGCTTATAAAGGTGTTCCTTAGTTTTTCAACTATTTGAGGTTTTCCCTTGCACCTCTCTCTCTCTCTCTCTATATATATATATATTAAGAAAATTATTTTGTATTATGTGGTTAAAGTCCATTTCCGTTTGGGGTATGATCATATACACTTGAGTACCATTTAAAAAATGTTAGGTCGTCTGATGTAAATTGTTAGCAGGTCAGTTGTCAAGGATAAAGAAAGTATTACTAGAAGGTCTATATAATATATCAACGTTTAGTTGCCTACTTTTGTATCTAGAAGAGTAATCCAAATGCTGCAAGTCATGATTGGTGCATATAACTTTATCCACTTTATTATGAAGGTATATATACATACAACTATTTCAAAGCACTGGCTTCGCTTCACCATCATATCCCTTGTGTGCATGCAAGATGTTCAAGTCGACTGTAGCTTAGAGATTAGATGAATGACCTGGGCACTTGTTATTGTTCCTGTTTGTGTAGTGTAGGTGAAATTGAACTTTAACATACATTGACCTATGTCTTGTCATGCTACTATTCTTGTAAGCACTCTTTTGTCTCTCACTTATCACTTCTCCAAGTATACATGACCTTAAGTAAATTACGGACCTCGTAATTGCGGATGTACGTACTGACAATTTAGTAAAAGTGCGAGAGGAATGACTAAGGGGCCGTTTATCAAATGCTTACCTGGGTAAGCACTTACCAGTCAAATTTAACACTAAAGATTTTAGTCTGCCAAATCGGTTTCGTATGCAACAATTCACACGGTAAGCACTAACCGTGGTAAGAGTCGTCGCCATCACTTACCGGGGTAAGACTCTCGGTCCTTTCATTCGCTCTTACCGGGTACGATTTTCGGTCCAGATAAAATAATAACTTTTATTATTTTACATTGATGCGAAAGTGCCCGGTCAATGTTGCATATATAGTGATTGGTAAATGCTTCCTATTGCCTTATGTGTTTTACATCCCTTCAAAGTTCACATCACAATATTTCATTATTATTTCATATGGTTTACAGAATCTGGGTCCATGCCAAGTTGACCAAAATCATATCTAACGATTAAGTTGATGGAAACATAAATTTGATCGTGCGAAAGTGCCCGGTCTTGTTGACGCGTACATAAAAAGACCTTGCCTATATTATCCTTACCGTTGCTTTTCGTTAAATTATGTATTGACATTGAGAGTGTTAACATCGTAATCTTAGATCTCGTTGTGTTTTAGAAACTCGGAAGAAAATCTTCTCATCACATCAAAGAAAATTCATAAATACTTGATTTCTACAGTTTGATCTTTTAGGAATTGCATGCAGGAATTCCTCAATAATTGGTCAGAGTAAACACCATTATGTATTTCTCACTCCAACAAAATCGAGTTTATAGGACACCAAACATGTTCAAGTATTATTCTAACAGACAACGTAACTTTTGTGTTGCATTCCTAAGCCCAAAAAATAAGCCGTTTCGTGTATGAGTTAAGATATCAAGTTACAAAACGCAAAAAACCTTCATAATTCTCGCTATCTCGTATTCGTTTTTTCGCAAGTTCTCAACCTCTCAATTCCTCCATCTTCTGCTCTTTGTCTTTGAAAATGGCTAGTGATACATGAAGCGAACAAATTAGAGAATTAGCATGGACGAATAATGGATATACACTTGATCTAAAAAGGTACATAACATGGCTTAAAATAATGGAGTCTAATATTAAGCAAATTATGAGGTTCCTTCAAGCTTTATTACTCAAACAGAAGATGAATACAAACCCACATGGATAAAGTAAAGGGTATGTGTATGAGGATAGATAATCCTATACAATGGTGTATGACATGGTAGCACTTGTGGACTTTAGGCCTGGTATACTGTTGGAAAGAATTGGTAAAAACTTTTTCAATACTTATCGTCGACAGGTTTTTCAATGTTTACCATAGTGGAATTTCTACTCAGTCCAGTCCAACACACTCATGATGACTGATCGAAGCCTGCTTCCGTTGACTTGTATGAAAAAATTAAAGTAGAAAGAATTGAGAAGTTTACGTCAATAGTCATATTAGGTTAACTAAATTTTTTTCTTCAAAAATATCCCGAGTCCTGCAAATCTGGCACCACAAGCCACCTTTTCCATGCATTGTCAGACATTTTCTGATAAAATTAGACTACTTCCGACAAATATAGTATTTTTTAGGAAAACCACAAGTTGCGGTTTTGACTTGGGGAACGTAAAATGTATTTTTTCATAATGTATCAGAAAAGTCTGACACCGCAAGAAAAAGATAGCTTATGGTGTCAGACTTGCGAAATTCCAGACATTTCTAGAAAAAAAAAATTGTAGCTAGATTTTAAAAACTTTAAACGCTATTTATGTAAAATTCTCGAAAGAATTGCTTCTGTAGCTAGTTTGCTTTTTACAGTAGTTCTTGAGGTGATCTTTTATCATTTCTCCCAACTAGTCATCGATCGGTATGAACATTGCACAATGTCCAATATCCTCACATGAAGTAGACAAATTTTAGGTCTTTACATAGGCCAATGGATTAGATCCTCAAAATCTACGAGAATTAAACTTAGAACTTCATGACCTACTGTTTATTATAACAAAATTAGGTTTATAGGATGCTATCGGGTTTTTAGCATTCTTAGAGACTGACTGCTTTATAGGACTTAGAGGGTGTTTGGGAGTGCTTTTTTAGTCCAAAAGTGCTTTTGGCCAAAAGTGCTTATTGACTTATTGCTTTTGGAAAATGAGTTTTTAAAAAAGTGTTTGGATTAGCTTTTGAGATAGGAAAGTGTAAAATGACCAATAAGTCAATAAGTCAGGAAAGTGTGACTTCTTGAAAATCACGTTTCCAAGGCAAACCAAAAAGCTGTTTTAAAAGTCCTTTTGCATTTGCCAAACAAGCTTTTTAACTTATTGACTTTTTGAAAAGCCAATAAGTCAATAAGCAGATTTAAAACACACTCCCAAACACCCTCTTAATTTATAGGACCGAAAAAATAAAACATCCTATCTAAGGCGTTGTAATAAGTTTATAAAACGTTTTTAGGTGTAGTAACTAGTTTTTTAGAATTTTTTTGTTTACAAAATAATGTCATATTAGCTATTTTATAAGACACCTTTAAATAAGTACTGTCCTGTAAATGTATCTTTTTATAAGACATTTGTTTGCAAGACACTTTCTCAAATACTATTATATAAAAACTAATACGACACTTTGTATTGAAAGTGTCCTAACTTGTTACAACGAATAAAAGCGTCCCATAAACTTATTACAACGCCTTTAAATAAAACGTTTTATTTTTTGATCCGATTAGTTAAGTCTTATAAATCAGTTTATTAGAACCCTTAAAAGTTAATAGCGTTTTATAAAACCAATTTTCTTACAGTGGTTATATGGTAGTAGCCAAACCCACAAACCTAACAAACCCACAAACCTAACAAACCCCACTTGTGTGACCTTTATCATTTACATATAGGATAACTTATAAATTTGTTTCATTCACCATGCAAACCCGTAAAAGTGCAATAAAAGGCATTAAACTCTGCTGTGAATAAGATCAAACTATAAAGTGTACTATTTAAAGGTGTTACAAGAGATTTATAGGACGTTTTTTGGGCATTTTAACAAGTATTTAAGAAAGCTTTTAGAATAAATTGTCGCATTAGCTATTTTATAAGACACTTCTCCCATCTTTTTATAGGAGGCACTTTTTCAAATAGTGTCATATAAAATAGCTAAAATACTTTATGATAATTAAAAATGTCCTAAAAACTTGTTAGAATGCCTAAAAGTGTCGACGAACCTATTGTTACACTTAAATTTAGAAATGACTCTTTTTGGTATAGTACTATAGGGTCAGGTTCAATCAAGAAGCTAAACCTTATGCGAGAAGGCGAAAAATGTGATATCATATATGATGCACAAACTTAATCATATATTATCAAACACCGGTTACATTGGCAATACATATACGTTTAATCATAAATGATTAAACACAACCCCAGATGCGGTGTAATCATATATGATATCACACTTCTTACCTTCTCGCATAATGTTTAACTTCTCGCATAATCCTTCTTCTAGTACTATAAACTCAGTCCTACCTATAAAGTATTTTATTAAGTCCCCAAGTCCTAATACAATACTTGTTGTAGTTATAAACCCTAGTTCCTCTCCCAACAAGAATGTAAACAAATAAATAACATTTTTAGCCAACATATTTTTATGTTGTTGGTGATTAGTAAAATCATAGGTTCATTTTATTTATTTGGATTCAAAAGTGAAAATGAAGATGTTAGTTAAACCACAACACGAGCTAAGAGGGTGTGAAGTCAATACATCAAAATTGAGTTTATAGGATGTCACCAATTTATAAGTGTCCTAATAGACTGTTTTATAAAACGATGTTTATAAGACTAAAAAATAAAGCGTCCTATCTAAATCTAAAGACGTTATAATAAGTATATAAGACGTTTTTAGGCTCTTAACAAGTTTCTTAGCGCACTTTTAATACCAAATGTCGTATTAGCTATTTTATAGAAAACTTTTGAGAAAGTGTCCTATAAACCCATCTTTTATAGGACAATTTCTCAAATACTGTCCAATAAAATAGGTACTATGACATTTTTTAATAAAAATATCTTAAAACACTTGTTACGACAACCGAAAATATTGTATAAACTTATTACAACACCTTTAGATAAAACACTATATTGTTTTTGGGCCCTCTTAGTTAAGCCTTATAAAGCGGTCTACTAGGACACTTAGAAATTGGCCTCCTATAAACAAAATTTTGTTGTAGTTAGTGCACACTCTTGCAATCTAACTAGAACCTCTGATCGTTCGATGGCGATATATTACGGGGGTCAAGGGGTCGCACCCTCTAGTGGGTCCAAGGAGCATTGCCCTTAGTGGTGGTTAAGAACCCTAAGTGATATTCAGAAGCCCTTGAGTCCTTTTCAGAGGCTTTTGAGTCATCATCAGAAGCCTCTGAGTTTTCTTTAGAAGCCTATGAGTCGTGTTAAAAAGCTTTTGATTCTGATGTCTCAAAAAGGCTTTTTGTTAGTACACTAATGTATTCAAGATTTATGCAAATTGTAATTAGTCAACAAAGGTCAAAGTCAACATTCAATTAGGTTTGGTCAAAGGGTATTTAAACCCAATTGTTAGGGTTTTGTGGGTGTGAGGTCATTTGTGTCTAGCCACCAAGGTGTGTGTGTGGCCTGCAAGAGAGATTTTGTGCTAAACTCTTATCTTCTACATTTTCTACTCAATATACAATGAGCTTAATGTGTTAATCTTGTTACCCGACTCATTCTCAATTGGTATCAGAGCTTGTAAATCATTGATTTGATTAGGATTGAGTGAGTTATTTCCATTTTTGAGTGTTCTTCATTTTCTTCAATTTTTGATTGATTTTAGCCATTAGAGTTCTTCTAATGGATTGGAATTGATCAAGGATTGTTCCTAGGATAGTTATGTGTGTTTTATTCCGTAAAAACACAAGGATCGAAGCTCAGATTGGATATTTTTCTTCATTTTCGCACTTTAACTTTCTGCACACTGTTTTGGATCGAAAATTCATCTTCTGTTGGTTTTTGGTCAAAACTTGAAGTTCTAAAGTTGTTCAGAATAGCCTCACGAACCAACCTACCAATTTTCAGCCTAATCCGATCTGTTTTGAAGATTCGACCTTGAATCTTCATACATATCGCAATCCACTAACCTTCATCAATATCGCAATCATCTATTGTGACTTGGCTTCCAGATCGCAATCGTCTATTGCGACTTGTCCCAAATCGCAATCCATTACACGTTGAACAGTACCAAATCGCAACCTTCAGTTGCGACTCGGGTGAACTTCAGTTATTGCGACTTCAGCTGTTGCGACTTCAGTGCAATTGCGACTTGGTTTGGGTTGCGACTTTGAGTGTGTTGAGACATAAACTTGAAACTTTAAAAGTAACTCCTAATCAGATTAATCAGATTTTAACGATCAACAACAAGTAATCGAATATGACAGCAAAAGATATTTTAACAATTGGGTCGAAGGACAAACCCCCGGTTCTTTTTCCCAAGGAATTTAAAATATGGAAAGATCGGTTCATGGACTATGTAGAAAGACAAGAGAACGGAGAATTCATTTCTAATTCTTTGATTAATGGGCCAATGGGAAAAATAACAAGAAGAGGGTTTTAATGGTTTCTAAACACATCAGTTTAGAACCCGGACTTCAAAGAGATTATGGCTTCTAAACACTTCAGTTTAGAACCCGAGCTTTCAATGTGTTTGACTTCTGATCATATCAGATCAGGACTCGTTCTTAATCTTTAAATAAATAAAAAAAATTAAAAAAAATAGCATTTGACTGGTACATGTGATGATTTTGTCAAATTAAGATCTTTGCAGATTTTGAGGGGGAGCTTATCCGATTTTAAATCAGTCGATCATAATTTGAGGGGGAGCTGATACATTTGACTGTAAGTATCTTCTGAACTTAATCTGAGATTGTTTGAAAGAAGAACGACTTTCAAGCATGAAAAACGTGTTCTTAAATGTTCAAACCACTTCTCTAATTCAAACAGATTTTATAATTTTAGAAGTGTGATTTTAAATGTTTTTCATGATTATCTCAGATTACATCATTATTTCTGACCGTGTGTTTTCAAAGATTAATACTTGCGTATTATCTTGTCTATATACTTTCAAGTATTCATACACACCGGTTCAGCTTCATATTGACTTTGTTATTACCACGTCTCAAAATGAAACAACTTTATCGATGGTAATACTCCCGTTTGAATTTCCAATTTTGTTGAGCATCATACATTCATTCAGCGTGAGAACTTAAGCGTTTCATTCAAAGGTTGTTTATATTTGTTCATATAAACAAAATATTCAATTCTTTGATACCCTAAGCGTTAATGAATATCCTTCATATTTAATCTGATTGATACATTGTCAGATTCACAAACAAGCCTTTCAAATTCATTTCATTCATTCAATATTCTTGTTGTGTGAAATCTTCAACGTTCAAATGCTCAAATATTTTATGATATAATTGAGGAGCATACATTCTGATGACAATGTAATTTAAAAGCTGAGATTCATATTTGTTCAAGATAAACTGTTGAGCAACATATCTTTTAGGACAACATTCATGGGAATCAGTGTGAGAGCTTAAAAGAACTTCTATGGATCCACGTTAACCAGTGTTTCCTACCCAAGAAGTTATCCTTGAGTGATTGAGGGGTGAGGGGTCAAAATCAAAGAGTGGGGGAGATAACTCATCCGGTTGAGTAATCTCATTGTGCTGAGGTAAAATGAAAAAGGGAGTTTGGTTAGAAGTGAGCAGATTAAAAACAGAAAGAGGGTGTGAGAACAAAGTTAAAAGAATATGAGAACTCTGCACCAGCCACTTTCTGAGCCGGCAACCACATTGCTGATTGGTTCACATTCTTTGGTGACCGTCATTGAAACAGGCAACTAGCCCATGCCAACTCTTGCATTAAACCCCACCAGCTACTCATTTCTTTCTCAACAAAGAAATGTTTCAATTTTCTTGGGGATACAGCATATTATCTATCCAATCTTCACTCGGAAGGTTTGGATATTGAAAAGAAGGAAGTTTGCCCCACCTTCGATCTTCATTCATGCACATTGAGTCTGTGGAAAACTTGTTGTTGTCTCAACAGTTTACACAATTTGAGCCTAACTATTATCAAGCATAAGTTGCTTCAATCATTTCTACACTTGCACGTACACACAAGGAATATGTTTTCTTGTCATAACATTCATAGAAATTCCTTCGTGTTTTTGGATTATTGAATGGAAGCCCTGGAGGAGTGAACATCAAAAAGCTCCTTTCCAAAGTACATCCGTTGTACTAAGTGGCTTTGTGCAACTTACAGGCATTCTAACTGATTAATCTGTTGTTTCAGGGTTACCACTTTATATTATCTGAATTTGAAAAGATTCGGATAAACATTTTTGGAATTGACGGTTGAACAGATCAAATGGAGGAGATTATTTCTGGTACTCAAAGAGAATGTTGAAATTGACCAAGAATTTTGATGATCATGATGCTCACAATCATCAAAAAGGGGGAGAAATATCAACAAAAGAAAAGAGGGAGATAATTCAAATATGTCATTCTCCAAGAGTCAAAGAGATATATGTCAAAGAAGAACAAGTTCAACTCCGGATGCTTCAATGTTTAGAGATTATTATTGTTCAGATGTGAAGATACAAAGACAGTTCGTGCTTAAATATTATTCAAGAATGTCTTAAAGCTCAAAGTCTGTTAAACCTCAAATCCTGTTCATAATTCAAAGACTGAAGAAATTTGCCAAAAGGTCAAAGCTGCTGCAAAGATCGAAGATTCAAAGATATAAAGATTTTGTTTGAAGACCTTGATCAACCTTACACAGATTTGAAGTTCGTGTTTTCAAGACTTTGTGACTATTTGTTTCGGAAGAGCCTAATGAAGATTTAAAGCTGCCAAAGTGGATTCTTGAAGATAAAGCCTTTCTGAAGATTAAAGTGCTGAAGACTAGCGTCATAGTTTTTTAAATCTTGAATCCATAGGGGGAGATTGTTAGTACACTAATGTATTCAAGATTTATGCAAATTGTAATTAGTCAACAAAGGTCAAAGTCAACATTCAATTAGGTTTGGTCAAAGGGTATTTAAACCCAATTGTTAGGGTTTTGTGGGTGTGAGGTCATTTGTGTCTAGCCACCAAGGGGTGTGTGTGGCCTCCAAGAGAGATTTTGTGCTAAACTCTTATCTTCTACATTTTCTACTCAATATACAATGAGCTTAATGTGTTAATCTTGTTACCTGAGTCATTCTCACTTTTGACTTCAAGGAGCTTATGATTATGAAATGCTTCTGCCTCTTAAGTACTTATGAGTTGCTTTGTGATCCGTATAAGCACTTTGTAGCTTCTGTATATGTAACTACTGTGCAGTTAACCGCCAACGAATTATTCCAACAATCATTTGCATTTAATAGGAAGTTATTCTCTACTTCAATATAGAAACATTTATAATTCTCTAACTGTAAAAAGAAAGGATTTCTACCAATATTGAGGTTGAAAATTGAGATTATTCTCAAGTTAGTTTCGTGATACCCTAACAGATTTGGGTTGAAATATGACTTAAGGAAAACATGCTCTATCGTGATCTGAATTTTACGAAGCTATATACTCTTTGTTTCTCATTTACTTTTCAATATCCTCCAACATATGTTTCTTTGCAAACAATTATCATGATTCCCAAAATGCATAAAGAGTTAAAAAATAACTTAACAACATTACGAAATGGCGATTTAGATAGCTTTGTATCCATTGTAAAGTAAGTAAAGTCTAGTTGCTAACGTGACAAACGTTAGAAACAATTACATATAATGTAAATCTTATTGGGAAAAAATGTTATCAAAACAACCAGTATCTTGGGTCTCAAACAACAACGAGATCAATATAACAACCCAACAACCATAAAAGATACATACAAATGGGAAATGAGCTCAACAAACACAAACATCAACATTTGTCAGGATCGAATCTTAACAAGACAACAAACACTTAGAATTCAGAATTAAAGAATCTGCGGAAAAGAACTTTAATTCTCACAATCAAGAACAATGTAACAGAAAATTCACCACTTTTTGTATTCACTGTTTCGAATCACAATATTAACAACCAAACCTCAATCTTGTTGAACAGGCTCAACAAGACGACTTCTACTTCTCTAGAAATAGGGTTCTTACACCTTGAGGTTAAATCTCTCTGAAAACAATATCGAATTCTATTTCACACGTATATTAACTCGTCTATCATGTATTTTCTAATAGCTATCTATCAATACTATTTATACAAGAATAATTACAAGATAACTATCAAAAGTAACTTGATCTTCTAAATCTTCGTTAAACATATCTTGATCAATTCCTTCTTTGTCTCCAAAAGTATCGCATACCAATCTTAACAAACTCAGCAGTATTAATCTTCATTCTTCATGAGCAGTACTAACAATCTCCAGCAGTATTAAGTCACGAGCAGTACTAACAGATATTCGATATGCACCAGCAGTACTAACCTTGTTCAGCAGCATTAATGATGTACCAGCAGTAGTAACTTTGACAAGCAGTACTAATGATGTACCAGCAGTATTAATAATGTTCCAGCAGTATTAATATCTCAGCAGTACTGACCTTGAACTAGCAGTAGTATCTTTGTTCTGGCAGCACTAACATTGATCTGGCAGTACTAACTTGATCTGGCAGTACTAACTTGATCTGGCAGTAGTAATGTTGTTCTGGCAGTACTAACCATACTTAGCATATCTTCAGTTCCCAACAATCTCCCCCTAACTTGACTTTTCAGGATGAGAAGTTAAGTTCTTCAGATGATGCTTCCAAAACCTAGTCATCAACGCATAGATTTGGATCCAATCCCAGACTTTGATTGAGAATCCTTTTTACAAGGTATCTTGCCATTTTAGAGTCTTTATCACTCACCAACTTAGCATGCAGCATTCCATTCAACTTTTTCATGCTGTGCTTGTATACAACATCCACCAAATAATATTCATGAAATGTATTGTCAAGAGAGATGACATACACTCCACAATTCTCAATGAGCATCCAGTTGGTGATGATTTGAAAGTTCCTTGCCATCAAATGCTGAACTGCTTCTGGTTTGAACATTAAGCACAAGTATTCAAGAACCATCTTTGTGATAGACATACCTTGCTCTGTCAGCATGTTTCCATATAGCCTCATTCCTACCTTGAACATCTCTTCCAGGTCAGATCTAGAGCATGTTCTGATAAGTTTTCCCCAAGTAGGACAAACTTCAAACTTTCCATCTGCCCTTTTGATTCTGATGAACTCCTTTCTTCCATCTTTCAATGTGTCCCAGAAGATGATCTCAGGAGGCATGGAAGACAATGGTGTAGTCTTGATTGGATTAGTATCAACCACAGTAATATACAAATCACATTGAGCATTTGATTGTGATTGTACATTTCTTGGTTGACCTGATGAAGTTGCCACTTCTTCTTCAGCAACTTTTGGATTAGATTTCTCTTTAACTGCTTCCTCCTGTGCTTCTTCTACAGTTGGATCCACCCTTGGCTTCTTTATATCTTTCTTCTTTGAGGCTATTGACTTTGTTCTTGGCCTCTTTGTTCTTTTGAAAGATTTAACAGCTTCAGGAGTGGTTTCAGCTGTTTCTTCTTTGTGGCTCTTAGCAGCACTAACAGTTTCTGCTGCCTTTTGTTTTTCAGCAGCAGTAACCATTTCTACTGCTATAGCTGTTACTGCTTCTTTTATGACCTTTAATACTGCTGCTTCGACACTGTCCTTCACAATCCCATATATCTCTTCATCAATCTCTGCTTTAGTTACCGTAGGAACAGATTCTGCTTTCTTCTCACTTTCAGCTTCTTTTGCAACTTCAGCAACAGTAACCATTTCTGCTGCTGGTTCTGTTTCTGCTTCTTTTGTAAGATCAGCAGCAGTAACGGTTTCTGCTGCTGTTTCTGTTTCTGCTTCCTTTGTACTATCTGCAGCCTCCTCAGTCTCCCCCTCAACCTTATACTCCCCCTCAATGTTTGCATCCTCCATGTTTAGATCTGAGTCTGACTCCCCCTTTTTGGAAGCATCATTGGTAGGGTTTCTTCTCCTAAGGACAAATTGAGCTCGCTTCTTTCTGTGCATCAACTTAGTGATCATCTTCCTTTGCTTCTCAAGCTGTTAGTTTTGAAAGAGGACCACTTTCTTGAGTTCATCAATCTCCTTTTTCTGATCCATGACCTCAATGTTGATATTTGCAATAGTTTCCATCAATTCCTCATACGTATATCTATCCTCACCCTGTTTAGGAGTTTTTACCTCACTTAAAGGATCATTGGAAGTTTTAGCAGATGTCTCTTGCCTAGCAAAAGCACTATCTACCCCCTTGGTTTCTTGGCACCTGGGACCTCTGGATGATTTCTCACCCTGAGTTGCCGTGAGGAAGGGCTTAGTTATTTTACCACTGGCCTTCTCTTTGCTAGCAGAAGTAGTGGCAGCCTTGCGACTCACATGCTCAACCTTCTCCTTAGTGAGCACCTTCTTGGGGTTGGGAGACACCCCTGTGGTTTCCCTTTCGATATTCTCCATTGGAGAATGCTCCAACAGAGGGCTTAAAGGCTTCGGGCTCTTAGGAGATACATCAAGGGAAGGAACCTTGTGTACCTTTCTTCTTTCAAACCTTTTGGTTATTGTGGGAGTGGGTCTTTCAAGAATGGACTGGGGGATGTCTTTAGTGATGGAAGGTTGGGATTGGTCATCAGCGGGTGTGTCTAATGAGGGCCTTGACCCTGATGCCATACCTTCATTTGTGTGGGACACAACCATCATTGTAGAGAACAATGGTGTGTCAACTCCTTCCGAGTCCCTAGGAAGTCTCCTCATATTTGAGAAAACCTTCCCTTTAGGGGATTTTGGCACATATACCTCATCAAATTGAGGCATATCCGTCAATTCCTTGGTAATTACTTCCTGAACAAACCTTGGATACATATAGAAACGCTTTTTGGATTCCAGGTTTGCTACAAGATCATTGAAAAGCATTTGAGAAAAATTAAACTTCCTGTTAGTGGCTAAGCAGACTAGAGCATAAGCAATAGTACTGCTGAACTCACTCCATCCAGTAGTTTTCTTTGAAATACAATGCATTAGGGTATGAACAAAGAATCTCCATTGAGTAAAAAACTTTGACTTGTAGAATTTAAAAACTCCAATGGGACCTTCATACCCCATTCTTTGTAAAGTTGAGAAGAGTTCTTCATTGGGAATAGAAGATATACCTGAGGCATCATCTAGTCGAAGAGTGATGCGAAGAAGTTCTTCTGAAACTTTCAAGGGTTTGTCACATACCCTTGTTTGGATGACTTTCTGCCCATCTTCGGATTCCACGGTGGCATTGGCCCAGAATTGCGTCTGATGCTCGATGTAGATAGTTGGATTCACCGTTAGGGCATATGAAATATGAGTGGACTTGAGAAAATCCACAATTTCATGAAATCCGTCGGCCTGCTTCGGCTTCTGAAGCATTGCAATCTCATTATGCTCGTCGACAAACTCCATAATCGTTGTGCTTCCTGAGGATTTGTAAAGAAAACACAGAGATTCTAGGGAGACTAGGTTAGAACGAGAGAGAAGAAGTTAATGCGAAGAGTCGTTATGAACTTTGGCGGGCAAACAGGGGTATTTATAGCAGTATTTGCCCTAGATTATCAAAAGCAGTATTAACGACATAAGCAGTATTAACGACTGAGCAGTATTAACTACACAAGCAGTATTAACTGCTGAGCAGTATTAACTACACAAGCAGTATTAACTGCACAAGCAGTATTAACTGCTGAGCAGTATTAACTACACAAGCAGTATTAACTGCACAAGCAGTATTAACTGCTGAGCAGTATTAACTACTGAGCAATATTAACTGCAAAGCAGTATTAATTACAAAGCAGTATTAACCACACCTGCAGTATTAACTACAAAGCAGTATTAACTGTAAGGGCAGTATTAACTACTTAGCAGTATTAACTGCAAGGGCATTATTAACTACTTAGCAGTATTAACTACTAGAACACTGGCAGTAGTAACTCTGCACAAGCAGTAGTAACTCTGCACTGGCAGTAGTAACTCTGCACTAGCAGTAGTAACTCTGCACTAGCAGTAGTAATTCTGCACTGGCAGTAGTAACTATATTTGCACTTTGCATCACTAGTCAAATCCTCAAATGTCATCTTACCTTCTGACATCACCTTTACTTTTACCACTTATCTTACCTCCTGCAGGATTATTTCCAAAAGTAACATGTCCTCCATCAATTCTTTTGAAATTCTTGAGGCAAGCCATGTTACCTGTCATGTGCCTGGAGCAACCACTATCAACATGCCAGATGCTCTTCCCCTTGAGCTGTTGGTTGCCCTGCACATCTGATAGATCAATTAGTTTTATTGGGAACCCAAGCCGAAGTGGTCTTGGGTCTCCCTTGCTCATCAAAGTACTTGCACTTGGTTTTGATGAGATTTTCAACCTTAGGTACTACAGTACTGGAGTACTTTGTCAATATGATTGGTTTAGCAGCACTAGAAGCAGTATTAACCTTAGAAGTACTAACAGTGCTAGCAGTACTAACAGAGTTAGCAGTACTAACAGAGTTAGCAGCACTATCAGTACTAGCAGCAGGATCAGCAGTACTAACAGAGTTAGCAGTATTAACAGATTTAACACTGCTAGAAGCAGTATTAACAGAGTTAACACTGCTAGCAGCAGTATTATCTGAATAGGAAGTACTAATAGTGTTAGCAGCACTAATACTGCTAACAGCACTAACTTTTGAAGAATTACTAGCAGTATTAACACTGCTAGCAGCACTAACTCTTGAAGAAGTACTAACAGTGTTAGCAGTACTAACACTGCTAGCAGCAGTATTATGTTTAGTGCCTTTTGTAACCCACATTGTAACACATTCCTTTTCAGGCTTTTTCTTCATGTGGCTTTTGGATTTAGCTTGTTTCTTAGCCACATGGTTCCTTGCAGGCTTCCTATAACCATTGGATTTATAAAAAAGGTCTTTGAAAATTCATCCTTTGGTTAATAGGATTGAGATAACAGTGTTTGGCAAGATGATTCAATCTGCCACAGATGAAACAAGGTTTTGGTCTGTTAATCCTTTGCAGATCAACTCCTTGCTTTTGTGCCCACTGGTTATTCCAATTCCTTTGATTTCCCCTCTTTTTATCATGTCTTTGGGGTTTATTCTCTTGAGATTTCTTGCAAGAACAATGTTCACAAGTTTTAGAGTTCACAACAGTGGTCTGTGTATACTGAACTCCCTTTCCCTTGTCAGTCCTTTTCATCTCATTGTTCTTAACACATGGATTTTCACATTCCTCATCAGATCCTACTTTGTCAGTCTCATCCTCAACAACTACTTTATCTAATGGATCTACTTCAGTGGCTCCTTTAGGTAAGTCTTTCCTATCCTTGGTTTCTAATAGGTCTGACTTAGGAGGGATGTAGTTGTTGTTGTAGGGTGGGGGAGTGGCATTATACCCTAGGCCTGTTTTCATCTTACCATGGACTTGAGCATTTATTATTGTGTCCATGGCTTTAGAAGCTTTTGAAAACTTTTCAACATCAGCTTTAACTGTCTTAAGTTCTTCTTTTAATTTTTCACACTCTTCCCTAGACTCTTTCAGTTGGAACTCCAGACCACCTTTTTCCCACTTCCAGTAGTTAGTATCATATGAGTGTTGAAGTTCATTGGCTTGAAAAGCCTTAATTTGTTCTTCAAACCTCTCAACAATCAATACATAATCTCTTATGTCCTTTTCTAATCTCCTAAGGTCATCACACATTCCCTGATTGTGATCTTTATACCTTTTAACAGTGTCTATACAAGATTGAGAACAGAGATTAGATTTTACCTCTGTAGGAATATCTGAGACTTCTGCCATGAGTGCATGATTCTGTATTGCCTCTTCTGCTTGATCACTCCAATCAAAAGTACTGTTTGATTCAATAGAATTTTCCATAATGACTGTAGAATTCTAAGAAACACTTGCTCTGATACCACTTGTCAGGATCGAATCTTAACAAGACAACAAACACTTAGAATTCAGAATTAAAGAATCTGCGGAAAAAAACTTTAATTCTCACAATCAAGAACAATGTAACAGAAAATTCACCACTTTTTGTATTCACTGTTTCGAATCACAATATTAACAACCAAACCTCAATCTTGTTGAACAGGCTCAACAAGACGACTTCTACTTCTCTAGAAATAGGATTCTTACACCTTGAGGTTAAATCTCTCTGAAAACAATATCGAATTCTATTTCACACGTATATTAACTCGTCTATCATGTATTTTCTAATAGCTATCTATCAATACTATTTATACAAGAATAATTACAAGATAACTATCAAAAGTAACTTGATCTTCTAAATCTTCGTTAAACATATCTTGATCAATTCCTTCTTTGTCTCCAAAAGTATCGCATACCAATCTTAACAAACTCAGCAGTATTAATCTTCATTCTTCATGAGCAGTACTAACAATCTCCAGCAGTATTAAGTCACGAGCAGTACTAACAGATATTCGATATGCACCAGCAGTACTAACCTTGTTCAACAGCATTAATGATGTACCAGCAGTAGTAACTTTGACAAGCAGTACTAATGATGTACCAGCAGTATTAATAATGTTCCAGCAGTATTAATATCTTAGCAGTACTGACCTTGAACTAGCAGTAGTATCTTTGTTCTGGCAGCACTAACATTGATCTGGCAGTACTAACTTGATCTGGCAGTACTAACTTGATCTGGCAGTAGTAATGTTGTTCTGGCAGTACTAACCATACTTAGCATATCTTCAGTTCCCAACAACATTGATCACCAAAAAGGTTTCTCCTCCTCCTCCAAAAAGGTTGGAGAACTGTACCTAGCATTCGGGAAGGAATGAACTCTCATCTCTTGGCGTAAGACGACAAGAGGATTCAGAAACATCTGTGTGGATACCGTGGATGCAACACACTGAGTTTCGTTTATGATTCAGATACAACATCAAACAGATGTTGTTCGTAACTGTTAAAATTTTGAAACACCCATCCTACTTCGTTTCGTATGGATATATGGAGGAATACGGTTTATTTCTGCAGCATGTAAGGCTTCCATATTCTAACAGTTTGGACCTTATCCTCATGGGAGCCTAGGCTCAAATACCACTTAGCCAATAACCATTTTCTTTCATGAGCATCGTTCGGACAATGTTGACAAAAAACTATTCCAATATTTATGAGCTTCAACATTGCCATCGACCACAACATTGAACGCCAAAAAATGCTAATGAAAATTTTGCACAATTGATACTTACAATGTAATCTTCGCAAAACAAAGGTAACAAAACCTCTTATGTAAAAGAGATGTTATGGTTCATTCTTGATATATAATTCAAACTAGACAAAATTACATGCTTGCCAAGATTAAGAAACAATAGTCTTCACATCGCCAAAATAGATATATTTGCTTGGGTTTATGTTAAATCTAGATCGATACAAAACTCATATGTATTTGTGATAAATCAATAGATGCATTAAAAGTCTTCACACACAAAACTCATATGTATTTGTGATAATCAATAGATGCATTAAATAAATACTCAACATTAACTAGAACTCACTTTGCTAAATTTATGTTAAATCTAGATCCCATTCTAAATCTTGAGCTTCATGCAATGAAGACTCGAAGTCTCCCAACACGCCTTCCAAAATCCAAGCTCCAAAGCTCCATAAGACTTCTCCATTACCCTCAAATCCTCACAAATGTACCCGAAGGAGAGAAAAAGTGTAACACCCTAAAATTTAACAACAAAAATTGGGAAACATTCCAGAAAATGGGTAGAAATAAAACGTCCAAAAATCACAACTATAACCCTCAAGGGGGAAGTTCGAACAACAAAATAATAAATGTATTGAGACATAACAGTAACAACCTATTTAATCTAGACTTTAACTACTAAATTAATAAGGATGTAAATATATCTCAAAAAATGTCTCTCTTCAAAAAGCCCCAAAAAGCCGCTCCCTAGGGTGCTCCTAGCCGCACCAAACGGTACATTATCTCGTCCTAGATTCCACCGCTAGTGGGACCTGCGAACCAACAAACATCACAACAAGTGTTAGGCCAAAAGCCTAGTGAGATCTTATAAAATTAAATAGTTTATAAGTGAGATGGTAATATCACAAATTAAATGGTACCGGTTCCACTTGATTTCATAATTACCAACCTCAGCCATGCAAGGATGTTCCACACCTGAACATAAGTACACAAGAGAGACATCTCTTGAAAATACGGGGGAGACCCGTTTCCATCAAGGGGACGAGAACACATGAATGAGGTCACCGATGATGTTATTGGGTTACACCTCAAGTCCCGGTTTTAGTTCTCATGCCATCACGACATCACCACCTCAAACCAAATGATGCCTTTATTGCCTACTCCGTAGAGTTACACCTCAAGGTCTTATAGGACTTTATTGCCTACCCAATCTAGACGAGTTCTACCTCAAGGACATCGATATCCTTTATTGTCAACTCGCTAGTGGCCCAAAATGGCCTACCAAATATGAACATATAATCCATAAAATCCAAATCATCGTGCACAGGGATATAGATACCAACAATTCATAAATATGATCACATACAAGATTAGAAAACCATAGCAAACTGTAACATGTTGTTTAATCCACATTCATATGATTAGATATCTCACGAATCTCATATGCAATACGTATCAAGTCCATTCTCTCAAAATTTGGAGTTCTCCTTACTAACACACATAGACCAACCACAATTTAATTGTTTGCCAAAAACGTCATCCACTACATACCAAAACTGAAGCATGCTCATTATTTTCATTTTAGGTCAAAAATACTACTCCAAGCATTCTAGGTAAAAAACCCATGTACATTCAATAACTACAATGGTAAATATGTAGGAACTTATATTTGACAGGAATACAAAAAACCCTTATTTTAGGTCAACACCCCAAACAAATTAATAATCACGATTTAAGCATATAAGAGCATTTAATGAGAAGGTAATGATGTATAACTCACCAAAAAGGTTTGTAACTAAAAACCTTGGAATTAGATGAAAACCATACGAATGGGTGAAAGCCTTAAGCTTCTTTAATGGAACAATAATCTAGACCCAAAAGATGTAGATAACCTAGAAACTAACAATTAATAATCACAACGAGGTTAGTGTTAATGCCAAAAATCGCCCAAAAGAACAACTTAAGGTTGATGTGGACTTTTAACAACTAAAGAAACGTATCTCAAGACCAAGCAACACAATCGCAAGGAAAAAGTAAACACGACAAGAGATTTGGTGACGCGAAAAACCCCAAAACGAGGGAAAAAAACGCGGTCGACTTGTGAGAGTCGACGGTGCACTATAGTCGCCAATTAGGGGCGAAAATCCATTTGTAATAGGTGTTTTGTGTACAACAGATTACAAATGAATGTAAAAATAGACTTAGTCGTGTGTAAATGTCGTGTGTCGTGTATAAATCGTGCGAAATAAGTTGCCGTCGTGCTGTTCGAACTGCTGTCGTGCGGAACTGCTTTAGCGATATTTGTTCGAATGCTCTGTAGATTGCTGTGTTTCTGATGTGTAATTGCTTAGAAAGTAGATGGAGCGGATGTGAATTGGATTAGATCAGATTGCCCTTTTTCGGTTGCACCACATGCCTTTATATAGCTTTCGCTGGTCATTAAAGGTGTCTTTATGGCGCGCTTCGTAACCGCTGTCGGGTTTTAAATGCCAATGATGACTCGTCCGTTACTGGCCGTTTGCAACATGAATGCTCGTGGTCCTGCATTAATGAACAAAAGAAACGGGTGTTGACTGTTAACGGTTAGTATAATCGTACGACCGTCTTAAGTCTCATACGTCGGTCGTACGGAGCACAAAAACATACGACCGGGCATACGTCTGTAAACAACTTGTAAGACCTTATCTAAATGCAAGAGTGTTCTTATGAAAGGGTTATTTGAGTTTTCCACTGTCGGTCGTGAGGTGTGATTTTTTACCCAAACAGTTTGCCCCCAAAATTTGAATTTTAGATTCGACAATGTGTTTCGACACGTGTCGCGTAGGGAGAGCGTTTGGTCGAATTCCAACCATCTTGGTTTGATTTGGATTGGAGGAAATGATAAGGTCGTGACGTCACGACGGTGTGTTAGAGGCGAAAAGACGTTTAGAGGACATGTGTCGTCTGTTAATGCCAAAAATCGCACCAAAGAAACAACTTAAGGTTGATGACGCAGGAAAAACCTCAAACGAGGAAAAAACCTGCGGACGACAGGGGGTACCGTCGCTGTACTATGGTCGCCAATCAGGGGCGATGTCCTTCGGTACTGGTGTCGATCGTACATAGATTACAATACAAATGAAGGAAACAGTTCGAAATGTAAAGTACAAGTGTTTAAAGTGTAAAACAGGTTTTTGTCGTGTGAATACAAAGTGTAAACAACTGTTGGTCGAAGGCTGTCGTCGTGCGTCGAGAGTGAGTTCTTCGAGAGAGAATGCTTCACTTGAATTTGCTGTAGAGTTCTTCTGTGTTGTCTCAGATGTCCTGAAATGATTGCTTGAACTCAATATTTATAGTCTCCGCGTCATTAATTAAGTCCATGAATGCTCTCTTTAACGGTTACAACGGCTAGAAACGGTCGCCGAGATGATTGTTCATAATAGTCTTCGTCCGTTACGGCTGCCGGCTGTTAATGGCTTTGACTCCTGCATTTAATCAAGTGAACAAACGTAACTGTCATGGTTAACGTTAGCTTTGGTCGAGGTTACATGGTCTTACTCGACGATCGTGCGGAACTGGCGACACTATGGTCGAGCGTCGTGGGGAACTCTCGACTTACCTTTTATGAAGGACGACAGATGTTTTCTGGGCTCTTTTCGGGACCTTATCTTAATACAAGATTTAGTTCATAATCGTGCGTCTTACCTGTTTTGGTCGCGGTCGTACGACGTGAATTTTTGCTCAAACAGTTTGCCCCCAAAATTTGAAAGAAGGATAGCAAATTCGAGTTTTAAATTTTGTCAGTCGAAAAAAAAATATGACAAGTGATGAAAATTACCTTAGTTACCTTGGAACTAAGCTGGTCCGCTCTTAACTGAACGAGAAGTCGAAAGGAGAACGAGGTCGTGACATCATGCTGACGTACGATGATGCTTACCAGCTGTCGATGCCAGGTGTCGGTGATTTACTGGGGCATATGAAAGTAGGGGATGCGTGTCGATCTTTTGAAGGGCTCGACCTGTCACGATTTCCTGCATAAATAGAGATCAAAATGGATTGTTTTCTTTAAGCTTTCGAAAAGTCATCTTTTCTAGAATCTCGATTTTTTCCAAATCTTCGGTGACTGATGATCTACCGTGGGCTATGATACCCAAAACGATGACGATGTTGGTTGCGATAAACGCGATGTCCGTAGATTCTGCGCATCTGGCGACGATGTCTTCTGCTACCACGTCGACCCTTTCGTCAGCCGACAGGGGCGAGGGTGTAAAGACGGGAGAGAATGATGGGGATTTTATGGAGATCAACTTTGCGTTGTCTTCATCCCTCTTGACTGACTATGTCCTCGTCAGGAACGAAGTCGCTTCCGCTTCTGGGGAAATATCAGCTCTTATATTTCAAGGAGCATTTTCCAGGGATCTCTATCGAAGAGATTGGACTGTGTTTAGCCGTACTGGCGTCTTTCGTAAGTTTTTCTTTCGAAACTTGTGTTACCGATGTTTATTCTTTTGATGACCGTTTTGCTAATACGTTCTTTTTGTAATCGTGCAGATGTTTTTGTTTTCCTTCACTAAACACGTGAGGAAACTGGAGGTGTTGGAGTGGAGGTCGATTGTCGAAGAGAAGATATTCCTTCCTCCAACCTTATCATTAATCTTAAGAGCCACATTCTTGGAATGCCATGGCGCGAAAGGTTGGGAGACAACTCCGGCTATACTCGTTTGATCCTTGCATCAGTTCTTCAGGATTGTCAGGATTCCGAAGGCTGAGTTTTCTTTGGGCAGAGTTTGCGATTGCTATGTTTCCTTAGATCTTAGGGTAATTTCTTTTTTCTGGGTTTATGAACTAGGCTTTCCATGCTCGACCGTTGGTGGTCGGGCCGTTGGTATGCAACGACTTTTGACTTTGTATTTACTTTTCAGACTATTGGTCGTTCATATGTAATCGTTCAATGAAGTTCCTTCTTTTGCTGAACTCGTGTTTTTAATTACATATGTCGTGGATAATATTGATCATAAAAGTATGAAATAAACGGAGGGTCGTGCGACTTAGGATTTTATTGCAATATAACGGTTGAAACATAAATCATGTATTTGGACTGTAATAATAAACACAAATATATATCATCGATGTGTTAGAACATACGAAGTTTTTCTAAGTTCCAGAAACTTAGATCGAGGGATCGTTTAGACCTTACATGTGACTGTATCATATGATGAAACTTTAGAATATATGCCCCTGTGATCAAACAATCGAGTCATGCACTTGGATACTCATGTCGCGCGTTCCTGCGATAAAGTTCGTTAGAGGTCGGTCGTGGTTTTACCAACGATTTTGCGATGCTTACCGTCGTGCTGAAAACTTTGTATGATAGGAAGGCGATTTTAAAAGAAATATTTTTTCAAATGCGTCGCATTCCAACTTCGTGGGATTTCCTGATTGTCGAGGGTTCGAAGTCGATAGGCTCCTTTACCAACGACTTCGGAGATACAATAGAGACCTTCCCATTTGGTAGAAAGTTTACCTGCGTTGAGCTCCTGGGTATTCGGGAATACTCGACGGAGGACGTAATCGCCTTCTTGAAAGATTTTAACTTTGACGTGCTTATTGAAATGTCTCTCGACTGCCTGCTTCTGTGACGCCATTCTGATCAAGGACGATTCTCTTAGCTCTTCAAGGGCGTCGAGGTCATAACTCAAATCAACCAAGTTGTGGTCGACGGATGTGTGCCTCGAAGTTGGGAGATGAACTTCGATCGGTAGGACGGCTTCGCAACCATAGACGAGAGAGAAGGGGGTTTGCCCAGTAGACGTGCGTGGCGTCGTGCGATTTGCCCATAGGACCGAAGGGAGTTCTTCGACCCACCTTCCCTTTGTAGCTTTTAATCGTTTCTTGATCGAAGCTATAATAGTCTTATTGCTTGACTCGACAAGTCCATTAGCTTGGGGATATCTGGGAGTCGAGGTTGTTAGTTTGATATTCCTGTCATCGCAGAACTGTTGGGTCCTGTCGCTTATGAATTGGGATCCATTGTCGCAGACAATTTCGGATGGAATCCCAAACCTGCATATGATGTTAGTCTGGATAAAGGAGATAACTTCTTTATCCCTAATTTGGGAGAAGGCAGCCGCTTCGACCCATTTAGAAAAGTAATCCGTGAGTACGAGGAGGAATACTTTTTGTCCCGGAGCAGGTGGTAGTTTGCCAACAATAACCATGGCCCACCTCATGAAAGGCCATGGGACAAGCGTTGAGGGCAAAGGCTCCGAGGGTTTATGAGACATACCTGAGTGTCGTTGACAGGGGTCGCAATTCTGTACGTACTTGACAGCGTCTTGTCGCAGTGTCGGCCAAAAATACTCTTGTCGGGAGATACGATTTGCCAAGCTACGGCCTCCTGAATGATTACCACATTCGCCGTCATGCATCTCTTGGAGGATTTTCTGGGCTTGATTTTTGCTGATGACACACCTTAAATTTAAGCCCGTCGATGATCGCCGATAAAACTTATTTTCGATCATGACGTATTTAGATGCTTTGAATCTAATTTTTCGAGCCTCCATTTTGTCTTCGGGGAGTTGGTCGTGCACGAGGAAATTTCGAATGTCGCGTGACCAATCATCTTCTTCGTCTTCGATCTGGATGACGTCTGTGTTTCCAATGGACGGCGTTGCCAGATGAATCATAGGAATAACATCAAATATTGGTTCAACTAAAGCGGACCCAAGGTTTGCCAATGCGTCGGCCTGAGTGTTCTGGTCTCGCGGAATCTGTTCAATAGAAAAAGATTTAAATTTTTTGGAAATTTCTTTTGCCACGCTTAGATATGCTGTCATTTTTGAATCCTTGGCTGCGAATTCTCCATTGATTTGATTTACTACCAGCAGGGAATCGCTCTTGACATGCAGTGCGGTTGCCCCCGAGTCGTGGGCCATATTCATTCCCACGATCAGGGCTTCATATTCGGCTTCGTTGTTGGTGGTCTTGAAGTCGCATCGGACCGAGTATACCATCTTACCCCCCTGTCGCGACTTTAAGACGACACCCAGTCCAGAGCCTCTAATGTTGGATGACCCGTCGACATGTAGGATCCAAGGCACGTCGTCGTGAGTCGCCACAGTGGACACTTCGAGCTCTGCTTCTTTCTCCAACTCAGGGCTGAAATCGGCGATAAAGTCTGCCAAGGCTTGTGATTTGATCGCGGTCCTGGGCTTGAAATCGATGTCGTAACTGCTGAGATATATGCTCCACTTTGCTAAGCGACCTGTCAACTCAGGTTTCCTTAAAACAAACTTAAGAGGAAAGTTAGTTACGACAGTAATAGGATGCGATTCGAAGTAGTGTCGTAATTTTTTAGCAGCTGTGACTAGCGACAAAAGCAGTTTTTCCATGGAAGAATACCTGGTTTCTGCGTCCAAGAGAGATTTACTTACGTAGTAGATTGGCAATTGTTGTTTTTCGTCCTCTCGTGTGAGTACGGCGCTTACCGCATTTGGACTGACAGCTAAATACAATTGTAAGACCTCATGATCGTGAGGTTTCGACAACAGAGGAGGCGACACCATATATTCCTTGAGTTTTTGCAATGCTTGATCATGATCGATGGTCCAGTTGAAACCTTTATTTTTCCTGAGGACGTTATAAAACAGATGACATCTATCTGAAGATCGGGAGATAAACCTATTTAGGGCCGCTACTCGACCAGTAAGCCTTTGGACCTCCTTGAAATTTTGAGGAGATTTGATGTCGATGATGGCTTTGATTTGGTCGGGGTTAGCTTCGATTCCTCGGCGAGTGACCATGTGGCCTAAGAACTTTCCAGCACTGACTCCGAAGGAACATTTGGTAGGGTTGAGCTTCATGGTATACTCCCGAAGGATGTTGAACGATTGTCTTAGATGCTCGACATGATCGACCGCTTGCTTTGACTTGACGAGCATGTCATCAATATATACCTCCATTGTGTCGCCGAGATGGTTTTTGAACATTTTATTCACTAGATGCTGATAGTGGATCCTGCATTTTTTTAGTCCGAAAGGCATAACTTTATAACAGTAAATACCTTGGTCCGTCATAAAAGCGGTTTTCTCCTGGTCCTTGGCGTGCATTAAGATTTGGTTATACCCTGAATAGGCATCCATGAAGGTCAATAGTTCATGTCCTGCGGTTGCGTCGACCATGGCGTCGATATGCGGTAATGGGAAAGGATCTTTCGGGCAAGCCTTATTGAGATCGGTGAAGTCGATACATACCTTCCATTTTCCATTCTTCTTAGCCACGACCACGACATTAGCAAGCCAGTCGGGATACTTTACTTCTCGGATCTTTCCTGTCTTGAGGAGGTTATTGACCTCATCGTTTATTACCTTATTTCTTTCAGGAGCGAATTTACGGCACTTTTGCTTGACGGGTTTAAACGATGGATCGATATTGAGCTTGTGAGAAATGATGTTAGGGTCAATGCCAACCATATCTTCATGCGACCAGGCGAAGCAGTCAGCATATTCCTGCAAGAAAGATATCATCCTTTGCCTAAGGTGGGGATCGAGAGATGATCCTATCAAGACTTTTTGCTCGGGCTTGCTTGAGTCTAAGATAACTTCTTCTAGGCAATAATCACCAATGGCTTTAGGAACATCTTGCACCTTTTCAAGCTTTCCATGCGCTGGGTCAGCGGTTCGTTCTGAATTTCCGCCATCTGCCATTTTCCTGTGATAGAGAACAGAAGAAACTCCAAGAAACTATTAGTAGAATGCACGTTCGTCGAGGATTTTCTCTAGATGTAGTCCCACGGATGGCGCCAAACTGTTAATGCCAAAAATCGCACCAAAGGAACAACTTAAGGTCGATGTGGACTTAAACAACTAAAGAAAGAATCTTTCGACGAGACGTGCGACGAGGATAAAAATAAAGAAACAAGGGATTTGATGACGCAGGAAAAACCTCAAACGAGGAAAAAACCTGCGGACGACAGGGGGTGTCGTCGCTGTACTATGGTCGCCAATCAGGGGCGATGTCCTTCGGTACTGGTGTCGATCGTACAGAGATTACAATACAAATGAAGGAAATACTTCGAAATGTAAAGTACAAGTGTTTAAAGTGTAAAACAGGTGTTTGTCGTGTGAATACAAAGTGTAAACAACTGTTGGTCGAAGGTTGTCGTCGTGCGTCGAGAGTGAGTTCTTTGAGAGAGAATGCTTCACTTGAATTTGCTGTAGAGTTCTTCTGTGTTGTCTCAGATGTCCAGAAATGATTGCTTGAACTCAATATTTATAGTCTCCGCGTCATTAATTAAGTCCATGAATGCTCTCTTTAATGGTTACAATGGCTAGAAACGGTCGCCGAGATGAATGTTCATAATAGTATCCGTCCGTTACGGCTGCCGGCTGTTAATGGCTTTGACTCCTGCATTTAATCAAGTGAACAAACGTAACAGTCATGGTTAACGTTAGCTTTGGTCGAGGTTACATGGTCTTACTCGACGGTCGTGCGGAACTGGCGACACTATGGTCGAGCGTCGTGGGGAACTCTCGACTTACCTTTTATGAAGGACGACAGATGTTTTCTGGGCTCTTGTCGGGACCTTATCTTAATACAAGATTTAGTTCATAATCGTGCGTCTTACCTGTTTTGGTCGCGGTCGTACGACGTGAATTTTTTGCTCAAACATCGTCCATCGGCATGATGCATGCGAAAAGGCGTTTGACAGGTGTCGACCATCCAGAGGGTCTACCTGACACAATCTTCGCCATAAATAGTGCGATTCAGGGAATCGTTTCCTTCTTTACGCTCACTTGTGCTTTTAGGAAAGATTTTAGAGAGATTTGCTTACCATCGTTACGTGTGTTTTGAGCGTTTATAAATTCAGAAGAAGATTTTTCGTATTCTTTAAATTTGAGAGAGAGAGAGAGAGATGTCGATCGAACCAGCGAGCACTATCGAGGGTCGGGAGAGTCTAGAGGCCTTCAGGACCTTGTCTGGTATTCCTGATGCTGTTCAGATATACTCGTCGGGTCAGTTCCGACCGGCCGATTGTCTGAACGGACACTTTGTTTTGTATGAATACCCAAAGGCAGACTTTAAGTGGCCGTTTTCTGTAGATCCCAGTTTGATCAGGTAACAACGAATAAACAACGAAACGATTAATCTTATTGAATGATTCAAGATAGTTACAAGTATTGGAATGATATTCTCAACTATCTCTCTCTCAACAATTAAGCTCATAAACTAAAAGTGATTAATCTTAACCTAATTTCTAAAGGAAACAATCCTTATATACTTGGACCTATTACAACCAAGGCCCAAGCCCATTAACACAAATAAGCCCAATAATCAATATTAAGGCTTTTACAAATAATAATTTAAACTAATTAAGCTCTATATAATTCTTTATATATCTTTCTAATATGTAGGACATTTATGGTCCTAACGTTTTCTTCTTTGGCCAGAGATTTTTTAGCTAGGTTTTCCCTGTCTCCTGCCCAAATGATGCCGCAGTTCTGGCAGATCATTTTCGTGATTGACAGGGTCACCAATAAGTGGGTGTCGTCGTTCAATGTAGACGACTTGCTGGCGGCGTACACGGTGAAGGTGGACGGTTACCATCGTTATAGTTTATCTTCGAAGCACAGAGGTACTTTGGTACTCGTGCAGAATACCCAGGTCAATGATCGCGGGTGGAAGGCGAGGTATGTCTTTGGAAAGACACAATCGCTCGAACTCCTGCAGGAGGATACGACGTGGGTCGTAGCCGGATGGAACACCGCTTGTAAGCCTTTTTCTTAAGATCGCGTGGTTTTATTTAAATCATACGTTTTTAGCTAATGTATTTAATTTTTGTTTCAGCCATCACGTTTCCTGACGCTGATCTTCTCGAATCTACGACGAAGATCGACAAGTTTCGGGACTATTCTCTAGAGGAGAGGTCCTTTCAGCGGATTTCTAGGGACAACGAGGTCGTCATCCTTGGGGGGACGGAGATCCCCGCTGAGGAAGAGTCGGAGAGAAGAGAAGAGGAAGATGAGGCGAAAGGAATAAATTTCTATTTGCTTTTTGTCGTATGATTTTTGTTATTTCCTCTTACTCTGGATTTTTGCGTTTTTCGCAGGTGGGTCAGGTGATACGCCTACCCATGGTTTATCAAAGAAGGAGTCTCAGCTCCTTTTGGCCCGCCAGGCCATAAAATTGAAACGAAAGGTTGTCCCACCCCCGTCGTCGGGGATGAAGAAACAACGGTCAACTGTCCGGAAGGGACCGTCGTCGAGGGGTGGCGACTCGTCTGGGGTCACTACCGCCGAGAGAGCGAAGACGCCACCGGTCACGTTTGACGCGACACCAGTGGCTTCTCCTCTGACAGGATTGGTTGCCCCTTCCCCTTCTTCAGCCGACAAATGGAAGGAGAAGGAGACGGAGGAGTCCGCCGGCGTTATGACGGTGAATTTTACTTTGCCGTCGGATTTTATGGTCGGGGAGGAGATGGACAGCGACAAACTCTTCCCTGACCTGGAGAAGTTCCTCCTTCCCTGCTTTCGAGAACGGTCGGAGGGGGTTACGATCGACAACATGGGATCATACATCGCAGGGCTGACTTTTAAGGTATGTACGACCTGTTTATTCAATGTTTTATTTCGTCGTTGTTTTCTGACGTCTTTGTGTGTTCGTGCGCTATAGGCATTCCAGACGTCTCTCTGCCTGTATGCCCATATGGAAAAAATCCGTAGTGTCACACCCGCTGCCTTAGAGAAGATGTGCATGGCGTTGGAGGAAACTCGAGTGGCACGGGAGCAGGGGAGGACGGCGATGGAGAAGGCGGAGGTCCTTTACGAGAAATTCTGCGAAGTACAAGACTTGTATGCAGAATCGTCGAAGGAAAAGGAAGACCTTCAGCGCCATCTGCGGGAAGCCTTGGAGAAGTCCTCTACGGTGGAGGCGGAATTAGGGGCAACTAAGGCTTCCCTGGCCAAGAGCGAAAAACAGGTCGGGGACCTTAGTTCGCTTGTCGAGGCGAAGGAGGGGAAGATCACGTCCTTAGAAGAGCGTCTTCTGTCGTTTGAGGCTCTGACCTGTCTGAGGGTTCGAGCGGCGATCATGCGTCGCCATTTGCGGGGATTGGACCCTATGGCCGGAGCCGAAGAGGAGGTCAAGACCTTCTTAGAGCAATTCGGGGACGCAGATGAACTCGACCAAGAAGACCAACTCGAAGAAGAGGACCCGTCAGACGCCGGGGTCGGTGTAGCTGGCGATGAGGAGGTCGCTGAGGACTCTCCGCTACCTTGATCTCTTTAGTTTTCTTTTGATGTGGGGCGACTACAATCGGTCGTGCCCTTTTACTTGTAATTTACAATGTGAATACAAGTAAAGTAAGTTTTTGTTATACTTTCGTCGTATATTTTACTTTGTTGCCAATGAACAAAATAAGAAGACTTAATGAACAAGCGTAAAACTGTATGACTGAGATACTTGTAATCGGGCGACTGAGGCCGAAGGAGTATTCTAGGTATGGAATTCAATTCATAAGACTTGTGTCCCCAATACTTGGTTTAAAAAGCACCTGTGATGGTCATAAGACCTGTACGATGAATCATAAGATTCCTTTTGTGACATGCAAATCTCAGAGATTTTGTCCCTCACGATGATGATAGTAAGACTTGTATTTAAGTCGTAGAGACTTCGGTTTTCATAAGATAAACCGTAAAACTTGTGTCTTAATTGCTACAGGACTTACGCTTTAAGTCGCAGAGACTCCATTTGAAGAATGACTTTGGAAGTAATCGGGCGACTGAGCCGAGCACACATTCCAAATCATAGAGTTTAAGTCATAAGACTTAATTTCGAATGCACCTGTTGTCTCGTAAGATCTATGAGCTGAATCGTAAGATTCGGTTTTCGAGTCATGAGTTATGGGTCACGACTTTGTCTTCTCACGATATAGATCGTAAGACTGATGTTCATGCGAGCCTGCAATATAATATTCAGGGGTGGTCGTTGGTTTGACCAACGACTCTCCGATGCTTAAGTCAGTAATCGTTTGTTGACATAAAGTGAAAGCAAAGAGGAAATAAAATGTACTATAATCCAGCTACGTGGGGTTGCATTCGTAGATTCGATACTACGATCTTCGGACGTACGATCATTTGTGGATCGTTGTCGTATATGATCTCGGAAGGATTTCCGAATCTGCATAGAATGTTAGTCTGGATAGAAGAGATGACCTTTCAGTCCCGAATCTGGGAGTAGGTGTTTACTTCTGCCCGTTCAAAGGAATAACTTGAAAAGACTAACAGGAAAATTTCTTGCCCTGGGGGCAGGATATCCATTCCCTACCTTATGAAGGGTCGTGGGATTAAGGACGTATGTAAAACTTTTTTGAAGGTTAGTATGTCATACCTGAGTGTCATTGACGGGCGTTACGTACCTGGTGACGTTTAGTATGTCGATTGTTATTGGAGAATTACTTCTTGTCGTGGGGTCTGACTGCCCCCAAGTCGTGAGCTATGTCTATGCCCCCGATCGATAGCTAAAAACTGTAGTGTCGTATGGGGTACAGCATTCTGCCCCCTTGTGGTGACTGTAAGACAGTACCTGGATTTGCCTTTTCTAGCGTATGGTTCGGCTGGGTCGTGTCGCGTACAGTCGCCACAATGTGAGTTTCATTTTTGAGGTTTCATTGTTGCTTTATAGCAATCACGGGCGGTCTTCTGCTCGCTTTTGATTTCCTGCACTCCCTATGGTGTCGGAAATTTGATCGTCTGATGGTAGGTCAAGGGGACCGCTTTCATGTCGTGGATCCAGGGTCGACCAAGTATAACGTTATATGCTGATGAACAGTCAATAAAGTTAAACCTTGTTTGCTTTTTGACTCCTTTAGCATACACTGGGAGAATGATTTCTCCCAAAGTGTTGGTGGAATCGCCATTTGTAACAGCCCAAAAATACAACAGGACAAACATGGCATTTATTTCATAAACATTACAAAACTGGGTCCCAAAATTTCGTTACATCAGTCTCACAACTAAGGTTGGCGGAAACAACCTATACACAACTGAGAACATTCTAACTTCTACAAGTGGCACATGCACTGTCTCTATTTGCATCTGTACTCTATCCTGCTTTTGCTCACTTACCTGAGCCTCCTACTACTTGCTCACCTGAAAATGGTTTAGTTTTGAAAAGCGAGGGTTAGACCAAGAGGTCTAGTGAGTTCCCTCCGTGAACAACATTTACCAACATTATAAAATCATTTTATAAGACACATTAACATTCTTCACATAATCATTCAATCTTGGTACTGCACAGTGTTTAAGGATCACATAAGCTAACCGCGATCGGGGCCCAAGCAGACTCCCCTCTCGCCTTATACCGGGGCCCAAGCAGACTCCCCTCTATCCGAGTAGGAAGGAAACGAATTCCCTCCTACAAGCTCATCACAAATCTATCCGAGTAGGAAGGAAATAAATTCCCTCCTACAAGCTCATCACAAATGCCAAAGGGATTATCGGATCCCGAGGCACTCAGATCCCACTGTGCAGACCGACTTCACATAACATACACATAGCTCATCATGAATCACGGAACGTGAAAGCTTTATAAATCATTCCTTTCATGCTAAATCATCTTTCAAACAAAACAAACTTTTCATGGAGTAGTTCGTAAAAGCTTGTAAGCAAATCATGTTTGTAAACACACCATAATCAGTAAATCATTTAATCTTTCATTCAAGTAAAATCATGTAAAATAACATGGCATTTCTACTCAATCTCTTTCTTTGGAAAACACGTAAAAACCATGTATTTTGGTTAGAAAAACTCACCTGGCTTGCTCGCTCCAAAGCTTCTCACTTACACTTCCGATCTCTAGGTCGAACACCTATTATATAGGAAATGTATATCAAAATCTAATTAATTAAATTGAGCTTACTTCCGAACGTAATCCCACCGTTATCTAAGATAATAAGTTATACTTCTAATAAATGGAATATCGAACCATTTGATATTCGGTTCCTTAATAACCTTCGGCCCAATCTAAATTTACCTTTCGGATCTTATAAATTAGTTTAATACCGGTTCCTATTCAATGAACATTACCGGACCCATTACATCAAGCCCAAGACAATTAATTTTTCTGGGCCAAGGAATTAAACATCGGATCTCAATATGTTTCGGCCCATTACTGGATTCTAATTTAAATCAGGCCCACAATCTGATTTCAATTTTAATATTAATCCGGTTCTTAAATATCATACTTCCGGATCCTTCAATCTAAATATGATACCGGATCCCATTACTCTAATTTCAATGTCCGGTTTCCAAACAATAATTATCGAACCCATAATTTGAGATTCCTAAACTTCCGGCCCAAACAATAATTACCGAAAATGTGTTGGTGAGGCCCATTTCCATTTAGTTTACCAAATTCAGAATTGCATTACTGAACATACTGAATCACGTGACAAGCATGGGCTTCCGGATTTATTTAATAACCACACCGGATCACGTTTGATTGCCCAAATTCTGGATCATGTCGGTTAAGTCTAAGGAAATAAAAGCTGCTGGATTGCTTTAGACAATTCACGTGACCTTAGCCCAATTAACAAATTCATAGCACGTGGCCTAGTCCAAGATTTAATAATCATCGGCCCACATTGAAACTACACTTCCGAATCCAGCTAGATGGCAATCCGGATCTAACACAATCTCTAATTCCGGGTCTGTAATGAGGTTCCGGATCCACAACACCGGATCAACTAAATTTTATTTCCAAACTCCGGAACTTTACAAATAAAGCCCAAAAACTTCCGGATCACAAAAAGAAAGGTTCCGGATCTAAACAGCATTCCGGATCCACTACTCACACACACATTCCGGACTTTTACTAAATGACTCACTCCGGTTCCAAATTTTGCAGCAAATACCGGAACCAATTAATAAATGTTTCGAAACTCAATTATTATCAATACTTGAACCCGATTCATTCCAATCGATTAAAATGTCTCTTTTCCACAAAATGATCATTCTATCCCCATTACGATTATTCAATTTCTTTCAAACACTCTCCTAAAACTTTAAACAGGAACCCTTAAATCCCCCAATTAAGCCATTAGACCTTCAAAAGAAATAGGGATTGAGATTAAAGATTACCTGCTAAACCATGTAGAATCAAATTCCACTCATCAATCCATCTTCCACATTTGACGAGTGACAATTTTCTTCTCCACAGCTCTTGATCAATTATTTCTCTGCTCTCTCATTCTCTCAGACGCTATTCATTCACATAAGAATACTGAATCAATCTCTAATAACCTAGGGTTCTGCACTATTTTATATCTATCAACAATTGCAAAAAGGCCCCTCTTTGTAACTTCTCTTAATTAAACTTTGACCACCAAACATTTAAGTCTTAACCAGAAATCCGGGTTATTACACCATTAAATCCTATCAGAGTCGTCGATCGACGGGTGATCTCTGATTTATCGATTCCCATAGCTTTGAGAGTTCTTATAAAAATGATGTTGGCCGAACTGCCCCCGTCGACTAATACTCTCTTAGTCGAGCAGCTGCCAATAGTGAGTTGGATGATCAAGCCATCGTGATGTTTTTGCCAACTATCCTGGAGGTCGTCTTGATCGAACGTTATTGGCATCGCCTCCAATTCCAATTCCTGTTTCGGTCGGGACGGCCGAGGAATGGGATATTCTCCCGACGATTGACTGGCGTGCCGCTTGGCTGCCGAATAGGTTAAACCACAGACATTTGATCCACCCGTCACACAGTTGACGACTTTTTCATGTACGGGGGAAGTCGGTCTTACATTATCAACTGGTGCAGATTCTTTATCAATCAAGCCCTATAGATGACCCTTGGGGACGATCCAGGCTAACTCCTTCTGCAAAGCAAGGCAGTTATCCGTCGTATGACCATGGTCGCTATGGAAGTCGCACCACTTGGTCTTATCCTTCTTGTCGTCATCTTTATCACTCTTCTTGGGCCATCAGACAGACGACTGGACGTTTCTAAGAGCGTTGACTAGCTCTTTCATTGTTCCCTTGAATCCATAAGAGGAAATCTTAGGATATTGAGGGAATCGAGGTGCAGGATTGCTCTTTTTCTTATCGAACCGAACGTTCGATATTTGGCGTGCCGACTCTGTCCTGACGCTCGGCTTGGATTTGAAATCTGGTTTCTTGATCCCGAGCGACTTTTTGTCAGTGGAATGCTTACGACGGAAGACTAGGTCGTCTTCGACCCTCATGTAGGCCAAAGTCCTAGCTCTTACGTCTTCGAAATTCTCTGGAGGATATTTTGTAAGATCAACGTACAATCCTGTAGTATCGTCGTCAAGACCATGCTTGTAGGTTTCGATGGCAGTCTTGACGTCACAATTTCGAATGCTGATCATTTCTGCGTTAAAGAGATTGAAATAACTACGGACGGACTCTCCGGATTTTTGGACGACGTAGTACAGGTCGCTGGTCTGCTTCTCCATCTTGCGACTACTGGCGAACTGTTGCGAGAACTGGTTGACCAATTCTGCGAAGTTGCTAATGGACTTAGGTTTGAGGTTGATCAACCACTGGAGAGTAGGACCTATAAGAGTCGCCCCGAAGCTTTTGCACATGCACACCTCTTGATATTGTTGTGGGATTGATATTGTCCACATCAACTGTTTGTTTTGTGCAATATGTTCTGTGGGATAGGTTATTCCTGAATATTTTGGAGTGAAAACAGGAATGTTGTACTTCTTTGGCACGTCGACAGTCGCTATCGTGTCAACGAAGAGCGACACTTGAAATCCTATGCCGGGCTCGACGTCGACGGGGACGGCGGCGCCTGGCAACTTGGAAAGTAGTGACATCATTTTCTCGTTCTGATCTTCCAACAATCTAAGTCGCTGGGCGACGGGGTCGTTAGGATCGGAATTTACGCCTGTTTGAGGGTTGACCCCTAAATTTGTGGCCGCCGCCATACCGTTTCCGTACGATGATGTAAAGCCCGTGTCCCGGTACGTTTTTCTTTTATTTATTTAATTAATTTAAAGTGTGTACCGTTAATTGTTTTGGTTCGGGGTTTGATGTCGTTAAGGACCAAAATGTTAAATCCATATTTTTTCTAGGGTAGTTTGTGAAGGGAGAATAGTAGAGGGACTAAAAGGAAAACTTGGGAAGATTTTGCATGGGGCTAGGCCCATGGCCGGTTACCCATTTCGTTCCTTGTGTCGTGGAAGCCAAGTAAGACATCAAACAATTTGTTCCTCAACCCTAATCTTTTAGTTTTTGTGTGTGAGGTGCGGCAGTGAGAAAAGGAAGGAGAGAGAGAGAGAGACGTAGGGAGGGAGAGTGACCTGCGACGTGAGGAAGAGCGGCGCCGGAGCTCTGCTGCTGCCGGAATCTGCAATCTTGCCGGAAGCCGCTGTTGCCGGAGTTCGTGTAGGAGAGGACCGAGTGCGGTTGCGTGGCGTCGTCGTAAGGTAATCACCTCTCATGTTTCGTCTTCTTTCCTTCTCTTTCCCGTCGCCGCCGCCGTTCGCCGCCGCTGTGGCGGTGGTGGACGGACGGCCGTGGCTGCCGCTGTGGGTGCGTGTGCGTGAGGCTGGTCGAGAGTGAGAGGGAGAATGATCGGGCTTTGTCGCGTGCAACCGTAATAAAAAAAAAGAGAAGACCATCGCCGGCCGCCGCTGGCCGCCGCCGGTCGCCACCGGCGACCACCACTGCCGGTGATGGCAGTGGGTGGCGCGTGGCCGTGACCAGACCCTGTCCCTATCGAACCCTTAACCCGTGACTTAATCGTTAAGCCGTATAACTTAAACCGTTGCTTCTAAAATCTTTCTTTTATGCGAAAAAAATGGTCCAGCCCCTGTTTTGTGACGGCAATAGCTTCTCCGTCGTAACTCCGATTGAGCCGAAACTAGCGCCCACGCTTCGAGCTCGGGACCGAGTACATTTTCTGTGTTTTGGCAGAGAACTGATTCGGCCTCGAGTTGGGAGGAAAAGTGGTCGCAAGTTCTGCGGTTCGTCATTTTATGTGAATTTCCTGGAATCTGCCACTGTTTTGCGTGGACCGTAACTTTTTACTCGTAACTCGTTTTGAGGTGATTTTGGTGGCCATAGTTCCCTATTCGAGTCGGGAAGGTTTTTCGTGTTTTGCCGAAAGTCTGATTTAAACCGTAGCTAGGCTGTTTTGGACCGTTTTTGCAGCTGGACCGAAACTGGCAGTTTCGGGTAACCGTTCGTATTTAATTCATAGTAAATTATAGAAAAATCTTTAGGAGGTGTATAATATGTCCTTGGAACCCTAACTCAGAGGACTTTCTGGTCATGAAATATTATTGGGATTTTTCTGGATTTAAGAGGGTCGAAATGGGTCCCGAACAGACCTGTTTTGGGGTGATCGGAAATTAGTTTAGTGACGTTTTAAGCGTGTGTCGTGTCCTAGGGTCCGGGTCTCGTGTTGACACGTTTTGACATGCGTTTAGGTGCTGGAAGGTGACCGTGATTGTGAAGCTTGATTCGTGTTGATTAAGCTAGGCGCGCATTTGAGGTGAGTTCTCTCACTGTGTAGTTAGGGGTTGTATGCATGTCATAATAGTTGCTTGTATTTCTGTCTTTGTGGTGTGAACTACTTGTTGTGGTGCATATTATTTGATTGATTTGGATGTTTGGTATACTTGTGTTACCTTACGATTCGGTGGAACCGAGACCTCGATGGTACTGAGGTGTTGGTTACGTGACCGAGGCCTCGATGGTACTGAGGTGTTGGTTATGTTATAATTCGGCGGGACCGAGGCCTCGATGGTACCGAGGTGTTGGTTATCTTGCAATTCGGTGGGACCGAGGCCTCGATGGTACTGAGGTGGTGGGATACATAATTTCCTGTGGATGTTTACTCATTTTATGTATCTGTGATATTGCTGCTTATGTGCGGGTAGGGGTGATGTGTATATAATTCCTACCTGCGCATGTGTTTGAATTCACTAAGCTTCGTGCTTACCCTTTCCCAATAATCTGTGGTTTCAGGTACGAGTGGCTCTAAGGCGTGACGGGTACACACTGGCGCGCGTGATGAGCTGACTGTTATTTATTTTAATTATTAAACTTCGTTTCCGCTGGTTTCTGATTTCCTGAACAATATTTATGTCCTTGCAATTAATATGTTGGAATTATTTATTGAGTTTTTATATAAAGCGTTTAATTAAAAATTTTAAATTTTCTTGAAATTTTGGGGCGTTACAACTTGGTATCAGAGCACAACTTGAGTGAATCAAACGCACCTCGGTGTGTTTGGTCTCAAGTTGCGGCTGGGAAATTTTCAAATTCTTTATTAAATCTTTTTGGAAATAAAGGAAAAAGTAAAAACCCGTTCGAGGAACGGTGATCGAGGGCGCAGTGTGTACAGTCAGCCGGAGCCGAAGGGAAAGGTACAACGCTTAGTGGTTATTTGCTTTCTAGATCATAGAGTATGCATGCTAGATTGCCTGTTGTTGACACTATGCGGTATGTTGAATTGCTTGCTATTAGGAGTTTATGCTAATTATGATAGGTTACTAAGTGAATGCCCTCTAGGTTGTATGCAGTAAGAGACTTATATCCTTAGAATATTCGATTTAGTTCTATTGCGCAGCTCTTGTTTGAGTCCAACCGTTCTAGGATAGAATCTTGTATTCGACTGTCTATTTGTTTTGCACTGCATGTAATCGGGTATTCGCGAGGCCACTTTTTATGATTAGTGAGGATTCATTAGTAGCAAGGGTAATGATTGGGATGGAATTCCTAGGGAGCTAGGAAGAGTGAGTATATATGCCGGTGCGGGCATATGTGTGTAGTTGCGGCGAGAAGCTACTTGGACCCCTCGGGATGGGACTTGGAACGAGCGATGATAGGTGTGGAAGGTAGTAGTAGAGCTCCTACTACCGGAAGCACAGGATCAGTGCTCGAGTCGGGAAAGTCGCGAGGATTCCAAGGAGCTGAGCGTGAGTGTTGTTGATGTGAGTTATTAGGTGCTAATAACTCGTGTATGTTTCTTCTTTATAGAATGGCCATCACTAGGAGGAGCAATGCGACTGAGCCGCGAGCTGAGGCGGGGGTCACGGAGGAACGGATTCGTGAGTTGATTGCAACTGAGGTAGCGAATGCGATTGGGGAGGCAATCCCTGAGATTATCACCGCCATTCAAGATCAGGTGACGGTTCTAGTAGAGGAGCGCGTTACAGCAATTCTGCCGCCTGCTGGGGGACAACCCCGTAATCGAGAGTTCCAGTACCGGGATCTCTCTGCCTGTTCTCCCCCGGAGTTCAAGAGAGACCCGAACCCAATAGTTAGCATGCGTTGGGTTTCTGATATGGAGTGTGCCTTCTTGACCTGCGGCTGCCCGGATAATCTGAAGGTCCGCTTTGCCGTGAATTTGCTTCGCGATGGGGCGAAGGATTGGTGCGCCTCAGCGCTGACTCTTACTGAGCGTACTACCCTTACGTGGGAGGAGTCCGTTACTCGTTTCCGTGCTGAATACGTGCCTCCGGTGGAGATGGAGAGGATAGCGAAGGAGTTCTTGGAGCTAACCCAGACCACGGAGACTATTAAAGAGATGAACAAGAAATTCACTGAGATGGCGCTGTTTTGTCCTCAATATGCCGCTTCGGAGGAAATGAAGATGGCTCGGTATAAAGATATGTTACGTACCGAGATCAGGGAGTTCGTGAGCACGGTACCGTACACTTCTCTGTCAGCAATGATGGATGCAGCCCGGAGAAGGGAGCTGGAGCTAGAGACCCAAGCCAAAAAGAGGAAGGCAGCACAGGCTGTGACGCCAATCTCTGCGGTGCAGAAGAAGTCAAAGTTTTCTGATTCGCGCGGAAGTTCGAAGAGTGGTGGGTTTAATCACGGGGTTTCTAGTGGGAAGAAAACTGGCGGGTGTTTCAAATGTGGGCAGTCCGGTCATCACAGCCGGGATTGCAAGTCGCCATTAATGATCTGCTTTAGCTGCAAGCAGACGGGCCACGTGAGGGCCAATTGTCCGAATGCTAGGGCAACTGATGGGGGTGGTGCACAGAGGGCTCCTGCAAATGCCCCACTGCGCATCACTGACGGTCGTACGGGTCAGCCGGGGACAGAGGCAGCCCGAGGTAGAGTCCACCAGCTGAAGGTGGAAGAGGCGCAGGCGACGCCTAAGGTGGTGACAGGTATGTTTTATCACCCTCTTTCTTTTCGTCCTCCCTTTTCATGCCTTGTTTTCTTTGTTGTGGTTTATATATGTTGTTATCTGTATGTTAGGTACGTTTCTAGTTAACTCGGTGCCTGCGGTTGTAATGTTTGATAGCGGGGCTACTCATTCATTTGTGTCTCGCACTTTTAGCGAGAGTTTGGGCAGAGTGGTGGGACGGTTAGGATGTCCTTTGGTAGTCGAGGTTGCCGATGATCGAACCTTGACGGTTACGGATGTGTATCGGGGATGCACGTTGGAAATCTCGGGTGTGAGGTTTCCCATAGATTTGATTCCGATAGCTATGCGAGAGCTTTGTGTGATTGTGGGCATGGATTGGATGGACGCGTTTGATGCGGAAATTGTTTGTCGCCACAAACAAGTGCGGGTTCGAACCCCAAGCGGGGGAGAGCTGTTGATTCAGGGAGACTCGCCCAGACGGTCTACGGCAATATGTTCAGCGGCGAGGGCTCGGAGACACCTTCAGCATAGTGGTCAGGGGTATTTGGCGTATGTGATAGATACGCGCTTTGATGAGACGAAGAAGACTGCCGTAGATGTGCCAGTCGTGAGGGAGTTTGCCGATGTATTTCCCGACGAGTTACCGGGGATACCTCCCGAACGACAGGTGGAATTTCGAATCGATCTGATTCCGGGTGCTGCTCCGGTGGCCAAGGCACCCTATCGCCTGGCTCCACCGGAAATGAAGGAACTGTATGATCAGTTGCAGGAACTTCTCGAGAAAGAGTTCATTAGGCCGAGTTTTTCACCGTCGGGAGCTCCGATCTTGTTCGTGAAAAAGAAGGATGGATCTCAACGAATGTGCATTGATTACCGGGAGCTGAATAAGCTTACGGTAAAGAATCGTTATCCTCTGCCAAGGATTGACGACTTGTTCGATCAGTTGCAGGGAGCCTCGTGGTTCTCTAAGATTGACCTGAGATCCGGGTATCATCAGATGCGGGTACGAAGTGAGGATACGGAGAAGACGGCCTTCCGGACGCGGTATGGCCATTACGAGTTCGTGGTGATGCCTTTCGGGCTCACCAACGCACCAGCAGCGTTCATGGACCTCATGAACAGGGTATGCAGCCCGATGCTGGATCGCTCGGTAATCGTATTCATCGACGATATTCTCGTATACTCGAAGACGAAAGAAGAGCACGAGGTGCATTTGCGAGAAGTTTTGGATGTTTTGAGACGGGAGAAGCTTTATGCTAAGTTCTCCAAGTGTGAATTCTGGTTACGAGAGGTCCAATTCTTAGGACATGTCGTGAATCAGAACGGTATCATGGTCGATCCGGCCAAGATCTCAGCGGTAATGCGGTGGGAGGTGCCGAAAACTCCTACCGAGGTGCGGAGTTTTCTCGGGTTAGCAGGGTACTATCGGAGATTTATCCAAGATTTCTCCAAGATTGCCTTGCCTATGACTCGACTGACGAAGAAAGCTGCAGCTTTCAGTTGGGGTGAAGAGCAACAGAAGGCGTTTGAGGAGCTACGCAGGCGTTTATGTGAGGCTCCTGTGTTAACTTTGCCCGAGGGTATGGAGGATTTGGTGGTTTATTGTGATGCTTCATATCAGGGGTTGGGTGCCGTGCTGATGCAACGCGGCAAGGTCATAGCTTATGCTTCGAGGCAGCTGAAGCCTCACGAAGCGAACTACCCGACTCATGACTTGGAGTTGGGAGCAGTGGTGTTTGCTCTGAAGATTTGGAGACACTATCTTTATGGTGTCAAGTGTACTATCTACACTGATCATAAGAGCCTTAAATACCTGATGGATCAGCAAAACCTTAATATGCGGCAGCGAAGATGGCTTGATGTGGTCAAGGATTACGACTGCGAGATACTTTACCACCCGGGTAAAGCGAATGTAGTCGCGGACGCACTTAGCCGACATCCGGTTGGGAGACCGCTGAAGGGTCTGTGTCAGCGGTTGACAGTGGTTGCACCTCTTTTGGAGGCGATAGGTGTCGCTCAGGAGGTGGCCGTGTTGGCGGAAAATGCAAAACGTGAAAGAGTTTCGGGAGAAGTTCCGAAATTAGTGCGGGATAGTCGAGGATTATTGACCCGTTATGGTAGAGTTTGGGTCCCATTCACCGGGGGAAACCGACAGATACTATTGGACGAGGCGCATAAATCCAAGTTTTCGATTCATCCGGGAGCGACCAAAATGTACAGAGACTTACGGGAAGGCTATTGGTGGCCCGGCATGAAGCGGGATTTAGCCAAGTGTGTGGAGGTATGTTTGACCTGTCGGAAGGTCAAGGCGGAGCACCAGCGACCGCACGGGAAATTGCAGCCTTTGGAGATTCCGGTGTGGAAGTGGGAGCAGATTACGATGGATTTCATCACGAAGCTTCCCAAAATTCAGCGAGGGAATGATACCATCTGGGTAATTGTGGATCGTCTGACTAAGAGCGCTCACTTCTTGGCGATTAAAGAGAGCTTTTCAGCGGATAAGCTCGCGGAGGTCTTCATCCGAGAGATTGTAACTAGGCACGGGGTGCCAGTCTCGATTGTCTCGGATCGGGATACTCGTTTCACCTCCCGGTTTTGGGAGAAGTTTCAGAATGAGATGGGTACGCGGTTGCTTTTCAGTACAGCATTTCATCCTCAGACCGACGGGCAGAGTGAGCGTACTATTCGGACACTTGAGGACATGCTGCGAGCATGTGTGATTGACTTTGGTGGTAGTTGGGATCGGAATCTTCCACTAGCTGAGTTCTCCTACAATAACAGCTATCACGCTAGCATCGGTAGAGCGCCGTACGAGGTGTTGTATGGCAGGAAGTGTCGGACGCCCATTTGCTGGGGCGAGGTGGGTCACAGGGTGCTGGGAAGCACCGATGTGGTGCTAAAGACGACAGAGATGATTCAAATGGTGCGGGATCGGTTAGTCACTGCTCAGAGTCGACAAAAGAGTTACGCCGATAAGAGACGATCGGACTTGGAGTTCCAAGTCGGGGATTACGTTCTTTTGAAAGTGTCACCCTGGAAGGGGGTAATCCGTTTTCGCAAGCGGGGAAAGTTGGGTCCCCGATATATCGGACCATACAAGGTCATCGCGCGTGTGGGGAAAGTAGCTTATCGATTGGAGCTACCGGAGGAACTGAGCCTGATCCACAACACGTTCCATGTTTCTCAGTTGCGGAAGTGTGTGGTGGATGAGTCTGCAGTAGTTCCCCTTGAAGATATTCAGATTGACGAGCGACTCAACTATGTGGAGAAGCCAATAGCCATCGTCGAGAGGAAGACGAAGACTCTGCGGAACAAAGTCATTGAATTGGTGAAGGTCCAGTGGCAACACCGAAAAGGTTCGGAATGGACGTGGGAACCAGAAGCCGAGATGCGGGAGAATTACCCGGAGCTGTTTGCAGGCGTGGACTTCGGGGACGAAGTCTAGTCCAAGCGGGGGAGAGTTGTAAAGCCCGTGTCCCGGTACGTTTTTCTTTTATTTATTTAATTAATTTAAAGTGTGTACCGTTAATTGTTTTGGTTCGGGGTTTGATGTCGTTAAGGACCAAAATGTTAAATCCATATTTTTTCTAGGGTAGTTTGTGAAGGGAGAATAGTAGAGGGACTAAAAGGAAAACTTGGGAAGATTTTGCATGGGGCTAGGCCCATGGCCGGTTACCCATTTCGTTCCTTGTGTCGTGGAAGCCAAGTAAGACATCAAACAATTTGTTCCTCAACCCTAATCTTTTAGTTTTTGTGTGTGAGGTGCGGCAGTGAGAAAAGGAAGGAGAGAGAGAGAGAGACGTAGGGAGGGAGAGTGACATGCGACGTGAGGAAGAGCGGCGCCGGAGCTCTGCTGCTGCCGGAATCTGCAATCTTGCCGGAAGCCGCTGTTGCCGGAGTTCGTGTAGGAGAGGACCGAGTGCGGTTGCGTGGCGTCGTCGTAAGGTAATCACCTCTCATGTTTCGTCTTCTTTCCTTCTCTTTCCCGTCGCCGCCGCCGTTCGCCGCCGCTGTGGCGGTGGTGGACGGACGGCCGTGGCTGCCGCTGTGGGTGCGTGTGCGTGAGGCTGGTCGAGAGTGAGAGGGAGAATGATCGGGCTTTGTCGCGTGCAACCGTAATAAAAAAAAAAAAAGAGAAGACCATCGCCGGCCGCCGCTGGCCGCCGCCGGTCGCCACCGGCGACCACCACTGCCGGTGATGGCAGTGGGTGGCGCGTGGCCGTGACCAGACCCTGTCCCTATCGAACCCTTAACCCGTGACTTAATCGTTAAGCCGTATAACTTAAACCGTTGCTTCTAAAATCTTTCTTTTATGCGAAAAAAATGGTCCAGCCCCTGTTTTGTGACGGCAATAGCTTCTCCGTCGTAACTCCGATTGAGCCGAAACTGGCGCCCATGCTTCGAGCTCGGGACCGAGTACATTTTCTGTGTTTTGGCGGAGAACTGATTCGGCCTCGAGTTGGGAGGAAAAGTGGTCGCAAGTTCTGCGGTTCGTCATTTTATGTGAATTTCCTGGAATCTGCCACTGTTTTGCGTGGACCGTAACTTTTTACTCATAACTCGTTTTGAGGTGATTTTGGTGGCCATAGTTCCCTATTCGAGTCGGGAAGGTTTTTCGTGTTTTGCCGAAAGTCTGATTTAAACCGTAGCTAGGCTGTTTTGGACCGTTTTTGCAGCTGGACCGAAACTGGCAGTTTCGGGTAACCGTTCGTATTTAATTCATAGTAAATTATAGAAAAATCGTTAGGAGGCGTATAATATGTCCTTGGAACCCTAACTCAGAGGACTTTCTGGTCATGAAATATTATTGGGATTTTTCTGGATTTAAGAGGGTCGAAATGGGTCCCGAACAGACCTGTTTTGGGGTGATCGGAAATTAGTTTAGTGACGTTTTAAGCGTGTGTCGTGTCCTAGGGTCCGGGTCTCGTGTTGACACGTTTTGACATGCGTTTAGGTGCTGGAAGGTGACCGTGATTGTGAAGCTTGATTCGTGTTGATTAAGCTAGGCGCGCATTTGAGGTGAGTTCTCTCACTGTGTAGTTAGGGGTTGTATGCATGTCATAATAGTTGCTTGTATTTCTGTCTTTGTGGTGTGAACTACTTGTTGTGGTGCATATTATTTGATTGATTTGGATGTTTGGTATACTTGTGTTACCTTACGATTCGGTGGAACCGAGACCTCGATGGTACTGAGGTGTTGGTTACGTGACCGAGGCCTCGATGGTACTGAGGTGTTGGTTATGTTATAATTCGGCGGGACCGAGGCCTCGATGGTACTGAGGTGTTGGTTATCTTGCAATTCGGTGGGACCGAGGCCTCGATGGTACTGAGGTGGTGGGATACATAATTTCCTGTGGATGTTTACTCATTTTATGTATCTGTGATATTGCTGCTTATGTGCGGGTAGGGGTGATGTGTATATAATTCCTACCTGCGCATGTGTTTGAATTCACTAAGCTTCGTGCTTACCCTTTCCCAATAATCTGTGGTTTCAGGTACGAGTGGCTCTAAGGCGTGACGGGTACACACTGGCGCGCGGGATGAGCTGACTGTTATATATTTTAATTATTAAACTTCGTTTCCGCTGGTTTCTGATTTCCTGAACAATATTTATGTCCTTGCAATTAATATGTTGGAATTATTTATTGAGTTTTTATATAAAGCGTTTAATTAAAAATTTTAAATTTTCTTGAAATTTTGGGGCGTTACAGATGAACCATTGGCGTCCCCATTGAGAGGGAAGAAATATAACGGGGTGCCATTATGCAAAGGTGGTGGCCTCAAGTACTGAGGGGGATATTGCCCTTGATGTGGGTTGTTGACAAATGGCCCCAAACCTGGATTGTTGGCGAATGGCCCCGGACCTGTCTGGAATTGGGGCCTCAGGATAGGTGCACCCATAGGTCGGGGACCATTCTGAGGTCCAAAGGAATTGCCCATTGCTGGATTCCTCAGAGAAGCGATTTCCGCGGCTGCTTTCTGATTCTGCTCATGCAGGGCTTGAATCTGGCTACGAGCCGCATTCAATTCTGACTGGAGTTGAATCATGAGATCTTGATAATTTGCCATTTACCTGAAAACAACAAAACTTCACAAGATCGTTAGAGCGATGTATACGTTGGTTTGAGACTTTCTCTAGATGGGGTCCCACGGATGGCGCCAAACTGTTAATGCCAAAAATCGCCCAAAAGAACAACTTAAGGTTGATGTGGACTTTTAACAACTAAAGAAATGTATCTCAAGACCAAGCAACACAATCGCAAGGAAAAAGTAAACAAGACAAGAGATTTGGTGACGCGGAAAACCCCAAAACGAGGGAAAAAACCGCGGTCGACTTGTGAGAGTCGACGGTGCACTATAGTCGCCAATTAGGGGCGAAAGTCCTTTTGTAACAGGTGTTTTGTGTACAAAAGATTACAAATGAATGTAAAAATAGACTTAGTCGCGTGTAAATGTCGTGTGTCGTGTATAAATTGTGCGAAATAAGCTGCCGTCGTGCGGTTCGAACTGCTGTCGTGCGAAACTGCTTTAGCGGTATTTGTTCGAATGCTCTGTAGATTGTTGTGTTTCCGATGTGTAATTGCTTAGAAAGTAGATGGAGCGGATGTGAATTGGATTAGATCAGATTGCCCTTTTTCGGTTGCACCACAGGCCTTTATATAGCTTTCGCTGGTCATTAAAGGTGTATTTATGGCGCGCTTCGTAACCGCTGTCGGGCTTTAAATGCCATTGATGACTCGTCCGTTACTGGCCGTTTGCAGCATGAATGCTTGTGGTTATGCATTAATGAACAAAAGAAACGGGTGTTGACTGTTAACGGTTAGTATAATTGTACGACCGTCTTAAGTCTCATACGTCGGTCGTACGGAACTTACGACCAACACAAAAACATACGACCGAGCATACGTCTGTAAACAACTTGTAAGACCATATCTAAATGCAAGAGTTGTCTTATGAAAGGGTTATTTGAGTTTTCTACCGTCGGTCGTGAGGTGTGATTTTTTACCCAAACAGTAGGGTTTCATTTAATGCAAGCAAATGGACGAGGAGAGGTGAAAATCGCACCTAGTATGGGGAGGATCCTGATTTTCTTCAAGCTTCAAAATGACATAAATACTTCTCACAAATCAACTTTTCCTTTTTAGCCAGCCACCCCGACGGAGACTATGCCATGCTAGAGTGACCATGGCAAAGTCGCCAGGCACTCTCTTTGCATCTGTACCGAGACCCTGTGCCCTCCCGCGATTGTGACCCTACGAGAGCGACCATGGCACTATCTCCTATCACTCTCACACGAAATGTATCGTGGCTTATGGCTTATGTGCGATTGTGCCCTCTGCGACTATGCCATGGCAAGGTCGTCAGGCATAGTCGCCGGGTATACCCCTGACTCCTAAAACTTCAAAATTTCTCCAAAATGATCCTAATCCCGAAGGTTGGTGGTATCTAATGTAATTTCAACCTAACGTAAAGTTCCAACACACAAACAACTATCGTAGCCATGCACCATGTATAAATACGCATATACATAGACTTTTAGAATTAGCAAAGGAAATCAAAATGGATGTGGATTACTCACATGAAATTCGGGGTGTTATAATCCTCCCCTCCTTAGAAAAGATTTCGTCCTCGAAATCTTGAGCTAACTAAAAAGATGAGGATAACGCCTCTTCATGTCTTCCTTCGATTTCCACGTCATGTTTGCACCTCGATGATGCTTCCATTGTACTTTCACCATGACTACTTCCTTGTGGCAAAGTCTCTTCGACTTTCTTTCTAAAATTTATTCGGGCTCCTCTACACATCTGTCGTTGTCCACACGAATTTCCGTCAATGGAAAGACGCTTTCCTCTTCCACCAAACACTATCATAAGTAGCATACATGAAATGTAGGATGAATCCCTTTCATTGCGGGTGGTAGCTCTAGCTTGTACGCTTAAAGTCCGATGCGTTCAATAACGGTGAAGGGTCCGAGGAAACGAAGACTAAGTTTCCTCTGCTTCCCAAACCTAATAATTCGTTTGTAAGGTGATACCTTCAACATCACTTGATCACCTACTTGAAACTCCACCGATCTACTTTTCTTATCGACATAACGTTTTTGGCGATCTTCTGACGCCTTCAACCGTTCCTGAATACTCTTTACTTTATCCGATGTTTCTTGTACGATTTTCGGTCTGGCGAAATTCGTTTTCGCCCGCCGCAACCCAACAAACCGGAGTCCTACACATTAGGCCATACAAGACCTCAAATGGTGTCGCACCAAGCTCGAATGGTAACTATTGTTGTAGGCGAATCCGACCAACGAAGATGAAAATCCCAATTTCCTCCAAAATCAATAAGACACGACCTCAACATATCTTCCAACGTGTGGATGGTCCTATCACTTTGCCTCTCCGTTTGAGGATGATACCCCGTACTTAGCCTAATCTTCGTTCCCAACTCTCTTTGAAAACTATCCCAAAAGTGTGAAGTGAAACGGCTATCACGATCGGACAAAATAGACGACGACACTCCGTGCCTTGAAACCACTTCATTTATATACAACTTGGTAATTTATCTATTGGAAAAGTCTCCCGCATTGCTAGGAAAAGTGCACTATTGGTTAAATGGTCCACTATCACCCATATTGTACTGTGACCCCTCAATGTCTTTGATAGTTTCTCCACGAAGTCCATTGTGATATGATCCCATTTACAATCCGGTATTTCTAGAGATTGCAAACTATCATAGGATCGTTGGTGCTCAACCTTTACTTGGAAACAAGTAATGCATTTTTCCACATAACTGACCACATCAAGTTTTATTACCAGCCACCAATACTTTAACTTCAAGTCCTATACATATTGGTGCTCTTGGGGTGTATAGAGTATTTAGACCTATGGGCATCTTCCAATAGCAATTCCCGGCATCCTCAAATCTTAGGTACCCAAATCCGCCCTTGGAAGAGTTTCAAACCTCTATCGTCTTCCGTCATATGGAGATGTTGTTTCTTCATGGATTTATTCTTGAGGTACGCCTCAAGTAACGCCTCGGCTTGTGCGATTTTAATCTTTTCAAGTAGACTTGAGACTACTTCGATTCATGTGAACGATGCTCGCACCTTCCCGCCATACTCTTTCTGACTTAAGGTATCCGCCACCACATTTGCCTTACGGGGGTGGTATAGTAATTCACAATCATAATTCTTAAGAAACTATAACACCTTCGTTGACGCATATTCAACTCCTTTTGATCGAACACGTACTTTAGGTCGGTATAAAGTGTACATTTTGTACCATACAACTAGTGTCTCTACAACTTCAAATCGAACACTACCGCCGCTAGCTCAAGGTCATGGGTTGGGAAATTCTTTTCATGTTCCTTAAGTTGCCTTGAGGAATAGGCGATCACTTTACCTCTTTGCATCAAGACGCAACCAAAGCCCATCTTAGAAGCGTCACTATAGACTACTAAGTCGTTCGTTCCTTCGGATAGGGATAATATTGGGGCCTCACAAAGTTTCCTTTGTAAAGTCCGAAATGCTTCCACACAAATTTCACACTCTTCCGGGTTAAGGCCATCAATGAAGAAGCAATCTTGGAAAAGTCTTGAATAAACCACCGGTAGTACCCGGTCAAACCTAAGAAACTCTGAATTTTGGTAGGGCTCTTTGGAGGCTCCCAATTCAACATTGCCTCGACTTTTGCGGGATCTACTTTCACCCCTTCTCGGGTCACTACATGCCCAAGGAATTGCACTTCCCGTAACCAAAACTCACACTTAGAGAATTTAGAATACAATTTATCCTTTCTTAGCACCTCTAACACTTCCCTAAGGCGTTGCTCATGCTCTCCCTCATCCTTCGAATACACCAAAATGTCATCAATAAACACAATGACCGACTTATCCAAGAATGGTCAGCATACTTGATTCATTAAGTCCATAAACACAGCCGACGCATTAGGCAAACCAAACGACATAACTAAGAATTAGTAGTGACCATACCGTGTCCTAAATGTCGTCTTTGAGAAATATTCCTCTCCAACCTTCACTTGATGATAACCCGAACGAAGATCGAACATGGAAAAACATCCGGCTTCGTGAAGTTGATCGAAGAGGTCGTCTATTCGGGGGAGTGGATACTTATTCTTCACGGTCACCTTGTGGAACTCTAGTAGTTGATGCACATATGCATTGATCCATCCTTCTTCTTGACTAAAAGCACCAGAGCTCCCCATGGCGACGAGCACGGTCATACGAACCCTTTTTCTAGCAATTCTTTTAGTTGTGTCATCATTTCTTGCATTTCGGTCGGTGCAAGATGGTAAGGTGCACGGGTCATCGGTGCCGCTCCCAGAACTAAGTCAATTATGAACTCAACTTGACGATCGGGTGGCAAACCCGGTAAATCATTGGGAAAAACGTCCAAAAATTCATTTACAATCCTTACGTCTTCTACCTTCTTTTCCTCTGCTTTGGCATCCACTACGTAGGCTAGAAACGAGTGGTATTTCTTCATTAAATATTTCTTTGCCTTAATGGCGGAAATAACAATCATTTCTCCGTTCCGTTTCTCCCCGTAAGTGAGGACAAAGTCTCCGTTTGGTAGGGGTATTCTTATTAGTTTCTTCGAACATAAGATTTCTGCTTGGTGTTTTGCTTGCCAATCCATTCCAATCACGACATCGAAACTCCCAATTGTCCTGGGAAGTAAGTTCACCTCAAATCCCTACCCGCCAATTTCTAAACGACACTTCTCTAAGACATCCCGTAAAACCAATTGCTTCCCATTCGCTACCCTTATGACTAAGGAATCACTAAGGGTACTAGCAGGCACATTCAAAGATTTGCAAAACACATTCGAAATAAAAGAGGAATTTGCACCGGAATCAAACAACACTCTAGCAGGTATAGAGTTGAGTAAACATGTACCCAACACCACATCGGCGGTTTCCTTTGCTTCCTCCTTCTTCAGTTGAAAAGCTCTCCCTTGAGCCCTTTGAGTAGCTTCTTTCCTTGGTTGGATCCCCGCGCTAGCTCCCCTCACGTTCTCCTTCAATTTGGGACACTCCCTCTTCATGTGTCCCACCTCTCTACATTTGAAACAGAATGTTCCTCTAATCGAACAGTTCATGCTAGCATATCACGGTTTCCCGCACTTGAAACATGAAATCGGATTGGGGTTACAAGAACCGAAGTGCTTTCCCTTGCATTTTGGACACCATCTTGCTTCGCGACGAGTGTCCACTCCTTTACCACTCGATTGGAACCTTGGTTTCTTAAACGAATTTTGTGGGCTCTCCCACTTACTTTTCTCTCCGACTCTAGCCTTTTCCTCTTTATATTGCATACACCGTCTTCATGACTTTGGCCTCCTCAATCGTCTCTCGTATGGTAGAGGTCTTGGAATTTTGGACCATCACCATCATGTCTGCGGGAAAACCCTTGACGTATGCCTTCATCTACTATTTCTCTACCAGGGCCATATTCCCCACCAAATTTAGTTTCTCCATAAAGATTCCGGTGCACTCTCTTACTGTCAAGTTCCCATTCTTTATTGATCAAAATTCCTATTCAATCTCATCCATTTCCTGTTCATTACAGTATTCTTCCAACACTTTCTTCTTGAAACAAACCCAATTCATCTTGGCCAACAGTGTGCCTCTAGAGTCGAGGTGAAGACGTTCCACCACGTGAGGGCCGAACCTCTAAGCATCTGAGAGCTGAACTTTACCTTCTGGCCTTCATCACAGTCACAATGTAACACCCCGATCTTTAAAAGGTATCGATATTTTTAAGATAAATATGAAAAATAGGATGTTAGCCCCAAGTATCTGTTATGTAAAAGTATTGAAAATAGTTCAAGTCAGAAGACCAACAGAGATCAGACAGAAGATTCGGAAGAAGTTCAAGAAGACCAACAGAGCTCAACAGAGCTCTGTCGAAGACTTCCAACAGAAGAACAAGTGTTTAACAGAAGACCAACAGAGCTCTTGCGAAAGAGCTCTGGTGAAGTGAAGACCTCTGTCAGCCTAAGTCTCGTAGGAAATCCCAAGTGTTAGACAAGTGTCCATACTTTCCACGTATGCCCTAAAAATAGGAGACACACTTTCCACGTGTCATTCTAGGGTACGATAGTACACTGCCTTCACTTTTCCAGGGCTATAAATAGAGAGGTAGTGGAACAAACAATTGTAAGCTCTGGGTAGAGTAGTTTTCCACAATTGTTTAAGCACACACTGCAGCAATCCCGAGCACTACCTCCGTACGATATTGTTGTCCTATGAGATTTCCGAACACACTTGAACATGTTCTTGGTGTGATTCATTATCAATATATGAGCAGCTTTTATATCTGATCCTGTTATCATTTACTGTTCAATATTTGATTCTCATAGTTCATTTATCGTTTACACAATCACTCACTTTAATGGCTTTATTTAATATGCTTCCGATGTCTATTTCACTACCATTATCATGATACAACGTGAATATGGGAACCTACAATTGGTATCAGAGCTTCTTTGGTTTTCTTAAACCAAACGATCCAATCTACCAAGGTTGACTCACTGTTGTTGATTGTGTTTGTGTGTCTTTAAAAGCTTCATTACATACTCTGTTTTTTTTACTGCTTCCTAGTCTAAACAAGCTTTCATAGCTCATATAACTGTGTTTAAAGCTTTCTAGTTTAGTTTAAACGTTTCTCTCAAAAGTTACTGTTCCATTGGTTACTGTTTAAATTTCATCTTCTAGTTGAAACTCTTTTTGTAAAAGCGGTACTCTGTTTTTCTCAAAAATGGAGAACAACGGTATAAATGCTATCTATACTGCTGGTTCTTTAACAAAACCTCCTACTCTTCTGAGAGATGAATATGCTCAGTGGAAGATCAGGATGGTTAACTTTTTCGATGGTATGGATAAAGACTTAATGTGATCTGTCACGGATGGACCATACCAACCCATGGTTTTTGTTCCTCGTGTACCCGCAACAGGAACTACTGCTGAGATTCCAGCTCATTATGAGATTAAAACCACAGGTTTTACTGATGAGGAAAATCTAAAAATGGAAAATGATCTTAAAGCAGTCAGATTACTGATAATGGCCATTCCAAACGAAATATTTCAAGAACTAGATTCATGTGTTACTGCTAAGGAAATCTGGGATCAACTTCTTAACCAACTTGAGGGTGGTATCAAGACCCAAAAGAACAGAAGGACCCAATGTATAAATGAATACAACGATTTCAAGGAACTTCCTGAGGAAACCTTACAACAAACCTACAACAGATTTAATGTGTTGATCAACAAATGCAAAAAATGTGGGGTTGTTAGGTCGAAGGAAGATAACAATGTTCTGTTTTTGAAAAGTTTGAATGATGAATGGTTAAATCTGTCCATGTCTTTACAAGCTAACCAGGACTTAGATGCATGGTCTCTAACAGATGTGTATGGCACTTTGGCCGCACAAGAGAAGGATGTTGTCCAGCAAAAAGTGTAACATCCTAAATCTTCGTTATTATTATTATTATAATAAGATTGGGATGTATTTGTATTTGGAGTAACCTTGAATTATATAGAGTATTATAATTCAATTAAGGTTAAAATACAAATGTTGAAAGTTTAAAGATTCCTTTAGGAAATATTAAACTTGAGGGTTGTTGTGTCATTTCTTTAAAATTTGGGGGGTATGTTGGAAATTGGATTTATGACTCATCACTTTAATGAGGTGTCAAGTAGAGAAAAATCAGTATTGTAAATACTGATTTCTTTTGGTTATTTTACTTCACGAAAAGGAGTCAAAATTAGAACAGAGAGAGAATAGAGATAACGAGAGAGAGAATGAGAAAGAAGAAGGCAAAAGAAAGAAAAGTTTGATTTTGGAAGAATTGTGGTAAGGAAATCTGAGTTTCTTCTACTAATTTCTTAATCTAAGTGGTGTATTAAGCTATAAATCATCTGTTCAGATTTGGTTTAAGCTGAGAAGAGTTTTTGTGAAGAACACTGTGTTCAGAAAGCTGATAAGGTGAGTTTATTCACTCTTATTAAAATTAAGCAATTAAAATTGTTATAGATATGTTATACTTGTGTATAAACTCAGTGGTATGGTTTAATTAAGAAATGGTAGGCTTAATGAGGGAAACTGGTGAGCTGTATCAGTAGAGAAGACGATGAACAGTACACTTTGCGCAAGCTTTGGCTTGCGAAAAGTGATGGAATTCGCAAGTGTGGCTTGCGAGAAGTATAGCTTTTCGCAACAGTGGCTTGCGAAAAGTGAGGAATTCGCAACTTTGGCTTGCGAGAAGTGAGGAATTCGCAGCTTTGGCTTGCGAAAAGTGAGGAATTCGCAGCTTTGGCTTGCGAAAAGTGTAGCTGTTCGCTACAGTGACTTGCGATTTTGTGGACCTTCAGTAGCAGTTTTGAGGCTTTTATGTGAAATGCAATCTGATATTTATATACTATTTGTTATATGGTTATAACTCAGATTTTGATACGAAAGCCATGTTATGAATAATTGTAAAGGACTTATTTATGAGTCCGATCTTAGTGATAACATTTGAGATGTTGATCCCCGTTCCTAATTGGCAAGATTGGGGATAATTGTGGTAATTAATATTCTGTATATAGACATATAGAATATATATTATATCGTACAATTTAGTATACGATAGAAAGAGTGTTGATACACAGTTACTGTGTTGCGTTGGCTAGAAATAGGCATCCGGTCATCAGGGGGCTACTTTGTACGGTTTAATGGGAACCAATTTCCAGCCATTGACTGAAGGGATGTTATTTCTAGTTGTTGGAGTGAATCTTGAATTATCTGTGAGGGCCCTTGTTGTTAAGCGCTATATAAATTAAATCCCATTTGGGGGCCAGTGATTCAAGATGGTGAGATAGTGAAATGTGGAATAGGCAGACATAGAGTTTGTAATTCCCATTTCAGGCGGAATATTTGATATCTTCATTTTAAGTTTAGAGATAAACAAATATTGAAATTTGTAATCTCTACTTTCGTACTAAGAAATAAGCAGGTATAGAAACTGTAATTTCTTGGGGTTGAAGATTACTAATAATCAAGTGGGATTTAAAGTAATTGTTGGGTTGATAGTGATATGACTAAATGAAATAGTCTTAAGGAAGGGAATTGGATGGATTCATGTTGTTGAATTGAACATTGATTCGGCAAGATGTTTGATAACAGGTTGGATATATCTGTTAATATTTTGATTGTTAAATTTTAATTTGATATGAATATTCTCACTAGGCGAAAGCCTAATGTTTCTAGTTGAATCTTCTTACCAGGTACAAGCTGCTGGGAAGTAAGTGGGGATGAGAGACGAGAACTTTTGAAGGAATCAAACTTGGAGATGATAGGGGATCTATTTGTTCTTTTGGATATTTTGGGACGGATAATTAGATAACCTAGTTAATCTGATTATGTTGCATGATTAGTTTAATAGGTTATTTGATTTAGACATTTGTTGTATATAAAAACCTTACTGATGATCCTCTTGTTATATAAGTTTGAAGTTTTATGATCATAACTTGTGGAGTTTTAAAGGTTTAAATTAGCCCTGTTTTTAGGGTGTCATAAAAAGGCAAATCCACCATTGCAGGCCCAATCGCTTTAGTTTCTGATTCTAAGAAAACCACATCAGAAAAGTCCAACAGAGAGAGTTCAAACAGAGAGAAAAAGAAAGGAAAGAAAAGTTTGGTTGCAGAGAGTGAAACAGAGGAAAGCTCATCAGAGGATGATGACATTCAAGCTTTTGCTCAATCTCTTGCTCTAATAACTCAACAATTTAACAAGAGATTTGGCAATAAGTTTGACAGAAGAGGTATGTATGAGAGAAAAGGAAAGGAAGATAGAAGAGAATATGCTGCACCAGAACAAAGTAACAACAGAGTTACCACAGAACAAAGACAATCTCCACAAAACAGAAGAGAAAATCCACCAGCACAACAGAAGGCCGATGCTGCCCAACCCATCAATCAGAATGATGGACGTTGCTTCAGATGTGGCAAACCTGGGTACTTCTCTGTTAATTGTAGAGGCAAACTGGTAAAAGACCAGGACTACTACAAGAACAAATACAAGTACAACTACAGAGAAAGATGCTATGTTGCTGAAATGGAGAACTGGGTTTCTGATTCATCCTCTGATGATGAACCAGATCAAGCCAACTTTTGTGGAGTTGCTGTGGATGATGAAAGTTTAGAAGAAGCTGTTGACTGGATGACTGGAGAACCAGAGATAACGAAGGGAACAACAGAAGAAGAAGATCTAGCTCATGCATTTGCTCTTACTACGACAGAGTCTGACGACAGAGCGTTGGAGACCACCAGACCCAGTGCCAAGGTATGTTCATCTGAATCCAAGTCTGACTCAGAATTAGAAATGCATGTTTCTATGCTGAATGAGGAATTTCAACTTCTTAAACAAAAACTTTCTGAAGAAAAAGAGCTAAGAAAACTAGCTCAGAAGGATCTGTCCTTTTACAAGAGAGAGAAAACTCTCTTCGAACAAGAAAAGGAAGAAATCTTCAAAGAAAATTCCGAGCTAGAAATCTTGCAAAATAAGAAAGAGAGCCTGTTTTCTGACAAAATTAACGAATATGAAAACGTTTTGAAACAGAAGTCTGAAAAATTGAAAAAGTCTGAAACAGAGAGACTTAATTCTGTTGCTCTAACTGATTATTTTCAAAGAGAAAGGGAAATTCTGCATCAATCCCTACAGAGAAAAGAAATTCAGATTAAAAAGTACCAGGATGCACAAGATGTGCACATCAAGATAAATTCACAGATAGATACGCAAGGTCTTGGTTTCTCTGACCTTGCTCCCTATGACGAAAGGAAGAAGACATCTCTGTCCTCTGCATTTTGTGTTGGGAAAATCCAAGAGAACGTGATATCTGGTAATGCTGTTTTCAAAAGAACCAAAACTTCAGATGCTTTCTCAAAACCAAGAAATCTTGACTTTAGGAACGTCAGCTATGATTCCTCTGATCATGAAAAGGTTTTAAAACCATCCTGAGAGTTTATTCTTGATCAAGGAAGAGCTAGAATCATACTTCCTAACTCTGTCAAGGAGTTGGATACAAAAGAGATTTTTAACTTCAACTCATTCAAAGGACATAAGTCTGTTACTTCTGTGACTGCGTCCTCTGTTGAAATCCCACAAAGCAAACTCAATCCAGAAGCCCCCGTCTTCTCTCCTACCCTTGAATCCATAAGAACATCTTTTGAGGAAGATTTGTTGAAAGTTATGAAGGAAATGCTGTTTCAGATTCTCTAAAGCCAAAGTTGAGAAGGTTCAGAACTGTCAAAACAAATATCTCTGTCATACCCATTGAAACTAAAACCTCCGACAGAGCCACCAGAGACTTTCTAGGCTCTGACAGTAACTCTGACTCTGAAGTAGATGAACAGATCTTTTGTGGTCAAAAGAAATTTTTACACAAGTTAAAGCAGATACCGATAGAATCTATGGATCTAAAAGAGGATGTTTCTTTCTTCAAGAAACAATCAAGGTTTATACCGGTAACTGAGTTTAACAACAAAGGTTTTAAGATTCTTGCTTCTAATGCAGTAGAAGTGGAGAAGAGAGAGAAAAACAAAAGTGTTTTTGTAAACCCAAATGTTCCTCTTGCTTTCAAACCAGTAAAATTCACACCAGAACAGAAGGGAAAATGGATAACAAACAACAGATCTATTCCAAATTCTGTGTAAATCAAAGAAGAAATCCTTTCTGGTCAAATAAATCTATTCAAAAGAGCTTCATGTCAACAAAGTCTGTTTCTAGGAATAACAGTTTTAAGAAACAGAACCAGGACAGATTGTATGCAAAGACATCTGGTCCTAAAATTTCTCAGAATCAAGCTCCATTCAAACAGTTTTTGAATAAAAACAATGTGCATCAGTCATGTTCCATCAACTGCAATTGTATTCAACTGTTACTAAAATTGCAAAATCATCTGAATGGTCCCCACTGTGTTCTAAATCAGTATGTTCAAAAGAAAAATCCCACGACTGTTCAGAATACACAGAGGAAAACCTCTGGCACACCATCACAGTATGGAAAGCCCAAAGGAAAGTCTGTTAACCCACCTAAGCCTAACAACAAAGGACCCATTACGCAATGGGTACCTAAAAAGATATAATCTGTCTTGCAGAAACCTCATGTGCAGATCTGGTATTTGGATTCTGGATGCTCCAGGCACATGACGGGGAATAAGGAGCTGTTAACTTCTTTTAAGAACAAGATGGGAAGTGCAGTAACCTTCGGAGGAGACAATGGCGGACAGATTAAAGGTTATGGTACATTAGTTAATGATGGTGTTTCAGTCTCTGAGGTTGCTTATGTTGAAGGATTAAATCATAATCTTCTCAGTATAAGTCAACTCTGTGATCACGGGTTCGAAGTCAATTTCAGGAAGAAATATTGTTCCTTGTTACTTTCCGAGTCTGGTCAAGAACTTTTAAGAGATGACAGAAAAGGCAATCTTTACAAAATGAATTTTAAACCAAACCAAACCAAAACTCTACAACAAAGAAACTCGGTTTAGTGTCTTTGAAAAATGAAGATGCCTGGCTCTGGCATAAAAGATTTGCCCATTTGAACTTTCAAAACCTTGACAAGCTCGTGAAACTGAAGTTAGTAAAAGGACTACCTTCTCTGAAGTTTGACAAAGACCATCTCTGTTCTGCTTGTGAACTGGGTAAGATGAAAAGATCTTCACATAGAACAAAGAGTGATCATAGTTGTCCCAGACCTTTGCATATGCTTCACGTGGATCTCTGTGGTCCAATATCTATGCAAAGTCTGTCGGGCAAGAAGTATATCCTTGTTTTAATTGATGAATATTCTAGATATACTTGGATTGAGTTCATCAGAGTAAAATCTGATGTCCCAGAAATTTTGATAAGTTTGTTAAAAAGGATACAGGTTCTGTTAGATCTGAAGATACATAAGTTGAGAAGTGATAATGGGACAGAATTCAAGAATGCCAAAATTGATACCTACCTAACAGAGGAAGGTATTTCCCAGAACTTTTCAGCTGCAAGAACTCCACAACAAAATGGAGCTGTGGAGAGAAAGAACAGAACGCTGGTTGAAGCTGCCAGAACAATGTTGGCTGACTCTGTCCTTCCAATAAACTTCTGGGCAGAAGCAGTCTCAACAGCCTGTTTTACCCAAAACAGAGCTGTGATAGTAAAGAGATTTAAGAAAACTCCTTATGAACTCATCAACAATAGAAGACCAAACGTGAAATTCTTTCATGTTTTCGGTTGCAAGTGCTACATATTGAATGACAAAGATCAGCTGGGAAAGTTTGATAAGAAAGAAGACGAAGGAATCTTTATTGGTTATTCCTTAACCTCTAAAGCCTACAGAGTCTACAACTCCAGATGTCGAGTCATTCAAGAAAGTGTAAATGTGTCCTTTGATGAAAGTACATCAAGTTCCTCTGATAGTAAATCAACAGAGGGGACACAGACAGAACAGAAAAAGACAAGTTCTTCAAAGACAAGGGATGAAGATATCAATCTCATGTTCAACGATTTCTTCGATGATGATGATTCCTCTGATAACATCAACAGAGGAGATCAAGCTCAGAACTCAACTGAACAGAATCTGACAGGTACATCTCTCACTGGTCCCTCTAATATTTCACCATCTACTTCTCTGTCTACAGGAGTGATTCAAAGAAATGAGGAACCACATCAGAACGAGAGAGAACCTGAACAAGAGCCATCATCACCTCTGCTAACTAATATTGGCAGAGACCCCTTGTTTGAAAGCTCACCTTCACAGAGCCCTGTTAATGACTCTCAGAGCAATGAGGCCACTCTCCAAAGTCGTGTGCCACAGAGCCCTGGTCCCAATCAACAGAGCTCTGATGCTGAAGTTCGTCTTTTCCCATCAGAAGCACAAACCCCGCCTATTGTCCATGCTCCCATGACACGATGGACAAAGGATCATCCTCATCATCTTATCATTGGTGTTGTTGAAGATGGTGTGAAGACAAGATCGGCCACAATCAATGAAGCCTTCTTTGTAAATTTTTTAAGCATGATTGAGCCGAAGAAGATTTCTGAAGCCCTAGAGGACCCAAATTGGATCGAAGATATGCAAGAAGAGCTTCTGGAATTCGAAAGAAATAAAGTTTGGTCCTTGGTTCCACTCCCAAAAGGCAAAGCGGCCATTGGAACCAAGTGGGTGTTTAGAAACAAAAAGGATGAAGATGGGATTATCATCAGAAACAAAGCCCGTCTGGTTGCAAAGGGATACATACAGGAAGAAGGCATTGACTATGACGAAACCTTTGCACCTGTGGCTAGGCTAGAAGCCATCAGAATCTTCCTAGCCTATGCTACTCATAAGGGTTTTAAGGTCTACCAAATGGATGTCAAGTCTGCCTTTCTGAATGGCAAACTACAAGAAGAAGTTTATGTCCAGCAACCACCTGGTTTTGAATGTTCTGAGTTTCCAGAGAACGTTTACAAGTTAGACAAAGCTCTATACGGCCTTAAGCAAGCTCCCAGAGCCTGGTATGAAACTCTGTCCAAATTTCTGTTGGTCAATCACTTCGAGAAAGGTACTGTCGATAAAACTCTATTCTTTAGAAGGTATAAGAATGACATACTTCTGGTACAAATATATGTTTATGATATTATATTTGGGTCTACACGGCAGGAGTACTGTGATAAGTTTGAAAGTTTAATGAAAAGCGAATTCAAAATGAGCATGATGGGAGAACTTTCCTTCTTCCTTGGTTTACAAGTTAAACAATCAGACAGAGGGACTTTCATAAGTCAGTCCAAGTACATCTCTGATATGTTGAAAAAATATAAGCTCAATGATTAAAAACCAATGAAAACTCCTATTGCCACTGGAGTTAAGCTTGACTCTGATCTTAAAGGTGAACCAACAGATGTCAAGTACTACAGAGGCATGATAGGGTCACTTCTGTACTTAACTGCCAGCAGACCTGATATAATGTTTGCAACCTGTCTCTGTGCCAGATTTCAAGCAAATCCTACAGAAACTCATCTAACAGCTGTCAAGCGTATCTTTAAATATCTGAAAGGGACTCAATTTTTGGGTCTCTGGTATCCTCTTAACTCTGGTTTTCAGTTTGTAGCATATACAGATTCAGACTATGGAGGATGCAAGAATGACAGAAAGAGTACTTCTGGTAGCTGCCAACTGCTTGGAGAAAAGTTGGTGAGTTGGACATCCAAGAAACATAATTGTGTTTCAACCTCTACAGCAGAAGCAGAATATGTTGCTGCTGCTAGTTGTTGCTCTCAAGTGATATGGATGAAAACACAACTCAAAGATTATGGCTTGGAGTATGGTAAAATTCCAATTCTATGCAACTCCAAGAGTGCCATTGCCATAACAGCAAATCCAGTTCAACACTCGAAAACTAAGCACATCGACATAAGGTACCACTTCATAAAGGATCATGTTGAAAAAGGGACTATTGAAATGTATTTTGTTTCAACTGACCTCCAGCTTGCTGACTTGTTTACAAAAGCCCTTGATGAAAGGAGGTTTAACTTCTTAATCAGCAAACTGGGTATGCTGAACTTGTCCTCCTAACTCTGTTCAAAACTCAACAGAGCCTCTGTTGTTACAATAGAGCTCTGTCAAAAAGTTAGGAAGGATAGTTCAACAGAGTCTCTGTCTTTCACCAGAACTCTGTCAAGCATACTTTTTCAACAAGCTTGGTGAAACTGTTTGTATTTTCTTCTGTTCTTTTGTTTAAAAAAAATATGCTCATATTTTAAGGGGGAGTTTATAAGATTTTGAGCATAGTTTTAGGGGGAGCAAGTCAGTACTCATATTTCCAAATCCAAATTGACTTTGCTTTTTGATCTTCATTGACAAATCTTTTTGAAGAAAAGAAGGAAAACCTGTTCTGATAAAAATCCTTTGATAACGTCAAGAACCTATCAGAACTCTGATATTTCACCAGAGCCTCTGTTGTTTTTCACCAGAACTCTGTGAAATTTCCAAAGTCAGTTCTGTTATTGTTCTTTGACCATTTCCTCATCAGATACATAATTTTAAGTGTTTTTGGGTTAAGGTGAAATACCAAAGGAGTACTTGAAAAGAATGAAAAAAGGTCACTCGTCAGAGGCAAAACTTGCAAAGCTCCAACAGGGCTCTGTTGGTTAATGCCACGACATCAGAAGTAACGTCATCAGAGGTGCGGGTTATTTCTAAGCGTCAACCACTTGTCACCCACGCATCTCTAACCGCGGCGGTTTACTTGCACAAAAGTGGTCAGAACAAATCCACGTGGCACTCTCTAATTGAAAGCTAAACCACTAGCTGTTCCCACGATACACAATTCAGGCCACTCCACCTTCTGACACTCGAGTGCCTACAGTAACTACGAAGATTACCCAGCCACAAATTCTGACTATAAATATCCATAACCTTGATCCATTTCATTTCTAAACTTCCTAAACCTTTCACCTTTCCCTATTTTATTTAAATCCTCAGTGTTCTTCAAGAAAACCCAAACCTGCAACAATGGCAGAACACCAAAACTCTGTTGATTCAAGTCGAATAGAACCCACTGATGATATCATTGTTCTTCCATACGAGTTTGCTGACAACAACTACAGATTCGATCCCACTCCAGGACTCTATCTACCCCTGTATCACGTCTTCATTGAGTTCTTTAGAAACTCTGATATCTTCAGAGCCCTAACAGAGTTCGATGACCATCTTCCAGCGATCTATGTCCAACAATGGTGGACCACATGCCAATACATCGAAGAACAAGACGGGATAGTTGGGAGCGTCAACGCAAGTAATGGAGGAGCGGGAACAATCCGCATTAGAGCAAGTACCTTAAGAAGAATCTTCAGAATGAAAACCAAACGACAACTAGGAATAGACGCCTATGAGAAACCACCAAAAACAGCTGTTCTTCTTGATTTCATGAAGTTTCTGGGTTACAACAAGGATCTGAATAGGATTGGAGAGTTTAAGCGACAGAATCTACCCACTATGTGGAATTTCATGTTCTCCACCTTAAATAGAACCCTTACCAGCAAATCTGGTAGTCAAGACCAAGCCACAACAGAAATCCTACAAATCATGTATGGATTGTTATTCAATCGAAACTTTGACTACGCCAGCATTCTCTACAACGATTTTCTTACGGCTGTAAACACAAAAACCTCATCCATCGCAAGAGGAGGAGTCGTTGGATCCCACAAGTTCTTGAAGATGATCAAGTTTCCACGCTTCATCAGTATGGTGATCAGAAGAGCCTTCGACAGACTGGAACTAACTCATCAGGGTCGCTCAACACCTGTTTGGACGATGTCAAAATTCCTCCCCACCACTTCTGGAGAATACCCCTTCATAAGAAGAATTCCAGGTACAATGCTTGCCCTAATCGCCCCTGACCACATCTCTATCCAAAACTATCAGAGTGCTCTCAACCTCAAGAACCTGAGGTGAGAACCCCAACATACTTAGGATCTGAGCCTTCCTTGGAGAGCCTGAGTGAGGAGATTGGTGAGGAAGTTAACAGACCAGAGGCAAGAGTACCCGAAGTGGGGTCTTCCTCTAGAAGAGAGGAAGTAGAGGACAGAGCATCTCCTACAGAGGCTGTCCATGAGGAAGTACAGGAAACACCAGAGGTAGAAAATATCTCCTCTGATAGTGGTGAGCAAGAGGGAAACATCAGAGAGAATCCAGAGAATTCTACAGCCATAGGAGCCGAGGAAAATGTGCGAATAGAAAAAGATGCTCAACAGAGCACAACTGAGGGTAGCCTTAACCAAAATCCCACTGCTTCCACACAATCTAATCCTGGTGATCAAGACCAAAGGATTATTGAAACAGAGGTGCACACCTCGAACCCCAACCAGCCAATACCATCAGAGGCACCTCTTCATGCCTCTGATACGCACGAAGCCGGGGAAACTATCTTTGGTAGTGATGTTCATTCACCCCAGAACATTAATAGGTCACCTCCACACGATGATGCCTCTGTGGCTCATTTAGACACAACACGAAATAGACCAGAGATCTTCGTAATCTCACGTAGCATCTGTCCGACTCAGGGACAATGGGATACCATAGTAGAACAAGGGAAGACATTGCTTTATCCAAATGCTTCTCATCACACCAGATTTCCTTCTTCAGAACCTGAGCTGGAAGAGGAAACTTTGGTCAGAACACCTGTAGTTGTTTCCCCTCAAAGAGAACATCAAGGATCAGGTGGAAGTCCTCCAAGAGCCAACATCAACACAACTCTTGATGGAGGCGCCTCTGAACTCGAGGCAAAATTGGATCCATGTGTTGGAACCAAGGAGACCCCCGTTGACACTGTCACAAGAGCAGAGTTCGAAAGCTTCTGTGACAGTATCAACAACTCTTTGAACGAGTATAAACTTATCAATGAATAAAAGGAGGAGCTGATCCGCAAGGAAAATGCTTCTCTTAGGGAAGAACTGCTGAACATCTCAAACAGGCATGCTGAAATAACTCGAAAATATGCCGAGGTTGAGGCACTCAGAACAGAGTCTGAACGGGTCAGAGGAGAAGAGATTGCAAAAATGACAACAGAGATAGCCGACCTAAGATAAGTCAGATCAGAGGAAGTTAAAAAGACTTCGACAGATCTTGCAGAGCTAAAGCGATTAATAACAGAGAACCACACAGCGCAGATGAACAGAACCCTTCCCATCCCCACGGTTATTCTTTCAGAATCTAACGTCAGAACCTTGACAGAGATAATTACCAACTCTGTTAAGGAATCCATAAAAGAAGCAACCACCTCATCTGCTACTCCACTCAACATCTCCAGCCCTAACCCAAATGACCTACCCATGACAGTTGGACAAATGGGAGACTTCAGAAAATCAATTCTTAGCCGAATGGTGACGATCTCATCAAAATTTGTAATGAAAGCTAAGGCAACAGAACAACATGTGAAAGCGTCTCTTGATACTCACAAGGTCAACTTCGAGGCTCAAGTGGAAGAGATCAGAGGTGCTGCAATAGAAGTAGAAGATGTAATGACAAAGGCAGTCTCAAACTTTACTGATATTATTTTACAAGCTACCTCTACATCGAAAAGACCTGCAGAAGAAGTACCCACAGACGAACCCTCAAGCAAGAGACACAAAGCTGGTCTGAAGTTTGTTGTTCCGTCCTCACCAGCAGCTCGAATTGACGATTCTGACGATGATGCTGATTTCGAATATGCTCAAGAAGGTCAATCAGACAATCAACTGGGTGAGTCCTCAGAACAACAAAAGGGGGAGAAGGAGAAGAAGAAGGAGAAGGAGAAAGAGAAAGAGGTTGAAAAAGAAAGAGAAGCCAAGGGTAAAGGGAAATTCACAGAAGCAACTGAGGCAGAGACTGCAGAAGGAGAAAATGGGATAACAAAAGAAATCATGACAGATATGACTGAAGTGGCATTTGACTACATGTTCAAGGACAGAGTCATCAAACCGACATAAGAGTCAACACAAGAACCACCAGAGATCATCTGCCTAGATACCCCTCCTACTTCTCCAACAAAAGAACCAGAGAGGACAGACCCATCCTCTGCTGAAGGACAAACAAGTCGAGCCCAACCTTAAGCTACTCAGAAATCTGCTCACATCGAAACTCTTATGGCAACAACCCATGATGACCCAAACCCAATGGTAACAGAACAGAACCCAGAAACCTCTACCTTTCATACCGAAAAACCTGCCTTAGAAACGGTATTTGCATTTCTATATGCTGACAGAGACATCATCCATGTAAATGTCGTACCCATTAACCCATACCTCAACCCAATCAGAATAAACACCATTTCTGATGCAAGGCTAAAGTTCATCCAAACCAAGTCAAATCAGAACAGAGCCATCAATATAAACTTCGGTATCCGCAGAATTCTGGACATCAAGCACAAGAAGTTTCAACACGACAGGGTCACATACCATGAGTATACTGTGGAATCAACAGAAGGCAGAAATGAAATCTTCAATGACAATGATCTCGTCCTTCTAAACCCATACGACCTGATCTTACTCCACGCATATTGCTTGAACTTCTCAGAAAGATATACACCGGCCAGAACTGCACTACCAGAAGTCAGATTCGCTATGCAAGAGCACATCAATCTCAGAATACAGATTGATTATCAGCTAGGCATAGAGTTTGAAGTAGAGAAACTAGCGATTGCCGTATTAGAAGATCCTCCAGTCTTTGTCTGCCGACAGAACTGGAACCGTATTAGAAGATCCTCCAGTCTTTGTCTGCCGACAGAAGGGCACAAAGAAGGCCATCAGAGCAGCTGAAGCCCACAAGTACTCAAGTGAGTCGCTAGTATACCTCAAGAACATAATCCAAGATCTCCCAAGAAGCAAGTGTCCAGAAGAACAACATAAATTCTTCATCGACCAGATTGATCTGATGCTGGACTTACGCACTCTAATCAGAAGATTCGACAAAATTCGTAGGGGAGATAATTATGCTTAAATGTACTGGTCTTTTAAATCTCAATGTAATATTCCAAAAGATTAGTGCAAGGCTTCTACAGAGGTAAAAGTTCTTTGTTCTTTTGTTTAATCTCTTGTCAATTGTAAATTTTTATTTTCAATACTTAGGGGGAGATTGTTAGCCCCAAGTATCTGTTATGTAAAAGTATTGAAAATAGTTCAAGTCAGAAGACCAACAAAGATCAGACAGAAGATTCGAAAGAAGTTCAAGAAGACCAACAGAGCTCAACAGAGCTCTGTCGAAGACTTCCAACAGAAGAATAAGTGTTTAACATAAGACCAACAGAGCTCTTGCGAAAGAGCTCTGGTGAAGTGAAGACCTCTGTCAGCCTAAGTCTCGTAGGAAATCCCAAGTGTTAGACAAGTGTCCATACTTTCCACGTATGCCCTAAAAATAGGAGACACACTTTCCACTTGTCATTCTAGGGTACGATAGTACACTGCCTTCACTTTTCCAGGGCTATAAATAGAGAGGTAGTGGAACAAACAATTGTAAGCTTTGGGTAGAGTAGTTTTCCACAATTGTTTAAGCACACACTGCAACAATCCCGAGCACTACCTCCGTACGATATTGTTGTCCTATGAGATTTCCGAACACACTTGAACATGTTCTTGGTGTGATTCATTATCAATATATGAGCAACTTTTATATCTGATCCTGTTATCATTTACTGTTCAATATTTGATTCTCATAGTTCATTTATCGTTTACACAATCACTCACTTTAATGGCTTTATTTAATATGCTTCCGCTGTCTATTTCATTACCATTATCGTGATACAACGTGAATCTGGTAACCTATATAGGGTTTGGATTAAATCCTAGATTTTATAGTCTTATTAGATGGAGTATTCAAATACGAGTTCAACGGTTATTTCTGCAGCAAAAACGGAGCTAAAACGAAGAAGTTATGGCCAAAACAAGTTTCGGTAGATTCTGTGCTATAGTGCCCGCGATTGTGACACTGTCACGATCGCATGATGCCAAAAAATCTCGGTACAACCCATGCGATTGTACCAGCGATTGTGACTGTGTCACAATCGCATGTCACTATCGCTCGGGGTACCAGGATCTTAAAAAAACGCGATTTTCAGCGTTTTTCTCATTCCCACTTCACCCATTTCGTTTTTCTTTCCCAAGAACTGAAACCCTTCACCCCAATGTCGATTTTGAGCCTTTTAGACCCCAAGAATCAAGTTTTCAAGTGTCCCTTCTTTATCTATCATGGTTTTGGAAGCTAAAGCAAGAATCCTTTCATTTCATCTTCCTCATCAATGTTTTCTAGGGTTTCATCCAACCCTTTTTGTCCATTTCGAGGATTTGGAGTTTGTGGTTCGCTTTGGTAACTCTAGAGGTGTTTGGTTGGTGGATCCAAGTTGTGGTTAAAGTAATCTTCTATTTTTTTCATCTATGGAAATTAGGGTTTTGGTATGAGTTGATATATTGATATAAATTTTTGGGGAACGATTCTAAATGGTTAAATATGATTGTTGATGGTTGGAAACTCATGGATCTAGGTTTTGGAAGATTTGGCTTGAGGACTCAATTTCTTCAAAGGAGCTCATATTTGGGAAAAATCTGGATATAGCCTAAATCTAGCAAGGTGAGTTCAAGTTGATTTGCAAAAACGTTGTACATGCCAAAAATGTCTATTTTAAGATGTTTATGTGTTTTACATAAAAATTATCAAATGTTGAGTAATTGATGGTTTTGATTATTTAAACTGTTTGAGTTTGTAAATCTTGTAAAATACCCATATTGGGGATTTTTGGGTATTTTGGCGAATAAAACATGAGTGAAAATGTTTTGATGATTTATTTTATAAATGGAGTCTACTTGATAAGAAAATGCATTTTAGTGTGTATTTTGGAAATATGCATATAGTATGTTATGGGGCGATTTGAAAATGTAACGGTGTTAGTTCCTTGGAAAGAGGGTTGTCCTAACCCAATGTTTTGTTTCGGGTTTTTCATGGATTTCAAATATTTATTGACAAAAGTGTGCGGGTGTTTATGTTTAATTTCATTTTATGACTTTTCACGATTGATCTTTTAAGTTAGTCGAGCTTATGGCTCGGTAATTGATTTTGTTAAGTCTTGGGGACATTTGTCCAGTTTTAATAGCTCAAAGTCGAGATTTGGTCATGATTTATGTTTATTGGAGAATTACATGTTTTGAATGCATTTGTTCATTCGTTTGGAGTCATATAACATTTTAGACTGTAATGCATTGGATCTATAGGCATATGAGTCGGTCATTTGGTTTAATGAGAACTTTATCCCTATTTTGGAATTGGAAATAATTTTGGTTAGCGGCAGCGAGGTATAAACCGTGGGTGATTGACCTCGTAGACCGAAAGACCCTTTGTGAAGGACTAGAGGTATAAATCGTGGGTGGTTGAACTTGATGTCCTTGTACTTGGGTATTATGCCAATGATGGGACGCTAGTTTTCCACATTGAGGCACATTTAAGCATGGAGGTAAGGTGTAAGACCTATGCGCTAATATATACCCTTGGATTTGGATAACTCAATGTACAAACCTAGAGGGGTTGAAGTTGATACTCCACAAGTGTACGCTTAAAGGTGCTGAGCTTGATATGTCTTATGATTATAATCTAAGAACGTTGATAAGTGGCTTAACTTTGTGTGTCCGCCATATTCGATGGAACCGGGTCTCCCCCGTCACCGAAAGGTGTTGTTTTGGGTATTTATCTCTATCCATGTTTTCGGTGACGTTTTATATTTATATGGATTATTTTCCATGAGTTGTGGGCGGCGTTTATGCCTCATCTGTGTTTGGATGTTTTGAATAATAGAGTTTTATTCATGCTTATATTATTTGGAAGTTAAATATCTATCCGCCTTTTTGAGTAAGTTATGGAATTGATTTCATTTTGGAAACCGTTATATATTGGAGCTTTCGTTACTGAAATTGTGTGCATTGGGAAAATGAGTTGTTTGCCTATTTATATAAAGTTTTTCGGAAACTCATGATTTAAATTGTGATCTTTTCGTTTAACGAATTATTTTGCTCATGATATAAACTCTTGAACTCACTACGCGTTAGCCTAACCTTTTTATTTGTCGGCAAGTGCATCAGGTTCCGGTTAGGGAATAGTGCCAGCGACACTGTGAAGAGTTTGAGTGTTAGTTGTGTGCTCGAGGAACGTTTAGCTTGGTGAAGTCTTCCGCATTTATATTTGGGAATAGCAATTTGTAAGTTGGTTAAGTAACACCCGACCTTACTAGTTTAGTGTGATTAAGCTATTGAATGTTGGAGTAATTTTTTTATGTTTTTAAAGTTGAGGTATTTCCATTGATGATTTTGTAGAAGGAATTTTATTGAAGTTTTTATTTAGTTGCTCTTTCCAAATTTGAGGGTGTTACAAGTTGGTATCAGAGCTTAAGGGACGACAATTGCTGAATGGTTTAGTGCAGAATGGTTGAGAGGTCAGAATAGTTGAGAGGGTCTGTATGCTTGAGTGCAGAATGAAATTTGGTTGTTTGGTAACTGTTCTGAATGGTAACTCTGAATGACAACAAATTACCATTTTAACCCTATGATCATTAGAGAACAAATCAACATAACAAATCGACAAAGAAACGGGGCTGTTTAGCTAACAAATCAACAGAAGAAGAACCCCATTAGAGAACAAATCGACAAAGAAATTAGGGGCTGTTTGTTTAGCTAACAAATCAACAAAAGAAGAACCCCATTAGAGAACAAATCAACATAAGCAATCAACATAACAAATCAACATCGACTTAAGTAGGGGTTGTTTGTTTAGCTCGTGAACCCATTAGAGAACAAATCAACATAGACTTAAGTAAACACAGAACAAATCAACTTAAGAAATCGGAGAGATGGAACACTGAGAAATCGAGATTGGTACCTAAAATTGACTTAAGTAAACACAGAGAACAAAGAAAAAGAAGATCGACGGTACCTGAAATCGACCGAGATTGGTCGTCGCCAGTGAGATGGGTGCGTGGAAGGAGGATGCGGCCTGGACAAAGTGAGAAAGGGTAGATGGAACACTGATGAGAAATCGACAGATATGAAACACTGAGAAATCGACAGATATAATCGGAGAGATGAACACAAAGAAGAAGACGATGACGGTGCCTGAAATAGACCGAGATTGGTTGTCACCGGCGAGATGGGTGCGTGGAAGGAGGATGCGGCCTGGACAAAGTGAGAAAGGGTAGATGTGAAAAAAAAATGAAACTGAATGGTTGAGTGATGTCCTAGATGCAAAATCGTTAAGAGGTGATTGTCACCATTAAGAGGCTTTTTTTGACAAACAACACATGCCTCTTACCGATTCAGAGGTAACCTCTAAATGTCACCATTAAGAGGTAAACAAAACAGCCCTAAGTTTAAGAGAATTAGGTGTTGATTTTGGATACCTAGACTCAAACTAGCGTTCTTTTAAGTAAATGAAGGTGAAATTGCACTATTAGGCACTTTAAGATAGGATATTTTGAGGTTGATGGAGTGGCTAGAAACGGAAATCGCGTCAAGGGTAGCAAGGATAATCATGTACGGTACGTTCATAGTGGCACCTGGACAGTGCCATGGTGAACCTACATGTTACATGTGTATGCTTGAACTGCCTTGATGTGATGACCGTTGGGATAGTAAAGAATTTTCTGAGTGAGTAGCCGATAGAAGAGATTAATAATTATAGCATTGCCGCTTGGAGTGACAGTAAGTATGATGATTGCATTAAGTGGACCATCTCGGGTCTGAATTTTTGGTTGGGTTAGAAACATAAGCTCATTTAGATCGAATCCTAATTTGAGAAGAAACTGTAAAGTTAATCATTGAAACTTCAGGTTATTGCCTTACGAGTTTGAGCACTCGGATGTCGGTAGTGTGACTGAGAAATTGAGGAGTATGGTTTTGAGTCGTTGAATGCCGACTAAACTCATGCACAAAATCTATTTCTAAAATGAATTGCATCAGTTGTTTCTCATGTTTCTAAATCATCATGTGGGTCGTATTACGAGAATTTGGAAAAGGTTTATCATGCACAAGATTTCTAAAACCATGATCTAAAACATGCATAAAGTCGTGTCGTTGCATAAAAAATTACAAACTTTGTCGAGACTTTCTTTATTCCCGTTGTTGCCAAACACTATTTTCGGATATTGAAGTATCCATATTTTAATGTTGTTTAGAGTCTTGAACAAGTAACTACGACTCATGGCCTTGATATTGGATCTCCTCTACGTATGTCAAGGTTTTGAAGGAAGAGTTATTTCCCCTGTTTTGGTGTTCAAATTTTATTGAGGATTTTATTCATGAGTTTTGTTGAGAATTGTTACTTTATACCGTATTGCAACAAAAGGGATTTTTGGTTATGATATTCCAGTCGTAACTGCAATTTAATTATTTAGAACGAGAATTTTAGCATCATTTGATTATTTGGGTGCCATTGAGTTTCATTAAATTTTAATTTTATGGAAGTTTTGTTGAGACTTACGGAGTTTTATTTTACTACGTGTAGCGACGCATGAATGAACTTAGAAATGCGGTATACTCGATTTATTGTGTGTGTTAATTTATGGGTTTTATTGAACATTTTGTCTCATGCGAGTTTTATTGAGAAATGATACTTTACATCGTAATGCAATCAAAAAGATTAGTTTTGAAATTTTGATATCACATGATTTCACTATGAGTTTTGTGCTAATACGTTGCATTTTCATGTTATTTGGAGTACGAGTTGATTTATATCCATGGTGTTAGTAAGCATATGAGAGTACCATGATAGTTTATCTTAATATTTTGCTTTATGCACTTCCGGTTATTGGTACTTTTGTTATCATTTCACGCAAATGCACTATATTGAATTATTGTATGCATAGCATTATAGCCACTATTTTGGAACTATTTTGGAACGATGATGCACATCTTTTGTACTATTTGAAAATTTAAGTCAACTTAAGTTTATTTTACGTGTCAATCAAAGTACATGCACATATCATTTACCTAAGTTCTGAGAAAATGCGTTAATGTAGGCGAATCTTGTCAGGAAATTTTCTTCCATGTCATTATATGGCTAGATGCGAAGATTATGGAATTTGAATCAGTGCATTTCCTCTTTTGAAGTTTCACATAAACCATTTGTTGCATAATAACTTATTTTTGGAATAAATCAATATCATGTGTGCATGGCATAGATCAATACATGTTAGAACTATAGCGGTGTTTGGGTAAAAATCCACACCTCACGACCGGCGAAGAAAATAAACATGACATTTATGTAAGACCATTATTGCGTTAAGATAAGGTCCTGTAGATTAGTTACGACCGTATCTTCCGTCGTACATTTCGACGATGGTCGTAAGACTTCTACGATCGACAACCGTGACTTAAGACGGTTGTACGACCATACTAACCGTTAACAGTCAACATCCGTTTTCTTTTGTTTCATTAATGCAGGTCCAAGAGCAACCATTGCCCAACGGTCATAACGGACGAGCCATTAAAGACAATTAAAGACCAGACAGCGGTTATGTTTGGGTAAAAAACCACACCTCACGACCGACGATGAATAACACATATGATATTTATGTAAGACCATTTTTGTATTAAGATAAGGTCATGCAGGTTATTTACAATAGAATGTTTGGTCGTACATTTCTATGATGGTCGTAAGCTTCATACAACCGACGTCCGAGACTCAAGACGGTCGTACGATTATACTAATCGTTAACAGTCAACCGCCGTTTTCTTTCTTCTATTAATGCAGGTCCAACAACAGTTATTGCACAATGGTCGTAACGAACGAGCTCTTAATGACATTAAAGACCCGACGACGATTACAAACAAGTCATCAAGACACATTCAATGCTTCCAAGATCTATATAAAGGCCTGCTCCATACTCAAACGGGGAGGACCGAACACCGGAACAACACACAATCTACACAACAACCGAACATCTACGCATTCACGACTACATTTCTACATCTCCTACGCAATACAACAGTGATCATCAAAGCATTTGAACCATTATCGCTCACACAAGTTTCGCACGACTAGCAGTTCAATTCGCACGACAATAGTTCATTTCGCACGATTACGCATAACACACAACTTTAGCTTACGATTAAGTTTATTTTTATTCTTATTGTAATCTATTGTACACAAGACACTTGTTACCAAAGGATTTTGCCCCTGTTTGGCGATCATAGTGCACCGTCGACTCTCATAAGTCGACTGCGGTTTTTTCCCTCGTTGGGGTTTTCCGCGTCACCAATTCTCCGGTCTTATTTACTTTCTTTTCGCAATTGTGTTGTTTGTCTTGAGATCCCTTTCTTTAGTTGTTAAAAGTTCCACATCAACCTTAAGTTATCCTTTGGGTATTTTTTGGCATTAACAGTTTCGACCGTGGATCCACGACATGAAGGCGGTCCCCTCAACCTATCACCAGACGATCAAATTCCCGACGCCATGGGGAGTACAAGAAATCAAAAGTGAACAGAAGACCGCACGTGATTTCTACAAGGCGACATTAAAACCTCAGAAAAGAGACATCTAGCAATTACAGGTCCAGGATGTCCCTGAGTCCTCAGATGATTATCGCCTAGAAGACGTCATCTTGGACCAGGATAAGCCTTATCAAATTGTCTTTGTGGGGGCATCGTTAGATCCCATCACAAAGAGTCAGCTAATCTCCTTTTTGCAGGAACACGCTGATTGTTTCGCTTGGACGCACGAAGACATGGTCGGCATAGATCCCGACGTCATTTCCCACAAGCTGAATGTCGACCCATCGTTCAAACCAATAAAGCAAAAACGTCGTAAATTTGCTTAAGACTGGGAAGATCAGAGAAGTGAAATACCCCGACTGGTTGGCCAATGTCGTGGTCGTACAAAAGAAGAGTGGGAAGTGGCGAGTATGCATCGACTTCACATACCTTAACAAGGCATGTCCTAAAGATCCATTCCCACTACCCCACATCGACGCTATGGTCGACGCAACCGCAGGACATGAACTATTGACGTTAATGGATGCTTACTCTGGATACAATCAGATACTGATGCATAGCGAAGACAAAGAGAAGACTGCTTTCATGACAGATAAAGGCATATACTGCTACAAAGTCATGCCTTTCGGTTTAAAAAATGCAGGATCAACCTACCAACGATTGGTTAACAAGATGTTCAAAGAACGACTCACAGGTCGACACCATGGAGGTCTACATTGACGACATGCTTGTCAAGTCCAAGCAGGCGACCGACCATATCGATCATCTAAAGAAATCCTTCGACGTCCTTCGACAATATCAGATGAAGCTGAATCCTACGAAATGTTCCTTTGGAGTCAACGCCGGGAAATTTATAGGGTACATGGTCACAAGACAAGGCATAGAGGCAAATCCCGATCAAATCAAAGCCTTGATAAACATCAAGTCGCCCAGAAACTTCAAGGAGGTCCAACGACTCACATGTCGAGTGGCAGTGCTAAATCGCTTCATCTCACGATCGTCGGATAAATGTTATTTATTCTATAATGTCTTGAAGAAGAACAAAGGTTTCGATTGGACGAACGATCATGAGCAGGCGCTACACGATTAAAAGAATACATGGCCGTTCCGCCCTTGCTTTCAAAACCAAAGGAACACGAGATCCTACAGCTGTATCTCGCCGTAAGTCCTCACTCAGTAAGTGCCGTCTTGACTAGATAGGACAACAGGCAACAACTACCGATTTATTACGTCAGCAAGTCTCTGCTGGATTTTGAAACACGATATACGTCTATGGAGAAGTTACTTTTATCGCTAGTTACAGCAGCAAAGAAGTTATGACACTACTTCGAGTCCCATCCTATTACCGTCGTAACAAATTTTCCTCTCATGTCAGTCTTGAGAAAGCCCGAGCTAACAGGACGACTAGCGAAATGGAGTATCTACCTCAGGGGCTACGATATTGACTTTAAGCCTCACACGACAATCAAATCCCAGGTCTTAGCCGATTTCGTCGCTGATTTCAGTCCTGAACTAGAAAAAGAAGCACAAAGTGAGACCTGTACTGTGGCGACTGCAAACGACACGACCTGGATGCTCCATGTCGATGGTTCCTCAAATGCCAGAGGAGCAGGTCTTGGTGTCATCTTAAAGTCCCCACACGGGGGCAAGATGGTGTACTCCATACGATGTGGTTTCAAAGCCACTAACAACGAAGCAGAATACGAAGCTCTGATCGTGGGCATGAATATGGCTCACGACTTGGGGGCAATCGGACTTCACGTCAGAAGCGATTCCCTGTTGGTCGTAAGCCAAATGAATGGGGAATTCGCAGCAAAAGATTCCAAGATGACAGCTTATCTCAAGATAGCCAAGAAGAAATCAAAGATATTTGATCCGTTCTCAATCGAACAGATCCACAGAGATCAAAACACTCAAGCCAATACGCTAGCCAACCTTGGATCAGCACTCAATAAGCCGTCGTTCGACGCTATTCCTATGATCCACCTAGCGACTCGTCCATCGAGGACTCTGAAATAATTTATGTTCTTAACGCAGAAAATGGTTGGTCATACAATATCAGAAATTATCTTATGCACGATCAACTACCCGAAGACAGAATGGAAGCTCGAAATATTCGATTTAAAGCTTCGAAATACCTTATCATTGGTGGCAGACTTTATCGACGATCATCGACAGGTCTCAACCTACGATGTATCGATAATCCAGAGCAAGTACAAGATATTCTGAAAGAAATGCGCGACGGCGAATGTGGCAACCATCCTGGTGGTCACAGTATTGCAAATCGTATATCACGTTAAGGCAAGATGCCACCAGGTACGTCCAAAGTTGCGACGCATGTCAATGACACTCAGGTATGATACACCAGCCTTCTGAACCTCTTCATACGTCTTTGGTCCCATGGCCCTTCATGAGGTGGGGAATGGACATTGTTGGTAAATTACCTCCTGCCCCAGGGCAGAAAGTCTTTCTGTTGGTCGTTACAGATTATTTCTCTAAATGGATAGAAGTAGCTGCCTACTCCCAGATTCGGGACAAAGAGGTCATCTCTTTTATCCAGACTAACTGTTAGGGTCATATTTAGTTGAATAGAAGTTCAAGGGCTAATATGTTATTTTCTATTCTTGAGCCTTATTTGTGTAAATGGGCCATGCGCTTACATGCCTTGGGCCCAGAGTATATAATGTTTTGTTAGGCTTAGAATTAAGCTAGTTGTCTATTTACACTTTTAGAAACGTATTGTAAACTCTCTCTATTATCGAAAGTGAATTGGATGACCAGTTGAAATCATAACACTTGTTTATTATCTATTGATTTCTATTGTTCGTTGCACGAATCTGGAACTCACAATTGGTATCAGAGCAAACAGACGAACTGATTCAAAGTGATTTTCTTGATTTCTGGTAAGTTTTCTGGAAACATTCGACTTGTTCTTGGCATGAAAACTCATATTTTGATTCTGTCAAAATTGATTGCTATCGCTTATCACATTCTGTTAGCATCATCTTAGTAAGCGTTTCTGCAAATTTTTAGTACTCAATTCGTCCATCTTAATCGATTTTAAGCAAAATCAAATTTTCAAGTTTTAGTCTCTGTTTCTTGCAAAAATCGAATTTTTACCATCAAAACTTGTTATTTGGCTTCAAAATCGATTTGGGTATTGTTATTATTGTGTTTGGTCGAGTTCCTAACCTTTCAGGAACGATTTTGAGCAACCCTAGTCGATTTCCAAACGATTTGGAAACCACAGCCGCAGTTACCGGAATCCACAGCCGTGGTTACCGGGTTCTTCATAGTGTTACCGGGTAAGTTTAGTATTCCTTCAATTGTTACCGGGTAACTCCAAGTTACCGGGTAACTTATCACTTACCGGTATTTCAATACTTACCGGACAAGTTCCCGGTAAGTACATCCGGTAACTTACATTTCATCTGGTAAGTTCTCTCATCCGGTAAGTGTGTTACTTGTTCTATTCGGTAAGTTCTTAATTCAATTGTTCCATCCGGTAACATCAAGTCATCCGGAAACCTCAAGCCATCCGGTAAGCTCTTTCATCCGGTAATCCACCAGGTAAGTTTCACTTTTTGCTCAATTTTATTTCATCAGGTATCTTGTCTCACCCGGTAACCCTCTGTTACCCGGTAACTCAAGATCATCTGGTAACCTTTGCAAATTTACATGATTTTCAGAATCAGATCCGGACACTTCCAGATCAGATATCTTTCACCCGGATTCCTATCCGGTAAGTTCTGCTTAGTCGATTTCTTACCTGATTTAGCATAATCCACTCTTACAACCTGCGTTAGGATATCACTCTTAGTGCCTTGCGTTAGGTTATCACTTTGAATCGAACCAATCGTCTGACGATCACTCCAGTGCAACTTACAATGTCTTCACGCGATGCTCTTGCTATCGGCAACGATTCCAAACCACCTTGCCTCTACCAAGGTGAGTACAGCCAGTGGCGGGATAGATTTATAATCTTTATTGAGTCAAAGGATAACTTCGAGTATATCTGGCGTGCTCTAGAAGACGGGCCAATTCCTGAACCCACGAAGACTATTCCACCAACTGAAGCAGGTGGTCAACCTCGTATCGAGAAAAAGATACTCTCCGAAATAACTGCCGACGAACGAGGCATGATTGAGGGAGAAAAGCATGCTAAGAGTTACCTTGTACAAGCTCTACCCAACACGATCTACACTGCCATCGACAGCTACAAAAAGACAACTAAGGGCATGTGGGATCAAGTGCAGAAAATGATGCGCGGGAGCGAAGTCGGGAATCAACTGAAGATCAACAACTCCATAACCAAGTTTGATGGGTTTAAGCAGCGCACAGGCGAATCGCTCTCTCAGACCTATGAATGCTTCTGTCTCCTTCTCAACGATCTTCACAAAAACCAAATCACTCGTTCTAACACGGAGAACGCACTAAAGTTCCTCAACAACCTCCTGCCTGAGTGGAAAGTATACGCATCACACGTCAAACACAACCACTTAATGGAGAAAGTCGGCATCCACGAGCTCTATGAGATGCTACTGCAGGACGAAGATGAAGTGATGGAGATTCTGAACTAGAAAAAGTCTGTATCCAAGCCAGCTACTGATCCATTGGCACTTATGTCTTCCAAACAAGGGAAATCTTCTGGCCGTCATTCCAAACGTGCCCAAAAGCAAAGCGAATCTGAATCAGAACCTGAGGAAAGAGAAGACAGTGATTCTGATCCTGAAGTATCTACCATTAAGAAAGTGATGGCCCTGCTCTCCAAATCCTTCCAACAACATAAGTTCTATAAGATGCCGACGTCCAATAATCAGTGCTACTCCACCTCCTCCAACAAGCGCCATGATTATCAGGACAAATATGAAGGAAAGAGGAAAGCTGATGAGTCCAACCAGTCGGACAAGAAGGAGAAGATAGAGAAAGATGATCGCAAGTCTGACTCAAAGAAGAAAGACGAACCCGTGACATGCTATAACTGCGGGAAGCTTGGTCATTTTGCCAAATACTGTAGAAAGCCTGTTGTGAAGAACGCTCATTATTACAAGGCCAAGCTCGCTCTGGCAGAACAGAAAGAAGCAGGAGAAACTCTGTTTGTTGGGGACGACTATTGGTTAGGTCGTTCTGATGATGAAAGCGATTCTGATGGTGCTGATGCTTTCATAGGCTACCACTCTCCTGCTGATGAAGAAAAGGCAAAGTCAAGTCAGGTATGTGAATCTACTCCTCAAGATTTCTTTACTCAAATGCAATCTCTTGCTGAACGGATAGATTCCTACAAGGCCACCTCTAACGAACAACTGCTTGAAATTAGATCACTATCTGAAAAGCTAGATGTTCAAAAGCGAATAACTGAGAAACACAAGTCCAAAAATGCTAATTTAAAAGAAAAATGCAAAAATCTTTCAATAGCACCTAAGGACTTAAGGGCCCAAATATCTGAACTACAATAACAGCTTGATCAGTGTGTGAATGAGAAAGCAGAAATTGTTTATCAATGCTCTGCTCTTCAAATTCAGCACAAGGAGTTTGTCGCTAAAATTCTTGATCTTGAAACCAAACTCCACAAAAGAGGTCAAACTGACCAGACCATCCATATGAATAAACCCAAGGAGTTCACTTATTTTAACAAAGAATGTGGAATCAGATATGATAACTGTTTGGGTGAAATTTCACCAGTCTCGACCACGACCAAAATAGAGAAAACATTTATTACACTTTTCCATAATAAGATTAAATCATAAGCACTTTATCTTTTGACCAAAGTTGAAATCGAAAGTTACCCACCTCACGACACTCGACCATGACGTCGTCTAGCTCACACGACCGTTGTATGGAACCTTGCGGCCTCGACCGATTAACATGCAGTATTTATGTTATATTTTCACTGTTTAAATGCAGGAATCAATGTCATTAATGATTAGCGGACATAACCGACAAGGACAATGATGAGCATTAAAACCAATAGCCATTACGACCGTTATCAGCAGTTTTTATGGAGTTATTCAAAGCACTCGAAGACTATAAATACAAAGGGTTCGAGCTCGGACGTCTTCGAAATTCTCTGGGGGATACTTGGTTAAATCGGTGTACAAACCCGAACTGTCGTCTAGACCGCGTTTATAGGCTTCGATCGCGGTCTTGACGTCACAGTTGCGGACACTGATCATCTCTGCATTGAATCTATTGAAATAACTTCGGATCGACTCTCCAGCTTTTTGTACGACATAGTATAAATCGCTGGTCTGCTTATCCCTCTTGTGACTACTGGCGAATTGATGGGAGAACTGGTTGACCAACTTGGCGAACGACCCGTTGGATTTGGGTTTGAGATTGATCAACCATTGGAGGGAAGGACCTATGAGGGTCGCCCTAAAACTCTTGCACATGCATACTTCTTGATACAAGTGCGGGATCGAGACCGTCCACATGAGCTGTTTATACTGTGCGATGTGATCCATCGGATCGGTCACCCCCGAATATTTGGGCGTGAAGGCGGGGATGTTATACTTCTTCGGGACGTCGACGGTCGCGATCTTATCGACCAAAGGCGACGCTTGATACCCTGAGCGAGACTCGACGTCGACAGGCACGGTTGCCCCTGGTAGCTTAGCAAGCAAGGACAGGACACGCTCGTTCTGATCTTCTAGCATCTTCAATCGCTGGGCAACGGGGTCGTTAGGATTGGAATTTACGCCTGTCAAGGGATCAATACCCGAACTGGTACCATTTCCGTACGATGAGCCATTAGCGTCCCCGTTGAAAGGTACGAAGTACGGCTGGGATCCATTTTTCATAGGAGGTGGCCTCAGATGTTGAGGAGGAATTGGCCCAAACTGGGGATTTGGGATGAACGACCCCGGCTGCTGATTCTGCATGAATGGACCCGGCTGCTGATTCTGTATGAATGGACTCGGCTGCTGATTCTGAACGAACGGTCTTGGTCCTGGATTTTGGACGAAGGGATTGGATCCTAGATTATGAACGAATGGAACGAACCCTGGATTCTGAACGAATGGCCTAGGACCATTCTGCGGTCCAAACGATCCATTCGGATTCTGATTTCTCAGCCGCGCGATCTCCTCAGATGCCCTTCGACTTTGATCAGCAAGGACGTTGATTTGATTTCGCGCTGCTTCCATCTCCTGATACATCTGGGCAATTAGTTGCTCTTGATTTCCATGGGCTGCCATTTTCCTGAAACAAAGAAAAGAGGAAACTCCAAGAAACCGTTAGTAAAACGCACGTTTGTCGAAGATTTTCTCTAGATGGGGCCCCACGGTGGGCGCCAAACTGTTAATGCCAAAAATCGTCCAGAAGGATAACTTAAGGTTGATTGTGGAGCTTAACAACTAAAGAATAGGAATCTTACGACAAATCGTGCGATAAAGACAGAAACTATAAAAGAGACAAGGATTTTGGTGACGCGGGAAAAACCTCAACGAGGAAAAAACCCGCGGACGACATTGGGGGTCGTCGCTGCACTATGATCGCCAAACAATGGCGATATCCTTATGTTTCGGGTGTCGAGAGTACAATGATTACAATACAAATGAAGTAAAGACTTGAAATGTAAAGTAACAAGTGTATCGTGTGTAAGAAACTGGTGTGTCGTGTGTAAAAAACTATGCGTCGAGCGTCATGAGTCGTGCGTCGTGAATGAACTGTTGAGAGAGAATTCTTTGCTCCGAATGTTCTTCCCAAATCAGATGTGTGCAAGTGAGACTGTGATCTTCTTATTTATAGTCTTCGTAGCTTTAATGGAACTTCATGAATGTAGGAGTAACGGTCGCAACGGTCATCGCATTCAATGCTCGTAATTGCCTCTGTCCGTTACGGTCTTCGGGCATGAATGATATTGACCCTGCATTTAAACAGTGAAAAAACGTAACAGTAATATCATACGTTAGTCGGTCGAGGTGGTGAGGTTTCACACGACGGTCGAGTGTCGCGAGTAACATTCGACTTCAACTTTGGTCAAAAAAGATAAAGTATTTATGACTTGACTTTATTGTGAGAAAGTGTAATAAATGTTCTCAGTGTTTGGTCGTGGTCGAGACTGGTGAAATTTTGCCCAAACAACGACGATTACTGACTTAAGCATCGGAGGGTCGTTGGCTAGTCAACGACCAACATCTGACATTGTTTTATCGCAGGATCGCACGACATAAGTTGCTATGTCTAATATACGACTTTAGTCTTGCAGGATCGCACGATATAAGTGATCAGGTCTCTGACTTGATTATCCTTTCGCAGGGACACATGGTTCAAGTCCATCGCACGATCTAGCCGTACGATCGTAAGGCCTAGCGACCCCACGATCAAAGTTTTTTAACTTAGAAGAATTTCATGATCTGAGTGAATGTTTTGATCGCATTTGCTTATGTTTACCAATACGATTCTAAAGTATAGAAGTCCTACGACTTACGTTTTAATCGTTGTATTGTAATGGTTGCCTGAGTCGCACGATTTCTTGATTCATTCCATACTTAGTGAATTTCGCAATTGATACTATATATGTCCACGACATGTATGAGTCGAAATAAAACACAAGTTAAAAGAAACATAAATTTAATATATTAAACGATTAAGTACATCCGAATAACTAGACCCCAACGGTCGAGTAATAAAAAACAAAACTTGGAATAAAATTCCCTAAGATTGAGGAGGGTCGTCAGTCGTATCCTTGCCAAAGGCTTCTCCTTTGGAGCCTTCGTCAACCTCCTCCTCATCAACCTCCTTCTCGTCATCAGAGTCGAGGTCTCTTTCAGTCCCGACATCCCTCAAGAAGAAGGCAAGCTCGTCCGACGCCGAGGCCAAAGGATTTTTGCCCGACAGGTGTCATCGCATAATCGCCGCCCGCGCGGTGAATCGAGCAAAAGAAAAGACAGACTTTGCCTTGTCTTTCAACTCTTTCACCTCACCCTCCAACTTCGTCACCCTCGATTTGGAGTCTTCAGCCTCTTTTTTACTCGCGACCAAAGGCTCCTTGATCTTATCCAGCTCATCCCTTTGATCGGCGATCATGGACAAAGACTGCTTCAGACGGTGGTTTGCCTCCTTCTTTGCACATCCGACGGCCTCTAGTTCATTCAGAGCTTCATCAAGACGTTTTGACATAGTCTCTTCACGCTCTAGAGCAACCTTCTCCCTATCCAACGATGCATTCCCCCTCTCGTGGGCAGAAGACACCAAACCCCTTATCTTCACCGTTTTAGCGTGCAATGCAAGGGAACACTGGAACGCCTGTAAAAACATAAAGGAACATATTAGTAAACACTCGACAAAGATTAAAAACACTGAAACACAAGTTTTGAAAGAAAAACTTACCATAAACGCTAGTCCGGCGACATGGGATCCCGTCTCCTCGACCGGGAATCCCTCGAAACGCTCCCTGAAAGAAGGGAGCAGATATTTACCCAGATGGGGAAACATATTCGTCCCGTCTAGGACACTATCAGCCATAAAGTCCGATGGCAACGTAAAGTTGACCGTCGTGACCTTAGCCCCTCCCGTCGTGTGACCCTTGCCCTTGTCGGCCGACGAAGGGTTCGATGCGACAGACGGGGACTTCCCCGTTTTCGCCGGAAGCGCCAAACTAATAGGTGTTGCATCGATCGCACTAGAAGACGTCTTCGTCTTCGCAGGCGATGCGACCGATACCTTCGCCTTCTCAGGCATGACGACTCTTTACGAGTCATCAGCCCTTGAAGACGGTTCCCTCGGGATCATCATCCTCGTCTTCTTTGAAACCTCAGACCCAGTGGTCGAGGTCTTTTGCCTCTTTTCCTTGCCCTTACGGGCGAGCTCAAGTTGAGCTGCCCTCTTGGCACTGGCAGTCGGCACCTTTCCCAGAGATTCTCCTGGAAACAACGAAGGGAAAAACGTTACACGATGGACATAAGAGAAAAGATCGAGGTCGAGTAGAAATGAATAAAACACTTACCGGTCATTTATTCTTATTCTTCTCTCGACTCTTCCTCTTTCTCCTCCGTCTCCTCTTCTTCCTCCTCCTCCTCACGTTTCCATCCCCGATTCTCCCTAGATACACCAAGTCTTCGTCGTCTTCGTCCACCAGATGTCGTGTGAGAAACGACCGCTCAACAGCGCTGAATTCCAAGAATGCGTCGACCTTTGCTTGATAGTTGGCGTAGGGCTTCACGTCCTCAAACTTAATATCTGTCAACACACATAAGACAGGTTAGAAATAAGTTGAAAATTAGCACACGACGTGCGACAAAAAGCTAGAAAATCTTACCCGACATATTCCAGCCGGCCCTAATCCAGCCGCTCTCAGAATCGAGAGTCGACTTACGCACAAACGCGTACATGGTCTTCCACTTACGGTCATTTACAGCAGTCTTTAGGACCAAGGTACGATCGCCCTTAAACCTAGAAAACAGGCTATAGCGATGACATCCGTCCTTCTTGACTTGATAAGACAAGAGGAGGTCGCACAAATTCATGGGATATTCCCATTTTTCGGTAAGGTGCTCAATCACTTGTACGACTCGCCAGAATTGGGGCATTAATTGGCCCGGTGCTAAATCGAACTCGAGCATAAAAGCCTTGGCCAAAGGCGAGTAAGGCCATTCGAAACCTATCTTAAAGGGGTATTCGTATATCACGATATACCCCTCAGGACACATATCCGGCCGGGTCTGACCTGCCCGAATTAATATAATCCCCGCAGGGATTTTTGCTAGACTTTTAAGGTCGACGAGATCCTCTTGATCTTGAATAGAACTTTCGGGCTCCGTCGACATTTCTAAGCAGACTTAAAAAGATCAAGAAATCGTACCTTATATAGGCGCTTTAAACCTCGAAATTCCTAATCGAATCGAAGATTCTTGCAGGTTTGGAAAGGATTGGACGAAGAACAGCAAGAAATCGGGAAAGAATCTCACTCTTAAAACTCTCTGCAAACGTAAAATGGAAAAGATCCATCGTGGGTCTCTATTTATGTAATCGATCGTGTCAGGTCGAGTCCCTCGATGATCGACACGTACCCTTACCTTTTCGTATGCACACACGGATCGTCGACACCTGACACTTACAGCTGTTAGGCACGATCGCACGTCAGCGTGACGTCACGATCTTATCTCCTTTTCGACTTCCTCTTGAGTTAGAATTAGACCGATCCAGTTCCAAGGCAACCAAAGTAACTTTTGACACGTGTCACGACCCTAGACGTCCGACTGACAAAATGTAAAATTCGAATTTGCCACTCTATTTTTAAATTTTGGGGGCAAACTGTTTGGGTAAAATTTCACCAGTCTCGACCACGACCAAAATAGAGAAAACATTTATTACACTTTTCCATAATAAGATTAAATCATAAGTACTTTATCTTTCGACCAAAGTTGAAATCGAAAGTTGCCCACCTCACGACACTCGACCATGACGTCGTCTAGCTCACACGACCGTTGTATGGAACCTTGCGGTCTCGACCAACTAACATGCGATATTTCTGTTATATTTTCACTGTTTAAATGCAAGAATCTATGTCATTAATGATCAACGGACATAACCGACAAGGACAATGATGAGCATTAAAACCAGTAGCCGTTACGACCGTTATCAGCAGTTTTTTTGGAGTTATTCAAAGAACTCGAAGACTATAAATACAAAGGATCAATCACCATTTGTGCATCTCTGACATCTGGAAACAGCCGAACTCTGAAGAACACTCGAAGCAAAGAATTCTCTCTCTCGAGATCGTTCACGACGCACGACTTACTCGCACAACACTTAGTTTCTACACACGACGCACTTGTTTTTACATTCGATACACTTGTTACCTTACATTTAAAGTCTTTCTTTCATTTGTATTGTAATCATTGTACTCTCGACACCCGAAACATAAGGACATCGCCCCTGTTTGGCGACCATAGTGCAGCGACGACCTCCAAAGTCGTCCGCGGGTTTTTTCCTCGTTGAGGTTTTTCCTGCGTCACCAAAATCTTTGTCTATTCACTTTTTCCATCTTTGTCGTACGCTTTGTTGAAAGATTCCTATTATTTAGTTGTTAAGATCCACAATCAACCTTAAGCTATCCTTCTGGACGATTTTTGGCATTAACAATAACCCACACTACTTGACAAAGGGTATATACAAAACACCTACTCTGTATGATTTTGTCTGTTTTGGAATAGACAAAAAGTATCCGGAATATGCGATAAAATGGACTGGTCCTCTTGAACCTGAAAAGGAAGAGGAAACTGAGGAATATAAGTGAAAGAACACGTCAAAAATGCAACTTCCTTTTTGTTATGAGCCTTTGAACTATTATTATGAGAAAAGTCAAAAGAAGTACCTCTCGAATGACTACTTTGACTGCTATAAGGTTGTAAAGCCCAAGGATTCCTCAAAAAAGGATGAGGTCCAAGCAACCGAAACCAAGACTGAGATGGATGAGTTCAAGCTCTATGTTCCCCCTCTCATCTTGGAAGCAAAGATAGTCGAGTTAGGGGAGTCACTCGAGAAAGAAAGGTCTAGTTTTCAAAAGGAAAAGCAAGAGCCAATCACTGAACTTGAGAATCTAAAATCCGTTAAAACCGAAGATGTGTCTAATGAAGGACAGGAAATCCTTCGGTGTGAAATCAACAAGCTCACATCAAAATTGTCTGCCTTGGCAACATAAGTGATGACGGAGCATACGAGAAATGGTCAGCTCAAAGAGCAGATTGACCTACTCCAATCTGAAAACATGATTTCACCCGATTCTTCCTCCAACTCATCAGACACGTCTTCGTGTAAAGCCTTCATTGGAAAATTCTCTTCTACACAAGACGGTAAAGAATCTCAAGACGAGAATGTTTTAAGGAATTTGAACTCTGATTTTTTCCTAGCTTCCGCACCAAATTCCCCAAAGCACACTGACACTAAGTGTTCCTCGCCTTCCTCGGCCGATCCAAGTCCTGTAATTCCGGATGTTGATTTTTCAGAATTTATGAACTCTGAAGGCAATTCTGATGAAGAGTTTGAATTGTTCCCCTTTGACAAACCTTTTCCAAGTCATACTGATTTTCTGTCACCAGTAGTCAATCGACCTGTCAATTTTCTAAAAGGTGATTGTTCCACAACAAAGACCCCGACTGTGATTAAGATTTGTAAAACTAAGCCTGTTTATCAAAAACAATCACAGACGAGGCAAAAGACCGAGCGATTAACAACCAAAAATCCTGTTTCCTCAAAAGCCACTGACCATGCTGTCAATGTTGTTTCAGATAAAACCGGTCGCGCTAAACAGGATAAACAAAAGTGGCTAGTCAAGGAATCTATCGAGGATGCTGCATCAAAGTCGTTTAATACTGTTTTTATCCTAGAATGAACAAAAACGATTGTGCTTAGAATCATACAAATGATTTTGTTAAACATGAGACTAAATTTCCGATTAAGCTTTATTCCATTCAGCAATTGATTCAATTATCGCATGTATAATTCAAAAACGATTGTGTTGTTCTAGGTGTGGTTGGAATGACTTTGATGATATTAATAATAATGATTGGTTTGGGTCATATCATATGTATAATTCTTCACCCAAACGCAAACCCCGTAAAAACAAAAAGAAACACCATACACAACGGGGTTCCCAATCAGAGGTTAAACAAAAGCAAGAAAGGAAACCCATTTCAAAACGGGTTCCTCCTACCGAGGTTAAACCTACACCCAAGAGGCAACCTGTTTTAAAACAAGTTCCTCCAAAAGGTGTAAAATCTACACCCAAGAGGCAACCTGCTTCGAAGCAAGTTCCTCCGAAGGGTGTAAAGCCTAACCCTCAAGGACCCATGCAAATATGGGTACCTAAAGTCCGCTAATCTCGTTTTGCAGAACGGTCATGTGTGGTACTTAGACTCTAGATGCTCTAAGCACATGATCGGAAGGAAGGAGCTTCTCACGAACTACAAGGAACAATATGGCGGAGACGTGAGATTCGGGAACGATGACAAGGCGCCGATTTTGGGCTACGGCGACATTGTCCAAGACAAGAACACCATCAAGAAAGTTTCACACATTGCGGGATTGGGACACAACCTGTTCAGTATCGGCCAATTCTGTGATAAAGATCTCGAGGTCAGATTCAAAGCCAAAAGGTGTCCCGACAAAGACCGAAAAAACCTCCGTCGCCCCTCCTAAGAGGTAAGTCGAGAGTTCCTCACGACACTCGACCTCGACGTCGCCCGTTCCGCACGAACATCGCACAAGACCGTACGACCTTGACTAACTCGATATACGACTTTTACGTTTGTTCAATGATTAATGTAGGAGTCAAAGTCATTAATGGGCAACGGTCATAACCGACGAAGAGCAATTATGAAGAGTTACAACTGGCGACCGTTATGGCTGTTATCGAAGCAATCAATGAGCTAATCAAAGCACCCGAAGGTTATAAAAGATCAAGTTAAACCTCAGTTCCAGGGACCGAACATCGAACAAGAGAAGATAAGCATCCCAGCTCAGAAGAACACTACAAGCAAATAACTCTCACTCGAAGAATCGCTCTCGACGCACGACAACTACGCACGACACTTAATTTTCACACACGACACACACTGTTTTTACATTTCAAACACTTGTACTTTACATTTCGAAGTCTTTCCCTTCATTTGTATTGTAATCTCTTTACGATCGACACCTGGAACACCAAGGATATCGCCCCTAATTGGCGACCATAGTGCAGCGACGACATCCACTGTCGTCCGCAGGTTTTTTCCTCGTTGAGGTTTTTCCTGCGTCATCAAATCCTCTGTCTCATTTACATTTTTATCTTTGTCGCACGCTTTTGTCGAGAGATTCCTTTCTTTAGTTGTTAAAGTCCACATCGACCTTAAGTTGTCCCTTTGGTGCAATTTTTGGCATTAACAGTTTGGCGCCATCCGTGGGACCCCATCTAGAGAAAATCTTCGACAAACGTGCGTCTTACTAACGGTTTCTTGGAGTTTTCTTTGTTCTCTGTTTCAGGAAAATGGCAGCCCCTGGAAATCAGCAGCATGTCATTGCCCAGACGTACCAGGAGCTCGAAGTCGCTCGAAATCAAATAAACGCCATGGCGGAGCAAAGCCGTAGAGCAGCTGAGGAGATCGCACGACTAAGGAACCCCTCGGGACCTCAGAATGGTCCTAGGCCATTCATACAAAATCCAGGTCCAGGATCAGCTCCGTTCGCTCAAAACCAACATCCAGGTCCGTTCATGCAGAACCAGCAGTCGGGGTCGTTCAACCCAAATCCCCAGTTCGGGACAGTTCCTCCTCAGCACATAAGGCCACCACCCATGCAAAATGGGTCGCAGCCATTTCAGAATGGATCGCAGCCATTTCAGAATGGATCGCAACATTTCAGAATGGGTCGCAGCCGTATTTTGTTCCCTTCAACGGAGACGCCAATGGCTCGACACATGGCAATGGCACCAGTTCTGGAATCAATCCGCAAGCAGGGGCAAGTCTCGACCCCAATGACCCCGTCGCCCAGCGATTAAAAATGCTAGAAGATCAGAACGAGCGCGTCCTATCTTTGCTCGCCAAGTTTCCTGGGGCAGCCGTACCCGTTGATGTCGAACCTCGATCAGGATTTCAGGCGTCGTCCTTTATCGATGAGATCGCGACCGTCGAGGTCCCGAAGAAGTATAACGTCCCCGCCTTTACGCCCAAGTATTCGGTTTACGATCCAACAGAGCATGTCGCCCAGTATAAGCAGCTCATGTGGACGATCTCAATCCCATACAGGTATTAGGAGGTCTGTATGTGCAAAAGCTTCGGTGCGACTCTCACCGGTCCTGCTCTCCAATGGTTGATCAATCTCAAACCCAAATCCATCGGGTCGTTCGCTGAATTGGTCAACCAATTCTCCCAACAATTCGCCAGCAGTCGCAAGATGGAGAAACAGACCAGTGACCTGTATTACGTCGTACAGAAGACCAATGAGTCTATTCGAAGTTATTTCAATAGATTCAATGCAGAGATGATCAGTATTCGCAATTGTGACATCAAGACTGCAATTGAAGCCTATAAGCGTGGTCTGGACGACAGCTCAGGTTTGTACACTGATCTGACCAAATATCCTCCAGAGAATTTTGAAGACGTCCGAGCTCGAACCCTAGCGTATATGAGGGTAGAAGACGACGCTGCCTTTCGTCGCAAGCATACCGACGACAAGAGGTCGTTAGGTGTAAAGAAGTCAGAGTTTAAGACAAAAGCGATTTCCAAAATAGAGCCCGCGCGTCATATCTCGAACGTCCGATTCAAGACAAAAGCAGAGGCTAAGACCGCGACCAAATTTCCTCAGTACCCCAAGATATCCTCTTACGGATTCAAAGGGACCACTAAGGACTTGGTCGAAGCTTTAAAATCTGCCCAAGCGACCATTCGTTGGCCGAAGAAATCTGATCAGGACGACGCCAAGAAAGATAAGTCGAAGTGGTGCGACTTCCATGTCGACCATGGGCATGCGACAGACGATTGCATAGCTCTCAAAAAAGAGTTAGCATATCATGTCCCGAAGGGCAATCTTAAAGATATCATCGATGACGTCTTTACTCCCGCTAACGATCATCGACCATCGACCCCCAAGCACACAAAAGTGGTTAATTGTATCACTAGTGGTTTCGACGTGTATGGCTTGACATAATTACAGAACGTCTGGAAAGCCAACGACAAACCTCTAACAATGTTTTATCGCATAATCGTACAACATAAGTCACTGAGACTGTCGCATGACACCAGCACAATTTCGCAAGGTCGCACGACACAAACGATCAGGTCTATCACTTGTTCATACTTTCGCAGGAACATATAATTCAAGCTCATCGTACGATGTAGTCGTACGATCGCAAGATCTAATGATCTTTTGAATTCAATTTCTTAACTTCGAGGGATTCCATATCCTGAGTGTATGCTTTGGTCGCACATTCCTATGTTTGTTTACACGATTTACAAGCGATATGTCTTACATTCTAAGCTGTTGCGTTGCAATAGATGCCTAAGTCGCATGATTTCTATTATATTATACTCAGTAAATTTCATAATTGACATGATATTTATTTACTGAATATACAAAACACGAGTGCGACGGAAATTTAAATTTCATTCCCTGAATAGTTTGTCATTTACATTCAAAATAACTCGACCACTGACAGTCGAGCAGCAAAAGAAACAACAAATGACAAAAACATTTCCTAAGGCAGAGGGAGAGCGTCGGTCGCGTCCCTGCTTGACGCCTCACCCTGGAGACCTTCCTCCTTCTCAATCTCCTTCTCGAGATCCCTCTCAGTCCCGACCTCTTTATAGAAAAGGTACAGCTCATCCGATGCCGACGCCAGAGGACTCTTGCCTAACAAGTGACGACGTATGATTGCCGCACGCGCAGTAAGTCGGGCATAGGAGAAGATGGATTTGTTCTCATCCTTCAGCTCCTCTAGCTCCTTCTCTAAATTCACCGCCTTGGATTTAGACTCCTCGGTCTTTCTCTTCTTCATGACCAAAGATTCTTTCATCCCCTCCAGCTCCTTCCTTTGATCGTGCATCAGAGTTAGGGACTCCTTTAAGCGCGAGTTCACTTCGTCCCTCGTATGGTTGACGGCTTCCAGCTCATTTAGAACATCGTCAAGACGCACTGACATCGCCTCTTTGCGCTCCAGAGCAAATTTTTCCTTCCCCAATGCTGCATCCTCTTCCGAAATGGCAGAAGCCATTAGACCTACAAGGAAGCTTGGAACGCCTAATAGAATCATAAAGCAAACATCGTTAGAAAACATACGACAACGACAATGACAAACAAACCAAGTCTTGAAAGAGAGGCTTACCATGAACACAAGCCCAACAACATGGGACTCTATATCTTTAAGAGAAACCCCGCTGAAACGTTCTCTGAAAGAAGGGAGCTGATACTTTCCCAAGTGGGAGAATAATTTCATCTCGTCCAAGACGTTATCATCAAAGAATCTGACGGCAACGTGAAGTTGACTGTCGTTTCCCCCACAGAGCCCGTCTGCGCGCCTTTGCCCTTGTCGGCCGTCGAAGGGCCGAATGCGGTAATGGGAGACATCGTCGCCGGTTGCGCAGTATGAGACATCGTCGCCGGTTGCACAGTATGAGACATCGTCGCCAGTTGCGCAGTATGAGACATCGTCGCCGGTTGTGCAGTATCAACGGATCTAATCCAATCACTATCCGTATCCAGCATCGCCACCCGCACAAGTACATACCCCGTCCTCCATTTGCGATCATTAACAGCAGTGTTCAAAACTAAGGTACGATTACCTTTGAGCCTTGAAAGTAAACTATAACGACGATATTGATCGCTCGTGACTTTATACGCCACTCCCAGTGCGAAGTAAGTCGCTCGATGACTAGAATGACTCGCCAGAACTGGGGCATCAGTTGCCCCGGCGACAGGTCAAACTCACACAGAAATATCTTGGCCAGAGGAGATACGGCCAGTGGAAGCCTATCTTAAACAGGTACTCGTATATCACGACATACCCCTCGGGACACATCTCCGGTCGAACACCGCCAGCCTTGCTTACAGTAATCCTCATGGGAATTTTCGCTAGACTTCTGAAGTCGTCTAGATAGTCTTCATTTCTAATAGTACCTCTGGGCTCCGTCGATATTTCTAAATGACAGCTGGTAAGCATAATCGTGCGTCAGTATAACGTCACGATCCCGTTCCCTTTTCGACTTCTCGTTCAGTTAGAACTAAACCGATTCAGTTCCAAAGCAACTAAGACACGTGTCATAACTTTGAGCACCCGACAAGCAAAATTTCAAATTCGAATTTTCCATCCTACTTTCAAATTTTGGGGGCAAACTGTTTGGGCGAAATTTCACCAGCCTCGGCCACGACCAAGAAAGGTAATACACATGTTATGAGCTATATCTTGTATTAAGATAAGGTCCCGACAAAGACCCAAAAAATCTCCGACGCCCCTCCTAAGAGGTAAGTCGAGAGTTCCTCACGACACTCGACCTCGACGTCGCCCGTTCCGCACGACCGTCGCACAAGACCGTACGACCTTGACCAACTCGATATACGACTGTTACGTTTGTTAAATGATTAATGCAGGAGTCAAAGTCATTAATGGGCAACGGTCATAACCGACGAAGAGCAATTATGAAGACTTACAACTGGCGACCGTTATGGCTGTTATCGAAGTAATCAATGAGCTAATCAAAGCACCCGAAGGTTATAAAAGATCAAGTTAAACCTCAGTTCCAGGGACCGAACAACGAACAAAAGAAGATAAGCATCTCAGCTCAGAAGAACACTACAAGCAAAGAACTCTCACTCGAAGAATCGCTCTCGACGCACGACAACTACACACGACAATTAATTTTCACACACGACGCACACTGTTTTTACATTTCAAACACTTGTACTTTACATTTCGAAGTCTTTCCCTTCATTTGTATTGTAATCTCTGAACGATCGACACCTGGAACACCAAGGATATCGCCCCTGATTGGCGACCATAGTGCAGCGACGACATCCACTGTCGTCCGCAGGTTTTTTCCTCGTTGAGGTTTTTCCTGCGTCATCAAATCCTCTGTCTGATTTACATTTTTATCTTTGTCGCACGCTTTTGTCGAGAGATTCCTTTCTTTAGTTGTTAAAGTCCACATCGACCTTAAGTTGTCCCTTTGGTGCGATTTTTGGCATTAACACTTACAGGCTTCAAACCCTTGACGACCAAGACATCCCACGTAACTGGAACGCAGTACATTTAAAGAAGTATTTCTTTTGAAATTTTACTTTCGATTTATTTTAACAAACGATTACTGACTTAAGCATCGAAGGGTCGTTGGTCAAACCAACGACCACCCCCGAATCTTACATTGCAGGCTTGCAGGATCGCACGAACGCCAGTCTTGTTGGTCCCGAAGGCCTATACAAGTTTGTAGAAGGGGGAGGTTGAATACAAACACACAGATTTTACTTTTCTAAATTGATTATTGATAAATCATTAACAATTTACAGCTTGTTGCGGAGACAAGATTAAGGATAAACCTAAATCTAAACAAGTTGGAACACTAAGGTTTCTTGCACTAAGAGAGATAAGGAAATTACTAATAATAATCTATCTGAGATAAGAGATTTGAACTTGTCCAGAGTTAGCAAGTTACTTCAAATGAAGTGAGTTCATCTCTTTATATACTGCATGCATTTAATGCAAGTCAGTATATACTTTACACGTGTCATCAGCTGGTTGGTTGCATGTCATTGACCTTAGTTGACAACCTTAGTAGCCGTATGGATGAATAGTGTAGTATCAGAGTGGTTGTACGATTTCAGATATTCGGAGGTTCTTTTCTGACAATTCGTACGGAGTCGTGCAAGGGTGGTTAAGACAAAAGTACTTTGTACGGAGGACTTCATGATCATCTTTCGTTGATTCAACGATTATCATTTACTATTCAGCAGATGATAAAGTTCAGCGATAGCGGAAGTCTTGTACTTGATACTTCACGTTGAGTGGACAAATCCGAGTCTTCGCTGATCCGCATTAGTTCATTAGGAGACTTGTCGCTGGTTCTTGAGCTTGATCTTCGACTTCAGCGTAGAACCTATGTTGACGTGAAACTTGTCTTCAGGGATCATAAGTAAACAACTAACTTATCAGCGATCATCATAATGACTGAACAGACTCAGCACATTAATGGTGAACAGTGTTCGCTGAATGTTTAATTTAAAAGAGCGAGAGTTCCTATCAGCGGTACTGTAAGATCTTAGTACTTATCAGCGATAGTGAAACTCTGATACATATTGTTTACTTACAATTTTCACTAAGTATTTAAGAGAGGGTCATTATCAAATCACTGAGGGTTTGGATCAACAATCTCCCCCTATTTGATTATGACATAGCAACAAATAAAATTGCTATTTAATGAAAACATAAGGATAAAAAGAACTCATAAAATATTTGTCCCTTTTACTGTTTTCTGGGATCTTTTCAGTACTGATGGAGTAAAGTACGTTCGCTGAAATCTTTCTTTAAGATATTGAATCAGGTTACAATGAAGAACAGAAAGATTATAAGTACAAGCGAAATAATTTACAAGTACAGAAGGATAACTGATACAATAGAGAAAAAGGAGATTATATCAGTTTTCAAAAGGTTCTTCCTTAATGAGAAGTTCATCAAGGGTCGTCTTTTCAGTGGGGATCATCCAGTCAGGAACCGTTACGCCTTGTTTTCTTTTGTTCAGCGCTTCTTCAAAGATCAAGGGTTTTAGGTGTCGTGCCTGAATGTCTTTTCTGAAGTCACACCAGTAGATGAGATCTCTGAGCTGTTCGATTGGAGTGATTGGAAGCTCAGCGATCCGTTGAAAACATTTACGTCCGTCGTAGTCGAGAAAGAATATTCCATAAGGATTACTGATGACTTTACCAGGGACGAAAAGTTCACATGGTGGCAAAGAAATGTCAAGGGCAGATAGATCAGGGTCAGGACCAAGCACTTCAGCGCGAGAGAAACCAATTCCAGTTTCATTTCGTATGACAGGACCTGAGTTTGAATCTTGACGTTTCTTCTTTGGAGAGGCCCTTTTTCTTTTCAGCTTAAGATCAGGAAGAGGAGGAATGTCTACACAAGAAGATATCAAGTCGATCTGTCTGTTTATCAACTTTTCGAAATGATCCTTGTACTTAGATTGTGACGAATGGATAGCTAACCTCATCTCCAGCCATTCAGAGAGACCATACCTTTTTACACTATCAGCGCGAAAGGCTTCGGATTGGCCATCTTCTCTGAAAAGTTTGATGTCAACAATAGGTACTCCGATAGATGTTCTTCCAGAGATGAATACCTTGTTGATCTTCGCTGGACGATATCTGAAGTGGATTTTCTCTTTACACCAGATCAGGGTGGTCTGAGAAACTTCAGTTTTCTTTTCCACGATCTTCTGGGCTTCTTCCCAAAGCTTTCGTTGGATTTGAATGGGAACACGTTTCAGCTTGGGGTCTTTGACAGATTCTTGAGTAAGCTTGATGGCGTATTCTCTGTCTTTCTCTTCAGCTTCCTTTCTTTCAGCGATGAGGCGTTCAGCTCTGAGGTGTTCCTTGTATTCAGATTTTGAAATTCTGAACTTAGGAGGAACTGAAGGCAGTTGATCACGCCTTAGAATGATTCGCTGATCCTCGAATCGCTTTATTATTTCCTCTTTTCTCTTTTGATCCTCTTCACTCAGCTTTTGAGGAGCTGAGGAAGGTCTGTTTCTGTGCAAGAGAGGTTGTTCTTCTGGTTCATCAGTCTCAGAGATCAGATCTAAGACTGGAATTATTTCATCAGCAGCAGCTGGCTTTATTTGTGAAGTCGCAATAGTAGAACCTTCAGCGACATCCTCAAACAGGGGAGAGGACTAGCTGAAACACAACGATCTTACAAATAAGAACATGGGTAGAAGAACTTGGGTAGAAAGAGAAAGATAAATATGTTCAGGTGTAGGCTAGGGTAGTAGAACTTATAGATGAGGGATGGAGTGAGAGATGTTTAGTGTACCTGACAAACCGGCTATTCAAGCAAGATCGTCAGATTGTCATCTTCAGCGACGCTTTTGCCTTTGCCTTTCTCAGCGCCAGAGGCTGAGGGCTTTGTCTTTGTCCGCTCCCCTGTTGGTTCATTTATTGAAATTCCCTTAAGAGCTTTGATCCTTGGGGCAGGTTTGACGATAAAGAAATCATCGTCATCTTCGTCATCATCATCATCATCCTTCTTTGGAGAAGAAGATGGTTCATCATCAGGGATGTCGATGGCTTCATCATCTTCTGCTTCGGATTATTCAGCGTCTTCTTCGAGTTGCTCCCCCTCAGATACAGAGGCGAGCTTCTCGGTTCCCTCAGGGTTTTCATCTCCCTGAGGTCCAGCGATAAGATCTTCATTCTTCTCTCCCCTGATAGATTCATCATGGGAAAGGTCTTCAGCGCTCTTTTCCTCGGGATGTTCAGCGCTCTTCTCCCCCTCTTTTTCATGATGACTGGGGGAGGAATGGGCAGACTTTGCACGGGTGTGGCAGAGCGTACCACGGAACTTTCCTTCAGCTCTTCAGAATGAGCTGAGGAGTCTTCAGCATGGAATTGCTGGGGTTGCTCCTTGGTTTTCTTGATCCTTTTGGAATCAAGTTGGGTGTGAGAGTGTTTCCTTTTCTTTGAAGGAGAGGATTGTGTGGTCGGGGCATCAGCGATGGGTATTGTCGCTGAAGGAGCCACAGAAGTCGAAGAATTGGGGTTAAGAAGAGAGAGAAGGGTAGAGAGACGTACCTCATTGTCGACAGGTTTGAAATCGAGCACCTTAGGGCCAACTTGAGAAAGTTTCAGGTCACCCTCTTGAGGATAGTTGTCCTTCCGGCCATATTGGAAGATGGCGCTGATGAAACGGGGGTAGGGAACCCATGCAGGTCTGTCAGCAGCAGAATCTACTCTTTGCACTAGGTCATCATAAATGATAGATGCCCAGTCAATATGTAGACCTTTCAGCAGTGCGTATCCCATAGCCTGCTGAGGTTGAGCGGTTTGATCAGAGGAGCCGGTCTTCGCTGTCATGCAACTGATCAGGTGTGCGAAGATGAAATTCATCTCGCTGGGCATTTTGGACCTCTTTATCAGCGTCAGCTTCTTCTTGGGCTTCTTGTCCCTTCCAGTTTCCCATACATAGCCCATTGCATCAAAAAATGCAATAAGAGCTTCTTTGTCAGCGTGCCTTTTATGGTCAGGGAATGGAACAAACGGTTTTTCTTTGGTAGCATTGGGAAAGTTTAGAGCTTTTCGAATGATTGCGGGGGTTATCTTAATTGTGCCATACTCAGTATCGCTGAGTATGCAATCGATGGTTTTGGATGCATCTTTGGCGGAGGGTAGCTGAGTGTGTCTGGCAGAGTACCAGAACTGGGATAGTAGCAGCTGACTTGCGGGAGGTGTGATGGTCAGGGCTGTTGAAATGCAACAGTTTTTCAGGAAATTCACAGCATCATCCAGATGTGTGACTTGCTTTCGAGGAGGAAACTCGAGAAGCGCAGAGAGGTTGTTGACCTTGGTCCAATCTAGTTGATCCAGCTTGAACTTAACCTGAGGGGCTTTGATGATATCCACTTCCTCAGAGTCAGCGGAGATGGACTCAGCGGTAACATTGATCTTTGAAGATGCCATTTCTCTGTATTATCAGGTCAACCAAAGATGTTAACAAATAAGAATTGTCTTGATATGGAAAGAATTTCCATTAAGATGGTTCGAATTTTGTCCATTTCATTCAGACAAAAATGTCTTAATGAAGATTAGGGTTTTTCATGATTTTGAAACGAAATGTAAAACCCATAAAGTCTTGTATACCAGTTTTAAAAAAATGGATACGAATGAAGAACAAGTTTAAGATTTAGATTTAAAACTTGAAGAACAACAATGAAATGGTTGTGTTCATAAAACCATGAAAGAAATGATTTTATTTTTAAGAAGTTCTTTTGTTTGATCTTGTTTAAACAAGGATAAGATCAGAAACAAGTTAAGCATTTGGTAAAAAAATAAGAACATATTAACCTTGATGTTTGATGAAGAAGATGATGAACAGTTCTTTGAAGATTTGAGAGCACAAATGCAACAGTAATTCTTTTCTTGCGGAGGAAGATTTGATCGCGTAAAAGACAAAATATAAACCAAGAGTTGTTTATATAGAGATTTTTAGAGAGAGAAAACCTTGAGCAGGAAAAGGTTTTCATCATGACACGGACACGTGTTTGCATTTGATTGGAAGTTTGAACGAAACGTGCAAACGTGTGTCAGAAAGAAATCGTGCCTGGTGTTATCCGTTGCAATGACGTCACAACTGTCATTTCATATTCTTGGTTGTCTCTGAGGTTTTGAAAAAACTCAGGGACTCTTTGAAAACATGAAGCACTGAATAGAAATATCAGTGAAGGTTTTAAGAAATTTCAAAAAGTCGCTGTTAAGAAAGAGATATTCAGCGATGCAATTTATTTTGAAATCTTGCATTTACATGCGATATGTCAGAGAGAGAAAACATACCTTGATATCAGCGAATCAAGTTTATTCAGAGAGAAGATGATGAAATGGATTATATAAGTTGATTTTATTCTATCGCTGATCAATGTGAACCGCTGAAGGTTTTATCCTTCAAAGTTCAGCATTCCAAGCTCGCTGATGAGAAAATTGAATCTTGTCTCATCAAGAGGTTTGGTAAATAGATCAGCTAACTGATAATCAGTTGGAATAAAATGAAGTTCTATATCACCATTCATCACATCATCTCTGATAAAATGATATCTGATTTCGATGTGTTTTGTCTTTGAGTGTAGCACTGGGTTGTTGGCTATAGCGATGACACTAGTGCTGTCGCAATAGATTGGAATTTTGGAGAGCTGAAGATCATAGTCTAGTAGCTGATTTCTCATCCACAAGACTTGAGAACAACATCTTCCAGCGGCTACATATTCAGCTTCAGCTGTGGAAGTGGACACTGAGTTTTGCTTCTTACTTGTCCAACTTACCAGCTTTCCACCCAGGAGCTGACATCCTCCTGTGGTGCTTTTCCTATCCATTTTGCAACCTGCAAAATCACTGTCTGAATAGGCGGTTAGATCGAATCCTGGGTCTTTGGGATACCAAAGGCCTAGATTCGCTGTACCCTTAAGATATCGAAAGATTCGCTTTACAGCTTTCATATGAGATATCTTAGGTTCAGCTTGATATCGTGCACACAAGCATGTTGCAAACATAATATCGGGTCGGCTAGCTGTAAGATACAATAGTGAGCCGATCATCCCACGGTACAACGTGACATTGACAGGAACACCCTTTGTGTCCTTATCAAGTGTCAGCGGTGGTGCCATAGGGGTTTTTATAGCTGAACTTTCAGTTAAGTCGAATTTCTTCAGCATATCTTTAACATATTTTCCTTGATTAATGAAAGTTCCTTTTTCAGTTTGCTTAATCTGAAGACCAAGGAAATATGTTAGTTCACCCATCATACTCATTTTATACTCATCTTTCATTCTATCAACGAAACGAGTACAAAGCTCAGGGTTAGTAGAACCAAATATAATGTCATCAACATATATTTGAACTAAAATGATATGACCTTTCACTTTTCTAAAAAAATAGAGTTTTGTCAATCTTACCTCTCTCAAAATGTTCAATATGGAGATAAGTAGAGAGAGTATCATACCATGCACGAGGAGCTTGCTTTAAGCCATAAAGTGCCTTATCCAGTTTATAAACATAACCTGGACGCTTAGGATCTGAGAATCCTGGAGGTTGTTCCACATAGACTTCTTCATTCAGCTTTCCATTCAGAAACGCTGACTTAACATCCATATGATGTACAGTGAAGTTTTTGTGTACAGCATATGCTAAGAAAAGACGAATAGATTCAAGTCTTGCTACTGGAGCAAATGTTTCGTCATAATCTATGCCTTCCTCTTGTCTGTATCCCTGAGCAACAAGATGAGCTTTGTTGCGAGTTACAGTACCATGTTCGTCCAACTTGTTTCGATAGACCCATTTAGTGCATATCACCGTTTTGTCAGTTGGTCTACGAACGAGTTTCCAAACTTTGTTTCTTTCGAATTCAGTCAGCTCTTCTTGCATAGCGCTGACCCAGTTTGGATCTCTGAGGGCATCATCTATTTTCTTTGGTTCAGTTAGAGAAATAAAGTTAACAAATAAACAAATATTACCTGCACTTCTACGAGTCTGAATACCAGCGTTTGGATCACCAAGAATTTGATCGATTGGGTGATTTACAGTCCATCGCTGAGCCGGAGCTACTTCTGGATTATCAGCTAAGAGAGGAATGTTTGCATTTGTCACTTCATTCACTGATTGCTGAGAAATAGATGGAATTTCTGAGACATTTGGATCAACTGCAGGTATAGTGTTTATAGGAACAGCTGAGACCCAAGATGTTTCAGCTTCACTATTCTGCATATCTGGAATGATAGTAGGACCATCATTTTCTATGGTGTGAGCATGAGTGGGAACTTCTTCTGAATCACCAAGATGAGAAAACATCCATTGATTCAGTTCTTCAGTATCAGCGGACGGTTTAGAGTTCGCTGAACGGGATTCGTCAAACGTGACGTGAATAGTTTCTTCTACAGTTTGTCTTCTACGTGACGTGAAGGCTTTCTCCCATGAAAGAGTTCATAGGTTGTCTTTTTGAATCTTTTAACTATCAGCGACCTGTTTTGCGTAAAACAAGCAGTGTTGACATCTTCTGCCCAAAACTGAGTAGGCAGGTGAGAATCGCTGAACATTGAACGTGCAGCTTCAATAATTGTTCTATTTCTTCTTTCAGCGACTCCATTTTGTTGCGGTGTTCTCACTGACGAAAAGTTGTGAGAAATACCCTTACTCTCAAGGAAGGAATCAAGAGAACTGTTTTTGAATTCAGTTCCATGATCACTCCTTATTGAGCGAACAGTCATATTGTTCAGAGTTTCCATCTTCCGAACAAAGGTGATGAGTTCTTTAGGGGTGTCACTCTTAGAACGGAGAAACATTACCCATGTGAAGCGAGAGAATTCATCAACTATGACCAGCGTATATTTCTTTCCAGCGATAGATTGTTTGTTAACAGGGCCAAACAAATCCATATGGAGTAGTTGTATAGGAGATGAAACTGAGGAGACTTGCTTTGACTTGAAGCTTGCCTTGGTCTGCTTCCCTTTTTCACACGCTGAACATAAAGACTCTTTGGCGTATGAATGCTGAGGTAGACCAGTGACTAACTCTTTGGAGGAAAGAGTATTCAGTGTCTTGAAATTTAGATGCGAGAGCCTCTTGTGCCATAGCCAGTTAACATCAGAAGATGCCTTTGAGAAGAAACAGGAGTTCTCAGTGGTTGTTGAGTCCATGTTTATTACATAAACATTTTCCAAACGATAACCGCTGAGAGCTATCTTCTCCTTTTTGTCAGTGACAAAGCAGGATTCCTTAGTGAAAATCACTTTGTTATCCATGTCGCAAAGCTGACTGATGCTCAGAAGATTATGCTTCAGCCCTTCAACATATGCGACTCTTCTGAAGGAGGTTGTACCATTTGAAAGTACACCATACCCTCGGGTGTGTCCTTTTCCATTTCCACCGAAAGTCACAGAGGGACCATTCTCTTCCTTGAATTCAGCGAGCAGGTTTTTCTTTCCAGTCATGTGTCTAGAGCATCCTCTATCGAGATACCAGATACCCTTCTTAACCTGCATTTACAAAGGAAGATTAGTTTTGCTTGGGTACCCACTTAACCATGTATACACGTTTGTCAGTGGAGCTAGTTGGAATAGAAGGTTCAGCGGTCTTCGCAGCATTTGAAGATTCAGCTTTGTCTTTCTTCACTTTGGTTAATTTCTTAACTTCAGTGGTAGGAGTCACCTTGACCTGATATGCATCGGGGTTGGTCTTCTTTGCCTTAGGGGCAATCTTCACCTTAGCTATCTTTTCAGCTTTGGTGGTTGTGGGGCACTTACTAGCAATATGATCGGTAAGTCCACAGTGATAACATTTCCTATAACTAAAAGTAGTTCTAGGGCCACTTGTATGCTGAGCTTTTAATTTCGAATTAGAAGTGCCAGCACCAAGTAAACTATTGGCTTTAGAAATGGGACGAACATTCAGTTCTTCAGATTTCTTACCAAGGACATCCACTCTGAGTCTAGGAGTAGATCGCTGAATAGATCCAGAGATCAGCTTTCTAGATCCAAAGGGGTTGGTCACTGAGGCTTTAGAAGCATTCAGCTTTGGTACTAAGGTACCCTTCTGAGGATTTTGATAAATAACAATTCCTTTACCTTTGTCTTTAGAGACAGAGGTAGGTTTTGAATAAACCATTTTCTCCTTACCTTTTGAGGAGGTAAGAGTTTCCTCAGGTATTGGTGTAATGGACGAGGAGCACTGAGATGATGAAGTGTCAGCGACTGAGGATACGAACGTTCCAAATTTAAGCATTGAACGTTCAGTGGTTGGTTTTGGAGTATCATATTTATAACCCAGACCACGTTTATCACTCAGAGGAGTCTGAGCCTTAATTATCTCAGTGATCTTTGTTGAAGAATTACACCATCCTTCAACAGTAGCTTGTTCAGCTTTTAATGCAGCGATAGCTTCTGCTCGTTCGATTTTGACTAGCTGATTTAAATAGACTTGATCTTTAAAATCATCTTCAATTTTAGAAAGCTTTTCTATTTGAAGGTGGCAGTTTTTAAGCTTTTCAGCGAGATCAAGATTTTGGTTTTCAACCACAGTTTTGTCGTTCATGGCTTCGTATAAACTTCTAGTCAAGAGATCGATCTTACGGAGACTATCAGCTTCATCAATATTTGCAATATTGGTAAAGAAAGAAGGTGATACCTGAATGGCAGATGTTGAAGTGGAGGGAATGTCTGAACTTTCTTCCTCTTCTTCAATCTTGGCCATGATACATTGATTTGCTTCATCATCTTCAGAGTCAGATGATGATGCCTCTTCATCAGAAGCAGCCCAATCATAGTCAGCCATCAGGCCTTTCCCTTTCTTCTTAAAGCTTTTCAGCTTCGCATATTTTTCTTTCAGCTTTGAGTATTTATCATCTTTATTCCTTGGAACAAAGGATTTCTTTGTAAAAGCTGAGGGTCTAGAAACTTTCTTAGACCTGCACTCGTTAGCAAAATGTCCTGTCTTTTCGCAGTTGAAACAAGTAGCAGTAGCCTTATCAACAAAAGTTGATGATTTAGGCTTGTCAGTTATGGAAAGAGGTTTGTTCTTTCTAAACATTTTCTTCTTGGCGAATCTCCTGAACTTTTTGGTTAGGAGAGCCAAGGATTCATCATCTGAAAAATCAGAATCTGATGAACTTTCAGAGTTACTCTCTAACTCAGTGATAGTGACCGAGGGTCGCTGAGTAGATGGTTCCTCTGAGATTAAAGCAACAGGGGTGCTTTTGGAATCTTTTACAAGATTCTTCTTAAGATGGCTAGATTGCTCATGATTCAGCAATGTACCATATAAGGTAGCAAGGGTCATTGATCTAAGATCCTTTGACAGCTTGAGACACATGGAATAATTGTCCCAGCTTTCAGGTAAACATTCTAGAAACTTTGTCAGCACTTCAAAGTTAGAATATTCCTTACCAACAGTTTTCAGATCTATAATTAAGCAATTAAAACGTTGGTGAACTTCAGAGAGAGTTTCATTCTTACCAGAAATGAAGCTTTCGTATTTTCTTACCAGGTTGATCTTTCTTGAGTCCTGGACTTCAGACGTTCCTTCATACTGAACACATATTGTGTCCTACATGGCTTTTGATGATTTCAGGTTCATGACGGAATGGTAGACTTCGTCAGGAAGGGCCATGGATAGTATGGATCTGGCTTTTGTATCTATAGCCACTTTCTTCTTATCTTCATCGGTCCACATGTGTATTTCCTTATGAATCAGCCTTTCTGGAATAGCAGGTCTATTTGCAGTGGCTGGAACTAAAGGATCAATTGTTACAGGGATGTGTGGGCCGTTCTCAGGATAGTAAGGTATAGTAGGGTCTACACCTTCTAAGAAGAGTATCATCCTATTTTTCCATAAGTTGAAGTTGTCTCTGGAAAATCTAGGGGGGTTTGCAAGAGAACCATTGTCTATATAATGTGTGTTTGAGTTGGTGGCCATTTTCAGATACTAGCAAGGAAGAGAAATATCTTAGATTAGATCTTGTTTATGAGATTAAACAAATCCGCTCTGATACCACTTGTTGGTCCCGAAGGCCTATACAAGTTTGTAGAAGGGGGGGGGGGGGGGGGGGGGGTTGAATACAAACACACATATTTTACTTTTCTAAATTGTTTATTGATAAATCATTAACAATTTACAGCTTGTTGCGGAGACAAGATTAAGGATAAACCTAAATCTAAACAAGTTGGAACACTAAGGTTTCTTGCACTAAGAGAGATAAGGAAATTACTAATAATAACCTATCTGAGATAAGAGATTTAAACTTGTCCAGAGTTAGCAAGTTACTTCAAATGAAGTGAGTTCATCTCTTTATATACTGCATGCATTTAATGCAAGTCAGTATATACTTTACACGTGTCATCAGCTGGTTGGTTGCATGTCATTGACCTTAGTTGACAACCTTAGTAGTCGTATGGATGAATAGTGTAGTATCAGAGTGGTTGTACGATTTCAAATATTCGGAGGTTCTTTTCTGACAATTCGTACGGAGTCGTGCAAGGGTGGTTAAGACAAAAGTACTTTGTACGGAGGACTTCATGATCAGCTTTCGTTGATTTAGCGATTATCATTTACTATTCAGCAGATGATAAAGTTCAGCGATAGCTGAAGTCTTGTACTTGATACTTCACGTTGAGTGGACAAATCTGAGTCTTCGCTGGTCTGCATCAGTTCATTAGGAGACTTGTCGCTGGTTCTTGAGCTTGATCTTCGACTTCAGCGTAGAACCTATGTTGACGTGAAACTTGTCTTCAGGGATCATAAGTAAACAACTAACTTATCAGCGATCATCATAATGACTGAACAGACTCAGCACATTAATGGTGAACAGTGTTCGCTGAATGTTTAATTTAAAAGAGCGAGAGTTCCTATCAGTGGTACTGTAAGATCTTAGTACTTATCAGCGATAGTGAAACTCTGATACATATTGTTTACTTACAATTTTCACTAAGTATTTAAGAGTGTTCATTATCAAATCACCGAGGGTTTGGAACAACAAGTCTTACGATTTATATCTTGAGAAACAAAGTCTTTATGACTAAAATGTCATGACTGTTATGTCACGACCGTCAAATCATGACTCATACGTCATAAACAATGTCTTTTGATTCATCTCATGGATTTTACGATTACAACAAGTGTTCTTTAATCTAAATCTCGAAAATAAAAGTCTTATGACTTAAACTCCATGCTTAGGATATCTTTTCGGCCTTAGTCGCCCGATTACTTCAAAAAGTTACAAGCACCTTAGTCGTATAGTTTTACATACGTCTTACTGCTTTTTAAAGCTTGTTCCTTAAATTATGTTATCTTTCATTTATTTTGTTCACTTGCGACAAAGTAAAGTACACGATAATATAGTAAAAGACATACTTGTATTAAATTGGAAAGTAATACAAGACAAAGGCGCGAACACCAACTATCGCCCTAGAACAAAACAAAATTTTCAAAAGTACAAAAACACAAAAGCCTACTGAGGGCCCTGGAAGACTCCAGCGTCGTCTTCCGCATCGCCCGTCTTGGCTTCCACAGAATCAGTATCGTCGACCCTATCCTCTTGGTCAAGATCCTCCTCGGTACCGACATGTTCAAGATAGGACGCAACCTCGGCCTCAGCGCCAGCCAAGGGATTCTTCCCCTGCAAGTGACGACGCATGATTTCCGCCCTAACCTTCAGACGGGTCAGCGCCTCGAACGAGAGGAGCTTCTCCTTCAAGGCCCCCGTCTTGGCCTCAGCAGCCTTAACCAACAACTTCAGCTCCCCCACCTGTTTTTCGCGCACGGTGAGGGACGCCTTAGTCGCCAACACCTCTGCCTCATAGGCAGAGGCCTTCTCCAACGCCTCCTTGAGGCGACCCCAGAGCTCTTCGTTCTCCCCCGACGACGTCTCTAAAGTTCTGCGGAGATCGTCTAGTTGAACGGAGAGAGCCTCCACCTTGGCCTTTGCCGCCTGTTCCTCCGCCCGAGCTAAACGCTCACCCTCCTACGATCAATGAAGCTCCTCAACGACAGAAGGGTCGACCTTCTAAAGCTCCTCCAGTTGTCCAAAAAGGCATAGAGACGTCTGGAATGCCTGCAGTCGCACGAACACACAAGATAAGTCTATCTTATAAAAAAAAAAGAAATCATACGACATAAAATAAAAAGGATATACCAGAAAGGATAGCCCTGCGACATGAGACCCCGTCTCATCCATAGAAAAGCCTTGATAGCGTTCCTTTAAAGGTCAGCAGGAGGAATTTTCCCAAGTCTGGGAAAATCTTCGCCCTATCTAGGACGCCGTCCACCAGGAAGTTAGACAACAACGGAAAGTTGACCGTCGTAACTTCAGGGGTCTCCTCAACTTGGGGACCTTTCCCCTTCCCCCATGCAGCGGAAGACCCAAGTGTCGTCGGCGTCGCCTCAGGCACGTCGGAAGACGTCTTCGCTTTTTCGGGAGTGGAGACCTTTGCAGGTTCCCCACCCTTCGACGACGGTTCCCTCAGGGGAACCGACTTCGTCTTTTTCAAAGCCTCTGACCCTAAAGTCGGAGGATCCCTCCTCTTCAGCTCTTTGGCCCTCTGGGCCAGAGCTAGTTGCGCTTCCTTCTTCGACTTGCTCGAAGTGGACTGCATCTCCGAATCGCCTGCAAAAACGACAAACGTCAGGTATTATCGTACGACTCATAATTAAAAATGTACGATTAAAAAACACTCACTTGTCGAAGTCTCTTGTCGACTTCTCTCTTCAGCTTCCGAAGTTCCAACAGTCGTACGATTGGGAGAGTCAAACAACTCCTCGACACCGCAAGAAAATAGTCTTGCAACTTTCTCTTTAGAATCAGGAGCGAGCCCGACTGCGGCAAAATTGATACCTAAAACGTACGACCATGGTTAGTAAAAAGAAAAAGACAACATTAGAAAATACGACAGGTTAATATATATACCCCTGGTATTCCACCCCGATGCGACCCAGGAGGTATCTTCGTCTATACGATCAAGCGTCAGCACCCGACCAATGACATACTTGGCCTTCCACCCGCGATCGTGGACCTGGTATTAGGAACCAGAGTATGTCCGCCCCTCAGCTTGGAAGAAAGGCTATATCGGTGGTAGTCGTCCGACCTGACGTCGAACGCCGTCAGGAGATCACTCACTGTGAAAGGCGCTTCCAAATCAGCGGTAATCCGATCAATCTCCTGAAAAATCTGCCAAAGTTCGGGCATGATTTGTCCAGGAGAAAGATCAAAAGCGTCAAAAAACTCCCTGACCAAGGGAGATAAGGGCCACCAGAATCATATTCTAAAAGGATACTCGTACAGGACGAAATATCCTCTCAAAGACTCCGCCAGTCTAAGTTGGTCGGGTGTGTACAGTCGTACATCGGAAGGTATGCCAACCTATAACCTAAAGGCTTCCACCCCCTCCTTCTCTTGAAAAGAGCTCGCTGGCTCGGAGGATACATAAAAATCTAGGACGGAGATTTGCGCTACATATAGGTCCATAAGGTCCCTATTTGTGGTGGTCTTCCTATCTATTGATTTTTTTTCACATGGTTAAAAGAGTAAAGATCGTACCTTAGATCTATAAAACCTCGAACGAACGAACGAAAGCGCTCGTATATCTATTTGAAATCTCTCTCAAAAAATATCAAAGGCGTAGAAAGGAAGGTTCTCCATAATCGCGATATTTATAGCAACGTCGTGTCATCTCAGTCCAGTGGATGGTCGACAGTTGTCCACCACCTTTTCGCATGCAACGTCTGGATGAACGACACCTGTCCAATAACGGTTCCACGCCTCTGACACGTCGCCATGACGTCATGACCACTTCGCCTCCCTCCGTCCAAATTGAACCAAGACGGCTGGGATTCGACCTGACCCTCTCCCCATGCGACACGTGTCAACTTACTTCGTCAGATTTAAAATTCGAATTTCACGGCGAAATTCAAATTTTGGGGGCAAACTGTTTGGGTAAAAATCCACACCTCACGACCGACGATGAATAAAACATATGACATTTATGTAAGACCATTCTTGTATTAAGATAAGGTCCTGTAGGTTATTTACAATCGAATGTTTGGTCGTACATTTCTATGATGGTCGTAATCTTCATACGACCGACGTCTGAGACTCAAGACGGTTGTACGATTATACTAACCGTTAACAGTCAACAACCGTTTTCTTTGTTCCATTAATGCAGGTCCAACAACAATTATTGCACAAGGGTCATAACGAACGAGCTCTTAATGACATTAAAGACCCGACGGCAGTTACAAAAAAGTCATCAAGACACATTCAATGCTGCCAAGAGCTATATAAAGGTTTGATCCATACTCAAACAAGGAGGACTGAACATTGGAACAACACACAATCTACACAACAACCGAACATCTACGCATTCACAACTACATTTCTACATGTTCTACGCAATACAACTGTGATCATCAAAGCATTTGAACCATTATCGCTCACGCAAGTTTCGCACGACGAATAGTTCAATTCGCACGACAATAGTTCATTTTGCACGATTTACGCACGACGCACAACTTTAGCTTACGATTAAGTTAATTTTTATTCTTATTGTAATCTATTGTACACAAGACACTTGTTACCAAAGGATTTCGCCCATGTTTGGCGATCATAGTGCACCGTCGACTCTCACACGTCGGCCGTGATTTTTTCCCTCGTTGGGGTTTTCCGCATCACCAATTCTCCTGTCTTATTTACTTTCTATTCGCGATTGTGTTGTTTGTCTTGAGATCCCTTTCTTTAGTTGTTAAAAGTTCTACATCAACCTTAAGTTATCCTTTGGGTAATTTTTGGCATTAACAGGTTACCACAATCATTAAGACGCATTCAAGGCTACCAAAAGCTATATAAAGGCCTGCACCACACTTCAGTGAGGACACACCACATTTCTACGCAATACAACAGTGATCATCGGAACATCAGAGCAAATAGCACTTACGCAAGTCACACATGACAGCAGTCCATTTGGCACGATTACAACATTATTTTGCACGACGCACAATACTAGTTTACGATCAAGCTTATTTTCATTCTTATTCTAATCTATTGTACTCATGACACTTGTTACTAAAGGACATCTCCCTTGTTTGGCCATCATAGTGCACCGTCGACTCTCACCAGTCGGCCGTGGTTTTTTCCCTCGTTGGGGTTTTCCGCGTCACCAATTCTCTCGTCTTATTTACTTTCTGTTTGCGATTGTGTTGTTTGTCTTGAGATTCATTTCTTTAGTTGTTAAAGCTCCACATCAACCTTAAGTTATCCTTTGGGTGAATTTTGGCATTAACAGTTTGGCGCCCACCGTAGGGCCCCATCTAGAGAAAATCTCAAGCCAAACATACATCGTACTAACAATCTTGTGAAGTTTGTTGTTTCCAGAAAAATGGCATCTCAGCAAGATCCAATCACTCAGCTACACTTGGAGTTGAATGCTGCACGGAGCCAGATCCATGCCTTAAACAAACAGAATCAAAAGGCAGCCGCATAAATTGCTTCCTTGAGGAATCCAGTGATAGGCAACTCCTTCGAACCTCAGAACGGTCACCGACCTTCTTTTGATGCGCCTTTCGTAGGACCACCGCTGCAGACAGGTCTAGGGCCATTTGTCAACAATCCCCCGTCATGACAGTTTCCTCCGTAGCATTTAAGGCTACCACCATTGTACAATGGAGTTTTGCCTTATCACATCCCAACAGTCCCGCAACCAACAATGACGATCCCCATGAATTTCCCCTTCAATGGAGAAGCCAACGGTTCGTCGTATGGGAACGGTTTCCATTCGACAGTCGGCCTGACGGCTCAAGATTTAGGAGTCATTCCCCCAACTGGAGCACTATCCAATCCAGACGACCCTGTCGCCCGACGGCTGCTGTTATTGGAAGACCAGAATGAGAAAATGCTATCTCTACTCTTAAAGTTACCTGGTGCTGCCGTCCCCGTCGACGTCGAGCCCCTTAAAAGATTTCAAGCATCGCCTTTTGTCGAAGAAATCGTGAACATCTACGTCCCAAAGAAATACAGTATTCCAGCTTTTATGCCCAAGTATTTAGGAATAATTGACCCGACGGAGCACATCGCCCAGTATAAACAACTGATGTGGACCACGTCGATACCGCATCAGTATCAAGAAGTATGCATGTGCAAAAGCTTTGGCACGACTCTTATAGGTGATGCTCTCCAATGGTTGATCAATCTCAACCCCAAGTCCATCAACAACTTCACAGAGTTGGGCAACCAATTTTCACAACAATTCGCCAGTAGTCGCAAGATGGAGAAGCAGACCAGTGACCTGTACTACATCGTACAAAAGACTGGAGAATCCATCCGCAGTTACTTCAACCGTTTCAATGCATAAATGATTAGCATTCGAAACTGTGACGTTAAAACCACAATCGAGGCCTACAAGCGAGGTCTCGACGACGACAACTCGGGTTTATACGTCAATCTTACGAAATACCCGCCAGAAAACTTTGAGGACGTCCGAGCCAGGACATTGGCCTACTTGAGGGTAGAAGACGACATGGATTTTCGCCATAAGCATTCAACCGACAAGAAGTCTCTTGGAGTAAAGAAACCCGAATTCAAATCCAATACGAACGTCAAAACGGACCCTGCACGCCAGATATCGAACGTTCTGTTCGAAAAGAAGAAGAACGATTCTGCACCAAAGTTCCCTCAATATCCTAAGACTCTTCTTACGGATTTAAGGGAACATCGAAAGATTTAGTCGAAGCTCCCCGGAATATACAGTCGACAATTCGATGGCCTAAGAAGTGCGACAAAGATGATGCCAAAAAAGACAAGACCAAATGGTGCGCCTTTCATAGCGACCACGGTCATACGACAGATAATTGATTGGCATTACAAAAGTAGATAGCTTGGCTAGTTCCCAAGGGCCACCTTCAAGGTTTGATCTATAAAGAATCAACGCCTGTCGACAACGTGAGACCAGCATCCCCTGTCCATGCAAAAGTTGTCAATTGCGTGACAGGAGAGGATCATACGTCTGTGGCTTAACATATTCGGCATCCAAGCGGCACGCCAGTCAAGCGTCAGACGAATATCCCATTCCCCGATCATCCCGACTGAACCAAGAATTAAAACTGGATGCAATACTCATAACATTCGACCAGGACAACCTCCAGGACAGCTGGCAGAAACATCATGACGGACTGATTATCCAGCTTACCATCGGTAACTGCTCGACCAAAAGAGTCTTGGTCGACGGGGGTAGTTCAGCTAATATCATCTTTCTGAGCACCATCAAAGCAATGGACATCGATAAATCATAGATCACTCGTCGTTTGACAACTCTGATAGGATTCAATAGAGACTCGACCAACACTCTTAGGGAAATCATCCTCCCAGTATACGCTAAAGGGGTCAATAAGCAGACAAAGTTCAATGTCATCGACTGTTCGTCGGCTTACAACGTCATTCTCGGTCGACCATGGATCCACGACATCAAAGCGGTCCCCTCGACCTACCATCAGACTATCAAATTCATTACGCCCTTGGGTGTTCAGGAGATTAAAGCGAACAAAAAACCGCCCATGATTTCTATAAGGCGACGTTGAAACCTCAAAAGAAAGACATCTAGAAATTACAGATCCAGGACGTCCCTGAGTCGACTGATGACTATCGTCTAGAAGAAGTCGTCTTAGACCAGGATATTCCTGATCGAGTCGTCCTTGTGGGGGCATCGCTAGATCTCGTCATAAAGGAAAAATTAGTTTCTTTTCTACAGGAACACGCTGATTGTTTCGCTTGGACGCACGAAGATATGGTCGGCATAAGCCCCGACGTCGACTCTCACAAGTTGAGCGTCGATCCATTGGTCAAACCTGTAAAGCAAAAACGCCGCAAATTCGCTCCTGAGCGAAACAAGGTAATCAACGATGAAGTCGATAACTTGCTGAAGACCGGAATGATTAGAGAGGTGAAATACCCCGACTGGTTAGCCAACGTCGTGGTCGTACAGAAGAAGAATGGAAAGTGGCAAGTGTGCATCGATTTCACAGACCTTAATATGGCCTGCCCTAAGGATCCATTCCCACTACCCCATATCAACTCTATGGTCGACGCAACTGCAGGACATGAACTCCTAACGTTCATGGATGCTTACTCAGGATATAACCAATTCCTGATGCATGCCGAGGACCAGGAGAGAACCGCCTTGATGATAGATAAAGGCATCTACTGTTATAAGGTCATGCCTTTTAGCCTGAAAAATGCATGATCTACATACCAAAGACTAGTCAACAAGATGTTCAAGAAACACCTTGGCGACATGATGGATGTTTACATCGACGACATGCTTGTCAAGTCCAGGCAAGCGATCGATCACGTCGACCACCTGAAAAAGTCTTTCGACATCCTCCGGGAATATCAGATGAAACTGAATCCTACGAAATGTTCCTTCGGAGTCAGTGCAAGGAAATTTATGGGATACATGGTCACACGACGAGGTATAGAGGCAAATCCTGATCAAATCAAAGCTCTGGTCAGCATCAAATCACCTAGAAACTTCAAAGAAGTCCAACGACTTACAGGTCGTGTAGCAGCGCTCAATCGGTTTATATCTCGGATGTCCTACAAATGCCATCTGTTCTACGACGTCTTAAGAAAAAACAAAGGCTTCGACTGGACAGACGATCATGAATGAGCACTACAAATGCTGAAAGAATACATGGGAGCTCCACCCTTGCTTTCGAAGCCAAAAGGCAATGATGTCCTACAATTGTACCTCACCGTAAGTCCTCACTCCGTAAGCGCGGTCTTAATTAGAGAGGACGACGGGCAGCAATTGCCGATTTACTACATTAGTAAATCCTTTCTAGACGCAGAGACACGATATACGTCTATGGAAAAATTGCTATTGTCGCTAGTCACAGCTGCCAAAAAGTTATGACACTACTCCGAGTCTCATCCCATCACTGTCGTGACTAACTTTCCCCTCAAGTCTGTCTTGAGAAAACCTGAACTGACAGGATGACTAGCAAAATGGAGCATCTACCTCAGCAGTTATGACATCGATTTTAAGCCTCGTACGGCGATTTGAAATTTGAATCACGCCAAAATTCAAATTTTGGGGGCAAACTGTTTGGGTAAAAATCAACACCTCATGACCGACGAAGAAAATAAACATGACATTTATGTAAGACCATTCTTGCGTTAAGATAAGGTCCTGCAGATTAGTTACGATCGTATATTCCTTCATACATTTTGACGATGGTCGTAAGACTTCTACGATCAACAAACGTGACTTAAGACGGTCGTACGACCATACTAACCATTAACAGTCAACATCCATTTTCTTTTGTTTCATTAATGCAGGTCCAAGAGCAATCATTGCCCAATGGTCATAACGGACGAGCCATTAAAGACAACGGTTACCATAATCATTAAGATGAATTCAAGGCTACCAAAAGCTATATAAAGGCCCGCGCCACACTTCAGCGAGGACACACAGTGATCATCGGAACATCAGATCAAATAGCACTTACGCAAGTCACACACGACAGCAGTCCATTTCGCACGATTACAACATTATCTCGCACGACGCACGACACCAGTTTACGATCAAGCTTATTTTCATTCTTATTGTAATATGTTGTACTCACGACACTTGTTACTAAAGGACATCACCCCTGTTTGGCGATCATAGTGCATGGTTGACTCTCACCAGTCGGTCGTGGTTGTTTCCCTCGTTGGTGTTTTCCACGTCACCAATTCTCTCGTCTTATTTACTTTCTGTTTGTGATTGTGTTGTTTGTCTTGAGATCCCTTTCTTTAGTTGTTAAAGCTCCACATCAACCTTAAGTTATCCTTTAGGTGATTTTTGGCATTAACAAGCGGTTCATTTTAAAATTTTGTTGAGTACTTTGTGTTTCGTTAGTAACTTGAAATGGTGATGAAACAGTTTTCAAAATGACTTTTTCACATGTGGGACGAGTATGTCCATTTTGCACAACCATAAAATAAGTGGTAGTAGATTTTTCCGCGTATGATGAATTGTTATAAAGACTTTTGTGTTTAAAAATCTTATGAAATTTTCGATTGGTATAATTGTTGAGTCCGTCACTTGAAAACCTTTAACTCATTAGGACCTTGGAAGAGTAAGCAACCCCGGTTAAGAGTGAGGGTGTATAGAACCTTGTTAGTGGAAGGTTGGGTATTCTTTCGCGTGATAGTACCGTAAGCCGAGTGAGATCGTTTGCAAGTCACTTTTGTCACTTAAAGGTTAGACTCACGACATCTTCTGATAATGCTTCTAGTAAACCGTTCGTTCGACAACCTTTGTTATAGGATTTGGCTAGTTATTGCATAAGGGATGTGTAGAACCCTTTAGACACCGTGCATATGACCTTGGCTTTGTGGATAGGCTCGAAGAATTAAATCCACGTATGGAACTCGGTTATGATTCGAATCTTGGTGAAATTGTTAGGTGTCAACTTTTAGATTATAAGGCCAAGGGCCATTGATTTACTTGGAGTGTTGTTGTCAAATCTTAAGGGATATCTGTATCGCATGTAGTGATTTTAAGAAGTTAAGGTTGTGGTAAGTGGAGATAGTTGAGTGACTTCTCCTTGTCTGGTAAAGAATATGTGAATTGGATGATGGGTAATTGGACGTATTCTAGTAGTTCGATAATCTTTGGGTCAAAGACGATCGACTATTTTAGAGTCTGATTGTACTCGTTAAATTTAAGCGACAGTCTAATAGTGGGAACAATTGAATTTGGGAATTTTGTTGACTTCGGTGGTGATCATACCTTAGGATGGTTGGAGAAATAGTTTAAAAGCGTATAGATGTGGACTAATTGGAAGTCGGAATCTACCGTTGGGGAAGTATGAATCACGTAAGGTTGGGAGGCAATCGAAGTCTTCCGGAATGAAGCTACTCTAGCTTGTTAAAAGTTAAATGTTAAAAGTTAAAAGTTTGTTCATATATTTCTCCTTTAGTTTGGATGTGGTGTGGGAAGTTAAAGTCTCTTGGCATCGACGTTCGGGAGAAATATATGGCCAAAGTTAGCCGACACAAGAATGAAAACACGAATTTCAGTTAGAAACTGAGGGAACATGATAAGTGTTGAGTTCAGTAACCTTGGAGTGTAGGGGAACCAGATTTCGAGGACGAAATCTCTTTTAAGGTTGGGAGGATTGTAACACCCCGACCTTTGAAAGGTATCGACATTTTAAGATAAATATGAAAAATAGGATTTAGGATTAAATTCTAGATTTTATAGTCTCGTTGGATGGAGAATTCAAATACGATTCCAATGGTTCTTTCCAGAGCAAAAATAGAGCTAAAACGAAGAATTTATGGCCAAAACAAGTTTCGGTACATTCTGTGTTATAGTGCTCGCGATTGTGACACTGTCACAATTGCATGTCACAATCGCCGGATGCCAAAAACTCTCGGTACAACCGGTGCGATTGTGCCAGCGATTGTGACACTGTCGCAATCGCATGTCACTATCGCCGAGGGTACCAGGACCTTAAAAAACGCGATTTTCAGCCTTTTTCTCATTCCTACTTCACCCATTTCATTTTTCTCACGCACGAACCGAAACCCTTCACCCCCAATGTCGATTATGAGCCTTTTAGATCCCAAAAATCAAGTTTTCAAGTGTCCCTTCTTCATCTATCATGGTTTTGGAAGCTAAAGCAAAAATCCTTTCATTTCATCTTCCTCATCAAAGTTTTCTAGGGTTTCATCCAATCTTTTTTCTCTATTTTGAGGATTTGGAGTTTGTGGTTTGTTTTGGTAACTCTAGAGGTGTTTGGTTGGTGTATCCAAGTTGTAGTTAAGGTAATCTTCTATTTCTTCATCTATGGAAATTATATTAGGGTTTTGGTATGAGTTGAGATATTGATATAAATTTTTGGGGAACGATACTACATGGTTAAATATGATTATTGATGGTTGGAAACTCATGGATCTAGGTTTTTGGAAGATTTGGCTTGAGGATTCAATTTCTTCAAACGAGCTCATATATGGGAAAAATTTGGATATAGCCAAAATCTAGCAAGGCGAGTTCAAGTTGATTTGCGAAAACGTTGTACATGCCAAAAATGTACATTTTATGATGTTTATGTTTTTTACATGAAAATTATCAAATGTTGAGTAATTGATGGGTTTTGATTATTTGAAGTGTTTGAGTTTGTAAATCTTGTAAAATACCCATATTGGGGATTTTAGGGTATTTTGGCGAATAAAGCATGAGTGAAAATGTTTTGATGATTTATTTTATAAATGGAGTCTACTTGATAAGAAAATGCATTTTTAGTGTGTATTTTGGAAATATGTATATAGTATGTTATGGGGCGATTTGAAAAATGTAATGGTGTTAGTTCCTTGGAAAGAGGGTTTTCCTAACCCAATGTCTTGTTTCGGGTTTTCCATGGATTTGAAATATTTATTGACAAAAGTGTGTGTTGTTACATTTATTTTCATTTTATGACTTTTCACGATTGATCTTTTGAGTTAGTCGAGCTTATGGCTCGGTAATTGATTTTGTTAAGTCTTGGGGACATTTGTCCAGTTTTAATAGCTCAAATTCGAGATTTGGTCATGATTTATGTTTATTGGAGACTTACATGTTTTGAATGCATTTGTTCATTTGTTTGGAGTCATATAACATTTTAGACTGTAATGCATTGGATCCATAGGCATATGAGTCAGTCATTTGGTTTAATGGGAACTTTATCCCTATTTTGGAATTGGAAATAATTTTGGTTAGCGGAAGCGAGGTATAAACCGTGGGTGGTTGAACTCGTAGACCGAAAGATCCTTTGCGAAGGACTAGAGGTATAGATCGTGGGTGGTTGAACTTGATGTCCTTGCACTTGGGTATTATGCCAATGACGGGACGCTAGTTTTTCACATTGAGGCACATTAATTAGGCATTGAGGTAAGGTGTAAGACCTATGCGCTGATATATTCCCTTGGATTTGGATAACTCAATGTACAGACCTAGAGGGGTTGAAGTTGATACTCCACAAGAGTACGCTTAAAGGTGATGAGCTTGATATGTCTTATGATTATAATCCAAGAACGTTGATAAGTGGCTTAACTTTGTGTGCCCGCTACATTCGATGGAACCGGGTCTCCCCCGTCACCGAAAGGTGTTGTTTTGGGTATTTATCTCTATCCATGTTCTCGGTGACGTTTTATATTTATATGGATTATTTTCCATGAGCTGCGGTGTATTATGTCTCATCCGTGTTTGGATGTTTTGAATAATATAATTTTATTCATGTTTATATTATTTGGAAATTAAATATCTATCCGCCTTTTTGAGTAAGTTATGGAATTGATTTCATTTTGGAAACCGTTATATATTGGAACTTTCGTTACTGAAATTGTGTGCGTTGGGAAAATGAGTTGTTTGCATATTTATATAAACTTTTTCGGAAAATCATTATTTAAATTGTTGTCTTTTCGTTTAACAAATTATTTTGCTCATGATATTAACTCTTGAACTCACTACGCGTTAGCCTAACCTTTTTATTTGTCGGCATGTGTATCAGGTTTCGGTTGGGGAATAGTTCTAGCGACACTGTGAAGAATTTGAGTGCTAGTTGTGTGCTCGAGGAACATTTAGCTTGGTGAAGTCTTCCGCTTATATTTGGGAATAGCAATTTGTAATTGGGTTAAGTAACACCCGACCTTACTTAGTTTTGGTGTAATTTAAGTTATTGAATGTTGGAGTAATTTTTTTATGTTTATAAAGTTGAGGTATTTCCATTTATGGTTTTGTAGAATGAATTTTATCGAAGTTTTTATTTAGGCTATTTTTGGAAAACTAGCTGATAAGCTAGCTGTTAGCTGATAAGCTAGCTGATGAAAAAGTCATGTTTGGCAAAACTAACTTATAAACATGTATAATGACCAAAAAGGACATCTTTAAAAAAATTATCAATTATGATATTTAATTATATAATTAAAACAAATTTATAAAAATATAATATGTTAATTAATTCAACCAATGTAGTAAATGAAAAATTAAATAATACAACATGTTAATTAAAAGAATTTATTATTTATTATTACATATATACCATAATTTAGGTGTTAGAAAAAATATATATCAACTCAGGGGCGGAGCCAACAATTTACATAAGGGGGAGCACCAATAATGAATCATAGGTTTTTTTTTCTTTTGATCAAGTAGTTATCCATAACTGTTAAATTTAAGTAAAAGTAGTATATAACAATTGCATTGATGTTTTAAAACATCAAACACGGTAACTAAAGATGCAGAAACTTTTTTATAGGGTGTCACCATATTTTTTCATACGATTTTTATCGATATGTGTATCTTTTTATCAACGTTCAATATCGGCCGATGTGTTTGTAGCCAAATTTGTGTTTCGAGGGATTTTTAAAGTTCTTGGCTTGATTTTAGGGATTTTTTAGTTTTTTTATCGATTTCGAGAGACTTTCCAGTATTTTTGGTTGATTTCATGAGATTTTTTCGGTATTTTTGGTTGGTTTCAAAAGTGTTTTTTTCGGTTTCTTTTGTTGATTTCAAAGTTTTTTTTTGGTTTTTTAGTTGATTACGGGGTACCATTGCACTTCCAAAAGAATACGGTAACACCTCCTAAAACGATACGGTTACACCTTTCACGAAACCAAAAACTGTTACCATTCGTCGGAGAAATAATACGGTGGCACGTGCCACCGTGTGCATTACATAAGATCCGTCTATGGGTGGACGGTGGTGCGAGAGAGGCGGGAGCTTCAAGTATTTGTGAGAACGTAGCGTGGAAATTACGGATTTACCGTATGAAGAAATTCCTTTAATTCTACGTAGGTAAAATTCTAGGGAGGTCTCAACAAAAAATATATTAAAAAGCTATTTGTATAGGCTTAAATTATATATATTAAATAAATAAATAAAAAGTTCAGGAGGGTCACATGCCACTTTTGGCGTCTAAGTGGCTCCGCCACTATATCAACTTATGATTTCAAATAACCGTTACATATAATATAAAAAAATAATCAAATAATACTTAAAAAGATAATAGTAGTTGGTAATTAAAATATATTAATTAATATTATAAAATATATAAAAAATATTTTTTATGATTAACAATAACTCTAAATAATTAAAAATTAATATCAATATATAAATAAAATATAATTTAATAATTTTCAGTTAATATTAATTAATTTTTATTCATTAATAATAATTAAATTTAAAAATTAATATTTATTAATAATAATAGTTAGTAAATAATAATAAGGGGCAATATTGGAATATTCACAAAAACCTACTAAAACGCTATTCCAAGTAGCGTTTCAAAAAGCTAGCTTATGGTTATCCAAACATATACACCAAAAAAAAGCTAGTTTTTTTTTGCCAAACAATGCCTTAGTTGCTCTTTCCAAATTTGAGGGTGTTACACACAAACTCTGAAAGTCTGTTCAATATCTCGGATCCAATTCATGCAAGCCACCGAGTCATCTGAATCGGAAAACTCTAGTTGATTACAACATAGATAGGTTTTGTAGGAACAAGTTTTCCCCGCTTGCCTTGTTTCCATGGTCCCTAGCCCGTTAGTTGGGATTTCATTTTCGGTACCCCCGAACCCCTCTATGATCACATTCTCCAAACCGGTTCATGCCTACGGTTGTTGGTGTCTCTATCCTCCAAGAATTTCAGGAAAAGCTCATGTTGTTGGGCCATAGCCGTATTCATAGCCCTCATCATCTTGTCCATCATCCTTGTCTCCGGTGTTACCTCTTCCATAACCGTATCGAATGTAGCAATATTGGTTCTTGGGATATGCTTGACCCCTACGTCCAACGCATTCCTTATGGGTTAAGCCACCACTGCAATAGTCACTCTCGGTTGATCGGTCGTAGATGTCGCCGCATCATGACCATTCGTGGGGTTCCCGGTCTTTTACGGGTGTTAACCATCTCGGTTTGTCACACAAACGAGAATGGACGTAAGAAGTCAAGCATGCTCACATAACAATATATTCATAATAGCATTAGCTAACTGAAATTATGAGTATACTACACATAAGAATTATCGTTACCACTATCATAATTCTCAACGTGTGTAATTCTTTCGACACTAAGACCATCCCATCTTAGGTGTTTTACCCAAATCTCACAATTCATAACTTAATTATCTCAGCTTAAGTCTAGGCATCATATTTTCATACCTAGCTCACTTAAACTAGAGCTCTGATACCAACTTGTAACACCCTAAAATTTAACAACAAAAATAGGCAAAAAACTTCCCAAAAATAGGTAGAAATAGAACTTCCAAAAATCATAACTATAACCCTCAAAGGGAAGTTTGAACAACCAACATAATAAATGTATCAAGACATAACAGTAACAACCTATTTAATCTAGACTTTAACTACTAGATTAATAAGGGTGTTGTTAGATCTGAAGTTTGTCAAAAACCTAAGTGTTGAAGTCTGAATAGAAGACTCGGACTTCTGAGAAAGAAGACTCAGAAGTTCTGAAGAAGAAGAAAATGTCATGTGCTCAAGTGTTATGTTCTGAGTATGATTTATCAGAATAGTGTTCAGAAGTTCTGAACAAGTGGTTCAGAACTTATGACTTAGACATTTTCTCTTTGTAATTCAGTTACATATTAGAACATGTGTCATTGTTCTAATGGTCTGGTTTGTATATGTATTGTAGCTTTAGTATTTCCATACAGTATATATAGTTGTTAGCAATTGTAAGCTAACTAACTTTCGTATTCACTTTGTAATCTTTGGGAGATTTCTCTCTCTAGATCTGTTCTCTGTTCTCTAATGAATACAAAGCATTTGGCATCAATTCTCTCTATATTTCTATGCTTTGATTGTGTTCTTGATTGTTAAAATGATTGTAAGATCAATCCTGGTTCCTATAATTGGTATAAGAGCCAATCAACAACAAATTCATTCAAGATTTGTGAAGATTCGAGTTAATCTACTGTTCTTGAGGGTTTCTTGATCTGTTCGATAAGTTTAAATTCCGCTGCTACTCGTAATTCTTGAATTCATTTGAATTCTTGAATTCTTTGTTTTCGTCGATCAAGAAATTTAAATTTTATCTTGTTGAACCGATTTACAATTGTCTTACAATCATGTCATCTAAGGAATTTCTCTCTATGGGGTCTGAAACCAAACCACCAGTTCTCATTCCTGAAGAATTTCAACAATGGAAGATCAGGATGATTCAATATTTGGATAATATTGATGAAAATCTTATGATCTCAATTCATGAAGGTCCAATTGAAGTTTATGTTGATGTCGCTGCTACTCCTGCAACAGATACTACTCCTGAGATCCCTGCTTCTAGAATAAAGAAATTTGTATCACAATATACAGAAACACAGAAGAAGAGACATGCAATTGATAAAAGAGTTGTTACTCTGTTAACCTTGGCCATTCCAAATGACATCTTCAACAGAATTGATAGTGGAACGTCTGCTAAGGAGATATGGGATGAATTGGAGAAGCAGATGCTTGGTACAACAAAGTCCATTCAGTCAAAACTGAATCAATGTATCAATGCTTATGAAAAGTTCAAAGCCAAGGAAAATGAAAGTATGACACAAACGTACAATAAGTTCTGTACAATTTTGAACAATCTCAGAAGAAATGGTTTGAAGAAAACAAAATCAGAAATCAATTACAAGTTTCTGAATAGTCTTAATGCAGAATGGTCGACTTATGCTATAAGTTTGCAGATGAATAAGAACATTTGTGAGGAAGATCTGAATGACTTGTTCTGTATTCTGAATCAGCATGAAGATTCTGTGAAACAGAATGTTGAAGAAAAGAAGACTGTTTCTAAACAGTTGGCTTTTCTGTCTAAAAGCAAAACAAGCAAGCCAAATAAAAAGTCCGTGTTTCTTTATGAAATTCCAAATGTTGAAATGGAATCAGAAAAAGAAGAAGGATCTGTTAGTGTCAATTTTATATGTTGTATTCAAGTTGAGGGGTTATTTTCTAAATATTGAGCCTAGGTATAAATAGCCTAGTTTAGCTCATTTTCACTAACACTTTTGATATTCATATCCTTAGAACTCTCTGTGAGTTTCTCTCTACATTGTATTACTTGATCTTGATGTTAATGAGAGATGGACAAAGTTTTGGATAGATCTTGATTTCATTGCTTGTTAATTGGGATAACAAGTGGTATCAGAGCCTAGCAGATCGAATTTGTGAAGATTTTTGATGTATTTGGGCACTATTTGATATTTTCGGGTTTTACATGGATTCTATGATTTGAGGCTGTTTTGGATCGAGCTATAGGCACAGACTTGTTAGAATTGATTATCTGGATCAATTCGTGCAAGGATTCAGACTCAAAACAACAAAATCAAAAGATTTGGCAGATTTGGAGTTTTCGAATATGTTTACTGTTCAGATCGATTTGGCAGATTTCTGTTAGTTTCTTGGTGTTTCTCGCTGAACAAAATGTGTTCAGAAAGCCCTCGCGATCTACCCTACGAAGTTTCAAATCAATTGGAGTTGATTTGAGAATTTTGAGCACTTAAAAAATTTTCACGTTAAAACTCATAACTGTCGTACGCGTAACTGTTCTTGGTGTTCATAACTGTCGCACGATACTTAGCATCATAACTGTCACACGATCCTTGCCCGACTACATTTTTAGTCGTACAAGTGTTGTACGAGAGTTACTGTACACAAAGCTTAGTCGCACAAGTTCCATACGACAGTTACTGTTTACCTGACCAAGTCGTACAAGGTTCGTACGAGAGTTGGTCCAAGTCGCACACTTGTTGTACGAGAGTTACTGTTGCTGAGTCCAAGTCGTACACGTTCTGTACGACAATTACTGTTCACTTGTACTGTCGCACACGTTCTATACGACAGTCGTACGTTTTTGCCCGACAGTTTGTCAAATTTTCACAAATTCACTTTTCTGTGTAAAGATCAATACAAGTAATTTTCAAGATGAATAGAAACGACATAATGAACTCTTTGGGAAGTGATACTAGACCTCCGATTTTGATCGAAAAAGAGTATGAACAATGGAAAGAGTGGTTTGAGGATTTCTTTAAAACACAATCGAATGGTGATCACTTGATAGATTCTCTTCATAATGGTCTAATGAAACCTGTTCTTAAGGATTATCGTGTTGAGGGTGCACTAGAACCAGATAATAGATTGGTTCCTCTTTCCGAGTACACTGTTGATCAAAAAGTAAGATTCGATGCTGACAAGAAGGCAAGATCATATGTGATTATGGGGATTCTGAATGAGGTGTTCAACAAGATTGATAGTTACAAAGATACGGCAAACAGTATGTGGATACAGTTAGAAAAGATGTTACAAGGGTCTCAGATTGGAAATCAGATGAAAATCACAATGTGCATCAATAGGTATGAAGAGTTTAAGGCAAAGGAAGATGAGTCACTTCATGACACATATGACAGATTCATGATTTTACTTAATGAACTAAGTAAAAACAAGATCAAAAAGGATCTGATCGAATTAAATGTCAAATTTCTTACCTCACTACAACCCGAATGGAAGAGTGTGGCTAGAAAAATGAAACAAAATCCGAGACTCTCCACTATGCCACTACATGAATTGTATGAGACGATGTTGCAAGATGAGGAAGAAATAGATGAGATAAGAGAGGAGAAGAACAAGAAAAAGAAGAAAGATTTCTCTCAAGAACCGATTGCACTACAAGCCGAGGTACAACTGAATAACTTTACAAGTGACGAATCTGGAATGTTTGATACAGGGTTCAGGGGAAATATTTCTGATGATGGTGTTGAACTACATCAAGCTTTGGTTCTTCTCACAAGGCACTTTCAAAAGAAGTTTTACAAACCTTCGTCATCAAACAACAATCTGAGGTATACATCTGGTTCAAGAAAGTTTGAGAACAACAATTATGAAAGGAAACCTTTTGGAGAGCAAAGAGTTGAAAATACTGATAAAAGATTTGAGCAAAGATCGGAGAAAGCTGAAGGAAAGAAGGTGTAAGAGAACATGGAGAAAAAGTTCGAAGATAAGAAAGCTGTGGAGATTCAAAACTGCTACAACTGTGGTACTCCGGGTCACTATGCAAGAGATTGTCGAAAGAAGGTTGTCAAGAACACTGATTACTACAAACAAAAGTTGCTTCTTGCACAACAAAAGGAAGATGGAAAAGATCTTATGGTGGAGGAAGAGTATTTTCTTGATTATTCTGATGACGAGGGAGAAATGAAGAGCATGAAAATATGTGCCAAGCAGAATTCGATTCTGACGATGAGGATAAGTCTGACACTTCCTCACATGTAAATTCTTTTCCTTTACCTGAATCGTTAAATCAAGAAGTCATAAATCTGCGTAATGAACTGAATGACACACTAAATAAATTAGCATGTTCTGAAAACGAGTATGCTAGTTTATTTCGTGAAATTGAAATAATGGAACCATGTGTTGGAGAATTAACAAAAACTCTACAAAACGAAAGAAAGAAGAATAGTGAGTTGAAACAACAAGTTGATAATGCTGAATTTGAGATAAAAGACAAATGTTCTGAAATCAAAAATCTCAAAGCTCAACGTGATCAATTTGAATCAGAAAAATTAGTACTTGATTCTCAATTATCTGAATTGAACAAGCAAATCAAAGATTTAGAATCAAAGAATAAAGAAAGTGATTTTTCTTTGACAAATCTTTCAGAAAAGAATTCAGAATTTTTAAACAAAATTGAAAGTTTGGAAAAGAAGCTGTATTTGAGAGATCAATCTGCTCAAACAATTTTCATGAACAAGCCAAGACATGTAAACAATGTCAATAAATATTGGGGACTTGGTTATGAATGTCCAAAATATGGTGCCAAAGCTATCAAAGCAGTACCGACAGTGTATAATTTCGAATGTTTAAGGTACGCACGATATTGGCCCGATTTTGAAGTTTATTGGACTGATGAAAAGGAAACACAAAAAGAAGAACAAAGAAAAAGAGCTTTAACAACTCATATTCAACTTCCATTTTGCTATACTAATGAGACGTTGAAGATTCTCAATAATCTAGATAAACCACTTCCAGATAACTACTTTGACATAAATGCTACAAAGCCAGTTACTAACAATCAAGTTGTTGTAACTAAGAAATATGTTCCTACGTTGGTTCTAGAAGGGAAAATAGCTGAACTTGAGATCTCTCTTGCTGAACAAAAGATCAAATATGATTATGAAAATGATCTCCTTTCAACTATTTTCTCAACTACTTTTAAGGAAATATCTTCTTGTTACAATGACGAAGTGAAAAAGGAAACTGGTAGAATTGAACATGCTTTGATCAAAAAGTTTTCTGAATCATCAAAGAACATTTTTTATGGTAAACAAAAGATTGATCAAAAATATCTCAAACTCTCAAAGAAAGTGGTAGATCTTGAGAATATTCTTCTTTCTGAGCATACCAATTTGGAAAATGAGAAAGTCAACTTTGTAAACCAAATCAATTCATTTGAAAAGAAGTTGACTGATTTGTTAAAGACAAAAGTTGAATTAGAGATTGTGTTAGAAAACGAAAGAAAAGAATTTGCTTTGAAAAACTGATTCAATCTTGAAGAAAGCAACTTTCTTAAAGAACAGAACTGTGAACTTTCTCAAAAAGTGATGACATTAGAAAAATATTTGAAAGAAGAAAAACCTAATATAATGTCTGGTTTTGAAGATTCTTTCAATCTTGAAAGAGCACAATTTGAAATTGAGAAAGTAATTTTTTAAAATGAGAAACATTCTCATGAAATGAGAATAATTGAGCTTTCTCAAGAGGTGGATGAGTTAGAAAAGGAATTAGCAAAAGAAAGAAAAGAAAATGCTTTCAAAAATTGGAGTTCACCTGAGTCCACCAAAGATTTTGAAGTTCACAATGCCGATTCTGATTCGGATTGTGATTATGAACCAAACGAGAAAGTTTTTGAAACCAAGTCAAAACCAATAGAAAATGAAAAAGGAAAAGCTTGTGCATTTGATTTCTCAAAGAAACTTTCGGACCATACTGATTTTATTATTTCTGAAGAAAAAGAAGAAAGCAAAAGGAAAGATGATCTGAAAATGATTTCTAAGAAGATTGAGTTGAATACTACTTCTGAACCTAAAATCAAAAATTCTTGTATGAAATGCAATAATAGTGAAAAGACTTATGTTTCAGATCTATCATCACTTGCAAGAAAGAATCTCAGTTGTGTTCAATGTGATAGTCATTCATTTCAATCATCTCAAGAAAGTCCAATTATAATAACATTTGTTTCTTATATAAACAAAGAAAAATCTTCGAGTACTTTCTATAAAGGTGAGTGTTCAAACACAAAGAATCCACCTTTAGAGAAAAGAAAGAAGGATAAAATGTCAAAGAGTTCTCAAGTTCAGAGTTCTAAGGATTCTAACTCTAAATCTTCTGTTCTTTCAGATAATTCTGTGAATCCGAAGAAGAAAGAACAAGAATGGCGGGTAAAGCAAACGACGTCTGATTCATCCAAACAAAATGACAAAAATAGCAGTTTTTCAAAGAATAAACAAGTTGGTGTGAGTAATAAAAATTCTTTTGTAAAGTCATACAAAGATTACTCGAAAGACAAGTTGTTGGATTTCAAAAATGGTGAATGTTTTTGTTATGTTTGTGGATATGAAAGTTCGTTTGCTATGCCTGGTTCTTGTTGTTGGGATAATTCTTACTTTATTCCAAGTGTTAAAAGAAAATCAAATTTGAAGAAAAAGAAGAAGACACAAATGTCTAAACTCAAGGTTTCTCAAGCTAATAAAAAAGGACCCAATACTCAATGGGTACCTAAAACTGTTTCAATCTGATTGATGCAGAAACATAAGTTATGGTATTTAGATTCGGGATGTTCGAAGCATATGACAGGCCAAAGACACATGCTAACCAATTTTGTGGAAAAAGATCTTGGTCGTGTAAGGTTTGGAAACAATCAGGTTGCTCCTATCAAAGGTTTTGGAAATATCATTCAAGACAATGTTACGATAAAGAAGGTTAACTATGTTGAAGGATTGGAGCACAACCTTTTCAGTATAGGACAGTTTTGCGATAAGGATTTGGAAGTGCACTTCAAGAAGACAAAGTGTTGTGTCAAAACCGAGAAAGGAACAGATCTTCTTGTTGGAACTCGCAAGTCAAACCTGTACACAATCAACTTGGCAGATATCAAACCAACCAATGTTACGATTCAATATGGCACCGACGGTTATCTTATCTAAATTTTTGATACATTCAAAAGCTGGTTTTAGGAGATTCAGTTCGGGGGCTTCCAACTTTGAAATTCAATGCCGAAAATCTATGTGATGCGTGTGAGAAAGGAAAGATGAAGAGGGTTCCTCACAAGCATAAACCGGAACCGACAACGAAGAGTATATCTGAGATGTTGCATGTGGATTTGTGCGGTCCAATGAAAACGGAAAGCATAAATGGGAGGAAATACGTCTTGGTAATAGTCGATGATTTCTCATGATACACATGGGTTAAGTTTCTAAGGTCAAAAGATGAAACTTCAGAACTTCTCATTGGTGTTATCAAGGCAGCTCAGAACAACATGCAGATCTCAGTAAAAATCGTGCGTTCGGATAATGGTACAGAATTTAAGAACAGAATCCTAGGTGATTTCTATGAATCAAATGGGATTATGCAACAATTTTCTGCCGCCAGAACTCCTGAACAAAACGGTGTTGTAGAACGATGTAACAGAACGTTAGTCGAGTCTGCGAGAACAATGTTGGCATACTCAAAGCAACCTCTCTTCTTATGGGCCTAAGCCGTGGCAACCGCATGTTACACACAGAATCGTTCTGTCATACACCGCCGGTTTAATAAAACTCCTTATGAAATCATGAATAACCGGAAACCTAACATAAAACATTTTCGTGTTTTTGGTTGTAGGTGTTATGTTCTAAACGACAAAGAACAACGGAACAAGTTCAGTCCAAAGGCGATTGATGGTATATTTGTTGGATACTCTTTCTCATCGGCGTCATATAGGATATATCTGAAGCAATCTAGAAATATAATGGAGAGTGTCAATGTCAAATTCGACGAACATCACGAATTGGCTTCTGACCAAAACAGTTCAGTACCCGTTATAACTGGAATTTTAGCTTTTGGACATCTCAGTTCAGAACCTGCTTCAACTTCTAATCAGGATCAACCTCCAACCTCAAAATCTCAATTAACTGATCTTGATTTATTATTTGATGAATTATATGATGAATTTTATGGTACTTACAATAATTCTACTAATTCTAACAGGATGGTACAAGCACCTACAACTATTTTCGCTGCGACAACTACTCAAAATGGTGCATCTACTTCAACACCGGTTGATGTTTCCACTCCTGTTCAGAATGTTCAAGTACCAGAAGTTGTTATTCCACAACAAGAGACAACAACTACTGTGGAAGGATCAACACATAATCCAAGTTCTTCGGTTACTGAACCAACCATTCCTCAGTCACAACCGGAATCTTCTAGTATTCCTACAGAATTTCCATGTGTTGAACCACTGGTTTCTCCAACCGAAGAAGAGACGAATGCTACTCTTGAAAATGTTCAAGAATCCTATGCTCCTCACCCTCATACAACCAAGTGGACGAAGGCTCATCCGATTCACCAAATAATCGGTGACCCAAGTTCACCAGTTCAAACTCGTTCATCTGCTTTATGTGCTACCGTAAATGAGTGCATGTTCTCAATGTTTTTAAGTAACATTGAACCACTCACAGTAAAAGAAGCCTTAAATGATCCGGATTGGATTTTAGCTATGCAAAAAGAGCTAAATCAATTCGAAGCGTTAAAGGTATGGAGGTTAGTTCCAAGACCAGCCGATAAAAGCATCATTGGAACAAAGTGGGTGTTCAAAAACAAGAAAGATGAAGATGGTATCATAGTTCGTAACAAAGAGAGACTTGTAGCTAAAGGCTATCGACAGCAAGAAGGGATAGATTACGATGAGACTTACGCTCCAGTCGCACGCATTGAAGCAATCAGAATATTTTTGGCGTACGCGGCATAATAAAAACTTTACGGTCTATCAGATGGACGTAAAGACAGCATTTCTTAATGGAATACTAAAAGAGGAGGTATATGTCTCACAACCCGAAGGCTTTGTAGACAAGGAGAATCCAAATCACGTTTACATTTTGGATAAAGCCTTATATGGGTTGAAACAAGCCCCGCGCGCTTGGTACGATGTTCTATCTCAATTTCTACTCGTCTCGGGCTTTGAAAAAGGTAAGGTTTATACGACTTTGTTTGTCAAACGTGAAGACGGTGAGATGGTAATAGTACAAATATATGTAGATGATATTATATTCGGTGCATCTAACCCTGGTTTATGTACATGGTTTTCTGATCTGATGACTACTAGATTTCAGATGAGCATGATGGGGGAGATTAACTTCTTCCTAGGATTGCAAGTGAAACATTTTTCCACGGGGATATTCATCAACCAGTCAAAGTATATATTTGACATTTTGAAGAAATTCAAAATGGAAAATTGTACTTCCATTGGAACACCGATGGCAACACAATCAAAGATCGGTCCAGATCCTCATGGTAAGGAAACTGATATACGACACTATCGAGGTATGGTCGGATCTTTAATGTACTTAACTGCTAGTCGCCCGGATATTATGTTCGCTACTTGTCTTTGTGCGAGATTTCAGGCGAATACTAAGGAATCTCATGTAGGAGCCGTCAAACGCATCTTCCGCTATCTCAAAGGAACTCCCTACCTTGGTCTATGGTATCCCAAAGGCACGGGATTCGAGCTAACAGCCTACTCCAACGCGGATCATGGTGGTAGTTTATTGGACCGGAAAAGCACATACGGACATATCCAATTCTTGGGTGATAAGTTGGTAAGTTGGGCGTCTAAGAAACAGAACTGCGTGTCACTTTCTACGGTGGAGGCAGAATATGTCGCGGCCGCTAGTTGTTGCTCACAAGTCATCTGGATGAAAACCCAACTGACGGATTTTGCGTGTAAGTATGAAAAGATTCCAATCTATTGTGATAGCAAGTCCACAATAGCAATATCTGTGAATCCGGTTCAACACACGAAAAACAAGCACATCGAAGTACGGTATCATTTTATTAAAGATCACGTCGAAAAGGTACAATTGAACTCTATTTTGTTTCTACTGAATTTCAACTAGCCGACTTGTTTACCAAGGCTTTGGATGAGAAACGTTTCAACTTTCTTGTCTCAAAGCTAGGCATGTTGAATTTGAAAGTTTGATAAGTCATAATTTTTATTCAACATTTTGAAAATAATTCTTAGTCATTCAAATTTTGATAAATTTGAGTGAAGAATACTTATTTTCATAATATTGAATATTCATTATGATTTGTTCAAATTTAGATTTCTTTCAGTAGTTTACAAACTAGATTTCAATTTTATTCTTTTTACCGTATGTACTTCAATTGCTATTATTTGTGCAGTTTTATGTGTGGTTCATATGTTTAGGGGGAGCTATAAATATTTGTGATCATGTTTCAAGGGGGAGCGTTCAACAAAGAAGAGGTGTTTGTTCAAAACAACAAAGGTAAGTGTTCTATCTCAAATGATTTTCGCAAACCTTACTCGATGAAAATGATTTTCTCAAGACTTATGCATCTTTGTAGGGGGAGCAAAATGTTTTCAAGAACACTGAACTGATTTTAAACTGAAAAGTTCAAATTTTTGAAAAGTTCAAAGTTCAAATTTTCTGAAAGTTTATCAAGTATGGAAAATACGTACAAAACTTGTACGAGAGTTACTGTTCCAACACGACAGTCGTACATAACTTGTATGAGAGTTACTGTTTCCGCACGACAGTCGCACAAGCTTTGTCCGACTAGCAATCCTAGTCGTACATGCTTCGTACGACAGTCACTGTTCATAGTGTCAAATCGTAGACGCTTTGTCCGACTAGCATTCCTAGTCGCACAAGCATCGTACGACAGATACTATTCATGATCCAGCCTTAGTCGCATATTCATTCTACGACTAAGATGAGGTACTCGTGCATCGCTTCGTACGACTACCTGACACGTGTCGGTCAACCCTTGGACCAATCACTTTGTGACACGTGTCACTCTGACCTAAGATCTATATATATAGTGCGTTTTTGAAAGTCTTTTTAGTTTACGACTTTTGTTTCACACGATTCTCTCACAAACTTAGTTATCGATTTTGGTTCCTTGTTGCTGTTTCTTCACATCTGTGGATTCAAATCGATTCAGGTATCGTTTTTAATCTGTTTTCATCGCATTTCATGGATCATATCATCTGTTGTGTTGATTATTAGAAAAGTCGAAAAAGGGGTTTTTAGAAAACTCTTCATATTCTAATCTGTGTGTTAGATTTGATAAGAAAAGAAGTTAGATTAGCATTCCTGGTAGAAAACCGAACATAGGACACTAGTTTGATATGCTTTCATTGACAAATCTTAGGTTTTTGGGTTTGAATGTTCATAACTGTTCGAACACTCATAACTGTCGCACAACATTATGTTCTTCACATTCAAAACTATCGCACAAAACAGATGTTCATAACTGTCGTACGAGACGTGTCCGACAACTTTTAGTCGTACAGTTTTATCCGACAGTTAGTGTCATGCGACTTAGTGTGTTGTACGACAGTAGCCCATACTTAGGAAATTTTTGAAAAAGTTTTGACGAAAAAGCACTGATATCCAAATGGTCTTACACTGTCAATCATAGACCATGACACTTTTGCAAGAGCACGGTGATGGTAATTCTTCTGACGAGAACACGGTATTCCCATCTCATCGTTCATCAAACCCATCGGTGAACGCTCGAGATCTAGATGCTGAACTTATTCTTCCAAGAGATAAGAAGGATTTAAAGCCGAACAACTACACTCTAGATTTCAATGTCACTATGGATTATCATCTTGTCATGGAAATACTCAAAGGTCACCCACTTCGTATAGCTCTTGAAAGAACTCAACAAGTACCGGAGATATATCTGCAACAAGTATGGTGTAACATCCAATACGTACCTAATAACAACTACTTCACTCTGAAAGTAGATCATTTTGATGCCAAGATGACTTTGAAAAGGTTGCGACGAGTTCTTGATCTTCCTTATTCTTCTAATTTTGAAGATATGTTGTCTGAAGAAGATTTGTGCCGAGATATTATGCTAATGGGTTACAATGATCCACGTCCGAACTTTAGAGTCCTGACCAGTACATCTAAGTTGAAAAGGAACTATCTACCGCCGATCTATTACACATTATTCAGTGTTGTGAATAGATGTATGACTTCAAAACACACGGGAGTCGACACGGCCAGTATTTCAGTGATCAGGATGTTCCATGCTATTGTTTTTGACCGGAAGATTGACTTTGCAATTTCTATTTGGAATGATTTGATCGAAGTGGTCACCGACAAAGCAAAGCCATCAAAAGACAGAACGTTCGTACCATTTCAAAGATATCTTCAGATTATTATCCGTTCTATCATGGATTCTAATGATCAGATTCCGAGACGCGAGAATGCAGTTCTTGGTCCAACCAATTACATGAAGTATCTCCGACTTCCGAAAGGTCTATCTTTTCCAACTATTATGGTTTTACCCGAAGCACTACTCGCTTACGCTGACCAAGGGTCACCATATTTGAGTGAGTATTGAGAAGAGAACGCACTGATGGCCCGGCCAGGACCGGTAGGGCCTACCCACGGTGCCAACAAATTAGGTGAGCGTGGTGAGGGTTCTAGAGTTAGAAAGAGAGTTCAGGATACTGGGGTACCTGAATAGGGCATGTTGAGAGGTAAAAGTGATGTAAGGGGAAAAGGAGTTGGGGGAGCTCTTGGTCAGTCGTCCAAAACTTCAAAGCTTCAAATCTTTGAGGACGATGATGAGGAAGATCTTGGTTCCGACGATACTGAGGAAGAATCTGAGGATATTGATGCGGATATTGATGATCCTGCTAATCTTGTATACAGTTCAGATGATGATAATGCGAATGCTGATGATGAGAAAGACGATGATAGTTCTGATGATAACAATGATGATAACAACAACGATCAAGTCATGGAGAATCTTGATACTGTAATTGAAAAGGTCGTCACTACTACTTCTGGTGGTGATGGAGGAGTGATAAGGGGAAATGAGGGAGTATTAGTTGAAACAGAAAATCAAGTGAGGTTGAGTGAGAAGGAAAGAAAAAAAGATGGTGAGTGTGAGACAGGATCAACAAAAGTTTTAACTAATGATCCTAACCAAACCGTGTCTAGCCAGGTAGCCACATCTACTGTCGGTGCGCGTTCGTTGCCACATGACATTGAAGAAGACATAGTCCGCCCAGCTATGCAATGCACAACCCCACTCATCCACTCATCAACTTCTTCACAAGTTGATGTTTCATCTTCTCACAGGGGATTAGCACAAACACTATCGGCGACACACTCGGTGTCTGCTGATATTGAAACAGGATGGCACTTGCCCCGGCCACCACCTTCATTTGGTCACAGATTGAGTCTAGAACCGTTTGATTTTACTTCCTTTCCTAGGACACGGAGACCGTTTGTCACTTCATCTATGGTGACACAAAACGTTGGTGTTATGCGTGACCCAACCGGAACGCCCCGAGTGCAGCCGCCATTTGTTGGTACTGTACGAGGATCGGGCGGAAGTCCTTCCAACGTTAACACTATGCCAGTGTTGAACGTAGGCCATACAGTCTCTATGACTGCTATGCAAACCAGTAACCTAAGTGGTCTGGGTGTTACCTTGGAACAAGTGTGTGATATTCAGTCTTTGGTGGGTCCTCCTCCTCATAACTATGTATCTAAGAAGTTGCTTGAAATGGCCATCCAGTCTCTCTCTAACACTCATAAAGCTCAGGTGTCCGAATTGACTGATATTGTTAAGAAATTATCTGCCGAAGTACAAAAGTTTGTTAAAGGAAAGTCTGTTGCTGATTCTTCATCCGCACCATCCGACATTCAACCAGAAACTCAACCAGAATCTCAGCCAAACCCAAAGGTACATCATACTTTACCTTTACATGAATTGAAATCCCAGTTACTTTCCCGTTTACTAGAACAAGGCGATGCGAATACTCAAGAAGAAGTATATATTCTTGGTCTACTTAAACGCCATACCAAAATACAAGACACTTTACCAGATTCACTTAACACCCTACAACAATCCATATCCAACCTAACCGATGCTATCTCTTCTGGCTTTACAACTCTATCTAATCGAATCAAAGTGGTGGAAGAAAAGTGTGGCATTCAAGCCCAAACCACCAAACGGAGGCATGATGATCAAGATCCCGATCATGATCACCATGAGGGGGAGAGAAGTGTAAGACAAAGGGTGGAACAAGGCAGTGGTTCGGGTGTTCATGTTACTGAAAATGTGGAAACGAACGTGGAAACGGGCACCGGTAATGTTGGTGGTACACAAGGGGTTCAAAGTGCTGATGTTGGTGTTCTGGATGATGTCAATCCTAGGGTTGAAAAGCCTCAAGGATGTGATAACAGAACTGATGAGGAAATTATGGCTGATGATTTCTTACAGGATTTGATCTACATTAATTCTGACGATGATCCAGAAATTACTGTGGTAAAGATTAAAGAGGAGATGGATGATGTATTTGATGGTGGAAACGTTCAACATGATTCTGATTCCGAGAAAGAAAGTAATCTACCTGATCCAGTGATACAAATTCCGGTAATACCTGATCTATCTGAAGGCAAAATCAGAGATGCAGTCTCCAAGGCAGAATTACGTAATCTACAGATGTTAATTGATAGAGAAGCTTTGATTGTCAGACGTGCTCACCGAACAAGAATCATTACTCCATTCCAAGAAGATATAAGGAGTGACTTGTTTGTGAAAAAGATTCAGCCAATCGACAAGGTAAAGTTGTATTCTATTAAAAAGATTCCACGTCCAAAACAGATTGAATATTTGTATATGATGGGTGACAAAGATCAAAAGCTCAGTGCAGTCAGAACAGATAAAGAGATTGTTAAGCTTGTGAAGATAGAATCGGAGAAGATTCTAAAAGTATTTTATCCTAGATTCTACGTCCTCAGATCAGATGGAAAAGAGTGGAATTTCTGTGAAGCCGACTTCAAATCTCTAACCTGTGCAGACTTCTTCAGGCTGTATGACATTCTTGCCCGGATGCCGAACAAAGACATTACTTACTCTGAAGCCTATCAAGCCTTAAAACGTTTCATGAAGAACCTGATCAAGCTTTCATACCTAATTGATTTTCATATGGCTTTGGAAAGTAATCAAATAAGAGTCAACAAACGAAGGCCAAACAAAGGCTTACCCAACATGCAAGGTATTCCTCTGTATACCGTGTTAGAAAAACCAGAGTTTGGTGTTGTTTATCATAATGGGCAAAAGAAGAAGAAGTTCTTGAGGTTTATTGAAGTCAACCTGTATTCTGATGGAACACTCTATATGATCAAGATTCTGCTGAATGAAAGGCTAAGATTGGATGAACAAAGAAAGGTGCCTCTGAATGAGAAGGAGATTGTCTTGATCAACAATGCCTTGAAAGCGATACAAGACCGAATAGATTACCGGAATTCACTAAGAAGGTTTGAGATTATCTTTGGGATCAGAAAGAGATACATTCCACCGAAAGAACTTCTTGGTTAAAGCTTACCTGGCTCACTTGAATACAAAAGGGGAGAATGTTAGTGTCAATTTTATATGTTGTATTCAAGTTGAGGGGTTATTTTGTAAATTGTGAGCCTAGGTATAAATAGCCTAGTTTAGCTCATTTTCACTAACACTTTTGATATTCATATTCATATCCTTAGAACTCTCTGTGAGTTTCTCTCTACATTGTATTACTTGATCTTGATGTTAATGAGAGATGGACAGAGTTTTGGATAGATCTTGATTTCATTACTTGTTAATTGGGATAACAGGATCTGATGAGGATGCTGATATGAAGTTGATAGCAGAGAAATTGGCTTTGTTAACCAAGACTTTCAACAAGAGATTTGGAAATAAGAAATATGAAGGTAAACTCACAAGGGGTGGACAGGGGAGTTCAGAAGAGAGATACAAAAAGAAGGATGATAGAGAAGAGAATAGGTATGAGAAAATAGAAGAGAAGGAAGAGAAGAAAGAAAAAGATTTATGTTTCAAGTGTGGGAAACTTGGTCATTTTGCAAGAGAGTGTAAAGTAAAGGTGGTCAAAGACTATGAATACTATGTCAAGAAAGCTCAGTTAGCCAAAACCAAAGATAGTGGGATTGCTCTTTTGGCTGAACAAGAAAAATGGCTATACTACTCATCTGATGAAGAGGACTGCATTCATTTTTCACAAATGCAGAGCTACATGGCCAAAACGAATGATGAAGATGATTCAGACTATGAAGAGGTTGGTTCTGAGTCTTCTGCTGAGGTACACTCTAGTCTTGAAATTGATTTAATTATTCAAATTGGAAACATGAAATTTGAATTTGTTAACCTTGGAAAACAAATTAAACGTGAAAGAATTCTGGTTAACAAATTCAGACAAGAGAAAGAAATGTTTAAAATAAGATTTGAGGAAACAGAGGTTGAGAAACAAGATGTCAGAAAAGAGAATTCTGATCTTTTGAAAAAAATATCTGATTTGGAAAATGAACTTTCAGAAGTAAAAGGAGAAAAAGGTGATTTGTCCATTAAAGTGGAAATGTTGCTCAATGAAAGGAAGAACTTGTATACAAAAATTAAAGAGTTGGAAGATCTTATTCTGAAAAGAGGTCAAACTCAACAAACTTTAAGTCTTCTCACAAGCAATGTTAAACATACAAGGTTTTACAATCCAAAAATGGGATTAGGTTTAGAAGAAAATACAATCTTGAAAAAGGCTCCAATAAATCTTTATGATTTTGAGGAACTAAAAGGTCCTAAACCAGAAATCCCATATTTGGTTGAAGTTTTTGTGAGACCAGCAAGCTCAATAACAAGTTCTGACAATTTAAAGAAATTAAGTTTTGAAAAAGCAAAGGAAAACATTTCTGAACCAAAAGTTGAAAAATCATAAATTTCAGAAGACAAGGTTAAGAAAGAAATTTCAAAACCAACTGAAGAGAAACCAATATATAATACTGCTAAATTCAAGTATGATTCTCTGAATGTTAGTTATAAAGATAAACAACCAAGTTTCTCCTATACTGACATTGAGAATGTATTCTTTAATGAAGCATGTAAGGTCTCTGAAAACAAAGAAAATTCTGAAACAGTTAGTCAGAATTCTGAGTCTATCAGTCAGAATTCTGAGTCTGTTAGTCAGAATTCTGAGTCAACTGAAAGTTTTGAGTCAGTTCTGAGTTCTGAAGAAACTTTCAAGAACTCAAAGTCAGAAAGCTTTTTAGAACTTGAAAATAGATTTAAGCTGGTTAATCAAGAGCTTGAAGAATTAAGAATTTTTTTTGATGAACTTGAAAATGATTTTTGTGATGTTGATATTAAACTTGAAGAAACTTTAAAAGAAAATAAAGCTTATATCTTGAAAATAGAAGAGCTTGAGAAGTTAAAAGCTGAGTATAATCTTTTTAAGATTAAAGCCTTAGAAGTAAATAAAGAATTCTTTAATGAAACAAGAGCTTTTGAGCATGGTGAATCATCTAGAGTATCTACTAATTCTGTAAAGTTAAATGTTTCAGAAAAAGAAGAGTGCAAAGGGAAAGATGACTTGAAAAATAATTTTGAGAATATTTTCTTGAATACTACTTCTAAGCCCAAAATAAGTAGTTCTTGTAATAGATGCAATTGTAATCTGAATACTATCAATAAAAGTAAAAAGTCTTTTGATCAGATTTATTGTCTCTTGCAAGAAAGAATCTTAAATGTGTTCAATGTGGTAATCAATCATTTCAACTTACTCATAAGACTCAAAAGTCAAAAACATCTTTCAAATCAAAAGTAAAATAGAATTCAGACAAAAAGACTGTTAATGATTCTCAATCACAACCAAAAGTTTTCAAGATGAAAAGAAATGATTTTTCAAAGAAAATATATTCTGATTGCATCAAAATACAAGGAAAATGGTGCTTAAAGGAAAATTATGAATGGAGAGTTAAAGGTACTTTTGTTAAATCTGTTATTGAAGCTAACAAAAAAGGACTCATTCTGATATGGGTACCTAAATCTAACTAACTGTTTTTGCAGGGCTGTCATGTGTGGTTTTTAGACTCAGGAGCATCAAGACACATGACAGGTCAGAAATCTTCATTGACAAATTTCACAGAAAAGGTTGGAGGAGCAGTTAATTTTGGCAATAATAGTAAAGGGCAAGTTAGAGGATATGGTGATTTAACAAAAGGAGATTTAACAATTCAAAAGGTTTTTTATGTGGAAGGATTGCAACATAATATGTTCAGTATTAGTCAGTTCTTAGATAATCTTTGTGAGATCAAGTTCAGCATAACATGATGCTTAATTCTGAGTGAGAATGGGATAAAGGTGTTTTGGGCTAAAAGACACATGGATTTATTTGTGGTCAATTTTTCAAAAATTGAAGCATTAACTCCAGTATGTCTACTGTCAAATGCAATTGCAAATGAATGTTGGTTATGGCACAGAAGATGTTCTCACCTGAACTTTAAGGAATTGAGCAATCTAGTTGGCAAACATTTGGTTAACGGACTGCCAAAGATTAAGTTTGAAAATGACTCATTGTGTTCAGCATGTGAGATGGGCAAAATGAAGAAAAGTTCTCATAAGCTGAAAATGGATTCTTCATGCAAATCACCATTAGAGATGATACACACAGACTTATGTGGACCTATAGAAGTTCAGTCAATGGGTGGGAAGAAATACATGCTTGTCATTGTTGATGAGTATTCTAGATATACATGGGTTGAATTCTTAAGAGCAAAATCTGATGCTACAGAAGTGTTGATAAACTTAATCAAAAGGATTCAAGTATTTTTGCAACTTCCAGTTCAGAAGATCAGGAGTGGCAATGGAACAGAATTCAGAAATGAGACTCTTCAGAACTTTTTACGAAGCACTGGAATTTCTCATAACTTTTCTGCTGTCAAAACTCCTCAACAAAATGGAGTTGTTGAAAGAAAGAACATAACATTAGTTGAAGCTGCATGAACCATGTTGGCATATTCCAATCTTCCAACCTTCTAATGGGCTGAAGCAATTGCCACTGCATGTTTTACTCAGAACAGGACTTTGATCAATAAAAGACTAAATAAAACTGCATATGAATTGATTAATAACAGAAAGCCACTGTGTTAGACCCAGATTTAACAGGTAACAACGATTCAATGAGGAATAACAAGAACAGATAATGATTTCAACTTGTCATCCCTCTCATATTCATTAATCAAGATAGTTTACAAATGTTTGAATGAAAAACAACTATCTCTCTCTAAAACAATTAAGCTCTAATTTCTCTAATGAATCGTCTAACCTAATTCTAAGGCTAACACTAACCTTAAATACCTAGGATTTAGACAATAAGGCCTAAGCCCATTAAACACAATTAACTAAGCCCATTTAACAATTAAGGCTTTTACAAGAAGATTAATTAAACTAATTAATCTAATTAATTCTAATTAAGCACTATATAATTATTTATATATCTTTCTAATATGTAGGTCATTTATGGACCTAACAATCTCCCCCTAAAGATATATAAATAAAAATCGGTCTTGAAATCTTCAAGTCTTGATCTTCTCTTCTTCTTGAATCTTTGAAGCACTTCGGTGTTGCTTGTCTTCATGTCTTTTGACGCTCCCCCTTGAATAACGCTCTCGAATAAAGCTCTTGAATTTGATTTCAGTTTTAAAAGAACTTGTAGAACCAGTATGCTCGAAGGAGGAAATAGAGATTTGTAGCGAACACCATTTGATAAAGGATGAGAAGAATTTACCACTTGTAAGCACTTTGAAGTCTTTTCGCTTTGATAAAATCTCGGAACTGATCAAATAACAGTTACTCCCCCCCTCGGCTTTTGCATGGGGACTTCTTTACTCCCCCTCGGCTTTTGCTAACTCCCCCTCAACTTGATAATCCGGTGTCTTTGAATTTGTACCCTTTCTCCCCCTCATGATGAGTAGGAGAATCCGGAGCATCATGTATGATCAAAGACAATAGTAGCGAGTAGCAAAAAATGCAGATAAAACAATAAGTAACCAGAACGGGGTAAAAAGCTAACACAGAAACACGTTAGTAACTGTTATCACAACAATTTAAAAATTATGTGGCCTATATTCAGAGTTGGCAATGGGGTATCTCTGATAGGACTTCCTGTTATCACTGAAGAAAATATAAGAAATTAACTTCTCAAACTGTTCCGGCAATATCACGAAGATATGCAATTGGAATCACAAAGACTCGTGCATGTGTGAAAGAAATAAGTTATATCAATTAGGCTCAAAAACTGATTTAACCTGGGACGCAAGTTAAAATCAATAGACACAGTGATAAGAATATGAAGTTCGGAGACCGAAGCTGATGTCTTCCTTTTTCAATATCTAAGACCTCCGAGTGAGGAATAGATAGAGTATGTGCTAATTCTCCGTGAATATGTGAAACAAGCATCTTTTGTGAGATACTTGAGTGGCTGGGTGAGGTGACACGAGTTATCGACACTGGGTCCATGTCTGTTTCAATATTCATCTCCAAAGAACGAGAATGAATAGATTATGTGGTTACCCGGATAACTGACTCGGTTTGGTAAGGACCAATTAATTTTTTTAAGTCCTGTCACAGCCTCACCATATTCTTTTCTCTCCAAACTCATCTATCATCTAGAACCCTCACTGTTGTCTATAAAGGATGTGTTTCTTGGGTAGGTCCTTCCGGTTCTGGCTTGACCATAGAAACGATGTAAGACCAAACACTCCTTTCATGCATCGAAAATAACAGTTTAGAAAAAACAGTTGAAGTGCGAGTTCTAAACTGAAATGTTTAGAAGTCAAAACATTTAAGAACGAGTCCTGACCTGAGATGATCAGAAGTCATAAAGATTAAGTACGAGTTCTGAACTGAATTATTCAGAAGTCATAGTTGAAAGACCAGAATTTCAAGAAACAGATTCAAGTGCAAAACAGAATGACTCAATAAGCACAATATTTGCAAGAAATGAAACAATGATCAGAAAGTTTAATTGTGAGGAACAAGTCACAATTAATATAACACATAAGAATTGAATCATTAATATGAAATGACGAACTATGAACACTAAGTGGAATTCAAAAACGGGTGTATTTCCATCGAAAAATCAACAAACATTTGAGACATGGAAATAACTAAATCAAGTAAGTGTTGATCATGGCAATCATGGAAGTTAAACTTAGATAATAACAAACGCAAGTAAGTTATTCAGAATGAATTGCCATGGTGTTTGAATTCAGTTAGAGTTCACATACCTTGCATAAGATAGTACTCCCCCTCAGAATTGGCCTAACCTTTGAATGCTCGTCATGTGAAAAGAATCTTCGAATTAAATGCACATGACATTCCTGCAAAATAGATTAGAGGGATTTTGGTATCCATCTTGGGATGGATCCTTGACGGTTAGATGCCCTATGAGGACCTGGGATACTATAAGTACCATACCAATACTGAGCATGGTCTTTCTTCACAAAGTCACTTGTTCCACAATAAGAGCAACACAGCTTCTGTGCAGATAAGCTGATCAGTTTATTAACAGAGTAAACTCTATCAGTTTTCACAAAAGGTTTAGCGTGGAAAGCTGTGTTGTTCTTGGAATTCTTTACAGGGACGGATGACTTTGGAGCAGGAGTGGTTCCTTTAACTCTCCACTCCATTTTTACTTTCTTGAAAATTTGATTATCTGTATTATCAACACGAGAATTATAGAAAAGATTGGAAGGTCGAATCTGATCTTTTGGAAAATCATTTGATTTGACAAAAATCTTTGAATCAGATTTAACCTTTTGTTTCTTCAAAGACTCGGTAGTTAATTCAGATAATCTCTTTGTAAGCTTAGAAATCTCAGTCTGGAAGGTCTTTCTTTCTTTTGCAAAATCATCTTTCAAACATTTAGTTCTAAAGCCTTCAACCTTCATTTTCTCATTCTCTTTGCTTAGAATGTCTAATTCTTTCTCCAGATCGGATATTTTCAAAGAAAGTTCTCCATTCCTTTTAGAAAAAGATTTGCGTTCAGTTTCAAACTTTTCTCTTTCAAAAAACAAAAGTTTTTCAAAGTCGGAGATTTGTGTTGAAAGTTTTAGACATCTAAGCTCAAGACTTTTCTTCTCTTCAAGAGATTTGGTTGAAAACCCAAATTGCTTTTGAAGAAGCAATTCTTTCTCCTTTTCAAAAACCTTTTCAAAATTAGTTAGTTTATTTTTAAGCTCAAGGTTTTCAAGGTACATGAGTTTACCTTTCTCTTCTTCTTCAGCAAGCTTCTCAGAGCTCTTCCAGATTTGAGATTTGAGCTCCTTCAGTTCTTTTATGTACTTGCTGCACAAATCATCTGCTTGCTTGATATTCTTTTCACACAGACTCGCTTGCCCTTTCTCAGTCTTCTTGATATCACCTCGTGATGATAAATCAGACAACTTCCTTTTCAGCTCAGAGTTTTCAGACTCTAATGCTGTTGCCTTTTCTTCAGACTTGGCAAGCTTCTCAGAATATTCGGAAATTTGCAGTTTATGTTTTTCGTTTAACTTGGTGCAGAATTCCTCTTGTTGCTTGATATTCTTTTCATAACGTTTTTCACTTTCACTGCAATTCGGATTGTAGCAGTAAATTGCTCTTGACATTGTTACCTGAAAAATTATTATCGTTAATCGGTGTTGATTTTGAAGAATAAAAAATTGCGGAAGAAAATCAAAAATTAAATTTGAAAAACAAATTTATAAAATAAATTCGTTTCCAATAATTAAGATCTGATTATTATCGAATTTGAGCGAAATTAGTCTTCGAGAATAAAATCTGCGAGAAAACACACCAAGTTAGATCAAGACGACAAAATGAATCACAAAAAAAAAAAATAAGCGTCACGAGTAAGATCAAATCGTAGCAAAAAATCTCAAGCGTCACACAAAAATTGCAAATTGATCGTTAAAAAAAATTGCAACTTTCGTTAAAATTCTCAATCACGAGACGTGCGGTATCTCGGGTACCGACGAGAACTAGCCAATCAAACTTACCAAACACAACTTACCGGATGAACGAGATTCCGGAAACAATTAGCCAAACTCAATGTATCCGGAAGAATGTACTTACCGGATTAGTTTACCGGATGCGATGAACTTACAGGGTGAGATGTACTTTCCGGTCAAAATTGGTTTACCGGACAAAATAAAATCAAGTGAACTTACCGGGTGAAAATCGATTTCGCGCAAAAAACACAACTTACCGGGTGATGTGATGCTTGCCGGATAGAATTGAAGTGAACTAACCGGGTGAAACGGAACTTACCCGATGCGATGAGATAACCGAATGAACACACTTACCGAATGAAGTTGTTTGTCCGAATGGGGAGCTTACCAAATAAACGTTGTTTACCGGATGAAAATCAAATAAAACAAAAGAAATTAAAACAAAATTCAACTAAATATATATGTAAGTATGTGAGACGTGTGTGTGTGCTGCGTGAATGAAACGGAAAGCAAAAGTCAAACAATCTAAAGCAATTGTCAAACTATACGGCTTAGGTGAAAATCAAGATTTACGATGGTCATCCGGAAAGTGTAGTTTTACTTAACCTCAGGTTAAATAAAATATGAAAATACATATAAAACCAGGAAGTGCTTAGCCTATAGGTATGTATTGTTATCCTATTTCAGTGACAATAGTCTTTCCATTTTTGTGAAAAATAATTTGCATCCCTAAAATATTAAAATTTAAATATTTAACACGGAAAAAGAAATTTGACCGGAAAACTTGATTAATTTTTTTTTATCCGGATAGCTTTGAAAAAATGGAGAACTTACCTGGTAAACTTCCGGACACAGCGGCTGTGATCGCAATTCGGATTTAGGATCGATAGGGTTGCTTGATTTCACTCCTGTAGGGTTAGATTTTGACCAAAAACACAAAAACAAACAAACCCAAATCGATTTCTAACCAAAACATCTCTTTTTTTATCAATAATCACCACAAAAACTTGAAGAACACCAAAAACTCAAGATTTGATTTTTAAATCACAAAATTGATACCTTTGAGAATTGATGTAAACGCAGATAACAGCAGATATAAACGAGCAAACAATCGAGATTTGACAAACGAATTATTAAATCAATGAAAAAGATTTTAAAACACGATTCATGAACGATTTAACCACAAAATTGCTGCACTATTTCGAAAACAAAACAGATACCTTCTGAACCTCGAACGATTAATCCAACCGTTCAGAATGTGAAACAAGATGTCCCGAAGCTACTGTTCAAAAATCGCAATGATCTGACGGTTCAATCTCCGAGAATAGCCGAAACGGCTCGCTGTGATTTTCAGAAAAATCCAATACGAAAATCTTTTTTTTTCGCTTTCGTTCGATTTCCTCTAAATCTTCAAATCACCGATTAGGCTCTGATACCAATTGTTAGACCCAGATTTAACAGGTAACAACGATTCAATGAGGAATAACAAGAACAGATAATGATTTCAACTTGTCATCCCTCTCATATTCATTAATCAAGATAGTTTACAAATGTTTGAATGAAAAACAACTATCTCTCTCTAAAACAATTAAGCTCTAATTTCTCTAATGAATCGTCTAACCTAATTCTAAGGCTAACACTAACCTTAAATACCTAGGCTTTAGACAATAAGGCCTAAGCCCATTAAACACAATTAACTAAGCCCATTTAACAATTAAGGCTTTTACAAGAAGATTAATTAAACTAATTAATCTAATTAATTCTAATTAAGCACTATATGCAGATGTTATGTTCTCAAGGATAGAGAAAATCTTGGAAAATTTGGCAAGAAAGCAGATGAAGGATTCTTTGTTGGTTACTCATTAACTTCCAAAGCTTTCAGAATCTACAACAAAAGAACCAAGAGAATTATGGAAAGCATCAATGTTACATTTGATGAATCAAGATCAAAGATTTCTGATCAAGACAGTTCAGAACTCAATTAGAATAGAACAAAAACAAAGACTTCTGAATCAGATTATAATCCTAACTATTCAGAACTCAGTTTATTGTTTAAGGATGCTTTTCTGGAACTAACTTCTGAATGTTATGCAGAAGTCAAGGATCTCAGAACTGTTTTGGAAGAGAAGGCAAAATCTGTTGAACAAAAAGTTGATGCTGTTAAAGTCTCTTTGGAATCTCATCAAAAGGGGATCAAAGATGAGTTCTCAAAGTTTCAACAAGACATTCTAAAAAGCATGGATGTTATGAAGTCTTCTCTGCTTCAGGTTTTCAGTTCACATTTGGCTGTTGTCTCAAAGCCATTGGAAGTTATGCCAGTTGCTGTAGCTGTGACAGAATCTTGTTCAACTCAGTCCTTTAAAAGAAAGTTTGATGATGATGATTCTAATGATCATCAAAAAGGGGAGAAAAGGCAGAAGACAAGTACTGAGTTTATGATTGTTCCAAGCAACAGTTCTAAATATGTAATAGAATCAGAAGAAGTGGTTATGGAAAATACATGTTCTTATGAGGTTATGAAAAACACTTGTTCTAATGTGGATATGGAGAATACTTGTTCTGATATTGTTCTCTACACTAGAGACAATTCTTCTTCTGAATTTGAGCAAAGGATCATGCAAAGTATATGGGCAAGAAGGATGCAAACTATTATGATAAGTATTTTGAATCGTCCAAATGTTCCCAGATGTCTCAAAAGTGTGACTCCAAATGACTTTATGGGTGATTATGATTGCACAGTTGGGTATCAAGAGAGTTTTGAAGATGAAGTTGCAGAGCATTTATTTGATGAGTTGTCACAAAAATATGAAGTATGTGATAGAGTTGCTAACTACTTCATGCCTCCAGAGTATATGTACAGAAACCTAGCTAATTGTTATTCCAAGATTTGAATTGCCTACCTTAGAAGAACCAATCTGTGATTTCATTGTGAAACAGAAGAATGTTCCTTTGGCCAGAAATTATCATTGTGATATCTTTCCTGAAGACAACTATTGGTCACTGTATTGCCAAGATAATGAATTTGTTGAAGTTGAACACTTTATTGATGGATACATGGATCATAAATTGCAAATGGTCTACTTTGAGGCTTCTAACAGATTCAGAAAACCAGATGAAAGTTTGTTTTTAAGGAAGAAGATTGTTAGTGTTCTAGAGTTTCAAATAGAAGATTTTGCTGATCTCAAGTATGTCTGCATTGAGGTTCTGAAAGAAGGAAACATTAAAGTCAAGTTTACAAGCTTTGACTTTCACAGGTTATTCTTGGATGATCAGATATTTTTGGTGAAATTCTTTGCATGTACAGAAGAATCATGGGTTGAGCTTGAATGTAGAAGACTCTTGGGGATTTATGTCAGAAATCTATACATGTATGATTTTCAACTAGCAATTGAAGCAAGAAAGGTTAAATGCAATCTGATCTGCCCAAACAGAAGTCCAAAACAAGACTCTGACATTGTTGGATTTGTTGGTGAAAGAATTGGTAATGAAGGCTTTTTCTATGCAAATTCTGGCAAACTTATTCTGTTCAGACTGAATGATCTAGTAAAATACAGTGATGCTACTTCAAGATTGATTTTGATAAAGATGGAAGCAAAATTTGAAGAGGTAAGAGTTTCTGTAAAAGAAAAGTGCATAAGACATGTAAATGAGAGACTGGAGCTCAGAATCAAAGTCAGAAACTGTCATAATATGTTGCTATCAGAAGAGAATCCTAAAAAAATCCTTCACATTGATTTTGTATTCCCTTCAGAATACCAAGTAAATGGTGTTTATGAGAATATTGCTGAAGAAATCATTCCAGAGGTTATTCCTGCTCAAGAAGATGTTCAAATGCAGGATGTTGAACAAAATCCTGAGAACTCTGAAGTTGTTTCAGAACAAGTGCCAATTGATTTGAATGCATTGTTCTTGGAATTTGATCTACCAAACTTCTTTGAAAACAAAGTTGTTCAGTACACTGATGTACTTCATGACATGTATCAAGACTCTCAGAGGTTTTATACATAACGGATCAGATGCTTAGGAAAGCAAATAAATTCTGTATATTCTGAGTTTATGATCACTGGTCTCAGAGAAATCTGTGTAAAGAAGTTTATGAAGAATGACTATTATGGATTTGAAGTTCTAAGAGAAGATGGAAAAGTGTATTACTTCTCTGAAGCTGATTTTGGAAAGATTTATGTGTTTGACTTCTACAGTTTGTATGGTTTTCTAGGAAACAAAGGAGATAGCAAATACAAGAAAGAAAGAGGAGCATTAGCTGTTGTAAAGGAAGGGATGTTTCATGCATTGAGATGGGCTGCTTACAATGATTTACAAATTGCTTTATTTGTTGGAAGACCATGTGTTTATCTGTCAAGACCAAACACTGATCACAATCATCTGAATACATTGAAGAAAGGATATATATGTACATGTCCTGAACTAGGGGTCATTATAGCAAATGGTCACAGTGAAAAGATATTCTTTAGAGCTAGTGAAGTTGCCAAATATAGTTCTGGAACACTCAGATTTATAAAGGTCAATATGGAAAGAAAGCTGATAAAGGGAGATAAGGTCAATGAAATATAGAAGATTATTGAAAAGATTGACAGAAGACTGGCCCTGAAAAACTTGATTCTTTTAAAGATTGTTGTTGCTTTGAAAGAAGACAATGTTGACAAGTACAAGGATGTTTGACAAAAGGGGGAGATTGTTAGATCTGAAGTTTGTCAAAAACCTAAGTGTTGAAGTCTGAATAGAAGACTTAGACTTCTGAGAAAGAAGATTCAGAAGTTCTAAAGAAGAAGAAAATGTCATGTGCTCAAGTGTTATGTACTGGGTATGATTTATCAGAATAGTGTTCAGAAGTTCAGAACAAGTGGTTCAGAACTTATGACTTAGACATTTTCTCTTTGTAATTCAGTTACATATTAGAACACGTGTCATTGTTATAATGGTCTGTTTTGTATATGTACTGTAGCTTTAGTATTTCCATACTGTATATATAGTTGTTAGCAACTGTAAGCTAACTAACTTTTGTATTCACTTTGTAATCTTTGGGAGATTTCTCTCTCTATATCTGTTCTCTGTTCTCTAATGAATACAAAGCATTTGGCATCACTTCTCTCTATATTTCTATGCTTTGATTGTGTTCTTGATTGTTAAATTGATTGTAAGATCAATCTTGGTTCCTACATGTGTAAATATATCTCTAAAAATGCCTCTCTACACAAAGCCCCAAAAAATCCGGTCCCTAGGGTGTTCCTAGTCGCACTAACCACTACATCATCCGGTCCTAGATTCCACCGCTGGTGGGACATGCGAACCCACAAACACCACAACAAGTGTTAGGCCAAAATCCTACTGAGATCTTATAAAATTAAATAGTTTATATGTCATATGCTAATATCACAAATTAAATGTTACATTCAACTTGATTTCATAATTACCACCCTTAACCTTGCAAGGATGTTCCACACCTGGACAAAAGTACACAAGAGACATCTCTTGAAAATACGGGGGATACGCGTTTTCATCAAGGTGACGAGAACACGTGAATGGGGTCACCGGTGATGTTATGGGGTTACACCTCAAGTCCCGGATTTAGTTCGCATGCCATCACGACATCACAACCTCAAACCAACACTAGTACAAAAAGGTCTTTTGTGACGGTTAAAAACCGTTACCGTAGGTATACGGTAACGGTTTTCGTGGACGTAAAAGTCGTCACCTATCTTGCCGTCACTTTTGATACAGTTTTGGTTACGTTCAGAAAACGTTACCAAATCACATCAAAAACCGTTACCATAGGCTAAAACCGTCACCTTAAATGTATAAAAAATTGTTTATTTTTTCTAAAACCGTTACCATAACATAACATACAGTGACATTTATTTTTAAAAACCGTCACCGTAACATAACATACGGTAACGCTATTTTATTAAAATCGTCATCGTAGCATGACATGCTTTAACGTTTATATTCAAAAACCGTCACCGAAGCATGGTATATGGTGACGTTTATTAAAATCGTGACCATAGCATGACACACAATGACATTCATTATTCAAAATCGTTACCTTAGCATAACGTACGGTGACATTTATTTCTCGAAATAGTCACTAAAACATGACATATGTTGACATTTCTATTTAAAAACCGTGACTATAACGTGAAGTACAGTGACGTTTATTTTTAAAACAATCAACATAGCATGACCTACGTTGACGTTAACATTAAAAAACATTATTGTAGCCTGACATAAGGTGACGTTTATTTTTCAAAATCGTTAATGTAACACGATTTATGGTGACGTTTATTATTTAAAATCGTCACAATAGCATGATATATGATGACATTTATTTGTTGGAACTGTTACCATAGCATGACAGACGGTGACGTTTATTTTTTCAAACCCGTCATTGTAATAGGACATATGTGACGTTTATTTTTCAAAACTGTTACTGTAGTAGGACGTATAATGATGTTTATTTTCGAAAATGTCACCATAGTCATACGTATCGTGATGGTTTTAAAAACAAAACCGTCAACGTTTATTAAATGTTTTTTGCTCAATGAACTATTACTTGCATAGTTTTGGTTTTGTTAACTCATACTTCATAACTCTTATTTTCCAGTTATGGATTATAAAGAATCACGACAACAAAGGATAAACGTGTTATGCCCTTGTTGTTACTCATTTGCAGCCTGCTCTTATTCCTCAGTAAGTCTGATTTTTTAGGTTTAAGTCTATCTTTTTCTTAGCCCTTGTTGTTACTTATTTGCATGTTATATATGAGCATACTATGTTTGCATTAACTCTCACATTATTTACCTTCCTATTTTTTAGCAGGTGTGGAAAGAATCGAATATTAGCGCACAAAAGACGATCCTACAATATTTGACGACATCTTCAACTCAGTTTAGAATATTTGAAAAACCTTTTGGAAAATAACTTTATCTAGCATATATGTTTGTTATATTTATATATTTGTTTTCATATGTTTTGTTTGATTCACTTTGTGCCATAGTTTTTTTTCTCAATTGGTTGGCGTTTTGTGCTATTATACAGGTTTTGGAAATGTTTAATTTACAGCAGTTATGCTGCCGAAATTTTCAAAAAATATTTGCTACTTTGTTTGTCATTGTTTGTGCTACAAAATACTACATAAGCGTTTGTCTTTTTATACTTAAATACCATTGTCATGTAAAATAAAACTTAGTAGCATTCAACCAAAACTCTCTAAATATGTTATATAGACCATAACCGTCACTGTACGTAACATTTCAAAACGCAATATCTATCCTTCCACACCATCACCGTAGTATGATAAATGGTGAAATTTATTTTACAAAACATTCATAGTAATATACATATAATGATGCTTATTATACAAAATTGTCACATTAGCAAAGCATATAGTGACATTTATTATTCAGAAACATTATCGTAACATGACATACGGTGACATAAGTTTATCAAAAGCGTTATTGCATTATGATATACGGCGACATAACTTTATCAAAATTGTCATGGCAAAATGGCATACATAGACGTTCATCATTCAAAACTGTCACAATAACATTACATATTGTGTCATTTTATTCAACACCGTCACCGTAACATGACATACGGTAACATCTAGATTTCAAAACGTCACTGTAACATAACATAGGGTGACGTTTATTTTTCAAAACCATCACCATAGGATGACATACGATGACAGTCATTATTTAAATAAATCATTTTAACATGACATACATCAACGTTGATTATTTGAAAGCGTCACAATAGCATGACATAGGGTGACATTTTTTTTGGTCAAAACCATCACCTTTGCATAATGTACGATAACGTTTATTTTCGAAACCGTCACCATATCATGACCTAAGGTGACATTTTCTTCTAAATCGCACCGTAGCATGGCATAAGGTGACGTAATTTATCGAAATTGTCACTGTAGCATGACATGCAGTGACGTTTATTTTCTCAATACCATCACCATAGCATGACGTACGGTGACTTTTATTTTTCTAAACCGTCAATGTAGCATGACATAACGTGACGTAAATTTTCCGAAACCGTCCTTGTAACACGACGTTCGATAACGTTTATTGTTCAAAACCGTCACTGTAGCATGACGTACACTAACGTTTATTATTTAAAATCATCACCATAACATTACATATGGTCACGTTTATATACAAAATCGTCATCGTAGCATGACTTACGTTGACGTTTATTATTCTAACCGTCACCACAACATGATATATAATGACATTTATTATACAAAACCGTCACTATTGTGACAATTTTTTTTAAATCGTCACCATAACATAATATATGATGACATTTATTTTTTTAAATCGTTACCGTAGAATGACATGTGGTAACGTACTCAAAACCGTCACCATAAGATGACATATGGTGACATAAGTTATTCAAAACCGTCAATATAGCTTAAGATATTGTGATGTAAATGTTTTAATACCGTTACCAAAGCATGACATATGGTGACGTAGATTTTTCAAAAACCCTTACGATACATTTACTTTTGGTGATGCAAATTTTGCAAAATCGTTGCCACATAACTTGTTGACTTTTGGAAACTCTTTTCAAATAAGCGTTGCTATACATATTTTAGTTTTCGGTAACGATTTTTTAAAACCGTTACGACATAAAGCAACGATTTTGACAAAAATCGTTACTAAAAACTCTTATATTGCAACGGTTTTTAAAAACTGTCACAATAAGGCAACGGTTTTTCAAAACCGTTACCTTAGGGTACCTTTTATTTGCGTTTTTTTATCTAAAACGTTGCTTTATGATTCAATTGTTTTTGTAATAGTAACGTTTCTTTATAAAAACTGTTACTAAAACAATATTCTAACTTTTTATGTGACTTTTTGTAACGTTTTTTTATCAAACCGTTACAAACCTTTTTTTTAAAACCGTCACAAAAAGTCATTTTTGTACTAGTGCAAATGGTGCCTTTATTGCCTACTCCATAGAGTTACACCTCAACGTCTTATGGGACTTTATTGCTTACCCAATCTAGACGAGTTCCACCTCAAGGACATCGATATCCTTTATTGTCTACTCGCCAGTGGCCCGAGATGGCCACCAAATATGGACATATAATCCATAAAATCTAAATCCTCGTGCACAAGAAGATAGATACCAACAATTCTCAAATATGATCATATACAAGATTAGAAAACAATAGCAAACTGTAATATGTTGTTTAGTACATATTCATATGATTACGTATCTCAAGAATCTCATGTGGAATACGTATCAAGTCCATCCTCTCAAAATTTGGAGTTCACCTTACTAATACACATAGACCAACCACAATTTAAATGTTTGCCAGGTCGTGTGGACCTCTTTCGCATAAAATCTTTGTTTTTGATCCCTGGACTTGCATATTACTGACTTCATACCCAAAGACGAAAACGATTTGAAATGAATGTTGTCCAAATCAAGGTGTTACAATAACCCTTCGAAATATTTTTTCCAGTCATATATAGTTTCTGTTGTTATCGGAAAATTATTTAAAGATTTACTTTTTCGGTAATCCGTCGGAAATCACTGGCAGGAGTAGGCCTTCGGTGATTTTCATCACTAATAGTGGTGCGTGTAATGAAAATTTTCTTAGTAGATAAAATATCAACAACAATATAATTTAGTCGAATTGACCGTAAAAAACTATAGTCTAGTCGCTACCTTGTGCAACTTATTAGAGCATCTCCAACAGTTTCTCTAAAACAGAGAAAACAACATTTGTTCTGTAGAATGCTCCAACAACTTCTCTATCCCATTCTCTAAAATAAAGAACCATGAGAAAAACTCCCAGTATAGAAAATTCTCTATATCTCCAAAAAGAAGAGAGAGAAATATTATTTTAATGATTTTCCACCAAAAAAAATTATTGACCAGGAAAAAATTAACCTTCCACCTCCCCCACATGGCTACGCCTCTTCTCAAAGAAATTTCAACATACGTGCAATTCTCCTTCAATTTCATCCCTTGAAGACTTTCATAGATAGCATCAAACCACATGCTGATCCAACTATATTATTGATTTCCTTATCTCTTCTTTGGCTCGTATGTATGATGTATCTGATTGTATTTTTAACTGTTGATTGGGAAATTCCAAGTACATTTTTGATTTGTTTCTTTGTTTTTCATTAAGATTTTAACAAGGATACACTAGATGTTTGATTCTCTTCTTTGGCTCTTATGTATCTGATTGTTTTTTCCTGTTGATTGGGAAATGACATATACATTACTGATTTGGTGTTTTGCTTTTCTTTAAGATTCTAAATACTGAGACACTAGATGTTTGATGGTTTTTATAAGAACATTTTATTAAACATGCATAGTAAGTGTTTGATTAAATTGCCTAAATTAAAATTTATTTAACATATCCCTTTGGGGACTTGAGATGTATGTTTTTTAAGCATTGATTATTGACTTGATTAACATCAATGATCAACAAGATCTTTGAACTCATCACAAACACAAGCAATCTTCCAACAAGATTAAAGTTTAAGACAAAAAGAATCCAAGTTCACCCAACAATATGGAATAGCATCCGGCAAGTTATTGTTGGCATGATTAAGAAGTTTTAACTCCACTTTCTTGATCATCCAGCAGGTCTTGTTTTATGATTAAGAATTCCAACAAATTTTTACTTTTCTTGCAGATGTATTTCTCACCAAATAACTTTACCGGTCTTCTCAATAGCCAACGAAACAGGCCCTAATTTGATTTAACGTTATCCCAATACCAGTCTAATGACTCCACTTGTTTTTCATCACCTAAAGCAAATTATGAGGAGACACCATGACAAAGAGCTGACAACTTTGCCACTGAGTAAGACAAACTCCTTGTTTCCACATGGTTGAATAATAGTTTAGATGCAGTAAATGAACAAAAGAAGAGCCAATTTTGGAAAAGAATTAGTCAGTACTATAATGAAAACAAGACTTGGGACAAAGATCGGGGCGACAAATCATTATTAAACCGTTGGGTGAAAATCAGTGCTACTATAAGTAGGTTTTGTGGAATCTACTCTCACATTGAACATCTACGAAAAAATGGTCACACGAAACAAGATAAGATAAACTACCTTGATATCATACTTTCATTATAATTTAATAAACTAATTAACACTATTTTGATTGTGATAGGTAGTGGGGGCAAAAGAAGTTTTTAGTAAAGAAGAAGGTCAGCCATTTTAGCTAGACCATTGATAGAATATATTAAAGTTTCAACATAAATGGATAAATGAACATAAAAGGATTGAAGATAAGAGAAGGTCAATAGTTTATTCTAGCAAAGTTTCAAAGTCAATCAATTTAGATGATGACATATTAGAAGCTCCAGAGCCTGCAAGCTTGAAGAGACCAATTGGAAGAAAAGCTGCAAATGAAGCAAATAAGAAAGCAAAACCCATTAAAGAAGTCGGTGAAAATGATGATACATCATCAAAGGTACGTATTGAATGAGAAAAATTGAGGGCTAGGAGATTAGAAAACGAACGTATAAGGGCTGAGCAATTTCACTTACTCCTTGCAACTGAGAAAAAACATGTTGATCTTACAGAGAAAAATCTTGAACTACAAGCTAGAAGTGAGGAGAAGCAAGCTGCCCTTAGAGAAAAAGAAATTGAAGTTCAAGATCGAAGTGAGGAAGATAGAATTATGGCAATGAATACTAGTGGCACGTCTCTAATTCAAGTTGAAAACTTGAGAGACGTCGAAAGGAAATCTTCGCAAAGCAAGCTAGGAGATTTGAAAACATTTGATCATGGATAGGTTTTATGGATGATTTTTTTTTATTGACCAAGTTTAAGGTATGTCTTTTTGTACTTTTTGATCAACACATAGAACAATCAAGCTCCTGGAAAATTGACACCAACATCAAGCTTATGTATGTGTTTTTAGATCTTTTAAAGCTAATCTTCCTACATATCCTATTTTCTGAAATTTGTTACTGTAGTTTCTTACTTTCTGCAGTTCTTATTTCCTACAGTTTTTATTTTTTGAAGTTCATATTTCCAGCAGGTTCTTATTCCCTGCAGTTCCTATTTCTAGCAGGTTCGTATTTCATGCAGGTTCTTATTTCCTGCAGGTTCTTATTTCCTGCAGGTTCTTATTTCCTGCAGGTTCTTATTGCAGTTCCTATTTCTAGCAGGTTCTTATTCCATGCAGTTCCTATTTCTAGCAGATTCGTATTTCTGCACGTTCTTACTGCAGGCTCTATTTTTTGCAGTTCAAGTAATACCATATGAATTGTGATAAGTTAAAACATTGTGAGAAGTTGTCACCCTGTTAGATTACCTAAATCTTATTTTGGAACTACACATTACAAACAACTTAAAGCATATCACTATCGGCGACCATGTATCTTCAATAAGTGCTCAACTAGATCTTCTTGAAGTTGACAATGCATTCTCGTATCGCGCAACCGATGTCGGTTTTCAATGAACTCCATTAGTGTTGGTGTGCGATCAAAAGAAGCCTATACTGTTTGAATTTCATCAACTCTATCATAAGATTTATATATGTCATGCATTCTTCTTTGATGAACAACTTCATGTTTATCAAGTTCGTCTTCAATAATCATGTTATGCGTAATTATGCATGCAGTCTTGATATTATGTAGGGTTTCCTTCTCCCAAAATCTTGTTGTGTTGATCCAAACCCTTCAGTGATTTGATAATGACTCTGAGAATTACTTAGTGAAAATTGTAAGTAAACAATATGTATTAATATTTTGCCATCTATGAAAAATACACTAAGTCTATTTAGTATCGCTAATGGGAAACACATGCTTTAATTTATACTTCAGCGATGCATGTACATCAGTGAGCCCTTAGCCTGTTCAGTCTCACTGATGATCGCTGATAGTTTCATTCTTAGTTGTTTACTTATGATCCCTGAAGACAAGATTCGAGACAACTGAGTTCAGACGAATAAGTGACTAAGTCTACTAGTGACCTGATGCGGATATCAGCGAAGACAAGACTTGTCCAGTTCACATGAAGTTTCAAGTAGAAGACTTCAGCGAGAGCTGAACTTTATCATTCGCTGATAAAGATACATTCAGCGTTCGCTGATCATGAATACTGTTCTACAAGCAACTTTTTTCTTATCCCCTTGCACGCCTTTGTACGGTTTATCAGAAGGACATCTCTTGTCCATAATCGTACAAACCACTCTGCCAACTACACTGTTCATCATGCGGCCAAAAGGATGTTTGCTAAAGTCAAATCCATGCAACCAACCAGACGCTGCCATGTGTTAAGTTGTACTGACTTGCATTTAATGCATGCAGTATAAATAGGAAATCCTACTTCATTTGTGAAGTGCTCGGCTCTTCCTTGTGAAGTTTCTTATCCTCTTTCTTTCTGTTCTAGTGCAAGAAATCTGTGTGATTCTCATAGTTTGTTTAAATTAGGTTTTTAAGTTGATTTTATTTTGCAACAAACTGTAAATTGTTTGATATATATCAATAAACAATTTAGAAAGATACAAAATCTGTGTTTGTATTCAACCCCCCCCCCCCCCCTCTACAAACTTGTATAACCCTCGGGACCAACAAGTGGTATCAGAGCAGTTTGTTTAATCTCATAAACAAGATCTTGCTAATACTCTCTTCCTTGCCTATTCTTCATTATGGCAAACAACACAAACACTAACTACATAGATAATGGCTCTCTTGTCAAACCTCCTCGATTTAGCAAAGACAACTTTAATCTTTGGAAAAACCGAATGATGCTATCTCTAGAAGGTGTAGATCCTACCATACCTCATTATGTGGAAAATGGACCTTTCGTTCCTTCTACTATTCAAGGTCCAGTTCCAGCCACTGCTAACACACCTGCCATCCCTGAAAGGGAAATAATCAAGACAGCCTCCCAGTGGACTGAAGAAGATAAGAAGAAAGTGGCCATCGACACTAAGGCCAAATCCATCATCTCCATGGCTCTTCCCGATGAAGTCTACCATTCCATCGTGAATCTAAAGAGCTCAAAGGCCATGTGGGACACTATATGTGTTCAGTATGAAGGTACTGCTGAAGTCCATGACTCTAGAAGAATAAACCTGGTAAGGCAGTATGAAAGTTTCATCTGTGGTAAGAATGAAAAAATTTCTGAAGTACATCAACGGTTTAATTGTTTAATTATAGATTTAAAAACTGTTGGTAAGACCTATGCTAATTCTGATATCCAGACAAAGTTCTTAGAATGTCTACCTGAAAGTTGGGACAACTATACAATGTGTCTCAAACTATAAAGGATCTAAAATTCATGACCCTTTCTACCTTATTTGGCACTATGCTCAATCATGAGCAGTCGTGTCAACTTAATAAGAATATTGTCAAATATTCCAAGAGCACACCTGTTGCTTTACTCTCTTCAGAGTTAATTCCTATTCAGCGATCAACTGTCACGATCACTGAATTAGAATCCAAGTCTGATGATTCATCAGAAGCTGGTCCTTCATAACTTGATAAGTCACTAGCACTCCTGACAAATTCTTTCAGGAAATTTGCTAGAAAGAGTAACTTCAAAAGAAATAAACCTCTTTCCCTCATTGACAAGCCTAAATCCACTCATGTTGATAAGGCTACTGCTACCTACTTTAACTGTGAAAAAGTAGGACACTTTGCAAGTGAATGCTGGTCAAAAGCATTCAAACCTTCTTCATCCCACAATAAACCCTTTACTTCTAGAAGTAAAGATGACAAGTATCAAAAGCTCAAAGAAAAATATGAAAAGCTGAAGAGCTACAAAAAAAGGGCAAAGGTCTGTTCGCTGAAGAACATGACTGGCCTGCATCTGATGATGAATCAGATTCAGATGAAGAAGATAAGGCCACTCTCTGTCTTGTGGCCGAAATCAAAGAAGAAGAGGAAGAACAATCTAAAATTCCCTCTGCTTCTACCTCTACCTCTCAGGTATCTATCTATCCTATTCTTTTTCCAGCTCTCACTGAAGCTGATAGACTTCAAGCTATCGATACTCTGACTGTTGATTTATACACTGCCGTGAATGGTAAGATCAAAGCTGAACAACTAAGATTTAATAGCACAACTTAAAAACTGCCATTTGAAAATTCAAGAGCTTTCAAACCTAGAAGATAATTTGAAAGATCAGGTCTATGTGAATCAAGTTATCAGTATCGAGCGAGAAGAAGCTATCGCTGAACTGAAAGCTGAAAAAGATACTGTTGAAGGATGGTATAAATCCTCAACAAAGGATCACTGAGATAATTAGTGCTCATATCCCTCTAAGTGACAAACGTGGTCTCGGTTACAAAGCTGACGCTGAAGAACCAACCAATGATCGCTCTATGCTTAAGTTTGGAATGTTCGTGTCATCTATCCCTGACACTTCTTCATCTCAGTGCTCTTCTTCTTCTTCTAAAACTCCCATCCCTGAGGACAAACCTACCTTGATTTCTAAAGCTAAAGAAAAAATTGTTGTTCAAAAACCTCAGAAGGGTTCCAATGTACCTAAGCTGAAAGTTTCAAAACCTTCAGCTAGCCATCCCTCTACTTCTAGGAATAAGATCCATGAATTCGTTCAGTGATCTACTCCTAAAATTAGAGTGGATGTAATTGGTAAGGATTCTGAAGAACCAAAGGTTCCTCCGATATCTGATGCCAAAGGTATTCTTGGTACATGCCCTGCTCATTTGAAAATTTCAAATAATTTTGCCTATGTTCCTAAAGCTACTTTTATCTATAGGAAATGTTATCACTGTGGACTTACCGATCACATTGCTAGTAAGTGCCCTATAACTACCAAAGCTGAGAATTTGGCTAATGTAAAGAAGTTTGCCCCCAAGGCAAAGAAGATCACCTCTGGTGAAAACCAAGCTAAGGTGAAAAATGCCACTAAGGTTAAGAAATTAACCAAAGTGAAGATTTCCACCGACGCTGAATCTTCAGATGCTGCGAAGATTGCTGAACCTTCCACTTCCTCTACCACCACTGACAAATGTGGTCCCATAGTTAAGTGGGTACCAATGAAAACTTAATCTTCCTTTTGAGTGCAGGTCTCGAAGGGTATCTGATATCTTGATAGTGGATGCTCTAGACATATGACTGGAAAGAAAAACCTGCTCTCTGAATACAAGGAAGAGAAAGGTCCCTCAGTGACCTTTGGTGGAAATAGAAAAGGCTATACCCGAGGGTTTGGTTTACTGTCTAATGGTACAACTACCTTCAGAAGAGTCGCATATGTTGAAGGGCTGAAGCACAATCTTCTGAGCATCAGTCAGCTATGTGATATGGACTTCAAAGTCTGCTTCACTAAGGAAGCATGTTTCATCACTGACAAGAAGGAGAAAATTGTTCTCAATGGGCATCGTTTGGAAAATGTTTATGTAATAAACATGGACTCAACAACCACTGAAAATATGTGTTTTCTCTCTAAAGCCTCATCTGATGTCAACTGGCTATGGCATAAGAGGCTCTCCCATCTGAACTTCAAGACGCTGAATACTCTTTCTTCAAAAGGGTTGGTCACTGGCTTGCCTCAACATTCATACGCTAAGGAATCTTTATGTTCAGCGTGTGAAAAATGAAAGCAAACTAAAGCTAGATTCAAGTCTAAGCAAGTCTCCTCAGTGACATCTTCGCTTCAACTTCTCCATATGGATTTGTTTGGCCCTGTTAACAAACAATCCATTGCTGGAAAGAAATACACACTGGTCATAGTAGATGAATTATCTCGCTATACCTGGGTAATGTTTCTCCGTGCAAAGAGCGACACCTCAAAAGAACTCATCTCTTTTGTCAGGAAAATGGAAGTCCTGAACAATATGAATGTTCGCTCAATAAGGAGTGATCATGGTACTGAATTCAAAAATAGTTCCCTTGATAACTTCTTCGAAAGTAAGGGTATTCTCACAACTTTTCCTCAGTGAGAACACCACAACAAAACGGAGTCGCTGGAAGAAGAAACCGAATGATCATCGAAGCTGCTCGTTCAATGCTCATTGATTCTCATCTTCCAACACAATTCTGGGCAGAAGCTGTCAACACTGGTTGTTTTACTCAAAACAGGTCGTTGATTGTCAAAAGATTCAACAAGACTGCCTACGAACTTTTCCATGGAAGAAAGCCATCTATCAGATCCACATCTTTGGTTGTCAGTGTTTCATTCTAAACAACAGAGATGCGCTTGGAAAGTTTGATCCCAAGGCTAACGATGGTATATTTCTTGGATACTCTTCAGTGTCCAAAGCCTTTAGAGTCTTCAACAAGAGAAGACAAACTATAGAAGAAACAATCCATGTCACCTTTGACGAATCCCGTTCAGCGAACTCTAGACCTTCTGCTGACAACGAAGAATTGAATCAATGGATGTTTTCTCATTTTGGTGAATCAGACTCCATTCCTAACCCTGACCCCCAGGTGAACAATCCAACCGCTGATGATGATCCTACCATCATACCCAACATGCAGACAAGTGAAGCTGAATCCTCTTGGGTTTCAGTTCTTCCTATTAACACTATGCCTGTTTTTGAACCATCAACTTCAAATATTCCATCTACCTCACAACAATCAGTAAATGAAGTTTCATTTGAACTTCCACTCCTGCCTGAAATACCTGAAGTCGCTGAAGCCTCTTCTTCAGCACCTCCAAAAGTTCACTCTGAGTCAACAATTCATGCTGAGCTCAGCGATTCATGCTGAGCTCAGCGATGGACTATAAATCACCCCATTGATCAAATTCTTAGTGATCCAAACGCAGGTGTTCAAACTCGACGAAGTTCAGGTAACATATGTTTATTTGTTAACTTTATTTCTCTGATTAAACCAAAGAAAATAGATGATGCCTTCAGTGATCCAATGTGGGTCAGCGCTATGCAATAAAAGCTGACAGAATTTGAAAGAAACAAAGTTTGGAATCTCGTTCCAAGACCATCTAACAAGTCAGTGATAGGAACTATGTGGGTCTATCAAAACAAGTTAGATGAATATGAGACTGTAACCCGCAAAAAGACTCGTCTAGTTGCTCAGGGATACAGACAAGAGGAAGGTATAGACTACGATGAAACGTTTGCCCATGTGGCAAGACTCGAAGCTATTCGACTATTCCTAGCCTACGTCGTTCACAGAGACTTCAAGGTTTATCAAATGGATGCCAAATCAGCATTTCTCAATGGAAAGCTGAATGAAGAAGTCTATGTCGAACAACCTCCAGGATTTGCTGATCCTAAGCATCCAGGTTATGTCGATAAATTGGATAAGGCACTTTATGGCTTAAAGAAAGCACCACGTGCATGGTATGACACTCTTTCATCCTTTCTCCTTATTGAAAATTTTGAGTGTGGTAAAATCGATAACACTCTATTTTTCAGGAAAGTAAAATGTCATATCATTCTTGTTCAAATATATGTCGATGATATTATATTTGGTTCTACTAACTCTGAATTATGTACTCGCTTTGCAAAAAGAATGAAATCTGAATATAAGATGAGTATGATGGGTGAGCTGACTTACTTCCTTGGACTCCAAGTCAAGCAAAGTGACAACGGTACGTTTATCCACCAAGGTAAGTATGTCAAAGATACGCTAAAAAAATTTAATTTAACTCAAAGCTGAGTTATGAAAACCCCTATGGCACCTCCACTGACACTTAACAAAGATCCTTCAGGGAAGTCTGTTAATGTCACTGCCTATAGAGGGATGATCGGCTCTCTCCTTTATCTTACAGCGAGTCGTCCTGATATTATGTACACTACTTGTTTATGTGCACGATATCAATCTGAACCTAAGGAATCACATCTGATCGCTGTAAAGCGAATTTTCAGATATCTGAAGTGTACTCCAAACCTAGGTCTTTGGTATCTCAAAGACTCAGGGTTCGATATATCTGCCTATTCCGATAGTGACTTTGCAGGTTGCAAATTGGATAGAAAAAGAACCACGGGAGGATGTCAGCTCCTTAGTGGAAAGCTGGTGAGTTGGACAATCAAGAAGCAGAACTCAGTGTCCACCTCTACCGTTGAAGCTGAATATGTAGCTGCTGGAAGCTATTTGCTCAGGTCTTGTGGATGAGAAATCAACTCTTAGACTATAACCTTCAGCTCTCCAAAATTCCTATCCATTGCGATAGCACTAGTGCCATCACTATAGCCAATAATACAGTACTACACTCAAAGACCAAACACATTGAGATCGGGTATCATTTTATCAGAGATCATGTGATGAATGGTGATATTGAACTTCACTTTATCCCTACTGACTTTCATCTAGCTGATCTCTTTACCAAACCTCTTGATGAGACAAGGTTCAACTTTCTCATCAGCGAGCTTGGCATGCTGAACCTTGAAGAATAAATCTTCAGTGGTTAGCATTATGTCAGTGATAAAGAATTTCTATATCTTTATTCATCATCTTATCTCTGAACAAAATGTTCACTGATACCAAGGTATGTTTTCTATTACTAAACGTTGAAGTTTACTTCAGTATGTTGTTTTTCAAAATAAATTTGGTCGCTAATTTTTTTATTCAGTGATCCTTTGAAAATACAAATCCATCACTGATACTTTCTTTTTTAGTGATCCTTCACTTAAATTGTCCGTGAACCATTCAGGGAGGCTTTTTGAAAATGAAAAGACAAGTGTAACGTAATCAAACGGATAAACCCTAGCACGACTTTTCGTCTGACACGTTCGCCCGTTTCAAATCCTTGTCCAATAAGCTTCGTGGGACGTGTCACGTGCTATGATGAGTACTTTTTCCCGCTCATTACTTTCTCTCTCTACTCTCACTATATAAATACTTCATGTTTATATTTTTTCCTTTTATGCTCTCAAACTCTCCTAAAGAAGAAAGAATTTCTTAACCAAATTTGTTCTTGGATTATTGTTAGCCCTGATTCTCAAATCTTTCAACGATCTTCAAACAGGTTCTTACATTTAATTCATTTCTTCTCTTAAATCTTTTCTAAGACTTGTTTTTGATCATATTTATTGTTCTAAAAAGATCAAAACCACCTTTTCTTCACATAAAATCATCTTCTTCATGATCCTATGCCCAAAACTTGAAACATAGTTTTTCTTTTGAGTTTAAAATAAAAATCTTAAACTTAATACTTTCATATGTTTTTCCAGAATCCTTCCCATAAGAGGAAACTGGAAAACATGTTTTTCACTAGTTTTACACTCTTCTAAAACTAGAAAACCCATTTTTTTATTATTGTTTCTTTCATAAAAGGAAACTATAAAGCCCTAAAATCTCAAAAACCCTTATTGTGGATAAAACATTTCCATCTTAAGAAGTTCATCTTTGTCTTCTATTTTTTGTTTCCAAATAGAAATGGCATCCTCTACAAGCGCTGATAACACTACTCCTATCACTGCACCTGCAGTCATGATGAAAGCTGACAATGTCAAGTATGAGCTCAACCAAATAGTCCTTGCTCTAACAACTCCTATGCCCTGTTGGAGTTTTCCAAGAAGAAGCAAGCCCCTCACCTCGCTAATGCCGTGAATTTTATCAAGACCTGCCTACTATCAATAGCCATGACTATAACACCCCCTGCTCATCGTCACCTTCTACAGCAGTTCTGGTATACTGCACACCGCACCAGTTCTGTCTCCAAAAAGAATGGGAAAGAATTCTCAGTGATCGGGTTCCAAAACAAGCTGGGAAGAGGAACCATTTCTCCTGCTGCAATCAGGTCAGCACTGAACTTACCTGGAAGCACCAAGGCCAAACCCTTCGTTTCTTTCACTGACCCCAACACCCCTGAAGGTAAACAAACCTTGATCAACTTCCTTGACTAAATGAATTATCTCTGGGATACAAATCGCAACAAGGAACCTGAGAAGAAGCTGACAAAGGTTCTAAAAAACAAAATGCCCTATGTGCTCAACTTCATCTTTGCACACGTCATAAGCTGCATGACGACAAAGACTGGCTCCACTGATCAAGCCAGCAAAACCCAAGTCGGTGTGGCCTACGGACTCCTCAAAGGCCTGAATGTTGATTATGCTCGCTTCATTTTCGAAGACCTGATGGATCGGGTATAGCAACATGAATGATCAACAACAGTTCCTTACCCAAGGTTTATCTTAGCCATCCTGTAAATGGCTCTGGGCAGCCACTACTCTAAGAAGGGAGACTACAAGCTCTCCCAGGTCAGCCCCAAGGTCCTAGACTTCAAACCTATCGACGGTGAGGTTAGTCTTTCTACTTTTTTATCTCTTCTTCGCCCCAATTCTTTGTCTTCTGCAGCTATCCCTACAACGGTTCAACCCCCTGCTGTGACCCATGCTGCAACCACTACCTCTCTAAAAAAGAGGAAACCCTCATAATCCCCATTTGGCACCCATAAGTCCAAGAAGACCTCAACGGAGACGCCTCAACCTTTACAGGCTCAAGACTCCACGTTGGCCTCTTCACAGGCAACGCTGGATGGTTTTGTGGTCCACTTCGCCACATCTGCTACAACCACCCCTTCCACAGCCGTTTCAGAGACTGAGTTCATTGAAATTTTCTTGGATGAGAACCCAACATCCTCAGCGCCTCAAAGCGCTGTGGAGGTCTTTTCCAGCGTCACCAGCATTGAACATGCACCCACTTCTCTCTCAGCCATCACATCTCCTTCTTTCGTCCTTCCAACCTTCAACATCCATCAATCGGTTCTGCCCTCTACACTGACAGACACCAGCACTGTAATGCTGCGAAGCATGATTCAACGAAGTTCTACATGACTTGTAGGATCCTCTACAACAATCCCTGTTCATTCATTATAAGACGACATGGACAAATGGGGAGGAACTCGCGACTTCAGCACCTTCTCCAACCCCAATCCTACAGGTATCCAAACATAATCCATTCCCTCTCTGAAACCACAACTTCTGGGCTTTCATTTGCTCACAAGTTCTTTTCTTTTTTAGGTCCTAATTTGGGGACTATCAGCAATTCCCTCACGGATATCGCTGGTAAGGTGGAAAATCTCTCTACAACCTTCTCCAACATAACCGCCATCACTGATGCTGGCGAATCACTGAAAAGCGTCTCCAACTCCCTTGCGGACAAGGCAACAACAGCTGACATTTCCTCTCTGCAAGGGGGAGTATCAAATTTGGATACTGCTGTCACCAACAACACCACCTCCATCGACAACCTCCAAACCTCCATCACTGAACTCTCCACAAATTACTTCAACCTCAGCAGTGAGGTTGGAACGCTGCAGACTACCTTCTCTGATCTTCAAAATGAGGTAAGCGGCCTATCCTCCAAAGTAGCTGAATCCAATACGCTGCTCACCAGAATCCTCGAAAGGCTGGAGGCTCCCATTGTCCCTCTATCTCACTTTTCTCAGGATGACCGGGAAAAGTTAGAGATGGCAGTGGAGTTTATCATGGAGACCACCCCTACTATCTCTGGCCTGGAAGACAGAATGGCAGAGGTTGAGAAGAGCATGCCAACGACTTTAGGGCACCTTGGCCAAGAAGACAGGGACCCTTAAGTTGACGCTACTGCTGACATCGCTGCTACCTCCCCCATTTGGTGGAAGAGGGGAGAAGAACGCTGAAGACTTCCCCCAAATTGTTGAGGGGGAGGAAGAAAATGCTGAAAATAAAGCCCCTCAGGAAGTTGATCATCCTGAGGGAACCGCTGACAGTCCCTCTCCATCTGAGGAGGAGCAAGGCAACGACCCTTCCTCTCCAAACACTGTAAATATTTCATCCGATGGTGAGGAGGATGAAGAAGATGAGGAAGAGGTTCAAATTGATGATGAAGAAACATCATTCAAGCCTCTGAATGATGATGATGAAGATGACGATGAAGACGGCTTCTACTTTCACCCTGAAGTCATCAAAGCCCCCACTAAAGGGGTATCCATCAACGAACCAGGGGAGGGGACCGCTGCAAAATCTCCTAAGAAGACGCAGCATGGCAAAAATAAAGGCCTTGCTGAAGACAACTTGGCTATACTCCTCAAAAAGCCAACTTGTTAGGTATGTAACTATCTCTTTTTTCCTTACACTGCGTCTCTCCTCTACCCCTTCTCAATTTCTACCCTTCTCCTCATAAAACCTCTAAACACTTAAGCCTTTCCATTTTCTATCTTTTCTTAAACCTTCAAATGATCTTACTCCATTGATCATTTTGTTTCAGCTACTCCTTTCCCCTGCTTGAGGCTAACGCTGAAGCTCCTCCACCATCATCACTGCAAATAATCCTAGCGATCAATGTTGAAGAACAAATAATCCCAGTCTCCATTCTGGATGAGACTGAAGTACAAGCTGAAGAAGAACTGCTTTCCCACCCCAAAAGACCTTCTTTGACTCCTCAAAGGACAGATGAAGATGAACGAAGAAGAAAAGCAGCGATGATCCAAAAGATTGAAAGTTAGCGACTCATCCCTGCACATCTTAGCTGCCTGACTCCCAGGAGATAGCTGAAGCTCTAAAAGCTGAAAAGATCTTCGATGCACAACAAAAGGCTGAGCTTAGTGTTACAAACTTTGCTATAGAACTAGCCCAACGTTCAGTGAAAGATCCAGAACTGAAGAAGTTTCACCTCCGATTCTAGCAAGAGCTGCTGAAGAAAGCCAGGATGAAGAAACAAAAGAAGGTTCAGGTCAGTGAATCCACACTGGCTTGATGTAAGAAGAAACTCCACTTCAGGTTGTTACTAGTAAGAATCAAACACGTAAACCTGAAGGTGAAGACTGTCAGAGGTGATGCTATAGTCGAAGTCCAAATGATCAAGGAGAACGGCGTTGCAAGAACCAACTACCTTTCAGCTTTGGAAGCTCTTGGCCTTACAGAATGGTTGGAAATCAGGGTTGCAATTCAGCGATCACGTTCAAGCTACAAACCTTGTGTCGAAAGTGCTATCAATAAGCTAATCGACCAAGTGTCCTTAGTAGTTGATTTTCCTCCTCCTCCAGCTATCCAACAAAGACGAAGTGCTCCAAGGAAGAAAGCTCAGTCGTCATCAGGCCCTGTTATAAGAAACGAGACTGGTGTTGACTTCTCTCGAGAAGCTGTTCTTGGTCCTAATGCTGATCTTTCAGGGCTCGATGTCTCTCTGCCTCCAGCTGAAGAATTTGTAGCTGGAAAGATAATCAGCGAACCTCTTGGCATCTTCTTTCTTTAATACTTTGGTCGCCCATGTTTTCAACACTGGTCAGAATTACACAAGGCTCCCATTGAACAACTCAGAGACCTGCTCTACTGGTGCGACTATAACCGTAATATTCTTGGAACATTCCTGAAGCCCCACATCTACCGCGAAGCGAAACTAAGAAGGGATCAGGGAGCAAAAGTCCCTGATTGGATGATTCCTGAAACTGACTCTCTTGACGAACTTCTTGTCAATAAAGAACCTGAATAGCTGATAGGATCTCCCAGTATTCTTCTATTTTGTCAGCTTGTAACTTTTTGTACTTGTAATTATTTTCATTGTACTTATAATTTTTCCACTTCCCTTGTAATCTTCTTTACGAAGTTAATGAAAATTTTCAATGAAGTACTTTACTCCATCAGTACTAGAAAAGATCCATGAAAACAGTAAATGGGACACGTTTTTATGAGTCATTTTTATCGTTATGTTTTTAACTTAGCAATTTTTCTTTATTGCTATGACATCATCAAATAGGGGGGAGATTGTTGATCCAAACCCTTCAGTGATTTGATAATGACTTTGAGAATTACTTAGTGAAAATTGTAAGTAAACAATATGTATTAATATTTTGCCATCTATGAAAAGTATACTAAGTCTGTTTAGTATCGCTGATGGGAAACACATGCTTTAATTTACACTTCAGCGATGCATGTACATCAGTCAGCCCTGAGCCTGTTCAGTCTCACTGGTAATCGCTGATAGTTTCATTCTTAGTTGTTTACTTATGATCCCTGAAGACAAGATTCGCGACAACTGAGTTCAAAGCTGAAATCGAAGACCAAGCTGACGAACGAGTGACTAAGTCTACTAATGACCTGATGCGGATATCAGCGAAGACAAGACTTGTCCATTTCACACGAAGTTTCAAGTAGAAGACTTTAGTGAGAGATGAACTTTATCATTCATTGATAAAGATACATTCAGCGTTCGTTGATCATGAAGATTGTTCTACAAGCAACTTTTGTCTTATCCCCTTGCACGCTTTTGTACGATTTGTCAGAAGGACATCCCTTGTCCAAAATCGTACAAACCACTCTGCCAACTACACTACTCATCATGCGGCCAAAAGGATGTTTGCTAAAGTCAAATCCATGCAACCAACCAGACGCTGCCACATGTAAAGTTGTACTGACTTGCATTTAATGCATGCAGAATAAATAGGAAACCCTACTTCATTTGTGAAGTGCTCGGCTCTTCCTCGCTGAACTACTTAGTGCAAGAAAACACTCTTTAGTTTTCTTATCCTCTTTCTTTCTGTTCTAGTGCAAGAAATCTATGTGATTCTCATAGTTTGTTTAGATTAGGTTTTTAACTTGATCTTATTCCGCAACAAACTGTAAATTGTTTGATATATATCAATAAACAATTTAGAAAGATAAAAATATGTGTTTGTATTCAACCCCCCCTTCTACAAACTTGTATAACCCTTCAGTACCAACATGTTGGCCCACGAACAACTGCAAAAGGCGCTTGAAGCACTCCAAATGCACGTTCAACATCTTTCCTTGCCCCTTCTTGCTCTTGAGCAAAACGTTTTTTGCTTGTTTCCTTGTGGAGCTGGAATAGTCTTCACTAATGTTGCCCATGAAGGATAAATGCCATCATTGAGATAATATCCAATAGTATAAGATCTACCATTGACCTTGTAGCTAATAGGAGGAGCACGACCTTCAACAATATCATTGAACACAAAAGAGCGCTCCAACACATTAATGCCATTAAGAGACCCTGGTAGCCCCAAAAAAGCATGCCATATCCAAATATCATATGAAGCTTCGACTTCTAAAATAATGGTTGGTTCATGAATATGTCTTGTGAACATTCCATGCCAAGCAGTTGGACAATTTTTCCATATCCAATGCATACAGTCAATGCTTCCCAACATCCCTGGAAAACCACGTTTTTCACCAATCGCAAGCAACCTAGTGAGGTCATTGCTATTTGGTGATCGTAAATACTCATCACCAAACACTTCAACGATTGCTACAACAAATCTTTTGAGACTTTCAATAGCGGTGCTTTCACCAATTTGCACATACTCATCTACGTAATCGACCGGAACACCATAAGCAAGCAATCGAAAAGCAGCAATTACCTTTTGAAGAGATGACAAACCAAGACGCCCAGCTGAATTCCTTTTTTGAACAAAGTAGTTATCATGTGCAACAACAACATCAAGAATTCGAAGGAAAAGAGCTTGATTCATTCTGAACCTCTTTCAAAAGAGTTGAGGACCATGTTTTGGAGGATTGGCAAAATAGTCCGAATAAAGTCGTTCATGACCCCTAATTAGATCGCGATGAACGAATTTATGGCCCATAATAGAACCACGATGGGCTCCTTTTGAACTCTTGTTGGCAACACATTCTTCTTCTAGTTGTAGAACCAACAACTCTTCATGTTCCTCATCCTCATCATCCATATTCATATCAAGCAAGTAACGACTAGTTATAGAACGACGAGGCATGAGAATTGTTTTAAAATGAATAATAGACTAGGATGGGGGTATGTGTAACAACCCAGAAATTTAATAAAATATAAGATTTAACATTTCAATCAAAAACGGTCCCAAAGTCTACAATACATCTAAATTACTCTAAACTCGCAGCGGAAACTACCTTCACAACTGAGATACTACAAGAAGCTCGGCGGTACTCTACAAGTCTTCTCTATCTCTCGCCCCTTTGCCACGACCCAACCTTCCAATATCATCAGATGAAACTCCATACACGGTTAATACCTGAAAATGGTTTTTATTTTTGAAAAGCGAGGGTTAGACCATAAGGTCTAGTGAATTCCCTCCTAAAAGCGTGACCACAAAACATTTTTAGAAACACTTTTCCTTGCAAACAGTACTTAACAAGTTTGAGCTCAAACAAGGGTATACACAGTGGTACGGACCAATAACACCTTACAAAGCCAGGCACGGCAACTCATCACCTTACAAAGCCAGGGACGGCAACTCATCACCTTACAAAGCCAGGGACGGCAACTCATCACCTTACAAAGCCAGGGACGGCAACTCGGGGGTCCTCCACTGTGTAACCCGACTCTATCACAAGCATAAACACTTAGAACATGCTTTAAACTTACTCGAGGAATATCCTCCTTCCACATTACAAACTAACACTTTTCATGCATAAGAAAACATAAGATTCATGATAAACAAGTAACTCATTTTCAGACATATCAATTCTTCGCATTTCATTTTAAAAGATAGAAATAATGCATAAGGGAACTCACCTGATGCTCGGCTAAACGACTCACTACTTGGAGCTCACTTAAACACCAAACGATCACCTGAATTGGGGTTAACAAATGAGGTATTAGACTCCCCAATTATGCTCTAAAACATTCCCCATAATGTCCTAAGACAATCCCCTAAACCAAGCCTCGAACCCAAGCTCAAACGACCAACGAAGCAAAAACGGAAAACAAAGAAACAGAGCCTGGCGCCGATGGTGGCGCCGATCCATCGGCGCCGAGATCGGCGCGGATCTCTGGTTTGTTTTCCCTGCACGAATTTTCTTCCAAAAGCCAAGGGTTTCTCATCTCTAAATTCCCCCAACTCAGTTCTAATTCTCCCAAATCGACATCATGGATATAAACAACATTAAGAACCAATTACCAACAATTAAAGTAATATCTAATCCATTAAATCCATCTAATGATTCACCACTTTTATCCTCAAAAACTCAAAACTCCATTAAAGCCCAAAACCTTGCTAGAATCAACTTCCACCATTGAATTGGTGAAGGATTCTCAAAGAAGGTAACAAAACCCATAATCTAACTCTAGAATACTCCATTAATACTTCTAACTAAACATCACCACAAAGAGAAAGAAAGTGTAGAAGGAGAAATTATACCTTGAAGATGCTACCATCAATCCTTGAAGCCTTCCTTCTTCCACACCCCACATTAGGGTTTTGGCTCTCAAACTCTCTTCTCCCCTTTTCTTCTATCGATCCACAGAACCAAACACAAAAGAAATGAAGAACTTAGGGTTTCCTCTTATTTAACTCTCTCATTTCACCCTTGAGCACTAAAGTTTCAATCTTCTCACTTTGGCCACCAACCTTCAATGCCAACTAGAAAATCGGGTTATTACAACACTCCCCCCTTAAAGAATTCCGTCCCCGGAATTCCTCATTGGAAAAGATGCGGGTGCCTTGCCCACATCAAAACTGACACTTCTCCAGAGTACAACCACATTTTGACTCTGTCAAACACCTCACTAAATTCGAAACCCAGAACCATGGGTGCATTCCCTTCAGTTCTTACGGTACCCTAACTCGTAGGCTACCGCTCCTACCCGATCGGCCTTGACAACATAAGATTAACTAAGACTTATCATGCATCTATACTTCTTTTAAGGATGGACTCGGTTAAATCCTCCGCCACAACACGAGATTCATCTATCGGAGACAAACACACCTTAGACAGCTTGACACAAGACCAAACCTGTACGTCCCGACGACTCACTACCCAAAATTCCTTCATTGCAATACAAGCAATTCTAGATTACTTCTCCCAACGAAACAATCGTCAATGCAGAGTGATATTTCCCTTTCTTGGGCCACCTCGACCACAGTCCGTCGACTACAACACCACTCCCGACTTATACGTAACTAGGAGTAGGAACCTCCATACTCCCTCCTTGATGCGATCACTTATCCGAATTCCACTTATCCTGCAAGCACATCGATTTCTCACTACTTGCCACAAGCGTTCAGACACAAAATATAACTTCGATTACCCTCACTCAACCAAGAGGAGTAACCATGGTCACACCATACTATTCTCACTAGATTAATCACTGCACGACCAATTCGTTTAAATATTTCTCACAGAGTCACTAACTCAACTCATACACAATTTCCTTCATCAATACTCTTCCCAAAGGTTCGCACACTTATGAAAGACAATCTACACAACGCTGCACCTTTTGGCATTGCTGTCAAGTTTATTACTTCCAAATTTACTCACTTAATCCGACATACTAACTTCACCTCCCCACGTTGGCGTGGAGCACAACCCACCAATCATTACTTGCCCCTCTCTCTCGACCTTCCCACATGCTGATACCACTTTCCTATTACTCGCCTAACCAAACAGTTGCACCAAGATCCTAACTTAGGGCATTCAACCAAGTCGTCTCAAAACGACACCAGTGTTCGACGTCACTACACATTCTTGATCTCCAACCTTTACTTCCTCGAACAATCCTTTCACACATGAGGAACCACTCACATTCCTTAAGGATTTCGCATCTACTACACCCCATTTTGACTAACATCTCATCACCTTCTTCAAACTTCCAATGATCCCAGAAACATGCTTACTTAGCGACTCTTACAACTAGAAACACTTGGTTTCTATTTTGGGTAACCACCCACCACCACTCCGTCATTCTATTCCTAACATACTCATACCACGACGTCAACTTACTCCCACGTGCTCCAACAATCTGGTTAACAAACCGAACACCTCATCTGAAACCCCCAAAAGGTTTCTATTCGATGTTTCCTCTCTTTCTAACATCACATCACTACGACACTAGCTGGCACACTTAGCTTGACAACTACGGTCACTACACATCCGAGCACTCTTGGCCCATAACATCACCCTGCAGACCAAATCTCTCATGATCATTCACACAATTCGAACTTGCCTTCACATCCTCCCGTATACACAATCGAGTCTATCTCGCTACTTAGTCCTTTCCCAACTTGTCGAAATATAACTCCCGAGTTCCTACATAACTCAAACATTCTCACTACCTTATCGACACGCTCACGAGGAGCATTCTCCCCAACAATACCGAATCTAATCCAAAGGTCTCTCAACCAGGGCACTCCATCCGACCACTTGTTTCCATTCTAACTTAATACGCTAAAGATGCCTCAAAAGAATGTCTCGCTAAAATGAGTCCACTTTTAGACCTGTCGCACGAACTTAGCTTCCTCAACCCTTTAACCATGACATACACAATGATCTCTTTTTCTTATGCCTTACAAATGACAGTTCCTTAATTATAGTCCACCTTTCCAGTGTCTCTTGACGTCTTCTCACCGCAAGCCTGTCTACACTTGATCTACCATACCGTCCTCAGTTCCTCTCGTGCCTACACAGAACGCCCATCACACTCCGCTACAGCCCAAAAGAACGGTTTCTCCATAATCATCAATCAAGACCTTTAGCCAAGTCCTCATAAAGTACTTAGCACCGAGAACTACCATGAGCTCCTAACTTTCCAACACAGTCGACCCACTCAATGCAAACAAGCCTTCACGATGCCATTACACACCCAAAAGATACTACTCCCTTCATGCTGCGCACAACCCCTATTCATTTGAAGTATAAACGTTTCCCGACCTTACCTATCCTGGGTCTAGACGAACCACATGTCCAGGTCAACTCCCCAAAGCACACCCGCTTCGATTACACTAATCATTTCGTTCTTATATGGCTCATCAAACCCCATAAGAAATTACTTATGCAACCACGATCTATCACCTTTGAAACACTCACACAAGGTGGTCCAGCGTCATGCCGGATACACAACCTTCTCCGAACAACTTCTCACATCCTAGCACGAACACTCACAAGATAACCACACTATAGCTACTTCTCCAATACCAACCTCCTGATAACTATCCAACAGAACGGTCACTGATTCAACAACGGCAATCGACATGCAATTGTCCAGTCGCATCACGACAGACAGGGATTCCCGAAGGGATCTATTTCTCCTAACTCCTCGAACAATTTCTCGTTCCTCGCCAACTCATCGCGATTTATTTCCGCTGTGCTAGACACTTTACGCGCAAGCGAATCATCAAAACCTCAATGGACATCACATCTACATTGGTGATCTTCCGTTCTCCTAATGCCCTAACTAGGTGTTCCTACACCATATCATTTACACATTCTTGGACGACCTCCTTCGCTTGCCCGCAACGGGTTCATTCTCACGATTCAGTTTCCTGACAACGCCTCTAACTTAAGACATGATAAACAGTCGCAAACCTCCATATCAATGGACTACATGTGAAGATTCCATTCGTCCTAGACCACCTAGATTCCTAACAGAATCCACTTCGTCCAACTCTTCATAACCAACTTATACCCCACCGCTCTCACTTGAGGAAACACAAGACCTTTTTTTTAGCGTAGAAATTTAATTACCCAAACATCTTAGTACTCCGACTCAAAGCCGATAACATTACATCAAGTAACGTAACGCTACTTATTACCATTTCACCAACAGAAACACTCTAACCATTCAACTTTTACCGCAGTTAAAACTATTCTCACATAGCCAAGCGATAGCTAGAACTACAATCATACCGACATTCCCAAATTCACTGCCTGAGACTCCCGGTATTCACCCACTTCCTCTAACGGGAACACTAAGGTCATAACTCGACCACATCTTATCCAACTGAAAATTTTCCTCACCCAAAGCCTTTCTTCAACCTCAATCGCAATACCCTTCCCGACCTAGCGAGTTCATAGCCTTCATGCATAATGACACAACGATTGAAATCGTTTTGAACACCCTTTTTTTTAAAAAAAAAAAACAGTAGACACAAATTCATAAAACAAGCTTGAGTATGTATGACCCAACACCACTCAAGACGATTAGTAAAAACGCAACGATCGCAAGGATCGCTCACAGGCACTCTTACGATACTTCGTACCCTTGTCTATCCAACTCGTTGCCGACACAACGGTCATCTCCAACGAAACCTTTTCCAATACGGCTAGAGAATTCAGAACGAAATCACTTACCCAAAGTGGGTCAGTTAACTCCAACACTCGCTTACATGAAAATAACGAGTCAGCACTCATTTTGTTTGTAAAACAAACCTCGCAATAAAATGTTTTCAATATTTTTGTAACGAAGATTCTCTCCACAAGAAAAACGTGAAATAATTCGTAAATCACTAAGCTCAAAGCTTTATCGTATAATGAAAACAAGTTTGTCTTTTACTTTAAAGAGAACACGCTCGCACGCGTCAACTCATTTCCCCAAAACAAGAAAACATATCATGCACGCACATGCTTTTTAACATGAAAGAGTCTCGTATAATAGTTTTAGCAGCAAAATGCATGGAATTCAATATGCAAAAGGAAGGCTATTCACTCTAACTAAGTCAATCGTTGCACCCACTTTAACTCTTCACTGGTACCATACTACAACCAACAACCGCTTCCTTACTTATGCTACAACTTGTAGCACAAGTGCTTCATAACCCTCCTGACTGATCACTCTTACATGGTTTAACAATCGACCACTTAGCTCACCTTCTATTCTCATACATACCTCAAAACAACATTGATATCTTACAATCATTAACCTTGCTACTAAACCGTTTGACTAAGGAATCCAAGACTAGATTCCCTCACTCGATCTTGAATTGAAGGTTTTCAAGATGCCAACATACTTCTCACTTCCTATCCCAGAGAGTTTACCTCCAGACAGCTCATCAACATTCTAGACCACACTCCTTCTAGAAGTTACAAACACCACAATACAAGGGGTCTCCCACGACACATCAACTCTTTGCTATCAAGCACAAGGTTAGAACCTTCTACATACTGCCACTCTCACCACCCATCCCGACAATAGCGATTGATTACACCCATGCACCTGTAAATCCATAATAGCATTGGCCAGATGCTACTTGAATTTACCTTACATGAGGGTTCTCACTACTATTGTCAAGATATCCTATGATCACGGTCATTCCTAATGGCTTCCTATATCTCAGTTGTGTCCCACTCTACTCCACAGTTTAAGTTTAGGCCCATCCGGTCGCCTAAATCCCTTAAACTATGGCTCTGATAACATTTGTAACAACCCAGAAATTTAATAAAATATAAGATTTAACATTTCAATCAAAAACGGTCCCAAAGTCTACAATACATCTAAATTACTCTAAACTCGCAGCGGAAACTACCTTCACAACTGAGATACTACAAGAAGCTCGGCGGTACTCTACAAGTCTTCTCTATCTCTCGCCCCTTTGCCACGACCCAACCTTCCAATATCATCAGATGAAACTCCATACACGGTTAATACCTGAAAATGGTTTTTATTTTTGAAAAGCGAGGGTTAGACCATAAGGTCTAGTGAATTCCCTCCTAAAAGCGTGACCACAAAACATTTTTAGAAACACTTTTCCTTGCAAACAGTACTTAACAAGTTTGAGCTCAAACAAGGGTATACACAGTGGTACGGACCAATAACACCTTACAAAGCCAGGCACGGCAACTCATCACCTTACAAAGCCAGGGACGGCAACTCATCACCTTACAAAGCCAGGGACGGCAACTCATCACCTTACAAAGCCAGGGACGGCAACTCGGGGGTCCTCCACTGTGTAACCCGACTCTATCACAAGCATAAACACTTAGAACATGCTTTAAACTTACTCGAGGAATATCCTCCTTCCACATTACAAACTAACACTTTTCATGCATAAGAAAACATAAGATTCATGATAAACAAGTAACTCATTTTCAGACATATCAATTCTTCGCATTTCATTTTAAAAGATAGAAATAATGCATAAGGGAACTCACCTGATGCTCGGCTAAACGACTCACTACTTGGAGCTCACTTAAACACCAAACGATCACCTGAATTGGGGTTAACAAATGAGGTATTAGACTCCCCAATTATGCTCTAAAACATTCCCCATAATGTCCTAAGACAATCCCCTAAACCAAGCCTCGAACCCAAGCTCAAACGACCAACGAAGCAAAAACGGAAAACAAAGAAACAGAGCCTGGCGCCGATGGTGGCGCCGATCCATCGGCGCCGAGATCGGCGCGGATCTCTGGTTTGTTTTCCCTGCACGAATTTTCTTCCAAAAGCCAAGGGTTTCTCATCTCTAAATTCCCCCAACTCAGTTCTAATTCTCCCAAATCGACATCATGGATATAAACAACATTAAGAACCAATTACCAACAATTAAAGTAATATCTAATCCATTAAATCCATCTAATGATTCACCACTTTTATCCTCAAAAACTCAAAACTCCATTAAAGCCCAAAACCTTGCTAGAATCAACTTCCACCATTGAATTGGTGAAGGATTCTCAAAGAAGGTAACAAAACCCATAATCTAACTCTAGAATACTCCATTAATACTTCTAACTAAACATCACCACAAAGAGAAAGAAAGTGTAGAAGGAGAAATTATACCTTGAAGATGCTACCATCAATCCTTGAAGCCTTCCTTCTTCCACACCCCACATTAGGGTTTTGGCTCTCAAACTCTCTTCTCCCCTTTTCTTCTATCGATCCACAGAACCAAACACAAAAGAAATGAAGAACTTAGGGTTTCCTCTTATTTAACTCTCTCATTTCACCCTTGAGCACTAAAGTTTCAATCTTCTCACTTTGGCCACCAACTTTCAATGCCAACTAGAAAATCGGGTTATTACAACACTCCCCCCTTAAAGAATTCCGTCCCCGGAATTCCTCATTGGAAAAGATGCGGGTGCCTTGCCCACATCAAAACTGACACTTCTCCAGAGTACAACCACATTTTGACTCTGTCAAACACCTCACTAAATTCGAAACCCAGAACCATGGGTGCATTCCCTTCAGTTCTTACGGTACCCTAACTCGTAGGCTACCGCTCCTACCCGATCGGCCTTGACAACATAAGATTAACTAAGACTTCTCATGCATCTATACTTCTTTTAAGGAGGGACTCGGTTAAATCCTCCGCCACAACACGAGATTCATCTATCGGAGACAAACACACCTTAGACAGCTTGACACAAGACCAAACCTGTACGTCCCGACGACTCACTACCCAAAATTCCTTCATTGCAATACAAGCAATTCTAGATTACTTCTCCCAACGAAACAATCGTCAATGCAGAGTGATATTTCCCTTTCTTGGGCCACCTCGACCACAGTCCGTCGACTACAACACCACTCCCGACTTATACGTAACTAGGAGTAGGAACCTCCATACTCCCTCCTTGATGCGATCACTTATCCGAATTCCACTTATCCTGCAAGCACATCGATTTCTCACTACTTGCCACAAGCGTTCAGACACAAAATATAACTTCGATTACCCTCACTCAACCAAGAGGAGTAACCATGGTCACACCATACTATTCTCACTAGATTAATCACTGCACGACCAATTCGTTTAAATATTTCTCACAGAGTCACTAACTCAACTCATACACAATTTCCTTCATCAATACTCTTCTCAAAGGTTCGCACACTTATGAAAGACAATCTACACAACGCTGCACCTTTTGGCATTGCTGTCAAGTTTATTACTTCCAAATTTACTCACTTAATCTGACATACTAACTTCACCTCCCCACGTTGGCGTGGAGCACAACCCACCAATCATTACTTGCCCCTCTCTCTCGACCTTCCCACATGCTGATACCACTTTCCTATTACTCGTGGAATATATATTTTTTTTACAAATTTTGACTTTTCATTCTCTGTTTTAGAGAAATTATAGATAAACTGTTGAAGTTGCTCGGAACTTCAATCTGGACATTAAAAAAGATTAGTGTGAAACATGTTATCAACTAGGGGTGTACAAATAACCGTCAACCCGCGAAACCCGACCAACCCAATTAAACCCAACCCGCCGAACTGTCGAGCCGTCAAACCGCTAATTATAAGGGTTAAAATTGGGTTAGAAAAACTCAACCCAATCCAACCCGCTAACCCGCCGCTAATATTTTTTATTTTAATAAAAAATATTATATATATATATATATACACACACACACGATACTTGAAGGTACAGCCCAAATAATTTTTTTTAATAATTGTTAACTAGTAAAATTCATGAGGCCCAAATCTATATATACTTAAAAGTAAAATATGGAGTTGCTTAGGTGGCATAATGAGAAGCATCCCTTCACTATTTTCTATTTTCTCCTAATTTTGATTTTTTTAAATAAAAATTATCTTCTCATTAAATGACTTTAATATTTCATTTAACATCTAATTTTCTTTATTATTTTATAATTATTTTTATTTGTACAACATAAAGACATCAATAAATATAATTTTATTTACCTTTCATTTTTTTATTTAACATCTAATTTTCTTTATTATTTTATAATTATTTTTATTTGCATATCATAAATACATCAACAAATATAATATTTGTTTATCTTACACTTTTTTAATTTAATCAAACATTTTATTAAATGAATCCACCATCTTTTAAATAAATTTTTAGAATTATAATCTATATCTATATCCATATCTATACAAAGGGAATCATCAAAAGATGATGTGATATTTTGAGAAAGCTTGAAACATTAGTTTTTATTTTCTTCAATTTTTGAGTTATTACAAAATAAAATATAATATTAAATGAATGAATGAACCATTCATTACCTTTTACAAGTAAAATTTCATTATATAAATATATAGGCTAATTTACATAATAAATCTATATAAATGAAAATCATCAAAAGATGATGTGACATATTGACAATGTAATACTTAAAATGTCATTCCTGTTATAAATTAAAGTTGATTACCACTTGATTAGCAATAGATTAAGAGAAATATGGAGAAAGAAAGGGAGAAACTTGGAGAGTGAAAAATACTTATGCAAGTATATTCAAGTGTCTTTTACATTTACATAATGGATGTATTTATACTACATAATCCTCTATTCATCTACAAGGTTTATTATTCATCAACATGGAAATTCTCATCCACAAGCTATCCAAACTAAATACTTCACTCAACATATTCATATTTACAATACTCCCCCTTGGATGACAATTTCAAAAAAACGAAGTTCAACCATTAAGTACTGCCTCATTAAAAACCTTGCTAAAGAAAACCCAGTGGGAAAAAACTTTAGCTAAGGGAAAAAGAGTGCAGCTGGTAGTTGACTCCCCCTGATGTTGACATCCATGAATCATTACATGTTATGTACATGTCGCATACCGATATTGTGAATGTGTTTTCTGAAGATTGCAGTCGGTAGTGCCTTTGTGAAAAGATCCGCAGCGTTGTTGCTCGATTGAATATATTACATTTCAATCTGATTATCTTTTATAAGATCTTGAGTGTATGAAAAGAACCTTGGAGGTATATGTTTTGTCCGGTCACTCTTGATAAATCCTTCTTTCATTTGTGCGACACATGCTGCGTTATCTTCATAGATCAAAGTTGGAATTTTGTCTTTCTGTAATCCGCATGAAGTCAATATGAGTTGTGTCATTGATCTCAACCAAACACACTCTCTACTAGCTTCATGAAGTGCAATAACTTCGGCATGATTTGAAGAAGTGGCAACAAGTGTTTGCTTCTGAGATCGCCAGGAAATAGCAGTACTTTCGTTCATGAATACATATCCAGTTTGAGATCTAGCTTTATGAGGATCAGACAAATAACCTGCATCTGCATAACCAATCAAACCTTCTTTTGAATTGTTAGAATAAAATAGACCTAAATCAACAGTTCCTCGAAGGTATCGGAATATGTGTTTGATTCCGTTCCAATGTCTCTTTGTGGGAGATGAACTGAATCTTGCTAACAAATTCACTGCAAAAGAAATATCAGGTCTAGTACAGTTAGTAAGATACATAAGTGCTCCAATTGCACTAAGGTATGGTACTTCTGGACCAAGAACCTCTTCATTTTCTTCGCAAGGGCGAAAAGGATCATTGTCGATGTTAAGTGATCTAACAACCATTGGAGTGCTTAAAGTATTTGCTTTGTCCATATTGAAACGTTTTAAGACCTTTTCAACATAATTTGATTGATGCACAAGAATTCCATTGTGCATATGCTCAATCTGTAAACCAAGACAATATTTGGTTTCTCCAAGATCTTTCATTTCAAATTCTTTCTTCAACAACACAATTACTTCTTGGATCTCTTTATTTGTCCCAATGATATTTAGATCATCAACATATACAGCAATTATTACATATCCAGATGTTGTTTTCTTAATAAATACACAAGGGCAAATAAGATTATTTATATAACCTTTACTTATCAAGTAATCGCTTAAACGATTATACCACATGCGTCCATATTGTTTTAACCCATATAAAGATCTTTGTAACTTTATTGAATACATTTCTTTGGGTTTTGCACTTAATGCTTCAGGCATTTTAAATCCTTCGGGGATTTTCATATAGATATCACTATCAAGTGATCCATATAAGTAAGCTGTAACAACATCCATAAGACGCATCTCTAAATTTTCAGAGACTGCTAAGCTTATTAAATATCTAAAAGTAATTGCGTCCATAACAGGAGAATATGTTTCTTCATAATAAATTCCGGGTCGTTGAGAAAAACCTTGAGCCACAAGTCTGGCTTTGTATCTAATAATCTCATTTTTCTCATTTCTTTTTCGTATGAAAATCCATCTGTTCCCAACAGGTTTCACGGCTTCTGGCGTGAGAACGATAGGTCCAAAAACCTTTCGTTTATTGAGGGAATCTAGTTCAACCTGAGTAGCATCTTTCCATTTAACCCAATCATGTCTGTTTTGACATTCAATGATGGATATTGGTTCTGGATCATCATTTCCAAAAGTATCACATGTAACAACATAAGAGAATATATCATCGATATTTCTCATTTCATTTATGTTCCATAATGCTTTCGTACACCCGTAATTGATTGCATCCTCTTTATCATTCATTTCCTCTTCTGGGGGAATTTGTGTTTCTTCAGGAACACTTTGTTCGTTACCAATTGCAATTTCAGCTTCCTTTCTTTTCCGGGGATTTTTATCTTTAGAACCCAATGGTCTTCCACGCTTCAGGCGTGCTTTAGACTTTTCATTGATTTTATCATTTGTTTGTCCAACTGGGACTTCAATTCGAGCTGGAGCATTCACAGCTGGTATATAAGAGTTTGTTACTCTTTTTGTATCAGTAAATGGATCAGGTAATTGATTTGCAATTTCTTGCAAATGTATTATCTTTTGCACTTCTGTTTCACATTGTTTCATGCGAGGATCAAGATACAATAATGATGGTTCACACCATGAAACATCCGTTTCTTGGGTTTTCTTTTCTCCCCCTAATGCTGGGAACATAGCCTCGTTAATATGGCAATCGGCAAAACGTGCTGTAAAAACATCACCCGTTAGTGGTTCAAGATATCTTATTATAGAAGATGTTTCATATCCAACATATATACCCAACCTTCTTTGAGGACCCATTTTTGTGCGTTGTGGTGGTGCAATAGGAACATATACTGCACATCCAAAAATTCTAAGGTGGGAAATATTTGGTTCTTGACCAGAAACGGGTTGCACAGGAGTGTATGTGTGATATGCACTTGGTCTCATGCGAATTAATGATGCAGCATGTAAAATTGCATGACCCCATATAGAAATTGGAAGTTTTGTTCTCATTATTAATGGTCTAGCTATTAGCTGAAGACGTTTAATTAATGATTCAGCTAAACCATTTTGTGTGTGAACATGAGCTACTGGATGTTCAACAACTATTCCTACAGACATGCAATAATCATTGAAAGCTTGAGATGTAAATTCACCAGCATTATCAAGTCTCACCTTTTTAATAGAATAATCTGGAAAATGTGTTTTTAACTTGATAATTTGAGCAAGGAATTTTGCAAATGCCATATTACGAGTTGACAATAGGCAAACATTAGACCATCTGCTGGATGCATCTATTAAGATCATGAAGTATCTAAATGGTCCACTTGGTGGATGAATTGGTCCACATATATCACCTTGAATTCTTTCAAGAAACATAGGTGATTCCTTTTCAATTTTAGATGGTGAAGGTCTCACAATTAATTTTCCAAGAGAACAAGATGTACATGGAGTAACTTTACCCATTTGAGAGAACTTCTGGTCCTTCAATGTATGTCCATGTGTACTTCCAATTATCCTGTGCATCATTGTTGATCCGGGATGGCCTAATCTGTCATGCCATAAACTAAATATCGCAGGATCACAATATTTTTCTTTAACTACCATATTTGTTTCAACCATATTTATATATGTATAATGTAAACCGGAGTGAAGTATTGGTAGTTTCTCTAGCACTCGGTTCTGATCAATAATATACATATATTTCTCATTTTCAGAGGTCACAGTTCGAGTATCGAATCCATTAAGATATATGTCGTTGAAACTTAATAGATTTATTTTCGATCTCGGAGAAAACAAAGCATTATTTATAATGAACTTTGTACCATTTGGTAATAGAAAATGAGCCACACCTATTCCTTCTATTAAGTCTGCAGGACCTGATATAGTAGTTATGGTTCCTTTTGTTAGCTTTAATTCAAAAAAATATTTCTTAGCTTTCAGGATGGTGTGCGTGGTACCACTATCCGGTATACATAAGTCTCCAACGTTTGCTTGATGTTGTGCTCCGATGGAATTCATATTAAACTTCAAATATTAAACAAATTGTGAGTTTATAAAGGCAATAATAAAAATAATATGACAAAGTTATTAGAATAAAAGGATCATTATATAATCGAAACAGGGAATACATGGTTACATAAAAGAAAAAAAAGATCATAGACATTTACATAAATCAAATGTCGACATAGTCAACTAAATCAGAATCATTTAAATCATTGTTGGACAACTCCAGGTTGTCTGTATGATTTATGAGATCAGAATTATTGAAATCATCGTTGGACAACTGCAGGTTGTCTATATTATTTGCGAAATCAGAAATTGTTAAAACAGTATTGGACAACTGCAGGTTGTCCATATGATTTACTTCCTTCTCTTTTCCTTTAAGAGATTCCTTATAAAGCTGACATAGATGTTGAGGTGTGCGGCACGTTCTTGACCAGTGGTCTATGCTACCGCATCTATAACATGAACCTTCAGGGTCTTGTGAATGACTTGATCCAGCATCATATTTTGTCATTTTGAGCTTATTTTGTGGTTGGCTTCTATTTTCTTGTGGAGCATGATAATTATTTGCTCTTTGCCAACGACCACGATAATAACCACGTCCACGACCGTAAGGGTGGCCTCGGTCAGAATTTTGGTTTCGACCATAAAAATTATTTTGACCGAAATAACCAAGGCCTCGTCCACGGCCACGGCCACGTCCACGGCCACGTCCACGTCCACGTCCACGGAAATTATTTCTAGTATTATCATTATTTATAGCATTTGCTTCAGGAAATTCTAATGAATTTGTTGGACGTGTAGCATTTGCTTCAGGAAATGCTAATGAACCTGTTGGACGTGTTTGATGATTTTTCATCAAAAGCTCACTATTTTGTTCTGCAACAAGTAAACATGAATTAAGCTCAGAATATTTTGTAAATTTCTGCAAGCGATATTGTTGTTGCAAAGTAATGTTTGATGCATGGAACGTGGAGTAGGTTTTCTCCAACATGTCCTTTTCAGTAATCTCATCTCCACAAAACTTAAGTTGTGAACATATCCTGAACAAAGCAGAATTATAGTCATTCACCCTTTTAAATTCTTGGAATCTTAAATTCCTCCATTCATCTCTTGCAGCCGGAAGTAAAACTTCACTTTGGTGATCAAACCTTTCTTTAAGTTTTTTCCATAAATCGCTTGGATCACTGACAGTGAGATATTCATATTTTAACATATTGTCAATATGTTTCCGAAGAAAAATGAGGGCTTTTGCTTTAGATGCTGGCGCGCAATTATTTTCTTCTGCTATGGATTCAATAAGATACATAGATTCAAGATGCATTTTGACATCTATAGTCCATGACATATAATTTGTGCCTTTCACATCGAGAGCCGCAAATTCAATTTTGGAAAGATTCGACATACTGTAACTATCAGACAACAAGAAAATTTTAGAATCCATATATATCTATTATTATTGCCATGCAAAGAAGTGGAAGAGCCAAAGTTACAAATATGATTAAGAAAAGATAAAACTCATTAGGCGAAAGATTACTGGAAGTGATAATTAGAAATATCATCATAACAATAGCAAGGATTGTAACGGGATGAAGCATTTTTAGGAAAAGAAAAACTTCTTGATTAGATGAACTTGAAAGAAGAGTTATTTGTGTAATGAGTAATGAAATTTGAAGGTTTATTTATAGGGTATATATATAGCTGTTGGAGATACAACGGTTATATATATATATATATATATATATAGCCGTTGGAGATACAACGGTTATATATATATATATATATATATATATATATATATATATATATAGCCGTTGGAGATACAACGGTTATATATATATATAGCTGTTATACAACGGTTATATATATATAGCCGTTGTATATAAGTAGGTAAAAGAGAGAGATAATTAATACATAAAATCAGTAAAAGTTAGTATAAACATTAAACCATAAATAAGATTAGTATATGCATAAACGAAAAACATTATTATGCTAGTAACAATAATGTTTATAACAAAGATTTATCAACTTTCTCAATATATAGGATTAAGGAAATACATACCTCAGTTGGGTAGAGGCTCGTGCTGATAACGTGTTATAAATTAAAGTTGATTACCACTTGATTAGCAATAGATTAAGAGAAATATAGAGAAAGAAAGGGAGAAACTTGGAGAGTGAAAAATACTTATGCAAGTATATTCAAGTGTCTTTTACATTTACATAATGGATGTATTTATACTACATAATCCTCTATTCATCTACAAGGTTTATTATTCATCAACATGGAAATTCTCATCCACAAGCTATCCAAACTAAACACTTCACTCAACATATTCATATTTACAATAATTCCCATTTTCTTATCAATTTTTGATGTTTTAAAATATTGAATATATTAAAGAATTGTCCATTCTCATATTTAAATTATATTTTCATTATAAATGAGGGTCTTTAATAATAATTTTACATATCTATTGTAATTTATGTCATTAACCATTTGTTTTCCTTTTTTATGGTATTAACTATTGTTTTGCATTATTTATTTGAATTAACCATTCTATTTATTGTAATTTATGTAAGTTAACCTTTTATTTTTCTTTCTTTATGTTACCACCCATTCATTTTTCTTTATTTATTATAATTAATCATTCATTTCCCTTATTTAAGCATAAGTGTTGTTTTGGTTTTTGTTGGTTATGTTATTAGTTTTTTAACATTTTTGTCATACAACAAACTAACTCTCAATCTCTCCCTCTAACACATTTTCTCTCATTAGATTTGTATTGCTAAGAGATTAATCATATCTTTGTTATCGATATTTGGTTATTTTTGAACTATTTGCTATTGTATTGACTTTATATGTTTTTTATGTTGTTATTTTTGTAGTAAGTGATAAGGAAAACAAACTATCTAAATATGTCGAAGAACATCAAAGATTTATCATCAAAACCACAAGGGTGGTGGCGTGTTGGCAAGGGCTTGGGGGATGTGGTGGAATATCCCATCCACCCTGGGTTCGAGTCCAGGCGTCAGCATTCTGTGGCCAGGCTTAGTCTCAGACGGCCGCTTTGTTTGTTTGTTTCCAAATTGCCAAGGATGTAGTCTAGGCAAAGCCTAGATGAACCTTATCCAAAAAAAAGATTTATCATCAAGGCACACATATTATCATCACATGTAAGTCTTTCGTTCGAGTATTCCTTCAATTTCAATGTATTATTGATTTTGTCTGTTTTGTAATTTCGTAATTTATTGCGAACTAAATTCTCATTTCTTTGCTCTTTTTTTTCTTCAGGAATGTAACCTACAATGCTAAAAGAACATTTGAGTATTAGTTACTTTGATATTACATTATTACTAGCAAAGGACAATAAATCTTCATTTTTATATTCGTTTCTTGATTTGATATATACTAATATGTTTTGAGTGTTCATTTGGAAAATTAATGTTCTATTTAAATAAAAACCGACTAATATTCTTCAAATTTGTTTTTTTGACCTCCAGTTATTTTGAATTATGTTCAAAATTAGATTGATTTCATTTTGTGAATTTACTTTTTTGCTTCATACAACTTATAAGTTTCAACATCAAAATCTTGCTACAATTTAATAAGACATATACCACTGTTAACAATGTAGACGACACAATCAATTCAACTGCAATGCTATGTAATCGTGTTCATGTAACTCGTGTATTAATACAAATTTTGACCCAAACTGCAAAAAAAATAAAAACAAATCAAGGAATTGATGATGAAGGAACGGAAAGATTGAAAAAAGTCGGTGACTAAACGAAAAAGTGGATTCTTGATAAAAACATTTTTTAAAATCTAAAGACTTCTACGTATTTTCTTATAATAAAATAATGATATAAATAAATACGAACACTTTATTAAATTTAATCATGTATTGTCGATTTTTTTTAGTAGACGATTATAATTTTTGAAATATTCATATTATTGGTCTTTTATATAAAGATTATTTTAATTACCTATATGATATATAAATATTTGATGATGTAATTTTATTCGGTAATTGTTGATACAATTTATATATATGTTGTTTCTATTTAAAGAAACATAGAATATTTATTCTAAATCTAAATATTTTTAATTTTTATTTATTGTAGTGTTAGGTTTTGGTTATCCAATATTTTTTACTACATTGGTGACCTATGATTTATTTTTCAATTTATATCATATAATGTATTGATTTATTTTAGACAAGTTCATTAATGTTATATATAAATCTTTAAATTATAGTTATTACTAATAATTTTCAACACACATCCAACATATTTCATAATTTTATTAGTTGAATATGTTTAAAGTCAATCTTTATCTAAAATACATTGTTGTATATGGATTTGCAACATATTTCATATCTGTGAAAATAATAAAAACAATTTTTTACAATTTTGTTAACATAAAATTTGATCATCACGCAACGCGCGATGTCGAACACTAGTTACATTATAATAACAATCCAAAATACTTACCATTGAACAAGGGCTGCATCTTAGGATCATAATTGTTAGATAGTAAAAGAATTGGTACAAGTTTTTGTGGAATCACTTAATAAACCAATGTAAGAAGTATTTTGATAGTGTGTGCGATAAGAAACAAAAATTGCTTAGCTTTCGGTGTCGTTTAATAAAGAGAGATACCGAAAAGTCGTGGCTAGCTTTGTGGTTAAGGACGAACAACTTACGCTTTGAATTGGATGCTACAATTTACGTTTTTGAAGTTTAAGACTAAAGAATTTTAATATCTATTTGGATGCTTGTAATAACTAATAACTTTGTTAGGTCTATTTTTAGTTTAATTTGTCGTATTTCAATCATGAACTTTATGTATACTATCAAACCGCTCAACCCGCCTCAACCCGCAAGGGTTGGGTTGGATTGGGTTATACTTTTGAATGGGTTGGGTTGGGTTGAGATTTTCCAAACCGTCATAATTGGGTTGGATTGTAAAAATGTCAAAAACCGTCCAACCCAACCCGCATACACCCCTATTAGCAACTATTTGTCTTCTACTAGGAATAGTGTGAAACCTTAAAGCTACTATTCATTGCAAGAAACCAACAATAAGTTATAAGTTCTACATCCGTTTTGTTTTCGGTGATGGATTTAAAATTTATAATGGATACTTGAATATAATTTACCAAACTGTTTTAAAGATAAATGGTCCTAATAACGTTTTCATGCTCCCCTTCTAAGCTTGTTTTTTCCATATATATGCATCAGTCTTGTTTGTATTTAAAATATATAACCAGGAAGTGCAACATGTCAACTTCATGAAGTCTATGATGGAATTTTGCATAATTCCCACAAGATACACAATGGAGATTAAACAATTAATTGCTTATGAACCTGAACATCATTACCCTTGAATAGATTCACACTTGACTCTCCTAACATTTCCACTACATTTAATTACTAGTGGCTAATTTATATTGTAGATGAACTATTAATATTCAAAAGCAGCTGGTAACCCTGTTTTGGTGAAAATGAGATGTGTAGATTAGTATAGAAAAGTATGATACAGGGTGGTTTTGAGAGTTAACCGGGTCTTTTTCTAATATTTGGAAGAGAAAAAAAAAGAGTTCGAAAAAAAGGCTCGAAATAAGAAAGAAAAGTTGGAAAAAGGAAACCTGGAGTTGGCGCGGGTTGGGTCGCATGACCACCCGCGTGAGACACTGTTTGAATGGAAATCCATTCACATACAAAACCAAAGCCATTTGATGACACGTTGACAAACCTTTTTCATCTCCAATTCTTTTAGTGCCTTTACTTATTTATTATTTATAGTTTCCTAATAAGGTTAGGTTTGAATTAGTTTAGTAGTTATCTTTTATTTTAGATTATAAATAGGGTTGTTAGTTTTCTTTGTTAATCGGTTCAATTATTCAATAAACTTTACGTTTTAAGAGTTTTCTCTTAGTTTTTCGAGCATTATGATTCATAATCTCGTTATCAAAAAGGATTTAGACGCTTGTCGATCCTTCCGCAAACCCACGCTGCGTCACCAGTCATGATATCTAGATACATGGACGTTCCAATCTTTTTGGAGGCCCTGTTAATATACCTAAAACTTTTGATTACACAGCAAAATAAGACAACAAAGATAAACATATATACAAATTAAAGAGACGATAATAAGACGTATTACTTTTGTTTTCTGATAGAAATAGAGTAACACTGAGAGAGGGCTATATTTTTTGCATTGGTTGATGAAAAACCCTAAAAATGCAAAAGTAGGCCCTAAATGTTTGGGGTCCTGTTCAAAATCACACATTTAACATGCTAAAGAACGACCCTGTCTAGATGGGCACGCCTCTTGGAAAGGTCATGGATTTGAGACCAAACTTCAGAGTTCATTGTTTCAAAATGCAAAATAAGACAAGAAATGAACATGATTTCCGTCTCACTGTTCAACAAAGTAACATGGAATCCAAGTCATAATTCAATTAAGTGAACTTGCATGGTTGTCATATCCTTTGATGACCTAAACTTCAGAGTAGAGGGTGATAACCCACAAGATTCGCCACATGATACCTCTTTTCTATGTGCCATTGGTAATTAGATTAGACTTTAAGGATTTAAATCATTCTAGTTTCTGTAATATCAAGCTACAAGTTGATACGATTTTGAAGGGAGGCCTAACAATCCGTATTAACAGTCAAGCTTCATACGCACGCTTTTGGAACCCCAGCTGGTTAATTAAGTGGGGAAACAATGTGGATCCATCTATATGCACAACACAGATAAATACTCGCACTACAACAAAATTAAGTTTATAGGATGCCTAAAATAAATAAGCGTCCTAATAGACTGTTCTATAAGACCTAAGTTTATAGGACCAAACAAAAAAGGGGTTATATCTAAAAGTGTTACAATAATTCATAGGACACTTTTGAGCGTGGTAGCAAGTATTTAAGGACATTTTCAAAATAAAGTGTCGTATTAGCTAATTTTATAGGACGCTTTTTGAGAAATGTCCGATAAACCCATCTTTCTAGAGGATAATTGTGTTTATAATACACTTTTTCAAATAGTAACCTATAAAATAGTTAGAACGCTTTATCTGAATTTTTTTGTAAAAAACTTATTACAATGCCCAAAAACGTCCTATAAACTTGTTATAACACTTTTAGTACGTAGCATTGTATAATCAATCATATGTGAAATTGCTTCTTGGGTAATGTGCAATTAATATTACATTGTTTATAGCTCTAGTCCAGTTAAGATATAACTCGAGTATATATATGATGCACACAACTAAACAAATGAATTTTACCTACGAACTTTTCCGTTGGAAATCTGTCGCTAAAAGTTGATTCGTCACAAAACCGTCACAAAAGTTGATGGGTAATGCAAATCAGTGACAAATTACCAAGGGATTCTCTGCGTGGTCCATGGGTATATACTCGAAAAACATTGGATTCTACCGAACCATTGGTTATTTCTGGATGATCCCTGTGTAACATTGACGGAAGTTTCCCTGGGTGAATTTTATAGGTAAAAGTCATTTGTTTTATCTAGACTCTAAAAGGCATTTGTTTTGTCTACACTCTAAGCAGCTCGAAATGATTTTTTATTTGTGAGAACCTGATTGAGCATGGAGGGAAATGGACCTGTGCCCTAATTTTTCTGGTGAAACCTTGCTGACTACAAGCTTGTAAACAATTAACATTTATGTCTCAGAAAAGGATAGAAAACCTTAAGGTCAGCAAAGGTTTATCCACCAATTCTATCATATTGCAAACTTTAGGCATTAAATCATAATAATAATCATGCTTTTGATTTAAGTAGTTTCTTGTTCCATGTATGCATGCCTTAAGCAGAAGTGATCAAATACAACATGTTTCTCATTTCACCCACCCACTTACCACACCACCTCCACCCTCCCACCTGGACGGTGTCAAAGAGAGAATGATTTTGGAGAAAAGTTAATGACCTTTATATTATCCACTAGGTTGTGCATTTGTATGGAGAATGGTAACAAATGCAAAAATATACAACTTAGGGGCCGTTTACCAAACACTTACCCTGTTTGACACAAGTCGCGAATATAGAAGTATTCTTTTACAGTGAAATAAGTTGGGAAGAAGTTGACAAGGACCAAAAATCTTACCAGGTAAGAGCGAATGAAAAGACGAGAGTCTTACCTCGGTAAGTGATGGCGACGACTCTTAGCGCTTACCGGGTGAATTGTTGCATACGAAACAGATTTGGCGGACTAAAATCTTACCCGGTAAGTAAGTGATAGTGTTAAATTTGACTGATAAGCGTTTACCCGGATAAGCATTTGGTAAACGACCCCTTAATAACCTTTTGAAAATGGAAAAGACCTTCCTCGAATATTACTTGTTGAGCTCCTGTTGATATTGGGCCACGTATTATTCTTTTTCCATGTAAATTTAGATTTAAGGCCGTGTGCAATTGAAAGTCTTGAATAAATATTATTTCCCCTGACTGTGATCCAACAATCTACACAACTAAATGGAGCCAGCACATGCAGAAGGGTTTATTGCAAGAGAATCTTTATGTCAAATGTCGTGAAATTCCTTGTCAATAAAGACAATTTGCCACGTAATACTTTTTCACTAATATCTGATTATAAACTTTATCATCTGTTTTTTTTATTAGTGGGTGCTGGTAATATCTCAACAAGTATAAATAGGCAATGTGGGTCTCTGTCCTTTGACAATTTAAGCTGTATTTGAGCTTGTTCAAGACTCCATATATATGGCTTTCACACTAAAAGTGATACCACTTTTAAATATAGCTATTGTTTTACTGTTATCTAATCCAATCTTTGTAGTTGCAAGGCATGGACAATGGTCCAATGAAAAAAAAGTAAGCTTGCATAATAACGAAGATCTTGTGACAAACCTGCCTGGTCAGCCTAGTGTCGATTTCCGACACTATGCTGGATATGTGACCGTAAATGAGAACAGTGGAAGGGCTCTATTTTACTGGTTTTATGAGGCTTGGACTCTCCCAGAGGAAAAGCCCTTGGTGCTGTGGCTTAACGGCGGTAAGCGTGTACAATGTAACGTCGAAGGAAATTTGTTGCTTGGCTACAAAACAATATTGTTTATGTTTTGCTTCTTGATGATCACCTTTTTGCTGATTTACTTTCTTTATGGAGGTCTATTCCAAGGCAGCATTGACTTGAAAGCTTTACCTAGTTGAGAAACTTCTTATCACCAACACTACTAAATGAAATACTTTTGCTTATGGATGTTTTCCTAGAAAATCTGTCGCTAAAGAATTATTCTTCATAAAACCGTCACAAAAGTCTGTGGTAAATTGTTGGGGATAATTCAAATCAGTGCAGACTACCTAGGGATTCTCTCGACGATCCATTGGTACTTTCTCAAAACATAGAATTCTACCAAACCATTGGTATTTTCTAGGTGATTTGTCGGTAATCGCCGATGGAAATTTCCCTAGTTGGTTTTTGTGAGTAAAAGTCAGTGCAACGTCAAAAGTTTGAGTTCCCATTACGATATGATTAATCCGGGAATGTTCTGGCATCAATCTATGAAGACATATATCCATCAACTTCTGTTTTTCCCATTTATATACAAGTGCATCTTTATAAATAAAGATAAGAGTGACAGTTAAATAAGGAGAGGGACTTCAGTTAAAGGTCGTTTAATTATATAGTACATATATATGCTGGTTTATTTTTACTAAATGATGTGTGTGTTAACTTAACGTTCAAAAAAAAAATATTCATTTTTTAACAACTAATTTAAAAGTAAATTTAGGTAAGACAAACTTCACATTCACATGGTGGTTTCAGTTGGTAGTGCTGAGTGGACATCAATCTTTATCCTTACAAAATTCAGCCACTTAATTAGCAAACAATTAGTTGGTTTTGACTATGATCCAGGAGTAGTACTACAGCATGCTGTCCATTATGGTGACAAGAGGCTATGTGTTTCAGGTCCTGGGTGTTCTTCCGTGGGATATGGAGCTACACAGGAGATTGGACCATTCATCGTGAGCACAGATGGAAAAGGTCTTCAACTCAATCCCTACTCATGGAATAGAGGTATCATTCAGACATCATGATAGTACTGTAACCGATACAGCTTTCAGTATACAAAACTACTCAATACTCATGATGAAACCGTAAATAATTCATGTTTTTATCTGGTAATTGGGTTGGACTGAAAATGAAAACCAAAATAGTAAAGATTCACTACAAAACAAATGGATTTTACCCACAAAATTCATCCAGGAAAATTTCCGTTAGTGATTACCCAGGGATCCCCCAGGAAATATGAATGGTTCAGTAGAAACTCATGTTTTTTTGAGAAATACCCATGGATATGGATGACCCAGAGAATATGTTTTTTGTGTGAGTAATCTGTCACTGATTTGTATTACCTAACAAAAATTTATCCACCAACTTTTGTGACGTTTTTATGACGAATCACCCTTTAGAGACAGATTCCCTTGGGGAAAGTTTGTAGGTAAAACTCTTTTGTTTTGATTTACATGAAAATTTGAGCTCCTGAACATGTAATACATCATTAATTGCACACAATTCCTGGACAGCTACTTAATTTCTTCCAAATATTCTCGTTCAGATTTTTCTTGACTAATTATATATATATATATATGTATATATATATATATATTCTAGCATCTTAATAGTACTGTCCTTCCCCTAATAGCAACCTTAAAATAACAGTCTTCCTACTCGCTACTGAATCTAATGATCTGCATGCATTCCATATTATCATAGCATCTAAAAAGTTATTTTTTAACATGATTTTGTAGTTGTATCATTTCAAAATATGTACAATAATATTATATATCTCCAGAGGAATGGGTTGAGATTTATTAAGTGTGGGTGCAGAAGCTAATATGTTGTTCCTGGAATCTCCTGTTGGAGTTGGCTTTTCATACTCAAACACAACTAGCGATTATGATAATCTTGGAGATGACCTCACTGGTGAGACATATGGATCACTTTATCACACCTATGCTAATAAATTCCTAATATATAATATAATTTTCTCCAAATATAATCATACCCACTGAGACTTGTTTTGTGGAATGTTATATATCAGCTGACGATGCATATGCATTCCTGCATAATTGGTTCCTGAAGTTTCCTTCATATAAGGATAAATCATTTTATATTGCTGGAGAGAGCTATGCAGGTATACGTATACCTGACATGTTTCACAAAGTTAGTTATATGCAGAAACTTTTAAGCATGTCATAGTATTTAATTAATTTTTTTTAATATGCAGGAAAATATGTTCCAGAATTGGCAGGTCTTATACAGGATAAAAACAAGGACCCTCTTCTGTTCATGAATCTGAAAGGCATATTGGTATGTCTTCATACGATGCTACATGAAAACTGTTAAAAGGATAAATAAATAATCGACGTTTCATTGATTATCTTTCTGTTCTTTATATTTTCTTGAATAATGCTAGTCTAATGAAGTATATATATATATGGTTAATTAATTAAAAATGTGTTGGAACTTCAATCTCTCATGTATAGAATATCATTAAATCAAGATAAACATATCACAACATATATTTCTTTATTACAGAAATTGATACAGCAACATACAATACAGTACAAATAAATACATAGCAAAGGGTTGTACCCCAAGAACCAAACGACCCCTAACTGTCAAACGGTTAACTGCTAGACTATCAGGTTTGACCATGACTAACTTAAAACTTAACATACCCCCTTAAGTTAGACATGGTTGAACCATTAACCTTCATGCTGTTGAAACTTCCAGACTGAAGAGCTTTTGTAAAACAGTCTGCAAGCTGCTTCTTAGATCCGCAGAATTCGATCTTAACCTCCCCATTTACCACCAATTCTCTAATAAAATGAAATTTAATTCTGATGTGTTTGCTCTTACCATGAAATACTGGGTTCTTAGAGAGAGCGATGGCAGATTTATCGTCGCAGAATATAGGGTGTTTGGGAGTGCTTATATTTTTGACTTATTTGCTTATAGTTTCTCCCCACCGCAAATAAGCTATTTGGAGTGTTTGGATAGAAAAAATCAAAAGTGCTTATTTGCTTCTCCTCACCACAAATAAGTTGTTTTTGATAAGTCATTCCATACCTACTTATTTACTTCTCCTTATTTCCTTATCTATCCAAATTACCTTTTTACCCTCAATTTTTAACAAACACTTTTTAAAAACTGTTTTTCCTCACCACATAAGCAAATAAGCATAAGTTAAAAATATAAGCACTCCCAAACACCATAGTAGTAGGTCCAGACTGAGTATGCTCCAATTCATGTAATATACCCCTAGACTTTCTTTCATAACTTTAAAGTTAGAGATCTTCTTTTCTTGATCTCTAATATTAATGGAAATTTCTCCATTACCCAAGACACTGAATTTCTTTTCATCCCCTGGCTCCCTTTTTTTTTCTTCATATAATTGCTACACCCACTGTCCAGATACCACAGATCATTTTGTGGTTTGTCTTGGACACTTAGCATCATTAACAGAGATAACATCCAGATTCTTTTCCTCCGGTATGTTCACACAATCATTCGTAAGATTAACACAATCGTATGCGAAATCTTCATCATCATCAATCATCATCATGGCGTCTGTAACAGTAACACCGTTTACCACTGGTGCATTCTCCTTGTTATCTTCATCGTCGTCGTCGTCGCTCTCTTCACCGTCGTCATCTTCATCTTCATGTTCTTCCTCGTTGTCTTCTACGAGAAAGGAAAGAACCACGACTTGAACCATGGCTCTGATACCACTTGTTGGAAAAACCCAGAACTATTCACATGAAACCCAGAACTGTTCACATAAAGTCACATAAAGATGCTTTCATAAATATTACAACATTGACGTCTTTTACATATCTTTAGAACACATGAAACAAACTTCTTAATTAAGTCACCAACTTACAGAGAATATATATACAAACAGAAATAAAGATAATGAACCATCACAACTATTAGTGAAACAACACAACCCTTCCATCAACCGTTGCTTTTCATAACTGCCATTCCCACCAGTTTGTACTAACTGTCATGTAACCACTTCATTAAATTACCTGTTTAGCTTATTTCCAACATTCCCCCTTAAGCTAAACATCATCAACTCCAAGAGCTCTCGTCATCCGACTTTCTTTCATAACTTTAAAGTTAGAGATCTTCTTTTCTTGATCTCTAATATTAATGGAAATTTCTCCATCAACCAAGACAATGAGTTTCTTTTCTTCCCCAGGCTCCCCTTTTTTTCATATAATTGCTACACCCACTGTCCAGATACCACAAATCATTTTGTTGTTTGTCTTGGACACTTAGCATCATTAACAGAGATAACATCCAGATTCTTTTCCTCCGGTATGTTCACACAATCATTCGTAAGATTAACACAATCGTATGCGAAATCTTCATCATCATCAATCATCATCATGGCGTCTGTAACAGTAACACCGTTTACCACTGGTGCATTCTCCTTGTTATCTTCATCGTCGTCGTCGTCGTCGTCGCTCTCTTCACCGTCGTCATCTTCATCTTCATGTTCTTCCTCGTTATCTTCTTCGAGAAAGGAAAGAACCATGGCTTGAACCATGGCTCTGATACCACTTGTTGGAACTTCAATCTCTCATGTATAGAATATCATTAAATCAAGATAAACATATCACAACATATATTTCTTTATTACAGAAATTGATACAGCAACATACAATACAGTACAAATAAATACATAGCAAAGGGTTGTACCCCTAGAACCAAACGACACAACTATTCATCCATAACCACCCTAACTGTCAAACGGTTAACTGCCAGACTATCAGGTTTGACCATGACTAACTTAAAACTTAACAAAATGCAGCTGGGTAACCCTGAAACCAGTGATGCTGAGGACTGGAGAGGTTTGATTGACTATGCTTGGAGCCATGCTGTGGTATCAGATGAAACTCATAAAACCGTAAGAGATTCCTGTGACTTTAACAGTAACAATACATGGAGCAACCAGGACTGCAGCCAAGCTGTTGATGAAGTTCTCAGACAATATAAAGAGATAGACATTTATAGCCTCTACACATCTGTCTGTTTTACCAATTCAGCATATGCACAAAATAAAGCAATGGAAGTTGTTTTCAAGAAGACCACGTCCAACATGGTAGGTGATTCCGTGATTAGTAAACATTTCTCTATATATGCTCAATTACTATCTAAGCTGGTTAAACATGCACCTTGAGAAAACTGAAAAATTGAATATATACTTGTTTGTGGCTAGTAGATTAAGTGGGTAATACATACATATTCTCGAACAACATATTAGTGGAGAAGGTTAACTTTAGAAATGAGAAAGACATAGTATAATAATTTGCTGTATTGGACATCCCACTAATTTATAATTAACTGCTGGGAAAGAAAAAAAAAAGCTTCTGCTGGTAAGCATTGTTCTAAAAAAACTCGTCGCACAGCTGTCATGATACGCCATGGCACTAAGGCTTGTGTCTCACGTCACGTTAAGTCTGTGGCACGCCATGGTTTAAAGTGCAGTTTTTGTAATGTGGTATTAGATTTATCTTTAGGTTTTTAATATCTTATTTGCAAGTTTTTTAATATATAACCTATTTTAACTTGCTTATTATTATTGACTCATTGAATAAGACCATCCACATAAATCTTGCACAAGACCTTGCATGATGACATGGCAATGCCATATAGATAGCAAGGTATTGCTAAACTTCATGATAAGAACCGGGAAATTAATTAAAATACCCTAAGTTTGACCCCTTCTTACCAAAATACCCTAAATCTCTACCGGTTTACCAAAATGCCCTAAATTTCCGCGGTGGGCCCCGCGATCGCGGGCCCAGCCCACGTGTCACCCAGGTTTGGGCAAAATGTCCCGCGGAGTCCCCCAACTATGGCCGCGGTGAAAGTTTGGTCCCTGCCCGCGGTGACAATTTTGGCCTATCGCGGGGAACCACCACGGGCCAGGCCGAAACTTTGTGAAACGTGGGTGTGGGCCCGCGATCGCAGGGCCCACCGCGGAAATTTGTGCCATTTTTGCAAACTGAAAGAGATTTAGGGTATTTTGGTAAAACAAAGTTAAACTTGTGGCATTTTAATTAATTTCCCATAAGAACCAATGTTCTTATTTAAGAACCAAAAGGAGTTTGGGTTCTTATAATAACTCTTCACAATGATAGTTTTTATAAGACATTGCACTTTTTGCTTGTAAGAACATTGTAATGGAGATGCTCTAAGGGGATTATGCTCTTGCTAATTAGAAAGACTTTTCAATATGTCACATGTCATAAAACAAATACGTTTTTGTTTAATTTAATTTCTTTAATTAATTTGTTGAGACAATAATTATTAATATGTTTATTAAATTTAATCTATTTATTAATTTCTTTGAACATTATTTTTTTATTATTTTTATTAAAATTTCTATCTATAATTTATTTTAAATAGATGATATTTTTTATGCTAATGTTTTTTATTTAAACTACTAAAATAAAAATACATTAATGTAAAATATTACGAAAATACAAATATTAATAGATAAACTTACACAAACATCAAAAAAATTACATAAGTAACTACAAAATAAACGTTTGTTGTGTATTTTGTGTAATATTTGTATTTTAATAAACGTTGCATTCTTTGAATATATACATGTGTTTATTCGTTTTATTCGTTAACTGAATTATATTTACACAAAATATAGTTAAAGAAAACAAAAGGTAAAATTTTAGTTATCTATATTTTATAACTAATTTATTATATATGTTATAATAACTCTCTATATAATTTATATTATAAACAAATTATTTAGCATTTTTGTGATATTAAATTATTAAAATAAGTAAATAAAACATAAAGTAGTTGATGATGTGACAATAGAGACCACTTTAGAAAGAAATTTGGTATTGCATGGATGTGGAAGGTGTTATTGTAAAGCTGATGTGTCACTTTAAAAAGGTGTTTGATCTTGTAAGGATGCAGATGGTCTAACACCACAAAACATATGTTTTATATATAATATTATATATAAATTAGAAATTGGACGTTATGGCTCATAAGGCTTGAGGCTTGGCATCGTCGACACACAACGCCTCAGGTCATTTAGAAGGTAAGCCAATAAGGGTTTATAAATAAGCATTTAGTTAAGAAGGTCATCGATCATGTCACCGATGTAACTAAACAAAAATGTTGATCATGTTGTTTTAGATGCCACGAATAATGGGTGGTTATGATCCTTGCCTTGATGACTATGCAAAAAGCTATTATAATAAACCTGAGGTTCAGAAGGCTCTACATGTTGGTGATGGCCGTCAACTCAAGAAATGGAGCATTTGCAAGTAATGACTTAACTCACAGTTGGATTAATATATATATATATATATATATATATATATATATATATATAATAACCATATGCCAATTTTTATGATATTAACTTACAATTAATGTTTGCTGCAGTATGGATGTATTCGATGGCTGGACACAGTCAAAAGTTTCTGTTCTTCCTATATACAAGAAACTAATTGATGCTAAACTTAGAATATGGGTATACAGGTATGTATGAGTAACATGTCTTCTAGAAAGATCTTCGGGAGAAAACCGAAAAAAATGAAAAACTGAGTAACACACTAGCAACCCTTTATCGGGACGATATGCTGCATACCGTATGCACATACAAATAATTTTTAACATGGACACGTACATATGTGCATTTGCATAACGTGTATAACATGCACACCTGCATAAAAACCAATAAACAGTTTCAATTTGTACATAGTGTCCAGATGAACAGTTGTATTGGTGCTAAAAACGAAGTTTTGTTTGGTTGCAACAGTGGAGATACCGATGGAAGAGTCCCGGTGTTGTCCACAAGATACAGTTTAAGCTCTCTAGGCCTGCCAATTACTCGGGCATGGAGGCCCTGGTACCACCAAAAGCAGGTAATCTCATTACTTCTTGCCCTAAATTTAAATAATCATCGGAGCTAGATCTTTTATTTTAATTTGAATGAAGCAGGTAATCTCGTTACTTCAGCACCTCTTAAAAAACAAAGGCCAATTTCCCGGAACATTCCAATCAAATTGGATTATATTTCCGAATTAAATTATGAAAAGCGGTCTGTAAGGGGACATGCGGAGGGAAAGCTAAGCTTTGCAAGATTAATTAACAATATATGGCAATGGTAATCAATTGGAAACTTAATTAATTAGTTATGGAACTTGTATTCATCACCGGTAAGTTAACTTTGGGGGTCCATATGACGGCACAAGACATAGATGGTTGTCCATCATTAAAGAGAGGGTTTTTTTACTTTCTAGTTCCCCCCCCCCCTAATTTTTCGTCCGGGACCCCATCAACCAAAAAAAAAGTTCCGAAATTAACCAAAAACAAAAAATAACTCTTAAGATTGAACAAAAAACAAAAAAAGACCCTCGAAATAGAAAAAAAAAACTAAAAAATTCTTTAAAATCAACCAAAAAAACACTCGAGACGTTGGATTTAGGCTACGGACATTTAAATTACCTTAAAGGTGACCCGACTAAGAAAAAATCTTGAATCGGTCACTACATATAAACAAAATTTAGTTTTGTAGTGTAACTTGCATATGCAACTCATCACCCTTTTACAATGACTAGAAGTAAAAACAATATAAAAACATGATAAAAATTGCATATTTATTGTGCTTTTAGTTTGCTTAAATTTAATGTGTGCATATGTTTCATTATTTCATTGAACCTAAACAAACCATAAAAGGCTGTTTTTGTAACATGATTTAAACCTTTTGTACTTCATTTTTTTTTGTAAGAAACACATTATTAAGTAGGTGGCTACACAAGACTTTTCTTAATATATATTCATTTCTTTAGAATATGGCATGTCAACCATACAAAATTTGGTATTTCTTAATATATATTAACTAACACAAATGTACATTTATGATGGTATTTCTTGAAGTACTCATTCTTTTTAGCAATTTACCTTTATTTCTATTTTTCATATCTGTATTTATCGTTGCAATTATTGGACTCACATAAAATGAGGGTAGTTTTAAGCTGAACACTTGTTTAGTTCATAAACCATTGCATCACTAATTAAGTACTTTTTCATCAGGTTGCCGGCTGGCTTCAAGAGTATGAAGGGCTTACTTTTGCAACATTTAGAGGAGCTGGACATGCAGTCCCCGTCTTCAAACCGAGCGAGTCACTTGCCTTCTTCACCTCCTTTCTCCTCGGCGAGTCTCCACCTTCTCAAAGATAATTGCAGCACCCCAATATATATATATATATATATATATATATATATATATATATATATATATGTGTGTGTGGAAGTGTGGTCATTCTTGCCACTAAGAACTTGCTCTACACAACAATTAATACTACTGGCTTAAAGCATCATCTACTTTAGTGTAATGATGGTCCTCTGCTATACAAGGAGAGATCATCCTTCTGCTATGAGGCTTCTCTCCAGAAAAATGATGAAAATAAATTGAAGCCGTAGAAACCTTTTATTAATTACAAGAGAGTTTTTCATAGTTGATAGATATCTCTCTCTCTCTCTCTCTCTCTCTCTCTATCTCTATCTCTATCTCTATCTCTATCTCTATCTCTATCTCTCTCTCTATATATATATATATATATATACATATATATATATACTACATTAATAAGCATATACATCAAAAGTCTTAAGTACAATTTTCAATGCATATATAAGTTACCATCATTTCACCCACCCACTCACCACACCACCTCCACCCTCCCACCTGAACGATGTCAAAGAGAGAATGATTTTGGAGAAAAGTTAATGACCTTTATATTATCCACTAGGTTGTGCATTTGTATGGAGAATGGTAACAAATGCAAAAATATACAACTTAGGGGCAGTTTATCAAACACTTACCTGTTTGACACAAGTCGCGAATATAGAAGTATTCTTTTACAGTGAAATAAGTTGGGAAGAAGTTGACGACCAAAAATCTTACCCGGTAAGAGCGAATGAAAAGACGAGAGTCTTACCTCGGTAAGTGATGGCGACGACTCTTAGCGCTTACCGGGTGAATTGTTGCATACGAAACAGATTTGGCAGACTAAAATCTTACCCGGTAAGTAAGTGATAGTGTTAAATTTGACTGATAAGCGTTTACCCGGATAAGCATTTGGTAAACGACCCCTTAATAACCTTTTGAAAATGGAAAAGACCTTCCTCGAATATTACTTGTTGAGCTCCTGTTGATATTGGGCCACGTATTATTCTTTTTCCATGTAAATTTAGATTTAAGGCCGTGTGCAATTGAAAGTCTTGAATAAATATTATTTCCCCTGACTGTGATCCAACAATCTACACAACTAAATGGAGCCAGCACATGCAGAAGGGTTTATTGCAAGAGAATCTTTATGTCAAATGTCGTGAAATTCCTTGTCAATAAAGACAATTTGCCACGTAATACTTTTTCACTAATATCTGATTATAAACTTTATCATCTGTTTTTTTTATTAGTGGGTGCTGGTAATATCTCAACAAGTATAAATAGGCAATGTGGGTCTCTGTCCTTTGACAATTTAAGCTGTATTTGAGCTTGTTCAAGACTCCATATATATGGCTTTCACACTAAAAGTGATACCACTTTTAAATATAGCTATTGTTTTACTGTTATCTAATCCAATCTTTGTAGTTGCAAGGCATGGACAATGGTCCAATGAAAAAAAAGTAAGCTTGCATAATAACGAAGATCTTGTGACAAACCTGCCTGGTCAGCCTAGTGTCGATTTTCGACACTATGCTGGATATGTGACCGTAAATGAGAACAGTGGAAGGGCGCTATTTTACTGGTTTTATGTGACCATCATTTCATGCATAAAATCTAAAAACTCTTAAAATACAACTTCAAAAGAATGATGTACAAGTAGAAAACCTCTTATTTTACATTGTCATAAAAGGACCGGCCCATACCTAGAGTACCCAGCCATACTTTCTGACCTCAGCCTTCTACCCTTAAGGTCTCATACATACATTTCTCCTGAAATGGAAGCTCTCATACGCTTCTTTCTACAGGCCAATACCGAAATGTTGTTGTATATAAATGGTGTGAGACAGAGAATGAGAGCAACGAATATCTGAGTTATTTTCAATCTCCATCGCTTCTCCAATATCCTGTCCAATCTGTTAGACGATAATTCTAACCTAGTCTTGGGTTGACCGAGTTTAGTGGAGGATAATGGATAGTGGGTGCAGCAGAACGTGGCTTATTGGTTCCTTGTTTGTTTCCAGTTTATTAGGACTTTTTTAGTTATAAATAGGAGCAGTAGTTTTCCTCTTTTCGTATTGTAATTTGTGAGCTTTTCAGTTAAGAAATAAAATCCCAGAAAATTGCCCCAAACACTCTGTTGATTTTTTTACTTTACGTAGTCTGTGTGTGGTTCGATTCTGTGCAGACCTGATTCCACCATTTGGTATCAGAGCCTTGTTCATGTCCAAATATCTCAGACTAGAAGACATGTCGATCGCAACACAGCAGGGAAAGGAAAGCGGTGGAGTACCGTTCCAGTGCCCGATGTTGACATCGGCGAACTACACCACTTGGGCGATAAAGATGGAGGCTATCATGGATGCCCAGGAGATATGGGAGTCCATCGAACCACATGCCGGAATGGTCGTGGATGAGAAGAAGAACAAGTCGGCTCGAGCCTTCATCTTCCAAGCGGTACCGGAAGACATCCTGCTGCAAGTAGCAAAGAAGAAGACATCGAAGGAGGTTTGGGAATCCTTAAAGACGAGGTATCTGGGTGCTGAACGTGTACAAAAGGCGAGACTACACACTCTCAAGAGTGATTTCTAGGCCCTACGGATGAAAGACGTGGAGTCCATAGACGAGTTCGCGGGAAAGTTGAGCGGAATGATCTCGAAGTTCAGCAGCCTCGGTGCAACCCTCGAAGACAATATTTTGGTGAGAAAATTACTTGACTCAGTCCCAGAAAAATATCTCCAGTTGGTGGCGTCGATTGAGCAGTACTCGGATGTGGATGCCATGCCGTTTGAAGAAGCGATCGGTAGGCTTAAAGCCTATGAGGACAGACTTAGACTTCGTAGCGGTAATACGAGTGGGGAAACAAGCCTGTTACTCACCCGAACGGAAGGCCAATCCAGTCATAGATTTTCCCGAGGAGGGTCTTCAACCGGGGGTAGAGGTCGTGGCTCGTCAAACCATAGCAGAGGGGGTCGATTCGGTGGTCGAGGCAGAGGTAGTATACGTGGCAGAGGTGGCCGTGGCGGTGTCACGACATCTCGTGACTCAAATGACAATCGTCATAGAGGAAAGGACAAGAGTCACATAAGGTGTTTCAACTGTGATGAGTATGGTCATTTCGCGTCCGAGTGTAAGGCCCTAGAGGAGAGACGAGATGAAGCCAACTTAACTCAAACACAAGATGAAGAACCAACATTGCTTCTGAGTGTTTATGGCGAGAAGGCAGACAACACGGTGTTGCTAAATGAAGACAAAGTGTTTCCGTCACGGAATAGCAACGATGAAAATACTTGGTATCTAGACAACGGTGCAAGTAATCACATGACGGGTGTACGAAGCTTCTTCGCCGAACTTGATGAGAACGTAACTGGACAGGTATGGTTTGGTGATGGTTCTAAAGTTAAAATTGCAGGGAAGGGGTCGATCTTGCTGGAGTGCAGAACCGGTGAACAACAACTTATTTCTGAAGTGTATTTCATACCAGCATTGCACAGCAACATATTGAGTCTGGGACAGATGACCGAAATCGGGTACAAAGTTGAAATGTTGCAAGAGTACTTGAGAGTACACGATGAAGGTGGTCGGTTAATCATGAAGGTACAACGATCAAAGAACCGCTTGTATAAAATAGCTCTTCACACAACTCAGCCCGTGTGTCTTTTGGCAAATCTCGACGACGAAGCGTGGTTGTGGCACGCGAGATTGGGACACATAAACTTCCAGGTTATTGAATCGATGGTGCGGAGAGGTCTAGTACGAGGAATGCCAAACATAAAACATCCCACACAAGTTTGCGAGGGGTGTATGGTTGCGAAACAGACTCGGCAAGCTTTCCCAAGAGAAGCACAGTGGCGTGCAAGTAAACCCCTTGAACTAGTACATGCTGATTTATGTGGTCCAATCTCCCCATCAACCATGGCAGGTAATCGCTATTTTATGTTGATCGTTGATGATTACAGCCGATATATGTGGGTTTTCATGATCAGGTCGAAAGATGAAGCCTTTGCAATTTTCAAAAGGTTTAAAGCCCAAGTTGAGAATGAAAGCTCCCTGAAGTTGAAAGCTTTACGAACCGATAGAGGGGGGGAATTTACCTCTCAACAGTTTACTGATTTTTGCAAACAGGAAGGGATCAGCAGACAACTAACGGCTCCGTACTCTCCTCAGCAGAATGGTGTGGTAGAACGTCGTAATCGCACCATTCTCGAAGCCACGAGATCATTGTTGAAAACAATGAATGTACCAGATACATTGTGGGGAGAGGCAGTCCGACATGCTGTTTATATCTTAAATCGAACTCCAACGAAGGGGGTGAAGGATATGACTCCGTACGAAGGTTGGAAGGGAAGGAAACCCACACTTCATCACTTGAAGATATTCAGGTGTGTCGGACACGTAAAGAAACCGGCAAACCAGTCCATGAAACTTGGTGATCGTAGCACTGCAATGGTGTATATGGGGGTCGAACCAGGGAGTAAGGCTTATCGCATGATTGATCCTAGAAAGAACAAAGTGGTGGTGACCCGAGATGTCGTTTTCGAAGAAAAGGTCAAGTGGAATTGGACTGTGACCCAAGACTGTGAGCCCACGTCAAAATCAGAATGGATTAATGTGCCAATTGATTCTGAAGAAGAAAGACGAAATCAAATTCCAATTAGTGAAGAAGATGGAAGTCCTACTCCTCAATTGGATACAAATGACCCACTTACGCCATTGTCGGTTTCGAAAGTAACAGGTGGTAGTATCACTGGTAGTTCATCTAACTCTTCTCCACACTCGGGGGGTACATCGATCACATCTTTTGGAGATAACCAAAATGTGAGTCCCTCGGCATATGATCACACACCTCCTCGAGGTTTTCGATCTTTATCTGACATTTATGCTAGAGCAGAACCGGCAGAAGTTGAACCAGACGAGCTGGAGTTGATGCTTGCTGGAGATGAACCTAAAACATACTCTGAAGCAGCAAGCGATCGAGATTGGCAAGATGCGATGAAAAAAGAACTTGAAGCAATCGAGAAGAACCATACATGGAGTTTGTCTATTCTACCTCGTGGACACAGGCCCATTGGATTGAAATGAGTATTCAAACTAAAAAAGGATGCAGCTGGTAATGTAACGAAACACAAAGCCCGGTTGGTCGCGAAGGGGTACGTGCAGCGAAAGGGGGTTGATTTCGAAGAAGTGTTCGCACCGGTGGCACGTGTGGAGACCATTCAAATGTTGTTGGCCCTTGCAGCAGTAGAAGGTTGGAAGGTCCACCACCTCGATGTAAAATCAGCCTTCTTAAACGGATATTTAAGAGAGGAGGTGTATGTGTCCCAGCCTGATGGGTTTTCCATCGCTGGAAAAGAGCACATGGTTTATCGGTTACACAAAGCCCTTTACGGGTTGCGACAGGCTCCAAGGGCGTGGAACATTAGGGTTGACAAAGCACTTAAGGAGTTGGGTTTTCAAAGATGCCCTCAGGAACAGGCAGTTTACAAGCTTCAACGGTCAAAGACGATGCTGATAGTCGGCGTTTATGTTGACGATTTGATCGTGACAGGTACAAGTGATGAGCAAGTGGCAGCTTTTAAGAAACAAATGCAGAAGGTATTTGATATGAGTGACTTGGGGAAGCTGTCCTACTACCTTGGGATCGAGGTTCAACAAGGTAGAAACGGTATCACAATCAATCAAGCTGGGTATGCGAGAAAAATACTCCAAGAAGCTGGAATGGCTGATTGCAACCCCTCTAAGTGCCCTATGTGTTGATCCAAACCATCAGTGATTTGATAATGACCCTCTCTTATACTTAGTGAAAATTGTAAGTAAACAATATGTATCAGAGTTTCGCTATCGCTGATAAGTACTAAGATCTTACAGTACCGCTGATAGGAACTCTCGTTCTTTAAATTAAACATTCAGCGAACACTGTTCACCATTAATGCTCTGAGTCTGTTCAGTCATTATGATGATCGCTGATAAGTTAGTTGTTTACTTATGATCCCTGAAGACAAGTTTCACGTCAACAAAGGTTCTACGCTGAAGTCGAAGATCAAGCTCAAGAACCAGCGACAAGTCTCCTAATGAACTGATGCGGATCAGCGAAGACTCAGATTTGTCCACTCAACGTGAAGTATCAAGTACAAGACTTCAGCTATCGCTGAACTTTATCATTCGCTGAATAGAAAATGATAATCGCTGAATCAACGAAAGCTGATCATGAAGTCTTCCGTACAAAGTACTTTTGTCTTAACCCCCCTTGCACGACTCCGTACGAAATGTCAGAAAAGAACCTCCGACTGTCTGAAATCGTACAACCACTCTGATACTACACTGTACATCCATGGTGCTACTAAGGTTGTCAACAAAGGTCAATGACATGCAACCAACCAGCTGATGACACGTGTAAAGTGTATACTGACTTGCATTAAATGCATGCATTATATAAAGAGATGAACCCACTTCTTTTGAAGTAACTTGCTAACTCTGGACAAGTTCAATCTCTTATCTCAAGATAGGTTATTATTAGTAATTTCCTTATCTCTCTTAGTGCAAGAAACCTTAGTGTTCCAACTTGTTTAGATTTAGGTTTATCCTTAATCTTGTTTCCGCAACAAGCTGTAAATTGTTAATGATTTATCAATAAACAATTTAGAAAAGTAAAATATGTGTGTTTGTATTCAACCCCCCCCCCCCTTCTACAAACTTGTATAGGCCTTCGGGACCAACAAGTGGTATCAGAGCGTATTTGTTTAATCTCATAAACAAGATCTAATCTAAGATATTTCTCTTCCTTGCTATTATCTGAAAATGGCCACCAACAGAAACACAAATTATATAGACAATGGTTCTCTTGCTAAACCCCCTAGATTTTCCAAAGATAACATCAACTTATGGAAAAATAGGATGACACTCTTCTTAGAAGGTGTAGACCCTACTATGCCTTACTATCTCGAGAATGGTCCATTCATCCCTGTAAGAATTGATGCTGCTGTTCCAGCCGCTGAGAATAGACCCGCTATTCCAGAAAGACTGGTACCTAAGGAAATCTTCCAATGGACTGACGAAGATAAGAAGAAAGTGGCTATAGATACAAAAGCCAGATCCATACTATCCATGGCTCTTCCTGACGAAGTCTACCATTCCGTCATGAATCTGAAAACATCAAAAGCCATGTGGGACACAATATGTGTTCAGTATGAAGGAACGTCTGAAGTCCAGGACTCAAGAAAGATCAACCGGTAAGACAATACGAAAGCTTCATTTCTGGTAAGAATGAATCTCTCTCTGAAGTTCACCAACGTTTTAATTGTTTAATTATAGATCTGAAAACTGTTGGTAAGGAATATTCTAACTTTGAAGTACTGACAAAGTTTCTAGAATGTTTACCTGAAAGCTGGGACAATTATGCTATGTGTCTCAAGCTGTCAAAGGATCTAAAATCAATGACCCTTTCAACCTTATATGGCACGTTGCTGAATTATGAGCAATCGAGCCATCTTAAGAAGAATCTTGTAAAAGATTCCAAAAGCACCCCTGTTGCTTTAATCTCAGAGGAACCTTCTACTCAGCGACCCTCGGTCACTATCACTGAGTTAGAGAGTAACTCTGAAAGGTCATCAGATTCTGATTATTCAGATAATGATGAATCTTTGGCTCTCCTAACTAAGAAGTTCAGGAGATTTGCCAAAAAGAAAATGTTTAGAAAGAACAAACCTCTTTCCATAACTAACAACCCTAGATCATCAACTTTTGTTGATAAGGCTACTGCTACTTGTTTTAACTGCGAAAAGACAGGACATTTCGCTAACGAGTGCAGGTCTAAGAAAGTTTCTAGACCCTCAGCTTTTACAAAGAAACCCTTTGTTCCAAGGAATAAAGATGACAAATATTCAAAGATGAAAGTAAAATATGCTAAGCTGAAAAGCTTTAAGAAGAAGAATAAAGGCCTGATGGATGACTATGATTGGGCTGCTTCTGATGAAGAAGCATCATCATCTGACTCTGAAGATGATGAAGCAAATCTATGTCACATGGCCAAGATTGAAGAAGAGGAAGAAAGCTCAGACATTCCCTCCACTTCAACATCTGCTATTCAGGTATCACCTTCTTTCTTTACCAATATTGCAAATATTGATGAAGCTGATAGTCTCCGTAAGATCGATCTCTTGACTAAATGTTTATACGAAGCCATGAACGGCAAAACTGTGGTTGAAAACCAAAACCTTGATCTCGCTGAAAAGCTTAAAAACTGCCACCTTCAAATAGAAAAGCTTTCTAAAATTGAAGAATATTTTAAAGATCAAGTATATTTAAATCAACTAATCAAAATCGAACGAGCAGAAGCTATCGCTGCATTAAAAGCTGAAAAAGCTACTGTTGAAGGATGGTGTAATTCTTCAACAAAGATCACTGAGATAATAAAGTCTCAGATTCCCCTGAGTGATAAACGTGGTTTGGGTTACAAATATGATACTCCAAAACCAACCACTGAGCGTTCAATGCTTAAATTTGGAACGTTCGTATCCTCAGTCGCTGATACTTCATCTTCTCAGTGCTCCTCGTCCATTACACCAATCCCTGAGGAAACTCCTACCTCCTCAAAAGGCAAGGAGAAAATGGTTTATTCAAAACCTACCTCTGTCTCTAAAGACAAAGGTAAAGGAATTGTTATTTACCAGAATCCTCAGAAGGGTACCTTAGTACCAAAGCTGAATGCTTCTAAAGCTTCAGTGGCTCATCCCTCTGGTTCAAGGAAGCAGATCTCTGGATCTATTCAGTGATCTACTCCTAGACTCAGATTGGATGTCCTTGGTAAGAAATCTGAAGAACTGAATGTTCGTCCCATTTCTAAAGCCAATAGTTTACTTGGTGCTGGCACTTCTAATTCGAAATTAAAAGCTCAGCATTTAAATGGTCCTAGAACTACTTTTAGTTATAGAAAATGTTATCACTGTGGACTTACCGATCATATTGCTAGTAAGTGTCCCACAGCCACCAAAGCTGAAAAGATAGCTAAGGTGAAGATTGCCCCCAAGGCAAAGAAGACCAACCCTGGTGCAAATCAGGTCAAGGTGAATCCTACCACTGAAGTTAAGAAATTAACCAAAGTGAAGAAAGACAAAGCTGAATCTTCAAATGCTGCGAAGACTGCTGAATCTTCTATTCCAACTACTTCCACTGACAAATGTGTATACATGGTTAAGTGGGTACCCTAGAAAAACTAACCTTCCTTTGTATTGCAGGTTAAGAAGGGTATCTGGTATCTCGATAGCGGATGCTCTAGACACATGACTGGAAAGAAAAACCTGCTCGCTGAATACAAGGAAGAGAAGGGTCCCTATGTGACTTTCGGTGGAAATGGAAAAGGACATACCCGAGGGTATGGTGTACTTTCAAATGGTACAACCTCCTTCAGAAGAGTCGCATATGTTGAAGGGCTGAAGCATAATCTTCTAAGCATCAGTCAGCTTTGCGACATGGATAACAAAGTAATCTTTACTAAGGAATCCTGCTTTGTCGCTGACAAAAAGGAGAAGATAGCTCTCAGCGGTTATCGTTTGGAAAATGTTTATGTAATAAACATGGACTCAACAACCACTGAGAACTCCTGTTTCTTCTCAAAGGCCTCATCTGATGTCAACTGGCTATGGCATAAGAGGCTATCTCATATAAATTTCAAGACACTGAACACTCTTTCTTCAAAAGAGTTAGTCATTGGTCTACCTCAGCATTCATACGCCAAATAGTCTTTATGTTCAGCGTGTGAAAAAGGGAAGCAGACCAAAGCAAGCTTTAAATCAAAGCAAGTTTCTTCAGTGTCATCTCCTCTACAACTACTCCATATTGATTTGTTTGGCCCTGTTAACAAACAATCCATCGCTGGAAAGAAATATACGCTGGTCATAGTTGATGAATTCTCTCGCTTCACTTGGGTAATGTTTCTCCGTTCTAAGAGTGACACCCCTGAAGAACTCATCACCTTTGTTCGGAAGATGGAAACCCTGAACAATCTGACCGTTCGCTCAATAAGGAGTGATCATGGGACTGAATTCAAAAACAGTTCTCTTGATTCCTTCCTTGAGAGTAAGGGTATTTCTCACAACTTCTCTTCAGTGAGAACACCGCAACAAAATGGAGTCGCTGAAAGAAGAAATAGAACAATTATTGAAGTTGCACGTTCAATGCTCAGCGATTCTCACCTGCCTACTCAGTTTTGGGCAGAAGCTGTCAACACTGCTTGTTTTACGCAAAACAGGTCGCTGATAGTTAAAAGATTCAAAAAGACAGCCTATGAACTCTTTCATGGGAGAAAGCCTTCAATCATCTTTCTTCACATCTTTGGATGTCAGTGTTTCATACTGAACAATAGAGATGCTCTTGGAAAGTTTGATCCTAAGGCTGATGATGGAATCTTTCTTGGATACTCCTCAGTTTCCAAAGCCTTCAGAGTCTTCAATCGTAGAAGACAAACCGTAGAAGAAACAATTCACGTCACGTTTGACGAATCCCGTTCAGCGAACTCTAAACCGTCCGCTGATACTGAAGAACTGAATCAATGGATGTTTTCTCATCTTGGTGATTCAGAAGATATTCCCACTCCTCGTGCTCATACAGTTGAAGATGATAGTCTTACTATCATTCCAAATATGCAGAATAGTGAAGCTGAAACATCATGGGTCTCAGCTGTTCCAATAAACACTATACCTACCGCTGAACCAAATGCCTCAGACATTCCATCTATCTCTCAGCAATCAGTAAACGAAATGACAAATGCAAGTATTCCTCTCTTAACTGAAACTCCAGAAGTAGCTGAAGCCTCATCTTCAGCTCCTCCAGTTCAAGATGAGTCAGCGACTTATGCTCCGGCTCAGCGATGGACCGTAAATCACCCAATTGATCAAATTATTGGTGATCCAAATGCTGGTGTTCAGACTCGACGAAGTGCAGGTAATATTTGTTTATTTGTTAACTTTATTTCTCTAACTGAACCAAAGAAAATAGATGATGCCCTCAAAGATCCAAACTGGGTCAGCGCCATGCAAGAAGAGCTGACTGAATTCGAAAGAAACAAAGTTTGGAAACTTGTTCGGAGACCAACTGATAAAACGGTGATAGGCACTAAATGGGTCTATCGAAACAAGTTGGACGAATATGGTACTGTAACCCGCAACAAAGCTCGTCTTGTTGCTCAGGGATACAGACAAGAGGAAGGTATAGATTATGACGAAACATTTGCTCCAGTAGCAAGACTTGAATCTATTCGTCTATTCTTAGCATATGCTGTACACAAAAACTTCAAAGTACATCAGATGGATGTTAAGTCAGCATTTCTGAATGGAAAGCTGAATGAAGAAGTGTATGTGGAACAACCTCCAGGATTCTCAGATTCTAAGCGTCCAGGTTATGTTTATAAACTGGATAAGGCACTTTATGGCTTAAAGCAAGCTCCTCGTGCATGGTATGACACTCTTTCTACTTATCTCCATATTGAAAAATTTGAGCGAGGTAAGATTGACAAAACTCTATTTTTTAGAAAAATGAAAGGTCATATCATTCTAGTTCAAATATATGTTGATGACATTATATTTGGTTCTACTAACCCTGAGCTTTGTACTCGTTTCGCTGATAGAATGAAAGATGAGTACAAAATGAGCATGATGGGTGAACTAACATATTTCCTTGGTCTTCAGATTAAGCAAACTGAAAAAGGAACTTTTATCAATCAGGGAAAGTATGTTAAAGATATGCTGAAGAAATTTGATTTAACTCATAGTTCAGTTATGAAAACCCCTATGGCACCACCGTTGACACTTGACAAGGATTCAAAGGGAATACCTGTTAATGTCACGCTGTACCGTGGGATGATCGGCTCTCTCTTGTATCTTACAGCTAGCCGACCCGATATTATGTATGCAACATGTTTGTGTGCACGATATCAAGCTGAACCTATGTTATCTCATATGAAAACTGTAAAGCGAATCTTTCGATATCTTAAGGGGACAGTGAACCTAGGTCTTTGGTATCCCAAAGATTCAGGATTCGATCTAACCGCCTATTCAGATAGTGATTTTGCAGGTTGCAAAATGGATAGGAAAAGCACCACAGGAGGATGTCAGCTCCTGGGTGGAAAGCTGGTAAGTTGGACAAGTAAAAAGCAAAATTCAGTGTGCACTTCCACAGCTGAAGCTGAATATGTAGCTGCTGGAAGCTGTTGTTCTCAAGTCTTGTGGATGAGAAATCAGCTACTAGACTACGATCTTCAGCTCTCCAAAATTCCAAGCTATTGCGACAGCACAAGTGCCATCGCTATAGCAAACAATCCAGTACTACATTCAAAGACCAAACATATAGAAATCAGATATCTTTTTATCAGAGATCATGTGATGAATGGTGATATAGAACTTCATTTTATCCCAACTGATTATCAGTTAGCTGATTTATTTACCAAACCTCTTGATGAGACAAGATTCAACTTTCTCATCAGCGAGCTTGGAATGCTGAACTTTGAAGGATAAAATATTCAGCGGTTCACATTAATCAGCGATAGGATAAAATCAACTCGTATAAACTATTCAATCATCTTCTCCTTGAATAAAACTTGGTTAAACTGATATCAAGGTATGTTTTCTCTCTCTGACAATCGCATGAAAATGCAAGATTTCAAAACAAAATGCATCGCTGAATATCTCTTCCTTAAAACAGCGATATTTTGAAATTTCTTAAAACCTTCACTGATATTTTCATTCAGTGCTTCATGTTTTTCAAAAGGATCCCTGAGTTTTTCTAAACCTCAGAGACAACCAAGAATATGAAAGGACAGTTGTGACGTCATTGCAACGGATAAACCCCGGCACGTTTTCTCTTCCTGAAACACGTTTGCACGTCTCGTTCAACTTCCAATCTTCATTAAGACTTTTGTGTCTGAATGAAATGGATAAAATTTGAACCATCTTAATGGAAAATCTTTCCACATTAAGATAATTCTTATTTGTTAACATCTTTGGTTGAACTGATAATACAGAGAAATGACATCGTCTGACATTCCTGCTACCGCTGAGAACATCTTCGCTGATTCTGAGGAAGTGGACATCCTCAAGGCTCCTCAAGTCAAGTTTGCCCTTGACAAACTGGATTGGACTAAGGTGAACAACCTCTATGCGCTTTTTGAGTTTCCTCCTCGAAAGCAAGTCACACATCTAGATGATGCTGTGAAATTCCTAAAGAATTGCTGCATCTCCATAGCCCTGACCATAATACCTCCTGCTCATCAGCTCTTGCTCTCACAATTCTGGTACTCAGCCAGACACTCTCAACTACCTTCTGCCAAAGACCCCTCCAAAACAATCGATTGCATCCTCTGCGACATCGAATATGGCACCATGAAGATCACCCCTACCATTATTCGCAAAGCTCTCAGCCTTCCCATCGCTACCAAGGAAAAACCTTTCGTTCCCCTCCCTGACCCCAAGAAAAACTCAGACAGGGAAGCCATCATTGCATTTTTCGATGCAATGGGCTATGTATGGGAAATCGGCAGAGACACGAAGGCCGAGAAGAAGCTGACGATTATCAAGAAATCGAAAATGCCCAGCGAGATGAATTTCATCTTCGCTCATCTTATCAGCTGCATGACTGCAAAGAGCGGCTCCTCTGACCAAGCCGCTAAACCTCAGCAAGCAATGGGATATGCACTGCTGAAAGGTCTCAACATAGACTGGGCATCGATTATCTATGATGACCTAGTTCTAAGAGTGGACACCGTTGCTGACAGACCTCCATGGGTTCCTTACCCCCGATTCATCAGCGCCATCTTCCAATATGGCCTGAAGGAGAGCTACCCAACTGAAGGTGACCTGAAACTCTCTCAGGTCGGCCCAAAGATACTCGACTTCAAACCAATGGTGAATGAGGTACGTCTTTCTACACTCTTGTCTCTTCTCAACCCTTCTTCTTCTCATTCTGTGGCTCCTTCAGCGACAATACCCATCGCTGATACCCTGGCCACAAAATCCTCTCCTTCTAAGAAAAGGAAACATTCTTCTACCCCACTTGGTTCTAAAAGGATCAAGAAAACAAAGGAGCAACCCCAGCAATCTCATGCTGAAGACTCCTCAGCTCCTTCTGCAGAGCTGAAGGAACGTTCAGTGGTACGCTCTGCCACACCTGAACAAGCCATCCCTTCAAACCCAACTTCAGCGTCTCTAAACGCTGAGGTTACAAACTTGGAACCTACCCAACCTCCTTCAGTCTCTCAAAAGACTGATGAAGTGATTGTCAGCGAATCCAACGCTAAACTCAGAACCCAACCCCCATTCTTATCCTTCGCTCCTCCCTCTACTCATTTGGACTCTCCTCCAGTTGTCGCTGGAGATGCCATCATTTCTACGGAAACTAAAGCTGATTCTCCAGGAATGATGAAGACAGGACCTGCAGAGCAATCCATGGGCACTTTTGAAGATGACATGAAACTTTTATCAGAAACCCGTGATTTTGATGAATTCACCAATCCTCCTGCAGGTACACACCAACCCATAAACACTGTGACTAAACCCCAAACTTCTGAGCTTTCCTATGTTCACAAGTTTTTATATGTTACAGGTCCTAATTTGGGAGACATCAACGCCTCCTTGAAAGATGTGGAGACAACGCTGACAGATCTCACCACCACTCTTTCTAATAACTCTACAGCTGTAACAAACGCTGGAGAGAATCTGAACAAGCTGACAACGGTGGTGGAGAAGAAGGCTTCCACAGATGATTTGAAGCAAGTTGATAACACTCTCAGCGACTTCGCCAAGGTGCTCGCTGACATCTACACAGACTACATCTCTCTCAAAAATTCAGTTTCATCCATGTCCAGCGAGGTCACATCGCTGAAGACATCGGTTGGACAACTAGAGGGAGATATGTCTGCTGTAAAGACTGACTTAGGCTCTATAAAGACCGATGTTAGTTCGATGAAATCGATGATCGAGCAGCTACTACACAAAGCGAATACTCCTGCTCCTGCCCCTGCCCCTGTCCCTGCATCTGACAACTTCACAGCGGCGGATCGCACTGAGCTGAAGAAAATCAATCCTGCTATTTCTGGCCTTGAAGACAGAATAGCAAAGATTGAAGTTTGTATAGGTCTCTCTGGCCAAGAAGACAGAGAACCTACCAACGCTGCTGAATCTAACCATTCCTCCCCCAGTCATCATGAAAAAGAGGGGGAGAAGAGCGCTGAAGATCTCTCCAAAAGCGCTGAAGACCTTTCCCATGATGAATCTATCAGGGGAGAGAAGGATACTGAAGAAACCAACGCTGGACCTCAGGGAGATGAAAACCCTGAGGAAACCGAGAAGCTCGCCTCTGTATCTGAGGGGGAACAACTCGAAGAAGAAGCTGATAAAACCGAATCCGAAGCAGAAGATGATGAAGCCGTCGACATCCCTGATGATGAACCATCCTCTTCTCCAAAAAATGATGATGATGATGACGAAGATGACGATGACTTCTTTATCGTCAAACCTGCTCCGAAGATCAAAGCTCTTAAGGGAATCTCGATAAATGAACCTTCAGGGGAGCGGACTAAGACAAAGCCCTCAGCCTCTGGAGCTGAGAAAGGCAAAGGCAAAAGCGTCGCTGAAGATGACAATCTGATAATTTTGCTTGAAAAGCCGGTTTGTCAGGTATACTAAACATCTCTCACTCCATCCCTCCTCTATCAGTTCTACTACCCAAGCCTATACACTTGAACCAATTCTCTCTATCTGATTCTACCCAAGTTCTTACTCGTAAGATCGCTGTGTTTCAGCTAGTCCTCTCCCCTGTTTGAGGATATCGCTGAAGGCTCCATAACTGCAACTTCACCAATAATACCAGCTGCTGCTGAAGAACTAATCCCAGTCTTAGATTTAATCTCTGAGACTGATGAACCAGAAGAACAGCTACTCTCGCACAGAGGCAGACCTTCCTTAGCTCCCCAAAAGCTAAGTGAAGAGGATCAGAAAAGAAGAGAGGAGATAATAAAGCGATTCGAGGATCAGCGAATCATTCTGAGGCGTGATCAACTTCCTTCAGTTCCTCCAAAGTTCAGGATTTCCAAAAAGGAATACAAGGAACACCTCAGAGCTGAACGCCTAATCGCTGAAAGAAAGGAAGCTGAAGAAAAAGACAGAGAATACGCCATCCAGCTTTCTAAACGATCAATAAAAGACCCCAAGCTGAAAAGAGTTCCCATTGATGTTCAACGTCAGCTCTGGGAAAACGCCAAGAAGATAACTGAAGAAAAGAGAACTGTGTCTCAGTCAACTTTAGCCTGGTGCAAAGAAAAGTTCAACTACAGACTCTCTCCTGCCAAAATCAACAAGGTATTCATCTCTGGAAGAACAACCATTGTTTCAATCGCTGAAGTCGGGATATTCAGAGAAGATAAGAAGTACAAAAAATTCTATGCTGAAGCCATAACGAAGTACGGTCTCTCTGAATGGTTGGAGATCAGGTTAGCCATCCAGAAGTCCAAGTCGAAGTACAAGGAACATGTTGAAAAGCTGATCAACAAACAAATCGACTTAGTCTACTCCTGTGTGGATATTCCTCCTCCTCCTCCTCTCGAAAGTCAGAAAAGAAAGGCCTCAGCGAAGAAGAATAAGAAATCTATATCTTCAATTGATGGCCCTGTCATACGAAATGAAACAGGTATTGGTTTTTCACGTGCTGAAGTCCTTGGTCCTGATCCTGATCTTTCCATGCTTGACACATCTCTTCCTCCTGGTGAGACTTTCATCCTTGGAAAAGTCATAAGCGAACCCTACGGGATATTTTTCCATGACTACGATGGTGGAAAGCATTTTCAACGCATCTCAGAACTTCACATCACTCCCATCGAACAGCTGAGAGATCTCATCTACTGGTGTGACTTCAGGAATGACCCTCAGGCACGACATCTAAAACCCTTGATTTTTGAAGAAGCGCTGATCAAAAGAAAACAAGGTGTAACCGTTCCTGACTGGATGATTCCCACCACATCAATGACCCTTGATGAACTTCTCATTAAGGAAGAACCCTTTACAAGCTGATATGATCGCCTTTTTCTCTATTGTATCAGTTATTCTTCTGTACTTGTAATTTATTTCGCTCGTACTTGTAATCTTTCCATTTCTCTTTGTAACCTGATTCAAAGTTTTAAAGAAAGATTTCAGCGAATGTACTTTACACCTTCAGTACTGAAAAGATCCCATAAAACAGTAAAAGGGAAAAATATTTTATGAGTTCTTTTTATCCTTATGTTTTCTCTAAATAGCAATTTTCTTTGTTGCTATGTCATAATCAAATAGGGGGAGATTGTTGATCCAACCCCTCAGTGATTTGATAATGACCCTCTCTTATACTTAGTGAAAATTGTAAGTAAACAATATGTATCAGAGTTTCGCTATCGCTGATAAGTACTAAGATCTTACAGTACCGCAGATAGGAACTCTCGCTCTTTAAATTAAACATTCAGCGAACACTGTTCACCATTAATGCTCTGAGTCTGTTCAGTCATTATGATGATCACTGATAAGTTAGTTGTTTACTTATGATCCCTGAAGACAAGTTTCACGTCAACAAAGGTTCTACGCTGAAGTCGAAGATCAAGCTCAAGAACCAGCGACAAGTCTCCTAATGAACTGATGCGGATCAGCGAAGACTCAGATTTGTCCACTCAACGTGAAGTATCAAGTACAAGACTTCAGCTATCGCTGAACTTTATCATTCGCTGAATAGAAAATGATAATCGTTGAATCAACGAAAGCTGATCATGAAGTCTTCCGTACAAAGTACTTTTGTCTTAACCCCCCTTGCACGACTCCGTACGAAATGTCAGAAAAGAACCTCCGACTGTCTGAAATCGTACAACCACTCTGATACTACACTGTTCATCCATGCTGCTACTAAGGTTGTCAACAAAGGTCAATGACATGCAACCAACCAGCTGATGACACGTGTAAAGTGTATACTAACTTGCATTAAATGCATGCAGTATATAAAGAGATGAACCCACTTCTTTTGAAGTAACTTGCTAACTCTGGACAAGTTCAATCTCTTATCTCAAGATAGGTTATTATTAGTAATTTCCTTATCTCTCTTAGTGCAAGAAACCTTAGTGTTCCAACTTGTTTAGATTTAGGTTTATCCTTAATCTTGTTTCCGCAACAAGCGTTAAATTGTTAATGATTTATCAATAAACAATTTAGAAAAGTAAAATCTGTGTGTTTGTATTCAACCCCCCCCCCCCTTTACAAACTTTTATAGGCCTTCGGGACCAACACTATGGAACCGAAACTCAGCTTGACAAAGGATGAGAAAGGGGATCCAGTGAATGCCACGAGATATCGGCGTCTTATTGGAAGCTTGCGATACCTGATACATACGAGACCAGACCTTGGTTACGCGGTTGAAGTAGTTAGCAGATACATGGAATCGCCAAGAGAAAGTCATCTCCAAGCAATAAAACAGATCTTAAGATACGTTAAGGGAACAGTCAACCATGGTCTGGTATATCGATCAGGAGGAAATGGGGAACTGGTTGGCTATAGTGACAGCAGCCATGGTATGGATCGGGATGATGGTAAAGGCACAACCGGTATGGCATTCTGTAACGACCCGGTCTCCCAAACATACAACAAATAACATACATTTCATAACTTCATTACATTCATAATAAAAGATACATCACAAACCAAGTACGGTCTCAATAGTCTTGACATTACAAAATATATAAAAGCTTCCTAATCAACATCCATCAAAAGCTTCCTACACTTCATCCTCTCCTGCCGATCCTTAACCTGGAAAACATATTTTTGAAAACAAAATGAGGGTTAGACCAAACGGGTCTAGTGAGTTAATCCCGGTCTTTTCCAAAATCAATATAAAACTCTTTTCACATAATACTTTGTATCAAAATAGTTTACATAAAATCTTTCGTATAAGCACGCATATACCACACGTATATAAATACCACATTAGGACTCGTGCACCATGTATCTCTCCTCATCTCATCTTCTTTCCCCTGGCCACATTAGTCGGTAGCAAGCCAACTAATCATCGTCACTGTACAATACAGTCGACGCCACTGTAATTACATACAGCCCCGCTGCAATTACCTACAGCTCCACTGCAATTTCATGCAGCCCCGCTGTATTTCCATACAGCCCCGCCGAACAATAATTCGGCTCACCTATACTCGTTTCGTGCAATATAAACACAACATATATCTCAATATATTATCAATCACGTACACCATACATATAAGCACATTAATCACTGATTATCACATTCCCAAACCATACGTATGTATTCCAGTTGAAAATACTTTTAAAGTAAAACTCACCTCGAATTCTTAAAATACGCTTCCAAGCCTTTCTCCGAGCTATCCGATCCTTTATCCAAATACCTCAGAATCTGAAACCATTTACATACAAATATCTCCTTACCAACTTATGTATAAGACTTACTAGCAGGTTATGGACTCTAGATACATCTACATAACTTTTATCCTCAAAAATTGACCAAACAGCCAAGTTATCCGGAAACCACAAAGTATCCGGACAACTTTCCGGACAACATGTAACGTCCCAAAAATTACAAGCAAATTTAAATTTTTAAATAAACATTTCATTTATAACAACTCATTAAATGATCCCAACGTTTCGTTTGCAAACTCATAATTAATATCTTCATAACAAAGACCAACGGAATTAAACGTTTAATTATTAAAAACCATAAAGCAACCAGCTCTCCTCGCGCGCCAGTGTGTACTCGTCACGCCTTGGAGCCGCCCGTACCTGAAACCACAATCTATTGGGAAAGGGTAAGCACGAAGCTTAGTGAATTCAACACCATAAGAAACACAGTTATTTCCACACCACCATAAACAGATAATTGCACATAAACAGCATACAAGTCTACGAACAAATCATAAACATGTATATCCACACCCACCCACCTAATAGGCATACGTCGGTCCCACCGACCACACGACCATCGTGCAAACGCAACCCGGCACCCCCGGGTTCTTACGCCACCCGCGTATACAACCTTCGGTCCCACCGAATTACTACGCCACCCGCGTATGTGACCCTCGGCCCCGCCGAACTCCTACGCCACCCGCGTAGTCACAACAATAAAGGTCCGACTAGACACCCCACTATTTAACCCCGCATCAAAAGCAAATAGAACTACCACATACATACACAACGTAATGTAAAAATAACCGACATTAGTTATAGTGAGAGAACTCACCTCGAATGCGCGCCTAGCTCAACAATACAAATTCAAGCTTCCCAATTACGGTCACTCCCCAGCACCTAAACGCACGTTAAAACGTATCAATACGATACCCGGACCCTACGACACGACACCCGCTTAAACCGTCATTAAAACTATTTTTCGGCCTCGCCAAACAGGTCTGTTCGGGACCTGTTTCGACCTCTTTAAACCCAGAAAAACCTCAATTAAATTACATGACCAAAAATTACACTGAGTTAGGGTTCCAAGGACATATTATACACCTCCTAACGATTTTTCTACAATTTATTACGGATTTTATAAAAACAGTTCGCAGAACAGCGAAAAACAGCACTTATCAGCGCAAAGCAACAGATTGACCCCTGCTACGTCCCGAACTGGGTTTCGCACAAAACACGGAAAAGTTTATAGATTCAAAAAGGGAACTTTTGGCGCTGGTCTCACCCAGATACGAGTTACGAGCAAAAGGTTATGGCTTTCACAAGGCAATGGCAGATTCCAGAATTTTTCACATGATATGACGAATCACTGAACTTACGACCACTTTTTCGCTCAGCTAGAGACCGAGCCAGTTTTCCGCTAAAACATGGAAAACGTGCCCGACCCCGAACTTGAACCGTGGGCGCCAGTTTCGGCTCAAACGGAGTTACGACGGAAAAGTTATGATCAAACGAAAACTGGACAGCACACTTAGAATTTACTTAAAATCACGATTTATAAAAACGGTTCAAGGCTTATTCGATTCGGGTTTACGCGACCAGGTCACGGGTTATAGTTCATGGTGACTAGAGTCTGGTCTCGACCGCGCACCACCCACTGCCACCTCCGGCAGTGGTGGTCGTCGGCGGCGACGACGGCAGTTTACGAAAATCCGACGAGACAAGGATTAAAACGGACCCTTAAACTATCCCGACATTCCTACACTCTCGCCCACCCTCGCAACTCTGACCACGCACAAACCACCCCCAGGTCTGGTGGTTCACGCCGGTGGCCTCACCGCCGGCAGCCAAGGCTGTCGGCGGCGGCGGTGGTTCCGATCACGAGTGTTTGACGTCGACGAGAAAGAAAGAAACGGAAAGACGGTGTTTACCTTTCAACGACGATGACGACGACTAAACGACCACAGCCCGACTTCTGGCCTTCTATCTCGGTGCTCTCTCTCACGCCGGCTACGCGCTCCGGCGGTGGTGAGGGTGGTTCTCGGCGCTGGCAGAGGCGGGGAAAGGGTCTACGGCCGTGAGGTTAGAGAGAGTTTAGGGTTCCTTGTTTTTGGTTGAGACTTCTATTGAAATGCCGTGAAAAAATAAAACGATGAGGTCTGTTTAAATTGGGCCGATCCCATGCAATTCACCAAGCCTCCAAGTTTGGCCCCTCAACTATCCACACTTACCAAAAATACAATAAAGCCTAACTTAACAATTAGGTCCGATTCGTCTAACCCCACTAACGGCAACCACGTTACATAAATCTTAAAAAAAATAAAACGAAATTACATACCGGGACACGGGCTTTACAACTCTCCCCCACTTGGATTAGACTTCGTCCTCGAAGTCTCTGCCTACGAATAGCTTCGGGTAGTTATTCCTCATCTCAACCTCAGGTTCCTAGGTTCACTTGAGACCCCGTCTAAAACTTCACGAATACTTTCCTTACTAACGTACTCCTTCTAGGACACTGAGATTATGATCGATAGAACACTTCACTAATTGAAATCATTCCTAGCCAAGCGACTTCGGTTGTCCCCCAACCTTAGATATTCCACACACCCCGAGTCAAATCTCAAGCTCTAACCACTCTAAAGCTGCTCACAGTATACCCTACAGGATACTCGACTACGATCATTCCTACCCTTAACTGTCGATTAACTTCCACGAATTCTAATAGACTCCAAAGATTTTCAATAAATTATATTAACAAAACATCGACCCCCTGCCAAACATCGGCCACCCGCCGAACATCGGTCCAACCGATTACAATAACAAACATCGGCCACCCGCCGAACATCGGTCCAACCGATTACAATAACAAACATCGGCCACCCGCCGAACATCGGTCCAACCGATTACAATAACAAACATCGGCCACCCGCCGAACATCGGTCCAACCGATTACAATAACAATCATCGGCCACCCGCCGAACATCGGTCCAACCGATTACAATAACAAACATCGGCCACCCGCCGAACATCGGTCCAACCGATTACAATAAATCACATAAGCGTGGTATTATCCTAGACACTAACACAAATAGATATCCCCCACAATCAAGTCAACTAACACACACGTAGGTCATTCCCTTAACCGATACTACTCGACCTACATTACCAACACGCGTGGAATACCCAACCTCCCACCGTCGACGTATCCCCCACACTCGCTCTACAAAGCTAATTTATCTGAACCGAGGATACACCCCGACGCCTACCTCTCAGGTAACGCCTCAGGGCCCCTCACATCGGAATTACCTCTCAGGTAAGTGCCCACAACTATATCCCACTAGCACCTACTAGAAAGCCTAGGCTATAACACCTGAACACCGGGGCCTCACCCCGAGATACCCAACCGACCACTACCAGCGACTGACTAACGTGCCTAAGGATCCAAAGCAAAACAGCCTACCCACAAGTGCCTATCCCGGATTGTCTCCCTCACCCAAACGTCTAAATACTCGACGTGCAATGAATGCCAAACGGTGCGACAAAACAATTCATCAACAAGACTCCACCTCGAGTCATTAAAACCGGGCAATTAGCCCATGACTAACTCCAAGTCAAAACCGAGCAAAATGCTCCGCGCTTGCTAGACCCATAAGTCGGTCAAAAACTCGTTTAAATAAAGTTTAAGCAAGCAATACTCTAAAATCAACATTAGTCCCAAATTCAATACGGGTTAAACAAAAGAGTTTTCCAAAAAAAGGACTCACACCCTTAAAATTCTCAAAATGACACATAACCCTTAAAAGCGCATTTCCCAAATGGTTTACAAAAATCATTTACAAAAATGTTTTCAACGTCAAGACTTTTTTTTTCATTTCAAAAAGACCGTAAGCAATAAAACTACTATTACCAGGTCGGTAGTTACGCAAAAATGGACACGCTCGTCCCACATATGAAAATCATGTTGAAAATCATTTCATTGCAGCTTAGTTTACTCACAAAACGTAAAGCGAAATAAATAATTTCTTTGAAAATGAACCGTCACGGTTCTAGTATGAATTGACTCATGACATGTATTTAAAGTAACCGCTCGACCTTACACCGGGTGCGACAAAAGTGTACACATAATTTCAAAATCAGTTCCACGACATTTGACCCCAAAATTTCTCTTTTTTCAACATAAAATGTCGTGGCACAAGGTTCACCCACAAATCTTACGCGCGTCGGCTAGTCATACAAAACGATGAAACGGTTTACAAATACACTTTTGTTAAAACACAACTGTCTCGTGTAAGTTTCAAACTTAAGGATAAAAACCAATCCGTTTCCATCATTTGAAAATATCGACTAAAACCTCATAAAATTTCAAAAGGTGGGGTTCTTTAAATTGATTTTTAAGATTTCCCCAAATGGTCACATAAACAAATAATATATGCACCTCGTGAAATTAAACCCACACGACTCAACATGCCGTAAAACAAAACTTATTTTAACCGAATCACTCAAATAGCTTTATACAGACATCGTGGAATGTAACTTTCCGTCTCAACTCTAACATATGTGGAGGAGTTCCAATGTTAAAGTCACAAGCCGTAGTCACTTGCCCAACATTTTAATCACGACAAAACATGGATATCATCATACCCGAAAGAACCGTTGGAAAAATAAAGAAATGAGACAAATTCTAACAAAGTTTGCACCCCCGTAATAAAACGATTTCATACATTTTCAAAACCATATTTCAAAATCTTGTGCGTGTGCTAAACACTTCCCAAAATTTCAAAACACCATCCATAAAAATGATTTGAAACACAAGAATTTGTTAATGCAATCTATTTCAAAATCAAACTTTGTGCATGACTCAGTCGGCATTCTACGCCTCGACTCCTACTCCTCCAAATCTCTCCGATCCACTAACGTCATCCGGACATTTAAACTTCTTAGGCAAGTTGGGAAATCACGCCAAATAATCCCTGCGATTTTTCCTCAATTCAAAGTCGGCTCTATAAGCCTATGATTCTAGCACAATCATCCATCTTGGCCCGAAACAAACATCATCCTTATCGTCACTCCAAGTGACTAATACTAGAATCGTCCTTCTATTCTAACGACTACTGGATTAGATCCTTCGCCACTACCCTCAACGATCATTTCATCTAAGCAAATCAAGTACACACCTGTACTAATAGATTTAATATGGTTGTTTCTCCTAATGATGGCCATTCTGGGTAGATAACACAACGCGTTAATAGCACATAATAACTCACACTAACAACACTCACGCTCAACTCCTCGGATTCCTCGTGACTTTCCCCGACTCGAGCATTGATCCTGTGCTTCCGGTAGTAGGAGCTCTACTACTACCATCCCCACCTATCATCGCCCGTTCCGAGTCCCATCCCAAGGGGTCCAAGTAGTTCCTCGTCGAAACTAAACGCATATGCCCGCACCGGCATACGTACACACTTTTCCTAGTTCCCTAGGAGTTTCACCTAATTCCACTACCCTCGCCAAGACGAAGTTCCCACTAGTCCTGACGAGTCGCCTCGCGAATGCACAGTCGCATACAGTGGAAAACCAGATAGACATTCGAATATAAGATTCCATCCTACAACGGTTGGACTCAAACAAGAGCTGCGCAATAGAACTAAATCCAACATTCTAAGGCTATTCGGTTCCTACCGCATACAACTCATAGTGCATTCACTTAACAACCTATCAAGGCTAGCATAAACTCCTATTAGCAAGCAACAAACATGCAACACAGTGTAATAAGCACCAAGCAATTTAACATACATACTCATACATAAACACCCTTCCTAGCTCTCTAGGAATTTCATCTCCTCCCACTACCCTTGCTACTACCGAATCCCTACTAATCATAACGAGTGGCCTCGCAAATACCCGATTATACGCAGTGCGAAATAAATAGACGTTCGGATACAAGACTCTATCCTAGAACGGTTGGACTCAAACAAGAGCTGCGCAATAGAACTAAATCTAATATCCTAAGTCTATAAATCTCTTACTGCTTACAACCTAGAGGGCATCCACTTAGTAACCTATCATAATTAGCATGGATTCCTAATAGCAAGTAGTACCACATACAGCATAGTGTCCACAACAGGCAATCTAGCATGCATATTCTATGATCTAGAAAGCAATAATACACTAAGTATTGTACCTTTCCCCCTTGGGCTCCGGCTGACTGTACACACTGCGCCTTCGATCACCGTTCCTCGAACGGGTTTTTCCTTTTTTTTTCTTTTTTTTTCAAAAAGGTAAAATAATTTGAAAATTTCCCAGCCGCAACTTGAGACCAAACACACCGAGGTGCGTTTGATTCACTCAACCTGGCTCTGATACCAAGTTGTAACGTCCCAAAAATTACAAGCAAATTTAAATTTTTAAATAAACATTTCATTTATAACAACTCATTAAATGATCCCAACGTTTCGTTTGCAAACTCATAATTAATATCTTCATAACAAAGACCAGCGGAATTAAACGTTTAATTATTAAAAACCATAAAGCAACCAGCTCTCCTCGCGCGCCAGTGTGTACTCGTCACGCCTTGGAGCCGCCCGTACCTGAAACCACAATCTATTGGGAAAGGGTAAGCACGAAGCTTAGTGAATTCAACACCATAAGTAACACAGTTATTTCCACACCACCATAAACAGATAATTGCACATAAACAGCATACAAGTCTACGAACAAATCATAAACATGTATATCCACACCCACCCACCTAATAGGCATACGTCGGTCCCACCGACCACACGACCATCGTGCAAACGCAACCCGGCACCCCCGGGTTCTTACGCCACCCGCGTATACAACCTTCGGTCCCACCGAATTACTACGCCACCCGCGTATGTGACCCTCGGCCCCGTCGAACTCCTACGCCACCCGCGTAGTCACAACAATAAAGGTCCGACTAGACACCCCACTATTTAACCCCGCATCAAAAGCAAATAGAACTACCACATACATACACAACGTAATGTAAAAATAACCGACATTAGTTATAGTGAGAGAACTCACCTCGAATGCGCGCCTAGCTCAACAATACAAATTCAAGCTTCCCAATTACGGTCACTCCCCAGCACCTAAAGGCACGTTAAAACGTATCAATACGATACCCGGACCCTACGACACGACACCCGCTTAAACCGTCATTAAAACTATTTTCCGGCCTCGCCAAACAGGTCTGTTTGGGACCTGTTTCGACCTCTTTAAACCCAGAAAAACCTCAATTAAATTACATGACCAGAAAGTACTATGAGTTAGGGTTCCAAGGACATATTATACACCTCCTAACGATTTTTCTACAATTTATTACGGATTTTATAAAAACAGTTCGCAGAACAGCGAAAAACAACACTTATCAGCGCAAAGCAACAGATTGACCCCTGCTACGTCCCGAACTGGGTTTCGCACAAAACAAGGAAACGTTTATAGACTCAAAAAGGGAACGTTTGGCGCTGGTCTCACCCAGATACGAGTTACGAGCAAAAGGTTATGGCTTTCACAAGGCAATGGCAGATTCCAGAATTTTTCACATGATATGACGAATCACTGAACTTACGACCACTTTTTCGCTCAGCTAGAGACCGAGCCAGTTTTCCGCTAAAACACGGAAAACGTGCCCGACCCCGAACTTGAACCGTGGGCGCCAGTTTCGGCTCAAACGGAGTTACGACGGAAAAGTTATGATCAAACGAAAACTGGACAGCACACTTAGAATTTACATAAAATCACGATTTATAAAAACGGTTCAAGGCTTATTCGATTCGGGTTTACGCGACCAGGTCACGGGTTATAGTTCATGGTGACTAGAGTCTGGTCTCGACCGCGCACCACCCACTGCCACCTCCGGCAGTGGTGGTCGCCGGCGGCGACGACGGCAGTTTACGAAAATCCGACGAGACAAGGATTAAAACGGACCCTTAAACTATCCCGACATTCCTACACTCTCGCCCACCCTCGCAACTCTGACCACGCACAAACCACCCCCAGGTCTGGTGGTTCACGCCGGTGGCCTCACCGTCGGCAGCCAAGGCTGACGGCGGCGGCGGTGGTTCCGATCACGAGTGTTTGACGTCGACGAGAAAGAAAGAAACGGAAAGACGGTGTTTACCTTGCAACGACGATGACGACGACTAAACGACCACAGCCCGACTTCCGGCCTTCTATCTCGGTGCTCTCTCTCACGCCGGCTACGCGCTCCGGCGGTGGTGAGTGTGGTTCTCGGCGGTGGCAGAGGCGGGGAAAGGGTCTACGGCCGTGAGGTTAGATAGTGTTTAGGGTTCCTTGTTTTTGGTTGAGACTTCTATTGAAATGCCGTGAAAAAAGAAAACGATGAGGTCTGTTTAAATTGGGCCGATCCCATGCAATTCACCAAGCCTCCAAGTTTGGCCCCTCAACTATCCACACTTACCAAAAATACAATAAAGCCTAACTTAACAATTAGGTTCGATTCGTCTAACCCCACTAACGGCAACCACGTTACATAAATCTTAAAAAAAATAAAACGAAATTACATACCGGGACACGGGCTTTACACAACAAGACTAATCCGGACAACACGATTTATCCGGACAACACAAGGAATCCGGATTCCATCCGGACTCTAAATCATCCGGAAACCCTCAAACAAATCATCCGGACACTATCAATAAATTACCCGGACACCACCCAAGAAACTACCCGGATACCTTCATATTATCCAGACACCTCTGACTGTTTATCCCATTTTCACCCAGAAATCGACTGAATCATTAACAGATGTGATTTTGACTATTCTACTCCGATAGGAACTATCTAAAAGTAATTACAAACATAAAATACAAAGAGACATACCTCAGATTCACTTCCAAGCATACCAATTGAAGCTTTACCCTACTTGACTTCTTTTCTCCTCCTTGCCTCCAAACACACACACACTAAGCTGAAATATCTAAATTCCTGAGTTGTGACATATCTGAAGTCTAAAGAGATAATATCTAACCCTATTTACCTTTTAGCCCTTAAACTATTCAACAATGACCCAAACACCCTTAACTTATAAACTTATCCAAACTTTCCCTAAATAGAAACTTTAAAGTTAAATAAACTTAACGAAATTAGATTTTTAACTAACGGATTTACCCGGGGTATTACACATTCTACTTGTCAGGTAATTTAATCACGTAGGGTTCACAAAAACAACGTACAGTAGCGTTGTCTTCCAGTGAATCATAGTTTATGGCTGCAACATCGGCAGCATGTCAAGCATTGTGGTTGAGAAATCTGTTGCAAGATCTGACCAGCAGAGAAGTTAAAAAAGTGAAGTTATACGTGGATAACAAATCTGCAATCGAGCTAATGAAAAATCCAGTATTCCACGGGAGGAGTAAACACATCGACACCCGTTACCATTTCTTCCGTGAATGTGTAGAAAAAGAATTGATCTGTGTAGAGCACATAAGCGGTGAAGAACAGAGGGCCGATATTCTGACCAAAGCATTGCCACGAGTAAAATTTACAGAGATGAAAGATCTTCTGGGAGTCAAGGAGCTAGAAGGCGCAAATCAGAATTAAGGGGGAGAAGTGTTAGACGATAATTCTGACCTAGTCTTGGGTTGACCGAGTTTAGTGGAGGATAATGGATAGTGGGTGCAGCAGAACGTGGCTTATTGGTTCCTTGTTTGTTTCCAGTTTATTAGGACTTTTTCAGTTATAAATAGGAGCAGTAGTTTTCCTCTTTTCGTATTGTAATTTGTGAGCTTTTCAGTTAAGAAATAAAATCCCAGAAAATTGCCCCAAACACTCTGTTGATTTTTTTACTTTACGTAGTCTGTGTGTGGTTCGATTCTGTGCAGACCTGATTCCAACACAATCTCCATCCCTAAAATCGAATTGGAAGACCTCCATCTGTTTCTCCAATCTCCTCACTGCCTAATTTGGGTATGTTCTTCAATCTTCCCCTAATTTCCCCTTATTTGTTGGTAGCTTTTGATTTGAAGTATTTGAAGTAATTTTCCCTAAATCTAGGCACCTGCGAAATCGTTTTTCTGTGTTAAGTTGGTTCATTGGATGATTTCGGCATTTGGGTTTCTCAATCGAACTCCAGGTTTACTAGGTGATGAACTAAATGAAATTTGTGTCCACAAGGTGCCATCAATTGCATTTAGCTTCTCTTTTATGCATTTTATGGTCAGATTTATTATCTGTGGCTTATATAACTAAGACATTTTTGGCATATTTTAAAAACGTATCATGTTGGAATGAGAGTAAAACTTTTCTTGTTTTGCAAGTTTAGGGAAGGTGAGGCTATGGCATTGCATTGGTATACAACGTTAGTAATTAGTTGGCGAAGCATTAACCTTTGCTGTCGTTCTCGAGTACCTTGTTGCTGAGGCATTCCCAAAATTTAGTGTCCACTCTCATGCATAGGGTTAAATGATTTAAACCGATTATTGAACTTGTTGTTTGTTTTTGTTTGTTTATGGAGAATATGGATTAGAGTCATGGATGTTCTGAATCTAAGGCTAGTGATCTAATACTCTATAATTGCGAGTGGTTTTAGGTTAAAAAGTGAGACCAAGCTGAAATAAACTTAAATCGTTGTTTCTCCAATTAGGTTAGAAGATTTAACGAAACATTTTAGGAGGTCAATTTTGAATTTTGAATCGACTACATGGTTTATTCATTAAATTATCACATGATAATATTGGTTTCCAATTAGGTTAAAAAAATTAATGAAACATTTTAGGGGTTAATTTTGATTTTTAAATCAACTACTCGAGTTTTTTCATCAAATTATCTAAAATTAAAAGTGTTGATGAGCTCCAATCCTTGTATGCTGACAACTGAGTTATTGTTCCATTAGAGATCATACTACACATATGCATATTCCTAAAAATCACGGATTAAAATGGCATATTCATACTACACACACATACACATATTTATACACAAACATATACAAATTGACATACATACATACATACATACATACATAAACTCACACACACATACAAAAATTGACATACATACATACATACAAAAATTGACATACATATATACAATTTTATACACATACTGTTAGGACACAAAATGTCCTAATTATAAGATAGTTTTGTAAAGGGGTAATTAATAGTAATATGGGCTTGGATATAGTGTAATGGGCTTGGGCTTAATAGTGTAACAAGGGGGTATATAATGTTTAGTGTGTGTAATTAGGGTTTGAGTGTGTGTCCATTGCAATGTAGCCTCCAAGGTGTTTGTGTGTGTTCTAGAGAGAGATCCATTCTCTCTCTAGGTTGCTTTCATCTTGAATAATACACTACTTTGATTATCTATCTTCTTGTTACCAATCTCTTCAATATATGAATCGTTGTCTTGTTTAAATGGGACTAACAAGTGGTATCAGAGCCAAAATCGAAGGAATCAATCATCGATACGATCATTCTGCAACGATTCATCATCAACAGCCCAATCTTGGTATGAAACAGTCATTTTTTCGGATTTTTTTGTTGCACACACTGTTTTGGGATTGAAAAACACATTTCTGTTGGTTTTTGGACAAAACTCGAAGTATTAATGTTGTCCAGAATACCCTCGCGCATCTTCGTACCAATTTTCAGCCCAAACAGATTATTTTTGAGGATTAGACTTAAGATTATTTGAATCTTCATCCATGTCGCAACCAACATGCCTTCATATGTTCATCCAAATCGCAATGGTCATATATTCATGCAAATCGCAATCCACATCATGATGAACAGTACCAAATCGCAATGGTCTATTGCGACTTGGACTCCAAATCGCAATTGTCTATTGCGACTTGCCCCAAATCGCAATCCACATCACGATGAACAGTACCAAATCGCAATGGTCTATTGCGACTTGGCCTCCAAATCGCAATTGTCTATTGCGACTTGTCCCGAATCGCAATCCATTACACTATGAACAGTACCAAATCGTAACCTTCAGTTGCGACTTGGGTGAACTTTTACCTATTGCGACTTCAGGTGCTGCGACTTCAGCTATTGCGACTTCAGTGCATTGCGACTTCAGTACATTGCGACTTCAGTGTGTTGCGACTCTGGGTTTTAACATGGTTTGTGTTGCAACAAAGGGTTAGAAATGTGTAATCGTGACTGTTTCTAGAGATCCAGATGGTTGACTGTTACCAATCTCTTCAATATATGAATCGTTGTCTTGTTTAAAATGGGACTTACACATACATACACAAACTGAAAAACATACATACATAAATATATACACACATATATATACACATACATATATAAATGTAGTTCCCAGTTTAACAAGTAACAATGGTTGTAAACAATAATCTTTATTGAACAATTGTAGAGAGTTACAAGTATTGGATTGAAGAACACAACTCTCTCTCTCTCTAATCTATTAGGCGCACAATACAATAACTAGAACGGCTAACCTAAAGATTAAGAAAAACTAACCTTAAATACTAGGGCTTAAGCTCAATGCCCATGGCCCATTAACACATTAAAGCTCATTTAACATAATAAGGCTTTTACAAACAAACTAATAAGCCTATTAACTTCTTTATATCACTTTCTATTATATAGTACATTTATGGTCCTAACAATCTCCTCCTAAAGTTATAAAAAGAAAAAAAAATATGGTCTTGAAATCTTCAGGTCTTGATCTTCTTTACCTCTTGAATCTTTAAAAAACTTTGGTGTTGCTTGTCTTCATGTCTTTCCAGGCAACAAGCAACAATTCAAGTAATTGATAGATTGAGTAATAAGATGAGATAATAAAAAATGTGGTGTATTATTCATGAAGAGACTACCCTAGAGAGAGAATGGTTCTCTCTCTAGATTACACACACTACACCTTAGATCACATTGCAATAATGATTCTCTGAACCCTAATTACACACACACACATCCTATATATACTCACCTATTACACCTTTAAGCCCAAGTCCATAATTCCTATACCCAAGCCCATATTACAATTATTAACCTTTACAAAACTATCATATAATTAAGACATTTTGTGTCCTTACATTCTCCCCCTTTAATAAAGCTCTTGTTCTCCATAGCATCAACTTTATAATCAGATTCAATGAACAGTAACCTCGACTGAGTGCACGAAAGAAGCTTTCAACTGTACAAACTCAACACATCAGATAAGGACACAAGAAAGATAGTGTACGAGTTACGTGACATTCCACAGTGCGACTTCAGTTTAAAAAGAAAGACTTTGTCTTTTAACCGCGAGTTGAATTGGCTTTCAGCTTAAGAACTTGTAGAACCAATATGCTTGTAGGAGAAATCAACTTGTAGAAAACAGAACTTGATTAAGGATAGAAGAACTAATCAAGCAAACAACTTGAAATCTTTTCTGAAGAGATCAAATAATAGTTACTCCCCCTCAACCTTTTCTAACTCCCCTTCAACATGATAATCTGTGTCTTTGAATCTGTATCATTTCTCCCCCTCATGATGATTAGGAGCATCCTGAGAAATCATGTAACTTCAAAGACAACACCGATGAGTAGCAAAATACCAGATAAAACGTTAGGTAACCAGAATGGGGTAATCAACTAACAGAAAAACATAAATAATAATTGTTATCACAACAATTAAAATAATTGTGTGGCCTATGTTCAGAGTTGGCATCGATGTATCTCTGATAGGACTTCCAGTTATCACTGATATAAAATTTTTAAAAATTAACTTCTCAAACTGTTCCGGCAATATCACAAAGATATGCAAATGGAATCACAAAGACTCGTGCTTGTGTGAAAGAAATAAATGATTGATTTGGCTCAATATTTATTTAACTTGGGACGCAAGTTAAAATTAACAGACATAGTGATTAGAAAATGAAGTTCGGAGACCGGAGCTGATGTCTTCCTTTATCAATATCTAAGACCTCTGAGTGAGGAATAGATAGATTATATGCTAAACCTCCGTGAATATGTGAAACTAGCATATTTTGTGAGACACTTGAGTGGCTAGGTGGGGTGACACGAGTTATCGACACTGGGTCCGGATAACTGACTCGGTTTGGTAAGGACCAATATAATCATTTAAGTCCTGTCACATCCTTACCATATTCTTTTCACTCCGAACTCATCTAATCAAGCTACACCCCTCACTGTTGACTGTAAATGGGATGTGTTTCTTGGGTAGGTCCTTCCGGTTCTGGATAGACCATAGAAACTATATAAGTCCTAACACTCTGTTCATTTACCAAATAGAACATTTTAGTAAAAAGTGAAGTACAAGTTCTAAACTAAAATGTTTAGAAGTCAAAATCTTTTAAAAACGAGTCCTAATATAAAATGATCATAAGTCATAAAAACTAAGTCTGAGTTCGGATCCGAGGTAATCAGAAGTCATAAAAATCATTTGAAATAAAGAATTTCAATAAAAATAAGATCAAGTGCTAAGCATAATGACTCATGAAGCACATTATGGTCAAAAAATATTACAATGAATATAAATTGTGATTGTGAAGAACAAGTCACAATTAATAGTAGAGATAAAAAATGAACCATCGACAAGAAATAACGAACTTTGAAAAACAAATAGGAATTCAAGCGAGTGTATTTCCACCAAAAAATCAACACATATATGAGACATGGAAATAACTAAGTCAAGGAAATATAACACGTGACAATCATGGAAGTTAAATCGGATAATAACAAACACAAGTAAGTTATCCAAAATGAATTACCACAGTTCTTTGAATTCATTTAAAATTCACTTACTTTTCACACAATAGTACTCCCCCTAAAAAATGGTGTAACCTTTTATTGATGTCATGTGAAAGGAATATTCTGAATTGTGTTCACATGACATTCATGCAAAACTGTAACACCCCAATTTTTATCGGTAAGCTCACCATCTATTTCGTCTTTGGTGGTATTCTAATTTTCAGCGTAGGTTGTTCTTTTTGAAGTTTGGTTGCCTAGTAAGCTAAGGCATAGTTTGAAAGTAAGTAATGTTAGTTCTTATGCTGCTAAACCCCATGCTTCGACACTTTGGGCCATGTTTGGTTATTGGACAAAAGTTTGGAAAACCGGGTTTGGCGGACGTCCGCTTGCGGAAGTCGGACGTCCGTGACGTGCGGAAGTCCGCGGGTCATCCGCGGAAGCAACAGAGAAATTTGGGGAAAGAGTGCAGTTCGGCTGAGATCGGACGTTCGCTTGAGGCCATGCGGACGTCCGTGTTGGGTCTGGCGTGAAAACTTGATATTTTAGACTTTTTGAGCTACTCTTCTAACTTACTTTACCTTTCCACCCAAAATAGGTTCCCACGCACACCCAAGGTGCGATTTACACCTACAATCACTCCCTCCCATTTCTTTTCAAGATCAATCACATTTATGATGCTTGCTTCATAAATCCAATCCTCACCTAACCACAAGTCAAGCATTTAAGAGCTAGGAGAAAATTTCAAAGGTTTTAGAGCTTCAAGACTTCAACTTCTACACCTAGGGTTTTGGTCTAAGTTAGGTTTTCCTTTACAAACCCACTTGGTGAGTCTCTTTACTCCTACCTTCTCTTTATTGTTTAATATATGTGAAATATATGGGTCAATATATCATCTTGTTGGTAACCTAAAAACTAGGGTTTTATGGTGTTGGTCAAAATAGGGGTTTCTACCTCTTTTTAACTTCTAAGTTTACATTTGAAACCTTGCTTGTAAATATTGGTAGGAAAGATTTGGGTTTGACCAAAAATGGGTTTTGATGAATTATTTAGTTTATTTAACAAAAATATAAATGTAGTTATTTCTCAACCTTACACATTGGATGATAAAAGAAAGTACTCATGGAGGATCTATTGTGTCTTCCTGAGTGGAGATTATTGTGGCAATACTAGTATTTCTTGGGGTTCCCTAATATTTGGATTATGTATGAAATGTATGTGGTGTAACACCTAGAATTTCCATTTTTATTATTTTAATATAAACGAGATCGAATTGTAATTTAGTCTAAGTGGTGGACTAGATTGAAATTGAATCATATATGGTACCAATTTAGTCTAATTTAGTTTATCCTTTTCATTATAAGCTTTACAATTGAAATTGAATAAGATATGGTATATAAAATGGCTGAATGATTTGGTAAATTGTTATGGGATGAAAGTTAAGCAATAAGCTGATTTTATATGAATTTTTAGAAATATTCGGGACATGAATCGAACACCCAGTAACGCAGTCCCGGTATAGGATTGGGTTCCGGTATTTAATTTTTTTTGGTACCGGAACTATAAAGATACCGGAAGTGGGGTGGGTTCCGGAATTAAAATAAAATATCGGAAGTTGGGTTTGAAAAGTGGGTTCCGGAATTAGCAATACCGGAAGTGGGCTTAAAATAGGATCCAGAATTGAGGATTATTGGGTACCGGAATTTGGGCCTCACAATATAGGATCCGGAATTGAATTTGTTGGGTATCGGAATTGTTTTTTTTGTTGGGTACCGGAATTTGTTTTTTTTGTTGGGCCGGAATTTGGACAAAGACCCGGAATTGGGCTTCGTCCCTTAAGTTCCGGAATTTTAAAAAGAAACCGGAAATTGAGCCGGTGTTAAAAGCCCGAATTTTTCTTGGAGTGTGGGCCGACCTTAATTAATTTGGAGGTGGGTTTTAGAGTTCAAATTTAATTTTAAACCTTGGATACAAATTCTATTTATATTATTATCTCATTTGGATTGAGGTTTCGGATTATTTTTTAAATAAGATTTTTTAGAAAATAAACATTGAGGGTACATTAGATTATCCGGTACTCTTAGAGTTGATTATGTTATGAGAGGTGGTGCGATATGTTGTTATTTATATTTACTTAAAAGTGTAATGGATCCATAGGCACTGGTTGTATTTATAACGAGGAATAGACATAAAGTAATTTGTAATTACCGTTGGCCTGAAATGTGGAATAGGCATAAAGTAATTTGTAATTCCCATTTCGTAAAGGTGTTATGAAATGAGAAATAGGCATAAAGGAAATTGTAATTTCTATTTCATAGTGTGATGTGAAATGCGGAATATGCATAAAGTAATTTGTAATTCCCGTTCACATGGAAATGAATAATAGGCATAAAGTAAATTGTAATTCTCATTTCGTAGTATAGAAATTGAGGAATAGGCATAAAGTAAATTGTAATTCCTGATTTCTATGGGAAGACCAGAGATAGGCATAAAGTAACTTGTAATCTCTACTTCCAGTCCAAGAAATAGGCATAAAGCAACTTGTAATTTATTGGATAAGAGCAATAATCTAGAATCTGTAATGATTCCTAGTAGGCTCTTGATTGTGATAATATGACTTACTGAATGTTAGTCATATTCATGGGATCGGGTATGTTCCCGTCATTGAGATGAGCACGTGTACGGTAAGAATGATGGCGAACATGTTTGTTTATATGTTTGGGATATTTTCAAAGTTGTTAATGTTTTAATTTGAATTTGGATGTTCTCACTAGGCGTAAGCCTAATCGTTCAAATTAAATTTTCTTACCAGGTACAGACTCAGGGAAGTAAATGGGATGTGGGACGAGAGTTTTTGAAGTATTCAACTTTTGAGATAAGCGGAGCATTTAGCTAACACAATGAGGCTTTTTGATGGATTGCTTAGATAACCCAGTTAACCTGATTATAGTAGACATGATTAGATTAATAGTTTATTTGGAGAATTCAATATTTGTAAATATGAACCCTCATAGTTAATTCTCTCCTTATTTATATAAAAGTTTGGATGTTATTCTATCATAACTTGTTACAATTTGAGGTTCAAATTAGCCCTGATTTTTAGGGTGTTACAATATGGTATCAGAGTTGAAGTTTAAGCGAACTAGGTATGATATTGAGTTACCTAGACTTAAGCTGAGGTGAATTAAGTTATGATTCGTAAGATATGGGTAGAAGTGCTAAGACGGGATAGTCTTAGAGTCGGCGGAAATAAGTGAAATTAGTACTGTAACGATGGTAACGAGGATTCTCATGTATAATATGTTCACAATTCCAACTAGCTACTGTTATTATGAATATATTGTTACACAAGCATACTTGTTTCTAAATTATTACAAGTGACTAATGAACGGTAAAGTACGTTTCGTGTGTATGGATATGGGTAACCATTTCTTATGGTTATTTCTTTGTGCTATATCAGAACGATGGTGAATATGCCAACAAGATCCCTTAATTCTTCGGAGGATTGGGCGGTAATTGATTGGGGGTTGGAAGGACAACCTGGAACGGGCGGAACTCATGAAAGTCCGTCGAGGCCACCATTTATAGGAGGAGAAACTCAGGCACGAAGGACAACTACTAGTACCTATAACCCACTGACAGCCGAGTCTACGATGGAATCTCGCATAATGGAGAATATGATGCGAATGATGAACACATCAATGGCACAAAAATCCGAAATGTTCATAAAAGCGTTGAATGATAGAAGTACTGAGTTAAGAAGAACGGAGACAAGTACTGGTGTAGTCAATCCACTTCATAATCCTGTGGTGAATGTAAACAAAAGAGTGGAGAAAGTTTGTTCGTATAAAACGTTTCTGAGCTGTAAACCACCAGAGTTCGCTGAAATAGACAATTCAGTGGCATGTATGAATTGGCTCAGAGAGATGGAACAAGCTTTCTGAGCTTGTGAATGTGATGAAGAATCTAAAGTCAGGTTCGGTTCTTAAATGTTGCGAGGCAACGCCTTAACGTGGTGGAATATCATAACATCTAATGTGACGGCTCCAGTCTTAGCTGCTATGACATGGGAGTCGTTCAAGAAAAAGATTCTGGATGAATATTGTAAAGAAAACGAAATGGATAGGATTGAAGAAGAGTTTCAGACTCTTAAGAAGGGTACTTCGTCTGTTCGGAAGTACACTGAATCTTTTATGGAAAAGCTGAATCTAGTGGGGCATGTGGCTCCAACTGAGAAAGAGAAGATTAAGGCCTATCTGAAGGGCTTACCGGCGGATATGATGTCGCGGGTGCGAAATTCCAAAGCTTCAACATTGAGAGAGACGATCGAGGAAGCTTGACAGTGGTTTGAATATACCGATAGACGTGTAATAATTAAACCTTAATGCAAGAATACATTAAAATCTAATGTCGTCTTTCAAGTAATAATATGGTAAGAACCATGTATCGTTCCCACAGAGATTGGAGTAAAAGCGTATTAAAAGTCTAATAAAAGAAATGGTTTCCAAGGATCAATTCAAAGATTATATTTTTCTGTTGGTGTTTGGAATTATAACAGATTATATAAAACAAATAATAAAGGATAGCTAGGGTGTAAGATGTTGGGGTGAGATTTAAACATAACTTCCAACAGACCAATGCTGTGGCAATGCTACAACATTTGTCTTTCAAAACTTAAGTTCACCATCTACTTTTTAGGATGCCCTCTCGGGTTTTCTGCGATTCATTATTGATCTAGCAGCCACTCAACCCATCTCTGGTGTCATGTGTCAGAACTATCGATAGCAAAAGGAGTCCTTCCAAGTATATGGATAAACAAATCTCTTTATTAAAAATCACTCTCTCGAGCCGATTCCCATATCAGTTAAGTTGACATGTTCTAAGTGGGTCATCTCTGACTCGCACTCTACATTATTACCATCAAAACAGATGATCAACTTATCGGGCAAAATAAACCAGAACGAACAGAGGTGACAAATCTCTTTGTCAGTAGCTCTCTCAAGCTTACTTTCTTTGTCATTCGGATTGACGTGCATATCAATGGGTCATCTTTGACACCATGGCACTTTAACACTTTCAAAGTGATCAACCGTCCTGAAGTATCTTGATATTTTATAAAACTTAACATGAAATGGTGAACATCATTATTGAGAAACGATGCCCACTTTTCATTATGTTTAAAACCTCACCCTTTAATCTCACACCCGAGCTATTTAAACTTAGCTACTCATACTGAAATGTAAATGACAGGAAATATAAATTACAGAAATAAAAGACATATAAAGTAAAGACATAAATATAGATGACTTGAATGTAAAGTGCAAGAATGTAAAAGATTATGAGTTATTGTAGCAATGCTTGAACAATGCTGCAGCAACTCATAAATTGCATGAAGATGAAGAACAAGATGAAGAACAAGATGAATAACATAAACTATAATTGCATAAACTTAAAGAGAGTTTCTGGAAGTCAGCTGTAAGAACTGATCTACCCAAGTTGTCTACTGAAAATGAAAACCAACCTCTCCTATTTATACTAAGAGGAGAGAAGGTGAACATACTAACTATACTATTCAATACTATTCATTAAGGTACAAAAGACTATAGCAACCCATGCTTCCAAAGTTGATCTTTTTAGAGTTTACGAAAATAAATAGGCATTGATTTCAATCCTTCTAGAACATGGCTGAACATGGTACCAAAAAGTTAGCAACAAAAGTCTTCTAGAAGTCGATTTTTCATTCCATTCGTCCAGTCTTCAATGCTGTAGCATTGGGTAGGGCTGCACTATATAAATAAACACAGTAAGCCTTCCTAAAACAGTAAACGACAGGTAAATCATAATCTTAGCTCCATTAAACAAACAGTAAAAATAAGTAAGAAAAAGGACTCAAATGTTGGGATACACTAGCAAAATCTAACTAAAAAGATACAATATGCATTAAATAAATAATGCATATCACACCCTCAAATTTAAAGTGTTGTTTGTCCCCAAACAACTAAAAGACCTAAAAAGAAAATGACTCAATTTTGAAATTTCTTGCTAGAATATGGCATTAAGTGCCCACATCATGTATATCATATCTCATGAACTAGATAGCATTTCATAAATCCTTTATCATTCATTTTAACCCAAAGTGTGTGTGTGTGTGTCATAGGCTAGCACCAATCTTCCCTTTGTTAGACTCAAACACACCCTACTTTTAAAGTCAATAGGGCTTTTTAGGGTTTCTCTTTGGCATATCTTTTCTCACCAAGCATTTTCTCTCAACAAAAATTTTAAAATTTTGGCACCTTGTGCTCTTTTCTTGTTGAATTTTTGTACCTTGCCCCTATGGGGCATTTTTGGTATCTTTGCCTTATGCATATCAGGTTACAGCTTTGCTCTTTTGATTGATCTTTTCATGCTTTTTAAGGTGTAACCTTCCCACCCTCAAATTTGTGCTTTACAATGTCTTCATTGTAATATTGAAGTGTATAGGTGTATAAAGGCTACAAGTGGCTTTTTACATGTGAGAAGAAGGCCTAAATCATCCTCTAAATGTGTTTAGGATGTGTGAGTCAAATTCAGTCCCAAGAAGAGAGTGGCTAGTTCTAACAAGAACACACAACTTTAGGCAAACTCATGATCTTAAACATTATTTGGGCTATGAAATCAAAGAAACATGATGTAACCAATGCATTATCTAGCAAGAGAAAATAAACCTAAAAAAATGATAACATTATCCCAGACTCAAAATAAAAAATAAAAATGGAGGCTAAGGAAAATGATATGGACCTGCCCTACTCCTTAGGAGTAGGTTGTGAATCTGTGGATGCCCCTGCCAATGCTGCAGCATTCATCTGCTGCTTCTTTTCCTTCAACAGGCTGTCCCTTTCAGCCCTCAACTTCTCATTCTCTGCTGTAAGCTTCCTGTTCTCAGATCTTACCCTGCTCATCCTGGCCAAAACCTTCTTAATCCTTTCTCCAGTAGGGTTTTCTTGGGTCTGCATTGTTTCCCTTCGTCGATTGCTTCTTCGCACCTCATCATCTCGAACTGCAGGTACTTTTACCCTAGCCATGGTGATCGGTTTTTTTTTAAGAATGGCAGTTTGTTTTTAAAAAAAATTCAGAGGGAAAGAAGAGGTTGAAGATGACGGTTTAGGAGAGAGAGAAAGAAAAGTGGGTTTTGGGGAAAAAAAGAAGATAAAAGGTTTATTTAAGGAGATTTTAGAAAAACCCAAAATCTTTTCTTTTCCATTTTGGTGTACGGCTTTGGCTGGAAAGAGAAATAAAATCACAACATGATTTGGCACATGGTGTAAGCATGGGTGAAATATTTTAAAACCATCCCTATATTACAAGTACCATCACTTTGCTGAAAATTGGAGATGTCCAAGTAAGGTATGGAGGTTTGGTGGGTAAAGGTACCACGAGGGGTGTCTTTTGGTTGAAAGAAAGTTCTGCCCACTCTTACTATTCAATGTACTCTTTTGGATAAGCTCACAAGCCATCTCAAGGAATGGGTTTCTTTTTAGCATGCTTCTGAATTCAGCACCCTTCCTATTTAGACATCTTTCCAGCAAAAGTAGCAGGGCCCACTTTCATATCTTTTAAAACTTTTCCTTTCACAAAGCCAGGGGCTGGATGCTGCAATAATGCTACAACATCCAATACTTGTCTTTTGCGCTTAAAAGGGTAAATTCCTACAAAGCAGTAAATTTATGCTAGAAATTTAAAACAAGAGAATATTTACAAACATGTATGGACTAGAAAGAGTCCATGGCTTTTTATGAAGCTTTTATCAAAGTGTTTCCAGCACCACAGAGCAATGCTCTGGGAATGCTACAACATTGTGATATGCTTTCACTCTCTGGCCATTTACTTTGAAAATGCTGTTATCCTCAGGGTTTATCAAGTCAATAGCCCCATAGGGATAGACTTTGTGGATGGTAAAAGGACCAGACCATCTACTCTTAAGTTTTCCTGGAAACAGTTTCAGTCTTGAATTGAACAAAAGGACCTGCTGTCCTTCCTTGAATTCTCTGGGTTGGATTCTTTTGTCATGCCATTTTTTTGTTTTCTCTTTATAGAGTTTGGCATTTTCATAGGACATGTTCCTATGCTCTTCCATTTCACAGAGTTGCAATTTTTTTTGTTTCCAGCCTCATCTAAAGACATATTTAGCTCTTTCAAAGCCCAATATGCTTTATACTCAAGCTCCAAAGGTAGGTGACAGGCTTTTCCAAAAACTAGCTTATATGGGGACATACCAATTGGTGTTTTCAAAGCAGTTCTGTATGCCCATAAAGCATCATCTAATTTAAAAGCACAGTCTTTCCTGGTTGGTTTTACCACTTTTTCTAAAATGCTCTTGATTTCCCTGTTTGAGAGCTCAGCCAGTCCATTAGTCTGTGGATGGTATGCAGTAGCTATTCTGTGCCTAACATTGTACTTTTCAAGAACTCCTTGCAACAATTTATTTTCAAAATGGGTACCCTCATCACTAATGAGTGCTCTGGGGGTACCAAATCTTGTAAAAAAATGTTTTTGAAGAAATTTAATTACAGTTTTTGCATCATTGTTAGCACAAGCTATTGCTTCCAACCACTTTGAGACATAATCAACAGCCACCAGAATGTATTGGCAATTATTGGATGGTGGAAAAGGTCCCATAAAGTCAATTCCCCACACATCAAACCATTCCACTTCAAAGATTCCATTTAAAGGCATTTCATTTCTTTGAGAAATGGAACCAGTCCTTTGACATTCATTACATCTTTTGACAAAATTGTTGGAATCTTGGAAGAGGGTTGGCCAATAGAAACCAGATTGTAAAACTTTAGTTGTTGTCCTTTGACTCCCAAAATGACCTCCATATGCTGAGGTGTGGCAATGGTGTAAGATTTCTGCCACATCATTTTCTGGAACACACCTTCTCAAGATTTGATCTGCACCAAGTCTAAACAGAAAAGGGTCATCCCAAAGATAAAACTTAGCATCATGGAAAAACTTTTTAAGCTTATGGCCAGTACAATCAGGAGGTTTGATGCCACATGATAAGTAATTAGCAAAGTCAGCATACCAAGGGGAGGAATGCTCATGTAGCATCAAGATTTTCTCATCATGGAAGGTTTCAATGATATCTCCTTCCCCTTTCTTTTCCACTAGGTTTTCTAACCTAGACAAATGATCTGCCACTTGATTGTTTACTCCCTTTCTATCCACAATCTCTAAGTCAAACTCTTGCAACAACAAAACCCACATAATCAACCTAGGTTTAGCATCTTTTTTAGAGATTAAGTATTTAATGGCAGCATGATCTGTATGCACAATGACTTTTGTTCCCACTAAATATGACCTAAATCTCTCAAAAGCAAATACTACTGGCAAAAGTTCTTTTTCTGTTGTTGTGTAGTTGATTTGTGCTTCATTCAACGTCTTACTTTCATAATAAATTGAATGAAACACTTTTTCCTTTCTTTGACCTAAGACAGCTCCTACAGCCCAGTCACTTGCATCACACATGATTTCAAAAGGTTTTTCCCAATCTGGGGCCACAACCACTGGAGCAGTTATCAAATCTTTCTTTAAAGTAATGAATGCATTTCTACATTCATCATTAAAATCAAATTTGTGGTCATTTTGTAAAAGCAAACACAAAGGTTTTAAGATTTTTGAAAAATCTTTTATAAATCTTCTGTAAAATCCAGCACGACCAAGAAAGCTTCTAATTCCTTTTACAGTGGTGGGTTCAGGTAGTTTTTCAATAACTTCCAATTTGGCTTTGTCTACCTCAACCCCCCTTTTTGAAATCAAGTGTCCAAGAACTATCCCTTCTTTGACCATGAAATGACACTTTTCCCAGTTTAGGACTAAATCAGTTTTTTCACACCTTTCAAGAGTCTTTTTCAAGTTTTCCAAACATTTATCAAAAGATGAGTCATAGACAGAAAAATCATCCATAAATATTTCAATGGATTCTTCAAGCATGTCAGAAAATATGGACATCATACATCTTTGAAAAGTTGCAGGAGCATTACAGAGACCAAAGGGCATTCTCCTAAAGGCAAAAGTACCATAGGGACAAGTGAATGTCGTCTTTTCTTGGTCCTCGGGTGAAATGGCTATTTGATTGTAACTGGAGTATCCATCCAAAAAGCAGTTATATTCTTTTCCGGCTAACCTGTCTAACATTTGGTCAACAAATGGTAGTGGAAAATGGTCCTTTTGTGTAGTTGTGTTAAGTTTACGGTAGTCCATGCAAATTCTCCATCCTGAAACTACTCTAGTTGGGATGAGTTCATTCTTTTCATTGGCCACTACAATTAAACCTCCCTTCTTAGGGACACATTGGACAGGACTAACCCAAGAGCTACTGGCTATAGGAAAAATGATTCCTGCATCTAGCCATTTTAGCATTTCCTTTTTCACAACTTCTTTCATCACAGGGTTTAGCCTTCTTTGTGGTTCAATTGATGTGAAGTTCTTATCTTCTAAGATGATCTTATGTTGACAAATAGAAGGACTAATCCCTTTAAGGTCAGCAATGGTCCATCCTATGGCTTTTGAGTGTAACTTCAACAAATCCACTAACTTCTTTTCCTGATGCAATTCTAAAGAGGATGAAATGATGACAGGCAGTTTGTTTTCATCCTTTAGAAAAGCATATTTTAAATGGGATGGGAGTTGTTTCAACTCCAGGTCAGGTGGTGAAATGATTGATGGTGTGACAGTCTTTTACTCACTAGGTTCCAAAGATTCAAACCTAGCAACAGTCTCATCTATACTCTCATCATCATCATCATCATCATCATCATCATCATATTCCTCATCATCCTCTTCTTCCAACCTACAAATCTCCCTAACTCCCTCTTCTTTACACAGGTTTTCAATCACACTTAAGCCAGAACATTCTTCCATATCATCGGGGTATTTCATGGAATTGAAGACATTAAAGGTGACTTTCTGGTCTTGGAGTCTCATGGTCAACTCTCCCTTTTGGACATCTATCAAGGTTCTCCCAGCGGCTAAGAATGGTCTTCCTAAAAGAATAGGGATATCTTGGTCAGCCTCAAAATCTAAGATGATAAATTCAGCAGGAAAGATGAATTTGTCAACCTGAACTAAGACATCTTCAATTTTACCCTTAGGATAGGCAATGGTTTTGTCAGCTAAGATGAGTGTGACAGTGGTTGGTCTAGCTTCTCCTATACCCAAGCTATTGAAAATAGACAACGGCATAAGGTTGACACTTTCTCCCAAATCACATAAGGCTTTTCCAACTTCTTTCCCACCTATGGAACAAGGAATGGTAAAACTCCCTGGATCTTTGAGTTTAGGTGTAATTTTTTTGGTCAAGAGAGCACTACACCCTTCAGTCATGGCCATAGTTTCATATTCAGTCAACTTCTTTTTCTTGCTTAAAATGTCTTTAAGAAATTTGGCATAACTAGGCATCTGCTCAATTTCTTCAACAAGGGGTATGTTGATATGCAACTGTTTAAACACATCCAAAAATTTCTTGAATTGCAATTCTTCCTTATTATTCTTTAACCTTTGGGGAAAAGGAACATAAGGAGGAATTGGTTCAATAACGGCTTTCTTTGTTTGTGTTGAGCTTTCAGGGTGGACTTCCTCCACCCTCAAATTTGAATCTTTGATACCTTTTGTTATGTTGTCTTTGACAGCATCTTTGGGTTTGTTGACTTTAATTTCTACTGTGTTTTCCTTTGGGGTTGGGGTTTTTGGCTCTAAGTCCTTAGGAAGTGGTTCTTCTACGATGGTGGGCAATGCTGTAGCATTAGACTTTGACTTGGGATTCTTTTCTATTACAGCTTGGGTTTTTGGTCCAAACTCTTTTTCCATGGTTTTGTCTAAGTCTTTCCTACTCCTAAGTGTCACAACTTTCACATGCTCTTTTCCTGGAAACCTTGGGATTTCTGTGTTACTTGGCAAAATCCCGTTTGGTCTGTTGTTTTGACTAAGAGCAAGTTGACTAACTTGTGTTTCAAGGTTTCTTATAGAAGTGTTGGTTTGGGTGATAAAACTTTTCAGCATTGCTTCCAAAAAAGGTTCAGCTTGTGAAGAGGATTTGTTTTGAAAAGATGGTTTGTTGTTTTGAAAATTCCGATTCTGATGATTTTGGTTGTTTTGGTAGTTTTGAGAACCGCTGGCATGGTGCTGATTTTGAAAATTGGAGTTTCCTTGTTGCTTATGCTCTGGTGGGTTTAAACTTGGGCCGGTCCATGAAAAATTTGGATGTTGTCTCCAACTTGCATTGTAATTGTTAGAGTAAGGACCATTTCTGTTATGAACATAGTTAACTGATTCGGAGTTTTGAGAACAATGTTCATAAGAATGGTCTCCACTGCAACACACACATTGCACTGAGAGGACAACTGGAGTGGGTGTAGTGGCAGTCGGCTGTGTTCCCTGACCGGTAGTTATGTTTTTAAGCATATTGGTCATAGAAGCAAGCTGAGATGTCAATGCAGTGTAAGCATCTAAATCATGCATTCCAACAGTCTTCTTTGTAGTTGGTGCCCTTGGATCAGCCCAATGCCCATTGTTTGTGGAAATCTTTTCAAGAATTTCATACCCGGTGTTATAGGTATTGGAAGTAAAGGCCCCTCTTGATGTTGCATCGAGCATTTGTTTTGCATTGGAATCAAGTCCATTGTAAAACGTCTCGAGTTGAATACAGTAGGGAATGCCATGGTGAGGGCATTTCCTTAATAATTTCTTAAACCTTTCCCATGCGTCGGGAATTGCTTCATCGTCCATTTGTTTGAACATGCAAATTTCATTTCGGGACTTAGCATTCCGGGTAGGTGGAAAATATTTTCTCAAAAACATTTCAGCCATGTCAGCCCATGATGGTACCGAACCTGGTGCCAATGAATTAAACCAAACTTTTGCCTTATCCCTTAATGAAAAAGGAAATAATGTGAGTCTTAGGGCATCAGAAGATACCACAGGAATCAGAAAAACATCGGTGATCTCTTTAAAAGATTTTAAATGTGAGTGTGGATCTTCCGATGGGAATCCGTCAAATTGACCATTGGCTTGCAACATGTGGAACATAATGGGTTTTGGTTCAAAATGCGTTGTATCCATGTGAGGCTTTACAATTCCTGAATTTAATTGCTCAAAATTAGGAATTGCATAGTCCATGATTTGCCCATTTTTCGAGTTTGCATGATCAATGATATTTAATGGTTCATTTAAGTCATTGTTACCATGAGATTCTTCATCATCATCTTCATTATCAATTATTTGCTCTTGAAAAACATGACCGGTTGGATTTCTAAAATCAAGTGGATTACCGAAAACTGGTGTGTTACCAAAGATTGGAGGGTTTCCAAAATTTTGGCGTGCTCTAGGATTTCCTAAATCTGGTGGATTTCCCTGAGGTGGATTTGCAAAGTTCTGTGGCACTCTCAGGTTGTCTATGATGGGTGGTCTTGGTGGACTTCCTGGAGGCCGTGGAGGTCTTACTTCTAAGACGGCTAGTCTTGGTGGTCTATGTTCAAATCCGGGTGGTGCATCCATATCGGGAGGATTCATAGAACTTGAAGCTCTTAGTAACCTCCGTCTATGATGAAAGGTTCTTTATATGTCAGGATCTAACTCAAAAAGTTCCCCACGTTGGAGTCATGGCATATACTACATAAAGTATGATTCGGACGGTGTTAGAAAAACTAAGTCTTTTAAAATACTTTTAAAAACTTTTAACGTGCCAATCCCCGGCAACGGCGCCAAAAAGTTGACAGTGGTTTGAATACACCGATAGACGTGTAATAATTAAACCTTAATGCAAGTATACATTAAAATCTAATGTCGTCTTTCAAGTAATAATATGGTAAGAACAATGTATCGTTCCCATAGAGATTGGAGTAAAAGCGTATTAAAAGTGTAATAAAAGAAATGGTTTCCAAGGATCAATTCGAAGATTATATTTTTCTATTGGTGTTTGGAATTATCACAGATTATATAAAACAGATAATAAAGGATAGCTAGGGTGTAAGATGTTGGGGTGAGATTTAAACATAACTTCCAGCAGACCAATGCTGTGGCAATGCTACAACATTTGTCTCTCAAAACTTAAGTTCACCATCTACTTTTTAGGATGCCCTATCGGGTTTTCTGCGATTCACTACTGATGTAGCAGCCACTCAACCCATCTCTGGTGTCATGTGTCAGAACTATCGATAGCAAAAGGAGTTCTTCCAAGTATATGGATAAACAAATCTCTTTATTAAAAATCACTCTATCGAGCCGATTCCCATATCAGTTAAGTTGACATGTTCTAAGTGGGTCATCTCTGACTCGCACTCTACATTTTTACCATCAAAACAGATGATCAACTTATCAGGCAAAATCAACCAGAAAGAACAGAGGTGACAACTCTCTTTGTCAGTAGCTCTCTCAAGCTTACTTTCTTTGTCATTCGGATTGACGTGCATATCAATGGGTCATCTCTGACACCATGGCACTTTAACACTTTCAAAGTGATCAACCGTCCTGAAGTATCTTGATATTTTATAAAACTTAACATGAAATGGTGAACATCGTTATTGAGAAACGATGCCCACTTTTCATTATGTTTAAAACCTCACCCTTTAATCTCACACCCAAGCTATTTAAACTTAGCTACTCATACTGAAATGTAATTGACAGGAAATATAAACTATAGAAATAAAAGACATAAAGTAAAGACTTAAATATAGATGACTTGAATGTAAAGTGCAAGAATGTAAAAGATTATGAGTTATTGTAGCAATGCTTGAACAATGCTTCAGCAACTCATAAATTGCATGAAGATGAAGAACAAGATGAATAACATAAACTATAATTTCATAAACTTAAAGAGAGTTTCTGGAAGTCAGCTGTAAGAACTGATCTACCCAAGTTGTCTACTGAAAATGAAAACCAACCTCTCCTATTTATACTAAGAGGAGAGAAGGTGAACATACTAACTATACTATTCAATACTATTCATTAAGGTACAAAAGACTATAGCAACCCATGCTTCCAAAGTTGATCTTTTTAGAGTTTACAAAAATAACCAGGCATTGATTTCAATCCTTCTAGAACATGGCTGAACATGGTACCAAAAAGTCAGCAACAAAAGTCTTCTAGAAGTCGATTTTTCATTCCATCCGTCTAGTCTTCAATGCTGTAGCATTGGGTAGGGTTGCACTATATAAATAAACACAATAAGCCTTCTTAAAACAGTAAACGACAGGTAAATCATAATCTTAGCTCCATTAAACAAAGAGTAAAAATAAGTAAGAAAAAGGACTCAAATATTGGGATACAATAGCAAAATCTAACTAAAAAGATAAGAAAAAGATACAATATGCATTAAATAAATAATGCATATCAAAGCTAAAGTAATAGAAGAAGTGTATGCTAAAGACATGGAAGAGAAGATGCACGAGGGAGAGAAACGAAAGTGGGAAGGCCGGTCGGAGTCTTCTCAGAAATTCAAATCGTTTGGTAAGAACGTCCGCTATGAGTCTCGCGCGGGAACTAAATTGGTGTCAGAAATGCCGAAGTAAGCATTTTGGCCAGTGTCGGTGTAACACCCTCAAATTTGGAACGAGCAACTAAATAAAATTTTCAATAAATAATCCATCAAGATAAAATCATTTCTACAATTCACTCCTTAATATACCTCGAAATTTAAACATTAATTCCCAAATAGAATAACTTAAACGGGTGTTACTTAACACAACACAAGTTGCTAATTCCAAGTACGTGCGGAAGACTTCACTACTCAAGTTACCTCTCGTGCACTCTACTATCACTCGCCACTTCACAATGTAGCTAGAGCTACCCCAACCTGAGCCTGTTGCACATGCCGACAAATAAAAAGGGTTAGGCTTACGCCTAGTGAGTTCAAGCATTTTATCATCACTGTATAAAAACATAAATCAGGGATTAGTGGTTTTAGTCATGATTCAACAAATCTTTAATGAAAGTTTGCGACAAAGGTTATCCTTTCCAAAGAGTTCTCAAAATAGAAATAAATGACTCATTTTCCAACGCACCCAAATCCATGGGAATCTTCCCCAAAAGTGTAAAGCGTTTTCCAAAAATGAGTTACGAACCCCAACCTACTCAAATACGTGAATAAATCTAGTTTTAGGCAAAACCTTCAAATACGGTTGACAATACATACTCAACCCGTAAAACATGGAAACCATCCATTTAAATATATTCTTTCGTTGGAAACTTAATACGAAGCAAAACCCACGCAACGTAAAATGTATTAAAATCCAAATACCATAGAATAAAACTCCAGCAGTTAAAACGTCCAATAAGAATGTAACATAAATCCGTCCATCAATCATGGAAAACAATCCATATGCATGTAATATAACCTCAACAATGTGAATAGATAAATTACCCAAAATCAACACCCTTCGGTGACGGGGGAGACCCGATCTCATCCGATGTGGCAAACACATAAATTAAACCACGATTAAATAAATGTAAGTAAGCTTCTTGGATGTGGAAAACGGATGACATCAACCATACTAGGTCTTTAGTAAATCCTTGGCATCAATCATACTAGATCTTTAGCCCATCTTAGACATCAACCATACTAGGTCTTTAGTCCATCTCAGACATCAACCATACTAGGTCTTTAGTCCGTCTTCGGCATCAACCATACTAGGTCTTTAGCCTCTCTTAGACATCAACCATACTAGGTCTTTAGTCCAAGCCCTCAAGTTCAACCCTAATAGGTCTTTACCTTGGAAAACACACCATCCAAAACAAGCTTACTTAACTTAAAAATTCATACATGACCTCAAAAGAATCACTAATGCATTCAAACTCATGTAAATCTCAAACATAATGCAACTCATGCAATGCAAACCCTAAGCCCACGTCGAGCTTAATAAAACCGGGCGAATGCCATCAAGACTCAATCGAGTCCAAAACCGAGCCCTCTGCTCAAAGATCTAATGATCATTTATCAACATCAAATCATGCAAATGAAATGCAATTAAACATATAACACATCCTAGACTCCACCCCGAGCATGTAAATATCAATCCTGTGCAATAAAATGCATCTAAACCTCATTTAGGTAAACAAGTACCACAAAACTGTTATTAACCCGAAACCTGACACGGTTAAGCAAAAAGGGTTTTCCCAAAGGACTCACACCCTTATAATTCTCAAAATGACACATAACACTTAAAAGTGCATTTCCCAAATGGTTTATTAAAATCAAATACGCTATCATGATTAAACCATCAAATAAACCTCATTTTGAGCAATTAATCTTTTAAAGACAAAATATGGTTTCTAACCATCCAATTATCCAAAAGCCCCAAATATGGGTGTTTTAAACATTTATGAAGATAAACACTTTGAAAGAGTTAAACTATCCAAATAACTCAACCATAAACATTTACAAGTAAAACACACAAATATTTGTAAAATACTCATTTTGGCATGTACAAAGTTTTCGTAAAGTAACTTGAACTCACCTTGCTAGATTTAGCTAAATCTAGTATTTCTCCAACGTAAGCTCCTTTGATGAAGTTTGTATCCTCAAGCCAAAACTCCCAAAAACCTAGATTTATGAATTTCCAACCATCAATACTCAAGTTTAACCATAAGAAATCATCATCCATCCAAATATGTACCAAAACACCCACCTATACCAAACCCTAACTTCATAGGTGACGAGATTTGGAGATTCTCATAATCAACTACCACCAACATCACCCAAAACACTTCAATATGGAAGAGAAAGTGAAAGATAACAACAATTTAGCTAGAGCTTACCTTAATCACTTGAATCCTCCAAAAAGAGATCTCCTAGACTCCCAAAAGCTTCAAGCTTCCAAGTGCTCAACAGTGGTGGAAATGGGTTGGTTTAAGTGAAGAAGATGAAGAAGAGAGGGAATGATTTGTGGTTGATTTGGGGAAAGGAAATAGATTTGGGTGAGAGGGGGAGGAAAATCTCCTGGAGAAAGAGAGAAATCGATCTTGGATGATAAATGAGAGAGAAGCTAGCTGAACCCCTTTAAAACCCGATCTGAAACAGCAACCCAGCACCCCGGCGCGACATTGACACCGCGACTATGCCCAGGGCATTGTCGTGTGGCATTGTCGCGACCCATGTACCAGTTTCTGTTTGAAAAGCTCAGATCGACCTCCACCGCGACAATGACACCGCGACAATGACATGGTCATAGTCGCTGGTCATAGTCGCACAAGTCGTACCGAACCCCGAAACTCGACTTTTTCGACGCCAAAACTCCCGATACTCTTAGAGACTTTACGTAATGTCTTCCAAACATAAATCCCACCATTTTCAAGATGCAAAACATTTGGGTGATATTTACTTACCGAAGTTACGGGTGTTACAATCCTCCCAACCTTAGAACGATTTCGTCCTCGAAATCTATATCCTTTACAACCCAAAGCTAATCGACTCAATGTCGACCACAAATCGTCAATTCCTAACTGGAATCTAAATTTCCCACACAGCCATAAAGACAGTTCCTCGAATCAATTTCTTACCAACAAAACCCCTTAAAGTACACGTTACTTATGTCCGGAAGAACACTCTAACCACTGGAATAACTCCTCGTTAAACGACTTCGGTTGTCTCCCAACCTTAAGGTGTTCCATCTTCCTCAATTTTAGTTTAAACTCTAAATCACTTCACGGTTTGTTCACTAACGAACCCAACAGAATCATCAACTCCGACAATTCCTACTATTAACCGTCGATTAACTCCAACGGGTTCTAATAGACTCCAAAATTCGTCTCTCATGAATTATCAACCGACAGGTTCATCACCCACGCACGAAGGTTATTCTGCCAAAATCATTCCTCACAATCGAGCATCTTACGATTATACTAACGGTTTCCGGCCTCAAACCCACAAAGGTTGATACCGAGTTATACCACCAAGCTTTAAACTCTAATAGGACCCCACACATGAGTTCCGTTTACCGAGTATTTCACAAAACTAAGGTTGTCAACATAACGGCCATACCAACCTTGAAATGCGTCACTGCACTTCTAACCCTCCAATTACCATAAAATTATTGATTTCACTATCAATATCATCCGACCTATAATCGCACTACGTGCCCGAACGCCCAACTCTTCACAGTCGAGGTTCTACACACTTACTTTCAATCGGGTTGCTCAACTTTTTCCCAAGGTCCTAATGAGTTCAAGGTTTTCAAGCGAATATTTTTAACAAATATACAAATCAACAAAACTTTTCACAGAAATCTCAACGCAAGAATTTTCATATCAAATAAATCATACGCATAGAAAACTACTATTCTCAAATCGGTAGTTACGCAAAACGGACACGCTCGTCCCACATAAGAAATCATGTTGAAAACCATTTAATTGCAGTTCAGTTTACTCACAATACGCAAAAACGTAATAAATAACTTCTTTAAAATGAACCGCCACGGTTCTAGTATGGATTGACTCATGTCATGCATGTAAGGTGACTGCTCGACTTTAAACAGAGAGCAACACAAGGTGTGCACGTATTTCAAAAGAAACCCAAACGGCATTTGACTCCAAAATTCCCTTGTTAACATTAATATGGCATAAAACAAAGTTTGCTAACCAAAATTTGCATGCGCCAGTTCATTGTACAAAACAAGGAATCGATTTATAATTACACCTCAGTCAAAACACAAAACGACTTGTATAAATTCTAAATTTAAATACAAAATCGATCCATTCCCATTATTTGAGAATATCGACTAAAACAACATAAAACATCAAATTAGGGGTAGGCACGCAAGCTTGTAACACCTCCAATAGTAATTTTCTTGAAACCAACTAATCATGCATCAAATGGTTCGCGACCAAATTCCAAAAGATGGAAGTCTTTAAATCAATTTCTCAAAATTCCCATTCGGTCCTAAAACAACATTTGAGTAAAACGTTTCTGACCAAAACTTGTACACAACAGTGCGTTTCCCAAAGCATAGGAGGAAGTAAGTGTTAATAAAAGGTAGACACCCCAAAAGATTCCTACCGATTTCAAATCTTTAATTGCACCAACGGTGCGTGCCAATGTTCAAAACACAAGAAACCACAAGCACCATAGATTTATACAATCATTTTCTAAACTCTTCATCACGGAGCATTTTCCTTAAAGTTTCGTACTTGGAACATAAAACGTCAAAACGTAAATGCTTAAAATGTATTTGTCAAAAATACTTAAGATACACATTTTCTCCAAACCAAGAAGGTTTTCAATTTTTCCGAGATGATCGGTAAATCAAAATTGACCAAATGTCAACGACTCTCACATTTGTATTTTCAAAACGTAAATATTGCGAACTATGCATGATTTCCACAACGCCAAAACACTCTTTGCCCAAATGGTCATCATCTATACAATGAGTTAAAAAATAATTTCGCTCATGATTCGTTTAACAAAATGTCAAGAAACAATGGTTACCAAGCTATGCATACCCCTAAGTCGATATAGCGCATTTACATAAAATGGAAATAAAACATTTAACTGACCGAAAACGCACCAAGCAAGTCATTATGAAATGTCGCCAAAATGTTCTTTAATGCATCACTTAAGCACACGTATAAATCAATCCATACACTGAACTAGTTGCACGAAATACCTAATAACACAAACTTTTGAAAGAAAAGTTACACGACACTAGAGTTCCAAACTTATCTCTTTTTAGTCGCCTTACGACATAAAATTAACCTTTCTTAATAAAACTCGAGTGGGACAGAATACCCACATAGTTTATAAACCTTTCACGTAAGCAATTAAAGCATGCACCTTGTGAAATTCTACTCACACGACTTAACATGTCGTAAAACAAAACTCCATGAACCTCAATGGACTCAATGAATCCAAGTCAATAAAACGATACTAAACATTATGCTTTCAAAGCCAAATTGCTATAGGCTAAGTCATAAATGAGACGCCAAAATCCCAAAATCCCCTTCTAGGATAATACCATATAACCAGCATTGTTTAACAAACTCATATTAAAAAAATTCTCCAAAATAATTTACACAGACATCATGGAAGATAACTTTTCGTCCCAACTCTAACATATGTGGAGGAGATCCAATGTTAAAGTCACAAGCCGTAGTTACTTGCCCAACATCTTAAAATATGATTATCATTATATCCAAAACAATGTTGAACAACAATGAAATAAAGCAAAACAAATTCCGGCGGAGTTTGCAACTCCCGAAATGAAACGATTTCATGCATGTTCAAAATCATGATTTTGAAATCTTGTGTGTGTGCTAAACATTTCTCAAAATTGTAACACAATCCATTTATGGATTCGAAACACAAGAAATAGTAAAAGTAATTCATTTTCAAAACAAACTTTGTGCATGACATGGTCGTCATTCAACATCTCAACTCATACCCCTCCATAATCCTCCGGTCCATTATTGTCATCCGGATATTCAAACCTCTTAAGGCAAGTTGGGAATTACATCAATTGACCTTACGGTTTTTCCTCAAATCAAAGTCGGCTCAACAAGCCTATGGTTCTAGTCCAACCATCGATCTTGACCCGAAACGGTCTACTTAAAGCAACATCATGCTTATCGTCACTCCAAGTGACTAATACTAGAATCGTCCATCTATTCCAACGACTACTAGCTTAGAACCTCCTTTACTACCCCAACGATCATCACATGAAAGCAATTCAAGTATGCACATGTACTAGTAGGTTCACCATGACACTGGCCAGGTGTCACTACGAACGCACCGTACATGATTATCCTTGCTATTCTCAACGTGATTCCCGTTTCTAACAACATCCATTGACCTCGAAACATCCTATCTTAAAGTGCCTAAAGGTGAATTTCACTCTCATTTACTTAAACAAACGCTAGTTTGAGTCTAGATATCTAAAATCAACACCTAAATCTCTCAAACTTATGCTCTGATACCAACTTGTAACACCCTCAAATTTGGAACGAGCAACTAAATAAAAATTTCAATAAATAATCCAACAAGATAAAATCATTTCTACAATTCACTCCTTAATATACCTCGGAATTTAAATATTAATTCCCAAATAGAATAACTTAAACGGGTGTTATTTAACACAACACAAGTTGCTAATTCCATGTACGTGCGGAAGACTTCACTACTCAAGTTACCTCTCGTGCACTCTACTATCACTCGCCACTTCACAATGTAGCTAGAGCTACCCCAACCTGAGCCTGTTGTACATGCCGACAAATAAAAAGGGTTAGGCTTACGCCTAGTGAGTTCAAGCATTTTATCATCACTGTATAAAAACATAAATCAGGGATTAGTGGTTTTAGTCATGATTCAACAAATCTTTAATGAAAGTTTGCGACAAAGGTTATCCTTTCCAAAGAGTTCTCAAAATAGACATAAATGGCTCATTTTCCAACGCACCCAAATCCATGGGAATCTTCCCCAAAAGTGTAAAGCGTTTTCCAAAAATGAGTTACGAACCGCAACCCACTCAAATACGTGAATAAATCTAGTTTTAGGCAAAACCTTCAAATACGGTTGACAATACATACTCAACCCGTAAAACATGGAAACCATCCATTTAAATATATTCTTTCGTTGGAAACTTAATACGAAGCAAAACTCACGTAACGTAAAATGTATTAAAATCCAAAGACCATAGAATAAAACTCCAGCAGTTAAAACGTCCAATAAGAATGTAACATAAATCCGTCCATCAATCATGGAAAACAATCCATATGCATGTAATATAACCTCAACAATGTGAATAGATAAATTACCCAAAATCAACACCCTTCGGTGACGGGGGAGACCCGATCTCATCCGATGTGGCAAACACATAAATTAAACCACGATTAAATAAATGTAAGTAAACTTCTTGGATGTGGAAAACGGATGACATCAACCATACTAGGTCTTTAGTACATCCTTGGCATCAATCATACTAGATCTTTAGCCCATCTTAGACATCAACCATACTAGGTCTTTAGTCCATCTCAGACATCAACCATACTAGGTCTTTAGTCCGTCTTCGGCATCAACCATACTAGGTCTTTAGCCTCTCTTAGACATCAACCATACTAGGTCTTTAGTCCAAGCCCTCAAGTTCAACCCTACTAGGTCTTTACCTTGGAAAACCCACCATCCAAAACAAGCTTACTTAACTTAAAAATTCATACATGACCTCAAAAGAATCACTAATGCATTCAAACTCATGTAAATCTCAAACATAATACAACTCATGCAATGCAAACCCCAAGCCCACGTCAAGCTTAAAAAAACCGGGCGAATGCCATCAAGACTCAATCGAGTCCAAAACCGAGCCCTCTGCTCAAAGATCTATTGATCATTTATAAACATTAAATCATGCAAATGAAATTCAATTAAGAATATAACACATCCTAGACTCCACCCCGAGCATGTAAATATCAATCATGTGCAATAAAATGCATCTAAACCTCATTTAGGTAAACATGTACCACAAAACTGTTATTAACCCAAAACCTGACACGGTTAAGAAAAAAGGGTTTTCCCAAAGGACTCACACCCTTATAATTCTCAAAATGACACATAACACTTAAAAGTGCATTTCCCAAATGGTTTATTAAAATCAAATACGCTATCATGGTTAAACCATCAAATAAACCTCATTTTGAGCAATTAATCTTTTAAATACAAAATATGGTTTCTAACCATCCAATTATCCAAAAGCCCCAAATATGGGTGTTTTAAACATTTATGAAGATAAACACTTTGAAAGAGTTAAACTATCCAAATAACTCAACCATAAACATTTTCAAGTAAAACACACAAATATTTGTAAAATACTCATTTTGGCATGTACAAAGTTTTCGCAAAGTAACTTGAACTCACCTTGCTAGATTTAGCTAAATCTAGTAGTTCTCCAACGTAAGCTCCTTTGATGAAGTTTGTATCCTCAAGCCAAAACACCGAAAAACCTAGATTTATGAATTTCCAACCATCAATACTCAAGTTTAACCATAAGAAATCATCATTCATCCAAATATGTACCAAAACACCCACCTATACCAAACCCTAACTTCATAGGTGACAAGATTTGGAGATTCTCATAATCAACTACCACCAACATCACCCAAAACACTTCAATATGGAAGAGAAAGTGAAAGATAACAACAATTTAGCTAGAGATTACCTTAATCACTTGAATCCTCCAAAAAAGAGAGCTCCTAGACTCCCAAAAGCTTCAAGCTTCCAAGTGCTCAACAATGGTGGAAATGGGTTGGTTTAAGTGAAGAAGATGAAGAAGAGAGAGAAGGATTTGTTGTTGATTTGGGGAAAGGAAATCGATTTGGGTGAGAGGGGGAGGAAAATCTCCTGGAGAAAGAGAGAAATCGATCTTGGATGATAAATGAGAGAGAAGCTAGCTGAACCCCTTTAAAACCCGATCTGAAACAGCAACCCAGCACCCCGGCGCGACATTGACACCGCGACTATGCCCAGGGCATTGTCGCGTGGCATTGTCGCGACCCATGTACCAGTTTCTGTTTGAAAAGCTCAGATCGACCTCCACCGCGACAATGACACCGCGACAATGACATGGTCATAGTCGCTGGTCATAGTCGCACAAGTCGTACCGAACCCCGAAACTCGACTTTTTCGACGCCAAAACTCCCGATACTCTTAGAGACTTTACGTAATGTCTTCCAAACATAAATCCCACCATTTTCAAGATGCAAAACATTTGGGTGATATTTACTTACCGAAGTTACGGGTGTTACAATCCTCCCAACCTTAGAACGATTTCGTCCTCGAAATCTATATCCTTTACAACCCAAAGCTAATCGACTCAATGTCGACCACAAATCGTCAATTCCTAACTGGAATCTAAATTTCCCACACAGCCATAAAGACAGTTCCTCGAATCAATTTCTTACCAACAAAACCCCTTAAAGTACACGTTACTTATGTCCGGAAGAACACTCTAACCACTGGAATAACTCCTCGTTAAACGACTTCGGTTGTCTCCCAACCTTAAGGTGTTCCATCTTCCTCAATTTTAGTTTAAACTCTAAATCACTTCACGGTTTGTTCACTAACGAACCCAACAGAATCATCAACTCCGACAATTCCTACTATTAACCGTCGATTAACTCCAACGGGTTCTAATAGACTCCAAAATTCGTCTCTCATGAATTATCAACCGACAGGTTCATCACCCACGCACGAAGGTTATTCTGCCAAAATCATTCCTCACAATCGAGCATCTTACGATTATACTAACGGTTTCCGGCCTCAAACCCACAAAGGTTGATACCGAGTTATACCACCAAGCTTTAAACTCTAATAGGACCCCACACATGAGTTCCGTTTACCGAGTATTTCACAAAACTAAGGTTGTCAACATAACGGCCATACCAACCTTGAAATGCGTCACTGCACTTCTAACCCTCCAATTACCATAAAATTATTGATTTCACTATCAATATCATCCGACCTATAATCGCACTACGTGCCCGAACGCCCAACTCTTCACAGTCGAGGTTCTACACACTTACTTTCAATCGGGTTGCTCAACTTTTTCCCAAGGTCCTAATGAGTTCAAGGTTTTCAAGCGAATATTTTTAACAAATATACAAATCAACAAAACTTTTCACAGAAATCTCAACGCAAGAATTTTCATATCAAATAAATCATACGCATAGAAAACTACTATTCTCAAATCGGTAGTTACGCAAAACGGACACGCTCGTCCCACATAAGAAATCATGTTGAAAACCATTTAATTGCAGTTCAGTTTACTCACAATACGCAAAAACGTAATAAATAACTTCTTTAAAATGAACCGCCACGGTTCTAGTATGGATTGACTCATGTCATGCATGTAAGGTGACTGCTCGACTTTAAACAGAGAGCAACACAAGGTGTGCACGTATTTCAAAAGAAACCCAAACGGCATTTGACTCCAAAATTCCCTTGTTAACATTAATATGGCATAAAACAAAGTTTGCTAACCAAAATTTGCATGCGCCAGTTCATTGTACAAAGCAAGGAATCGATTTATAATTACACCTTAGTCAAAACACAAAACGACTTGTATAAATTCTAAATTTAAATACAAAATCGACCCATTCCCATTATTTGAGAATATCGACTAAAACAACATAAAACATCAAATTAGGGGTAGGCACGCAAGCTTGTAACACCTCCAATAGTAATTTTCTTGAAACCAACTAATCATGCATCAAATGGTTCGCGACCAAATTCCAAAAGATGGAAGTCTTTAAATCAATTTCTCAAAATTCCCATTCGGTCCTAAAACAACATTTGAGTAAAACGTTTCTGACCAAAACTTGTACACAACAGTGCATTTCCCAAAGCATAGGAGGAAGTAAGTGTTAATAAAAGGTAGACACCCCAAAAGATTCCTACCGATTTCAAATCTTTAATTGCACCAACGGTGCGTGCCAATGTTCAAAACACAAGAAACCACAAGCACCATAGATTTATACAATCATTTTCTAAACTCTTCATCACGGAGCATTTTCCTTAAAGTTTCGTACTTGGAACATAAAACGTCAAAACGTAAATGCTTAAAATGTATTTGTCAAAAATACTTAAGATACACATTTTCTCCAAACCAAGAAGGTTTTCAATTTTTCCGAGATGATCGGTAAATCAAAATTGACCAAATGTCAACGACTCTCACATTTGTATTTTCAAAACGTAAATATTGCGAACTATGCATGATTTCCACAACGCCAAAACACTCTTTGCCCAAATGGTCATCATCTATACAATGAGTTAAAAAATAATTTCGCTCATGATTCGTTTAACAAAATGTCAAGAAACAATGGTTACCAAGCTATGCATACCCCTAAGTCGATATAGCGCATTTACATAAAATGGAAATAAAACATTTAACTGACCGAAAACGCACCAAGCAAGTCATTATGAAATGTCGCCAAAATGTTCTTTAATGCATCACTTAAGCACACGTATAAATCAATCCATACACTGAACTAGTTGCACGAAATACCTAATAACACAAACTTTTGAAAGAAAAGTTACACGACACTAGAGTTCCAAACTTATCTCTTTTTAGTCGCCTTACGACATAAAATTAACCTTTCTCAATAAAACTCGAGTGGGACAGAATACCCACATAGTTTATAAACCTTTCACGTAAGCAATTAAAGCATGCACCTTGTGAAATTCTACTCACACGACTCAACATGTCGTAAAACAAAACTCCATGAACCTCAATGGACTCAATGACTCCAAGTCAATAAAACGATACTAAACATTATGCTTTCAAAGCCAAATTGCTATAGGCTAAGTCATAAATGAGACGCCAAAATCCCAAAATCCCCTTCTAGGATAATACCATATAACCAGCATTGTTTAACAAACTCATATTAAAAAAATTCTCCAAAATAATTTACACAGACATCATGGAAGATAACTTTTCGTCCCAACTCTAACATATGTGGAGGAGATCCAATGTTAAAGTCACAAGCCGTAGTTACTTGCCCAACATCTTAAAATATGATTATCATTATATCCAAAACAATGTTGAACAACAATGAAATAAAGCAAAACAAATTCCGGCGGAGTTTGCAACTCCCGAAATGAAACGATTTCATGCATGTTCAAAATCATGATTTTGAAATCTTGTGTGTGTGCTAAACATTTCTCAAAATTGTAACACAGTCCATTTATGGATTCGAAACACAAGAAATAGTAAAAGTAATTCATTTTCAAAACAAACTTTGTGCATGACATGGTCGTCATTCAACATCTCAACTCATACCCCTCCATAATCCTCCGGTCCATTATTGTCATCCGGATATTCAAACCTCTTAAGGCAAGTTGGGAATTACATCAATTGACCTTACGGTTTTTCCTCAAATCAAAGTCGGCTCAACAAGCCTATGGTTCTAGTCCAACCATCGATCTTGACCCGAAACGGTCTACTTAAAGCAACATCATGCTTATCGTCACTCCAAGTGACTAATACTAGAATCGTTCATCTATTCCAACGACTACTAGCTTAGAACCTCCTTTACTACCCCAACGATCATCACATGAAAGCAATTCAAGTATGCACATGTACTAGTAGGTTCACCATGACACTGGCCAGGTGTCACTACGAACGCACCGTACATGATTATCCTTGCTATTCTCAACGTGATTCCCGTTTCTAACAACATCCATTGACCTCGAAACATCCTATCTTAAAGTGCCTAAAGGTGAATTTCACTCTCATTTACTTAAACAAACGCTAGTTTGAGTCTAGATATCTAAAATCAACACCTAAATCTCTCAAACTTATGCTCTGATACCAACTTGTAACACCCTCAAATTTGGAACGAGCAACTAAATAAAAATTTCAATAAATAATCCAACAAGATAAAATCATTTCTACAATTCACTCCTTAATATACCTCGGAATTTAAATATTAATTCCCAAATAGAATAACTTAAACGGGTGTTATTTAACACAACACAAGTTGCTAATTCCAAGTACGTGCGGAAGACTTCACTACTCAAGTTACCTCTCGTGCACTCTACTATCACTCGCCACTTCACAATGTAGCTAGAGCTACCCCAACCTGAGCCTGTTGTACATGCCGACAAATAAAAAGGGTTAGGCTTACGCCTAGTGAGTTCAAGCATTTTATCATCACTGTATAAAAACATAAATCAGGGATTAGTGGTTTTAGTCATGATTCAACAAATCTTTAATGAAAGTTTGCGACAAAGGTTATCCTTTCCAAAGAGTTCTCAAAATAGACATAAATGGCTCATTTTCCAACGCACCCAAATCCATGGGAATCTTCCCCAAAAGTGTAAAGCGTTTTCCAAAAATGAGTTACGAACCGCAACCCACTCAAATACGTGAATAAATCTAGTTTTAGGCAAAACCTTCAAATACGGTTGACAATACATACTCAACCCGTAAAACATGGAAACCATCCATTTAAATATATTCTTTCGTTGGAAACTTAATACGAAGCAAAACTCACGTAACGTAAAATGTATTAAAATCCAAAGACCATAGAATAAAACTCCAGCAGTTAAAACGTCCAATAAGAATATAACATAAATCCGTCCATCAATCATGGAAAACAATCCATATGCATGTAATATAACCTCAACAATGTGAATAGATAAATTACCCAAAATCAACACCCTTCGGTGACGGGGGAGACCCGATCTCATCCGATGTGGCAAACACATAAATTAAACCACGATTAAATAAATGTAAGTAAACTTCTTAGATGTGGAAAACGGATGACATCAACCATACTAGGTCTTTAGTAAATCCTTGGCATCAATCATACTAGATCTTTAGCCCATCTTAGACATCAACCATACTAGGTCTTTAGTCCATCTCAGACATCAACCATACTAGGTCTTTAGTCCGTCTTCGGCATCAACCATACTAGGTCTTTAGCCTCTCTTAGACATCAACCATACTAGGTCTTTAGTCCAAGCCCTCAAGTTCAACCCTACTAGGTCTTTACCTTGGAAAACCCACCATCCAAAACAAGCTTACTTAACTTAAAAATTCATACATGACCTCAAAAGAATCACTAATGCATTCAAACTCATGTAAATCTCAAACATAATACATTAAATCATGCAAATGAAATTCAATTAAGAATATAACACATCCTAGACTCCACCCCGAGCATGTAAATATCAATCATGTGCAATAAAATGCATCTAAACCTCATTTAGGTAAACATGTACCACAAAACTGTTATTAACCCGAAACCTGACACGGTTAAGAAAAAAGGGTTTTCCCAAAGGACTCACACCCTTATAATTCTCAAAATGACACATAACACTTAAAAGTGCATTTCCCAAATGGTTTATTAAAATCAAATACGCTATCATGGTTAAACCATCAAATAAACCTCATTTTGAGCAATTAATCTTTTAAATACAAAATATGGTTTCTAACCATCCAATTATCCAAAAGCCCCAAATATGGGTGTTTTAAACATTTATGAAGATAAACACTTTGAAAGAGTTAAACTATCCAAATAACTCAACCATAAACATTTTCAAGTAAAACACACAAATATTTGTAAAATACTCATTTTGGCATGTACAAAGTTTTCGCAAAGTAACTTGAACTCACCTTGCTAGATTTAGCTAAATCTAGTAGTTCTCCAACGTAAGCTCCTTTGATGAAGTTTGTATCCTCAAGCCAAAACACCGAAAAACCTAGATTTATGAATTTCCAACCATCAATACTCAAGTTTAACCATAAGAAATCATCATTCATCCAAATATGTACCAAAACACCCACCTATACCAAACCCTAACTTCATAGGTGACGAGATTTGGAGATTCTCATAATCAACTACCACCAACATCACCCAAAACACTTCAATATGGAAGAGAAAGTGAAAGATAACAACAATTTAGCTAGAGATTACCTTAATCACTTGAATCCTCCAAAAAAGAGAGCTCCTAGACTCCCAAAAGCTTCAAGCTTCCAAGTGCTCAACAATGGTGGAAATGGGTTGGTTTAAGTGAAGAAGATGAAGAAGAGAGAGAAGGATTTGTTGTTGATTTGGGGAAAGGAAATCGATTTGGGTGAGAGGGGGAGGAAAATCGCCTGGAGAAAGAGAGAAATCGATCTTGGATGATAAATGAGAGAGAAGCTAGCTGAACCCCTTTAAAACCCGATCTGAAATAGCAACCCAGCACCCCGACGCGACATTGACACCGCGACTATGCCCAGGGGATTGTCGCGTGCCATTGTCGCGACCCATGTACCAGTTTCTGTTTGAAAAACTCAGATCGACCTCCACCGCAACAATTACACCGCGACAATGACATGGTCATAGTCGCTGGTCATAGTCGCACAAGTCGTATCGAACCCCGAAACTCGACTTTTTCGACGCCAAAACTCCCGATACTCTTAGAGACTTTACGTAATGTCTTCCAAACATAAATCCCACCATTTTCAAGATGCAAAACATTTGGGTGATATTTACTTACCGAAGTTACGGGTGTTACAGTCGGGTAGTCGGGAATGAAAGTTTCAAGTGTGGGAAGATTGGACATCTAGCGGCAAGCTGTCCTATTCAAGGGCCGATTTGTTTCGAGTGTAAACAACCCGGACACTTCCGAAAAGATTGTCCGAAGTTAAAGAAGGGTGGAGACCAGGGAAAGAAACCGAATACTCCTAAACCAACGGACCTGGCATTTCACATGACGGCGGAAGAGGCGAAGGAGTCTAAAGATGTCGATCCTAGTACTTTCCTCGTAAATTCTATTCCCGCATGTATTTTATTTGACTGTGGTGCCAATCTGTCGTTTGTATCGAAATCGTTCTATCACAAGTTAGCTATGCCTGTCACTACCTTGGGAGATGCCTTAGTAGTTGAGATAGCTAACGGAGGTCAAGTCTTAGTTCGTGAAAGACTTGAGGGTTGTTTAATCTCGATAGGGGAAACGAAATTTCTGATTGACTTGTTGTTGATGGAAATTGGGGGATTTGATGTGATTGTGGGTATGGATTGGCTTAAAATCAATCAGGCAGAAATTCGTTGTGAAAATAAATTAATTCAGATTCCGATAGCCGATAAAGATGATGTATTCATTTTTGGGGAAAAGAGAAAGGGGGAAGTTCCGCTAATTTCTGTTGCAAAAGCGCGTAAGTGCTTGGTGAAAGGATGTTCATCCTATCTAGCGTATGTTCTAGATGTGAAGTCAGAAAAGAAACAAGTGGAAGACATTAAGGTGGTACGTGAATTCCCGGACGTATTTCCCGATGATCTTCCAGGTCTACCGTCTGAACGACAGGTGGAGTTTCGTATTGATCTTGTCCCTGGATCGGCACCAATAGCGCGTGCACCGTATCGCTTAGCGCCAGCCGAAATGAAAGAGATGATGTCTCAGCTGCAAGAGCTATTGGACAAGGGATTTATCAGACCAAGTTCTTCACCTTAGGGAGCTCCGTTATTGTTTGTTAAGAAGAAGGATGGCACTATGAGGATGTGCATCGACTACCGGGAGCTGAATAAGGTGACGATTAAGAACAAGTATCCGCTTCCAAGGATTGATGATTTATTTGATCATCTCCAAGGTGCGGGATGCTTTTCAAAGATTGATATGAGGTCGGGATATCATCAAGTTCGAGTAAGAGATGAAGATATTCCCAAGACAGCGTTCAGAACGAGGTACGGACATTATGAGTTTCTTGTAATGCCGTTCGGGTTGACAAACGCTCCAGCCGTGTTCATGGATTTGATGAACAGGGTGTGTCGACCATTCTTAGATATGTATGTCATGGTGTTCATTGATGGCATACTTGTTTATTCGAAGAATGAAGACGATCATGAAGGCCATCTTCGTGAAGTCTTAGAAGTTCTGAGGAAGGAGAAATTATACGCAAAAATTTCAAAGTGTGAATTTTGGTTAAAAGAAGTACAATTTCTGGGGCATGTGATTACTTCGGAAGGAGTCAAAGTAGATCCGACAAAGATAGAAGCAATGACAAACTGGGAAACACCGAATAGCGCATCGGAAATAAGAAGTTTCTTGGGTCTAGCAGGGTATTACCGAAGATTTATAAAAGACTTTTCAAAGATTGCTTCTGCTTTAACCGTGTTGACTCAGAAGAATGTAAAGTTTGTATGGACTGAAAAGCAAGAGTAAACTTTCAGAACTTTACGTCAGAAGTTATGTGAAGCTCATATACTTACACTACCAGAAGGGACGGAAGATTTGGTCGTGTATAGTGATGCTTCAAAGATGGGTTTAGGGTGTGTGTTGATGAAATGAGGAAAAGTGATTGCTTACGCATCAAGACAACTCAAAGAACATGAGAAGAATTACCCTACCATTATTTAGAATTGGCAGCGGTCGTGTTTGCATTAAAGTTGTGGCGTCATTATCTGTATGGAACGAAGTGCACAGTTTACACTGATCACAATAGCTTGAAGCATGTCTTTGATTAGAAGGAGTTAAATATGAGGCAGTGGCGTTGGTTAGAACTACTTAAAGATTATGATTGTGAATTGCATTACCATCCCGGTAAAGCAAATGTTGTAGCTGATGCTTTAAGTAGAAAATAATATAGTGGGTGCTTGAAGTCCACTAACGCCAGGATTGATGTAACATCAAGTTTGGTTGAAAAGATTAAAGAGGCACAAGCAGAAGCTTTATTAGAAGAAAATCTGAAAGATGAAGTCATGAACAAGCAACATCTTCAAGTGACTGAAGATAATCGTGGGGGTTAAACTGTTCCAAGGCCGTGTTTGGGTGCCAAAGGTAGGAGGAAATCGGGAATTAATTCTCGAAGACGCCCACAAGTCTAAGTATTCTATACATCCTGGAAGTACTAAGATGTATAGGGATTTGAAGCTACACTACAGGTGGCCAGCTATTAAGTTAGATGTGGCACGGATAGTAGAAAAGTGTGTGACATGTTCTTTAGTAAAAGCTGAACATCAAAGGCCTTACGGAAGTTTTCAATCTTTGGAGGTTCCGGAATGGAAGTGGGAGAAGATTACCATGGATTTTGTGACAAATTTACCGAGAACGCAAAAGGGTAACGACACTATATGGGTAATCGTGGATCGGTTGACCACGAGTGCTCACTTTCTGGCAATGAAAGAAGCATCACCAATAGATAAATTAGAGAAGTTGTATATTGATGAAGTGGTGTCAAGGCATGGGATACCGGTGTCTATAGTGTCGGATCGTGATAGTCGGTTTACCTCAAGGTTTTGGCAGTCACTACAAGAAGAATTGGGTACGAGGGTCAATTTGAGCACTGATTACCATCCACAAACAGACGGGCAAAGTGAAAGAACCATTCAAACTTTGGAAGATATGCTCAGATCGTGCGTGTTAGACTTTGGAGGTAACTGGGATACGCATCTACCGTTAGTAGAGTTTGCATATAACAATAGTTATCACTCCAGTATTGGAAGAGCACCTTTCGAAGCTTTGTATGGTCGGAAATGTAGAACTCCGGTGTGTTGGTTAGAAGCTGGAGAAAAGCAGTTTGTTGGTCCGGAACTTGTGAAACAAACGGCTGATAAAGTGAAAGAGATTCGGAAGCATATGAAAGCAGCTCAAGATCGACAAAATAGTTATGTTGATCCGAAAATAAGACCTAAAGAGTTCCAAGTTGGGGAGCGCGTAATGCTTAAAGTATCCCCGTAGAAAGGAGTGATAAGGTTTGGCAAACGTGGAAAGTTAAGTCCTCGTTTTCTAGGACCTTTCACTATAACTAAGCGAGTGGGACTTCAAGCTTATCAGTTATATCTTCCACCTGAATTGGAAGGCATCCACAATACTTTCCATGTCTGCTATCTTCGGAAATGTTTAGCCGAAGAGAATGGTGTGATTCCACTAACTGATGTGAGAGTGGATGAAAAGAGCCGTTGTGTGGAAGAACCGGAGGCGATCTTAGAGAGATCAGTTAAGAAGTTGCGACATAAGGATGTAGTTATGTTGAAAGTACAATAGAAACATCACCGAGGTGCTAACGTGACGTTAGAAGCCGAAGAGGATATGAAGATTTGATATCCTCATCTCTTTACCTAGCTTTGATTTCGGGGACGAAATCATTTTCAAGTTGGGGATATTTGTAACACCTCAAATTTCCATTTTTATTATTTTAATATAAACGAGATCGAATTGTAATTTAGTCTAAGTGGTGGACTAGTTGTAGATATAAACTCCAAGGTTGATTATGTATTTGACCAAAGTTTAAAGTTAAATGTTGAACTTGGAAATTGAGGGTTTAAATTGTCATTAGTTGAAAGCGAGTCCAGATATTTAAGTAGGAGTCGGTCACAATTGAGATAAAAATCTCAATTGTGTGTGGGTGAAATAGGTTACTGAAGCAGAAAAAGAGAAGAAAAAATTGAGCAAATTCTAATTCTTCTGGTAAGGATTTCAATCATCCTCTCTGATTTAATTACTATAGAGTTGATAATCTCAAGTTGAATTCATCTTCCAATTAGGTTATTGGATCAGTGGGTGAAGAGATTTGGATTTTGAATTGTGCAGAGAAGTGGGTCTAAGAATTCAGGTGAGTTTATCCTTTTCATTATAAGCTTTACAATTGAAATTGAATCAGATATGGTATATAAAATGGCTGAATGATTTGGAAAATTGTTTTGGGATGAAAGTTAAGCAATAAGCTGATTTTATATGAATTTTTAGAAAAATTCTGGACATGAATCGAACACCCAGTAACGCAGTCCCGGTATAGGATTGGGTTCCGGTATTTAATTTGGTTTGGTACCGGAACTATAAAGATACCGGAAGTGGGGTGGGTTCCGAAATTAAAATAAAATACCGGAAGTTGGGTTTGAAAAGTGGGTTATGGAATTAGCAATACCGGAAGTGGGCTTAAAATAGGATCCGGAATTGATGATTATTGGGTACCGGAATTTGGGCCTCACAATATAGGATCCGGAATTGAATTTGTTGGGTATCAGAATTGTTTTTTGTTGGGTACCAGCATTTTTTTTGTTGCGCCGGAATTTGGACAAAGACCCGGAATTGGGCTTGGTCCCTTGAGTTCCGGAATTTTTAAAAGAAACCGGAATTAGGCTTGGTCCCTTGAGTTCCGCAATTTTAAAAAGAAACCGGAAATTGGGCCGGTATTAAAATCCCGGAATTTTCTTGGAGTGTGGGCCGATCTTAATTAATTTGGAGGTGGGTTTTAGAGTTCAAATTTAATTTTAAACCTTGGGATATAAATTCTATTTATATTGTTATCTCATTTGGATTGAGGTTTCGGATTATTTTCTAAATAAGAATTTTTAGAAAATAAACATTGAGGGTACATTGGATTATCCGGTACTCTTAGAGTTGATTATGTTATGAGAGGTGGTGCGATATGTTGTTATATATATTTACTTAAAAGTGTAATGGATCCATAGACACTTATTGTATTTATAACGAGGAATAGGCATAAAGTAATTTGTAATTCACGTTAGCCTGAAATGTGGAATAGGCATAAAGTAATTTGTAATTCCCATTTCGTAAAAGTGTTATGAAATGAGAAATAGGCATAAAGGAAATTGTAATTTCTATTTCATAGTGTGATGTGAAATGCGGAATATGCATAAAGTAATTTGTAATTCCCGTTCACATGGAAATGAATAATAGGCATAAAGTAAATTGTAATATTCATTTCGTAGTATAGAAATTGAGGAATAGGAATAAAGTAAATTGTAATTCCTGATTTCTATGGGAAGACCAGAGATAGGCATAAAGTAACTTGTAATCTCTACTTCCAGTCCAAGAAATAGGCATAAAGCAACTTGTAATTTCTTGGATAAGAGCAATAATCTAGAATCTGTAATGATTCGTAGTAGGCTCTTGATTGTAATAATATGACGTACTGAATGTTAGTCATATTCATGGGATCGGGTATGTTCCTGTCATTAAGGTGAGCACGTGTACGGTAAGAATGATGGTGAACAGGTTTGTTTATATGTTTTGGATATTTTCAAAGTTGTTAATGTTTTAATTTGAATTTGGATGTTCTCACTAGGCGTAAGCCTAATCGTTCAAATTAAATTTTCTTACCAGGTACAGGCTCGGGGAAGTAAATGGGATGTAGGACGATAGTTTTTGAAGTATTCAACTTTTGAGATAAGCGGAGGATTTAGCTAACACAATGAGGCTTTTTGATGGATTGCTTAGATAATCCAGTTAATCTGATTATAGTAGACATGATTAGATTAATAGGTTATTTGGAGAATTCAATATTTGTAAATATGAACCCTCATAGTTAATTCTCTCCTTATTTATATAAAAGTTTGGATGTTATTCTATCATAACTTGTTACAATTTGAGGTTCAAATTAGCCCTGATTTTTAGGCTGTTACATGTGGCATAAATCTATTGAAAATATTTGGATATGATCAAATTCGTGTCTTTTGGCGTCTATCTCCTTGTGCACGAGGATTTAGATTATGGGCTTTACGCTCATAGTTTGTTGACCATTTTGGGCATCTAGCGAGTACGCAATGGAGGACTTTGAGGTCCTTGAGGTGTAACTCGTCTAGTTCGGATAGGCAATGGGGTCCTATAAGTCCTTGAGGTGTAACTCGATGGAGTAGGCACTAAAGGCATGATAAAGAGATGGTTTGAGGTTGTGATGTCATTATGGCATGGGAACTAGGACTGGGACTTGAGGTGCAATCCGATAACATCATGGGTTACTCCATTCCCGTGTTCTTGTCACCCCGATGGTAACGGGTCTCCCCCGTAATTGTTATCAAAGGTATATTTTCTTGTTTATAAGTGTTCAGGTGGGAATACTTGGCAAAAGTCGAATTGTGGTAATTATAACCACATGGATCCGGTAACATCGAATCATTTAATGTTTCCGTTCCCTTATAATTCACATGTTTATATAATTTCTCACTAGACTCTCGGTCTAACACTTGCGGTATTGAAACTTATGAACTTCAGGTCCTACTAGTGGCGCGTCTATGACACGTTCATTTGGCCATCGTGTCTTAGGAGCTTGGGAGTCGGGCTTTTTGGGAAGACTCGGGATGAGGGATTTTTGGAGATATAGTGACACCCGTGTTAATCTAGTTTAAACTATTTTTAGATTAGTAGGTTGTTGTGTATTATGTCTCGATACTCGATGTATATTTTGTCCAAACTATCCCATTAAATATTTGGGTTTTAGTTGGCTCGTTTTAGAAGTTTTACTTTGCCCATTTTCCGGATTTTTCCCTATTATTGTTGTTTAAATTTTAGGGTGTTATAAGTTGGTATCAAAACTCTAGTTTAAGTGAACTAGGGATGCTAGTGTGATGCCTAGACTTAAGGTGAGACTAATAAGTTAAGAAGTGTGAGTAAATTGGGTAGAAACATTAAGATGGGACGTTTCGAAGTCGACGGAAATTACATTATTGTGAATTATGAAAGTGGTAACGAGAATTCTTATGTGTAGTATGTTCATAATTTCAATTAGCTACTGCTATTATGAATATATTGTTACGTGGGCGTGCTTGATTGCTATAATTATGATGATCAATGATTGTACTAGTACGTTTCCTTAGTATATCTCGTGGCCTATTTTCTCATCTTTATTCTCGAATGTGACTAACATAAATGGTAAATACTCGGAGTAGACCTCAGTCTTCGCCGGAAGGTAACGCTGTTACTGAATCCACAGCTGATCAACCGAATGAACATGAGACAACTTTGCCTCCTCCACTTCCAACTTTGTTTGGTGGGAGAGTGGAACAGATACCAAGGACAACTATTGTCTCCACTAACCCGGTCATAACAGAGGTGACCCCTCAGACTCAAATGATGAACATGATGTGGACCATGAATGAGACCATGGTTAAGCAGCAGGAATTGTTCATGAAACTACTGGAGGACAGGGATGCTAATCCGCGCCATCATGAGATGATCGAAGAAAATGTGGTTGTTGTGGGGACCAGGGGAACCGGTGATGAGAACTGGACTGATGGATTGGTTACTTTGGAGACGAGACCGATGGGAAGGGTATGCTCCTACAAGACTTTCTTAAGTTGCAAACCACCGGAGTTTGTCGATGTCGATAACCCGGTGGCTTGCATGAATTGGATCCGGGAAATCGACCAAGCTTTCAGAGCTTGTGAATGTGAAGAGGGCCAGAAGGTGAAGTTTGGTTCTCAAATGCTCAGAAGTTCGGCTTTGACCTGGTGGAATGTTTTCACCGCAGTTTTGGAAGCTTCAGTATTAGCTAAAATGAGTTGGGTGGCATTCAAGAAGAAGATTTTGGAAGAGTATTGTAATGAGCAAGAGATGGGTATGATCGAAGAGGAGTTCTGGTCATTAAAGAAGAGGAACATGTCGGTGAAGGAGTACACCCGCGTTTTTATGGAAAAGCTAAACCTTGTGGGGCATGTGGCCCCGACTGAGAAGGAGAGGATGAAGACGTATTTGAAAGGATTAACAACTGACATGATGGCGATGGTCCGAAATTCGAAGGCCACTAATCTTCGGGAGACTATTGAAGAGGCGAAAGTGATGGAAAGAGTTTACGTAAGAGATAGTGAGGAAAAGCAAAGGGTAGGAGAGAATAGGAGATGGGAGAACTCTTCAAACTCGTTTCAGAAGCCGAGATTTCAATCAAGTGGAAAAGGGGGAGACAATCGTCGGGAGTCAAAGTGGTGTCCTAAGTGCAAGAGTAAGCACTTCGGTTCTTGAAATACGGGCCAAGCTTCGTGCTACAAGTGCGGGAAGCCGGGGCACATTATTCCGGATTGTCCTATAAGGGGGACGGTGTGCTATGAATGCAAGGAGATGGGGCACATGAAAAGAGAGTGTCCCAAGTTGAAGGGGGACACGAGAAGGGCGAATTCGGGGAGTCAACCAAGGAGGGAGGTCGTCCCTAAGGATCAAGGGAGAGCCTTCCAAATGAAGAAGGAGGAAGCGAAGGAAACCGCACACGTAGTGTCGGGGAAGGTTCTTACTCAACTCTTTACCAGCTGGAGTATTGTTTGATTCTGGCGCAAACTGCTCTTTTGTTTCGAATGCGTTTTGCAAGTATTTGAATGTGCCTGTTTGTACACTACCCGATGCTTTAGTTATAGAGCAAGTGGTGTTGCGGGAAGTTTTGGAAAAATGACAACTAGAGGTTGGTGGTGAATCCTTTGAAGTGAACCTACTTCCCATAACTATTGGAAGTTTCGACGTGGTTATTGCGATGGATTGGTTAGCGAAACATCAAGCGGAAATTTTGTGTTCCAAGAAAATCATAAGGATACCTTTGCCAAGTGCAGACTTTACCTTGATCTACGGGGAGAAAAGGAAGGGCGATGTGGTCATCATTTCATCCATCAAGGCAAGAAAGTGTTTAATAAAGAAATACCCCTCGTTCTTAGCTTGTGTAGTGGATTCCAAGGCGGAAAAGAAAAAGGCAGAGGACGTAAAGATCGTCAACGAGTTTCCGGATGTTTCCCCGATGAGTTACTGGGTTTACCACCCGATCGTCAAGTGGAGTTCAGGATAGACTTAATTCCGGGAGCGGCACCGATAGCGCGTGCACCGTACCGTTTTACAACGACCGAGATGCAAGAAATGATGACACAACTTCAAGAGTTGCTCGGGAAGGGATTCGTGAGACTAAGCTCGTCACCTTGGGGAGCTCTGGTGCCTTTTTCAAGAAGAAGGACGGGTCGATGCGGATGTGTATAGACTACCGGGAGTTAAACAAGGTGACCGTGAAGAACAAATATCCACTTCCCCGAATAGACGACCTCTTTGACCAACTTCAAGGAGCCGGATGCTTTTCAGAAATTGACCTCCGATCCGGGTATCACCATGTGAAGGTTAGAGAATAGGACGTTTCAAATACGGCTTTTAGGACTCGGTATGGCAACTACGAGTTCCTAGTTATGCCGTTTGGTTTGACAAACGCACCAGCAATGTTTATGGATTTGATGAACCGGGTGTGTCGACAATTCTTGGATAAGTCAGTGATCGTGTTCATCGATGACATCTTAGTGTACTCCAGAGATGATGCGGAACATGAGAAACACCTTAGAGAAGTGTTGGAAGTGCTAAGGAAGGACAAGTTGTATGCTAAATTCTCTAAGTGTGAGTTTTGGTTGCGGGAAGAGCAATTCCTTGGGCATGTAGTGACCCGAGAAGCGGTGAAAGTAGATCCCGCGAAAGTTGAGGCAATGTTGAATTGGGAACCTCCAAAGAACCCTACGAAAATTCAAAGCTTTTTGGGCCTAGCCGGGTACTACCGGAGATTCATTCAAGATTTCTCCAAGATTGCATCATTGTTAACAGCGTTGACTCGTAAGAATGTGAATTTCGTTTGGACTAGCATGCAAGAGGAAGCATTCCGGACCTTACAATGAAAACTTTGTGAAGCTCCAATTTTGTCCTTAAACGAAGGAACGGAAAACTTCGTCAATTTTAGTGACGCATCCAAGATGGGTTTGGGTTGTGTTTTGATGCAAAGAGGCAAAGTGATAGCGTATGCATCGAGGCAGTTGAAAGTGCACAAAAAGAATTACCCAAGTCACGATCTCGATTTGGCGGCGGTCGTGTTTGCATTGAAGTTATGGAGACACTACTTGTATGGTACAAAATGCACATTGTACACTGATCATAAAAGCTTGAAGTATGTATTTGATCAAAAGAAGTTGAATATGCGTCAACGAAGATGGCTAGAGTTGTTAAAGAACTACGACTATGAATTGCTATATCATCCGAGCAAGGCGAACGTGGTAGCGGACGCTTTGAGTTGGAAGGAGTATATTGGGAAGGTGCAAACGTCGTTGGCAAGGATTGAAATCATCTCGAGCTTAATGGACATGATCAAGACCGCGTAAACCGAAGCATTGCTCGAAGTGAACCTCAAGGGAGAATTTATGGTGAAGCGACGTCTTCTATTGACGAAAGATAGTAGAGGGTTGAAACTTTTCCAATGGCGAATTTGGGTACCTAAGATCGAAGGGTGCTGAGAGTTACTCATGGAAGAGGCCCACAAGTCAATGTACTTTATTCATCTTGGAAGCACCAAAATGTATAGAGATTTGAAGTTGAACTATTGGTGGCCAGTCATGAAACTTGATGTGGCCGGTGTTGTGGAAAGGTGCATGACATGTTCGCTAGTGAAAGCTGAACACCAACGATCTTATGGTAGTTTGCAATCACTTGAAATACAGGAATGGAAGTGGGATCACATTACGATGGACTTTGTGACAAAACTACCAAGGACCTTGAAGGGTTACGACACCATTTGGGTAATTATGGATTGAATGACCAAAAGCGCTCACTTCTTGGCTATGAGGGAAATGTTGCCATTGGATAAATTGGCAAGATTGTATATCAACGAAGTGGTCTCTAGGCACGGGGTGCCATTGTCTATCGTATCCGATCGTGACAGTCGTTTTACCTCTCATTTTTGGAGCGCCTTTCAAAGGTAATTGGGAACAAAGGTAAAGTTGAGTACGGCATACCATCCTCAAACGGACGAACAAAGCGAGCGGACCATCCAAACTTTAGAAGACATGTTGCGGTCGTACGTTATCGATTTTGGGGAAAATTGGTACTCTCATCTCCCATTGGTGGAATTCACTTACAACAATAGCTACCACTCGAGTCTTGGTGTGGCACCATTCGAGGTCATGTATGGGCGAAAAGGTAGAACACCGGTTTGTTGGCTCGAGGCGGACGAGAAACAATTTTCAAGGCCGGAGATCGTTCAAGAAACAGCGGATAAGGTAAAAAGTATCCGGGAGCGTTTGAAGGCAGCACAAGACCATCAAAAGAGTTACGCCGATAAGAAAAGGCGACCGATTGAATTTCAAGTGGGTGATCGTGTAATGTTAAAGGTTTCCCCATGGAAGGGAATCATTAGGTTCGGGAAACGTGGAAAGCTTAGTCCTCATTTCCATGGGCCTTTTTTGATCATTGAACGTGTGGGACTTCAAGCCTACAAGTTAGAGCTACCACCCAAGATGAGTGGAATTCACCCTACATTTCATATTTGCTACTTACGAAAATGTTTGGCGGAAGAAAAGGACGTCATCCCATTATCGGAAATCCACGTGGACGACAATCGGTGCATAGAAGAGCCCAAAAACATTTTGGAAAGGGAAACGAAGAAACTTCGTCGTAAAGAGGTGGTGATGGTGAAGGTGCAATGGAAGCATAAATGAGGGGCAAACGTGACATGGGAATCAGAAGAGGAAATGAGGAGGCGGTACCCTTACCTCTTCGGTTAGCTCAAGATTTCGAGGACAAAATCTTCTCAAAGGAGGGGAGGATTGTAACACCCCAATTTTTATCGGTAAGCTCACCATCTATTTCGTCTTTGGTGGTATTCTAATTTTCAGCGTAGGTTGTTCTTTGTGAAGTTTGGAACGAGCAACTAACTTTAAAATTCAATAAAATAACCTAATTAGATATAATCTCTTCTACAATTCATTCCTTAAAATACCTCGGAATTTAAAACATTATAAGTCCACGATAAAATAACTTAATCGGGTGCTACATAACACAACACAAGTTGCTAGTCCAAACAATTGCGGAAGGCTTCACTAATTAAGTCACCTCTCGTGCACTCTACTAGCACTCTCCACTTCACAATGTAGCTAGAGCTACCCTAACCTGAGCCTGTTGCACATGCCGACAAATAAAAAGGGTTAGGCTTACGCCTAGTGAGTTCAAGCATTTTATCATGACTAAATAAAATCATAAATCGGAAGTTAGTAGTTTTAGTCATGATTCAAATAAATATTTAAATGAAAGTTGCAACAAGATTATCATTTCCAAAAGGGTTTCCCAAACGGGCATAAATGACTCATTTTCCAACGCACTCAAATTCCATGGAAACCATTCCCGAAAAAGTGTAAAGCGTTTTCAAAAATGAGATACGAATCCCAACCCACTCAAATACGTGAATAAATCTAGTTTTAGGCAAAACCTTTAAATACGGTTGACAATACATACTCAACCCGTAAAACATGGAAACCATCCATTTAAATATGGTCTTTCATTGGAAACATAATACGAAGACAAACTCACGCTAACGTAAAATGTATTAAAATCCAAATACCATAAAATAAAACTCCCGCAGTTTAAAACATCCAATAAGAATGTAACATAAATCCGTCCATCAATCATGGAAAACAATCCATATGCATGTATCATAACCTCAACAATGTGAATAGATAAAATACCCGAAATCAACACCCTTCGGTGACGGGGGAGACCCGATCTCATCGAATGTGGGAAACACATAAATTAAACCACGATTAAATAAATGCAAGTAAACTTCTTGGATGTGGAAAACGGATGACATCAACCATGCTAGGTCTTTAGTCAATCCTCGGCATCAATCATACTAGATCTTTAGCCCAACTTAGACATCAACCATACTAGGAGGTCTTTAGTCCATCTCAGACATCAACCATACTAGGTCTTTAGTCCGTCTTCGGCATCAACCATACTAGGTCTTTAGCCCCTCTTAGACATCAACCATACTAGGTCTTTAGTCCATTTAAAACCACCAAGTTCAACCATACTAGGTCTTTACCTTGGCAAACCCACCATCCAAAAAAGCTTACTTAACTTAAAAATTTATACATGACCTCAAAAGAATAACCAATGCATTCAAATCATGTAAACCTCAAATATGATGCAACTCATGCAATGCAAACCCCAAGCCCACGTCGAGCTTATAAAAACCGGGCGAATACCCTCAAGACCAATCGGGTCCAAAACTGAGCCCTCTGCTCAAAGATCTAATGATCATTTATCAACGTCAAATCATGCAAATGAGATGCAATTAAGCATATAACACATTCTAGACTCCACCCTGAGCATGTAAATATCAACAACGTGCAATAATATGCAACACGGTGCAATAAAAGCAACCCGTAAATAAGACTCCACATCGAGCCATTTAAACCGGACAAATGTCCCAAGACTATCTCAAAGTTAAAACCGAGCAAAGTGCTCCAAGTTTTCTAGACCCATAATGTCGGTCATCATCGCATAAAACGCGTTTAATCATTGTTTAAGAAAACATGTATCCTGAAATCATCATTAACCCCAAAACTCAACACGGGTTAAACAAAAGGATTTTCCCAAAGGACTCACACCCTTAATATTCTCAAAATGACTCATAACACTAAAAGTGCATTTTCCCAAATGGTTTATTAAAATCATTTACACTAACATGATTAAACCATCAAACAAACCTCATTTTGAGCAATTAATCTTTTAAAGACAATTTATGGTTTCTAACCATCCAAATATTCAAAAGCCCCAAATATGGTGTTTTACACATTTATGAAGATAAACACTTCAAGAGAGTTAAACTTATCCAAATAACTCAACCATATACATTTTCAAGTAAAACACACAAATATTTGTAAAATACTCATTTTGGCATGTACAAGGTTTTCGCAAAGTAACTTGAACTCACCTTTGCTAGATTTAGCTAAATCTATATTTTTCCCCAAACGTATGCTCCTTTGATGCACATGAATCCTCAAACCAAAACTTAAAAACCACTTAGGTTTAGATGAAAACCTAGAAAACCCCAAAAATCTCTAACGTTGTGGATGAAACTTGCTCTTGCATCAATGAATGAAATCACTAGCATAAAGTGGATAAGAAACACATTAATCTCCAAGAAAAGCCCCAAAATCGGTTAGGGTTTGTGAGGAAGAAAGGGAAAACGATTTGGAAGAGAAAGGGAAGAGATTTGAGAGACTTACCACCACCAAACACCCTTGAATCTTCTTATGAACTTCAAAACTCTTTCTAGATCCTTGAAGAGACCGAGTATTTGGTATAAAATCTAGGGAAAATCTAACCTACATTCCTCCTTTTAAAACCGTAGTAAAATCGTTAAAGGAGTTATTTCACCAAACAAACCAAACTATTGTTTCCTCTCTAATTGAAACCTGTAAAAGGAGCTCATGAGAACCGTATTGTCTTGATTGTCCAGTCCCTGTAGATTCGATTCTGGTATTTTACCAACTATTACTTGTTGTGACGATCATAGTGGGCAGTGTACACTTGCACTTCCCACTGTGGACAGTTTGCAACCCACTGCGATTAAAACACACATTTCGCACGTACCAAGTTTTTGGCGCCGTTGACGGGGACTGGCATGATTTTAAATCTCAAGACATTAGTTTTTGTTCGAGCCCGAGTAACTCGTTTTTCTAAGCCGTTCGTGTTGCATGCCAAGGCGACAACACGAGCTTTTAATACCAATCGATCCTGAAATAGAAAAGACTTGTCGAAGAAGACATAAAAAAAAGAAAACAAATCAACAACCTCATGTGATCCACACTGTGAACATGGCAGCAGTACCTCCACCCGTAGTGGAGACCACAATCACGATTGCCGATAACAAGGATCGAAAAATACGGGACTATGCTACTTCCGGAGTTGGTGATTTAAGCTCCGGGATTTTGAGACCCAATATTGTTGCAACTCACTTTGAACTCAAACCGGTGATGTTTCAAATGATCCAAGCCATGGGTCAGTTTAGAGGATCACCATCTGAGGATCCACACTCGCACTTAAAATCTTTTTTAGAGATGACTGATTCCTTTCAATTACAAGGTGTGAGTGAGGAAGCATTAAGGTTAAGACTTTTTCCTTTTTCATTAAGGGATAAGGCGAAGACTTGGCTGAACTCACACGCACCTCATTCGATAACCACTTGGGATGAACTTGCTGATAAATTTTTGCAAAAATACTTTCCTCCCACGAGGAATGTAAGATTTCGAAATGATATTATTCTGTTTAGACAAAGAAGAAGATGAGGCTGTTTCGGATGCATGGGAACGATTTAAAGAATTACTTCGAAAGTGCCCACATCATGGCATCCCACATTGCATCTAATTGGAGACCTTTTACAATGGTCTTTCCAATGCAGCCAAAATTATCTTAGATGCAACCGCAGGTGGAACATTCACGAGTAAAACCTACAATGAAGGATATCAAATCTTAGAAAAAGTATCCAACAACAATACCGATTGGTCCAATCCTAGAGCTATAGTACCAAAGACCAACACCATCGATTCTGAAGCACTTAAAACCATGAATGCGCAGTTAGTAGCCTTGACCAAAATCGTTTTGAACCAAAATAGAGGCCAAGTTAATTTCGCAACCCATCTCGCCGAAAACTGATCCCTCTGTGGAGAGGAGCATGTTTTTTATTTTTGTCCAGCAAATCCCGAATCTGTTAATGTCATAGGGACCAACCCGAGGAACAACCCTTATTCGCAGACTTATAATCCAGGTTGGAGAAATCATCCGAATTTCTCTTGGTCTGGTAATCAAGGACTCCAACCCCAAGGGCCGAGTCATATCCAGCAAAGACCACACAACCCCCCTGGATTTCAACCACATCACAGTGGGCAATCCTCACATCACAGTGGGCAGCACCCACAGAACTTTCACCAAGGGCAGTCCTCGCAACCATACCAACCACGATCCAATCAACCAGCTGAGGTACAACAATCGATTGAATCAATTATCAAGGGTTTTATGAACCAAACCCAGGCAGCCATTAGGAACATAGAGACTCAAGTAGGACAACTAGCCGTTGAAGTTAAGAATAGACCACCAGGAACGTTACCTAGTGACACCGAACACGCTAAGGTGATAGGAAAAGGGCCTGAACATGTCAATTCCATAACACTTAGGAGTGGAAAGGATCTGAAAGATATCGTTTTTGAGTCTGATGATTCGCCTAAAATACCCACTGGGAGCACCACAGTGGGCACTCCTCAAGTCACTGTGATCCCCACAGTGGGGACCGACATCCCTGACCTTCTCACTCTTGGACCTGTCCCAAAGCCTACTGTTCCAAAGCCAATACCACAGCAAGCTCAAATTGACCCACAAAATATTCCTTTTCCTGAAAGAATGAAGCCGAAAAATGTCGATGTTCCATTTAAAAAATTCTTAGACATTTTTAAACAACTTCACATTAACATACCTTTGGTAGAGGCTCTCGAGCAAATGCCAAGCTATGTTAAATTTTTAAAGGATATTGTAACACCCGGAAAATCCTTGTGAGTAATAATAGTCCTAATATTTCTTTATATTTTGACTTCTTAAATTATAATTGATTTCCTAAGTAATTTCCGTGGTTATTACTTGTTATTTGATAACTTCCGATAGAAATCAGTAAGTTTATTCCTTAAGGAAATTAATGGAAAATAGATGATAAAGTGAAATATTAGATTTTATGGATTAGTTGGATGGGTAATTTGATTACAAGTCCAACGGTACTTTCCGGGGTAAAAACCGAGTTCTAACGAAGAAGTTACGGCCAAATTAGTGGAAAATGAGAAGCAAGCAAACAGAGGCTGGCGCCGATGGTTGGCGCCGATGCATTGGCGCGGGTGATCGGCGCCGAACACCTGACGTGCCAAAAGGGGGTTAAACCCACCTATTAGTTCTTAGTCACTCATTTTCTTCAATTAGAACTCTCAAAATACATAGTTGCTCTGCTCTTCAATATTCAGACGACTTCTTCATCTAAACTTAAGGTAAATCCATTTCTATCAATCCTAATCCAATTCAAGCAACTATTAAATGAATCTTACTCAATTAAACTTCAATTAGGGCTTTGCATCTTCATTTCATCTTGATTGGAGTATTTGGGTTCAAGTCTTCAAGTAGGGTTTTACCAATTGAAGATTAAAGGTGAGTAATTTGTACTTAATTGATTGTATTGCACTTATCTACCATTCTTTATCTTGATTTTGGTATTCTTATTGTGAAATCTTGATTTATAAGCTCTTAATGGTTAAGAGGGAAACAAGAAGAGTTCAAGTAAGTTATGGTGGATTAATTGTGTTTTATTACTTAGAATGCCATGGTAAATGTTAGTGTTAAAGGTTGGGTTTGATTATATATCATTGGTATGTGATTTTGATGATGGCTTAATATATGTCTTAATGAAGTAATGATGGCTTAATGGTCAAAATGGACTTATTACTGAATTGTAAACATGGATGTTTATTATTGATGTCATATAGAATGTGATTTTATACATATGGATGTATATGAACTACATGGAAGTAGTATTGGTTATGATAAATGGTTGGACCATTGTTAAGTGTTAAATATGCTTTGAATGTTATTTGGATTAACATATTTGGTATTCACATAATTAGAGGAGTACCTAGTAGGCATTGGAGGATATATTCTTACACACCGTGGGGTAAGTGTAATTGATTCATACCCTCGGATACCGTGGGGTTTTCCGTTGTGTTATGCCTTGTGACAATACCGTGGGGTACCGATCAAGGTATATCTTCGATTATGATGTAACTGGGTAGCGATATGGACCTTCTCCATGGAATCCAATTTGTGAATGTATCGAATTGTTATTCCTACATGCTATGATTATGCTCTATGTGCTATGTGTAAACCTCACTTAGGCTTTAAAAGCCTAACACTTGTTATGTGTTTTATGTGTTACAGATTTTAGTGGTTCCGAACACAAGAAGGTCTAGGACGGGGTTGTGAGCATGGGATCATTGTTGGAGAGTTAAAGATTGGAAGATTAATGATAGAACTTTCCGACATCCTTTTGATATTTGATTGCTATAGTAGTGATCAAATAAGCTAGTGGTCCAATAGTGGTTATAATTAACTAAATCTTTGTATTAATGATTATGAGATGTTAATTAGGTGTACTTTTACTTTAGTAATGTGTACCACTCTTCCGTTTTATGGAAGTTTTTGTTAACCCCTGTTTTGGGGTGTTACAAGTTGGTATCAGAGCATTAGCTTAAGTGAACTAAGTATGCTGAGGAGGTACTTAGACTTAAGCTGTGATGAGTTAAGTTATGATTTGTGAGATATGGGTAGAAGTACTAAGACGGGATAGTCTTATAGTTGACAGAAATACGTGAAATTAGTACTGTGACAATGTAATGAGGATTCTCATGTATAATATGTTCACAATTCCAGTTAGCTACTGTTATTATGAATATATTGTTACGTAAGCATGCTTGTTTCTAAATTATTACAGTGACTAATGATCGGTAAAGTACGTTTAGTATGTCTATATTCGTATAACTATTTCTTATGGTTATTCCTTTGTGTTATAGCAGATCGTTGGTGGATATGCCACCAAGGTCCTTTAATTCTTTAGAGAATAGATAAGTAAATGATTTAGGGGTTGGAAGGACAACCTAGAATTGGCGGGACTTATGAAAGCCCGCTGAGGTAACCTTTAATAGGCGATGGAAATGTGTAGAGATAGAATATAAGGTGATTCATCAAAATGGAAATAATATGAAATGATTAAGTAAGTGGGTCGTGGAACGCATGGATAGAAAGTGTTACAAGGTCAAGAGGACGACCACTAGACGGAAGTAGAGTGTTATTGATAAGTGATGTGAGTACAACGATTGACCTTGTTTGAGTGAGTAGCCTTCATTTGCGAGTAAAGTTTTATGCATGATGTCCTAGTGAGTGTGCTACATGAGTTTTCTTGATTTTAAAATAAATGCATAAATAACAATTTTTATTCAAGAATGAGTTGCTTGTACAAATGTGTATTTTAAGAAAGAGACAATTTCATTTTGACGCACGATGAAATTTTGGGTTTAGCAACTTGCAAAATATTTAGTATTTTTTTTTTATATATGAAAAGTTAATTGTAAAAAGGGCCAAGAAAACGTTGGCTAGCAAAACCTTTGTAACCAACAAAAGTATTAACTTGATGCTATCAAGTAAGAACTGACTAGCTTGCTTTGTGTTGGAAAATTCTTTTAAAACTTTTTATAGTATGAGTATATTTTTTTTATTACTATCGTAACAACATCATTTTTGGTTGAGAAAGATTAAGTTTTACGGAAAGTTGTATGCAAACGGTTCTCGAGATCGTTGTGCAATACATTGAAGTTTTGAGAATGCTGGGGGTCATGTGTGCCCAAGTTGTTTCAAGCATTGCTCGTTAAGATGAGAAAATGTGTGAAATGATTTATTTATCACGTTGACATGCATGAAGTCTATGAACTCACTAGGTCGTAGAGTATTACATTATAAGCTAAGAAAGAACTCCAAGAGTGGAGAGGTGTGGGATAAAATTTGGAGAATGCTTATAGTTTTGGTATTTGTGTTCAAAAGGAGAGATGAATAATGAGAGAATCGAAAGTAGACTTTAGTGTCGTTTGTAAGAAGGTCTGTACCCTGGTTTGATAATTTGAAATACAGTTGCCAAGGGACGATTGCGTTAGGGGGAAGGATTAGTAGTCATTAAGGTGGTGGATTTAGCAAACTTGCTATGAGTAGTGTGGTGAAACAGAAAGGAGAATATCCTCGAGATTAAATAAGAATCTATGGTAATCTTGTGATATTAATGTTGTATGAATTATTTTGAAATAAAGACGATGGGATAGGAAATAAATTATGATATATTGGAAGGATTGGGTTCAGTTAGGAACCCTTGTTAAAGAATAGGTTAAGGAGGTATAGACAGAGTGATTATTAATGTTGGAGTCGACACTTGTGTAAGGTGTCGACAGTTGCGTAAGGTGTATGAGGCCTTTTGCCTGTCATAGGGTGCGGTCCGGGTGCGTCCCGCGTATGCCTGTGCGGGTAGAAACAACCTTGAGCGGTATCGGCATGCTGTTATGCAGAGGGTATGTGCAGAGCGGACAATAACGTGTACATATAGATACATATAGGAATTGACTTCATTGGGAGAGTAGCAATAAAGGGGTCGTGAGATTAGCATGTCTGGAAGCGTGTGTTGTATGATGTGGGATTTGATGTATTTTAAATTTCATGAGTTGATATTGATAAATGATCAATAGATCCTTTGAGCAGATGGCTTGGTTTTGGATTCGGTTGAGTCTTAAGGGTATTCGTCGGTTTAATTAACTTGACATAGGCTTGGGGGTTGGAATTACATGAATTATGTTATAATTAAAAGTTTGCGTAATGTGAATACATTGATTTTTTTTTCTTCTGAGATCATGTATGAATGTTAAGTTAGAATCGGAAGATTAAAAGTTGAAGGATCACCTTGTGGGGGGTGTTAGGATAGTGAAAGACTATTGTTGTAGATGAACATTCTACTTATGATGTAGATGGTTTATATAGAATGAAGAATTAGGCACGAACATGGTAAGGGTATGGACTATGTCGAATTATGATGGAGTGTGCACTGTATATATAATGGTTTGGTGTCACAAAGAATTAGTAAGAAGAGAGTAAGTTTAAGTTAATTAGAAACTCGTGAGTTGTAGTTCAAACTAAAGTTGAGGAGGAATAAAGTAATGAAATAGATTCGGTTAATTGTGCGGGAGAGCATGAAGGTAAATTTGAATTGTGTACGAATGACCATGAGGGATCCGGTCTGCTGTGAGATGTTATGAGTAGAGAATGTACGAACGAGTGGTGGCATTAATTGTCAAGATAAATGTGTCAACCAGTAATAAGAAGTTATAAAGAGGGAACATTAGATGAAAGTCTTTTCGGGGATTCCAGCTGAATAGTACTAGTTGTCAATAAAGCTGTTGGAATATGTGGTTGTAAGATAGTGTAGTGATTTGGCTATAATTAGAATAGAATGTCGAGCGGTAGTGTGAGTTTGTCCAAAGTGATTTTGGTTGTGTGAGTCGTTAAATAAGTTTATGATTTTGAATCATATGAAGTTTAATAAAGACGAGAAAGCGTTATCGGTATGTGGAAAAGTTGGGAGAAGGAGACAAATAATGATTGGAGGGTAGTACTCCATCCATGTTCACATATAAACGGTTACTTTAAGGAGGCTTACAAATCTAAGTTGGGGAGCGGATAATGAGGAAAGAAGTAAGGTTCAGGAAATATGAAAGATGAATCCTTGTTCCTTCTAGATTTTTATTTGTGAATGGAATTCATGTGTGGGTTTGGTTAGAGTGCAAAGGTTGGTGATAATTAGGTGTCAACTTTTGGGCTTAAGGCCAAACACCTTTAGTGTAATCGGGGAATTGTAGCCGATTTAAATAAAAAATGATGGTGATGGTAGTAGTAACCTTAAGATACTCATTTGTGATGAGTGGTTTTAGTGAACTAATCTTTGTGTATGGTTAGTGAACCTGTCCGTTTGATGATTAAGTATTGAGAAGGATTTTGGAGTCTATTAGAGCTCTTTGGATGTGAATGGCCGTTAACGATAAGGACAATTGAAATTAGAGATTAGGTTGGTCTCAGTATTAATTGAGCCTTAAAATTTGATTTAGAGTTTGAAACTGAAATCAAGATGTATAGAACATTTTAAGGTTGGGAGATGACTGAAGTCGTATGGTTGGGAATTTCTCTATGGTTGGAACGTTTATCCGTACATAAGTACAAAGTATGTGTAGGGGCTTTGTTAATAAACAATTGTTCGAGGAATTGTCTTTATAGACCGTGTGGATGGAATTTAGATTCCCGTTAGGAATTGTTAAATTTTGGTCGACAGTGAGTCGGTTGATTTTGGGTTGTAAAGGATATAGATTTCGAGGACAAAATCGTTTTAAGGTTGGGAGAATTGTAACACCCGGAAAATACTTGTGAGTAATAATAGTCCTAATATTTCTTTATATTTTGACTTCTTAAATTATAATTGATTTCCTAAGTAATTTCCGTGGTTATTACTTGTTATTTGATAACTTCCGTTAGAAATCAATAAGTTTATTCCTTAAGGAAATTAATGGAAAATAGATGATAAAGTGAAATATTATATTTTATGGATTAGTTGGATGGGTAATTTGATTACAAGTCCAACGGTACTTTCCGGGCAAAAACCGAGTTCTAACGAAGAAGTTACGGCCAAATTAGTGGAAAATGAGAAGCAAGCAAACAGAGGTTGGCGCCGATGCATTGGCGCGGGTGATCGGCGCCGAACACCTGACGTGCCAAAAGGGGGTTAAACCCACCTCTTAGTTCTTAGTCACTCATTTTCTTCAATTAGAACTCTCAAAATACATAGTTGCTCTGCTCTTCAATATTCAGACGACTTCTTCATCTAAACTTAAGGTAAATCCATTTCTATCAATCCTAATCCAATTCAAGCAACTAGTAAATGAATCTTACTCAATTAAACTTCAATTAGGGCTTTGCATCTTCATTTCATCTTGATTGGAGTATTTGGGTTCAAGTCTTCAAGTAGGGTTTTACCAATTGAAGATTAAAGGTGAGTAATTTGTACTTAATTGATTGTATTGCACTTATCTACCATTCTTTATCTTGATTTTGGTATTCTTATTGTGAAATCTTGATTTATAAGCTCTTAATGGTTAAGAGGGAAACAAGAAGAGTTCAAGTAAGTTATGGTGGATTAATTGTGTTTTATTACTTAGAATGCCATGGTAAATGTTAGTGTTAAAGGTTGGGTTTGATTATATATCATTGGTATGTGATTTTGATGATGGCTTAATATATGTCTTAATGAAGTAATGATGGCTTAATGGTCAAAATGGACTTATTACTGAATTGTAAACATGGATGTTTATTATTGATGTCATATAGAATGTGATTTGATACATATGGATGTATATGAACTACATGGAAGTAGTATTGGTTATGATAAATGGTTGGACCATTGTTAAGTGTTAAATATGCTTTGAATGTTATTTGGATTAACATATTTGGTATTCACATAATTAGAGGAGTACCTAGTAGGCATTGGAGGATATATTCTTACACACCGTGGGGTAAGTGTAATTGATTCATACCCTCGGATACCGTGGGGTTTTCCGTTGTGTTATGCCTTGTGACAATACCGTGGGGTACCGATCAAGGTATATCTTCGATTATGATGTAACTGGGTAGCGATATGGACCTTCTCCATGGAATTCAATTTGTGAATGTATCGAATTGTTATTCCTACATGCTATGATTATGCTCTATGTGCTATGTGTAAACCTCACTTAGGCTTTAAAAGCCTAACACTTGTTATGTGTTTTATGTGTTACAGATTTTAGTGGTTCCGGACACAAGAAGGTCTAGGACGGGGTTGTGAGCATGGGATCATTGTTGGAGAGTTAAAGATTGGAAAATTAATGATAGAACTTTCCGACATCCTTTTGATATTTGATTGCTATAGTAGTGATCAAATAAGCTAGTGGTCCAATAGTGGTTATAATTAACTAAATCTTTGTATTAATGATTATGATATGTTAATTAGGTGTACTTTTACTTTAGTAATGTGTACCACTCTTCCGTTTTATGGAAGTTTTTGTTAACCCCTGTTTTGGGGTGTTACAGATATTTTGAACAAAAAGAGAAAGTTGGGTGAGTTTGAGACTGTGGCTTTGACCGAAGAATGTAGTGCCCTCCTTACTAGCAAGATTCCACCTAAGTTGAAAGACCCGGGTAGTTTCACCATTCCATGCATTATAGGAGGACTTTGTGATTTAGGAGCTAGTGTCAACTTGATGCCGCTGTCCATTTTTAACAAGTTAGGTATTGGAGAGGCTAGACCCACAACCGTGACATTACAACTAGCTGACCGGTCCATTGCCTACCCCAAAGGGAAAATATAAGACGTTCTGGTCCAAGTGGATAAATTTATCTTCCCCGCCGATTTTCTAGTTCTAGATTATGAGGCCGATAAAGAAATCCCAATCATCTTGGGGCGTCCGTTTCTTGCAACCGGACGTACTTTGATTGATGTGCACAAAGGGGAACTCACGTTGAGAGTTAATGACCAAGAGGTGACATTCAATGTTTTTAAGTCTCTTAAATATATAGATACCGAAGATTGCTTTGCCTTGAGTTTGATTTATGGAACCCACAGTCTTGACACGCTGCCCACAGTGGGGAATACAGTTCCCACAGTGGGGAGTGATAGTGAGCACTCTGAATCTGAGAGTGATGACACTTTTGAGGATGAGTGTAACGAAATGGTTGCAGTTTTTGAACCTCTGGACTTTAAGGATAGAGATGTTCAACCCCCTTCAATAGAACAATCTCCCGAGTTAGAGCTTAAACCATTGCCTTACCATTTAAAATATGCTTATCTCGCTAAGGATAATAAACTTCCTGTTATTATCTCTTCCAAACTTAGTGAGAAACAAGAACAACTTCTGATCGATTTGTTGATGAAGCATAAGGGAGCAATTGGTTGGACCATAGCGGACATTAGAGGAATTAGCCCCTCTTTATGTCAACATAAGATTAACTTGGAGAGTGACCACACTGGAAAAGTCCAACCTCAAAGAAGGTTGAACCCCATCATGAAGGAGGTAGTTAAGAAAGAAGTCTTGAAGTAGTTAGATGCCGGTATTATCTATCCCATTGCTAGTAGTAGTTGGGTAAGCCCCGTCCAATGTGTCCCTAAAAAGGGAGGGACGACCGTAGTAAAGAACGAAAAGAATGAGCTCATTCCCACTAGGACTGTCACGGGATGGAGAATATGCATGGACTATAGACAACTCAACTTGGCCACTAAGAAAGACCACTTCCCCTTACCTTTCATCGACCAAATGCTTGATAGGTTAGCGGGAAAGGAATTTTAATGTTTTCTAGATGGATACTCCGGATACAACCAAATCCACATAGCCCCCGAGGACCAAGAAAATACCACCTTTACTTGTCCCTATGGTACTTTTGCATTCCGGAGAATGCCATTTGGATTGTGTAATGCACCCGCCACTTTCCAACGTTGTATGATGCCCATTTTCACCGACATGATTGAGGATACCATAGAAGTTTTTATGGACGATTTTTCCGTGATAGGGACGTCATTCGACAATTTCCTAGGAAATCTAGAGAAAAGCCTAGTGAGATGTGAGAGCCACGACCTTATTTTGAATTGGGAAAAATGCCATTTTATGGTAGAAGAAGGTATTGTCCTAGGTCATCTTGTCTCAAAAAGAGGGTTGGAAGTTGACAAAGCCAAGCTTGAGGTAGTGGCACAACTTCCCGAACCCACAACGGTAAAAGGTATTAGAAGTTTCTTGGGTCACGCAGGTTTTTATAGGAGGTTCATCAAGGATTTTTCAAAAATAACAAAACCCCTATGTATCCTGTTGCAGCATGAAAAAGATTTCATTTTTACAAAAGAATGCCGAGATGCTTTTGAAAAAATCAAGGAAGCTTTAGTCACAGCACCCATAGTGACCACTCCTGATTGGTCACTCCCATTCGAAGTGATGTGTGATGCCAGCGAGTGGGCTGTAGGGGCTGTTCTCGGACAGAAAAAGAACAAAGTATTTCACCCCATTTATTATGCAAGTAAAACGCTAATTGAAGCTCAGATTAATTACACTGTAACTGAAAAAGAATTACTTGTGGTGGTGTTTGCTTTTGAGTGTTTCAGGTCATACTTGATAAGTGACGAAGGCACCCATTTTATAAACAAAGTCATGGTCTCGGCTCTTGCTAAATATGACATACATCATAGAGTGGCCACCGCATACCACCCGCAAACCAACGGTTTGGCCGAGCTTTCAAACCGTGAGATCAAAGGAATTTTAGAAAAAGTTGTTAAACCGCACCGAAAAGATTGGTCAACCAAACTCGATGATGCTCTTTGGGCCTACCGAACGGCCTATAAAACTCCTTTGGGAATGTCTCCATTTAAATTAGTTTTTGGCAAAGCTTGCCATCTACCGATTGAATTGGAGCACAAGGCATTTTGGGCCCTTAAAGAGCTTAACATGAGTGAGGGTGATGCGGGAATCAAAAGGACTCTACAGTTGCATGAGTTAGAAGAGTTGCGTTACCACTCTTATGAAAACGCAAAGTTGTATAAGGAGAAGACCAAGATGTGGCATGATCGTCGAATTAACCATAGGGAGTTCATGGAGGGACAACAGGTATTATTGTTCAATTCTCATCTTAAACTCTTTCCGGGTAAGCTAAAATCTCGTTGGACGGGACCATATACCATTGTCAAGGTAAGTCCCTTTGGAACAGTGGAGCTGAAGTCCCCACAATCTGGTCAAATGTTCAAAGTCAATGGGCAAAGGGTGAAGCACTTTTTGAATGAAAGTGCCCACATTCCAGCCCACTCTCCACCCCACTATGGTTAAGCAAAGTCACAAATCGTTTGTAAATATTTTATTTCAGTTATTTGTTGCCTTTTTATTATTTTTGGTCCTTTTAATTCTGCATGGTAGTTTGTTTTTATGTGTGTAGGCGAAATTGTCGTTTTTTGGAAGAAAATGATTCGCAGTGGGGAAGGCTCAAGTCCCTGCGCTCCCCACTCCCCATCTGACGGATGAAAGGACAATTTTGGGTGGCCCAAGGCTGACACACATCACATTTTTCTTACACAAAGTGTCACCCTTGGCTGCCATTTTGTCCCTTTTGCTTTGTTCCAAGAAAACCCACCATCATTTCCCTTTTTCTCTCTCCTAATAACCGTACCTCCATTGTACTAACCAAGAAAAAAACCCTTCCTTTTCCTAAATCAAAAACCACCTTCTCCAAAACCCCTTTCTTTTAATATTATCCAGATTTTTCCTTCTTCTCAATTTCTCTCTCACGTAAAAACCCACCAATCTAAAACCTTCCTAAAACCCTAAAAATGGCAAGAAGCAAGAGGATGAACACCAACCCCGATGCACCCACACGTGCGGCCGTCCGCCGTAGGACCGCCGAGGAACAACCACCGGAAACCGTCACCGGCGACCTAAACGAACCGCCGCCGGTCTCCGGCGAAAACCTGATCATCTCCGGTGCGGCCGACGAGGGTTCTTCAAGGCACGAAAGCCCAAAGGCTATTTCATCCTCGCGAGTCTCAGACACCAGTGTCACCCATTTCGAGACCGAGGCACTTCTAGCCAAAGAAGAAGAGAGGCGGTTAGCAGAGGAGTTCAAACAGAAAATGAAATCCATTAGAAAAAGAAAGGAAGAGGTCGAGAGAAGGCGTCGAGAGGAAGAAGAAAGAATCAGAAAGGAAGAAGAGGAAAAGCGAATGGAGGAAGAAAGGTTAAAGGTTGAGAAGGAAAGGATTTTTGAGGAAGAAAGGAAAAGGGCTGAGGCAGAGATTTTTGCTGAAGAAGTGGAGTTTCAGAGGAAGGTTGATGATGACTATCAGGAACAATACCGCAAGCTTGGGGATAATGTTGAAAGAGAGACAGTGAGGAAGGATGCCCACAGTGGGGAGAACCCAATTCTGTGGGCCATGAGAAAGAAAGGCGTGGTCACCAGGTCTGCGGTGACCAAAGCTCTGAAAAAACCGACAAAAAGGTCGGCAAAACAACCGTCAAAGAAAGGTACAAATCTTCAACCCTCTTTGAGTTCATCTTCTGTTGAAGTTGATGTTGGGGATGACCAAGTTCAAACCCAAAACCCACATCAATCCACAGTGGGCACTGCGCATGCCCCCAGTGGGGTGCCCAGGCAGTTCACCACTCCGGAGGTGGCTGCCCACTATGAGTGCATTGCTACACAGAAACTGAATTTGGAGAGGGGTTTCGACCCTGAGTTTGTTGAGGCCAACCCATTTGTTAAGAATAGGATTGTAGCGCAAGACTGGTCGATTTTGACCGCAGCCAATCGACGCGCGAATGCCTTGTTAGTGCGTGAATTTTACGCCGAGGCCTCTCAAGCAAAGGATCCCACTGTGGTAGTTCGGGGAAAACAAGTGAGTTATAATCCAGGAATGATTAACCGGGTATTAGGAAGAAGGAGCCCGGCTGTGTGTGAGTTTGCCCAGTTTTTAAAGAAAATGACCCCGGCGGACGAGGATCTCGTTTTGCGCGAAATAGCAGCCGAGGGGAAGCCGTGGAATAAAGACGGCCAGAGAAGGTGCCTAAACGCTAGCTCCCTCACTACCGAGGCCGCTGTTTGGTTCCAATTTCTCCGTGCCTCTTTATCCCCAACATCGCACGATACCACATTGTCTATGCATAAATGTGCTTTGTTGTACTGCCTCCTCACTGGAAGAAAGATCAACGTCGGGATTGTTATGCATGCGGCCATCGATCAAGCTCGGAACCGAAAGAAGGTAGTCTTGCCCCTTCCTTGCCTCATTACGTTACTAATGATAGACGCAGGTGTACCCTCAGCGGTGGAGGATCAGTGGTTTGACTCCACAAGCAACATCAGCGCACAAACCATCCGCAAGATGGGAAGGTACGTCACCACTTCTCCATCTGAACCAGAAGAAGATATCCCAACAGTGGGGACTGTTCACTCCACTGTGACCATTGCTGAGGAGCATGTTGTGAGAACGCCGCGTACACCACTCCATTCAACCGAGGCCGGATCGTCAAGCAACCAAATGGGAGAGATCTTGGCAGCTTTGAAGAAGCTCACATATAGGATCGAGTTGCTGGAAAGTGAGCAGCGATATCAGAACCGGGCCACGCAGAAATTTTGGATGTATACAAGAGAACGGGATGAAGTGATGGGCCTGATGATGAAGGAGGCCAACCCGGTGCTAGCTGCTCAGCTCCCAGATTTTCCTGAGGATATTTGCCCGACTTATGCTAGCGCTGAGGAATTTGAAGAGGGCGATGCCGAAAGTTCACCAACTGCCACCCCAACCCCCTGAATGGTTTGTTAAAACAATGGTTTATCTCGTTTGCTCCCAAAACAATTTTATTTTGTGTTTGTTTCATATTTTGTGCCTATGGCTAGGCTTTCTGACAATTTGCTACATTTTTATTTCTGGTTTAATGATGCGAGAAATCCTACAACTGGGTAGGTACTTTTGGGTACTAACGTATTTGTTGTTTGAATGTTTGTTTGATCTCGTTTCCATTTCAAGGTACAACTTTCGGCTTCAGACTTAAAAAGGCCCCTTTAGTAAGTACGAATCTCAACTTGATACCATGAAATGATATAGGCCGTTTTTCGCATCCAAACACGATCCTTTTTGTACCCCAAACCACTACCTTTGTTCGTTAATTCAATGTCACAATGGGGACACTGTGAGATTTTAAGTTTGAGGTGGGAACTTCCAGAGTGACTTCCAGTCTTCCCACAGTGGGGACACTGTGAAGTCTAAGTTTGAGGTGGGTAAGCCATACCCCCCTCCCAAAAAAAAAGAAAAATACAAAAACAGAAGAAAATCGGAGTGTCACTAACAAACTTGATGGTGTGCCTTTCTGGACCATCAAAGTGTTCACTCCCAGAAAAAGATGGTGTGCCTATTCTGGACCATCGGAATACCCACTTTCACAAAAATAGCCATACCTAAATAAAGCCTGAAAGTGTGCGTACATACCCATGAAAAATCCAAAACACCCACTTCTTGAAATAAAAATCTCCAAGCGAGATTTTCGGTCCATGTTTGGAAGTACTTGCCAAAAACCCTTGGGAAAATATTCAAAGCCATAAACCCGTCGAACCCAAGAAAGCCCTATTGATTAATGGAAAACAAGGGAAAGATTTCGTCAAACACAAAAGTGAAATTTTCAAGTTTGGAACCGAAGGAAGTATCGAAGGAAGGAGATCAACGCCCATTCAAGTCAAGAAGTATGTAAGTCCCTAAAAGTTCTACTGCATTTTGTTCATTTTATTTCTTTCTTTTTATTACTTGGGGACAAGTAATGGTTTAAGTTTGAGGTTGTGATAACTCTATTTTTAGAGTTATTATTTCCATTTATTTTCCACTTTATTTTGTCAATTTTAGCCATTTCACTTCTTAAAACCCCCATTCTTGGTATATTTCACGAAAACGAGCAAAATGAGTGAACCATGGTCTTTAATAAATTATTTGGTAGAATTTGGGTGTTTTTCATGTTTTATCCTGCAGTGACCACTGTTGTGCCCACTCCGGTTCCCCACTCTTCGAGCAGATCAAGAAAACAAAAGAAAACCATGGGCTGGAAATATAAAACCTGGAGTTTAGAAGGTTCAAATGGCAGGAAAATATGGACTGGAGAAGTACAAGGTAGTTTTCATTGGAGATAGCATCAAATATACCTCCTTGTACTTGGAGATTGACTTGGAAAAGGGTCCATTGGTTAAAAGGATTACACAAGGAACTGATTTCTGCCACATCACAGCAGTCTTTACCCATTAGAAGACCCACCTATTTTGTGTAATACCCAACTCCTTCTCCTAGTATATAAAGGAGCACTTGGGTATCATTTATTATCATCTTTGAATACTTGTTTAGTCTTAAATTCTCTCAACTACCACATTGTCTTTAGTCTTTTATTTACTGCAGTAACTAGCTTTAATTTTCAGTAATTTACTTTCTTAGTTTAATTGTAATTCAAACTACACAGTGCAGGGACGACTTCTCGTTCCCCACTGTGATCAGTTTAATTCAAGTCACTTTCAGTTTTATCATGTGCAAATCTTCATCTTTTGTTTTCTTTACTTCGGAAATGCTAGGCTAAACTTCCTTTGGGATGTAGGAAAGAGAAGTACCTGGATTTTATTAAAAATGCTTGAGTAATCTTTGTACTTAGAATATTTGTTGTTTTGGTCATTCATTCTCGATATTTACGCAAGGATGCGAACAAGCCGATCACTTGCAAGGATCTAAAGTCTAGTTCTTAACTTAGAAATAAGTAGAACGCAGTGACACGAGCTTGAATGATGCTAGGGGATTCGAAAGAATTCTTTTGACACTTACGAAAGTGAGGTAGGCACAGTGAGCTAATCTCAACCCACTGGAGTAGTAGGCAAGCTAATTTGTGTATTAAAAACACTTAGAGTATTTGTCTCTACACATTCCATCGAGACCTGAAAAGGTCCATTTTTGAGATTACCATTGACAAAACAATAAATACGACGAGTATGAGATTTTTATCTAACGGTGTGAGTATTTTGTAACCGGGTTTTTCTAGCGAAAATGCCTACCTCGAATACAAGGATCATTTTTAGGACCGAGTATTTGGTATAAAATCTAGGGAAAATCTAACCTACATTCCTCCTTTTAAAACCGTAGTAAAATCGTTAAAGTAGCTATTTCACCAAACAAACCAAACTATTGTTTCCTCTCTAATTGAAACCTGTAAAAGGAGCTCATGAGAACCGTATTGTCTTGATTGTCCAGTCCCTGTGGATTCGATTCTGGTATTTTACCAACTATTACTTGCAGTGACGATCATAGTGGACAGTGTACACTTGCACTTCCCACTGTGGACAGTTTGCAACCCACTGCGATTAAAACACACATTTCGCACGTACCAAAGGTCACAAATGTATTTACTTTGGTTTATAAAGATCCCTTCTGAAGATTGTTTTACCTAAAGGCCCAAAAAGAATGTAAGTTCTCCCATCATGCTCATCTCATATTCACTCATCATGAGAGAAGCAAACTCATCACATAGTGACTCATCAGTGGCACCAAAGATGATGTCATCAACATATATTTGGACAAGAATAAGATTACATGAGGTTTCCTTGATGAAGAGAGTATTGTCAACTTTACCTCTGGAATATCCATGCTTTAGAAGGAAATTGTCATACCAAGTACGTGGAGCTTGCTTGAGACCATAAAGGGCCTTGTCAAGCCTGTACACATAGTCTGGATGAGCTGGATCTTCAAAACCAGGAGGTTGTTTCACATACACTTCCTTTGCAAGTTCTCCATTGAGGAAGGCACTTTTGACATCCATTTGAAAGACTCTGAAATTTCGGTAGGCAGCATGGGCCAGAAAGATTCTTATTGCTTCAAGTCTTGCAACAGGGGAAAAAGTTTCATCATAATCAATGCCTTCTTCCTGTCGGTAACCTTGAGCAACCAGTCTGGCTTTATTTCTGATAACTGTACCATCTTCATCCATCTTATTTCGAAAGATCCATTTGGTTCCAATGATTGTTTTCTTTCGGGGTCTGGGAACTAATCTCCAAACTTTGTTTCTCTTAAATTGAGAAAGCTCTTCTTGCATGGCAGTGATCCAACAGGGATCTGCAAGAGCTTCATCAATCTTCTTGGGTTTAATAAGAGAGAGAAAATTCACATAGAGACAAATATTTCCAACTCCTCTACATGTTTGGACACCTGCTTGTTGATCACCGATGATTTGATCTATGGGGTGATCTTTGGTCCATTTGGTTGCAGGAGGTAAAGGTGGTGGAATATTTTGTGTTAGGGGTGAAGATGGAGTGGGATCAGAGGTTCGGTGGCAGACAATATCCTCGATGGAAAAAATTGGATCGGTGGAGGGTTGTTCGTCGGTGGGAGAAGGTACATCGGTGGAGACATGGTCAATTTCGGTGGGAGTAATAGCGGATGACCCAACTTGGTTATTTGATGGAGAAGGATTGGAGGGAGTGAAGGAAGTGTCGGTGGAGCTTGATAAAGGAGCATCACCTATGCATGAAGAGATCCATCTGTGTAAGTCATCATCATCATTTGTCAGAGATGATGATCTAAGATCATCAAATTTGACATGAATAGACTCATCAATGCATTTTCTCCTGAGGTTGAACACACGATAAGCTTTGGAGGATAGGGAGTATCCAACAAAGATTCCCTCATCAGCTTTGGGATCAAATTTTCCAAGATTATCACGATCATTTAGAATGAAGCACACACAGCCAAAAACATGAAGAAAGCCAATATTTGGTTTTCTGCCATGGAAAACTTCATATGGGGTTTTATCACGTCTTTTGGATATCACTGACCTATTTTGGGTAAAGCAAGCAGTATTAACAGCTTCAGCCCAAAAATAGGTGGGTAGGTTGGATTCACTTAGCATGGATCTTGCGGCCTCACATAGAGTTCTGTTTTTCCTTTCCACCACTCCATTTTGCTGAGGCGTTCAGACTGCAGAGAAGTTTTGAGAAATTCCTTTCTCAGTGAAGAAGTCTTCAAGAGCACTGTTTCTGAATTCAGTGCCGTTATCACTTCTTACCGAACGACCAAGTTGACCATTAAGAACTTCATTTTTCTTGAGAAAATTGATGATTTCTTCAGTTGCATCACTTTTATACCTGAGAAAAGATACCCAAGTATATCTAGTAAATTCATCAACAATTACAAGAATGTACCTTTTGCCTCCTAGACTTGGAGTGCTGACTGGTCCACATAGGTCCATGTGCAACATCTGGAGAGGAAGAGTGATGGAAGAGCATTGCTTGGTTTTGAATGAAGTTTTGGTGAGCTTCCCTTTTTCACATGCATCACACAGCTTCTCTTTGACAAAGTTCAACTTTGGCATACCAGTCACTAGCTATTTGTTGGAGATTTTATGAAGGGTTTTGAAATTTAGATGAGAGAGACGCTTATGCCACAACCAGTTCCTTTTGGATGTGTCATCTGACACAAAGCAGACATTGGATGAATTGTTATTTAGTCCCATATCAATGATGTAGACATTTTCCATTCTTTTTCCAGATAACACTACATTGAAGTTCTTGTCCACCACAGTACAGATACAAAGTTCAAAGATAACTTTATATCCAAGATCACACAGTTGGCTAATGCTGAGAAGATTATGCATGAGGCTGTCAACAAAGGCCACTTTATTGAAGGTGACAGATCCATTAGTGAGAGTTCCATATCCTTTGGTATATGTAACACCCCATAATTCAAATCTGGTGGTCTTTGTAGATAAATAAGAAATTTTAGGGTTAAAGGTGGAAATTTGAAAGTTCTGTGGCTAGATTGTGAAAAGGAAAAGTTGAATAAGTGAAAACCCTTCTAAAACCCTCATTTGTTTCTTATATCGGCTGAGAAATTTGGGAGAGGAGAAGGAGCTCAAGGATTCTTCAATTGAAGGTTGAAGGAGGTGTTTCAGTTAGAGATTTGAAGAATTTGCTGCTAAGGTATACCTCCATCTTCATCTCTTTAGTTTGTGTCTGAAATGGAGCATAGGTGTTTGATTCTTATGCATTCTCTTCTTCTTTAAGTACTTTTGAGACAAAATCAATTGGAAGGGTGAGATTGATGAATCCCTTGAGGAGATTGAGAACTCTTGGTGATATTTCACCTTTCCAATGGAGGTTTATGGGTTTTGTTCTTCTAAAGGGGTTTGTGTTTTCAAAAAGAGTATACTATGAGGATTTAATTGAGGAATTGAATGATTTAAGAAATAAGAACTGTTTCCTTAATGTATGAATGGTTTTAGTGTTCGTTTGGGGAAGTTATCAATCAGTTGGAATCAATTTTGGGGGATTTAAGTGAGTTTTCGAGCTGAACCTGTTCTGTAGAACTGAGAATGGTCGACCAGAGGCTTACGCGGCTTACCCTGCGGTTTGCAAACCGCATAGTAAACCGCGTAAGTCCCTGTTGGGGCAAACTCTTGTTTTGCTTCGTTTGTCGTTCGGGTTTGGATTCGAGGCGTGGCGTAGGGGTTTGTCTTAGGACATTTTGGAGGGATGTTTTAGGGCCTAATTGGGAAGTCTAATATCATCCTCGTTAATCCCAATTCAGGTGTTCGGTTTGAACTAAAGTGTACTCGGAGCGTGTGTTGATGTGCGAATGCTAAGGTGAGTTCCCTAACCCTTTTGGTGCAAATGAAATGTTTTGCTAAGGATTTCGTATCTGAACTTGGTTTGAGCATGATTAAACGTTTTGGTAAAGGTTTCTTAACTGATTATGGTCATGAGTATGATGACATGTTTAAACGTTTGAAAGGTTTTATTGCACGCGATATGGAAATGTTTACAAATGCATGCAAGTTGTTTATACGTTCATTTACGCATAAATGTTGATTTCATAACCTTGTGATGAGGCTGTAAAGTGGGGAGACGGGTTCCACAGTGGAGGGCTCCTTGAGTTGTCGTGCCTGGCTTTGTAAGGTGTCGAGTTGCCGTGCCTGGCTTTGTAAGGTGTCGAGTTGCCGTGCCTGGCTTTGTAAGGTGTCGAGTTGTCGTGCCTGGCTTTGTAAGGTGTCGAGTTGTCGTGCCTGGCTTTGTAAGGTGATATTAGGCCGCGCCACTGTGTACACCCTTGTTTGAGAACATGATTGATATGTGCTGTTGTGAAAGGAAACGTGTTTCTTTAAATGTTTTGTGGTCACATTTTTAAGGGGGAATTCACTAGACCTCATGGTCTAACCCTCGCTTTTCCAAAAATAAAAACCATTTTCAGGTATTAATCGTGTATGGAGTTTCATCCGATGATGATGGAAGGTCGGGTTGTGGTAGAAGAGCGAGAGGTGGTGAAGACTTGTGGAGTACCGTCGGGCTTCTTGTAGTATCTCAGTTGTGAAGGTGGTTTCTGCTGCGAGTTTAGAGTAAATTAGATGTATTGTAGACTTTGGGACCGTTTTTGATTGGAATGTTAAATCTTATATTTTATTAAATTTTGGGTTGTTACAGTATAGCCTTTAGAGTTATCACCAAAAGTTACAGATGGGCCTTTACCAGGCACATAGTTGATAAGGAGAGATTTGTTTCCCGTCATGTGGCGTGAGCACCCACTATCCAGATACCATATTTGATGGTGCTCAAAAGCCTGAGCATAAGTTGTCGAGCACCCAGTTGCTACAAGAGCCATTGGAGAGGTAGCTTTTTCAGAATCTTCCATCTCTTCAGAAATGGCCATGAAGCACATATTGTGAGAATCACTGTCAGAAGTGTCTTCTTCATCCCAGACATGAGTTTCTGCCATTATACCTTTTCCTTTTCTTTCAAGACCCTCACTCCTTTCTTTCTCTTTTTTGTACTTGGCTTTATACTTCTCAGCACGCTCCTGATGGTCTAAGGAAGAGGATTGGGAATCCTTTTTGGAAAAGGTTGATTTAAAAGGATTATTTATGGGTTTCTCATTCTTTGAAGGATATTTGTCAGAGGATGGGTTCCTAGACTTATTAACACGCTTGCTCCTACACTCAGATGCAAAGTGTCCTTTCTTGCCACAGTTATAACACTCTTCATTTGACTTATCAGATGAAGTGTTGGAAGATGAGGATTTTCTAAAATTTCTGGATTTGTTGAAAGGACGAAACTTGTTCTTAGAACCATCCATCATTGCCATTTCATCAGACAACTGTTCAACCATAATATCCTCACCTTTATCATCAGCATCACTAAGATATGCCTCCGTTTGGTGGGTAGAGTTATTTTGGCTGTCATTGTCAGAGTCTGATGAAGGATAGGTGATTCTAGGAACATTTTGAGATTTCTTGGAACTTTCACTAACAAGAGCTATAGAAGAGCTCTTTATCTCTTTGATGAAAGATTTCCTTTGTAACTTGGTTTGCTCAAAATTGAAGAGAGTTCCATACATGACAGTTAAGGGCATGAACTCAAGGTCCTTGGTAGTTTTAATGCAAGTACATATATTCTCCCAAAAATCTGGAAGACAATCCATGAACTTACTTAAGACTTCCTCATTATCATAGACTCTGCCCAATAACTTCATATCATTTAAAAGAGAGTTGAAACGATTATAGTAGCTAGGAAGAGATTCTCCTTTTTCAAAAGCAAAGAGTTCATACTTTCTAATAAGACCAATCTTTTTACATTTCTTTACTTCCACTGTACCTTCGTACAGTACACACAGTGTGGTCCACATCTCTTTAGCAGTTTCAAAGTTAACCAGAGAGTGATAGACCTCATCAGGAAGTGAGAGTTCAATGATTGCTCTTAGCTTAGAGTCAAGAGAAACCAACCGTTTTTCCTCATCGGTATATTTCTTAGGATTTTTGAGGATGTAACGACCAGTAGCACTGGATTTTTCTTCATCAGAATCACTAGAGATTTCTTTTTCCATGGTTTCTTTACCAGGCCTCTGCGTTTCATAGCGAGCCCAAACTCTGGGATGATAGGTCCCTCTTTGAGAATGGTTGGATATCTAGTATCCACTCCTTCCATGAATAGCACCATGCGGCTTTTCCACAAAGAAAAGTTGTTAGCATTAAACTTTGGCGGTTTTGTTATGGAGCCATTCTCAGAAAAATTGTTTTGCAAAGAGTTTTCAATGGTTGAAGACGAAGAGGCAGCCATCGCAGATCAAGTTTATGGAATTAAACTTTCTGCTCTGATACCACTTGTTAGTCCCAGATGGCTTAACAAGTATTGTAGAAGGGGGGGGGGGGGGGTTGAATACAATACTCAAAATTTCACAGTTTTAATTCTTTTATTGAAAATCTTTCAACAAGAATTACACAAAGAAACTTAAAGACTGTTGCGGAAAAGAACAGATAAACTATTCTAACAATCTTTCACTAAGTATACTAAACAAAACAACCAAGAACACTGAGAGCAAAGCTATTAAGTTATCAAGCAATATGGAAATTTCTTGCACTGAGAGAATTCCAGAAAGCGTAGTTTGCATGGAGCCTTCTACTTCCTTTTATAGGGAAGATACAAGTAATGTGCATTAAATGCTCAGGACACTTGTCATAAGGAGATTGGGTAGAAGGTGTAGTACTCTGAAAAGTTGATGTTTCCAAATCACCTTTTTCCTTGGAACCAGGAAGTGTGCCCAGGCTGATTTAGACGTCATCTAAAAGTGGAGAGTACTAGGTTGACATTTTTACCAACCACTGGATTATTGCCAAACCTGGAGGATCTTCTTGATGTGTTTTCCAAGACAATATTATTGGTGAGGTTCTACCGATATAAAACTGTCATTGGTTTTTAAAAGATCATCTGCAAGAAAATATAATTACACGAAGATCCCACCGAGATGAACATCCTTATCGGTGGGATGGATTTGGCCGATGTGTCAAGACACCATCAGAGGAGAGCATTTCCACCGACGTGTGAGGACAACATCGGTGGTGAGCAAGTCCACCGATGTGTGAAGACACCATCGGTGGTGAGGATGTCCACCGATGTGTGAAGACACAATTCGGTGGACATTGACTTGTATGTGTCTTGAGAAGTCTTCTTAATTCCGCAATAAGAAACTCTTCAAGCTTGGTTTCGGTTGATCTTCGACTTCACCGAAAAGTTGCTATCTTGTACAAGTCATTTCAAAGAACCATGCTAAAAATATTCTAGGTATGATTTTAGGGAAAACATCGGTGAGTCAATTTCAAATCTTTGGTGACCCAACAGAACCGTTGATATGGCACAAAGTTTCGGTTCTTCTTCGGTCGTCTTTTGTCTTCGACTAGCTCTTGTAGCTCGTTCCAAAGTATTATGGCATAGTCGATTTGGCGGTTGAAGGCGAATGCATGGAACATCCGAAGGATTGGAAGGTTGCATTTGTCAAGCCCGGTATACTTTGACGTCATGCATCTGTTGAATATGGAACAAAGGGTGTACCATACTGGTGGTAGGTGCTTTCGTAAGAATTTGGAGGAGCCGGCTAGTACAGGGTTTTTTGGGTCTTGATAGCCTAAGCTTTGGATATTTGTGTATAGTTGGGCCTCGGGTACCATATCTTCAAAGTTTGGGTTAAAGGGTAGGTCTAAGGCTAGACAGAGTCGTTTGAGGGTAATTCGAGCATCGAAATGATCGACTCGAGCAGTAAAGTGTGGACCCCGTCGCTGTGTAGGAGGATGGAATTGTAGTGTGTGCCAAAACTGTTGTAAATAAATGAGGGGCACAGTGACTACCCTCGTGAGCACTGTTCGGAGAGGATGGCCGCGGATGATCTCGATGATGATTTGTTGGTCGAATGCCACATCGAGGTCTAGATGGTGATTGTTGTCGTGAAGGGCAAGGTAGAGACTTCTCGGTAGAAGCTCCGCATCTAGATCTCGGGCGTTCACCGATGGATGTGACGACCGGTGTGACGGCATGATGGTGTTCTCGTCAGAGGAATGGCCGTCATTATGAGCCATCTGAACAGTGTCAAAGTTTAGAACAGTGCCAAAACCTGGTTTTCTTCAAAAAATTTCCAAAAAAAAATGCTAAGTGTTGGAACTATCGCAAGCAACATAAAAAGTTGTCGCAACCCACGACCTTATCGCAATGAAGAGCTTGCGAGGAATAGTTATCACAACACACTAGTTGCGACAAGAAGTTTTCGCAACTAATGGGTTGCGATAGTTATGAATGAAAGATGGTTGCGACAAGTATGAATGTGAAGAACTCCTAAGGTTGCGATAGTTATGAGTTTCGAAATATTCTAAGTGTTTCAAACCCGGATTTGTCTTTTTCGCTCTAAACCCAAGTTAAAACCTACACAACAAGATTCGCAGTACCCTCGATAGTGAAACCCTATGATTTCTAGACATATATAACCACAATACATATCGAATTAAAGTAGAATACGAAAGAGCAGTTAAGAGTTTATACTTAAAAAACCCTAAAGTCTACTTAAAATCTACTGTAAGGCAAGATTAATCGGATGGAATCGAGTAACAGATTGAGAAATGTACCTCGATGATGATCTGAACAACCTAAAATCGATTTGAATACGAAAAACAACTTGAAGATTCGAACACAGATTGCAGGTCGTAGAAAGAAAGTTGAGAGAGTTTTGAAAAATTTGAAAGTTGAGACAAAGACTCAAATAACTCGTATTTATATCGACTTGAGACAAGGACATGTGGCACAATGTGATTGGTCCAAAGGTTGACCGCCACAGTGTCAGGTTATTGCAAGTAAGAGGTTGCGATAACCCTCCTTGTTGTCGCAATGAACAGATTGCGATAGTGTTCCACCTTATCGCAACAGATGGTTGCGATAAGTTACTGTTCATCAGTGTATCGCAACAAGATGGTTGCGATAACAGTAACACTTGGACATTTTTCTGATAAATTTTGAAAAGATTTTATCACATTGGAAGATGTCCAACTTCCAATTGATTCACCACTCAAGTTTTTAAACACAGTTTTCACTCCCCCTTAAATGATGCATAGATTTGAAAAATTGTTTTCATCATTTAAGAGTTAGTGTTTAAAAACAAGTCAGAACACTTACCTTGGCTTCTCGGAAGCAACAGTCACTACGTAACTACACTTACATGATCTGACAGTTATGCACACTCCCCCTAAATTTGTGCATATGATCTGTTTTATAACTCCCCCTGAAACCATGAACATACCTTTGTGCAGATACAGATATCATACCAAATCATAGATAAGACAATTAAAAGAAGAGAAAGAAAGAACAAGTTGAAGACATATTTAGAATACAACTAAGATATGAAAATTTAAATAACAGATATTGAGAATAGAATATGATGAAAATTTGAGTGTATCAATCTAGATACAAAGTCTAGATTGAGATACAAATATTTCCATCTATTATATGATCAATATATGGAGATTAAACTTTCATATTCAGCATGCCGAGCTTAGATACTAGAAAATTGAAACGTTTTTCATCCAAGGCTTTGGTAAAGAGATCGGCAAGCTGATACTCAGTTGTAACAAAATACAATTCAACAGTTCCTTTCTCAACATGATCTTTTATGAAATTATACCTTATGTTAATGTGTTTGGTTTCAGTAGCTCCTTTTCCACAGAGTTGCTCTCCCTCCATGCTTTTCCACCAAGTTGCTCAGCAGCTCCTTTCTACCAGTCATGTGTTTTGAGCAACCGGAATCCAAAAACCACACATGACTGGGCTGCAAAATGTAATTTAAACAGCTTTTGGTACCCATTGCCAATTGGGTCCTTTCTGATTAGTTTGTTTGGACTTGAAATTATGTTTTCTATAACCGGTTTGAAGATAATCATTTGAGTAAAACCAACAATTGTGATCCCAGAACAAGTAATCAATCCATGTATAGCAATAAGATGGCCACCAATATATTCAATGAAGCTCAATCACAAAGTACAAAGATGAATTCTAGAGAGAAAGACTATGTGTGTGTACTTGTGTGAAATGGAATTGGATGACCTAAAATGAAATATAGGCTTAGCAAACAATATATACTATGTAACTATAGCAATTACAATATTAGTCCCTCTACATAGTACAACTTAGAATATTAGGCACTAACATGTGTTAATATGATGAAAGTGTAAAATTAAAATTAGGAAAGTAAAAGGTGTAAAGTAAAGTAAGTAAATAAGTATAGGGGTTGAAAGTGTAAAATTCAATTCAAAAGTCACCAAAATGATACCATCGCGGGACACTCCCTCGATCCCTTGATCGCGGGATAAAATATTTTCAAAATGAACCCTGGTCCGTGATCGCGAACATAATCGCGGAAAAATGGGTATTTTGGTAAAATGGTTTAGAAAATGAGTATTTTGTTAAGTCAAAGTCAAACTTTGGGTATTTTAATTAATTTCCCTTTTAATAATCCATTACTATTATCTTTTTAACTATACTATTTGATTAATATTTTTCATATTATATGTGACGGTTATTTAAAATCATAAGTTAATACATATTTTTTTCTAAAACTTGCTTTAACAAATTCAAAAAATATAGTATATATGTAATAATAAATTTTAATTTTTTTTAATTAACATGTTATATTATTTAATTTTCTTTGTTACATTGCTTGTATTAATTAACATATTATATTGCTATAAATTTGTTTTAATTATATAACTAAATACTGTAATTGATAATTTTTTGAAGATATCATTTTGATTATTTAACATATTTATAAGCTAGTTTTTATCAAACGTGACTTCTTCATAGCTTATCAGCTACCATCTATCTTATCAGTCAACAACTATCTTATCTGCTACCAGGTAGCTTATCAACTAGTTTGCCAAACATAACCTAACTTATATATTCCAAAAAAAAATCTTTTAAATTAATTTTTGTTTTATTTTATATAATATTTTTTTTATTCCCTGTTTGGAACCTATGGATCTGCATTTTGTCTATCGTACAAGTTCCTTGATAAACCTAGTTTTTGATTATTCTGTACTTTTTTAGAATTAATCAAATTGGGCAATATAAGAATAAAAAACAAGTTGTTGCTAAAACGTTATTAACTTAAATGGTTATATCATACAATCATCTTCAACTTTTAACCATTCAATTTATTTTTTTACCAAAATGCATCCCGCAAGTCTGATACCACAAGACAACTTTTACTTGCGGTGTCAGACTTTTTCTGACACAGTCTAAAAAGTACGATTTTACGTTTTAGCTTGCGGGACGCAAACTTGCGGGGCTCTAACTTACGGGCCGCAGCTTGCGGGATTCTGGTATGGATTGTTGTTTCTTTTTTCTCTTACACGTGTCTTTCTTTGCGCAATACCTCAATACTTGCGGTAAAGAGGATAATGACATGTGACCTCGTATCCCTTGTGGTGGTTTGCGGTGGCTTGCGGTATTGTCCATTTTTTAAAAAATTGTACTTTTTTTATTGCGTCAGAAAAAAATGACACCGCAAGTAAAAGTTGCATTGCGGTGTCAGACCCACACGATGTTGGTCATTTTGGTAAAAAGTTAAATTGAATGGTTAAAAGTTGAACTTGATTGTGTGAGGTGGCCATTTAGGTTAATAACTCTAAAAACGTGTAACTACATAACAAAATTTTGAATTGTATTCTTTCAATGTGCTGACGTGAATGGCCTACTCACATGTTTTTTGCCTTTTGGGGACATGAAACAAGTTTGTCAAATCACAATACCTAGTCGTGGGGTTGAAAATTGAATTGTATATTTTGATAATTAATGTAGCTTGAATTAATATTATGTTTAAAAATTCAAGACATATTTGAATTAACGTATTATAAAACTAATAAGAGTTTTTTTAAGTATATATAATATTTATATACGGCAAATTTAACAAATAAATTCACACACCCTCCTCATCTTTGATGAAGTTTGAACCCTTGACCTTCTATGAAGTAGAAGGCTCTGATATCGCTAGGCCAAAGACTCTTTGGTAAAATTAATAAAAGTTCAAAAAAACTACAATCACGTTCAAATAAGAAGCAAATTACATTATATAATTGCTAATTTGCTATATATGTATTTTAATTACTTTTTTTGAAAATGAGTCATTATAAACGTTAAATATTGTGGGTCCATTAACACCAAATTTGCAAGCAGATGTTATATTAAAATAACACATTTTTATTTATTATTAACATTATTATAAAAATGGGTAAATGAGACGTTATCAATTTCTAAATGTTTTCATATACTACTTTATAAAAGGTAATTTATAGAACCAAAAATTTAAACGAGCTGTCTAAAGGCATTAAGTTTTAAGAACAACTTTAATACAAGGTGTTACATACTCGGCTTCGATCGGTTTGGGGAGAGTCAGTAGTTAAAACTTTATCTGACCCTATCTCTTTCTCTCCCATTTCTTTTCTCGCCACATCACTGCTCACATGTATGTTTTCTACTAAAGCTCCCTCATTCCACCTTATGTCACCAAAATCTTCGGAGGGTCCGACGTTCCAGGTGGAATCAGCATCGGAACCCTCAATATGTTGACTCCGACCAATGTGTCTTGGGATTAGATCCGCTTCAGGGTCATGGTCGGGATCGGAGTCAGAATCATCATCAGTTCTTGGTTGGTCAGATGCTTCATCCTCAGATGATGAAGCATCATGGTCAAAGTCAGAATCTTCTTCAGATTCCATTGGTATGTCATCAAGGATGGGTATTCGAATAGCTCCGGTAGAAGATGCCTGACCAGCAGTCCTCGCCACCCCACCCACTCTCTTTCTTAATGTTCTTCTCACCACTTCCCGTTCAGGAACCCTAGGTTCCTGAACCTGCTCAACATGTAAACCCTCACCGCCTAATGGGATGGCACCATGGGGAGGTCCGGCCGGTTCTGGCTGGACCACTAGTGCGTTAGCTAATCTATACTACCTAACTACCTTAGACTGCTGGTCGGCATAGGCAAGTACAGGCTCAAGAATCAGGGCGTTGTATACAAAGTCAGCATGTGCTGGTATGTTCAGATAATGCATGTATTGTGTCGGACCTTGTACCGCATTCGGGCGTCTAGGAATTTCCTGGTTGCCCTCCATGATCTGGTGTATAAGAATCTGGAAGAACCGTTGATATGGCACGAAGTTTCGGTTCTTCTTCGGTCGTCTTTTGTCTTCGACTAGCTCTTGTAGCTCGTTCCAAAGTATTATGGCATAGTCGATTTGGCGGTTGAAGGCGAATGCATGGAACATCCGAAGGGTTGGAAGGTTGCATTTGTCAAGCCCGGTATGCTTTGACGTCATGCATCTGTTGAATATGGAGCAAAGGGTGTACCATACTGGTGGTAGGTGCTTTCGTAAGAATTTGGAGGAGCCGGCTAGTACAGGGTTATTTGGGTCTTGATAGCCTAAGCTTTGGATATCTGTGTATAGTTGGGTCTCGGGTACCATATCTTCAAAGTTTGGGTTAAAGGGTAGGTCTAAAGCTAGACGGAGTCGTTTGAGGGTAATTCGAGCATCGAAATGATCGACTCGAGCAGTAAAGTGTGGACCCCGTCGCTGTGTAGGAGGATGGAATTGTAGTGTGTGCCAAAGCTGTTGTAAATAAATGAGGGGCACAGTGACTACCCTCGTGAGCACTGTTCGGAGAGGATGGCCGCGGATGATCTCGATGATGATTTGATGGTCGAATGCCACATCGAGGTCTAGATGGTGATTTTGTCGTGAAGGGCAAGGTAGAGACTTCTCGGTAGAAGCTTCGCATCTAGATCTCGGGCGTTCACCGATGGATGTGACAACCGGTGTGACGGCATGATGGTGTTCTCGTCAGAGGAATGGCCGTCATTATGAGTCATCTGAACAGTGTCAAAGTTTAGAACAGTGCCAAAAACTGGTTTTCTTCAAAAAAATTCCAAAAAAATGCTAAGTGTTGGAACTATAGCAAGCAACATAAAAAGTTGTCGCAACCCACGACCTTATCGCAATGAAGAGCTTGCGAGGAATAGTTATCACAACACACTAGTTGCGACAAGAAGTTATCGCAACTAATGGGTTGCGATAGTTATGAATGAAAGATGGTTGCGACAAGTATGAATGTGAAGAACTCCTAAGGTTGCGATAGTTATGAGTTTCGAAATATCCTAAGTGTTTCAAACCCAGATTTGTCTTTTTCGCTCTAAACCCAATGTAACAACCCGGTTTTCCAAACATGCTTCAAATAACATACATTGCATAACTTCATTACATTCATAATAAAAGATACATAATAAACCACAAACGGTCCCTTCGGTCTCGAAACTACAAAATACATTAAGCTTCCTAATCAACGCCCATCAAAAGCTCCTTACACTTAATCCTTTCCTTTGCCGATCCTTAACCTGGAAAACATATTTTTTAAAACAAAATGAGGGTTAGACCAAACGGGTCTAGTGAGTTAATCCCGGTCCTTTCCAAAATCATTATAAAACCTTTTATGTAAATCCTTTGTATCAAAAGTAGTTTAGATAAACCTTTGGTAATTCTTTCGTAAAATATAAACATACCACACGTATATAAATACCAAACAAGACTCGTGCATCGTGCTCCACTCATCCTCATCCTCGTTCCCATGGCCATATTAGTTGGTAGCAAGCCAACTAATAAATCAACGCCGTACAACAACTACGACACACAACGCCGTACAACATCTACGACCAACAACGCCGTACAACAACTACGACACACACTTCAGCCGGCATAGTTCGGCGTGCTCTCGTGTAGTATAATACTTACATAAATATAACATCTCATTATATTATATTTAAAAGCATATACTCAATCGTATCTCAATATACGATATACCACACCATCACACATATCCTTTTCATATATATATATAAACACACACACACACACACATATATATATATATATAGGGGTGTAATCAAATGAGAACTTTTTAAAATGTGATAACTGTGAGATCCAATCTCATCCACTCATTTTAATTAATTAATTTTCTTTTATTAACTAATAGGTGAGGGTATTTTAGTAATCTTATAAATTAATTATAATATACCTTTTTTATTATATCGATTGTCAATGATTTTGTATTAATTATTGATTATCTTTCCTAAATTATCTCTAACAAACTAATTCTCACAGTATACGTTTTTTATTGAATCAAATCATCTTCTTCATTGACAATCAATTACTTCTTTCAAATATCATTCTTTTTATCATCTTCTTCCCTGGTCACTGCATTCTTCAAAGAGCTTATTTTTTTTATATATATTTTATCCATTTGTGCGATTAGATGGAACCAGGAAAAAGTGTTGTTGTTGATGATTCATTGTCGGTTGAATCTGATGAGGTTATAGCATCTGATATGGATGTTAGTTTATGGCAGGATCCAGATGAATTTGATATTGGTATGTCACCCTTCAAGCCGAACGAAGTTACATGTAATCAACAATCAGATGAAGGGATGGACTTGATCGATCATGGTCTATCAGATGGGGTGAATACTGTACCAGGTAATCTTCTTAATCAACAATGGTGGACCAGGAATCTTTCTTTTACATTATCTTGGTAATATAAGTTTTTGTGTATTACTGTGATACATGAGTATCCTAATTTGTCATAGCTTTATGTTCCACGAGAAAACAATACAAATGCATGTTGTTTTTCAATTCAATATCAAATTATGTTGGTAGCTTGGTGTAGACTTATTTGTATATCTTTTTATCACAATTAATATCTTGAATATTTGTGCAAAACTGTGCTACCATACAGTATCACAAATATTGTTATTTCTTATGTTCCACGAGAAAAAAATTCAAATGCATGTTGATTTACAATTTAACATCAAACTTTGTTGGTATTTTGTTGTCGATTGGTATATTTTTCTACCAATTATTATTTTTGAAAATGTGTGCAACACTGTAATACAGTGTGATATTATATAATACATTAAATAAATAGTTGAGTCTCACCCGGTTGTTTACACAAACAGTTGCAAGTATTTGTCAATCAGGAAATCATTCATTCAACTTTTCCCCTGGCGGAACTAGGTGGTGGACACCCAATGTGAATGAATCGGTCAAACCCGCTATCGGTGTTATATGTTCATCGTTGGATGAAGCAGAATCGGTATACCAAAAGTATGCTGAGATGGCGGGATTTGAGATCAGACGATAACACGAACATATATTGATCCGCTTCTTGATCTATAGAACCCCTTTTTTCTATCGGTCCATATATTGATCCGCTTCATGTTGATTTGAGCGTGTTTGATCTATAGAACCCCTTTTTCTATCGGTCCATATATTGATCCGCTTCTTGTTTTCCTTGTAGTGCTCAAACGTTTTTCTTTACACGGTGACTTAGAATTTGCTTCTTTGACGGATGACATTGTAGTGTTATCGGTGACGTGCATGTTCGCGTTTTTATCTACCGTACTCGACGATAGCATCACTTTTACCCCTGAAGAAGTGGTAACTACTGATTGTTTACCTGCACAGTGTATCACATCTATTATGCACAGGGTATCACATCTATTTATACCCAATCCCCCCAATAGCATAGTTTATGCACAGGGTATCACATCTATTTATACCCAATCCCCCCAATAGCATAGTTTATGCACAGGGTATCACATCTATTATGTTCACAGTGTATCACATCTATTTATACCCAATCCCCCCAATAGCATAGTTTATGCACAGGGTATCACATCTATTATGTTCACAGTGTATCACAAACATGGACATTTATTTAACCCAATCCCCCAATAGCACAGTTTGTTCACAGAGTGTCACAAACATGGCCATTTATTTAACCCAACCCCCAGTAGCACAGTTTGTTCACAGTGTGTCACATACATAGCTTGAATCCAATCCCCCAATATCTTAATATGTTCACTTTGTATCACATATATTGTTACGTTTTCAACACAATCACCCAATAGCTTGATATTTTCACAGTGTATCACAAATATTGTTATTTTTACAACCCAACCCCCCAATAGATTGCTATTTTCACAGTGTATCACATACTGTTTACCTGTATTCGGTTCAGAGGTGCAATTATCTTTAACAACGTCGATGGCTTCATTCTTTTTCACATATGTGAAAGATCTCTTTCTCTTGACACTACCACGTTTTCTTCCTGTTTTAGCAGTCAACATAATCAAAAAGTTAACATAAGATAGGTAATTAGTCAATGTGTTACATTATATAACTTGAATAACACTTCACCTCCGTCTGCGTGTTCATCCATTATATTGAAAGTCGATTATCTTCCCCTAAAAATTAAACAATAATGTTGAGGTACCATTATATTAGAAGTCGATTATACCAAACCCTAAAAAACTACAGAATCTTGAAAGTCAATGATACCTAACGTTGGTGGCGAGGATTGAATTTCGACAGAACATGCAAACCGAATTAAAAAAACCTGATAATGTTGTGCTACCTAAAACCCAACAATCAGAGTTTATCGTCGTTACCTTTTCGTTCCCCTATTCGATTCGTCACACCAGAAAAAGAGAGCTTGAAGATGCGATTTAGGGTTTAATGGTGTTTCTTTGAAGAAAATAGTGATGATGTGTGTTTACACCTTGGTCGATGCTTTAAATCTTTCTGATAAACGATTTTGTCTATATCTAATTGATTTCATCCATGATTATAGCATACCGCCCAAATTAGATTTTATTGAATTTGACATTTTTACCCTTTTTATTTAAATTTTGTTTCCATATATTATGGTAGTAATTAATGTTTTTAAACAAATTCTGGACCATTGATTATAGTGATGAAGGGATGAGATTGGATCTCACAGTTATCACCTTTTACTAAGATCTCCCATGAATAGGCCCCTATATATATATATATATATATATTTCACAAATTCTCAATCCACACATACTCATATATATATAAACACATATATATGTTCCCCAGTTGAAAACGTTTAAAGTAAAACTCACCTGAATGCTTACAATATGTGTAATACCCCGCTTTAAAAAAAACGTGTATTTTAACGTCTCAAAAATATATCGTATTTGAAATGCCAATCAACTATTGTTTAGGGTAAAATCTGTCAATTAACTAAAGTTATATAATTATAAAATAATAATAATAATAATAACTAATATATATGTCTAATACTAGAAAAAAACAACATCTCGTCCCCTCTCTCCGCCGTCTCCTTCTCCTCTCTCTCAATCTATCTTCTCTCTAAAATTAATCTCAATTTTGTTGAAGAAATCAAAGATACAATTACGTATTCGGGATCATCTCGTCAAATCCTTCATAGAGGTATAATTTTCTCCCAATGTTATTAAGTTTTTGTTTAAGTTCTTGAGATTAGTTTTCAATTGGGTTAAGTTTAGATTATGATGTATTATTGCAAAGTTATGTTGTTATATATGTTTAGAAATGTGTGGTTGTGTCAAAAATGAAGTAGGACTAAAAAGGGTAAAGTTTAGAATCAAAATGGTGAGTTTTGTGGTTAAACGGTTAGTTGCTCACCAAGTGTTTGGTTTAATGTCTAAAAGAGTAAAGTTTTGTGATTAAGCTTAAGAGACTAATCATTAAGCTCCATTTTGACGTTTAGTATGTTAATTTGTATCTGGAACATGTTTAATTGAGTAAAAGTTGAAGTTTAGTTAGTAAAAAGTGAATGACGAAAAGTTGGGAAATCGGACGTTACGGTATGTGCAGGTCCGTACTTTGACAGCGCATAACTCACAAACCGTAAGTCCGATTGAGCTCAAATTTTACAGGTGAAAGGTACTCAATGTGTTCTACAATTCTTATGAAGGGTCTGAAACCCAGTTTTGACTTTAAGTAGCTCAAAACAGTATGTTTTCTGGACTGATCATACCATACTCGAAACAGTTTCTGTGTTTTTATAAATTCCGTATAAAATCAAAAGATGGTCCAAATGAAGTGACTCCAATTCGAGTAGAACCATAAGAGGTCAGAGAATAGATTTCATTTAGATCTTATAAGCTGGTTTGGTCTCTAAGTATGAGAAAAAGGCCCAAACATAAGAAGGTTAGAAGCTGTCAAGTGCAGGGGCGAACTGCACTTGACTATGTGCCGAGATAGTTTTGCAATGCGTAACCGGCTGTTAGTTTTGAACACTTTGAACAGGTTAGTTTGGGCATATAAGAACTCCAAGTATTGTTTTAATGTCAGTTGTTCGGTTTCTAGCTCGGTTGCGATTAGGGGGTGTTCGGTGAGTCGTTAAGGTTGTCAATTGTTGTAGTGAGTCTTGTATACATATAAGTATGTGGATTTCATCAATGAGTATATATTACAGGTTCGGTTACCCCTCGTTAGTGTGGCTTGGGTGGTGTTCGGTTGTGGCGTTAATTGTCGGTTTTGCTCATTGGTATCGTTTGCGCGTGTGTGGCTTCAAACTATCATCCAGGTGAGTTTTACTTTAAAAGTATTTTACTGGAATACATTACGTGAATAATAAATATTTGATATGTGGTATGAATATGTCATACGTGGGTGATTATAATATATTGAGATATTATAATTACGTGAGTATTATATGAGAATATAATACGTGACCGGGCTTTGGACCGGTGTGTTAAATTGGCTCGCAACCAATTGATAATGGCCAGTTGTGGAGGAATAAGGTGGGATGAGATGCATGAGTCTTAATGTGGTGTTTATACGTGTGGTATATGTGGTATTTATATACTTACGGTATATGTGTGATTTGATATGAAGGTTGTATATAAACTATTTTGAAACATGGTTTTATATAAAAAGGTTTTATAACGATTCTGAAAGGGCAGAGATTTACTCACTAGACCCGTTTGGTCTAACCCTCATTTTGTTTTCAAAAATATGTATTCCAGGAATTATAGCGGCAAAGGAAAGGATAAAGAGTAGGACGCTTTTTGATGACTGATGTTGATTAGGAAGTTTTTATGTAATTTGTAGTTTCGAGACTATGGGACCGTATGTGAATTATTAAGAAGTTTTTTTTATTATGAATGTAACGATGTTATGCAATATATGTTATTTGTTGTATGATTGGGAATTCGGGTTGTTACAGATGATATCAGAGCCCTAGTTTAAGGGATTTAGGTATTTGGATTTATACCTAGACTTAAACTGCATGTGAAGTAGGATATCCCCATTATTTTAGAACCTTGGGTTGTTAAGTATAAAAAGGTTGAAGGAACATCATGTAAGGTAATTTCAAATTACATTTGGCCAGTGTAATCGTGAACTTACAAGTACATGTTTGAACCGGAATACCTTGTTATATGGGGTATGTGCTTATGTGTATATTAACCTTGTTTAAATCAACAGAGTGACAAGTCGGACTTGACGTATGGATAGAGACGAAGACAGGTATATTTCTATAAACTATACACGTGCTAAAGTGTTATTCGACTTCGGTGTAAACCAATCATTTGTGTCTCCATCCTTTTTGTTGCTTATCCGCATTAGAAAAGTATTTGATAATTATGGTAGAGATAAAAATGGGTGTGCTAAATTACTGTTGTTCTGATTTTGCTAATGTGTGGAGTGTGATGGCTTGAGTGTAAAGAATATAGTAGTGTGTGGAACGTGATGATTATATGTGGAGTGTAATGGTAGTATGTGAAGTTTTGACATTGTCATGAAGGCGACGATTTAGTGTGGTGTGTAGATTATACAAAGTGTGATTGTTGACGCTATTTAAAAGAGTATTGTTTAAATGTGTGGGGTGATGTGGATAAGATAGCGGCAGTTTATAATTAGCAAGCGTGCGAAGTGTGGTTGTTTCGAACATTGAGTGTGATTTCGAATTAACTTGGTTAAATTTCGGGTATAAGGTGTGGTGAAATTGTCGGTTAAATATGGAAATCATTGAAACTGGGGTGTGTGATTGATTTAGAAGTGAAAGAAAGTGTTGTCTGCATTAGCTTATGAGAACTAGGTTGTTAATAGCCTAGACTTAAGTTGAGGGGTATTATTTGATGATTATTGTTGTGTGTTTATTAGTTGGTTGAGAAGTTGGTATTGTATACCAATATAGAGGTGTAAGTCTTTGATTGGTCATCAACTTTTGCGTTTATGTTAAGTTACAACATTAGATTGTTATTACTAAAAGTGTTATGATCTGAATTTTTCTAATGGAATGTTTTGATTGGGAATTTAGACTTAAAAGAAAAAAAATGATTAAGAGACTAGGATTTATATCTAAAATAATATGTTTATGATGGAGTGAGAAGTGAAGGTTCTACGATATTGTGATATTTATTGATCTTCTTAAGTAAAGGATTCTTGTTCTCTGTTCTCATTAATAGTGATGTATTTATTGACAAGATTATTTTGTTTGGATTAGACATTGATGAAAATGTCAGATTCGGTTTTTGGTATTAAGTTCAGGATTTTGAATTAAGTAGTGAGTGTATAGAAATGGAAATGGTTTGATTAAAACCATTTGGGAATTGAGAAATGTCTGACATTTAGTGTTATTTGTGATGAACGGACATGACACAACCGTTGAATTTTTTTTGATGATGGATTTTGATTGATCCATTTGGTTAGAATTCATATTGCAAGTAGAGATGTGGATTTGGTGTTAGGTTTGTTTAAGAAATGAAAGGTGATCATGGGTATGTGATGTTAATGTGAAGAAGTGAAAGTGATATATTGGAATAAGTGGTTTAGATTTAATAAGAAAGTGATGGATGATATAGAAATTGTAGAACTATATTTAAAATGGTCTTATGTTGGGTATATTTATTCCTTAAGAGTATAAAAGAAAAGTATAATTACTAGTTAAGGTATTTTACAAATTTTGTGGGTGTTTGATCTAAAGCTTGTGATTGTTAGCAAATCATATATGGAAAGTGTATGTTTTAAGTTTCCAAGACAACTTTGAGTAGTAGATTTTATGAATAATGAAATTTTGGATGATGAATATAAATTTCTAATGATTTCAAATTGAGTGGTTAGCGTTAATGAGTTGGTGGTTACCGTTATATTAAAGATGTGGTATTTTCATATGAGATTGAAATTATTGATGTTTGGGTGCTATTGAGAATAGCATACTTGTTCGGCAAAGGGTTATTAGTTGACTTTAAGTGGAAAAGAAAATGGAAGGATGATCTTATTATAAGATAACGGAATATATGGTTGATATGTGTAATCATTGGATTTATATTATTAGTGTTATGATTAGCAGGAAGAAAGCAATGTTCAATGAACATTTTGATGGTCGTATGACGAACTTGGGTGTAAATTGTAGTAGAATTATTATATGAATAGTTGACGATTTTTATTTATTTATTTACGGTTAAGTAAAGTGAGGCTAATGTTGAAGAACTTTCTTTATGGAGTTGTTTAAGTTAAAGAGTTGTTTTAGACCCTATGTTTGACTTGGCATGATTAAGTTTCATGTGTAAGTCAATGAGATGATGACGGGTTTGCCGTTGCGTTTAAGAATTTGATTTAGTGATAATATTATAGTTGGAAATTTGGTTATGTTTAGAGAATGTCATGATAAATGTTTAAGCCTTTGATAGGTTGATTAAAATTTTATAGATTTGTTAAGTAACGACGTTTATTGTTATTATAAGGCGTGTTACGATTCTACTAAGATGTTGATGCTAAGTTATTATGTATGGTAATTCATGGTTAATAGAAAGAAATGAACTACATCTCAATTGGAGTTTATCTTGTGAAATAAATTGATATGTATGATTAAAATGTGTTGGTCAAGTTAAAGTAGCTAGAGATAAAGAAAAGGAAATTGTATTGTTTTGTACGGTAAGAATCGGTAGTTATAATGCAATAGCCGAGAAGAGCAGTTGAGTTCGAAGACTGTTGTTGTGGTCATGAATCGGTTAAGGATAATTAGGGAGTGGTAAGCGTTGAGATGTCTACAACCTTTGTTCACAGATTATGATTTATAAAATGGATTACAAGAATTCTTGGGAAAGTGTTTTCGAGATTAAAACACTGATCATTAAGGAATTGTTTGAGGTAAATCTAAGTAAGAAAGTCGGGATGACTTAATATATATATAGTTATCTGATTTTATGGTCGTTATGGTTAATAAAAAGATTTTTTGGAATCCGAGACCCCTGAATTAATAGACTTGAGTGGAAGATAAAATTTAAGATGATTGGGTTTTCCTGTTTTAACAGAGATTATGGGTTAATCAGAGTTGCGTAGCGAAAGCGTGATAACCTGTTATTAATTGTGTTTGGATTTGAAAGATGGTACAAAGTGGTAACAAAAGTTATATTATGATAGCAAAAAGTGGTTGGTAGTTTAATTTGGAATGATTGATTTAACAATTACAATAGTTAGCAAGTTTCATATTGAAGGTGTATGTTAGAATTTCAGAAAGGTATAGTGAAAGTGTAAAATGTAGCATTGTGCATAATTTCAAGATATCGATGCTAGATTATGTCTGAAGTTGATGATTATTAGTAAAATTTTCCATATATCGAAATGAATTGTGATATAGATATTTTATGCTGAATTAGGCATGATGAGATTTTTTTTTGTGTTGAAAGAGGTACAAAGTGAAATAAAGACATATTGATATTAATTTTGTTAAAAAGATTTTGGATGGTTGTTTTATAGATGGGTATGGAGTGCTTATTAAGTTAATTTCGATAGTCTCGATTGGAGTTCGATGTAGTAGTGAGCATAAAGCAACCGTACCTTATTGCTTAACCGAATTCCGGGACGGAATTCTTTTAAGGGGGGGAGTTGTTGTAATACCCCGCTTTAAAAAAACGTGTATTTTAACGTCTCAAAAATATATCGTATTTGAAATGCCAATCAACTATTGTTTAGGGTAAAATCTGTCAATTAACTAAAGTTATATAATTATAAAATAATAATAATAATAACTAATATATATAAATATATATATATGTCTAATACTAGAAAAAAACAACATCTCGTCCCCTCTCTCCACCGTCTCCTTCTCCTCTCTCTCAATCTATCTTCTCTCTAAAATTAATCTCAATTTTGTTGAAGAAATCAAAGATACAATTACGTATTCGGGATCATCTCGTCAAATCCTTCATAGAGGTATAATTTTCTCCCAATGTTATTAAGTTTTTGTTTAAGTTCTTGAGATTAGTTTTCAATTGGGTTAAGTTTAGATTATGGTGTATTATTCCAAAGTTATGTTGTTATATATGTTTAGAAATGTGTGGTTGTGTCAAAAATGAAGTAGGACTAAAAAGGGTAAAGTTTAGAATCAAAATGGGGAGTTTTGTGGTTAAACGGTTAGTTGCTCACCAAGTGTTTGGTTTAATGTCTAAAAGAGTAAAGTTTTGTGATTAAGCTTAAGAGATTAATCATTAAGCTCCATTTTGACGTTTAGTATGTTAATTTGTATCTGGAACATGTTTAATTGAGTAAAAGTTGAAGTTTAGTTAGTAAAAAGTGAATGACGAAAAGTTGGGAAATCGGACGTTACGGTATGTGCAGGTCCGTACTTTGACAGCGCATAACTCACAAACCGTAAGTCCGATTGAGCTCAAATTTTACAGGTGAAAGGTACTCAATGTGTTCTACAATTTGTATGAAGGGTCTGAAACCCAGTTTTGACTTTAAGTAGCTCAAAACAGTATGTTTTCTGGACTGATCATAGCATACTCGAAACAGTTTCTGTGTTTTTATAAATTCCGTATAAAATCAACAGATGGTCCAAATGAAGTGACTCCAATTCGAGTAGAACCATAAGAGGTCAGAGAACAGATTTCATTTAGATCTTATAAGCTGGTTTGGTCTCTAAGTATGAGAAAAAGGCCCAAACATAAGAAGGTTAGAAGCTGTCAAGTGCAGGGGCGAACTGCACTTGACTATGTGCCGAGATAGTTTTGCAATGCGTAACCGGCTGTTAGTTTTGAACACTTTGAACAGGTTAGTTTGGGCATATAAGAACTCCAAGTATTGTTTTAATGTCAGTTGTTCGGTTTCTAGCTCGGTTGCGATTAGGGGGTGTTCGGTGAGTCGTTAAGGTTGTCAATTGTTGTAGTGAGTCTTGTATACATATAAGTATGTGGATTTCATCAATGAGTATATATTACAGGTTCGGTTACCCCTCGTTAGTGTGGCTTGGGTGGTGTTCGGTTGTGGCGTTAATTGTCGGTTTTGCTCATTGGTATCGTTTGCGCGTGTGTGGCTTCAAACTATCATCAAGGTGAGTTTTACTTTAAAAGTATTTTACTGGAATACATTACGTGAATAATAAATATTTGATATGTGGTATGAATATGTCATACGTGGGTGATTATAATATATTGAGATATTATAATTACGTGAGTATTATATGAGAATATAATACGTGACCGGGCTTTGGACCGGTGTGTTAAATTGGCTCGCAACCAATTGATAATGGCCAGTTGTGGAGGAATAAGGTGGGATGAGATGCATGAGTCTTAATGTGGTGTTTATACGTGTGTTATATGTGGTATTTATATACTTACGGTATATGTGTGATTTGATATGAAGGTTGTATATAAACTATTTTGAAACATGGTTTTATATAAAAAGGTTTTATAACGATTCTGAAAGGGCAGAGATTTACTCACTAGACCCGTTTGGTCTAACCCTCATTTTGTTTTCAAAAATATGTATTCCAGGTCGAGGAAATTATAGCGGCAAAGGAAAGGATAAAGAGTAGGACGCTTTTTGATGACTGATGTTGATTAGGAAGTTTTTATGTAATTTGTAGTTTCGAGACTATGGGACCGTATGTGAATTATTAAGATTTTTTTTTTATGAATGTAACGATGTTATGCAATATATGTTATTTGTTGTATGATTGGGAATTCGGGTTGTTACAATATGCTTCCAAACCTTTCTCCGAGCTATCCGATCCTTTATCCAAAATTCTCAAAATCTGAAACCATTTACATACAAATATCTCCTTACCAACTTATGTATAAGACTTACTAGCAGGTTATGGACTCTAGATACATCTACATAACTTTTATCCTCAAATTTACCCAAACAGCCAAGTTATCCGGAAACCTCAAACTATCCGGACAACTTTCCGGACAACACAAAGAATCCGGACAACAAGAGGAATCTGGATACCATCCGGTATCCCATTCCATCCGGAAAAGTATAACAATGAGGACTTACCCGGATAAAACCCTGTCCGGACACCTTCAGAAAGTCATCCGGACACCATCGACATAATCACCCGGACACCCCCAACAGAACTATCCGGACACATTCATACTGTGTCCGGACACCTCTGTCGGTTCTTCCTATTTTACCCAGAAATCGACAGAAATTCCTACCAGTTCGATTCTATTGATTCTAATCCGACAGAAACCATTTACCAACCATTACAAACACAAAATACAAAGAAACTTACCTTATTTTCACTTCCACATACTCCAAATTGAATTCCTAGCCTTCTTTCCTTCTTTGGCTCCTTTTCTTCCCAACACACACATACACACTTAGGTTTTCTGGATGATTACTGAATGAAAATATCTGAAGTCTACAAGATGATAATATCAAACTTATTTTACCATTTTAGCCCTTGAACTTCTCACTAATGACCCAAACACCCTTAACTTATAAACTTATCCAAACTTTCCCTAAATAGAAACTTTAAAGTTAACTAAACTTTAACGGAAAGGGGATTTAACTAACGAACTTACCCGGGGTATTACACCCAAGTTAAAACCTACACAACAAGATTCGCAGTACCCTCGATAGTGAACCCTATGATTTCTAGACATATATAACCACAATACATATCGAATTAAAGTAGAATACGAAAGAGCAGTTAAGAGTTTAAACTTAAAAAACCCTAAAGTCTACTTAAAATCTACTGTAAGGCAAGATTAATCGGATGGAATCGAGTAACAGATTGAGAAATGTACCTCGATGATGATTTGAACAACCTAAAATCGATTTGAATGCGAAAAACAACTTGAAGATTCGAACACAGATTGCAGGTCGTAGAAAGAAAGTTGAGAGAGTTTTGAAAAATTTGAAAGTTGAGACAAAGACTCCAATAACTCGTATTTATATCGACTTGAGACAAGGACACGTGGCACAATGTGATTGGTCCAAAGGTTGACCGCCACAGTGTCAGGTTATCGCAAGTAAGAGGTTGCGATAACCCTCCTTGTTGTCGCAATGAACAGATTGCGATAGTGTTCCACCTTATCGCAATAGATGGTTGCGATAAGTAAATGTTCATTGTGGCTTATCGCAACAGTGGGTTGCGATAAGTTACTGTTCATCAGTGTATCGCAACAAGATGGTTGCGATAACATTAACACTTGGACATTTTTCTGATAAAATTTGAAAAGATTTTATCACATTGGAAGATGTCCAACTTCCAATTGATTCATCACTCAAGTTTTTAAACACAGTTTTCTCTCCCCCTTAAATGATGCATAGATTTGAAAAATTGTTTTCATAATTTAAGAGTTAGTGTTTAAAAACAAGTCAGAACACTTACCTTGGCTTCTCAGAAGCAACAGTCACTATGTAACTACACTTACATGATCTGACAATTGTGCACACTCCCCCTAAATTTGTGCATATGATCTGTTTTATAACTCCCCCTGAAACCATGAACATACCTTTGTGCAGATATAGATATCATACCAAATCATAGATAAGACAATTAAAAGAAGAGAAAGAAAGAACAAGTTGAAGACATATTTAGAATACAACTAAGATATGAAAATTTAAATAACAGATATTGAGAATAGAATATGATGAAAATTTGAGTGTATCAAACTAGATACAAAGTCTAGATTGAGATACAAATATTTCCATCTATTATATGATCAATATATAGAGATTAAACTTTCATATTCAGCATGCCGAGCTTGGATACTAGAAAATTGAAACGTTTTTCATCCAATGCTTTGGTAAAGAGATCGGCAAGCTGATACTCAGTTGTAACAAAATACAATTCAACAGTTCCTTTCTCAACATGATCTTTTATGAAATGATACCTTATGTTAATGTGTTTGGTTTCAGTAGCTCCTTTTCCACAAAGTTGCTCTCCCTCCATGCTTTTCCACCAAGTTGCTCAGCAGCTCCTTTCTACCAGTCATGTGTTTTGAGCAACCGGAATCCAAAAACCACACATGACTGGGCTGCAAAATGGAATTTAAACAGCTTTTGGTACCCATTGCCAATTGGGTCCTTTCTGATTAGTTTGTTTGGACTTGAATTTATGTTTTCTATAACCGGTTTGAAGATAATCATTTGAGTAAAACCAACAATTGTGATCCCAGAACAAGTAATCAATCCATGTATAGCAATAAGATGGCCACCAATATATTCAATGAAGCTCAATCACAAAGTACAAAGATGAATTCTAGAGAGAAAGACTATGTGTGTGTACTTGTGTGAAATGGAATTGGATGACCTAAAATGAAATATAGGCTTAGCAAACAATATATACTATGTAACTATAGCAATTACAATATTAGTCCCTCTACATAGTACAACTTAGAATATTAGACACTAACATGTGTTAATATGATGAAGGTGTAAAATTAAAATTAGGAAAGTAAAAGGTATAAAGTAAAGTAAGTAAATAAGTATAGGGGTTGAAAGTGTAAAATTCAATACAAAAGTCACCAAAATGATACCATCGCGGGACACTCCCTCGATCCCTCGATCGCGGGATAAAATATTTTCAAAATGAACCCTGGTCCGTGATCGCGAACATAATCGCGGAAAAATGGGTATTTTGGTAAAATGGTTTAGAAAATGGGTATTTTGGTAAGTCAAAGTCAAACTTTGGGTATTTTAATTAATTTCCCTTTTAATAATCCATTACTATTATCTTTTTAACTATACTATTTGATTAATATTTTTCATATTATATGTGACGGTTATTTAAAATCATAAGTTAATACATATTTTTTTCTAAAACTTGCTTTAACAAATTCAAAAAATATAGTATATATGTAATAATAAATTTTAATTTTTTTTAATTAACATGTTATATTATTTAATTTTCTTTGTTACATTACTTGTATTAATTAACATATTATATTGCTATAAATTTGTTTTAATTATATAACTAAATACTGTAATTGATAATTTTTTGAAGATATCATTTTGGTTATTTAACATATTTATAAGCTAGTTTTTATCAAACGTGACTTCTTCATAGCTTATCAGCTACCATCTATCTTATCAGTCAACAACTATCTTATCTGCTACCAGGTAGCTTATCAACTAGTTTGCCAAACATAACCTAACTTATATATTCCAAAAAAAAAATCTTTTAAATTAATTTTTGTTTTATTTTATATAATATTTTTTTTATTCCCTGTTTGGAACCTATGGATCTGCATTTTGTCTATCGTACAGGTTCCTTGATAAACCTAGTTTTTGATTATTCTGTACTTTTTTAGAATTAATCAAATTGGGCAATATAAGAATAAAAAACAAGTTGTTGCTAAAACGTTATTAACTTAAATGGTCATATCATACAATCATCTTCAACTTTTAATCATTCAATTTATTTTTTTACCAAAATGACCAGCATCTCGCAAATCTGACACCATAAGACAACTCTTACTTGCGGTGTCAGACTTTTTCCGACACAATCTAAAAAGTACGATTTTACGTTTTAGCTTGTGGGACGCAAACTTGCGGGGCTCTAACTTACGGGCCGCATCTTGCGGGATTCTGGTATGGATTGCTGTTTCCTTTTTCTCTTACACGTGTCATTCTTTGCGCAATACCTCAAGACTTGCGGTAAAGAGGATAATGACATGTGACCTCGTATCCCTTGTGGTGGTTTGCGGTGGCTTGCGGTATTGTCCATTTTTTTAAAAATTGTACTTTTTTATTGCGTCAGGAAAAAATGACACCGCAAGTAAAAGTTACATTGCGGTATCAGACCCGCAGGATGTTGGTCATTTTAGTAAAAAGTTAAATTAAATGGTTAAAAGTTGAACTTGATTATGTGAGGTGGCCATTTAGGTTAATAACTTTAAAAACGTGTAACTACATAAGACCACCCGCATCGAGAGGATGGGGTTGAATGGGGTTGGATGAAACACCATCACACCCCTTGGGGTTGGATGGGGATGGGGTTGGATGGGGTTGGGCAACCCTGATGGGGTTGGAATGGATGTGGGCCACAATGAAAAATAAACCAATCATAATTCACCATATTTTTCTTTTTTGTTATTTTATTGTTATTTTATTGTTTTTTAGATTAAATAAAATAAATAAAATGGGATGGTGGTGTGAGATGGATGTGGTGGTTTGTGGGTTAGAATGGGTTGAAAGAGAAAAATGATGTGGCGCTGATGTGGCAGTGAAAAAGTGTGGGTTAGATGGGGTTGGATGCTGATAGTCTAACAAAATTTTGAATTGTATTCTTTCAATGTGCTGACGTGAATGGCGTACTCTCAAGTTTTTTTGCCTTTTGGGGACATGAAACAAGTTTGTCAAATCACAATACCTAGTCGTGGGGTTGAAAATTGAATTGTATATTTTGATAATTAATGTAGCTTGAATTAATATTATGTTTAAAATTCAAGACATATTTGAATTAAAGTATTATAAAATTAATAAGAGTTTTTTTTTAAGTATATAATATTTATATACGGCAAATTTAACAAATAAATTCACACACCCTCCTCATTTTTGATGAAGTTTAAACTTTTGACCTCCTATAAAGTAGAAGGCTCTGATATCGCTAGGCCAAAGACTCTTTGGTAAAATTAATAAAAGTTCAAAAAAACTACAATCACGTTCAAATAAGAAGCAAATTACATTATATAATTGCTAATTTGCTATATATGTATTTTAATTACTTTTTTTGAAAATGAGTCATTATAAACGTTAAATATTGTGGGTCCATTAACACCAAATTTGCAAGCAGATGTTATATTAAAATAACACATTTTTATTTATTATTAACATTATTATAAAAATGGGTAAATAAGACGTCATCAATTTCTAAAGGTTTTCATATACTACTTTATAGGAAAATTAATTAAAATGCCACAAGTTTGACCCAAACTTACCAAAATGCCACAAATCTCGTTCATCTTATCGAAATGCCATAAAAATTCGCGATGGATCCCGCGATCGCGGGCCCCAGGCCCACGTGGCACCAAAGTTTGCCCACTTTGCCCGCGTTGGTCCCTCAAGAATGCCCGCGGCCCACCTTTCCCCCCTCAAGAATGCCCGTGTTGGCAGTTTTGGTCCCTGCCCGCGTTGAGAGACCTCGATCGCGGGCTAACCCGCCACGCGTCGGCCCAGGGTTAACCCTAAATTTTTTTTGAAGACAAAAACCCTAATTTTTACACTTTTGGTCCCTGAAAAATTACACTTTCAGCCCCTGTATTTGCACGAATCTTGCATGCTTTTACTGTTTTTTTCCACAATTATTGTACTTTAAAGACCAATTTGTGGTTGAAATTCATTTGCATGTTTGAATCAATGTTGAATCAGTGTTTTTGGAATACCAGTTTGTGGATGAAATGAGAGATTGGTTGTCATCAATGTTGGTTGTTTCATTCATAAATAGATGTAAAATGCAATCCATAATCCACACACCGATTTCATACTTCTTTCTTGATTTCTTTCTGCAATATTTTGTGTTTGAGATACTACTGAAAAAATGAGTTCATCTATTGCAAAAGCTAAGCTATTTTTCCGTTACGATGGTGAATGGGTGGAAGACAACAATGAGTGGAATTTTGTTTATAAATCTAAGCATGGTGTAAAAGTGCCTGTAAACTATACTTATCAGAAATTTCTTGCATACGCCATGCAAAAATGTGGAATCAACCCTTCTGCTGTTTGCAAGTTAGTGTTTAAAAATGGCGATGGGGCATTTGTGGATTTATCTAACGATGGGGAAATCTCTACTTTTCTGCACTTTGCAGTCGATTCAGAAAGGCCCCCATTACTTTTTGTGTATCCCGACGTATCCGACGACGGTGACGACGAAAACCTCCAAATAGAGCAGCCTGATTCTCAATTTCAGGCGTCCAACGCCCCAACGGTTCTGGAGATGCAACAACAACAACCACAACTACACGAAGGGCGTACTGCTGGAGTTGCTGATGACGAAACCCACGTTTTCAGAACTGGTAATTCTGAAATAGACAGATCAGACACCGATAGTGATGATCAGACCCCTAGTAGAAAATCATGTAGTCCGATAGATGACTTTTTGATATGCCCCCTATTCTTCCAGACTCCCATACCCAGACACAAACCTACGAACCTACACCTTATATTCGCAGTGAAATGTTACATGTAGGTCAGATATTCGAGTCGAAGGATCTCTTGGCAAGTCAGGTCGGACTTAAGTTCTTGGAAGAGGGTTTAGAAAGGCGCACGTCGAAATCTGACAAAACTAGATACATAGTTGAATGTGGCAGAAAAATCTGTGAGTGGAGGATGTATGCGATTGAAACGGGTGGCAAAGGAGGGTCGTTCATTATTAGAAAGTTGGACGACGTACACACTTGTACGAGGACGCAACTGAATCCCCACCACAAACAAGCCAGCAAAAAGACTTTGGGTGCGATACTGAAAAAAAAATCTTGATGTTAGTAGGTCATTGCGTCCAAAGGACATCATCCACGATGTTCACCAGTAGTTCGGCGTCACGATTGATTACCACCAAGCTTGGCGTGCGCGATGCCATGCACTGTTTATGGTGAGAGGCACGTTCGAGGAGTCGTATGAACGACTCCCGGCATATTTATATAATTTGCAGCTGCAGAACCCTGGTACTGTCACGCAGCTACGGACCGATTCACGTCGACGGTTTGAGATGTGCTTCGTGGCCCTTGGACCCGCGGTACGTATTTTAACACGTCATATGTTTACACATTATAAACTATAACATTTACAAAGGAAAACCACCTATGTTTTTGCAGATCCGCACATTTGTGGCAAATCTACGTCGTGTCCTGATAATAGACGCAGCCCATTTAAAGGGCCGTTACTTGGGTATGATGTTCCTGGCGGTTGCCATGGACGGGGATAACTCCATCGTTCCAATAGCTTTCGGCGTAGGCAAGTCCGAAACCGGGGACGAGTGGACTTGGTTTCTGTCCATGTTGAGACAAGCTATCGGAGACCCGCAAGGGTTGGTGTTTATGTCCGACAGGGCTCCTTCCATAAGCGCCGCAATCTCTGCCATCTACCCAAACGCCCCTCACGCCATATGCTGTCGACATTTGGAGATGAACGCCAAATCCAAGGACAAACGTATTACGACCAACAAGAATGTCTACTGGGCGGCATGCAGAGCATATACGGATCAGGAGTTTAACAAGTACATGAATATGCTACGACATAGTGCCGACGAAGCAGCCAAAGTCTTTGACGATGCTGGACCAGAGAGGTGGTCCGCGGCCCATTTTTCTGGACAACGGTATGACATTCTGACCTCGAATAGTGCAGAGTCTGTGAATGCACTATCCCGTTTTGCGCGTAGATGTCCGATTGTTAATCTTATGGAATACTTTAGGGCCTTTCAACAAGAGTGGTACCAAATTCGACGCCTAAAAGGAGCTGAGATGCAAAATGCACTCACACCAACGGCGGAGAAGATCGTTCAGTACAGGGCGCGTCGTTCGGCGACATGGCCGGTAAGAACAATCGGGTATGGGAAGTACGAGGTGCATGATGACTATCTTCACGCGATTGTGAATATGGAAGACCACCTTTGTTCGCGTCGCGAATGGGATAAATCTGGGTTACCGTGCGGCCATGCCATCGCTGCAGCAACACATACGGGTCGTAGAGATTGCAGCGACTTGGTTGTTTGTTTCTTCACGTCCGAATATTACCGGAGAACTTACGTGGAGGTAATAAATCTAGCTGGACCCCCTGCAGCATGGGTGTATCCACCCGACCCGCTTCCGCCATGCTATCCACCTTTAATCGATAAGAATAGAGCCGGGAGACCGAGAAAGAACGACCGACGTCCATCACGTGGTGAAAGTTCGATACAGCGAAGATGTACTCGGTGCCAATGCGTAGGACACACTCGTGGAGAGTGTCCAAATCCCGCCCCTTCAACCGTGCCAAGGAGACATTCAGTCAGTCACACTCCGGGCCCGTCACAGCTTGAACCATATGGAATAAACACATATGATACTGTTGATCTAAACGCTGATTTGTAAATGATATATATATTCATATTATATATATACACATACATATGCTTCTAAATGAACATTGATAACACGACTAGTTTGTAAATGATATATATTCATATTATATATATACACATACATATGCTTCTAAATGAACATTGATAACACAACTAGTTTGTAAATGATATATATATATTCATATTATATATATACACACATACATATGCTTCTAAATGAACATTGATAACACGGCTAGTTTGTAAATGATATATATATTCATATTATATATATACACATACATATGCTTCTAAATAAACATTGATAACACAGCTAGTTTGTAAATGATATATATATATATATTCATATTATATATATACACATACATATGTTTCTAAATGAACATTGATAACACAGCTAGTTTGTAAATGATATATATATATATATATATTCATATTATATATACACACATACATATGCTTCTAAATGAACATTGATAACACAGCTAGTTTGTAAATGATATATATATTCATATTATATATACACACATACATATGCTTCTAAATGAACATTGATAACACAGCTAGTTTGTAAATGATATATATATATATTCATATTATATATATACACATACATATGCTTCTAAATGAACATTGATAACACAGCTAATTTGTAAATGATATATATATATATATATATTCATATTATATATACACACATACATATGCTTCTAAATGAACATTGATAACACAACTAGTTTGTAAATGATATATATATATATATATATATATATTCATATTATATATATACACACATACATATGCTTCTAAATGAACATTGATAACACAGCTAGTTTGTATTCCATCCAACAGGCTCTTCATCTTCAATCTTTCTGACCCTTCTTCAACGGCTTCTGCTTTTGCAACCACGTATGGCCATTGTGTACCACAACCCGGACACACTTTAGCAAATGAGTTGAGGGTTGTCATATATTCTACAAGAGGAGTGGGCCCACAAATGAGGTAACCTCTGACTTGACCTTGCATGATGTAAAAAAACAACAAAAAAATACAAAACAACAACACAGTAAAAAATACAAAACAACTAAAACAACCACCACCTACTTAAAAATTGATTTAGTTTCATCAATCCAAGCTTGCTTCTCGTTTACCTTCGCTTGAATAATTGTGAAGTCTTGCAGAATATGGTGAATTGCTTCTTGTTCTCGACGAACACGAGCCTCCCTAGCTTTTATATCCCCTTTCATCCTTTTGATCTCCCTGTCTTCCTCTTCGATCTTTCTCAAATGGACTGCCTTCCTGTCCATAATTTTTTTCCACTCTTCTGTTAGTTCATCTATCTCCTTTTTCCTTTTTTGCTATGGCGACCTTGATTTGAGGTGGCATTTTTTCAGGAGTAGACTTAGGGTTTGATGACGATGCCATTTGTGGATGAAATGAGAGAAGAGAAATCAAGAGAGAAAACAATTCAAATAAAGAAAGCAAGAGAGAAATCAAGAAAGAAAGCAAGAGGAAGTGCGAATTGTGAATTGCATCTTACTGGTATTTATGGATGAAATCTCAAACATGCAAATGAATTTCAACCACAAATTTGTCTTCAAAGTACAATAATTGTGGAAAAAAACAGTAAAAGCATGCAAGATTCGTGCAAGTACAGGGGCTGAAAGTGTAATTTTTTAGGGACCAAAAGTGAAAAAAATTGGCCCATCGCGGGCAGGGACTGAACATGCCAACACGGGCAAAGTTGGGGGGCTCCGCGGGGCTTTTGGCCGAAACAGTTTGCCACGTGGGCCTGGGGCCCGCGATCGCGGGATCCACCGCGGATTTTTGTGGCATTTCAGTAAGATGGGCGAGATTTGTGGCATTTTGGTAAGTTTGAGTCAAACTTGTGGCATTTTAATTAATTTCCCTTTATAAAAGGTAATTTATAGAACCAAAAATTTAAACGAGTTGTCTAAAGGCATTAAGTTTTAAGAACAACTTTAATACAAGGTGTTACATACTCATATTAGCTAATTTATAAGACACATTTGAGAAAGTGTCATATAAACCCATCTTTTTTTGGACACTTGTTTTTATAGGACATTTTCAAATAGTGTTATATAAATAGTTAATACGACTACTTTTTTTATTATATGTCCTACATCTTGTTACAATGCCCAAAAACGTGTTATAAACTTGTTATAACGCCTTAGATATGACACTTTATTTTTTGGTCCAACAAATAATGCCCTATAAAATATAAAGTAGTCTATTAGAATGATTTATTTTTTGATGACCTACAAACTCAATTTTGTTGTAGTGGAAACCGTTTTAAATACAATAATTATAATATAGAAATACATATATTACATCGTAAATATAAAAAATTAAAATTTAAAGCATTATATAAAAATTAAAAAATCATTTTCTAATAAAGTAATAATAATTTTAAGGATTTGAAAATAAAAAATAAAAAATAATTTAAATTGTTAAATTTATATGGATCCCATCATTTGTAGTGTGATAGCCTGAAATGGCAAAAACAATTCCCATGTGATAAGGCCATGAGTAGCTTCCTCGGGTAGGGTAGCGGGTTCGACCGAGGTGGCACATCGGGTAGGGGTACGGGGGGGGGGGGGGGGGGGGGTAAGGGAGCTCGGGTAAGGGGAGTGGGTTCATGAACCCGATCAACCCCTTGCAATTTTATTTATTTATTTATTTTTTAAATATTTTTGAAACAATACCGTTGTAAAACGGCTAATTTTAGAAAATTATTTTTTTTAAAATTTTTTTTTCAAATTAATCACACTATATATACTAACCTATATCATCTTATTTTTTCACACCAAAACATACTTTCTTCCATTTCTCTCAAATTCAATATCTTCTTCCATTTATCTCAAATTTCATCATGAATCCAAACACCACACCTACATCCCGTCGTAACCGATCGGATACACCGCAACAAGACCCGGAGCTTGGCTTCCAAGCGTTTTCTCAACAAGGTTATATTCCGCAACAAGCGTTTTCTCAACAAGTTCCGCAACACCCGTATATTCCTTACCAATTTACACGTCATGGTTTGCTTCAACAAGGTTTTACTCCCGCCAATTACCAACTTCCTCGACCCGCAATCAATCTCGACGACGACTTTGTTCCTGAAACCCAACAACCGCACACACCACAATCGATCTCCACACAACAATCAATCCCGGAACCATCAAACCCGACACCAACGCAAAAAGGAAAAAAGAAAAAATATGAAAATAGAGCCACCCGATAGATGTGGACTAAAGAGGAGGAAGTCGCGTTAGTGTCGGCGTGGGTTGACGTTTCGGAGGACTCCGTTGTCGGTAACGCACAAACCGATGGTACCAAGTTAAAAGACCTCAACAAGAAAATTACGTGTTTTGCCGGCATCTACAACAACTTGGTCAATAATAGATCAATCGGAATGAGTGATGCCGACATTTTACGAACGACACACCACCGGTACCAAGGGGATGTTGGGGTTGCTTTCACCCATGAACAAGCTTGGGATGTCCTCAAAAAATGTCCAAAATGGTCAACGGTTCCAACGATGTCGACAAATTCATCTCGGGGTTCAAAACGTACCAAACCTTCCGACGATGACGAGGTCGAGCAACTTCAACGACCCATCGGGAGAAACAAGGCAAAAAAAACATCAACGAGTAATACGACCGGGTCGAACCCGGACGAAAGTGTTACTCAGTTGTTGACGACCATAAGCTCGTTCAACGAGCAGATTGAGGGTACAATGGAGTACAAAATGAAAAAACTTGAACTCGAACAACAAAAGTTGGATCTCGAACGAGAAAAACGATATCAACAAGACTTCGAGTTTTTCATAGCCCCGCATGATCACCTTTCGGGAGATGTTTTGAGGGCTACTTTAGCGAGAAAAGAGAAAATTAGAAAATATCATAATTTTTAGTGTTTTGTATTTTGTAATTTTTAATTTTTTAATGAATGATATGAATTTTTATTTTTATTATTTATCTTATTTTTATTTATTAAAAATATATAAATATTTTTATTTTGTTAAATAATTAAATGTATAAATAAAAGAATTAAAAAAGATGAGGTGGCAAGTGGGTTCATTGGGTTCATTGGGTTCATTGGGTAGTGGTACTCCACTTTTGGGTAAGGATTGGGTAAGGAGAGTAGGAAAGAGAAAAGCTGATGTGGCACTGAGGTGGCAAGTGGGTTCATTGGATAACGATACTCATGGCCTAACCTGGCAAAAACCTTTTCCCTTTTTTGTGTACTTAAATTAGAGATCGTTGGTCCTGGATCACAATAACTTACATAAAATATATTTGTCAATAGACATAAAAATATAGATAAGGTGCGGAACCTAGGATACACGACACTGATCCTAATCTATCTATAGTGACAAATTTACACACACTCAGAAAGAGAAGGTTTTTATTTCAGATCTGCGAGATAAAGATATCTCTCAGATATTGATGCCGATTTTACTTTGAATTTTTTTACTGAAAAGTTTCTTTTCAAAATGGGTGATTTGTAAGTTAATACAATGAAGTCATTTTATAGCTTTCATTGCATTAAATATTCTCCATCAACTTTAACACATGTCTCCGTCGGATTTGCTGATCCATGCATGCTTGTACTTTTCACATCAACCTTTTGTGTTGATATAGACAAGTGTTAACCTTTTCCATCCTTTTGTGTGTAGAGAGAACATTAAAATATGATAAGTACTAATTAAATAATACTTTAAAACATACTTATACTGACATACTTTTTGGTACGTTCTTATACTTTAGGATGAAAGTCAAGAAGAGTTGGTGAACCAAACTTGCTGGCCATGTTTGCATTTCAAATTTGGCTTGCCAGTAATAGTATTTGTCAGACTACATACTGATTGTATCATGTATTGATCTTCTTTTGGCTATACGACAAACCTGGTGACAATCTAACCACTCTCAACTAATCTTCGATTTTGCTTAAGGCTTTTTACTCTTGATACAGATAGTAACATAACTTTTACAAGTAAAGTCATGTCTGTCTATTCTGAAGTTATCCAATAGTTACCCGTTATAGACATTTATGAAAGATAGATATTTGGATATTAAATGCATAATTCAAATGAGTATGAGAATCCGATGATAGAGACAATTCAATGGCTCCTTAAGAGCTTTCATCGGATTGTTACATTTATTCAAATGCATTAAATCTAACGGTTATAAGTGTGATGGTTCATATGTTTGATTCTATCATCGGATTTAAATCTTATTGAATTTATTATCCGATGGTTTGAGTATACATCAGATTAGACCTATTTTGTTGAAAAAAGAATACAATTTATTTCTAAGTATATAAACTTCAGATGTCTATATATATTATGTACAAATCCGATGGTTGAGACTTATCAATCTTCCCATATTTGTATATAATACAAATAGATATCCGTAGAGAAAGTGAAATACTTAGAAATAAAAAACTGGTACTGAAACCCAAAAAGGGATATAAAATCTGAAGTCATAAATTTCTTTTGATCCATTTTTGGATTTATTTTTGTCATTTTCTGCTTTTGTTTTTTCTATTGTTTTCTTTCTTTCTTTCTTTTTCTTTTTTTCTTTCTTTTTCTTTTCTTTCTTTTTCTTTTCGTAGGATAAAAAAAATATGTACAAAAAGATAAATGTTTAAATAAAGCACGCATCAACATAGATTTATACACTTTCAAGTAAAATTGAGAATCAAAAAAATGTGTCACGGTGAAATTTTAATTCAAACTCTTCGTCAAAGGAGAGCTCTTCATACTTTAGCTCCATCTTAAAAGTTTTTCCATCTTTGTTCTAAAGTATGACCTTGATCTAATTGGAGAAATAGATCCCAAACCCGGTCTCTGGAGTAACCTTCAGTAGAGCTAATAGATGTGGAGTGCTAGCAATCTGAAGTTCAGTAGATCGTTGGAACTTCAGAGCTCCAAAGGGATCACAGTAATACATACCTGGAGTGGGAGCAAAAGGAAACTTTCTTGGGGCATCGGATAACCAGGGTGAAGAGAGATTAAGATTAGCAACAAATGGGATACTGTTTGATAAGGCTAAATCTCGGATTACCTTTTCATTAATGGGAAATTTAAGAGGAACTATGGTAGATGGTTGAGGAAGAAGAGATGGATTAACTAAAATTCTTTCAAAGGATTGAAACAACTTGTTCAAGACAGGTGATGGTTCAAGATTGAACCTAAACTTGATATCAAGTACTTGCTTGATAAATGTCTAAATATAATCAATGATATCCTTGGCGTATTTACTTCGACTCTTCTTGATGGTCCCAATGATCTCCAGCCACTCGGAATACCCACAGATGCACAACCAATGAACGTCTTCATCACTTCTGGTGTAGTCATCTCTTAAGATTCTTGCCTTGATGATAGGGTATTTGAAGCCTGGTGGTTTGCATCTAATGGCAGTAGTATCTATGATTATGGCATTGTACCTTCGTCTTGAGAACATCTGATTAAACGTTTCAGTGGCTTCTTGTTTCTCCTTTTGATAAGCTTCTTTCTTTTCCCTTTGAATGGCATCTCGTTTTTCTTGAAGTTACAATGCATGAACTAGCGGTTCATCAGTGAGATTTAGACCATCAATGTTAGTTTTAGTTGAGGGAGGAGGAGGAGAAGGAGGCAAGGCATCTTAAGGACTTCGGTTGGTTTTGATCTTTTAAGCATTTCCTCTTTTTTATTCATGTTATCTTCTTTTTCCATCTCAGCTGTCATAGGGGATTTTCCTTTATTTGGAATGGAGGCAGATACATTTATATTTGGTATCTGATATGAAATGTCGGAAGTAGAAATAGGAAAGCAAGGTTGAGCAGAGACAGTTGAAGGATCATCAAACTCAGTGCCAAAGGAGTCAGAATCCGACACAAATTGCATGATGTCATTATTGATGGAGCTTTCTCCCCTTCAATCTGGTCGTATTTTCCAAACAGAGACACTTCTTCTCGGATTCCTCCCCCTGAATCCGAGTAGTCCCTTCTTCTCGGATTTCCTCCCCCTGAATCCAAGGATTCTCTTGATGATCAGCTTCATAAACAACATCTTGAGTTTCTTCTTCTTGAGTATGATCCTAAGAAGATGTAGTGATGTTTTTTACTGCTATATCTTCTTTAGGATTGATTGGATCCAACTCTATTTCTTCACTAATGGGAGAGTCAACCGATGTTTGATATTCTGATCCAATGTTTGTGGAATCTAAGGAATCAGAATCCGAGCTTTTCTCCCGCTCACTAGCACCTGGATGGAATATTGCATGATCCATACTAGTAGTTATATGGTATATCTATTCACTATTGAGGTCAGTGTGTCTCAGAGTAATGTAGATTAGTTCTTTGTTGCATTGAGAAATGGTGTTCAGAGGAAGATAAGATAGTGAACGAGATGTGCTAGGAGCCGTTGAAGTGGGGGTGGATGGAATCTTCTTAAGGATTTCATGAAGTCCTTCTTGAGTATCAAGCTTTGAGTAGAGAGTGGAAAGAGATTCCTTAAACATCACATAATCTGGTTGTTTTGATAATTTGCCTATTGCAGTAGTGACAGACTTGACAAAATTTCCAAGATCTTGTGCAATACAAATGACCTTTGAGTGATGTTCATCATCTTTAATCCGATGAGTGTTGAGTGTGGAAGTAGTGTTGCTTAAGGACTTGTTGTTTTCCATAAGTTTATCGTGAAGAGACTTATTGGGTTGTTCCTGTGCTTTCTCAAAGGCTTCAAATTTCTTGAAGATCTTAGACAAATATTGTTGATGATATTCACTTTCTTTCTGTAAATCCTCATCCTTCCTTCTGCATGTGTCCTCCAATTGTTGGTTTTGAGTAATCATAGATTTTGCAATGAAGCAAAGCTTAGAGAGAGTATCATCATGCTTTCTGTCTAAAACACATAATTGATCCACACCCTGAGAAGGTAGGGCATAAATAATCCTGACTTGTTGAGTATGGTCACTTCCTGCATTAGAATCTGATGGTTGAGGACGATCAATAAATCGAATTTGAGTGACCGCATAAGATATTGTGAAAATTGGTGATGGTCCACTAGGGGTTTACGCGGGTTGGGCGGTTTTTGACAATTTTACAACCCAACCCAATTATGGCGATTTGGAAAATTTTAACCCAAACCAACCCATTCAAAAGTATAACCCATCCAACCCAACCAGGTTGTGACGGGTTGGGCGGTTTGGTAATATACATAAAATTCACGATTAAAATATGACAAATAAAACTAAAAGTATTCCCAATGAAGTTATTAGTTATTACAATCATCCAAATATATTAAATCCTTAAATTAAATCTCTCATCACAAAACAACCGATAAATATCTCTTGCAACGGTCACTCTACTAGGGACACCAAATTTGGGTTCCAACTTTTTCACAAGCTCCCTAAATCCTTCATCCTCTATAACACTAAAGGGTTGTTCATCCTTAACTACAAACCTAGCTATTGCTTTTCGGCATCTCTCTTTATTAAACGACGCCTCATTATCATTTGTAGTAGGAAAGCTAAGCAATTTTTGTTTCTTATCGAACACCCTATCCAAATACTTTTTACATTGGTTGCTTAAGTGGTTCCACAAAGAACTCGTACCAATTCTTTTACTATGATAAGCATAGTCTTTTCCACAGTAATTACAAACACATCTAGAGTCCTTTTTAGAAAAATGATCCCAAACGTTTGAAGTTCTACCACCCCTTTTCTTAGACGTGTTTGGAGCATTTGGTTCATCATTATCTTCAATTTTTTGAGGTGTAGGAGTATTTTCCATTGCTCCTATACGTTGTTAAAAAAATACAAAAGTTACAAAATACAAAGTTACTAAAACAGTAAGCAGTAATCAAACTTATTTGCTAAATTAGTACCTGTTTGGGTAAAAAATCACACCCTCGACCGACTTGGGAAATCCCCTCGACATGACCCACGGACCACAATATCTACAAAAGACATACCCCCGGTCGACAAAGGTGGTACCCATTATTACTGTATCCCGACACACACTAGTAGATCAATAGTCGGATTTACACGTCAAAGGTGGTACCCATAATCGGGTGGTACCCACAAAGGTGGTACCCATAATCGGGTATTAAAAGACATATTAGATCAATAGTCGTCTTACGTCTAATGATCACACGTCACGCGTCGCACGACACGTGTCGCACGTCGTAACCACGACCAAGGTAAGGAAAACCCTTAATCCTTTTTCCGCGACGAAGGTAAAATCATAGTACTTTATCTCTTAATCGAAAATCTTTTACCTTACGACACTCGACCTCGACGTCGCCCGCTCCGCACGACCGTCGCATAAGATCATGCGACCCCGGCTGACTGACATATAACATTACTGTTACATTTGTTTGATCTTTAATGCAGGAATCAACACTCTTAATGAACAACGGCTATAACCGACGAAGTCATTAACAGCATTAAAGAAGACAGCGACCGTTACGACAAGCCATTAAAGCCTTTAATGAGCTAATTAAAGCTCCCAAAGACTATAAATATGAAGCTAAATCTTCATTCCAGGGGATAACAGACAATTCCAGAACCACACGGTGAACTCAAGAACACACGAAGCAAAGAGTTTCTCTCTCGAAGAATCGCTCTCGACGCACGACATTCGCTCTCGGCGCACGACAACCACTCACGACACATTGTTTTCACACACGACATACACCTGTTTTACATTACAAACACTTGTACTTTATATTTCGAAGCATTTCCTTCACTTGTATTGTAATCATCTGTACGATCGACGCAAGAACATCGCCCCTGATTGGCGACCATAGTACATCGACGACATCCACTGTCGTCCGCAGGTTTTTTCCATCGTTCGGGGTTTTTTCTGCGTCATCAAAATCTCTTGTCTCGTCTACATTTCCTTCGTATTTTTTCTTGCTTATTTCAATGGTTCAATCTTTAGTTGATAAGGTTCGAAACCGTACCTTAAATCGTATTTTTATATGATTTTCGGCACAAGACAGTTTAATGCAATTTTTGGCATCTTTGGTGCGATTTTTGGCATTAACAATACCTATTTACAAAATTACTAAAACAGTAAGCAATAAGCATTATACAAAATCACTAAAACAGTAAGCAATAAGCAGTATTACAAAATTACTTAAACGGTAAAAAAGAGAACTAGTTGCTAAATCAGTAAGCAATAAACTTCAGTACCTATTTGATTCGGCAGCAGCGTGGTCCAATAGTTCGATGTAATGAGAGAGGGGGGTTTCGAACAGGTCGGCAGCAGCGTCGTCGGCAGCCGCAGCACTGTGGTCGGCGTGGTTCAGTGTCGCTCCAGCCCTAGTTCGATCGAGAGAGAAGGGTTTCTGGTCTTGGAGTGTGCAATCGATATTTGATCTGAGAGAGAAGAGAGTAGCTATATGCCTAAGTTTCTGGACTCACGTAAATGTGAAATATCTTGAGCCTTAGATGTTAGAAGTTACTTTGGGTTAAATTATTTTGGGCCTTTCTTAATATTAGTTTTATTAATTTGTAGTTTCAATTTTGGGTTGCACTGTACATATCATATTATATATATATATATAATTTTATTAAAAAAATAATATTAGCGGCGGGTTGGGTTGGGTTGAGTTTTCCTAACCCAATTTCAACCCTTATAATTAGCGGTTTGGCGGTTCGGCGGGTTGGGTTTAATTGGGTTGTTAGTGAGTTGGGTTGGTCGGGTTTCGCGGGTTGACGGTTTTCTGTACACCCCTAGGTCCCACAGTGGAGATGTAGGTAGAGATAATCTGATCAATTCTTAAGTTCCTGTAGAAGTAAGAGTGGTGGTGGAAGGGGATCCAGAGGTGTTATGATCCTCTTTTTCTGATGATGATAATACTACTGATGAAGAAAAACTTATTAGTTGAGCCGTTTTGCCAATAATCTTCTTGAACTTAGGCGCATGAATGGCTTCCAAGAGTGAATTGATATTGAATCACCATCATCCGATGAAGTGACTTTGTCGGATTGGCCAGAGGTTGGTATTTGAGGCTCATTAGGTGTGGGAACAATGAGAGTTTGAATTTAGGATGAGTCCAATATGATATCTCTAGTTGTCAGAGAAACTGAGATTGAAATTTCAGGTTGTCCCTTTTGTACAACAATATCTTTTTAGGAAGGCACTGAGGAGCTGGATGGGATAACAGTTGTCGTGGACCGAGAGTGCCTTACTTCAGTAACTGAGGGATTCGTGGATATTTTAGGTGTCTTGGTCCTTTGGAGTAAAGGGTTCTTTGAAGTTCCTAGTTTGGCTAAAGATTGTAACATCTGTTTTTGGTTAGAGGGGTGAGAGACTTGGGTAGATTTCGAAGGTTCTTTCGGATTCATTGTCTCTATAGTGGGTGGTACGGAAATGTCTACCAAGAGAGGTCTAGAGGGATCCGATCTTTTTTAGGAGAAGAGTCGGATTTCTTGGATTCTTGGATGGCCTTGAAGGAGATCGAGAAGAGGCCAATGTGGATCTTTTCTCTTTCAGAAAGGCATATTTGGCTAGAAGAAATTGGTTAGTTTCCTTGTTGATCCAAACCCTTCAGTGATTTGATAATGACTATCTGAATTACTTAGTGAAAATTGTAAGTAAACAATATGTATTAATTTTTGTCATCTAAAAAAATATACCAAGTCTGTTTAGTATCGCTAATGGAAAACATGCACTTTAATTTATACTTCAGCGTTGCATATACATCAGTGAGCCCTGAGCCTGTTCAGTCTCACTGATGATCGCTGATAGTTCTATTTGTAATTGTTTACTTATGATCCATAAAGATAAGATTCGCGACAACTGAGTTCAAAGCTGAAATCGAAGACTAAGCTGACAAACGAGTGACTAAGTCTACTAATGACCTGATGCGGATATCAGCGAAACCAAGACTTGTCCATTTCACGCGAAGTTTCAAGTAGAAGACTTCAGCGAACGCTGAACTTTATCATTCGCTGATAAATATCTATTCAACGATCTTTGATCATGAAGTCTGCTCTACAAGTAACTTTTGTCTTATCTCCTTGCACGCCTTTTGTACGATTTGTCAGAAGGACATCCCTTTGTCCAGGATGGTACAAACCACTCTGCCAACTACACTGTTCTTCATGCGGCCAAAATGGATGTTTGCTAAAGTCAAATCCATGCAACCAACCAGACCCTGCCACGTGTAATGTTGTACTGACTTGCATTTAATGCATGCAGTATAAATAGGAAACCCTACTTCATTCGTGAAAGAGCTTCCTCTCGCTGAACTACTTAGTGCAAGAAAACCCTTCCTTAGGTTTTCTTATTTCCTCTCTATCTTTTCTAGTGCAAGAAATCCGTGTGATTCTCTAGTTTGTTTAGATGAGGTTTTATACTTGATCTTATTCCGTAACAAACTGTAAATTGTTTGATATGTATCAATAAACAATTTTAAAGATAAAAGTATGTGTTTGTATGCAAACCCCCCCCCCCCCCCCCCCCCCCCCGTCTACAAACTTGTATAACCCTTCGGGACCAACATTCCTCTCTGTCAGAGGGTGAGTTTCATGATGGTTTGTTAGTTTTATCAAAGAAGATCATACTCGGGGGATTGTCGATTTAGAGAGGTTGTCCTTTTTCATGAAGACAATATTGGACAATCTGTTGATAACATTATTCTTCTTTTCCTTATAAACAGTATGAGCTGTTGCATCAGAAGGAACGTCTCCAAGCTTGTCAGCAATTAGTAGAGCAAGAAAGCGAACACAAGGAACCTGATTTTTGCTTTCAGATTTCATGGTTATCTTTCTGACCAGTTCATCAAAGAAATATTTTCTAATGTTTATATTTCTTTCGAAAATAAGAGCATGTGCCAGTTTGGTGGTGTTGCTAGGAGATTGATCAAAACCTGCAGCTTTAGTGCTCATACATTAAACTAGATGAGTAAAAAATTAATGTCATACTCTTGATATATGCTTCATAAGAAGAGTACCAACAAATTTAGCATTTACAGTATCCTTTGACATTCGGTACTCGATAGAATGTGTAGAACATCCTTAAGTTCTTCATCTTTACAGAGTTCTTCATATTCAGTGGATGAAAAAAAAGGTAGATGCAAGACCTTTTCAACATTGTCGGCAGTGATGATGATGTGTTTATAGCTTAGAACAGAAGCGACAATGGTGTTGTCAGTTTTAGAGTGTACATAGTAGCACCAGAAGTTCCTGAGAAGGAAAGTGCTCATATGTGCAGATGGAGGGGAAACCGTAAGAGGATGGCTTAAAGGACTCTTTACCAGGAAATATATCATGTCGTCATAGTCTTGATTTTCATTTTGTTTGTAAAACAAACCCACATAGTTGCAGACGGTGAAATTGACATAGCTAAGGATTGTTCCTTCGATTTAGTTAGCAATTGAAAATGAAAGGTTTTGAGAAGAAGTTTTGAAGGTCTTGAAGGATTGCGAATTTTTTTGAGTGAGAAGATGAGTTGTCAAAAAGGGTTTAGGGGTTTAATGAGTTATATAAAAGGATGGCGAGAAAACAGGAAGGGATAATGATGATCCCTACACAATTTGATTGATCGTGGCGGTTGAGGAGACACTTTGTAAAAAGCGTCTACCCACGATTGATTTGATAGTTAGCAGAGATTATAGTGACTTTTTGCTTTTCTTTCATAATTATCAGTTAGGGAAACATACAAATTTAATGTGAATTCGATAGAAAGAAATTCGAGAGAGAGAATGGAAAATCTGATGGTTGATAGTATCGGATTTTACAACCACTGGATGAATTGAAATCCATTGGTTTGGAGAATCCGAAGAGATATCATAGGAAGAATCCGATAATACCATGGTTGAACATATTCTAAGATGGTTTAGATTTAGATTCTTAGAATCCGACAACAACAAATGTGGTCAGATTAGTTTTTTTAAGATTAAGAAGAAATGGTGACACACAGTCTGCAAAAAGATAACCAGTTGTTAATAGATAGATTCTTTAAGAACAACAACTGGTATTATTTGAAGACTTTTAGTTCTTAGGTACCCATATTTTGATGGCTTCCTTAGAGTGGAAGACCTTGTTAGAAAATCTGATCATTTTTGTCATAAGGACAGTCTTTAGCATAGTGTGAAGGTTCCCTACAATTGAAACTTTTTATGGAAGAAAAAGATCTTTGGAATCTCGGATGATTCCCCTGAATTTTTTTTTTTGAATGAAATGAGTGATGTATGATAGAAGGTTTTGGTCCAAGGATACCTTTATCAATTTTCTTTTGGGAATAAAGAAGTGTTTAGAGATTTTATTACCTTTGTTTTGCCTTGGATAGGGAGAAAATGATGAACATACATATTCTTCGTCATATTTATAATCACCCTATTTTTCCTTTTTCTTTTTGATTTGATAGGAAGAAGAGGGTTTACTGATTTCTACTTTTGAGCAGACAAAGTATGTAAAGTCTGAGAAGACAGACTTAATAGTTTCTTCAAAAGAGGAAAGATATCCAAGACCATGATCAGGGTTGGTGATTTGGGATTCTATGATCTTTTTGTGGTTTGAAGACGACTGATTCCAACTTTTTAAGATGGATTTTTCTTGGAAAGACTTTTGTCTAAGGCATGTCTTTTATTGTTGAGATATTTTCAAACAATCCTCATATTTGCCAACTCATGCTCAAGTTTGTTGAGATTTTTGAGTTTTTTGAAAATTTCAGCCTTTTCCTTTGCTTCAAGAGCATTACACATGTTAACGTAAAAATTCTCATAAGAGAGGATAGAAAGACATACTTGGTTGGAAATAGGAGAGGATGATTTCTTTCTGAAGAGGATACTCTTAGCTTGATGTTTTCAGTGTCCTGTATTTCAGATAAATGAGCCATGAAACATATGTTTGCCTTTTCTTCAAGTTCATTGTTGAAAGAGGAAGAGTTTTCTTCCGACACATGTTCTTCCACCATCATTCCCTTTTCTTTTCCTATCTATGAAGGTTTTTCTATCATCACTTCGGTTTCTCTTCCTCCTTTATATGAAGATTGAGGTCCTTGAGAAGATTTGGAAAGGGAAGTCATCAATCTTATAGATCTGCAATCAACAGCAAAATGTGGTTTTTTAGTGCACTAACACAGTGTCTGGTGTGCGACCCAGGTTGCGCCAAAACTCGCACCGGACGTTTTTTAACAGTTTTTCTCTTCTGATAATTTTATTCATAGAATATACATTTGGAAGTTGTATAACATACTTTATCAACTCTTTACAGGAAATATATATTATGCCGTCTATTTTATATATTTGACTACTAGCGTTACTAATTAATAATTAAAATAGAGGAAATTAGCTAAGTTATTTTCGACAACCAAAGTGAGTTTGCGTCTAAGATCTTAACTAATGTGTACAAAATGATTTCAAGTTATATTCGTATCAAGTTGGATGATTACTATTGGTTTAGTTTTGTCCAATTCTTGATCCGTGTTGGTTTCGATTGAGTCTGTTCGAACGTCGTCCAGATTCTTTGAGTTCCCGGATTCTTCTGAGTTTCCGGATGTGTTAGGTATCCAGATTGTTTAAGTTTCCGGATTTGAATTACCCGGATTTCTGGTATTTTCCGGATAAATTTGGTCCGGATAGGTTTTCGGGTGGATGTGTCCGGATAGGTTTCCGGGTGGATGTGTCCGGATTAGTTTCCGGATTAATATTTCCGGGTGGGTGCGTCCGGATCAGTTTCAGGGTAAGGTTTCTGGATTAGATTTGTACCCGGATTCCTTGTGGTTTCCGGATGAAATGTTTACCTAGAGAATTCGACCGGAACACAAAGCTCTGACATAAGCTCTGAGTACACACGTCTCTGAACTACACCTAGTCAATTTTAACCAAGTTTCAACATTAATTGAACAAGGTTTCCAACTTTCTGAATTATGTTAAAAACATCCTAAAACTTAAAATTTCTAAGTAAGCATATTCTTAAATCCGTAGAGGTTTCCCGGGGGGGGGGGGGGGGGGTCCTCAAAACCCTACGAGGGCGGCTCCCCTCGATCGTGCCCGCTGAGGGACCACCTCTAAGGGCTCTACACCTTGGACCCCACTAGGGACGCTACCCTAAGACCGCGCAAGGGGGTGTAGCCCCTTGACCCCCTCACTAGGACAATCTAAGGTGATAAATGTAACATTTGTGAGTGTGCACTTGACACCTCTAACTCACTTATGTTCATCTTATTAACAAATCGATCTATGTAAATCACAATCAGACTAAAAGGATTGATGACACTAATGTCACCGACATTCTCTAAAGATGTTTCCTTTCAATACTTTATACTTAATAAATTGAGGCTAAGTCTAACAATTTGAAATAACGTAATTCTTTTTATTTTTAAGTTTATCCTTATGTAGTACGTAAACATTGGTAGCCAATTAAATGTAAAGTACCAAATATAAATACAATAAAGCAACAAATTTTATAAATGCATAGAACAACTATTTTAATTATGGAACAAATTACTATCCCTGGGATAATCTTTCTTATGAGCATATAATAAAATTAACTTTTAGTAGATTACAAACATATGCTATTATACTAAACGAAACATTCAAATCTTCGTGACACATTCGCACAATAGGTAGACTTGGCTCCCCCGAACTTCAAAAGTTGAAAAACAACCCACAAATGATCAACAACTATATGCTATCTTAAGGTTTCCGCCTTGTCCAAAATAAGTAACATGGATCATTTCACTGCTTTAAATCAAGGATAAATTAAAGACTGGTGGCTTAAACACCTTCAAGATGACGTTTCTCATAGTATGCTTGGGAAGCTTGTGATTCCTAATGCACATGCTACCTTGACCATAATGTTGTAGAGGAGTTTGTACATATGCATTGTTGATCGTTAAGTTTTTCCTTTTTGGCGATGGATTAATTAGAGTTGTTTCTGGCTTCAATTGTTTGGAAAATTCATTTTCAGGAATAATGTAAATTGCTCTCTCTATATCTACTTCCAGTTCTGTGCCTTCATCATATAGGTTGGTGGAGTTGTATAGCATTTGAAACACCTTGAAACATGACATATGAAGGTATTTCCATTGTTCAGGGAAGTCGTTGTTATCGTCCATAAGTACATGTTTGAGCAATTCTTTCCTTTTCGCTACGAGCATTCTTCTCACTTGATCAATTGAATCATCCATGCTTGCATTTGGGTTTTCTTTGAAGTGAAGCAACACCAAGTTCATTTTCCCTTCTACTTGTTCCTTCTGTGAAATAATTTATTTTATTGAATAAGTAAGGTGAAGAAAGTAATTAATTAACTTGTTTCATTTAGCTCCAAATAATTTAGATAAGAGGTTTTAAAGGATATGACCTGGTAGCTTTGAATGTCATTGACCAATCGGGCCGATGCCATAAGCAATCGTGTGATGTTCTCATATCTTTGGGGCTTGATTTTGTTTTTCGGTAAGCTTGGATTCAGGAAGCATGAAGAAGTGAGGACCAAAACATGTGTAGCAATGGAGATCATGCCAGTTTCCATGTATTCATCCTTTGTAGGCTTGTAGCCACTCTTTCCCCATGTTGCTTCAGTTAACCACGAGTTGAAGATCTCTCTCCACTTCAAATGTATAGAAAAATCGTATTAGAACTTCTGAAAAAGATAATAACCTTTAGAACTTGTTTTTTATGAAAATTATGAAATAATACACTTACAAGATCTCGAAAATCTTCTGTTACATCAATCCTTTCTTGAAGGGCCAATATCTTGGTAGCATCTGTTACAATATCATCGAGCACATTGAATATGACCTTGCTTGGTCCACTTAAGCCTTTACCATCCCATCTATTATTCAACATGAAAGTAAAAACTTATGATAGTGATAAAGTTAAAGTGAATAATAAGTATACAAACGTTCAAGATTTGACCGAATGTTAAGAAAACGAGGGGTTTCAAGTTGGTGAAGAACAATAAATTAGCAAAGATGAAATACAAGGAAAAAGGTACCTATGAATAGCTTCATTCAACACTTGTAACTCTTCAAGAGAGCCTTTCATATCAAAAAAATCATCTGCAACTGTAATTAGTATGGCACTTTTTGCAACGAGCATTCGTATGATAGAATCATGTGGCAAAGAAGTACTGGCTGCAACCACAAAGTAGCTATATGTCGTTTTCTCTCGACCAAATCCCATTACTGTAAGTCCCCACATCTTGGACCAACTACACAATAATTGATCTTGATAAATGACAACATAAAAGAAAGATCACAACTTCACAAGTATCATAATGACACAAAAATAAAGTCTAATGATGCAACTTCATCCACCACCGCAACAAAATTGAGTTTACAGGACGCCTAAAATAAATAAGTGTCGTAATAGAGTGTTTTATAGGACCAAAGTTTATTAGACCAAACAAAAAAACGTCTAAAAGTGTTACAAAAAGTTTATAGCACGCTTTGGACGTCGTAAGAAGTTTTGTACATCATTTTTCAAATAAAACCAATTAACTATTTTGTAGGATACTATTTGAAAAAGTCTCAAATAAACACAAGTGTCCTATACAAAGATGGACTTATAGAACACTTCTCGAAAGCGTCCTAAATAATTAGCTAGTATGACACTTTATTTTGAAAATATTCTAAAAAACATGACGCTCAAAAGCGTCCTATAAACTTATTATAACACTTTTAGATAAGAAGTTTTTTTGTTTGATCCTATAAACTTATGTCCTATAAAACACTCTATATATTAGGACGTTTATTTATTTTTGGCATCCTAAAGTCAATTTTATGATAGTACACGAATAAATAAATGATTGAGGGGTGTAAGAGTCTAAAAATCCTTACATGCTACCAAGGGGTGGAGCCACCTTAGCACCATTCTGCCCCCTTAGCACCAAAAGGTGCAGTGGCACCTCTCACCCTCTTAATATTATTTTTAATGTATTAATTTGAAGGTTCCATTTTTAAAATGTAATGGATTGGCCCCTTCTTACCCAATGGTTTTTTCAGTTTTTATGTATCTACTTTTTCCGCATCTTTGAGTATCGACGCTTTCACAAAAACAAAACAAAACAGATGCATGTTCTATTTAATTGTTTATATAAATATAGACATAGTTATGTTGATTTGTCATTCATGTTTTTCAACTCGTTCTTACAACTACATTTAGGACATCTATTTATTAAAAAAATTATACTTAAAAGGGTTTCTCAACCTTGAAATCTTGAATTTTCTTACATTTTTTAGACACCCCGTACAAAAAGATATTGGCTCTGCCCCTACATGCTACTAGTTGTTTATGCGACTTGAAGCCGCATGACGGCATGAGGAAATCGCCAATAGAGGGGAAATGTTGGAGTATGTTATTAGTGAGTTGAATGCTTAGTTTATCACGAGTTGGTTGTTGGATTTTGGTCATGCAAGACGGCCTCACGACTTAATGCAGCAAAGAAGGGTGAGATGTCGACACGGCCTAAAGTTGCCTACTCACAACCAAGAAATATACGACACACATATCAAGGCCCAAACGGCTTTCATCCCCTATTTAGTTCATTTTGTAAATTTAACTCTTTCATCTCTTAATATATAAAAAACCCTTGATACCTCAACCTCTGTAATCACTATTGTTGGTATCACTTAATTGAAATAGTGGGTTAGTTTTCAACATTCTTCACGTAAAAATCACGGTCTCTTTGTATATGTCTCTACTGCATTTGCTTATTATTTTCTAATTGAATGTGGCTACTTTTTTTTCCGAAACAAATTATACAAGATTTAATTAGAAGTAATTACCTTTTTAGTTCCTTCAGTTCATTTCGGTAAATCAATTGCCGAAATGCATAGTTTTTCACAGCCAATTCCATTAACAGCGTACTATGAACACATGATAACCTATAAAAGGAAGCCTTTCCAATCCACATTGGTCCTTGTTTGTTTTGTTCAATCCACATCCTATGATCAAGATGATCAAGTCTTGCAATCCACGGTATGCTTAGCTCTTCCTCAATCTACAAATTAAGAACCAAACCTTAATTAAAAGATTATGCGAATAGAGCGATGGACATAAAGATGGTAATTAGGAGACAGACTATGCTTACCACTTTGGATAAATTGGGTAGTATCACAACATTATCATCAACTATTTTTTTCATGGTTAAGATTTTCTGAAGCATTTTCATCGAAAAGGATCTGGCCTCGTCTGCTTCGTTTTCTCCAATGAAGGTAAGATCTGTGGCTCTATAAACACTATATAATAAGCTTGTGAACCCTCCACAGTTTTTCTTCAAATGGTCCAATATTTCTTCGTCGTATAAAAACCAACAGAAGGTCCCTAAAAAACATTAAGATACAAATTGATCAGGTACAACCACTCATGTATGGGCCTTGAAAAAAGAGTACTGAGTAAAACAAATAGAAAGCAGAAATGAAATCCACGTACAGATACTTACTTGGAGAGATGTTATAGCCATGCAGTCGAAAAAGTCGAAATGCTAGGGAGTCCTTGAATAATTTCGCTGGTATGAAGTTGATGTTTTGTTGCAATAATTCTTGGCCCTTGTAAGTCCTGGATAATCAAGTTTTCTTAATTAGGGAAGACCTCACTTTAAAGTATATAATTAATATTATACCCATGTGGAATGATATATATATATATATAATCACCTGTATTGGCTGTACACTTTTTTCAATATGGCGTCAATCTCGTCATTAAAATACTCAGATAAACCTAGCCTCTCCACTTGATCAACCATACTGAGTTCAACTAGTTCTTCATCCATTGGATACATTTGTGGAACTGCATTAAAGTTGTTGCTAATTATATATGCACATTTCAAAGGAGTATTATACATGAATATGATCAAGATTTTATTGTAGCAAACCATTGCTGTTAAATTGGAGGTCAAATTTCCGTTAAATATTGTTAAAAGATCTCTGCCACTAAAATAATGAAAGAAATTCACCATCAATATTAGGTCGTTGGTAAATGATACTTTTGTGAATTAACAATTATTTTCATAAAGATAGCAAGAAAGGAGAGTATTGTTTTATGATCACTAAACCCGTTATCTAACGGAAAGTTTGAGGGAAAATTTCGGCTCTATTGTAGCAAAGAAATTTTGTTAAAATTCAGCAACTATTTTAACAAAAATAGCAACTTTATATCAGAAGTAAAGAAACCAAAAATTGTGGTCCCAGCAATTAACCAGTGATCCAGTTCCAGTATATAAGTGTTCCCAATGAGTCATGATAGCTCTTTGTATGGAAATTGCAAGCGATTAATTAAGGACTAATTCCCTTCCCAGTTCCAAGTTCTTGTAAATCTACCTCAGGATCTTCTTTCACAAGGGTTGTTTGTGAATTACAACTTAGGTTATTGAAAATTGAGGATGTAATTATCTAACTAATTACCTCCGTTGGGACACTTTTGAACAAGTTGCATCAGATAACTAAGGCACTTTTTGTTTCCTGTAGAAATGTATGCCTGTGCGGTAGCTGAGGGTGATTGAAAAAGTGACCCATCTTCACTCAAATGCTTTGTTATAGTTTCTTGATCAACCTTGTACCCTGTTTGTGGAAAGGTCTCTAAGTAGGCCATCAAGGGTGGGTACTGGCATTTATCAACAAGCTCTTCCCTACAACAAATTTCATTCATCGTTAATTAGTCCATAAGAAGCCAATACTATATATTTAAATTGAGGATGACAGTTGATTTACGAGGCAGGTTCAGGGAAAACCTCAAAACAATGAAAAACTAACCAACACCCTGGTAACTGGACGATATGCAAATACAAGTAATTCAAGTAGTTTTTTGGTGTGCATTATGCACGTGTGCATTATGCACGTGTGCATGTTACAAATTACTTTTATGCAAATATGCATACCGCCAAATTGATAGTTACCGGGGTGTTTCTCAGATTTTTCATTTCTTTTTGCGGTTTTTCCTTGAACCTGACCCGTTGATTTACATCTGGAAAGCTATGAACTGATAGTTCCTAAAAGAAAACCCCACAAAAAAAAAGCGATTGCATGCTTACATGCCAAGAATTTGTTGCTTTTCGGCACAAATCTTAGAAATGACTGATTTCATGTGAGCGGAGAACTTAAGCTCTAGACCTGAAGATTCAGCAAGCTCAATAGTCGCTGGCAAAACAATCAAGAACCATCTAGGAAGAGGACAATGTTGATCATGAAGCATCTCCTCCATATTCCCATGTATAAATTCTAAACCTACAAAATACCCTTTTTAATTAGTCATGCTAGCTATCAATAAATCCAACATAACTTGCAAACCTTTCTGATCTACACGAAAATATATATGCGAAACAAACATAATGGCTTTAAGAATTCATTATTTGATTCACAAGAAAAACTATTCAAGCTTCTTATCAAATGCATAGATTGACTATCCATATTTAATTAATGTATGTCATGGTCTCATACACATATTTTCTCTTAATTTGTTGATGCATTTTGTCAATGCACATATATATAATCATTTAGTTTTGATGTATTTGTTCATGCACCACGTACCTTTTTCTACGTTATTTGCACCAAATCCCCATTTTTGGAGCACAACCATACAAGCAAGAGTAGCAGGAAGAGCATCAATAGTAGGAAGATCACCACTCATTGATTCTCCCCAGTACCCTTTTCCATTTTGGTTATTGAGTAACCATTCAAGACAACCCTTAAACAATGGTGTACTCGGTTCCTGTGGGTCAGGAATCATCGCTAACCACGCTGTGTCATAAGCAGAAGGTGAAACAAACGAGTAGTGTTTCTTTTTTGAAAACATCTCCTCCTTCAACTTGGCGACTAAAGTTTCAATTGAGGCCAAAGAAGACGCCATTTTGAAGACAAATGTGTAGTTTGTCAGTGTAACTATTTAAAAGATAGTTTGTTTGTGAAGCAAGATCGATATGGATCGAAGCTGAATCTGTAACCCTACTAGTTATATAGGAACTTCAATGGAAAGTTTCTATGAAAATTTAAGTTTGCATAAAAGTCTCCATTTGCATAACTCACGTTTTGCCTACAAATTCATGTACGGCATCAAATGTGAATATATTTATTTAATTGACAAAAAGGATGGGAACAAACTCATGCAACGTTGTGCTCAAAATCACAATCACAAGAACATAGTTACTTGTAGCTTAGTTAATTAATAACCATGCATATCTTCAAGTGTTTATAAAAATCCTTTTAATGGTGTATTTTTACAATGAAAGTATAGAGACTTTTAGATTAAACCAAATTAACCCTTTTCTTTCATTTACATGTATGTAAAATTATCCTCTATTGCAAAAGATCGAGTCCAGGACATTAAACTATGTTAATCAACGATTCAACTTAACCAAACCTTTCATTAAAAAATGATTTTCTTCCATTGACATCATATCGCTACTAAAATATAGACTTTAACCAATGAAAACTTCGACCAGTGATCACCGATGGTTCAAGACGGATGAGAGGCGGACCGGTTAGATGTTGACTTTGACCCGTTAACTTTCATCGGTAACTCGTCAAAAAATTCAAAACAACAAATAATCAGATGAATTTACTGACCGATTTCCGACATAATTTAATCTAATAATTAAAAAATATATTCCTTTGGTAATTTATTCAATTAAAAAAATAAAGATTTTCAATTATATTTCTCGATGAATTATACGGAATTTAATTAAATAAACTCGGTCGGTAAAATTATTTGTGATCCCAGAACAAGTAATCAATCAGTGAATCAACTCATATAGCCATCCATATATTCAATAACAACAATCACCAAGTACACAATGAGAATGTAGAGAGAAAGCAATGTGTGTGTACTAGTGTGTGTAAGAATAGATGACCTAATGCAAATCTAGAGGAAAATTACATTATATAGTTTGTAACTTAGCAATTACACATTAGGTCCCTCTACTTGGTACAACTAGGTAATTAAGGCACTAACAATCTCCCCCTTTGTACCAATGTAGAGGGAAAGAGATTAAGCATCCACCGGGAACATATGCTTCTTCTGAATCCCAAAAATGATCTCGAACCTTCGCAGTGCATTCTGGTACTCCTTCCGATAGGTAATGGCATTCAGGGATTGCTTAATCAGCTCCTTCTCCTTGTCTTTAAGCTTCACCTCCTCGCTTGCATCCAATCGAAGTTTGCTCTTAAGATAGATCTGAATTATCTTGAAAGTTCCATCGCTGAACTTGTTGGCTTCACATACTCTCATAAAACTTTTCTTTGAGTCTTGATTACAGTAAACAACCCCAAGTTTAGGTTTCTTGAGAATAGTATACACGGGAATACCTTGGATGTCTGACAGACGCCTGTTTGGAGCTCTGAGGTTTACTCTGGTCTGGTGTGATTCCAAGGCCATTTGGAAATCCGTAAGATAAGAAAATTTTAGGATATTCCGCATGAACCTCTTAACACTCTAAAATGCGCCAGACCATTCTATCTTCTTTTCATGAGCCCGTGCCAGAATATCATATAGACTTATGAGATCATCAAGCTTTAGGATCTTGAAGTCTGCTTCTGAGAAGACGTGTTCGGAGCCATCATATCTTCCAACAGTGAACTCTGGGTACCAGATATTGAGAAGCTTGTTTGACTCTATCTTTAACACCTTCATAATGGCTTTATCAGATCTAACCACGTCTGTATCTAGATCTTTGTTGCCTATAACGCGTAGAAATTCAATCTTTTGAAGTGATGGCCAGTTCTCAACGCCGTATACCTTTTCTAGGTCGATCTTCTGGACGTCTTTCACAAACATATCCTTTCTGATGCTCTCTTGATAAGGAATTAAGATCCTTACCCTTTCACCTTTAGCCACATACCTTGGCTCAGCATCTATCACCTCCTGATAAAGTGTCAGTTCAGCTTCGAGTATTGGATCTCTGATCCTGCCATCGACATTCACTTGAACTGCTGGAGCATTCGCATGAACAACTGGAGCCTGAGGAGCGAAAGTACCTGCACCCTGATCATTCGGTGGTTGCGGTTGAGTTGTATCATCTGGAGTATCATTATCGGAATCCGAAGCAATCTCTAGAGCCCCGGTGATATCAAATATGTCTTCTATCTCTTCTTTGATCTGTACCGTCATCGTCTCTGGTTCTTCCTCAGAGTCAATATATATGTAATCAACAATTAAAGCATCCGCCATCCTTTCTTCATTTGTTCTATTGTCAACAACCGGAGGCTTTTCAACCCCAGTTATGACATCAGCTAGAACTACAGTGTCATCAACCTGGACCACATCAGTACCTGATCCACCTGCTCCCGTTTCCCCCTCGTTTGCTGAACCGCCATGTTGAACCCTGGCTCTCTTCTACTGTCAGGATCGAATATTAACAAGACAATAAACACTTAGAATTCAGAATTAAAGAATCTGCGGAAAAGAACTTTAATTCTCACAATCAAGAACAATGTAACAGAAAATTCACAATTTTGTATTCACTGTTTTGAATCACAATATCAACAACCAAACCTCAATCTTGTTGAACAAGCTCAACAAGACGACTTCTACTTCTCTAGAAATAGGGTTCTTACACCTTGAGGTTAATTCTCTCTTGAATCAATATCGAATTCTATTTCACACGTATATTAACTCGTCTATCATCTATTTTCTAATAGCTATCTATCAGTACTATTTATACAAAAGTAATTACAAGATAACTATCAAAAGTAAATTGATCTTCTGAATCTTCGTTAAACATATCTTGATCAATTCCTTCTTTGTCTCCAAAAGTATCGCATACCAAACTTATCAAGTCAGCAGTATTAACAATGATTTGACTTAGCAGCATTAACGACCTTCAGCAGTATTAACCTTCACAGTCTTCTAGCAGTAGTATCTCAGCTCAGCAGTACTAACCATGTCTTGCAGTAGTAATTTGGTCTAGCAGTACTAACCGTGTATACGCAGTAGTAATTTGGTCTAGCAGTACTAACCGTGTATACGCAGTAGTAATCTTGCCCAGCAGTATTAACTTTCTTCTGGCAGTATTAATGTAGACTTAGCAGTAGAAATCATGGACTAGCAGCACTATCCATACTTAGCTCATTTTCAGTTCCCAACAATCTCCCCCTAACTTGACTTTTAGGAAAAGAAGTCAAGTTCTTCAAATGATGCTACCAAAACTTAGTCATCATATAAGCATAGATCAGGACTTAAACCTAGACTCTGATTTACAATCCTTCTTACCAAGAATCTTCCCATAGCAGATTCTTTGTTGCAGACCAATTTTACATGTAACATCCCTTTCAGTCTTTTCATGCAGTGTTTGTAGATTTCATCCACCAGATAATACTCCTGATATGTGTTGTCAATTGATATAACATACACTCCACAATTTTCATAGAGCATCCAGTGGGTTACTGCTTGAAAAGGTCTTGCTGTTATGTGCTGAACTACTTCTGGTCTGAACATTAGGCATAGGTATTCTAACACCATCTTTGTGATAGACATACCTCTTTCTGTCAACATGTTACCATAGATCTGCATGCCTACTTTGAACATCTCTTCCAGGTCAGATCTTGAGCATCTTCTTATAAATTGTCCCCATGTTCTGTAGACTTCAAACTGCCCATCAACTCTCTTGAGTCTGATATACTCCTTTCTCTCATCTATCAAAGTATCCCAGTGACTGATTTCAGGAGGTTTTGAATCTAATGGAGTCACTTTGATTGGTTCAGTATCAACCATAGTGATGTACAAGTCACATTGTTCATTGCTAAGTGATTGTGCATTACTGGATTGACCTGTCTTACTATCTCCTTGTCCTTCATCCTTGGCAACTTCTTCCTTTTCTTTCTCTTCTACCACTGGTTTCTCAACAGGTTCTACCCTTTGCTTCTTTACACACTTCTTTTTAATAGCCACAGACTTTGTTCTCTTTCTGCTGAAAACCATCTTTGCATCCTTAGTTTCTTCCTGTTTCTTGGCAGTTGGAGGTGTATCATGTTTGGCTTTGATTAAAGCCTCTGCAACCTCCACTTCTTCTACTGTAAGCTTCTCTGTTACTGTTTCAGCTTCTGTTTCTGTTACTGCTTTCTTTGTAGATTGAGAAATATTAACTGTTTCTGCTGCTTGCTTAGAGTCAGCAGCATTAACAGTTTCTGCTGCTACTTCAGTTTCAGGCTCTTTCTCTATTACTGCTGCTTTCAAGATTTCTGTTACTACTTCTTGTATGATTTCTGCTGCTTCATGAACATTTGCAGCATTAACAGTTTCTGCTTCAACTTCAGTTACTGCTTCTTTTGGAACTTCAGTTACTGCTGCCTTTACAGTTTCTGCTTCTTTAACAAGCTCTTCCACCTTTTCTGTCTCCCCCTTATTCTATGCACTGGACTCCCCCTTAAACTGTGCATTATCAATTTCCATCTCAGTCTCCATCTGAACTGTCTCCCCCCTCAACTTGTAGACCCTTCATATTCAGTTCTGCTTCTGATTCTGACTCTGACTCCCCCTTTTTGGGAGCATCATCAGTTGGAATTCTTCTTCTCAGCACAAATCTTGCCTTTTTCTTTCTGTGCAACAACTTGGTGACCATCTTCTTGAGCTTCTCAATTTGAGACTGTTGGTAGGTGACCACAGTCTTCAGTTGCTCAATCTCCTTCTTCTGTACCATAACATCCAAGTTGACATTTCCAATGGTTTCCATCAATTCATCATAGTTATATCTATCCTCACCTTGTTTAGAAGTGTTTACCTTCTTTAAAGGATCACTGGAAGTAGCCATCAATTCCTCTTTGTTATGTCTATCCTCACCATTTTTAGAAGGTTTTACCTTCTTTAAGGGATCCTTGGAAGTTTTAGCAGAAGCCTTCTGCCTAGCAGAAGCACTAACTGCCCCCTTGGTTTCTTGGCACCTGGGTCCTCCTAATGATTTCTCATTTAGAGTTGCCATGGGGAAGGTCTTATTTATGTTACCACTGTCCTTCTCTGTGCTAGCAGAAGTAGTGGCAGCCTTAGCACCCATATGCTCATCCTTCTCCTTAGAGAGCACCTTCTTGGGGTTGGGAGACACCCCTGTGGTTTCCCTGTTGATATTCTCAATTGGAGAATGCTCCAACTGAGGGCTTAAAGGCTTAGGGCTCTGAGTAGGTACATCAAGGGAAGGAACCTTGTGCACCTTTCTTCTTTGAAACTTGTTGGATAAAACAGGAGTGGGCTTTTGAAGTATGTGCTGAGGGATGTCTTTTGAGATGGAAGGTTGGGATTGGTCATCAGTGGGTGTGTCTAATGAGGGCCTTGACCCTGATGCCATACCTTCAATTGTGTGGGACACAACCATCATTGTAGAGAACAATGGTGTGTCAACTCCTTCCGAGTCCCTAGGAATTCTTCTCATATTTGAGAAAACCTTCCCTTTAGGGGATTTTGGTACATATACCTCATCAAACTGAGGTAAGTCCGTCAATTCCTTATTAATAACTTCTTGCACAAACCTTGGATACATGTAGAAGCTCTTTTTGGATTCCAAGTTTGACACAAGATCAGATAAAATCATTTGGGAGAAATTGAACTTTCTGGAAGTGGCCAAACATACCAGAGCATAAGCAGTGGTACTGCTGAACTCACTCCATCCAGTTGTTTTCTTTGAGATGCAGTGCATAAGGGTATGAACAAGAAATCTCCATTGGGAAAAGAATTTTGACTTGAAAAATTTGAAAATACCAATAGAGCCTTCATACCCCATTCTTTGTATGGTAGAAAAGAGTTCTTCATTAGGAATAGAAGATATACCTGAAGCATCATTCAACTGAAGATGTATGGGAATAATCTCCTCTGTTACTGTCAAGGGTTTATCACAAACCCTGGTTCGAATCTCCGTTTGCCCGTTTTCTGTCACCACAGTAGCATTATCCCAAAATTGTTTTTTATGATTAATGAATATCTTGGGAGCCACTGTTAGTGTACAGGAGATATGCGAAGACTTGAGAAAATCGACAATTTCATGGAATCCTGCAGATTGCTTCGGCTTCTGAAGCATTGCAATCTCATTGTGTTCATCAACAAACTCTCTTTGAGTCATTGTATCTGAAAATCCTTGAGCAAACACAGAAATTCTTGGGAGAATAGGTTAGAAAGAGAGTGAGAGAGAATCGAGTTCAAAGAGACGTTATGAGCGAAGGCGGGCTTACAGGGTATTTATACGCAGTATTAACCCTAGAATTTCAAAAGCAGTATTAACGACATAAGCAGTATTAACTACTTAAGCAGTATTAACTGTGCACTAGCAGTATTAACTACTGAGCAGTATTAACTGCAAAGCAGTATTAACTACACAAGCAGTATTAACTGCTGAGCAGTATTAACTACACAAGCAGCATTAACTGCTGAGCAGTATTAACTACACAAGCAGTATTAACTGCACAAGCAGTATTAACTGCTGAGCAGTATTAACTACACAAACAGTATTAACTACTTAGCAGTATTAACTACTAGAACACAGGCAGTAGTAACTCTGCACTAGTAGTAGTAACTCTGCACTGGCAGTAGTAACTCTGCACTATGCATTACTAGTCAAATCCTCAAATGTCATCTTACCTTCTGATACATCACCTTTACCACTTCTCTTACCTCCTGCAGGATTATTTCCAAAAGTAACATGTCCTCCATCAATCTTTTTGAAATTTTTGAGGCAGGCCATGTTACCTGTCATGTGCCTGGAGCAACCACTATCAACATGCTAAATGCTTCTCCCCTTAAGCTGTTGATTGCCCTGCACATTAGATAAAACAGTTAGTTTTTGTTAGGGACCCAAGCCATAGTGGTCTTGGGTCTCCCTTGATCATCAAAATACTTACATTCTGTTTTGATGAGCTTGTCAAAGTGAGGAACATCAGTGCTTGAGTACTTTGTTTTGATGATAGGTCTAGAAGCAGTACTAACTGATGCAGAAGTACTAACTTTGTTAGCAGCACTAACATTGTTAGCAGTATTATCTTTTAAGGAGGCATTAACAGTGTTAGCAGCACTAACACTGCTTCCAGAAGTACTAGCCTTCTCAGCAGTATTAACTAACTTAGCAGTACTAACACTAGAAGCAGTATTAATTGTTGAAGAGGTACTAACTGTGTTAGCAGTACTAACACTGCTAGCAACATTATTGCTTCCTGCAGTACTAACATTGTTAGCAGTACTAACTGAGTTGGCAGTATTATCATTAGTACCTTTAGGCATCCATACTCTAACACTTTCTGTTTCTGCCTTTTTCATGTGGCTTTTGGTTTTAACTTGTTTCTTTGCCACAACTTTCCTCACAGACTTTTTATAGCCACCATTCTTTCTGTAACCACCAGGTTTTTGAAAAGATCTTTGAGCATTAAACCTTTGGTTAACTGGATTGAAATAACAGTGTTTGGCTAAATGATTTAGCTTACCACAGATGAAACAAGGTTTTGGCCTGTTAATTCTGTTCAGATCAACTCCTTGTCTCATAGCCCACTGGTTATTCCAATTTCTTTGATTACCCCTTTTGTTATCATGTTTTTGGGGCTTAAGCTCTTGAGATTTCTTACAAGAACAATGTTTACAGGTATTGGGAGCCACAACTGTGGTCTGTGTGTAATGGACTCCCTTTTCTGTTTCTGTCCTTTTCATCCCATTGTTCTTAACTCCCTCTTCTGTTTCAGTCCTTTTTATCTCATTGTTCTTTCCCCAAGGATCTCCATCTTTCTTATTGGTCACAATTTCATTGTCTAAGGGAACCTTACTACTAACACTCTTATTCTTCTTAGATTCTTCCTTCTCTGTTTTATCCTTAACTACTACTTCTTCTTCACAAGGATCTATATTAATCTTTAATTCAGGATCCTTCCTATCCTTGGTCTCTAACAAATCAGACTTAGGAGGTATGTAGTTGTTATTGTAGGGTGGAGGTGTGGCATTGTACCCTATCCCTACTTTCATCTTGTCATGGATTTGAGCCTTAACGATGGTATCCATGGTTTTAGAAGCACAGGTAAACTTTTCAACATCAATTTTAACCTTCTTAAGCTCTTCTTTTAATTTCTCATTCTCCTCCCCAGACACTTTCAGCTTAATCTCATACTCATTCTTCTCCCACTTCCAATAGTTAGTATCATAGGAGTGTTGAAGTTCATTAGCTTGAAAAGCTCTAATCTGTTCCTCAAACCTTTCTACAATCCTAACATAATCTTTCACATCTTTCTCTAGCCTCTTAAGGTTATCACACATACCCTGATTGTGATCCCTATATCTTTTAACAGCATCAATGCAAGCTTGAGAACAGAGTTTAGATTGTACCTCAGTGGGAATATCTGAGACTTCTGCCATGAGTGCATGATTCTGGATTGCCTCTTCTGCTTGATCACTCCAATCAAAAGTACTGTTTGATTCAATAGAATTTTCCATAATGATTGTAGAATTCTAAGAAACACAAGCTCTGATACCACTTGTCAGGATCGAATCTTAACAAGACAATAAACACTTAGAATTCAGAATTAAAGAATCTGCGGAAAAGAACTTTAATTCTCACAATCAAGAACAATGTAACAGAAAATTCACAATTTTGTATTCACTGTTTTGAATCACAATATCAACAACCAAACCTCAATCTTGTTGAACAAGCTCAACAAGACGACTTCTACTTCTCTAGAAATAGGGTTCTTACACCTTGAGGTTAATTCTCTCTTGAATCAATATCGAATTCTATTTCACACGTATATTAACTCGTCTATCATCTATTTTCTAATAGCTATCTATCAGTACTATTTATACAAAAGTAATTACAAGATAACTATCAAAAGTAAATTGATCTTCTGAATCTTCGTTAAACATATCTTGATCAATTCCTTCTTTGTCTCCAAAAGTATCGCATACCAAACTTATCAAGTCAGCAGTATTAACAATGATTTGACTTAGCAGCATTAACGACCTTCAGCAGTATTAACCTTCACAGTCTTCTAGCAGTAGTATCTCAGCTCAGCAGTACTAACCATGTCTTGCAGTAGTAATTTGGTCTAGCAGTACTAACCGTGTATACGCAGTAGTAATTTGGTCTAGCAGTACTAACCGTGTATACGCAGTAGTAATCTTGCCCAGCAGTATTAACTTTCTTCTGGCAGTATTAATGTAGACTTAGCAGTAGAAATCATGGACTAGCAGCACTATCCATACTTAGCTCATTTTCAGTTCCCAACATCTACCCCCTCATAATGATCAGGATCCTCCTGATCATCATGTCTTCGTTTGTTGGAGGCTTGAGCCTGAACTCCACACGCCTGTTCTACCACAACTAATCTTTTTGATAATTCTTGGTATCCCGAAAGCATGGCTTGGGTCATTTCTTTCATGGTGTTATTCAAGGTTTGGAAGTCAGTGCTGGTGGGCAGTTGGGTTTGTTGTCGGAGTAATCCAACAAGGTCAACTTCTTCAGCCGTATTTGAATCTCCTTGTGCTAATAGTCGGGCTAACAACTCAGATTTGAGTTGATCGGTGGGGATTTGGTGTAAAGGAACTGATGGTGGTGGTTGTGTTTCGTTTTGAGCGCTGGATGGTGGTTCCTGAGGAGTTGATGATGATACATCAATAGCTTTTCTCTTTATTGTTCTACTGACCTCATTTACGAGTCGGTCAACCGTTTGTTGCTTGTAGGCATTGTCGATAGAGCCTAAAGCAGACGTCAGTAGTGGAAAAGTGATATAATGTGGATACGGGCCTAACATACGCACAACCTGCTCGGGTGGAAAAGTGGGAAACATGAAACTAACATCAGTACCACTTAGGTTACCGGTTAAAGTAGCGGTTGTAGCAACCGTACTGCCTGTGTTCATAGCTGGCATGGTGTTGACTATGGCAGGACTTCCACCCGATCCTCGTGGGCCACCAACAAATGGCGGCCGCACTCGGGGTGTTCTGGTTGGGGCACGAAAGCCCTCAACTTGGTAAGATACCGAAGCGCGTGGCCTAGAACAGGTTGTTCGTCCAAATGGCACTAGACTCAACGTGCGTGGAATAAAAGGTGGTGGACGGGGCAGGAGCCTACCTTGTTCAATACCGGCAGACACCGAGTATGTCGCCGATAGCGTATGAGCTAAATCCCCTGTGTGAAATGAAACATCGACAAATTGAGATGCCGATGAGTAGCTGAGAGGGGTTGTGCTATGCATGGATGGGTCTACCATGGCTTGTACAATACGCAATGGCGACGAACGCTCGTTGGTAGAAGATGTGGCTACCTGGCTTGTAACGGTTTGGGGAGGATCGGTAGTTAAAACTTTATCCGATCCTGTCACAGTCTCTCCCGTTTCTTTTCTCACCGTCTCACGACTCACAATAGTTTCATTTTCTACTTCATCTCCCTCTTCCCTCCTTATGTCACCGATATCGCCAGAGAGTCCGAAGTTCCAGGTGGAATCAGCTTCGGAACTCCATACAATAGGTTGTCTCCGACCCACATGTCTTGGAATAAGATCTGCATCGGGATCGTTGTCTTGATCGGAGTTGGAGTCGGAGTTTCCATCGTCATCATGTGTAACGTCCCAAAAATTACAAGCAAATTTAAATTTTTTAATAAACATTTCATTTATAACAACTCATTAAATGATCCCAACGTTTCGTTTGCAAACTCATAATTAATATCTTCATAATAAAAACCAGCGGAATAAACGTTTAATTATTAAAAACCATAAAGCAACCAGCTCTCCTCGCGCGCCAGTGTGTACTCGTCACGCCTTGGAGCCACCCGTACCTGAAACCACAGTTTATTGGGGAAGGGTAAGCACGAAGCTTAGTGAATTCAACACCATAAGTAACACAGTTATTTCCACACCACCATAAACAGATAATTGCACATAAACAGCATACAAGTCTACGAACAAATCATATACGTGCATACTCACACCAACCCACCTAATAGGCATACGTCGGTCCCACCGACCACACGACAACCGTGCAAACGCAACCCGACAACCCCGGGTTCATACGCCACCCACGTATACAACCTTCGGTCCCACCGAATTACTACGCCACCCGCGTATGTGACCCTCGGCCCCGCCGAACTCCTACGCCACCCGCGTTGTCACAACAATAAGGTCCGACTAAACACCCCACTATTTAACCCCGCATCAAAAGCAAATAGAACTACCACATACATACACGACGTAATGTAAAAATAACCGACATTAGTTATAGTGAGAGAACTCACCTCGAATGCGCGCCTAGCTCAACAATACAAACTCAAGCTTCCCAATTACGGTCACTTCCCAGCACCTAAACGCACGTTAAAACGTATCAAAACGAGACCCGGACCCTACGACACGACACCCGCTTAAACCGTCACTAAAACTACTTCCCGGTCTCGCCAAACAGGTCTGTTCGGGACCTGTTGAGACCTCCTTAAGCCCAGTAAATCCTCAATGTTATTACATGGTCAGAAAGTACTATGAGTTAGGGTTCCAAGGACATATTACACGCCTCCTAACGATTTTTCTACCATTTATTATGGATTTTACAAAAACAGTTCCCCGAACAGCGAAAATCAGCACCTTTCAGTATAAAATGACATTTTGACCAATGCTACGTCCCGAACTGGGCTTCGCACAAAATACAGAAAAGTTTATAGACTCAAAAAGGGAACTTTTGGCGCTGGTCTCACCCAGATACGAGTTACGAGCAAAAAGTTATGGTCTACGCAAAACAGTGGCAGATTACAACAATTCGCATGAAATGATAAACGTTTTAGATAAAAGGCTCGGCGGTTTAGGGCTTAGACTCCGGTGACGCTAGGGTTCCGCCGTGGCGGTTTTAGGGTTCAGGCCACGGCCCCGCCCACTGCCACCTCCGGCAGTGGGGCACGGCGGCGGCGGTGTTTTCCGGCGATGATTACACACACACACACCATCCACACCACCCTCTCGCACCACCTTCCTCCTCTCTCTCGATCGCCATAAACGCACACACACCTACACACACCACCACGACCACCCTACGCCACCACCCCTCAAGGTGGTCCACGGCGGCTACTGCCTGCAGCGGCCAAGGTCGCGTGCGGCGGCAGCGGCGGCGGCTATTTCGCCGGCGACCATAACAAGAAAAGAATCGCGATTTAAAGCTTACCTCTCGACGAATAGTGGTGGCGGCAGTGGTTTCCGGCGACTGCAGCGGCGGTGCCTCCTTTTCCGGCGTCTCTCACCTCCGGCGATCCCTCTCCCGACTTCTCTCTCTCTCGCCGCTGATTCTCTCTCTCTCTCTCTCTATCTCTCTCCTTCTCGGCGACGAGCACACACAAGGGAGGGGAGGGGAACTTAGGGTTTGCTAGGGGGGGGGGGGGCTGTTTGTGCTCGACGTAAAACAGGAACCAAAATAAAAGGATGGGCCGATTTCTTGGTTTAAAAGCCAACCCCATGCACTTCTTTTATACTAAATCCACAATCAGCCCCTAGAGTTAAAGCCTTCTTCCAATTAAACCCTTAATCCCAACAGTTTATCATCTGGGTCTTTCTCGACGATACCCGTTAAATATTTCGTTAAGAGAAGATAATAAAGTAATTAAATTAAATTAAGATAACTCCGCTAAATAAACATTATAAACAGTTAAATAAAATGTATAACGGGACACGGGCTTTACAACTCTCCCCCACTTGAATTAGACTTCGTCCTCGAAGTCTACGCCCATGAATAGCTCTATATAGTTCTCCCTTATCTCAACCTCAGGTTTCCAAGTCCACTCGAAACTCTTTCGATGCTTCCACTGGACCTTCACTAACCGGAATCTAAAAAAAAATCTTCAAGAACACTGAAATTATGATCGGAAGAACACTCCAACAACTGGATCCGTTCCTAGTCAAACGACTTCGGTTGTCTCCCAACCTTAGATATTCCATACATCTCGACTCAAATTTCAAGCTCTAACTATTCTCAAGCTGCTCACCAACATTACCTACAGGATACTCAAATCCGATTATTCCTGCCATTAACTGCCGATTAACTTCTACGACTTCTACTAGACTCCCAAAATTTACAATAAATCACATTAACAACATCGGCCCCCCGCCGAACATCGGTCCAACCGATTACAATAACAAACATCGGCCACCCGCCGAACATCGGTCCAACCGATTACAATAACAAACATCGGCCACCCGCCGAACATCGGTCCAACCGATTACAATAACAAACATCGGCCACCCGTCGAACATCGGTCCAACCGATTACGATAACAAACATCGGCCACCCGCCGAACATCGGTCCAACCGATTACGATAACAAACATCGGCCACCCGCCGAACATCGGTCCAACCGATTACGATAACAAACATCGGCCACCCGCCGAACATCGGTCCAACCGATTATAATAAAACACATAAGCGTGGTATTATCCTAGACACTAACACAAATAGATATCCCCCACAATCAAGTCAACTAACACACACGTAGGTCATTCCCTTAACCGATACTACCCGGCCTACATTACCAACACGCGTGGAATACCCAACCTCCCACCGTCGACGTATCCCCCACACTCGCTCTACAAAGCTAATTTATCTGAACCGAGGATACACCCTGACGCCTACCTCTCAGGTAACGCCTCAGGGCCCCTCACATCGGAATTACCTCCCAGGTAAGTGCCCACAACTATATCCTCCTAGCACCTACTAGAAAGCCTAGGCTATAACACCTGAACATCGGGGCCTCACCCCGAGATACCCAACCGACCACTACCAGCGACTGACTAACGTGCCTAAGGATCCAAAGTAAAACATCCTACCCACAAGTGCCTATCTCGGATTGTCTCCCTCACCCAAACGTGTAAATACTCGACGTACAATGAATGCCAAACGGTGCGACAAAACAATTCATCAACAAGACTCCACCTCGAGTCATTAAAACCAGGCAATTAGCCCATGACTAACTCCAAGTCAAAACCGAGCAAAATGCCCCACGCTTGCTAGACCCATAAGTCGGTCAAAAACGCGTTTAAATAAAGTCTAAGCAAGCAATACTCTAAAATCAACATTAGTCCCAAACTCAACACGGGTTAAACAAAAGAGTTTTCCAAAAGGACTCACACCCTTAAAATTCTCAAAATGACACATACACTTAAAAAAAACGCATTTCCCAAATGGTTTACAAAATCATTTACAAAATGTTTTCAACGTCAAGATTTTTTTTCATTTCGAACAGACCGTAAGAAATAAAACCACTATTACCAGGTCGGTAGTTACGCAAAAATGGACACGCTCGTCCCACATATGAAAATCATGTTGAAAATCATTTCATTGCGGCTTAGTTTACTCACAAACGTAAAGCGAAATAAATAATTTCTTTGAAAATGAACCGTCACGGTTCTAGTATGAATTGACCAATGACATGTATTTAAAGTAACCGCTCGAACTTACACCGGGTGCGACAAAAGTATGCACATAATTTCAAAGTCAGTTCCACGACGCTTGACCCCAAAATTTCTCTTTTTAAACATAAAATGTCGTGGCACAGGGTTTACCGACAAATTTTTCGCGCGTCGGCTAGTCATACAAAACGATGAAACGACTTACAAATATATTTTTGTCAAAACACAACCGTCTCGTGTAAGTTTCAAACATAAGGATAAAAACCAATCCGTTTCCATCATTTGAAAATATCGACTAAAACCTCATAAAATCTCAAAAGGTGGGGTTCTTTAAATTGATTTCCAAGATTTCCCCAAAAGGTCACATAACCAAATAAGATATGCACCTCGTGAAATTAAGCTCACATGACTCAACACGCCGTAAAACAAAACTTATTTTAACGAAATCATTCGAAAAGCTTTATACAGACATCGTGGAATGTAACTTTCCGCCTCAACTCTAACATATGTGGAGGAGTTCCAATGTTAAAGTCACAAGCCGTAGCCACTTGCCCGACATTTTAAACACCACAAAACACGAATATCATCTTACCCAGAAGAACCGTTGGAAAAATAACGAAATGAGACAAATTCTAACAAAGTTTGCACTCCCGTGATAAAACGATTTCATACACTTCCAAAACCATATTTCAAAATCTTGTGTGTGTGCTGAACATTTCTCAAAATTCTAAAACACAATCCATATAAGGATTGAAAACACAAGAATTAGTTAATGCAATTTTATTTTCAAAATCAACTTTGTGCATGACTCAATCAGCATCCGACGTCTCGACTCAAACCCCTCCAAAACTCTCCGATCCACAAACGTCATCCGGGCATTTACACCTCTTAGGCAAGTTGGAAATTACGTCAAATAATCCCTACGATTTTCCTCAAATCAAAGTCGGCTCTATAAGCCTATGATTCTAGCACAATCATCCACCTTGACCCGAAACAAACATCATCCCTATCGTCACTCCAAGTGACTAATACTAGAATCATCCTTCTATTCCAACGGCTACTAATTTAAAGCCTTCACTACTACCCCAACGATCAACACGTCAAAGCGATTCAAGTACACACCTGTACCAATAGGTTTACTATAGTTGTTCCTCCTTGTGACGGCTATTCCGGGTAGATATTACAACGAGTTATTAGCACATAATAATTCACACTAACAACGCTCACGCTCAACTCCTTGGATTCCTCGTGACTTTCCCCGACTCGAGCATTGATCCTGTGTTTCCGATAGTAGGAGCTCTACTACTACCTTCCACACCTATCATCACTCGTTCCGAGTTCCATCCGACGGGTCCAAGTAGTTTCTCGCCGATAACTACACACATATGCCCGCACCGGCATATGTACACGCTCTTCCTAGCTCCCTAGGAATAATCATAATACCCCACTACCCTTGCTAGGGCGGAACCCCCACTAACCCTGACGAGTCGCCTCGTAAACACACAATCGTATATAGTGGAAACCAGATAGACATTCAAATATAAGATTCTATCCTACAACGGTTGGACTCAAACAAGAGCTGCGCAATAGAACTAAATCCAACATTCGAAGGCTATTCGGTTCCTACCGCATACAACCTATAGTGCATTCGCTTAACAACCTATCAAAGTTAGCATAAGTCCCTAATAGCAAGTAACAACCATACAATACATTGTATTAAGCACCAAGCAATCTAGCATACATACTCCTATGTTCTAGAAAGCAATTTTGCATACGTACTCATATGTAAACGCTATTCCCAGCTCACTAGGAATTTCATCCCATCCCAATACCCTTGCTACCACGGAATCCCTGTTAGCCATAACGAGTTGCCTCGCGAACACCCAGTCGCATGCAGCGTGAATCAAATAGACATTCGAATACAAGATTCTATCCTAGAACGGTTGGACTCAAACAAGAGCTGCGCAATAGAACTAAATCAAATATTCTAAGGCTATATGATTCTTACTGCATACAACCTATAGGGCCTTCACATAACAACCCACTATAACTAGCATTGATTCCTACTAGCAAGCAGTCATCATACAGCATAGTGTCAACAACAGGCAATCTAGCATGCATACCCTATGCCTAGAAAGCAATAATTACACTAAGTACCGTACCTTTCCCCTTTGGCTCCGGCTGACTGTACACACTGCGCCCTCGATCACCGTTTCTCCAACGGGTTTTTCCCCTTCTTTTTATTTTCCAAAAACTTTAAAGAAAATTTTATAGCCGCAAACTTGAGATCAAACACACCGAAATGCGTTTGATTCACTCAATCCGTGCTCTGATACCAAGTTGTAACGTCCCAAAAATTACAAGCAAATTTAAAATTTTAAATAAACATTTCATTTATAACAACTCATTAAATGATCCCAACGTTTCGTTTGCAAATTCATAATTAATATCTTCATAATAAAAACCAGCGGAATAAACGTTTAATTATTAAAAACCATAAAGCAACCAGCTCTCCTAGCGCGCCAGTGTGTACTCGTCACGCCTTGGAGCCGACCGTACCTGAAACCACAGTTTATTGGGGAAGGGTAAGCACGAAGCTTAGTGAATTCAACACCATAAGTAACACAGTTATTTCCACACCACCATAAACAGATAATTGCACATAAACAGCATACAAGTCTACGAACAAATCATAGACGTGCATACTCACACCAACCCACCTAATAGGCATACGTCGGTCCCACCGACCACACGACAACCGTGCAAACGCAACCCGGCACCCCCGGGTTCATACGCCACCCACGTATACAACCTTCGGTCCCACCGAATTACTACGCCACCCGCGTATGTGACCCTCGGCCCCGCCGAACTCCTACGCCACCCGCGTTGTCACAACAATAAGGTCCGACTAAACACCCCACTATTTAACCCCGCATCAAAAGCAAATAGAACTACCACATACATACACGACGTAATGTAAAAATAACCGACATTAGTTATAGTGAGAGAACTCACCTCGAATGCGCGCCTAGCTCAACAATACAAACTCAAGCTTCCCAATTACGGTCACTTCCCAGCACCTAAACGCACGTTAAAACGTATCAAAACGAGACCCGGACCCTACGACACGACACCCGCTTAAACCGTCACTAAAACTACTTCCCGGTCTCGCCAAACAGGTCTGTTCGGGACCTGTTTCGACCTCCTTAAGCCCAGTAAATCCTCAATGTTATTACATGGTCAGAAAGTACTATGAGTTAGGGTTCCAAGGACATATTACACGCCTCCTAATGATCTTTCTACCATTTATTATGGTTTTTACAAAAACAGTTCCCCGAACAGCGAAAATCAGCACCTTTCAGTATAAAATGACATTTTGACCAATGCTACGTCCCGAACTGGGCTTCGCACAAAATACAGAAAAGTTTATAGACTCAAAAAGGGAACTTTTGGCGCTGGTCTCACCCAGATACGAGTTACGAGCAAAAAGTTATGGTCTACGCAAAACAGTGGCAGATTACAACAATTCGCATGAAATGATAAACGGTTTAGATAAAAGGCTCGGCGGTTTAGGGCTTAGACTCCGGTGACGCTAGGGTTCCGCCGTGGCGGTTTTAGGGTTCAGGCCACGGCCCCTCCCACTGCCACCTCCGGCAGTGGGGCACGGCGGCGACGGCGGTGTTTTCCGGCGATGATTACACACACACACACCATCCACACCACCCTCTCGCACCACCTTCCTCCTCTCTCTCTCGATCGCCATAAACGCACACACACCTACACACACCACCACGACCACCCTACGCCACCACCCCTCAAGGTGGTCCACGGCGGCTACTGCCTGCAGCGGCCAAGGTCGCGTGCGGCGGCAGCGGCGGCGGCTATTTCGCCGGCGACCATAACAAGAAAAGAATCGCGATTTAAAGCTTACCTCTCGACGAATAGCGGTGGCGGCAGTGGTTTCCGGCGACTGCAGCGGCGGTGCCTCCTTTTCCGGCGTCTCTCACCTCCGGCGATCCCTCTCCCGACTTCTCTCTCTCTCGCCGATGATTCTCTCTCTCTCTCTATCTCTCTCCTTCTCGGCGACGAGCACACACAAGGGAGGGGAGGGGAACTTAGGGTTTTGCTAGGGGGGGGGGGCTGTTTGTGCTCGACGTAAAACAGGAACCAAAAGAAAAGGATGGGCTGATTTCTTGGTTTAAAAGCCAACCCCATGCACTTCTTTTATACTAAATCCAGAATCATCCCCTAGAGTTAAAGCCTTCTTCCAATTAAACCCTTAATCCCAACAGTTTATCATCTGGGTCTTTCTCGACGATACCCGTTAAATATTTTGTTAAGAGAAGATAATAAAGTAATTAAATTAAATTAAGATAACTCCGCTAAATAAACATTATAAACAGTTAAATAAAATGTATAACGGGACACGGGCTTTACATCATGTCGGGGTTGGGTTGATGCTTCATCATCGGATGAAGAAGCATCAGGGTCAAAATCAGGATCCTCCGCCGAATCCATAGATACGTCATCGGCAAATATTGGAATTCTTGCAGCTCCGGAGGTTGATGCCTGAGCAGCAGTCCTCGCCACCCCACCCACTCTCTTTCTTAATGTACGTCTCACCTCTCCCCGTCCAGGAACCCCAAGTTCCTGAACCTGCTCAACATTCATACCCTCACCGCCTAATGGGATTGCACCTTGGGGAGGTCCCGCCGGTTCTGGCTGGACCACTAGTGCGTTAGCTATCTAATATTGCCTAACTACCTCAGACTGCTGATCGGCATAGGCAAGTACGGGTTCTGGTATCACGGCGATATGGGCGAAGTCGTCGTGATCGGGCATCTTCAGAAAATGCATCCACTGGGTCGGGCCTTGTACTGCATTTGGGCTTCTAGAGATTTTCTGATTACCCTCCATAATTTGATGGATGATAATCTGGAAGAAACGTTGATAGGGAACAAAGTTCTGGTTCTTGATCGACCTTGTTTTGTCTTCGACTAACTCTTGTAGCTCGTTCCAGATAAGGATTGCATAATCTATGCGGCGGTTAAAGGTAAAGGCATGGAACATACGGAGAATGGCAAGGTTGCATTTGTCAAGGCCGGTATGTTTGGATGTCATGCACCGGTTAAAGATAGAGCATAGGGTGTACCAGACTGGTGGTAGGTGTCTTCGTTGGAATTTCGATGAGCTGGTAGGCATTGCGTTACGAGGATCTTGATAACCCATACTCCGGATACCGGCGAACAGTTGTTCTTTCGGTACCATGTCCTCAAAAGCAGCATTGTAGGGTAGGTCAAGAGCCCGACGAAGTCGTTGTAGGGTCAGTCGAACGTCGAAGTGATCGACTTTAGCAAAAAAATATGGACCTTGTCGGTCTACTGGATGAAAGCGTAGTGTATGCCATAATTGTTGTAGGTAAATGAGGGGCACAGTGACTACCTTTGTAAGCGCTGTACGCAGAGGATGGCCACGTACGATTTCCAAGATGATTCGGCGGTCGAACGCCACACTAAGATCTAGGTGATGGTTGTTGTCGTGGAGGGCAAGATGGAGACTTCTCGGTAGAAGCTCCTCGTCTAAATCTCTGGCGTTCACCGATGGATGTGATGATCGGTTTAACGGGATGACGTTGTTTTCGTCAGATGAATGTCCGTCATTATGGGCCATCTGAATAGTATTAAAGCAATACGGGGCTTAGAATGAGGATTCAGTTTTTTTTTCCAGTGAAAATAACCTAAGTGTTGGGTTTATCGCAACTAACACATATACATTGTCGCAACATGTGATTTTATCGCAATGAAGGGCTTGCGAGGAATGGTTATCGCAAAAAATGTGTTGCGATAAAATGTTGTCGCACCATGAAGGTTGCGATAAGATGTTATCGCAACATGTGAGTTGCGATAAGTATGATCAAACGTTGGTTGCGACAAAGACGAACCTCAAGAACACAGAAGGTTGCGATATTTTTGAACTTAAGATATTTTCTAAGTGTTCATACTCAGAAAGTGATTTTCGCACTAAACCTTGGTAAAACCTATTCTAATGTGTTCGCAAGGCATACAGGAGTGGACCCTAACATTTCTAGCATGTTATCAACACGAACATAAGCATGAAGTAATCTGAATATGAAAAATCAGTTAAGGGTTTCGACTAACAAACCCTAAAATCGACTCTAACATTCGATTCAATAGATAGAAACAAGTATAAAGGAGTAAATATTTACCTCGAAGTGAATCTGAACGAAATATGATCGATTTGAACTACAAAGACTCGAAAAATACTCAGATTCGTATGATGATAGTTGAGAGAAAATTCGAAAGGTTTTGAATTGAGATAAAAATTCGAACTGTCCGTATATATAGACAGTTGAGACATGGACACGTGGCAACATCTGATTGGTCCAATGGTTGACCGCCACAATGTCAGATTCATCACAAGAACAAGGTTGCGATGAATCTTGGTGTTATCACAATGAACAAGGTGCGACAACAACCCTTGAATTTAATCGCAACAGGAAGTTGCGATAAATACTGTTCATCTCACTTTATCGCAAGCAGGGGTTGCGATGAAAGGATTGTTATCGCAAGTAAAGAGTTGCGATAAGATATCTTTTATGTTTCATCGCAACAGAAGGTTGCGATGAAACACTGTTCACATTGTTATCGCAAGCAGTGGGTTGTGATAACAAGAACACTTGGACATTTTTTAGTAAATTTCAAAAATGATTTTATCACTTTAGAAGATGTCCAACTTCCAATTGATTAAGCACTCAAGGTTTTAAACACAGTTTTCACTCCCCCTTAAATGATGCAAGGATTTGAAAATTTGTTTTCATCATTTAAGAGTTAGTGTTCAAAACAAATTAGAATACTTACCTTGTGTTATCCAAAGCAACAGTCACAAGCCAGCTAAACTTACAAGATTTGGCAGTTATGAACACTCCCCCTATTATTGTGCATAAATCATGTACTATACTCCCCCTAAGACCATTAACACACCTTGTGCAGATACATATATCATAACAAATCACATATAAGACATTTAAAAGAAAATAAAGAAATAACAAGTTGAATAAACATTTGAAATACAACTAAGATATGAAAATTTAAATAACATATATTGAGAATAGAATATGATAAAAGTTTGAGTGTATCAATCTAGATACAATAACCAGATTAAGATACAAATATTTCCATCTATTATATGATAAATATAGGGAAGTTAAACTTTCATGTTCAACATGTCGAGCTTGTATACTAAGAAATTAAAGCGTTTTTCATCCAAAACTTTTGTGAAAAGGTCGGCAAGTTGATACTCAGTTGTAACAAAATATAATTCAATTGGTCCTTTCTCAACGTGATCTTTTATGAAATGATACCTGATGTCGATATGCTTGGTTTTGGTGTGTTGGACAGGATTAGCAGATATGGCAATGGCGCTTTTACTGTCACAGTAGATGAGGATCTTCTCATATTTAAACCCGTAGTCCATGAGTTGGGTATTCATCCAAAGGACTTGTGAACAACAGCTGGCCGCGGCAACGTATTTTGCCTCCGCCGTTGATGTTGAGACACAATTCTGCTTCTTGGATTACCAGCTCACGAGCTTGTCCCCCAAAAACTGTACATGCCCCGAGGTGCTCTTTCTGTCTAGCATGCTTCCTCCATGGTCCACGTTTGAATATGCGGTGAGTTCGTATCCGGTTCCCTTGGGATACCACAGTCCTAGATACGGGGTGCCCTTCAAGTAGCGAAAGATTCTTTTGACGGCACCGAGGTGTGATTCCTTAGGTTTGGCCTGAAATCTTGCACACAGACAGGTTGCAAACATTATATCTGGACGACTAGCGGTTAGATACATTAGTGACCCTATCATTCCTCTATAATTCTTGACATCAACATCAATACCGTCAGGATCTGGACCGATTTTAGATCCTGGAGCCATAGGCGTACCAATCGACGTACAGTTTTCCATCTTGAATTTCTTCAAGATATCAAACACATACTTCGATTGATTGATGAAGATACCAGTAGAGAATTGTTTGACTTGTAATCCGAGAAAGAAATTAATCTCTCCCATCATACTCATTTGAAATCGGGTCATCATAATGCCAGAAAACCATGTGCATAATCCAGGGTTAGTCGAACCAAAAATAATATCATCAACGTAAATCTGTACTAGAAGAATTTCACCTTCCTCGCGCAGAGTGAATAGAGTTGTGTCAATTTTACCTTTTTCAAAGCCAGCTCCTAGTAGAAAGGTAGATAAGACTTCGTACCAGGCACGGGGGGCTTGTTTGAGACCATAAAGAGCTTTGTCAAGGATGTAAACGTAATCTGGTTTGTCTTTGTCCACAAAGCCTTCTGGTTGAGACACGTACACCTCCTCCTCAGGACACTGTTCAAGAATGCAGTATTCACGTCCATTTGAAAGACGATGAAGTTCTTGTAGGCGATAAAAGATAGGAACATCTGAATTGCCTCTAAAAGAGCAACCGGTGCATACGTCTCGTCATAGTCTATCCCCTCCTGTTGCCTATACCTTTTTGCTACTAGTCTTTCTTTGTTTCGTACAACTATGTCGTCTTCGTCTTTCTTGTTTTTCAGGACCCACTTGGTACCAATAACTGTTTGGCCCTTGGGTCTCGGAACTAGTCTCCACACCTTCAGAGCTTCAAATTGATTCAACTCTTCTTGCATCGCAATTAACCAATCTGGATCTTCTAAGGCTTGTTGAACTGTTGAGGGCTCAACTTGACTTAGAAAGAGCGCATATAAAACTTCATTTGCGGATGCAGATCTTGTCTTAAGTAGTTCAAATACTTCACCAATCACTTGATCTATCGGGTGACTGCGTGTCCACTTTTTGTAGTGTGGATGGAGAGAAATAGCATCTTCATTGGGGTCTACTAGGGTAGGATCTTTATCAAAGTTCAACTCGATCGTCAATGTTGGTTCCAAACGTGAGGTTGGTTGGCTGTCAGAAGTGATAATTGGCACTGCCTCGAGAACTGATTCAGTTGATTTGTCTGGAATGTTTTCGGTACTCTGATCATTGACATTCGAAGTTGTTCCAGACGAAGAAGCATCATTCGTAGATACTTGTTGTCTTGTTTGCGTAGATGTCATGGTTGTGTTCCTTGGAGAAGTTGCAGGAGTAGTTGCACCAGTATTTGATGAAGTCAGCACCGGTGAAGGCCCTGACATTGTAGCTTGAACTGGTGGTGTATCAACTTGATTCCTGTTGTTTACAGATGAAGAAGATTTATTACTACCAAAATAATCATCATAAAAATGTTCAAACAATATATCAAGTTCGTTAGGAGTAGAGTTAGAAGTGGAAGCTTGATCCTTGTTTGACGTTCTAGTCATCATTGGACGGATTTGTCCATATGCTATTACTCCAGATATTGCGGGTTCTGTACTGTTTTGCACATAAGCCATTTCTTCAGATTCGTCGAACTTGACATTTATGCTTTCCATCACAATTCTAGAAGACTTGAGATAGACTTTGAATGCTTTTGATGTGAGTGAGTATCCGATAAAAACTCCCTCAATTCCCTTAGGACTGAATTTGTTCAAGTTGCCCTTATCGTTCAGCACGATACACCTGCATCCAAAGACACAAAAGTAGTGTATTACAGGTTTTCGATTGTTAATCAATTCATATGGAGTTTTACCAAACCGTCGATGGATAATTGAACGGTTTTGTGTATAGCATGTCGTCGATACAGCTTCAGCCCACAGAAACAGAGGTAGATCAGCATAAGACAGCATCGTTCTGGCAACTTCAACCAGTGTACGGTTTCGTCTTTCAACGACTCCGTTCTGCTGAGGTGTTCTGGCAGCATAATATTGATGAGATATTCCTAATGACTTAAAGAAGTCATCAAGAGTCTTGTTTTTTAACTCTGTCCCGTTATCTGATCTGACGGTCTGAACTGATTGTTGAAGATTCACTTGAAGCTGTTTGATTAATGAGATGATCAAGTCAGGAGTTTCATCTTTTGATCGTAGAAACTTTACCCAAGTATATCTCGAATAATCATCGACAACGACTAACACATATCATTTGGGACTTATGCTCTGAGTCTTCATCGGACCACAAAGATCCATATGAAGGATTTCCAAAACTTTCTGTGTGCTAGGCTCAGGTTTTGGTGGGTAAGGAGCACGCTTCATCTTCCCCTTCTCACAAGCGGTACAGAAGTTGTCTTTCTCAAACTTCAGGACTGGTAGACCTATGACTAATTCACCCAACGTCAGCTTTTGATAGTAACGGAAATTGAGATGAGATAGTCGTCTATGCCACAACCAACTTTTCTCCAATGATGCTTTAGACATCAGACGTACGTCATTCTTAGGCTTGAGTTTTGATAGGTCAATGGTGTAAAGATTGGACTTCCTCGAACCAACTAGAAGCTCATCTCCTCCATCGGTTAGAACTGCACATCGGGTCTTCTTGAAATGGACTTATAGATCTTTATCACAAAATTGACCTATGCTAAACAAATTGTGTCCTAAGCCTTCGACGCAATTGACTTTGGTAATCCTGACATTGTCTTTGACGATATATCCATAACCCAGAATTGGAGAATACTGATCATTGCCAAACTTAACCCTACCACCAGACTTTTCCGCATAATTAACGAGCAGTTCCTTTCTTCCAGTCATGTGCTTTGAGCATCCTGAATCTAAGTACCATACATGACTGGGCTGCAAAAGGGAAATTAGATGGTTTTAGGTACCCATTTCCTTTATGATTAGTATGTTTGGACTTGACATTATGATATCTATAACCTGTGTTAAAGTAGTCATTTGAATAAAACCAATGGTTATAATCAGATTTACAGATAAAATCACCCACACCACAAGAAGAACAGCAAATTTGATCATGTGCTAAATTAATCAGTTGTCGCATTGAATAAACCTTGTAAGGGATTACAAGTTTTTGTCTATTGCCAACACCATGATTTCTAACATTTGAAACAAAACTGTTTTTCTTGGAATTTAAAACAACGTGGGATGATTTTCTCTAGGCCACATCCTGTGTGGACTCCTTTATTTTCCACTCGATACGCATATTGTTTCTCAAATAACGATCTGAAATACCAGAAAGATAGGAGTTGTAAGCATTGGAATTCTGAGCTTGAAAGGAATTATTTTGCTTCTTTCTTTTTGTTTTTCTTTTCTTCTTCTGTAATGATTGTTTCGATTTAGATTTTGAATAATAATCATTAGCAGAAGGTTTTTCAACAGATTTTGAAGATTCACCCTTAAAGAAATTCTTCTTAGGTGCTTCTTCCTTGATTATAAAATCAGTGTGATCTGAAAGCTTTGCGTTAAAGTCAAATTGTACAGCAGTTTCTTGTGCTTGTTTATTCTTCCCGTCACAAACAATCTTAACATCACAATCAGACCGACTCTTCAATGGAGATTGAAAGATACCATGAGACATCAGATAGAGAAAATCATTTTGTTCCTTTCGAAATGCTTTATCTTCTTCTGTAGGGATATATATGTCAGGATCAATTTGACTTTCCAAATCCCAAGATTCAATATCATCTTGGTCATCAAATGTCATGCTCTTATAGATAGTATTTCCCATAAATACTTTACACGAAGAAACATCTGACTCTGAAGAATGTTTTTCTTGTAAAAAATTCTCTTCAGACATTTCTTTATGTCTAGCTTCCATTTCTTTTAAACTTTCTGAAAATACTGTGATCATAACTTCCTTTTCGATCTCAAAAGCAAGTTTCTCGTCATTTCTGACTTCCTGGATAGTACCTTTAATCTTGCTTTCGAGGTCCATGAGTTTCTGTTCAAGAACCATTGGTGGAAAATACCTTTTACCCTCAAAAACTGGTTTTTCATTGGTTTCTTTTTGAGTATTTTCCGTTTCCTCTGGTTGTTCAACAACATAACTCTCAAAATAGTCATTTGGCAAGGTTTTCTCGTTTTCTAATGCCTTCGCATTATCAGGACCATACCAAAAAGGAAGCTGCATCTTAACAGTGGTTTTTCTTTTTACTTCTTCCTCAGCCTCATAGTCATCATCATCTATTTTAAGCCATTTGATTTGATAGCTTGGATGTGATGAAAGAATAAACCAATCAAATTCATAAAGAGTGAGGGATTTTATTAAGGCATTCTTCAGATAATGTGGATTGTCATACCCTATGCCCCACTTAGAATTGAAATACCGAAACTTACTAGGCTTATTCATGTGAATTGTTTGTTCAGTTTGGCCTGCTTTGTACAATTTTCTTCCAAACCTTTGACATTATTGCTCAGCTCAGTGTTCCTATCTTTATAGACATGAAAAAAGATTTTCAAACTCATTCTTCTTAGCTTCTGAACTCTCTAATAGTTCTGATAATTCAGTTATTCTACTTTGGAAATACGCTTGACCTACATCAAATTCAGTCTTTTTCTTTTCGAGTTTTTCAATGTGACTTTCTTGTTCTATCAATCTTTCTCTTTGAGAGGAAATTAGTTCATTTGCTTTTCTCAATTTATTTGTTAGATCATCTAATTGCTTTTGTAGATATGCTTGTTGAGTAAAAAATTGATTATAAAGATCGGAATGTACCTCATTTGTCTCTGAAGTAGATTCTGACCCTTCTTCATCGGTGTTTCTCGTCATGAAGCACATCTTGGTTTGAGCAGCCGTTTCATCATCCGCTTCATCATCAGTTTGATCAAGACAATATTCCTCTTCAACCAGCAATGATATCCCTGATTCCTTTTGCTTAGCAAGCAGCATCTTGTTCTTATAATAATCGGAATCTCTGACTTTCGGCCTCCAACATTCCTTGGCGAAGTGTCCAGTCTTTACACAGTTATAGCACTTTGGTTCTTCACCCTTTTTTCTCAAACACCTTCTTTTCATCATGTAACATCCCAAAAATTACAAGCAAATTTAAATTTTTTAAATAAACAATTCATTTATAACAACTCATTAATTGATCCCAACGTTTCGTTTGCAAACACATAATTAATATCCTTATAAAATAAAACCAGCGGAATAAACGTTTAATTATTAAAACCATAAAAACAACCAGCTCGCCTCGCGCGCCAGTGTGTACTCGTCACGCCTTGGAGCCGCCCGTACCTGAAACCACAATCTATTAGGAAAGGGTAAGCACGAAGCTTAGTGAATTCAAACACCATAAATAACACAGTTATTTCCACACCACCATAAACAGATAATTGCACATAAACAACATACAAGTCTACGAACAAATCAAAGATGTGCATACTCACACCAACCCACCTAATAGGCAAACGTCGGTCCCACCGACCACACGACAACCGTGCAAATGCAACCCGGCACCCCCGGGTTCATACGCCGCCCGCGTATACAACCTTCGCAACCCGGCACCCCCGGGTTCATACGCCACCCGCGTATACAACCTTTGGCCCCACCAAGTCACTACGCCACCCGCGTATAAAATCTCCGGCCCCGCCGGATCCTCGGTCCCCCCCGAGTTAACGTAACAACATAGTATCAACTAAACACCCCACTATCTGGTTCCACAGCACAATCACATAAAGCTACCACACACGTACTATAGCAATGATAAAACAACCGTTATGAGATCCGACTAGACACCCCACGATTTAACCCCGCATTAAAAGCAAATAGAACTACCACATACATACACAACGTAATGTAAAAATAACCGACATTAGTTATAGTGAGAGAACTCACCTCGAATGCGCGCCTAGCTTAACAACACAATTCAAGCTTCAAAATTACGGTCACTTTCCAGCACCTAAACGCATGTTAAAACGTGTCAATACGAGACCCGGACCCTATGACACGACACACGCTTAAACCGTCACTAAAACTATTTTCCGCTCTCGCCAAACAGGTCTGTTCGGGACCTGTTTCGACCCCTTTAAACCCAGAAAATCCCCAATATTGTTTCATGACCAGAAAGTACTCTGAGTTAGGGTTCCAAGGACATATTATACGCCTCCTAACGATTTTTCTACAATTTACTACGGATTTTACAAAAACAGTTTCCAGAACAGCGAAATTCAGCACCTTTCAGTATAAAACGACAATTTGACCCATGCTACGCCCCGAACTGGGTTTTACACAAAACACAGAAAAGTTTCTAAATTCAAAAAAGGAACGTTTGACACCGGTTTCACCCCAAACCGAGTTACGAGCAGAAGGTTATGGTTTTCGCAAGATCAAGGCAGATTCCAGAAATTTTCACATGAAATGAAGAAACACCGAACTTACGACCACTTTTTCGCCCAGCTAGAGACCGAACCAGTTTTCCGCTAAAACACAGAAAACGTGCCCGACCCCGAACTTGAACCGTGGGCGCTAGTTTCGGCTCAAACGGAGTTACAACGGAAAAGTTATGATTAAACGAAAACTGGACAGCACACTTAGAATTTACGTAAATTGATAATTTTATAAAACGGTTCGCGTCCGGCTTAACGGTTTGGGATTTACGCTACGATGATTTAGAGTTCAGGCCTGGTGTGTTTAGGGTTCCGCCACGAGTGTCACCCACTGCCACCGCCCTCCACCCACAGCCACCGTAGCGACGGCGTGCGGCGATGGTGGTCTCGCCGGAAAACGAAAGGAAAAAGGAAAAGAAACGAGACGAACGAAAGAGTTACTTACCTTACGACGACGTCTCACCACCACAACCAAACTCCTCCCTCTCGACCTCCGACGACCCAGGTGCGGCGACCTCCGGCGACGGCAGCAGCGGCGGCGAGGGGTGGCTGCCGTTGGTTCTTTCTTCTCTTCTCTCTCTTTCTCGCGATCTCTCTCTCTCTTTGTTTCTTTCACTCTCAGCCGCACCACACCAGGAAACGAGAAGAGCTCTTAGGGTTTAGGATGGTTTGGGTTGCTTGGTTTACAAGGAAAAAAAAAGGAACGGGAATAGGAATGCAGTCATGGGCCGAGACCCATGCAGCAAGTTCCAAGATTTGCACCATTAGCCCCTCAACTACACCTTATCTCACAATCTACCACAAAAGACACGAAGCTAACATTTTTGGTCCTTTTCGACACCAAACCAAAAACCAAAAACAATTAAAGGTAAACATTTTAAATTAATTAAAGTTAATTAATAAACGCACCGGGACACGGGCTTTACAACTCTCCCCCACTTGAATTAGACTTCGTCCTCGAAGTCTATGCCCGTGAATAGCTCTGGATAGCTCTCCCTCAACTCAGCCCCAGGTTCCCAAGTCCACTCAGAACCCTCTCTGCGTTGCCACTGGACTTTCACTAACTGGAACCTAATTTCTCACACCGTCTAAAAATCTCCCGAATACTTCCTTACTAACAACACTCCTTCAAGAACACTGAAAACGCGAATGGAAGAACACTCCAACAATCGGAATCATTCTTAGTTAAACGACTTCGGTTGTCTCCCAACCTTAGATGATTCATACCTCCCGATTAAATTTTTCAAACTCTAACCCTTCTAAAGATGCTCACTAATATACCCTACAGGATACTCGAATCCGATCTTTTCCACCATTAACTGCCGATTAACTTCTACGAGTCCTACTAGACTCCCTAAATCCACGATGAATCACATTAACAAACATCGGCCCCCTGCCGAATATCGGTCCAACCGAATAAATACAACCATCGGCCCAGCCGAATATCGGTCCAACCGAATAAATACAACCATCGGCCCAGCCGAATATCGGTCCAACCGAATAAATACAACCATCGGCCCAGCCGAATATCGGTCCAACCGAATAAATACAACCATCGGCCCAGCCGAACATCGGTCCAACCGAATAAATACAACCATCGGCCCAGCCGAACATCGGTCCAACCGAATAAATACAACCATCGGCCCAGCCGAACATCGGTCCAACCGATTACAATGACAAACATCGGCCACCCGCCGAACATCGGTCCAACCGATTACAGTGAATCACATAAGCGTGGTATTATCCTAGACACCAACACAAATAGATATCCCCTACAATCTAGTCCACTAATACACACGCAGGTCATTCCCTAAACCGATACTACCCGGCCTACATTACCAACACGCGTGGAATACCCAACCTCCCACCGTCGACGTATCCCCCACACTTGCTTCTACAAAGCTAATTTATCTGAACCGAGGATACACCTCGACGCCTACCTCTCAGGTAAGTGCCCACAACTATATCCTCCTAGCACCTACTAGAAAGCCTAGGCTATAACACCTGTACACCGGGGTCTCACCCCGAGATACCCAACCGACCACTACCAGCGACTGACTAACGTGCCTAAGGATCCAAAGCAAAACAGCCTTCTCACAAGTGCCTATCCCGGATTGTCTCCTTCACCCAAACGTGTAAATACTCGACGTGCAATGAATGCCAAACGGTGCGACAAAACAATTTACCAACAAGGCTCTACCTTGAGTCATTAAAACCGGGCAATTAGCCCGTGACTAATTCCAAGTCAAAACCGAGCAAAACGCTCCACGCTTGCTAGACCCATAAGTCGGTCAAAAACGCGTTTAAATAAAGTCTAAGCAAGCAATACTCTGAAATCAACCTTAGTCGCAGACTCGACACGGGTTAAACAAAAGAGTTTCCAAAAGGACTCACACCCTTAAAATTCTCGAAATGACACATGACACTTAAAAGCACATTTCCCCAAATGGTTTACAAAATCATTTACAAAATATTTTCAACATCAGGATTTTCATCTCAGAAAGATCGTATGTAATAAAACTACTATTACCAGATCGATAGTTACGCAAAACTGGACACGCTCGTCCCACATAGGAAAATGATGTTGAAAATCTTCCCATTGCAGTTCGGTTTACTCACACAAAAGCAAAGCGTAATAAATAATTTCTTTAAAATGAACCGCCTCGATTCCAGTATGGATTGACTCATGACATGCACTTACAGTAACCGCTTGACCTTAAACAGGGTGCGACAAAGGTGTGCACCTAATTCAAAATAAGTTTCACAACATTTGATTTAAAAAAATTCTTCTTTTTAATCATAAAATGACGTGGCACAGGGTTCGCCACGAATTTTCGCGCGTCAGCTAATCACACAAAACGATGACACGGTTTACAAATATATATATATATATATATATATATTTTTCTTTTTTTGTTAAAACACAACTGTCTCGAGTAAGCTTCAAACCTGAAGACAGAAACCAATCCGCTTCTATTAATTGGAAATATCGACTAAAACCTCATAAAATCTCCAACTGGGGGCAGACATGCAAGCTTGTAACACTTCCTCAAGTTTCGTACTTGGGACATATAACGTCAAAACATTATAGTTTAAAAATGTATTTATCGAAATTGCTCAAAATACTCGTTTCCTCCAAAGCAAAAGTTTTTAGTTTCCAAAAAAAAATGATCGGAAATTCTAAATTAATCGAATGTCAACAATCTACGCATTTATATTTCCAAAATATAACACATTGTAATCGAATGCATGATAACATTAAAACACTCATTGGATCAATTGGTCTTTCATTTCGACAAAAAGGAACTAAAACATTTTCATGCACGACTCGTTTATCAAAATGTCGGGAACAAAGGTTACCCCAGTATGCATACCCCTAAGTCGATAAATCGCATTTTCATTGAAATGTCAGTAAAACCTTTAGCTGACTAAAAAGCGCACTAAACAACTCCTTATGAAATGTTACCAAAATTCCTCCATGCACCACTTATGTCACGCATGAATCAATCCACACACTGAACTATTTGCAATAAAAATACTTAGTAACACCAACTCTCGAAAGAAAAGTTATGCGACACTAGAATTCCAAACTCATTTTAAACAAATCATCAACAAAGTTTGTAACTCTCGTTATAAAAAGGTTTCATGCACTTTCAAAACCATAATTCGACATCTTGTGTGTGTGCTAAACATTTCCCAAAATTCCAAAACACAATCCGTATAAGGATTGGAAACACAAAAAAAAATTGTTATTGCGATCCTATTTTCAAAATAACTTCGCGCATGACTCAATCGGCATTCAACGTCTCGACCCATACTACTCCGAAACTCTCCGGCCTACTATTGTCATCCAGACATTTAAACCTCTTAAGGCAAGTTGGGAAATCACATCAAATCATCTTACGGCTTTTCCTCAAATCACAGTCGGCTCAAAAGCCTATGATTCTAGCACAATCATCCATCTTGGCCCGAAACAAACATCATCCTCATCATCACTCCAAGTGACTAATACTAGAATCGTCCTTTTATTCCAACGACTACTAATTTATAACCTTCGACACTACCCCAACGATCATCCCATCAAAGCAAAACAAGTACACACCTGTACTAGTAGGTTTACTATAGTTGTCTCTCCTCGTGACGGCTATTCTGAGTAGACAACACAACGCGTTATTAGCACATAACAACGCACACTAACAACACTCACGCCCAACTCCTTGGATTCCTCGTGACTTCCCCGACTCGAGCATTGATCCTGTGTTTCCGATAGTAGGAGCTCTACTACTACCTTCCACACCTATCATCACTCGTTCCGAGTTCCATCCGATGGGTTCAAGAAGTTTCTCGCCGATAACTACACACATATGCCCGCACCGGCATATGTACACACTCTTCCTAGCTCCCTAGGAATAATCATAATACCCCACTACCCTTGCTACTACCGAATCCCTACTAATCATAACGAGTGGCCTCGCAAATACCCGATTATATGCAGTGCGAAATAAATAGACGTTCGGATACAAGACTCTATCCTAGAACGGTTGGACTCAAACAAGAGATGCGCAATAGAACTAAATCTAATATCCTAAGTCTATAAATCTCTTACTGCATACAACCTAGAGGGCATCCACTTAGAAACCTATCATAATTAGCATAAATTCCTAATAGCAAGCAGTCCAACATACCGCACAGTGTCCACAACAGGCAATCTAACATGCATACTCTATGATCTAGCAAGCAATAAAACACTAAGTACCGTACCTTTCCCTTTTGGCTCCGGCTGACTGTACACACTGCGCCATCGATCACCGTTCCTCGAACGGGTTTTTACCCTTTGCTTTTATTCCCAAAAAGGTTTAATACGGAATTTGAAAATTTTCCCAGCCGCAACTTGAGACCAAACACACCGAGGTGCGTTTGATTCACTCAAGCTGTGCTCTGATACCAAGTTGTAACATCCCAAAAATTACAAGCAAATTTAAATTTTTTAAATAAACAATTCATTTATAACAATTCATTTATAACAACTCATTTATAACAACTCATTAGTTGATCCCAACTCATTAGAGAACTCACCTCGAATGCGCGCCTAGCTTAACAACACAATTCAAGCTTCACAATTACGGTCACTTCCCAGCACCTAAACGCATGTTAAAACGTGTCAATACGAGACCCGGACCCTATGACACGACACACGCTTAAACCGTCACTAAAACTATTTTCCGCTCTCGCCAAACAGGTCTGTTCGGGACCTGTTTCGACCCCTTTAAACCCAGAAAATCCCCAATATTGTTTCATGACCAGAAAGTACTCTGAGTTAGGGTTCCAAGGACATATTATACGCCTCCTAACGATTTTTCTACAATTTACTACGGATTTTACAAAAACAGTTTCCAGAACAGCGAAATTCAGCACCTTTCAGTATAAAACGACGATTTGACCCATGCTACGCCCCGAACTGGGTTTTACACAAAACACAGAAACGTTTCTAGATTCAAAAAGGGAACTTTTGACACCGGTTTCACCCCAAACCGAGTTACGAGCAGAAAGTTATGGTTTTCGCAAGATCAAGGCAGATTCCAGAAATTTTCACATGAAATGACGAAACACCGAACTTGCGACCACTTTTTCGCCCAGCTAGAGACCGAACCAGTTTTCCGCTAAAACACGGAAAACGTGCCCGACCCCGAACTTGAACCGTGGGCGCCAGTTTCGGCTCAAACGGAGTTACAACGGAAAAGTTATGATCAAACGAAAACTGGACAGCACACTTAGAATTTACGTAAATTGATAATTTTATAAAACGGTTCGCGTCCGGCTTAACGGTTTGGGATTTACGCTACGATGATTTAGAGTTCAGGCCTGGTGTGTTTAGGGTTCCGCCACGAGTGTCACCCACTGCCACCGCCCTCCACCCACAGCCACCGTAGCGACGGCGTGCGGCGGTGGTGGTCTCGCCGGAAAACGAAAGGAAAAAGGAAAAGAAACGAGACGAACGAAAGAGTTACTTACCTTACGACGACGTCTCACCACCACAACCAAACTCCTCCCTCTCGACCTCCGACGACCCAGGTGCGGCGACCTCCGGCGACGGCAGCAGCGGCGGCGAGGGGTGGCTGCCGCTGGTTCTTTCTTCTCTTCTCTCTCTTTCTCGCGATCTCTCTCTCTCTTTGTTTCTTTCACTCTCAGCCGCACCACACCAGGAAACGAGAATAGCTCTTAGGGTTTAGGATGGTTTGGGTTGCTTGGTTTACAAGGAAAAAAAAAGGAACGGGAATAGGAATGCAGTCATGGGCCGAGACCCATGCAGCAAGTTCCAAGATTTGCACCATTAGCCCCTCAACTACACCTTATCTCACAATCTACCACAAAAGACACGAAGCTAACATTTTTGGTCCTTTTCGACACCAAACCAAAAACCAAAAACAATTAAAGGTAAACATTTTAAATTAATTAAAGTTAATTAATAAACGCACCGGGACACGGGCTTTACACATCAGTCCTCTTGTCATCCCTCTTGTACCCATCATTTTTCTCATCAAACTTCTTTCTTGACTCAACACGCTCTTTGTGCTCATAATTCTTTGAGCCTGGAGCATATCTCTGATTGTTAGAGCCGGGCCTTTTCACAAACTGTTTTTGAAAAGCTTTAGTAAGAAGTAGCATTGCTTGTTGCAGGCTTTCAGCTTCATCCATCCCATTTCCTTCATACTGTTCTTCATCAGACTCATTATCAACATTCTTTGAATATCTCTTGGTGGATTTGTTAGATATCAAAGCAAGTGGATCAATCTTTTCTTCCTTAACTTCTTTCTTCTCATCCTTCTTCTCTTTCTTCTTTTTCTTATCCCTTTTTGCATCAGCATCATCCTCATCTTGTTTCAAAGTTTCATACATTTGTTGTACAGGCAACTCAGCTAACCTAGCATTCTGTTTCATCCTGTGAGCATACTTCTTCCATTCAGGTTGGAGAACACTTAAGAATTTCACATTGTGCTCGATTATTGTCTTTTCTATGTTGTACCTATTCAGCTCATTCAGTATTGTAATGAAACGGTCGTACGTATGATCAAGTGCCTCACCATCTTTTTGTTTAAAATTTTTGTACGTATTTATGGCATTGGAGATTTTCATCTGATTTTCCACCTCAGATCCTTGATACAGTTTGATCAACTCATCAAACATAGATTTCCCAGAAATGTTTTTGCTATCCACCTTTTGATAAATATTATTGGTCAAGGCTTGCATAACAAGTGATTTTGCCGCTTTGTCTGCATTGTAACGTTTCTTTTGTTCAACATCATAATGTATTGGTTGAACTTCAACCCAATCTGGAACTGGTTCACCATCAGCAGCTAGTCCTCTTCTTCTCTGTACCCCCATTGGACCCTCCTGAAGTGAATGAACAATGTAGTCCCCATTCTCTTGACGTTCAACGTAATCCATAAATCTGTCTTTCCATATTTTGAACTCCTTATGAAAAAGGACAGGTGGTTTGTCCTTTGACCCAATAGTCAGTATGTCTTTAGCTGTCATTTTAGATTACTTGTTAATGATCGATAAGTACCCTTTTGATCCGATTAGTAAATAATTGTGCACACTGGTTTGTCGCAAGTCACTGTTGTCTCAACCCAATTCTTGTCGCAACAAAGGTTTATCTCAACCCAAGCTCAAGAACTTATCGCAACACAAATTTTGTCTCAACCAACACTTTGTCTCAACCCAAGTTTATCGCAAGAGCCGAGTTTGTCGCAAAAGGATGTTTTTGTCGCAACAGAGAGGTTGCGATGAACTCAAAGCAGGATATTATCGCAAAAGAAGGTCGCGATAAAGTACTGCTCACAAGTAACAAGTTGCGATGAAAACGGATTATCGCAAAGGGCAGTTGAGATATAATACTGTTCACAAATGAAAAGTTGTGATAAAATAGACTTGTCACAAAGGTGGGTTGCGATACAATATTGTTCACTATCGAATGTTGAGATAATGAACACTCAAGGTTGCAATACTTATGAAGATTCAAACAATTGTAAGTCTAATCCTAAAAAATAATTCAATTGTGCTGAAACTTGGTACGCAGATTCGCACTGAGTTTCTGGACAACTTTAATACTGCAAGTTTCGTCCAAAAACCAACAGAACAGTGAATTTTAATCCAAAACAGTGAGTTTAAACAAAAAGTCCGAAAATGGTGTATTTGCTCAATCTGAGTCTAATCCTAGTGAAATTGCGGAATGAAATCACTCTGGGATTACCTACAAACACTCCTTGATCAATTCTAATCCACTTGAAGTATTCAAATGGCCATAATCAATCAATTAGATGAAAAAAAGTGAAGAACACTCAAACTTTTGCAAAAACCTCAAAATCTATTCTGATCAAAATGATGTACTGTGCTCTGATACCAATTGTGATCCCAGAACAAGTAATCAATCAGTGAATCAACTCATATAGCCATCCATATATTCAATAAGAACAATCACCAAGTACACAATGAGAATGTAGAGAGAAAGTGCAATGTGTGTGTACTAGTGTGTGTAAGAATGGATGACCTAATGCAAATCTAGAGGAAAATTACATTATATAGTTTGTAATTTAGCAATTACACATTAGTTCCCTCTACTTGGTACAACTAGGTAATTAAGGCACTAACATTATTTAATTTAAAAAAGGTGTTCAAAATATTTACCGATGGAATATTAACTTAATATTTAATTAAATAAATTTGTACGTAATGCATAAGTAGATTTATTGAATTTAAAGAAAAAAAATAGAAAATACCAAAATATGTTTAATTACATATTAAATTAAATTTCGTCAATCCGTTGATAGCTTTTTTAAAACTAAAAATAAAAAGTTCTTTTAAATGGACTACTGGATGACCAGTGGATTGCCAAAATTCCATCAGTAATCCATCCATGAATTAAAAGAATTTTTTATATTTTTTAATAAAATTAATTTAAGTTTAAATGATTAGAATTTTATTTAAATATAATTAGCTAAATTTAATTATTTAATTTTTGTCTAAATTTAATTAAAAATACATACATATATATAGCGGTTCACATGTACCGATTCACATAAATACTATATTATAGATAAATATATGTATCGTAAGACTTGGAATTCTACCGAATGTTAATCATCGGACGACCGGTTAAGCATATTCAAAGTCTTTTTTCGGAGATTATTTGATAAGGTCGAATCATATAGAGTGCTATCAGTTGAAGATACGCACAAAGCTCATACATATATCAAGTCGAATTTTGAATAAATCTTTACATTCAAATAAATGTTCAACGATTGGATTAGACTTAACGAGTAGTATATTGATGAAGCAGGTCTCGCCGGCACAAATATATCTTGTTGAAGTGTTAATAAGTCTTTACTTTCATCCACATGTTCAATGATTGGATTAGACTTTTGAGTCGTATATTAATGATAGGTCTCGATAGCACTACAAAACAGTAGGGAATCACCGACGGATTTTGCCATTGGTAATCCGTTGGCAAAAGGGTGAAACCGATGGTGAAAGATAGTTGGCAGAAGCCATCAATGATGAATCACCAATGGACTTTACCGACGGATGACTGATGGACAAGATCACTGATAGAGAATCGACGGATTGTACTTACCAATAGATCACAAACGACAAGTATCACCGATCACACTTGTCACTGACGGATCACAAGACATTTGTTACCGACTGATCACCGACGGTATAGATACCGATGGATCACTGAAGCAGAGATGAACAATGTGGGTTGGTTCAAGAACCACGTAAGTGTGTGTGTGTGTGTGTGTATGTGTGTGTGTGTGGACATTTGTTACCGACTGATCACCGACGGTATAGATACCGATGGATCACTGAAGCAGAGATGAACAGTGTGGGTTGGTTCAAGAACCACGTAAGTGTGTGTGTGTGTGTGTGTGTGTGTGTGTGTGTGTGTGTGTGTGTTCTTGTTACAATGATTATGTGTCTGTCGACTATGGTTTGTAGAACGAAGTCCTAGAGATTGAATACATGGAAATAATTGTTACGTTGTTGTGTTATTCTGATACACATGGTTTTATACAGTTCACGACGTCCGAGTTGACCCAAAACACAATATGCTCGACATCCAACATAGATCTAGGCTTGGACCAAATTAAATGGTCTGTTTGTTCTAACATTACAAGACACTACAACAAAATTGAGTTTATAGGATGCCTAAAATAAATAAGCGTCCTAATAGGGTGATTTATAGGACAAAAACGAAAAAGTGTCATATCTAAAAGTGTTACAAAAAGTTTATAGGACGCCTTTGGACGTCGTAACAAGTTTTTTAGAACAATTTTCAAATAAAGCGTCCTAATAACTATTTTATAGGACACTATTTCAAATAGTACATTATGCACCATACTCATCGAAGGAATTAAAGGATTGGTGGTTTGCTTTTTCAAGACAATACCAAGAGGGGTATATGACTTAGCGTAGTGTTCGAACGAAGTACCTATCGGTAATAATGTGGATGAGGAACATTTTCCTAAGAAAATGGTGAATAAAATCCGTAGGTATAAATGAAAGCGTGGATGAACCCGCTTGTCTTGTCATAGAAGAAGAAGCCATCAATGATCATCGTGACAACTGGAACTTCGAAGAGAGTAAAAGGACGCAGATTTTTAAGACTTAGATAGTGACTCAAACAACAAAGAACTTAACTTGTCTAATCACTGTCTGATGATTAGATATTTGGTTCATTTTAGTCATATTAAATTATATTGTGTTTTAAAACGGGTGAGGCTAAATACACCCTAAATTTTACTAAATGAACCCTTAAAGTTTTTTTTTTCCGTGCCAATCATTTGATCCAATCATTTTTTATTTAAATAATAATATATATATATAATATTGATTTAAATAATAATATATATATATATAATATAATAAGATATATATATATATATATATATATTATTTGATATATATTATTTATTTGTTTTATATGTTTATATATATATATATATTTTGTTATTCTTTTTGTTTAAATATATATATATATATTATTATTATTATTATTTTGTTATATATATATATATATATATTAGAAATATATATATATATAGTTATTCTTTTTTGTACATTTTACGTTCTTATCTATATTTATCTAATATACTCTTTTAAAAATAATTTTTTATTTTTAAATTACATTTTATACCATTATAATTAGTTATTTAATTTACTTTATCTCTTCTTCTTTCATTTTTATGTTACATCTTTCTCATATCAACATACATAAACTAAAATAATTAGAAAAATAAAAAGTAAACATTGAGATTTTACATATAAATAAAGCATAACATATTGTTTATTACATTTTTACTTATTCTAAAATAACATTATCTGTAGTACAATTAACACGTAAAAGACGATTGTACTTCTGTATTCGATCTTTATACGGGGTAGCCCATGCAGCAGCACACGGATAACTGTAACGGAAGAAAATTGATGAAATGGTAGGAAACGAGTATCCTTCTGCTAAAACTAGTTTCACATAATGGTTACCATTGACATACCCAATTGTATAAACAACATGTTGATACCACGCCGGCGGAGTAGATCTAAGCGGTAAGTACGTCTGACAACCTGACGACATAACGTGTAATATCACATTATATTTGCAAGCAATCAAGACGGGTATTTCAGGTATTGTCATCCAGTGGTCAAATGGTGCACCTTGATCTGTTCGAAAGAAGTTTAAAGTGTTATAAGTTGTATTCCAATGTTCACTTCCAAACATGTCGAGGTATTCTGCCTTGTATGCGTCCAACTCTTCCATCAATTGAAACCGAATTGTGGGCCATGCATCTTCATGAAGACCCAGCCATACAGCTATTGCTCGGAATCCACAATTTCCATCCCCTATCACATCATGTACATGTGTGATGTAACGGTGAAACATTTCTGGAAATTGATTAACGTATGGATGTACATTATAATTCTTTCCCACAAATGTTGATGCGTTCGAAGAACTACGTCTAAGGGGTCCTTGAGTCGTAAAGGACGGTTCACCATGAGCTGTAAAAGACGGTTCAACGTTAAATGTAAAATTTAAATTATGAAAGTAAAAGGTATAAAGTAAAATAAATAAAAAGTATAGGGGTTGAAAGTGTAAAAGACGGTTCACCATGAGCTGTAAAAGACGGGTCAACAAATGTTGATGCGTTCGAATAACTACGTGTAAGGGGTCCTTGAGGTGTAAAAGACGGTTCACCATGAGCTGTAAAAGACGGTTCAACGTTAAATGTAAAATTTTTGGCTTTTTAATTAATTTCCCTAAAATATATAAATCAAAAAAATTCAATATTAGGCTCATTTCGATCGTATCGAATAGACGATTATAATGGTGTAACTTGTTAAAATTAAAACGTATTTTAGTTAATAAACGATTATATGTGTTAAATGTAAATTTAAATTATGAAAGTTAAGGGTATAAAGCAAAGTAAGTAAATAAGTATAGGGGGTGAAAATGTAAAATTCAAATAAAAATCACAATTTTGTCGGATAGTAATATATATATTACGATATATATATATATATATATATATATATATTTATATTTCTAATATATATATATTTATATTTCTAATATATATATATATATATAAAACAAATAAATAATAATATAAATATATGTCAAATATATATATATATATAAAACAAATAAATAATAATATAAATATATATTATATATATATATTATTTAAATAAAGTAATGATTGATTCGGAATTTTTAGCAATTAAAAACTTATTTTAAGGGTGCATTGAAGGGCACTGCTAAATGCACCCAATTTTTACTAAATGCACCCAAAAAATAAGTTATTAATTGCATTTAATTTCGAACCAATCATTACTTGATTTAAATAATATATATATATATATATATATATATATATATATATATATATATATATTATAATATATATATATTATTTGACATATATTTATATTATTATTTATTTGTTTTACATATATATATATTAGAAATATAAATATATATATATACCCTTAACTTTCATAATTTAAATTTACATTTAACACATATAATCGTTTATTAACTAAAATACGTTAAAAAAATACGTTTTAATTTTAACAAGTTACACCATTATAATCGTCTATTCGATACGATCGAAATGAGCCTAATATTGAATTTTTTTGATTTATATATTTTAACGTATTTTAGTTAATAAACGATTATATGTGTTAAATTTAAAATTTAAATTATGAAAGTAAAAGGTATAAAGTAAAGTAATAAATAAGTATAAGGGTTGAAAGTGTAAATATCAAATTATTATGACGGAACCTTTCTAGGGTATATGAATTTGTTTTCTCTTCTTCTTTTCCTTCCTGCTTCTTCTTCTTTTCTCTCCTGCATCATCTTCTTCTTCTTCTTTTCCTTCTTCCTTCTTCTTCTTCTTTTCTCTCCTAAAAACCTCGAGTGAAATTCTTCCAACATCTGTAAGTGATTTTTTCCAACATCTGTGAATGATTTCTTCCAACATCGACTAAATTCAAATTACTTCTTGATTTATTTACTTTTCTTTTCGTTTTACAGTTTACAAATGTGAGTTGGCCTTAAAACTCCAAGATTCTCATCTCTACTTTAATTTTCAGGTAATGCTAATTTTGTGTTAATTACTAGTTTATTCTTCTAAGATATGTACATTTTATTTTTAAACATAATATCAGTAATTAAGATTATCGGAGTACGTTTAAATGATAATGTTATGATAAACTATCGATCAAACTATTCATGTCACTATTCATGTTTTATTATTCAGATCGACAATATATATATATATATATATATATATTTCTCTTTGTGTATGTGTGTGTATATATATGATATTATTTCTTATGGTTTATGTTTTGTGTAGGATAACAATGTCCATCCAAACAATTCATCTGGAGCTTATAGAAACCCTCATCCAGGAGCATTTTCTACCGATATGGTATTTTTAAGTTTCATTTGTTCTTGTGAAATTATATGATAAAACAAGCAGTTGTAACTAAAAGAAAAACAATCAATTTCAGGTGTTTAATTCTCGTCAAGAACTAATTAATTGGGTACGCAACATGGCATCTTCACTTGGTTTCGTTATTATTATTAAAAGAAGCAGGCGTGACTCAGATGGAGACCCATCTGAAGTTGTATTTCAATGTGATTGTGGTGGTATGTACAGAGGTAACAAAACCTCCAGTAAACATACCGGCACTAAAAAACAAATTGTCCATTTGGCTTGGTATGAATGAATTTGGGTAATGCCTGTTGGAATTTAATTGTGAAATGTGAAGCACATAATCATGACTTTGCATTACATTTTGAGGGGCATGCATATGCAAGACGACTGTCTGAAACTCAAGCCCAATTGGTGGAAGATTTGTCAGCCAACAATGTGAAGCCTAGAGATATTTTATCAACAATAAAACAACAGTATCCAGATAATGCGTCTACATCAAAAACTATATACAATCAATGTCAGAAAGTTCGACTTAAGAAAAATGCAGGTAAACATTATGTTATGCTTTATTTATATGTAAAATGAAAGAAGAAGAGATAAAGTAAATTAAATAACAAGTATATCGTATACGGGTTGTAGTTAATTTGTAAGCTTAAAATGCAGGTAGAACCCCAATACAAGTTTTGCTGTCATTTTTACAAGAAGAAGGCTACGTATTTTATGATCGTGCAAATGACTTAACTAATGAGTTGGAAGATTTATTCTTTGCTCATCCTAGATCATTGGAGATATGGCGTGCATTTCCACTCGTGTTGGTGATGGATGTCACTTATAAAACGACCATGTTTGATATGCCTCTCCTTGAGATTGTTGGTGTAACTTCAACTAATAAGACATTTTGCATAGCATTTGTCTTAATGCATAAGGAAAAGATATCTAATTATACTTGGGCATTAAATTGTCTACTGTCATTAATGGAGGGATATCTTTATCCACGTGTCATCGTCACAGATAGAGAGTTGGCACTGATGAAAGCATGCAATATTGTTTTTCCTGGTGCTAAAAGATTACTTTGTAGATGGCACATCTACCAAAGTATCATGAGAAATTGTAGACCAGCATTAACATCAAACCGTGATTGGGGTTCTTTTTACAATGCATGGGTTACATTAATTGCTTCGGAATCAGATGAAACGTACGTATCTAATTTCTCACAATTAGAAGCAACATTGCTCAGCTATCCAGGTACACTCAAATACATTATAATTAAAAAATGTTGATAGGTTTAACAATTACTATTCATAGGATTGAAGTAATTTTTTTAACTTTTTTCCAGCTGTTCTTGGTTATCTGAATGACACATGGTTGACATCATACAAGGAAATGTTTGTGTCTGCTTGGACTGACAAATTTCTCCACTTTGGAAATCAAACAAGTAACAGAGTGGAGAGTCAACATTCCAAGTTGAAAACTTACTTGGATTCTACACAATCAAGTCTACCGACATTTACGAGTAAGATACATAAACTCGTTCAGTCCCAAGATACATAAATTAAAGCTAGTATTCAGGAGAGCAGAAGTGTCACAAAACATCTTCATCGTATACCACACTTCCAACAGTTGTGTGGGAAAGTTTCACTTCATGCACTAGACATAATATTCAAAGAATATCAACATGCTCAATCTGTTGGCTTATTCTCTGGATATTGTAATTGTCTGCTACGTACAAGTTATGGGTTACCGTGTGCGCATGAACAAATGTCATATTTGAACAAACGCCATTCTATCCCAATTGATTCGATTGATGTATTTTGGAGGAAGCTTGATTTATCACCGTGCCAATCTTTACAAGATGATGATATTGGTTGTGAAGATGAAATCAAAAACTTTACCGAGGAATTTAAAAAACAATTGAGATCTGGTAAGTTTAGTTTTATGAGGAAGATAAAAGAGATAACGAATGCATCAAAAACATGGGTTCGAGAACCTGCTGTTAACAAGACTACTCGTGGACGTCCCTCGTTAAAGGATAAACTTTCCAGAAAACCTCATGTTGACCCGTCTTTTACAGCTCATGTTGAACCGTCTTTTACAGCTCATGGTGAACCGTCTTTTACGACTCAAGGACCCCTTAGACGTAGTTCTTCGAACGCATCAACATTTGTTGACTTGGATAAAATGAGCTACCAGGATCCAGCAAGACATAGTTCTTTTGTGGGAAAGAATTATAATGTACATCCATACGTTAATCAATTTCCAGAAATGTTTCACCGTTACATCACACATGTACATGATGTGATAGGGGATGGAAATTGTGGATTCCGAGCAATAGCTGTCTGGCTCGGTCTTCATGAAGATGCATGGTCCACAATTCGGTTTCAATTGATGGAAGAGTTAGACGTATACAAGGCAGAATACCTCGACATGTTTGGAAGTGAACATTGGAATACAACTTATAACACTTTAAACTTCTTTCGATCAGATCAAGGTGCACCATATGACCACTGGATGACAATGCCTGAAATAGGTGTCTTGATTGCTTGCAAATATAATGTGATATTACACGTTATGTCAATGACAGGCTGTTCGACGTACTTACCGCTTAGATCTACTCCGCCGGCGTGGTATCAACATGTTGTTTATACAATTGGGTATGTCAATGGTAACCATTATGTGAAACTAGTTTTAGCAGAAGGATACCCGTTTCCTACCATTACATCACATTTCTTCCGTTACAGTTATCCGTGTGCTGCTGCATGTGCTACCCCGTATACAGATCGAATACAAAAGTACAATCGTCTTTTACGTGTTAATTGTACTACAGATAATGTTATTTTAGAATAAGTAAAATGTAATAAACATTATGTTATGCTTTATTTATATGTAAAATCTCAATGTTTATTTTTTATTTTTCTAATTATTTTAGTTTATGTATGTTGATATGATAAGGATGTAACATAAAAATGAAAGAAGAAGAGATAAAGTAAATTAAATAACTAATTATAATGGTATAAAATTTAATTTAAAAATAAAAAATTATTTTTAAAAGAGTATATTAGATAAATATAGATAAGAACGTAAAATGTACAAAAAAAGAATAACTATATATATATATATTTCTAATATATATATATATAACAAAATAATAATATATATATATATATATACTTAAACAAAAAGAATAACAATATATATATACATATAAAACAAATAAATAATATATATATATATATATATATATATTATATATATATTATTATATTAAATTAAAAATGATTGGCACGAAATAATAAGCATTCAACACACCCTTTTTGGGTGCATTTAGCAAATCAAAGGGTGCAAATAGCCTCCCCCTAAGTAATTTTAGGTGCATTTAGCAGTCCCCTTTAAAACTTTATTGGTTAGGTGTTTTTGAATCTTGAATGTGACACTTGCTGACTTTTCTATGAAGTGTTTGTGTTTGGGAAATTGACCAAAATAACCATTCCACCGTCTAATCTTCAACTTTTAACCACACATATTAAATTTTTCAAAAATAACCAGAATCCCGCAAGCCTGACACCGCAAGGCTTGCGGTGTCAGCTTTTTCTGACAAAAGGAAAAAAAAAATTTAAAAATGACAAAACCGCAAGCCTTGCGGCGGCTTGCGGGATTGTCATTTTTTTTTAAAAATAATTTTTTTTGCGTTTTGTCAGAAAAAGCTGACACCGCAAGCCTTGCGGTGTCAGGCTTGCGGGATTCTTGTTATTTTTGTAAAAATTTAAGTTTGGTGGTTAAAAGTTGAAGATGAGATGATGGAATGGTTATTTTGGTCAATTTCCCGTTTGTGTTTGGTTGTATTTTTTAATAACATTATACTTGAATTCTTTTTGCATGTTGTCTAATATTGTTTGATAGACTTTTAATCATGGCGTGCACTCACACAAAACGAGGTAGTGACGAGGTAGTGGCAACTGAGGTAGTCTTTTAACGATTTTATCATATTAAATTAATCGATTACCGACGGGTATATATGATGGTTATTTAATCCCCCGAAATGACTAAACTTTAATTAATTTCTTCACATTAATCTAACAAATTTCAGTAACAGATTTACCAATAGACAGATTCTGATTGTGATGGACCCGTCGTCGGTAATCCACGGGTAAAGTCCATCACCGGCCATTAAGCCTCTAGCGACAGTGTCGTTCTACCGCTAATCCGCCACTGATCGGGTTTACTGAAGGATCACTCGGGGATTTGTCCATCGACGAAGTTGCCTTGTTTTGTAATGCATGATGATACACAACCTCTTGTACAATAAAAATGGCTTTATAGGACACCTAAAATGTCTTGGCATCCTAATATAATACTTTTTATAAATTAAGTTTATAGGACCAAACTATAAAACGTTATATCTAAAAGGATTAAAATAAGTTAATGGGACGATTTTATGCGTTTTTAACAAGTTTTTTATGATGATTTTAAAATAAAGTGTTGTATTAGCTATTATATATAACATTATTAAGAAGTGTCATATAAAGCTGTCTTTTTATAAGATATTTGTCACTACAATAAAATTGAGTTTACAGGACACCTAAAATAAATAAGCGTCCTATAGGGTGTTTTATAGAACCAAAGTTTATAGGACCAAACAAAAAAACGTTTTATCTAAAAGTTTTTTCAAAAAGTTTTTTCAAAAAGTTATAGGACGCATTTGGGCGTCGTAACAAGTTTTTTAGAACATTTTTCAAATAAAGCGTCCTAATAAGTAATAACTATTTTATAGGACATTATTTGAAAAAATGTTTTATAAACACAAGTGTCCTCTAAAAAGATGAGTTTATAGGACACTTTTCAAAAACGTCCTTGAGAGTTGGCTAATACGAAATTTTAATTTTGATAATATCATAAAAACCTTGTTACGACGCTCTAAAGCGCCCTATAAACTTATTGTAACAGTTTTAGATGTAACACTTTTTTGTTTAGTTTTATAAACAAAAGTCCTATAAAACACTCTATTAGGACGCTTATTTATTATAAGCGTTATATAAACTCAAATTTGTTGTAGTGTGTAATTTTTCCTAAAAAATTATTAAACCATCTAAAAGCGTCGTATAAATTTATTGTAACACTTTTAGATAATATACTTTTTGATTTGGTCTTATAAACCAAAACCAACAAAATATTTTCTTATGTTGCTTTGACATTTTAGATATTTTATGAAACCAGTTTTATTTTACTGCTCCAATCCCACTCAACTCCTAACTTTTTTATGCTTTATTACACAAACCTAACATTTTTTCCATGACTATTTATCTAATGTCTCATCATCTATAATCAAATTTTATTCTAATTAAGATTATAATAAATAAATAAAAATAGTTCATATTCTAAAAGTCGTAACAATATTACAATAAAACTACTATAGACACTTAATTAATTAAAATAAATGACAAGTTTATTTACGTTTGTGAACGCTCGTTAACTGTTAAGTCTAAAATATGTCTTCAAGATTTAATGATAAAGTCAAAGTCAAAGTCAATGTATTGTGTGTTTGTGAAAGTCAAACTTAGCTTAATGTCTTGTATAGATCTTAGGTATAAATAGCTTTGTTTTGACTAATCTTGTAACTAACTAAGAGAGAGCATAACTCATATCTTGTAAAATACAGAGAGCTTATAATACGAGATCTACTTTCTCTCTCTACACTCTCTCTCTCTAGATCTTGTGCGAATTCTTGGTTGATTGATCATATTGAGACACACATTAACTTATATCGGTTTTTGTTTGTTTGTTTGTTTATAAATAAATAACATATAAGGACATTAATTTATAATTAGTAATATTGAATTTTTAGAATTCTTTTTTTATCCATTCGATGTGTGAGCGGTTTTCATTTTGTTATGTTATTTTTTAGAAGCGAAATAATGATTAATGGTGGTTGTTTTTTTTTTCTTTTTTGTGTTCGTTCGATTATGTTCATTTAATATATTAAACAACGACCATAAACAAACATGAACAAACAAATTTTCTTAATGGACGAACATGAATACAAAAAACATATTTCTTGTTTACCTTCCATCTTCGTTCCTTCATTTATTCGGTTAAGTTAAACGAACGAACACAAACAAGATTTTGTTTTATTCCTTTACAACCCTATATGTGTACTAGCTCTATTGTGTCAATGTATTGGAATTTGTTTTTTGAAATGTTCATCTATTTTAACAAAAGTAATTCATCAACAGTGTCTTTGTACTTGCGCATTATATGTTACAATCTCAAATAAATTTTGGTAATACTATATGCACCTTTTTTTTATATCAAACCCAATTTAATAATAGATTAAAAATATAAAAAAATAAGTTTTAATATACATCTAACAATATATAAACAAGAATATAACACACCCTTTAAATTTCATATCACTTTTTAACTAATTTTTCGAGATAGGAGCATAGAAAAAGTAAATAATGGAAACACTTACTCGTATATTCCAAAAAAAAAAATTAATTTTTGTTTTATTTTATATAATATTTTTTTTATTCCTTGTTTGGAACCTGTGGATCTGCATATGATCTGTCGTACAAGTTCCTTGATAAACCTAGTTTTTGACAAAGTTCTAAATGGCGTAAGACGTGGCGTGCCAGTGAGGTCAAACCTCAAGCCTTAGGAGCCACGTCGAAGTCATGTCGTTTTTATGCAGTCAAATTTCTAATTTTTATATATAATTAGTTATATATAAAAACATATGTTTTGTAATGTTACTCAATAAGCCAATAATAGTAACCAAGTTAAATTATGTTATATATTAAAAAACTTGTAAATAAGACATTAAAACCTAAAGAAAGACCAAATATCGCATTACGAAAACTGCGCATTAGAATATGGCGTGCCACGGGCTTAACGTGGCGTAAAACACAATATTTGGTGTCATGACGCGTCATGACGACCGTGCGACGAGTTTTTTAGAACATTGGTTTTTTATTATTCTGTGCTTGTTTAGAATTAATCAAATGGAGCAATATAAGAATAAAAAACAAGTTCTTGCTAAAAACGTGCAACTACATGACAAAATTTTGAATTGTATTCTTTCAATATGCTGCTGACGTGAATGACCTACTCACATGTTTTTTGCCTTTTGGGGACATTTGATAAGGTTTCCAAATCAAATACATAGTCGTGGGGTTGAAAATTGAATGGGTGACCACGTATATTTTGATGATTGATGCAGCTTACTTGAATTAATATTATGTTTAAAAATTCAAGACATATTTGAATTAACATATTATAAAATTAATAAGAGTTCAAAAAACTAGAGTAAATTATGATTTTCGTCCCTGTGGTTTGATATTTATAACGATTTTTGTCCTTGATTTTTAAAAATTGTTTTTTTCATGCCTGTGGTTTCTATTTCACTTCCATTTTCGTCCCTCAAATCAATTTAGTTAAAATTAAACGCTAACTCATGCAAAAATGATTGAGTAAATTACATATTTGGTCCTTGTGGTATACTTCTTTTACATTTTTATCCTCAATATATAAAGTTTAAATTTTTTACTTTCTACTTTTTTTATCTTTTATTATAGTTTCTAGATACATTGATTTTTATATTAATTATATTGTATATTTTTAAAATTATTATAACTTTAATTATAAAAATAATCAAATAATTTCATCAAAATTATTGATAAGTACATAAAGTTTTTTCTCATAGGTTTTGGTTGAAATCTCTTAAAATTAATATATTTTATTTATTGATTTATTAAAACTTTTTATTTACTAAGTTTCCATTGGAAGAAGTTTAAAAAAACTGTTAGAAAAAAATAGTTTTATTTTATAACAACCGGTTGCTTTTTTTTATTAAATGCAGTTTACTCTCACTATTCCATATTTTCGTTTAGAGAGAGAGAGAGAGGCTCCGTAAAATACAAACCCCGCATTTATTGCACACCTTACAAACCACATTCTGCATATGTGCAGAACCAGTATGCATATGCATACGTGCAAGAATATACATATAATGAACATACATTCATATGGGACAATGCATATATGCAGACTGGTTCTGCACATATGCAAACTGTGGTTTGTAAGGGGTGCAACAAATACATGGTTTGTATTTGATTTGTACCCTATATATATATATATATATATATATATAGGTTGAGTTCCGGTGAGAAGTGCTAAATTTGAATAAGAAGTGGTTATCCACCATTGGATGAGAAATGGACGAACATTAAGATGAGATGCACCAGATTAATTCCCTTTTAAACCGCAATTCATGGGAGGGTATTTGATTAAAAGTGATCAACGGTTTAAAAGTACCTCTCACACTTCTCACAAAAAATGACACTTCTCACATGATCCCGTGTCTATATATATACATATACAAAATCAAGTTAACGTTATCACATTAGTTTAGACAACAGAGGCATCGGCATAAAATCTTTTCGATAATTTGGAGGCCCATAAGTTTTCGATAAGAGATGAAAACAAATATAAAATAGCTAAAAGAAGTTGATAAATATTAGTTTACTTTTGTTTATTCTATTTTTTATTATGGGTTAAATAATTAAAATTCCAAAAATATTCTCACATTTTCCTAGAACATATGTGTTTTCGTTCTAATTTTTATTACGGGTTGTGTGTGTGTGTGCGTGCGCACTCACACATGCTTATTATTAACATTAGAAATGTACTCACCCAATAAGTTAATAAATAAAAAATATTAATTTTAAAAGATTTCAACCCACAGCTCTGAAAAACAGATTGTAAAACAGATTGTGTATTTTATCACTAGTTTTAATGAAACTATTTGATTATTTTTATAGTTAAAGTAAAATATTTTGAAAATATATAGTATATTTAATAGAAGAATAAATGTCTTGATAAAATATAGTAAAGAAAGAAAAAGTAAAAAATAGAAAATTTAAACTATGTAATTAATTTAAGGATAAAAATGTAAAGATTGGTGTACCACAAGGACCAAATATGTAATTTACTCAAACACTTTTTGCATGGATTAACGTTTAATTTTAACTAAATTGGATGGAGGGACGAAAATGGAAGTGAAATAGAAACCACAGAGATGAAAAAAAGCAGTTTTTAAAGATAAGGGACGAAAATCGTTATTAATATCAAACCACAGGGACGAAAATCGTAGTTTACTCAAAAAAACTACAATCACATTCAAATAAGAAGCAAATTACATTATATGATTGCTATATGCCTATATATGTATTTTATTTATTTATTTTGAAAATGAGTCATTATTGATAGAATCAATTTCACGATAAACAAAAATAATTGATGAAAAATCACAAACAAACAAGTATAGATAGAAAGCGTGTACATTTTCAATGATTCTAACGGATTGAATGGAAAAGAAATTAGATAGAGGTCTGCCGATGCAGTGTCTTAAGACGAAATTTCGTCCCTAATCGTGCTCAGTTCCGGACGTCGTCTAGAAGATAGAACTATCCGATCGAATTGATGCACGCCAATTCAATCCCATCGAATCGATATTGCGTTTCGTGAAAAGCGAGTGTTTTTGGAGAAGAAAACAAAGAGAGACTGATATTTTTCGTTTTCAAATATGGAGGGAACCCTCCAACATTTATAGGTTTTCTCATGGCAACCGAAACCAACCGCCAAACTGCTCCAAAGACCCGCGCGGGGAGCCGCGGGAGGCACTGTTTGGTTTACGCCCAGAAGCATGGCGCGGATGTACCCGCACGGAGAGTCGCAGGAGACTCTGTTTGTCTCGAAAGACGAAGTCTAGCGCGGATGGTGGCGCAACCTGGGTCGCGCGGAAACCCGCTCTGATTACTAAAAACGCATTTAATGATCACTAGAGCCCAAGAGCCCCAAGGCCCAATCTTTTGACCAATAAATATTTGTTATGCTCTCACTAAAGCCCAAGGAAGTTCCTTACTTAGGCCTTTCTCCATTTTGATAACTTACGTGGGTATGGCCATATAAACCCATAAAGTTTCAAAGACATTCCTATGTGGGACACTATTGTAGAGAAATACCCAACAATACCTTACATTTTCTATTCAAACTTCCAACAATACCCCACAATTGAATAAAAAATAAGATAATACACATAGGAAATTATTTGCTATTCATGAAGCTAAATATGATAACATCAGGAAATGTGTCTTTTGGATTTGAACCGTCCTTAGTGAATACAAATCAGATCTACTTTGTGGGTAGTGAACATAGTCTTGAACTAATCACGTTTGATAGTAAATCTAGACAAAATGTATCACATACATCATATTTATACACACATCGATTCTTACAGTTTTGTTCATTTCGGTCGTGAACGATATCCTCTCTTCATGAGATTTGTAGAGAACGTAGCCATCTCGGTTCCCATAGATGCGACCACACATCGATCTCACATAGGTAATGCCAATCAAGAACATTTCGTAGTGTTCCAATATAGTAGCTATTAGCGTTATTAAGAATCAGAATTCAACCCTTAAACGTCAACGGAAAAACACAATTGAGGACAATAAGAATAGGCATACCTTATGTTTGTTCTCGCTTGAGTCTTCCTTAACTAGTTTGCCTATTGAACCTAGACCATGGGATCTCCAATGTTTCTAGGTTAGGTTTCCGCCAAGTATCGACTCATTGTATTAGCTTTAAGCCCATTCCCCTCGATGTAAAGACGACTTGCTCTATATTTAGGCCGTTTGTCAAAGGATCTGCTATATTTTCTTTTGACTTTATATAATCAATGGAGATTATTCCATTTTTCAGCAAGTCTTTGATTGTATTATGTCTACGCCTTATGTGCGTTGATTTGCCATTATAAATCTGATTCTTTGCTCTAGTTAGAGCAGCCATACTATCACAATGTATATAAATGGTCGTCACAGGCTTAGGCCATAACGGAATACCTTCAAGGAAGCTTTTAAGCCATTCGACTTCTTCAACGGCTTTGTCTAGTGCGACAAACTCAGCCTCCATAGATGAACGGGTATTCACCACTTGCTTTGATGATTTCCAAGATATTGATCCTCCACCAAGGGTAAACACATAACCACTTGTGGACTTGCTTTTCGAGTGGTTGGAAATCCAATTAGCATCACAGTATCCTTCTATGACGGGAGGATACTGATAATGTCGGTTTTCGACATTATTTTCAATCTCAAATTAGGTGGTTTACGCATGTCTTCAAGTGAAATACGAATGTTTAACGGGTTTTTGTTGAGAAAGTACAGGTTTAAGCATTGGGTTCCAAAAGAGCAGCAGATTCGAGTTCCGGAGCTAAAAACGAGAAGAATCGAGGAAATGGAAACAAAAGCTGGCGCCAGTATCCGCGCCAGTGAACGGGCGCCGCAATCTGCGCCAAGAACTGAAACAGAAGACGGCGCCAGTCTTGGCGCCAGCCAACTGGCGCCAAGATCCGCGCCGAGATATTAAACAGAACCTGGCGCCAGTCTTGGCGCCAGCCAACTGGCGCCAGTACTGGCCCCGACGCCCAGTTATTTAAAACCCTTTCTTTCAGTTAGGGTTGGGCACTTTGGAGACAGACGACGACGACGACTGGAGTTCGGAGGCGATTTTTTGGGAGTAGATCGAGAGCACGAATACGGAGGTGACAAGAGATCGATTAGAAGACAACAACGATTGAGTACGTGATCGTGGAAGGGATTCTTCTCAGGGAGTTACTTATTTTTTTTCTGCAGAACTTTTCGAACATGATTTCTTCTACTTTGTTTGTAATCTTTCAGTTTTCTTTACACACCCCCAACATGAGCTAAACTTCATGTTGGGGGTTGGATGATGGATGTTTCATAGATGTAGGCTTTGAACGATTCTTATTTCGGTTTTAATAGATGGATGACGTCTTTGAATTCAGGCTTAATGCTTTTAATAAACTGATCACTTGTTAAATGATTTGATAACTCTTGAGTGTTCGATGGAAATCTCAAGATTTAGTTCGAATTCAATGGCCACCGAAGGGAATTAGTTAGAGATAATCTATTTCCTTCGGTGTTGTGGTAAAAACCAATCACTTTAACTTAATTCAATTGTTAGATCGAAAGATACGCAATTTCAATTAAGTTAAATCTCGGTGCAGCTTGAAGAAGTGTAACTTGTTTAGGTTTTACAAGTCATAAATCGTTTTAACCATTTATAAGTAATTTCGAAGTCTCATCAATTGAATTCATTCGGAGTCCAACCCTCCATTCTCTCTTTTGATATTAATTCCAATTAATTGTCCTGTTTTCTTACGTTTTACTAGTCAAGATATTTTAACAATCAAACCAAATCAATTTTAATCGCTCAGTTAATAGTAACTATAGTCATTGCGGTACTTAACACCTGGTTCCTGTGGATTCGATACTCGTACTTCCGTACGTATTACTTGAGACGACACCGTACACTTGCGGTTAGTCAAGGGGGGTGTAAACCCACCTATCAAGTTTTTGGCGCCGTTGCCGGGGAACTTGTTTTGTGTTAATATCACTACCAGCTGTAGAAATTATTATATTGAGCATTTTCTTTTACTGCAAGCTTAATTGTGTTTTTGTTCTTCTTGCTATTGCGTTGCTACGAGACCTAAATTGTGCTTTATTCCTTATTGCAGTTCGCTTCTAGTTTATGCTAAGGAGGAGTTCCTCTGGTGAACTCGAACCATTTGATCCCGAAATAGAACGAACCGCCAGAGATTTGAGAAGACAAGCACGAAACAGAATGGCCGAAAACAACATCAATGTCGGGGAAGATTGGGAAGAAGGGTTGCCCATGGGTAATGGTCAACCAATTCCAAATGTGAATGCAAACAATCAGAACCACAACGTCAATCATGGTCTCAACAACGTCAATCATGACGCCAACAATAATGTCAATCACGACGCCAACAATAATGTCAATCATTGTGTTGGCAACAACTACAATGTTAATCATGGCGTCAATGACAATGTCAACAATGGGATCAATAATAATCTCAACAACAACGCCTATCATGGGATCCATCACAATGTCAACAACAATGTCAATCGTCCACCACCACAGAGGGTACCTATGCGGAATTTTTCCAACCCAAACATGGGGGCCGCACAGAGAGGACCTTATGTTCCTCCAATTGCAGCAAACAATTTTGAAATCAAGACTGGCACCATCCAATTGGTGCAAGCAAACATGTTCGGAGGAGCAGCAACTGAAGACCCGCATAGCCACTTGAGAACGTTCGAGAAGATTTTCAACACCTTCAAGGTGAATGGAGTTGACCCAGATTCGATCAAACTCCGACTCTTTCCGTTTTCACTGAGGGGTCGAGCAACTGAATGGGAAGAGAGTCTACCACACGGGCAGATTCGTACATGGAATGACATGGTGACAACCTTCTTGAATAAATTCTTTCCACCAGGGCGAACAGCCCAACTGCTGTCGGACATCACCCATTTTGCCCAATGGGATCAGGAGTCTTTCTATGAGGCATGGGAGCGGTACAAGGGTATGCTGAAAAGGTGCCCTCGTCATGGCTTGCAAGAATGGATGGTCATCCAAACGTTCTTTAGAGGATTGCATCCACAACATAAGAATGAACTCACCTCCGCTGCTGGCGGTGCATTGATGAATATGTCATATGAGGACGCGTATGAGTTGATTGAAAACCTTGCAGAACATAGCTATGCCACACCTCGGGCAGCCACTAGGAGGGTGGCGAGTGCGCAAGAGACCGACGAACTAAAAGTCATTAAGGCACAATTGGCAGCCATCACCAATCAGCTGAAAGGGACAGCAATTCATCCAACTTGTCAAGGAGATATGGGCTACCAAGAGCCAATGGGGTCGTCTCAAGAATTTCCTCCGGAGCAAGTGCAATTCCTTCAAAACCTCAATAACCGGCCGAGGAACGACCCTTTCTCAAATACTTACAATGAGGGATGAAAACGACATCCAAACTTCTCGTGGAGTCAACCACAGAACGCGCAAAAAGAGCCCATGTTCCAGCAACAGCAGAACCAATTCGGTAATACTTCTAACTCTTCTACTCAATCTACTAACGTTTATCGTCCTCCAGGTTACAATCAAAGGAGGCAAGAAGAGGGGCAAGGAAGTGAGAAGAAGTCCGGATTGGAGGAGATGTTGATGAAATTTGTCTCGAAAATGGATAATGCGGTCGAAGAATTGACATCATCTGTTGGTACTTTGACCAGTTCAGTTGGAACAATAAGAGCTGCGACGGATCAAAACACCGCATCGATCCGGATTCTAGAAGGACAAATGGGGCAGATGGCAGATGCGTTAGCTGTTCGGAGTCAAGGTACGTTCCCGAGCCAAAGCAGTAGAAGACAAGAGAGGATTGTAAGTCCAGCTGAGGAGTGGGAAAGAGTTAATCAAAGACCCACGCCTTGAAGCGAGAGAGGTGTCAAGATATCCTCATGATCCTACGACGGAAGGAGAAGATGAAGAGAATGTAGATGAGGAGCTGGAAATGGAAGATAAGAAAGCTCCCAGCGCTGAGATACCAAAATCTACACCGAAGATAACCATACCACCGGTGGCACCGAAAGTTCCATATCCGAACCGTTTGAAGGCGCAAAGGGATGAGGTTCAGTTTTCTAAATTTTTAGAAGTCTTTAAAAAGTTACACATTAACATTCCCTTTGCAGATGCATTAGCTCAGATGCCTTCGTACGTGAAGTTCTTAAAGGACATCCTCTCCAACAAGAGGAAAATTGAGGAACACGCAACTGTGGCACTTACTGAAGAGTGCAGTGCAATAATCCAGCACAAACTTCCTCAAAAGTTGAAAGATCCAGGGAGTTTTACGATTCCTGTTCATATAGGAGGTTCTGATTTTGGTAAGGCACTTTGTGATTTAGGTGCGAGTATTAACTTGATGCCTTTGTCCATTTTCAGGAAGCTTGGATTAGGAGAGGTGGAGCCGACGAACGTGACACTCCAACTGGCGGATAGGTCCATTAAATATCCGTATGGAGTTATCGAAGAAGTTTTGGTGAAGGTGGACAAATTCTATTTTCCAGCAGATTTTGTCATCTTAGACATGGATGAAGATAAAGAGATTCCTCTCATTATGGGCCGACCATTTCTGGCCACCGGAGGTGCACTAATCGATGTGCAAGGAGGAAAGCTTTCTCTCAATGTTGGCAAGGAAAGAGTCGTGTTCAATGTTTTCCCAACAGCACGAGTAGGAGTGGAGCGAGGTAATTGCTATCGGGTTGATGTGATAGATGAGATTGTTGAAGAGGCTTCCCAATTTAATCATAGTGATGATCCACTCGGGAATGCCTTAACCGGAATATGTACCGATGGCGAGAATGAGAGTGTGAAGCAACTAAATGCATTGTCCGAGTACCGAGGCCCGAAAAGACCGACGAAAGGATTTGGGTGAGCCAATTGCTAAATCACAGCCATCATCAAAAGTGCCACCCACGTTAGAGCTTAAACAGTTATCGGCACATCTAGAATATGCCTTTTTAGGCAACAATTCAACACTACCGGTAATAATCGCTGCACACCTTACTCCGGTAGAGAAGGAAAGGTTGATCCGAGTTTTGAGGGCTCACCAATCTGCCATCGGGTGGACCATAGCAGACTTAAAGGGGTTGAGCCCAACTTTTTGTATGCATAGAATCAACCTGCAAAAAGAGCACAAGCCAACGGTTCAGCACCAACGCCGGCTGAATCCAAACATGAAGGAAGTGGTTCAGAAAGAAGTGTTAAAACTTCTGGATGCTGGAATCATTTATGCGGTAGCCGACAGTCCGTGGGTAAGTCCGGTACAAGTGGTACCCAAGAAAGGAGTAATTACGGTCGTGAAAAATAACGATAACGAGCTTATTCCATCGCGAACAGTGACCGGGTGGCGTGTATGTATTGATTATCGGAAGTTGAACGACGCCACCAAGAAAGACCACTTTCCACTTCCGTTTATTGATCAGATGTTGGAGAGACTTTCGGGCCATGCTTACTATTGCTTCCTTGACGGCTATTCGGGGTACAATCAGATCCCCATCGCACCGGAAGATCAAGACAAGACGACCTTTACTTGTCCATATGGCACCTTCGCATATCGGAGAATGCCATTTAGGTTGTGTAACGCACCGGCTACCTTTCAGCGATGCATGATGGCCATTTTCTCTGATATGGTGGAGAAAACGATCGAGGTTTTCATGGACGATTTCTCGGTCTTCGGGGACTCGTTCGACACATGCTTAGACCATTTGGAGGCGGTTTTGAAAAGATGCCAAGAGACAAGCTTTGTGCTGAATTGGGAGAAATGCCATTTCATGGTGACCGATGGGATTGTTTTGGGTCACAAAATCTCCAAAGAAGGCTTTGAGGTCGATAAAGCGAAGATAGCCATAATAGAGAATCTTCCACATCCCACGACGGTTAAGGGAGTGCGGAGCTTTTTGGGTCACGCCGGATTCTACCGGCGGTTCATCAAGGATTTTTCCAAAATTTCTAAACCCTTAAGCTCTTTACTTTTGAAGGATGCTAATTTTGTGTTTACTGACGAATGTATTGTTGCGTTTGACAGGTTGAAGAAGGAACTCATCTCAGCCCCCATTTTGACACCACCCGATTGGAGTCTTCCCTTCGAGTTGATGTGCGACGCAAGCGACATAGCTGTAGGGGCTGTTTTGGGTCAAAGGAAAGAGAAGAAGCTGCATGTCATCTATTACGCGAGCAAAACGCTAGACGAAGCCCAAGTGAATTATGCAACCACCGAAAAAGAGCTAATAGCGGTCGTGTATGCATGTGAGAAATTCCGTTCATACTTGGTTGGATCAAAGATCATCGTGTACACCGATCACTCGGCATTGAAGTACTCAATGGCAAAGAAGGACGCAAAACCACGCCTGATCAGATGGGTCCTTCTACTTCAAGAGTTCGATATTGAAATCTGGGATAAGAAGGGATCGGAGAACACGGTAGCCGATCATCTGTCCAGAATTGGAGAAGAAAACGCAAAGCCAATAGATATCAAGCCAATCAATGACGCGTTTCCTGATGAGCAACTTTTCGCGGTAAGTTCTGTTGACCCATGGTATGCTGACTTAGTTAATTTTCTTGCAGGTAATGTGAAGCCCTTTGGATTAAACTCACATCAGCGGAAGAAGTTCTATTCGGATGCGAAACGATACTATTGGGATGAGCCGTTCTTGTACAAAAGATGTGGAAATGGAATGATCAGACGCTGTGTGCCTGATGAAGATAAAGAGAGTATCCTCACATTCTGCCATACTTTAGAATGTGGAGGTCATTTTAGTGCTGATCGAACGGTTGCGAAAATGTTACAGTCGGTATTTTTCTGGCCGACGATGTTCAAGGATACTCGCCACTTCATTTCCCGTTGTGATAGATGCCAGCGAACGGGGAATATTTCAAAGAAGGATGAGATGCCGATGCAGATATTTATGGAAGTAGAACTCTTCGACGTATGGGGCATTGACTTTATGGGGCCTTTTCCCCCCTCGTTTCTAAATGAATACATACTAGTCGCATTTGACTATGTATCGAAGTGGGTAGAGGCAATTGCAACACCACCCAATGATTCGAAGGTAGTCATCCAATTTCTCAAGAAATACATCTTTTCGAGGTTCGGGGTCCCAAGGGCATTGGTTAGCGACGGGGGAAGTCATTTTTGTAATAAGTATCTCGACATGTTACTCCGGAAGTACGGAGTAAAACACCGAGTTACTACCCCTTATCATCCGCAAGCAAATGGGTTGGTGGAAGTATCTAACCGCGAGTTAAAATGCATATTGGAGAGAACGGTGAATTCATCAAGGAAAGACTGGTCAACAAAGCTGGACGACGCATTATGGGCATATCGTACGGCTTTCAAGACACCAATTGGGACTACACCATATCGGTTGGTGTTTGGGAAGTCGTGCCACTTGCCAGTCGAGCTGGAACACGGAGCATATTGGGCAGTGAAGCAGTTGAACATGGAGTTAGACGCGGCAGGTAAGAAGAGGTTTCTGGAGCTGAATCAATTAGAAGAAATCCGTTTGGACGCATATGAGAGCGCCTCAATCTACAAGGAACGGACGAAGAAGTTCCACGATCGCCGTATTCGAGAAAAGGTATTAATTCCTGGTATGCAAGTTTTATTATTTAACTCTCGTTTGTGTTTATTTCCAGGTAAGCTGAAGACCAAGTGGTCGGGACCATTCAAGGTGACTGAAGTGTTTCCTTATGGCTCGGTGGAGCTAGAAGGGACAGATGGCCAAAGGTTTAAGGTGAACGGTCAACGGGTGAAACCGTATTTGGGTGGTGAGGTTGAAAAAATCCCGAGCATCTACATGGATGAGCCTAAGGAGTGATTATGTGGGAAGTCGTGCCACGACAGTAAATACGGCGCTTGGTGCGAGGCAACCCACCGTAGGTTAGCTTTTATTTTTGTTATTTCGTCTTTTGAATTTTTGTTTCTAATTTGTGTGTTTGTTTGTTCCTGAGAAGTATCTCTCTAAGATCAGTGCGGTGAAGTTCCGTGAGCAGGGAACGGAAGAAGCAAGAAAGAGGTGAAAGAATGAAAACAGTGGCCGGCGCCAGTCCACTGGCGCCAGAATCGGCGCGGGTTAAATGAACAGAAGCTGGCGTGGATAACCGCGCGGCCCAATCGGCGCCGGTATCCGCGCGGAATTGCTGACAGGTATAAAACCCTCTTTTTCGTTTTGTTAGCCATTATTCACAAATCCTAATTCTTCTTTCAGCTGTTTTTCTCTCTAAAAATACCCCCCTTTCTCGATTTCGACCTCCAATCTCAAGAACCTACCAAGTTTTTCTGGCTCTATCATCCACAAGACATCAAGGTACGCTCTCTTGCTCCTAATTTCAATCTTGTTGGGAAGGTGTTAGTCAAAACCGAAGGTATAGCTGTTTTCCTTCTATTGTTCTTCATTTTCAAGTGGGTATATAGGATTTTCTGATGATTAATGCCATGAGAATGTTTTGCCATGCTTATTTCATAGTTTTCTCGCATAGGGCTTGATTTTCTTTGAGATTCATGATAGTGTCTAGTTGGGCTCACCTTCTGTGATGATTTTGTGCTTGCTAAGAACTTGTGTCTGCTGATTTGTGAGTATGCTGGGTTGGAATGTGCAAGATGAGCTTACATGAGTGTTGCTACTTGGTGCTTATATGATATGAATTGTGGGAAGCAGTGCTTATTGACTGTGCTTAATGATTAAGCTGCTAGATTTTTTATGAGTCTCCATGAGCTAGGGCAGAGCTTTGGGTGACATTGTGTGAATATGTATGGTATTTGTGGTTATTAGACCTAATAGGATACTCAAACCTAAGTGTCACTTAGGTTTGGGGTGCCTACTTGTGATGAATTTTTTTGTCCACACAGCACCCCATTGTAAACCCTGGTTTTACCAAGGTTTGGGGTAGGATTCTTGTGCTTAGATGAAAATATGAGTTATGCAACAAACCTAGTCTTGGACTAGGTTTGGGGTTGCTTTATTAATTATGTATTGCTAAGTAACTCATTATCTTTTTGCAGAATCATGGTGCGCACAAACCCCGAAAATCCCGCACGGTGGTTCCAATACTACCAAAGCAACCTAGCCACCCGCCGCGAAGTCGCCCGACATCAACATCTCCATTTCGCCGACCGAGTAGAAAAGTTCGAAGATAGAACGATTCATCCCGAGAGGGGAATGAAAATTGATGAAATGCCAACCGCCCGGGTTCGAGATATTGCAATTCAACGGGGATGGACTAATTTTGTACGGGAGCCAGAGCCATATGATCCAGAGCTCGTTATAGAGTTCTACGCAACAATGGTACCCCCGGCTTTTGGGGAATTTCATGTCGTCCATATCCGTGGGGTTGAGGTGCGCATCACGATGGACGACATCTGCAACCATTATGGAGTTCCGCGTTACCTAAATCTAGATGCAACGTTCGACATACCCCCAATCCAAGATGTCAGGCAGGACGAGACGCATAGCCCCATTATTGCGTCAGCATTGAGGCGCAACAGGCGTGATGAATGGGCACCAAGAAGGCATGAGATAAAGAAAAGCGAACTACGCCCGGAAATTGGGGTGTGGTTGCGATTCATCAAGGGGAGTCTCGCCCCTTCCACTCACTATACCACAGTTGACCCGTACGTGGCGCGTATCCTTTATTGCCTTCAGCACAACATGCCTTTAGACGTCGGCCACATTGTGATACTCCACATGATTGATGCCGCGGCTGAGCGGAACACAGGTATCCTCCCTTTTCCGTGCTTGATTACTAAGTTGTGCAGAGATGCGGGTGTAAGAATTGGAGGCACTGTAGATCCCCCTTCACCGTTTGATCGGGGTACCTACCACGCCCAAGTGACTGCTGCCCGAAACTTGGATGAGCGAGAGGCGGTTGCCAACGAGGAGATGGAGATACCAAGTGATGCAGATGATGTGGAAGCCGATGATGTCAACTATGAGCCCGCTGCGGATGAAGGACACCCGCCCGTTGATGCTGATCCGCAGATGCGAGTGCGAATGGAGGCGATGGAACGTGAGATACGATTAGGATTCGCGAGAATGGATAGGGGGTTCGAAGACATGCGTCAATGGATGAGAGGTGAACAAGTTCCGGACGCAGCAGGTCCGGCTAACCCGCCGGCAGAAAGGAGAGTGAGGCGACAGCAGTTGGGCGGTGCTAGACGACGGAACCGTGGGGAATGAAGACGGTTTGTTTTCATTTTTCCTTTTTGATCTATTTTGCTCTAATTCTATTTGGGATGACTGTACTTAATTCGCACAAGTTATTTGGGATGATTGTAATAGAAGTAGGTGCACATTGGGGACAATGTGTATTCAGGTTTGGGGTGGACGTGAAGTGATAGTGTCATTGTGATGATCTTTATTATATCTTAGGCAAGGAACGGAATTAGAGTCATTATGATTGAATTTGTTTTTCTGAATCACCGTTAGTAGTGAGTAGAACTCTGCTTTTTGAGGAATGAACTGTAAAGGATAATATAGCATTGAATGAGACCCGAAGGATTGTATGCATTAGGGACATTAGTGGAGACCACCCAATAGTGAGGTATTGAGCCAATCAAGCGTCGATTCTGAGAGGAAATACATGAAATCGATACACTTCTCACTAATTCTTGTCGTGTCTATAGTTGATCTCACTATAGACTTGCGCCAATTAGCAAAGACTTCCATAAGGATATCTAGTGTCACTAGCATCTTATCTGAGTATGGACCGTGAGAAATGATTCCAGGCAATGTGAGTATAGAGTGTTTTTATCTTGCGCACCCTTCTTTTCGAGTGATCCTTAGCCATTTTTGCAGCCAAACACTGATTATGTCGATTCTGAACCCCAAATTAAACCCTAGCCTTTATAATAGCCTACCTTGGTCCAAACAAGTACCGGCTATGAGAGGTGGGATGAGACATTGTATGAAAAAGGGGGGGGGAATAAAGATATGTAAATCAGAAGGAAGTACGGAAAGAGTGATATGACCAAAAAGGGTCATGCAAAAAGGTTAAAAAAACAGTGAAAAAGAAATAAGGCCAATTGGTCAGCTCACTGTAGAAAAAAATTTGGGGAGCTCAAATGTATAGAAGGAAATAAGGTTGACATACTCAATCAAGGGAAGTGGGATGCAAACATGTTGAAAGAGGCAAAAGACAAAAAGGAAGGGTAACTATTTGTTCGTACACCGGTACTGTGAGGACTTTTGATCCGATTTACCTTTCATTTCTTAGCCAATAGCCTAGCCCCATTGCAACCCTTGTAAAGACCTGGATGATCTTTGGGAAAGTATGAGGATAGATGAAGTTGACACTGATAGTCTTAGTCTTGTTAGTTGGTTCCTTCCGAGATCGTTTATTTGGACATTGGTGCGTCTTTCTTATTACGTTGTTCATACTATTATTCGAGTATTCTTTCATATAACCTCCAATTGCATGACGACATGTGGGACAACCTAGGGTTCGAGTGAATTGAGAGTCCGGCGAGGTAGGGTCGAGGCGAAATCCTCCCTGATCATGCATGAATTTAGGTGGAATTTGATGTAGTGTGGTCCCAACCAGTTCTATTCTCAGAGAGTAAGTGTTTCGACCTTTGCAAACTGGGGGTGTCTCGGTAAAGGATTCTAATTAATCTGTTAATTCCTTTTATTGAATAGGATATGTATAGATCCATAATGACACCACCGACTTCACAACTGTGCAAATTTTGTTTTGACCCTGGTTTTTAAATTTTTATATCGCTATTTTGCTTGAGGACAAGCAACGCTCGGTTTAGGGTTGTTGATAATGTCGGTTTTCGATATTATTTTCAATCTCAAATTAGGTGGTTTACGCATGTCTTCAAGTGAAATACGAATGTTTAACGGGTTTTTGTTGAGAAAGTACAGGTTTAAGCATTGGGTTCCAAAAGAGCAGCAGATTCGAGTTCCGGAGCTAAAAACGAGAAGAATCGAGGAAATGGAAATAGAAGCTGGTGCCAGTATCCGCGCCAGTGAACGGGCGCCGCAATCTGCGCCAAGAACTGAAACAGAAGTCGGCGCCAGTCTTGGCGCCAGCCAACTAGCGCCGCTATCCGCGCCGAGATATTAAACAGAACCTGGCACCAGTCTTGGCGCCAGCCAACTGGCGCCAGTACTGGCCCCGACGCCCAGTTATTTAAAACCCTTTCTTTCAGTTAGGGTTGGGCACTTTGGAGACAGACGACGACGGCTGGAGTTCGGAGGCGATTTTTTGGGAGCAGATCGAGAGCACGAATACGGAGGTGACAAGAGATCGATTAGAAGACAACAACGATTGAGTACGTGATCGTGGAAGGGATTCTTCTCAGGGAGTTACTTATTTTTTTCTGCAGAACTTTTCAAACATGATTTCTTCTACTTTGTTTGTAATCTTTCAGTTTTCTTTACACACCCCCAACATGAGCTAAACTTCATGTTGGGGGGTTGGATGATGGATGTTTCATAGATGTAGGCTTTGAACGATTCTTATTTCGGTTTTAATAGATGGATGACGACTTTAAATTCATGCTTAATGCTTTTAATAAACTGATCACTTCTTAAATGATTTGATAACTCTTGAGTGTTCGATGGAAATCTCAAGATTTAGTTCGAATTCAATGGCCACCGAAGGGAATTAGTTAGAGATAATCTATTTCCTTCGGTGTTGTGGTAAAAACCAATCACTTTAACTTAATTCAACTGTTAGATCGAAAGATACGCAATTTCAATTAAGTTAAATCTCGGTGCAGCTTGAAGAAGTGTAACGAGTTTAGGTTTTACAAGTCATAAATTGTTTTAACCATTTATAAGTAATTTCGAAGTCTCATCAATTGAATTCATTCGGAGTCCAACCCTCCATTCTCTCTTTTGATATTAATCCCAATTAATTGTCATGTTTTCTTACGTTTTACTAGTCAAGATATTTTAACAATCAAACCAAATCAATTTTAATCGCTCAGTTAATAGTAACTATAGTCATTGCGGTACTTAACACCTGGTTCCTGTGGATTCGATACTCGTACTTCCGTACGTATTACTTGAGACGGCACCGTACACTTGCGGTTAGTCAAGGGGGGTGTAAACCCGCCTATCAGATACTTAGTATAATGCAAACCATAATACATTGTATGTTTAAGATATCGGAGTACTCTAACTAATGCATACCAATGATCTTTACCCGGATTGTGTGAATAATGACTTAGTCTACTCACTGTATATGCTAGATCCAGTCGTGTGCAATTCATAATATACATCAAGCTTCCAAGTACTTGAGTATACTCTAACAGAGATACACTATCTCCTTGATTCTTCTTAAGATGACCAGAAGGATCAAATGGGGGTAACGACCGGTCGATCATCATAGCGTCCAAACTTTCTAAAGACCTTTTCTATATAATGGGACTGGGTAAGGATATATCCTTCAGCGGTTCTTTGAACTTTGATACCAAGTATGACATCGGTTACCCCCAAATCCTTCATATCAAATGAGGAATGTAGCATTTTCTTGGTTTGGTTGATTATATCCATATTAGTCCCCATGATCAACATATCATCCACATACAAACCTATTATGACATAAGCATTATTAGATTTTTTAACATATACACATTTATCACATTCATTAATCTGAAATCCTTGTGTTAAAAGAGTGTTATCGAACTTCTCGTGCCATTGCTTTGGAGCTTGTTTAAGTCCATATAGGGACTTTACCAATTTACAGACTTTGTTTTCTTGACCTTTAACAACAAACCCTTCGAGTTGTTGAATATAAATTTCTTCATCTAATTCACCATTTAAGAATGCGGTTTTCACATCCATTTGGTGTATTTCCAAATTGTGAATCGCGGCTATCACCATTAACGTTCGTATAGAGGTTATCCTTGTAACTGATGAATAGGTATCAAAGAAATCTTGACCCTCTTTTTGACGGTACCCTTTGGCTACTAACCGATCCTTGTACTTTTCTATAGTACCGTCGGGTTTATGCTTTCTCTTAAAGATCCATTTATTTCCTATTGGTTTATGTCCCTGTGGGAGATCTACCAATTTCCAAGTGTTATTCTGTAAAATGGAATCGATTTCGCTTTGGATTGCCTCTTTCCAATAAGGAGCTTCCGAAGAATCCATCGCTGCCTTATAAGTTAGAGGTTCTCCTTCTACATTAAAGGTCACATAGTCTGGTCCAAAGTCTTTGGCTACCTTCCCACGCTTACTCTTCGAGGTTCTACTTCCTTTTGAACCTGATAAGTACCTTCACCATTTGCATTTGTATTTTGATCTAATTCATTATCAATTGTAGCATCTTCATTCCCTCTTTTCCTTGGATTTGAGATAGATTTCTCCTTGTCCTTATATGGGAATATGCTCTCAAAGAATTATGGTTCGGCAGATTCCATTATAGTGTTTGTATGTATATCCTCTACATAGGACTTGAATACCAAGAATCTATAGGCTGCACTATTCTTGGAGGGGCCAAGGTAAATGCAATCTATAGTTTTTGGTCCTAGCTTGGTCCTTTCAGGTAGAGGAACTTGTACTTTAGCCAAGCAACCCCACACTTTCATCCTTTTATAGGAAGGAATTTTGCTTTTCCATATCTCATAGAGAGATTGACTACTCTTCTTATGAGGGATTTTATTCAAAATCATATTTGCAGTAAGACAGACTTCACCCCATAAACTGTGTGAAGCCCCCGACGTGATCAACATTGAGTTGATCATGTTCTTTAGAGTTATGTTTTTCCTCTCGGCTACCCCATTTTGTTGAGGGGTATAGAGTGCCGTTGTTTGATGCACAATACCATGTGAGGAACAAAATTCAGCAAAGTCATGAGATTCATATTCCCCTCCTTTATTCGACTTTAGAATTTTGATCCTCTTTTCAAGTTGATTTTCAACTTCGGCTTTATAGATTTTAAACACGCTTAAAGCCTCATCCTTGGTATTGATTAAGTATATTAAACAAAATTTACTGCAATCATCTATGAATGATATATAGTAGTTCTTTCCCCCTCGGGTTGGAGTGACTTAAAATCACACAGATCGGTATGAATTAGACCAAGAACTTGGTTAGATTTTTCGACAGATTTGTGGGGATGACTAGAGTATTTAGACTCTACACAAGTCTCACACTTAGTCATTTTGTTCATTGAACACTTAGGTAACATGCCAAGATTCATCATCCTTTGTAAGGACCGAAAGTTGACATGACCTAACCGAGCATGCCATAAATTAGAGGAATCAACCATGTTGGTAAAAGAAGCAATAGGGCTTGCATTATCATTATTAGCAATATGTACATCCATTTTCATGGTATTTACAATGGAAAGTTTAAAGATCCCCTCAGACAGGTAGCCCTTTCCCACATATGTCCCACCCTTTGTGACTACAAATTTATCCGATTCCAACACAATCTTGAATCCTTTGTTGCTTAACATAGGACCCAGAATCAGATTTTTGCTCATATTCGGCACATGTAGCACATTGGTGAGTTCAATCTCTTTTCCCGACGTAAGCTTCAATGCCACTTTTCATTTCCCTTGCACTTTTGTGGTTGTTGAATTCCCCATAATCATCGGTTCACCATCGTTGACTTTGACATAGGAAGAGAACAAATCCTTGGAGTTGCATATGTGCCTAGTGGCACTGGTGTCAAGACACCAATCAACTTCGTTAGTCACGAAGTGTGTTTCTACAACTCCCACGAATCGAGTTTCAGAATCGGCCATATTGGCTTGGTTCAAGCCTCCGGCTCCTTCGCTCCCATGGTGATCCCTTTTGAACCAGCAATCGTTTGCTTTATAACCGGGTCGACCTCATAACCAATAATTCACCACTTTCTTTTTGAATGGCTTTTTGTTTGGTTGGAGAAGATACTTCATGTTTGAGGGAGAAGGTTTGACAGCAATACCTTTTCCCTAGAATTTCTAAAACTTTGCCTTCGAGGTGTTTCCTCCAACGAGATTTGCATTTGGCCCAGAAGAGCATGCTTCCATCTTCTCGTTCTTCCTATTGTCCTCCTCAACTCGAAGTTTGAGAACCAATTGATCAAAAGACATGTCATCGGTTAGATATTTCAAATGTAATTTGAAATCTCTCCAAGAAGGATGCAACTTTTCAATAATCGAACCAGCAAGAAAGTTCGGATTGATGCCCATGCCTTCCGTTTCGAGTTCATGAACGATAACTTGTAGGTCCTCCACTTGCTTGACAACAGATTTTACATCGCTCATCTTGAAGTTTAGAAACTTTCCAACGACAAATCTCTTCGAACAGGAAACCTCGGTCTTGTACTTGGTTTCCAACGATTCCCATTTTTTTGCGGTTTTAAAAGTTGAATAAATATTATAAAGGGAATCGTCCAAAGCATTGAGGATATAGTTTCGACAAATATATTCATTGCTTTTCCAAGTCTCGACTGATCTTTGAAAGGCCGCCATTTGGATTTGCGTTGGCACACTTGAGCCTTTTCCCGCAACGGGTTCCGTTGGTGCTTCCTCCGTGAGCACGTTCGAAACATGTAACGTTGTGAGATAGGAAAGCATTTTCTGTTGTCACCGTCGAAAATCTGAACCCTTGAATTTTTTGGGTTTCTCAACGTGGGATTTCATTATCGCTGATTGGTCCATTTTGTTTCTAATATCTAGAAACAAAATTTCGTCTTAGGTTTATAGAACCAATCTCACGATAAACAAAAATATATGATGAATCATCACAAACAAACAAGTATAGATAGAAATTGTGTACCTTTTCGATGATTCTAACGAATTGAATGGAAAAGAAACTGGATAGAGGTCTACCGATGCAGTGTCCTAAGACGAAACTTCGTCCCCAATCGTGCTCAGTTCCGGACATGGTCTAGAGGATACAACTATCCGATCGAATTGATGCACGTCAATTCAATCCCATCGAATCGATATTGCGTTTCCTGAAAACGAGTGTTTTTGGAGAAGAAAACAGAGAGAGACGGAAATTTTTCGTTTTCAAATATGGAGGGAAACCTCCAACATTTATAGGTTTTCTCATGGTAACCGAAAACAACCGCCAAACAGCTCCATTGACCCGCGCGGGAAGCCGCGAGAGGAACTGTTTGGTTTACGCCCAGGAGCATGGAGCGGATGTCGGCGAGGCTGTACCCGCATGGAGAGTCGCGGGAGACTCTGTTTGTCTCGAAAGACAGAGTCTGGCGCGGATGGTGGCGCGACCTGGGCCGCGCAGAAACCCGCTATGATTTCCAAAAAAACCCGTTTAATGATCACTAGAGCCCCGAGGCCCAATCTTTTGACCATTAAATATTTGTTATGCTCTCACTAAAGCACAAGGAAGTTCCCTTACTTAGGCCTTTCTCTGTTCTCTCTGTTTCCAACATGGCTATCTTCAACATCTTCATGGTTATCTTCATCATCTACTTGTATGTCTTCATTATTAAATACTCTTCCGAGTCTTCATTATCACTTCAGATTAACTCAGGTCCAGCCTGATCAACATGATTTGCTTCCCAAATCCATGGCTTTCTTTCTTCAAATATCACATCATTACTTTTGATGATTTTGTTCTTTGAGGACTGAACGGCCTATAACCCTTCTATTTTTCACTCAAACCTAGCAAAATACAAGTAACACTTTTGTCATCAAGTTTACCTCGTTTTTCATCGGGTACATGCGCATGTGTGAGGCATCCCGATACTCTGAAGTGTTCGGCAGACGGTTTGGTGCCACTTTATGTTTCTTGAGGTGTGATTTTCTTTAATGCTTTAGTAGGACATCGATTTAGGACGTACTAAGTCCAGAATCCTCTCGGCATATTCTTAGCGGCCAACATTGTTCTCACCATATTCATCATTGTTCGGTTTTTCGCTCTGCCATATCATTTTGCTGAGTCGTGTATGCAGTTGTTATGCTCTCACTAAACCCCAATGAAATTCCCTTACTTAAAGCATTTCTCCATTTTGATAACTTATGTGGGTATGGTCATATAAACCCATAAAAGTTTGTTAGCTCCAAATATTCATAAATATTATAAGTATTGAAAAATAGGCTAAGTATGAAAGAGTTCCACAGAAGCTCTGCGGTGTTCCACAGAAGCTCTGCCGAAGTGAGCAAGATTATTGAACACCAAGACCCAAGAAAGACAGAATACTGCAAACAAAGGATCGAAGGACCTACAGAAGGATACTCATAAAGGACCAAGTCGCAGAACCTCTGTCACCCTTAACAGAGCATCTGCGGTTTAGACTGAAGATTTGGAAGATATTTATAATATCTTGCCACTGTTACAGGAATATCTTAACACTGTTACAGGAATATCTTAACACTGTTACTGAAATATCTTGCTACTGTTCCAGGATCCGTTCATCAACTTGTACAAAGCATGGTCTAACAACAACACGTGTCAAACTCCGATAGGCATCCTTACAAGTTGATATTAGCGCATTTAATGCATGCAGGCTTCCAACTGTTCATGCCATCCCTTCTTTTCTGTAGCAATAGTCCTTTTGTCTAGAATAGTTCTTTTGTTGTAGTATAAAAGGAAGACTCATGTTGAGTTCTTCCTAACCACGCATAACCAACAACGAACAACAAGCTAACACAAGCCAACAACACTTGCACACAATTAAAGTCAAATTTGTTCTTAGTGTTCTTCATCAAATATAGTAAACTTTGAGATATTAATCTGTTCTTCATATACTGTTTATCTGGCATTTTGTGTTGTTTCTATACAAACATATCTGTTAGTTCTTCAAATACGCTTCCGCAACACATCTTATTTGAACTAATAGATTAGATAATCTTTGTTAATCAAATATGGGAACCAACAACAATTGGTATCAGAGCTAAGCTTGATTTTCAATATCAAGCGATCCTCGGTTTAACAAGATTATTGATAGAAACGTGGTATGTTTTTAACATGTTCTTTATTCCAACAAACAGATTCAAATTTTCAGCCATTTTTCGATTTATTCGACATTTGGAAGATAAAGAGAAACTGTTTCTTTAGTTAAAACTCTACAAAAGTACACTATTAAAAACCTCCAAACCCATAAAATCCTTCCAGATTATTCCTTCATACTTTTTCGTGTCATATCTTTATACTGAAGCTTCCTACTCTTTAAAATGACAAACGCGCAAAATTTCTTCACAGCTGGTTCATTAACCAAACCACCTTCTCTTCTACGAAATGAGTATCCTCAGTGGAAAATAAGAATGATCCATTTCTTTGAGGGTACTGATAAAGAGCTCGTACAATACCTTTATAATCCTTCTTATGTTCCTATGTTAATAGTACCTCGTGTACCAGCTACAGCTGACACTCCTGAAATCCCTGAACATCAAAAACCTAAAACAAGGGATGGTTGGTCAGATCAAGACAAAGTAAAATATGAACTCGCGTAGAAAACAAAAAGAATTCTGATTATGGCAATCCCCAACGATCTCTTCTAGTCTTTAGATGCATGCGAATCTTCGTATGATCTTTGGAAAGAACTGGAGAAACAACTGAAAGGGGGAGCTAAAACTCAGAAAAACCGAAGGGCTCAATACATAAACGAATATTACGCTTTTAAAGCCCTGACAAATGAATCTCTACAAACAACGTACGACAGGTTCAACTCTCTGATCAACAACTGCAAGAAGTTCGGCATCCACAGAACTTCTGAAGAGAATAACGTCATGTTTCTCAAAAGTCTGAACGATGAATGGCTCCAGTTATCTATGTCTTTACAAACCAATCAAGATTTAGATTCCTAGACTCTCTCAGACCTCTACGGAACATTAGCTGGTCAAGAGCCTCAAATAGCACAAGCAAAGACACTAACCATTGCACCTCTTGCTTTGGTTGGCAAATCTACAGAAGACACAGAGAGGCCGAGGAAAGAAAGAGCGACAGAGGAAAAGAAGAAGGAGAAAAAGAAAAAGGTGGTGATAGTTGACAGCGAAGACGAAGAGATTGTGGAAGACGGAGAAATAACTCTAGCATCAATAGCTACATCCTTAGCTCTATTAACAAGAGAATTCAGAGGAAATCAAAAGAGTAATGGACATGACAGATATGGCAGAGATAATAGAGAAAGAAGAGAAGATTGGAGTAGAAAATATCAGGGAAGAAGAGAAGAATCAGCTGACCGACAGAGGTCAGACGACAGAAGTAACGAACAACAGAGGTCTAGTGAAAGATACAACAGAGGAAAGGACCGACAGAGGTCAGATGACAAGGCAAGCTACACACAACAAGAATGCTACAAGTGTGGTAAGCCTGGTCATTATGCAAATGAATGCAGATCGGAAAAAGGTGGTGACCGACAGAAGTCCGACGATCGTGCTGGTAACACTTCCCAGAACCAAGGTTTCTATAACTGTGGGAAGCCAGGCCACTTTGCAAATGAATGCAGAAGCAGGCAAAATCGACCACAGAAGGACTCAGCTTTTTACAAAAAGAAAGCTGAGTATTATGCTCAAAATTCACTCATGGCAAACAAAGTAGTGAACAAGGAAGATTGGGAGTCAGATACATCCTCTGATGATGAATACACCAAAAATGCCTTGTTCTGTGGCATGGCAGAAATCAGCTCCGACTCTGACAATGAGGTATCTACTTCAAACTCCACCTCTAGCACTACAGAAGTTGATTTACTTATAATTAAAACTGAAAATATTGAACTGAAAAAGACTTGTGATGATATTCAGAAAAAGCTCACTTTTTATGAAAGAGAAGCTAGACTTCTCACTGAAGAAAAAGAAAAAAATTTCAAAGAAAAGGAAGAATTAGAAGCACACTGGAACAATAACCTATTTCCTTTAAAAGAGAAAATTTCTGAATTAAATACATCTTTAAAATCTAAAACAAAGGAACTTTCAGATTCTGAGAGCGACAGACTAAACATTTTTGCTCTTAAGGAATATTTTCAAAAGGAAAGAGAAGTCCTTTGGCAAGATCTACTTAGAAGAGATGTTTTAATTAAAAATTATCGTGATGCACAAAAGGTGTATGAGAAAATAAATACTCAAATAGGAAGGCGAGGTATTGGGTACAGTGATATCGGTCAAGGTACAGAAAACAAAAAGAATAAACCTCTGTCATCTCTATTTACTTTAGGAAAAGTCAACAAACCTAATTTTCCAAACTTAATCTCTGTAAGTAAGAGAGTAAAAGTCTCTGGGGAACCACACTTAAGGAAACCCATGAAGATGATAAATGTATGGTTTGAAAACACAGATTTATCACCTTCAACCTCTGTCAAAAGAGGATCCAAACGAAAGAGATATCTGAAAACTAAAGATCAGATAGGAATCTTCAAGTTTGGTAAACCAGAGACTCAAACTCAAGTTGCTTTTGTCTGCACAATAGATTCTGAAAAGAAATTATCTGCAGAAGCACTTGAGTTCAAACCAACCTTTTCAGAAGAAAAACTAAGAAATAAAAGTGAAAAGGAAATAATGGAAATTAGGAAAATAGATATTTTAAAAAATCTATGTACACCTTCTGTAGATCAAAAACTCTCTGAAGAGATCTTATCAGACACCTCTGTTGACTTAGAAAATATTTTTTCAGATAAAGAAAGCAAGTATGACACATGCTCGGAAAATCCAGCATTTGTCGAAAGAAATATCGATGACTCAATCTCTGTATATGAGGACGATTCATCATCTGACGAATCAGAGACTGACAGAATAGAAAAGATTCATTGTGACACAGAGGTTATTAAACAAACCTCTGAAGTTCCTAACAGAACTATTTCTCCAAAGGAGAAAATCACTGGAATTCCTATCTGTCCAGATTTTTTGGATATGTGCATACAAGCCAAAACCTCGATTGAGCTTGAAAATTTCAAAAAACAGAAATTACTGTCCTCTCAAAATCCAAAAGATTCAAAGTTTTTAAAACCTTTAAAAATTAAAGATAAACCAACATGGCAACAAAAGAGTAAATGGCCAAAACCTAACAAATCTTTTTCCTATGTAACAATGAAATCAACAGAAGTTCACTACAGAAGGGAATCACAGAAGGCTGCTACAAACAAAGTTTTTTGCCAACAATCTAATCTACATAAATCTTCTTGTAATAGGAAGCCATATGATAGAATAGAATGTAATGCCTCTGTGGCCCAGTTTAATGTTTTCAATGAAAATTTCAAGCAAATCACTTCTGATGTACTATACTGTCATTGTTTTGATCTAATATTCAAATTGAATAATCATTTCTATAGGTAAAAGTGTTTTCTCTCTACACCTAAATCAAATATTAAAGAGAAACAAACTGATTCTTCGATAAAAGATAAAATGTATTTCAAGAATGCTAAGGCAAACTTGAAAATTTCTGACGAAACTGGACCCATGTGGATATGGGTACCTAAAACTCTCTGATTGTCTTGCAGAAACAGTATGTGCCAATATGGTATCTAGACTCCGGATGCTCAAGGCACATGACTGGCAACAGAGGTCTTCTATCCACATACCAAGAAAAACAAGATGGTGGATCAGTGACTTTTGGAGACAACAAAAAGGGGCATATTAAAGGCTATGGAGTCATAAAGAAAGAAAATATCACCGTACACAAAGTTGCATATGTTGATGGCCTTAAACACAACCTAATCAGTGTCAGCCAACTTTGTGACGCAGGATTCGATGTACTGTTCAAAAGAACATTTTCTTCTCTACTAAGTGAAGACACCGGAATAGAACTTCTGCGAGCCAAAAGAAAAGGTGATCTGTATTTAATGAACTTCAATGCCAAAAACAAGGACAACATTTGTCTTGTTGCTAGCAAAAGTGAAGAAGCCTGGCTATGGCACAACAGGTTCTGTCACTTAAACTTTCATACTTTAGATAAACTGATAAAACTTGATCTAGTCAAAGGTTTACCTAATGTTAAATTTAATAAGGATCATTTATGCTCTGCCTGTGAAATGGGAAAACTCAAAAGAGCTTCCCACAAAGGCATATCTGATGTATCTTGTCCTAGGCCTCTGTACATGCTTCACGTTGACCTCTGCGGTCCAATCGCTATACAGAGCCTAGGTGGCAAGAAATATATACTTGTCTTAATTGATGAGTATTCTCGATTTAGATGGGTTGAATTTGTCAGAAAGAAATCAGATGTTCCATGCATCCTGATTAATCTAATGAAAAGAATCCAAGTTCTTTATGAGTGCAGAATTCTGAAGTTACGAAGTGACAATGGCACAGAATTCAAAAACTCTGTCATTGAAGCCTATCTCACAGAAGAAGGAATATCCCAGAACTTCTCTGCCGCTCGCACTCCACAACAGAATGGCGTGGTCGAACGAAAGAACCGCACGCTCGTGGAGGCTGCAAGAACCATGCTTTCTGCATGCGGATTACCAATGACCTTTTGGGCAGAAGCAATTTCAACTGCTTGCTATACCCAAAATCGTTCAACAATCGTGAAAAGACACATCAAAACCCCTTATGAATTGATCAACAAACGACGACCAAACATCAAGTTTCTTCATGTATTTGGATGCAAATGCTTTGTCTTAAACGACAGAGACTCAAGAGGAAAGTTTGAAGAAAAGACTGACCAAGGCAAGTTCATCGGGTACTCTGCCGCTTCCAAAGCCTATAGAGTTTACCTTCTGAAGTCAGGCACGATAGTAGAAAGCATCAATGTATCCTTTGATGACTCATTCCAAAAGTCTTCTGAACAAATCAGTTCAGAACTCGGGCTAAACAAGGAAACTTCTGGCATGTCAAAAAAAAAGGAAGATTTAGGTCTTCTATTTCAAGAGATGTTCAACGACGATGTTGATCCCTCTGCTGGAACCAACCGCACCTCTGGAGAATCACCTTCTGTAAATGAAGTAAGTATCTCTCTGTCTGATTCGTTTAATATCTCAACCACTTCTGCAACTACAGGTACTGAAAATCTAACAGAATATACGACAAAAGATTCAACAACAGAGGTAATCCAAACAAACCCAACAGAGGAAGCAACACCAGAAGAAACACCAGAAGGAAGTGAAGATGAAACCACAATACCTACAGAGAAGGAAATTCCAACTCTAATACCCATTCCTACAGAAGCTGAAGAAAACACATGGGCAAAACCATCAACCACTTCAACCACAGAAGTTCAACTTGATGACTCAAATGATCATCTTCCACGGACAACTCAATGGACAAAAAGCCATCCTCAAAGCCAAATCATCGGTAATCCCACTGATAAGGTAAAAACAAGGTCAGCTTTTGCAAACTTTTGTTTCTTTACCAACTTTATTAGTGTGATCGAACCAAAAAGGATCTCTGAGGCCCTGGAAGACCCAAACTGGGTGGATGCTATGCAAGAAGAGCTTCTGCAGTTTGAGCGAAACAAGGTCTGGACTCTAGTACCTCTGCCACGAGGGAAACAGGCCATAGGGACTAAGTGGGTCTTTAGAAACAAAAAGGATGAGGATGGAGTGATCATTCGAAATAAAGCAAGACTGGTGGCCAAGGGATATCGCTAAGAAGAGGGCATCGATTACGATGAAACTTTTGCCCCTGTTGCACGGCTCGAAGCAATAAGAATTTTCTTAGCCTTCGCAGCCCACAGAGGTTTTAAAGTATATCAAATGGATGTAAAATCTGCCTTACTCAATGGTGAAATTCAAGAAGAAGTATACGTCCAACAACCACCAGGGTTTGAAAGCTCAAAGTACCCAAGGTATGTCTATTACCTCGACAAAGCTCTATATGGACTGAAACAAGCTCCAAGAGCATGGTACGAAAGACTTTCTACCTTTCTTCTCAATAACAACTACAAAAGAGGTACCACTGATACAACTCTGTTCTTTAAAGGTGAAGGAACTGAGCTTATTCTTGTACAAATATATGTAGATGACATTATTTTTGGGTCTACAAATGCACAAAAATGTAAAGATTTTGAAAAACTCATGTAGAGTGAGTTTGAAATGAGTATGATGGGATAATTAACCTTTTTCCTCGGACTTCAAGTCAAACAAACATCAGAAGGAATTTTCATAAACCAATCAAAATATGTCTCTGACATACTTGAAAAATATAGCCTCTCTGATGCCTCTGTCATGAAAACCCCAATGGCCACTGGAAATAAACGTTTTTCAGATCCAAATGGCATCTTTGTCGAGTGCACGCTTTACAGAGGAATGATTGGGTCTTTATTATACTTAACGGCCAATAGACCTGACATAATGCATGCAACATGCCTCTGTGCAAGATATAAAGCTAATCCTAAGAAGTCACATTATATAGCTGTAAAGAGAATCTTTAGATACCTCAGAGGGACCAAAAATCTTGGCCTCGGGTATCCACAGAACTCTGGTTTTGGACTAAAGGCATACACAGATTCAAATTATGGAGGATGTAAACTCGACAGAAAGAGTACCTATGGGAGTTGTCAATTCCTAGGTGGGAAATTAGTAAGCTGGACATCAAAGAAACAGAATTGTGTCTCAACATCTACAGCAGAAGCTGAATACGTTGCTGCTGCTAGCTGTTGCTCTCAAGTTTTGTGGATGAAAACTCAGCTGAAAGACTTTGGTCACATCATCTGCAAAATCCCCATCTTCTGTGATTTCAAAAGTGCAATTGACATCTCTGCAAACCCAGTACAACATTCAAAGACAAAACACATAGATATCAGGTATCACTTTCTGAAGTATCATGTTGAAAAACAAACAATCGAGATGCATTTTGTTCCAACAGAATTTCAGCTTGCTGATTTATTCACCAAAGCACTTGATGAGAAAAGATTCCTTTACTTGGTGGGTAAATTAGGAATGATAAATATGGATTAACCTCTGTAAGTATCTTCTTTTTTAAGAGTAAGTTTTTTTTAATTTGCTTTTGTATGTAAATTCTAAAAACTCAATTCTGAAAGTAACAGAGATTCTGTAAGTCTCCTCAGAATCTCTGACGATCCTTACAGAACCTCCTATACTTGACCTATGTTATATACATTTACTTCTAATTATTTGAACCAAGCATAGGTCAAGGGGGAGCAGAAGGAGAACATACTTTATCTACAGAGGTTGAGTAGATCAAGGGGGAGAAGAAGGAGACCTTGCTTAATCTACAGAGATTTATAAGTCAAGGGGGAGCAAAGGAAGAGATGACATCAACAGAAGAAAAAGTACTTTGCCGGACAAAGAAGAACAAAAAGGTTAGTTTCTCGTACAAATTCTTTTTGAAAATAATTTTCTAGGCCACAAATTTCCAAATATGTTCTAGAAACATTATTAAAAACATTCCAAATAAAATTTAATCAAAAAGAATGTTGAGTTTTCCATTATTAGAAATTTAAGGTCACAGAGCCTCTGCTGAGTCCAACAGAGGTTCTGCAGGAAAAACCTCAGATCTTAAATCAATAATCTTGGAAACTCTATCAATCTCTTTAGGTATCAATTTCAAAAAGAATCATCGCGTACAAAAGCACTGCAACATAAGTCATTGGTTACATAGTTCTCTCCACAAGAAAGAACCTTTGTAAACCAACATTTGTTTTAAAAGACTTTGCTGCACAAAACCTTTTTCAAAAACAATTTTCTAGGACACCAGCTTACAAACAGGTCCTAAAAACATTGTTAAAAACAAACAAAAACTTGGATGATCAAAAATGTTTATAAATTATTAGATATGAGAAATTTCTTGTTTCAGAGCCTCTGCTGGCTCTGACAGAGGTCCAAAAACCTCTGTAAAGAAGTTTCTATACTCCACAACAGACGATCCTCTCCAAGGACTTTTCAACCATTTTATTTGTAAAGGAACAACCTACAGAGGCAAGAAAAACAAGGTTTCAAATAACAGAGCCTCTGTCAATTGTTACATTAGGCATTTCTGTAACGGTAACGGTAACTTTTCTGCGAGTGAGAATCAGATGTAGGTAAAGAAGCCCACGCGCCTAGCATTTAATGAGGCCGCACACGACGTCTCGTCTTAACTGACACAGAGGACGTGTCATTTTTTCATTGGACCAACATGGAGCACGTTCCTCTGGAAAATTGAACCCGCCGTAACCACTCAAGTGCGGACCCCAAATATTATTTACCTCAAAATATTAACCCTTTCAGATTCTACGGTTACATAGTATAAAACCCAAGTTACCTTTCCTCACAAAAACTTTACTCACATTCTTCTCCGTCGAACCTGCAACTAATCCTAAATCTTCATCTTTCTTCACAAAAATGGCTTCCAGTTCCCACGCTGCTCAGAACTCTCCGGCGAACTCTCCTCAACAATCCCCAGTACATTCAGAGCACTCCCACAACCCAAATATCGCCGTAAATGCAGAAACAGAAAACTCCGGCGACTCTACAAACTTTGCACCAACCACCAACCTTCAACATTTTCTGAATAAAGAACATTTTGAGGATGTTCTTCCATTAAAGTCCAACAACTGCTACCTTGTGCCCTCACCAACAGCCTTCGGCGAAGCCCATGCTCTTCTCCTCAACATCATGGAAAATCATATCCTATATCCTCTCCTTTCCAAAACCCCAACCAAAATCCCTGCTCGATATCTGGATCAATTTTGGCAAAGTTGTCGATTTGATTCAAATGAATCTCTGATAAAGGGCTATATTTCAAAGCCAGACAAATCTGAATACCTAGAACTCATGTTCAACAGAACAATGTTCTCGCTTGAGTTCAACCTGCCAACCAGGGGTCTACTTGGAATCAAGAAATATGCTGATGTTCCGACAGATGAAGAGCTCTGTCGGTTTGTAGAAATGTTAGGGTATAACACAACACTAAGGAAACGCAATGACTTCCGCAGAGGCAGACTACCACCTCTGTGGAATACCCTCTTCTCCATCTTAAATCGTTGCCTCACAGGGAAAACCGGTAGCCCTGACCAAAGCTCACATCAAATCCTGACCATCATGTATGGGATCTATTACGATCTTCCACTCGATTATGCCACCATCATGATGCAGGAAATGATCAATACGATCGATAGAAAGATTACAACCCAGAAAGCCAAACAAAATACACCAGGATATCTGCCACCTCTGCAATACCAAAGGATAATGGGAGTTTTACTCGAGCCTCTTCTTCTTCTGCAGAAATGGCCAATGGAAGTGCCAATAGTAAAACTCTATCCCATGAACAAAAACGTTCCTACAGAGCATGAAGACGATTATCCCCACTACAGACCTCTGTCGAAAAACCTTCTGTCATATGCAAGTGATGAAGATAGGAAGTTGGAATATATACGCGTCCACAGGACTCCAGAACCAAGTCCTGTGACACCCCCGCGTCTAGGAGCCCCCTTAGGTTTAGTTTTAGTAGAGAGGATGACAGAAGAAGAATGGGCCAGAGCTTTAGAAAAACATTACTCAGTATAAGACCGTTTCAAAGCCCAAAGAGAAAGCATATACCCCTCTTCTCCCAAAAGAAAAACCTCTGCAGCAACAACCAAAAAGAAGAGCAAGAAAAGGAAAACCACAGAGGAAACTACAACCTCTGTAGCTCAACACTCTTCTCCACCACACGCTACAGAAACAACAACTTCTGCTCCTCCCTCACTAAAACAAAAGAAACGAAAAACGAAATCAACAGAAGATGGAGCTCCGAAGCTAAAGAAGAGGAAGTCAAAGAAAAAGAAACAAATATCACCTCTGCAGGTGATTACATAGGAAGCCGAACAGGAAGAGCAAGATCAGACTATACCTCTGCAACCTCCCTCTCCAATAGTCTATACAGATCAACAGGGAGACTTTAATGCCTTCCTTAACAATCCCGACATTGCTCACACCTTAGATCCATCAGGATGGGTCGCAGAACCATTGGATGAGAACATTCAGACTACAGAGGTTCTGCACACAACAGAACAAAACTCCTCACCTCATTCTGGTTTTGACACTCAACGACGAACCCCTCAACATACAATAGAGGAAATATCTGCAGCTCAAGGTACACAACCTATGCACCCTCATGTTCGAAAACTCATAGGATCCCATTTTATCTATGATTCCTTAAGAGCAGAAGCAGAAACAGAAGCACCTTTAGAGGAAACTGCAGAAGAAGAGGAATTCATAGAGATCGCAATAGAAGAAGAGGTTAGGGTAGAAACCACAGAGGGTTCTACAAAAAAAGATGCCGCAGAAGTAGAAGGCACACATCCCCAACCCCCTCCCAGTGCAACCCACATTTCTGATACCGCCGGTCTAGCGGCAGAAGGTATCATTGAAAAAGAGCAGCACGACTCGACCCTTACCCCACCCAGCCAGCCAGAGGTTACTCTTTCAACCTTTGTGCCTAATATAACCGGGGAAACCATTCCTGGGGAGTCCTCTCGAAAGGACGCATCCATAGTTCGTGATTTATTGCCCCAAATCACACCTGACATCCTAGCAGAGGAATTCGTTTCCTCTGCCACGCACACAACAATAGGGCCAAACCTCCTTTCAGAGGGGAGTAGAGAGCACAATGACCAAGAGACTCTAGATAAGTCTCCAAGTCAACAGAAGGACATTCCAATAACCACCTCTGGAGTGGATTTGGACACTGACCTTCACAGAACTTCTGTAGAGGTTGAAACTCCAGTTTCTCCTCGAGGATCAGAAGGAAATCCTTCCACCCTCAACGTCAAAACAGGGGTGAACGAAGGTGTCCAAGGAACAAGAACAAACTCTGGAGACGAATGTGTTCCTCCAGAGGTTACAACGAGTTCACACGTATCAAGGGGTGAGTTCCAAACCCTTGTCACCTCTGTGAACCAAACAATGAAAGAGTTGCAAAGCTCTTTCAAATCTTTTGCAGAAACTACATCCAAGGCCATCTCAGAACTGAACACCAAAATGGACAACTTGTCCACAGAGGTGCAATCTACTCTAGCCCAGATGAAGTCTGCTGCAACAACTTCTGCCACCACACCTGTCCCTGCTGCTGCTGATTTTGAAAAAGCTGCTACTTCTGCCTTCAACAACTCGATCAAAATATACCTGGAAAAGATGAAAGAACAAGTGTCATCATCAAAAGGTATTACTTCAGAAGAACTGCAGAAGGCTCTACGACAAGTTCAGGAACAAACAACAGAAGCCACTCTAGCCATGAAGCCTACCGACTACATGACCAGAGCACAGTTGACAGAACTTGGGCAAAGCATCTTGGATCAAATGACAGAATTTATCAGAGCCTTCACCATAGCCAATGCATCTTACGTAAAAGAATTCAAAGCTAGTGTGGGAAAGATGCGGTTCAACACAGAGGCCGAAGTCCAAATTCTTCTTGGTCTCTGTGATGATCTCTGTGCCAAAATGATGGCAGCTGGGGCGAAGAAACCTGAAACTACTTGCAGGGCAGAGGGTACAGAAGATAAGGGTCAGGATGACTCTGATGATGACGATTCATCAGATCATCCTGAGGGGGAGACACTAGGGGAGAAACAAAGAAAAACTGCTGCAACCAGTCCACCAATAGCAGCAGAACCAATTTCCTCTGCACCCCCAACCCAAACCCAAACTCAGGGAACTCAACAGAATCCCACAGAGGATACACCAGCCTCTGTGGAAACCACCTCTGTTATTGAAAAAGATGTCCCTAAGTTCAAATCCTGACATCTTCATCCTCAGAAGAACAATCCACAGAACCATCCCCACCAAAATCCTCAGAAACTAAAAAGTCAAAAACTACAGAGGCAATCTCCATCATACCCACAGAAACCTCTACACCCAAACCAAAAGAAGCGATCCCAGAAAGTCCAAAACAGGCAAAAGTTTCTGAGCCTCCCCAAGCCAAAGATAAAGGAAAGGGAATCCTGACAGAAGAACCAAAGAAGAAAAAGGCAATGCCTCAGGCGACAGAAAAATTGATGAAGAGCTCATTTGATGCCTTTGTCACTCCTAAACCTGAAGAAGACTGGGCATTCATTTCAGATCCTCTGTCAGATATTCCGATCCTTGATCCAAAAGCAAAGGTAACAGAGGGTAGGGTTGCAGAGATAAAGCGAAAAATGGATGCTCTGCGAAGACCAATACCACCACCGACTACACAACATGCAGAAATGGAAGAAGTAGTGTATAGGTATCTTTACAGACAGCAATATCAGAAAAATCCTATCCCACACATCGAAGATCCTCAACTCAGAACTGACCTTGATAACACCTTCACAAGAACAAAGCCAAAAGCAAGGGCAGAAGTCTTCTCAGAGTCCAAAATTGAAAAGGTAATTTACTGCAAATTCTCCCAAACAAGAACCTTTCCAAAGAACAGGTACAACGTCTACAAAGTCAAAAGGGAGAACAAGTCCGAAAATCAATTCGTAGATGCCGATATAAGGAACTTGAACCCCTACGATCTGCCAGATCTTCTGCTTTGGACGAAAGAAAACTTCGACACCGATGCTAACCGAAGGGCCTATCAAGTATTCAGGCAAGCAATGAGAGAAAAGCTTCTGCTATATAGCATGATAGACTTTCAGCTGGGAAGAGATCTTGGAGTCAGAAATCTAAGTCTAAGACCACCAGAGGATCACTGCCCACCTTCTGCCATACCCAACTCAATCATAACAACACCAAGGTACGGGTTAGTGTATAAGGATCCTGCTAGTCAAGTAAGACTCTTTGTGCAAATGGACTGTCAGAAGTATGCAACAAGTACTCTGAACAAGTTCAGAACAATCCTAGAAGAGAACAGAGGTACTGAGCTTATGGATCAAGAATTAGCAGAAAGAATGATCAGAGAAATAGATGCTACAATTGGCTTAAGAGAACTCTGCATCAAATTCTATCACGAGCTCAGAGAAGTGGGATTCGACAACAGAAGTTTCAACGCCTTCAAAGATGCAAATGTCCGAGTCTTTATTTTTTATCTCTGTAAACTTTAAAAGGAAATGAAATGAATCTTTTGAGGTATTGTTTAACCTCTGTCTAGTTTACTTAGCCTAATTATGCATAAAGTCAAATTTTCATTTTTCAATACTTAGGGGGAGATTGTTAGCTCCAAATATTCATAAATATTATAAGTATTGAAAAATAGGCTAAGTATGAAAGAGTTCCACAGAAGCTCTGCGGTGTTCCACAGAAGCTCTGCCGAAGTGAGCAAGATTATTGAACACCAAGACCCAAGAAAGACAGAATACTACAAACAAAGGATCGAAGGACCTACAGAAGGATACTCATAAAGGACCAAGTCGCAGAACCTCTGTCACCCTTGACAGAGCCTCTGCGGTTCAGACTGAAGATTTGGAAGATATTTATAATATCTTTCCACTGTTACAGGAATATCTTAACACTGTTACAGGAATATCTTAACACTGTTACAGAAATATCTTGCTACTGTTCCAGGATCCGTTCATCAACTTGTACAAAGCATGGTCTAACAACAACACGTGTCAAACTCCGATAGGCATCCTTACAAGTTGATATTAGCGCATTTAATGCATGCATGCTTCCAACTGTTCATGCCATCCCTTCTTTTCTGTAGCAATAGTCCTTTTGTCTAGAATAGTTCTTTTGTTGTAGTATAAAAGGAAGACTCATGTTGAGTTCTTTCTAACCACGCACAACCAACAACGAACAACAAGCTAACACAAGCCAACAACACTTGCACACAATTAAAGTCAAATCTGTTCTTAGTGTTCTTCATCAAATACAGTAAACTTTGAGATATTAATATGTTCTTCATATACTGTTTATCTGGCATTTTGTGTTGTTTCTATACAAACATATCTGTTAGTTCTTCAAATACGCTTCCGTAACACATCTTATTTGAACTAATAGATTAGATAATCTTTGTTAATCAAATATGGAAACCAACAAAGTTTCAAATACTTTTCTATGTGGGACACTATTGTAGGAGAAATACCCAACAATTATAAACGTTAAATATTGTGGGTCCATTAACACCAAATTTTTTTGGTTCAAACCAAAAACACCAAATTTGCAAGCAGACGTAATATTAACATAACACATTTTATTTATTATGAACATTATCACAAAAATAGGTAAATAGAACATCATCAATTTCTAAACGTTTTCATATACTACTTTATAAGAGATAATTTATAGAACCAAAAATTTAAACGTGTTATCTAAAGGCGTTGTAATAAGTTTATATAATGTTTTTAGGCGTATTAACAAGTTTTAAGGACAACTTTAATACAAGGTGTGTCACATACTCACATTAGCTAATTTATAGGACACATTTGAAAAAGTGTCCTATAGACCCATCTTTTTTTGGATACTTGTTTTTATAGGAAATTTTCAAATAGTGTTATATAAATAGTTAATATTACGTTTTTTTATTATATGTCCTAAAAACTTGTTACAATGCCCAAAAACGTTTTATAAACCTATTATAACGCCTTAGATATGACACTTTATTTTTTGGTCCAACAAATAATGCCCTATAAAATATAAAGTGGTCTATTAGAATGATTTATTTTTTGATGACCTATAAACTCAATTTTTTTGTAGTGTAAACCGTTTTAAATACATTAATTATAATTTAGAAATACATATATTACATCGTAAATATAAAAAATGAAAAATTAAAGCATTATATAAAAATTAGAAAATCGTTTTCTAATAAAGTAATAATAATTTTAAGGATTTGAAAATAAAAAATAAAAATAATTTAAATTGTTAAATTTATGTGGATCCCATCATTTGTAGTGTGATAGCCTGAAATGGCAAAAACTTTTTCCCATGTGATAACCCGAAATGGTAAAAACCTTTTCCTTTTTTTTTACTTAAATTAGAGATCGTTGGTCCTGGATCACAATAATTTACATAAAATGTGTTTGTAAAAAGACATAAAATTATAGATAAGGTGCGGAACCTAGGATACACGACACTGATCCTAATCTATCTATGGTGACAAATTTACACACACTCAAAGAGGAGGTTTTTATTTCAGATTTGCAAGATAAAGATATCTCTCAGATATTGACGCCAATTTTACTTTGAAGCTTTTTACTGAGAAGATTCTTTTCAAAATGGGTGATTTGTAAGTTAAAACAATGAAGTGATTTTATAGTTTTCATTGCATTAAATGTTCTCCATCAACTTTAACACGTGTCTCCTACAGATTTGCTGATCTATGCATGCTTGTACTTTTCACATCAACCTTTTGTGTTGATGTAGACAAGTGTTAACATTTTCCATCCTTTTCACATCAACCTTTTGTGTTGATATCAAGTACTTGCTTGATAAATGTCTAAATCATATCAATTATATCCTTGGTGTATTTACTTCGACTCTTCTTGATGGTCCCAATGATCTCCAGCCACTCGGAATACTTGTAAATCCAAGATCTTCAATAATGTGCTCTGATACCAATTGTTAATCCAAGATCTTCAATAATATGCTCTGATACCAATTGTAAATCCAAAATCTTCAATAATGTGCTCTGATACCAATTGTTAATCCAAGATCTTCAATAATGTGCTCTGATACCAATTGTAAATCCTAAAGATCAATCAAGATAGAGAAGATATGAATTCGTCATCCAATTATCAAGAACACTGTTACAAGCTCTCTAAGGATATGAGTTATGAGTTATGAGAGACTTCTTCTAACTAACTACAACTAAGCTATTTATACTAAACACATTACAAGGACTTTGACTTTGACCTTTCTATATTTAAACCTTGAAGACATATTGCACTAACAATACTCATAGATGCACAACCAGTGAACGTCTTCATCACTTCTGGTGTAGTCATCTCTTACGATTCTTGCCTTGATGATAGGGTATTTGAAGCCTGGTGGTTTGCATCTAATGGTAGTAGTATCTGTGATTATGGCACTGTACCTTCATCTTGAGAACACCTGATTAAACGTTTCAGTGGCTTCTTGTTTCTCCTTTTGATAAGCTTCTTTCTTTTCCCTTTGAATGGCATCTCGTTTTTCTTGAAGTTACAATGCATGAACTAACGGTTCATCAGTGAGATTTAGATCATCAATGTTAGTTTTAGTTGAGGAAGGAGGAGGAGAAGGAGGCAAGGCATCTTAAGGACTTCGGTTGGTTTTGATCTTTTAAGCATTTCCTCATTTTTATTCATGTTATCTTCTTTTTCCATCTCAGCTGTCTTTATTTGGAATGGAGGTAGATACATTTATAGTTGCTATCTGAGATGGAATGTCGGAAATAGAAATGGGAAAGAAAGGTTGAGCAGAGACAGTTGAAGGATCATCAAACTCAGTGCCAAAGGAGTCAGAATCCGACACAAATTGCATGATGTCATTACTGATGGAGCTTTCTCCCCCTCAATCTGACTGTCTTTTCCAAACAGAGAAACTTCTTCTCAGATTCCTCCCCCTGAATCCGAGTAGTCCCTTCTTCTCGGATTTCCTCCCCCTGAATCCAAGGATTCTCTTGATAATCAGCTTCATAAACAAAATCTTGTGTTTCTTCTTCTTGAGCATGATCCTAAGTAGATGTAGTGATGTTTTTTACTGCTATATCTTCTTTAGGAGTGATTAGATCCAACTTTATTTCTTCACTAATTGGAGAGTCAACCGATGTTTGATATTCTGATCCAATGGTAGTGGAATCTAAGGAATCAGAATCCAGGCTTTTCTCTCCCTCACTAGCACCTGGATGTAATATTACATGATCCACACTAGTAGTTATATGGTATACCTATTCTCACTATTGAGGTCAGTGTGTCTCTCAGTAATGTAGATTAGTTCTCTGTCGCATTGAGAAATGGTGTTTAGAGGAAGATCCGATAGTGAACGAGATGTGCTAGGAGCCGTTGAAGTGGGGGTGGATGGAATCTTCTTAAGGATTTCACTAAGTCCTTCTTGAGTGTCAAGCTTTGAGTGGAGAGAGGAAAGAGATTCCTTAAACATCACAGAATCTGGTTGTTTTGATAATTTGCCCATTGCAGTAGTGACAGACTTGACAAAATTTCCAAGATCTTGTGCAATAGAAATGACCTTTGAGTGATGTTCATCATCTTTAATCCGATGAGTGTTGAGTGATGAGCGTTGAAGTAGTGTTGCTTAAGGACTTGTTGTTTTCCATAAGTTTATAGTGAAGAGACTTATTGGGCTGCTCTTGTGCTTTCTCAAAGGCTTCAAATTTCTTGAAGATCTTAGACAAATATTGTTGATGATATTCACTTTCTTTCTGTAAATCCTCATCCTTCCTTCTGCATGTTTCCTCCAATTGTTGGTTTTGAGTAATCATATCTTTTGCAATGAAGCAAAGCTTAGAGAGAGTCTCGTCATGCTTTCTGTCTGAAACACATAATTGATCCGGGCATAAATAATCCTGACTTGTTGAGTATGGTCACATCATGCATTAGAATCCGATGGTTGAGGATGATCAATGAATCGGATATTAGTAACCGCATCAGATATTGTGAAAATTGGTGATGGTCCAGTCCCATAGTGGATATGGAGGTAGAGATAATCCGATCAATTCTTAAGTGCCTGTAGAAGTAAGAGTGGTGGTGGAAGGGGATCCAGAGGTGTTATTATCCTCTTTTTCTGATGATGATAAAACTACTGATGAAGAAATACTTATTAGTTGAGCTGTTTTGCCAATAATCTTCTTGAACTTAGGCCCATGAATGGCTTCCAAGAGTGAATTGATATATGAATCACCATCATCCGTTGAAGTGACTTTGTCGGATTGGCCAGAGGTTGGTATTTGAGGCTCATTAGGTGTGGGAACCGTGAGAGTTTGAATTTAGGATGAATCCAATATGATATCTCTAGTTGTCAGAGGAACTGAGATTAAAATTTCAGGTTGTCCCTTTTGTACAACAATATCTTTTTAGGAAGGTACCGAGGAGCTGGATGGGATAACAGTTGTCGTGTACTGAGAGTGCCTTACTTCAGTATCTGAGGGATTCGTGGATATTTTAGGTGTCTTGGTCCTTTGGAGTAAAGGGTACTTCTTTGAAGTTCCTAGTTTGGCTAAAGATTGTCACATCTGTTTTTGGTTAGAGGGGTGAGCGACTTGGGTAGATTTCGAAGGTTCTTTCAGATTCATTGTCTCTATAGTGGGTGGTACGGAAGTGTCTACCAAGAGAGGTCCAGAGGGATCCGATCTTTTTTTAGGAGAAGAGTCGGATTTCTTGGATTCTTGGATGGCCTTGAAGGAGATCGAGAAGAGGCCAATGTGGATCTTTTCTCTTTCAGAAAGGCAATTTTGGCTAGAAGAAATTGGTTAGTTTCCTCTCTGTCAGAGGGTGAGTTTCACGATGGTTTGTTAGTTTTATCAAAGAAGATCATACTCGGGGGATTGTCGATTTAGAGAGGCTGCCCTTTTTCATGAATACAATATTGGACAATTTGTTGATAACAATATTCTTCTTTTCCCTAAAAACAGTGTGAGACATTGCATCAGAAGGAACATCTCCAAGCTTGTCAGCAATTAGTAGAGCAAGAAAGCGAACACAAGGAACCTGATTTTTTCTTTCAGATTTCCTGGTTATCTTTTTGACCAGTTCATCAAAGAAATATTTTCTAATGTTTATATTCCTTTCGAAAATAAGAGCATGTGCCAGTTTGGTGGTGTTGCTAGTAGGGGTGAGCATCGGAACTGGGTACCCGCCTTTGGAACCGGAACCGCTCTAGAACTGCCGGTTCCAGAACCGGAACCGATTTGATTGGTTTCGGTTCCGGTTCCTAAAATACGGAACCGATTAAGACTGGTTCCGGTTCTGGTTCTCTTTTTTTTGAACCGTTACCCGCTGGGTACCCGGTCTCGCTATTTTTTTAATAAAAGTTATTTATATATTTATTATATTTATATATTTATTATATTTAAATATTTAATGATGTGGTATTAGTTTTGTACCTTTCTTAGGTGTTTAATTCATTTTCATCCAAGTGTTTTATTTGAGGGGTTGACGTAAAGACGTGAATTGTTATGGAAGTCGTTTGGTTGATGTCAAGACTTAATACTCGAGAGTTTCTAGTTTATTTATGCAACAATTAGTTTTTATCGGATTAGTTTTCACCATTTGTAGTATTTATTACTTTATGTTGGTACTTTATAGTTTGCAATAGACTTAAAATAACAATTTTTATTGTATGAATTGTTAAAAAACAATTTAAAAGAGTTGACATTGGGTACCCCGAACCGGAACCGGAACCGACGGTTTCGGGACCGGTTCCAAAATTTAGGGAACCGATGTAAGCGGTTCCAGTTCTGGTTCCTTCGTTCTAGGAACCGTCGGTTCCGGTTCCATGAAATTTAGTCGGGTACCCGGTTATGCTCACCCCAAGTTGCTAGGAGATTGATCAAAACCTCCAGCTTTAGTGCTCAGACATTAAACTAGATGAGTGAAAAAGTAATGCCATACTCTTGATATATGTTTCATAAGAAGAGTACCAACAACTCTAGCATTTACAGTATCCTTTGACATTCGGTACTCGATAGAATGTGTAGAACATCCTCAAGTTCTTCATCTTTACAGAGTTCTTCATATTCAGTGGATGAAAAAAAAGGTAGATGCAAGACCTTTGCAACGTCGTCGGTAGTGATGATGACATGTTTATAGCTTAGAACATAAGCGACAATGGTGTTGTCAATTTTAGAGTGTACACAGGAGCACCAGAAGTTCCTGAGCAGGAAAGTGCTTATATGTGCAGATGGAGGGGAAACAGTAAGAGGGTGGCTTATAGGACTCTTTACCAAGAAATATATCATGTCGTCATAGTCTTGATTTTCGTTTTGTTTGTCAAACAAACTCACCTAGTTGCAAGCGGTGAACTTGACATAGTTAAGGACCGTTCCATCGATTTAGTTTGCAATTGAAAATAAAAGGTTTTGAGAAGAAGTTTTGAAGGTCTTGAAGGATTGCGAATTTTTTTGAGTGAGAAGATGAGTTGTCAAAGAGGATTTAGGGTCTTAATGAGTTATATAAAAGGATGGCGAGAAAAGAGGAAGCGATAATGATGATCCCTACACAATTTGATTGATCGTGACGGTTGAGGACACACTTTGTAAAAAGTGTCTACCCACGATTGATTTGATAGTCAGCAGAGATTATAATGACTTTTTGCTTTTCTTTCATAATTATAGATTAGGGAAACATACAAAATTAATGTGAATCCTATAGAAAGAAATTAGAGAGAGACTGGAAAATATGATGGTTGATAGTATCGGATTTTACAACCACTGGATGAATAGAAATCCGTTGGTTTGGAGAATCCGAAGAGATATCTTAGGGAGAATTCAAGAATGCCATGGTTGAACACATTCTAAGATGGTTTAGATTTAGATTCTTAGAATCTGACAACAACAGGTTTGGTCAGATTAGTTTTAATATTTAGAAGAAATGGTGACACATAGTCAAGCAGATAATCGGTTGTTAATAGATAGAATCTTTAAGAACAGCAACTAGTATTATCTGAAGACTTCTAGTTCTTAGGTACCCATATTTTGATGGCTTCCTTAGAGTGGAAGACCTTGTCAAAAAATCTGATCATTTTTGTCATGAGGACAGTCTTTAGCATAGTGTGAAAGTTCCCCACAATTGAAACTTTTTATGGAAGAAAAAGATCCTTGGAATCTCGATGATTCTCTTGAAAAAACTATTTGAATGAAATGGGTGATGTATGATAGAAGGTTTTGGTCCAAGAATACCTTTATCATTTTTCTTTTGGGAATAAAGGAGTGATTAGAGATTTTATTACCTTTGTTTTGCCTTGGATAGGGAGAAAATGATGAACATACATATTCTTCTTGATATTTATAATCACCTTATTTTTCCTTTTTCTTTTTGATTTGAGAGGAAGAAGAGGGTTTACTGATTTCTACTTTTGAGCAGACAAAGTAAGTAAAGTCTGAGAAGACAGACTTAATAGTTCTTCAAAAGAGGAAAGATATCCAAGACCATGATCAGGGTTGGTGATCTGGGATTCTATGATCTTTTTGTGGTTTGAAGACGACTGATTCCAACTTTTTAAGATGGATTTTTCTTGGAAAAACTTTTGTCTAAGGCATGTATTTTATTGTTGAGATATTTTCAAACAATCCTCATATTTGCCAACTCATGCTCCAGTTTGTTGAGATTTTGATTTTTTTGAAAATTTCAGCCTTTTCCTTTGCTTCAAGACCATTATACATGTTAACGTAAAAATTGTCATAAGAGAGGATAGAAAGACATACTTGGTTGGAAATGAGAGAGGATGATTCCCTTATGAAGAGGATACTCTTAGTTTGATGTTTTCAGTCTCCTGCATTTCAGATAAATGAGCCATGAAACATATGTTTGCCTTTTCTTCAATTTCATTGCTGAAAGAGGAAGAGTTTTCTTCCCACGCATGTTCTTCAACCATCATTCCCTTTTCTTTCTATCTCTGAAGGTTTGTCTATCGTCACTTTGGTTTTCTCTTCCTCCTTTATAGGAAGATTGAGTTCCTTGAGAAGATTTGGAGAGGGAAGTCATCAATCTTATAGATCTGCAATCAACATCAAAATGTTTGTTCTTTCCACAGTTGAAACAATCATCATTTGTCTTTCCATGATATGACATAGATTGGTTGACAAAGGATGGTCTCCTAGGGAATCTTTTGGATCCTCTTTGAAATTTTTTTTTGTCTGACAACATTGTTAAATTTGGAGGCAACAAGATAGAGAGAGAATCACTTGAGTCTTGCATGATAACAATTTCCATTTCATCATTGGATTCATCATTCGGACTAACATAAAAAACTCTTGGATAGATCTTCAAAATTTTCGGATTCATTTTTGTGAATGGATTTAGTCAAGGAACCCATTCTTTTGTAATATGATGAAACAAAGGCAATGTTAAAAAGGGTTTTCTACAAGGTTTTTGTTTGATCAAAGTTGTACAGAGATCCATATAATGCAGTGAGAGGCATACTGTGCAAATATTTGGAAGTTTTAATACTTACTATTATAATATCCCAAGAATCTGGGAGACTATCCATAAATTTGCACAATACTTTAGCATTATCAAAAACTTTGTTGTGTACTTTGAGATCATTCAAATTATAATTAAACATGTTATAAGTTTCAGTGAGACTCTCATCTTTGTTAGAGACAAAGAGCTCATACTGTCGGATAAGGCTGATCCGACGACTTTGTTTAACCTAGGATGTTCATACAACACTGTAAGAGTGTTCCATATTTCCTTGACAGCAAAGAGATTCACAATGGAGTGGTAGACATCATCAGGGAGAGACATTACACTGATTGTCCTGGCTTTGGTGCCCAGTGTCATCTGCTTCTTGTCATCATCCGTCCAATCACTTTGTTCTTTTATAATTAACCTACCAGGTTCAATTATATTATCATTTGCATCTCAAAATCCAGGAGCAAAGGTGGTGGGAATATGAGGTCCTTTTATAAGAACTTACGGAATTTGAATGTCAACTCCTTCCAAAAAGAGAAGCATTCGATTTTTCCAGAGAGAGAAATTGTCTTTCTGAAAATGAGGGGGTTTGGTTAGAGAACCACTATCATAGGTTGTGGAAGTCATTTCGGATCTTCTTTATGAGATTAAACAAACCGCTTTGATACCACTTGTTGGTCCTAGACTACAATATCTCACACATAAAGTGTTTTTAGAGGGGGTGAATACAAACACAGTAAATTTGCTCTATTTAATTTTAGTTTATTTCAAACATAAAATTATAGATAAGGTTCGGAAACTAGGATACACGACACTGATCCTAACCTATATGGGATGACAAATTTACACACAGTGAAGGGAAAAGAAGAAGGTTTCTCTTTCAGATCTGAGAGATAAAGATATCTCTCAGATGTTGACGCCAAATTTACTTTGAAGCTTTTCACTGAGAAGTTTATTTTCAAAATGGGTGATTTGCAAGTTAACACAATGAATTCATTTTATAGCCTTCATTGCATTAAATGCTCTCATTCAACTTTAACACGTGTCTCCGTCGGATTTGTTGATCCATGCATACTTGTACTTTTCACTTCAGCGTTTTGTGTTGATGTAGACAAGTGTTAACCCTTCCCATCCTTTTCAGACCTTTTGTGTGCAAAAGGAACAATAAAGTATGATAAGTACTAATTAAATAATACTTTAGAACATACTTATACTAACATGCTTTTTGGCACGTTCCCATACTTTAGGATGAGAGTCAGAAAGAGTTGGTGAACCAAACTTGCTAGCCAAGTTTGCACTTCAAGTTCGGTTTGCCAGTATATTGACTGTATCTTATATCTTTTGGCTAGACGACAAACCAATCTGCTTTGGTGACAATATAACCACTCTCCAACTAATCTTCGTTTGTACTGATGGCTTTTTATTCTTGTAAAAATACAGATAGTAACAAGACTTTTACAGGTAAAAATCATATTTTGCTATTATGAAGTATAAGTTATACAATAGTTACGAGTTATAGACATTTATGAAAGATAGATGTGTCATATATTAAATGCATAGAATAATTCAAAGGAGTATGAGAATTCGATGATAACAACAATCTGATGGCTCTTTAATAGCTTTCATCAGATTATGACATTTATTCAAATGCACTAAATCCGACAGTTATAAATCCGATAGTTTATAGGTTTGCTTCCTTCATCAGATTTAAACCTTATTGAATGTCTAATCCAATGGTTTGAGTATGCATTGGATTTGACCATGGTCTATTTGCATGACTTCAATACCAAGGAAGAATCTCATCTTCCCTAAATCTGACATTTCAAATTCTCTTTGCATAGACTCTTTAAATTCTTGCATCGCTATAACATTATCACCAATATATATAAGGTCGTCTACATATATATTGATAATTAAAATGTTACCTTGTGGATTTCTCTTCATGAACAGTGTTTGCTCATTCTCACTTTTCTCGAAGCCTTCCTTGATGAAGTAGGTTTCTATACGATTAAACCAAGCTTGTGCAGCTTATTTTAATCCATATAGTGCCTTGTGAAGTTTATATACTTTATGCTTACTTATCTTATTCATACCCTTGAGGTTACTCAATGTATACATCCTCCTGCAATGCTCCATATATGAAGGCCGACGTTATGTCTATTTGGAAAACTCCCCATCCCTTTTGAGAAACCAATATGATCACCAATCTCACCGTATCCATTCGTGAAACCGGGGCATAAACCTCCATGTAATCGACTCCATATATCTGAGAATAGCCCTTGGCTACCAACCGGGCATTGTGTTTGTCAACTTTTCCATGTTCGTTCAGCTTCATTTTGTAGACCCATTTTACACCGATGAATTTAGTGTTTTTAGGTAGTTAAAAAAGTTCCTATGTACGATTCCTTTCTATTGTTTCTATTTCTGCGTTCATGGTGATTCTTCATTTTTTTAATCCTTTTTGTTAGAGCATTATTGTATTCAAGATTTACAATAATGAGTCTAGGCTATATTGCTTTCTATCATTAAAAAAGTTCCTATGTACGATTCCTTTCTATCATTATCTATTTCTGCGTTCAATGTACTGTAATGAGTCTAGGCTATATTGCTTTGCCTTTATACCTTGTATGTTATGGGTATAAATAGGCATGTCTAGTTCATTAGCTAGTAACAATCTATAACACTTCATGCCAATGTCATTTGTACTCATATGTTGAATATATGGATGACATATTTGCTCTCTAGATTCTCTCTATATTTGTTCATATCATATGATAGATTCTGGGTTTATCATTTGGTATCATAGCACAAACAGAAGATTCAAGCAGATTTAGACCAAATTGAAGATTTTTTACACTGTTCTTGATGAATTCGGATCCTTCATCTTTCATTGTTCATGATGATTTCGTTTTGTTCGACGATCACTGTTCATCCAGATTTCACATTTTCTACCATTTTTGATCTTTTTGATTGATTTTTGCCATCATAGTACTCATTTTTCATCCCTGATCATCTTTAATTCTTGGATTACTGTCAAATTCTGCAAAGATTACATCGAATTTGAACATTTTACATCTTGTGTTCGAAAACCCTATTTTCACTGTTTTTGAATCTTAATTCGATTAAATCGATCGAATTAGGATTTGTGATTAAAAAGAAAAGTGTGTGGAATTTGATTTCGATCAAATCGATGTAAGTCTCATTTCAATTGATCAAGAATCGAAGAAGTTATGGCTGAATCAGTGGTTTTTGGGTATTAAGTGAAGGTTTCGGATTATTCTTGAGGATTTCGGATCATTCTTGAGGATTCCGGATCATTCTTGGGGATATCGAATCTCATTGTGAAAAGTGAGATTTTCACAAGTGTAGATTTCAAATCGATAAGTATACGAAATATGTTGGTTTCGAACTCTGTTAAGTCCGAATTATGTGGTTGCGGATCAAGCTTCATCAGTTTTGTGTTGGTTTTGCATCAGATTTTGATTTGAATTTGTCCAAGTGTTGATTCCGCATCAAGTCTGATACGACTTCCGTGGTTCCGTATCCAGTTACATACGAAATACGGGATTTCGCATTCCGTTTAGTCCGAAATCAGTGGTTCCGCATCCTGTTACATCTGACTTCTGTGATTTCGCATCCAGTTAGAGACGAATTCTGTGGAATCCGCATCCTTGTACATCCGAACTCTTCGAGATCTCTTGGTTTCGGATCCAAGTGCATCTGAATTCTTAAGTGTGTTAGTTGCATCCGAATTGTAACTATAGTGTTGAAGTTTTTGAACAGTTTATTCTAAGTGTAATTTTTGTTACACTTACTTCTTGATCTTCTGGACGATCATCTTCTAGCAATCAACAAAGATGTCTATAGATTTGCTTAGTATGGGTTCAAAGAGCAAGCCTCCAGTTCTTCTAGTGGAAGAATACTCTCAATGGAAGAAAAGAATGATTCAATTCTTAAATCATCATAACAGGGATCTCATGCTTTCAATCTATAATGGTCCTTACAAAGCATATCTGAATATTGATGGTATTCCTGAAACAGCTACAAGTCAATACGTTCCTCCAAGGAAAATTGAGAAAGAGTTCAGATATTACAATGAAGCTGATAAAGCAAAAGTGGAGATTGATGAATTAGCATTGACATACTTGACCATGGCAATTCCCAATGATATCTACAACCGTGTAGATAGTCGTAATTCAGCTAAGGAGATATGGGATGAGTTAGAAAGGCCACAGGTACAAACTTTCAAACTAAATTCTGCTTGATTTTCTGAAAGATCAACTTCTAGCAATACCAAAGAGAGAAATGGGTTTGAAGCAAACTATTAAAACAGAAATACCTCCAATATCACAAATTTCTGTTAAATCAAACAATGAAAATTTGAAGCAAACTCTTACAAAGGAGATACCTCAAATCTTACAAACTTTTGTTAAATCAAATAATGAAAGTGTTAGACAACCTAAGGGGGGGGGGGGGGGGGTAAGGTTGTATTTTAAATCTTTTACTTTCAAAAATTCTTTTATAAATAAATACAGTACAGAAACAGTATAAATAAATCAGAGTATAGAAATAATAAATAAACAACAATTATATAAACAGATATAATTTAAATGCACAGCGGAAATAAATAAAGAGATAAGGGATAGAGATACTTGACACAGAGATTTACTGATTTACCACCAACTGTGATAAACCAGCAGCCGAGACACTTCCCGACACGATCCAATAAATGTATTCTTTACGGTAGAATACAAACCAAATACAGAGCAAAGTAAACGGTTCTCTAAGCCTCAGCTTATTGAGATGTACAGGATCACACACCCGTTATTCAAATACTTACAAGAGGAGTATAACTCACAATGGGTAATCACTCTTGTATAATATCTCACACTTGGATATTTTATAAAAAAAGGTTTTATAAAATATATATATTAAATAATGAGAGAGAGAGCTGATGGAGTTGCTGTTTGTTGTTGCTGTTGTTTTTGGTCTATCTTCTTCATCACCAGCATGCTTCTTTATATATCAGCATCTCCAACGGAAACATGCAATCCGCGGTATACTGCCAAATGCACGCGGTATACCGTGCAGACAAAAGTACACTGACACTCAACGGCTCTCATGCAAAGTTGACTTCTGGAATACGTACCCGCGGTATACCGGCTAGGACTCGCGGTATACCGGCTAGTAAAAGGTACTTCTAACCAATCAGAGACAAACACCACGCCTGCCGCGGTATACCGGCTGAACACCCGCGGTATACCGGCCGTACCACCGCGGAATACCGGCTCTACCTTCGCGGTATACCTGCGTCAGAAAGTGGTTGCAGAAACAGTACGCATGGCAGATACTTCTAGAACCAAAGTTTCTTATTTAAAATATTATTTAAAAGGTTTTTAGAAATATCCAAGTGGTATATTATTTTAGGGTGTTTATCATTATTAGTTATAAACAATGATGACGACGTAAACACTTCCGTCTTGAACCCTTCAGATTAAATCTTCGTGTTCTTCAACAACTGCACACTTGGATTAAATTGTTAGATAAACAATAATGCGGTGTGTTTGTAATCATCAAAATAAATATATAAAATATATTGAGATGTGGTACACTGGCACCAACAATCTCCCCCTTTTTGATGATGACAAACACAACCGCTAAGCATGAGCATATGCGGTTTCTCTCCCCCGTTTGTCGAAACAAAAAGGGTCAAGAAAGACGGTATGCTCCCCCTCGAGAGATGCTCCCCCTCAAAATATGCATATATTTGAGGTAGCATAAACTCATGGGTAAAAGAGCTAAAACGCTCCCCCTCAAATTAATAACGATATCAATTTGATTTTATAAAATTTGAGGGATAAAATAAAATGCAAAAAGCAATAGAGACAAAGATATACAAACCAATACGAAACACTTGCACCAAAACGGATCTTAAGGCTTCAATTTTCGGTTAATTTTATGTGATTAAAAAAAATCACCACGTATTATGACCTCGTCAGGTAACCACGTATTATAACCTCGGCAGGTAACCACGTATTATAACCTCGGCAGGTAACCACGTATTATAACCTCGGCAGGTAACCACGTATTATAACCTCGGCAGGTAACCACGTATTATAACCTCGTCAGGAAACACGTACAAAAGGCAAAGAAAATTTTTCGTGGTACCCTTTTCATATGGGTCCTTTTAACAGTTAGTATAAAACATAAACTGCAAAAATAAATAAAGAACATGTTGTCGACATAAAATAAAATACGACAAACAAACAAAACCATATAAATGGTTTAAAACCACAAACGCATCCCACCCGGATTATCAACATTAAACATTCCTTTCGGAATCCATTTTCTAACCATTTTAATTTTACGATTGTATTTATCATACACATAAAATGAAGCATTTATATTCACATTATTGTTAGGTCTAGAAAAATTACCATTATACATACGAGCATGCGGTTTCCTCCCATAATTCACATTTTTTATTTTTGACATATATGGAGGTTTTCTCGTATCAACTTTAGGAGATGCAAAAAATCTTTTAATGGGTTTACACGAACATTTATCAACACATGTATCGGAACCAATGCCTTTACGACAATTTATACGATTAGGCATATTTAGCATTTTAAGCACTTTATCATTGCTACTATTAAAAGCATTTGCTAATAAGTCATTTTTCTCATGCGATTTACATTTAGCATTTAAACATGCAATTTCATTTTCAAGAATCTCGCATTTTGCACATATAATATCTTCATGTGTCTTTTTATTTAAGCATGCAATTTTATCATTTAAAATAACACAAGATTTACAAATATCTTTTTCACTTAATTTATTTTCTAATTTAGTGATAACATCTAAATCATGAGCAGATTTTTGTTTACCGTCATCTATTTCCTTTTTATATACAGATACGGTTTCTTTTAAATTAGAAATTTCATCTTTATATTTATTTGCGAGAGCAGCCATATCATGAAATGATTTATATAATTCGTCAAGATTATTTTCATCGTCACTATAATAATTATCACTATAATTACTATCACAATTATTTTTAGAAGAATATGATGAAGATACCTCATTATCATGGTCGGCCATGAAACAAAAATTTTTGGCCTCATTTATGCTTGCGCTCAACGCGCCTCCAACTAAAGCTTTTGGTGTGTTGATTTGTTTTGCTCGTTTCGGACACACACTCGCATAGTGATCCTTGTCGCCACACACATAGCAAAAGCCTTTCTTTTTATTGGCTTTTTCATCGTCGCTAGATTCGTCATTTTTGTCTTCACTTTTGTGGACGTTGCGACTTTGGTTTTTACTACCACGACGGTAGTCTCCATTTTCTTGAAACCTATCATTATTAGCAAACTTTTTGTTAGATAAAAGTTTAGAAAGTTTTCTTACCAACTTGACTAAATCGTCAAGATTTTCGGGTTCGTCATCCGAGGAACTTGCATCTTCCTCCTCTTCCTTTTCTTTTGAGGCAACGACTTTGAGAGCGATGGATTTCTTTTTGACTTGCTCCCGCACTTGATTTCTTTTTAGTGCGATTTCGTGCACTTTAAGATTGCCGATGAGATCATCGAGCTTCATCGTTGCGAGATCTCGGGAGTCTTCTAAAGATGTAATTTTTGCCATCCACTCCGAAGGAAGTGCTCGAAGAATTTTCCTTACATAGTCTTCGTTAGGATAAGTGCGATCCAAACCTTTCAAAGTAGTCACAATAAGGTTAAATCTTTTAAACATTGAGTCAATTGACTCATCTTGTTTCATTTCGAACAGTTCATAATCGTGAACTAAAATATTCACTTTACTAGATTTAACTTCCGTGTTTCCACGATGAGTATTATTTAAACTTTCCCATATTTGATTTGCAGTTTTATATGTATATACTCTTTCAATTTCATCAGTTGTTAAAGCAGCATATAATATATTCTTAGCTTCAAAGTTTAAACAAAAATGAGTTTCATCAGAAGTAGTCCATTCATCTATAGGTTTATCAATATAAACATCATCTTTCACAATGGTGGGTTTAAAATTCCCTTTTTCTATAATATTCCAAATCTTTTGATTTTTGCCACGCACGTGACATTCAAATAGCTCGGCCCAAATGCCAAACTTTTCAGTATCTATCAAGGGAGGTTTTGAAAACACAATATTAGTTTGTTGAGCCATTTTAAAGGAATAAAAGAAATTTATGCAGAAATTTTTGAAAGACCTGCTCTGATACCAAATGTTAGACAACCTAAGGGGGGGTAAGGTTGTATTTTAAATCTTTTACTTTCAAAAATTCTTTTATAAATAAATACAGTACAGAAACAGTATAAATAAATCAGAGTATAGAAATAATAAATAAACAACAATTATATAAACAGATATAATTTAAATGCACAGCGGAAATAAATAAAGAGATAAGGGATAGAGATACTTGACACAGAGATTTACTGATTTACCACCAACTGTGATAAACCAGCAGCCGAGACACTTCCCGACACGATCCAATAAATGTATTCTTTACGGTAGAATACAAACCAAATACAGAGCAAAGTAAACGGTTCTCTAAGCCTCAGCTTATTGAGATGTACAGGATCACACACCCGTTATTCAAATACTTACAAGAGGAGTATAACTCACAATGGGTAATCACTCTTGTATAATATCTCACACTTGGATATTTTATAAAAAAAGGTTTTATAAAATATATATATTAAATAATGAGAGAGAGAGCTGATGGAGTTGCTGTTTGTTGTTGCTGTTGTTTTTGGTCTATCTTCTTCATCACCAGCATGCTTCTTTATATATCAGCATCTCCAACGGAAACATGCAATCCGCGGTATACCGCCAAATGCACGCGGTATACCGTGCAGACAAAAGTACACTGACACTCAACGGCTCTCATGCAAAGTTGACTTCTGGAATACGTACCCGCGGTATACCGGCTAGGACTCGCGGTATACCGGCTAGTAAAAGGTACTTCTAACCAATCAGAGACAAACACCACGCCTGCCGCGGTATACCGGCTGAACACCCGCGGTATACCGGCCGTACCACCGCGGAATACCGGCTCTACCTTCGCGGTATACCTGCGTCAGAAAGTGGTTGCAGAAACAGTACGCATGGCAGATACTTCTAGAACCAAAATTTCTTATTTAAAATATTATTTAAAAGGTTTTTAGAAATATCCAAGTGGTATATTATTTTAGGGTGTTTATCATTATTAGTTATAAACAATGATGACGACGTAAACACTTCCGTCTTGAACCCTTCAGATTAAATCTTCGTGTTCTTCAACAACTGCACACTTGGATTAAATTGTTAGATAAACAATAATGCGGTGTGTTTGTAATCATCAAAATAAATATATAAAATATATTGAGATGTGGTACACTGGCACCAACAGAAAGTTTGAAACAAACTTTTGTCAAAGATAATGCTTCAAATCCTTCAACTCCTGTTTCAAATAAAGAGGAAGAAAATGCTGATTTGAAGAAACAGATTTTAGACATTTATTCTTCAAATGAAAAATCTATTTTGAAAGAACAAAATTCTATACTTACTAAAAGAATTACTGATCTTGAAGTTTATATTGCAGATCTTGAAGCAAAGAGAGACAACTCGAGTCTGCACGATCAAATCAAGAAACTTCAAGAGAAAGTAACAATCTTTCAAAAAGAAAATGTTGATGTGAAGAGCATTGAAGACAAGAGAGAGAAGGGGAACTCATATCTACGAGATCAAATAAAAAGAGTTCAAGAAAAGGAAACAACGTTGGAAAGAGAAAACGTTGAATTGAAAAAGATGCTTTCAGAACGTGAAACAGAGTCACCTTCTTCAAAGAAAATTCTTAAAGAAAATGAAGTAATTGAACTGAAATGTATAAAACTTTCAAAACAAGTTTCTGACTTTGAGAAAGTTTTATTTCTTGAAAAAGAGAAGCTCGAAAAAGAAAGAGCTGATTTTGAAACTGAACGAAAATCTTTTGAGATTAAAAGTTCTGAACTTTCCGTGAAAATCTCTGATTTAGAAAATATTTTGGAAAAGGAAATAAAAGATTTCATGGAAAAGAAAAATCTCTTTGAAAAGGAAAATAAAACCCTTAAAAAGAAAAATATGGAAACTTTCAAAGAGATTGCTGGTAAAAGGAAGTTTTTGGAAAAAGATTTTGAATCGGAACGCAAACATTTTGAAGATGCGATTCTTAATCTTACCAAAAGATTATCTGGTTTATCAGCTGATATTATGAAGGATCAGTTGATCAAATCTGATCTCCAAAAGAAATTTGATCTAATTTCTAAAGAGAAAAATGTTTTGATATACAAAGTTAAAGAACTTAAAGACGTCATTTTTAAATTTGATGTCTCAATGCAGACCAGTCATAATTCTATCTTTCAGACTCCATTTGTTGATTCAAATGATTATGAATGTTCTTTTAAAACTGCTTCAAGTTCAAGTTTTAAAAACATTCCTTCTAAACAATTTAATAGATCAGCTGATTTCTTAAAAGATTAGATTCGTTCAACAAATCTCTTCTATAATCCATTGGTTGATAAATCAGATAATAAACCAAAAGTACCTAAAGTTAGTACTTCCAAATCTGAAGAAGTTCCAATCTTCAAGAAGGTGAAGATGGAATGGAGAGTCAAAGGCACAACAATTCCAAAGAAAGATGTGCCAAAATCATCTGCCTCCACATCAAATGCCAAGAAGAACAATGCGCCAAAAAGTAAATCTTCTGCTAAACCTAATTCTATTCATTCCACAAATCATCTGATTAGGTTGGCACATAAGAAAATCTGTTGTTCTTACTGTGGATCAAATGATTTTGTGCATAAAAACTATACTTCTTATTGGTACGGTACTTACAGTATTCCTTTTAAGAAATATACACCTAACACACTAGGACCCAAGTGCCATTGGGTACCAAAATCTTCTTAACCTATTTTGTAGGTTCATCATGTGTGGTGATGATTTGGAAACATATATCTCACACATGACTGAAAACAGAAGAGAAGCGGTGAAATTTATTGAAGAGTACATGTACCATTAAGGGGGAGTAAATAGATAATGGCTTCTGAACAATTCAGTTCAGGACCCGTACTTCAAAGACTAAGATTTCTAAACAAATCATTTTAGAACTCATACCTCTCAGGTGATATCCTTAACTGTCACATCTTTCTGTTTCAAGGAACAAGTGGTGAAAGGTAATATTGCATTATGTTTTTATTTCTACTGCTTTGAATGTTTGAGTCTTGACAAATTTAATTCAATGAGATGATTTTTTTTAATTTTTCATTAAATGAATGAAATGTGTGTCAAGGGTGATTTTACAAGTGTTTTTGTATTATCTGAGCTATATTTGTTTCATCTTTCACTTCTGAAATAAATCGAAAGGTCAGCAAAACATGAATGAAATTATGTTGAATGCTCAAAATTATGGAAATCTGGACTTATATATAATATAATGCTCAAAAAGCCTAATTGTCAGAATGATGAATGTAAACGAAAATATGGGGGAAGCACTATGTTTTAAAACCAAGTGATTGAGATAAAAAAACAAAAAAAAAACATTTAGTTTGAAAGTTTGTACCTGTGGCCTTTCTGGTTTGGGAGAGTAAGTCCTAAGGGGTGCTCGACACCTAGTCCCTAAGGCCAACTGGTCTGGGATCGGCTGACCCAAATCCTGCTATAGAACCAGATAGAAAGCCATGTTTTACTGGTACAAATGGGTTTAAGATATATCGATGTGGCCTTTCTGGTTTGGGAGAGTAAGTTCCAAGGGGTGCTCGACACCTAACACCTAAGGCCAACTGGTCTGGGATCGGCTGACCCAAATCCTGCTATAGAACCAGATAGAAAGCCATGTTTAACGGTGTATCTTATTCTTACTAAACTTTTTGATTAAAAGATGCCAATGCGCACACATCTCTTGAAACTTGGGAATAATACAAAGTCGCGATAAACCCATAAATTTGTGAAAATCCTGATTTTAGACAAAGAGTGTGAGTAGAGCAATGTATTCTTATATGTTTTAGAATTGCATATGCTTGAAGCTATTCATATTTCGCATGCTTTCACACCAAATAGATTTAATAAAGGGGTTGAAACTGAACATTTTTAACTTGATATGCAATGATGACTTGTATTTGAATCCAAACACGTGCATTTGATTTCATTTGATTGAAAAATCTGTTAAATTTCATTAAGTTGGATTTCTTTTGTAAAGTTTTCAAATGATCAATTGTTAGTAGTTATAAAATGTAGTTCAATCAATTTTATTTTCCTTGTATAAATTTTTTTTAAATCTGTGCTAAAATTTCAAATACTGTGCTTTAATGAAATATATGCATACTTTCAGGGGGAGAAAACAAATTGCTCCAGAATTCTTATTTTGAGGGGGAGCAAGGTTATTCATTAAGGAGGAGATTGTTAGTGACACTCAGAGATGCGACTGAAATTGAAAAAGGTTTTTGAAGATCATGATGCTCACAATCATCGAAAAAGGGGGAGAAATGTTTAATTCAATTTCATGTCGAAGATAATTCAAGATCAAAGAGATGAAGATACTAAGTTCAAGAAATCATTCAAAATACAAGAAGTCCAAAATTCGCATGCTGGATTCGGATTGTTCAAAATTGCATTGGTTTCGGATCATGTGAAGTCTGAAATGTTGCTGAATTTGGTTATCTTAGATCTGAGAGGTATTATTCTCGGATTGTGCTTACACCTAAAAGTTCAAAAATATGGAGATTTCGCATCCAACTTGATCCGAATTGATGGTTTCGCATCTGCCTTGATCCGAATTCACATGGTTTCGCATCCAACATGATACGAATTGATGGTTTCGCATCCTTCTTGTTCCGAATTCTCTTGGTTTCGGATCTGTCTACATCCGAATTCTATTGGTTTCTGATCTGCCTACATCCGAATTGATGGTTTCGGATCCTTTTAATATGAGAAAGTTAATATGAGAACTAAGGTTCTTGCATCAAGAAGGTTATGAGAAGTTATTGTTTGTCAAAGACTGATAAAGCTGCAAATATCTGTTTTTCATGTACAAGACTTGAAGATAATTTGATAGAATGTTTATTTGAGAAGATTGACTTTTCAATGTTAAAGGCGAAGACTTTTCATATGTTTGACTGAAGATTCTTCAAAGATGAGAGTTTAAAGACTATCAAAGCATCAAAGTTCAACGTGAACTTGTGAAGATTCAACTGTTTGAAGAGTGCCAAAGCTTCAAAGTCTAAAGCGGTCAAAGTTAAAGTTTTGAAGCTCAAGTGCTGAAGACTGCTGCCATATTTTTAAATCTTGAATCCAAAGGGGGAGATTGTTAGAGCATTATTCTATTCAAGATTTACTGTAAAGTCATTGTACTGTAATGAGTCTAGGCTGTATTGCTTTGCCTTTATACCTTGTATGTTATGGGTATAAATAGGCATGTCTAGTTCATTAGCTAGTAACAATCTATAACACTTCATGCCAATGTCATTTGTACTCATATGTTGAATATATGGATGACATATTTGCTCTCTAGATTCTCTCTATATTTGTTCATATCATATTGCTAGATTATGGGTTTATCACTTTTTTCTTCTTCAAACGTTACTGGATCGTGGTGGTTAATCCCCACCATATTTACTTCATCCTCTTCTTCAAAAGGTTCACTTCTAGTGACATAGTCACTGAGATAATGCGGCGGTCTTCTTGACCGACCTTCCCTGTATTGCTTTGCCTTTATACCTTGTATGTTATGGGTATAAATAGGCATGTCTAGTTCATTAGCTAGTAACAATCTATAACACTTCATGCCAATGTCATTTGTACTCATATGTTGAATATATGGATGACATATTTGCTCTCTAGATTCTCTCTATATTTGTTCATATCATATTGCTAGATTATGGGTTTATCACTTTTTTCTTCTTCAAACGTTACTGGATCGTGGTGGTTAATCCCCACCATATTTACTTCATCCTCTTCTTCAAAAGGTTCACTTCTAGTGACATAGTCACTGAGATAATGCGGCGGTCTTCTTGACCGACCTTCCCTCGCTCTTGCATTTTTTTGTTTCAACAACCTCATTCTCTCTGTTTCCAGCATGGCTATCTTCAACATCTTCATGGTTATCTTCATCATCTACTTGTATGTCTTCATCATTAAATACTCTTCTGAGTCTTCATTATCACTTCAGATTAACTCAGGTCCAGCCTGATCAACATGATTTGCTTCCCAAATCCATGGCTTTCTTTCTTCAAATATCACATCATTACTTGTGATGATTTTGTTCTTTGAGGACTGAACAACCTATAACCCTTTGATTCTTCTCTCAAACCTAGCAAAATACAAGTAACACTTTTGTCATCAAGTTTACCTCGTTTTTCATCGGGTACATGCACATGTGTGAGGCATCCCCATACTCTAAAGTGTTCGGCAGACGGTTTGGTGCCGATTTATGTTTCTTGAGGTGTGATTTCCTTTAATGCTTTAGTAGGACATCAATTTAGGACGTACTAAGTCCAGAATCCTCTCGGCATCTTCTTAGCGGCCAACATTGTTCTCACCATATTCATCATTGTTTGGTTTTTTCGCTCTGTCATATCATTTTGTTGAGTCGTGTATGCAGTTGTTATTTGTCTAAGTATTCCATGCTCTCTGTAGAATTCCTTGAATAAATCTGATGTGAACTCTCGTCATCTGCCATCTTCTTCCCTGTTTCCATCTCAAGCTTTCTTTTGAAATTCTTAAAACATGTAAGAGCTTATGATTTTTCAACAAACAAATAGGCCCATCCTTTACGACTGTAATCATCAATAAAACATAATAAATTTCTCCTTCCAACATTTGACATTGGAGTAATTGGTCCGCAAATGTCAGAGTGAACTAATTATAAGATTTCTTTTACTCTCCACATGCTTCGTTTTGGGATGGCTCTCCTGTGTTGCTTTCCTACCAAACAAACCGTGCAAGTGTTGTTATCTACATCAAACTGTGGCATTCCTCGAACCATCTCCTTCTTTTGTAACGTCCTCATTCCTGTGTTGCTTATATTCCCATAGCGTTCATGCCACAACTTGGACAACTCTTATGTGTTTGAATACAAAATAGAATATTTAGATGAAGACATTTTCCATCATTCCAAGATATCAAAGTCTTTATTTTTCCGTTCCCATCATTCCGTTCTGCCAAATACCGGTCAAGATCATTTGTCATATCTAAAACCTCATCTTCATGACACTCTTTTTCAAATTCAGTTTCAAACATGTTGAAAGAATCATCATCATCCGAATCCACCATTGAGACATTCGCCATCGAACTTTTTTCTTGAGTAGATCCACTTTGAGTGCCACTTAATGCTCGATTTTTTTTGAGTTGGAATTCAATGGTATAGTGAAATATCAACTTTGACAAAACAACTCTTCACATCCTTAATGATGGTTTGCACCTCATCCTTACCATATAGTTTATTCAAACAAAGTTGCACAAATTTCATCTCGTTTCGAGGATCGAGAACTATGGCCACATAAAGAAGCACATTTTTTCAACATAACCCGATACTTTGTCAAATTTGGTCTTCATGTTAGAATCCATATTCTTCAAGATTGATTTGTCACTCTCATATCATTCGATTATTCTCCCACGTACGATACATATTTCATGAAAATAAGTATTTACACTAACAAATAAAGAGGCATTGTGAGTGGTCCTGCTACCCTCCTCCCTTATTTATCTTCATCACTAAAGTATTGCAAAAAAACTCATCTTCTTCTTTAAGCAACTTAAAAGCATCAACATATTTTGATGCACTATCCAACATAAAGAAAGTCGTATTCCACCTCGTTGGAACATCCAACCAAATAAATGCTTTATACACCTTACAAGCACTTTTCACACACCCTTGAAACCTTGCCAACCTATAAGGTGAGGTTCTCGCATATCTAACAGCATTACGAATTATTGTGATACATACATCTAATTCTTTTAAACCTTTGACCACAATTAGGTTTATAATGTGAACTAGACATCTCATGTGCAAAAACTCTCCGTCACAAATCGAAGTCCTCCAATTTGCAATCGTTTCCTAATGTGACTAGTTGCAACATTAGTAGAGGATGATTATCAATTGTAGTGGAAAAAACCCTATCAATAACCTATCTTTTTGAACATGCTTCAATTGCTTTTCCTATTGCGTCTCCTTTATGATTAGCAATTTGACAAGAAAAATCAAAATCCTTTTTTGTAATTTCCACTCACGGTCTATGAAATGTGATGTCAACACCATATAACAACTGAAAGAACAGGATCTAATCTTACAATCAATATAGAAAGCAGTAATTGAGAAGTTGTATGATCAAGCCCAATTGTATTCAATGATGATCAGAATTACAGATCTAAGAGAGAGTCAGAATTACAGATCTAAGAGAGAGAGAATCTCAAAGATTACAAAGAATGAATACAAAGTTATACGGGAAAAATCAATCAGTTAGCAACATAGAGCTAACTACTATTTATACTGCAACGGACATCTTAAAGCTACAGTACAAATAAGAAAGACTAATAAGAACATAACACGTGTCCTAATTAGTTTATAAAATACTAAGTAAAGTATCTCGTCATAAGTTCTGAACAGGTAGTTCAGAACTTCTGAACATTCTTCTGATAAAGCTTCTCAGATCTTCTGACTCCTTAACTCAGACATCTGACTTCTCTTTCCAGACTTCTGATTTCTCTGATCAATACTTCTGAGCTTTCACAGTCAGACCTCTGACTTCTCTACTCAGAACATCTGAGTATTCTTATCAGATCTTCAACACTTGGTTTATTGACAAAACTTCAGATCTAACAACAACCATTCTGAATAGATGTCCTTGTGTTAGTAGTCAAGAAAACTGTTCGTGAATGCTTAGCAAAATAATCCTTCAAATTTTTCTTCTCGTTGTCATATAACTTCATAATAACCCTAGAAATTTTGATGCATGAAGCTACAATAAACTTTGGGCATGCAACACTACAAAATTTCTTAAAACCATTTTGCGTTCCACAAACCTAAATGATAACTCATCAAGGACAATCATTTTAGTATAAACAAGCCTACAATCATATTGACTAAATAACACAACCATTATATTGCTGCATCTTCCACTTTCAGGGGTACCCCTAGTCATTCTTTGAAAGATCAAAATTTTAGCCTTTTATCTTCCAATCTAAATAGATTCATTGGACATTGGTTAACCAAATGACTCTTGAGTGTACTTGTGTCATATTATCTATCTGTGGATCCCAATATCAAGTGCAATTGTATGAATCAACACAATAAGAATCAAACAATCAATTGTAGAAGATGTATTGAATGCATAAATCAATGAAACATCAATAGTCGTACAAAGGTTATTATGAAAAGATAAAAGGTCATTAACCCTAATTATGAGATTATCATCTCTATTTATATCCCATAAGGGATAGTTACATAAATTGACAAAAACAGTCCCTGAACTTCTATTCAACTAGCAACTGAGACCTAACAATCTCCCCCTTTGAATTGAAGTTCGATCTCACGCCAGTTGGGGACATATCGCTTTCGGATAGCAAACACAATCTCGAAGTGCCGTATGGAGTTTTTGTATTCAAGCCTTTCTTCAATTTCTTTGAGCAACTCTTTGGCAAGGTATTTCCTCAGATTGACAAACTTTTCTGACGAGTCCTTCTCTTCTTCATCAATTATCTTTCTCAGCACCGTCCGAACTTCCATAACTTGTGCAGCTCACTGATTCTCATGAAGCGTTTCTCTCCCTTGTCATTTAGATACACGATACCTGTTTTTGGTTTTGACAATAGGATGTGTACCTGCAAGTTTTCAAGGTCTGGAAGAGTCAGATTGGGCTTCAGCACGTTTACTTTTCTTTGAAAGCTTTCAATTCCCATCTGCAAATCATTGATGTACAAGAGAGTTATGGTGCACTTCATGAACCGTTTGATGGTTTCAAGAGCTTTGGTGTAGGGTAGAGGTCTGATGGATCGGGTCTTTAGCTCGCGCAGGAGAACCGAGAAGTCTTTCACATTCAGGTTTCTAAAGTCAGCTTCTGAGAAAACCCATTCTTTCCCATCTTCTCTCTTCACTGTGAACACCGGAAACCATACCTTCAGGACTTTGTCTGACACAATTTCCATGATTTCGGTGATCCTGTGGTTGGTTCTGACTTCATGTACGATTCGGCTTCTCTTCATCACTTTCAAGTACTGAGAGCGAATCGGTTCATCTAGATCTGACACCCCGTAACACATAATTGGGTCGAGTGGTCTGATCCAGTGGACTAAAATTTTCTTCTGAGATTCTTCTAAGTACGGAACCGAGATTCGAACTCTCTCCCAACGAACTGGTTGATTAGGTTGGGGTTGAGTCGTTTCCGGTTCAAGAATCGGTATCTCAGAAGAAGTACCTGCAGTATCATGTTCAGTGTGCTGAGATTCGGTTACCTGCTCGCTCTGAAGAAGAAACTGGTCATAATCTTCATCATCCATTCCCTCGTCATCTGAGTAGTGCCACAAAGAGTCTGTCTCTGACTGGATGGAAATTATGGCTTTTTCTCTCCATACTCGTTCTGTTTCTGGATTAACGTCTGAGTTTTCATCTATCAACTCCAGATCTGGTCTCTCCAGAACCGTCAGCATCAAAATCTCTTATGTTTCTCCCTCGGGCTTTTCAACCGCCGGGTTTGCTGATTCTGGCACTTGATCTCTGACCGGTGTTGACAACTTCATATCCCTAACCATGTTCTGATCTTTGTTTTGTTGGTGTGTCTCAGGCTCAGCTGGAGTCTCGGTGATAGGTTTTGTCGTTGAGGTTGACAGCTCGGTCAGTCTTAGTCTTTTCTCCCCCTCATGTTGATCAGGATCCTCCTAGTCATCATGCTTTCGTTTCAAGCCCTGTGCTTAAACCTTACATGTGTTCTCGAGACTGGCAACCCTATCAGATAACGTGGCTAGGGTGTGCTGAACGTCGGTTAGGGTAGTGGTAAGGTTGTCAAGTTTAGTGTGTATTTGGGCTTGGGAGTCGCTTTGAATGGTTGGGGTTGTGTTTGTGAGCGTAGAAGACTCACTAGGTCAGCATCGGAAGATGTATCGGTGTTGGTTTGAGACAAGAGCTTGTCGAGGAGTGCGGATTTTAGGGCGTTGATGCTCATGTCTTGCAGGTTTGGGGTAGGGTGGGGAGGTGGAATAGGTGTTTGAGCAGGTGTATCGGTGACCACTTCTTTACCCTTTATGGACCTTTTAATGAAGTCCATATCCTCCGATCGCTTCTTCAAAATCTCAGTTTGGACAGCCTTTAAGGCGTCGTCCAGGGTTTCCTTGGAGACGAACTCCGGGAAGCTAACACCTGGCGCGCGTAGACTGCTAGTTGTAGTAACTATGGTAGATTGCACCACATTACCACTTGCGCTCACGGCTGGCATGATGATAGACGTGGCAGGACTTTCACCCTGTCATCGTAACCACCAAGAGATAGACTTACTCTGTGTGTCCGATCGAGTCACAAAGAATCTCGACGCTAGCCGCGTTGGTTTCAAGTGTCCTAGCCAAAGAAAAAATATCGTCAAGTGGCTCTAGACTTAACTGTGCATCCAAAGAAGGCGAGAACTGGGGCAGGAGTTCTCTTGTTTCAACACCGGAACTCTCCGGGTGAGAGAACGGTGGCAGTTGTGATGCGTCCTCTTGTGCAAATGAAACAGTAGCCTGTTGAGAGGATACTGAGTAGCTGAGGAGGGTGTGCGAGTGTGTCGCTAGGCCCACGACGTCTTTTTCAATACCCTATCCCAACTAATGAGACGAGGTAGTGGATGTGGCTGCCTGGCTAATCTGAGGCTGGGTGGAGGCAACCTGAGTAGATTGCCTCTACTCTCTATATCTCTCGTTATTCTGTTTACTTCTCATTTCCCTCACCCGCTCACTTTGATTTTCATTTTCAACTAATTCTCCCTCCGCTCTCGTTATCTCTCCAGTCGGGGCTTGGTTTTTAAAGGGATAGACTCAAGACGAAACTGGTCGTCGTTGTGATCATCAGAGGTAGTTGATTCTTCTCCTGAGCCCAAGGACCCTGATTCAGAATCGGACTCTGAACCTGATTCGGAACCCGACTCTGAGCCAGAGTCTGATTCAGAGGCAAATCCGGATTGTGAGCCGGATTCGGAGCTGGAAGAAGAAGTTGCGTCTTCTTTCGATTTCGATGATTCGGTTGAAGAACTCCCATTTCCAATCGACAATAATGATGAAGAACAACATCCGTTGCATGAACTAGAAAACATGATCATCGATATTCTCAGACCCGATGATCCACCAACACTTGAATCGTTGCTTGGAATGATCATCGCTCACAGCACTTCTGATGAAGGTATATAACTTACATTGTAGTTTTATTTTTTACAGAAATATAAAAAAATGCGCTATGTTGTTCATCCCCAATTTCTGTTGGAAAAGGTAACTAGGGTTCAGTTGGGTGTGTAAAAATCATCTTTTCAAGTACCGTATTTTTTTTTCTAACAACTATGATTTCTTCTGTTCATCAATAAATTTTAACTACACAACAAAATTATGGTATAGTAAAATCGTTAAATTTTGAAAACAATAAGTAATTATACAGTTTAAATTTCAAAAAAATAAACTAAGCGTGTGGGTAATTATTCACTGACTTTGTACTTTGAGATTCATGATTAACTTAATCATTGGGATTGAAATGCTTCATGAATCCGTATTATAAATGAATAAAAACGGTAACAAAATCATGATTAAGAAAACACAAAGTGATTTCTTACATGTGCGAATACATGTTCTTAGAATTGGTGGAAAATGGTAATCGCTATCGACTGGCAGTGAATTATACTTCTTGATTTCAAATTCGTATGATATGGGTAACTGATTAGGCATTCTTGAATGTAAAATCATGAATTTGAGTTACAATAGTTGTTTTTCATTACACATGTATTAGTAATCATGAATTTTGAATCATCTAGTGTGGTTTTTTTGGATATAAAAGTTGATAAATTATAACACACAATCATGATTTGAAAAACAATTGTTATTGACGTCATTCGTTTACATTGATTTCACATTTGTGGAAGTTCTAATGAAGGAGCTGACAATGGATGATGATAAGGGAAATCATCCCACTTATGTTGGAAGTACATCACGATGCGCACGAAGTTCAACTAGATTAAGATATATGACAGTCGGTTCGACTTGTAAAGCGGAAACACATTCTTCGCCGGCAAAAGATGTTCAAGAAATACTAATACCAATATTAAAACAGAAGGTACATACATATGTGTGTTATTATGATTTGAGATTGTTAATCAAAATTAGATTAATATTTAACTATTACTAACTTACTTTCAATGATTTCAACTAGGGGGGCACACAAGATCATCATTTAGCAAGCAAGATAAAGAGGATAACGCCAAAAAAAGGAAGCCTAACGTGTCTGGCTCATCGGGGTCAAAAGGAAGAATGCCTAAGTTTGCTAATTTAAAAACCAGAACCTCACCAAAAAAACCTCTATGAGACAATCAGTGGGTTAAACGCAGCGCAAAAGGAGGCTTTGAAGGATATAGGTTTGAAATCATTGATTGACATGAGACTTGACGGCGTACCATCTAAACTAGGCTCCTTTGTCGTAGATAGATTAGACACCACCACCATGCAAATACAGATACCAAGTGGTAACATAGGAATCACTGTTGATTGCGTTCATAAACTAGTAGGGCTTCCTTTAGGTGGAATAGATTTAGTGCACTCAGATGTCGTGTCATACGGTTTAAAGTTCATGAAGGAATGGCGGAAGCAATTTAAGAAGATAACCATTAGACCTTCAGATGTCGTGCGGCAGATTAACAAGGGTGACGAAACTGGTTTTATGTTTAAAATTAACATTCTGGCCTTATTTGTGAACCTAATGGCAGATTGCAACATCATGGGACCTGCAATGTTAATTTTCTTTCTAGAATTAAGAGCAAAGCGATGATTTCACAAATATATTGGTGCCGGTACATCTTTGAGAAGGTGAGAACAAGCAAACTGAGGTGGAGGAGAGATAATGACATGTGTTTTTACACCGGTCCATTATCCTTTTTAACGGTAATAATTTGTAATTCATTTAAGTTTATTAATTTGGTTATGCATTAAATAATGATTACACAACTCAAAATGTGTTTGACATGTTCATTGTATGATTGAATAGTTACTATATATTGAGGCGACGGAAATAGAAAAGGGTATTGTTTCAAAGAAAAAGCCACCATTGGAGGTCTCGCATATTGGGTTGTTGCGTAAACGAGAGACAAAAGAGCTTGAGGATGGTGGATTTGGTTTGTTACCTATAAAGGTAGAATATGAGGTGAAGCATGTAATGGAAGAAGGTGAATGCAGCCTAAAGCATTGTACAAGCGAAAAAGAGCTCGGCAAACAGGTTAAAAACTAATTCATTTACAACAAATATATACATACAACCTTGACTATTTTTTTTAACATGCATTTCAGGAATACATTGACTTAATAAAAACCAAAATGAAAATTATGCTTGAGGCGAAGCAAGAGGCAGAAAGATTGATAGGTGGTGCAAGCATAAAATTTCCGGAAGACACATCATTTGCCGTCAATCGAACCACAATGATCATCCAGAATCAACGTCGAATAGTGAAAGGGGACCGGAACCTGTTAAAGTTAAAGAGCAATCACTGCAGATGGTGGTCAGTGATACAGACGAGACAGCTTACCCGTTTGACGCTTGTTGGGACAACCCCAAATTTGTAGTTGCAGTTGATGAATCGATGTGGTTGGAAGTTGAGCGGTCTGAGATACGGAAATCTCTGTCAAGGTCATCGTCAAGAGAAGACACAATTGACCCACTTGATTTTGACTTGGGGATAAGCCCAGACAAGAAGGATAATGCTTCAGGGAGTGGCCAGAATGGTGTAATTCTGCAATCAGCGCCTAAGTCGAGCAATACTCAATCATCAAAGGATAAAGGAAAGAAGGTTGTCACTTTTTCCCCATTCCAATATGTTCGTTTGAAGATGAAGCTGTTGATGATGATCGCACCGTAGACCCTACCGAAACTGGTGTACAGGAAACTAGGAGGACGGTTAAACTTGGTGATCATCTTCGTTCACCGTACGTGCAACGATGTGTCAATTTTCACGTGTCAATAGAGGACAAACGTCTACATCAGATATGAAGAACATTTTGAGGAAATCGATTTGAAGAAAGGCAAGATACATCAGATCAAGAGAACATACACAGAGCCGGGAATCAATCTCTATCCCCCCCCCCCCCCCCCCAATTTGATGGGGAATGAAAATTAATGGGTTTAGGGGATTGAATCCATTACATTATAGTAAACCAAACAATTTCTTTCATTATCATTCTCATTCCTTACCCCTTAATACCCCCAACCAAACACCCCCTTTGCTACGGTATTTGATTGATAAAATAAGTCATGATTAACATGCACAATACTACTCTGACCATTAAAAAGATTGTTGATTAAAACCCAACCCGAACCGAAATAACCGAGAAAACGAGTCGGGTTCGGGCCGTTCGGATTTCGGGGCTTCGGGTTCGGTCGGGTTCTGCTCACCCCTAAATCAAACAATATTCTAAAAATTTTAATCAATATTATCATTACCATATATATCGGATGCATCATTTTGGGAAGGTTCAAAGAAACTGCCCAATCTAAAAATTAATTAAAAAACAATAAATACCAAATACCGAGATTACCCTTTAAAAACGTGGGAACAATTAATTAAGATTAGAAACTAATCTAATATGATCAACGGTTAGGATGAAGGTTGCAAGGGTTGCAACCTTTTTGAGGGTTGCAAATTAGCCTTCCTCAAATACTTCCTCAGATTACTTCTCTACTTCTCAAATATTTAGCACTTCTCAACTAAGGCTATATATATAGGCCAATTATCTATTGCAAACCACTCCGATCATACAAACCATACAAACCATTAATAGCCATTAGATCAAGTTTTTATGAATTTAATTAATTTAATCCGAAAAGGGCATATCAGTCATTTGATTAATAATTTAATTTATTAATTTTTGTTTGAATCAATTATCTGGAAGATAACTCGCGATTTCACAGGGATTAACTTTCCATATGGTAGGCGGTTTCCAATTCGATCATGTGTATCTTCAGTATCGACGTTCGTTTCACCGGAGTACCGTTCTTTTTATTTTCTTTCATATCGGAGATTTCTTCACCGAAACATGGAAGATTCATCTTGGGCGATTGAAGAAACTGTTAGTGATGTATATGGATCCTCTTCTCGGATGAATGAAGTTGATCCATTGATCGCGACAATGAAAGCGTCACTGTCGCATATCCGGGGAATACACCGTATCGCGACAATGAAATTGAAGGAAAAAATTCATTTAATTCCAATCTGGATGGTATCGAACAGTTATTTGAACCGTACTCATATTTTTTTGATGATTTTATTTGATGTTAGCTTGTATGATTTATGTTGTTGTTGTTTCATTCACATGAGATGGTTGAAATTCTGTGTGTGTCTTTATTGTTTCTTACCAACTGATTTTTGTTTTTTTTGGTTTGTATGGAATGAAAAGGTGTTTAATGGTCTGCATGTGTGTTAAGTAAATGCTCGAAATTGAGTAGTGCATTACTGAGATGATGACTTCGAAATGAATCTGTGAAATATATTAAACACATGATTTTCTTTAGCAATACTGTTTTCAATTACACAATGAATAATATATTAATCATCTACAATTTTTTTTTTAGTAATGCTGTTTTTTCAGTTTTACAATTTTCCAATGAATATGTTGCTGTGTTGTAAATGGTGCATAATTTGTAGAAACTAAAATTAGATTGTTGTCATGCTTCATTAATATAAGTTAAAATATTCTCATGCAATTTTTTAAAATTCTTTTGTTGACGATTCATTGCATATGTTTTGTTTAGATTCTAAGTTAGCATTTTGTTTGTTTTTTATAGATGCGATTGACGTTGATATTCCAGAAGGTGTTGATGGTTCTAAGTATTTCATGCCGAATGTTTCTGTTGAATTCACTCCTAAGATTGGTGATTTTTTCGTTAATCTAATTGCAGCTGAAAGGTGTTATATGAATTACGCCCAAAAAGTTGGGTTCGATGTTAGGCTCTCTAATAAAAAAATTAATAGCCAAGGTTTAATTACAACTAGGTATCTTGTTTGTAGCAAAGAAGGTATACCAACTCCTAAGATATATGATTCAATGGAATTTCGATCCGGGTCGCGTAAAAGAAGGAACACTAATTTAAAAAGGACTGGATGTAAGGCTTGTTTTAGAGTTCATTTTGTTAAGGAACAAAATAGGTATGAGGTTTATAAGTTTGTGGAGTGCCATAATCATGTATTGTTGAGTGACCAAGAAATGAGATTTTCACTTAGTAGTAGGACACTTACGTATGCAGAGCAAAAGAACGTGTTTCATTCATGTGCTAACAAGGTTGGTGTAAACAAAGGTCATAGAATTCGTAATGCTTTGATGGGTGGGGTTAGAGATTCGGGTGGAACTGTGAGGGATTATCACAATTATAGGCGTGACATGAATACGTTTGTTGGCATCAAGGATGCCCAGATGTTGATTAACACCATGCAAAGTAGGCAACAAATATGTCCGGATTATTTTTTTGAGTATAAAGTTGATGGTAAAGAGTTATATGCTATTTTTTGGGCTGATGAAACCGCACGCATGAACTATCGTGAGTTTGGGGATGTTATATCATTTGACGCCACATTCCGTACTAACATGTAAGTTGTTATTTGCATTCTAATTTTTTAAATCAATTTTTGATAATTTGTTTGTATGGAGTTATAATTTAACAAACTTATATTGTAGGCATGCAATGAGTTTTGTACCGTTTGTAGCTGTAGATAATCACAAGAAAAGTGTGGTTGTCGGAGCTGCTTTGATTTCTGGTGAGACTGCCCAGCATTACTCTTGGCTTTTGAAGGCCTTTTTAAAGGCACATGGTAGACCGCCGGTATTCGTAATAACTGATCAGTGTCTCGCGATGAAGAAGGCTATCCCCGAAGTATTTCCTGAAAGTAGGCACCGCTTGTGCATGTGGCATATAATGAATAAAGTTGATGAGAAGGTATGCGTAATTTCTTAATATTCAAGTTGTTGTTATTATAATTTTTGTAATACAAAAATATTTAATGTCTGATAATTAAATAGTACTATGATTTTATTTTATTAGATTAGTGGTCACTTGAAGTTCAAGACGTCTTTTAAAGCAGAGTTGAATAAATTGGTTTGGGATGTGAATATGGATCCTTCTGTATTTGAGGATTCCTGGAATCAACTGATGGTAAAGTATTCGTTGATTGGAGATTCATGGTTTGACGAGATGTTCAAAATTAGAGAATCGTGGATCCCGGCATACTTCAAAGATTTTGCCATGTCTGGTTTGATGAAAACAACTTCCCGATCTTAGAGTATAAATGCTTTTTTTAATGTGTTTCATGCTTTTCACCATAATCTTATGTTGTTTCTTCATTCATTTGATAATGCAATCGATATTAAACGTAATGCGCATGCTGCTGACGAAGTTAAGATGAAATCGACGGTTCCTCGCATGGTTAGTTTAAGTAAGATTGAAGAGCATGATGCGTTGGTGTATTCACGTACTATATTTTTTGAGTTCCAAGAGGAGTTAGTCTAGCCATGAATACATGTATTTGGGAAGGTGCTGTTGTGGATGAATGCACAAAGGTCTACACTATTAGTGAAGACATTGGAGGTTATGAAAAAGACACAAAATTCACGGTAATAAAATCATTATTTTATACGATTAAGTTGTGTTTGTATTATGTATAGTCTTATATGTTTTTTGGTTTCCTTATTTTTTTTAGGTGGTGCGTGATATTGCCGGCGACACTATTGAATGCTCGTGTAAGTATTTTGAGCGTAATGGTATATTGTGCCGTCACATATTGAAGGTTTTGGTCAATGAAAAAGTGAAGACAATTCCGGATCGGTACTTGCTTCGACGTTGGAGATGTGATTTAATTCCGGTGCAATGGTTACCTGCGAAGGTTCGTTATGGTGAGGTTGACGGGGAAGTTGAGAAGTTAATGGGTGATGCGTACAAGTTGTTTGAGGGGGTGGTGAATAATTTGAGGAATAACAATGAATCATTTATTGAATTTGTTAGTCTGCTTAAGAAATGGAAATCTGAAAGTCAAGTTGATGAATCCCAACAGAGTAAAAGGGAACAAAGAAAGTCCAACATCGAGGAATTCATGGGTGTGGCCAAAGTTGATGAAGTTCAAGTTCTACCTCCGTCTGGTGTGCGTAATAAGGGTTGCGGTACCGGCAAGAGGTTGATTGGGATTCGAGAGAAGGTTGCAAAGAAAATGAAAAAAGCTAATCGGCTATGTCGTAACTGTGGGAAAAAAAACGGTCATGATTCGCGAAATTGTCCCGATGCATGACGTTCTATTTTAATCATTTGTTTTTAGCTTTTTATCATTTGTTTCATTGGTTATTTATGATTTATTGAGTACATGTGTTGCACATATTTGTTAATTTATCTTCATTAATATTAAGGATATTTTTTTTTAAATTCCAATGAGTGAAATTGGTTTTTTTTTAAATACCCAAGGTAATTATGATCTCTATATCTTCATTAATTGCTCACGCCATTTTATGGAAAAAATTCCATACTCTCCGCCTCTTTACTCAGTTGCATCGAGTGTTTAGTTGGATAGCAATCATGAAGCATAATATCCCTTTTGATATCCCTGGACTATTCCATTAATCATCACTTTTATTGGTATTTACTGTAATACCCCAAGTAAAGTTTTTTGATATCCCTGGACTATTCTGACATTTGTGTAAGTATTGTGTTTGATTGTTAGTGTGTTTTTTTCCACATTTTCTTGGAAGAGAATGTGATTGCATGTATGATCTTAATAATACTGCATGTATTGGTAAATTGTCATTTTATGAAAATGAATAAAGGGAATAAAACAAAAGTACACTAAAAGATTCCCAACATTTAAATCCATATGATAAACTAATCAATGCAGTTAATTCCATAGAATAAAACAAACATTGCATTTAAATTCATAAAAAGAGTACTGCCAAGTCTTTTAATGATAGTGAAATGCAAGTATCAAAATGTTTAAGCAACAAACCATTCTAAAATAATAAACTATGTTTTTTCAAACAAATTCTGGTGTTAATCCGCAACTATCATGTATGTCTTTCCCAAATGTTGTCACGTGCTGTTCGTAGAACGTGGCTCCTCAATTCATCACTCATGGTGTAAAACCTCGATACTTCCTTCTTCATCGCATCCTTCAATTTGTTGTTTTGGTGCAAAATAAGCTTGGAAACATACTTCTTTCTTAGATCTTCAATTTGTGATTCCTGGTTACGACTTTCATCCACTAGACCACTCTTCCATTTCGCATCTCCCATGAATGTCTCCATATGCCTCATAGTGAAAACTGCACTATCATACGAGTTAAAAGATGTTTGCCAATCCATGACCAATACTTCTGGCTTCACTTCTTTAAAAGCTTTTGCCGATGGATGACCCACAACCATCAAATGATGCTTCATTACCTTTTGTTGTATTAATGGATACAACTGGAATTTGTTAGACCTGTTAGTTCAAACATTCAGCAATGTTATTGTATACAATTTATTTGCGCTTACCAACACATCTGGCAAGCAAGAGTATTTCCTTAGAGTCTTGTCCTTAGGTATATCCTTCCACTTGCGATTGTCGAGTATCATGAATGATGGATTCTTAAGGTTGATTGCAACTAAGTAGTAGAAGCAACCATCCTGCATTGGAAAGAATACCTGCATTGTATTTGTATGTTTGCATTATTTACATGATGATATACCTCATTAGTATTATATAAAGTCTAATTTTCACGTACCAAATCGACATTTTTCATCCCAGTAAGTGCCTTGTTATTTCTTGTAGTAGAGGATAAGCTTTGAATGAATATGTCGTAATGGGTCTTCAAATCAAGGCACCTCGTTCCTAGAATTGGATCCCCCTGTAACAACAGATTTGGTGTATAAATGTTATATGTTAAGCTATTATGAAATTTGACATCTATGTCTACCATATGACGCATGTAAATAAAGTCTGTGTTACCATAACATCAATTTTGAAGAAGTGACGTCGAATTGAATCGCGGATTCTGAATCGTTCTTCGTAGTTTAGGATTGATGCCCACGCGTTGATAACGGTATGTTTCGTGTTAATGTTCGATACAGCTAAAGTCTCCAAGTCCGCCCGATCGATGTAGCTCAAATCATTCGAATTGAAAACGTTGTCGCTATAACATAGGTAGTTTCATTTTTTGTTATTTCTATTTCTTATAAAATTCATGAAAATCATAAATTATGCAACAATAATACTTACAATTTGCTCCCGAACATAGCTGTTGCCCATTCATGTACCTTTTTGTCTTCGTTTGAAAGGTTAAAATCCACTACTCGGTTATAGTAAGGTGATTTCAGATGTTCTCCAGGTTTCAAATTCCGTCTGGTATTTCTTGGAAGTAGGCTTGCAATTTCAGCTTCTTCAACTTTTATGGATACCATATCTTCATGATTTGAGATTGCGTCTTCCTTTTTTGGGATCAGAATACCAACACGTGGTCCTTGAAAATCTGAAATCGGAGTAGTATTACCACTTGGAATCATCCTTACTGGAGTTGGGTCTTTAAGTGGGTTGAATCCAATATCAAATCCCGGAGCATCGTCGTCTATACTGTCATCCATCATCAATCCCTTGCCTTTGCTGTCAAGGTTGTATTTTCCACATTCACCACTCTCATTGACGGATTGATGTGAATTTGTATTCAAAGTGCACTCTTTCAGACTAAAAGGCAATGCTTCCTTTATATTCAATGATTTTTTAGCCTTTGAATGCTCCTCGGATATACGCATCGACTCGAAAACCTCTTTTACATAGTTTGGGCTTTCCCAAAGTGGACCAAAAGGGTCTTGAACCACTTGTGATGGAACTATAGCAGTAGATGGGGTTGGGCAATCATGATCACCGGATGATTCTTTTTCTTTGTTATGTGTTGCTGTGTTGTTGAACATAGAATTCAGCTCAGATTGCATATTCAGAAATTGCTCCTTTTCGTTGAATTTTAACAGGGCAACTGATATGTCGTAATCTGTTGCCTTTCTTATGTATTTGATCAGGTTGATTCGCTGCTTAATAGAAGCTATGAATTCCTGATGTTAAAGATAATTTTGAATTAGATTTTATTTTGTTTACAAGTAGCTATTTATGATAATAATATTATTTTAAAAAAAAACTTACATCCTTCGAAGAATTAGGGTCCATTTGCTGGGTTGCGTCATAATTTCCATTAATTGTAGTCCCAGCATTCACCTTACTCGATAATGGTAAAAGACCAAAACCTCCATCTTTCAATTCTGCTGCTTGTCTCTTTTTTAATTGGAGTAAATCCCATACGCATATTGGCAATGCACCTTTTGCAACTAACACACTGCTGCTGAATGTTGAATTCACATAAAGCAACTACAATAAACAGTACACAAATTATAAAAATGTTCATATATCTTTTTTATATGAATAATCAGTATTTGTTTTGTAAAATAAATTGTTTTTTACCGTTAGGTATGTAAGTGGACCGGTGTAGAAGCACATGGCGTTGTCTCTTCTCCAGTAGATCTTGCTTCCTTTTACCTTGTCGTAAATGAACTTGCACCAGTCTATCTTTGCCATCATGTCTTCGTTTCGTATCTTGGCAAGAAATTGTAAGTTACAGGTACCCATATTGTTGCACTCACACATAAGATTAACAAATAGAACTAGGAAGCTGATCTTAAACATATATCCGTCATCCTTCGACTCTAATATGTAACTCTTCACATGCTTTGGTCTTATAGATTTTTTTTTATTTTTTTTCGCCATTCTGGTGTGATGTTCATCTTTAGTTCTACATCATCTTGTGCAAGCAAATCAATACCTCCAGCCGGCAATCCTAGAATTGTGTTCACAGATTGAACTGTGATTGGAATAATGTCATTCATCAACTGAATCCCCATTTCTCCTGTATCTAACTTGTCAACAACATAGTATCCCAACTTTGATGGAACTCCGTCAACTGTCATATTAAGCAATGATTCTAACCCCAACTCTTTCACTCTTTCCTTTTGTCCGTTTGTCAATCCAAGGATTGTTTCATATAAAGTCTTTGGGGAAGTTCTTGATCTAAGGACATCAACTCCAACCCGCATCTCGTCAAGTTCCTCAATGTCATCCTCTTCTGCCGTATGTTCGTCTGTTTTGATTTCAGTCGTATTCAGCGATTTCGAACATTCAGCTGTAATTTTTTTTATGTAATACCAAATTAGTACTTAACAATTTATATGGTTGCATGTCATACCAACTGTAATCTTTTATGACCATTCACCTTTCACGTTTTTTCCCGATGCCAAGTGTGACATTGGAGTATCCAAATTGATTACACTTCTTGTATGGCTCCTTGTAACCCTTGAAGAGCTGCCTATATGAATACGTGAATCTGGTTCACCATCAAAGAAGTTCATTTCATAGTATACACCACCTTTTTAAACTGAATTTAAACTGTGATTTATATTTTGAAAATATAATTATTTAAAAATTGTGACTTGTTCATGTTATAATCCATGTGTAGTTCAAATATGTTTTCATGAAAGGTTTGTTGTTTTACTAATTAGAACAACAACAAATTTATTTTTTTACCTGTAATCTTTGTCTTCTTGTCATCTGAATCTCTTACTGACAGGTCCTGTAATAGAGTTTCAACTACAAGAATTGTTTGCAAAAAAGAAATTCATGTTAACAGTTTACTGCAAAACTATTCAAAGTTGTTGAATGCATAAACACATAGATGTACCTGTTTGTTTTTGGCCCTCATAATCGGTATTTGTTATGTCACAGTCTACAAAGTAAACATGTATCCAAAAGCTTATTTAAATGAATATAAACAATCAACTATAGGAAGTCAGTTAGTTGTCCGCATACCTTTTCTTTTTATCCCTCTTCTGGATTTTCTTGATTCAGGTGAAGGTGTGTCCATAACCATTGGGCTATCTATCACTGTGTGTTGACATTCTCAATTGGAAAAATAGCTCGGTTTCGTTAACAACGTTAGTTTGCACAAGCGATGTATGTAGTATTCATGATTTCAACAATTCATGTATGTTAGCAATCATGAATATCCCTAGACTATGTCCTTAATCATGAATATGTTTTGATTCATGATTAAGTAACTCAAAATATAAATATGTTGTCCATAAATCTGATAGCAATCATGATTATCCTCTGATTCATGATTAGTTTATTCAAAATACAAATTCATGATTCATATACATGCCATTAATCATGAATATATGTTTATACATGAATATAGCAACCTATGAAATCATCTACATCAATTAATTGCAAACTATAATCATAAAAAAACATTCATCTCAAAAATGTATAAAACAGATGGTATTCATAGTTTATTATATCACTTATGACAAGTTCTTTTTTAGGGGAACTGTCAAACTCGTTCAATACACATGCTTACTTTAACTTTTATTTAACATTTTTGAAATTCAAGTATTCGAATCATGTATGTATACACAATCGTAAATTTTTTAACCAAAAAATAGAAACCCTAGAATAGAGTAGTACGAAAATCGTTACCTTCGATACCATTTTTTGAATTCGCTATGGGCGATTCAGGTTCCCGTGTGTGTGAATCTTCCATACCAACTGATTCCTCTTCTTCTAAGTCCACTAAAACTGGGTTGTCGGCCGTATTCTTGAAGTTAGAAAACGATGTGTTGATCCTGATACGTTCGCTTGGTCGCCTAACTGCAAACAAAATTTTGATTGTAATGTTAATCATAACTAAACGATTCATGATTTGTATACCTATCGAAGCAATAGAACATTACTTCTGTTTGGATGCATCTTGCTATCGGAAAAAATTTTGGTATCTGATAATATCGTAGATGAATTTTCTGGGTGAAGATCACAATGAATCTGTGTTTATGGTAACCGTCCATAAATGTTTTCCGAAAATGATGGAATCAAGTATCCCGGGCTTTCAGTCGTATTTTCTCAGATCATTCTCATTTGTGGAATGGACCGATTTGCCCTTGATACGGTCACGAATTCATGAAAAAGAATTTAAAAAGCTAAATATTTACCAATATGCCACCGAGATGATTTTAACCGTGGATCTAAATATTGAAGGGATGTGATTGGTTTGTATAGTTTGCATGAATGTCTTGGTTTGCAATAGATAACTCCCCTATATATATATATATATATATATATATATATATATATATATATATAGCCTTAGTTGAGAAGTGCTAAATATTTGAGAAGTAGAGAAGTAATCTTGGTCATTTATTCGGTCAAGATCGGTTATAATTGGTCAAAAGTTGCGACGCGACTGTTTCAAAAATAGAAGGGCAATTTCATAACTTTTACAAAAAAACACGGGACGAGTTCATATATGAATCTGTGTGATTCACATATGAACTATACGTTCATATATGAATCTGTGTGATTCACATATGAACTATACGTTCATATATGAACCTTTGTAATTCACATATGAACTCTTTATAACTAATTCATATATGAATCTTGTGATTCATATATGAACCTTTGTGTTTCATATATGAAACTAATTAACTGTAGGTTCATATATGAATCAGTTGAATCAATTAACTAATCTGTGTTCATATATGAACCTTTGTGATTCATATATGAAATTTTTTTTAACTAATTCTCATATGAACAAATTAACTGATGCATATATGAATCACAAAGATTCATATATGAATTAGTTAAAAAGAGCTTATATGTGAATTACAAAGGTTCATATATGAACACAAAGGTTCATACATGAATCACACAGATTCATATATGAACTCGTCTCGCGTATTTTTTACAAAACTACCCCTCTATCTTGTGCAGACCACGCGAGGAATTATCCGCTGCTTCTCGGTTAAAGCCATCGATCTTGACCGAATGAATGGCTAAGATCACTTCTTTATTTCTTAAATATTTAGCACTTCTCATTTGAACCTCTCCCTATATATATATATATATATATATATATATAAAAACGTTTAATCATATGTGATTAAACACACGTTCTCGCATAATGTTTAACTTCTCGCATGATCCTTCTTCTATATATATATATATATCATAATTTACCCAACCCAGCAAAATCAACAATCTAATCCAGCCTCACCTCATTAAAAGTGACCATTATCAAACAAATGTTACATCTTTGTAGGTAAAAGTACCTAATAAACATTGATCATGCCATAGAAAACCACGACTAAAGTTTCGATATTCGTATACTACAACATTCCAACATGGTTACTAGAACTTGAAATCCTTTTTCTTCGACTTGCTGTCCTTTTCCTGCATTTTTCGCTTTCTCTTCTTTTCATTCTGCAACAATTAACACAATAAATAAATAAATAAATAAAAAGACATGTTCCAACATATATTCAACAAGTCATCATGGGTAAATTGGTCATTTTATCTGTGTCGTTCTGTCCTGGACGTTTTGTATTACCAAACGTTGAACAACTGTTATGTCTTGTCCTATCCTATCCTGTCCAGATACCAAACGAACCCATATTGAACAAGTCTAGCTCACAGATTGTGCTAAACTGTCATGTAGAGATGCACCAGACTCAGCCCTTCCAAGCCCGTTTTTTCAGTAAGCAAAAAACTCCTGGGCTTTTTCAGGCTCAGTCCGAGCTTCAGGGTTGAAAGCAGTTCCAATTAGGCTTTTCTGGGCCGGACTTTAGCCGTGCCTTAAAAAAAGTTGGCCTGATCAGGATTTACGTCAGGCTTTTCTAGATTTTCTGAATCCCTAAAGTAGTAAACTTTGGCTGTAATACCATATGAAGATATGTGGACCCCTTTGAATCTCTTTCTAAAATAGCCCTTTGATAAGAAAAAAATGTTCTAACATATATTGCGAATAAATGATCCAAGTCTAGTAGATGTGGACTGCTCTCCAACAATATATATATATATATATGAGGGATTACGCACCTCTGCAACCATGTCACTGAAGTCCTCCCTTTGACTGCGAAGCTTCTCTTCCTCTCGGGCTTCCTCGTATCTGACAACCACAATAAAAACATACATAATGCTTCCTGTTCTTACGCTAGTTTGATGCATCGACATATATAATAAATGGAAGAGAGGTGCAACACTCACTTGGCAGGCAAGACATTGTCCATGAGCTCCAACTCCTCTGGCTGTAACGAAACGTCAACCCTATCCGTTTTTTGACCTCTAAGCAAATCAACCTGTCAAAAAAGAATCAAAATCATCAACAACCTCAATTACAAATCACAAAATCAAAATTAAGTAGTCTTACCCTTTTACCGGATGGCTTGTCCTGTGGGGCACCACCTATCACATAGCTGCAAGCAGAAACAAAAGATGTTTATTCCAAAAACTAGCGTAGAAAGAAAAAAAGAGATAGAACAGATATTTGGGCATAGAAGGGAAGTGCATTATTTGGGCATAGAAGGGAAGTGCATACGTATGTGTTGTTCCAAGCAAAGTTCCTGGAGCTATCTTCTCTTCTTTTTCTTCCAGCACCTTTACCAACGCAATCAAATGAAACAGCAGCTTAATTTCAGTTTCAAACCACAGGATTTGTGTATAACTACTAGCTGTGTACCCATGCAATGCAACGTAGTGTTAAATTTTATTGTAAAACGAGAATAAAAAATTAATGTAACTCCTCGTTAAAAAATAAAATCTGATATCAAATTAGGGTGGCTCTCAACACTTATCATGTGTTTGAACATGTTTTATCGGTTTGGTTTATATGGAGTTCACACATGAAGCTTTAAGATGTACTTGTGCATTAATAAGCTGTAAAATTGAAATTTTAAAAGATTTTGTTTTAACAAACAGTACCTAAAAAGCTTAAGAAGTTGTTTTTAAGAGTTATTTCTAAATGTATTCTAATATTTTTTATAATCTAGTAAAGATGAGAACCCTGAAAACTGGAATACTCACCTGGTACAAAGGTTTTTCAGGTTCTTTCCTCTGCTGCTTGCGAAGGTCAATAACATCTGGAGTCTCAACACCAGTAGGGGTACTGAAAAAGAATTAAGAAAAATATGCACATCAAAACATATCATACTTTCAAATGTCAAGAAGAACAAGCATACCAAAACATAGCTAACTAAGTGCAACTGTGAATCATATCAATGTTGTGTTTGTCAACTATCAGAGGAATGATTGGGTCAAATTTGCTCTTCCTATTTTATTATTTCTTTGACCGCTTTTGGAGGAGTATTTATGGACGATATTAGAAAAGTAGAATACCTCGATAGGCTGTCTACTGATTGAATGCCATCCTCCAAATCCTCTTCCTCATACTGCTCTTCCACTTCCTCTTCTTCCTCCTCCTCCTCCTCTTCTTCCTCTAAATCACCCCAGTGCTTGGTCTTATCAACTGGCTCTTCCTGAAGTAAGTTTTGAAAGAATAATGAGATCATGTCATGTAAAACATTAATTGTCGTCAGAAATAGTTAACAAGCCCTGTAAATCGCACCCAGAGGTGGGGTCTGGAAGGGGTGGTATGTAGACAGATCTCATCTCCACCCCGTAGAGTAGAGCAGCTGTTTCCGTTATATTTACAACACTATAACTTCTAAATGCCTGAATTATATTTATATAAAGGTATGCTACTACTTTGAGAATACAGGCATAGTGAAAGTGAGAACCAAATTTCCAACAAAAAGGTCAAAACGTGAGTACCTCATAGTTAGGCAACTCTTCTTGTTGTCCGAAAACATCCCCATAGACAGGGCGCCCGAACTTCATCAACATATAAGTTTAAAAGATTAGTTAAAAATAGAGATAAGAAGCCAGCAAAAATCGATAAAACACTCTTACCAAACTGAGTAACCTACCTCATCAACAGGTGGTTTGCCCCAACCTCCAGGATGATAACCAAAGCTAGCGCCAGGTGGAATAGGAGCATTAAGACCCGGAATTTTTAAATGTGGGTAAGAAGGTGGAGGACCGTATCTCTGCAAATTAAGGTTATCATTAATCAGAAAATAAAAAATAAAAAATAAAAAAACCCACACTCTTGACACATAAAGCAAAAAATTCATAAACCTTGTGTAAGATCTCAAGACAAGGGTGCATGCTAATTTTATAAGCATAGATTAATTAAAACATTAAAAAGAAAAAGTCATAGATTAACAGAGAAGAATGGCAAATGCGGAAGAAAAAATAAAAATCAATGCAGAATGTACATAATATTCACACTTAAATGCCATAAAATTCTCCTTTTGAAGAATCAAATAGAGTGATGAGCTATTAAATCTATGAGCATGGATGAATAGAAAGATGATAAGTAGAGTAAATAATTAAAGAAGAAACAAAAAGCAGAAACTGGATGTGGCTTACCTGCATGTTAATAAGCCATGGGGGAGGGGCACCTTCTGGCATGCCTAGAGCTTCTTTTAATTCATGTGACAAGGTTCCAGGCTTCATCTCTCTAAGCTTCACCTGTATAACCAAGTAAACATGTGAAGTTTCAAAAAAAAAACAAAACATTTTCATAGGGTTCTACAAACACCTAGAAAGTAGAGATTAAAATAGGTACAACCAGTATTTGCTTAAACTATTATTTCTTAGCTCATATGATTGAATAAACATATCTTTTATCTAACAACAATATATGTTTTCATACACAATAGAAACTACTATTTGCAAACCTAAATTCAGACTTCAGACCAGGTTCTATCCTATGACCAGACAGATCTAGCAATGCTGTTTTTTAGATGTCCACAAAATACTCATTCCAGATGGAGCTTAATTCAATAAGCATGGTTAGTGTATAACTGTGTATCATATCTAATTGTCGAATGTTAAGTGGCAAGTTACTCAGTCACATGTCATCATTTTTTTTGGTTTAAATTATCTCATGTTCATGGATACTTGAAGATAAAAAGTAGTTGCACATTACCTCAAACTCTTTTCCTTCATGATATAGGTCACCATGTGATGTCAACTTTGGCTTGGTCTGGTATTTGAAAAACGCATCATGAAGTACCTGTACCATAAATGGTTATAACAGTTATACCCCAGCGACAGAACAGTAATATTCGCATACCAAAATCATGCTTTTTGTCCAGATAAATAAGGAAAGGATCAAGCAAGTGATACTTTTAGTTTCAATAAGTTTTAAGTGACCAAACCTGATAATCAATGTCCATCTTTCCCATTTTTGGTTGCATCCTCTCACGCTGCTTCTGTTTAAGCTTCTTATTGTCCTCCTTTTCAATGTAAGCCTGTAAACGGATGCAAGAAGGGTTAACTGGCCTGTACAAAAAGATACATAATCATCTCATCCAAGAAACAAGCATCCAACTTTAAGAGCTAAAATTTCTGAACAATTTTAGCAAGTTAAACTAACTTCTCTAAACTCCACTTCAAAGAAAAGAAAACACAAGTGCATTTACAAGTGAAGAATTTGAAAGAAAAAACCATTCTTGCTATACAAGGCAGGAGTCAAAAGATCTTACTTGTCTAATTTTCTCAATCCCTGTGGCTGCAATAAAGTCAGGAAGCTGAAATGGTTGCTTCTCGATACCCCGCTTCCCCTGCCACACGATTCAAAATATGATGAGATCCAAATGAATCAGTAGAACAAGACAGTAAAAGACTTGAAGTAGAACATTTGTGAATGTCCCAGGCACTGTTAATATCAAAAACCGTCCAGAGATTGTTAAAGAACTATACTATGCTAGCGCCCTGCTCAGTGCATAAATAGCAGGAACCCAAATAAAATTATTCAGCATCCAGCACACACACACACTACAAGATTTTAAAACATCTAGAATGCAAAGAGAAGTATCCCAGACACTTATTATTTATCATTATATAGCCTCATGCAAGTGCCTACGTCCCAACCCTCAAAAGCCCATGTATTAAAAGAGAAACCATTTAATGGTTCTCTTTGCAAACCACCTACATGTCCAGGCTCCGAGATTGTCACAGCCGCTCCCCTGCAATAACCACATTTATACATATAAGACAAACCTCATCAATTATCTTTCATCACCCGCCTCCCTAAACCCTTATTTAAGTAAAAGCATTTGCTCTCATATGAAACAAGATATATATATATATATATATAAGCCTATCAATGCACTTATTCTTCTGACCACAGTAATTATTTCTTAGATGGTGACACACCTGCAAAAATTTTCTTTTCTGACACCAATGTCTTGGCACAGGAACAGTATTGCGATATGATTTAAGAAAAACCAGCAACTTCGGGTCAGCTGAGGTAGCATCCCACACCTGAAACTCGTAACAAGTTATTAGACGATGATGGTAGTACAAAGCAGCACATAACCAAATGTCAACTACATCTGCCTTGAAAACTAGATCTATTTTTTTATTAAAAAAATTATAAAATGAAAACCTCAACAAAACAAAGACAAGACGCTGAGACAATGAAAACTAGACCGATCCCCACCTCAACTACATCTGGCCTTGTACTGATCTGCTTCAGTTCAGCAATCTTCATCCGCCGTTGAAGCTGGACAAGGGTGTACCCCAAGGTAATAAATTAGCACCAAGTTGATAAATGAGTTGAAAAATGACAAAAATATCCAGCCAAAGATAGTAACCACCACAATGTATAACCTTTTTCTTTTTATTAGAGACGCCACCTTTATCCTTTTGTTGGGCATCTTGTTCTTCTTCCTCTGAATCAGAACTAGCTTTCTTGTTTGATGCTGCAGTGGCAGCAGCCTCTTCATTCTTTTCATTTTCCTGAATTAATTATATCAAAGAAATCAATGAATGGAGTCCAAATAATGTGAGCGCAATCATTACAATTTCAAAATGTGAAGAAGAAAAAAATAGGACCCCTTCTACCTCGGACAGAGCAGTTTCCTTGAAAGTAAATTTCTCAAAGACCTTTCTGAATTCATCGTCTAAATAACCATCGAGTTCTGCTTTTTCTGGAATGTACTCAATTTCAACTTGCTCCACAACCTTACATGAAAATCAAGGGTCAATAGTAATAAGTCAACAAAGGGTTTATCAATTGTGCAAGGTGACTTTGGATGAAAAATCAACCATTAACATCAAGCACGTAATGTATACAAATGCGATTGATATAAGCCGCGTCAAAATTAGCATTAACCAAAGAACCACTCAAAGTTTCTGCTAAACGACCAACTTGTAATCCTAAGCAAGTACTTCTCTATAAGCACTTACTATAATGGAATTAACAGTCAAAGAGTAGAGGTAAGAAAAAAGTTAAAACAATCACCCAATGTTGCAGGTTTACTGGTGCATGATACATGGACAACAAAATTTGAGAATTTAAAAAGGTAATATGGGTGTGTGTTGATTAAATGGAGAACTTAAATTTAAAACAGAAGTACTAAATCAATAAAAAGAAGAAGCCATCCCCATAGTTTGAAATATTACACAAAAACAATGTCGAAAGACATAAATTGAAGCTTAAAAATATTCTACTCTAGTGCATGAACATCCTCATCATGCCCAACAGTCCTAAAATGAACTCATTGTTCCTTTGCCTCCTACCACTCTCGTGTTGAACGAAATGATCATACTAATGAACTTATTTTAGCCTTGATTTGAACTTAGATTTTGCAAACTTTCATCTCTTTCATTCCAATTTGTGAATTTCTAATTCATAAATTTTCAACCCTTCCTTTTCTTTTTACAGATGGACCTGAACTTCACATCCCACATCCTCCTTACCTATATCAGTGACTCGGTACTTTCAAAGCACAGAACCCAAGGTACATAATCTGAGAGTTTATGGGGTGGGGCGACAACCCTGTTTCCCATCTATCATATAATTGCACTTTTGTTGCTCAAGCTCCAATTTGGATGGCCAAAATCCCTCTCAAAGTTCATAATAATGTTAATTACCACTTCTGAAATCAACTATGTGCAAATATGAATCTAAAAACCATTAAGGCAGTAAAAAAACAGGTCTAAAACAAAGCTCAAACTAGAGCTTAAACTCATAAACTTTAAAGAGGTACTGAAAATGATTCTAAATAAATTTTATACTGGATACATCAATATTAGCTACATTGGATCTACATGTAATGCATAATGCTCGCTCCATCCAAAAATAAATGACATTTGACATTTCTTGGATACTCTTGCAAGATATTTGGTTATTAGCTTTTACAGATACAGTGATCATAATTCATACATTAATTTAAAAGATTGGCCACTAATGACAGAAAAATAAGAATTTTATCCGTAGCCAACTCCATAGCAGATAAGCCTTTCAGCATCAAATATCTTTCTAATTTGGAAAGCATGTTATTTACTTTGACATAGGCCAAAAGAACATATATATTATATATAGCTCTTCTTAGGCTCCCCAACATAAATTAAGTTCCTTTTTTGATTGTTGCAAGATAAACAATAGGTTTCATCAACCAAAATATCGTATTAGTCAATTGACTAATCTGCTATGCTGTTAAAATCGCGCTTTAGCGGTGATATAGCCCCGATATATCGGATATCGGTGATCAGCAAAAAATCGGTCCAAAAAATCGGCCAATATATCGGTCAGCGATATATCGGCCGATATCGCCGATATATCGGCCGATATCGCCGATATATCGGCCGATATTTAGGTCCATGGTGTACTTCTATGACCTCCTCCTTCCATTACTTGAAAGCCACTCGAACCACCCAAATTAATAAATTTACAAGACAAAACGCCAACAAAGAAGGGTACTAGATTGCTTGATACTATGCCCATAGTCAAACTCATAATTCCATTAAGAGAGTAATGTATCATTTACTTTGGTTGGAACAGATACAAGAGATAAGAGTGTCCACATATTTTAGGCATGCATATGTTGATTTATAAAAGTGCATACACAGTAGTAGCATGTATACTTGGTAAAGTACATTATGATACTACAAAATAAATACACTCCAAGCCAAATCTACACAAGCTTATCTCATAACCATCACATATGGAGCGTAGAAATCGAAATTGACTCTATAAAGTGACTGCCTCTTTGTTCCAAAATCATAAAATCCAAAATCTCAGTTCGCATATTACCATCAAGCTTAACTCAAGCCTAAACTTGGTCAGACCACTTCAAAGACATAATAAGCAGCCTGAGCTCAACCAATTTACAGACCTTTCGAAAGACTGGATATATTTATTGAATTCTAGAACTAAGGGGTTTTTCATGGACTTCTGTTGTACGTATTCCTTTTATCAAGTGACGTCTTGTGACGAGTCACTTCAAGGGTTTTGCCTCCAACTGTTTTGGCCCAGATTTATCACTATTACAATAAATGCATAGCATGATTAGGATTTTAAAAAAACAGTAACTACAATCCTAATCAAGGTTACAAACTCTAAGTCACAACAGCTTGTACACATTGGTAATATGTACAGTCATCTGAAACCAATCAAGATATCTAGTAATTCTTTATTAGAAAAAAAGATATCTAGTAATTCGCAAAATGCAGTAGTAAATACATCGCAATAATGAACTCAAAACCCGAATTCATAGCAGGTCCAAGCATAAATAAACCACCCAAATTTCCAAACAAAAAATATAATTAGGACAACTGAACAAGTTACGAAACCCTAAGACGGAAATGGAACGAGGCAATACCTTCTGAGGATCGGAGTTCTCGTTTGCATTACCATCTCCGGTAATGGAAGAATCAGTGTTGGTATCTTCTCCTCCTGCGGGCTTGTTTTTCTTCTGTTTCCGTCGCCTCCGACGGCGGTCATTTTCTCGTGATTTCTTCGACGCCTGATTCATATTGGGCTTGTGGTTTACATCGCCGTTAGGGTTAGAGGACGGAGTCCCTACGACGCCGTTGACAACTTCGGCTGTCATCGGAAATCAATTAGGCGTACGGTGGCGCCGGTGTGGTTACTGGAGGAAGACGGTGGGATGTGAGATTTTGGTACAAATTTATATCCAGATAAACAAAAACACAGAACGGGTCGGGTCGGGTCAGAACATCCGTACCTGGGCCATACCAAGTTTTGAATATTATTGGGTCATATTTTGTGTTTCACACTTTTTTTCCAAAGTTTGTTCGGTAGGGTGTGTTTGGTACGATATGATAGAATAAAGTGGAGCATATTTTACGTTTGGTAACACAGAACTTGATAGAACAGAATAAATAACATTGATCAATTTATCCTTACTAAGTTGTTTATATATTTTGATTAATTATGTAAGTTATTAAATTATAATGAAATAAATATTTTTCATAACAATACAAATTATTAGAAAGTTTCTTCAGACGATTAAAATGACACCAAAATAAAAATAAAAAATCATGTAGTTTATTTTCTAACATTTTCTATATTTTTTTACTATTATTATTTAATAGTTTACATAAATTAATCAAAACATAGAAACAATGTGAAAATAATATTTTGAAGAAAATAAAGTAAACGTTTAAAGAGCATAAAATACAATAAATAAAATTTAAAGAATGAATAAAATATGAAATAGAAGGTTTATTTGATGTTTTAGAAGATAACTAGATTTTATTTTGAGATTGTTTTGGTGAAACATAAGTCTGTTTCATCTTGTTCCAGCTTTTTCCATGGGGTGGTGGTGGAACAGGCATGTTCTAGTTTGTTTTACCTTGTTCCATTATTGTAACACCCCCTTCCTGAGATGGAAAAGGAGGTTACGATCAACTTAAAACGAACTGCTAACATAAACATATAGAGCACTATTAACCTCATTAAAATTAAAATAAGCATCATCAAATATAATAATTTTTTTTGTTCAATTGATACATTTTCTTTCTTACAAAACTTGTGTTACAATGCCAACTAAACCTACAATTTCTTACCAACAAACCTCTTAGATCTGAGAATACTTCGGATCCCCTACTCCTTAGATTCCTTTCGATACCTGCCGCGAAGAAAGAAATGCGGCTGAGCCAAACGCTCAGTGCACGGATACGATAGATAACATACAAATACTCGAACCAAACACCGAATAATAATAAAAATCAAGATTTAGACAACGAACATACTCAAAAGACGAAACTCGAAGTGTCCATGAAACTAGATTGAGTATAAAACACATAACATACAGATTCAACGACACATATGAGATACCCACAAGTAGGGAAACAAAAATAAAAGACGTTGGATCGTGCAAATTGATTTTACGTGCTTATCAAGCCATAGCAAAATGAATATTTACAAATTCATAATTTCAAAATCAGTAAATCTTTTCGAAGATCAAAACTGTCAAATCACAACAAATTATGAATTTGTAAATATCAAACGAATTTTAGAAACTTAACTCAAAATCATATCATATTGATGTATATCGAGCTCGAATAAATAATCGCATACACTTGCATATCAACCGACGTGACAAGTGTCAGACATCTGGCCACAAAGGCTCGTACGTTGGGTTGCAAATCCACACGTACTAAATGTGAGATGCGGCGTTGGGCACTACACCGACATCCACCCTACAAACATATCACATAAACTAGGGTCGACCCATACGCCTCCTAAATCACATAATCACATCATAAATCGCTCCTCACAAGAGCACAAAAGAGGAGACGCCGTGGTCTAATCACACCGCCACGGTTAGTGTCACGTCATCGGTGCCACAATGACATGCCTATGGTACCCCCATAGGTGGTTAGTAGCTCGACTTAACCGAAATAATTGTCACCACACATGTGACGTATAACAAATAATGATTTTACACAAACGGTGTCGGAGTCAAATAAAAGATTTTTCACACTTATCCAAAATGGTCTCAAAGGACTGAGAGATCGAAATCGAATCAAACCAATTTTTATAAAATGTTCGATGCCAAACGAAAATAAGTCACATTTAAAATAACGACACCATCGACTAATACATTTGGAACAATCGAATTAAATCCCAAAACGTTGAGAATCCAACAAATAATACGACTCGAAGATGTCAAAGAATCTCATATAATTTAGTACGAATAAAGCTAACACAAACGAACCAAGCTCACGGGTGTATATATATATACATCGGACCAACGAACACGAACTAAAAAGAAGTGAAGAATCACGTAAAACATCTTATTAGTATTGACATCACAAATACGTATGTAGGACAATTTTATAAACATGTGTGACCTTGAAGGATTACGACGAAAGAACGATATGGTAACGGACAAATCAAACAATCATGAAGCACGTATTTCGAATTAAACAAAAGCCTGGGGTTCGTAAACTTACTTAAACGAATCGAATGAACGAAAAGGTTTAACTTCAAAAGTGTCACGTCACATGTAAACGAATCATACTAATTACCAAAAAGAATCAAAAAGACATTTGCTTATACAAAAATGTCGACCAATCCCATTAAAAGCTTTATATTTCCGAACACACTTTATTGACGACTTACGAATCGAAAAAGATTTTGAATGGCATGAGATTTAGTGAACCATTAACATAAATACTTGAATGAAATCTTACAAAAGACTTAAAAACAAAAACATATGGAAAGCCAAAACCATAAGTAGAATAGGAATTTCACACTCACAGCTTTTCTAAATCGAGTAATACATATTTAGCACTTTACACGTTTAGAAATCCAATATTTTGTCATAGTTCCAGTAAGTTTTATAAAATCATATCTAAACAGAACTTTTTCATAAATGTCTTGTGATTCCAGAGAATCAAGAATGAACTGAAACGGATTTAAAATGAATTGTATACGAATTTTTGAAAACAGTCGCGCAGTTCGGGTCTAAAACCAGACCAGTTTCGAAAAACCCAGATTTTAGGCACTTTAGCATAAAAATCACAGTTTACTCGTGTGACAATAAATCGTTTTAGACACCTCCAGGTTTTCAAAAATATATCATATGCCTTAATCCGATAAACGAGCGATTTGTTATGATTTTTATAAACAACATGAAATTTTCAGAGAAAAATTCAGCAGACTTAAAAATAGATTTTGACGTTTTTAACATATTCACAACTCGATTTATCGCTTGCAAAACCAAAATAGAACTCACCCTAGAATAGACAAAATCTAACGCTTCACTAATCGGACGGAAAAAAAAACAACTTGATGGAAGAATAGCACATCGTACACGAACGAAAAGAATCAAAAGAAAAGCAAGGAACTATATATATACATATATATATATATATAACGAATATAATAGATGTAAACATGAATTACACATATACAAAAGATCGAATAAACACCAACGAAGGGGGAGTAAAGAATCCATACACATGTAAAACAACTCAAATAAACACAACGGAATGAGAGGGAAATAAGGAATCCGTACCTTAACCAATGATAGATCCATTAGATGGCTTCAACGAATACAAATCCCAAAAAAATCGTAATCCTGACTTCAAACATGAATCCAACTTCAAATCCGAATAATAATGCTTGAAACTCCAAGAACTTCAACCTTAACTCTAGCTTTTCCTTTCTTTACTAAACCCTAGACGATTTAACGGTATAAAACAAAAGGATTGATGCAACTTAAATATTAATAATAATCTAATCGTCAAAATAAGAGATATCCAATCTTTATTTTTATTTTATTATTTATCAATAATATAACTTTTTTTTAAATCAAAAAGATAATAAAATCTAAAATCTTAATTTGAATAACTGCATGTGCCGATCCAAATATTCCAAGTTTTGCTTATTGACAAAAATAGTCCCTCTAATTTTACAAGGTTCCAAACTTGAACCAATATTTTGCATATTAATTTCTTAATAGAAAATACGGGATATTACAATCTACCCCCCTTAAAGAAATTCCGTTCTCGGAATTTAAGTAAACCTTATTATCAAACAAACAATTAAATGTCAGTCTTCTAAATTCGAGCATAAATGATTTTAGATCATCTTACCTTGCGAGTTCTCAAAACTGAATCAGAATAGTACTCAAGAAATACATAATCTCCAATTTATAAAAACAGTAAAGTTACTACAATCCACCCACTAAAAGAATTTCGACTTCTAAGTTCATCATCCAAAGTCTCCAAATATCCATGTTCACAAGTCACAATTCAATCTTATACAAAATATAAAAGACCAAAATTATTTCTTAATGCTAGTTAAATCTCAACTAGAATAACTCTATCAATAATTACAGTGTACCAAAATATCCACCAAAATCAAGCATTTAAAAAAAAACTATCATACATCTTAATTCTAGATACAAAATTGCACAACTAATATCGCTTTTGAAATTAAATTCTAATTTCAAACATTAGACTAGAACATTCCAATATCTCCAAATAAACGTCTTTAACTTATTTGAACCACAAACCATGATTGCCATCTCAAAACAACTATACAACCGATATTGAAAATCGTTAAACAATAGATAAAAATACCCAAGACTATATAACACCACAAATATATGTCATCCGACCTTTCCACTAATCCTTATAAGATATTCTAACACTTTTCACAATTCTCCTAAACCCATAACTATTTCATCAATACAAGTACTTTCTAAGTATACCAATTGGCAACTCTCAAACATAATCTAAGTCAATAATTACGACAATATCATCCATTTGAAGGTCCTAAAACATAACCTCTCAGACTATTAGCTTAGCAAACTCGTCCACTTAATTTATATAGTCTCGAAAATTAGATCGCCTATTATATTACGGTAACACCCACATATTTTAACCACGAACAAAACATGCAAAGACTTAATAACATACCTTCAATTACATTTTTATCGACGAAATTCATCAATTTAACTAATAATCCCAACCAACAATTCATCAATCTTAGAGCCAACTAAGGAGACATTTAGGATTAAAATAATAATAATTCTACCACCACGCTTCCGCTACACAATTCATGTATCCCCCTTTACTTTCCCACACTATCATAACATACGAAAGATTACTCATTAACACTTAATAAAATTTAGAACAAGATTAAACCACCAAAACCATATTTGCATTTGCTATACTAGGTATTGACAAACGGTTCAACTAAAATCCACTATCAATAATCCATTATATCACGTCAAATCATCACAAATAACACTAAATGCTTCAACATACAACACACTTCTCAATCTCTAAACGAAGTTAACCAAAATACTTATAGTCCTTTACACTTAAGGAATACATCAACTATTCAAATCAAAATTCTTGAATCAAATATTAAATACTATTATTCAACCGAATCTGACAATTTCATCAATGTTCATTTGGATTAAAATACACTTATCCAACTTATAACCCAACCAAATAAGACCATAACTCAGTTGTTTAAGGGAAAAAAAATACCACATACTACTGAAACCTCTTATTCCTATTCCAACATAAGCACATATTTGCCTATAATTCCCAATATCTAAATTAACTTTACCTTTCAACCTTGACTTTTCACCAAAAACACTCCAACAAAACTTAGATCATTGTAAGATATATATATATATATATATATATATATATATATATATATATATATATATATCTTACAAAACAATCTAATGCTATTATTTTACATGATCTCAAAACTTGATAACCAATCAAAGATTTACACAACCTTGGCTTACAACACCATTTTCTCGATTATACCATAAAATCCTCATAACATTCAAAAGACGATACTTTCGCGACATCAAATAATACACTGACATCAAGTTCAAATAAAGTCTTACGACAACTTAATTCCTTGAACACAAAACCATTATTAAACACAACGGCAAACCCGCTATCACATCAGTTTCTTATACCTATGACTTAACATAAAAATGCTAAACACAAAGTCTTAAATATTTACTTAACTTAAATCACTCCATGAGGAAACTCATCACCAACAATCTCTCCTCACATGACCAACAAAATTTCCTATTAATCACAACACTAATAATATGAAATCAATTCACGGCTTAGATTCACAAATCTAAGGGAAGCACTAGGTAAACACCAAACTCCCTTGAGTAACTTTTCTACACCAATAAAAGCTCACAACCATCAAATTCTTATAAGGATACTAATGAAATCGACAAATATTGTCCCACAACTTAAGTCTAGGCAATAAGCAACCTAGTTCACTAAAACTACACTCACAGGTCAACCCTATTTGAGTTTCTACAAGATCGAATCTAGAGCTCTGATACCATTTGTAACACCCCCTTCCTGAGATGGAAAAGGAGGTTACGATCAACTTAAAACGAACTGCTAACATAAACATATAGAGCACTATTAACCTCATTAAAATTAAAATAAGCATCATCAAATATAATAATTTTTTTTGTTCAATTGATACATTTTCTTTCTTACAAAACTTGTGTTACAATGCCAACTAAACCTACAATTTCTTACCAACAAACCTCTTAGATCTGAGAATACTTCGGATCCCCTACTCCTTAGATTCCTTTCGATACCTGCCGCGAAGAAAGAAATGCGGCTGAGCCAAACGCTCAGTGCACGGATACGATAGATAACATACAAATACTCGAACCAAACACCGAATAATAATAAAAATCAAGATTTAGACAACGAACATACTCAAAAGACGAAACTCGAAGTGTCCATGAAACTAGATTGAGTATAAAACACATAACATACAGATTCAACGACACATATGAGATACCCACAAGTAGGGAAACAAAAATAAAAGACGTTGGATCGTGCAAATTGATTTTACGTGCTTATCAAGCCATAGCAAAATGAATATTTACAAATTCATAATTTCAAAATCAGTAAATCTTTTCGAAGATCAAAACTGTCAAATCACAACAAATTATGAATTTGTAAATATCAAACGAATTTTAGAAACTTAACTCAAAATCATATCATATTGATGTATATCGAGCTCGAATAAATAATCGCATACACTTGCATATCAACCGACGTGACAAGTGTCAGACATCTGGCCACAAAGGCCCGTACGTTGGGTAGCAAATCCACACGTACTAAATGTGAGATGCGGCGTTGGGCACTACACCGACATCCACCCTACAAACATATCACATAAACTAGGGTCGACCCATACGCCTCCTAAATCACATAATCACATCATAAATCGCTCCTCACCAGAGCACAAAAGAGGAGACGCCGTGGTCTAATCACACCGCCACGGTTAGTGTCACGTCATCGGTGCCACAATGACATGCCTATGGTACCCCCATAGGTGGTTAGTAGCTCGACTTAACCGAAATAATTGTCACCACACATGTGACGTATAACAAATAATGATTTTACACAAACGGTGTCGGAGTCAAATAAAAGATTTTTCACACTTATCCAAAATGGTCTCAAAGGACTGAGAGATCGAAATCGAATCAAACCAATTTTTATAAAATGTTCGATGCCAAACGAAAATAAGTCACATTTAAAATAACGACACCATCGACTAATACATTTGGAACAATCGAATTAAATCCCAAAACGTTGAGAATCCAACAAATAATACGACTCGAAGATGTCAAAGAATCTCATATAATTTAGTACGAATAAAGCTAACACAAACGAACCAAGCTCACGGGTGTATATATATATACATCGGACCAACGAACACGAACTAAAAAGAAGTGAAGAATCACGTAAAACATCTTATTAGTATTGACATCACAAATACGTATGTAGGACAATTTTATAAACATGTGTGACCTTGAAGGATTACGACGAAAGAACGATATGGTAACGGACAAATCAAATAATCATGAAGCACGTATTTCGAATTAAACAAAAGCCTGGGGTTCGTAAACTTACTTAAACGAATCGAATGAACGAAAAGGTTTAACTTCAAAAGTGTCACGTCACATGTAAACGAATCATACTAATTACCAAAAAGAATCAAAAAGACATTTGCTTATACAAAAATGTCGACCAATCCCATTAAAAGCTTTATATTTCCGAACACACTTTATTGACGACTTACGAATCGAAAAAGATTTTGAATGGCATGAGATTTAGTGAACCATTAACATAAATACTTGAATGAAATCTTACAAAAGACTTAAAAACAAAAACATATGGAAAGCCAAAACCATAAGTAGAATAGGAATTTCACACTCACAGCTTTTCTAAATCGAGTAATACATATTTAGCACTTTACACGTTTAGAAATCCAATATTTTGTCATAGTTCCAGTAAGTTTTATAAAATCATATCTAAACAGAACTTTTTCATAAATGTCTTGTGATTCCAGAGAATCAAGAATGAACTGAAACGGATTTAAAATGAATTGTATACGAATTTTTGAAAACAGTCGCGCAGTTCGGGTCTAAAACCAGACCAGTTTCGAAAAACCCAGATTTTAGGCACTTTAGCATAAAAATCACAGTTTACTCGTGTGACAATAAATCGTTTTAGACACCTCCAGGTTTTCAAAAATATATCATATGCCTTAATCCGATAAACGAGCGATTTGTTATGATTTTTATAAACAACATGAAATTTTCAGAGAAAAATTCAGCAGACTTAAAAATAGATTTTGACGTTTTTAACATATTCACAACTCGATTTATCGCTTGCAAAACCAAAATAGAACTCACCCTAGAATAGACAAAATCTAACGCTTCACTAATCGGACGGAAAAAAAAACAACTTGATGGAAGAATAGCACATCGTACACGAACGAAAAGAATCAAAAGAAAAGCAAGGAACTATATATACATATATATATATATATATATATAACGAATATAATAGATGTAAACATGAATTACACATATACAAAAGATCGAATAAACACCAACGAAGGGGGAGTAAAGAATCCATACACATGTAAAACAACTCAAATAAACACAACGGAATGAGAGGGAAATAAGGAATCCGTACCTTAACCAATGATAGATCCATTAGATGGCTTCAACGAATACAAATCCCAAAAAAATCGTAATCCTGACTTCAAACATGAATCCAACTTCAAATCCGAATAATAATGCTTGAAACTCCAAGAACTTCAACCTTAACTCTAGCTTTTCCTTTCTTTACTAAACCCTAGACGATTTAATGGTATAAAACAAAAGGATTGATGCAACTTAAATATTAATAATAATCTAATCGTCAAAATAAGAGATATCCAATCTTTATTTTTATTTTATTATTTATCAATAATATAACTTTTTTTTAAATCAAAAAGATAATAAAATCTAAAATCTTAATTTGAATAACTGCATGTGCCGATCCAAATATTCCAAGTTTTGCTTATTGACAAAAATAGTCCCTCTAATTTTACAAGGTTCCAAACTTGAACCAATATTTTGCATATTAATTTCTTAATAGAAAATACGGGATATTACAATTATGTTCCACATAAAAGTCCTGCCAAACGTAGAACAGTGGACTCTGTTATGTTATGTTCTGTTCTGTTATGTCCAGTATATCAAACGTACCCTAAATATCTACTAGCTTACTTTATCTTATCGGATTAATATGATATAGGATATCGACGGATCTATAGCTTGGTTTAGGGGATCATTTGACCCCATAAAATTTAAAAAAAAATATTTTTATATTTATATTTATTAACTATATATACTATTTCGACTCCAAACAAAAATAAGGTTGGTGTCCAAAAAAAAAGTAACCTAGTTTCATTGTTAATTTATTTTATGTAGTTTGCTTTTTATATTAATTGTTAAGGTTGTGGTTTATTAATTGATGTATAATTGTTAAGTTTTTGGTAATTGTTAATTGTTAGGACTTAGGATTAGGGTTTATTAGTTGATGCTCAATATTTTTTTGTTAATTGTTACGGTTGTGAATTGTGGATTTAGTCCATGTGGTTTATGTTTTCTTTAACTATGGTTCTCATTCTATGTTTATTATGGATATAGTCCCTGTGGTATGCAATATATTGTGAAGATCCCTCAACACTAACACCGTTAAGTTTGAAAGGTTAAAGACATCATGTGCAAGGCACATGATGGTATAATTGTTAATTTACTTTTCCCTTTCAATTAACCTATATGTTTAAAAAAAGAATATTGAATTGTGGATTTGGTCCCTATGCATCACTCATCATTTTTAAAACCCATGTATCATCTATCTCAATATAAGTCAAATGAGGAATGTTTCAACTGTGGTAAGAAAGGTCACTTCGCTTCTAAATGTAAAAGCAAACGTATTGAAAGGACTAGAACCACTTCCTCTGACCGATTCTTTTCCAAGAATGAGAAGTCAAAAAATTTCTCAAAACAAACTTTTCCCAGGAAAAGAGAAAAGGAGAGAAATGAAGGACTTCTTAGAAAAGGCAAAGGTCTTCTGGCTGAGACTCATGATTGGGCAGATGAGCCCACCTCTGAAAGTGACAAGGACTCACGCAACACGTGCTTCATGGCCAAAATTGATGAAGTGGAATCTACTGCCCTAGTGTCAACTGAGTGTTCCTCATCTTCTTCTCAGGTACATCCCTTCAACTCCATCACTGAATTTGAAAAGATTGAGGCATATGACTCTTTGACGATTGACTTCTATAATGCCAAAGATGCAAAGAAAAAGGCTTCTGCTCAAATAAAATATCAATCTTCACAACTTCAAGTTTGTCTTTCTCAACTTAAACAATTTGACTCAATCAAAGCTGAGTTGAAAGATTTGAAAACCATAAACCACATTATTGCTAAAGAGAAAAACAAACTTTTCAAAAAGTTAAAAAGAGAGCAAGAAATTGTAAGAAAATGGACTAACTCGTCAAAGAATCTTGAGAAAATCTTTCAAGATCAAATCTCATGTGATGACAAAACTGGTCTGGGCTTTGGAAAAATGGAAATCGATCAACCGTCAAAAACTCATGCCTCTACTTCCTGTGCTTCTCCCTCCTTGTATGAATCTTCCGAATCTAGTTCTATTGGCTATGTGTCCATAAACTCTGCTGACTTATCTGAAGCTTTAAAATTCGGTATGTTTATAAAGGCAAAAGATTCCATATCTTTTCCAAATGAAGAAACTCAAGATTCAAATGACTCTCCCAAACCCTTACATGATCTTATGAAAATCTTGACTTTAGATGAAGTTTCCTCCTCTGAACACATGCCTTCTAAAGTGCCCAAAATAAATCTTTTAAACTCAAGTAAAAGCTTTTATGTGTCTCAAAAGGGTAAATCTGTGGCAACTGACAGTTCTCTAAAAAGAAAATCCCCAGATTTTTCAAAAACTTTCTTTTAAAATACCCCCTTAGATTCTGTCCCAAGAAAAGTTGGCCTCACATCCAACAGTGGAATTTTAGGTTTTCCTCCTCTCATGTCAAGCTTTGGTCCAAAATCATTACAGATAGATGTCAAGGGAAAAAACAAAGAAAAGGGCCAAAAATCCAAAAAGATTTTCATCTATAGAAAGTGCTACAACTGTGGAGATACCTTTCATCTTGACAATGACTGCCCTAAGGATAGAATTGACCGAACTGAAACTAAGAGCTCCTGTAACTCTAACCCTAAAGGACCCACTACCAAATTGGTACCAAGAAACTAATATTTCTGTGACTGCAGGTGTATGAGCATCATCAAATATGGTATTTGGACAGTGGATGCTCACGTCACATGACCGGAAACAAATCTCTTCTCATAAACTATGTGTCTGAAAAGGGTCCATCACTAACTTTCGGAGATAATTCCAGAGGTTATACAAAGGGATATGGAACTCTTACAAATGGGTTGGTCACTTTTAACAAAGTTGCATTTGTTGAAGGACTGATGCATAATCTTTTGAGTATTAGTCAGTTATGTGATATGGGTTACAAAGCTATCTTTGAACTTTGTATATGTACTATTGTTGATAAACACATGCAGGTTGTGTTGTCCGGGAAGAGAAAGGAAAATGTATATGTCATTGACATGGGACAAAATCATAGTACTATCAGTGTCTGCTTTGTGTCTGACGATTCAGCCAAAAGAAACTGGATGTGGCCCAAACGGTTATCTCACATGAACTTTAAAAATCTGAACATTCTCTCCAACAAAGAATTGGTGACTGGCATGCCAAAACTAAATTTTGTGAAGAGAAGTTGTGTGACGCTTATGAAAAAGGAAAACTCACCAAATCTTCTTTCAAATCAAAACAATGTTTTTCAATCTCTCTTCCTCTCCAAATGCTGCACATGGATCTATGTGGGCCAGTAAGTACACCCAGTATGGGAGGAAAAGGGTACATTATTGTTATTGTTGATGAGTTCACAAGATATACCTGGGTATTCTTTCTTAGGTACAAAAGTGATGCCACTGAAGAAATCATCAAGTTCATTAAGAAGTGTGAAGTTCTGAATGGTCATGTTGATCCAAACCCTCAGTGATTTGATAATGACCCTTTCTTATATACTTAGTGAAAATTATAAGTAAACAATATGTATCAGAGTTTCACTATCGCTGATAAGTACTAAGATCTTCCAGTACCGCTGATAGGAACTCTTGTTGTTTAGATTAAACATTCAGCGAACACTGTTCATCATTAACGCTGAGTCTGTTCAGTCATTATGATGATCGCTGATAAGTTAGTTGTTTACTTATGATCCCTGAAGACAAGTTTCACGTCAACAAAGGTTCTACGCTGAAGTCGAAGATCAAGCTCAAGAACCAGCGACAAGTCTCCTAATGAACTGATGCGAATCAGCGAAGACTCAGATTTGTCCACTCAACGTGAAGTATCAAGTACAAGACTTCAGCTATCGCTGAACTTTATCATCTGCTGAATAGTAAATGATAATCGCTGAATCAACGAAAGCTGATCATGAAGTCCTCCGTACAAAGTACTTTTGTCTTAACCCCCCTTGCACGACTCCGTACGAAATGTCAGAAAAGAACCTCCGAATATCTGAAATCGTACAACCACTCTGATACTACTAAGGTTGTCAACCAAGGTCAATGACATGCAACCAACCAGCTGATGACACGTGTAAAGTGTATACTGACTTGCATTAAATGCATGCAGTATATAAAGAGATGAACTCACTTCATTTGAAGTAACTTGCTAACTCTGGGCAAGTTCAAATCTCTTATCTCAAGAATGGTTATTATTAGTAATTTCCTTATCTCTCTTAGTGCAAGAAACCTTAGTGTTCCAACTTGTTTAGATTTAGGTTTATCCTTAATCTTGTTTCCGCAACAAGCTGTAAATTGTTAATGATTTATCAATAAACAATTTAGAAAAGTAAAATCTGTGTGTTTGTATTCAACCCCCCCCCCCCCCCCCCTTCTACAAACTTGTATAGGCCTTCGGGACCAACAAGTGGTATCAGAGCAGATTTGTTTAATCTCATAAACAAGATCTAATCTAAGATATTTCTCTTCCTTGCTATTATCTGAAAATGGCCACCAACACAAACACAAATTATATAGACAATGGTTCTCTTGCAAAACCCCCTAGATTTTCTAGAGATAACTTCAACTTATGGAAAAATAGGATGACACTCTTCTTAGAAGGTGTAGACCCTACTATGCCTTACTATCTTGAAAACGGTCCATTCATCCCTGTAAGAATTGATGCTGCTGTTCCAGCCGCTGAGAATAGACCTGCTATTACAGAAAGGCTGGTACCTAAGGAAATCTTTCAATGGACTGACGAAGATAAGAAGAAAGTGGCTATAGATACAAAAGCCAGATCCATACTATCCATGGCTATTCCTGACGAAGTCTACCATTCCGTCATGAATCTGAAAACATCAAAGGCCATGTGGGACACAATATGTGTTCATTATGAAGGAACGTCTGAAGTCCAGGATTCAAGAAAGATCAACCTGGTAAGACAATACGAAAGCTTCATTTCTGGTAAGAATGAATCTCTCTCTGAAGTTCACCAACGTTTTAATTGTTTAATTATAGATCTGAAAACTGTTGGTAAGGAATATTCTAACTTTGAAGTGATGACAAAGTTTCTAGAATGTTTACCTGAAAGCTGGGACAATTATGCTATGTGTCTCAAGCTATCAAAGGATCTAAAATCAATGACCCTTTCAACCTTATATGGCACGTTGCTGAATCATGAGCAATCGAGCCATCTTAAGAAGAATCTTGTTAAAGATTCCAGAAGCACCCCTGTTGCTTTAATCTAAGAGGAACCTTCTACTCAGCGACCCTTGGTCACTATCACTGAGTTAGAAAGTAACTCTGAAAGTTCATCAGATTCTGATTTTTCAGATGATGAATCTTTGGCTCTCCTAACTAAGAAGTTCAGGATATTTGCCAAAAAGAAAATGTTTAGAAAGAACAAACCTCTTTCCATAACTGACAAGCCTAGATCATCAGCTTTTGTTGATAAGGCTACTGCTACTTGTTTTAACTGCGAAAAGACAGGACATTTCGCTAACGAGTGCAGGTCTAAGAAAGTTTCTAGACCCTCAGCTTTTACAAAGAAATCCTTTGTTCCGAGGAATAAAGATGACAAATACTCAAAGCTGAAAGAAAAATATGCGAAGCTGAAAAGCTTTAAGAAGAAAGGCAAAGGCCTGATGGCTGACTATGATTGGGCTGCTTCTGATGAAGAAGCATCATCATCTGACTCTGAAGATGATGAAGCAAATCAATGTATCATGGCCAAGATTGAAGAAGAGGAAGAAAGTTCAGACATTCCCTCCACTTCAACCTCTGCAATTCAGGTATCACCTTCTTTCTTTACCAATATTGCAAATATTGATGAAGTTGATAGTCTCCGTAAGATCGATCTCTTGACTAGAAGTTTATACGAAGCCATGAACGGCAAAACTGTGGTTGAAAACCAAAATCTTGATCTCGCTGAAAAGCTTAAAAACTGCCACCTTCAAATAGAAAGGCTTTCTAAAATTGAAGAAGATTTTAAAGATCAAGTATATTTAAATCAGCTAGTCAAAATCGAACGAGCAGAAGCTATCGCTGCATTAAAGGCTGAAAAAGCTACTGTTGAAGGATGGTGTAATTCTTCAACAAAGATCACTGAGATAATAAAGTCTCAAATTCCCCTGAGTGATAAACGTGGTTTGGGTTACAAATATGAAACTTCAAAACCAACCACTGAGCGTTCAATGCTTAAATTTGGAACGTTTGTATCCTCAGTCGCTGATACTTCATCTTCTCAGTGCTCCTCGTCCATTACACCAATCCCTGAGGAAACTCCTACCTCCTCAAAAGGCAAGGAGAAAATGGTTTATTCAAAACCTACCTCTGTCTTTAAAGACAAAGGTAAAGGAATTGTTATTTACCATAATCCTCAGAAGGGTACCTTAGTACCAAAGCTGAATGCTTCTAAAGCTTCAGTGGCTCATCCCTCTGGATCAAGGAAGCATATATCTGGATTTATTCAGCGATCTACTCCTAGACTCAGATTGGATGTCCTTGGTAAGAAATCTGAAGAACTAAATGTTCGTCCCATTTCTAAAGCCAATAGTTTACTTGGTGCTGACACTTCTAATTTGAAATTAAAAGTTCAGCATTCAAATGGTCCTAGAACTACTTTTAGCTATAGGAAATGTTATCACTGTGGACTCACTGATCATATTGCTAGTAAGTGCCCCACAGCCACCAAAGCTGAAAAGATAGCTAAGGTGAAGATTGCCCCCAAGGCAAAGAAGACCAACCCTGGTGCAAATCAGGTCAAGGTGAATTCTACCACGGAGGTTAAGAAATTAACCAAAGTGAAGAAAGACAAAGCTGAATCTTCAAATGCTGCGAAGACTGCTGAACCTTCCATTCCAACTACTTCCACTGACAAACGTGTATACATGGTTAAGTGGATACCTAAGAAAAACTAATCTTCCTTTGTATTGCAGGTTAAAAAGGGTATCTGGTATCTCGATAGCGGATGCTCTAGACACATGACTGGAAAGAAAAACCTGCTCGCTGAATACAAGGAAGAGAAAGGTCCCTCTGTGACTTTCGGTGGAAATGGAAAAGGACATACCCGAGGGTATGGTATACTCTCAAATGGTACAACCTCCTTTAGAAGAGTCGCATATGTTGAAGGACTGAAGCATAATCTTCTAAGCATCAGTCAGCTTTGCGACATGGATAACAAAGTAATATTTACTAAGGAATCCTGCTTTGTCACTGACAAAAAGGAGAAGATAGCTCTCAGCGGTTGTTAGCTTTAATTAGCTCCTAATTAAATGAATGTTTTATAAAGATATTTTAATGTTTTAGATATTTTCTTATAGATATTTACTTAGATATTTTATATAGATATTTTAGATATTGTCTAGTTTTTAGATATCTTAAATATCTAATGTGTAAATGGCCCTATATAAGAGGTGTCCATAGTCTTATTTCTAGAAGTGAGAAATATGGAAAGCACACAAAAACACACATAGACTAGTTTCTTATGAGAGTCGTTTCATGTTTAGTGTGGTGTTCTTCAACATTTCTCCTCTCCATATTTAATCATCAATGAATATGAGATAAGTTTCTTTATGATTGTTCTTCATGTATATCTTATCTCTATATTTAAATATGGACTTTATATTTCTTCTATTGTTGCTCAAAAATGGGATCAACAATTGGTATCAGAGCCGATTGAAGAAACTTTTCTTCAAAATCGATCATCTATGCAACAATGGAAGTTTTAGATGGTTTAGTTTCTGATATACTTCATGTGTGTGTTTTTTATTCTTTCTCATTCATTGGTTTTATTTGATAAGGACTAAATAGATGGTTGATCTATGATCTCATCCTTGTGTGTGCTTAAGTCCATAGCAATTCTTTTTGCATCTTGGTAGTAAGGTTGTTGATCTTTGTTTGATCTGACCTTTATTTTCAAGATTGGACTATCTTTGATCCAGATTTTGTTTGTCTTCCGCTGCTCATAAACATTTATATATGGATAACAAAATCATTTGGGTCTTGAGAAAGTTGTTTGAGAAAGATTTGATGTTTTGTTACATGTTCAAAGTCTGATCTGAAACGTTTTTTAAAACTTTGAGTTCTTCTAATTAGTTTTCTGACTTGATCAATTATAGATCGAATTATTTGCACTCACGGTTTTAAAAATTATATGAGGATCGTCTTATCTTTTACATCAAATCAGATTTAATGACAGATTTGCGCTGCTGTATTAAACTGATCATATCTCACTCATAAAAACACCGATTGATGCGATTCAAAAGGCCCTGGATTCCTAAGACACAGATGAACAGATTTTGTGTTTTGAGAATTCAGAGATTCGAAATTTATAAGGGTCATATGCATCGTTGAAGTAGACAACAGTGTGCTGATGGAAAGCTGATGGACAGATCTGCGCGACTGTGGTAAAACAACAATATCTTTGTCGTAATAGATCAAAAAGAGATGATTCAAGATGATCTGAATAGCTAACAAACAAATTCAAGTTGTTTGTGTTTTGAGTTTTTGCAAACTCCAGAGGTAAAATGGTCTAAATTAGTGTCAAAGTAAGTGTAAACACTTCTGCCAAGCCTCTGCCGCACACGACCAAGCTTCTGCCGCACGCGACCAAGCTTCTGTCGCACGCGACCAAGCCTCTGCCACACACGACCAAGCTTCTGCCGCACGCAACCAAACCTCTGTCAGCCACGACCAAATCTCTGCCGAGCAGAGACAACCTCTGTCGAGCCACGACGAAACCTCTGCCGCCAAACCTCTACCAAGCGGCGACCAACCTCAACCAAGCAACGACCAAACCTCTGCCGAGCAGCAAACAACCTCTGTGGTACTGTTCATCACAGAGCCTCTGTGAAATCCAACAGAGCCTCTGTGGACAGAACCTCTGCGATCGAACCTTCGAGCCCGATTTTTGTTTACTTGCTGTCAGCTTTGCGCTGCTTCAGAAAAATGCGCATAACTTTTAACTCGGTGCTCCAAATTACTCGATTCCAGTGGCATTGGAAATATTATTCACAGATGCACGACTTTGATGTTTTGAGTTTTCTCAAATTATGTGTGCTGATATGCCAAACTCAGCCTCAAAGTCTGCTGCAAGGTGCTGGACCGAAAGCATTGCATTTCACTCATGCTCTTTCCGCTTTCAAGAACGGTGTTCTCTCAACGGTTCTTCATGGTGTCAAGCTACATTTGTCACATTTTTAAATGTCACTCCATCCTCTGTTATTCACATTTAAAGCTCGGTGGATGAGCCTACATTTGAGGGGGAGCACATGATGCTTTGAAGACTTGAAGAACGGAACATCAAAGGTTCTAAAGAAAGCAAAGGGGAGACTATAAGATGATGCTTTCTTTATAAAACATTAGGGGGAGATTGTTAGCTTTAATTAGCTCCTAATTAAATGAATGTTTTATAAAGATATTTTAATGTTTTAGATATTTTCTTATAGATATTTACTTAGATATTTTATATAGATATTTTAGATATTGTCTAGATTTTAGATATCTTAAATATCTAATGTGTAAATGGCCCTATATAAGAGGTGTCCATAGTCTTATTTCTAGAAGTGAGAAATATGGAAAGCACACAAAAACACACATAGACTAGTTTCTTATGAGAGTCGTTTCATGTTTAGTGTGGTGTTCTTCAACATTTCTCCTCTCCATATTTAATCATCAATGAATATGAGATAAGTTTCTTTATGATTGTTCTTCATGTATATCTTATCTCTATATTTAAATATGGACTTTGTATTTCTTCTATTGTTGCTCAAAAATAGAATCAACAACGGTTATCGTTTGGAAAATGTTTATGTAATAAACATGGACTCAACAACCACTGAGAACTCCTGTTTCTTCTCAAAGGCCTCATCTGATGTCAACTGGCTATGGCATAAGAGGCTCTCTCATTTAAATTTCAAGACACTGAACACTCTTTCTTCAAAAGAGTTAGTCACTGGTCTACCTCAGCATTCATACGCCAAAGAGTCGTTATGTTCAGCGTGTGAAAAAGGGAAGCAGACCAAAGCAAGCTTTAAGTCAAAGCAAGTTTCTTCAGTGTCATCTCCTCTACAACTACTCCATATGGATTTGTTTGGCCCTGTTAACAAACAATCCATCGCTGGAAAGAAATATACGCTGGTCATAGTTGATGAATTCTCTCGCTTCACTTGGGTAATGTTTCTCCGTTCTAAGAGTGACACCCCTGAAGAACTCATCACCTTTGTTCGGAAGATGGAAACCCTGAACAATTTGACCGTTCGCTCAATAAGGAGTGATCATGGGACTGAATTCAAAAACAGTTCTCTTGATTCCTTCTTTGAGAGTAAGGGTATTTCTCACAACTTTTCTTCAGTGAGAACACCGCAACAAAATGGAGTCGCTGAAAGAAGAAATAGAACAATTATTGAAGCTGCACGTTCAATGCTCAGCGATTCTCACCTGCCTACTCAGTTTTGGGCAGAAGCTGTCAACACAGCTTGTTTTACGCAAAACAGGTCGCTGATAGTTAAAAGATTCAAAAAGACAGCCTATGAACTTTTTCATGGAAGAAAGCCTTCAATCAGCTTTCTTCACATCTTTGGATGTCAGTGTTTTATACTGAACAATAGAGATTCTCTTGGAAAGTTCGATCCTAAGGCTGATGATGGAATCTTTCTTGGATACTCCTCAGTTTCCAAAGCCTTCAGAGTCTTCAATCGTAGAAGACAAACTGTAGAAGAAACTATTCACGTCACGTTTGACGAATCCCGTTCAGCGAACTCTAAACCGTCCGCTGATACTGAAGAACTGAATCAATGGATGTTTTCTCATCTTGGTGATTCAGAAGTTATTCCCACTACTCATGCTCATCCAGTAGAAGATGATAGTCCTATCATTCTAAATATGCAGAATAGTGAAGCTGAAACTTCTTGGGTCTCAGCTGTTCCTATAAACACTATACCTAACGCTGAACCAAATGTCTCAGACATTCCATCTACTTCTCAGCAATCAGTGAATATAATGACAACTGCATCCATTCCTCTCTTGGCTGATACTCCTGACGTCGCTGAAGCTTCATCTTCAGCTCCTCTAGTTCAAGTTGAGTCAGCGTCTCACGCTCCGGCTCAGCGATGGACTATAAATCACCCAATTGATCAAATTCTTGGTGATCCAAACGCTGGGATTCAGACTCGACGAAGTGCAGGTAATATATGTTTATTTGTAAATTTTATTTCACTAACTGAACCAAAGAAAGTAGATGATGCCCTCAAAGATCCAAATTGGGCCAGCGCCATGCAAGAAGAGCTGACTGAATTTGAAAGAAACAAAGTTTGGAAACTTGTTCAGAGACCAACTGATAAAACAGTAATAGGCACTAAATGGGTCTATCGAAATAAGTTGGACGAACATGGTACTGTAACCCGCAACAAAGCTCGACTTGTTGCTCAGGGATACAGACAAGAGGAAGGTATAGATTACGACGAAACATTTGCTCCAGTAGCAAGACTTCAAAGTACATCAGATGGATGTTAAGTCAGCGTTTCTGAATGGAAAGCTGAATGAAGAAGTGTATGTGGAACAACCTCCAGGATTCTCAGATCCTAAGCATCCAGATTATGTTTATAAACTGGATAAGGCACTGTATGGCTTGAAGCAAGCTCCTCGTGCATGGTATGACACTCTCTCTACTTATCTCCATATTGAAAAATTTGAGCGAGGTAAGATTGACAAAACTCTATTTTTTAGAAAAGTGAAAGGTCATATCATTCTAGTTCAAATATATGTTGATGACATTATATTTGGTTCTACTAACCCTGAGCTTTGTACTCGTTTCGCTGATAGAATGAAAGATGAGTATAAAATGAGCATGATGGGTGAAGTAACATATTTCCTTGGTCTTCAGATTAAGCAAACTGAGAAAGGAACTTTCATTAATCAGGGAAAATATGTTAAAGATATGCTGAAGAAATTCGACTTAACTGAAAGTTCAGCTATGAAAACCCCTATGACACCACCGCTGACACTTGATAAGGACACTAAGGGTGTTCCTGTCAATGTCACGCTGTACCGTGGGATGATCGGCTCACTATTGTATCTTACAGCTAGCCGACCCGATATTATGTTTGCAACATGCTTGTGTGCACGATATCAAGCTGAACCTAAGATATCTCATATGAAAGCTGTAAAGCGAATCTTTCGATATCTTATGGGTACAGCAAATCTAGGTCTTTGGTATCCCAAAGATTCAGGATTCGATCTAACCGCCTATTCAGATAGTGATTTTGCAGGTTGCAAAATGGATAGGAAAAGCACCACAGGAGGATGTCAGCTCCTTGGTGGAAAGCTGGTAAGTTGGACAAGTAAAAAGCAAAATTCAGTGTCCACCTCCACAGCTGAAGCTGAATATGTAGCTGCTGGAAGCTGTTGTTCTCAGGTCTTGTGGATGAGAAATCAGCTACTAGACTATGATCTTCAGCTCTCCAAAATTCCAATCTATTGCGACAGCACAAGTGCCATCGCTATAGCAAACAATCCAGTACTACATTCAAAGACCAAACATATAGAAATCAGATATCATTTTATCAGAGATCATGTGATGAATGGTGATATAGAACTTCATTTTATCCCAACTGACTATCAGTTAGCTGACTTATTTACCAAACCTCTTGATGAGACAAGATTCAACTTTCTCATCAGCGAGCTTGGAATGCTGAACTTTGAAGGATAAAATCTTCAGCGGTTCACATTGATCAGCGAAAGGATAAAATCAACTTGTATAGCCCATTCTATCATCTTCTCTCTGAATAAACTTGATTCACTGATATCAAGGTATGTTCTCTCTCTCTCTGACAAGCGCATGAAAATGCAAGATTTCAAAACAAAATGCATCGCTGAATATCTCTTCCTTAACAGCGATATTTTGAAATTTCTTAAAACCTTTACTGAATATTTTCATTCAGTGCTTCATGTTTTCAAAAGTATCTCTGAGTTTTTCAAAACCTCAGAGACAACCAAGAATATGAAAGGACAGTTGTGACGTCATTGCAACGGATAAAACCCTGGCACGTTTTCTCTTCCTGACACACGTTTGCACGTCTCGTTCAAACTTCCAATCAAATGCAAACACGTGTCCGTGTCATGATGAAAATATTTTCCCGCTCAAGATTTTCTCTTTCTAAAATCTCTATATAAACAAATTCTTTGTTTATATTTTTCTTTTACGCGATCAATCTTCCTCCGCAAGAAAGAATTCACTGTTGCATTTGTGCTTTCAAACTTCAAGAACTGTTCATCATTTTCTTCATCAAACATCAAGGTTAATATGTTCTTATTTATTACCTAATGCAAAATAACTTGTTTCTGATCTACTCTTTGTTTTAACAAGATCAAACAAAAGAACTTCTTAAAATGAAATCATTTTCTTTCATGATATTATGAACACAACCATTTCATGGTTGTTCTTCAAGTTTAAATGCAAAAATCTTAAGCTTGTTCTTCATTCGTTTTTCCAGAATCCCAATCTTCAAAGAAAACTGGAAAACAAGATTTTTTTTGGGTTTGAAATTTTCGTTTTCAAAAACATGAAAAACCCTAATCTTCATTAAGACATTTGTGTCTGAATGAAATGGATAAAATTCGAAACATCTTATTGGAAATTTATTTCCACAATAAGATTATTCTTATTTGTTAACATCTTTGGTTGAACTGTTAATACAGAGAAATGGCCTCGTCTGACATTCCTGCTAACGCTGAGAACATCTCCACTGACTCTGAGGAAGTGGAAATCCTCAAGGCTCCACAAGTCAAGTTTGAACTTGACAAACTGGATTGGACCAAGGTGAACAACCTCTCTGCGCTTCTCGAGTTTCCTCCTCGAAAGCAAGTCACACATCTAGATGATGCTGTGAAATTTCTGAAGAATTGCTGCATCTCCACAGCCCTGACCATAACACCTCCTGCACATCAGCTTTTGCTCTCACAATTCTGGTACTCAGCGAGACACACTCAAATACCTTCAGCCAAAGACCCCTCCAAAATAATTGATTGCATCCTCTGCGATATCGAATATGGCACCATAAAGATCACCCCAGCCATTATTCGCAAAGCTCTCAGCCTTCCCATCGCCACCAAGGAAAAACCTTTTGTTCCCCTCGCTGACCCCAAGAAAAACTCAGACAGGGAAGCCATCATTGCATTCTTCGATGCAATGGGCTATGTATGGGAAATAGGCAGAGACATGAAGCCCGAGAAGAAGCTGACGATCATCAAGAAATCAAAAATGCCCAGCGAGATGAATTTCATCTTCGCTCATCTGATAAGCTGCATGACTGCAAAGAGTGGCTCCTCCGACCAAGCCGCTAAACCTCAGCAAGCAATGGGTTATGCACTGCTGAAAGGTCTCAACATAGACTGGGCATCGATCATCTATGATGACCTAGTTCTACGAGTGGACACCGTCGCTGATAGACCTCCATGGGTTCCCTACCCACGTTTCATCAGCGCCATCTTCCAATGTGGCCTGAAGGAAACCTACCCAACTGATGGTGACCTGAAACTTTCTCAGGTCGGTCCAAAGATACTCGACTTTAAACCAACCGTAAATGAGGTACGTCTTTCTACACTCTTAACTCTTCTTAACCCTCATACTTCTTCTACTTCTGCAGCTCCTTCAGCGGACAAACCCACCGCTGATACCCCAGCTGCTACCTCTATTCCTCTTAAAAGGAAACACTCTTACACCCCACTTGATTCTAAAAGGATCAAGAAAACAAAGGAGCAACCCCAACAATCTCATGCTGAAGACTCCTCAGCTCTTTCTGCAGAGCTGAAGGAACGTTCAGTGGTACGCTCTGCCACACCTGAACAAGCCATCCCTTCCATCCCGATCTCAGCGTCTCCAAACGTTGAGATTACAGACTTGGAAACTTCCCAACCTCCCTCAGTCTCTCAAAAGACTGATGAATTGATTCTCAGCGATTCCAACGCTGAACTCAGAACCCAACCTCCAATCTTATCCTTCGCTTCTCCCTCCACTCGTTTGTTCTCTCCTCCAGTTATCGCTGGAGATGCCATCATTTCTACGGAAGCTAAAGCTGATAATCCAGAGATGATGGCGACAGGACCTGCAGAACAATCCATGGGCACTTTTGAAGATGACATGGAACTTTACTCAGGAACCCGTGACTTTGACGAATTCACCAATCCTCCTGCAGGTAAACAACAACCCATAAACACTGTAACTAAACCCCAAACTTCTGAGCTTTCCTTTGTTCACAAGTTCTTATCTGTTACAGGTCCTAATTTGGGAGATATCAACGCCTCTCTGAAGTCCGTGGAAACAAAGCTGACAGGTCTCACCACTACTCTCTCCAATAACTCTACAGCTGTAACAAACGCTGGAGAGAATCTGAACAAGCTGACAACGGTGGTGGAGAAGAAGGCTTCCACAGATGACTTAAAGCAAGTTGATAAGACTCTCAGCGACTTCGCCAAGGTGCTCGCTGATATCTACACAGACTACACCTCTCTCAAAAATTCAGTTTCATCCATGTCCAGCGAGGTAACAACGCTGAAGACATCGGTTGGCACACTAGAGGGAGATATGTCTGCTGTGAAGACAAATGTGAACACTCTGACGACTGACTTAAGCTCTGTAAAGACTGACGTTGGTTCGATGAAGACTATGATCGAACAGCTGCTGCACAAGGCGAATACTCCTGCTCCTGCCCCTGTCCCTGAATCTGAACATTTTACAGCGGACGATCGCGCTGAGCTGAAGAAAATCAATCCTGCTATTTCTGGCCTAGAAGACAGATTAGCAAAGATTGAAGTTCGTGTAGGTTTCTCTGGCCAAGAAGACAGAGAACCTACCCACGCTGCTGAATCTACCCATTCCTCCCCCAGTCATCATGAAAAAGAGGGGGAGAAGAGCGCTGAAGACCTTTCCCATGATGAATCTATCAGGGGAGAGAAGAACGAAGACCTCACCTTCGCTGAAGAGGGTGAGAAGACTATTGAAGCTGAAGCAGCCGCTAGACCTCAGGGAGATGAACAACCTGAGGGAACCGAGAAGCTCGCCTCTGTATCTGAGGGGGAGCAACTCGAAGAAGACGCTGAAGAATCCGAAACAGAAGATGATGAAGCCGTCGACATCCCTGATAATGAACCATCTTCTTCTCTAAAGAATGATGATGATGATGATGACGAAGATGACGATGACTTCTTTATCGTCAAACCTGCTCCAAAGATCAAAGCTCTTAAGGGAATCTCGATAAATGAACCTTCAGGGGAGCGGACAAAGACAAAGCCCTCAGCCTCTGGAGCTGAGAAAGGCAAAGGCAAAAGCGTCGCTGAAGATGAAAATCTGACGATCTTGCTTGAAAAGCCGGTTTGTCAGGTACACTAAACATCTCTTACTCCATCCCTCATCTATCATACACTATCAGTTCCTCTACCCAAGCCTATACACTTAAACCAATTCTCTCTATCTGATTCTACCCAAGTTCTTACTTGTAAGATCGCTGTGTTTCAGCTAGTCCTCTCCCCTGTTTGAGGATATCGCTGAAGGCTCCACAACTATACCAGCTGATGCTGAAGAAATAATCCCAGTCTTGGATTTGATCTCTGAGACTGATGAACCTGAAGAACAGACTCTCTCTCACAAACGAAGACCTTCCTTAGTTCCTCAAAAGCTAAGTGAAGAGAATCAGAAAAGAAGAGAGGAAATAATAAAGCGATTCGAGGATCAGCGAATCATTCTAAGGCGTGATCAACTGCCTTAAGTTCCTCCAAAGTTCAGAATTTCAAAAGCTGAATACAAGGAACACCTCAGAGCTGAACGCCTCATCGCTGAAAGAAAGGAAGCTGAAGAAAAAGACAGAGAATACGCCATCAAGCTTACTCAAGAATCTGTCAAAGACCCCAAGCTGAAACGTGTTCCCATTCAAATCCAACGAAAGCTTTGGGAAGAAGCCCAGAAGATCGTGGAAAAGAAAACTGAAGTTTCTCAGACCACCCTGATCTGGTGTAAAGAGAAAATACACTTCAGATATCGTCCAGCGAAGATCAACAAGGTATTCATCTCTGGAAGAACCTCTATCGGGGTACCTATTGTTGACATCAAACTTTTCAGAGAAGATGGCCAATCTGAAGCCTTTCGCGCTGACACTGTAAAAAGGTATGGTCTCTCTGAATGGCTGGAGATGAGGTTAGCTATCCAATCGTCACAATCTAAGTACAAGGATCATTTCGAAAAGCTGATAAACAGACATATCGATTTGATATCTTCTTGTGTGGACATTCCTCCTCTTCCTGATCTTAAGATGAAAAGAAAAAGGGCCTCTCTGAAGAAGAAACGTCAAGATTCAAACTCAGGTCCTGTCATACGAAATGAAACTGGAATTGGTTTCTCTCGCGCTGAAGTGCTTGGTCCTGACCCTGATCTATCTGCCCTTGACATTTCTTTGCCACCATGTGAACTTTTCGTCCCTGGTAAAGTCATCAGTAATCCTTATGGAATATTGTTGGGAACTGAAGATTTGCTAAGTATGGTTAGTACTGCCAGAACAACATTAGTACTGCCAGAACAACGTTAGTACTGCCAGAACAACGTTAGTACTGCCAGAACAACAATACTACTGCCAGAGCAAGGTTAGTACTGCAAGTAAAAGTTAATGTTGCTGGAACAATGTTAGTACTGCTTGTGCATAACGATGTTAATACTGCTGGTGATCATAATTATGGAATGCGAGAATGTTGGAGATAAAGATGGAATGTTTGAAGATAAGCATGAAAGAATATTCTGAAGATCAATTTTGTTTTGATAGTTATCTTGTAATTATTTAGTATAAATAGATGTTGATAGATAGCTATTCGGTAAGAGATTGATCAGAATTCGTTTTTGTTTTAGAGAGAATTAACCTCAAGGTTTAGAACCCTATTTCTAGAGAAGTAGAAGTCGTCTTGTTGAGCCTGTTCAACAAGATTGAGGTTTGGTTGTAAACTTGTGAGTTGAAGTATTGAATACAAACAGATTGTGTTTTCTGATTAGTTGTTCATTGAGTGTGTTTGAATTAAAGTTCTATTCCGCAAGATTCTTTAATTCTGATTTCTAAGTATAATTTTTCTTGTTTGGAATCGATCCTGACAAGTGGTATCAGAGCAAGGTTTCTTAGAAATCTACAATCATTATGGACAATACAGTTGAATCAAACAGTACTCTTGTTTCAAAGGTTCCCATGCTCAGGCCTAATGAGTTTGACATGTGGAAGATTAGAATCAAGCAGTATATTTTGCTTACTGATTATTCCATCTGGGATATTATAGAGAATGGTCCATGTGCTGAAGGAAAGATTGGACCAGATGGCAAAAGACCCCCTCCAAAGACTGATGCAGAAAGAAAGGTTAGACAAACAGAGATGAAAGCCTTAAGCACTCTGCTTTTGGCTATTCCCAATGAGTATCAGCACCAATTTCATCACTGCACTGATGCTCAGATTTTATGGAATGCATTGGAAAAGAGATTCACTGGTACCAAGAGCACCAAGAGGAACCAGAAGGCAATTCTTAAGCAACAATATGAAAATTTTACTTCTACAAAGAATGAGTCTATGACTCAAACTTTTGATAGATTTAATAAGTTGATTGGAGAATTGGCTACAGTTGGAGTTAGTATGGAGGCTGATGATGTAAACAAGAAGTTTCTAAGATCATTAGGTGAGGAATGGACAATGTATACTGTGTCTTTCAGACAGAATGACCAGTTAGAAGATAAAGAGCTTGATGATCTTTACAATGATCTTAGGGTATTTGAAGCAGAAGTTGAAGCCAAGAAGAAGCCCTCAGGATATGTGTATAATGCTGCACTCCTATCAGCATCAACTGATTCTACTGCTAACCCTGAATCAGTTAGTACTGCTGGTGGAGTCAATCAGGAGAAGGCCAATGATTCTGTACTAGAAGCTTTCTTTTCTAGTCATGTTAACTCCTCATTAATTAATGATGACTTAGAACAGATTAATGCTGATGATCTTGAGGAGATGGATATCAAGTGGCAGATGGCTATGCTTTCTATGAGGGTGAAGAAGTTTATAAAGAGGACTGGGAGAAACAACTTTTCCCAAAGAAGAGAAGATGGTGCTGGGTTTGACAAGTCTAAGGTGGAATGCTACAAGTGTCATAAGATGGGACACTTTGCCAGAGAATGCAGAGGTGGAGTATCTCAAAATAACCATCAACAAGCTCAGACTGGAAGCTTCAACCAGAACAGAAACTCTGTTCATGCCCTTGTTTCTCAACAAGGAATGGGATTTGATTGGAGTGATCAAGCAGAAGAGGCAATTCAGAATCATGCACTCATGGCAGAAGTCTCAGATCTTCCTACTGAGGTAAAATCTAATCTCTGTTCTCAAGCTTGTATAGACACTGTGAAAAGGTATAGAGATCACAACCAGGGAATGTGTGATGACCTTAAGAGATTAGAAAAGGATAGAAGAGATTATGTAGTGATTGTTGAGAGGTTTGAAGAACAAATTAAGGCTTTTCAAGCCAATGAACTTCAACACTCATATGATACAAACTACTGGAAGTGGGAGAAGAATGGTCTGGAGTTCCAACTGAAAGAGTCTAGGGAGGAATGTGAGAAATTAAAAGGAGAACTTGAGAAAGTAAAACTTGATGTTGAAAAGTTTTCATGTGCTTCTAAAGTCATGGACACCATAATAAATGCTCAAATCCACAGTAAGATGAAACCAGGCATAGGGTACAATGCCACACCCCCACCCTACAACAACACATACATCCCTCCTAGGCCAGACCTGTTAGAAACCATGGATAGGAAGGACTTACCTGAAGGAGCTACTAAAGTAGATCCATTAGATGAAGTTGTTGTTAAGGATAAAACTGAAAAAGAAGAGTCTAAGAAAAGGAACAAGAATGTCAGTGGTGAGATCCCCTTAGAGAATTACATCAAGACTAATGAGGAAGGTGGAAGTCCCTGGGATAAGAACAATGAGATGAAAAGATCTGAAAAAGGAAAGGGAGTTCATTATACACAGACCACTGTTGTGAATTCCAATACTTGTGAACATTGTTCTTGCAAGAATTCTCAAAAGAATGAGCCCCAAAAACATGATAAAAAGAGGGGAAATCAAAGAAACTGGAATAATCAGTGGGCTCAAAAACAAGGAGTTGATCTGCAAAGGATTAACAGACCAAAACCTTGTTTTATCTGTGGCAAATTGAATCACCTTGCCAAACACTGTTATTTCAATCCTATTAACCAAAGGATAAATTTTCAAAGAACTTTTCAAAAATCAAATGTTTATAGGAAGCCTGTAAGAAACCATGTGGCTACGAAACAAGCTAAATCCAAAAGCCACATGAGGAAAAAGACTGAAAAAGAATGTGTCACAATGTGGGTTCCTAAAAGCACTAGTGTTAGTACTGCTGCCTCAGATAGTACTGCTGCTAGCAGTGTTAGTGCTGCTAACACTGTTAGTACTTCTTCTAGAAGCAATACTGCTGCTAGCAGTGTTAGTACTGCTAACACTGTTAGTACTTCTTCTAGAAGCAATACTGCTGCTAGCAGTGTTAGTACTGCTAACACTGTTAGTACTTCTTCTAAAGATAATACTGCTTCTAGTATTTGTGCTGCTAGACCAATCATCTTGACAAAGTACTCCAGTACTGAAGTTCCTCAGGTTGAAAAACTTATCCAAACTGAATGTAAGTACTTTGATGAGCAAGGGAGACCCAAGACCACTTTGGCTTGGGTTCCCAATAAAAACTAATTGATTTATCTTATGTGCAGGGCAACCAACAGCTCAAGGGGAAGAGCATCTAGCATGTTGATAGTGGTTGCTCCAGGCACATGACAGGTAACATGGCCTGCCTCAAGAATTTCAAAAGAATTGATGGAGGACATGTTGCTTTTGGGAATAATCCTGCATGAGGTAAGATAAGTGGTAAAGGTGATGTATCAAAAGGTAAGATGTCATTTGAGGATGTTTACTATGTTGAGCAATTGAGATACAACCTGTTAAGTATATCACAGGTCTGTGACAAGAAACATAGTATATTATTTACTGCCAGTGCATAGTTACTACTGCTAGTACATAGTTACTACTGCCAGTGCATAGTTACTACTGCCAGTGCATAGTTACTACTGCCAGTACATAGTTAATACTGCATGTGTCGTTAATACTGCTTTAAAAGAAAAATTAGGGCTACTACTGCTATAAATACCTCTTTCAGCCCGCCAAAGTTCATAACGTCTCTTTGAATTCTATTCATCTCTCTCTCTTTCTAACTTTCATTTCCCAAGAATCTCTGTTTTCTGTCAAGAATCCTCAGGCACAATGGATTTTATCGACGAACATAACGAGATTGCCATGCTCCAGAAGCCAAAACAGTCCGCAGGTTTTCACGACATTGTGGATTTCCTCAAATCCACGCATATATCATACGCCCTAACGGTGACCCCGACAATCTACACCGAGCATCAGAAGCAGTTCTGGGAAAATGCCACCGTGGTGTCTGAAGATGGGCAGAAAATCATCAAAACAAGGGTGTGTGACAAACCCTTGAATGTTACAGAGGAGCTTATTCGCATCACTCTTCGATTGGATGATGCCTCAGGTATGACGTCTATTCCTAATGACGATCTATACTCAACTTTAACGAGAATGGGGTATGAAGGTCCCATTGGAATCTTTAAGTTTTTCAAGTCTAAATTTTCTACACAATGGCGATTCTTTGTTCATACCTTAATGCATTGCATTTCAAAGAAAACTACTGGATGGAGTGAGTTTAGCAGTACCATTGCTTATGCCCTGGTCTGCTTGGCCACTGCCAGGAAGTTTAATTTTTCACAAATGATTTTCAATGATCTTGTGTCAAACCTGGATTCCAAAAAGAGTTTTTATATGTACCCAAGGTTTGTCCAAGCAGTGATTACTCAGGAATTGACGGATTTGCCTCAATTTACTGAGGTATATGTACCTAAACCCCCTAAAGGAAAGGTCTTCTCAAATATGAGAAGAACTTCCAGGGACTCGGAAGGAGTTGACACTCCATTGTTCTCTACAATGATGGGTGTGTCCCACACACAAGAAGGTATGGCATCAGGGTCAAGGCCCTCATTAGACCAACCCACTGATAGCCTAACCCCACCTTCAATCACCAAAGAAATTCCTCAGTCCATTCTTCAAAGACCCACTCCTCACATAACCAAAAAGTTTACAAGAAGAATGGTACACAAGGCTCATTCCCTTGATGTACCTCCTACAAGCCCAAAGCCTTTAATCCCTCTATTGGAGCATTCTCCAATAGAGAATATCGAAAGGGAAACCACAGGGGTGTCTCCCAACCCCAAGAAGGTGCTCACTAAGGAGAAGGTTGAGCATGTGAGTAGCAAGGCTGCCACTACTTCTGCTAGCACAGAGAAGGACAGTGGTAACATAACTAAGACCTTCCTCACGGCAACTCAGAATGAGAAATCATTCAGAGGTCCCAGGTGCCAAGAAACCACGGGGGTAGGCAGTGCTTTTGCTAGGCAAAAGACACCTACTAAAATTTTCCAGTGATCCTTTAAAGGAAGTAAAAACTCCTAAACAAGGTGAGGATAGATATACATATGAGGAATTGATGGAAACCATTGCCAATATCAACACAGATGTTGTAAGTCAGCAAAAGGAGATAGACGAACTCAAGAAAGTGGTCATATATCAACAAACACAGCTTGAGAAGCATAAGAAGCTGATTACCAAGTTGATGCACAGGAAGAAGAAAGCTCAGTATGTTCTTAAAAGAAGAAGCACCAACAATGATGCTCCCAAAAAGGGGGAGTCAGAAGCTGAATTCAACATGGAGAGTGCACAGGAAAAGGGGGAGAATGAGTGTGTTGAGGAAATTGCAAAAGAAGCAGAAACTGATCATGCAGCAGAAAAGGTTAATGCTGCTGAAATTCAGAAAGAAGCAGAAACTGATCATGCAGCAGAAAAGGTTAATGCTGCTGAAATTCAGAAAGAAGCAGAAACTGAACCAACAGCAGAAACACCAACAGCAGAAACGGTTAATGCTGATGAAAGTCAAAAAGCAAAAGCAGCAGAAACCATTCCAGAGGAAGCAGAAACAAAAGAAGCAGCAGAAACAAAGAAAGCAGCAGAAACAAAAGAAGCAGCAGAAACCATGCCAGAAGCAGTATCTACAAAGGAAGAAGCAGCAGAAACAAAGGAAGCAACAGAAACTAAAAAGCCTACTTTGGAAGAAGTTGAAGTTGCAGAGGCTTTGATTAAAGCCAAACATGACACTCCTAAAAAGCAAGAAGAAACCCTGGGTGAAAAGCTGGTGTCACTGAAAAGAGCAAGAACCAAGTCTATAGCTACCAAGAGGAAAGTTGTCAAGAAACCTAGGGTAGAACCAGTGGTAGAAGAAGAAAAAGAAGAGGATGTTCCAGAAAAGAAAGATGATACAAAGGTTGCTGAAGAAGAAGTAGCAACTCCATCAGGTCAACCAAGTAATGCTCAATGTGATATGTATATCACTATGGTTGATACTGATCCAATCAAAGTTGACCCATTATCTTCCATGCCTCCTGAGATCATCTTCTGGGATACCTTGGTAGATCAGAGAAAGGAGTACATTAGAGTCAAAAGAGCAGATGGGAAGTTTGAGGTCTGTTCTACATGGGGAAGACTTATCAGAATGTGCTCTAGATCTGACATAGAGGAGATGTACAAGGTTGGAATGAAGCTGTATGGAAATATATTGAATGAGAAAGGGATGTCTATCACCAAAATGGTTCTTGAATACCTGTGCCTGATGTTCAAACCAGAAGCAGTTCCGTATATGATAGAAAGAAATTTTCAAGCCATTACCAACTGGATGCTCATTGAAAAATGTGGAGTGTATGTCATCACACTGGACTATACATATCATGAGTATTATTTGGTGGATGTTGCATACAAGCACAACAAGAAAAGGTTGAATGGAATGCTACATGCTAAGTTGGCTTGCAACAAGGATTCTGAAATGGGAAGATACTTGGTGAGAAGGATTATCAATCAAAGCCTGGGTTTGGATCCTGATTTATGTGTTCATGATTAAGTTTTGGAAGCATCATCTGAAGAACTTGACTTCTCAACCTAAAAAGTCAAGTTAGGGGGAGATTGTTGGGAACTGAAGATTTGCTAAGTATGGTTAGTACTGCCAGAACAACATTAGTACTGCCAGAACAACATTAGTACTGCCAGAACAACGTTAGTACTGCCAGAACAACGTTAGTACTGCCAGAACAACGTTAGTACTGCCAGAACAACAATACTACTGCCAGAGCAAGGTTAGTACTGCAAGTAAAAGTTAATGTTGCTGGAACAATGTTAGTACTGCTTGTGCATAACGATGTTAATACTGCTGGTGATCATAATTATGGAATGCGAGAATGTTGGAGATAAAGATGGAATGTTTGAAGATAAGCATGAAAGAATATTCTGAAGATCAATTTTGTTTTGATAGTTATCTTGTAATTATTTAGTATAAATAGATGTTGATAGATAGCTATTCGGTAAGAGATTGATCAGAATTCATTTTTGTTTTAGAGAGAATTAACCTCAAGGTTTAGAACCCTATTTCTAGAGAAGTAGAAGTCGTCTTGTTGAGCCTGTTCAACAAGATTGAGGTTTGGTTGTAAACTTGTGAGTTGAAGTATTGAATACAAACAGATTGTGTTTTCTGATTAGTTGTTCATTGAGTGTGTTTGAATTAAAGTTCTATTCCGCAAGATTCTTTAATTCTGATTTCTAAGTATAATTTTTCTTGTTTGGAATCGATCCTGACAAATATTCTTTCTCGACTACGACGGACGTAAATGTTTTCAACGGATCGCTGAGCTTCCAATCACTCCAATCGAACAGCTCAGAGATCTCATCTACTGGTGTGACTTCAGAAAAGACATTCATGCACGACACCTAAAACCCTTGATCTTTGAAGAAGCGCTGAACAAAAGAAAACGAGGTGTAACGGTTCCTGACTGGATGATCCTCACTGAAAAGACCCTTGATGAACTTCTCATTAAGGAAGAACCTCTGTAAGCTGATAGGATCGCCTCTTTTATCTATTTTATCAGTTATCCTTTTGTACTTGTAATTTATTTCGCTCGTACTTATAATCTTTCCATTTCTCTTTGAAACCTGATTCAAAGTTTTGAAGAAAGATTTCAGCGAATGTACTTTACTCCATCAGTACTGAAAAGATCCCAGAAAACAGTAAAAGGGACAAATATTTTATGAGTTCTTTTTATCCTTATGTTTTCATTAAATAGCAATTTTCTTTGTTGCTATGTCATAATCAAATAGGGGGAGATTGTTGATCCAAACCCTCAGTGATTTGATAATGACCCTTTCTTATATACTTAGTGAAAATTATAAGTAAACAATATGTATCAGAGTTTCACTATCGCTATAAGTACTAAGATCTTCCAGTACCGCTGATAGGAACTCTTGTTGTTTAGATTAAACATTCAGCGAACACTGTTCATCATTAACGCTGAGTCTGTTCAGTCATTATGATGATCGCTGATAAGTTAGTTGTTTACTTATGATCCCTGAAGACAAGTTTCACGTCAACAAAGGTTCTACGCTGAAGTCGAAGATCAAGCTCAAGAACCAGCGACAAGTCTCCTAATGAACTGATGCGGATCAGCGAAGACTCAGATTTGTCCACTCAACGTGAAGTATCAAGTACAAGACTTCAGCTATCGCTGAACTTTATCATCTGCTGAATAGTAAATGATAATCGCTGAATCAACGAAAGCTGATCATGAAGTCCTCCGTACAAAGTACTTTTGTCTTAACCCCCCTTGCACGACTCTGTACGAAATGTCAGAAAAGAACCTCCGAATATCTGAAATCGTACAACCACTCTGATACTACACTGTTCATCCATGCGGCTACTAAGGTTGTCAACCAAGGTCAATGACATGCAACCAACCAGCTGATGACACGTGTAAAGTGTATACTGACTTGCATTAAATGCATGCAGTATATAAAGAGATGAACTCACTTCATTTGAAGTAACTTGCTAACTCTGGACAAGTTCAAATCTCTTATCTCAAGATAGGTTATTATTAGTAATTTCCTTATCTCTCTTAGTGCAAGAAACCTTAGTGTTCCAACTTGTTTAGATTTAGGTTTATCCTTAATCTTGTTTCCGCAACAAGCTGTAAATTGTTAATGATTTATCAATAAACAATTTAGAAAAGTAAAATCTGTGTGTTTGTATTCAACCCCCCCCCCCCCCCCCCTTCTACAAACTTGTATAGGCCTTCGGGACCAACAGGTCAACTAGTCAGATCAGTAAGAAGTGACAACGGTACTGAATTTAAAAACAGTTCCTTAGAAGACTTCTTCAATGACAAAGGAATCTCCTAAAGTTTCTATTCAGTTAGAACTCCCCAACAGAATGGAGTTGTCGAAAGAAAGAATCGGACTTTGTGTGAGGCTGACAGGTCAATGATTAGTGAATCAAATCTTCTTACATATTTTTAGGCAGAAGCAATTAATATTGCATGCTTTACTCAAAACAGATCAGTGATTGTCAGAAGACATGGGAAGACTCCTTATGAAGTATTCTATGGCCAAAAACCAAACATAGGTTTTCTCCGTGTCTTTGGCTGTGTGTGCTTCATTCTAAATGATCGAGAAAATCTTGGGAAATTTGATCCTAAGGCTAATGAAGGAATTTTGTAGGATATTCCTTGTCCTCAAAAGCATATCGTGTGTACAACCTCAGAAGAAAATGCATTGATGAATCCATTCATGTTAAGTTTGATGACTTCAGATCATTATCTCTCTCAAATGATGATGATGAACTAAATAGGTGGATTTCATTTGCATTGGTGATGCTCCATCCTCAGCCTCTACCGATTCCCTTTCTATTCCCTTCACTCAAAATCCTTCTCATCAAAATAATCTTCCTGACTCTCATCAACAAAACTCTCCAACTCCTATACAGGTCGATCCACCTTCCACCAAAAATCTCTCTATCAATCCCATAACACCATCTACCTAAAATATGTCTCAAACCACCTTAACTCATCCATCTCTTCCATCATCAAGCCTTTCACCCACTCTACCTCTTGCCACTAAATGGACCAAATATCACCCTATTGACCAAATAATCGGTGATCAACAAGTTGGGTCCAGACTAGAAGAGGAATTGGAAATATTTGCCTCTATGTGAATTTTCTATCTCTCATAGAACCAAAGAAAATTGAGGAAGCACTAGTTGATCCATGTTGGATCACTACCATGCAAAAAGAACTTTCTCAATTCACAAGGAACAAAGTTTGGCTATTGGTTCCCCGTCCTCCAAAAAACGATTATTGGAACCAAGTGGGTCTTCAGGAACAAAATGGATGAAGAAGGAACTGTGATCAGAAACAAGGCATGACTTGTTGCTCAAGGATACAGACAGGAAGAAGGAATTGATTATGATGAAACATTTGCACCTGTTGCTAGACTTGAAGCTATAAGAATCTTCTTGGCTCATGCTGCTTACCAAAATTTTAGAGTATTCCAGATGGATGTTAAAAGTGCCTTCCTCAATGGAGAATTGGTAGAAAAAGTCTATGTGAAACAGCCATCTGGATTTGAAGATTCCACGCATCCTAACTATGTGTACCAATTGGACAAAGCTCTCTATGGTCTCAAACAGGCTCCTCATGCCTGGTATGATACTCTTGTCGACTTCCTCCTAAAGAATGGTTATTCCAGAGGTAAAATTAACAACACCTTGTTCATCAAGCAAACTTCAGGTCTTATACTTGTTCAGATCTATGTGGATGGCATCATTTTTTGTGCCACTGATGAGTCACTATGTGATGAGTTTGGTTATCTCATGAAGAGTCAATATGAGATGAGCATGATGGGAGAGCTTACATTTTTCTTAGGCGTTCAGGTCAAACAAACTTCTGAAGGGATTTTTATAAATCAAAGCAAATATATTCGTGTCATTCTCAAAAAGTTTAAGTTTGAAAATTGCTCTCCTATGAAAACTCCTATGGCACCACCCTTGAAAATTCATGCTGATCCGGATGGTAAATCCGTTGATGTAACGAATTATCGAGGAATGATTGGGTCACTTCTATACCTTACTTCTAATAGACCCGATGTTATGTTTTTCACCTGTCTTTGTGTGCGTTATCAGGCCAATCCCAAAGAATCTCATCTGGCTGCTGTAAAACGCATTTTACGGTACCTGGAAGGTACCTTGCATCTGGGTCTTTGGTATCCCAAAGACTCATCTAATAGGGTATTCAGATTCTGACTATGCCGGTTCTAAAGTTGATAGAAATAGCACCACAGGTAGTTGCCAACTTCTTGGTGGCAAGTTGGTCAGTTGGTCAAATAAGAAACAAAACTCAGTTTCAACCTCTACTGCTGAAGCTGAATATGTGGTTGCTAGAAGTTGTTGTGCTCAGATCTTGTGGATGAAAAATCAACTAAGGGACTACAATCAAATCTACTCACAAGTACCCATACTATGTGACAACTCAAGTGCAATCGCTATTGCAAATAATCCGGTTCTTCACTCCAGATCAAAACATATAGACATCAGATATCATTTCATCAAGGATCACATCTCCAAAGATGATATAGAGTTGCATTTTATTCCTACTGATCTTCAGCTTGCTGATCTATTCACCAAACCCTTATATGAAGCCCAAGGTTCTAAATGGCGTGCGACGTGGCATGGCGGCGAGGTCAAGCCTCAAGCTTTGCGAGTTACGGCGAGGCCATGGCGTTTTCCATGGCGGCGCCATGGCGGCAAATATATATATATAATTATATATATATATATAATTATATATATATATATATATAATTAATTATATACATATATATATATATAAATTATAATAATGATTAAGTTTAACGCTTTAAATTCATTTAAAAAACAAAAGAACCATAGGTTACATTTGACCGCATCTTTATTTGCAGGATCACACAAAGTACCATAGTTCCATCCCGCGTCACCCGAACTTCGTTTCAAGGATGATTCTGTATGAGAACTTGCTTCTGTTGTTGAAGGCGGTCTGGCCGAACCCCCACTACCACTAGCCATTATCTAACTATATGGACATTTTCAGAACCTGTACAATACCAAACCAAATCAGAAAAGATCAAACAAGGTGAAGTAGCCAAGTAGGTAATCAACAACAGTAGGTAATCAACAAGGTGTACAATTATTTAGTTGGTTCTAAAAGTAGTAAAATTATAGTAAGATTGTAAGAATTGAAAACCTTCCATTATTTAATATTGAAATAGTAGGTGAAAAACTAAAATTATACCAATAGCACCTAAATTATACAACAACGGTAGGTGAAAAACTAAATTTATACCAAGAACACCTAAAATATTTACTAAACTAATGTAAACAGTAAACCTAGATGATTATACAAAATAAAACATCGAACATTGAAGCAATTGGAGCTGTAGATAGAAAAGTGGAGTTGTAGATACAAAATAAAACATCGAACATTGAATAAATAATTAAATATTAAATATACAAAGAATCAAAATACATATGGAGTTGTAGATAGAAAAGTTGAACTAACATTGAAGCAATAGACATGAAATTGTTTACATTAGTCTAAAAATGACTGTGGGTCTCGAAGCAGTAGACATGAAATTGTTTACATTAGTCTAAAATTGAACTAAAGTCTAAAATTAATCGAGCAATAAAGCAGTAGAAAGAATAAAATCGAACTCGAAGTTCTTCAATCGAACTCGAAGTACAGCTGTAGAGTGTAGATAGAAAAGTTGTACCGGGTTCTTCAATCGAACTTCGACTTGGAGTCTTCGATTATCAAAAATCAAAATCGACTTGGAGTCTTTGTCTCTTTGATGAGTAAATCGATTTGTGACTTGTGAGAAAGAGAAATCAGTCTTCGTCTTCAATTAACCAAGAGGAATCAGCGATCGTTTATGAGAAAGAAAAAGAGGGAAGAAGAGAGTGAAAAGTAATTTTGGGGTTTAAAACTTTTAATTTTGACTTCTAAATTTTGACCGTGTATTAAATCAGTAAGTTTGCAAGTTTCAAAAATTTACAATTTCCCCCCTAAACCTTATAACGCCATAACGTAACTTAACGGCATAACGCGTTATAACGCGCCATGGCGCGCCATAACGTGATCGACGCCTTACATCAACGTTTATGGGGTTAACGTGGCGGCAAGGTGGCGCCTCGACGCCATGGCGGCGCCATGGCGCGTTTTTTAGAACCTTGATGAAGCCAGATTCAACTTTCTGATTGGAGAACTTGGAATGTTGTACTTAGATCTTTAAAAAAACATTGAAATTGATTGAATTATTTTGGCCTATGTCACCGAACTCACATTTCGGTGGGCACTTTCTTCAACAATAATAGATATTCTATCCGACAATCGGTGGCAACCCACACCGAAACTCATCCTCCGAAGTTCCCTCCGGAGTCCTCATTCACCGAAAGCCTTTCTCCTTCGATATCTCACCTCTCCGAAATCATCTTTCGATGGACATCGGTGGACATCCACACCAAAGCTCACATCAATCACCGATTTCATGTAAGTCTCCGATTATTCCTCTCTCTCTTTGAATCGGTAAGATCATCTCATCGATATTACTTTATGAAATTACTCAGATTACATAACCCATAAATCGGTAGGATCCCATCACCGATTTACTGTTCCACCGATTCCCTTCTCACCAACTTCTCGTTCTTATCTTACACAATAACCAATACTTACATCACCATTTTCATTTTGTCAGTTAATGTTTGACCTTTCCCATACCCTTTCTCATGAAAAACCCTCTTCGACCGCCTCCTTTTCAATTGTCATCATTATCGCATTTAACTTAATTCTTATTTTTTTTAAACTTAGAAATCGTTCCTCTTCCCATAACCGTTCCCCTCTTCACATTCTAACCATATTTAAACACTTCTTCTTCTTCATTCTTCCTTTTCCACGACCTGCAACAACTCTCAAGCTCTCTCTCTCTCTAAAAACAATCTGCAACTCTGCCTTTTTTCTCTCAATGGCATCCTCCACCTCATCTAAACCCCCCAAGATCCCTAAGTCTGCTAAGGGTGTTCCTACAAGCTTTGAAGATCTCAAGTTCAACCCATGCAATCACGTTGCTCGGTTTGATGTCGATCCCACTCATAAAGAGTTCTTTGTTGTCTCCAAGTTCCTTGCTCGATCACCCCTTCTTCATGCATTCACATGCAACCCCAAGATGAGCAAAGTGCTCATTGGTCAATTCCGGCTCACGTGTTTTACGATCCCTCCAACGACTCCATCAATGCCTACATCCTGTCTGAAGACGAATACCACGATCTCACTTTTGGGGTCGAGGAAGTTCGTGTTGCCCTAAAGCTTCCCTCCTTTCCTGAGTATGAAAAGTTCCATCTTGGAACTGAACATGAAGATGTAGTAAAAACCTTAAACTACAGTCCTGAATCCTCCTCTAAAGGCCCAGGTACCTGTAACACCCGTAATTTCCAGATACGTCCAATGTCGAATCAGTGTGGAACCGATCTTTAAGAAAAATATGAAAAATAAGTTTTGGGGTTAAATCCTAGATTTTATGGTCTTGTTGGATGGGGAATTCGAATACGAGTCCAACGGTTCTTTCCGGAGCGAAAACGAACCTATAACGAAGAAGTTACGGACGAAACAGTATCCGACCGACCGACCTAACAGGGAGCCGCGCGGCTTTCCACGCGACTTCAAAGTCGCGGGACAAACCGCGGGAATGGTCTGGTGTATTAAGGCGCGAATTTCAGCCTCATACTTCAAACCTTCATAACTTTTGCATCCCAACTCCGATTTTGATGATTCAAGTTGCTACGTGTTGGTGCAAGTGTACCACATCTCTATATATTTATATATATTTATTTTGATGATTACAAACACAACGCATTATTGTTTATCTAACAATTTAATCCAAGTGTACAGTTCTTGAAGAACACGAAGTTTTTATCTGAAGAATTCAAGACGGAAGTTTCTACGTCGTCATTATTGTTTATAACTAATAATGATAAACACCCTAAAATAATATACCACTTGGATATTTATAAAACCCTAAACTGTTTTTAAAGATATTTAAAATTATTTAAAACTAAAGTTTTATTAATTTTTATTAAAATATCAAAAATCAGTTTCCTATGCATTTTACTGTTGCACATTTTTTTTTGAAGGAGTGTTCAGCCGAAAGCAATCCAACGTGCAGCCTGCCCATTGTATTTTTTCTGACCGCGGTATACCGCGGTGTGCAGGCGGTATACCGCCACCTCTTATAGCCGTTGTTTTTGTCAGTATCTGCGCGGTATACCGCAGTGTGCAGGCGGTATACCGCCAGCTCATAGTTCCGTTGGGAAGCTTGTTATTTAAAGATGCATGCTGATGGTGAACAAACTACAACAACACAACAGCAAACAAGCTCCATCCATTCTCAGTTCTCTCTCACTTATATTTATAATATATATTTTATAAAACATTTTTTTTATAAAATATCCAAGTGTGAGATATTATACAAGAGTGATTACCCATTGTGAGTTATACTCCTCTTGTAAGTATTTGAATAACGGGTGTGTGATCCTGTTTATCTCATAGCAGAGGCTTGAGAAACTATTACAAATACCTTTGTACTTGGTTTGTATTTCTACCGTAAAGAATACATTTATTGGATCGTGTCGAGAAGTGTCTCGGCTGCTGGTTTATCACAGTTGGTGGTAAATCAGTAAATCTCGTTGTCAAGTATTCTCTTTCCCTTATCTCTTTACATTTCCGCTGTGCATTTAAATTATATCTGTTTATATAATTGTTGTATATTTACTTGTTTATACTCTGCTTTATTTTTACTGTATTGTTTGTACTGTATTTATTTGTTAAAAGAATTTTTGAAAGTAAAAGATTTTATATACAACCTTCCCCCCCCCTAGGTTGTCTAACATTTGGTATCAGAGCGGGGCTTTCAAAAATCGTCTATTTAATTTTTTTTTAAAAATCCGTTTTTGTTATGGCTCAACAAAATGCTTGGTTTTCTAAATCTCTTCTTATTGATTTCGAAAATTTTGATCTTTGGGCAAATTCTTTTGAACGTTGTGTTCGTGGGATAAATCAAAAAATTTGGGATATTATTATTAAAGGAAATTTCAAACCCACAAAATTTCAAAACAACAAAGTTGTTGAAAAACCTAGCTCGGAATGGTCCGACGAAGATGAGGCTAATTATTGTTTAAATTATGAAGCCAAAAATTTTCTCTTTTCGGTTCTTACTAACGATGATATTGAGCGTGTTTATCTCTTTGAAACTGCTCGTGATATTTGGGAGAACTTGAACGTCACCTATGGTGGAAACTCAAAAGAAAAGAGAGACGAAACCCGAGATCAAAGAAATGAAGAAACGTGTCTCATCGTCGACTGCGAGAAAGAGGTATGTACTTCATACTCAAGTTATTCTAGTTGTAGTGATAACGATGATGATATTGATATGTCAAATGTCTCTTTTCAAAAATTGATTGTTCTCGTAAATAGTTATAAAAATGAGAATGCTAAATTAAAAGAAGAATTATTATTATGTCAAATTGAGTTGAATAATAGTAAACAAATCATTGCATGTGATAATAAAATCAAAAATGAGTTAAATGATAAAGTTGTCACTTTAGAAAAGAAAGCATGCGAAAATATTGTTTGCAAATCTTGCATTGTCTTAAATAATAAAATTGCATGTTTAGAGAAAAGAACATGTGAAAATATTTTATGTACAAAATGCGATATACTTGAAAATGATAATGCATGTTTAAAAGCTAAATGCGATTTATATGAGAAAGATAATCTGTTAGCTAATGCATTTCAAAATAGCAATGATAAAGTGCTTAAAATGCTAAATATGCCTAATCGTATAAATTGTCGTAAAGGCATTGGTTCCGATACATGTGTTGATAAATGTTCGTGTAAACCCATTAAAAGATTTTTTGCATCTCCTAAAGTTGATACAAGAAAACCCCCATATATGTCAAAAATGAAAAATGTGAATTATGGGATGAAATCGTATGCTCGCATGTATAACGATAATTTTTCTAGACCTAATGCGAATATAAATGCTTCATTTTATGTGTATGATAAATACAGTCGCAAAATTAGAATAGTTAGAAAATGGATTCCGAAAGGAATGTTTAATGTTGATAATCCCGGTGGGATGCGTTTGTGGTTTTAAGCCATTTATATGGCTTTGTATGTTTGTCGTGTTTGTTTTATGTCGACAACATATTTTTTTGCAGTTTATGTTTTATACTAACTGTTAAAAGGACCCATATGAAAAGGGTACCACGAAATATTTTCTTTGCCTTTTGTAGGTGTTTCCTGGCGAGGATATAATACGTTGTTACCTGCCGAGGTTATAATACGTGGTTACCTGCCGAGGTTATAATACGTGGTTACCTGCCGAGGTTATAATACGTGGTTACCTGCCGAGGTTATAATACGTGGTTACCTGCCGAGGTTATAATACGTGGTTACCTGCCGAGGTTATAATACGTGGTTACCTGCCGAGGTTATAATACGTGGTTACCTGCCGAGGTTATAATACGTGGTTACCTGCCGAGGTTATAATACGTGGTTACCTGCCGAGGTTATAATACGTGGTTACCTGCCGAGGTTATAATACGTGGTTACCTGCCGAGGTTATAATACGTGGTTACCTGCCGAGGTTATAATACGTGGTTACCTGCCGAGGTTATAATACGTGGTTACCTGACGAGGTCATAATACGTGGTGATTTTTTTTTAATCACATAAAATTAACCGAATATTGAAGCCTTAAGATCCGTTTTGGTGCAAGTGTTTCGTATTGGTTTGTATATCTTTGTCTCTATTGCTTTTTGCATTTTATTTTATCCCTCAAATTTTATAAAATCAAATTGATATCGTTATTAATTTGAGGGGGAGCGTTTTAGCTCTATTTACCCATGAGTTTATGCTACCTCAATTATATGCATATTTTGAGGGGGAGCATCTCTCGAGGGGAAGCATACCGTCTTTCTTGACCCTTTTTGTTTCGACAAACGGGGGAGAGAAACCGCATATGCTCTTGCTTAGCGGTTGTGTTTGTCATCATCAAAAAGGGGGAGATTGTTGGTGCAAGTGTACCACATCTCTATATATTTATATATATTTATTTTGATGATTACAAACACAACGCATTATTGTTTATCTAACAATTTAATCCAAGTGTACAGTTCTTGAAGAACACGAAGTTTTTATCTGAAGAATTCAAGACGGAAGTTTCTACGTCGTCATTATTGTTTATAACTAATAATGATAAACACCCTAAAATAATATACCACTTGGATATTTATAAAACCCTAAACTGTTTTTAAAGATATTTAAAATTATTTAAAACTAAAGTTTTATTAATTTTTATTAAAATATCAAAAATCAGTTTCCTATGCATTTTACTGTTGCACATTTTTTTTTGAAGGAGTGTTCAGCCGAAAGCAATCCAACGTGCAGCCTGCCCATTGTATTTTTTCTGACCGCGGTATACCGCGGTGTGCAGGCGGTATACCGCCACCTCTTATAGCCGTTGTTTTTGTCAGTATCTGCGCGGTATACCGCAGTGTGCAGGCGGTATACCGCCAGCTCATAGTTCCGTTGGGAAGCTTGTTATTTAAAGATGCATGCTGATGGTGAACAAACTACAACAACACAACAGCAAACAAGCTCCATCCATTCTCAGTTCTCTCTCACTTATATTTATAATATATATTTTATAAAACATTTTTTTTATAAAATATCCAAGTGTGAGATATTATACAAGAGTGATTACCCATTGTGAGTTATACTCCTCTTGTAAGTATTTGAATAACGGGTGTGTGATCCTGTTTATCTCATAGCAGAGGCTTGAGAAACTATTACAAATACCTTTGTACTTGGTTTGTATTTCTACCGTAAAGAATACATTTATTGGATCGTGTCGAGAAGTGTCTCGGCTGCTGGTTTATCACAGTTGGTGGTAAATCAGTAAATCTCGTTGTCAAGTATTCTCTTTCCCTTATCTCTTTACATTTCCGCTGTGCATTTAAATTATATCTGTTTATATAATTGTTGTATATTTACTTGTTTATACTCTGCTTTATTTTTACTGTATTGTTTGTACTGTATTTATTTGTTAAAAGAATTTTTGAAAGTAAAAGATTTTATATACAACCTTCCCCCCCCCCTAGGTTGTCTAACACTACGGTTTCGTTTTTGAGAGCTCTTCAAGGATCCAGAAAGAGTTTTGAAGTATGATGAATTATCAAAGAGTATTTGGTGGTGGTTGGGTAAACTTCTCACTTTTCTTCATCTAAGAAGTTAGGGTTTTGGTGTTTTGGTGATTTTTGGATGTTTTATGTTAGGGGAAACATATATAAGTGTTTGGGGATGATTATTTATGGTTGGAAACTTGTGGATCTAGGTTTTTGGAAGTTTTGGGCTTGAGGATTCAAGTTCTTCAAGGGAGCTTACGTTTGGGAAAAAATCTAGATTTAGCCTAAATCTAGCAAGGTGAGTTCAAGTTGCTTTGTGAAAACTTTGTACATGCCAAAATGTTTCTTTTAAAGTATTTGTGTGCTTTATATGAAATTATCACTTGTTGAGTTAATTAGTGGGTTTTGATTTAATCAAAGTGTTGAACTTTACAAATCTTGTAAAAACACCCACATTTGGGGATTTTGAGTGATTGATGAATAAATCACGAGTGAAAGAGGTTTTGTTAATTTATTGCATAAGTGAAGGTTATTTGGTCAAAATACACTTTTAGTGTTTTGTGATTATGTGATAACTATGATGTGGCACATTTTAAAGTGTAAACGTGTGAGTTGGGGATTTTGGTCAATCCGACCGTGTGAATGTTTTAAGAGTTGTAAACCTTTATTTTGGGGCCGATGGCCTATTGAGGAATTAAAAGATAAAGATTTTGGGTAATGATGCATTTGGGTTTACGTAACCGTGTGAGTGACACGTATTTAACCAAACATTTATTTTGTCCTTAAAGGCTTGATTTATACTCAAATGAGTCTTTTGAGTGTTTGCCGGTTTTAGTGACTCGAGATGGAGTCTTGGATGTGTTATATGCTTAATTGAATTTTATTCGAATACGTGCCGGTTTAAGTGTTGGTCTTATGTGTGAAGACCGTTTGATGATTTATTCTTAGTACCTTTGGGACTAATGAACCTTAGTGAGTTATATGCATTGTCAATTAATAAAAGAGTTGCATATACGTGTACATATAGATGCATATATGATTTGACTTCATTGGGAAGGTGGCAATGAAGGGGTTGTGAGATTATCATGCCTCAGAGCGTGTGTTGCATGATGTGAGTTAGATGCATTTCATTTGCATGAATTGATATTGATAAATGATCATTAGATCTTTTGAGCAGAGGGCTCGGTTTTGGACTCGGTTGAGTCTCGAGGGCATTCGCCCGATTCTTTATAAGCTCGACGTGGGCTTGGGGTTTGAGTTGCATGAATTGCATCATATTTGGAGTTTACATGATTTGAATGCATTAGTTATTCTTTTGAGGTCATGTATGAATTTTTAAGTTAAGTAAGCTTGTTTTGGATGGTGGGTTTTCCAAGGTAAAGACCTAGTATGGTTGAACTTGAGGGCTTGCACTAAAGACCTAGTATGGTTGATGTCTAAGAGGGGCTAAAGACCTAGTATGGTTGATGTCTGAGATGGACTAAAGACCTAGTATGGTTGATGTCTAAGATGGGCTAAAGATCTAGTATGATTGATGCCAAGGATTGACTAAAGACCTAGTATGGTTGATGTCATCCGTTTTCCACATCCAAGAAGCTTACCTACATTTATTTAATCGTGGTTTAATTTATGTGTTTGCCACACTCGATGAGATCGGGTCTCCCCCGTCACCGAAGGGTGTTGATTTCGGGTATTTTATCTATTCACATTATTGAGGTTATATTACATGCATATGGATTGTTTTCCTTGACTGATGGGCGGATTTATGTTACATTCTTATTGGATGTTTTAACTGCTGGAGTTTTATTTTATGGTATTTGGATTTTAATACATTTTACGTTTGCGTAAGTTTTGCTTCGTATTATGTTTCCAATGAAAGATTATACGTAAATGGATCGTTTCCATGTCTCACGGGTTGAGTATGTATTGTCAACCGTATTTGAAGGTTTGCCTAAAACTAGATTTACGAACGTATTTGTGTGGGTTGGGATTCGTAACTCATTTTTGGAAAACGCTTTACACTTTTGGGGAGAATTCCCATGGATTTTGGGTGTGTTGGAAAATGAGTCATTTATGTCATATTTGGGAACTCTTTGGAAATGATAACCTTTGTCGCAAACTTTCATTAAAGATTTATTGAATCATGACTAAAGCTACTAATTTCCGATTTATGATTTTATATAGTCATGATAAAATGCTTGAACTCACTAGACGTAAGCCTAACCCTTTTTATTTGTCGGCATGTGCAACAGGCTCAGGTTGGGGTAGCTTTAGCTACATTGTGAAGTGGCGAGTGCTAGTAGAGTGCACGAGAGGTGACTTGATTAGTGAAGTATTCCGCACTTGTTTGGACTAGCAACTTGTGTTGTGTTAAGTGACGCCCATTTTAAGTTATTAACTGTAGAAATTATGATGTTTTAATTCCGAGGTATTTTGATGAAGGAATTGTAGAAAAGATTTATCTATTTTGGTTATTTTATTGAATTTTAAAGTTAGTTGCTCGTTCCAAATTTGAGGGTGTTACAAGTTGGTATCAGAGCATAATTTTGAGAGATTTAGGTGTTGATTTTGGATACCTAGACTCAAACTAGCGTTTGTTTAAGTAAATGAGAGTGAAATTCACCTTTCGGCACTTTAAGATAGGATGTTTTGAAGTTGATGGAGCTTTTAGAAACGAGAATCATGTTGAGAGTAGCAAGGATAAGCATGTACGGTGCGTTCATAGTGACACCTGGCCAGTGTCATGGTGAACCTACTAGTACATATGCATACTTGAATTACTTTCATGTGATGATCGTTGGGGTAGTGAAGGAGGTTCTAAGCTAGTAGTCGTTGGAATAGATGGACGATTCTAGTATTAGTCACTTGGAGTGATGATGAGCATGATATTTGCTTTAAGTAGACCGTTTCAGGTCAAGATTGATGGTTGGACTAGAACCATAGGCTTATTGAGCCGATTTTGATTCGAGGAAAAACCGTAAGGTTAATTGATGTAATTCCCAACACACCTTAAGATGGTGAAAGCATCCGGATGACAATAGTGGACCGGAGAGATTTGGAAGAGTATGAGTTGAGACGTTGAACGCCGACTAAGTCATGCACAAAGTTATTTTGGAAATAAATTGCATCAACTATTTCTTGTGTTTCCAATCCTTATATGGATTGTATTTTGAATTTTGAGAAAATGATTAGCACACACACAAGATTTCAAATCATGGTTTTGAACGTGCATGAAACCATTTTATTGCGAGAGTTGCAAACTCCGCCGGGATTTGTTTTGCTTTATTTCATTATTGTTCAACATTGGTTTCGGATATAATGATAATCATATTTTTATGATGTTTAAGAGGTTGGGCAATGACTACGGCTTGTGACTTTAACATTGGATCTCCTCCACATATGTTAGAGTTTGGGCGGAAAGCTATCTTCCATAATATCTATGTAAAGTTATTTTGGGAATTTGTTTAATGTGAGTTGTTAAACAACGTTGTTTATGGGGTATTACCCGAGAAGGGAATTTTTGGGATTTTGGCGTCTCATTTATGATTTTGCTTATAGCAATTTGGCTTTAGGAAGCATGATGTTTAGCGCCGTTTTATTGACTTGGAGTCGTTGAGTCCATTGAGGTTCATGGAGTTTTGTTTTACGGCATGTTGAGTCGTGTGAGTATAATTTTACTATGTGCATACTCTATTTGCTTATGTGAAAAGTTTACGAGTTATGTTGGGCATTTGGTCCCACTTGAGTTTTGTTGAGAAAAGTTAATTTTATGCCATAAGGCGACTAAGAAAAGATGAGTTTGGAATTCTAGTGTCGCATAACTTTTCTTTCAAGTGTTTGTGTTAGTAAGTATTTTATTGCAAATAGTTCAGTGTATGGATTGATTTATACGTGGCTTAAGTGATGCATGAAAGGACATTTTTGGTGACGATTCACAATAATTTGCTTGGTGCGCTTTTTGTCAGTTAAATATTTTATTAGCATTTTTATGTAAAATGTGTTATATCGACTTAGGGGTATGCATAGCTTGGTAACCATTGTTTTCTCGACACTTTGCTAAACGAGACGTGCATGAAAATGTTTTATTAACTCCTTGTTTAAATGAGAGACCATTTGGTCAAAGCATGTTTTAGAGGTGTGAGGATCACAGATGGTTTACAATACGTGATATTTGAAAAACACAAATGTATGAGTCGTTGACATTGGTCAATTTTGATTTTCCGAATATTTTTTGGAAAATTGAAAACCTTTTGGTTTGGAGGAAATGTGTATTTTAAATATTTTGACAAATACATTTTAAGCAATGACGTTTCGACATTTTATGTTCCAAGTACGGAATTTTGAGGAAAGTGCTTCGTGATAAAGATTTTAGAAAACTTGTTTGTATAAAATTATGATGCGTGGAATTCTTATGTTTTGAACATTGATGCGCACCGTGGGTGCAATTTGATATTTGAAAATAGGTTTGAACCTTTTTTGGTGTCAACAAATTATTAACACTTCTTTCCTCGTATGTTTTGGACAAACGCATTGTTGTGTGCAAGTTTTGCCGGAAAACGTTTTATTCAAATGTCATTATAGGACCGAATGAGGAATTTTGGGAAATTGATTTAAAGAGTTTCATCTCTTGAAATCTGGTCACGAACCATTTGATGCATGTTATTTCGTTTCAAGAAAATTTCTAATGGAAATGTTACAAGCTTGCATGCCTACCCCAATGTGAGGTTTTATGATGTTTTAGTCGATGTTTTCAAGTAATGGAAACGTATGAGTTTGTTTTAAATAAGGGAATTGCACAAGTCGTTTTGAGTTTTGACTGAGGTGTAAGTAAGAATTGTTTCCTTGTTTTTGTATAATAAACTGACGCGCGCAAAATGTGTTGGGGAAACCTGGTCCCATACGATTTTATGGCCAGAAAAGAATTTGGAGTCAAATGTCGTTTGGACTCTTTTGAAATACGTGCACACCTTGTGTTGCACCCCGTTTAAGGTCGAGCAGTCACTTTACATGCCTGTCGTGAGTCAATCCATACTAGAACCGTGGCATCCACTTTAAAGAAATTGTTTATTTTGCTTTTGCGTTTTGTGGGAAAACTGAACTGCAATGAAATAATTTTCAACATGATTTTCATATGTGGGACGAGCGTGTCCATTTTGCGTAACTACCGATTTGATAGTAGTTTTCTATGCGTACAATTTATGTGACGTGAAAATCTTTGTGTTGAGATTTTTTTTGTGAAAGGCTTTGTTGAGTGGCATATTTATGGAATAACGCACTTGAAAACCTTGAACTCGTTAGGACCTTAGAAAGGGTAAGTAACCCGGTTAAGAGTAAATGCGTGTAGCACTTCGACGGTGGAAGCTTGAGTATTTCACGTGTGATAATACCGTAGACTGAATCGTATCGGTTAAGGGATGATGGCCTTTGTAATTAAGAGAATAAATGCGCAGTAACCTATTTGAGGTAGGTGATATATTTAGGTATCGACTTTTGGGCTTGAGGCCAAGCACCTTTAGTGTAATCGGGGGATTGTAGCCGATTTTAAAAGAATGATGGTAATGGTAGTAGTAATCTTAAGATGCTCTTTTGTGATAAGAGGATTTAGGGAAATGACTTTCCTTGCGTGGTAAGAGAAACTGTCAACTTGATGTTTGATAATTGGACACATCCTTGGGATTGTGTAGCTGATGGGTCAGTGATAACCGTTGGTGTTAAAATTGGTGGGATCCGCTGAGAGTAAATACTAGTCCATTAGCGGGATTAGTTGAGGATTCTGAAGTTTTGGTTGATGTTGGTAGTGATTGAACGTCGGGTTGAATTGGAGAGAAAAGTTAAGATCGTGTAAATGTAGTATGATTGGGAAGTATGGAACATCTAAGGTTGGGAGACAACCGGAGTCGTCTAACTAGGAGTTATCCCAGTGGTTAGAATGTTGTTACGGTCAAGTAACGTGTACTTGAAGGAGTTTTGTTGGTAAGAAATTATTCGAGGATTCATCCTTATAAGATTGTGTGGGGGAATTTAGATTCCAGTTAGGAATTGATGATTAATGGTCGACAGTAAGTCGGTTGGCTTTGGATTGTAAAAGATGTAGATTTCGAGGACAAAATCATCCTAAGGTTGGGAGGATTGTAACACCCGTAATTTCCAGATAGGTCCAATGTCGAATCAGTGTGGAACCGATCTTTAAGAAAAATATGAAAAATAAGTTTTGGGGTTAAATCCTAGATTTTATGGTCTTGTTGGATGGGGAATTCGAATACGAGTCCAACGGTTCTTTCCGGAGCGAAAACGGACCTATAACGAAGAAGTTACGGACGAAACAGTATCCGACCGACCCAACAGGGAGCCACGTGGATTTCCACGCGACTTCAAAGTCGCGGGACAAACCGCAGGAATGGTCTGGTGTATTAAGGCGCGAATTTCAGCCTCATACTTCAAACCTTCATAACTTTTGCATCCCAACTCCGATTTTGATGATTCAAGTTGCTACGGTTTCGTTTTTGAGAGCTCTTCAAGGATCCAGAAAGAGTTTTGAAGTATGATGAATGATCCAAGAGTATTTGGTGGTGGTTGAGGTAAACTTCTCACTTTTCTTCATCTAAGAAGTTAGGGTTTTGGTGTTTTGGTGATTTTTGGATGTTTTATGTTAGGGGAAACATATATAAGTGTTTGGGGATGATTATTTATGGTTGAAAACTTGTGGATCTAGGTTTTTGGAAGTTTTGGGCTTGAGGATTCAAGTTCTTCAAGGGAGCTTACGTTTGGGAAAAAATCTAGATTTAGCCTAAATCTAGCAAGGTGAGTTCAAGTTGCTTTGTGAAAACTTTGTACATGCCAAAATGTTTCTTTTAAAGTATATGTGTGCTTTATATGAAATTATCACTTGTTGAGTTAATTAGTGGGTTTTGCTTTAATCAAAGTGTTGAACTTTACAAATCTTGTAAAAACACCCACATTTGGGGATTTTGAGTGATTGATGAATAAATCACGAGTGAAAGAGGTTTTGTTAATTTATTGCATAAGTAAAGGTTATTTGGTCAAAATACACTTTTAGTGTTTTGTGATTATGTGATAACTATGATGTGGCACATTTTAAAGTGTGAAAGTGTGAGTTGGGGATTTTGGTCAATCCGACCGTGTGAATGTTTTAAGAGTTGTAAACCTTTATTTTGGGGCCGATGGCCTATTGAGGAATTAAAAGATAAAGATTTTTGGTAATGATGCATTTGGGTTTACGTAACCGTGTGAGTGACACGCATTTAACCAAACATTTATTTTGTCCTTAAAGGCTTGATTTATACTCAAATGAGTCTTTTGAGTGTTTGCCGGTTTTAGTGACTCGAGATGGAGTCTTGGATGTGTTATATGCTTAATTGCATTTTATTCGAATACGTGCCGGTTTAAGTGTTGGTCTTATGTGTGAAGACCGTTTGATGATTTATTCTTAGTACCTTTGGGACTAATGAACCTTAGTGAGTTATATGCATTGTCAAGTAATAAAAGAGTTGCATATACGTGTACATATAGATGCATATATGATTTGACTTCATTGGGAAGGTGGCAATGAAGGGGTTGTGAGATTATCATGCCTCGGAGCGTGTGTTGCATGATGTGAGTTAGATGCATTTCATTTGCATGAATTGATATTGATAAATGATCATTAGATCTTTTGAGCAGAGGGCTCGGTTTTGGACTCGGTTGAGTCTCGAGGGCATTCACCCGATTTTTTATAAGCTCGACGTGGGCTTGGGGTTTGAGTTGCATGAATTGCATCATATTTGGAGTTTACATGATTTGAATGCATTAGTTATTCTTTTGAGGTCATGTATGAATTTTTAAGTTAAGTAAGCTTGTTTTGGATTGAGGGTTTTCTAAGGTAAAGACCTAGTATGGTTGAACTTGAGGGCTTGGACTAAAGACCTAGTATGGTTGTTGTCTAAGAGGGGCTAAAGACCTAGTATGGTTGATGCCAAAGACGGACTAAAGACCTAGTATGGTTGATGTCTGAGATGGACTAAAGACCTAGTATGGTTGATGTCTAAGATGGGCTAAAGATCTAGTATGATTGATGCCAAGGATTGACTAAAGACCTAGTATGGTTGATGTCATCCGTTTTCCACATCCAAGAAGCTTACCTACATTTATTTAATCGTGGTTTAATTTACGTGTTTGCCACACTCGATGAGATCGGGTCTCCCCCGTCACCGAAGGATGTTGATTTCGGGTATTTTATCTATTCACATTGTTGAGGTTATATTACATGCATATGGATTGTTTTCCATGACTGATGGGCGGATTTATGTTACATTCTTATTGGATGTTTTAACTGCTGGAGTTTTATTTTATGGTATTTGGATTTTAATACATTTTACGTTTGCGTAAGTTTTGCTTCGTATTATGTTACATTCTTATTGGATGTTTTAACTGCTGGAGCCGTCACCGTTGATGTTACAATATTCCACCAGGTCAAAGCATTTCCTCTTAACATTTGGGATCCGAACCTGACCTTTGATTCTTCATCACATTCATAGGCTCTAAATGCTTGTTCCATCTCTCTAATCCAATTCATACACGCAATTGGATTATCTGACCCAACAAATTCTGGTGGCTTGCGGCTCAAAAACGTCTTATATGAACAAACTTTCTCCATTCTCCTATTAACATTCATCACCGGGTTAACAGGTGGATTTACGGTACCAGTACTCAACTCCGGTCTTTGTGACTCGGCACTTCTGTCATTCAACATTTTCATGAACATCTCCTGTTGCTGAGTCAGTGCAATATTCATGACCCGCATCATATTCTCTATCATTCGGGACTCCATAGTAGATTTCGTCGTCACCAGATTGGAAGTACCGACATTAGGTCGATGTGTTTGCCTTCCTCTTTCTCCCAAGATAGGTGGCCTTGGTGGACTCTCAAAAGCTCCACCCCTTTCAGGTTGATTCTCAGCCTGTTCATTTGCCACCCTATCTTCTAAAGAGGTAGAAGATCTGTTTGGTGTGTTCACCATCGTGTTCTGCTGAAGCACATAAGAATAACCATAAGAAATGGATATACGCATCCAAACACAAGAAACGTACTTTAACGTTCATCAATCACCATAACAATTAAAAACAAGTACGCTTACGTAACAATATATTGATAATAATAGTAGCTAATTGAAATTATGAACATACTACACATAAGAATCCTCGTTACCATCATCACAGTTCTTAATTCCCGTATTTCCGTCGACTCTAAGACTATCCCGTCTTAGTACTTCTACCCGATCTCACAAATCGTATCTTAATCATCTCAGCTTAAGTCTAGGTATCTTACGATCATACCTAGTTCACTTAAACTATAGCTCTGATACCAAACCGAAACATCCAAAATTCACAATAAATTTAAACCTTAAATTTATCAGAGTTTACCACAACATCTTCCAAATTTTCATTTACAACTGGAGAATTAGTGACAAGTTTCATACTTACAAATGATTTATCATAAACAACCAGCTAATCTAATCCATAATCAACAAAATCAGATTATAAAGGTTGTTCACAATATCTCCAAAATATCTCCGATGACACTAAATTCTTCATCACAATTCCAAAAGCATTATTCAATGCACCTTTTCACTTACCCCTTTGTATCCCTTCCCGAGCTAGTACCTAAGAAAATTTAAGTTTGAAATATTAGACTTGCGCCTAGTGATAACATCCAGTTAAAATCCAAAACATTTATAAGCTTTGAAAACCAATTTGTATACAAAGTGTATAAAAGGATCTTTTCGCAAACCTTCATTTCTTACACATAACATCTTTCGATGACGGGAATCATACCCGATTCCATGAATATGACGAACACTAAGTAAGTCATAATATCATGTTAAGAGCAACACTACGAATCACTTATGATTAAAGATTACAGCTCATATCCAAGAAATTACAATTAAACCATGCCTATTTCTTGGAGTGGAAGTAGAAATAACAATTATACCTTGTCTATTCCTAATATCCCAATAAAAGCGGAAATAGCAAGTATACCTTGCCTATTTCTCATCTCCCAATAGAAAAACGGAAATAGCAATTATACTGTAACACACTCAGAATTTCGAAAGAGCAACTAAATAAAAATTTCGATAATACATCCAAAATAACAGAATTTCTCCCTATAAACTAATAAGGAAATACCTCAATTTAAAGTCTATGATTAACCTCAACAAGTTATAACCCAAACTTTATTACAAAGACTAAAACCACATCGGGTGTTACTTAACCCAAGAACAAGTTGCTAATCCCAAAGATGAATGCGGAAGACTTCACTTAACCAATTCACGTCTCGAGCACACTACTAGCACTCGACCTTTCACAATGTAGCTAAAGTTATTCCCAACCTGAACCTGTTGCACATGCCGACAAATAAAAAGGGTTAGGCTAACGCCTAGTGAGTTCAAGAGTTTTATCATGACCATATAAACTCATAAATCGAGAGAGATGCAATTTAAGTCATGAGTTCAAAAAGAATTTACTTTAGATGCAAATCACCCATTTTCCAACTCACACAAATTCCGTGCTGAAAGCTTTAATATAAAATGATTCCCCAAAATGGACTCATCCCCAAAACCAACATGAAAGGTGAAATAGCATTTGATTCTCAAGACGATTGAATTCATAAATAAATCGCCCTTTATTTACAAACATCCCAAACATGGATGAAGCATAACCCATATCTCACATAATGTGGAAAACAATACATATAAATATGATACGTCACCGAAAACATGGATAAAAACAATACCCAAAACACCTTTCGGTAACGGGGGAGGCCCGTTTACATTGCACGTGACAGAACACAAAAGTGGGTCACCTACTATGAAATAAAACAAACACGTGGATTACTCTCGTAAACTGAGCTCAATCACTCCAGGTCTATTGCCCGCGAGACTTGGGAGCCCCCAATTTCAACCACTCCAAGTCTATACATTGGGTTGCTCCAAATCCACAAAACAAGCACATCTGGGATTACACCTTACTACCCATGGGACGCTGCCCGACCATATAGGCCCACACCTTACTTACCATGGAACCCGATGCCTATCCCGTGCCAAACACATATGGAATTATACCTTACTGCCCATGGGACGACGCCCGGCCATATAGGCCCACGCCTTACTTACCATGGAACCCGATGCCTATCTCGTGCTACGAAAGAGAAACTAGCGTCTCATCATTAACGTAAAACTCAAGTGCATATGGATCCATAACAACTAAGGTCAAAACATTACATGACTCCAAACGAATGAACTAGCGCATTCAAAACATGTAATTCTCAATAATTATAAATCATGACCAAGCTCTACGTTGAGCTATCAAAACTGGACAAATGTCCTCAAAACCCATCATAACCAAATAACGGTCCACGGACTCGACTAATCAAATGACCACTTGTTAAAAGTCATAAAATGAAATAAAACATAAATACCCCGCGTGTATGCGAAACATGCTCCATAAACACAAATAACTCCACACAACTTTATAAATCAATTTCCAAAACACCCATCAAGGTGCATTTATACCGAAAGGTTTATACATGTAAGATAAATCATTAAAAATATCAATATCTAATATTTACTCACCGAAATACTAAAAATATATATTTTCCTCAAACCAAAAAGGTTTACAATTTCCAAAATGTTTGCAAGATCGGGAATGACCAAAATCCAATGATTCACACAAGCATATTTTCAAAATGTACCATACCACAAACTATGCATATTTCCAACAAACACCAAAATGCATCTTTACCAAATAATTTTCATTTATGCAATAATTTATCAAAACATTTTCATTTTTGATTCATTTATCAAATTACCCAAAAATCCCAAATATGAGTATTCTACAATGTTAAATACTTCAAATAATCAAAATCCACCAAATAACTCAACAATTGATAATTTTATATAAAACACATAAACACGTTAAAATAAACATTTTTAGCATGTACAACATTTTCACAAAGCAACTTGAACTCATCTCGCTAGATTTAGGCTAAATCTAGATTTTTCCCCAAACGTAAGCTCCTTTGAAGAAACACGAATCTTCAAGCTCCAGCTCTTTCAAAAAACCTAGATTCACAAGTTTCCAACCATAAATATTTATCCCCAATACTTAGAATCATTTCCCCCAACATATTACAACCAAAATCACCAATAGATCGAAACCCTAATTTCCAAAATGAAGAGAAGAGATGATTACCTCAACCATCATGTGAATCCACCAACTAAACACTTCTAGTGTTACCAAAGTGAGCCTCAATCTTCATTTCATCCAAAGAAAGGGAAAGGTTTAGGTAAAAACCCTAGAAATGTGGAGTGGAGAGGATTGTTGCTTGTGCTAGTCTTGAAACCCTTCCAATAAGTGTTCCTTGGACAACCTTTGAAGCTTCTTAAATGATCCCAACTAACCCTTTGTGAAATAGATGGACAAGATGAGTGTGAGGGTGAGAAAATCGCCCTTGAGAGCTCCAAAATCGGCTGCCAAACGAGATGGGTGAGGAATGAGCTGAAAGTGGCAAAAGGGGTGAGTTTTATACATCAAGTGGCCCGTCGCGACTATGCCACGCGACTTTGCCCTTGGGCATTGTCGCGGGCAATGTTGCGGTAGGGAACCGCCCTTCAGTACAAGCATGGAGACTATGCCATGCCACTTTGCCCTTGGACATTGTCACGGGCAAGGTCACCCAACACTCCTCCGACCCCGAAACTTGGTGATTTTGACGATGCAAACTAGGTTCAACCTATCGAGGGTTCATATGCACAAAGTCCCCACTTCTCAACATCTAAACAAGCTGAATTGATTAATTTGAGGAGCGTTACGGAAAGGTTACTTACTTGAAAATTCAGGGTGTTACATATACCTTGCCTATTTCTTATTTTCACGTCACAATACGAAAAGGAAATAACAATTATACCATGTCTATTCCTCATTTCCAAATATAAACGAGAATAGCAATTATACCTTGCCTACTCTACGTTTATTAATTAATGCTAGTGCCTATGGATCCATTACACTTACTAGCATACGTGCATATAAAGACCAAATCACACCTCAAATCATATCATATACTTAATGTCGAGTTGGAAGTATATTCATACTACTAAAACTGAAATCCAACTGATTAATAATGTTCCCTGTCAAAAGTTACCGGAAACTCACTAATTTTCGGGAACCCATTAGTTACCGGACACTACTGGAAAACTATCCGGATTATGTGTCCGGAACTCCTATCCGGAAACTATCAAAATCCGGGAATAATCCGGAACTGGTATCCGGAAAGCACAAACAATCCGGTGACATCCGGAAACCAAGGTAATCCGGGTAACATCCGGAAACCAAACTATCCGGGAAATAAATTTAACTGGATACTACCGAGAATAAGTACTTACTAGATACTTCCGGTATTACACATTTTATCGGATACTATCGAATACAAATTTACCGAATACTACAAACTTACCCAGTATCTTCGACATGTACATCAATTATCATCTCAAAACCTACTGTAATGCAATTCTCAATCGAATACATACTACTACAGTATTTCCAAAGCATTTAGACAAATTAAAACCATGGTAATCATCCAATTTTAATTTCAATAATTTCAAAAGTGAGTTCCAATTTAGCGCCCGCGTGAAATCAAATCAAGTCCTTCCCTCAACTGGTTTCAATAATCTAATCAAGACCAAATTACTTATAAATATCCAATCTTAAGTAGTTGAATTGGAGGAGAAATCGAATTTCTTACCGAAAACGAGAGTTAGGAAATGGGTTTTTTTGTGCACTTCTTTGAACCGACTCACCCTGATGTCAAATTGAGATAATTTCTCAATTTCATTTGACTTCTAGTTTTTATATCACAATTTCAAAATTTACAAATTAACCCCCAAAAAAAAGACTAACTACACTTTGGCCCTTCGATATTAATTTATAACATAACTTTCAAAATAACCCCTTCCCATTATTTTAAACATTTTCCAAAATAACTACAAAGTAGCTATGGAAATCTCGAGGTGTTACAAATCTCCCCAACTTGAAAATGATTTCGTCCCCTAAATCAAAAATAGGTAAATAAATGAGGATATCTATTCTTCATATCCTCTTCAAATTCCCAAGTTACATTAGCACCTATATGATGTTTTCACTGTACTTTAACCATGATCACTTCTTTATGTCGTAGCTTCTTAGTCGTCCTTTCTAAAATTGCTTCTGGTTCCTCAACACAACGACTTCTCTCATCCACTTTTATTTCAGAAAGTGGTATAACATTTTCCTCTTCGGCTAGGCATTTCCAAAGATAACAAACATGAAAGGTATTATGAATTCCTTCCAACTCGGGTGGAAGATCTGATAAATCCAGATCCGTGCAACTAATATGGAATCGAATATGATAAGCAATAAGAATTATGATTTCAACTGGTCATCCCTTTCATTAACTTTCAGAGAGAATTTTACAATACGAATAGAAAGCTAAAGAGATGGTTAGCTTGATTTTCCAAGCTAATCACACATTAAATACATCGGGCCCGTGGTTAACAAGCCCACGGCCCGTTCACTAATGAGGCTCAAAATGAAATAATACAAATCAACCCTTGAACTTTAAATCAACTATAAAACCTTCCCTAACAATCTCCCCCTTTGATTTGAAGTTCGAGTTTGCGCTCTAGATCTCTCCAGTTGAAGACATATCTTTTGCGAAGCGCGAAGTGTACCTCGAACCATCTGATTGCACGACGGTAGTTGATGCGATCTTCAAATCACCGATTCTGATTGATAAATCCAGATCCGTGCAACTAATATGAAATCGAATATGATAAGCAATAAGAATTATGATTTCAACTGGTCATCCCTTTCATTAACTTTTAGAGAGAATTTTACAATACGAATAGAAAGATAAAAAGATGATTGGCCTGTTTTTCCAAGCTAATCTTACATTAAATACACCGGGCCCGTGGTTAACAAGCCCATGGCCCGTTCACTAATAAGCTCTAATTTAAACAAATACAATTCAACCCTTGAACTTTAAATCAACTATAAAACCTGCCCTAACAATCTCCCCCTTTGATTTGAAGTTCGAGTTGGCGCTCTAGATCTCTCCAGTTGAAGACATATCTTTTGTGGAGCGCGAAGTGTACCTCGAACAATCTGATGGAGCGACGATAGTCGATGCGATCTTCAATCATTTCCAAGGCATTCGAGCAGTTACTTCATTCGGATTCGGAACATAAGAATACCTTGGATTCTCAGACTCGTACTGAATAATCTTTCGAAGAGCATCACTGACGTTTAGGATTGTGCCGTCGCAGAATCTTTCCACCTGACTGAAGTGCATGAACTTCTTCTCTTTTTGCTCGTTGAGGTAAAAAATCCCGAATTCTGGTTCTAGAAGCATAGCGTTCTCGGGATACATGTTTAACTCAGGCGCTTTCAGATTCGGCTTGATCAAATTTACCTTTTTCGCCTTGTTCTCGATAGCCATTTGGAAGTCCGTTAGATAAGACATCATGATGGTGCGGACCAGGTATCGACGAACAACTTCGAGCGCCTTTGTAATCTCTAGCGGTCGGATGGTTCTTGTACGTAAGTCTTTCAGAATAACCAGAAAGTCGAGCGGTCGGAGGTTCTGGAAGTCAGCTTCTGAAAATTTCCATTCGTTCCCATCTTCACGTCGAACAATGAAAACTGGGTAGACGATCCTCATAATACATCTTGAATAGATATTGATTACCTCTATGATTCGAAGTTTGGTTCTGACCTGTTTGACTGGAAGACACCTCTGCATTGTGCTGATATATCGGCGTTGAAATTCTGGGTCAAGGTTGTAAATACCCAGACAGAATGTCGGCTCGATCGGGCGAAGCTTGTGGACGGACAGCTTTTTCAAATATTCCTCCAAGTGAGGGATAAGTACCATGATCTTCTCCCAACGGATTTGTTGTTGTTGAGGAGGGGGAGGAAGATCAGAAGCTGTCGTAGGAGGAGCAGTTGTCGGAAGATCGGAAGTAGTAGACTCGGGTCTTGTTGATGATGTTCTGGCGGGTTAAGCATAGTGAACGGGGGATGTTCCATACAAATTTTGGAGCAGGAACTGATCATAATCAATGTTGTCGTCCTCATCAGTGGGGAAGACCAAATTTACCTGGAGATTTACGGCACTGGCGGCTTTTTAGTACCATGCATCTTCGGTCTCCGGGTTGGCTTCACAGTCTGGATCTATCATGTCCAGAATCGGTATGTCTGATGAGTCAAAATCAATCAGTTCCTGTGTTGAACCCTCGGGCTTTTCAATCGTCGGGTCTTCTTCATCTGAGATCCCCATGTCTATAACTATGTCTGCTAAAGGCAACTCGGCTTCAGGTGCTTCTGTTGTAGCTGCCGCAGTTGGGGGTTCCTGATGAACCACAGTTGTAGCTTCAGTCTGGATCAGGGAGGCGGTCTCGGTCAGACCTTGTCTTTTCTCCCCCTCACGGTGATCAGGATCATCCTGGTCATCGTGTTTCCGCTTCAGGCCGCCTGCTTGACTCTTGCAGGTATCTTCGAGTGAGCGGACTCTCTCGGACAGCGTTGTGAGCGCTTAGTTGTAGTTCTTGAGAGTCAAGTCAATGGCGTCTAAGCGAGTGGTAATAGATGAAGATGGAGCAGTGACCTGTGATCGGAGAACTGAGATCAGGTCTGCTTCAGTAGAGGCGGTTGTATCTGATTCCTGGAGTAGTTGGGCCAATAGCATCGTCTTCTGGGTGTCCATCGAATAGATAGGTTGCGGTTGAATCGGTGGAGGTACAAGGACGGTTTCAGTTTCGACGAGGTGGCCTTTTCCTTTGATAGCACGCATCGCTTTGGCAAGTTCAGCGGCTACATGTTGTTGCATCTGCTGCTCCATAACCTGTCGGACAGCCTTAAGGGTGCTGTCCAGAGACCCTTGTGACACAAAGTCGGGTAAAGTAACGCCGATATCACTTAGATTTCCCGTTGAGGCATCCGCCACAGAGGCAAAGCTACCTACGTTCACAGTTAGCAAATTGGTAGTTGTGGTAGGATTTCCCGCCGATCCTTGTGTTTCACCTAGAGGTGAAGACACTACGGCGGTTCCGGTCGAGTCATGAATAGTCTCGACTTGGTGTTTCTCCACTTCGAGTGTCCTAGCCGAAGAATGTTCAATATCAAAAGGCGCTAGACTCGATTGTGCACGAAATGAAGGCGAGACCGGGGGAGGCTGGTCTCTTGTTTCAACACCAGAGCCCTCCAAATGAGAGACCAGTGGAAGTTGTTCTAAATCCCCGTGTGAGACTGAAACATCCGTCTTTTGAGAGACGGATGAGTGGCTATGGAGGTTGTGCAATTGCTCCGTTGGGTCCACGGAGGCTTCTTCAATACCCTGTCCCAACAAATGAGACGAGGTAGTAGATGTGGCAACCTGAATATGACGTGGCTGGTTTCGCTCAGGAGCCTCGTTATCTTTACGGCTCAATCTTTCTTGGTTCGCGTTCGACCTTAACACCCTCCTTTTCACATGTTCTATGTCCCGGGGAAGGTCCCTCCGGCGCTGGCTGGACCATGGGATTCCCTAACTCTCATCTATATGCTATCTCAGGTAGGGTTTCAGGCATATGCATAGCACGGATATTATCCTGCTCCCCCTCAAAACATACATGGGGATTGACTTGCTCCCCCTCGGCGTGAGAGTGATATCAACACAAGAAAAAATATTTAGACTTTGTAAGAAAAACAGTGTGACGCTTCCCCTCGGATTGAGGTTGTTGATCCACCATGGAATGTCTGTAAAAAGACAAAGCACAGTTAGTAACTGAGACGGATGAACAAGTGTCGGTGCGTACCTTTGCATTAGTAGGCTTAATTTGAGACAAATTGAGGATTGGCAGTGATGAAACAGGTACAGGACTGAAAATAGCAGTGGCGTCCGGACATAATAATGAGATTGCAAGACATTCCGGACAGACCATACTTCCCGGACAAATAGAGTTTCCGGACAAACATGGTATCCAGATGAAAGAGGACGGAATGGCAAACCTTTCCGGTCAAAACAAAGTATCCGGACAAAGGGTGTTTCTGGACAGAGTAGGGATTCCGGATAGTCCTACCCGGATACCCATCCGGTCCGGAAAGTCATCCGGACTGATGGGTGTCCGGACACTTTTACACTTTAAAGAATAATTCCATTTTTCAAAGAGATGAAACCTGTAGAATTTTGAAAAGATGGATCTCTCGCTCCCCCTCAACCTGAGAATGGGGAAAAACTTGCTCCCCCTCGGATAGTGTATAGGGATGTTCAATAGAGAGTTTGACACACAAAAACTTTAGACATTTAAAGAAAAATTTGTGTCGCTCCCCCTCAAATGATGAGCATTAGATTACATGCTCCCCCTCAGAATGTGTACGTAGAGTGAAGTGCACACGGGAGTATCCACACACATAAAATAACTTTTTAACATATTTAAGAAAAGGTGTGTGTGACGCTCCCCCTCAACAGTAGAGTAACATACCTGATAGCTGATCATGCTCCCCCTAAACACATGAGCAGCTGTGAAATTACAGGTATAGAAAAATCTCACGTCTTCTTAATGTGTTTCCTTGTAGATCGTGAGCAGCTCCCTCCTTGCGGTCATGTGTGTGGAGCATCCAGTATCTAAGGACCACACATGAACGTCCTGCAAAACAAGTTTAGCGGACCTTTCGTACCCAGATTTGCCTGGGTCCGGGAGGGTTAGGTTTGGCACCGTTTGGGGAAGCTTGCTTTGTTCCAGCTTTCCCTTTAGGTGTAGGATTTACACCGGTAGAGGGAACTAGTTTTGGCACTTGTTTCCTCTTCGGTGCAGAATTTACACCTTTAGGAGGAACAAAGTTTGTGGCAGCTTTCCACCTGGGTGCCGGTTTAACCCCAGTAGGAGCAACTCGTGTAGGAATGGGGTGAGTCTCCCGCTGTGGTTTAACCGCTTGATTGGTACCCCATTGGAAATGGTGTTTTTGCTTATTATTGTGGGGTTTTCGCTTATGAAATAAGTTACCAACAAAATAAGGCGCATACCAATCATTATTGTGAATATCATCAAAATCATTCCAACCACAATTAGAACAACATAAACAATCATACGATAACTGAATCAATTGATTAAGAGAATTAACTTTAACGGGAAAAGAAACATCAAAATGGTTCCAATGATTCCAAGCATAATTGTCTTTGTCTATTCTAGAATTAAAAACAGGTGGGGAAGACTTTGACGCATCCTTCTTGACAGATTCCCTCTTTAGACACTTTGGTGTTTCTTTATTAGCGCGACCATTTTTATCTGAAACAACAGGGACAGAATGACCAGTGACTTTAGGAGGAACAGTATTGTTGGTTGGCAAAGGTTCGGGGTCTTGCCTCGGTTGTGATTGCCTTTTAGAAACTGGTTTAGAAGTTGGTTTTGATTGAGAAATCTTGATTACAGCTGGGGCCTTTGTGTTAGAACATTGACCTTTTTAAAAATCGACCGTATGATTCACCATAGGAGATAAAAAAGCAGTGTGACTTGGAAGAGGTTTGTCAAAGGGGAATGACTCAAACTCTTCATCACAGTTACCTTCGGAGTTCATGTACTCTGAAAAATCTATCTTGGGAAGTATTGGACTAGGATCAGGTGAGGAAGGCGAGGAACTCTTTGTGCTTGTCTGCTTTGGGGAATTTGGTGCGGAAGCTAAGAAAAAATCAGAGTTCAAATTCCTTAAAACCCTCTCGTCTTGAGAATCTTGACCGTCTTGTGAACTAGAAATCTTGCCTAAGAAAGCTTTGCACGAAGACGTGTCGGATGAATTTGAGGAAAGGTCGGGTGAAATCTGCTTTTCAGATTGCAGTTGGTCAATTTGCTCTTGAAGCTGACCATTTCTCGTGTACTCTTTCATCTTTTCTGTTGCCAAGGCAGACAGTTGTGATGTGAGTCGATTGATTTCACTCCAAAGGATTTCCTGTCCTTCACCAGTCACAACTTCGGTTTTGACCGTTTGTAGATTCTCAAGTTTTGTAAGTAATACTTGTCTTTCCATTTGAAACCTTGATCTTTCTTTCTCAATGGACTCCTCCAACTCGACTATCTTTGCTTCCAAGATGAGAGGGGGAACATAGAGTTTAAACTCATCCGTCTCAGTCTTGGTTGCAGGTGCTAGGTCCTCATCCTTTTTGGAGGAATCCTTGGGACTAGCTACCTTGTAGGGGTTGAAGTAGTCATTGGAAAGGTACTTTTTATCCTTTTGATATGAGTAGTTTAAAGGTTCATAACAAAATGGAAGTTGAATTCCTCGTTTTTGTGTGCGTTTATGTTCCTCGGTTTCCTCTTCCTTTTCAGGTTCAAGAGGACCAGTCCATTGAATTGCGTACTCCGGATACTTTTTATCTAACCCATAACACGCAAAATCATACAGAGTGGGAACTTGATACTTTTTCAAATAGTGTGGGTTATCATATCCGATTCCCCATTCTTTGTTAAAGTACGTGAACTCTTTGGGTTTGTTCAAAAAAATGGTTTGATCAGTTTGACCCCTTTTGTGGAGTTTGGTTTCAAGATCAAGAATTTTGTCCACATACTCCTTGTGTTGAATTTGAAGAGAAGAACATTGATAACTAATGTCTTCTTTCTCATTCAAGCACTGATCAAACTGACGTTGGAGATCAGATAATTTGGCCCTTAAGTCTTTAGGTGCTAATGACAGATTTTTGCATTTAATGGTCAAGTTAGCATTTTCAGACTTATACTTCTCAGTTAATTTCATTTGAACATTAAGCTTTTCAGTTATTGAACTAATTTCAAGCTTTTGTTCTTCATGTGTGGCCTTGAGGGAGTTTGCCTTTTCGGTGATAGTTTTCAGTTGATGTGTGAAGTTTTGTAGGCAAGAATCACATACCTGATTTGTTGTTGCCTTTTCTTCATCCGTAGACGATTGATATCCCATGAAAGCATCAGCACCTTCATGATCGTCCTCATCATCAGATCTTCCTAGCCAGTACTCATTTTCAACGAACATTGCCTCCCCAGCCTCCTTCTGTCTGGCCAGTGCAAGCTTGGCCTCATAGTAGTGAGAGTTCTTCACTGTAGGCTGACGACAGTCTTTAGCGAAGTGACCGGGTTTCCCACAGTTGTAGCATTTCACAGGTTCATCTCTCTTCTTCCGGTCACCTTTCTCTGTCTTCTCCTTCTTCTCAGATTGATCTTGCTCTTCTACCTTCTTCTTTCCTTCATACCGATCCTTATAGTCATGACGCTTATTGGAGGAAGTGGAGTAGCGTTGACTATTGGAAGATGGATTCTTGTAGAACTGTTGTTGTTGAAAGGATTTAGTCAGAAGGGCAATAGCTTTCATTAAGTCTGATACGTCACCATCAACATCACCGTATTTCTCGTCTTCAGGTTCTGACTCGGAGGAGCTTTGTTGTGGACCGCGTCTGGATTGGCTGCCCGAAGATTTCCCTGATTTGGAAGTCATGAGGGCAATAGGATCAGCAGATGGTTTTGGCTCATTCTTCTTCTATCCCATAAGCTCATTCGCTTCATCCTCGTCTTGGAGAAGTGTCTCATACAGTTCATTGATGCTGATGTTCTCTATCAAGTTGTTGTGCTTGACATGAGAAGCATACACTTTCCATTCAGGTAGCAAGTTGTTGAGGAACTTTAGAGCGTTCTCAGTATTGGAACGAACAATTTTATTCTTGTTCAGTTCATTGAGGAGTAGACAGAATCGTTCATAGGTCTGGGTGAGGGATTCACCGTTGCGCTGCTTGAACCCATCGAACTTGGTTATCGCGCTATTTATCTTCAGCTGATTTCCTACAATGCTCCCACGCATCATTCTGGCTACTTGGTCCCACATGCCCTTAGCCGTCTCTTTGTAACTATCTATGGCAGTGTAGATGGAATTAGGAAGAGCTTGAATCAGATATCTCTTTGCATGCTTTTCACCTTCAATCATGCCTCTTTCAAATTATGTCATCTCAGCAAGAGGCTTGTCCTCACGTCTAGCTAATGCAGTTGAAGTTGCAGCTATGTCCTTCATTGGCTTGGGAATTGGGCCATTATCCAGAGCTCTCTTGATGTACTCATAGTTGTCCTTGGACTCTATGAAGATCATGAACCTATCTCGCCATTGGCTGTACTCGTTCGGATAGAGACACGGTGGCTTGGTGTCAGTGCCAATTGCGAGAGCATCACGAGAAGTAGACATCTTTGGTTGCAACGGAGTGATCGTCAGACGGGTTGATTGATTCAGAGTGTAAACCTAACGCAAGGTACTAAGAGTGATGACCTAACGCAGGTTCTACGAGTGATTGGACTAAACTGAACTTACTGGATAGGAATCCAAATAAGTGATCTGATGTGGAAGTGTCCGGATCAGATTTGATGCAAGTAGATCAATGAAACAAAAAGTGGCCGGATAAGATGAAGTGTCCGGATAACTTGAGTTGTCCGGGTAACCAAGGTTTCTGGATGGCTTAAGTTACCGAATAGAAAACTGAAACAAAATGTTTTCGGATACACTGAAGTTTCCGGGTACCTTGAGTTATCCGGGAAAAATGATTTACCGGACACTTTGGGGTTTCCGGATGCAATGAAGTTTCCGGGTACAATGGATTGTCCGGATAAGATATGTCCGGAAACACTGGGTTTCCGGAAACAAATGTTATCCGGATAGTATAAGGAATAGTGACTTACCCGGATTGCAGAACTTACCCGGAAAAATGAGGAGTCCGGATAGAATTGGAGGTACCCGGATGGAAATCACACAAACGTCCGAACACCTTGAAGTTGTCCGGAAACGTCGGCTGGTTTATCCGGACAAGTCGGCTGTTTGCTCAAATCGTTCGAATTTTCGATTAGGGTTGCCCAAAATCGATCCTGGAAGATTAGTAATAATGCCAAACACAAAAACAACACTAATCCAATCGATTTCAATGCAAAAACAACAAGTTTTGATGGTTAAAAATAGGATTTTTATCAAGAACACTACCAAAAACTTTTGATCTTAAATTGCTCAATTAAACACTCAAACGATCGAATTGGAATGCGAAAATTTGCAGAATTACTCACAAGTATAATGCTAACACAACCCAATAAACAGAATTAAACAATTTAGCCAGAATCAGTATTTTGAAAATTCAAGATGAACACATACGGGAAAAGTCAAAATCTTACCAGAAATAACTAGAGAGGTTTTGAATCGAATCCGTCCGTCTGCTCTGATACCAATTGATAAATCCAGATTCGTGCAACTAATATGAAATCGAATATGATAAGCAATAAGAATTATGATTTCAACTGGTCATCCCTTTCATTAACTTTCAGAGAGAATTTTACAATACGAATAGAAAGCTAAAGAGATTATTAGCTTGATTTTCCAAGCTAATCACACATTAAATACATCGGGCCCGTGGTTAACAAGCCCACGACCCGTTCACTAATGAGGCTCAAAATGAATTAATACAAATCAACCCTTGAACTTTAAATCAACTATAAAACCTGCCCTAACAAGATCTAACTGATATGCTTGAAGTCCCACTTTCATGGTTATGGTGAAAGGTCCAAGAAAACGAGGACTAAACTTTCCACGCTTCCCAAATCTTATAATACATTTCCACGGGGATACCTTTAACATTACCCGCTCCCTAACTTGAAATTCTTTAGGTCTCCTTTTCTGATCGGCGTAACTCTTTTGTCGATCTTAAGCCGCCTTCATGTGTTTCCGAATTTCTTTCACTTTATCAGTTGTTTGTTTCACAATTTCAGGACCAGCAAATTGATTTTCTCCAACTTCCAACCAACATACTGGAGTTCTACATTTCCGTCCATATAAGGCTATTATTAAACGCAAACTCCACCAAGGGTAAATGCGTATCCCAGTTACCTCCAAAATCGATTACACAAGACCTGAGCATGTCTTCCAAAGTCTGAATGGTTCTTTCACTCTGCCCGTCCGTTTGTGGATGATATGTAGTACTCAGATTCACTCTTGTACCCAATTCCTCCTGCAGTGACTGCCAAAATCTCGAAGTGAATCGACTGTCACGGGCAGAAACTATAGACACAGGTATACCATATCTTGATACCACTTCATCAATATATAACTTGGCTAGCTTATCAATCGGTGAAGCTTCTTTCATTGGTAAGAAGTGAGCACTTTTAGTTAAGTGATCCACGATTACCCAAATAGTATCTGTAACACCCCGAAAATTGGAAAACCAAAATTTGGAGTTGCGGACGTCTGCGAGAGGCACATATCGGACGTCCACATGGCGCGGAAGTCCACGGGTCGCCTGCGAAAGCAATAGGGGAAATGTGGGTGTCGGTCATGTCGAGGTCGGACGTCCGCGAGAGGCACAATCCGGACGTCCGCGTGGTGTCTGATGGAATTTATGATTTGCTTTTAAGACTTTTCCCTCTCTCTTTCCTCATTTCATTTTCAACATCCCAACTCAGTTTCTGTCTCTCTCTTGAACGATTTCTCCCAAGAAGAACCCTAAACTCTTCCTCACTTCTTCATCTTCTCGACTCAAACTAAACCCCTTTCCACAATTGTTGAAGGTATGGAAGCTTGGAGCTTTTATGGGTGACTAGGAGCTTTGCTCTAAGGATTCAAGTGATAAAGGTAATATCTCTTTACCCAAAAGCTAGGGTTTTGTGGTTTTCATCTTCTCTTCCATTGTGGGTTTTATTGATGTAATTTTGGATATGCTTTGTTAAGGGGAAACCTTCTTCTTCTTCATCCATAAAATTAGGGTTTTGATATAAGTTGGGATTTGGATGTAAATTATTTGGGGAATGATTCTACATGTTTGGATCTGAATATTCATGGTTGGAACTTATGGATCTAGGTTTTGGAAGATTTGGCCTAAGGATTCGGGTTGCATCAAAGGAGCTTACGTTTGGGGAAAATCTAGATTTAGCCTAAATCTAGCAAGGTGAGTTCAAGTTGCTTTGTGAAAACTTTGTACATGCCAAAAATGTTATTTTTCCAAGTATTTATGTGTTTTACATGAAAATTATCAATGGTTGAGTTATTTGGTAGGTTTTAACCTTTCGAAGTATTTATTGTTGTAAATATTGTAAAACATCTACATTTGGAATTTTTGGGAAAATTTGATAGATAAATCATAAATGAAAATGTGTTGATGATTTATTTTATAAATGAAGTCTATTTGTTATGAAAACGCATTTTTGCGTATATCTTGGAAACATGCATATAGTACGTTATGGGACGGTTTTGAAATGCATCGGTGTGAGTTCCTCGGAAAAGAGGGTTGGCCTAACCCAACGTCTTGTTTTGGGTTTTCATGGATTTGAAATATTTATTGGCAAAAGTGTGTGTTGCTACGTTTAATTTCATTTTATGACTTTTCATGATTGGTCTTTTGAGTTAGTCGAGCTTATGGCTCGGTAATGGATTTTATTAAGTCTTGGGGACATTTGTCCAGTTTTGATAGCTCAAAGTCGAGTTTTGATCATGATTTACGTCTTTGGGGAATTGCATGTTTTGAATGCACTTGTTTATTCATTTGGGTCGTGTAATGTTTTAGACCTTATGGATCCATAGGCTCTTGAGTTTTACGTTCAATGTTGAGACGCTAGTTTCTCTCATTGTAGCACGGAATAGGCATCGGGTTCCATGATAAGTAAGGCGTGGGCCTATATGGTCGGGCGTCGTCTCATGGGCAGTAAGGTGTAATTCCATATGTGCTTGGCACATGATAGGCATCGGGTTCCATGATAAGTAGGGCGTGGGTCTATATGGTCGGGCGTCGTCTCATGGGCAGTAAGGTGTAATCCCAAATGTGCTTGTTTTGTGGATTTGGAGTGACCCAATGTATAGACCTGGAGTGGTTGAAATTGGGGGCTCCCAAGTCTCGCAGGCAATAGATCTGGAGTGATTGAGCTCAGTTTACGAGAGTAATCCACGTGTTTGTTTTATTACATGGTTATGTGACCCACTTTTGTGCCCCGTCACGTGCGATGTAAACGGGCCTCCCCCGTCACCGAAAGGTGTTGCTTTGGGTATTTATTTCTATCCATGTTTTCGGTGACGTGTTATGTTTATATGAATTGTTTTCCACGTTATGTGAGTTATGGGTTATGCTTCATCAATGTTTGGAATGTTTGGAATAATGGCGAATTATTTATGAATTCAATTGTTTTGAGAATCAAATGCTATTTCACCTTTCACGTTGGTTTTGGGGATGAGTCCATTTTGGGAATCATGCTATATTAAAGTTTTCAGCACGGGATTTGTGTGAGTTGGAAAATGGGTGATTTGCATCTAAAGTAAATTCTTTTGAATTCATGACTTAAATTACATCTCTCTCGATTTATGAATTTATATGGTCATGATAAAACTCTTGAACTCACTAGGCGTTAGCCTAACCTTTTTTATTTGTCGGCATGTACAACAGGCTCAGGTTGGGAATAGCTTTAGCTACACTGGGAAGTGATGAGTGCTAGTAGAGTGCACGAGAAGTGATTTTGCTTAGAGAAGTCTTCCGCACTTATTTGGGAACAACAACTTATACTTGTGTGAAGTAACACCCGGTGTGAATTTAGTCTTTGTAATAAGACTTGAGTTATAATTGTTTGAGGGTAAATCATAGATTTTAATTTGAGGTAATTTCCGTATTGTCTTATAAGGAGAAATTCTATTCTTTTGGGATGTGTAATTGAAAATTTTATTTAGTTGCTCTTTCCAAAATTTTGAGGGTGTTAGCACATTTTGTTGCAATTTATTTAATGTACGGATTGATTTATACGTGGCGTGAGTAATGCGTTAAAGGACGTTCTGATAGTGTTTCTTAACAATTTGCTTTATGCGCTTTCGGTTAAGTGATTATTTTATTATCCTTTCACGTAAATGCATGGTATTGATCTAGGGATATGCATGACTTAGTAACCACAAACCCTCAACACTTTGATAAATGAATCATGAATGGAAATGTCTTATTAATTGTTGTATAAGTGAGGGTCATTTGGTCAAAGTATGTTTTAATGTTGTGTGAATAATGCATGGTTTACGCTACGGAACATTTTGAAAACACGAATGTGTGAGTCGTTGAACTTTGGTCAATTTTGGCTTAATGGACATTTTGGAAAACTGTAAACCTTTTTGGTTTTGGAGAGACTTGTGTATTTCGAGTATTTTAATGAGTAAATTTCAAGCGTTGACATCTTCACGTTTTATATTACAAGTGAAAAACTTTTAGTGCAAATGCTCCATGATGGGGATCTTGGAATGTTATTTGTATTAACCTAGAGTGCGTGGAACTATTAAAGTTTTTGGAACATTAATGCGCACTGTTTGTATGATTCGACATTCTAAGTCGATTTAAACCCTTTTTGATGTCCACCATTTACAAACACTTGATATTCTCCTAATTTTTGAGAAAACACATTTATGTGTGTGGGTCTCGTCAAAAAGGTTTTGCTCGTATGCCATTTTAAGACTAAATGAGAAAATTTCGAAATTGATTTAAAGAGTGGCATCTTTTGAAATTTCGTATGAACTATCGGATGCATGTTATTTCGTTTCAAGAAAACTACTAAAAGAGTGTTACAAGCTTGCATGCATATTACAATTTGAAACTTCCTCTTGATGTTTTAGTCGATGTCTTTGAATGATGAAAATGTATTGATTTTGTTTTTAAAACTTGAAACTGACACAAATCATTTTATGTTTTAACCAAAGTATATCTATGGAATTATTTCACCAATTTTTATGAAATAAATTGAAGTGTGCGAATGTTGTTGGTAAGTTTTGTTTCATGCTATTTCATGATTTAAAAAGGGAATTTTGGGAATCGGATGACATTCAAACTTCTTTTGAAGCACGTATAGACCTTTTTGGTTGCACATTATTTGAAGTGGGAAATTATCTTATGTGCATGACATAGATCAATCCATGCTAGGACCGTATCGGTTTCTTTCAGAAAAGTTGCTTATTGTGCTTTTGCGCTCTGTTAACAATACAAATTTCGATAAAATGGTTTTCAATATGATTTTCATATGTGGGACGAGTATGTCCATTTTGCACAACTACCGAATTGATAGTAGTAGATTTTGTGCGTACAATTACTTTGATATGAAAACCTTTGTGTTGAAAATTTCTATAAAAGTTTTGATTGGCATATTTGTTTAATAATTCACTTGAAGACCTTGAACTCATTAGAACCTTGGAAATGTTAAGTAAACCCGGTTAAAAGTAAGTGTGAGTAGAACTTCATCAGTGGAAGGCTGGGTATTTTAATGTGTGTTGGTACCATAGGCCAAGTAGTGCTGTTTGTAGAGTAGGCGTATTTTGTAACTGGAAGGTTAGATTCGTGGTATTCCCTCTTATCGTTGATGGTAACCGTCTTGTTGACAACTTTGTTTTGGGTCTTGGCCAATTTTCACCTAAAGGGACGTGTAGGACCTTGTGAACACCATATTGATGACCTTGGTTTTGTGAGAATGTTCGACGAATGAAACTCGTGTGTAGAGTTCTGCTATGGTTCAAAACTTAGTGGTATGACTAGGTGTTGACTTTTTGGTTCCGAGGTCAAGAAACGTTAGTGTGTTTGGAGGGTTGTAATCCGATTTTAAAGGGATATTGGTGACGGTTGTAGTGATCTTAAGATGTTCAATTGTAACAAGTGGATTTAGTGGGATAACCTTCCTTGTGTGGTAAAAGAATCTGTCGGTTGGATAATGGGTAATTGGACGTATCCTTGGAGTCGTGAAATTGATGGGTCAGTGACGACCGTCGGTGTTGGAGTCTAAGGGGACTCGTTAGAAGTAAGTGCCAGTTCAGCAGCGGGAACCTTAGATTTGGAGGTTCACCCGGATATAAGTATAATGTACCTAAGCGGACATTGGTCGTAAGTATCAGTATGAAGTCGTCATAGTAGCTTGGTATGAAGAAGTTTGAATTTCAGCGGGGACCGAGGAATCATGAAAGGCATATAGTTCAGTAACCGCGGGGTGTATGGGCATTAGATTTCGAGGACGAAATCATTTTAAGGTTGGGAGGATTGTAACACCCCGAAAATTGGAAAACCAAAATTTGGAGTTGTGGACGTCCGCGAGAGGCACATGCCGGACGTCCGCATGGCGCGGAAGTCCGCGGGTCATCCGCGGAAGCAACGGGGGAAATGTGGGTGTCGGTCATGTCGAGGCCGGACGTCCGCGAGAGGCACAATCCGGACGCCCGCATGGTGTCTGATGGAATTTGTGATTTGCTTTTAAGACTTTTCCATCTCTCTTTCCTTATTTCATTTTCAACATCCCAACTCAGTTTCTCTCTCTCTCATGAACGATTTCTCCCAAGAAGAACCCTAAACTCTTCCTCACTTCTTCATCTTCTCCACTCAAACTAAACCCCTTTCCACCATTGTTGAAGGTATGGAAGCTTGGATCTTTTGTGGGAGACTAGGAGCTTTGCTCTAAGGATTCAAGTGATAAAGGTAATATCTCTCTACCCAAAAGCTAGGGTTTTGTGGTTTTGATCTTCTCTTCCATTGTGGGTTTTATTGATGTAATTTTGGGTATGCTTTGTTAAGGGGAAACCTTCTTCTTCTTCATCCATAAAATTAGGGTTTTGATATAAGTTGGGATTTGGATGTAAATTATTTGGGGAATGATTCTACATGTTTGGATCTGAATATTCATGGTTGGAACTTATGGATCTAGGTTTTGGAAGATTTGGCCTTAGGATTCGGGTTGCATCAAAGGAGCTTACGTTTGGGGAAAATCTAGATTTAGCCTAAATCTAGCAAGATGAGTTCAAGTTGCTTTGTGAAAACTTTGTACATGCTAAAAATGTTATTTTTCCAAGTATTTATGTGTTTTACATGAAAATTATCAATGGTTGAGTTATTTGGTGGGTTTTAATCTTTTGAAGTATTTATTGTTGTAAATATTGTAAAACACCTACATTTGGAATTTTTGGGAAAATTTGATAGATAAATCATAAATGAAAATGTGTTGATGATTTATTTTATTAATGGAGTCTATTTGTTATGAAAACGCATTTTTGCGTATATCTTGGAAACATGCATATAGTACGTTATAGGACGGTTTTGAAATGCAACAGTGTGAGTTCCTCGGAAAAGAGGGTTGTCCTAACCCAACGTCTTGTTTTGGGTTTTCATGGATTTGAAATATTTATTGGCAAAAGTGTATGTTGCTACGTTTAATTTCATTTTATGACTTTTCATGATTGGTCTTTTGAGTTAGTCGAGCTTATGGCTCGGTAATGGATTTTATTAAGTCTTGGGGACATTTGTCCAGTTTTGATAGCTCAAAGTCGAGTTTTGATCATGATTTACGTCATTGGGGAATTGCATGTTTTGAATGCACTTGTTTATTCATTTGGGGCCGTGTAATGTTTTAGACCTTATTAGCTATGGATCCATAGGCTCTTGAGTTTTACGTTCAATGTTGAGACGCTAGTTTCTCTTATTGTAGCACGTAATAGGCATCGGGTTCCATGATAAGTAAGGCGTGGGCCTATATGGTCGGGCGTCATCTCATGGGCCGTAAGGTGTAATTCCATATGTGCTTGGCACAGGATAGGCATCGGGTTCCATGATAAGTAAGGCGTCATCTCATGGGCAGTAAGGTGTAATCCCAAATGTGCTTGTTTTGTGGATTTGGAGTGACCCAATGTATAGACCTGGAGTGGTTGAAATTGGAGGCTCCCAAGTCTCGCGGGCAATAGATCTGGAGTGATTGAGCTCAGTTTACTAGAGTAATCCATGTGTTTGTTTTATTACATGGTTATGTGACCCACTTTTGTGTCTCGTCACGTGCGATGTAAACGGGCCTCCCCCGTCACCGAAAGGTGTTGCTTTGGGTATTTATTTCTATCCATGTTTTTGGTGACGTGTTATGTTTATATGAATTGTTTTCCACGTTATGTGAGTTATGGGTTATGCTTCATCCATGTTTGGAATGTTTGGAATAATGGCGATTTATTTATGAATTCAATTGTTTTGAGAATCAAATGCTATTTCACCTTTCACGTTGGTTTTGGGGATGAGTCCATTTTGGGAATCATGTTATATTAAAGTTTTCAGCACGGGATTTGTGTGAGTTGGAAAATGGGTGATTTGCATCTAAAGTAAATTCTTTTGAATTCCTGACTTAAATTACATCTCTCTCGATGTGCAACGCTCCCGCCACATTTCAACGTTGCATGAAGGCTATCTTCTCCGACATGATAGAGAAAACAATGGAGATATTCATGGATGACTTCTCTATTTTTGGGGATTCTTATGATGTGTGCTTGGAAAATCTCAAATTGGTCCTCAAGAGATGTCAAGAGACCGATCTAGTCTTGAATTGGGAGAAGTGTCACTTCATGGTGACGGAAGGTATTGTGTTGGGCCACAAGTTGTCGTCTAAGGGCATTGAAGTTGACAAGGCAAAAGTTGAAGTGATTGAGAAACTTCCATATCCCACTTCCGTGAAAGGGATCCGTAGCTTCTTGGGTCATGCGGGGTTCTACCGGCGGTTTATCAAGGATTTCTCCAAGATTGCCAAACCCCTCTCCGAGTTTCTATTCAAAGATGCCAAGTTTGACTTCACCGAGAATCATGAAATAGCCTATGATAGGCTAAAGAAAGAACTCACATCCGCACCGATTCTTACCGCACCGGATTGGACTCTACCCTTCGAAGTCATGTGTGATGCTAGTGACTTGGCCGTGGGGGCTGTTTTGGGCCAACGAAAGGACCAGAAACTCCATGCAATATACTACGCTAGCAAAACCTTGGACGAGGCACAAGTCAATTATGCCACTACGGAAAAGGAGTTGCTAGCGGTTGTATTTGCATGTGAAAAATTCAGATCATATCTTGTTGGGTCTAAAGTCATTGTTTACACGGATCATTACGCACTTAAATATGTTATGTCCAAGAAAGATGCAAAACCTAGACTAATCCGTTGGATTTTACTTTTGCAGGAATTTGATATCGAGATCATGGATAAGAAGGGCACGGAGAACCTCGTGGCGGACCACCTATCTCGGCTAGAGGGAGTGAAACAAGAGGACGCCATCCCAATCAATGAATCCTTTCCGGATGAGAGATTATATGCCATTGGGGTAACCGACCCATGGTACGCGGATGTGGTCAACTTTCTAGCAAGTGGTGTCACTCCTCATGGCCTAAGCTCACATCAAAGGCGGAAATTCTTTGCCGATGTGAAGTACTATTTTTGGGAGGAGCCATATCTCTATAAGCATTGTGGGGACGGGATGATTCGGCGTTGTGTGCCCGATGAAGAAAAATCGAATGTACTAAAGCATTGCCACTCTCTCGAGTGTGGCGGTCATTTTAGCACCGATCGCACCGCGTCTAAGGTCTTACAATCCGGCTTCTATTGGCCGACCTTGTTCAAAGATGCCCGAAACTTCATAGCTTATTGTGATCGATGCCAAAGAGTCGGAAAGATATCAAAACGGAACGAAATGCCCATGAATATATTCATGGAGGTAGAGATCTTTGATGTGTGGGGCATCGACTTCATGGGGCCATTCCCGCCGTCCTACAAAAACGAGTACATTTTGGTAGCGGTGGATTATGTGTCCAAGTGGGTCGAAGCAATCGCAACCCCCAAGAACGACTCAAAGGTGGTCATCAACTTTCTACGGAAGCATATCTTCTCTCGGTTTGGAGTTCCTAGAGCATTGGTGAGTGACGGAGGTAGTCACTTTTGTAATCGTTATTTGGATGCCGTGCTGAAAAAGTACTCCGTCACACATCGAGTCACTACCCCTTATCACCCCCAAGCTAATGGGCTAGCCGAAGTGTCCAACCGAGAGCTCAAACAAATCTTGGAAAAGACGGTTAGTTCATCTAGAAAAGATTGGTCGGCAAAGCTCGATGATGCACTATGGGCGTATCGTACAACATTTAAAACGCCCATAGGCATGTCACCATACCGACTAATCTTCGGAAAATCATGTCATTTACCGGTGGAATTGGAGCACCGCGCTTATTGGGCAATCAAGGCCCTGAATTTCGAGCTAATTGCAGCGGGAAAGAAGCGATCATTGCAACTAAACGAGCTCGACGAAATCCGTCTAAAGGCATACGAGAATGCACGCATTTACAAGGAGCGGACCAAACGCTTTCATGATAAATTTATCGTGAACCGGACGTTCTATGAAGGTCAAAAGGTGTTATTGTTCAATTCTCGTCTCCAATTGTTTCCGGGTAAATTGAAGTCACGATGGTCCGGTCCATTCACGGTGGTAAAAGTCCACTCATACGGGGCCATCGAGCTAAAGGGGGATGACGGAGAAGTATTCAAGGTCAACGGTCAAAGAGTGAAGCCGTATCTCGAAGGCGAGTCGATGCAAGTGAAAGACTCGATCCTATTATCCATACCGGCCTGAGAATCGTCAAGGTCGTGCCAAGACCCTAAATAAGGCGCTAGGTGGGAGGCAACCCACCAAGGTTAGTCGTATTTTTGTCAATACTTAGCCCAATTTTTGTTTGGCAATGCGTTTTCTCGTGAAAACCAGCCAAAATACCTCATTTTTGGTCCTGTGTCAAAGTAGCAGCAAGTGTGACGCACCCCTCGAAGAAATTGTTCTCGGTACAAGGTGAGCTATAGTGCCCGCGGAAGTGACATTGTCACAACCGCGGTGTCACAATCGCTCAAGTCCAAGAATTCCCAAGCCACAACCGCACCCAGCCCAAAATGCCTCGGTACATATCTCGCGATAGTGACAGGTCACAATCGCCGTGTCACTATCGCCATATCCAACCCAAGTCTCGGTACCAAACTCGCGATAGTGCCAGGGCACAATCGCCGGCGGGCTATTTGCTTTAAAAACCCTAGGCTGGCCCTTTTTGTCACTCACGCACACAACCAGCATTTCACTAGGGGCGATTTTGGGAGCAGGGTGGAGATTTTGACACAGCTTTGGGGAGTCGATTTCTTGCCTTTACACTAACATAGTTCCATTTTTGCTATATCTTCTTGCAATTCCACCTCAATGTAAGTGTTCTTCATCTCTTTTTCACTTCTCCTCATCTCCATTGTTGAGATTTCAAGGTTTGGTCAAAAGTTCTTCCATGTTCATATATTTTGTGAAATTGTGCTACATTTTAGGTTTGGAGTTGTTTGCTTCTTGTGAATACATTCTTTAACTCTACATTGTTCTTCATTCACACAATTTCACCATGGATTGAAACTAGGGCACACATTTTTGACTCTTATGCTAAAATGACTTACACATTGTGGGTTTTGGTTAATTGCTAGTTTAATTGAGCTTGTTGAGTTCTTGCACACTAGTACACTTAAATCCATCCTTTGTTTGAGTATTATCCTCTTGATGTCAAGTTGTGCCACACATGCATAGTTGTGCTTGAATCACAAATATCTCTTTTGCATGTTGTGCTAGTGACCTATTTTACCCACTTGAGCTCTTGAATTATGTTTGTCATTGCTCTAATTTGGTATATCTGTTTTGACCTAATTTTTGTGTGGGTTAACCTTGATTATCCATTATCTTTTATAAACTTTTAGTCGTTGCTTAGCTATCCAAGTTTCCTTGCAGATATCCACACCATGGTACGCAGCGCGCTTCTTGAGAGCCAGCGACAAAGGCTGCGTGATGAACAGGAGGAGGCAGAGTTGGAGAACCTGGCTAGCTCCCGAAATAGCGCATATCAAACTCGGCTGGATCAAACTGCCAGGCGTGGGTTCATCGTTGAAAGGGGGATCAACGTCACGGGACTTCAAACGACAACTATCCCGGCCACCATTGATGGGCGACATTGGGCTCATTTCACTCATACCTGCGCACCATACCATCCGGGTCTAGTGTGCGAGTTCTATGCATCAATGGTCCCGGCTGTGTTTCGAAGCATGGGGCGTGTTTGGGTACAAGGGGTACAAGTGGAGATCACCGCCACTGCCATCAATGACTACCTCCAAACCCGGACACCTCCCAATGAGGACTACAACGAAGGATACCCCGTTGCTGCCGATTACTACCCGGAGCTTAGTGTGATGGCTGCTGCACTTCTCCATGACCAGTCGAATGAGTGGGTACCTGGAACGACCGACCTATGCCATGGCGATCTCTTGCCCGACATGGCTTTTTGGGCGGTATTCATATCTCATAGCATCATTGCGTCCACTCATCGCACCAAGGTCACTATCGAGAACGCAAGATTGCTGCACGCCATCCAGAGCGACGTGCCCATTGATGTTGGGCATTTTATTGTTAAGAGCATCTTCAAAACCAGGAGCAGTCCCAGTTGCCTTCTCGGTTTTCCATGCCTCATCACAGACTTTTGTAGGAGGGCAGGGATTGCGGCGGCTTTTGAGGAGGCAGACCTTGTCGCCCCACCGGCAGACATTTGCAGGAAGACCTACAATTCTTTTTGCTCACGACACGGGTTCCCTAATGTCACTGATGGGGGTCGTTATCGGAACAGATCTCAACGAGCAGCTCAGGCCCAACATCAAGCGGCACCACCGCAGCAGCAGCCACGCCAACCACGACCACCGCGACAGCCGCAACAGCAAAATCAGGATGCCGTTCTCGCGGTAATTCAGGAGATGCGGTCCACGCAACTAGCTCACGGAGAGATTCTAGAGCGAGTTGCCGGCTCTATTTCGTCCTCTAGCCAGCCGCACTCTAGCCAACCGCATTCTGGACCATCGCACTCTGGGCCGTCATCTGTACCGTCACCCCCTGCCACGTCACCCCCTCGCCAGGAAAGACCCAACCCCATTCTTCATTTAGTTTACAACCGAAGACATCGGCGTGGGGGTACCGGCGCATCTTCCTTGCGGCAGCCCTAGGGTGAAATATGACAGCTCGGTTTGTTTCCTTTTTCACTTTTGCGCGCTTTCATTTCTACTTGTATGTCAACCTTTTATATCTCAATGTGATGGTCAAAATTCCACGAACACTACTTTTGAACTATTTGTGCACATTGGGGACAATGTGTCTCAAAGGTTTGGAGTTGTTGTTTTTGTTTCTTGTCTTTGTGGGTCGATGTGTATGAACCTTTATTTTGATCGTTACCATGCGTTGTGGGTATAATGTTGAATTAAGCGGAATGAATATATATGCTCGAAGTCATTGTTTAGGCGAATTGGAAAAACTTTCATTGACATGTAGTATCTATGTTGAGGCATGCTTGTGGAGGGATAAAGTAGTTGTGCATACTATTGTGAACATTAGTGGAGACCACCCTAGTGAGACTTTGAGCCTTAATGCCATCAATTCTGAGTGATGTTCTATTTTTGTTCACCATCCTATACACGTCTGAATTCTTTCAATTTGATAGTGATCTCATTTTTCCTTGCATTGAGTAGTAAAGGTTAACTTCTAATTTAACATGTCTATTACTTGTGAATTATGTGTACCTTGAGAAATGATATCGGGCTATGTGTGCAAATTCTTTGGTCTATCATCTTTATCCTCTTTTCTCTTATTCCCTTATGTGTGATTCCCTTAGCCATTTTGCAGCCACTACTAAGCCCAAAGACTTTGATCTATCCGGATACACTAACCTACCCGTAGTCTAAGTGCATCATGGAGTGAGAAATGCAAACAATAGCGCCAAAATAGGTGGGAATGATCGTTGAAGCATGAAGGGTCGTTAAAAAAAAGAAAAAAAATCATCAAAAATCAAAAATAGAATAAAACTTGCATCTGCTATAAGCAAGTCTCTGTACAAGTATGATAGTCGAAATTCTGCGTTTCATGCATTGATGGAAATTGGGCGTTTCAAAGAAAGGAAGACGAAAAAGGAAGAGCTTCTATTAAGTTTGATGCACTTAGGACTAATAGTACTTTACCATTCTTTCTATTCCACTACATTAAACCATTTCTTACCCTTTAAGCCCCGATTGATCTTTTGGAAAGCATAATTTGTGAGTAATGCATGTTTAAATTTTATCTTATTACTCAATTCCTTTCATGAGATCTTGTTTGACTACTACGTGTTTCTATACTATCACATGCGGATGATCTTGCTAATTTTTGTATATCCACTCCCCCGCATGTGTTTGTGATATGTGTGAGCCTAGGATTAGAGCGTAAGAAAGCATCCCGTGAGGCTAGGGTCGAAGCGAAATCCTCCACTAATTGTGTGCATGATGAAATTGATCAAAACGAGCATTCACTTGCTAATAGTCTCATGTCAATGATAGTTTTATCTAAACTCGGTTAATCAAGAAGCCAGGTAGTGTATGTTGGTTCTTATTAATTTCATATTAGTCTTGCTACGTTTTTGATGATTAAAATGTTTGTTCATATTATCCCCTTTCGAAAACCCATCACTTTGGAAGCTTGCTTGTTTTATCGTTATCATATTGTCTTACGCCAATTTTTGCTTGAGGACAAGCAAAAGCTAGGTTTGGAGTTGTTGATAACTTCGTTATCTGACGGGTTTTTACCCTCCAAATCATACGTTTGCAGCTTGTCTTGAAGTAAGAATTGGCATTTCGGACTAATATTTCGTGCAAGTGTTATGCAGTCATACATGGTGTCAATTGGAAGGAGAAATGCTTAATTAGACTCCATTTGGACACCTCGGGTGAAGGAAGTGTCGAACCAAGTGAACGAGCGAAGAAAACGGAAAAATTGGGTTGTGCTATTGTGCCAGGCGATAGTAACATTGTCACAATCGCCAGGGCACAATCGCTCAAAGTGTACCGCGGCTTTTTTTGGAAGCTGGCGATTGTGCCATGGCGATTGTGACTATGTCATTATCGCTTGGCATAATAGCCGTCGGGGAGCTGGGCTATAAAAAGCTGCAGAATCTTAAATTTTAGGGTTATCTCGGGATTGCTGGAGGCTACACTTCTAGGGGAGCTGTTAGAACCGTTTTTGAGAGACAAAAAAGACCTTGCACTGATATTGAAGGTGGAGACTCAATTTGGAGCTACAAATTGGTAGTGTGTATCAAATCTTGAGGGAGTTTCTTCATTTCCATAGTATTTGTTGAGAAACAATGTTCTCGGGTGTTGTCATCTTCTTCTCTTTGATGTTATTTGCTACTAGTAACATGAGCTAAACATTTTGAGGTTGGGGGAAAGATGGATTTTGGATTTCTACCGTTAAATATATGAGTATTGCATTTATTTAGTCATTTCACTTATTGGTTGAAGTTTGTCTTGCTTGTTCTTATTGTTGTGAGATTGGCCTTCTTACTCATCTTTTAGTTGTATTCTCCTTTTGAGAAATTGGTTTTATAACTTGTTAAAAGCTAGATAAACCTAGGGTGAGATATTGGATAGAGGTATACCAAGTAAACCATAGTTTTGTGTATGTGATTCTTATGCTTAATGAGTTGAGTGTTTATGTTTATTGGTTGAGAGACTTTAATATACATTACATGATGCATTCTTGCTATTACTTGAGAGAGAATAGTAAGTATTTTGGGAATTGCTAAATTCAACCTTGTGTATTGATTTATGAATTTGTTTTATCTATTTGTTGGTGAAATCTAAATGAAATCTAACCCCTAACCTTTCCTCATCATCTTGGTAACTTCTTTGTGGTGTATGAATCGTTGTTGACTTGCTCTTCTTTGTTTACTTTCATTTCTTGAGATATTTAGTTAATTAATCAAAACTCAAACCAAATTTTATCAACCGTCCATTTTAGATGTGCGGCTAGCCTTTGTGATACTTAAACTCATAGTTCCTTGGATCGATACTCGTACTTGGTACGTATTACTTGATTGACACCGTACACTTGCGGTAGATTTGGAGGGTTGCATAAACCATCTATCAAGTGCACGAGAAGTGATTTTGCTTAGAGAAGTCTTCCGCACTTATTTGGGAATAGCAACTTATACTTGTGTGAAGTAACACCCGGTGTGAATTTAGTCTTTGTAATAACACTTGAGTTATAATTGTTTGACGGTAAATCATAGATTTTAATTTGAGGTAATTTCCGTATTGTCTTATAAGGAGAAATTCTATTCTTTTGGGATGTGTAATTGAAAATTTTATTTAGTTGCTCTTTCCAAAATTTTGAGGGTGTTATAGTATCGTTACCCTTTAACGTCCTTAGTAACTTAGTCACAAAATCCATGGTAATCTTATCCCACTTTCATTCAGGAATCTCTAGAGATTGTAGACTCCCATAAGGTCGTTGAAGTTCGGCATTTACCAACGAACATGTCACACATTTCTCTACACATTGTGCCACATCTAGCTTCATAGCTGGCCACCAATAGTGTAGTTTTAAATCTCTATACATCTTAGTACTTCCAGGATGTATAGATTATTTAGACTTGTGAGCGTCTTCAAGAAGTAACTCTCGGTTTCCCCTAATCTTTGGCACCCAAATACGACCTTGAAATAATTTGACTCCGCGGCTATCTTCAGTCAGTTGAAGACGTTGCTTAGTCATTACTTCATCTTTATTCTAGTAACGCTTCCGTTTGTGCCACTTTGATCATTTCGATTAGACTTGACATCACATCAATTTTGGTGTTGGTCGCTTTCAAACATCCACTGTATTCTTTTCTACTTAAGGCATCAGCTACAACATTTTCTTTACCAGGATGGTAATGCAATTCACAATCATAATCCTTAAGTAGTTCTAACCAACGTCGTGGCCTCATATTTAACTCTTTCTGATCAAAGACATGTTTCAAGCTCTCATGATCAGTGAAAAGAGTGCACTTGGTTCCATATAAGTAGTGCCGCCATAACTTCAAAGCAAACACTATAGTTTCCAGTTCTAAGTCATGAGTAGGATAATTCTTTTCATGTTCCTTGAGTTGTCTTGATGCATAAGCAATCACTTTTCCACGTTGCATCAATACACACCCTAAACCCATCTTTGACGCATCACTATATACTACCAAATCTTCTGTTCTTTCTGGTAGTGTAAGGACAGGAGCTTCACATAGCTTCTTTTGTAAAGTCCTAAAAGTTGATTCTTGTTTCTCAGTCCATACAAACTTTACATTCTTCCGTGTTAGAACCGTCAGGGAAGAGGCAATCTTAGAAGAATCCTTTATGAATCTTCTACAATAGCCTGCCAGACCCAAGAAACTCCGTATCTCTGATGCATTCTTCGGTGTTTCCCAATTCGCCATCGCTTATATCTTAGCCGAATCCACTTTAACTCCTTCAGAAGTAATCACATGACCGAAAAATTATACCTCCTTTAACCAAAATTCACATTTTGAGAATTTGGCGTACAATTTCTTTTTTCTTAGAACATCTAAGACTTCACGAAGGTGACACTCATGGTCGGCTTCATTCTTTGAGTAAACAAGTATGTCATCTATGAACACAATGACCGACTTGTCTAAGAAAGGTCGACACACCCTGTTTATTAAATCCATGAACATGGCAGGAGTATTTGTTAACCCAAAAGGCATCACGAGGTTCATAATGTCCATACCTTGTTCTAAATGCCGTCTTGGGAACATCTTCATCCCTCACCCTTACTTGGTGATAGCCCGACCTCAAATCTATCTTAGAAAAACATCTCGCGCCCTGGAGTTGATCAAACAAGTCGTCAATCCTTGGAAGTGGATATTTATTCTTAATGGTTACCTTATTCAATTCCCTGTAATCAATGCACATTCTCATAGTGCCATCCTTCTTCTTAACAAATAATACTGGAGCTCCCTAGGGTGATGAATTTGGCCTAACAAAACCCTTTTCGATCAATTCTTGCAGTTGAGACATTATCTCTTTCATTTTGGCCGGTGCTAAACGGTATGGTGCACGTGCTATCGGTGTTGCTCCTGGAATAAGATCAATCTTGAATTCCACTTGTCGTTCTGGTGGTAAGCCTGGAAGATCATCAGGAAACACATCTGGAAATTCACGTACTACCTTTATATCCTCCAATCGCTTCTTTTCAACTTTAGCATTCAAAACATATGCTAGATAGGATGAACATCCTTTTATTAGACACTTACGCGCTTTGGCTATCGAATTCAATGGAACATCCCCTTTTCTCTTTTCCCCATAGATGAGTACAACATCATTCTCGGGCATAGGGATCCGAATTAATTTCTTAGCATAAATATTTTCGGCCTGATTATTCACCAACCAATCCATACCAACAACTATATCAAACCCACCAATTTCCATCAAAATCAAATCAATTGGAAATTCCTTTCCTTCTACCATAAGGGTGCAACCTTCAAGTTTCTCACGAACTAACACTTGACCCCCATTAGCTATTTCGACTACTAAGGCATCTTCCAAGGTAGTGACATGCATAGCTAACTTTTGATAGAACAATTGAGATATAAAAGACAGGTTGGCACCACAATCAAATAATACGCGTGCAGGTATTGAGTTAATAAGGAATGTACCGGAAACTACATCCTTCGAGTCCTTTGCTTCTTCCGTCGTCATATGAAATGCTCTGCCCGTTGGCTTTGGAGTATTAGTCTTCCTCTCTTGATTTCCGCTTATCTTTAACTTTGGGCAATCTCTTCGATAATGACCGGGCTGCTTACATTCAAAACATGTCGGCCTTTGGATGGGACAGTCCTCAATTCGACGACCACTCTTTCCACACTTGTAACATTCCAACGAAGTTACTCGACACGGACAAAAGTGTTTGTTTTTACATTTCTGGCACCAATTTGGTTCCCGACGAGGTTCAAAACGAGGGTTCCTGACAAATGGCCTGGATTTCTGAGAAGATTCTGATCGACCTTCCCACTTTCTCTTCTCCCCCACTTGGGCTTTCTCAGCTTTATCTTTTACATAGACTTCTTCTATGATCTTTGCTTCTTCAATTGTTTCCCTCAGAGTCAAAGCTTTAGAATTTCTGACTCTGAACATCATATCAGCTGACAAACCCTTTAGGTAAGCCTTGATCTTTTCTTTTTCAGTTGGGGCCACATGCCCCACTAAATTCAATTTCTCCACAAAAAAAACGCGAGTGTACTCCCATACTGATGAAGTACCCTTTTTAAGCGTTCTGAACTCTTCTTCAATTCGGTCCATTTCATTCTCGTTGTAATATTCTTCTAATATCTTCCTTTTGAACGACTCCCAGGTCATTGCTGCCAAAACTGGAGCCGTCACCGTTGATGTTACAATGTTCCATCAGGTCAAAGCATTTCCTCTTAACATTTGGGATCCGAACCTGACCTTTGATTCTTCATCACATTCACAGGCTCTAAATGCTTGTTCCATCTCTCTAATCCAATTCATACACGCAGTTGGATTATCCGACCCTGCAAATTCTGGTGGCTTGCAGCTCAAAAACGTCTAATATGAACAAACTTTCTCCATTCTCCTATTAACATTCATCACTAGGTTAACAGGTGGATTTACAGTACCAGTACCCAACTCTGGTCTTTGTGACTCGGCACTTCTGTCATTCAACATTTTCATGAACATCTCATGTTGCTGAGTCAGTGCAGTATTCATGACCCGCATCATATTCTCCATCATTCAAGACTCCATAGTAGATTCCGTCGTCACCGGATTGGAAGTACCGACATTAGTTCGATGTGTTTGCCTTCCTCCTTCTCCCAAGATAGGTGGCATTGGTGGACTCTCATAAGCTCCACCCCTTTCAGGTTGATTCTCAGCCTGTTCATTTGACACCCTATCTTCTGAAGAGGTAGAAGATATGTTTGGTGTGTTCACCATCGTGTTCTGCTGAAGCACATAAGAATAACCATAAGAAATGGCTATACGCATCCAAGCACAAGAAACGTACTTTAACGTTCATCAATCACCATAACAATTAAAAACAAGTACGCTTACGTAACAATATATTCATAATAACAGTAGCTAATTGAAATTATGAACATACTACACATAAGAATCCTCGTTACCATCATCACAGTTCTTAATTCCTGTATTTCCGTCGACTCTAAGACTATCCCGTCTTAGTACTTCTACCCAATCTCACATATCGTATCTTAATCATCTCATCTTAAGTCTAGGTATCTTACGATCATACCTAGTTCACTTAAACTACAGCTTTGATACCAAACTGAAACATCCAAAATTCACAATAAATTTAAACCTTAAATTTATCAGAGTTTACCACAACATCTTCCAAACTTTCATTTACAACTGGAGAATTAGTGAAAAGTTACATACTTACAAATGATTTATCATAAACAACCAGCTAATCTAATCCATAATCAATAAAATCATATTATAAAGGTTGTTCACAATATCTTCAAAATATCTCCGATGGCACTAAATTCTCTATCACGATTCCAAAAGCATTATTCAATACACCTTTTCACTCACCCCTTTGTATCCCTTCCCGAGCTAGTACCTGGTAAGAAAATTTAAGTTTGAAATATCAGGCTTGCACCTAGTGAGAACATCCAGTTAAAATCCAAAACATTTATAAGTTTTGAAAACCAATTTGTATACAAAGCGTATAAAAGGATCTTTTTGCAAACCTTCATTTCTTACACATAACATCTTTCGATGACGGGAATCATACCCGATTCCATGAATATGACGAACACTAAGTAAATCATAATATCATGTTAAGAGCAACACTACGGATCATTTATGATTCTAGATTACAGCTCATATCCAAGAAATTACAATTATACCATGCCTATTTCTTGGAGTGGAAGTAGAAATAGCAATTATACCTTGCCTATTCCTAATCTCCCAATAAAAGCGGAAATAGCAATTATACCTTGCCTATTTCTCATTTTCACGTCACAATACGAAAAGGAAATAACAATTATACCTTGTCTATTCCTCATTTCCAAATATAAACGAGAATAGCAATTATACCTTGTCTACTCTACGTTTATCAATTAATGCTAGTGCCTATGAATCCATTATGCTTACTAGCATACGTGCATATAAAGACCAAATCACACCTCAAATCATATCATATACTTAAAGTCGAGTTGTAAGTATATTCATACTACTAAAACTAAAATCCAACTGATTAATAATGTTCCCTGTCAAAAGTTACCGGAAACTCACTAATTACCGGGAACCCATTAGTTACCGGACACTACCGGAAAACTATCCGGATTATGTGTCCGGAACTCCTATCCGGAAACTATCGAAATTCGGGAATAATCCGGAACTGGTAGTCGGAAAGCACAAACAATTCGATGACATCCGGAAAGCACAAACAATCCGGTGACATCTGAAAACCAAGGTAATCCGGGTAATCCAGAAACCAAACTATCCGAGAAATAAATTTAACCGGATACTACCGGGAATAAGTACTTACCGGATACTTCTGGTATTACACATTTTATCGGATACTATCGAATACAAATTTACCGGATACTACAAACTTACCCGGTATCTTCGACCTATACATCAATTATCATCTCAAAACCTACTGTAATGCAATTCTCAATCGAATACATACTACTACAGTATTTCCAAAGCATTTAGACAATTTAAAACCATGGGAATCATCCAATTTTAATTTCAATAATTTCAAAAGTGAGATGAACGCACCTTCAAAAGTGAGTTCCAATTTAGCGCCCGCGTGAAATCAAATCAAGTCCTTCCCTCAACTGGTTTCAATAATCTAATCAAGACCAAATTACTTATAAATATCCAATCTTAAGCAGTTGAATTGGAGGAGAAATCGAATTTCTTACCGAAAACGAGGGTTAGGAAATGGGTTTCTTTATGCACTTCTTTGAACCGACTCACACTGATGTCAAATTGAGATATTTTCTCAATTTCATCTGACTTCTAGTTTTTATACCACAATTTCAAAATTTACAAATTAACCCCCCCCCCCCCCCCCAAAAAAAAGGCTAACTACACTTTGGCCCTTCGATATTAGTTTATAACATAACCTTCAAAATAACTCCTTCCCATTATTTTAAACATTTTCCAAAATAACTACAAAGTAGTTATGGAAATCTAGAGGTGTTACAACTTTGTGAAGATTGTTAGAATATATTTCATTTGTTCTTTCCGCAACAATCTAAGTATTTCTGTGTGTAATTCTTGATTTGATAAATCAATAAAGAATTAATTAAGTAAAAAATTTGTGTATTGTATTCAACCCCCTCCCTTCTACAATACATGTTATTAATCTTATTAGCCATTCAGGACTAACAATAGGTTAATTGAAAGGGAAGAGTAATTTGACAACTATACCCATCATGTGCAAGCCACATGATGTCTTTAATCTTTCAAACTTAACAGTGTTAGTGTTGAGGGACCCTAGCCACAATATATCGCATACCACATGGACTATATCCATAATAAACATATAATGGGAACCATAGCCAAAGAAAACACAAAACCACATGGACCAAATCCACAATTCACTATTATTATATTTTTGTTGGTTGTTATTTCACTACAAAGTTTATTTTTTTAAAATACCAATATCCGGAATTGATAATGGTAGTTATAATTCTTGTGGAGATTTTGGTACGAATTTATAAATACCAATATCAGAATTGATTGTTTTTTAAACACCGGTTGCGCCGATGTGGTTACTGGAGGAGGATGGTGGGATGTGAAATTTTGGTACAAAATTATATCCTCTTCCAGATAAACAAAAACACGGATCGGGTCAGGTCGGAACATCCGTACCTGGGCCATACCAAGTTTTGAATATTATTGGGCCATATTTTGTGTTTCAGATTGTTTTTTAACACTTGTTTGGTAAATGCCTACTAGTTTACTTTATCTATTCAGAGTAATATGAAATAGGACATTGACGGATCTATAGCTTGGTTAAGGGGATCATTTGACCCCCATAAAATTTAAAAAAATTATTTTTATATTTATATTTATTAATTATATATATTATTTCATACTCCAAACAAAAATAAGGTTGGTCTCCACAAAAAATGAACCTAGTTTCATAGTTAATTTATTTTATGTAGTTTGCTTTTTATATTAATTGTTAAGGTTGTGATTTATTAATTGATGTATACTGTGAAGTTTTTGGTAATTGTTAATTATTAGGACTTAGGATTAGGGTTTATTAGTTGATGTCCGAATCCCGATTGATATTTTTTTGTTAATTGTTAGGGTTAGGATCTATAAGTTGATGCTCGTTATTATATTTTGTTATAACTTTTTTTTGTTGGTAGTTATAATTCTTGTGATATTTCACAACTAGTTCTACTCATTTGATGTCTAAAAAGGTTGATTTGAGTGATCTCTCTTAGGATCCAATCGAAAGAAGAAGAAAAAAGTTATGGACGTATCATCCTAAACAAATACATAATTACTTTGCAATTACATGACTATAACCTTAATTCCGGCTCCCATTACGAAAGTTATTGGATTTGCCACTGATAAAGGGTTAAGAATCATACCCGGTAAGAGTGCTAACAAGGATCGAAAGTCTTATCCAATAAGCACTTACCGGATAAAAATGTTGTATACGATGTCGTTTTAATAGACGAAAATCTTACTTACTAAGTTAAATGAAGGTGCTAATTATTACCGTTAGGTGCTTAACATATAAGCGCTCGATAAAGAATCCTAATATTGAATAATTATTTTGGGAAAAAATAAACAAAAACCAAATTTTCAATTATTGCAATAATTTGACCTTTTAAGGCCGATTAAATAGGCCATTTTGATTTATAAAACGGTTAATGTGATAAAACTATGGGAAAAGTCCAAAACAAACTTACGGTCTTTTATTTTGGAGTAGATAAATACCAGGGCTGGTCCTGAGATTTCGGATGTCCATGGCGAAAGACAAAAAAGATGCCCCTATATTATGGAAACGAAAAACAATTTAACGGGGTTTGGAACCCAGTCAAGATAGGAGGCTCATGCCCACGTCGGGTCTTTATTAGATAAAACAAAAATAATACAACCCGGGGGGGTGGGGGGCGGGGGGCATAAACCAAAACCCCGTATAATAAAACTTAAAATACATTACCTAAAACGATTTTGTCGTGGTTCGTGAAATTGCCAAACTTATTGAAACTTAGAAGTTGAAATCTTGAATTAATCTAGTTTCCGTAATGATTAACAAATAACAAGTTAACACTTAACAACGATTCCAAAATAACATACCACTAATCTAAACTAAACAAATAACCAATAAACCCTAAATGGCTAAATCCCTAATCAATCTAAACATGAAATAAATCATAAAATAAACCTAATATTATATAAAACATTAAACTTAAAACTATTGATATAATTATAGAAACTTAGTAAGAATGTAAGATAAGTTAGTAAGTTACCACAGATCGGTCAAATTGTTGGAGATTGACAGCCCTACAAATCGAAGCCCCACAAGGCCACAACCCGACAACCCTGAATCGCGGTCCGTCCAGTGGCGTTCAGCCGTTTACGAAGAAAGATGAAGATCGATTCGACATATTACAGATACGTATTACACTATTACGTTCGAGAGGTCAGACGAGAGATACGTTCAAGAGGTCAGAGGCGAGATTGATTTATTGGATCGTTCCTTTTTCTTTTCTTGAAGCATATTGGGGTGCTGGGCTTTAACGACTCTTTTTAGGCCCAAAAAACAACTAAACTGAGCCTACTATAGAAAAATTGGACTAAAATATTGATGCCCACTGAAATTTTGATGCCCTAAGCCGTTGCCCCACTGGCCTAGTCCCAGGGCCGACCCTGATAAATACATGTACTTTTTAGATTGATAAAATGGATACTTAAATAGAAACAATAAAATAAAATAAATATATCCTTTCCATTAACTATTCCAAAACATATAAAATGAAGAAACCATTTTCATTTGATAATATTTTAACAATTTCTAGTCAATATCATTATAAATGATACCTTTAAAAAATGGGCAAATTGCATTACACAATAACATACTTCGGTTTTTTTTCTTTCTATATAGGTCATTGTATTTCATTTTTTTTATAAGACACTTTACAAAGTAAAATTCAGCTTCCATGAGCTGATTTGTTCTTATTAGCAAATTATGGCTCTTAAATAGATGTAAAAATACAAATGTTAAATGTACATCAATGTGTACAACATAATCCTAAAAATCAGGGCAATAGGATGACACTCTCTTATGTTTGTTTTAAAGTGTCTTACCAGGGATGTTGTCAAGAATCAAGTCGCGATGAATCCAACCAACACTGTTTTTAGTATGCTCCTCGCTTAAAATTTTTAGTTCTCAACTTTATGAACTTATGATTGGTGTTATTTTTGTGTATGTTTCAATGAAACTTAAAAGGGTTTGATTTTTAGGTTCTATGATAACTTTTATGATTTATAATATCGATTAAATTTCAGATCCAATGTAGTTCAACGGTTGTCCACAATACATATAGAGCATTCAAGTTAGAGTCTATATTTTCGTATTATGCATAGGATGTTTGAGGCCCTTGATTAGTTGTTTAAACTACAAATCAAATGTCGGCGAGTTTCATGTTTCAGGGGGCGTTTGGGATTGCTTATTTAAAACAACTTATGTTTATTTTTAAAAGTGTTTATCAACTTATGTCGTGATAAAAAGGAGTTGGAGGTAAAAATGTAATTTGGATAAATAGGTTATAATCATTTTCAAATAAGTTAGAATAGATTAATTTATCAAAAACAACTTATTTGTGGTGAGGAAAAGTCATAAGCACTTTTCTTTTTTCCAATCCAAACACTAAAATTAGCTTATTTGTAGTGAAGAAAAGCAATAAGCAAATAAGTCAAAAAAAATAAGCAACCCCAAACACCGCCTCAATATAAGAATGATTTAGTAGAATCTATATCTATATCTATATATATATATATAGTGTTAGGTTCATTTGAGAAGTCTAAATATTTTGAGAAATGGAGAAGTAAAAAAACACGGAAGTGTTCATATATGAATGTTCATATATGACTGTTTATATATGAACGTTCATATATGAACGTTCATATATGACTGTTATATGAACGTTCATATATAAACGTTGGAGTGTTCATATATGACTGTTTATATATGAACGTTCATATATGAACACTCCCGTGTTTTTTTATTTCTCTATTTCTCAAAATATTTAGACTTCTTAATTGAACCCTTCCCTATATATATATATATATATATATATATATATAAAAGCAAAATGTGGGGTTGCTTATGTGGCATAATGAGAAGCCACCATTTCCCCTTTCCTAATTTCTCCTAATTTTGAATTTTTTTTAAATAAAAAATTAGTTTCTCATTAAATGACTTTAACTTTTCATTTAACATCTAATTTTTTTTTTATTTTATAATTATTCTTATCATACACAAAGACATCAACAAATATAACTTTTATCTATCTTACATTTATTATTTGACATATAATTTTATTTATTATTTTATAATTATTATAATTTGCACAACATAAAGACATCAACAAATAAAATTTCTATTTACCTTACACTAATTTAATCAAATAATTATTAAATGAATCCACCATCTTTTAATTAAATTTATAGTATTATAATTTATTTACCTTACATTTTTTATTTAACATCTAATTTTTTTATTATTTTATAATTATCTTTATTTGCACAACATAAAAACATCAACAAAGATAATTTCTATTTATCTTACATTAATTTAATCAAACATTTTATTTAATTGACCACCATCTTTTAATTAAATTTATATTTATCTATATATCTATATAACAGAGAATCATCAAAAGATGATGTGATTTCTTGAAAAAATTAAAACATTAGCTGTTATTTTCTTCAAATTTTGAGTTGTATAGCATAAAATGAATGAACGTTTCATTTCTTTATAAATAAATAAATAAAAATATATAAGCTAATCAATATTAGACTAATTTACATAATAAATCTATATAAATATATAAGCTAATCAATATTAGACTAATTTACATAATAAATCAATATAAATGAGAATCGTCAAAATATGATGCAACATCTTGGCAATGTTTATATCCATAAAAGAGGGGTTTAAAGAGATGATATGATACATTCTAATACTTAGAATGTATTATCTTTTTTCTTATCAATTTTTTGATTTTTAAAATATAGAATATATTAAAGATTTTTTCATTCTCATATGTAAATTATATTTTGATTATAAATGAGGGTGTTTAATAGTAATTATATATATTTATGGCAATTTATGTTATTAACCATTTGTTTTCCTCTTATTAATTATTGTTTTCCATTATTTATTTAAATTAATGATTCAATTTATTATAATTTATGTAAACTGACTTTTTATTTTCCTTTCTTTTTGTACTAACCATTCATTTTATTTTTCTTTATTTTAATTAGTCATTCATTTCCCTTATTTAAACATAAGTGTTTTTTTTGCTATGTTATTGGTGTTTTAACCATTTGTCATTCAACAAACTAGCTCTCACTTTCTCCCTCTAACACATTTTCTCTCCTAAATTTGTAATGTTAAAAGATTAATCTTTGTTATCGATATTTGTTCATTGTTGAGTTATGTGTTATTGTATTGACTTCAAGTGTCTTTTATATTGTCTTTTTTTGTAGTAAGTGACAAGGGAACCAAACTATCTACGTATGTCGAAGAACATCAAAGTTTTATCATCAAAGCACATATATTATTATTACATGTAAGTATTTCATTTGAGTACTACTTCAATTTCAATGTATTATTGATTTTTTATATTTTGTAGTTTCGTGATTTATTGATACCTCAATTCTCCCACAATGCTAAAAACATTTGAGTATTGATTATTTTGATATTACATTATTACTCGCATACGACAACAAATCTTCGTTTTTATATTCGTTTCTTGATTTGATTCGAGTGTTCATTTGAAAAATCCATGTTCTACTAAAACGTAAACTGACGAACATTCTTCGAATTGCTTTCTCGACCTCCAATTATTTTGAATTATGTTATAAGTTAGATCGATTTCATTTTGTGATTTTTTTTTGCTTCATTAACTTATAAGTTTCAACATCTACTTTTTGCTACAATTTAACAAGATTGATACCACTGTTAACAATGTATCCAAGACAATCAATTTAGAAAATGAAGTTGATGAAACACGATTCCCGCTTCGAGTTAGATTTCAAGATGCTTCTTGCCGCATCGTACGCAGGTGCGTAACTAGTATAGTATTTAAAATTATATCTTTCATTATTTAGTTTTGTAATTTTAATAATATTTTTAAAAAAGTTTTAATTTCTTTGATTTTCTTCCCTTTCCTCCACACATGGAAGGAAAGTTTTGAGAAGAAACTTAACATTATTTTTATTTCGTTTCCTTTTCTTTCTCTCCTAAAAATCCGAAACACGGTTTGTTTTTAAAAAGGCCATCACTTTCAACTTTTGAAGTTACGAGGCTGTCAAGATGGCACGAAAAGCTCGTGAGAAGCCGGGCGTTTTCCATCCGCCTATGGTCCAAATTTCTTACCGGGAACTCCAAATCCAACCTCTACAGATTTCACATGTTATTTCGGTTTTTATCGTATCATGTTTGATTAGCATATAGCATGAAATCAATATTTTCTTATTTCACGTCTCAATTTAAACTTACCTATAAAAAAAGCCTTTGTAACCTCGATTATTATCGAATAATGTTGAAGGCTTTTTTCTCATATTTCTGTTTTATCTTCACTTCCGTCATGCGTTAGTTACGATTAAACTACCATTTTATTGTATAATAAACACGCATATATATATATAGATAGAGGGAGGTTCAGGAGAAAATGTCAAATAAATGAAAAACTAAAAAACACCTTATCGACCGTCAGATTAGATGATCTGATGGATGTGATTAAACAAACGGTTACAACAATATTAATTAAATTAAAAAAACCTCACCCCTCTGGTTTTTATTCAAAAAAAGACGAAAAATAAACAAATTTCGAACGAAATAAATTACACCAAATAAACGACAATATTTTTCTCGTTAATTTGACATCCATATTGATATACTTTTTCATCCGTTTTTCGTGGTTTTCCATTTATTTGAGGTTTTCCCTTGAACCTGACCCTATATATATATATATATATATATATATATATATATATATATATATATATATATATATATAGGCGGGTTCAAACGAGGAGCGCACCAATTTAAGAAAACGCGAGGAGCACCGCCCATGTACTGAATCACATGTGATTCACTACACAAACCGCGGGACAAACCGCGCGTGTCCAAATTTTAATCATAGTTGTGAATCACATGTGATCCACTACATGGGCGGAAGCCCCCCGATCAGTTGTGAATCACATGTGATTCGCCAGTAGTGAATCACATGCGATTCAGTACATGGGCGGTGCTCCTCGCGTTTCTCGTAAATTGTTACGCTCCTCGTTTGAACCTTTTTCTCTCTCTCTCTCTCTATATATATATATATATATATATATATATATCACAAATATCACACTTCTTGAAGTTAACTTAGGGCCTGTTTGTTAGCAGCTTAATGGGACACATAGCTTATTCATCTAGCTATACATGACTGTTTGGTAGTGGCTTAATGATATAGAAAGTGGCTTACTTATTAAGCTTTTAGGAGAGAGCTTTATGCAGAAAGCCAAATTTTGTCCAAACCAGTCTCTCCCAATGAAAAAAACATGGTCCTTCCATCCATGAAAACACCCTTCCAAACATAAAGCTTTCCAAATCCACACAGACAACTTTATTCATACTAAGACTTAAGGAAAAACCAACCAAACAGCCCCTTAGCAATGCATTGACCCCGAAGAGGCAAACAGATTTATTCAAACCTCTTTTTGGTCTCATTTCCGCCTATGGATATAAGCTAAACTGGCACGCGATGTTTGTTCTGATCAAGGAAGGTGAGGATGAGTTGATTCACCTGGTCGGGGAATTGCTCGTGAACAAAATGAGAACCATGAGGCACATATATTGTTTCTAGGTTCGGCACATACTTCTTCATCCCATCACTCCTTATGTATTCCTCCATTATTTTCATTGCATAATCTTCTTCACCCATGATCAACAGTGTTGGAGCTTCCACTTTAGGAACATGTTCCGTAGGCCCAACGTCCAGATACATTGCCCTGCAACAATTATAGCGAAAAGAGCCGTTATGCAACCAAAGCGAGCTAGTATATCTCATTCGAAAGTAGGGTTTAAGGTTTAGGGTTTGGGGGTGAGACGTATGCAGGCTTTGAAGTAGTTTGGGGTGAGACGTATTCGAAAGAAGTTGATGTTAATTCTTTCTATAAATTCCACATCAATCATCAGTCTCAAGTGGAATAGTTTTGACCTTAAAGTCAAAACCATATCTATTTCTTTGTCTAATATGCAAAATTAAGTGACCAAGATGGATTGGGTATTAGAAACTTACCTATAGGGAACTTGGAGTGCGGTTTGAAATCCAGATCTCTCATACGAAGCCGCATAGGTCACAAGATCCTCCTCCGTGAACCAAGAGGGTAGAGGACTTGTCGGTTTGACCAAATCCATTATCTCCTCGTTTTCATTTGCTATCGGTATTTCACTTTTTGAAAACAAGATGTAGATGTTTCTCACCACAGTTTTCGCATCGAGGCGGCCGAAATCAGCTTCAGCTCTTCCAGGTTCCTAACAAAATTTGCAATAATAAATTTTAAGAATATTTTCGGGTTAGAACTTGCTTAGGATAACCTAGAGGTAAACCGAGTCATTTAGGTATATAAGGTTACATGAGATTTTAATCAACTCCATGACCTCCTGATCTATTAAAGAAAAATGGCTCCATACTCATGAGAAAAGCCCAACATGGTTCATGCTAGTAGCTTGGTCAAGTCGAACTTAGCCAAGTCTAGCACGCTTATACGAAACACATAAAATAAATCATACCTTTTATTTTAAATATGTTGTTACAGCGGTGAAACTACAAAATAGAGGTCAAGACTGATATTTGAAATAATGGTTATCGCGGTGGTATAGCGGTTAATATAATATTTCTTAGAATTATATATACATATATATATATATATGTATGTATATATATATATATGTATATATATATGTATATATATATGTATATATATATGTATATATATATGTATGTAGAGGACTAGAGGTGGGTTCAAACGAGAACGCTAACTATTTAAGAAAACACGAGAATGACCACAAATGTACAAAATCATACATGATTCACGTACAAAATCATATATGATTCACGCGACTTGTCCCACGACTTTAAGTCGCAGCCCCATAGTCGCCCGCGTCCAATTTTTTGCAGTTAGTGTAAAATCACATGTGATTTTGCACATGAGCGGCCATTTTCGTGTTTTCTTAAATAGTTAGCGTTCTCGTTTGAACCTTCCTCTATATATGTATGCATACATAACTAACATATTATATGCATTTATTAAAATAAAATAAGGGCCCAAATCAAAATAGAAGCCCGAGTCAAAATAAAAGCCCAAAACAGAAGAAAAATGTAGGCATTAGATTCAAAAGAAGCTAAACTAGGTATATCGGTATTGTGGACCGCTATTTTACCCAAATATCGGTGATATAGCGCTAAACTGCACAACTATTATCGAAACCACAATTTCCACCGCTATTTTACCACCGCTAATTTGCTTATGACTCTATAACCGTTGTTGCACCGCTATTGCCGACAGTTTTTCTGGACAGGGTTACTTTCTGTTGGTGCAAGTGTACCACATCTCTATATATTTATATATATTTATTTTGATGATTACAAACACACCGTATTATTGTTTATCTAACAATCCTATCCAAGTGTACAGTTCTTGAAGAACACGAAGATTTTATCTGAAGAGTTCAAGACGGAAGTTTTACGTCGTCATTATTGTTTATACCTTATAATGATAAGCACCCTAAAATAATATACCACTTGGATATTTATAAAACCCTAAACTGTTTTTAATTAAAGATATTTAAAATTATTTAAAACTAAAGTTTTATTAATTTTTATTAAAATAATCTTTAAACCATTTTGTCAAAATCTCAAATCAGGTTTTCATATCTTAGCACTGTTCATCATTAATGTGGAGATGGTACAGCCGAAAGCTTCCTTTGTCAGATGCACTATTCATGGGCGGTATACCGCCTTGCTCTTGGCGGTATACCGCCACCTCATGTAGCCGTTGGAAGTCTTGAGCTATATATATGCGACGGTGGTGAAGATCAAAAAACACAACAGCAACAACAAACAGCAACTCCATCAGCTCTCTCTCTCATTATTTAATATATATATTTTATAAAACCTTTTTTTATAAAATATCCAAGTGTGAGATATTATACAAGAGTGATTACCCATTGTGAGTTATACTCCTCTTGTAAGTATTTGAATAACGGGTGTGTGATCCTGTTTATCTCATAGCAGAGGCTTGAGAAACTATTACAAATTACTTTGTATTTGGTTTGTGTTCTACCGTAAAGAATACATTTATTGGATCGTGTCGAGAAGTGTCTCGGCTGCTGGTTTATCACAGTTGGTGGTAAATCAGTAAATCTCCGTGTCAAGTATCTCTAACCTTTATCTCTTTATTTATTCCGCTGTGCTTTTAATTATATCTGTTTATATAATTGTTGTATATTTATTATTTGTATACTCTGATTTATTTTTTACTGTTTCCGTACTGTATTTATTTGTAAAAGAATTTTTGAAAGTAAAAGATTTTAAATACAACCTTACCCCCCCCTAGGTTGTCTAACATTTGGTATCAGAGCGGGTCTTTCAAAAATTTTCTGTTTAAATATTTTTTTAAATGGCTCAACAAACTAATTTTGTGTTTTCTAAACCTCCTTTGATAGATACTGAAAAGTTTGGCATTTGGGCCGAGCTATTTGAATGTCACGTTCGTGGCAAAAGTCAAAAAATTTGGGATATTATAGAAAATGGGAATTTTAGACCAACCAAAGTTGAAAATGATCTTATTGTTGATAAACCCATAAAAGATTGGACTCCCGCTGAAGAATCTCATTATTGTTTAAATTTTGAAGCTAAAAATATATTATATGCTGCTTTAACCTCTGATGAAATTGAAAGAGTTTATACTTATAAAACTGCTAATCAAATCTGGCAAAGCTTGAGCGACACTCATCGTGGAAATACTCAAGTTAAAAGCTCTAAAATAAATATTCTTGTTCATGATTATGAATTATTTGAAATGTCAAAAGATGAGTCAATCGACTCAATGTTTAAACGTTTTAACCTCATTATGACTACTTTGAAGGGATTAGGTCGTACTTATCCTAATGAGGATTATGTAAGGAAAATTCTTCGAGCACTTCCTTCGGAGTGGATGGCAAAAATCACATCCTTGGAAGACTCCCGAGATCTCGCAACTATGAAGCTCGATGATCTCATCGGCAATCTTAAAGTGCACGAAATTGCACTAAAAAGAAATCAGGTCCGGGAGCAAGTCAAAAAGAAATCCATAGCTTTAGAAGCCGTTGCCTCTAAAGATGAGAAAGAAAAAGAAGAGGAGGAAGATGCAAGTTCCTCGGATGATGAACCCGAAAATCTTGACGATTTAGTCAAGTTGGTAAGAAAACTTTCTAAACTTTTATCTAACAGAAAGTTTGCCAAAAATGATAGGTTTCAAGAAAATGGAGACTACCGTCGTGGTGGTAAAAACCAAAGTCGCAACGTCCATAAAAGTGAAGACAAATATGACGAATCTAGCGACGATGAAAAAGCCAATAAAAAGAAAGGCTTTTGCTATGTGTGTGGTGATAAGGATCACTATGCAAGTGTGTGTCCAAAACGAGCAAAACAAATCAACACACCAAAAGCTCTCGTTGGAGGCGCGTTGAGCGCAAGCATAAATGAGGCCAAAAATTTTTGTTTCATGGCCGACCATGATAATGAGGTATCTTCATCATATTCTTCTAAAAATAATTGTGATAGTAATTATAGTGATAATTATTATAGTGACGATGAAAATAATCTTGACGAATTATATAAATCATTTCATGCTATGGCCGCTCTCGCAAATAAATATAAAGATGAAATTTCTAATTTAAAAGAAACCGTATCTGTATATAAAAAGGAAATAGATGACGGTAAACAAAAATCTGCTCATGATTTAGATGTTATCACTAAATTAGAAAATAAATTAAGTGAAAAAGATATTTGTAAATCTTGTGTTATTTTAAATGATAAAATTGCATGCTTAAATAAAAAGACACATGAAGATATTATATGTGCAAAATGCGAGATTCTTGAAAATGAAATTGCATGTTTAAATGCTAAATGCAAATCGCATGAGAAAAATGACTTATTAGCAAATGCTTTTAATAGTAGCAATGATAAAGTGCTTAAAATGCTAAATATGCCTAATCGTATAAATTGTCGTAAAGGCATTGGCTCCGATACATGTGTTGATAAATGTTCGTGTAAACCCATTAAAAGATTTTTTGCATCTCCTAAAGATGAAACGAGAAAACCTTATGTGCAAAAACCCCCATATATGTCAAAAATGAAAAATGTGAATTATGGGAGGAAACCGTATGCTCGCATGTATAATAGTAATTTTTCTAGACCTAATGCGAATATAAATGCTTCATTTTATGTGTATGATAAATACAATCGTAAAATTAAAATGGTTAGAAAATGGATTCCGAAAGGAATGTTTAATGTTGATAATCCCGGTGGGATGCGTTTGTGGTTTTAAACCATTTATATGGTTTTATATGTTGTCGTATTTTATTTTATGTCGACAACATGTTCTTTATTTATTTTTGCAGTTTATGTTTTATACTAACTGTTAAAAGGACCCATAAGAAAAGGGTACCACGAAAATTTTCTTTACCTTTTGTAGGTGTTACCTGCCGAGGTTATAATACGTGGTTTCCTGACGAGGTTATAATACGTGGTTACCTGCCGAGGTTATAATACGTGGTTACCTGCCGAGGTTATAATACGTGGTTACCTGCCGATGTTATAATACGTGGTTACCTGCCGAGGTTATAATACGTGTTTCCTGACGAGGATATAATACGTGTTCCCTGACGAGATCATAATACGTGGTTTTTTTTTGCTCACATAAAATTAACCGAAAAATCGAAGCCTTAAGATCCTTTTTGGTGCAAGTGTTTCTTTTTGGTTATTTTGTTTCATGTCATTTATTATGCTTATTTTATCCCTCAAATTTTATAAAATCATCAATTTAATATCGTTATTAATTTGAGGGGGAGCGTTTTATTATCTTTACCCATGAGTTTATGCTACCTCAATTATATGCATATTTTGAGGGGGAGCATCTCTCGAGGGGAAGCATACCGTCTTTCTTGACCCTTTTTGTTTCGACAAACGGGGGAGAGAAACCGCATATGCTAATGCTTAGCGGTTGTGTTTGTCATCATCAAAAAGGGGGAGATTGTTGGTGCAAGTGTACCACATCTCTATATATTTATATATATTTATTTTGATGATTACAAACACACCGTATTATTGTTTATCTAACAATCCTATCCAAGTGTACAGTTCTTGAAGAACACGAAGATTTTATCTGAAGAGTTCAAGACGGAAGTTTTACGTCGTCATTATTGTTTATACCTTATAATGATAAGCACCCTAAAATAATATACCACTTGGATATTTATAAAACCCTAAACTGTTTTTAATTAAAGATATTTAAAATTATTTAAAACTAAAGTTTTATTAATTTTTATTAAAATAATCTTTAAACCATTTTGTCAAAATCTCAAATCAGGTTTTCATATCTTAGCACTGTTCATCATTAATGTGGAGATGGTACAGCCGAAAGCTTCCTTTGTCAGATGCACTATTCATGGGCGGTATACCGCCTTGCTCTTGGCGGTATACCGCCACCTCATGTAGCCGTTGGAAGTCTTGAGCTATATATATGCGACGGTGGTGAAGATCAAAAAACACAACAGCAACAACAAACAGCAACTCCATCAGCTCTCTCTCTCATTATTTAATATATATATTTTATAAAACCTTTTTTTATAAAATATCCAAGTGTGAGATATTATACAAGAGTGATTACCCATTGTGAGTTATACTCCTCTTGTAAGTATTTGAATAACGGGTGTGTGATCCTGTTTATCTCATAGCAGAGGCTTGAGAAACTATTACAAATTACTTTGTATTTGGTTTGTGTTCTACCGTAAAGAATACATTTATTGGATCGTGTCGAGAAGTGTCTCGGCTGCTGGTTTATCACAGTTGGTGGTAAATCAGTAAATCTCCGTGTCAAGTATCTCTAACCTTTATCTCTTTATTTATTCCGCTGTGCTTTTAATTATATCTGTTTATATAATTGTTGTATATTTATTATTTGTATACTCTGATTTATTTTTTACTGTTTCCGTACTGTATTTATTTGTAAAAGAATTTTTGAAAGTAAAAGATTTTAAATACAACCTTACCCCCCCTAGGTTGTCTAACACTTTCTATATTTAGCGACTGTTTTGGTATAATTTTACCAAAGTTTGTACTTACACAAGTATATACAACCCCATAGAATTTGAGCCGACAATAGCCAAGCCAGGCTTGTGTGGACTTTTCTGAGCTTTGTGAGCCATGAATTAAGCCAGACAAGTGGAGCTTTGAAAGAGCAAGTTGCTCAAATCTCAAACCCCCTAGTATTAATATGACAAATTGCATCCAAACGTAACGTACTTTGGTCCTATTCCTATTAAATGCAATGTATTTTCACAAACCTTCATTTTGAATCTTTGATATCTCAAAACTTAGACAAACGTAAGTTACCTGAAATAAGAATCGGACAACAGTACGTTGCATTTTCATACAATCTTACCAAGTGCCTAAATGTTTGAGATGTCACATATACACCAAAATAAAGGTTTTGAAGTACATTACACAAATTAGGAATTATATCATATTACGTAGAATTTTCATATAATTTGGCTTTTAACACATGGATAATATCCAGAGTTTCATACACGTCAATATAGAGCATATATATTGACGGTTTTTACCTGCCATCTTCGAACGTAGAAGCCCTCTGGGAGAGCAAAAGTATGCTTAAAAGCACCTGGAGGCATAAATGCCATACCAAGTGATATAAGTCCAGCGACTTTCTCCGGATGGAGAAGGACGAATGAGTAAGCAACCATTGATCCAAAATCTTTAGCAACCACAAATACCTAGTAATGTTCAAACAATTACAATCAACTTAGTTTAGTATCAGGATGATTCTTTGAAAGATTTAACATAAACTTACAAGTTCCTTGTCCTATTGAAATAATGAACATAAGCCCAACTTCGTGGCGAAGGATCATTCGAGAAGCGTTGATCACTTTTAATCTCATGCCCTCCCATGAATTGATCCGATGCATCTCGGTGCATCTCATCCTAGTGCGTTCATTTCTCATCCAACGGTTGATAACCACTTCTCACGTTAACCTCAACTTCTCACGAAACACAACCCCAACTTCGTAATAAACATTATGATTAATTTCGCAAAACCTCAACTCCTCAAGAACTCAGTGGGAGTTGCAGAGCCAGCTATTCAACTTTTTTTCAGAAATTAGTTGACTCGAGATTGATCATCGGATACTTGGATAATATTAATTTCAGTTGCAAGTTGGAAAGATCAAGGCAGAATATTGAATTATATAAAACGTACTAGCAGACATTTTTTTATCCAGACCCTAAAACATAATCATGTCAAATTAGGGATCGAGAAATGGAATTCATCTGTGATTTCGAGCACCAAATGCATCAGTTATCGATCAAATTTGGCACATAACCTTTTGATTTTCTTTTGAGTCTGTTAATTTGAGCGATAATTTTTAACATATTTGCTGCATGTCTCTAGAAAAACGAAGATCACAAGTGAAATTCGGATAAAATACCTTAGAAATGGCGAGCGAATCAAGGATAGAGACAATATCGTTGACAAAATCAGCAAAGGAGGCCTTCTCCGGTTGTGCAGGCGAATCGGACAGTCCGTATCCCCTGAAATCGGGTGCAATGGCCCTGAAACCGGCGCTTGCGACTGCAATCATCTGGTGGCGCCACGTGTACCATATCTCCGGGAAGCCGTGAAGGAAAATCACCGCCGGCGATGCCTTGAAGCCGATCTCAGCTACGTGGAGGTTTAGGCCGTTGACTTGTACGGTGTTGTGTTCAACTTTATCCATCGTAAGGACCCTGTGTTCTACTGTTCTGTCGATCTTCTTGTTTATTTATACGAGTTAAAAACGGGACCATCTCAATTTATTAAAAAAAAATTGAATTATTAAAAAAAGAGAAAAGTTCAAAAATACCCCCACAAACTATTCCCTTTTGAATGGTTAAGTCCATAAACTACTTTTTAAACGAAAAAATCATTAAACTTTCTCATTTTGAATGATTAAGTCCATAAACTATTTTTTAAAATGAAAAACTCTTAAAAGTTCTCACCTTGAATGGAAAAAAAAACCATTAAACCTTTTAATTTTGAATGATTAAACCATTGAATATTTTTTTGAACAAATAAATCATCGAACTTTCAAAATTGGTTACGTTCATCATTTTAACAAAAAAAAACTGTAACCGACTAGGAAGATTTTAAAGTAAAAAAAATCTAATCGGTTTTACCGTTCCCAAACCATATGTCATTTAAACCCCTCGCAAACAACGATATCGCTCCCCCTCGCCACTCCCCGTCACCCCATCGTTGTCCGTTCTCCATATCATCAGACATCAATCAAGCTGTTGACTCCAGTATTTGCTTGAGATTTGAATGACGTATGGTTTGGGAACGGTAAATTGATTTTAAGTTTTTTTTACTTTAAATTTTTTTAGTCAGTTACATACAATATTTAAAAGTTCGGTGATCTATATTTTTAAGAAAAATTGTTCAGGGACTTTATCATTCAAAATAAGAAAGTTTAATGGTTTTTCATCCAAAAAATAGTTTAGGGACTTGATCATTCAAAATGAGAAAGTTTAATGGTTTTTTCATTCAAAAAAATAGTTTAGAGACTTAATCTATACTACTTTATTAAAATTCTAAGAGGCAGTTTTTCAAGATTCAGTTTTTCTTTGCCACGTTTCCCCGGTTTCCCGTCTCCCTCTTCGCCTTATACGCTGCCACATCCCCTCTCCGGTCATCTTCTCCAACTTCTCCCCAAAATTGAAACTTTAAACTGCTTTCCTTCTCCAAGTCTATACGGTTACTCCTTCCCAGATTCGCACAAATCCTTCTCCCCCATACAAATCCATCTTCCCTCGGTTAGGGTTCTACATTCTTCAGATTCCATTCTCCATCGCTCCTCGGGTACGATCTTATCGATTTATACTCTCAATTTCGATCATCTTCATCATTTTCTCAATCTGTTTTCTCCAAATCAGAGTAAAACATCCAAATTTCAAGATTTCTTGAAGTTTAGAGCAAAAGATTTCTCAATTTCGTGTTATCTCTATTACGGGTTGGCGATTGAGTCTTGACGCTCCACTTGATTGCGATTTCCCAAGAGACTAACTCAATTTCAATTTTTTTTTAATTTCTTCAACAAATGCAAGTGTCTTGATTCAAGAACGATATTGTCAGAAAAATGGGGTTCTGAATTTGTAATTCTTATAGGAACGATTTTTAATTTAGGGATTGTTCTAATTCTTGAGGGATCTTATAGTTTTCACCAATTGCAACCTTTACTATCTGTTTGTATGTTTCACTTGCAGCTGCTTTCGATGAAGATAATAGGGAATAGGCAAGTGGCCTTCCAGAAGGTTATGGGTTTGTGGAGTTTTCTTCACATGCTATAGCAGGAAGGGTTCTTTAGCTTCTGCATTGGAGAAAGACGTCCCATGGTTAGGCCTAATCATTTTATTTTAATACAAACTTTATTTGATCACCAATGCCAAGGCTTAGCACTTGTGCATCAGGGTGTTTCAACATATGTGCAGCCTTCCTTCTACCTGGGGTTTCCATGATACACTGCATAGTTTATTGCACTTAATCACTAATGGTAGTTTACAAGCAAGGGAAGAACACTGTTTTAACAGTGTAGAAGCCACTTTTTGGACCTTGGAAGTCTATTGACAAATTGATCAATTAGTTGCTACAGTGTCAATAATGGAAAAGTAGGTTACATAATATTCCGATACTCATAAAACTGTTGATCTTTTCTTGTTTATGGTTTCATTTCTTTGTTTTTTTTGTAAGATTTATAGCTTACCTTTTCTGATTAATTATTATTTTCAGATATAAAAGTATAGAAGAGATCGGAGATGGAACTTGTGGAACGAGAACGTGTTGTGTCACGATCTAACTTTAGTTCCCACTTTGGATGTTTACACATAACTTGGTTAAATACAAGCAAGTCCGAAAACTTTTTCCCACCCGCCTCATAAATTGCATGAGCTCCTTTCTCAACATCTGCCATACTCATTCGACTTCTTTTTTGACGATATGCTTCTTTGTAAGCAGCAATCCATTTGTTTGCATTTTTGTTAAGTCGAGTCCAACGACCTTTCATTTGATTTTCGTTCCTTTCGCGCATTCCTTCTGGATTTCCTTCTCGAGTTGCATCATAGTATTTTTTCACTCGTGAAAAAAGCGCTCATTTCTTTTGGTTTTTGCCACAAGTAGTGTCTTCGCTAACAAAAACCCATGCTGACATTAAAGCCATATCTTCTTTAGTGTCCCATGGATGGTCGGCTCTTGAGGCTTTTTGTGAGGTTTGAACATTTTCAGGGATATATTGAGAAGGGATATATTGAGAGTTATCAGGATGTTGAGAGTTAATCCAAAATTTTGCTGGTTTGGATCTATAGAGGAAAACTTGAAAAAAAATCAAGATCTTTGAAATTTTCAAGAGGATGAGAGTATTGAAATGAAGAGAAAGATTGGTGTGTTGAAAATATGTCAAGATTGGTCTCTATTTGTAGGGAATTGAAAAATATGGGTTTTGGTATATTTTTTAATTTTTAATTTTTTATTAAAGTTATCTTTTTAATCAGATAAGTTTTATCCTAATAAAATCTAAACCAACCAATTAGATTTTGACACCTATTATATCATTTATCTTAAAAATCTAGTTTTATTAATAAAAAATTACTCAAACAAAGTTTGCACACACAAACCGGTTGGTTTGCCATATATTGATTTTTTTTAAATAGAAATTTTTGTCTTATTCAAAATTAGTTTGGTTTGGTTTGTTGATGGGGATGGTTTTAGACTACCCACATCAATGATCTCAACCAATCTGATCAAAAATAGGATAAAAGACTTTTTAAGAAAAATAAATAGAAAAGTAATTGAGCAATCCAATCTCATCCGATCCAGCTCACTCAACGAACCAAGATTGAGCAAGAAAAATATGTTTTATTTTTAAAAGAAATTGACACATGTCAAGTTATTATTGGTTGGTTTAGATTTTTATTGAATAAAACTTATCTAATTAAAAATCAGACTTTTACAAATAAATTAAAAAATATACCAAAATTCATGGTTTTCAATTCCCTGCAAATAGAGACCAATGTTGACATATTTTCATCACACCAATTTTTCTCTTCATTTCAATTATCTGCTATGGATCCAAACTTCCCTGATTTTTTATGACTTGTTTTATTTAATTTCAGTTGTATGGTATGTTTTTTTCTAATTATAATTATGTTTCAAAATAGGTAATTGTTCGTTCGTTTAATTTATATTTCATACTTATAATTAAAAATAATAATTATATGTATAAAAAATAAAATATATAATTTTTGTAAAATAATATTGTAGATTAGATTGGATTGTAGGGGGATTGTGGTTGGAGTATGAAAATTTTGAGATTGGATTGAAGTTGAATATTATGTAAGTGGATGAGAGAGAAAATAAAATTTTTAATTGAGATTGGATTGGTTGAGATTGTTGTTGTGGATAGTCTTAGACCATCCCCATCAACAAACCAAACCAAACTTTTTTTGAATATGGCAAAAATTTTCATTTAAAAGAAAAGAAAACTAAACAAAACAATCTCAAACAATCAGATTGAGAGTAAGACAAAAGATTTATTAAAAAAAAAATAGAAAAGAAAACTAAACTAAACAAAACAATCTCAAACAATCTAAGTCACTCAACAAACCAAGATCGGATGTTTTATTTTTAAAAGAAATTGACACATGTCAAGTTCTTATTGGTTGGTTTTAGATTTTTAGGATAAAACTTATCTAATTAAAAATCAGACTTTTACAAATAAATTAAAAATTAAAAAATATACCAAAATTCATGGTTTTCAATTCCCTACAAATAGAGACCAATCTTGACATATTTTCACCACACCAATTTTTCTCTTCATTTCAATCATCTTGTTATCTTGCTACTTTCTTTCAATTATCTGCTATGGATCCAGACTTCCCAAATCTTCTTTCGAATTCTCAACATCCTGATAGCTCTCAGTATCAACCAAACACACAGTATGAAAACTCTGATTTTTTCATGTATAATAATCAAGTTTCTATCCCTGAAAATACCCAAACCCCACAAAAGAATTCAAAAACCGCTAAATGGGAAACCAAAGAAGATATGGTGTTAATGTCGGGATGGTTCTACGTTAGTGAAGAAGCTACTCGAGGAAAAACCCAGAAGAAACAGACATTTTGGTCACGGGTGAAAGAATACTAGGACAAAACTCGTGCTGAAAAAAAAATTATATGTATAAAAAATAAAATATATAATTTTTGTAAAATAATATTGTAGATTAGATTGGATTGTAGGGGATTGTGATTGGAGTATGAAAATTTTGAGATTGGATTGGAGTTGAATATTATGTAAGTGGATGAGAGAGAAAGTAATATTTTAATTGAGATTGGATTGGTTGAGATTGTTGTTGTGGATAGTCTTAGACCATCCCCATCAACAAACCAAACCAAACTTTTTTTGAATATGGCAAAAATTTTCATTTAAAAGAAAAGAAAAATGAAATTGAATGCAAACCAAACTCTTCAAACCGTTTGTTGGTGCAAACTTTGTTTGGGGAATATTTTATTAATAAAACAAGATTTTTTAGATAAATTATATAAGTAGGTTGCAAAATCTAATTGGTTGGTTTAGATTTTATTAGGATAAACTTATCTGATTAAAAAGATAACTTTAATAAAAAAATTAAAAATTAAAAAATATACCAAAATTCATATTTTTCAATTCCCTACAAATAGAGAACAATCTTGACATATTTTCAACACACCAATCTTTCTCTTTATTTCAATACTCTATTTATAATTATGTTTTAAAATATGAAATTATTTTTATTTATTTTTTATTTAAAGTTAAAAGATATATATATATATATTCTAAAATATATATTCTAAAATATTAAATATATAATTTTTATAATATAATTTTTAAGATTGGTTTGGATTGTGAATAAAGTATAAAAAAGTTAGATTAGATTGGAATTGAAGATTGAATAGGTGGAAGAGAGAGAAATTAGTTTTTTAATAAAGATTGGGTTGGTTTGGTTTGTGAATAAACATGGTCTTAGAGCATCTCCAACCATACGCCAATTCTTCCTTTTTGCCGTTTTTTCCTTTTCAATCATACGCCAAACGTCAAAAAAATTTGTCGTTCAAGAAATTGGTACTGCAAATATGGCGTATGATTTTCACACTGCAAAACCTTTGGGCCCACCACTATTCACTTTTCTATAATATTTATTTTAACTTTTAAGTATTATATAATTAATATATTTATATATATATATATATAAATAGTTCATAGTAAATAAAATATGTTATTTTAATGTGGGGTCCACAAATTTAGTGTTTTTTTTGGAATATGGTTGGAGTTGAAAGTTTTTTTTTGGTGTTGAACCAACCATAATTGGTGTTTTTGTGTCAAGGTTGGAGATGCTCTTAGCAAACTCTATAAGACCACCCGTACCGCCCTCGGGTAGGGGGTGCGGGTTCGGCTGATTTGGCACACGGGTTCGAGAGGCTGCATCGGGTAGCGGTTAGGGGGGGGGGACCGGGTAGCAAGCGGGTTCGGCTACCGGGTTCACCAACCTTATCAACCCGTTGCAAATTTATTTAATTTTTCTTTTGAAACAATACCGTTGTAAAACGGCTATTTTAATTTTTTTTTTTCAAATTAATCACACTATATATATATTAACCTATACCATCTTATTTTTTCACACCAAAACATACTTTCTTTCATTTATCTCAAATTCAATACCTTCTTCCATTTCTCTCAAATTTCATCATGAATCCAAACACCACACCTACATCTCGTCGTAACCGATCGGATACACCGCAACAAGACCCGGAGCTTGGCTTCCAAGCGTTTTCTCAACAAGGTTATATTCCACAACAAACGTTTTCTCAACAAGTTCCGCAACACCCGTATATTCCTTATCAATTTACACGTCATGGTTTGCTTCAACAAGGGTTTACTCCCGCCAATTACCAACTTCGTCAACCCGCAATCAATCTCGACGACGACTTTGTTCCTGAAACCCAACAACCGCACACACCACAATCGATCTCCACACAACAATCAGTCCCGGAGCCATCAAACCTGACACCAACGCAAAAAGGAAAAAAGAAAAAAATATGAAAATAGAGCCACCCGACAGATGTGGACTAAAGAGGAGGAAGTCGCGTTAGTGTCGGCGTGGGTTGACGTTTCAGAGGACCCCGTTGTCGGTAACGCACAAACCGGTGGTAATATTTTTATTATTATTATTATTATTAATATTGTTATTATTATTATTATTATTAATATTCTTGTTATTATTCTTATACTTGAATTTACATAAATGTAGACAGTTTTTGGAACCGAATCTCGAAGGTGTTCTATAATTCTATGGGTCGCCAAGATTATAGATCATTTCATCAACTGAACACCAAGTTCAAAGACCTCAACAAGTGTTACTCAGTTGTTGACGACCATAAGCTCGTTCAACGAGCAGATTGAGGGTACAATGGAGTACAAAATGAAAAAACTTGAACTCGAACAACAAAAGTTGGATCTCGAATGAGAAAAACGATATCAACAAGACTTCGAGTTTTTCATAGCCCCGCATGATCACCTTTCGGGAGATGTTTTGAGGGTTACTTTAGCGAGAAAAGAGAAAATTAGAAAATATCATAATTTTTAGTGTTTTGTATTTTGTAATTTTTAATTTTTTAATGAATGATATGAATTTTTATTTTTATTTATTAAAAAAATATATATATTTTTATTTTGTTAAATAATTAAATGTATAAATAAAAGAATTAAAAAAGATGAGATGGCAAGTGGGTTCATTGGGTTCATTGGGTAGTGATACTCTACTTTTGGGCAAGGATTGGATAAGAAGGGTAGGAAAGAGAAAAACTGATGTGACGCTGAGGTGGCAAATGGGTTCATTGGGTAATGGTAGTCATGGCCTAAACAAAAAAGGGATACCGTTACCTACACAATAGGTAATAGGTTATAATATACAACTTCTTTATTATTATTATTATTTATTTATTAGAAATATTTTGGTTGATTTACTTTTTTATTAAAAATAATAACTAAACATAATATATAATATAACTCAACACAAGCATCGATGAAAGCAACGGACCAAGTTCTCTAGCGTCTATCAAATTTTAAATTATGACAACTTGGCATCCATGTCAATGTTACCCGTCAAATTCATATAAAATAGGAAATTTTAAAACCTGGTTACAGGAGAGGAGCCTGAAATTTATATAAGGGGAAATACCAATTAAACTTTAACTCTTTGTTTCTTCCGAAAAGAATGCTCTTGCTTTCGATGAATTTTTTAGTTTTTTATTGATTTCAAAAGATTTTTTCGATGTTTTGATATATTTCACGAGTTTTTGGGGTTGAAAGCACTATTTGGAATGAATGAAAGCAGGTGGAAATTTCCACTTCTAATTTATCTCTGATTATAACAAAAATTATATATATAAATATAGAGTCTCATTCATTTGCTAACCAATCCATTTGTATTAACTATGCTAACCAAAAATGGACCAATCAGATGGCTCCCTTCTTTTTTGTTTAATTACACGATTTAAATATAGTGGAGGGTAAAATTGGAATTTTTTTCCATAGCCACGTTTAAGTTAATTCCTTATTTATCTTCTTATTTATCTCCTAGATAATGATGGTAGTTATTTAATTGTCATTCTTTAATATTATTTTTTCTCAATATTTTCCTAAATAATTTCACTATAATTATCAAAACCCAATAAACCAATATGAATTTGCATACGATTCTCTATTTCAAGTTTTCTTACAAATTGCTCTCACCGTTGGTAATTGTTATGTGCATATGTGCACATATATATCTTTACATATGTGCATATACATATCTTTATATATGTGCACATGCACACATGCATCTGTATCTTTATATATGTGCATATGTGCACATGCACATATGCATCTGTATGTATGTGCATATATGCAAATGATGAACCTGATTTCCATTCTAAACTATGTTTAAGGATATTCTGAATATGTGACCAAAACCCAGTAAACCAGTAAGATTGTGACATCGAATTAAAAGGGTCGTCCTCAAAAGATTTAGTTAAGCTTCTGCAGATTTTTGCTCCTTAATTAAAAGGGTTGTCCTCAAAAGAATCGTCACCTGATTCCCGAAATTTGCTCCTTGATTTTTGGTGCACGTTGAGACTTGCCTTTTTACTTTTTGTTGTTTTTGACTTTTTTACCCTTGTGCACATATGCATTCTAACACCAAGCGCGTGAAATACCTAAGAATTGAAATGAAATTCCTGATTTATTGTAGGTCGTAGATCTTAATAATCAACGGATGAGATTGGTTAACATGGTTAGGACTAATGGTTTGGTTAACAAAAGAAGGGGACTCTATAAATATATTACAAATGTGGTGCTTTTCTTTAACCTTCCAAAAATTAGAAAAATGAGGGGGATCAGTGGCCACTTCTGGTCACCACGTGGCTCCGCCCCTGCCTGGTTATATTAATTATGAAAAAAATTCATCGTAACACTAAATAGGAACCAATGCAAACTTCGTTGCATATTGATGTATTGTGTCTTATTTCAAAATTTTGCTTAACTTGAAAACTAAAAACCAAACAAACATTTTCTAAAAGAAGAAAACAATAATTGAAATTGAAGGATACAGATACTAGGTATTGCAAAAATCTGAATCCATAAAGTACCCACATGAGATCAAGAAATCTTGTTACCTAATAGCATGGTTAGTTGTTACTTACAGTTTAACTTCAATCTTTCAAAAGAGTAACCGGTTTGATAGTTGAAGAAGCCTTGTGAAATTTCGACATTTTCTTCCGTCTCTATTGATTTCTTGTGGTATTTTACTTCGTTACGCGGACTGAAAACCGTTTTCTCCAATGCCTTTTCATGCTCAGGTTATAATTAGAAATTATATTTTAATGGTTGTAAAGTAGAAGAGATCATCAATTTCTTCTCAAAAATGTTAATTCAAATTGATTTCAAGTTGTAAAAGTAACATGTAAATCCTCAAAAAACGGATGTCACTTAAGTTTGGAAGGATTTAAGTAAAGAAACCTGAATGAAAAAGTAAAGCTGTTGTAGCTCGCCGCATGTAATTATGAAATTCCATCTCTTGTGTAACCTTCTCAAGTAAGGCATCCCTAGAGATCTCTTTCACGCCCGAACCCCACATTGACACCTAAATTATTAATTCAGTTAAACACAAATGCTTACAAAATCACCAAAAAAAAGACATAACAAAATCCCAATCCAACATAAACAACATTCAAAACTCAATTCAAATATTTAATTCAATCAACCACCGACTAATTCATCAATTAAACACAAATACTCTATTGCCATTCAAAATTTATAGTGAGGAATGTGCTTATTCAAACCGGAACAACATATGAATTCGATTTCCATCTTTAGTCATTTAGTTATAGTACTTTTTATCATATAAGCTTCTCAAGTTTATCTTATATCCAAAAAATGCAAAAGGTTATGGAGGAAATAACTGACCATGAAAACACTTGGCCAATCGAATCGAACGTGATGAAATGAAATGGAATGAAGCCCACCAAGAGCAATACTTCTAATGGGTTCCAAGTTAAAGTTCACAATCAGACGAAAAACAAAATTTTCATGATCAAACCCGATACGACCATGTCGCCTTTTCACCAAGTCTATAATTTCCCATCAATTAGCAGTGTAGAAAGAGAATAATCCACAGGTAATGCTAAGTTCCAATTCGTCTTCATTGATCTTACCACACATGGTCGATATAGTACAAGTCCTGAAATTGACATTCATTCCATTACACATCTGATACCCTGAAACCATGGACGAACCTACAATGGTGCCAACGGTGGCACATACCACCGTAAGGTAAAAAAATTAGGGTTGTGAAAGGTGAAACTGTATCATTTTAGAAGGTGCAACTGTATTATTTTAGAAGTTCAACCGTATCTCGTAATCAACCAAAAAACAAAAAAAACCGAAAGAGGCTCTTGAAAGCAACCAAAAGCATACTTACATCAGTCGTATGAAAGAGTTCATGGGTGTATCTTTGCGTGAAACAAAGCATACTTACATCAGTCGTATATGTGCCCTACCGGTTTAAACTCATCTCAGACAAGAATATTATTCTAAAAATGATATCAATTTTGAAAGTTGAAAAGCTACTTTAACATATCAACCTTAAATCTTAGAATCAGAGTAACTAAATTCCTAAATTTCTTATACAATACATGTGTACCATTCGTTCCTGAAAGCTACAATTAAAAAATCAAAGAAATAAATGGTTGTTGTTATTACCTTCTGTTCAATGCTAGGAATCTACAACACTTTCAAATTCACCTCTCTTTTTCTGCAATTGGGAAAAATCAAAAGAGCATTGATTAGATATCGACAAACATATGCATCAAATTGGATAGAAAGAAGGAAATGGAGCTTACATCTCACCGTCTATTTGTTCCATCACCTTCATGAAATCCATCATTGATCTGTAACAAATCAGATGAATGAAGAAGTGGGATTTTTCAAACGAACGTGAATGGATGAGAAAAGGAGAAAACATATAATATATGCAGTTTCTAGCTTTGAGGTTTGGAGGAGGGGAGTCATTACGGAAACCGAAAAGAGAACCCTAGAGGACAACTGAAAGGGTTAGGGGGTGTTTGGGATTGCTTATATTTTTAACTTAGGCTTATTTTTAACAGTGCTTATTTGCTTATGTGGTGAGGAAAATGAGTTTTTAAAAAAGTGTTTGGATTAGCTTATTGTGGTGTGGAAACATGATAAGCAAATAAGGAGTTTTTTAGTGTTTGGCAATTTTTTGCTTATTTATGTAAAATGACCAAAAAAATTAACGTCAATAATTTAAAAAAAATAATATTACCTTAAATAACATTAATAATTTAAAAATAAAAATAATAACTTATAAACATTCATAATTGAGGGTAAAAAGGTAATTTGGATAGACAAGGAAATAAGCATAAGCAAATAAGTAGGTTATGATTGACTTCTCAAAAACAACTTATTTGTGGTGAGTAGAAGTCATAAGCAGTTTTTAATTTTTCCTATCCAAACACTCCAAACAACTTATCTGTGGTGAGGGAAAGCTATAAGCAAATAAGTCAAAAATATAAGCAATCCCAAACACCCCCTAAATGTGGATATCAAAAATCAAAAATAAATATTGAGAAAAAAGTAGAAAAAAGATAAAGCAAACTGCAGCTTTGAGAAGACTCCACGTCATTCTACGTGGTTTTTGTTTATATATATATAGATAGATATAGATACAGATATTGATATAGATTTTTAGGGTAATTTTGACGTAAAAATATGTAAAATCGGCACTTATCAATTTCTTCCACACTTAGATCATTGTTTGTCCCAATAATGACTTAAGTTAGTATGTAGTGACCTAAATGAATCAAACGAGAGTGTCAAAACGCATAGCATATCATGAACTTGAGATTTACAGTTTAACATCAAAACGTGGGCACACACAATCAAATAGATACAAGCTAATCTCGGGAACTCTCACGAATATGAAAATTAAAACAACACTTAATTCACTCCTTGGGGTTAAAATGTATCGCTCAAACCGTTGATACACTAGAATGTGCCTACCATAAGATTGAAAAGTCTGTCACCCTCCATTACTCGCAAAAATACATGCACATAAATCAAAATGACTTTTTAAGGGTTGTAATGTAAAATAAAGGCTATGGGTAAGGCAGTGATGTATTTTTGGGAAAAATGGCTAACGACCGTACACCAAATGGGGAACCCGATTACTCACCCATGAAAAATTATTTCCATAAAGGGCTTGTATATCTATCTTTGAAGTGCATATCCCTTTTGATGATAGGGAATAGAGATTAATCGCTTATAATTAACCTTATCAGTCGTCTTACTTTATTTCTTTATTGACGACACATTTCCTTTTTTTTCTAATAGATTTTTTTTCATGCTTCCTTTTCTTTCCCAACATATAAGTTCTACTTTCGAGCCAAAGGGATACCGGGATCACTCCATTGGTGATTGGTCGGGTAAGTCGTGTTTGGATTGGTTCGTGATGTGGGTGACAAAAGAAAAGCCAAGGCTCAAAGTGGTGTGCAAAAATGATCATTATGACACAAAGGGTAGGCTTAAGGCTAATTGGCTAAAATAAAATTTATTAAAATATGGCCTTTATCATATTTATTAGCATGTAAATATCATGTAATCTTAAGGAGAGACAAATCAAGTTCTAGAAGCACATGTCTAGGCACGGCGTAATCACACAAGAAATGAAATTGAGACTAATATCAAGTGTTTAGTCTAATAGGCTCAAAGTCCCACGATGTTAAAGTTGTTCAAGAGATTAGCAAGAGTCTAACTTTAACCGGTATACTACCTCTAGTGGACTCTAAGCGCTATCAATCAAACTCAATCATGCTATACATGCATCCAAACTCATCATCATCAACAATTTAAGCTATAAAAAGACATGTTAACACATTATCAAAATGGACAAAAATCCACATTTAAGCATATAATTTTGAAAAAGATTGCAAAAAATTACCCCTAAAAACATTTATCTACCCAAACCATGCCAAATCATGCAAATTCAAAACTTACATCCCACCCCCACACTTAGACCATACATTGTCCTCAATGTATTCGATAAAGTAAAGGACATTCAAAGCAATCATAGAATGAGGGGAAATAGTAAACTCCCCTGATTTGGTGAATAATCCTCTAATGTATGGGTTTGTGAAGGTAGATGCGTCCTTTTAGCTCCAAATTCCGGGGTGATACCTGAGAATAACCAAGGGAAGTGCAAGAGTGAAAGAGGGGAATCTAAAAAAACTAAGGCAAATATGAAAACAATAAAAAGCAAATAGGTGGAAATCCATGGGTTGTCTCCCATGCAACGCCTTTCTTTAACGTCTTTGGCTAGACGCCTGCATGTCTAAGGTGCTCTCCCTCCGGCACCTCCATCTTGAAAACCTCCACATCAAGATGTTTGAAACCTTCATAAAATGGCTTTAAACGATGACCATTAACCTTGAACACTTTTCCTGTTTTCTCACTTCTGATCTCTATTGCACCATGACTAAAAACATTAGTAACAATAAATTGTCCCACCTACCGAGACCTAAGTTTTTTGGGAAATAACTTGAGACAAGAGTGACAAAGTAAGAACTTTTGACCTAGAACAAATGTCTTACAAGAAGACATTTTGTAATGAAAAGCTTAGGTCTTTTATGTATATAAATACCTACTCTCGTACGCATCATTGTGTATCTCTTCCAATTCTTGGAGTTGGAGTTTTCGGTGAGTACCGGCTTTATCAATGTCCAAATTGACATTTTTCACGGCCCAAAAGGCCATATGTTCCAACTCAACGGGAAGATGACAAGCTTTCCCGTAAACTAAGTTACAAAAGGGGCATACCTATCGGGGATTTGTAGGCGGTCCGGTAGGCCCATAATGCATCATTGAGCCTCAAGCTCCAATCTTTCCAACTCGGATTTACCGTTTTTTTCTAGAATTCGCTTGATCTCCCAATTTGACACCTCTGCTTGTCGATTTGTTTGTGGGTGGTAGGCGGTGGATATTCGGTGCTTTACACCATACTTTTTGAACAACGTCGTCATCACTCCATTGACAAAATGGGTGCCCCTCTCTCTTATCACCACCTTTGGGACTCCAAATCTGCAGAATATCTTATCCTTCACAAATCTGAAACATCTTTAGCACTGTCATTCCTTGCCGTTTTCGCCTCTACCTATTTAGAGACGTAATCGACGACAAGTAAGATGTAATAAAACCCAAAAGGACACGGGAATGGGCCCATTAAATCAATGCCCCAAATGTCAAAAATCTCGCAAGTATGAATGGAGGTCAAAGGCATTTGATCCCTACTAAGATTTCCGGTGTGTTGGCAACGAGGACAAGCTTTACAAAACATGTATGCGTCTCGATGAATATGTGGCCAAAAGAAGCCACTCTCGAGAACCTTACGAGATGTCCTTGTTGAGCCAAAATGGCCACCACATGCATGAGAATGACAAAATTCTAAAATGGAAGTTACCTCATTATCACTTACACATCGCCGGTTTATTTGATCGGACCCTTGCTTCCACACATAAGGAGCATCCCACATGTAGTATTTGGAGTCACTCTTTATCTTGTCTCTCTTCGATCTCGGTAGATCCTTAGGTGTGGTCCTGGTGACTAAGTAGTTGACTATGTCGGCGTACCAAGGAACTGCGGTCTTCACTTCAAAAAGATGCTCATCTGGGAACTTATCATCTAGCGGTAACGGCTCTTCGTTGGAAACAATCCGGCTCAAGTGATCCGCCACTAAATTTTGGGCTCCACTTTTGTCTCTAATCTCCAAGTTGAATTCTTGGAGCAACACAATCCATTGGATGAGCCTTGGCTTGACATCCTTTCTTTATCATCAAATAATGATCTGTAAAAACAATGAATTTAGTACCCAAAAGATATTGACGAAATTTTTCTAAAGCAAGACAACCGTGAGCAATTCCTTCTCCATTTGCTTGCATGCTATCGAGGGTCCTCGAGGAATAATAAATAACATGTGTGTCCCTTTCAGCCATTTGCGCGAGTACCGATCCAATAGCGTAATTTCTTGAATCATAATATCAAAAGGAAGGTCCCAATTGGGTGGTTTCATGATTGGGGAGGATGTGAGCATCTTCTTAAGTCGATCAAAAACTTCCTTGCACTTCTCGTCAAACTTGAACTCCACATCCATTTCAAGTAGACTGCACATCGGTCGGGTAATGCGTGAGAAGTCTTTGATGAGGCGCCTATAGAAACCTACATGACCCAAAAAATGATTGGACTTCCCTCACCGAAATGGGGTGGGGTAAGCTTTTAATCACATCTATTTTGGCTTTATCTACTTTAATCCCCTGACTTGAAATAATATGTCCTAAGATCGGCCCTTGGTTTACCAGAAAGTGACATTTTTCATACTTTAAAACCAAGTTCGTCTCTATGAACCTTTGAAGGATTTCGGTGAGATTTTCTAAATACTCATCAAAGGAGTTCCCATAGACAGTAAAAGCGTCCATAAAAACTTCAATGCTATTTTCCACAAACTCAGAAAAAATACTCATCATACATCGCTGAAAAGTAGCTGGTGCATTACATATGCGAAAGGGCATTCGACGATAAGCAAAAGTGCCAAAAGGACATGTAAACATAACCTAAACAACAATAATGAGACTTACCTGTCAGTCTCTCGAGCATCTGATCGATAAAAGGTAAACGAAAGTGATCCTTTCAGGTTGAAGCGTTCAATCATCGATAATCAATGCATACGCTCCGACCACTTTGCACTCTTGTTGGAACCATAACTCCCTCAACATTCTCCACTACCGCCACTCAGGCTTTCATTGGCACAACTTTCACCAGGCTCATCCATTTGGAATATGAAATAGAAAAGATCATATCCGTATCTAGTAACTTTTGAATCTCTTTCTTTACAACCTCCATCATGGGTGGTGTTGGTCCCAACTATGAAATAGCAGGCAAACCCAAGTATTCTAGAAGGGGGGGGGGGGGGGGGGTTGAATACAATACTAAAAAAATTCACTTTAATTGAATTCTTTATTGATATAAAATCAAGATTTACACACATAAAACTTTTAAAATTGTTGCAGAAAATAACAGATAAAATCTATCCTAACAATATTTCACAAAGTATACAGAAAACTTGACACAACTTGAACACTAAGACAAAGCTATGAAGTTCTTGAGAGAGAAGAGAGAGTCTGCTTATGTATGTCTGACCACTTAGTAAACTCTCCAAAAGGTGTAACATTGCATGGAGACGTCTTCCCTTTAAATATTCCCATATGCATTAAATGCATGGGACACTTGTCATGGTGGGATTGAAAGGTCAGGTTGTCTTGATAAAAGTAAAGTGTCTTTTTTTTCTTTATCATGTGACAGAGTTGACCTGCAACTTTGGTGTAGACTATACATGAAAAAGGTGTAAAAGCCAAACAACCTTTTTCTGGATCTTCAGATAATGTCCCCATCAATGCAAGATTTCAAAGAGATTCTTTTAGATAAATGCATATTGGCCGGTGGGGCTCCCACCTATTTGTCACAGAGAAAATCGACAGGTATTTGTCATGGAGGAAATTGACAAGTATTTGTCATGGAGAAAATCGGTGGGAGCAATTTCCACCGATTTGGAGGAATGGATCGGCAAACATAGTAGCCTATTTGTTGAGTAGGAGATCGGCATGAGTAGCTTAGTTTGGGTTGATAAGTTCATCTTCAATCCGCATTGGTAGATTCACTTCTTCTTGATTTCGGCTGATCTTTGACTTAAACTTTGAATACATGACTAAGCTATTACAAATAACCTAAAATTTATCTATGTATAAAATATGTTTTTCAAATATTATAAATGAGATCGGCAGGGAGGTCATCTTCAAATCTTTGGTGACCCAACAATCTCCCCCTATTTGAGCATGACATCCATACTTAACACATAGAAGAGTAACATACTGAATATTTAATTTTGACCCCGATTTACTCTTTTTGGGTTCTTTTCACATAGCCTATTTTTTGATTTTATTTATTTATTTGATTTATTTGATCTTTTAAGTATATCTGATATTTACAAACACATGAAAGAAATGAAAGAATAAAGAATAGACAACATGAACAAAATAAAATGTACTTGCCTCTTCGGCAAGAGCGAGTTGAATCATGTGTTTGGCTTGAAGATTTTTCATTTTGATAAGCAGCTCGTTGAAATGTTGATGAACTTTATCTTTTAGGGCACTGTTTTTTCTTTAGATGTTCCAAAATTTCAAGCCATTCACTTACTCCAAAAGATTCTAACCAAATGAGTCTGTGGTTTCAGATAGGAGACAACCCATATTGGTGACAATCTTTGAGGGAGGTTTAAGTTTGAGTGAATCAGCCTCAGGATGCTTCTGCCCATATCTTGCAACTTCTTTCTTTCTCTTGGCATCCTGAGCTTTCTATTCGGCAGTCAGCTTCCTATTCGACAGTCATCATCCTTATTACTTTGTCTTTGCTTACCTCCCCCTCAGTTAGATCGGTTGGACTGATGTGCTCTACCTTGGTCGGTCTGCCGGTTCCCTCATTTTTTTTTTATTTTTTTCGAGTTGGACGCTGGATATGTGTACTGAGGGTTGGTGTTTCTCCCCCTCAGATTGTTTCATCTCCCCCTCGGATGGATTTTCCCCTCAGTTGGACGCTGGATATATGTACTGAGAGTTGGTGTTGCTCCCCCTTAGATGGTTTCTCCCCCTCAGCGGCCGACGCAGAAAAACACCAAGAAACAACGGCAAGAATTTCGGTAGGTTTTTTAAACGATTTTGAAGATCGGAGGGGACCTTAAAATTTCAAAATCGACAGGGAAATCGGCAGCAACATCGGCTGGGAAATCGACAACAACATCGGCTCAGAAATCGGCCTGTTTATTTTTTGAAGTACAACGATTTAAAGATCGGTAGGGGACCTCAAATCGGCCAGAGAGTACCTGAAATTGGCGGGGATTTTTTTGTTTTGTTTTTGAACACTTATGCTTCTAGATACAACATTCCAAGTTCTCCGATGAGATATTTGAATCTTGCTTCATCTAAAGGTTTGGTGAAGAGATCTGCTAGTTGAAGGTTGGTAGGAATGAAGTGCATCCCTACATCACCCTTGGAGATGTGATCTCTGATGAAGTGATATCTGATGTCAATGTGCTTTGATCTTCAGTGAAGAACTGAATTATTAGCAATGACAATTGCACTATAGTTGTCACATAGAATCGGTACATGAGGGTAGATCTGATTGTAGTCCCTAAGTTGATTTTTCATCCATAGTATTTGAGCACAACAGCTACCAGCAGCAACAGATTCAGCTTCAGCAGTGGAGGTGGATATTGAGTTTTGCTTCTTGCTAGACCAGTTTTGCTTTTCCTGTCAACTTATGAACATGCAAAATCAGAATCTGAATACCCGATTAGTTCAAAACCTGAGTCTGTGGGATACCAAAGACCCAGATGCATGGTACCTTTTGGATACCGAAAAATGCCCTTAACCGCAGCCATATGAGATTCTTTAGGATTGGCTTGGTAACGCACACAAAGACAAGTAGCAAACACTATATCAGGTCTACTAGCAGTAAGATAGAGAAGGGACCCACTCATACCACGAAAATTCGTAACATCAACAAATTTACCATCTGGATCAGCATGAATTTTCAAAAGTGGTGCCATAGGAGTTTTCATAGGAGAGCAATTTTCAAATTTAAACGTTTTGAGGAGATCACGAATGTATTTACTTTGATTTATAAAAATTTCTTCAGAAGTTTGTTTTACTTGGAGACCCAAGAAAAATGTCAGCTCTCCCATTATACTCATCTCATATTGACTTTTCTTGAGAGAAGCAAACTTATCACATAGTGATTCATCAGTAGCACCAAAAAGATATCATCCACATAAATTTGAACAAGAATGAGATTACCTGCAGGTTGCTTGATGAAGAGGGTATCTATCTTACCTCGAGCAATATTTATTTTTCAGAAGAAAAACAGCCAGTGTATCATACCAGGCACAAGCAACATGTTTCAAACCGTGGAGAGCCTTATCCAGTCTGTACACATAGTCAGGGTGGGAGGGATATTCAAATCCAGGAGGTTGTTTCACATAGACTTCTTCAGCTAATTCTCCATTGAGGAATGCACTCTTGACATCCATCTGGAAGACTCTGAAATTTTTGTAGGCAGCATGGGCAAGGAATATTCTTATAGCTTCAAGTCTGGCAACTGGAGCAAAAGATTCATCATAGTCAATTCCTTCTTCCTGCCTATAACCTTGAGCGACCAGCCTGGCTTTATTTCTGATCACAACGCCTTCTTCATCAATTTTGTTTCTGAAGACCCACTTGGTTCCTATAATAGTTTTTCTGGAAGGACGAGGAACTAGTCTCAATACTTTATTTCTTTCAAACCGAGAGAGTTCTTCCTGCATAAACATGGATCGGCCAGAGCTTCATCAACTTTCTTTGGTTCTATAACTGACAGAAAATTCACATAGAGACATATATTGCCTATTCCTCTTCTAGTTTGAACACCAGCTTGTTGATCACCAATTATTTTATCAATTGGATGATCCTTGGTCCATTTGGTAGTAGAAGGTAATGCTGGAAGAAAGGAAGGTTGTGATTGAGAGGTGGAAGGGAAATCTTTAGGAGTGAGAAAGGTAGATCGGCTAGACCATGCAAGGATGGAATATCTGGTGGTTGTGAAGCTGAGGTATTTGGGAGAGTGTCTTCATGAGAATTTTGGTTTTGGGAAGTTTGGTTCGGCTGAGAATTTTTTTCTTGATTTAGAGAAGGGTTTAAAGATGTGGAAGAATCATTATTTTGGGATAGAGGGTTCTGAGGAGAAAGTACATTGGGAATTGGATCTAGTGATGTGGAGTGGGGACCATCACTAATACAAGAGGAGATCCATCAGTTCAATTCATATCATCACATAAGATAGATGATACTTTAAAGTCATCAAACTTGACATGAATTGATTCATCTATATATTTCCTCCAAAGATTGTACACTCTAAAAGCTTTAGAGGTGAGAGAATATCCTACAAAGATTCCTTCATCAGCTTTAGGATCAAATTTTCCCAAGTTTTCTCTTTCATTTAAGATAAAGCAAACACACCCAAAAACATGAAGAAAACAAATATTTGGTTTTCTACAATAGAAAACTTCATAAGAAGTTTTATTGTGCCTTTTTTACAATGATGGACCTATTTTGGGTAAAGCATGCAGCGTTAATTGCTTCTGCCTAGAAGTAGGTAGGAAGGTGAGATTCACTAAGCATGGACCTGACAGCTTCACATAGGGTCATGTTCTTTCTTTCCACTACACCATTTTGTTGTGGAGTCCTGACAGTTGAGAAATTCTGAGAGATGCTTTTTTCATTGAAGAAGTCATTCAAAATACTGTTTTTGAATTCAGTACCATTGTCACTTCTTACAGATCTCACCAGCTGTCCATTCCGTACTTCAGACTTTTTGATGAACTTCATGATTTCTTCAGTAGTGTCACACTTAGACCGTTGGATCGGCAGTGATGGTGTTCGGTTGAGGGACTAGTCGGCTGAGCTCGAGTCGACAGAGACACAGAGGTATCGGCGAGGAGAACTTCGGCGGGGGTGAGCTTTTGGTGGAAAGTATCGACGGAGAGGACGCGGGTCGGCAGAGAGCGTCGATATGGGTTTCGGTGAAGTTATCGCCTCAAGGAGCATGCCAATTTAATTCCGGTAAGTATCGGAGGCAAGCGAGAGGAGTGTCGGCGAGGTTATGTCGGCAACGGGAGATGTTCGCAGTGATGGATACAAAGGTCGACGATGGTGTGGCGATTTTATAGGTGAAAAGTGTGTCGATGAGAAGATGAAATCAATGGAAGCTTTCTACCGATAAGGTTGAAGGTCGGCCAACAAAGAAGAAGTATATATACCAATTAGAGAGACGTTTATGCCAATGCCAGCTTCTTTTAGCTGAGTTTTCAGAGTCAAAACAAATATTGAAGGTAGCATAGTTGGCTTATGCTTAAGAGATTGTGCATCAACCCTTCAACATAGGCTACTTTATTGAAGGTAACAAAACCATTTGTGAGGGTTCCGTATCCTTTAAACAACTTTTGGAGTTATCACCAAAGGTAACAGAAGGACCTTTAGCAGACACGAAGTTAATGAGAAGAGATTTATTGCCAGTAATTTGTCGCCAACATCCACTATCCAGATACCAGATCTGTTGATGTTCGTAGACCTGCAGTCACAGAAAAAATGGTTCCTTGGTACCCATTTGGAGATGGGTCCTTTTGGGTTAGAAGAAAAAGTAGAAGAGTCTTTAGCATTATCTCTGTCAATTCTTTCTTTTATCTCTGTCAATTATTTCTTTTGGACAGTCTTTTGCAAGATGAAGAGTATCTCCACAATTATAACATGTTCTATAGATAAAGACCTTTTTGGAGTTATGACCAAATTCGTTGTTTTGGCATTTCACATTGGCCTTGATGGATTTGGTAGAGGAATGTGTAACACCCGTAATTTTCGGATAAGTACAATTTCGAATCAGTGTGAAACCGATCTTTTAAGAAAAATATGAAAAATATGAAAAATAGGATTTTGGTTTAAAACTTAGATTTTATGGTCTTGTTGGATGGGGAATTCGAATACGAGTCCAACGGTTTTTTTCGGAGCGAAAACGGAGCTATAACGAAGAAGTTATGGCCAAAACAGTTTCGGTACCGCAAAGCTACTGTGACCCGCGACTATGACCAGTGTCAAAGTCGCTGGTCATAGTCGCTGACAGGCACCTGATTGCTGTCAAATGCGAGTTTTCAGCCTTTTTCTCCATTTCTCACCCCACAACTTTCCCCTTTCTCTCCCAAATCGATCTCCCACCCTCTCCTATGAACCCTAACTCATTTTTGGGGCTTTTCTCTTATAAATCAAGTGTTCCCTCATCATTTATGCTTGTGGTTTCATCTCTTGGTGCAAGATTCAAGTTTCACCTCCATTTTCTTGAGATTCTAGGGTTTTGAGATTTTACTCAAGTTCCATGGGGTAAGTTCATCCTCTCCTTTTCTAAGTTCTTATTTGAGTTATAAATACTCCATTGACGATTTCCTAGTGTTTTATTTCTCCAATTTCCCTTTTGGACGATTTTGGGAAAGTTAGGTCAAACTTTGGGTTTTGATATAATTAGAGATGTTGGTGTGAAATGTTTGGGGGAAACAATTCTAAATAGATATTAATGGTTGGGAACTTGTGAATCTAGGTTTTTGGAAGATTTGGCTTGAAGATTCAAGTTTCTTCAAAGGAGCTCAAGTTGGGGAAAATCTAGATTTAGCCTAAATCTAGCAAGGTGAGTTCAAGTTGCTTTGTGAAAACTTTGTACATGTCAAAAATGTTATTTTCCAAGTATTTATGTGTTTTACATGAAAATTATCATTGGTTGAGTTATTTGGTGGATTTTGACTTTTAAAGTATTTAACTTGGGAAATATTGTAAAATACCCATATTTGGGATTTTTGGGAAACTTGATAGATAAATCATAAACGAAAATGTTTTGAGGAGTTGTCTTATACATGGAGTCTACTTGACATGAAAATGCATTTTAGTATTATTTGGAATTATGCATATAGTACGTTATGGGATGATTTGAAAATATAACGGTGTGAGTCCCTTGGAAAAGAGGGTTGTCCTAACCCAAGGTTCGTTTCGGGTTTTCATGGATTTAATTATTTATTGGTAAAAAGTGTGTGTTGCTACATTTAAACTCATTATATGACTTTTCATGAATTATCTTTTGAGTCAGTTGAGCTTATGGCTCGGTATTGGATTTTGATTAGTCTTGGGGACAATTGTCCAGTTTTGATATCTCAAAGTCGAGTTTTGATCATGATTTGTATTATTGGGAATTGCATGTTTTGAATGAACTTGTTTACTCGTTTGGGGTCGTGTAATGTTTTAGACCTTATTAGCTATGGATCCATAGGCTCTTGAGTTTTACGTTCAATGTTGAGACGCTAGTTTCTCTCATTGTAGCACGGAATAGGCATCGGGTTCCATGATAAGTAAGGCGTGGGCCTATATGGTCGGGCGTCGTCTCATGGGCAGTAAGGTGTAATTCCATATGTGCTTGTTTTGGTGGATTTGGAGTGACCCAATGTATAGACATGGAGTGGTTGAAATTGGGGGCTCCCAAGTCTCGCGGGCAATAGATCTGGAGTGATTGAGCTCAGTTTACGAGAGTAATCCACGTGTTTGTTTTATTGCATAGTAGGTGACCCACTTTTGTGTTCCGTCACGTGCAATGTAAACGGGCCTCCCCCGTCACCGAAAGGTGTTGCTTTGGGTACTTGTTTTTATCCATGTTTTCGGTGACGTATCATATTCATATGCATTGTTTTCCACGTTATGTGAGTTATGGGTTATGCTTCATCCATGTTTGGGATGTTTGGAATAATGACGATTTATTTATGAATTTAATTGTTTTGAGAATCAAATACTAATTCACCTTTCATGTTGGTTTTGGGGATGAGTCCATTTTGGGAATCATTTTATATTAAAGCTTTCAACACGGAATTTGTGTGAGTTGGAAAATGGGTGATTTGCATCTAAAGTAAATTCTCTTTGAACTCATGACTTAAATTGCATCTCTCTCGATTTAAGAATTTATATGGTCATGATAAAACTCTTGAACTCACTAGGCGTTAGCCTAACCCTTTTTATTTGTCGGCATGTGCAACAGGCTCAGGTTGGGAGTAGCTTTAGCTACATTGTGAAGTGATGAGTGCTAGTAGAGTGCACGAGAAGTGATTTTGCTTAGAGAAGTCTTCCGCACTTATTTGGGATTAGCAAATTGTAACTTTGTTAAGTAACACCCGACTTTAGTTGGTCACCTAGTATGATTTCAATTACTAATTGTGAGAGGTATTATGTTTATGTGGAGATAATTTCAAGAATGGTTTGTAGAAGAAATTTTATTCCTTAAGTGATTATTATTTTATCGAAATTTTATTTAGTTGCTCTTCCCAAATTTTGAGGGTGTAACAGAATGAGGAGGTCTGGAGCCTAGGATTCCTTTGTTGGAGTCAGGAATAGGAGAGAAGGAAATTTCATTGGGTTTAGATTTCTTGATACTCACATATCGGGGAACAAGATGTGTGATGGGAGTCATAGGGTTGCTCTTTGAAGATTTGGAAGGGGATTTCCTTTTTAAAGGTAAATCGGCACATACCACCAATTTTCCCTCTTCAGGAGCAGAGAGTCTTTTGACTAAGGTTTGAGACTCTCTTTTTAGAATCTTAGCAGGCGTAGTTTCAGAGGAGGATGCTTCATCAATGGTCAAATATTTCATCAGCTCATCAATAGGTTTGGAAGGGTCATTTGAGCCTTGGGCCTCCTCATCTTCAAGATGTGGAGTAGAACCTCTGGCTTTAACGAACATCCCAAACTTCAAGGCTTCAGAGAGATCGGAATAGTCCATGGACTGAGAATTATTTGAGTCATGATCAGATGACTCATAGAAGGAAGGGAGTACAGAAGAAGCAGGAGCATGATCATTTGAAGAAGAGTCAATGTCCATCTTTCCAAAACCCAATCCAGATTTGTCATCACACGTTATTTGGTCTTGAAAAATCCTTTCCAAATTTTTAGAAGAACTAGTCCACTTTCTCACTGCTTCTTGTTCCTTTTTATGACATTTCAACATTTTCTTTTTCTCTTCAGCAAGGGTGAAGTTTATAATTTTAAGATCTTCAAGTTATGTCTTAATTTTTTCAAAATGTTTCAGTTGAGAAAGACATAAATGGAGTTGAGAGGAAAGAGATTTTATTTGAGCATTTGCCTTTTTTCTTGCCTCTGTAGCATCATGATAGTCAATGGTTAAGGAGTCAAATGCTTTAATATTTTCATAATCAGAGAGAGAGAAAGGGATGTACCTGTGATGAAGAGGATGAGCACTCAGTTGACACAAGGGTCATTTAAAAAGTGTGGCCTTCTGGATTATCCATGTCATTTATTTTTGCCATGAAGCAGACATTTGAGGTGTCCTTTTCACTTTCAGATGTTGGTTCATCTGCCCAGTCATGAGTTTCGGTAGACATTCCTTTTCCTCTTTTGGCAATATATTTACTTCTTTCCTTTCTCTTATGTATTTAACTTTGTACTTTTCAGCACGGTCAGAGTTTTCAGAGGAAACAGGTTGGACAAATTTTCGTGTGGGAGAGAGATTTGTTTCTAGTCTGGGTCTGCCAGATTTTGAGGAAAATCATCTAGAAGAAGAGATTCTGGGTTTTTCAGAAAGGTTGTTTCTACACTCAGAGGCAAAATGACCCCTTTTATCATAGTTAAAACATTCCTTATTAGTTTTGTTAGAAGATTAGTGTTTGGAGAGAGAAGAAGAATGTTTTAGAGTGAAATTAGATTTACCAGACGAAAAGCGGGATTTGGATTTAGAATACCCAGCCAACATGGCCATTCCATCTGATAATTGGTCAACTGAAGTTTCCTCACCTTCATCATCAGCATCACTAAGATATGCCTCCGAATGGTCATTGGGATCTTCTTGACTATTATGTTCAGAGTCAGATGGGTAGCTGATTCTTGGACACATAGTTCTTTTGGAAGAGTCACTTAAGAGAGCTAGAGAAGAGCTCTTTATTAGATTAATGACAGACTTCCTTTGCGGCTTAGTCTGCTCATAGTTGAAGAGAGTTCCATAAAGAAAGTGAGAGGCATATAATTAAGATCCTTGGTTGTCTTTATATAAGTACAAATGTTTTCCCAAAAATCCAGGAAGACGGTCCATAAACTTGCACAAGACTTCCTCATTATCATATATGCAACCCAACAGTTTAAGATCACTAAGAAGACTGTTAAAACGATTATACTAGTATGAAAGAGATTCTCCTTTTCTCATAAGAAAAGAGTTCATATTTTCTAACAAGAGCAATCTTTCTGCTCTTTTTCACTTCAGACGTACCTTCATAAAGAACACACAGAATTTTTCCTTAGCAGTGGGAAAGTTCACAAGAGAATGGTAGACCTCATCAGGCGGAGAGGGCAATGATGGCTCTGACTTTAGTGTCAAGACTCAAGAGCGACAAGACGCTTTCCATCATGAGTATACCTACTGGGATCTTTGATGATATATCTCCCAGTGGCTATTGATAACGCCACTTTTTGACGTTATTTTCGGTCCTCAAACCAATGAGATTGGCTTGTGTTCTAGCAAAAAGGCAGAATTTTATGGTTTATCGAGTGAAATGTGCAGGTAATCTAAAAGGAGGCAATCATCGAGAAAAGAAGCATAAAAGAGTCTAAAAAAGAGCCAAAACGAAGTCTAAACGGAAGCCCAAGACCCGCACCCAAACCATGACCCAGGACCTGACCCGGAGCATTCAGGAAACCGCGCGACTTTCCACGCGGCCTGAAGCCGCGGGACAAGTCGCGTAACCCTCTGGACGATTTTTATAATTAGTGTTTTTCCGGAATTAGGTCATTATCTGGACACGCACGACGGGAGGCAGCTGAGGGGCGATTTTCAGAGGTTTTTCACAGACTTTTGAGCCACGATAGAGGATCGGTTGAGGAGACGTTCACCACGCGAAGCGGATTAGAGCCGAGAGAAGGGAGTTCACCATTACACTCATCACGTTCACGATTACTATGTTTGCACAAACTATTTCTCTTCCTTTTCTTGTGTTTTCGTCCACCACCAACATGAACTAAACTTTAGATGTTGGGAGTTGGTTTGATTTTGGTTTAAACTTATGAACAAATGATTTGAGACTTTTATCAGTTTTTCCTAATTAATGAAGCATGTGATTTGAATGTTTAATGCTTTTGTGAGTCTGGCCAACTTTCAATTGTTTCGTTTGTTTTCAGTTAAGTTCGAGAGAATTAATTGTTAACTAGAACTAGAATTTGCATGCCTAAGGTGAGAAATTGGATAGAGATATACCAAGTAAGCCTTAGTCCCATTACAATCTTGAGTTTAATGTGTTTTGAGTTCCATAGGTTGAGATCGAGAGATAAAACTTATGCTTTCAAAATAAAACCCGTTGTTGCTCAAGAGAGAACCACGGTGATTTTAAGAGATTGGGTATTCATTAAGGGAATAACTGGTAATTGTTTTAAGTCAAGTGTTTGTACGTGAAAACCTTAGGATTTCCAACCCTCAACTGTTTTCTCTATCTACAGTTTCCTATGTTGTGTACTGTCTCGTTTGTGATTTACTTATTTGCAATTAATTAGTTTCATACCAATAACTAAAAATTGCGATCGTTCAGTTAATAGATTTTATAGTGATTGTGATACTTAGTTCCTAGTTCCCTGTGTTCGATACTCGTACTTTCAGTACTATTACTTGATTCGATCCGTACACTTGCGGTTAGATTTAGGGGGGTGTAAACCCTTCTATCAAGTTTTTGGCGCCGTTGCCGGGGTACTAGTTGCAACTGATAGCACTACCAGCTATAAGCGCTATTATATTGAACATTTTTATTTTTGTTATTTTGTTTCATTACTTTCAGTTTCTGGATTGCTAATTTTGCCTACTTTCCATTTCAGGTACTAACTGGTTTATGCCAAGGAAGACCCGAGGAAAGGAAATCGAACCGATCGATCCGAAAATCGAAAGAACCGCCCGTCAGATACGAAAAGCGTCCAAAGCTCAAAGACAATTGAAGATGGGTGACGAGAAACCTCCTCGCAATGACCCACCTCCACCACCTCCGGAAAGACGTCTTATGTGGTCGTTTGCCAATCCTAATGTGGCAGCCGCACGGATAGGAGTCCAACCACCCACAACCGGAGCAAATTACTTTGAGATTAAACAAAGCACCATCGTGATGGTGCAGCAGAATCAGTATGGAGGAGCCCCAACAGAAGATCCTCACGCACATCTCCGTGCATTCTAGAGGATATGCAACACTTTCAAGATCAATGGGGTGAACGAGGACGCCATCAAGCTAAGACTATTCAGCTTTTCACTTAAGGGTAGAGCTGAAGTATGGATAGAGGGCCTACCAGCGGATCAGATCACTACATGGGCAGACCTGAAAGCTGCTTTCCTTCAGAAATTCTTCCCACCGGGAAGAACCGCTCAACTGATGGCCGATATTACCCACTTCGCTCAATGGGACCAAGAGACTCTATACGAGGTGTGGGAAAGGTATAAAGATATGTTGAAGAAATGCCCTCATCATGGGTTACATGGTTGGGTCATTATTCAGACGTTCTTTGGAGGCCTTCACCCGTAGTTCAAGAATGACATCACTGCTGCAGCGGGTGGAGCTCTCATGAATAAAACATATGAAGAAGCAATTGAGTTGATCGAGAACTTAGCCAAACATAGCTATGCCACTCCCCGATCTTCTATCAGACGGGTAGCTAATGTTCAAGAAGCGGAAGAGTTGAAGGTGATAAAAGCTCAGTTAGCCGCTATCACAAACCATTTGAAGGGAAGTAGTCCGAAAGTGTTCCCCGCTCCTCAAGAACCTGAACAGGTTCAATTTTTGCAAAACCGGAACAACCAGCCGAGGAACGACCCTTTCTCGAATACCTACAATGAGGGGTGGAAGAAACACCCTAATTTTTCATGGAGTCAACCGCAAGGGCAACAACAATACGGTAATTCTTCTAACTTTTCTAATTCTTCTCAGTCTAACAACGTTTACCGTCCTCCAGGTTTCAACCAAAGGAAATTCGACGAAGGACCATTCGTAGAGAAGAAACCGGGGCTGGAGGATATGATGATGAAGTTTATGACAAAGTTGGATGGCACGGTTGAAGAGTTAGCAAGCACGGTTAACACGGTCAAGGCGGCTACTGATCAGAACACGGCATCCATAAGGCTCCTTGAAAGGCAAGTGGGGCAATTTTCTGAAGCCCTACAAAACCGAGCTCCTGGAACCTTTCCGAGTCAAACCGAAAGGAAAACCCAGGAAGAGTGCAAAGCCATTTATCTGAGAAGTGCCAAGGAGCTGATCAATGAGCCTACACGAGAACCGTCATCAAAGGAAACCGAGCCCAAAAGGCAAGAGGTGGAGATCGTAGATATGGATGAGTTGGAAGCCAATGAAGGTACTGTTTTAAGGAGAACTCGAAGAGTGATGAGAAGAAGAAAGAGCAGCCAACTATGCCAAAGCAACCACCGGTCAAGCGGACAGCTCCAAAAGTACCATATCCAAATAGGCTTAAAGCCCACATAGATGATCTAAACTTTTCTAAATTTCTTGAAGTTTTTAAGAAATTGCATATTAACATCCCTTTTGCAGATGCGTTGGCACAAATGCCCTCATACGTGAAGTTCTTAAAAGAAATCCTCTCCAACAAGAGGAAGATTGAGGAGCATGCAACGGTGGCACTTACTGAAGAGTGTAGTGCGATCATCCAACATAAGCTTCCCCCGAAGCTTAAGGATCCAGGGAGTTTCACTATCCCTATTCATCTTGGAAATCTTTATTTTGATAAGGTATTATGTGATTTAGGAGCTAGTATTAATTTAATGCCTCTATCTGTTTTCAGGAAACTTGGACTTGGGGAAGTGCAGCCAACGAATGTTACCCTCCAACTCGCTGATAGATCGATCAGATATCCATATGGAGTGATAGAAGACGTGCTGATTAAAGTTGACAACTTCTACTTTCCGGTGGACTTTTTGGTGCTGGATATTGATGAAGATAAAGAGGCCCCGTTGATATTGGGAAGACCCTTTCTGGCCACGGGCAATTCACTGATCGACATGGAAGAAGGCGAGATGACTTTGAGGGTTGGCGACGAAAAGGTAATGTTCAAGATGTTCGAGAGTGTAAGAGGTAACGATGAAGAGGAACCGGGTAACCACGGAAAGCCAAAGGAGTGATCAGAAGGAAGGTCGAGCCATGACCGAAACCAAGGCGCTGGGTGGGTGGCAACCCACCGAGGTTTGCGTTCCTTTTAATTTATGTTTTTGAGTGATTTTATTTACAAAAAATGGAACAGAGACTTACGCGGTTTTGGCTGCGGCCTCAAGCCGCGTACCAAACCGCTGGTGTCTCTGGATGGTTTACGAAACAGTGTGATACGTGGGATGCCACGCGGTTTCAGGCCGCGGCCCAAACCGCGTGGCTCCCCTGTTGCATCTGGGTTTTCTCGTGCAGTGTTTTTCCTTTCTTGCTTTGTGTTCTTCGTTTTCGTGCTACCTTTCGTCTTTTGCTTTGATTTCTTTTGTTTTTTCATTCTCTCTCCATCTTCTCGAACGTCTCTCAACTATCCCGCTCGAATCTTTCAAGAGAATCACCTCCATCCGGTCAAACAGGTATGTTCTAACTCTGTATGTTAACGAGTGGTGTATAATGTTATGTTTCCTTATTAGTTAAACGAGATGCAACAAACCTAAGTTTCACTTAGGTTTGGGGTGCCTCACCTTTCAACATCTACACACTCAATTTTAATCCTGTGCAAACTTCGGTTTTGCCGATGTTTGGGGTTGGCTTTAGTTGACAAACCTAGGCCACATCCTAGGTTTGGGGTGGCCATTTTGTTTGAAAAAGTAGACTAGCTCTTTGATGTTTCGTGTGAATACTGTGCCTTGCCTGTCTGATACTTGTAATAACCGCACAACGATACTTGTTCATATAGTATCGCCTACACCGATACTTACACATTGGGGACAATATGTGGGTAAGGTTTGGGGTTACCCAATCGGGCCCACGTTTATGCATGTAGATTTCCCGCACTCCTGAATGTTTAGATCATAGTAGCTAAATTGTTGTTTTGAATGATTGAGACCGACCATTGTGGGAAGAATCTTGTGATAGCAACGTGACCATTAGGGAAGGACCGGGGAAAAGACATGACTAGGGACATTAGTGGAGACCACCCAATAGCGAGATTTGAGCCTAAAAGACGTTTTTCATTTCGAGGGATTTAAACACCTAATTCGTATACACTTTTTCAAATTCCTTGTCGTGATTATAGAGTGATCTCGCTATAATATTGCATTGAGAAGCAAAGACGACCATTGGGATATTGGGTAAGGGTATAGTAGACCATATCGTATGGACCTTAAGAGATGATTCCAGGCATTGTGTGCATTGTTAACCCGTTTTTACCTATCGTCCCTTTTGACCCATTATGTGTGTACCCAAAACCACCTTTGTAGCCAAATACTCACCACTTGCTCATTTCAGACCCACCATTAAACCCTAGCCAACAACCTTAGCCAACCCTTATCCGAAAGTGTGTTAATCAGAAGCAGTACAGGCCAGTCATGAAAAATAGATAGAAAAGAGGGCCAATGCAGCCCCAATCAAATAAAGAGGGCCAATGATGCCCCACAATATATATATATATATATATATATAAAATAAAATAAAAATACAGTTAGTTAGATAGTATCTACATCAGATAATAAGAGAGTCAAAGCGACTACAGCAATGACAAAGAGGGCCAAATAATAGTAAATGAAGTCAAGAGTTCACAACTGCTAAAAATTGACGCACCAAGGATTTTTGATCCGTTTACCCTTCATTTCTTAGCCATAACCCTAGCCCCGTTACAACCCTTGTAAAGACCTGGATGATCTTATGGAAAACGTGATTAGAGTATACGACTACCTTTACCAATATTCCTTGTCTTGCTACTTGATTCCTTTCTGAGATCAACTTCTTGGACATTTGTGCGTCTTTCATTAGAGTTGTCATGTAATTTTCGAGTATTCTTGTACATAACTTCCTATACATGACAACATGTGCGACAACCTAGGTTCGAGTGAAATGAGAGTATCCCGTGAGGTAGGGTCGAGGCAAAATGTTTTCCCTAGTATGTTTGGACCTAGTACAACCTTAATGTAATTGGAGCAGTCACGAGTTCAACTCACAATGGAAGGCCGTAGATCAAACAAAATAAGGATGAGGCGAGAGTGAGATAAGCATTCACGGGTATGGGAAATCACCAGTGCATTACGTGGTACCAATTGGGAGTTGTGCAATTATTATTGTTTCACTGATACATGCTTTGATTCTATTTTATCGCTAATTTGCTTGATGACAAGCAATGCTCGGTTTGGGGTTGTATTGTTCTTTCTTCCTTAGAAGAATCATCAGCACCCTCACCTTTATCTGTCTTTTGGGCATTATAACGATCCCAGATTTTAGGAATACGGGTTCCTTCACTAAGAATGGTGGGATATTTGCTGTCAACTCCTTCTAAGAAGAACATCATACGGCATTTCCACAAAGAGAAGTTATTGGGGTTAAACTTTTGTGGTTTGGCTATAGAGCCATTGTCAAATGATCCAGCAGTGGAGTTTTGAGAAGAAACATTATTTAAAGAAGAAGATGATGCCATTACAGATAAAGTTTATTAGATTAAATTGACATGCTCTAATACTACCAGTTGGTCCCAGCTATGAAATAGCAAGCAAAACCAAGTATTGTAGAAGGGGGGGTTGAATACAATACTCAAAAATTTCACTTTAATTTAATTCTTTATTGATATAAATCAAGAATTACACACACAACTTTTAAAATTGTTGCGAAAAAGAACAGATAAAATCTATCCTAACAAATTTTCACAAAGTATACAGAATACTTGACACAACTTGAACACTAAGACAAAGCTATGAAGTTCTTGAGAGAGAAGAGAGAGTCTGCCGATATATGTCTGATCACTTAGTAAACTCTCCAAAAGGTGTAACATTGCATGGAGACGTCTTCCCTTTAAATACTTCCCTATGCATTAAATGCATGGGACACTTGTCATGGTGGGATTGAAAGATCAGGTTGTCTTGATAAAAGTAAAGTGTCCTTTTTGTCTTTATCATGTGATAGAGTTGACCTGCAACTTTGGTGTAGACTATTCATGAAAAAGGTGTAAAGGCCAAACAACCTTTTTCTAGATCTTCAGATAATGTCCCCATCAATGCAAGATTTCAAAGAGATTATTTTTAGACAAATGCATACTGGCCGATGGGGCTCCCACCGATTTGTCACAGAGAAAATCGGTAGGTATTTGTCATGGAGAAAATCGGCAGATATTTGTCATGGAGAAATTCGGTGGGAGCAGTTTCCACCGATTTGGAAGAGTGGATCGGAAGACATAGTAGCCAATTTGTTGAGTAGGAGATCGGTAGGAATAGCTTAGTTTGGGTTGAGAAGTTCATATTCAATCCGCATTGGTAGATTCACTTCTTGATTTCGGCTGATCTTTGACTTCACCGAACTTTGAATACATGACTAAGCTATTACAAAGAACCTAAAATTTATCTAAGTATAAAAGATGTTTTTCAAATATCATAAAGGAGATCGACAGGGAAGTCATCTTCAACTTTTTGGTGACCCAAGGTCATCTTCAAATCTTTGATGACCCAACACTAAAAGTGTTTTCCAAAGATTATAAAGGAGATCGGCAGGGAGGTCGTCTTCAAAACTTTGGTGACCCAACAGGTGGATTCAACCGCCTTTGATCCTCACGAAACGACTTAGAAATATCCTCCATCAATATCTTATGCATGCAAGTTGATGGACTCAAACCTTTTATGTCGTCTATAGTCCACTCAATGGCTTCTTTATATCGTTTGAGCACGGATATAAGTTTCTTCTCCTAGGATGTGTCTAGGATACTTGAAATGATCACCGACATCTTCCCCCTTCTCCTAAGTAGGCATACTTGAGATGACCGGGAAGTTTCTTTAGCTCTAGTTCGGGTGTCTGCAAAACGGAAGGAATTAGCTTTTTGTTAGATAGTGGTAAAGAAACTTGAGCAATATCATACCTTGTGTTTGGGTAAAAAATAACACCTCTGACCGACGCAGGAAAACAAAGGACTTGTTTTGTACGACGAATCTTGTATTAAGATAAGGTCCCTTAAAATATGCACGACCATAACTTTAATCGTCGCTAGTAAGGTATCCTCGACGTACGACCAGATTATTCACCGAAGCATACGACCGTCGAACGATTATCCTCGACATTAACTTACTAACGATCAACAAGTGTTTCTTTTATGGCTATTTAATGCAGGTCAAGCACAATAAATGACAACGGTCGTAACTGAAGACCGCAATCAAGCATATTCAATACCAATGACCGTTTTCCACATTTAAGAAGACCATTAATGACGCTAAAGCCTATATATTTCCAGATCAAAGACACATTCAAGGACAACTAATTCTGAGAAACATACAACGTACGCTCAGTCGCACACAAAAATTTCCAGAAGAATTCAAGCAATCATTCTCATCTTCCTTCGAAAATACGCACGACGAAGCTTTATTTTCGCACGACGCACAATACAATTTTACAATTTAGTCTATTTCTATTGTAATTGTAATCCATTGTACCCACGACACTTGTTACTAAAGGACGTCATCCCTGTTTGACGACCATAGTGCACCGTCGACTTCTATAGTCGATCGCAGTTTTTACCCTCGACGGGGTTTTCCGCGTCACCAAATTTTGTTGTCTCTTATCGTTTTTATTATCTATCGTACGATTTGTCATGATAATTCTTTCTTTAGTTGTTAAAGCTCCACATCGACCTTAAGTTATCCTTTGGGTGATTTTTGGAAATAACAGTTTGGCGCCCACCGTGGGGCCCCATCTAGAGAAAATATCCGACAAAGCGTACGTCCTACTAACCGTTTCTTGAGCTCTCTCTGTTTTTCAGGAAATGTCGGGTCAAGGAAACCTTTGTAATCAGCAAAATGGTCCAAACCATAATACTGGCAACTTCTTCGGACATCAAAACGGCCCAAACCAAAATTAGAATCAAGGAAACTCCTTTGGGTATTAGACAGGTCCAATTCAGAATCCAGGAGGCTTCTATGGTCCTCAAGGCGTCTCACTCCAGAACTCAGGAAACTTTTTCAATTCGCAAGGTGGTCTGAATCAAACTGCTGGAAATACCTTCAGTCAACAAAATGGTCCAAGACAATTTTCTGGAGTTCCTCCTCAGGGACAATATCCACCACAGCACATTCGACCTCCGCCGCTGTTTGAGAATCAGACGATGCCTATGTCGTCAACAACCTTCCGATCAATTCAATTTCAAAATCAGACGGTACCCATGTCATCAGCAACATTCCACACCATCATATTTCAGACTCCATTCATTCCAATTCCCACGATGAGCATCCCAACGACGCCCCAGCCGGCGTTCACCTTTCCGCCGCAAGAGAATGTTGCTGACTTGACGCAACATAATGGCTTTTAGGCGACGATGGGCATGACGACGCGTGATACTCGTTCCATTCCCATGACAAATAGAGTATCCAATCAGGACGACCCTGTCGCTCAATGCCTAAAGCTCCTTGAGGAACACAATGAAAAGATGTTGTCACTGTTATCCAAATTGCCCGGTGCTGCTGTACAGGTCGACGTTGAACCACGTTCCGGATTTCAAGCGTCCCTATTCATCGACAAGATATCCATGGTCGATGTCCCAAAGAAATACAGCATCCCAACTTTCACCCAGTATAAACAAATGATATGGACGATGTCCATACCTCATCAATATCAAGAGGTGACGCTCACTGGTCCAGCCCTCTAGTGGCTGATAAATCTCAAACCAAAGTCCATCAATAACTTTGCCGAGCTCGTCAATCAGTTCTCTCAACAATTCACCAGTAGTCGTAAGATGGAGAAACAAACTAGTGACTTGTACTATGTCACCTAGAAAATGGGAGAGTCCATCCGAAGTTACTTCAATCGTTTCAATGCAGAAATGATCAGTGTCCGCAATTGTGACTTCAAAACTGCAATCGAAGCCTACAAACGAGGTCTAGACGAATCTTTCGGATTATACACAGATCTCACAAAATACCCCCCAGAGAACTTCGAAGACGTTCGGGCAAGGAAGTTGGCCTACATGAGAGTCGAATATGACGCAATTTTTCGTCGAAAGCATTCAGGCAACAAAAGATCATTAAGCTTGAAGAAGCTGACTTCAAAGCCAAACCTATCGCCAAGACGGAACCCGCCCGACAAATTTCGAACGTCAGATTCGAGAAAAAGAAAGACGCTACTACTCATAAATTTCCACAACATCCTAAGATCTCATCTTATGGATTCAAGGGAACCACCAAGAACCTGGTCGAGGCTTTGAAGAGCGTTGACTCGACTATCTGTTGGCCTAAAAAGAGTGACAAAGATGACGACAAGTAAGACAAGTCCAAGTGGTGTGACTTCTGTTAATGCCAAAAATCGTACCAAAGGGACAAGTTAAGGTCGATGTGGACTTAAACAACTAAAGAAAGAATCTTTCGACGAGACGTGCGACGATAAATAAAATAAAGAAACAAGGGATTTGATGACGCAGGAAAAACCTCAATCGAGGAAAAAACCTGCAGACGACACGGGGTGTCGTCGCTGCACTATGGTCGCCAATCAGGGGCGATGTCCTTGGATACTGGTGTCGATCGTACAGTGATTACAATACAAATGAAGAAAATGCTTCGAAATGTAAAGTACAAGTGTTTGAACGTAAAACAGGTGTTTGTCGTGTACGAAACAAAGTATGAACTGTTGGTCGAGGGTTGTTGTCGTACGTCGAGAGCGATACTTAGAATAGTGGTTCTTCACTTCAGGTGTTCTTGAATATTGCTTCGGTTGTTAATCGCCGGGTATTTGATGTTGTTTTCGATGTTCGATGTTCCGTGTTCGGTCCCCTGAAATGATGATTGAACTCGGTCTTTATAGTCTTCGGGAGCTTTAATTAGCTCATTGATTGCTTCATTTAACAGCTATAACGTCTGCAACGGTCTGTAACGGTTGTCGGAGTGAATATCTATGATGATCTTCATCCGTTACGGCTATCGATCGTTGATGGTTGCATCGGTTATATCCGTTGCTCCTTAATGACTTTGACTCCTGCATTAAACACTTAACAAATGTAACAGTCATGGTTAGTGTTAATTTGGTTGGGGTCGCACGGTTCTATGCGATGGTCGTGCGGGACGGGCGACGCTATGGTCGAGCGTCGTAAGGAACTATCGACTTACCTTCCAGGAGTGACGACGGATGTCTTCTGGGCCTTTGTCGGGACCTTAGCTTAATACAAGATATATCCTATGACGTGCGTCTTACCTTTTCTGGTCGCGGTCGTGCGACGTGATTTTTTGCCCAAACAGTTTGCCCCCAAAATTTGAAAATTGAATGTCAAATTTAAGTTTTAAATTTTGCTTGTCGAACGCTTAGTCTCGTGACCTGGGTTGAGGAACATACCTGGTTGTCGTGGAACTAGGCCAGTTCGTCTTTAACTGAGCGAGAAGTTGAAAAAGTTGTGACGTCATACTGACGCACGATTGTGCTTACCAGCTGTCGATGACAGGTGTCGACGATCCCTGCCGTCATACGAAGGAACGAGAGCATGCGGTGATCATCAAAGGGCTCGACCTGACATGATCGACTGCATAAATAAAGATTACGATGGATCTTTTCTTGTTTACGTTTTTAGAGGGTTGTGAGCGAAGATTTCTTTAGGGGTTTTCATGTTGATTTTCGTTCGATTAAAACTTGCAAGAATCTTTGACCTAATTTAAGTTTTTCCGAGATCATATAAGATACGACCCTTTAGTTTGCGTATGCGTCGCAAGTCTATTGCTAGAAAGCCTAGAAAAAACTGGGATATCTGGGGCCTTTCAGAAGTACAAATCAATTTAACGGGGCTGGCAATGTCGACACAGCCTAGAAGCACTTTTAAAAACGAAGAAGATCTCGACGACTTTAGAAGTCTAGCTAGGATTCCCATGGGGATTACCGTAAGTAAGGTTGGCATGGTTCGACCGGAAATGTGCCTCGAGGGGTACGTTGTTATATATGAATATCCGTTCAAAATAGGCTTTCATTGGCCATATTCGCCTTTAGTCAAAGGGTTCATGTGTGAATTTGATCTTTCGCCGGGGCAATTGATGCCCCAGTTCTGGCGAGTTGTCTTGATCATCGAACGACTTACCTCCAACTGGAATCCGCCGATGAATGTGAGGGACCTTCTGACGGCGTATAAGGTCAAGAGTGACCGGTACCGTCGCTATAGTTTGTTTTCAAGGTTCAAGGGTGATCGTACCCTGGTTTTAAATACCGCGGTCAACGACCGTGGATGGAAGAAGAGGTATGTATTCGTGCGGGTGTCGACGCTGGACACTGATAGTGACTGGATTAGGGAGGGTTGGAATATGACGGGTGAGCCTTTGATTGTACGTTTTTATGTTATTCTGTTGCTCGGTTGTTTTTTCGACTGATCTTCTTTTTTATGCGTAGATATTGATTTTGATAAGGTAGAGCCGGACGATGCTTCCCGGGCTAAGGTCGAAAAGTTCTTGGAATTTAGTACTGAAGACCGGTCATACGTCACGCGTCATTTGATAGACGAGGATGATGACACCGTTTTCTTGAGCGACAGAGTGAGGATGGGTCGAGAGGAGAAAGAAGAAGAGGAGGACTCTGAGAAGACTGAGGAGGAAGAGAAGAGTTAAGAATCAGAGGTAGAGATAATTGGTGAGTATCCTTTTGTCTTATTTTCGCCTGACCTGGTCTTTCTCTGTTCTGAATCGTCTAATTTCTTTCTTTTTCCGTACAGGTGAATCTCAAGCGCAGGCGACATCTTATGTTGCTAGGAATATGGCCCAAGTCGAAGTAGCTCGCGAGGCGAGGGAGAAGGACGTTTCGACAACTGGGTCGGGGGTCCTGAAGAGAAAAGAGGTCCCGATAGCCGGGTCGGGCCTCTAAAAGAGGACAAAGGTGTCCGTTCTGAGGGAGCCGTCTTTGAAGACGGGTAACCCATCGAGGGTTGCCTTGTCCATGAAGGCGAAGGCGTTGGTCGCGTTTGACACGACCAGCGAAAAATCTGTGGATACTGCGCAACTGGCGACGATGTCTCCCGTCGTCCTATCCGGCCCTTCATCGGCCGACATGGGCAAAGGCGCGTAGAAGGGACCTGTGGGGGAAACGACGGTCAACTTTACGTTGCCATCGGGTTTTTTGGACGACAATGTCTTGGACGAGACGAAGTTGTTCCCCCATTTGGAAAAATATTTGCTTCCGTCTTTCAGGGAGCGTTTTGACGGGTTTTCTTTCGAGAAGAAAGAGTTCCATGCAGCTGGACTCTTATTCTTGGTAAGTCTTTCTTTCAAGACTTGTCGTTTGCCGTTGTCGTTGTTTACTAATGTCACTCATGTCATGATTCTTCAGGCGTTCCAAGCTTCCCTGGAATTGCAGGCCGAAACGACGAATATAGAGGTTTCAACGGCTTCTGTTACCAAAGATGAAGATGCAGCGTTAGCTAAAGAGAAAGCTGCTTTGGAGCATGAAGAAGCGATGTCAGTGCTCCTTGACCATGCTCTGGACGAATTGGATGCCCTCAGTCATACAAGAGACGAGATAAACTCGCGTTTGAAAGAGTCCCTGACTTTGATGCGCGACCAGAGAGAGAAGCTGGAGGGGATGAAGGAATCCGTAACCGCGAAGAGGAAGGAAGTCAAGGGAATCAAGGCTAAGGTGATGAATTTGAAGAAGGAGTCTGATGAGTTGAAGGAAGAAAATAAGTCTTTCTTTTCTTATGCTCGACTTACTGCGCGTGCGGCAGTTATGCGACGTCACCTGCAGGGCAAGGATCCTTTGGCTTCAGCGTCAGATGAGCTGCGTCTCTTTTATGAGAGAGTCGGGACCGAGAGAGATCTCGACTTGGATGACGAGAAGGAGGTCGAGGAGGAGGTGGCTAGCGAGGGTTTTCAGGATGAGGTATCGGACAAGGTTGTGATCGATGCTCCTCCACAACCTTAGAAAAAGTGTATTTGTTTGTTTGTGCTGCTCGACCGTTAGTGGCCGATTATGTACTCGATGGTTTATATAATGAACGCAACTTTTGTTTGAACTGTATGCTCTATCCAAACCATGTTTAATTATGAATTTGAACATAGGACACATAGGAAATCATGCGACTGAGGCATACATTGTAATACGATGAGTAAAACAAATATGTGAACACGCGATTAATGCATTTCTAAGTTAAGAGACTTAGGGGTAAAATTGTTTAGACTTTGTGATCGTACGATTAGATCGTATAATGAGTTTGTATCATATGCCCCTATGGAGGGATGATCAAGTCACAGACCTGATCATGTATATCGTGCAACCTTGTGAATTTAAAGTCATATAGTAGACTTAGTGATTATTGTCGTGCGATCCTGCGATAAAATGATGTCGAGGGTTGGTCGTTGGCTCACCAACGACCCTCCGATGCTTAAGTCAGTAGCTGTTCGTGAGAAAAAATCATATGAAAAAGAGTTAGGGAACATACCTTCTCAGACTCTCTCTATTTGCCCCCTGTCATTTATCATCCTATTCTTTTCAGGAAAATAGGTTTTAAATGACGGAACGACACGGCGATCTGGTGAAATACTGTCAGTGATTGATCATGTCGTCGTGCGACAGGGCACCATAGCGACGTTTTAACTCATTCTCGATCTTCAGGATTCCCAATGGCGTAGGGGATTTTAATTGACAACTTTTGCATGCTCGGGAGTCGACAGTCGATGGCTGTAAATAACGACATTATCAATAATATCTTTGAGATTACCTTGTGGAACATGATATGCCAATTCCTTCTTGAGTGCGATACAATCGTCTGTCGCAAGACCATGGTCGACGTGGAAGTCGCACCACTTTGATTTATCCTTCTTAGCATCGTCCGAGTCAGACTTCTTCGGCCACCGGATGGTTGCTTGGGCGGTCTTCAGAGCTTCGACTAAGTCTTTAGCTGACCCTTTGAACCCATAAGAGGAGATCTTGGGATACACGGGGAATTTAGTCGCGGTTTTGGCTTCTGCCTTCGTCTTGAAACAAAGGTTTGAAATCTGACGCATTGGCTCTATTCTGGATACAACTTTCGGCTTGAATTCTGGCTTCTTGACACCTAACGGCTTCTTGTCGTCAGTGTGTTTACGGCGAAAGGTTGCGTCGTTTTCGACCCTCATATATGCTAAGGTTCGAGCTCGGACGTCTTCAAAAGTCTCTGGGGGATACTTGGTCAGATCGATATATAAACCTGAACTATCGTCTAGACCACGTTTATAAGCTTCGATCGCAGTTTTGATGTCACAATTGCGGATACTGATCATTTCGGCATTGAATCTATTGAAATAACTTCGAATAGACTCATTGGTCTTCTGCACGACATAGTACATATCACTAGTCTGCTTTTTCCATCTTACGACTGCTGGCGAATTGCCGAGAGAATTGGTTGACCAATTCGGCGAACGACCCGATAGATTTGGGTTTGAGATTGATCAACCACTGGAGAGCTGGACCAGTGAGAGTCGCCCCGAAACTCTTGCACATGCATACTTCCTGGTACATGTGTGGAATCAAGATCGTCCACATGAGTTGCTTATACTGCGCGACATGCTCGGTTGGATCGGTTACACCCGAATACTTGGGAGTGAAGGCAGGATTGTTATACTTCTTTGGGACCTCGATGGTGGCGATTTCGTCAATGAAGGGCGACACCTGATACCCCGAGCGAGGCTCGACGTCGACAGGCACGGCTGCCCTAGGCAACTTGGCGAGCAAGGACAGGGCGCGCTCATTTTGGTCTTCTAACATCTTCAAACGCTGGGCGACGGGATCGTTAAGATCAGGATTTGCCCCTGTCGAGGGATTGGTCCCTGGACTAGTGCCATTACCATGCGACGAACCATTGGTGTCCCCGTTGAACGGAACAAAATATGGTAGCGACCCATAGTGGAATTGTTGCGGTTCATTCTGAAACGATTGTGGTCCATGCTGAAATGGCTGCGATCTCTGCTGGAAAGATTGCGATCCTTGCTGGAAAGGTTGCGATCCTTGCTGGAAAGGTTGCGGACCACTTTGGAACGGCTGGGATCCATTCTGAAACGGCTGGGCGCCACCTTGCAATGGTTGGGATCCATTGTTCAAGGGTGGTGGTCGGATGTGCTGAGGGGGAATCTGCCCAGACTGGGGATTCGGAATGAACGGACCCGACTGCTGATTCTGCATGAATGGACCTGGATGCTGATTTTGCGCGGACGGGCCTGGTCCCAGACCTGGATTTTGGATGAATGGTCTAGGACCATTCTGGGGTCCAAAAGGATTCCTTAGTCACGCGATCTTTTCAGCTGCTCTGCGATTCTGCTCTGCCATTGCATTGAGTTGATTCCTGGCAACCTCGAGCTCCTGATACATCTGAGCGACGGCCTGCTGCGGATTTCCAGGGGCTGCCATTTTCCTGTAACAGAAAATAGAAGAAACTCCAAGAAACTATTAGTAGAATGCACGTTCGTCGAGGATTTTCTCTAGATGTAGTCCCACGGATGGCGCCAAACTGTTAATGCCAAAAATCGCACCAAAGGGACAACTTAAGGTCGATGTGGACTTAAACAACTAAAGAAAGAATCTTTCGACGAGGCGTGCGACGATAAATAAAATAAAGAAACAAGGGATTTGATGACGCAGGAAAAACCTCAATCGAGGAAAAAACCAGCGGACGACAGGGGGTGTCGTCGCTGCACTATGGTCGCCAATCAGGGGCGATGTCCTTGGATACTGGTGTCGATCGTACAGTGATTACAATACAAATGAAGAAAATGCTTCGAAATGTAAAGTACAAGTGTTTGAACGTAAAAATAGGTGTTTGTCATGTACGAAACAAAGTATGAACGTCTGGTCGAGGGTTGTTGTCGTGCGTCGAGAGCGATACTTAGAATAGTGGTTCTTCACTTCAGGTGTTCTTGAATATTGCTTCGGTTGTTAATCGTCGGGTATTTGATATTGTGTTCGATGTTCCGTGTTCGGTCCCCTGAAATGATGATTGAACTCGGTCTTTATAGTCTTCGGGAGCTTTAATTAGCTCATTGATTGCTTCATTTAACAGCTATAACGTCTGCAACGGTCTGTAACGGTTGTCGGAGTGAATTTCCATGATGATCTTCGTCCGTTACGGCTATCGATCGTTGATGGTTGCGTCGGTTATATCCGTTGCTCCTTAATGACTTTGACTCCTGCATTAAACACTTAACAAACGTAACAGTCATGGTTAGTGTTAATTTGGTTGGGGTCGCACGGTTCTATGCGATGGTCGTGCGGGACGGGCGACGCTATGGTCGAGCGTCGTAAGGAACTATCGACTTACCTTCCAGGAGTGACGACGGATGTCTTCTGGGCCTTTGTCGGGACCTTATCTTAATACAAGATATATCCTATGACGTGCGTCTTACCTTTTCTGGTCGCGATCGTGCGACGTGATTTTTTGCCCAAACAACTTCCATAACGATCATGGACACAAAACAGAAGACCGCCTTGCGTTACGTAAAGAACTCGCATATTACGTCCCGAAGGGACACCTTAAGGGATTAATCGATAATGACACAACAGAAGTGCAGAACGCACGACCGCCATTCCAGTCAATGCAAAAGTTGTAAATTGCATAATTGGAGGATAGAGCGTGTGTGGACTAACCTACTTCACAGCCAAGTGACACGCTAGCAGAGATTCTGACGATCAGACTGTCTCACGATCGTAAAAATCTAAGCAGGAGTTAGAACTGGAAGCTATGTCGTTAACGTTCGATCAAAGTGATTGTTAATGCCAAAAATAGCACTAAAGGGACAACTTAAGGTCGATGTGGACTTTAACAACTAAAGAAAGGAATCTTTCGACAAAGGCGTGCGACAAAGACAAAAATGTAAATGAGACAGAGGATTTGATGACGCAGGAAAAACCTCAACGAGGAAAAAACCTGCGGACGACAATGGATGTCGTCGCTGCACTATGGTCGCCAATCAGGGGCGATGTCCTTGGTGTTCCGGGTGTCGATCGTACAGAGATTACAATACAAATGAAGAGAAAGACTTCGAAATGTAAAGTACAAGTGTTTGAAATGTAAAAACAATGTGCGTCGTGTGTGAAAACAATGTGTAAACTGTTGGTCGAGAGTGAAAGTCATGCGTCGGGAGCGATTCTTCGAGGGAGAGTTCTTTGCTGGTAGTGTTCTTCTGAGCTGGGATGCTTATCTTCTATTGTTCGATGTTCGGTCCCTGGATTTGAAGTTTAACTTGACCTTTTATAACCTTCGGGTGCTTTGATTAGCTCATTGATTGCTTTGATAACAGCCATAACGGTCGCCAGCTGTAACTCTTCATAATTGCTCTTCGTCGGTTATGACCGTTGCCCATTAATGACTTTGACTCCTGCATTAATCATTGAATAAACGTAACAGTCGTATATTGAGTTAGTGAAGGTCGTACGGTCTTGTGCGACGGTCATGCGGAACGGGCGACGTCGAGGTCAAGTGTCGTGAGGAACTCTCGACTTACCTTTTAGGAGGGACGACGGAGGTTTTTTGGGTCTTTGTCGGGGCCTTATCATAATACAAGATATAGTTCATAACATGTGTCTTACCTTTTCTGGTCGTGGTCGAGACCTGTGAAATTTTGCCCAAACAGTTTTTTTAAATTTTGCTTGTCGGGTGTTCAGGGTCTTGCATTGAAAATTACCTTGGTTGTCTCGGAACCGGATTGGTTCAATTCTAACTAAATGAGAAGTCGAAGAGAAAACGAGGTCGTGACGTCATACTGACGCACGATTGGGCTTACCAGCTGTCTTTGACAGGTGTCGACGATCCGTGTGGTCATACGAAGGGACGAGGACGCGTGGCAATCATCAAGGGATTTGATCGTTTGCATAAATAGAGACCTCAATGGGTCTATTCTGTTTTATGATTTCAAAGAGTTTTCAGCGAAGATTTCCTCTCGATCTTCTTGCTGTTCTTTGCCCGATCATTACTAATCCTGTGAGAATCTGCGACTCAGTTAGGATTTTCGAGGTCTTAGAGCGCTTATATATAAGGTACGATTTCTTCGATTTCTCCAATCTGTTTTTAGAGGTGTCGATGGACCCTGAGAGCAATATTTAAGAACAGTCGGATCTTGATGACTTTAGGAGGTTATCTAAAATCTCTGCGTGGGTCGAATTAATTTGGGCAGGTCAGATTCGATCGAACGAATGTCCCGAGGGTTATATCATGATATACGAATATCCCTTTAAGATTGGCTTTGAATGGCCCTACTCACCTCTAGCTAAGGCTTTTATGCTAGAATTTGACTTAGCACCGGGTCAGCTAATGCCCCAGTTTTGGCGAGTTGTACAAGTGATCGAGCGTGTCACTAAGAATTGGGAATCTCCCATGAATGTACGCGACCTCCTTTTAGCTTATCAAGCCAAGAAGGATGGGAGTCATCGCTGCAGTTTATACTCTAGACTTAAAGGTGATCGGGTTCTGGTCCTTAGGACCGCTGTGAACGATCGTGGGTGGAAGACTCGGTATCGACCCTTGACTCTGAGAGTGATTGGATTAGGGCCAGCTGGAATACATCGGGTGAGCTTTGTACTTTTTTGTTGTCTGTCGTCTGCGTTTTTTGGTTTTTAACTTGTTTTTTTATATGTCGACAGCCATAAAGTTCGAGGACGTGAAGCCTTACGCTAATTCTCAAGCAAAGATCGATGCGTTCTTAGAGTTCAGCATTGGGGAACGGTCGTTTGTCGTACGACAATTGGTGGACGACGACGAGGATTTAGTATACTTAGGAGAAAATCAGGGGGAGAAACGTGAGGAAGAAGGGGAGTCGAAAGAAGAAAGAGAGATGACTGGTAAGCGTACCTTCTTATTTCTTTCTGTGTTAATTCGATTCTTCTTCCCTTGATTTTCATAATTTTTATTCTTCTGTGGTTTCCAGGGGAGTCTCAACCACGGATGCCGCGTGTCTCTGCTAAAAGAGCAGCTGAGCTCGAGCTTGCTCGTAAGGGCAAGGAGCAGAGGCAGAAGCTTATGTCCGCTGGTCCAGATGTTCCGAAGAAGACGCGGACGAAGATTCCGAGGGAACCGTCTTCGGAAGTTCACGCCTCGTCTAGAGTCGTTACGCCTGAGAAGGCGAAGGTCGCATCGCCCAAGAAGTCGTCTTCTGATGCGATCGCTACGACACCTATTAGTTATGCGCCTCCGGCGGAAACAGCGAAGTCCCCGTCAGCCACGTCGAATCCTTTGTCGGCCGGCAAGGGCAAGGATCAGCCGACGGGAGGGGCTAAGGTCACGACGGTTAATTTTACATTGCCGTCGGACTTTATGACCAGCAGTGTCCTAGACGGGACGAACTTATTTTCTCATCTGGGGAAATATCTGATCCCTTCTTTCAGGGAGCATTTCGTGGGGTTTCCTATCGAGGAGACGGGAGCTCATGTCGTCGGGCTGGCTTTCATGGTAAGTCTTTCTTTCAAGACTTGGTTCATTCGTCGCTGTCATTGTCGGTGTCGTAAGTTTTTTTTTTACCATAGTCTTTTTATGGTTTTGCAGGCATTCCAGGCTTCCCTAGCTTTGCGGGATGAGACAATGAAGATAAAGGATTTAATGTCTGCTGCGCACGAGAGGGAGAACGCGGCGTCGGATAGGGCGAAGGTCGCCGCAGAGCGCGAAGAGGCTCTGTTAAAACGTCTGGATGACGCCCAGAAACATTTAGAGGTCGTCGGTCGTGCGAAGGATGATGTCAGTCATCGCCTATCGCAGTCCTTATCCATGATTGCCGACCAGAGGGAGGAGATAGAGAGGATTAAGAATCTTTAGCTGCAGCTACAAAGGAAGCTGAGGATTCCAAGTCCAAGGTAGAGGGTCTGGAGAGAGAGGTACAAGCTGCTAAGGACGAGGGTAAGTCAATTTTTGCCATAGCTCGTCTGACTGCTAGGGCATCGATCATGAGGCGACATCTATCGGGGAAGGACCCTCTTGCTTCGGCGTCGGAAGAGCTCGACATTTACTTGAAGGGCGTCGGGTCGGTGAGAGACCTTGATTCGGATGATGAGAAGGAGATCGAGGAGGAGGTGGTGGACGGAGGTCTTCAAGGCGGGACCTCAGGCAAGGATGCGACTGATGCTCCTCCTCAAGTTTAGAAATTTTGTTGTTTCCGCTTTTACTGATCGACCATTGGTGGTCGAAATGTAATTGACGGTTTATTTGGTGAATGAAATTTGGGCTTCTTTTGAACTTGCGCTTTATAAAATATCACATCGACTACCAAATTCATAAAAAATATACAAGGAATCATGCGACTTAGGCATCTATTGTAACACAATAACTGGAACGTAAGCCAATAGACTTTTAAATCGTGTATATAAATATAAGCACATGCGACTAAATCATACATTCGGAGTATGAAATTTTTTTCTAAGTCAAGAAACTTAGATCATGAGATCGCTAGATCTCGCGATCGTACGACTAAGTCGTGCGATTAATTCGAATCGTGTGCCACCGTAGAAGGATGATCAAGTCATAGACCTGATCGTTTATGTCGTGCGACCTTGCGAAACTAGAGTCGTTTGATTATTGTCATGCGATTCTGCGGAATAAACAATGTCAGAGGTTGGTCGTTGGCTAACCAACGACCCTCCGATGCTTAAGTCAGTAACCGTCGTTGTTAAAAAATCGTATGAAAAAATAGAAAAGGGTTTAGAAGACGTACCTTTTCTGACGCGTCGTGCCCAACTACGTGGGACGTCTTGATTATTGCTACCATCTTGCCCCCTTGTGGCGATTTTAAGACGATACACTAAATGTCGTCGTGAATCGCCACAATAGAAGGTCTATTTTCGTGGCTTCAGGGTGGTTTTATAGCAATCACGAGCGACTTTCGGCTCACTTTTTATCTCCTGGATTCCCCACGGCGTAGGGAACTTCAGAGTCTGATGATACGTCTAGGGAACGGCCTTCATCTCATGGATCCATGGTCGGCCTAAGATGATGTTATAGGCCGACGCACAGTCGATGACGCTGAACTTGGTCTGCTTGTTGATTCCTCCGGCGTAGACTGGCAAGACGATATCTCCATAGGTGCTCGTCGCTTCTCCATTGAAACCGACCAAAGTTGTCGAACGTCGGGTGATTTCCGAACGATCGATTCCCATGGCCTTGATGGTGTCAAGGAAGATGACGTTCGCTGAACTGCCCCCATCGATCAAGACTCGTCGGATTAAACAATTATCAATCGTGAGTTGAATGATCAACCCGTCATGATGTTTCTGATATGAGTCGCCGAGGTCGTCTTGGTCGAATACGATCTTCATAGCTTCCAACTCCAAATCTCCTTTAGGCCTTGATGAACGCGGAATAGGCCGATCGTCAGGCGCTTCACTGGCGTGACGTTTGGCCGCGGAGTACGTCAGTCCACATACGTTGGAACCACCGGTGATACAATTGACGACTTTCGCATGCTCGGGGGTTGACAGTCGATGGTCGCTAGTTGGAGTAACGACGTGATAGATGATATCTTTGAGATTTCCTTTCGGGACATGATACGCTAGTTCCTTTTTGAGAGCTATGCAATCATCCATCACATGACCATGGTCGACATGAAAGTCACACCATTTAGATTTGTCTTTCTTAGCGTCATCCTGATCGGACTTCTTTGGCCATCGAATAGTCGCCTAGGCGGTTTTCAGAGCTTCGACCAAATCTTTAGTGGATCCTTTGAATCCATAAGAGGATATCTTGGGGTACTGAGAAAACTTGGTCGCGGTCTTGGCTTCCGCTTTCGTCTTGAATCGGACGTTCGAGATATGACGCGCGGGCTCTATTTTGGAAATTGCTTTCTTCTTGAACTCGGGTTTTTTCACACCTAACGACCTTTTGTCGTCGGTATGCTTGCGACGAAAGGCAGTGTCGTCCTCTACTCTCATATACGCTAGGGTTCGAGCTTGGACGTCTTCAAAATTCTCCGGAGGATACTTGGTCAGGTCAGTGTATAAACCTGAGCTGTCGTCCAAACCACGCTTATAAGCTTCAATTGCAGTCTTGACGTCACAATTGAGAATGCTGATCATCTCCGCATTGAATCGATTGAAATAACTGCGAATAGACTCACTGGTCTTCTGCACGACGTAATACAGGTCACTGGTCTGCTTCTCCATCTTGCGACTGCTGGCGAATTGCTGGGAGAATTGGTTGACCAATTCAGCGAACGACCCGATGGACTTGGGTTTGAGATTGATCAACCATTGGAGAGCAGGACCGGTGAGAGTCGCATCGAAGCTTTTGCACATATAGACCTCCTGATACATGTGTGGGATCGAGATCGTCCACATGAGCTGCTTATACTGCGCGACGTGCCCTGTTGGATCGGTCACTCCCGAATACTTAGGCGTGAAGGAGGGGACGTTGTACTTCTTCGGGACCTCGACAGTCGTGATCTCATAAATGAAGGGTGACGCCTGAAATCCTGATCGAGCTTCGATATCAACGGGTACGGTTGCCCCAGGTAGCTTGGCGAGCAAAGATAGGACGCGCTCGTTCTGATCTTCTAGCATTTTCAAACGCTGGGCGGCGGGGTCATTGGGGTCGAGATTTGCCCCTGCTTGCGGATTGATTCCTGAACTGGTGCCATTGCCATGCGACGAGCCATTGGCGTCTCTGTTGAAAGGAACAAAATACGGCTGTGACCCATTCTGAAACGGCTGCGACCCATTCTGAAATGGCTGCGATCCATTCTGTATGAGTGGTGGCCTTATATGCCGAGGAGGAACCGTCCCGAACTGGGGATTTGGATTGAACGGTCCCGGTTGCTGGTTCTACATGAACGGACCTGGATGCTGATTCTGAGCGAACGGACCTGATCCTGGACCTGGATTATGCGCGAATGGTCGAGGACCATTCTGACCGAACGATCCTTGGCCTGGATTCTGAACGAATGGCCTAGGACCATTCTGAGGTCCAGAGGGATTCCTTAGTCGTGCGATCTCCTCAGCTGCTCTACGGCTTTGCTCCGCCATGGCGTTGATTTGATTTCGAGCGACTTCAAGCTCCTGGTACATCTGGGCAATGACATGCTGCTGGTTTCCAGGGGCTGCCATTTTCCTGCAACAGAGAACAAAGAAAACTCCAAGGAACCGTTAGTAAAACGCACGTTTGTCGAAGATTTTCTCTAGATGGGGTCCCACGGATGGCGCCAAATTGTTAATGCCAAAAATCGCACCAAAGGGACAACTTAAGGTCGATGTGGACTTTAACAACTAAAGAAAGGAATCGTTCGACAAAGGCGTGCGACAAAGACAAAAATGTAAATGAGACAGAGGATTTGATGACGCAGGAAAAACCTCAACGAGGAAAAAACCTGCGGACGACAGTGGATGTCGTCGCTGCACTATGATCGCCAATCAGGGGCGATGTCCTTAGTGTTCCGGGTGTCGATCGTACAGAGATTACAATACAAATGAAGAGAAAGACTTCGAAATGTAAAGTACAAGTGTTTGAAATGTAAAAACAATGTGCGTCATGTGTGAAAACAATGTGTAAACTGTTGGTCGAGAGTGAAAGTCATGCGTCGGGAGCGATTCTTCGAGGGAGAGTTCTTTGCTGGTAGTGTTCTTCTGAGCTAGGATGCTTATCTTCTATTGTTCGATGTTCGGTCCCTGGATTTGAAGTTTAACTTGACCTTTTATAACCTTCGGGTGCTTTGATTAGCTCATTGATTGCTTTGATAACAGCCATAACGGTCGCCAGTTGTAACTCTTCATAATTGCTCTTCGTCGATTATGACCGTTGCCCATTAATGAATTTGACTCCTGCATTAATCATTGAACAAACGTAACAGTCGTATATTGAGTTAGTCAAGGTCGTACGGTCTTGTGCGACGGTCGTGCGGAACGGGCGACGTCGAGGTCGAGTGTCGTGAGGAACTCTCGACTTACCTTTTAGGAGGGACGACATAGGTTTTTTGGGTGTTTGTCGGGGCCTTATCATAATACAAGATATAGTTCATAACATGTGTCTTACCTTTTCTGGTTGTGGTCGAGACCTGTGAAATTTTGCCCAAACAGTGATATTCAAGAATCGTGGCAGAAACATCAAGACGGGTTGATAATCCAACTAACGGTCGGCAATTGCTCGACCAAAAGAGTCCTGGTCGACGGAGGAAGTTCGGAAAATGTCATATTCCTCATTACGATCAAGGCAATAGGATTGACACGACTGAGATCACAAGACGATCGGTTGTCTTGGTGGGGTTTAAGGGAGACTCGACTAGCACCGTCGGGAAAATTATTCTTTCTGTGTACGCCAAAGGAGTCAACAAGCAGACCAAGTTCAGTGTGATCGACTGCTCTTCAGCTTACAATATCATTCTGGGTCGACCATGGATCCACGATATGAAAGTTGTACCTTCGACGTATCATCAGACGATAAAATTCCCTACGCCATGGGGAGTACATGAGATCAAAAGCGAGCAGAAGGTCGCCTGTGAATGTTACAAGACGACGATGAAACCCCCGAAGAAAGACATCTAGCAATTACAGGTCCAGGGTGTCCTTGAGTCCGTCGACGATTATCGCTGTTAATGCCAAAAATCGTCTAAAATGATAACTTAAGGTTGATTGTGGAATTTAACAACTAAAGAAAGGAATCTTTTGACAAAGCGTGCGACAAAGACGAAAAATGTAAATGAGACAAAGATTTTGGTGACGCGGGAAAAACCTCAACGAGGAAAAAACCCGCGGATGACTGTGGAAGTCGTCGTTGCACTATGGTTGCAAACAGGGGCTATATCCTTGTGTTTCAGATGTCGATCGTATAGTGATTACAATACAGATGAAAGGAAATACTTTAAATGAAAAATAACAAGTGTTTCAAAGGTAAAAACAATGTGCGTCGTGTGTAAAAGCAAAGTGTCGTGTGTGAATGTAGTGTGTCGAGAGCGATTCTTCGAGAGAGAATTCTTTACTTCAGTTGTTCTTCGGGGTTCTGTTGATTCAAGGTATGAGATTGTGTGTTCAGCTCCTCCACCAATGATGATTGAGCCTTTGCTTTTATAATCTACGGGTGCATTAATTGACTTCTTAAATGCCTTATGTAACAGATGTAACAGACGTCGACTTTACTGCTGTTAATGACCTTCGTCGGTTATAGCCGTTGGTCATTAATGACATTGATTCCTGCATTAAATACTGAAAAAACGTAACAGTAATATTGTACGTTAGTCGGTCGAGGTCGCAAGGTTCCGTACGACGGTCGTGTGAGCTGCACGACATCATGGTCGAGTGTCGTGAGGTGAATAACTTTCGATTTCAACTTTAATCGGGGAATAAGGTACCATGAATTTACATTGCTATAAAAAAGTGTAATAAATGTTTTCAACGTTTTGGTCGTGGTCGAGACTGGTGAAATTTTGCCCAAACAGTTTGCCCCCAAAATTTAAAAAATGGAGTGACAAATTCAAATTTTCAAAAGTTTTTAAATTTTGCTAGTCAGACGTCTAGGGCTGTGACATGTGTTAAAAATCTCTTCAGTTGCCTTGGAACTGGATCGGTCCAATTCCAACTAAAGAGGAAGCCGAAAAAGAGATAAGGTCGTGACGTCATGCTGACGTGCGATCGTGCTTAACAGCTGTAAGCGCCAGGTGTCGACGATCTGTCGAGTATTTGAAAAGGCAATGACACGCGTCGATCATCGAGAGGCTCGATCTGACACGATTATTTACATAAATAGTGACCCTCGATGGATCTTCTCCATCCTACTATTCCAGAGAGTTTTAAGATAGAGATTTCTTCCGGATTTCTTATTGTTCTTCGCTGAATCCTTTCTAAACCTGCAAGAGATCTCCGACATAGTTAGAAATTTCGAGGTTTTAGGCGTCTATATAAGGTACGATTTCTCGGTCTTTTTCTTAGCACTTTGAGAAACATTTAGGTTTAGAAATGTCGATGGAACCTGTAAGTTCTATTCGAGATCAAAAGGATCTCGACGACCTTAGAATTCTGGCAAAAATTCTTGCGGGGATTACATTGATTAGAGCAGGTCAGACTCGACCTGATATGATCCCCGATAGGTTTATCGTTATATATGAATACCATTTTAAGATAGGTTTTGAATGGCCCTATTCGCCTTTGGCTAAGGCTTTTATGCTCGAGTTTGATTTATCACCGGCCCAGTTAATGCCCCAATTCTGGAGGGTTATACAGGTGATCGAGCGTCTTACCAAAAACTGGGAATCTCCCATGAATGTACGCGACCTTCTTTTGGCTTACCAAGTCAAGAAAGACAAATGTCATCGCTATAGCTTATTTTCTAGGTACAAGGGCGATTGTATCCTAGTCTTAAAGACCGCTGTAAATGATCGTAAGTGGAAGACTAGGTATGCATTCGTGCGTAAGTCGACTCTTGACCCTGAGAGTAGTTGGATTAGGGCTGGCTGGAACATGTCAGGTGAGATTTTTGGCTTTTTGTCGCATATCGAATGTTAATTTTCGATTTATTTCTAACTTGTTTTTTGCGCGTCGACAGATATAAAATTTGAGGACGTGAAGCCCTACGCCAATTCTCAAGCGAAGGTCGACTCATTCTTAGAGTTCAGCGCTGTTGAGCGATCGTTCGTCTCGCGACAATTGGTGGACGACGATGAAGACTTGGTTTATTTGGGAGAGAACCAGGGGGAGAAACGTGAGGAAGAGGTAGAAGAAGAGGAGACAGAAGAGAAAGAGGAAGAGTGGAGAGAAGAAGAGATGACCGGTAAGCGTACCTTCTTATTCCTTTCTGCTCAACTCTGGTCTTTTTCTCTTATGTTTATCGTGTAACACTTCTTCTTATCTGTTTCCAGGAGAATCTCAGCCGAAGGTGCCGACTATCTTGGCCAAGAGAGCAGCTCAACTTGAGCTCGCCCGTAAGGGCAAGGAAAAGAGGCAAAAGGCCTCGGCCACTGAGTCGGGGGTTTTACCAAAGACGAGGATGACGATTCCGAGGGAACCGTCTTCAAAGGTTGATGACTCGTCGAGAGTCATTATGCCTGAGAAGGCGAAGGTCGCATCGCCTATAAAGACGAAGACGTCTTCTAGTGCGATTGTTGCGACACCTATTAGTTATGCGCCTCCGGCGAAATCGGCGAAGTCTCCGACCACTACGTCGATCCCTTCGACTGCCGACAAGGGCAAGGGTCACACGACGGAAGGGGATAAGGTCACGACGGTCAATTTTACGTTGCCGTCGGACTTTATGGTTGATAATGTCCTATCCGGGACGGATCTGTTTCCGCATCTGGGGAAATATTTTCTCCCTTCTTTCAGGGAGCATTTCGAGGGATTCCCAATCGAGGAGACGGGATCCCATGTTGCCGGACTGGCGTTTCTGGTGAGTTTTTCTTTCAAAACTTGTGTTTCGATGTTTTTAACCTTTGCCGAAAGTCTATTGATACATTTCCTTATATTTTACAGGCGTTCAAATCTTCTCTTGCACTGCGTGTTGAGACAGAGAAGATAAAAGGCTTAGTGTCTTCTGCTCACGAGAGGGGGAACGCAGCATTGTACCGGGAGAAGGTTGCCCTAGAACGTGAAGAGGGCATGGCCAAACGTCTAGACGATGCTCTGAAAGAGTTAGAGGTCGTTGGTCGCGCAAAGGATGAGGCGAACCACCGTCTAATGCAGTCCTTATCCATGATCGCCAACCAAAGGGAGGAGCTGGATAAGATGGCGGAATCCTTGGCCTCAAAGGACAAAGAGGTCGAGGAGTCAAAGTCTAAGGTGGTGGGTCTGGAGAAGGAAGTGAAGGAGCTAAAGGAGGAAGTCGCGTCCACCTTTGCCTTAGCTCATCTGACCGCATGTGCTGCTATAACGAGGCAACATTTGTCGGGAAAAATTCCTCTGGCCTTGGCGTCGGACGAGCTTGCCTACTTCCTGAGAGAGGTCGGGTCCGCAAGAGACCTCGACTCTGATGACGAGAAAGAAGTCGAGGAGGAAGAGGTGGATGAAGGTTCCAAGGGCGGGGCCTCGGGCAAGGATGCGACTGACACTCCTTCTCAACCTTAGGAGAAGTTTTTCTTTTTATGACTTTTGTTTTCTTGCTCGATCGTTGGTGATCGAGCTATCTAATGTAGTTGACACTTCTTTCTCTGTTTTATATATCTCATAAGTAAACACAACAGTAATTGGGAAATTTACTAAACGTATAACGAACAAGCAAACATGCGATTTAGGCATCCATTGTAATATAACGACCAAGACATAAGTCATACATTTAAATCGTATTGGCAAATGTAAGCACACATAATCGATACATTCATTCAGAACGTGCAAATTTTTCTAAGTTAAGGACTTAGATCGAGGGGTCGTTAGATCGTACAACTAGATCGTACGACAAAATTTGAACCGTGTACCCCTGTGATAGAATAGTCAAGTCATAGACCCGAACACTTATGGCATGCGACCTTGCGAGATTAAAGTCGTGAAATAGACTTAACAATCTTATGTCGTGCGATCTGTGATAAAACAATGTCAGAGGTAGGTCGTCGGCTAACCAACGACCCTCCGATGCTTAAGTCAGTAATCATCGCTATGAATAAAAATCATGTGAGAAAAGGAAAAAGACTTAGAAGAAATACCTCTTCAAATGTGTCGCATTCCAGCTACGTGGGACATCTTGATTGTCGAGGGTTTGGAGCCGATAGGCACCTTTACCCACGACTTCTGAGGTACGATAAGGACCTTCCCATTTGGTGGAAAGTTTACCGGCATTGAGATCTTGAGTGCTTTGGAACACTCGTTGGAGGACGTAGTCGCCTACTTGAAAGACTTTAATTTTAACATTCTTGTTGAAATGTCGTTCGACCACTTGCCTCTGTTATGCCATTCTGATCAAGGCCGATTCTCTGAGCTCTTCGAGGGCATCGAGGTCATAACTTAAATCGACCAAATTATGGTCGACAGAAGTATGCCTTGAGGTTGAGAGTTGGACCTCGACTGGCAAAACTGCTTCACAGCCATAGACCAAAGAGAAAGGGGTTTGTCCTATGGACGTGCGAGGCATCGTGCGATTCGCCCACAGGACCAAAGGGAGCTCTTCGACCCACCTTCCCTTTGTAGCTTGTAACCTCTTCTTAATTGAAGCAATGATGGTTTTATTGCTTGACTCAGCAAGTCCATTTGCCTGGGGATACCTGAGCGTCGAGGTCGTCAGCTTGATGTTGCGGTCTTCACAGAACTGTCGAGTCCTGTTGCTTATGAATTGGGATCCATTGTCGCAGACAATTTCAGATGGAATCCCAAACCTGCATATGATGTTAGTCTGGATAGAAGACACGACTTCCTTATCCCGAACTTGGGAAAAGGCAGCTGCTTCTACCCATTTGGAGAAATAATCTGTAAGTACAAGGAGAAATACCTTTTGCCCAGGGGCAGGTGGTAGCTTGCCAACAATATCCATACCCCATCTCATTAAGGGCCACGGGATCAGCGTCGAATGCAAAGGTTCAGATGGTTTATGGGACGTACATGAATGTCGTTGATAAGAATCACAGTTCTGGACGTACCTGATGGCATCTTGTCGTAGTGTTCGCCAAAAATAGCCTTGTCGAGAAATTCGATTAGCCAGACTGCGACCTCCGGAGTGATTGCCACACTCCCCATCGTGCATTTCTTGGAGGATTTTCTGAACTTGATTCTTACTAATGACGCATCTCAAGTTTAAGTCTGTCGATGATCGTCGATAGAGTCTATCACCGGTCACGACATACCTTGAATGCCTTGAATCTGGCAGTTGGTCATGCATAAGAAAATTTCGAATGTCGCACAACCAATCATCTTCTTGCTCTTCGATCTGGGCGACATCGTCATTTTCAATGGACGACGTCGCTAGGTGAATCAGAGGAATACTGTCGAATATTGGCTCGACTAGAGCGGACCCAAGGTTCGCTAGAGCGTCGACTTGAGTATTTTGATCCCTCGGAATTTGCTCAATGGAAAAAGATTTGAATTTTTCTGATTTTTCTTTTGCTACCTTTAAGTACGCTGTCATCTTTGAGTCTTTGGCTGCGAATTCTCCATTCATCTGATTTATGACCAGAAGAGAATCGCTTTTGATGTGTAGCGAGGTTGCCCCCGAGTCGTGGGCCATACTCATTCCCATGATCAGGGCTTCATACTCAGCTTCGTTGTTGGTGGTTTTGAAGTCGCATCGGACTGAGTATACCATCTTGCCCTCCTGTGGTGATTTTAAGACGACGCCTAGGCCTGAACCTCTACTATTGGACGATCCGTCGACATATAGAGTCTAAGGTACGTCGTCGTGAGTCACCACAGTAGACACTTCGAGCTCTGCTTCTTTTTCTAATTCAGGGCTGAAATCAGCAATGAAATCCGCCAATGCTTGCGATTTGATCGCGGTCCTGGGTTTGAAATCGATGTCGTAGCTACTGAGATATATGCTCCATTTCGCTAATCGACCTGTCAACTCAGGTTTCCTTAAGACGGACTTAAGAGGATAGTTAGTTACGACAGTAATCGGATGCGATTCGAAATAATGTCGCAATTTCTTTGCGGTTGTAACAAGTGACAAGAGTAATTTTTCCATTGAGGAATACCTGGCTTCGGCATCCAAAAGGGATTTACTTACATAGTAGATCGGCAGTTGTCGCTTTTCATTTTCTCATGTCAAGACGGCACTTACTGCATTAGGACTAACAGCTAAATATAGCTGCAAGACCTCATGGTCGTCAGGCTTTGACAGCAAAGGAGGCGACGTCATGTACTCCTTTAATTTTTGCAGTGCTTGCTCATGACCGTCGGTCCAGTCGAAGCCTTTATTTTTCCTGAGGACGTTGTAGAACAGATGACATCTATCTGAGGATCGAGAGATGAACCTATTCAGAGCAGCCACCCGACCGGTAGAACAGATGACATCGATCGAGAGATGAACCTATTCCTGAGGACGTTGTAGAACAGATGACATCGATCTTTTCCTGAGTTTCAGGGCGAGCCTCAACCCTGTTAAAGTTGATCGCTGAATTACACGAGAAACATTAGTAAGCATAATCAAAAGAAAGAAACAAAAAATAACAGACGACAGATGTCCAACCATTGACATTCCACCCGCTGGTTGAGCGATTTTAGCCGACACAGGACGTATCGAGCTTTCCACCCGCGATCGTTGACTGCGGTGTTTTGAACAAGAACCCTCTCACCCCTAAACCTCGGGTAGAGGATGTAGCGATGGTTCTTGTCATCCTTACCATGTAGGCTGTCAAAAGATCATTGACAGTAAACGGGACGACCCACTCATTGGTGATTCTTTCGATCACTTGGATGATCCGCCAGAACTGCGTCATCGTCTGTCTAGGAGAGAGGTCGAACTCATCCAGGAACGCTCTGGCCAAGGGGGAAAAAGGCCACCTGAATTCTATTTTAAAAGGATATTCATATAAGATGAAATATCCATCCAGGCACTCTTCAGGACGAATATGGTCGGGCGAGAAAAACTCGACACTCTCAGGTATCCCGGTCGAAGCCCTAAAGGTCTCTAAACTCTCATCAGAGACAATGGTGCTAGGCGGCTCGCTTGACATGATAAAGTATGGGGTGTTAACTAAGGCTAGAAACAAAATTTTCAAATCCCAGTTCTGTGTACGTCTCCTAACTATGGACTTAATGCGCATAAAGGTCCAGCAACGAGGATCGTACCTTATCGTACCTTACAATCCAGTTTTACAATTAAGTCTATTTCTCTTGTAATTGTAATGCATTGTACTCACGACACTTGTTACAAAAAGACGTTGTCCATGTTTGACGATCATAGTGCACCGTCCATGTTTGACGATCATAGTCGACCAAATTATGTTGTCTCTTATCATTTTTATTATATGTCGTATGATTTGTCGCGAGAATTCTTTCTTTAGTTGCTAAAGCTCCACATCGACCTTAAGTTATCCTTTGGGTGATTTTTGGCATTAACACCTTGCAGTTTTCTTTTAATCCATAGAAGCTACTAGCTCGTGAAACTCGGGTCCGGGCTTAATCATCTTCATGGGTTTAGTCACTCCCGCTTCATCTAAAGACCTACTCAAGTTTGTGTCTAAAGCATCAAAATGTGTTAGTGTAACAACACTTGAGAAATAGGTTCAATAATATCAATGGCACAAAGAGAGGATACATCACTTGGAAAACGCATGGCTTCATACTTCATAGATATTAAAATGAATGGTATTACCATAGAATTCCATAGAAAGTGTGCCATTGTGAACATCTATCTTTGTTTTTGAAGTTTTCAAAAAGGGCCTCCCTAACAAAATGGATGTGGATTTAGGATGAGAATCCTCCACCACATCAATAACGTAAAAATCAGCTGGGAAAACAAGCTCATTCACTTGAACCAATAAGTCCCTAGACATTTGAAAACGTGTAGGAAAGGGAGGTGGAATTACCTTTGATTTATCACTTACATAAATGGTGGGTTAGGTTGTTTCTCACTTTGATTCGGCTTTGGACTTACCTCCTTCTCTTTCTCCACTTCTCTACTCTTTGTCACTTACGTTTTGTTTCGGGTTCGTTTCCCTTTGGGAAGGCAACTTTCATTGAGATTCCAATCGGCTCACGGAAGTAGCAAGTTGTGTCATTTGAGCTCCCAAATTTTGAATACTTGCTTCCGTTTTCTGTTGGAATTGAAGAGTGTTAGTAACTATACTTTTGACAATGTCTTCAAGAGACATACCTAGGCTACTAGAGTGGATTGATTTGGATTGAAGGGTGCTCTTTGCTGAAATTGTTGTTGTGTCGGCCTTTGCACGAAATTCTGAAATTGAGGAGGTCTTTGGTTGCCAAAATTGTTGTTGAAATACCTTTGTTGTTGTGGTTGACCTTGAAAACCTCCTATAGCATTCACATTTTCGGTCGTCGCCAACACGTCTTCTTGAAGTTATGCACATGCATAGGTAGGTGGCCTGTCGCCAAACATATCCCGCAAGCTTTCACCTGTCCTTTACCTACTACAAGTTGTTTCACCAGGTTAGTAAGATCATACAAACAACTCTCAATACTCGCAAAGTCTACCTCATTAGCTTTTGATGGCTCTCTCCTCATGTCACTCTCACACTGAAATGTTGGGAATTTTCGACCATAGTAGTGATTAGAGCTCTAACCTCGGTTGGGGTCTTGTTAAATATGGCATCGCCACTTGCGGCATCAACAATCTTTCTATCCATCAGGAGGGGATAGAAGTATTGCAAAAGCAATTGTTCTGAGATTCCATGTTGTAGACAACTATCACAAAGATGTTTGAATCTATCCTAATATTCATGGAGAGTTTCAACATCTCATTGCTTAATACTACAGATCTCTCTATGGAGGTTAGCGGCTCGGGAGGCGGGAAAAAATTTGTCTAAAAATAGCCTCGATATTTGGTTCCACGTCGTTACTAAATCGACGGGTAACGAGTATAACCAATCCGTCACACGGTCCTTTAAAGAAAAAGGAAAAGCCTTTAACTTTACACGGTCCTCCGTAACCTCAGTTGGTTTCATGCTAAGACTAACTATGTGAAATTACTTCAAATGCTTATTAGGGTTCTCATTCTCTAACCCGTGATATGTGGGTAAGAGATGGACCAAACCAGTCTTAAGAACAAAATGTTGATTACCTGTCGGATACCTGATACAAATCGGGGTTTGAGCAACATCTTGGGTTGCTAATTGACGGAGAGTCCATTCTTCGTCTTCCGCCATCTTGACCTTCGGCTCTTTCTCCTCCTCTTCCTCAGATCCCATCTTCGGTTCCTCTACTTCGCTTTCAGACTTAGATGGTAATTCAATATCCTTCCAGATGTTGATTACCGGTGAACTTGAAGATTCGCCTTGCGCCTTCCGGAGCCTAGCTAGCTTCCTGAATCGGTTGGTCGTCCGTTCTATTTCTGAGTCTATCGGAATAGGTGTACCTGTACGTGAAGATCTAGGCATAAACCTTTAGAAATACCGAGTCCCCGACAACGACGCCAAAAATTTGACGGATGCTGAGTCCACCAAATATATATTTCATACTAACACACGACTTTACAACCAAAATTGCAAAAGTGGTAAGTTGGGTCGAATCCACATAGACGGTTCTAACCTATTCTATACCGAATAAACAAGTACGAGGTTTGTTTACTTAAAAGTAACTATAAAATGGGGGTTTGTTTGTGCCAGAATTTAACATAACAAATTTAAAACGAACTTAAACGATCAAAACGGAAGTGAATTCAACTTTGGTAACAAATGCAATTCCATTCATAAGATGTTATCATTGACAATGTAAATGATTTTCGCACCTACTTTGATTAACCCGGTTAAAATTGTTAAAAATCTCTAACAACAAATTCCAACATACATAACATTTGGGAGGAATAAGCTCTTCTATCAAACCTTAGTATGCAACTAGCCTCAAACAAACTTTTGAAGACTTAATTCATACTAGCATGAAACACTAATAGAACTCGGATCTGGACATATCAACACATAAGCTCGGTTAATATAATTTTACCATTCCACCCGATTTCATAACAAAAATTATGAATCTTTGACAAAACCCAATTTGTTGTTTGTCACCAACACTCGTTAACTAAACATTTACGAGTTTAGAAAACAAATTGACCACAATCAATTTCCATACAATTTATCAAAAAGTATTAAAACAAAATTTATAAACCATAAACTTAAAAATTGAATGAATAATCAAAGTAATATTGGATTACATCATCTCAAACAACTACATTAATTGAAAATTGGAAAATTGCAAAAGCTAAATAACCCAAAGTTGAATTCTTAAAGGAATTAGCCCCACATGGCTAATTGGAATAAAAAACTAGGAAATTGATAAGAGAAAGTTAACCTAATTTCTAAAATTGATGAACTTGGGTTGAAGATTTCTCCCCAATCGATCCTCTTGTTGCTGCCCTTTTCCTTCATGTCTCCAAAAATCGATCTCCCCCTCAAAAAAGGCGGTTTCCTATGGATTTATACGAAAGAGTGGGAAAAAACGCTCCAAAATCGAAAATCCAGATTCGGTCCGTCAGAAACAGCCGCACGCGGGTTTTGCCGCGGGTATACCCACGTGAACATCCCAAGATAACGTTAAGACACAATATATTTCTTTTTCCTTGATCCAACCAATAATATATACAAACATTAAAAGATTTGCATTTTCTTTTTTCACTTTATTATTTTTTTTAACAAACAATTAGTTAAAACTCAATTTAATATTAGTATTTTAAGCATCTAACTTACACTAATTTTTAGGGTAATTTTGACGTAAAAATATGTAAAATCGGCACTTAGAATTCCCACATAATCATTTTTGGAGGGTTATCTAAATTTGGAAATTTTACCACCTCTCCTATATTCTCGGTTTTGGAGAAATGGAACAAAAATTTAACACAAAATCTATAATTTCATCATTTTGAAGAATCTGTTGGAAATGTGATTAAAATTTTGAAAATCAGATGAAAAGATTTGAATATATATGAGTATCAAATTAAAGTGAATAAAACACTCATGTTTTATTATATAATCTCTTTAACTAAAAATAATTGTATTTAAAACGATTTTTATTTATTTATTATAATAAGATAATTATGTGAGTTTCCAAAACTTGATTCGTTCATATATAAAGGATAAATTCATAAAACGAGTTTCCAAAACCTTCAAGTTCCAATTCTTATTCGTACAGAATAAGAATCGGAAGATTGAAAGATTTTGTATCCATTATTAACTTGTACATGATGCTTTAACATTTGTATTTTTGAAAACTTTATAAGGTAAATAACTTATAATATTAAGGTCCGGTTTAGAGGAAAACGTTAAATAAATGAAAAATCGAAAACCGCAAAAAACGGATGAAAAAAGTATATGATATGGATATCGAATTGACGAGAAAGTATGTTTTTTAGCGTAATTTGTTTCGTTCGAATTTTAATCATATTTAGTATTTTTTTTCGATTTAAAAAATAGGGGAGAGACTTTTTGATTTAAAAATAATATTGTAATCGTCTCTTTAATCACATTTATTAAATCAGTTAATCCAAAAACTGATGAAATGTTTTTTAACGTTTTTCGCTAGATCTATCTCTATAATATAATATAACTACAGACAAATAAATAATATGTTAAGGGATCATGTGAAAAGTGTCATTTTTTGTGAGAAGCGTGAGAACTACTTTTAGGACCGTTGATCACTTTTAATCAAATATGCCCCTATGGATTGCGGCTTAAAAGAGAATTGATCCGGAGCAACTCTATGCATCTTATCTCAGTGTATCTCATCCTAATGTTCGTTCATTTCTCATCCAACAATTGATAACCACTTCTCACCAAATTTGGCACTTCTCAATTGAACACAACCCTTATTTACTATCAGTTAATATTAAAATATTTATGCAACTAGGGTTTGAGATTGAACTTAATTTCTTTTCCTTTCCATTTCACAAAAATATGAAGATGTACATACCACAATCCCTCCCTCTCTTCCAAGTTCAAAATGTAAGGATCATGAACATCAAAAATAGGTACATTTAGTTTAAAATTTCATCAACATACTCAAGTATAATCGAACAAAATAAAAGAAGAATCCTCAATAGTACCTCAAACGAGATGGATATCCGTCGTGACTTGGCGTATGTGCGGTGTAATTTCCATGCGGGTTCACGGGATCAGGAGTTCCGTAAGCAAAACCTTCAAAGAACAATAACGATGCATCGTTAGCAATAAAAATGTCTCCGTCCATCCCTTAAAAAATATCCATAAAGTTACAACAATCGAACATACACATGTAAGTGATAAAAGGGTGTATGTCGCCTGCTATAGTTAAAACTCCATTAATTAAAACTCGATTCCTTATTAATTTCTCTCGGATAAGAGCATCCACAATGGTAAAGCTATTGTGAAAGACTTGGAAAAAATAAAAATACATAGAAAATGTGTTGGCCCCACCATAATATACTTTCTCTCTATGTTGCCTCTCACATTCATTTTTTCAAAGACTTAACCATCGTAGATGTTCTAATATTGTTGGTTAGTCTCAAATTAATAGTAAGCTAAAATTATAAGATAAAACATTTTGATTACTCATATAAACCCCATGTAAAATATAAATTAATAACTCTTTAGATATTAAATGATACATGAATAATTAATGAAGATTTCTTAAATGAGTAGTTACTAATTTTTTTGATTAATTAATAAAATTTGGTCTTTTCACAGGGCATTTATTAATGGAGTTTCAACTGTATAAAGTGTTTGGATTGAACTTATGATTCTGAAATTAAGGTAAATCTTGTGAAACAACATCAATATCCTTAAGACTTATGGAAAGATGACTAAAGAACATAGCTTAAAGAGTAAATTATAAATTTGGTCTATGTGGTTGATTTTTTTTTTTACCAACTCAAGGGTAAAAATCAAAATATATACAAGGGGGACTCGTGGTTTACATTTTTTTTTTACCAACTCAAGGCTAAAAAAATCAAGGGTATTTTAGTCTTTTCACATTTTTTGTCTTCATCTTATTTTGTCTATTTTATGTATTTTAGTCCAGATTATTATACAAGATGGATTACAGAAAGTAATGCTTCAAATTCAAACAAATTACTCTAAACCCCACAAAACTCCAGATCTCAATAGTCTCAAAATGAAGAACAAAACCACCAAATTTTACTTTGTTACAACAAGAATGAGATCATTTCTGAATTAAAAGTAAAAAAAAAAAAAAAAAAAACTACCTGTGTTTGAGGCATGAAGCTGTAGAAGAAGGGTTCTTGTTCCCAATTTGTAGATTATGTTGAAGATAAGACAAATAGTATCAAAATCTGACAGGCTTTTGAATCAGCTTGAAGCCAAAAGAGAAGAAGTGGGGAGAGAACAAGTAGGCAGCCATAGCAACGTGTTAAATACTAGCCTGATAACCGAGAGTTGGTGCCAGATTGAGATGGAGCCGGAAGAGAAGCAAAAAAAGTCGAGATTCCTGATGCAAAAATCAATTCCATATCAGCCCACAGGGACGAAATCGACAGAGAAAAACTGGAGGGGAGGGGAGATACTGGAGATCGAGATCGATCGGAGGTCGTGGAGCTTCGTAGAACTTGGATGAAGTGATGGAAGCGGCAGATTTCAGACCTATTTCAGACTTAAGCCTCTGAAATCTGAAAAAAAAAACTTTTAAGTGGTTTTTTAGAAAAAAACAAAAAGCCCCTAATTGACCAGGTAAGCACTTACTGGGTAGACGTTTAGTAAGCGGCTCGTAAATCATGTTCAAACTATAAACCCCTCCAAACCCAGAAACGAAATCGCAACCCAAGTACAAACCCAGAAACGAAAACGGAACCCATGTTCAAACCCAATAATGATATAGAAACCCCGGTTCAAAGTTCAAAACAGAAACGAAATAGAAATACAGGTTCAAACCCAGTAACGAAATCAAAACACCAGTTCAAGCCCAAAACCAAATTCGAAACACAAATTCAAACCCAAAATAGAAACACGTATTCGAACCTTGAAACGATACCCAAAAAAGATTCAAACCGAAAATTGAAGCCCAGATTTGAACTTAAAAATGGAACCAAAAAAAGATTCAAACCCAAAATCGAAAGCCATATTTGAACCTAGAAACGAAACCAAAAAAATGATTCAAACCCAAAATCGAAACCCAGATACAAATTGGGAAAGAAATCGAGAGCAGATGCAATCCCAAATCGAAACCCGGATTCAACTGTAACTTGTTTGCAATGGAGAGTTGTTACGGCGGTGCAACTCAAGCAGCTGAAGAACTTCCACAGTGGTTGCGCTTTACAAGGACAATGCTCCTGTTTTTTATTTTAGATTAGGTTTTTATTTTATAATTTTGATTTTTGGATTTATTTTTCTCTTAATATGAAAAAATTAAAAAAAATGGTAAAAGAAAAATAAAGCCAAGAAAGGCATTAATAAAGCCAAACAGTATTTATCAACTGTTTTGATTTATCCAGTACGGGTCTTCATACACTTCTAATTTGGTTTTTTTTAGATTTAGGCTCGTTTACACTCCTAATTGTAATAGCTAAAAGAAGGTATATGCCATCCTCTAGGGCGTCCCTACTGTGGCCATCATAAGACACATTGTAATAAGAGCAATACGGAAATTGTTGCAATTAAGAAGCTGTTAACTAGTGTAGAAAAAAATGACCAAAAAAACAAAGAAACCAAAGTTGAGGCCATCCACAATGAACATCATCAAGAGGCATACAATTGGGTAAGGTGAAAAATTCCATTATAAATTGCAAAGGATTGCATACAATTGGGTAATATTCTAGCCTTCAAACAAATTCCAGATAAGGCCTTGTTTACTTGTAGAAAATATTCTATCCATCTTAAGAAAAGGAGTCATTTTTCAGTTATCCAACGCCAAATCTAACTTTTTGGTAAGTAATTGAACTTCATAATTCTTTTTGATCTGTGGATACTTGACATTTTAGAAAAGGGTTAGAAGCAACAACAATCTTAAATGTAAACGGTTGACTGGCAAGAGCTAGGTAAGCAGGTGAAAGAATTGTGAAAGGTTATGATTTGACATTTGGTAATTTACCTATCTTGTCACATCTTCCTGATTTTTGTTCCACCAATTTTTGTCTCATTCAGTTATGTCGTGTCTCGGTCTAATTGTCACGCCAAACGTGGAACAAGTTTTTGTTCTCACATGTCCCCCGTACCAAAAGCATCCTCAATAATGACAAATAGGGTATCTTATGAACCAATGGCATCAAGTTCTTGTAACAATCAGTACAACAATGTGCACGTAAATTACTATAAGTTGAAAACTTTCCAGACATGTTGCAATTTCCGTAGGATAGCGAAATGTAAAGTGCCGCAAGTTTCATGGGACGGAAGGAAGGAGCAAGCATTGGGGGTTGTTTACCAAACACTTATTTGGTAAGTGCTTACCAGACGTCCCTTACCTTACGGAGTGAACATTGCAAGGACCCAGAATCATGCCCGATAAGGGTGCGTTTGGTATGCAGAACAGGATGGAACAGGACAGAACAGAACAAGCCTGCCCCATGTTTGGTGTGTCTCTAAGTGGAACAAGCTAGAACTAACTAGCACAAATGTGGAACACGCGTGTGACACCTCCCACCCTGGAACTAAGTGGAACAAGAGAGCTTTTTACCAAACTAGCCCTAAAAATAAGAAAAATACCCGCCTCCATCTTTCTCTTATCAGCTCTCTCTTCACGATCCTCTCCATCGACGCAAGCTTCAATCAGTTCAGGTAAACCATTTTTTCTTTTCTTTTCATGTAATCGATTCTTGAAATCGATTGTCTCCCCCCCAGTCGACTTGAAATCAGTTCAGGTAAACCATTTTTTCGTGTAATCGATTCTTGAAATCGGTTCAGGTAATCAGTTCATGTAATCGATTCTTGAAATCAGTTCAGGTAAACCATTTTTTCGTCGTCTTCTCTTATTTAAGACTCGCGTTTTCTGCATTTTCTTCCCCCCACAGTCGACTTCTCCATGTTTTAACCTGCGTTTTCTGCATTCCCCCCCCCCCCCCCCCCCCAAGTCGACTTCTCCCTGTTTTGACCTGCGATTTGGAACTGATTTTGGAATCCATAATTTGGAACTGATTTTGGAATCTGAAATTTGGAACCAGGTTGAAGAATGTTGAATTTTATTATTTGTCGACCATTTTTTTCTTCTGAAAAGCAGAAACTCAGAAGTGTAATTTGTTTGAGGAACTTGTTTATGGAAACAATCAGAAGGGTAATTTGGATTTAATTTGATTTTTGCATCTGAAATTGAGGAACTTGTTTATGAAATTTGATTTTTGCATCTGAACTTGTTTGGTCTCCACTCATGGTCATAATTTGGTTAAAAAAACACTAAACAAATTACAGGGGTAAATTGGTCATTTAACTGGTTTTGCTTTGTTCTGTCCTGTCCTATTTATGTCTTACCAAACGCTGGACAGTTGTTCTGTCCTGTTCTGTCCCGTCCTGTCCTGTCTGCGTACCAAACGCACCCTAAGAGGCATAGAAGGACCAAGAATCTTACCCGGTAAGTGAGGGAAAACACTCTAGCCCGGTAAGGGCTTACCAACAATCCATTTTGATGACCAAAAATGTTAGCGGATAAGGTAAGTAAGAGTATGGACTTTTGCCGGTAAGCTCTTACCGAGTAAACGTTTGGTAAACGGCCCCTTAGTGTACTTGCTAAGCTTTCCATATAGCCAACAAAACTGAACTGCTAATTGCTAGAACCAAAACTAAGGTATAGTCCACACAGAAATCTTCTGGTTAGCATTTGTCAAGAAAAAAATGACTAATAAGTAAACATTTGGCTTGGTATTAGTGATGATTTTTTATATTGTATCTCATAAGTAGCTTTTTATATTCTCATTTAGTTATTACCCTAGTATGCAATTAGAATTTCAAATCTAATCCCAATTTTTGTAGTTTGATTTAAACTGAAGAAACAAAAAATATATAGTGATATAGTTGAACCATGCATATAAGTAATTATAAGCTGGTCAAATATGTGTACCTTGTGGAATTGATGTAGCAGGCAAGTGTGCAAATCGACCTGGGGTGCACCAGAGGCAGAAAGGGGTCCACCATAGGCATCATAGAGAGATGAAGAATTCGTTGCATAGCGTTCTGTAGGGGTGCCATGATGATTCATGTTTGCAGTGTACCGCGGAGATAAATCCATGGTTTCATTACTGGGAGTATGGTACTCGACTCGAGCTCCATAGGATGAATTTCTCTCGGGAAACCCCATGGGAGCCGATGCTCTATGTTCATACCCACTGTAACTACGACGGTGATTAAAATCATCCCTAGGGAGAAATCTGCCTTTGCTTGAATCATTCCCATGCATATTAGGCAATATAGGTTGAGATGGATAAAAACTTTGCGAATTTCCGCCTGAAATTGGATCAAATAAGAAACTCATGATAAGTTATAGACCATTATATTTCATTGAATAAATTCAAAGTGGTGAAGGGTAGTTCTGGACTCGCAAAAAAAACTATTTCCACGTAAGAAAAGAGCCGTAAATATGGGGAGGCCTAAGAAAATAGGGCACTTCATACCAATTATTACGACATGAGGTTGCAAATGAAAGGAAGATACCTGATGGAGTCGTGTGATATTGCAATGCAGGGGAGTCATAATGCCCTAAAGTTGAATGACTAAAATTGGTAGAACTTTCAGGTGGATATTGATGTGTCCAACTCCTGTGAGGCTGCAACACATTCTCCTGTGAATGTCTCACCGGATTGCTACTGTATGACTGTAGTGAACTTTGACGAGAATAAGAAGAGACACTAATGCCCGATTGCATTTTTGCTTTCATCTCATCCAAGCATCTCTTCGACTCCGTCATGTTGAGTTCTACATATATGACCTATAAAATAAAAGGGAACTTTAACAACATAAGCTAAATGAGAAATCTACGAAGGTCAGAAGGTGTAGAGTAAAATGGAAAGCACGGTTTTAAAGTGATGACCTGATCAAAATACTCATCTGTCCCAGGCATATCCTTGCTCATAGGCAAAACAAAATTTGCTGCAAGTAGCGAATAGCAGGATCAAACAAAAAGCAATCACATATATCTTGACATTAAAGCAGGAAAATAATAACAAAATCTTATCAACGTACCTAGCATTTCATTGACAGCTTCAGCAGGAACCTCTTTTCCCATTTCTCTAAATCTTTTTTCACTGCGAGCTTTGAGGTCTTCTGGCCATGGGAAAACTGCAACTGCAATCTGAGATTGTCCAGTCTTTTAATTAGAATCAACAATCTACATGGTGCATAGATAATTAATGAACTTATGATGTGTACCTTTTGAAAATTAGCAAAAGGTTTCAGTTTGCGCTTACGAGCACTCTTGTAGACATTTGTCTGGTCTATAATGAAATTACGTGGTGTTTTGGAAGCCCTGGTTAACAGGGTATTGAATATCGCAGTTGCACGGTCCATTAAGCGATCGAACCGCTCACCATAGTTCTGCTTGCGAAGCAGACCCGGAACCTAAGGTTTTCAGAAAGCTAAAAATCAGATAAATGCATAAGATGAACAGTTTTATTACTTTTTTTTTTGGGGGGGGGGGGATGAAAAAAGTAAAAACCTTCATTTGATCCAGAGCCAAGTTTGTTCCTAGCAGAATATATCGCTTTTCTGGGTGGTCATTCACCCATCTTTCGGCCCAAGTAGTCTTCCCAGAGGCAGGTAACCCAACCATCATGATCAGTTCACAGTTACACACATCAGAAAACGAAGGTCCCAACAAACCCTTTCCATCCTCAATAGCGCATGCCCACGGCCTGTACCCATCTTGTGGAACCAAACCATCTTCGTAGCTGAACTGCAACTGAACGACAACATTTTTTAATAGCACATGTGGGAAGACAGCCGACTCCCATTGCAGATCTTTTATCGGTGAATCACTCACTCCTAGACCAGTTGGACCAGCATTAAAATGCCTTGCTGTGCCCAGCCATTTTCCATTCTTGGCAAAACTGATTGAAGCCATTGGTTTACTTTCCAGATCAACTGCACAAAGAATTGTGTCCCCAATGTCGAATTTTTCCCCATAAGTGGAGAACTTTCCAGCATTGGAAAACTTTCCAGTTCCCCCGAACCCAAAGCTGTGCTCAGTTTCCCCAAGGTTTCCCACTTTGTCATCTCCCCTAGAGATGCCCACGCGACAGAGGTGTTTCTGGTCGATGGGAGTGTCATCCATATCAACTGACTGCGGTGAGACAACTTTGCAACTAAAGCAATATTTCCCTCCAGTTATACCTATGTTGGCACGGGCACCGGACCAGCAATAAGCAAATCCATGCTCATAAAGCGCAGAACCTTTAAGACCATTTCCTTCAACATTGAAATCTGGTAGAAGGTCAAAAGATCTTCCCACTTATCGGCTAACCCCATAAAATGGAAATAGATATCTTAAAGCTTTCATAACATACACAGTTAATATGAGACAGGTAACACATGCACATACAGCTAAGAAACAATAACAAAGATGCTGATGAAACACAGTAACCAAAGTGTCTGAAATATAGATGTGACTTATTCGGAGCTACATCACAATTCATTCATTCTCGGGCATAGCTGTTCACAAAACTTGGCATGGGACATCTGTCAGGGGCGGGTTAATTCCGAGCGAAAGGTCAATGCCCACCAAAACTGATATTCGAAACCTTGACATGAAATTTGAAGTCCATGCCCACCGATGCATAAAAGCAAAACAATACAACAAACTTCATTTTCGACAGGGGCTTGGTAGATACAGGTTCTGGGGCAGGGAAGTGATCGTTGCCTGGTGAAAGATGTCATGGCAAGTTCATGTGACCCTATTGTAAAATAAGCACCCATTTTGCAGCTCATGTAATAAAAATTTCTAGTTCATGTTTCCAGAAGTAGAGAACTTCGCTAAACACATCTCTTACATAAAAATATTTCAGTGGATTAAAAATGTGTCATTTCTTATGTCTTGATTTGGATCATAAAGCTAGCTCATGGGCCATGGCTTAATGTTACTGGCTTATTCATCTAAAACCAGCACCAAGATCAACAAAATTCAAAAACCTAACACGTAATTAATTCAAAACAATACAGTCTCTAACTAAATTCAAGACCTAAATTCAAAATTCTCAAAATAGCCGCACACTCATACACAGGAGAAATCATACTCACATAAAAACAAACGATTTTTTTTGTTGTAATGTAAAACTGTTTATCTTAGGATTTTGAATTTCAAGAAAGCGGGAGATTGTAGTGTAAAATAATTAATTATATACCTAGATCACAATCGGCAGGGTTAAGAACGACGCGATGACTGGTGAGCGGCGACACCGAGTATCCAGCCAGAGACTGACCATCATGATTAATTCTAGGTTTCTTCCCCAACGAGGGGCTCTCGTCTGCTAAAGATCGTTCCCGCTTCATCCACGACGCCATGATTACTGTGAAATGAGGAACTCCTCTTTGATGATTTGTTTGTTGTTCTGCGAGTGTGAATCAATACAGGTTCCAAGCCCAATTAAATTCCAAACCCCTCATTAACGGCCCAATTTAAGTCGTTACATTTTTATTTTGGAGGGGTATTTTGGAACAACTACAAATTTTATAATAATCATGAGAACCAATCTGAATTATAAGAACTAATCTCAACCAATCATTCATGAAATCGATGGCTCTCATAATAATAATAAATAATTAAAAAAAGGTATATTTTTTTTTGCAAAATCTAATAAGTAAAGCTATACTTTAAAAAATAAGGACCTAAGAGCATCTTCAACAGCTATGCTATATATTTTTTTAAAATTGAGTATCAAAAGTCAAAATCTTTAAAAATTTTTCTTCAAACTCCAATAGTTATTCTATTTTAGAGATTGTAGTATTAATTAAAATATTAAACTAATCAATATATTAATAAAATATTATTTCTCTCTTCTTAACCTATTAACTCAAATATCTCTTATTAGTGGAAAGAATAAAATATTATTTTTCTTTCTTATTTTCTCTAATTTAAACATATGAGAAAATTTCTTCAAATTTAGAGATTTTTATCTTCTCACTCGTCTTTTCTCTATTTTAGCATACAAGATAGCATAGCTGTTGGAGCAAAAAATGGCTAAAATCCCTCTTTTTCTATTTTAACATAGTTGTTGGAGATGCTCTTAATTTTTCTAAAATAGAGTATAAAAAACTAGAATCTCTAAAGAATATACATCCAACTCCAACAGCTACTCTATTTTAGCAATTCTATACTCTTTGGGGATATCAAAAATCTCATCATCCGTATTCAAACCCATCTATAACAATGAATCATATCGAACTGTAAAACGTCGTTGGAATGTGATTTATCATTATCTTCTTTAGCATGGTTGTTGCTTACTTCTAGTACATTGTCCAAGGATAAACCTACAACAAACTCATCTGAGGATGTTAACCATTTTATTATCCGTATTCGAACCTATCTACAACTGATGAATCATATACGAACAATTCTTTCAAAAAAAGCCTTCAAACAGAACTGGAAAAGGTCATGTGATTTAGTCGTCGTTATTTTTTCTTCCGAAAATTAAATTGCTTATGGAAATTGGATAACTAAAAAAACAATTAATATTAATTATGATGGTTAATGTTTTGTTGCCATGTAAAATTAAGATTGTCATTTTATCATTTATTGTTAATTATTATATTAAATAGAATAACTGGATTAGATTAGTTCTCATATTTTTCAAAATATTTGTGGTTTCCATTTGAGCATCGATGTTATTTGTTACATAGTTTATATGGTTTTACTTTTTGAAAAAAATTGTAATTTTAATTTGGGAAATTAATTAAAATGCCACAAGTTTGACCCAAACTTACCAAAATGCCACAAGACTCTCTCATCTTACCGAAATGCCACAAAAGCCTGCGGTGGGCCCCGCGATCGCGGGCCCCAGGCCCACGTGGCAAACTGTTTCGGCCAAAAGTCCCGCGGAGCCCCCCAACTTTGCCCGTGTTGGCAAGTTCAGTCCCTGCCCGCGATCGCAGCCCGCGATGGGCCAAATTTTACACTTTTGGTCCCTGAAAAATTACACTTTCAGCCCCTGTACTTGAACGAATCTTGCATGCTTTTACTGTTTTTTTCCACAATTATTGTACTTTGAAGACAAATTTGTGGTTGAAATTCATTTGCATGTTTGAGATTTCATCCATAAATACCAGTAAGATGCAATTCACAATTCACACTTCCTCTTGCTTTCTTTCTTGATTTCTCTTTTGCTTTTTTCTTTCTTTGAATTGTTTTCTCTCTTGATTTCCCTTCTCTCATTTCATCCACAAATGGCATCGTCATCAAACCCTAAGTCTACTCCTGAAAAAATGCCACCTCAAATCGAGGTCGCCAAAGCAAAAAAGGAAAAGGAGATAGATGAACTAACAGAAGAGTGGAAAAAAATTATGGACATGAAGGTAGTCCATTTGAGAAAGATCGAAGAGGAAGACAGGGAGATCAAAAGGATGAAAGGGGATATAAAAGCTAGGGAGGCTCGTGTTCGTCGAGAACAAGAAGCAATTCACCATATTCTGCAAGACTTCGCAATTATTCAAGCGAAGGTAAACGAGAAGCAAACTTGGATTGATGAAACTAAATCAATTTTTAAGTAGGTGATGGTTGTTTTAGTTGTTTTGTATATTTTTTCTTGTTTTGTATTTTTTTTACTGTGTTGTTGTTTTGTATTTTTTTGTTGTTTTTTTACATCATGCAAGGTCAAGTCAGAGGTTATCTCATTCGTGTGCCCACTCCTTTTGTAGAATATATGACAACCCTCAACTCATTTGCTAAAGTGTGTCCGGGTTGTGGTACACAATGGCCATACGTGGTTGCAAAAGCAGAAGCCGTTGAAGAAGGGTCAGAAAGATTGAAGATGAAGAGCCTGTTGGATGGAATACAAACTAGCCGTGTTATCAATGTTCATTTAGAAGCATATGTATGTGTGTATATATATAATATGAATATATATATATATATATATCATTTACAAACTAGCTGTGTTATCAATGTTCATTTAGAAGCATATGTATGCGTGTATATATATATAATATGAATTTATATATATCATTTACAAACTAGTTGTGTTATCAATGTTCATTTAGAAGCATATGTATGTGTATATATATAATATGAATATATATATATCATTTGAATATATATATCATTTACAAATCAGCGTTTAGATCAACAGTATCATATGTGTTTGTTCCATATGGTTCAAGCTGTGACGGGCCCGGGGTGTGACTGACTGAATGTCTCCTAGGCACGGTTGAAGGGGCGGGATTTGGACACTCTCCACGAGTGTGTCCTACGCATTGGCACCGAGTACATCTTCGATGTATCGAACTTTCACCACGTGATGGACGTCGGTCGTTCTTTCTCGGTCTCCCGGCTCTATTCTTATCGATTAAAGGTGGATAGCATGGCGGAAGCGGGTCGGGTGGATACACCCATGCTGCAGGGGGTCCAGCTGGGTTTATTACCTCCACGTAAGTTCTCCGGTAATATTCGGACGTGAAGAAACAAACAGCCAAGTCGCTGCAATCTCTACGACCCGTATGTCTTGCTGCAGCGATGGCATGGCCGCACGGTAACCCAAATTTATCCCATTCGCGACACGAACAAAGGTGGTCTTCCATATTCACAATCGCGTGAAGATAGTCATCATGCACCTCATACTTCCCATACCCGATTGTTCTTACCGGCCATGTCGCCGAACGACGCGCCCTGTACTGAACGATCTTCTCCGCCGTTGGTGTGAGTGCATTTTGCATCTCAGCTCCTTTTAGGCGTCGAATTTGGTACCACTCTTGTTGAAAGGCCCTAAAGTAGTCCATAAGATTAACAATCGGACATCTACGCGCAAAACGGGAGAGTGCATTCACAGACTCTGCACTATTCGAGGTCAGAATGTCATACCGTTGTCCAGGAAAATGGGCCGCGGACCACCTCTCCGGTCCAGCATCGTCAAAGACTTTGGCTGCTTCGTCGGCACTATGTCGTAGCATATTCATGTACTTGTTAAACTCCCGATCCGTATATGCTCTGCATGCCACCCAGTAGACATTCTTGTTGGTCGTAATACGTTTGTCCTTGGATTTGGCGTTCATCTCCAAATGTCGACAGCATATGGCGTGAGGGGCGTTTGGGTAGATGGCAGAGATTGCGGTGCTTATGGAAGGAGCCCTGTCGGACATAAACACCAACCCTTGCGGGTCTCCGATAGCTTGTCTCAACATGGACAGAAACCAAGTCCACTCGTCCCCGGTTTCGGACTTGCCTACGCCGAAAGCTACTGGAACGATGGAGTTATCCCCGTCCATGGCAACCGCCAGGAACATCATACCCAAGTAACGGCCCTTTAAATGGGTTGCGTCTATTATCAGGACACGACGTAGATTTTCCACAAATATGCGGATCTGCAAAAACATAGGTGGTTTTCCTTTGTAAATGTTATAGTTTATAATGTGTAAACATATGACGTGTTAAAATATGTACCGCGGGTCCAAGGGCCACAAAGCACATCTCAAACCGTCGACGTGAATCGGTCCGTAGCTGCATGACAGTACCAGGGTTCTGCAGCTGCAAATTATATAAATATGCCGGGAGTCGTTCATACGATTCCTCGAACGTGCCTCTCACCATAAACAGTGCATGGCATCGCGCACGCCAAGCTTGGTGGTAATCAATCGTGACGCCAAACTGCTGGTGAACATCGTGGACGATGTCCTTTGGACGCAATGACCTACTAACATCAAGATTTTTTTTTTCAGTATCGCACACAAAGTCTTTTTGCTGGCTTGTTTGTGGTGGGGATTCAGTTGCGTCCTCGTACAAGGGTGTACGTCGTCCAACTTTCTAATAATGAACGCCCCTCCTTTGCCACCCGTTTCTATCGCATACATCCTCCACTCACAGTTTTTTCTGGCACATTCAACTATGTATCTAGTTTTGTCAGATTTCGACGTGCGCCTTTCGAAACCCTCTTTCAAGAACTTAAGTCCGACCTGACTTGCCAAGAGATCCTTCGACTCGAATATCTGACCTACTGTTGGTCCCGAAGGCCTATACAAGTTTGTAGAAGGGGGGGGGGTTGAATACAAACACACAGATTTTACTTTTCTAAATTGTTTATTGATAAATCATTAACAATTTACAGCTTGTTGCGGAGACAAGATTAAGGATAAACCTAAATCTAAACAAGTTGGAACACTAAGGTTTCTTGCACTAAGAAAGATAAGGAAATTACTAATAATAACCTATCTTGAGATAAGAGATATGAACTTGTCCAGAGTTAGCAAGTTACTTCAAATGAAGTGAGTTCATCTCTTTATATACTGCATGCATTTAATGCAAGTCAGTATATACTTTACACGTGTCATCAGCTGGTTGGTTGCATGTCATTGACCTTGGTTGACAACCTTAGTAGCCGTATGGATGAACAGTGTAGTATCAGAGTGGTTGTACGATTTCAGACAGTCGGAGGTTCTTTTCTGACATTTCGTACGGAGGCGTGCAAGGGTGGTTAAGACAAAAGTACTTTGTACGGAGGACTTCATGATCAGCTTTCGTTGATTCAGCGATTATCATTTACTATGCAGCAGATGATAAAGTTCAGCGATAGCTGAAGTCTTGTACTTGATACTTCACGTTGAGTGGACAAATCTGAGTCTTCGCTGATCTGCATCAGTTCATTAGGAGACTTGTCGCTGGTTCTTGAGCTTGATCTTCGACTTCAGCGTAGAACCTTTGTTGACGTGAAACTTGTCTTCAGGGATCATAAGTAAACAACTAACCTATCAGCGATCATCATAATGACTGAACAGACTCAGAGCATTTATGGTGAACAGTTTCGCTGAATGTTTAACTTAAAGAGCGAGAGTTCCTATCAGCGGTACTGGAAGATCTTAGTACTTATCAGCGATAGTGAAACTCTGATACATATTGTTTACTTACAATTTTCACTAAGTATATAAGAGAGGGTCATTATCAAATCACTGAGGGTTTGGATCAACAATCTCCCTCTATTTGATTATGACATAGCAACAAAGAAAATTGCTATTTAATGAAACCATAAGGATAAAAAGAACTCATAAAATATTTGTCCCTTTTACTGTTTTCTGGGATCTTTTCAGTACTGATGGAGTAAAGTACGTTCGCTGAAATCTTTCTTTAAAATATTGAATCAGGTTACAATGAAGAACAGAAAGATTATAAGTACAAGCGAAATAATTTACAAGTACAGAAGGATAACTGATACAATAGAGAAAAAGGAGATTATATCTGTTTTCAAAAGGTTCTTCCTTAATGAGAAGTTCATCAAGGGTCGTCTTTTCAGTGGGGATCATCCAGTCAGGAACCGTTACGCCTTGTTTTCTTTTGTTCAGCGCTTCTTTAAAGATCAAGGGTTTTAGGTGTCGTGCCTGAATGTCTTTTCTGAAGTCACACCAGTAGATGAGATCTCTGAGCTGTTCGATTGGAGTGATTGGAAGCTCAGCGATCCGTTGAAAGCATTTACGTCCGTCGTAGTCAAGAAAGAATATTCCATAAGGATTACTGATGACTTTACCAGGGACGAAAAGTTCACATGGTGGCAAAGAAATGTCAAGGGCAGATAGATCAGGATCAGGACCAAGCATATCAGCGCGAGAGAAACCAATTCCAGTTTCATTTCGTATGACAGGACCTGAGTTTGAATCTTGACGTTTCTTCTTTGGAGAGCCCCTTTTTCTTTTCAGCTTTAGATCAGGAAGAGGAGGAATGTCCACACAAGAAGATATCAAATCGATCTGTCTGTTTATCAGCTTTTCGAAATGATCCTTGTACTTAGATTGTGACGATTGGATAGCTAACCTCATCTCCAGCCATTCAGAGAGACCATACCTTTTTACAGTGTCAGCGCGAAAGGTTTCAGTTTGGCCATCTTCTCTGAAAAGTTTGATGTCAACAATAGGTACTCCGATAGAGGTTCTTCCAGAGATGAATACCTTGTTGATCTTCGCTGGACGATATCTGAAGTGAATTTTCTCTTTACACCAGATCAGGGTGGTCTGAGAAACTTCAGTTTTCTTTTCCACGATCTTCTGGGCTTCTTCCCAAAGCTTTCGTTGGGCTTGAATGGGAACACGTTTCAGCTTGGGGTCTTTGACAGATTCTTGAGTAAGCTTGATGGCGTATTCTCTGTCTTTTTCTTCAGCTTCCTTTCTTTCAGCGATGAGGCGTTCAGCTCTGAGGTGTTCCTTGTATTCAGCTTTTGAAATTCTGAACTTTGGAGGAACTGAAGGCAGTTGATCACGCCTTAGAATGATTCGCTGATCCTCGAATCGCTTTATCATTTCTTCTCTTCTCTTTTGATCCTCTTCACTCAGCTTTTGAGGAGCTGAGGAAGGTCTGTTTCTGTGCGAGAGAGGTTGTTCTTCTGGTTCATCAGTCTCAGAGATCAAATCCAAGACTGGGATTATTTCTTCAGCGGCAGCTGGAATTATTGGTGAAGTCGCAGTTGTGGAGCCTTCAGCGATATCCTCAAACAGGGGAGAGGACTAGCTGAAACACAGCCATCTTACAAGTAAGAACTTGGGTAGAAATAGATAGAGAGAATTGGTTTAAGTGTATAGGCTTGGGTAGAGGAACTGATAGTGTATGATAGAGGAGGGATGGAGTAAGAGATGATTAGTGTACCTGACAAACCGGCTTTTCAAGCAAGATCGTCAGATTGTCATCTTCAGCGACGCTTTTGCCTTTGCCTTTCTCAGCTCCAGAGGCTGAGGGCTTTGTCTTTGTCCGCTCCCCTGAAGGTTCATTTATCGAGATTCCCTTAAGAGCTTTGATCCTTGGGGCAGGTTTGACGATAAAGAAATCATCGTCATCTTCGTCATCATCATCATCATTCTTTGGAGAAGAAGATGGTTCATCATCAGGGATGTCGACGGCTTCATCATCATCTGCTTCGGATTCTTCAGCATCTTCTTCGAGTTGCTCCCCCTCAGATACAGAGGCGAGCTTCTCGGTTCCCTCAGGGTTTTCATCTCCCTGAGGTTTTTCAGCGATTAGATCTTCATTCCTCTCTCCCCTGATAGATTCGTCATGGGAAAGGTCTTCAGCGCTCTTGTTTAGATCTTCAGCGCTTTGGTTTAGATCTTCAGCGCTCTTCTCACCGGAACGTTCAGCGCTCTTCTCCCCCTCTTTTTCATGATGACTGGGGGAGGAATGGGTAGACTCAGCATTTGTATTTTCTCTTGGCCAGAGATTTTAATACAACTTTCTATCGCTGCTAATCTGTCTTCAAGGCCAGATATAGCAGGATTGATCTTTTCCAGCTCTTTGCGATCCGCCGCTGTGAAAGTTTCCAATACAGGGGCAGGTTCAGGAGAAGGAGTTCTTGCCTTGTTGAGCATCTCTTCAATCATTGTTTTCATCGAACCAACGTCGGTCTTTACAGAGCCTAAGTCAGTCGTCAGAGTTTGAACGTTTGTCTTCACAGCAGACATATCACCTTCTAGTGCTCCAACCGATGTCTTCAGCGTTGTTACTTCGCCGAACATGGAGGAAACTGATTGTTTGAGTGAGGTGTAGTCTGTGTAGATGTCAGCGAGCACTTTGGCGAAATCGCTGAGAGTCTTATCAACAATCTTGATGTCGTCTGTGGAAGCTTTCTTTTCCACCACCGTTGTCAGCTTCGTCAGATTCTCTCCAGCGTTTGTTACAGCTGTAGAGTTGTTGGAGAGTGTGGTGGTGAGATCAGTCAACTTAGTTTCCATGGACTTCAGAGACTCGTTGATGTCTCCCAAATTAGGACCTGTAACACATAAGTACTTGTGAACAAAGGAAATCTCAGAAGTTTCAGGTTTAGTTACAGTGTATATGGGTTGATTTGTACCTGCAGGAGGATTGATGAAATCGTCAAAGTTGCGGACTCCTGAATAATGTTCCATATCCTCTTCGAAAGTACGGTGAGGTATGGTGATCTCTGCAGGTCCTGTCTTCATCATTTGTTGAGAAGCGTCAGCGGTGGCTTCTGGAATGATGGCATCTCCAGTGTTCTTTGGAGGAGTGTCCAAGTGAGTGGAGGGAGAAGCGAAGGATAAGATTGGGGTTCAGGTTCTGAGTTCAGCGTTGGAATCGCTGACAATCACTTCATCAGTCTTTTGAGAGACTGAGGGAGGTTGGGTAGTTTCCAAGTTTCTAACCTCAGTGTTTAGAGATGCTGAGGCCGGGATTAAAGGGATGGCTTGAATGGGTGTGGCAGAGCGTACCACGGAACTTTCCTTCAGCTCTTCAGAATGAGCTGAGGAGTCTTCAGCATGGAATTGCTGGGGTTGCTCCTTGGTTTTCTTGATCCTTTTGGAATCAAGTGAGGTGTGAGAGTGTTTCCTTTTCTTAGAAGGAGAGGATTGTGTGGCTGGGGTATCAGCGATGGGTATTGTCGCTGAAGGAGCCACAGAAATCGAAGAATTAGGGTTAAGAAGAGAGAGAAGGGTAGAGAGACGTACCTCATTGTCGACAAGTTTGAAATCGAGCACCTTAGGGCCAACCTGAGAAAGTTTTAGGTCACCCTCTTGAGGATAGCTGTCCTTCAGGCCATATTGGAAGATGGCGCTGATGAATCTTGGGTAAGGAACCCATGCTGGTCGGTCAGCGGCAGAATCCACGCGTTGTACTAGGTCATCATATATAATAGAGGCCCAGTCAATGTTTAGACCTTTCAGTAGTGCGTATCCCATAGCTTGCGTAGGTTGTGCGACTTGATCAGAAGAGTCGGACTTCGCTGTCATGCAGCTGATCAGGTGAGCGAAGATGAAATTCATCTCGCTGGGCATTTTGGACTTCTTTATCAGCGTCAGCTTCTTCTCGGGCTTCTTGTCCCTTCCAATGTCCCAGATGTAACCCATTGTGTCGAGAAAAGCAATGATGGCATCTTTGTCAGCTTGCTTCTTATGGTCAGGGAATGGAACGAAGGGTTTTTCTTTGGTGGCATTGGGAAAGTTCAGGGCTTTTCGTATGATAGCGGGGGTTATCTTAATTGTACCATACTCAGTATCGCTGAGTATGCAATCGATGGTTTTGGATGCATCTTTGGCGGAGGGTAGCTGAGTGTGGCTGGCAGAGTACCAGAACTGGGATAGTAGTAACTGACTTGCAGGAGGTCTGATGGTCAGGGCTGTTGAAATGCAGCAGTTTTTCAGGAAATTCACAACATCATCCAGATGTGTGACTTGCTTTCGAGGAGGAAACTCGAGAAGCGCAGAGATGTTGTTCACCTTAGTCCAATCTAGTTGATCCAGCTTGAACTTAACCTGAGGGGCTTTGATGATGTCCACTTCCTCAGAGTCAGCGGAGATGGACTCAGCGGTGACATTGATCTTTGAAGATGCCATTTCTCTGTATTATCAGTTCAACCAAAGATGTTAACAAATAAGAATTGTCTTAGTATGGAAAGAATTTCCATTAAGATTGTTCGAATTTTGTCCATTTCATTCAGACATAAATGTCTTAATGAAGATTAGGGTTTTTCATGATTTTTGAAATGAAATGTAAAACCCATAAAGTCTTGTATTCCAGTTTCTAAAAGAAAACTGGATACGAATGAAGAACAAGTTTAAGATTTAGATTTAAAACTTGAAGAACAACCATGAAATGGTTGTGTTCATAAAACCATGAAAGAAATGATTTTATTTTACAAAGTTCTTTTGTTTGATCTTGTTAAAACAATAAGAAGATCGAAAACAAGTTATACGCATTTGATAATAGATAAGAACATATTAACCTTGATGTTTTGATGAAGAAGATGATGAACAGTTCTTGAGGTTTTTGAGAGCACAAATGCAACAGAGGATTCTTTCTTGCGGAGGAAGATTGTTCGCGTAAAAGACAAATATAAACCAATAGTTGTTTATATAGGGAGTTTTAGAGAGAGAAAACCTTGAGCGGGAAAAGGTTTTCATCATGACACGGACACGTGTTTGCATTTGATTGGAAGTTTGAACGAAACGTGCAAACGTGTGTCAGAAAGAAATCGTGCCTAGTGTTATCCGTTGCAATGACGTCACAACTGTCCTTTCACATTCTTTTAGGATGTCTCTGAGGTTTTGAAAGCTCAGGGACTCTTTTAAAAAACATGAAACACTGAATAGAAAATATCAGTGAAGGTTTAAAGAACTTTCAAAATATCGCTGTTAAGGATGAGATATTCAGCGATGTAATTTATTTTGAAATCTTGCATTTAAATGCGATTGTCAGAGAGAGAAAACATACCTGGATATCAGTTTAACCAAGTTTATTCAGAGAGAAGATGATGAAATGGATTATATGAGTTGATTTTATCCCGAAGGCTATACAAGATTGTATAACCGTATCGCTGATCAAATGTGAACCGCTGAAGATTTTACCCTTCAAAGTTCAGCATTCCAAGCTCGCTGATGAGAAAGTTGAATCTTGTCTCATCAAGAGGTTTGGTAAATAAATCAGCTAACTGATAATCAGTTGGGATAAAATGAAGTTCTATATCACCATTCATCACATGATCTCTGATAAAATGATATCTGATTTCTATGTGTTTTGTCTTTGAGTGTAGCACTGGATTGTTTGCTATAGCGATGGCACTAGTGCTGTCGCAATAGATTGGAATTTTGGAGAGCTAAAGATCATAGTCTAGTAGCTGATTTCTCATCCACAAGACTTGAGAACAACAGCTTCCAGCGGCTACATATTCAGCTTCAGCTGTGGAAGTGGACACTGAGTTTTGCTTCTTACTTGTCCAACTTACCAGCTTTCCACCCAGGAGCTGACATCCTCCTGTGGTGCTTTTCCTATCCATTTTGCAACCTGCAAAATCACTGTCTGAATAGGCGGTTAGATCGAATCCTGAGTCTTTGGGATACCAAAGACCTAGATTCGTTGTACCCTTAAGATATCGAAAGATTCGCTTTACAGCTTTCATATGGGATATCTTAGGTTCAGCTTGATATCGTGCGCACAGACATGTTGCAAACATAATATCGGGTCGGCTAGCTGTAAGATACAATAGTGAGCCGATCATCCCACGGTACAGCGTGACATTGACATGAACACCCTTTGTGTCCTTATCATAGCTGAACTTTCAGTTAAGTCGAATTTCTTCAACATATCTTTAACATATTTTCCCTGATTAATGAAAGTTCCTTTTTCAGTTTGCTTAATCTGAAGACCAAGGAAATATGTTAGTTCACCCATCATGCTCATTTTATACTCATCTTTCATTCTATCAGCGAAACGAGTACAAAGCTCAGGATTAGTAGAACCAAATATAATGTCATCAACATATATTTGAACTAAAATGATATGACCTTTCACCTTTCTAAAAAATAGAGTTTTGTCAATCTTACCTCTCTCAATTTTTTCAATATGGAGATAAGTAGAGATAGTATCATACCATGCACGAGGAGCTTGCTTTAAGCCATAAAGTGCCTTGTCCAGTTTATAAACGTAACCTGGGCGCTTAGGATCTGAGAATCCTGGAGGTTGTTCCACATAAACTTCTTCATTCAGCTTTCCATTTAGAAACGCTGATTTGACATCCATCTGATGTACAGTGAAGTTTTTGTGTACAACATATGCTAAGAAAAGACGAATAGATTCGAGTCTTGCTACTGGAGCAAAAGTTTCGTCATAATCTATGCCTTCCTCTTGCCTATATCCCTGAGCAACAAGACGAGCTTTGTTGCGAGTTACAGTACCATGTTCGTCCAACTTGTTTCGATAGACCCATTTAGTGCCTATCACCGTTTTGTCAGTTGGTCTACGAACGAGTTTCCAAACTTTGTTTCTTTCAAATTCAGTCAGCTCTTCTTGCATAGCGCTGACCCAGTTTGGATCTCTGAGGGAATCATCTATTTTCTTTGGTTCAGTTAGAGAAATAAAGTTAACAAATAAACAAATATTACCTGCACTTCTACGAGTCTGAATACCAGCGTTGGGATCACCAAGAATTTGATCGATTGGGTGATTTACAGTCCATCGCTGAGCCGGAGCATACGTCACTGACTCAGTCTGAACTGGAGAAACTGAAGATGAGGCTTCAGCTACTTCTGGATTATCAGCTAAGAGAGTAATGTTTGCATTTGTCACTTCATTCACTGATTGCTGAGAAATAGACGGAATTTCTGAGACATTTCGATCAACTGCAGGTATAGTGTTTATAGGCACAACTGAGACCCAAGATGTTTCAGCTTCACTATTCTGCATATCTGGAATGATAGTGGGACTATCATCTTCTACTGGATGAGCATGAGGAGTGGGAATATCTTCTGAATCACCAAGATGAGAAAACATCCATTGATTCAGTTCTTCTGTATCAGCGTTCGGTTTAGAGTTCGCTGAACGGGATTCGTCAAACGTGACGTGAATAGTTTCTTCTACAGTTTGTCTTCTACGGTTGAAGACTCTGAAGTCTTTGAAGACTGAGGAGTATCCAAGAAAGATTCCATCATCAGCCTTAGGATCAAACTTTCCAAGGGCATCTCTGTTGTTCAGTATGAAACACTGACATCCAAAGATGTGAAGAAAGCTGATTGAAGGCTTTCTCCCATGAAAAAGTTCATAGGCTGTCTTTTTGAATCTTTTAACTATCAGCGACCTGTTTTGCGTAAAACAAGCAGTGTTGACAGCTTCTGCCCAAAACTGAGTAGGCAGGTGAGAATCACTGAGCATTGAACGTGCAGCTTCAATAATTGTTCTATTTCTTCTTTCAGCGACTCCATTTTGTTGCGGTGTTCTCACTGACGAAAATTTGTGAGAAATACCCTTACTCTCAAGGAAGGAATCAAGAGAACTGTTTTTGAATTCAGTTCCATGATCACTCCTTATTGAGCGAACAGTCATATTGTTCAGAGTTTCCATCTTCCGAACAAAGGTGATGAGTTCTTCAGGGGTGTCACTCTTAGAACAGAGAAACATTACCCATGTGTAACGAGAGAATTCATCAACTATGACCAGCGTATATTTCTTTCCAGCGATGGATTGTTTGTTAACAGGTCTAAACAAATCCATATGGAGTAGTTGTAGAGGAGATGACACTGAGGAGACTTGCTTTGACTTGAAGCTTGCCTTGGTCTGCTTCCCTTTTTCACACGCTGAACATAAAGACTCTTTGGCGTATGAATGCTGAGGTAGACCAGTGACTAACTCTTTGGAGGAAAGAGTATTCAGTGTCTTGAAATTTAGATGTGAGAGCCTCTTGTGCCATAGCCAGTTGACATCAGAAGATGCCTTTGAGAAGAAACAGGAGTTCTCAGTGGTTGTTGAGTCCATGTTTATTACATAAACATTTTCCAAACGATAACCGCTGAGAGCTATCTTCTCCTTTTTGTCAGAGACAAAGCAGGATTCCTTAGTGAAAATCACTTTGTTATCCATGTCGCAAAGCTGACTGATGCTCAGAAGATTATGTTTTAGCCCTTCAACATATGCGACTCTTCTGAAGGAGGTTGTACCATTTGAAAGTACACCATACCCTCGGGTATGTCCTTTTCCATTTCCATCGAACGTCACAGAGGGACCTTTCTCTTCCTTGTATTCAGCGAGCAGGCTTTTCTTACCAGTCATGTGTCTAGAGCATCCGCTATCGAGATACCAGATACCCTTCTTAACCTGCAATACAAAGGAAGATTAGTTTTTCTTAGGTACCCACTTAACCATGTATACACGTTTGTCAGTGGAAGTAGTTGGAATTGAAGGTTCAGCAGTCTTCGCAGCATTTGAAGATTCAGCTTTGTCTTTCTTCACTTTGGTTAATTTCTTAACCTCAGTGGTAGAATTCACCTTGACCTGATTTGCACCAGGGTTGGTCTTCTTTGCCTTGGGGGCAATCTTCACCTTAGCTATCTTTTCATCTTTGGTGGCTGTGGGGCACTTACTAGCAATATGATCGGTAAGTCCACAGTGATAACATTTCCTATAACTAAAAGTAGTTCTAGGACCACTTGTATGCTGAGCTTTTAATTTTGAATTAGAAGTGCCAGCACCAAGTAAACTATTGGCTTTAGAAATGGGACGAACATTCAGTTCTTCAGATTTCTTACCAAGGACATCCACTCTGAGTCTAGGAGTAGATCGCTGAATAGATCCAGAGATCAGCTTTCTAGATCCAGAGGGGTTGGTCACTGAGGCTTTAGAAGCATTCAGCTTTGATACTAAGGTACCCTTCTGAGGATTTTGATAAATAACAATTCCTTTACCTTTGTCTTTAGAGACAGAGGTAGGTTTTGAATAAACCATTTTCTCCTTGCCTTTTGAGGAGGTAGGAGTTTCCTCAGGGATTGGTGTAATGGACGAGGAGCATTGAGATGATGAAGTGTCAGCAACTGAGGATACGAACGTTCCAAATTTAAGCATTGAACGTTCAGTGGTTGGTTTTGGAGTATCATATTTATAACCCAGACCACGTTTATCACTCAGAGGAATCTGAGCCTTAATTATCTCAGTGATCTTTGTTGAAGAATTACACCATCCTTCAACAGTAGCTTTTTCAGCCTCTAATGCAGCGATAGCTTCTGCTCGTTCGATTTTGACTAGCTGATTTAAATATACTTGATCGTTAAAATCTTCTTCAATTTTAGAAAGCTTTTCTATTTGAAGGTGGCAGTTTTTAAGCTTTTCAGCGAGATCAAGATTTTGGTTTTCAACCACAGTTTTGCCGTTCATGGCTTCGTATAAACTTCTAGTCAAGAGATCGATCTTACGGAGACTATCAGCTTCATCAATATTTGCAATATTGGTAAAGAAAGAAGGTGATACCTGAATGGTAGATGTTGAAGTGGAGGGAATGTTTGAACTTTCTTTCTCTTCTTCAATCTTAGCCAAGAGACATTGATTTGCTTCATCATCTTCAGAATCGGATGATGATGCTTCTTCATCAGAAGCAGCCCAATCATAGTCAGCCATCAGGCATTTTCCTTTCTTCTTAAAGCTTTTCAGCTTTGCATACTTCTCCTTCAGCTTTGAGTATTTGTCATCTTTATTCCTTGGAACAAAGGATTTCTTTGTAAAAGCTGAAGGTCTCATGATTTTCTTTGACCTGCACTCATTGGCGAAATGACCTGTCTTTTCGCAGTTGAAACAAGTAGCAGTAGCCTTATCAACGAAAGCTGATGTTTTAGTCTTGTCAGCTATGGAAAGAGTTTTGTTCTTTCTAGACATTTTCTTCTTGGCGAATCTCCTGAACTTTTTAGTTAGGAGAGCCAAGGATTCATCATCATCTGAAGAATCAGAATCTGATGACCTTTCAGAGTTACTCTCTAACTCAGTGATAGTGACCGAGGGTCGCTGAGTAGAAGGTTCCTCTGAGAATAAAGCAACAGGGGTGCTTTTGGAATCTTTTACAAAATTCTTCTTAAGATGGCTAGATTGCTCATGATTCAGCAACGTGCCATATAAGGTAGCAAGGGTCATTGATCTTAGATCCTTTGATAGCTTGAGACACATGGAATAATTGTCCCAGCTTTCAGGTAAACATTCTAGAAACTTTGTCAGCACTTCAAAGTTAGAATATTCCTTACCAACAGTTTTCAGATCTATAATTAAACAATTAAAACGTTGGTGAACTTCAGAGAGAGTTTCATTCTTACCAGAAATGAAGCTTTCGTATTGTCTTACCAGGTTGATCTTTCTTGAGTCCTGGACTTTAGACGTTCCTTCATACTGAACACATATTGTGTCCCACATGGCTTTTGATGATTTCAGGTTCATGACGGAATGGTAGACTTCGTCAGGAAGGGCCATGGATAGTATGGATCTGGCTTTTGTATCTATAGCCACTTTCTTCTTATCTTCGTCAGTCCATTGATGGATTTCTTTAGGTACCAACCTTTCTGGAATAGCAGGTCTATTCTCGGTGCCTGGAACTGCAGCATCAAATCTTACGGGGATGAATGGACCATTCTCAAGATATTAAGGCATAGTAGGGTCTACACCTTCTAAGAAGAGTGTCATCCTATTTTTCCATAAGTTGAAGTTATCTCTGGAAAATCTAGGGGGTTTTGCAAGAGAACCATTGTCTATATAATTTGTGTTTGTGTTGGTGGCCATTTTCAGATAATAGCAAGGAAGAGAAATATCTTAGATTAGATCTTGTTTATGAGATTAAACAAATCTGCTCTGATACCACTTGTTGGTCCCGAAGGCCTATACAAGTTTGTAGAAGGGGGGGGGGGGGGGTTGAATACAAACACACAAATTTTACTTTTCTAAATTGTTTATTGATAAATCATTAACAATTTACAGCTTGTTGCGGAGACAAGATTAAGGATAAACCTAAATCTAAACAAGTTGGAACACTAAGGTTTCTTGCACTAAGAAAGATAAGGAAATTACTAATAATAACCTATCTTGAGATAAGAGATATGAACTTGTCCAGAGTTAGCAAGTTACTTCAAATGAAGTGAGTTCATCTCTTTATATACTGCATGCATTTAATGCAAGTCAGTATATACTTTACACGTGTCATCAGCTGGTTGGTTGCATGTCATTGACCTTGGTTGACAACCTTAGTAGCCGTATGGATGAACAGTGTAGTATCAGAGTGGTTGTACGATTTCAGACAGTCGGAGGTTCAGGGAAAACCTCAAAAAGGAAAACTGAATAACACCCGGGTAGCCCTTCATCTGGACGGTATGCACTTGTGCATACAAGTAATTTGTAACATACACATGTGCATAAAAACCAAAAAACAACATAATTTATTTGTATGCACAAGTGCATACCGTCCAGATGAAGGGCCACCAGGGGTGTTCTTTAGTTTTTCGTTTTTTTAAGGTTTTCCCTTGAACCTCCCTATATATATAGAGGAAAGTTCAAATGAAAACTCAAATTCAATTGTAAACGTGAGGACAAATCTCGTCCATTGATCGCAGCCATATTTAAGCCATTCCTAAAATTCAGCTTTAGGGGTATTTTCGTCAAGATTAGAATCAACGCCTCCTTTGTTGACTTTTTATTTTCTTTTTTAATTAAAAAACTTTTACCCCCTTAAATTTTAAAATAAATTATCTAAAAAATTACTAACATTTTAATCAAACAAATTACATCAAAAAAACAAGAATTTCGTGCTCTTCGATATGACATCCATCATGATATAGTTTTTTTTCTTCGTTTTAACCATTTTTTACATGAAATCGTGTATATGTGTTATATTCAGAGTGAATAATACAACATTCGGGATGAATAATATCTACATTTATTCGGACTGAATATATGGAATTATTCAGACTGAATAAAGGTAGATATTAAAAAAGAATAAAACTTATTCATGTCTTGATATAGTTTTTTTTCGTTTTAACCGTTTTTTTACGTGAAATCGTGTACATGTGTTATATTCAGAATGAATAATATAACATTCTGGATGAATAATATCTACATTTATTCAGACTGAATATATAGAATTATTCAGACTGAATAAAGGTAGATATGAAAAAAGAACAAAATTTAAACATTTATTCGTTTTGAATATCTACCTTTATTCAGTCTGAATATATAGAACTATTCAGACTGAATAAAGATAGATATGAAAAAAGAACAAAACTTAAACATTTATTCGTTTTGAATATCTATCTTTATTCAGTCTGAATATATAGAATTATTCAGACTGAATAAAGGTAGATATTCAAACGAATATAATTATTTAGTTTTTTTTTTCGTTTTAACCGTTTTTTACGTGAAATCGTGTACATGTGTTATATTCAGAATGAATAATATAACATTCTGGATGAATAATATCTACATTTATTCATACTGAATATATAGAATTATTCAGACTGAATAAAGGTAGATATGAAAAAAGAACAAAATTTAAACATTTATTCGTTTTGAATATCTACCTTTATTCAGTCTGAATATATAGAATTATTCAGACTGAATAAAGGTAGATATGAAAAAAAAACAAAACTTAAACATTTATTCGTTTTGAATATCTATCTTTATTCAGTCTGAATATATAGAATTATTCAGACTAAATAAAGGTAGATATTCAAACGAATATAATTATTCAGACTGAATAAAGGTAAATTATTCAGACTGAATAATTCCATATATTCAGTCTGAATAATTCTATATACTCAGTCCAAATAAATGTAGATATTATTCATCCCGAATGTTGTATTATTCACTCTGAATATAACACATATACACGATTTCACGTAAAAACGGTTAAAACGAAAAAAAAACTATATCATGATGGATGTCATATCGAAGAGCACGAAATTCTCGTTTTTTTGATGTAATTTGTTTGATTAAAATGTTAGTAATTTTTTAGATAATTTGTTTTAAAATTTAAGGGGGTAAAAGTTTTTTAATTAAAAAAGAAAATAAAAAGTCAACAAAGGAGACGCTGATTCTAATCTGACGAAAATAATTATCTTTATTCAGTCTGAATAATTACCTTTTATTCAGACTGAATAACTTTTTTTCCATTTTTGCCCATGCGCGCTAAATATTCATTAAGCCATGGACAGAATTTTCAACTTATTTACAAAATTGCCACCGCGTTTTTTTGCCACTGATCTCTTCACCGGATTATTAATCAACGGCTGTGGTTTGTCCTCACGTTTACAATTGAATTTGAGTTTTTATTTGAACCCACCCCTATATATATATATATATATATATATATGTGTGTGTGTGTGTGTGTGTGTGTGTGTAACAACCAAGTTTTATGGACTATGTGAAAGTTTGGTGTTCTTTATGAAAGAAATGAAAGTTAAGTTGAAGGACTCTTTTGCAATAAGTGAAAGGTATATATAGACACTAATCCCTAGGGCAGCCTCCATTTTGGTTGGAAATCAGTATTGTGGGTTCTTGTGGTTTGGCGGCTAAAGAAGAGAAAGGGAGAAGGAGGCAAAGAGGTGATTTCACAATTAATGAGAAGAATCATAAGGTAATCATCTAATCTCTTCTATTCAGCTTAATGCAAACTTTCTTTCTCTGTTGTCTAAGAATTTGGGGAGGAAATCATGGGGGGATTTCTATGTTTTTCACCTAAATACCTCTTAAGTGGGGATTGTGGGTTGTGTTGCTAATGCGTCGCTTTGAACGGTTTAAAAGTGGATTTAATGGGCGTTTATGACGAATAGACGAACCCCTAGGTTTGTCAAATCGATTAGGAATTGGAGGTGTCCGGGTATTGTTGGTTTCCGGGTAATTCGATCAGGTCCCGGATGAGACATCCGGATAGTGGTTTTGTCCGGGAAGTGATCTCGTCCAGAAAGTGATTGCATCCGGGAAGTACCTGCGTCCGGGAAGTGGTAGTGTCCGGATAGTGTTAACCGGACAGTAGGGTTGAACCGTTAAATCTGATATGAATCTAATGCCCTTAGGTGTTCGATTGGTTTAGCTTGGAGATAATTAAGAAATGCGTTCTACGTAAACCAAAGGTGAGTTCTCTCAACCCTTTTATGACGTACTATGTTTGACTGATATGGTTTCTTTTACGAGCATGAACTGTTTTATAAATGTATGCATGAAATGCATGGTTACTCAGCAAATGAAATATTGTTTTACGTTTTCATAAACATGATTTCGAAATGTTATGTGTATGCTATGTGGAGTCGGTTTACACAGTGGGTCAGGGTACCAGGGGATTCGATAATTCCTTGGGGCATATGAGGTTAGCTTGTAGGTTGGAATTCGTTTCCTCCTACATGAAGGAACAGGGGGTCCACTTGGACTCCGGTGTAGCCGAGAGGGTGTCCGTTAGGCCCCGATCGTGGTAGCTTATGCGATCCCTGAACCCTGTGTTGAACCTTGATTGATGCTTATGTGAAGGATATGAATTGTTTTCAATGAAATGATTTTATACTGTGATAAATGTTTTATGGAGGGAATTCACTAGACCTTTTGGTCTAACCCTCGCTTTTCAAAAACTAAACCATTTTCAGGTAAGCGTGTTACGAGTTCTTCTAGTAAGAACTAGGAGATGGCAAGAAGGATTGGAGCTTAGAGCTACTCCAAGTTTTGTTTATGATGACTATAGATATAGTGCTCGGCTGTGGATTTAGAGACTTCCGCTGTCATTTTTGTTTAGCATACTTTAAAGATGATGTATGAACAAGTTTATTATGTAATTCGAATGCTTATTCTATCATATTGCATGACTATGTTTTTGGGACGTTACAAATGGTATCAGAGCCTTAGTTTAAGGGATTTAGGTGACCAGTAGGGCCTAAACTTAAACTGTAAGATGAGGAACACAGCCGAAACATAGGATTGCCTCTAGGAACGATCACTATAAATGCGCTAGGAAATAAGGTGCCAAAGACAAACGTGTAAGGTAAGTTTGGGATTACACCTGGCCAGTGTAATTACGAACTTACAGGTACATGTGCGTGCTTAAATTACCTTTTATAGCAAATTTGTTGTGTCATGTCTAGCAAAGGTTAATTGTTGTTTTCTTTCAGTATTAGCGAAATGGCTGGGAGAACTTTGAGGAGTAGGTCAGTACCTATTGTGCCAAGGAATCAGGATGAAGAGATCCTAGAGAATGGTCAAGTAGAACCTGCAAGGGCGACTGCTACCCGCGGAAGGGGAAGGGGTAGAGGTCGTGGAAGGGGTCGGGGAAGAACCCCCCCGCCGAGCCGCCACTCAAGTGGCCGGAGATGGGGGGCATCCGACCCAAAGAACGACTCGTGTAACTAGAAGGGCGAGGAGTGTGGAAATCCCCGTCCATCAAGAAAACTCTCATCAGGAGAGTTCAACTTCTGTAAGAATGGTGAATCCGACAAGGGGACGTGGTCGAGGCCGTGGATCTGCATTTGTCACTCGAGAGAACTTAGCTGCTGAATTGGGTAAGATTCAAGAGACTTTGCAGGCTCTCCTCACTAAGCAGAATGAGTCAGCCTCGGGAAGCAAAGAGGCGAGCGAGAACAAAGAAAGTGTGGAGTTGTCAAGCCCACTAGAGACTGGTACCGAGAATCACTCGAAATCAATTTCGTTGATGGTGAATGAGTCAGCAGCTAAAGGGTGTAGTTACAAGGCCTTTGCCTCATGCAAGCCCTCTACTTTCAAGGGAGAGTGTGACCCGGTGTTGGCATTGAAATGGGTGAAGGAGATGGAACTGGTTTTTGATACTTGCAAGTGTGGCGATGGGGATAGGGTGATGTTTACCCTATCCATGTTGAAATCTGACGCAGTTTACTGGTGGGATGCTGAAACTGGGGGAAAGGGTTCGGTAATGGCTAAAGGGATGATGTGGGAAACGTTTGTAGACAGGTTTAAAGCTCAGTTCTGTCCACTCGCGGCAGTAAAAAGGTTGGAAGAAGAGTTTCTGGGTTTGGAACAGGGTGGAATGACGGTACGGGAGTATACTTCTAAATTTATCGAGAAGTCTCGTTTCGTTGATTTGTATGTGCCAACAGAGGAACGCCGAGTGGAACGCTTCATCCATGGGCTGAAAAGTAGCATCCGAGAACTGGTTCGGACAAGAAACCCCACTACCTTTCAGGCGGCCATCAATACGGCCTAGCTGATTGAGAAGGAGAAGAATCGTCAAACATCTGAGAAAGGCGGTGAGAAACGCAAATGGGATGGGCCGGAGAGTGACCCAAGGAAAAGGAAAGTGTTCCGACCGGAAAACCGTGTTAACAAGGATACCGCTGGGAAATCGTGTACGAAATGTAACAGGGTGCATCGGGGAGAGTGCATGGCAAGTTCAAACTCATGCTACCGGTGTGGCTTGCCCGGTCACTTGTCAAGGGATTGTCGGAGTGGGGGAAAATCTTGTTACCAATGTGGGGCTACTGGCCACATACGAAGTGATTGTCCGTAGTTAAAAAAGGGTGGGTCGGCTCAGTATGGAGAACGCCAGGGAGGAAAGGGCAGTGATAAGGGAGCAGAACAGGCGCACCCGAAGGGACGTGCGTTCCGCATGACCGCGGAAGAGGCGGAGGAAGTCCCTGATGTTGTGGCAGGTACGTTTCTAGTGAACTCTCTATGTGCCAAGGTGTTGTTTGACTCAGGAGCAAATCGCTCTTTTGTATCGTATGCTTTTATGAAATGTTTGGGGGTGAGGCCTAAACGTTTGGAGAGAGCGTTAGAGGTGGAAACTGCCAATGATAGTCGGGTGTACGTTAAGGAGGTGGTAGGGGATTGTGTCATAGATATAGAAGGGAGGTTGGTGCCTATGAAATTATATCCCATGGCAATGGGAGAGTTTGATGTGGTGTTGGGTATGGACTGGTTAGCCGCGAATGATGCGAATATCGTTTGCAACAAAAAGCTGATCAGGATTCAGTCACCTGATGGGGATTCCATAGTGATTTATGGGAACCGCCGTGATAGAAAGACTAGCCTTATCACAATGATTAGGGCTACTAAATGTCTGAAGAAAGGGTGTCATGGATTTTTGGCGTACGTGTTGGACGCCAAGAAAGAGAAGCGTGGGGTGGGTGACGTACGTGTCGTAAGTGAGTACCCGGAAGTATTTCCGGATGACTTGACAAACCTACCTCCGGATCGTCAGATCGAGTTCAGAATTAATCTGATGCCTGGAGCTGCACCAATTGCACATGCACCTTATAAGTTGGCGCCATCCGAAATGAAGGAAATGATGGCTCAATTGCAGGAGTTGTTAGATAAGGGAATCGTTAGACCAAGTACATTTCCGTGGGGAGCACCTGTGCTCTTCGTGAAGAAAAAGGACGGTACTATGCGGATGTCCATAGACTACCGAGAACTTAACAAGGTCACGATCAAGAACAAGTACCCTATACCGAGAATCGACGACCTGTTCGACCAGTTGCAAGGAGCCAGTTACTTCTCCAAGATAGACTTGAGGTCAGGTTATCACCAACTCAAGGTAAGGGAGGAGGATGTGCCGAAGACCGCTTTCAGAACCAGGTATGGACACTACGAATTTTTGGTGATGCCGTTCGGGCTAACCAACGCCCCGGCAACATTCATGGACCTAATGAATAGGGTGTGTCAACCTTATTTAGACCAGTTCGTGATAGTGTTCATAGACGATATCCTGATATTTTCAAGATCGGAAGAGGAGCACGAAAGCCACCTTCAAACAATTCTCGAGCTACTAAACCAAGAGAAGCTGTATGCGAAGTTTTCTAAGTGCGAGTTTTGGCTAAGAGAGGTGCAGTTTCTCGGACACGTGGTGTCTGAGAAGGGAATCATGGTAGACCCGTCTAAAATCGAAGCCATCCGAGATTGGGAGCAGCCTAAGAACCCGTCAGAAGTTCGAAGTTTCCTCGGACTGACGGGGTACTACCGAAAGTTCATCAAGGACTTTTCGCGTATCGCCACGCCATTAACTTCCTTAACCAAGAAGAATGTCAAATTCGCCTGGTTTGAGAAGCAAGAAGAAGCCTTTCAAAAGCTGAAGGATATGTTGAGCAGCGCTCCGGTGTTGTCGTTACCGGACGGATCTGATGACTTCGTGGTGTTCAGTGACGCATCGAATCTCGGTTTGGGTTGCGTACTCATGCAACGAGGGAAGGTGATCGCTTATGCCTCCCGACAGTTAAAGGATCACGAGGTTCGATACCCCACTCACGATTTAGAACTGGCAGCAGTGGTTTTCGCTCTGAAGATTTGGCGACATTACCTTTATGAGACGAAGTGTCAGATCTTCACGGACCATAAAAGCTTATGTCATATGTTCGACCAAAAAGAGTTGAATATGCATCAACGAAGACGGATTGAATTGTTGACCGACTACGACTGTAAGATTGAATATCATCCGGGTAAGGCGAACGTAGTGGCGGACGCTCTGAGCCGTAAGGAAAGAAGTGAGACCCCCAGTATTGTGGCCTTGAGGGCCGAGGTGACGTTCAATTTGTTGAACGAGATAAAGAAATGTCAAGATGAGGCGCTCGGAGTGGAAAATCTCAAGAAGGAGAGAGTGGTGGGACAAACGTCCTCACTAGTGGAAGATAGTCGAGGGGTGAAGTGTCTTAGTGGGAGAATCTGGGTCCCGAAACTCGTAGAGCTCAGGAAGATGATTTTAGAAGAAGCCCACAAATCAAAGTACACGATTCACCCTGGGACTAACAAGATGTATGGAGATCTACGTCGAGATTATTGGTGGCCTGGAATGAAGAAAGATATAGCTCATTTCGTGGAGACCTGTATGACGTGTTCGCGTGTTAAGATCGAACATCAAAGACCGTACGGGAAGCTTCAGTCCTTGGAGATACCGTTGTGGAAGTGGGACCAGATCACGATGGATTTTGTGACCCATTTGCCTAGAACTCCAAAGGGGTATGACGCCATTTGGGTGATTGTAGATCGTCTCACGAAGTCAGCACACTTTCTGCCTATACGAGAGTCTTACTCGTTGGAGAAGTTAGCAAAGTTGTACATCGACGAGATCGTAACCCGCCATGGTGTGTGTTAATGCCAAAAATCGCACCAAAGGGACAACTTAAGGTCGATGTGGACTTACACAACTAAAGAAAGGATCTTTTGACGAGACGTGCGATGGGGAATAAAATAAATGAGACAAGGGATTTGATGACGCAGGAAAAACCTCAATCGAGGAAAAAACCTGCGGACGACAGGAAGGTCGTCGCTGCACTATGGTCGCCAATCAGGGGCGATGTCCTTGGTACTGGCGTCGGTCGTACGATGGTTACAATACAAATGAAGGAAATGCTTCGAAATGTAAAGTACAAGTGTTTAAAGTGTAAAACATGTGTTTGTCGTGTGTGAATACAAAGTGTAAAATGCTGGTCGAGGGCTGATGTCGTGCGTCGAGAGCGATCACTTGAGAGAAAGTGTTGTTCTTCATGTGTTCTTGAGTTCGCAACATGCTTCTAGCCTTCAGTGCTCTGGTTTTAGAGTTCGAGTGTTTGATGTTTCTCCCCCCGAATTGGTTGCAGCATAGGCTTTTTATAGCCTCCGTCGGCTATTAACGGTGCCTTTATGGCGCGTTTTATAACCGCTGTCGGGCATTGAATGCTCTTTTGATGATTGGTCTTGTAACGGTTGCAGTCTTCAATGTGGGATTAAATGCTCGTTAATGACTTCGTCGGTTATAGCCGTTGCTCATAAAGAGTGTTGACTCCTGCATTAAACATTTAACAAACGTAACAGTCATAGTGAACGTTAGTTGGTCGAGGTTGCATAATCTCATGCGACGGTCATACGGAGCAGGCGACGTCGAGGTCGAGTGTCGCGAGGAACTCTCGACTTACCTTTTAAGAATGACGAAAAAGGCTTTTTTGGGCCTTTGTCGGGCCTTATCTTATTATAAGGATAGTCTTATAAAAATGTCGTAAGACTAGGATGATAATGTCGCAAGATCAGGTCGTAAGTCTACTAGGTCGTAAGACCAAGATGTCAGGACGATGCTGTCGCTGGACCAAAGCGATGTAAGGCTAATCGACAAGAGACTTGTCGACGTAAGACCGACAAGTTGTAATTGGTGACATAAGACTTAATGACGTGTGACAAGTGACGTGTGACACGTGACGTATCAACGTGCGATCATTAGATGACCACTGACCCAATATGTCAATTATCGTGGTTATTTAACGTACGTCTGAGATATGATGATAATGGGTATTATCCTTGTCGGTCGGGGGTAGTCAATGTCCATGGGTCATGTCGAAGGAATTTCCCAGGTCGGTCGAGGGTGTGATTTTTTACCCAAACAGTTAGCCCCCCGAGATCTGAATTTCAAAGCCATTTGAATTTTAGATCTCGCACTAAAGTAAAATGCGTTGCTACGGAGACGTGTTATTTTCGCTAAGATCATCAGAGGAAAACTGACTTGGTCAGCCAAAGAAGGCGACGCAAGTTGTGCTTGCCCTTCGAGGCCGGGAAAGGAGAAAGAATGCCCCGCCAGCTGGGTCGGGAATCTTGAAGAAGACAAGGACGGTAGTCCTGAAGGAACCGTCTTCGCGGGCTGACGTTTCATCAAGAGTTGTTACGCTAAAGAGGCGAGGGCGTCATCCAGCCGTTCTGGTGCGATGGACGCGACACTAGCAAGTTCGGCGCTTCCGGCGACAGTGACGAAGCCAGTGTCTAAGGTGTTGTACCCAGCGTCTGCCGACAAGGGGGACGGGTCATCGGCCGATGGTGTCCTAGACGGGACGACGTTGTTTCCTCATCTGAGGAAATATTTTCTCCCATCTTTCAGGGAACGCTTTCCTATCGAGGAGACAGTGGTACATGTCGCCGGGTTGGTGTTCTCGGTCGACGTGGTCCTGTGGTCTGGCGTTCACAGCCGATACGGTCGTTTAGAGACATATGTTCTAGCGCTCGAGCCGATTTAGTCGTTAAAGACCTTTGATCTGGCGTTTACAGTCGATACGGTCGCTAGAGACCTATGATACGTTGTGTCTAGCATTTTTAGCTAGTTGTAAGTTTCGCTTTAGCGATAGTCGGTAAAAAGTTTACCTTTCTATTGAACCTGATTCGTACATGTCATGGACAGATGTAATGTCGACTGTAAAAATTCATTAAGTACAAAAATGAACAAGAAGTCGTGCGACTTGGGCATCCATTGTAATACAACGACTAGAACGTAAGTCATAAGACTTTTATATTCCTGAATCGTATAAGCAAACATAAGCGCATGCGATTACAGCATTCATTCATGAAGTTTTTCTAAGTTGAAGAACTTAGATTGTGGGGTCGCTAGACCTTATGATCGTGTGATTTGATCATACGATGAACTTTGAATCATGTGTTCCTGTGATGGAATGATCAAGTCCTGATTACTTATGTCGTGCGACCTTGCGAGGTTAAGATCATACGATGGACTTATATATCGTTCGATCCTGCGAGACTAAAGTCATATAATAGACTTTAGCAACTAATGTCGTGCGATCCTGCGGTAAAACAATGTCAGAGGTTGGTCGTTGGCTAGCCAACGACCCTCCGATGCTTAAGTCAGTAGTCGCTATGATGGATAAAAATTATGTGAAAGCAGGAAAAAAGGCTTAGGGGAAATACCTTTTCAGGTGCGTTGCATTCCCACTATGTGGGATATCTTGATTGCCGAGGGTTAGAAGCCGATAGGCCTTTTTATCCATGACTTTTGAGATATGACAAGGATCTTCCCATTTGGTGGAAAGCTTACCTGCATTGAGCTTTTGAGTGCTTTGGAACACTCGACGGGGAACGTAGTCGCCTTCTTGAAAGACCTTAGCTGTAACGTTCTTGTTGAAATGTCGCTCGACCGCTTGCCCCTGGGTGTCGAGGTCATCAGCTTGATGTCGCGGTCTTCACAGAACTGTCGAGTCTTGTCTCTTACGAACTGGGATCCATCGTCACAAACAATTTTGGAAGTCGCTCGACCAATTATCTTCTTGGTCTTCCATATGGATGTCATCGTCATTTTCGATGGACGACGTCGCCAGATTGGAATGCTGTCGAGTATTGGTTCGACCAAAGCAGACGCAAGGTTTGCTAAAGCGTTGGTTTGAGTATTCTGGTCCCTTGGAATCATGATTGGTGATTGCGAGATTCAATGTACGAGTTGTCTTTATTGACGACATATGTCATGACTAGCAATCATGAGATTTCAACATGCGAGTCGCTTTTATTGGCGACCGATAATTTTAATCTGTGTTTTCCATGGCTGGCGATCATAAGAAAAAATGTGACGTCTATAGATTGTGATATGCGCTTTAAGTCGTAGAGACTTCGCTTCTCACGATATAAATCGTAAGACATGTACTTATATAATCTTGCGAGCCTGCAATGTAAAAATCGGGGGTGGTTGTTGGTTTTGACCAATGATCTTTTGATGCTTGAATCAACGATCATATATTAGATCAAAATAATTAAACGAGGAAAATATACTTAGAGTATATATATATATAGAATTTTTCTAAATAAGACGTCACAGTTACCGTAACATGGAGTCGATAAGCGTCTTTTACCGAGGATTTTCAAAATCAAACGTGGTAGCTTTTCAGTTTGTGACGGGTGTTCCGAGCCAATGAGTCCCTTGGATGATGCGATACATGCGATACTTTGATGGAGCATTTTTTTATCAGGGCTTGAATCTGGCTTCGAGCCGTATTCAATTCTGGCTGAAGTCGATTCGGGAGATCTTGAAGATTTTCCATGTACCTGAATGCAACAAAAACTTTGCAAGATTGTTAGTAGAAACGCACGTTAGTCGAAGATTTTCTCTAGATGTGGTCCCACGGATGGCGTCAAACTGTTAATGCCAAAAATCGCACCAAAGGGACAACTTAAGGTCGATGTGGACTTAAACAACTAAATAAAGGATCTTTCGACGAGACGTGCAATGGTGAATAAAATAAATGAGACAAGGGATTTGACGACGCAGGGAAAACCTCAATCGAGGAAAAAACCTGCGGACGACAGGAAGGTCGTTGCTGCACTATGGTCGCCAATTAGGGGCGATGTCCTTGGTACTGGCGTCGGTCGTACGATGGTTACAATACAAATGAAGGAAACACTTCGAAATGTAAAGTACAAGTGTTTAAAGTGTAAAACAGGTGTTTGTCGTGTGTGAATACAAAGTGTAAAATGCTGGTCGAGGGCTGATGTCGTGCGTCGAGAGCGATCACTTGAGAGAAAGTGTTGTTCTTCATGTGTTCTTGAGTTCGCAGCATGCTTCTAGCCTTCAGTGCTCTGGTTTTAGAGTTCGAGTGTTTGATTTCAGTGTTTGATGTTTCTCCCCCCGAATTGGTTGCAGCATAGGCTTTTTATAGCCTCCATCGGCTATTAACGGTGCCTTTATGGCGCGCTTTATAACCGCTGTCGGGCTTTGAATGCTCTTTTGATGATTGGTCTTGTAACGGTCGCAGTCTTCAATGTGGGATTAAATGCTCGTTAATGACTTCGTCGGTTATAGCCGTAGCTCATAAAGAGTGTTGACTCCTGCATTAAACATTTAACAAACGTAACAGTCATAGTGAACGTTAGTTGGTCGAGGTTGCATAATCTCATGCGACGGTCGTACGGAGCAGGCGACGTCGAGGTCGAGTGTCGAGTGTCGCGAGAAACTCTTGACTTACCTTTTAAGAATGACGACAGAGGCTTTTTGGGCCTTTGTCGGGCCTTATCTTATTATAAGGATAGTCTTATAAAAATGTCGTAAGACTAGGATGATAATGTCGCAAGATCAGGTCGTAAGTCTACTAGGTCGTAAGACCAAGATGTCAGGACGATGTTGTCGCTGGACCAAAGCGATGTAAGGCTAATCGACAAGAGACTTGTCGACGTAAGACCGACAAGTTGTAATTGGTGACATAAGACTTAATGACGTGTGACTAGTGACGTGCGACATGTGACGTATCAACGTGCGATCATTAGATGACCACTGACCCAATATGTCAATTATCGTGGTTATTTAACGTACGTCTGAGATATGATGATAATGGGTATTATCCTTGTCGGTCGGGGGTAGTCAATGTCCATGGGTCATGTCGAAGGAATTTCCCAGGTCGGTCGAGGGTGTGATTTTTTACCCAAACAGTGTGCCTTCGTCGATAGTATCTGATTGAGATAGCAGGTTTACCTCAACGTTCTGGAGGAGTTTCCAAAGAGAAATGGGATCGCAGATCAAACGTTGGAAGACATGTTAAGAGCGTGTGCTTTAGATTTCCAAGGCTCTTGGGAAAAGCACCTACCATTGATCGAGTTCGCTTATAATAACAGCTATCACACGAGCATCAAGGCAGCGCCGTTTGAGGCACTCTATGGGAGAAGATGCCAGACCCCTTTGTGCTGGAACGAGGTCGGAGAAAGGCAGTTAGCCGGGCTAGAGCTAGTGCAACTGACTTCGGACAAGATAGTCCAAGTGCGTGAAAGGCTGAAGGTCACTCGCAACCGACAAAAGAGTTATGCGGATAAGAGACGGAAAGACATAGAATTTCATGTCGGATACCATGTTTTGTTAAAGGTGTCTCCTTGGAAGGGAGTGGTACGATTCGGAAAACGTGGGAAGCTAAGCCCACGTTACATCGGACCGTTCGAGATTTCTGAACGAATTGGAGAAGTGGCGTATAGGTTGAACCTACCGGAAGAATTACGTGGCATCCACAATACGTTCCATGTGTCTAATTTGAGGAAATGTCTGGCCGACGTAACCAAAGCGGTGCCGTTAAATGACATAACGGTGGATGAGAAGCTAAACTTTGTAGAGGAACCTGAAGCTATCACTGATTATAAAGTAAGGAAGTCTCGGAACAGGGAGACTAGACTGGTAAAGGTACATTGGCGACACCACAAGGGTCCAGAGGCGACCTGGGAGTTGGAGTCGGAGATGAAAGCGAGATACCCGCAACTTTTCCAGTAAGGAATTCCGGGGACATAATTCTTTTAAGGGGGGAGTGTTGTAACAACCATGTTTTATGGACTGTGTGAAAGTTTGGTGTTCTTTATGAAAGAAATGAAAGTTAAGTTGAAGGACTCTTTTGCAATAAGTGAAAGGTATATATAGACACTAATCCCTAGAGCAGCCTCCATTTTGGTTGGAAATCAATATTGTGGGTTCTTGTGGTTTGGCGGCTAAAGAAGAGAAAGAGAGAAGGAGGCAAAGAGTTGATTTCACAATTAAGGAGAAGAATCATAAGGTAATCATCTAATCTCTTCTATTCAGCTTAATGCAAACTTTCTTTCTCTGTTGTCTAAGAATTTGGGGAGGAAATCATGGGGGGATTTCTATGTTTTTCACCTAAATACCTCTTAAGTGGGGATTGTGGGTTGTGTTGCTAATGCGTCGCTTTGAACGGTTTAAAAGTGGATTTAATGGGTGTTTATGACGAATAGACGAACCCCTAGGTTTGTCAAATCGAGCTGTTAGCAGAAATCGAGTTTTAATTAGTTTTTGGATAGTTGGGTTTTCATCTAGTATGTGGTTTCCTGACGTCGCCCCATCCGGATAGTAGTGTCCGAACGGTGGGGGTTTCCGGTTAGGAATTGGAGGTGTCCGGGTATTGTTGGTTTCCGGGTAATTTGATCAGGTCCCCGGATGATACATCCGGATAGTGGTTTTGTCCGGGAAGTGATCTCGTCCGGAAAGTGATTGCATCCGGGAAGTACATGCGTCCGGGAAGTGGTAGTGTCCGGATAGTGTTAACCGGACAGTAGGGTTGAACCGTTAAATCTGATATTAATCTAATGCCCTTAGGTGTTCGATTGGTTTAGCTTGGAGATAATTAAGATGTGCGTTCTACGTAAACCAAAGGTGAGTTATCTCAACCCTTTTATGACGTACTATGTATTACTATATGGTTTCTTTTACGAGCATGAACTGTTTTATAAATGTATGCATGTTTTGCATGAATTGCATGGTTACTCAGCAAATGAAATATTGTTTTACGTTTTCATAAACATGATTTCGAAATGTTATGTGTATGCTATGTGGAGTCGGTTTACACGGTGGGTAAGGGTACCAGAGGATTTGTTAGCTCCAATCTTTATGTTTATAAAAGTATTGAAAAATAGGCTAAGTATAGAAGTCTTCGACAGAGGCTCTGCCGAGTCACCGAGAAGACCGAAGTGAAGAATCGCCAGAAGACTCTTCTCAGCGGACAAGGCCACAGAGCCTCTGTCATACTTGATAGAGCCTCTGTGGTATAAAGACTAAAGATCTATACAAGGACAATCGTGCTTCTCACGATTTCTGCTGTACGAAGATTCTGAAGATCATTCGTACAAGGCGTGACCTGACAACTCCACGTGTCAAACTCTGATGGGTCTCAGCCTTAGCAGAAGTCGGCGCATTTAATTAACGTTGTACTAACAACAGTACCAGAATAGTGTTTTAGTACCTTCAGTCCTTGTTGTCTAGAACTTGTCCCCTTTAGAAGTAGTATAAATAGAAGACTCATGTTGAGTTCTTCTATTAAGCTTTGCACAACACACACACCATTAGAACAGAATTCTTGTTATATCATCGGTGTTCTTGGTGTTCTATTTATATCAATATAAAGTGGGTTATTGAGTTAGAACTTGTGTTATTTACACTTCACGTATTTGATATTGTGTGTTCTTCTACCTTATTATATCTTTTAGTTCGTTAAAAACGCTTCCGCACTATATCTTGTTTGAACTATTAGATAGAATCATCATTGTTAAGCAAAACAGGAACCAACAATTGGTATCAGAGCCATCCTTGATTTTCTATATCAAGTGATCCTCTCTTGCAATGATTTTTGGTAGAAACCTGGAGTAATTTTAACCTGTTCTTCACTTATTTCAAAACAGCCTATGTTTTTCTGCCATTCTCGACCTGTTCGACTTTGGTAAACTTACAGTCTGTTACTTCGGTTAAATCTCCATTTTAGTGCATTGTTCAAACTTTCTAAGTTTATAAACACCATTCGAAACATACACTTCATCTTCTAAAAGTTTACTGTTCATACCCTATTTTCTGGATTTCTCAACCTCTTTCAAAATGACAAACACAAACAACTTCTTCACCGCTGGTCTTTAACCAAGCCACCCACACTACTCAGAGATGAGTACCCTCAGTGGAAGATACGAATGATTCACTTCTTCGAGGGTACTGACAAAGAACTTGTCTACTATATCAACAACCCTCCTTTCGTACCAATGATCACAGTACCCCGTGTACCTGCCACATACGACACTCCAGAAATCCCTGAGCACGAGAAACCAAAGACCAAGGACAACTGGTCAGACCCTGATTGGGCAAAATATGAAATTGCTCAGAAGACTAAGAGACTTCTGATTATGGCCATCCCAAATGACCTCTTCCAATCCCTAGATGCGTGTGAATCTGCATACGATCTGTGGAAGGAACTGGAAAAACAACTGGAGGGTGGGGCTAAAACTCAGAAGAACCGCCGAGCCTAATGCATCAACGAGTACTACGCATTCAAAGCTCTGCCGACAGAATCTCTACAGTCAACATATGATCGGTTCAACTCTCTAATTAACAAGTGCAAGAAGTTCGGAATCCACAGAACTTCTGAGGAGAACAATGTCATGTTCCTAAAGAGTCTCAATGAAGAATGGCTCCAGTTGTCTATGTCTCTGCAAACAAATCCGGACTTAGACTCCTGGACTCTGTCAGATTTCTATGGAACGTTGGCAGCCCAAGAGCCTTAGATTGCACAAGCAAAAGCTCAAATCAGTGCACCTCTTGCGCTGGTTGGTAAGGCTACAGAAGCTAAAGAGAAGCTGAAGAAGGAGAAAGTTGTGGAAGAAAAGAAGGAGAAGAAGAAGAAGATCTTGATCGTTGATAGTGAATAGGAGGAGGTGGTGGAAGAAGAGGAGGCAACTATGGCCTCTATAGCTAAATCGTTAGCTCTTTTAACAAGGGAATTCAACAGAGGATATCAGAAGAAGTCTGATAATGAACGCTACGGAAGAGAAGGGTCAAATGACAAGAACGACAGAGGTGGTGACCGACAGAGGTCAGACGACAAAGCTGGCAACGCTCCACAGAACCAAGGATGTTACAATTGTGGTAAGCCAGGCCACTATGCCAATGAATGCAGGAGCAAATCAAACCGCCCTCAGAGGGATTCTACTTTCTACAAAAAGATAGCAGAATATTATGCTCAGAAGTCACTTATGGTGAATCAAGAAAACTGGCAGTCAGATACATCCTCTGACGAAGGAGAAAAGAAGAACGCCCTGTTCTGTGGCATGGCAGAGGTCAGCTCTGACTCCGATAGTGAGGTATCCACTTCTGACTCTTACTCTAATCAAGCAGAAGCTGATTTGCTTAAACTGAACATTGAATACACAGAACTTAAAAAGACATGCGAAAGTGTTCAGAAGAAGCTTACCTTCTTTGAGAGAGAAGCTAGACTTCTCACTCAAGAAAAGGCTAAAATCTTTCAAGAAAGGGAAGAAATTGAAACAAACTGGAACAAACACTTAAATCCTTTGAAAGAAAAGATTTCTGAACTTAACTCAGCCTTGAAAGCAAAATATAAAGAACTTATGGACGTTGAGAGCGACAGAATGAATATCCTAGCTCTTAAACATTATTTTCAAAAGGAAAGAGAAGTCCTCTGTCCAGATTTACTCAGAAGAGATCTTTTAATTAAGAAATATCAAGATGCACAGAAGGTGTACGAGAAAATTAATACACAAATAGGGAGACGGGGAATTGGCTTCTGTGATATAGATCCATACACCAGAAACAAAAGAAACAAGTCTCTGCCCTCTCTATTTCATATTGGAAGTACAAGAAAACCTGGATTTCCATACTTACTCTCTGTGAGCAAAAGGCGAAAAGTCTCTGGGGAACCTCACCAGAGGAAATCTCTGAAGATGATAAATGTGTGGTTTGAAAACACAGATTTGTCACCTTCAATCTCTGTCAAAAGAGAATCCAAACCTAAGAAATATCTGAAAACTCAAGATTAGATAGGTATCTTCAAGTTTGGTGACCCCGAGACTCAAACACAGGTTGCCTTTGTCTGCATGATAAACTCTGAAAAGAAATTATCGGCAGAGCCACCTGAGTTCAAGCCTAACGTTTCAGAAGAAAAACTTAAAGATATCTCTGAAAAAGAGTTGATGGAAATCGGGAAAAATAACTTTTACGAAAACTTCTGTACACCCTCTATCGATCAAAATCTCTCTGATGAAACCTTAATAGATACTTCTGTTGACTTGGAAAATAATCTCAAAAAAAAGGATGAAAGCGAGTATGGCACATGCTCTGAAAATCTAGCCTCTGTTGAAAGAGAACTAAGTGACTCAACCTCTGTGTATGAGGACGATTCATCCTCTGACGAATCTGAGACTGACTCTAAGTCAGAGATAGTACCTTGGGCTCTGGTATCCGAAGAAATCTGGCTTTGGTCTTAAGGCATACACAGATTCAGATTATGGAGGATGCAAGCTTGATCAAAAAAGCACCTCTGGGAGTTGTCAATTCCTGGGTGGTAAACTAGTCAGCTGGACTTCGAAGAAGCAGAATTATGTGTCTACATCTACAGCAGAAGCTGAATATGTTGCTGCTGCTAGCTGTTGCTCCCAAGTTCTGTGGATGAAAACTCAGCTAAAGGACTATGGCTTCACCATATACAAGATACCCATCCTCTGTGATTCAAAAAGTGCCATAGCCATCTCTGCCAATCCAGTTTAGCACTAAAAAACAAAGCATATCGATATCCGTTACCACTTTCTGAAGCATCATGTTGAACATGGCACAATCGAAATGCACTTTGTGTCCACTGAATATCAGCTTGCAGACTTATTCACCAAGGCGCTAGATGAGAACAGATTTCTTTTCCTGGTGGGTAAGTTGGGAATGATTAACATGAGTTGAATCCTCTGTAAGTAAGATCTGATCCTTTGTAAATATATATATATATATATATATATATATATATATATATATTTGAATACTTCTGCATGTAAATTCTTGAATCACCAAAAGTTCTATACCCGACAGAGCTTCTGTGGGATCACTCAGATCTTCTGACAATGTCCACAGAACCTCTGGTGAGTTTGACCTATGCTCTATGCATTGCTTATCTATTTTGATCCAAGCATAGGTCAAGGGGGAGCAGAAGGAGACCTTGAATTAGACTACAGAAGTTGCTAATTCAAGGGGGAGCCAAAGAAGAGTAGTGGTCAGCCAAATCCATAGAAGTAAAGGTTTTTGCCGAGCAAAGGAGAACCAAAAGGTGAGTATCTCGTACAAACCATATTTGAAAACAGTTTCTCTAGGACACAAATTTCCATATATGTCCTAGAAACTCTGTTAAAGACATTCCAAACATTTAATGATCAAAAAGATTTTTGAGCTCTCCGATATTAGAAATTTAAGGCCATAGAGCCTCTGCTGAGCCCCGCAGAGCCTCTGTAAGTCAGAATCTCTATGACTGCAAATTTCATACGGAAACTCTATTGATCAACTTCAATGTCTTTCAAAGATTCTTTTGTACAAGTACAAGCACTGAGATACTGAAAGAAGGTTTCTAGTCACAGAGTTTTATCCATCAAAGAACTTAGTTTACCGAGCAAAGATTAGTCAAAAGGAGAATGTCTCGCACAAAACCTTTTTCCAAAACAGCTTTTCCGGACACCAACTTTCAAATATGTCCTAAAAACAGTGCTTAAGACAGTGAAAAACTTGGATGATCAAAAACTTTTATGAATCTTTAGTTATTAGAAATTTTCACTCATAGAGCCTCTGCTGGCTTTGACAGAGCCCCAAAGCCTCTGTGGATGAAATTTTGTGCTACAGACTCTATCGATCCTCTCCAATGAATTTTCAAACATTTTTTTGGTAAAGGTGCAAGCTAAGAGGAGACAAAAAAAAACAAGTTTCAGATCACAGAGCTCACTCCACTACAGAGCCTCTGTTGATTCTGACACTTGACTCTTTGTGGCAATTCTGTAAAAGCAAGACATTTACTGCGAGTGAGAGACCCCAAACAGAAGGATTTCCCACGCGCCTAACATTAATGGGCCACGCACAACGTCTAATCGTGCTCTGACACATCTGACGTGGCAGATTTTCATTGGACGTGCGTGCCACACGATCCTTCTGAAACGTTTCCCCAGCTGTAAAACTCGAGTGCGGACCCCAAATGTTTATTGAATTCACTTTTACCACGGAATTCTATCCGTTTCTACCCTCACTATATAACCCCATTCCTATTCTTTCTTAAACCTTTTACGAATTTATCTCCCTCATCTTCTCCGGTGAACTGTGCAAATACCTGCAACTTCCCCATTCTACTCTATTCTTCAAGAAATCTCAAATGGCTTCTACCTCCAACGCTCCGGTGAACTCCCCATCTCATTCTGAGCACTCCCAGAATCCTGAAACAACAAGAAACCTAGAACAAGACAACTCCGGTGAGTCAGCAGATTTTGCTCTGACAACCCACCTTCAAAACTTCATCGCACATGAACACTTTGAACGTATTTTTCCCTTAAAACCCAATAACCAATACCTGGTTCCCTCCAAAACCGCATTTGGGGAAGCACATGCCATCCTTCTTCACATTCTAGAAAATCATTATCTTTACCCCCTATTAACCAAAACTGTCCACAAAATCCCTGCCAGATATCTCAATCAATTCTGGCAAAGTAGCAGATTTGACCCAGAAGATAGACAAATAAAGGGCTACATCTCAAAACCAGACAAATCCGAAAACCTTGAACTCAAGTTCAACAGAACCATGTTCTCACTTGAGTTCAGTCTACCCACAAGAGGTCTTCTAGGGATAAAGGGATACGCAGAGGAACCCACAGACACCGAGCTCTGCAGATTTGTTGAAATGTTGGGATACAACACAACCCTAAGGAAAAGAAATGATTTCAGAAGAAATCGACTTCCCCCTCTATGGAATACTCTCTTCTCCATTCTCAACAGGTGTCTAACTAGGAAAGTGGGTAGTCTAGACCAATCTTCTCACCAAATCTTGGCAATTATGTACGGGGTGTACTACGATCTACCTCTGGACTACGCCACCCTCATGATGCAGGAAATGGTTAACACCATTAACCGCAAAATCTCCACCCAGAAGGCCAAAGGACGATTGACCGAAGCTCTACCTCCTCTACAATATCAACGAATTCTGGGTGTCCTTCTAGAGCCTCTGCTCCTTCTACAAAAATGGCCAATGGAGGGACCAACGGCCAGAATGTATCCTATGACAAAGAACTCTCCAACAGAGCACGAAGATGGATACGACTTCTGCAGACCTCTGCCAACCGCACTTCTGGGATATGCAACTGATGAGACCCTTAAGTTAGAATACATACGCGATCATAGGACTCCAGAATCGAGTCCTGTGACACCCCCGCGTCTAGGAGTCCCCTTAGGATCTATGGTTGTAGATAGATTGTCTGACGAAGAATAGGCAGTGGCCTTGGCTAAGCATGAACAAGTACAAGAGAAGTTTCATACTCTGAGAAACACAATACTCTCCCCTGCTCCAAAAAGCAAACCCTCTGCGAAGAAAAAGAAGAAGGCTCATAAGAAAAAGAAAACGTCAGATGGCACCTCTGCCAGTGCTGACCAAACACAACTGTCCCCTCCTCATGCAACAGAAGTCGGATCATCTGCACCTCCCCCTCCTCCAAAAGACAAAAAGAAGAGAAAACATAAGTCTTCTGAGGAGGGTGCCCCCAAACCAAAGAAAAGGAGGAGCAAGAAGAAATCCAAGAAACCTCACACTCCTCTGCAAACCATCGCAGAGGAAGCAGAAATGGTCAAAGAAACCCATGAGCAACCTCTGCAATCCCCTTTACCTATCAACTATGCAGAAGATCAGGGTGACTTCAACACTTTCCTTGAGCACCCCGAAATCGCCAATACTTTAGATACCTCTGGCTGGAACGCAATAGCCCTCTCCCATCAGTCAACAGAAGCTCTAGACTTCAGAATCTCTTCTGACTTAGATGAAAATGACGAAACCCCCAAGGGCATTCAAGTTGCCACACCAGAAGTTCTACAGAACCCCTTCACACAACTCGGATATGATGTGCTCAGAGCAAGCCTAGAGGATCTGGTTAAAGCTACCACCAAAATTCCACCCGTCTTAATCTCAGAGGTGGATTCTGATGAAGAAGAAGCTGACCAGGTAAACTACGGAAATATACACCCAGATCTCAGGCATTTGCCTACTTTCCATCCCATGTACGCCACACTCGTACAAGAAGCCGAAGGCACTATAGTACAAGCCGCAACAGAGGTAGGTGCCGTAAGCTATAGAAAAGAGAGAGAGGCTGAGACAATAGATGGTGAAGTAGTGATAGGATGCCCAACAGAGCAAGAATCCAGAACAGATACCTGGAATAGTAGAGGTACACAACCCCAACCAACTCCCAGTGCAACCCATACTTCTATTACCGCCAGTCTAGTGGCAGAAGGTAATATTGAACAAGAGCAGCACAGCTCGAACCCACCCCAAACTGACCGGGCAGAGGAAATTCCTTCCACCTCTGTGCCATTAATAGCCGGGGAAACCATTCCAAGGGAGTCCTCTCCAAAGGACTTGCCTTTAGTTCGTGATTCCTCGCCCCAGATCACATCTGACATTCTTGCAGAGGAATTTGTTTCCTCTGCCACACGCACAGACGTAAGTCCAACCGGCCCTTCAGAGGGGCCTAGAGTGCACAAAGACGGAGAGACTCTAGACAAGTCTCCGAGTCAAAATAAGGATACTCTAGTACCCACCTCTGGAGTGGATCTAGACAATGTCCTTATCAGAACTTCTGTAGAGAATGAGGCCTCAAAAACCTCTACTCAAGGATCATAAGGAAATCCTTCCGACCCCAACGTACAAACAAGGGCGAAAGAAGGTGTCTAAGGAACAGGGACTCACTCTGGGGACGAATGTGTTCCCCCAGAGGTTACACCAAGTCCACATGTATCAAGGGATGAGTTCCGAACCCTTGTCACCTCTGTGGACAACACATTGAAGGAGTTGAAAAGCTCTTTTGATTCTTTTGCAGATACCACATCCAGGGCTCTCACAAATCTGAACACCAAAATGGACGACTTGTCCATAGAGGTAAAGAATACCTGTGCTCAACTGAACAATGTTGCAAAAACTTCTGCCGCCGCCACTGCATCTGAGTTTGAGAAGGCCACAACCTCTGCCTTCCAAACTTCTGTCAAAGATCTCTTGGCTCAACTCAAAGACCAAGCCTCCACCTCCAAGAGCCTAACCCCCGCTGATCTAAAGAAGGCATTTGAACAGGTTTAGGAACAAGCAACAAGTGAAGCTCAGGCCATGAAGCCTTCTGACTACATGACCAGAGCACAACTGACAGAGCTTGGGCAAGGGATACTCGATCAAGTAACATAATTCATCAAAGCCTTCACTGCTGCCAATGAAAATTATGTCAAGGACTTTCAGAGGAGCGTCGGCAAAATGCGCTTCAACACAGAGGCAGAGGTCCATACCCTCCTTGGCCTCTGTGATGACTTGTGTGCAAAGATGATCGCTGCAGGTGCCACACCGCCCAAAAAGCCAGAAGCTTCGTGCAGGGCAGAAGGCACTAGAGATAAGGGTCAGGATGACTCTGATGATGACTCTGATAGTCCATCAGATCATCCTGAGGGGGAAAAACGAAGGGAAGAAGCTGCAAACAAAGGTTTACCTGCACCAACACTAATATCAGCAGAACCCATATCCCAAGCTCCTCCAACTCAAACCCAAGAAGGAACCCCCCAACAACAGACCACAGAGGCAACAACCACCTCTATGGAAATAACCCCTGAAGAAACCCCAATTACAACCCAAGTACCTGAAACCAATCAAGATCAACAACAGAAGTCCACAGAGGCAACACCCACCTCTGTGGAAACAACCTCTGTATTCGGAGAAGATGTGCCAACCCGTGAACAATTTCAAATCTTGACATCCTCCGAAGAAGACCAACCAACCCCTACTCCTAAACCAACAGAATACAAACCAACTTCACCAACACCAACAACACCTGAAGAACCCAAACTTCCATCTCCAACACCAGAAGCCGAGAAGACAAAATCTCCATCACCCACACCCAAAACCAGAACCAAGTCGATTGCTCGCAAACATAGAAAATATCTGAGCAAATCCGCAGAAGCCTCACCAACCAAACCTCTGAACAAACCAATCTCACCAACCAAGTCCTCAGAAACACAAGTGACAAAACCATCAAAGGCAACCCCCAAAACTTCAGAAGTACCTCCTTCAAAGCCCTCAGAACCCCAAAAGACAAAACCTACAGAGGCAACCCCATCTCTACAAGAAGATCTACAGCCGAAGGCAAAAGACAAAGGCAAGGGGATAATGACAGGAACCCAAGAAGAAGAAGCCAAAGCATCAACCAGCAGAGAAATTGATGAAAAGCTCCTTCGACGCCTATGTGACACCAAAGCCAAAAGAAGAAGACTGGGCTTTCGGTGCTACCCCTCTGTCAAATATACCTGTTATGGATCCAAAGGCAAAACTCACAGAGGATCGAGTGGCCCAAATTAAGAAACAAATGGATGCTCTGCGCAGGCCCATGCCTCCACCCGGTGCACCTCCACGACAGAAGGAAGAGGTGGTGTACAGATATCTGTACAACAGAACTGCCAGAGATCCTCTGCCACCATCCATTCAAGATCCAGACTTTCGTGCTGACCTCAAAAATATCTTCACAAGAACAACACCCAAGCCAAAACACCAAGTCTTCTCAATCTCCAAAATCGACAAGGTCATATACTGTAAGTTTTCTCAAACCAAAACCGCACCTAAGGTTTCCTACAACATATATAAGGTCAAAAGGGAGGACAGAACCGTGAACCAATTCTCAGATGCTGATCAGAGAAATCTAAATCCCTACGACCTACCCGACCTTCTCAACTGGACGAAAGAGAACTACACAACAGATGCAAATCGAAGGGCATACAGGGTAATAAGGAAAGCCATGCGTGAGAAACTTCTGCTATACAGCCTTGTCGACTTCCAATTAGGACGAGATCTTGGAGTAAGAAACCTAAGTCTAAAACCACCAGAAGATGACTGCCCATCCTCTACCATACCAAACTCGATCATTACATCTCCAAGAGTGGGTTAGTCTATCAAGATCCTGTTGGGAAGTCAAGACTGTTCGTAGAGATGGACTATCAAAAGTATGCAACAAGTACTTTGACAGAGCTTAGAGCTATCCTCATGGAGCATAGAGGAACGGAGCTCATGAATCAAGCTCTTGCAAATAGATTGATAGAGGTCATCGACTCAACAATCAACTTCAGAACCCTCTGCATCAGATTCTATCACGAGCTTAAAGAATTAGGATTCGACAACAGAAGTTTCAACGACTTCAAAGACGCCAACGTCTGATATCATCTACCAACCTCTGCAAACCTTTCCTTTCATAATGTAAACAAGTGTAAGTGCCTCTGGCATATTTTTGTATGAAAGAAAAGTAAAATCTTTTGAGGTACATTGTTTCACCTCTTGTCATGTACTTAGCATAGAAAACCTTGCACCTTTTTATTTTTTATTTTTCAATACTTAGGGGGAGATTGTTAGCTCCAATCTTTATGTTTATAAAAGTATTGAAAAATAGGCTAAGTATAGAAGTCTTCGACGGAGGCTCTGCCGAGTCACCGAGAAGACCGAAGTGAAGAATCGCCAGAAGACTCTTCTCAGCGGACAAGGCCACAGAGCCTCTGTCATACTTGACCGAGCCTCTGTGGTATAGAGACTAAAGATCTATACAAGGACAATCGTGCTTCTCACGATTTCTGCTGTATGAAGATTCTGAAGATCATTCGTACAAGGCGTGACCTGACAACTCCACGTGTCAAACTCTGATGGGTCTCAGCCTTAGCAGAAGTCGGCGCATTTAATTAACGTTGTACTAACAACAGTACCAGAATAGTGTTTTAGTACCTTCAGTCCTTGTTGTCTAGAACTTGTCCCCTTTATAAGTAGTATAAATAGAAGACTCATGTTGAGTTCTTCTATTAAGCTTTGCACAACACACACACACCATTAGAACAAAATTCTTGTTATATCATCGGTGTTCTTGGTGTTCTATTTATATCAATATACAGTGGGGTATTGAGTTAGAACTTGTGTTATTTACACTTCACGTATTTGATATTGTGTGTTCTTCTACCTTATTATATCTTTTAGTTCGTTAAAAACGCTTCCGCACTATATCTTGTTTGAACTATTAGATAGAATCATCATTGTTAAGCAAAACAGGAACCAACAGGATTCGATAATTCCTTGGGCATATGAGGTTAGCTTGTAGGTTGGAATTCGTTTCATCCTACATGAAGGAACAGGGGGTCCACTTGGACTCCGATGTAGCCGAGAGGGTGTCCGTTAGGCCCCGATCGTGGTAGCTTATGCAATCCCTGAACCCTGTGTTGAACCTTGATTGATGCTTATGTGAAGGATATGAATTGTTTTCAATGAAATGATTTTATATTGTGATAAATGTTTTATGGAGGGAATTCACTAGGCCTTTTGGTCTAACCCCCGCTTTTCAAAAACTAAACCATTTTCAGGTAAGCGTGTTACGAGTTCTTCTAGTAAGAACTAGGAGATGGCAAGAAGGATTGGAGCTTAGAGCTACTCCAAGTTTTGTTTATGATGACTATAGATATAGTGCTCGGCTGTGGATTTAGAGACTTCCGCTGTCATTTTTGTTTAGCATACTTTAAAGATGATGTATGAACAAGTTTATTATGTAATTCGAATGCTTATTCTATCATATTGCATGACTATGTTTTTGGGACGTTATATTTATATATATATATAGGGGTTAAATCATGTGAGAACCAAAATGTAACACCCTAAAATAGGGGTTAACAAAAACTTCCATAAAACGGAAGAGTGGTACACCTTCTTAAAGCACAAGTGTACTTAAATATCTTTACATAACTTTCAATACAAAGACTTAGATAAATATAACTAATAATGGACCATTAGATTATCAAATCTCTACTATAAAATCCGATTACGAAATGTGTCGGAAAGTTCTATCATTAATCTTCTAATCTTTAGCTTTTCCAACAATGATCCTATGCTCTCAAACCCCGGTCTAACCTTCTTGTGTCCTGAACCACTAATATCTGTAACACATAAAACACATAGCAAGTGTTAGGCTTTTTAAAGCCTAAGTGAGGTTTACACATAACACATGGAATATAAACATAGCATGCAGGAATAATAATTCGATACGTTCACAAATTGGATTCCATGGAGAAGGTCCATATCGCTACCCAATTACATCATAATTGAAGATATACCTCGATCGGTACCCCACGGTATTGTCACAAGGCATAACACAACGGAACACCCCACAGTATCCGAAGGTATGAATCAATTACACTTACCCCACGGTGTGTAAGAATATATCCTCCAAATGCATACTAGGTGCTCCTCCAATTATGTGAATTACCAAATATATTAATCCTAAAATAATATTCAAGGGTATTTAACACATAACAATGGTCCAACCATTTAGCATGAATAATGTTTAACATATAACAATGGTCCAACCATTTAACATGAATAATAACAATGGTCCAACCATTTAACATGAATAATAACAATGGTCCAACCATTTAACATGAATCAATACTACTTCCATGTAGTTCCTATACATCCATATGTAACAAATCTTATTCCATATCTTAAGCCATCAACATAATCACACACTAATGATATGAAATCAAACCCAAATCTTTAACACTAACATTTACCATGGTATTGTAAGTAATAGAACACAATTAAACCATCATAACTTACTTGAACTCTTCTTGTTTCCCTCTTATCCATTAAGAGCTTATTAGCCAAGATTTCTCATTAATAATAACAAAATCAAAGTAAAGGATGATGATAAGGTGTAATACAACTAATTAAGTACAAGTTACTCACCTCAAACTCTTCAATTGAAATAACCCTAACTTGAAGATTTGAACCCTAGTACTTCCACAAGAAAGATGAAGATGACAAGCCCTAGATGAAGTATAATTGGTAAGATTCATCTAATAATTCTTTGAATGGAATTAGGATTGAAAGATTATGAGTTTACCTTAAGCTCCAGATGAAAAATCGCCCAAAACTCAGAAAGAAGAAGCTGGAATTCGTTTTAGAAGAAGTGAGAAAGATAAAGGAATTAAATATCCTAAATTGAGTCGGCCAGTGCTCGGCGCCGATGGCTGGCGCAGATTGATCGGCGCCGAGGTCGGCGCCGGGTTCTGTTTGGTGTTCTTCTCGTTTTAGCACTTAATCCCTCGTAACTTCTTCGTTAAAGCTCCGTTTTCGCTCCGGAAAGAACCGTTGGACTCGTATTCGAATTACCCATCCAACCAAACCATAAAATCTAGGATTTAACCCAACATTCTATTTTTCATTATTTTCTTAAGAATGACTCATACGAATTCCTAAAGTACGGTCTTCGTGTAACGATCAAATAGAATTTCTCATAAATTTACACAAGGCCTATAATTCACTTTAAAGAAACATTAGAAAGATTTTACCTATAAAATAAACTCCGGGGTGTTACAATTCTCCCAACCTTAAAAGGATTTCGTCCCCGAAATCTACTTCCTTCACACTCCAACAACATAGAGCGTAATGTCAATCATAAACCATAAATCCTTAACAGGAATCTAAATTTCCCTCACAGCCATAACAGTAGTTCTTCGAACCAATTCCTTACTACAACACCCTTATCCACGTACACTGTACTTACGATCGGGAGAATACTCTAACTAATGGAATAACTCCTAGTTAGACGGCTTCGGTTATCTCCCAACCTTAGATGTTCCATACATCCCGATTCCGATTTCAGACTTCAAGTCAATCCAAGGCCTAATTAATACTGAAATCAACCGATTCATCAATTCTGATCATTCCTATTATTAACTGTCGACTAACTCTGACGAGTTCTAACAAACTCCAAAGTCCATCCCAACATCAATCACTAAACCGGTAAGTTCATTAATCACCCCCGAAGGTTATCCTATCAAAACCGCTCATCGCAATCGAGTATCTTACAGTTACTACCACTATTATCAACATCCTATTTACTGCGATTTCCTGATTACACTAACGATTTCCTGTCTTAACCCTACAAAGGTTGATACTTAGTTATATCACCGAGCTTTGAACTAACAATATCCCACACATAAATTCCCTTCTCGGAAAAGATTTCGTCCTTGAAGTCTAGTCTTCATACAAACAATGGTTACTACACCCCCAATACATTCCAAGTCTCCCGGTTTCAACTCTGTTCAAAATGACTTCCCTAAAGAATTGCCCATAATGGCTTCTCGGTAATGTTCACCACAATTTCTCGCTTACAGTTAATTACTTACATCCACTTTAAGGTCAAATTTTCTAGAATGATCTCTGACCACCATACATAAGTTGCCTCCCAACCTTAAGTGATCCATACCATTCTATCAACAAAAACAATTTCCCCAAACATACCCCGTTCACGTGTTCTCAAATTTTCTCTCTATGTCAATTATAGCCAGGTTTTGTACCACACATGGAAAGTCATTTCACTAAACTTCTTATCACAAACAAGCATCTTAAGGATACTACAACCATCACTATTATTCATTTAAATCGAACTACAATTTCACGATTACAATAATGGTGCTTGGTTCCTAGCCCATAAGTCAACACCTAACTATCACCAAGTCAAATCCTTGCGGACTCTTCCCACGAGTTCATTCTTCAAATAATCCTATCAAGATCAAATTATCACTATGATGTCCAAAGGGTCTCATATTCGAAAGCTGGACAAGACCCTAAAAAACTGGGTTACTTACCAAATATAAGATCCTAACGAGTTCAAAGTTTTCAAGCGCGACATCAAATAAATATACCAATTTAAAATCAAAATCAATCACAAAATAATTTCAACACTAAAACTTTTATATCAAGTATACCGTACACACAAAACCATTACTATTAGTTCGGTGGTTACGTAAAACTGGACACCCTCGTCCCACATATGAAAATCATGTTGAAAACCATTTCATTGCAGTTCAATTTATCCACAAAATGCTATACGAGTAAAAATAACTTCTTTAAAACAAACCACTACGATTTTGGTATGGATTGACCAATGACATGCATTCAATGTAACTGCCCTCTTTAACGATGTGCACATTTTTTCATACGTACTTCAAAAGAAGTCCAAACAACAGTTGACTCAAAATTCTTTTCTGACTATTCAAATGATATGAAACAAAGTTTGCCAACCAAAATTTGCGCACGTCAATTCATTATACGAAGACTAAAATATGACTTCTAATTTACACCTCAGTCAACACACCAAACGACTTATGCAATTTCCAAGTTTAAACATAACCAATATATTTCCAAAATTTAAAATTATCTACCTGAAACATCATAAAACTTCAAATTGGGGTAGACATGCCAACTTTAACCCTTCCTTAGAATTTTCTTGAAATAAGATAATCATGCACAACTCAACTTACACTATCATTTCAAAAGATGAGGTCCTTCAGTTTGATTTCTAAAACTTTCCCAAATGGTCACATAGTAATAAACTAGCAATTCATCTTCTACAGAACCGTACTCAACAATACATTTTCCAAAAGAGAAACCAAGAAGAACATTTGCTAGTAACTGGTTGACATTAAAAAGGGTCAAGTCGACTTCAATCCATAATTTTAACAAAGATATACGTCAAAGTCCAAAACATAAGAAATCCCGTATACTTATGATTTTATACAAAAAGAAAACTTCTAAATTTTTCCTCATGAAGCAATTTCCTCAAAATCTTGCACTTGTGCATAAAAAGTCAAAACGTCTATGCTTACAATGTATTTTGTTAAAACACTCCGATAAACATTTCTAAAAAACCAACAAGGTTTTTAAATTCTCCCAAACTAGTCAACAATTCAAAGTTGACAAAATGTTGACAACTAATATTACAAATCAAATTGTAAGACATTGCGAATTATGCATGATTCCTACAACCCAAAACACCCTTTTGACCGAATGGTCATCTTTTAAACAATAATTTATCAAACACTTCAAGTATGACTCGATCATTAAGGTATCGAAAACAACGATTACTGAGCTTATGCACATTCCTAAGTTGATATAACATATTTTTCCACAAAAATGAAGATAAAACAATTAACCGATCAAAAGTGCATCAAGCAAAATTTTATGAAGCATTGCCAAAATCATTCTTTCATGCATCACTTAATCCATGTCTCCATCAATCCATACCTTGAACTTATTTGCAATGGAATACTTAATAGGATAAATCTTCGAAGAAAGAAAAGAAGAAGAAAAAAAAGAAATTTCACATCACACACGGGTTCCAAACTCATCTCTTCTTAGTCGCCTAGCGGCATAAAATTAACTTTTCTTTAACAAAATTCGTGTGGGATCAAATGTCCAACATAACTTAAAACTTAACCAAGTAAGCAATTAAGACATTTACTTTGTGAAATCATACTCACACGACCCAACATGTCACAACACTACACTTCATGAACCTCCATTGGACTTAATGACTCCAAGTCATAAAACGGCGTTAACATTACGTTTCCAAAGCAAAATTTGTTATGAACAAAGTCATAAAAGAAATGCCAAATCTCCAACAATCTATTCCATATAAAAACTTTATTAGCAACACCGTTTAATATCTCATCAAAACAAATTTCTTTTCCAAAATAACTTTACATATATAAAATGGGAAAATAGTTCACCGCTCCAACTCTAACATACGCGGAGGGAATCCAATGCTAGAGGCACAAGCCGTATCTATTCGCCCGTCACCTCAACTTCATAAAATATGATTATTATTAGTTTCAACACATGACTCAAAAACAGCCCTCGAATCGATGACTTGGTCCTAGACCCGAACGAACAACAAAACAGAAAATGAAGTTGAAATGGCAGACTCCTGCGCCGATGGTGGCGCCGATTCATCGGCGCCGAGGTCGGCGCGGATGACCTAAACTATTCTCTTCCCAAATTTTTCCCAAATTTGGTTCTAATTCTCCCAAAATCAATATTCCATTTACAATCTTAATCAAGGAACAAACTCATATTTTATCAACGTAAAGTATAATTATCATTGTATCTAAAACAAGATTGATTATTTAACAGAATATAACAAATTCTAACAGAGTTTGCAACCCCTTACTAAAACGATTTACATATTTCCAAATTCATGATTTGAAATCTTGTGTGTGTGCCAAACATTTTCTCAAAATTCATAATACTATCCACATAAGGGTTGGAAACACAAGCAATAGTCGATGCAATTTATTTCTAAAATAAATTTCGTGCAATAACATAGTCGGCATTCAACCTATTGACATTATACTCTTCCGGTCTACTATTGTCATTCGGCCATTCAAACCTCTTAAGGCTATATCAGAAAACACATTGATCAATCTTACGACTTTCCTCAAATTAAGGTCGGCTCACAAACCTATGGTCCTATTCCAACCATCAATCTCGACCCAAACAATCTTCTTAGAGCAATTATTATGCCTATCGTCACTCCAAGTGACCAATACTAGAATCGTCTTTCTAATTTAAACGACTACTAATCTAAGACTTTCCTTACTACCCCCAACGATCATCACACTAAAGTAGTTCAAGTATGCACATGTACTAGTAGGCTCATCATGACACTGGCCAGGTGTCATTATAAACGTGCCATACATGATTATCCTTGCTACTCTCGACGCGATTCTAGTTTCTCTCCATATTCATCGATCCCAAAGCATCCTATCTCAAAATGCCTAACGGAGAATTCCACTCTCTTTTACTTATACAAACGCTAGTTTGAGTCTAGGTATCCAAAATCAACACCTAAATCTCTCAAACTTATGCTCTGATACCAACTTGTAACACCCTAAAATAGGGGTTAACAAAAACTTCCATAAAACGGAAGAGTGGTACACCTTCTTAAAGCACAAGTGTACTTAAATATCTTTACATAACTTTCAATACAAAGACTTAGATAAATATAACTAATAATGGACCATTAGATTATCAAATCTCTACTATAAAATCCGATTACGAAATGTGTCGGAAAGTTCTATCATTAATCTTCTAATCTTTAGCTTTTCCAACAATGATCCCATGCTCTCAAACCCCGGTCTAACCTTCTTGTGTCCTGAACCACTAATATCTGTAACACATAAAACACATAGCAAGTGTTAGGCTTTTTAAAGCCTAAGTGAGGTTTACACATAACACATGGAATATAAACATAGCATGAAGGAATAATAATTCGATACGTTCACAAATTGGATTCCATGGAGAAGGTCCATATCGCTACCCAATTACATCATAATTGAAGATATACCTCGATCGGTACCCCACGGTATTGTCACAAGGCATAACACAACGGAACACCCCACGGTATCCGAAGGTATGAATCAATTACACTTACCCCACGGTGTGTAAGAATATATCCTCCAAATGCATACTAGGTGCTCCTCCAATTATGTGAATTACCAAATATATTAATCCTAAAATAATATTCAAGGGTATTTAACACATAACAATGGTCCAACCATTTAGCATGAATAATGTTTAACATATAACAATGGTCCAACCATTTAACATGAATAATAACAATGGTCCAACCATTTAACATGAATAATAACAATGGTCCAACCATTTAACATGAATCAATACTACTTCCATGTAGTTCCTATACATCCATATGTAACAAATCTTATTCCATATAATATCAATAATAGACATTCGTGTTTACAATTCAATAGTAGGTCCATTTCAATCATTAAGCCATCATTACTTAATTAAGACATATCTTAAGCCATCAACATAATCACACACTAATGATATGAAATCAAACCCAAATCTTTAACACTAACATTTACCATGGTATTGTAAGTAATAGAACACAATTAAACCATCATAACTTACTTGAACTCTTCTTGTTTCCCTCTTATCCATTAAGAGCTTATTAGCCAAGATTTCTCATTAATAATAACAAAATCAAAGTAAAGGATGATGATAAGGTGTAATACAACTAATTAAGTACAAGTTACTCACCTCAAACTCTTCAATTGAAATAATCCTAACTTGAAGATTTGAACCCTAGTACTTCCACAAGAAAGATGAAGATGACAAGCCCTAGATGAAGTATAATTGGTAAGATTCATCTAATAATTCTTTGAATGGAATTAGGATTGAAAGATTATGAGTTTACCTTAAGCTCCAGATGAAAAATCGCCCAAAACTCAGAAAGAAGAAGCTGGAATTCGTTTTAGAAGAAGTGAGAAAGATAAAAGAATTAAATATCCTAAATTGAGTCGGCCAGTGCTCGGCGCCGATGGCTGGCGCAGATTGATCGGCACCGAGGTCGGCGCCGGGTTCTGTTTGGTGTTCTTCTCGTTTTAGCACTTAATCCCTCGTAACTTCTTCGTTAAAGCTCCGTTTTCGCTCCGGAAAGAACCGTTGGACTCGTATTCGAATTACCCATCCAACCAAACCATAAAATCTAGGATTTAACCCAACATTATATTTTTCATTATTTTCTTAAGAATGACTCATACGAATTCCTAAAGTACGGTCTTCGTGTAACGATCAAATAGAATTTCTCATAAATTTACACAAGGCCTATAATTCACTTTAAAGAAACATTAGAAAGATTTTACCTATAAAATAAATTCCGGGGTGTTACACAAAATAAGATTGAGAACCGTGAGAACCGATCTAAGCCATAATTTGGTTTTGATCCCATGGTTATAATTAAAATTTTGATCCCATGGTTATAATTAAAAGATTGAGAAATGTGAGAACCAATCCAAGACATAATAGATTAAATCAATTAATGGTTTAGATCGGTTTTCATGGTTCTCAACCTATTTTTGGCTCTCATTTGATTATTGTATATATATATATATAGGGTGTGTTTCTTTTGCAAACCAAACAGTTTATACAAACTTTGCAAACCACTATATTAGGCAACAACAGATATATTTATGGTAATTATTATCATTCATTAATAATGATTGTGATATATATGGATGTAACACCCTAAAAACAGGGCAAATTTAAATCTTAAAATTTATCAGAGTTAGTCATGATTTCATCCAAACTTTTATACATAAGTGGAGAATTAACTATGAGGGTTCATATACACATTTTCGAATTTTCAAAACAACCTATTAATCTAATCTGACAACTACAATTAGATTAAATTGGTTGTCTAATTCATTCATCAAAAGCATCATCGCATAAGCTAATTTCTCCACTTAGCACCAAAAGTCGAATACCAAAACACTTGTCCCTCTTCCCGCTACTTCCCCGAGCTCGTACCTGGTAAGAAAATTTAATTTGAAACGATTAGGCTTATGCCTAGTGAGAACATCCATTTTCAAATTAAAATTTTCAGCATCTTTGGAAACTCAAGTAATCAAAGTTTATAAACAAACCTGGTTTGCCGTCATTCTTACCGTACGTCTACACATCTTACCATGACGGGAACATACCCGATTCCATGAGTATGACTAACATTCAGAAAGTCATATCATCACATTCGAGAGCCTACTACGAATCATTACAGATTCTAGATCATCGCTCATGTCTAAGAAATTACAATTTACTTTATGCCTATTTTTTGGAGTGGAAGTAGAGATTACAATTTACTTTATGCCTATCTCTTACCTTCCCATAGAAATCAGGAATTACAATTTACTTTATGCCTATTCCAAGATTTCTACTCACAATGCGAAATGGGAATTACAATTTACTTTATGCCTATTCCTCATTTCCACGTCAACAGGAATTACAAATTTCTTTATGCCTATTCCTTATTTCACATCACCTTTATGAAATGGGAATTACAATTTACTTTATGCCTATTCTACATTTCAGGTCAATGGGAATTACAAATTACTTTATGCCTATTACACGTTACAAATATTGTCAGTGCCTATGGATCCATTACACATTTACACTTACTAGCGTATATGCATAACAACATAAACACGCAACATATCATATTCTCAACACTAAGAATACTAGATAACCTATCATATCCTTACCCTCAAATGTCCCCCTTCGGCGACTTAGCACGGGGGTTCCGCTACCCGGTTAGCGGATGGGGTCAAGGGGCAATGCCCTTGCGGGGTCTGGGGGCAACGCCCCCAGATTTTTTTAAGAAAAACTTAACCAGACACCATATCCGAAACTATCCGGAAACTCATACATATCCGAAACATCAGAAGTATCCGGACATCAGAAGTGACCAAACATCAGAGGTTTCCGGACACCACAACTATCCGGACATCACAACTTACCGGACATCATAACCTTACCAGACATCATAACTTACCGGTCATTAAACCTATCCGGATGTTACCAGAAATATATATACAATCCGGATAACATCCGGAAGCTAGAGTGATACGGATACCATCCAGTATCTATTTTGTGCGGAAACTTAGATACTTACCGGATATCTTCACTACCGGACACTGATAAGGAACTACCGGACACTTATCAATTTGTCCGATAACTTCGACCTGCACACTAAAAATTCCATCCAGACCAGTATTTGTTCCACCCAGCTTATTTTACACATATCCATTCAGTCCCAATACAATTAATACCTGTATCATACTGCTTAATTTGAAAGAAAACGTTGCTTTAAGCAAAAAGAGAGGATGAACTCACCTGGAAGTTCTTGACCCAGCACAAACTTGATTTCCAAAATCAGATTCTTCTTCCTACTAAATCAATACCAAGCAATACTCAAAATCAACTACCAACCATGATTTCAAATGATTCAGATTTAGATACATGGAATAATTATACTCACCTAGCAAAACCAATTTTCCCAAAACTCTCCTTTCTTCTTCTCTCTGTTCTTGACCGACTCCAACACAAAATAGATTGAGATATTTTCTCAATTCGGCTACTCTTCACCTTATCTAAAACCAACTTTCCATAAATGACCAATCACACCCTCAACTTCAAAGTTTCAACTAATGACCAAACAAACCTTCATATTTCTAATTTTCATAATTAGTTTAAACGTTGGTCATTTTAACTTTCAACCCTTTTTGAGTTTTACCTTTTACGAAAAGTCCAATACTTAGACTAAAATACAAATCGACCCCATTCATATTTAAATACAAAATAATGGAAATCCGAGGTGTTACAATGGAAGATGATTAAGTTCATTAATTATGATCATGACTTTAGATTAGGAAACATAATAAAATCAGATATTTATTAGACTTGATGAACGGCTAAGATTGGTTTGTATAGTTTGTACGAATTGCTTGGTTTGCAAAATAAACGCACCCTATATATATATATATATATATATAAATAAATGCAAACCACTATTAATTTGCAAATAATGAAACCCACCTTATCACCATAGATTAGTATAATCAACGGATTAGATAAAATTAGTCTAAAATTGGTAATAATGAAATTAAAGTAATTATTTTAATTAACCGGAAGTTCAATACTTTTTTCATCGGATTTAATGATGGAAAGTTTGTTAAATTGAAGAAATAATATATCATGTCCGCCATTTCAGGAGCCTATTCGATGAAACAAACCCAAAGAGATTCACCGATTAATCTGGAAAACAAAAGCTACGATCATCGATTCCGTTATTCTTGGTGTCGATTTCGTAGTATCTTCTATATCGATTTCAAAGCATTCAAACCATCATTCGTCTTGGTGGAGATATAATATCTAGGATTTTTTTTGACAGATTTCATCGCATACATCATCGACTTCGTCATTAACCCATTGATTTATGCTACTGGACTGAAACAGGGAGGAAGACAAGCTAGCGGATACGAAAAAAATACTCTTTCAGTAGGTTTAAAAACACTGCTGAAAACCCACTCGACGAAGATGGGAACGAAATATTAGGGGACGAAGGTTCTGATGCTTTGGTTAAAAAGGAGGTTTCGAAGAAATCATCAAAGAAGATGAAACGTGGTGATGGTGAAGGTATGATTTACATCAAAAACTTAAATATTAGGGTTTTTGTTTAAACAATAAATTGGGGGCCGATTACAAGAATTTTTTACTTGTTTTTTTCTCGATTTTTTGTTTAATAAGTCGATTGCAATACATTGGGTGAAAATCAGTTAGTAGCACTTTTAGAATATGTTTGTTGAAATGGGTTTGGTTAAAAAATGGAAAAAATTGAGTTATTGGTTTTCGAAACAATTTGCATGCATGTAGTGAAAATTTCTTTTAGAAAGTGGATTTGATGAAGATGTTATACGATGAAGTTATTATGAAATCTTTAATATAATGCAATGGTATGTGATGAAACTGTGTATGATGGAAACTGATATAATTGAAACAAAATATGTGATGAGTGATGGAAACTCTCTGAATTAGGATTCATGATAATGTATGGTGAAGCCGTTACATGATGAACGAGGTTATAGTGTATGGTGAAACTGTTACACGATGAACCAGGTTATAGTGTATGGTGAAACTGTTACATGATGAACCAGGTTATAGTGTATGGTGAAACTGTTACACAAATGACTTTGGCTTTAATGTTTGTTTGTTTAGATGCTCCCACTTTAATGTCCGTTACAACATGGAAACTGTTATGTGATTAAGCTGTTACAATTTTTTTAATATGGTGAAATTTGTCATATGATCAAATTGTGTGATGATGAAACCTTTAGTATAATGAAACTGCTATGTGTTGAAATCTGGCATATGATGAAAACCTTTGAAGTGATGAAATGTTAGTATGATGAAATACGATATATTATGCCATCTTTAATATAATAAAGCTGTATGTGATGAAACTTTACATGATGAATACTGTTATGTGATGACACGATTACTTTTTTAATTATATGGTGAAATCTGTCATATGATCTAACCATGTGCTGATGAAACATTTAATGTAATGAAGCATTTAATATAATGAAACTGTCATATGATCAAAGTGTGTGCTGATGAAACTGTTACATTATGAAACATGTATGTGATGAAACTGCTACATTTTTTATATGGTGCAATCTGTCATATGATAAAACTGTGTGTTGATGAAACATTTAATATAAAGAAACTGTCATATGAAGCAATTTTTTGTGTTTTGATATTGGGAAACTGTGATTCTTGAAATATTCATTGAATAGATGCATCTGATAGTTACAAAATTACATAAAGATGATTATTAGTGTCGATTTTTAAAGCTATATAATTTTTTATTGGACAGCCAAAAGTCAACTATGGATGTAATTCGTTGTTGTGTTTATTCAAGTTTTTTATTTGTTGGATTTCACTTGCTAGTTGTGTTAACATAGAAGTATGGGTTCGTTTACATATATTTCAGCGTGAGTGACGGTTTCGATTTCGTTAGAATCCATTTACGGTTCCCCTTTAAAATCTCGATGAACAAGACAGAAAAGGGTTCGATGATGCAGATACAGTTTCTTGTTTGATTCTGTATGATGATGCATATACAATCCTCGACAATACTTATGTTCATCGAACTAATTGCAAAAAATTCGAATACTATTAACCGAATAGATAGTGATGATCTTAGTTTCCATAATTATAGGGATTTTTAGCAAATCCAGTTTTAATAAAAAATTAATTAAAATTACATACAATTTCCATAATTAATCGGATGACAGACTACACCACCCTTTATAATTAATTAAAAAAAATAAAAGCAAGAAAATATCTTATTGGTTTAGGATGGTTTGTAATGTTTGCAATTTAAGGATGGTTTAGGGTGAGGTTATTTTGTTAACCAAAGAAAATATACTACCTTTATTAACCAAATTTATAGTCATTGATCCAATAATCAAGTGGTTAAGATGAAATGTGGGTAAACCATTTATTACACTATGGGTCCATTCACCGAAAATTAAAGGAACATGGGTGTTCAGGGTTATTTTAGTAAAACCAAATCCCATATTTTTGTAACTCCCCAATAATTATTAATTTTGTAACTCCAATTTAAAACTCTAACAAAAAAACCTATTTGTAAAATACCAAATTTAACCTTGGACCTTAATTAATACGTTGAACCAAACCAATTTAAAAGGTGAAATCCTATTGGTTGAAAATGGTTCCAAGTATGCTTGCGTGTTTGATTCGGCGGTAACAGATCATCGTAGTGCAAAATAAGGAGTTGTCATGTTTGGAGTGTTATTGTTTCCGTTTCAGTGTTTATTAAGTGTTTGTATGTTGTTATTTACGGGCTAATGGTACATGTGTTATCATGGTTTGTTCATTTTTTGTTCATTTTTTGTTCATATTTGTTCTTTCATAGTTGATACAAATATGAACAAACATGAACATTTGTTGTTCATATTTGTTCTTTCATAGTTTCATATTTTAAACCCAGATTTGGGCTAAGGGTTGTTATGCTATCACCAAGAATTAAGTATTATTCACCTTATTTAAAACAAAAAAATCCAATAGCAACATGGAACTAACAAGAATCGTTAGAATAGTATAAACCAAAGACTTGTGTAGTTTTATATTAGTTCATTTTGTTGGGGGTGAACATTTATAAACCAATCATGCATTTTTCAGAGAGTGATACGTGTAGTGAACAATAGTGACAGGGTGAACATTCATGAACTAATATATAATAAAGAGTACGTGAACTTTTGGGTGTTTTGAACGTGCATGAACCAAAATACAACAACCGAAATTAATTACATATGTGAAGACTACGTTCTTAATGTTCGTAAATGTGCACAATCTATAAATATCAATCTACCCCACAAAACAACCACTCTATCAAAAATGTTGATCGATCAAGCCTTTTTCATTCGGTTCAGATATTTCGACGGTGCTGGTACTACTGTTTTGCGTCGCCGCTTCGTCATTGGTGTTGAGTTGTGTTTCATCGACTAATCGCGACGACGTATTTCTGAATGTCGAACCAATATTCACATCGGCTCCTCCATCGTCAAAGTCCAACATTGCGGAATTAGAAGAATGTTCAACAAATCGGGATGAATGTGTCCTTGATCACGACGAAAATCCATCTTCGATGCAACGAACTTTGATGAACGAGAGCAAACTCAAAACACCTGATAAAAAAAGTTAACAAAACCTATATCAATTTTGTAATTCCCCATTACTTATTAATTTTGTAACTTTAATTTAAAACTCTAACAAAAAAAACCTATTTAATAAATACCAAATTTAACATTGGACCATAATTAATATGTTGAACCAAACCAATTTAAAAGATGAAATCCTATTGGTTGAAAAGGGTTAACAAAGTTAACACCCTTTGGGAGGTTAACAATATAACCTTCCTCTATATATATGTGTGTATATATAGGGTTGAGTTCATTTGTTAACCCTACATTTTATGCTAGAGTAAATTACGGATTTGGTTCTTATGGTTTTCTGATATTTTGGATTAGCCCCAATAGGAATTAATTACGATCATGGTCACTGTGGTTTTACTTTTGTTTCATATTAGGTCCCCCTCCTAACTCCAGTTAACCCCCCTCACATGCCTCCCACGTGACGGTATTTTTTTCATTCTAAGTAAACCTATTTATAATAATTTAAAAAAACCGTAAATTCTTATTTGGTCACGTCCCGTCCAATTGCCAAGAAAATTGACCGTGATCTTCATCCCAATCGAAAAACAGTGCCTCTCATCTCACGATCACATTGAATTTCAATCCAATCGTTCATCAAAACTCAAGATTATGGTGTGGCTACTTCGAAGCAAGATATACTTGAAGTTTACGGTAGGTTCATCTAAAAGTCATTCCATTCTTCTTCTAAAACCCACAATTTTTTCATTGTTTTATTCAAATAATAGTTTTTTTTCCGAATTATATATATATAAACATATAGGTTTCATTGGTTTTGTTAGAATGATATATATGCTTCACTTAACATACTCGAATGATATTTTTTTCCGAAGGGAAGAATGATTAAACTTATTCGAATGATATACATATATATATATATATATATATATATAAGTTTCACTTATTCGAATGATATATGAATCTGTTTGTTTGATTTTTTTCACTTATTCAAATGATATACAAGTTTCATTTATCTGAATGGATGAATGACTAAGCTTATTCGAATGAAAGAACGATTAAACTTATTCTAATGATATATAAGTTTGTTTGTTTGATTTTTTTTTCATTGGTTTTATTTGAATGTAAGCTTCCATTTAAAAGTTTTTCATTTGGCTTTTTTATTGCTTTTGTTCTAATGATAGGTTTCATTGCTTTTATTCTCAGATGATTCTCCAACATTGTTTACATTGAAGATTTATCATGGAGGTGTTTTCAAAACTTGTCCTGGTAGGGAGTACATAAATGGTAAATATCGGTTTGTTGATTTAGTTGACATTAAGGAGTTTTCAGTACAAGAGTTGAAAGTTATGATGAAAGAAATAGGTATCAAGGTTGATGCATCTACCGTTTGTCATTTTAAAATTCCAGGCAAAGACTTAGATTGTGGCCTACAATCTTTAGGTAAGGATCTTGATGTCTTGAATCTTTTAAAATATGCTCCCGGGTGCAAAATGATAGAGGTTTACACTGAAGTGAGTCTGAAGCTAAATAGGGGGATGCTTCTTGAATGGGTGAATAAGAATCAAGATGTTAGAGGTTTTGATCTAGTTGATGACTTCAATCTATTTGATGAATCAGTGGGACATCAAAACGATGAGGTAAATGAAGAGAGTGATAGTGGTGCATTTGTACTTGATGATCAAAACATATTAGATGATGGTGTAGTTAACAGTGAGGTAAATGCAGAGAGTACTTGATGAAAAGAATTGTGATTGTACAAAATATGATTCAAAAGGCTGATGGTCCTCTTTGTTGATCCAAACCCTCAGTGATTTGATAATGACCCTCTCTTAATACTTAGTGAAAATTGTAAGTAAACAATATGTATTAGAGTTTCACTATCGCTGATAAGTACTAAGACCTTACAGTACCGCTGATAGGAACTCTCGCTCTTTAGATTAAACATTCAGCGAACATTGTTCACCATAATGCTCTGAGTCTGTTCAGTCCTTATGGTGATCGCTGATAAGTTAGTTGTTTACTTATGATCTCTGAAGACAAGTTTCACGTCAACATAGGTTCTACGCTGAAGTCGAAGATCAAGCTCAAGAACCAGCGACACGTCTCCTAATGAACTGATGCGGATCAGCGAAGACTCAGATTTGTCCACTCAACGTGAAGTATCAAGTACAAGACTTCAGCTATCGCTGAACTTTATCATTCGCTGATAAACGATGATGAAGCGCTGAATCAACAAAAAGCTGATCATGAAGTCCTCCGTACAAAGTACTTTTGTCTTAACCACCCTTGCACGTCTCCGTACGAGATGTCAGAAAAAGAACCTCCTTATTGTCTGAAATCGTACAACCACTCTGATACTACACTGTTCAAACATGCAGCTACTAAGGTTGTCTACAAAGGTCAATGACATACAACCAATGAGCTGCTGCCACGTGTAAAGTGTAAACTGCCATGCATTAAATGCATGCAGTATATAAGAAGATGAACTCACTTCATTTTGAAGTAACTTGCTAACTCTGGACAAGTTCATCATTCTTCTTATCTTGAGATAGGTTATTATTAGTAATTTCCTTCTCTTTCTTAGGGCAAGAAACTTAGTGTTCCAACTTGTTTAGATTTAGGTTTATCCTTAATCTTGTTTCCGCAACAAGCTGTAAATTGTTAATGATTTATCAATAAACAATTTAGAAAAGTAAAATCTGTGTGTTTGTATTCAACCCCCCCCCCCCCCCCCCCTTCTACAAACTTGTATAACCCTTCGGGACCAACAAGTGGTATCAGAGCAGATTTGTTTAATCTCATAAACAATATCTAATCTATACTAAGATCTCTCTTCCTTGCTATTTCTGAAAATGGCTACCAACACAAACACAAACTATATTGACAATGGTTCTCTTGCAAAACCCCCTAGATTCTCCAGAGATAATTTTAATCTATGGAAAAATAGGATGATTCTCTTCTTAGAAGGTGTAGACCCTACTATGCCTTATTATCTTGAAAACGGCCCATATATTCCTGTAAGAATTGATGCTGCAGTTCCAGCCGCTGAGAATAGACCTGCTATTCCAGAAAGGCTGATTCCTAAAGAAATTCATATGTGGACTAACGAAGATAAGAAGAAAGTGGCTATCGACACCAAAGCCAGATCCATACTATCCATGGCTCTTTCTGACGAAGTCTACCATTCCGTCATGAACCTGAAAACCTCAAAAGCTATGTAGGACACAATATGTGTTCAGTATGAAGGTACTGCTGAAGTCCAGGACTCTCGAAAGATCAACCTGGTAAGACAGTATGAAAGCTTCATTTGTGGTAAGAATGAAACTCTCTCTGAAGTACACCAACGTTTTAACTGTTTAATAATAGATCTGAAAACTGTTGGTAAGGAATATTCTAACTTTGAAGTGCTGACAAAGTTTTTAGAATGTTTACCTGAAATCTGGGACAGTTATTCTATGTGTCTCAAGCTATCAAAGGATCTAAAATTAATGACCCTTTCTACCTTATATGGCACGATGCTGAATCATGAGCAATGGAGTCATCTTAAGAGGAATCTTGTAAAAGATTCCAAAATCACCCCTGTTGCTTTAATCTCAGAGGAACTTTCCACTCAACGACCCTCGGTCACTATCACTGAGTTGGAGAGTAACTCTGAATGGTCATCAGATTCTGACTCTTCAGATGATGATGAATCTTTGGCTCTCCTCACTAAAAAGTTCAGGAGATTCGCCAAAAAGAAAATGTTCAGAAAGAACAAACCTATTTCCATTACTGATAAGCCAAGATCATCAGCTCTTGTTGATAAGGCTACTGCTACTTGTTTTAACTGTGAAAAGATATGACATTTCGCTAACGAGTGCAGGTCAAAGAAAGTCTCTAGACCCTCAGCTTTTCCAAAGAAAAACTTTATTCCCAGGAATAAAGATGACAAATATGCCAAGCTGAAAGAAAAGTATGCAAAGCTGAAAAGCTTTAAGAAGAAAGGCAAAGGCCTGATGGCTAACTATGATTGGGCTGCCTCTGATGAAGCAGAATCATCATCTGACTCTGAAGATGATGAAGCCAATCTTTGTCTTATGTCCAAGATTGAAGATGAGGAAGAAAGTTCAGACATTCCCTCCACTTCAACCTCTGCAACTCAGGTATCACCTTCCTTCTTTAACAATATTGCAAATATCGATGAAGCTGATAGTCTTCGAAAGATCGATCTCTTGACTAGAAGTTTATATGAAGCCATGAATGACAAAACAATAGTTGAAAATCAAAATCTTGATCTGGCTGAACAGCTTAAAAACTGTCACCTTCAAATAGAAAATCTTTCTAAAATTGAAGAAGATTTTAAAGATCAAGTTCACCTAAATCAGCTAGTCAAAATCGAGCGCGAAGAAGCTATCGCTGCATTAAGAGCTGAAAAAGCTACAGTTGATGGATGGTATAATTCCTTAACAAAGATCACTGAGATAATTAAGTCTCAGATTCCCCTGAGTGATAAACGTGGTATTGGTTACAAAGCTGATACTCAAGAACCAACCACTGATCGTTCCATGCTCTTATTTGGAACTTTCGTATCCTCAGTCGCTGATACTTTATCCTCTCAGTGTTCCTCTTCTAGACCGCCTATCCTTGAGGAAACTCCTACCTCTGTCTTTAAAGATAAAGGTAAAGGAATTGCTTTTAACCAAAATCCTCAGAAGCGTACCTTAGTACCTAAGCTGAATGCTTCTAAAGCTTCAGTGACCTATCCCCCTGGATCAAGGAATCAGATCTCTGGATCTATTCAGCATGGATCTATTCAGCGATCTACTCCTAGACTCAGAGTGGATGTCCTTGGTAAGAAATCCGAAGAACTGAATGTTCCTCCCATTTCAAAAGCCAATAGCTTATTTGGTGCTGGTCCTTCTATTTTAAAATCTAAAGCTCAGCATTCAAATGGTCCTAGAACTACTTTTAGTTATAGGAAATGTTATCACTGTGGACTTACTGATCATATTGCTAGTAAGTGCCCCACAGCCACCAAAGCTGGAAAGATAGCTAAGGTGAAGATCATTGCCCCCAAGGCAAAGAAGACCATTGAGGTTAAGAAATTAACCAAAGTGAAGAGTGACAAAGTTGAATCTTCAAATGCTGCAAAGACTGCTGAACCTTCCATTCCAACTACTTCCACTCACAAACGTGTACACATGGTTAAGTGGTTACCCAAGAAAAACTAATCTTCCTTTGTAATGCAGGTTAAGAAGGGTATCTGGTATCTTGATAGCGGATGCTCTAGACACATGACTGGAAAGAAAAGCCTGCTCGCTGAATACAAGGAAGAGAAAGGTCCCTCTGTGACTTTTGGTGGAAATGGAAAAGGACATACCCGAGGGTTTGGTGTACTCTCAAATGGTACAACAACCTTCAGAAGAGTCGCATATGTTGAAGGGCTGAAGCATAATCTTCTAAGCACCAGTCAGCTTTGCGACATGGATAACAAAGTAATCTTTACTAAGGAATCCTGCTTTGTCGCTGACAAAAAGGAGAAGATAGCTCTCAGCGGTTATCGTTTGGAAAATGTTTATGTAATAAACATGGACTCAACAAGCACTGAGAACTCCTGTTTCTTCTCAAAAGCCTCATCTGATGTCAACTGGTTATGGCATAAGAGGCTCTCTCATCTAAATTTCAAGACACTGAATACTATTTCTTCTAAAGAGTTAGTCACTGGTCTACCTCAACACTCATACGCCAAAGAGTCTTTATGTTCAGCGTGTGAGAAAGGCAAGCAGACCAAAGCAAGCTTTAAGTCAAAACAAGTCTCCTCAGTGTCATCTCCTCTACAACTTCTCCATATGGATTTGTTTGGCCCTGTTAACAAACAATCCATCGCTGGAAAGAAATATACACTGGTCATAGTTGATGAATTCTCTCGCTATACATTGGTTATGTTTCTCCGTTCTAAGAGTGACACCCCTGAAGAACTCATCACCTTTGTTCGGAAGATGGAAACCCTGAACAACTTGACCGTTCGCTCAATAAGGAGTGATCATGGGACTGAATTCAAAAACAGTTCTCTTGATTCCTTCTTTGAGAGCAAGGGTATTTCTCACAACTTTTCATCAGTGAGAACACCACAACAAAATGGAGTCGCTGAAAGAAGAAATAGAACAATTATTGAAGCTGCACGTTCAATGCTCAACGATTCTCACCTGCCTACTCAGTTTTGGGCAGAAGCTGTCAACACTGCTTGTTTTACGCAAAACAGGTCGCTGATAGTCAAAAGATTCAATAAGACATCCTATGAACCTTTTCATGGGAGAAAGCCTTCAATCAGCTTTCTTCACATCTTTGGATGTCAGTGTTTCATACTGAATAACAGAGATGCCCTTGGAAAGTTTGACCCTAAGGCTGATGATGGAATCTTTCTTGGATATTCTTCAATCTCCAAAGCCTTCAGAGTCTTCAATCGTAGAAGACAAACTGTAGAAGAAACTATTCACGTCACGTTTGACGAATCCCGTTCAGCGAACTCTAAACCGTCCGCTGATACTGAAGAACTGAATCAATGGATGTTTTCTCATCTTGGTGATTCAGGAGATATTCCCACTCCTCATACTCATACAGTTGAAGATGATAGTCCTACTATCATTCCAAATATGCAGAATAGTGAAGCTGAAACATCATGGGTCTCACATGTTCCTTTAAACACTATACCTGCTTCTGAACCAAATGTCTCAGACATTCCATCTATTTCTCAGCAATCAGTGAATGAAATGACAACTGCACTCACTCCTCTCTTGGATGATACTCCAAAAGTTGCTGAAGCCTCATCTTCAGCTCCTCCAGTTCAGATTGAGTCAGCGACTTATGTTCCGGCTCAGCGATGGACTGTAAATCACCCAATTGATCAAATTCTTGGTGATCCAAACGCTGGTGTTCAGACTCGACGAAGTGCAGGTAATATTTGTTTATTTGTTAACTTTATTTCTCTAACTGAACCAAAGAAAATATATGATGCCCTCAAAGATCCAAACTGGGTCAGCGCCATGCAAGAAGAGCTGACTGCATTCGAAAGAAACAAAGTTTGGAAACTTGTTCGAAGACCAACTGACAAAACAGTGATAGGCACTAAATGGGTCTATCGAAACAAGTTGGACGAACATGGAACTGTAACCTGCAACAAGGCTCGTCTTGTTGCTCAGGGATACACACAAGAGGAAGGCATAGATTACGACGAAACATTTGCTCCAGTAGCAAGACTAGAATCTATTCGTCTATTCTTAGCATACGCTGTACACAAAGACTTCAAAGTATATCAGATGGATGTTAAGTCAGCGTTTCTAAATGGAAAGCTGAATGAAGAAGTCTATGTGGAACAACCTCCAGGATTCTCATATCCTAAGCGTCCAGGTTATGTTTATAAACTGGATAAGGCACTTTATGGCTTAAAGCAAGCTCCTCGTGCATGGTATGACACACTCTCTACTTATCTCCATATTGAAAATTTTGAGCGAGGTAAAATTGACAAAACTCTATTTTTCAGAATAGTGAAAGGTCATATCATTCTTGTTCAGATATATGTTGATGACATTATATTTGGTTCTACTAACCCTGATCTTTGTACTCGTTTCGCTGATAGAATGAAAGATGAGTATAAAATGAGCATGATGGGTGAGCTAACATATTTCCTTGGTCTTCAGATAAAGCAAAATGAAAAAGGAACTTTCATTAATCAGGGAAAGTATGTTAAAGATATGCTGAAGAAATTCGATTTAACTCAGAGTTCAGCTATGAAAACCCCTATGGCACCACCGCTGACACTAGATAAGGATACTAATGGTATTCCTGTTAATGTCACGATGTACCGTGGGATGATCGACTCTCTCTTGTATCTTACAGCTAGCCGACCCGATATTATGTACGCAACCTATTTATGTGCACGATATCAAGCTGAACCTAAGGAATCTCATATGATCGCTGTAAAGCGATTTTTTCGATACCTTAAGGGTACTGCAAATCTAGGTCTTTGGTATCCCAAAGATTCAGGGTTTGATCTAATTGCCTATTCAGATAGTGATTTTGCAGGTTGAAAATGGATAGGAAAAGCACCACAGGAGGCTGTCAGCTCCTGGGTGGAAAGCTGGTGAGTTGGACAAGTAAAAAACAAAACTCAGTGTCCACCTCCACAGCTGAAGCTGAATATGTAGCCGCTGGAAGCTGTTGTTCTCAGGTCTTGTGGATGAGAAATCAACTACTAGACTATGACCTTCAGTTCTCAAAAATTCCAATCTATTGCGACAGCACAAGTGCCATCGCTATAGCCAACAATCCAGTGCTACACTCTAAGACAAAACACATCGAAATCAGGTATCATTTTATCATAGATCATGTGATGAATGGTGATATAGAACTTCACTTTATCCCAACTGATTATCAGTTAGCTGATTTGTTCACCAAACCTCTTGATGAGACAAGATTCAACTTTCTCATCAGCGAGCTTGGAATGCTGAACTTTGAAGAGTAAAATCTTCAGCGGTTCACATTTGATCAGCGATACAATTATACAAACTTGTATAGATCTCGGGATAAAATCAACTTGTATAACCTATTCTATCATCTTCTCTCTGAATAAACTTGATTCACTGATATCAAGGTATGTTTTTCTCTCACTGACAATCGCATATAAATGCAAGATTTCAAAACAAATTGCATCGCTGAATATTTCTTTCTTAATCAGCGATACTTTGAGATTTCTAAAACCAACTAATATTTCTATTCAGTGCTTCATGTTTTCAAAAGTGTCCCTAAGCTTTCAAAACCTTAGAGACATCCTAAAAGAATATGAAAGGACAGTTGTGACGTCATCACAACGGATAAACCCCGGCACGTTCTTTTTCTGACACACGTTTGCACGTTTCGTTTACCTTCCAATCAAATGCAAACACGTGTCCGTGTCATGATGAAAATCTTTTCCCGCTCAAGATTTTCTCTCTCTAATCTCACTATATAAACACATTCTTGGTTTATATTTTCCTTTTACGCGAACTTCTTCCTCAAGAAAAGAATTCACTGTTGCATTTTGCTCTCAAGTTTTTCCAAAACAATTGTTCATCATCTTCTTCTTCTTCAACTTCAAAGGTTAATATGCTCTTATTACTTACCTGTGGTTATAACTTGTTAATGATCTTCTCATTGTTTTAAAAAGATCAAACAAAAGAACTTCTTAAAATGAAATCATTTCTTTCATGGTTTTATGAACACAACCTTTCATGGTTGTTCTTCATGTTTAAACGCAAAATCTTAAACTTGTTCTTCATACGTTCGTTTTTCCAGAATCCTAATTCTTAAAAGAAACTGGAAAACAAGACTTTTAATGGGTTTGCATTTCTTTTTCAAAAACAAGAAAAACCCTAATCTTCATTAAGACATTTTTGTCTGAATGAAATGGACAAAATTCGAACCATCTTATTGGAAAATCTTTCCACATTAAGATTATTCTTATTTGTTAAATCTTTGGTTGAACTAATAATACAGAAATGACATCTGCTGACATTCCTACCGCTGAGAAGATTGCTGCTCATACTGCTGAGGAATTGGAAATCACCAAGGATCCTCAGGTCAAGTTCACTCTAGAAGAACTTGATTGGACTAAGTCAAACAACCTCTATGCGCTTTTCGAGTTTCCTCCTCGAAAGCAAGTCACACATCTGAATGATGCTGTGAATTTCCTGAAGAATTGTTGCCTCTCAACAGCCCTGACCATAACACCTCCTGCACATCAGCTACTACTTTCCCAGTTCTGGTATTCTACCAGACACTCTCAGCTACCATCAGCCAAAGACCCTTCAAAGACAATTGGCTGCATCCTCTGTGATACTGATTTTGGCACGATGAAGATCACCCCTGCCGTTATCCGCAAAGCCCTAAGCCTTCCCATCGCCACAAAAGAAAAACCTTTTGTTCCTCTCCCCGACCACAAGAAACATTCAGATAGGGAAGCCATCACTGCATTCTTCGATGCAATGGGCTATGTGTGGGAAACTGGGAGGGATAAGAAGCCTGAGAAGAAGCTGACCCTCATCAAGAAATCTAAAATGCCCAGCGAGATGAATTTCATCTTCGCTCATTTGATAAGCTGCATGACTGCAAAGACCGGCTCCTCTGACCAAGCCGCTCAACCTCAGCAAGCAATGGGATATGCACTGCTGAAAGGTCTACATATAGACTGGGCATCGATAATCTACGATGACCTTGTATTAAGAGGTTTGATGACATTTGATGACAGAGATAATCGACCCTCCTGCAGGTATACACCAACTTCTGAAAGGTCTACAAAACTTCTGTGACCTGAATAATTTTGTGACCTGATAATCTACGATGACCTTGTATTAAGAGGTTTGATGACCTGGAGATAATCGATAGTGATTATCTAACATTTGATGACAGAGATAATCGATAATCTACATGGAACATTATTCAGGTCACAGAAGTTTTGATGACTTCATCGACCCTCCTGCAGGTATACACCAAACCATATACACTGTAACTGAACCCCAAACTTCTGAGCTTTCCTCTGTTCACAAGTACTTATATGTTACAGGTCCTAATTTGGGAGACATCAACGCCTCTCTGAAGAACTTGGAGACAAAGCTAACAGGTCTCACCACTACACTCTCCGACAACTCTTCAGCTGTAACAAACGCTGGAGAGAATCTTACAAAACTGACAACAGTGGTGGAAGAGAAAGCCTCCAAAGCTGACTTGGAGAAGGTTGATAAAACTCTTGGCGACTTTGCGAAAGTTCTCGCTAACATCTACACAGACTACACCTCCCTAAAATCATCAGTTCAATCCATGTCCAGCGAGGTTACAACGCTGAAGACGTCAGTTGGAAAACTCGAGGGAGACATGTCCGCTGTCAAGACTGACGTGAGTTCTGTAAAGACTGACGTTGGTTCAATGAAGATAATGATGCAGCAGATCCTAAATAACACGACCGCCCCTTCCCCTGCACCTGAGAACTTTACTACGGCGGATCGTACTGAACTTCTGAAGATCAGTCCTGCTATTACTGGCCTAGAAGACAGAGTAGCAGCGATTGAAGTTTATATGGGGATCCCTGGCCAAGAAGACAGGGAACCAAAAACAGCTGCTGAGTCAACGCATTCCTCCCCCATTCATCATGAGGAAGGGGGGGGGGGAGAAGAACTCTGAAGACCTTCCCCAAGATGAATCTATCGAGGGGGAGAAGACTGAAGACCTTACCCTTACTGACGAGGGTGAGAAGAAAACTGAAGAAGTTGCTGCTGGACCTCAGGGAGATGAACACCCTGAGGGAACCGAGAAGCTTACCTCTGTATATGAGGGGGAGCAACTCGAAAAAGATGCTGAAGAATCTGAATCTGAAGCTGAAGATGAAGAAACCATCGACTTATCTGATGATGAACCATCCTCTTCTCCAAAGAATGATGATGATGACGATGATGATGATGACTCCTTTATCGTCAAGGTTGCTCAGAAGAGAACAACTCTTAAAGGGATCGTGATAAAAGAATCTACAGGGGAGCGGACCAAGACAAAGCCTTCAGCGTCTGAAGCTGACAAAGGTAAAAACAAAGGTGTCGCTGAAGATGACAATCTGACGATCTTGCTTAAAAAGCCGATTTGTCAAGTACACTAAATCTTCCTTACTACATCCCTCCTCTATCTATCTATACACTTTATCAGCTCCTTACTACATCCCTCCTCTATCTATCTATCTATACACTTCGCTGATCCGCATCAGCTCCTTACTACATCCCTCCTCCTCCGATTTGTCAAACCCATTAAAAGTCTTGTTTTCCAGTTTCTTTCCACTTCCCTTTGTAATCTGATACGAAGTTTAATGAAAGATTTCAGCGAAAGTACTTTACTCCATCAGTACAGAAAAGATCCCAGAAAACAGTAAAAGGGACAAATATTTTATGAGTTCTTTTTATCCTTATGTTTTCATTAAATAGCAATTTTCTCTGTTGCTATGTCATAATCAAATAGGGGGAGATTGTTGATCCAAACCCTCAGTGATTTGATAATGACCCTCTCTTAATACTTAGTGAAAATTGTAAGTAAACAATATGTATTAGAGTTTCACTATCGTTGATAAGTACTAAGACCTTACAGTACCGCTGATAGGAACTCTCGCTCTTTAGATTAAACATTCAGCGAACACTATTCACTATAATGCTATGAGTCTGTTCAGTCCTTATGGTGATCGCTGATAAGTTAGTTGTTTACTTATGATCTCTGAAGACAAGTTTCACGTCAACATAGGTTCTACGCTGAAGTCGAAGATCAAGCTCAAGAACCAGCGACAAGTCTCCTAATGAACTGATGCGGATCAGCGAAGACTCAGATTTGTCCACTCAACGTGAAGTATCAAGTACAAGACTTCAGCTATCGCTGAACTTTATCATTCGCTGATAAACAATGATGAAGCGCTGAATCAACGAAAAGCTGATCATGAAGTCCTCCGTACAAAGTACTTTTGTCTTAACCACCCTTGCACGTCTCCGTACGAGATGTCAGAAAAAGAACCTCCTTATTGTCTGAAATCGTACAACCACTCTGATACTACAATGTTCAAACATGCGGCTACTAAGGTTGTCTACAAAGGTAAATGACATACAACCAATGAGCTGCTGCCACGTGTAAAGTGTAAACTGCCATGCATTAAATGCATGCAGTATATAAGAAGATGAACTCACTTCATTTTGAAGTAACTTGCTAACTCTGGACAAGTTCATCATTCTTCTTATCTTGAGATAGGTTATTATTAGTAATTTTCTTCTCTTTCTTAGTGCAAGAAACTTAGTGTTCCAACTTGTTTAGATTTAGGTTTATCCTTAATCTTGTTTCCGCAACAAGCTGTAAATTGTTAATGATTTATCAATAAACTTGTATAACCCTTCGGGACCAACACTCTTACACCAGTGGTCACTAAGATGTTGGACGCTATCAAGACAGAAGCTAGCAAGTACATTGCTACTTAGAATGGGGGGGGGCAATACCAAGTGAATGGTCCATGAATGGACCAATGCATATTGGATGTGAAGAATAGAGTTTTGTAACGCCCTCGAATTGGGAAAGAGCAACTAAATAAAATTTTCGATAATACATCCAAAATAATAGAATTTCTTTCTATAAACCAATACGAGAAATACCTCAAACAATTTTAAACCAAGACTTTATACAAATGCTAAGTTCACATTGGGTGTTACTTATCTCAAGTACAAAATGCTATTCCCTAAAGTCAATGTGGAAGACTTTACTTAACTAATTCATCTCTCGAGCACACTACTAGCACTCGACCTTTCGCAGTGTCACTAGAACTACTCCCAACCTGAACCTGTTGCACATGCCGACAAATAAAAAAAGGTTAGGCTAACGCCTAGTGAGTTCAAGAGTTTTATCATGATTGCGTAAATCAATAAACGAGGAGGATGTAGCTTGAAAACATAATTTCCCAAAAGAATTTATAACAATTATGTAAACAACTCATTTTCCCAACACACCCAAATCTTGAGTCGAAAGCTTTCATAAGAAACATTTTCCAAAATCAACTTACTCCACAACTCACTCAAAATGTGCTTTGACGTTAAATATCTCGAGTAATATAAATGTGAATAAAACTCCAATATTTAAAACATCCAATAAGGATGAGGCATAGTACTCCGCCAATAACCCAATGGAAAACAATTCATATAAATAAAACACGTCACCGAAAAATATGGATAAAAGTAAATACCCAAAAACAACACCTTTCGGTGATGGGGGAGACCCGGTTCCATCGAAAGTGACGGGCACACAAAGTTAGGTCACTTATGATGTTATTGTATTACACCTCAAGTCCCGGTTTTAGTTCCCATGCCATACAGGCATCACAACCTTAAACCATATCCATGCCTTTATTGCCTACTCCGTCGAGTTACACCTCAAGGACTTATGGGACCACATTGCCTATCCAATCTGGACGAGTTACACCTCAAGGACTTCAATGTCCCCCATTGCCTACTCGCTAGTGGCCCCGAATGGCCTACCGCATATAACCATGCATTCCAATAGTCCACTCCTCATGCACAAAGAGATAGACACCAAAATAACTCGTAATCCCGGAGTACAACCCATAACGGTTCCTCTTCACAAAGGAAACGAGACATCAACAACGCTAGCTCGGCATAAGCCCCAAAGTGACAATACCAAGACTCATCACTATTAAGTATGACTGACTTACATGCCTATGGATCCAATGCATTACAGGCTAAAACATTACATAACTCAAAACAAATGAACTAGTGCATTCAAAACATGTAACCTCCAAATAAGATGCAAATAAATGCGTACACAACCAAAGCTCCATCTCGAGCTATTAAAACTGGGCAAAAGGCCCGAGACTCATTGGAGTATGATCCAAGCCTAGAAAGGCAAAACAACATTTGGCTAACTACATGAGCCCATACGGTTATATAAACCAAAACATATCTTTACTCAAATTTTAACTCATAAAACACAATTGGCCTTCGGCCCAAAACTTAAAAGATTTATACTTCACAAATGTCCATAAAGTCGAGATTGACCAAACTCTAACAACTCACACATTTGTATTTTCCAAAACGTACTGTATCATAGTTTGTGCATAATCAAGACAACACTAAAAGCACGATTTTACCCAACAACCTCCATTTGTGAAAATAAGTTAAATAACACTTTCAATCATGATTTACTTAACAAAGAGTTTAAAATCCCCAAAGTGGGTGTTTTATAAGATTTTATAAAGTTAAACACTCTCACAAACAAAACCCACCAAATAGCTCCACAAAGGATAATTTTCATGTAAACACATAATCATTTTAAAATGACATTTTGGCATGTACAACGTTTTCACAAATCAACTTGAACTCACCTTGCTAGATTTAGGCTAAATCTAGATTTTCCCCAAACGTAAGCTCCTTTGATGAACATGAATCTTCAAGCCCAAATCTTCCAAAAACCTAGATCCGTACGTTTCCAACCATCAATATCTAGATCTAAACATGTAGAATCGTTCCCCAAACATTTTACATCAAAATCCCAACTTATACCAAAACCCTAATTTTCATGGGTGAAGAAGAAGAAGATTACCTTAACCAAACATAACCAAAATCACCCAATAATACCCCAAAATGGAAGAGAAGGTGAAAACAACAACAATATAGCTTTTGGTAGAGAGAGAGAGAGATTACCTTCATCACTTGAAACCTCAAACCAAGGCTCCTAATCTCCCACAAAAGCTTCAAGCTTGCATATCTTCAACAATGGTGGAAATGGGTTTGATTTAAGCGGAGAAGATGAAGAAGAGAAGGAAGGATTTAGGGTTTTCTTGAGAGGAAATCGGTTTTGAGAGAGAGAGAGAGAGAGCTGAGTTGTTGTTTGGAAATGAAGTGAGGGAAGAGAGAGGGAAAATTCTTAAAAAGGAAACCAAAATATCTCATCAGACCCTTTGCGGATGTCCGTCTTAGTCACCATGCGGACGTCCGACCTTTGAGCTGGTTTGCACCTACAAATCCTCTGCTGCTTCCACGGACGACCCGCGGACTTCCGCGTTGACGCGGACGTCCGACCTTGCCCCCATGCGGACGTCCGCAAGTCCAGAATTCCGTTTTGCAATTTTTGGGGTGTCACAATCCTTCCAACCTTAGAAGGATTTCGTCTTCGAAATCTAGATCCTTACAACCAAAGGCTATCTAACTCAACATCGACCATGTTCCAATAGCTTATAACTGGAATCTAAATTCCCCCACGCAGACTGCTATGACAAATCTCAAGCAAACCCTTACCAACAATGTCCTCTCAGGTACATTGTACTTATGTCCGGGTGAACGCTCCATCTACTGGAATAACTCCCAACTAGACGACTTCGGTTGTCTCCCAACCTTAGGTGTTCCATACTTCCCCAATGGCAGATTCGAACTCCCAGTCAATCCACATCCATATGCTCTTAAATTTTCTCTCCAAACCTAATTGCTCCCATTGCTGACAGTCGCTTAATTCTAACGAGCCCTAATAGACTCCAAAACCTGCGGTCGTCATTGACCCATTGATTATACAACTCCAAAAATACGTCCAAATATCAATCATCAAATCGGCAGATTTCTTTACCACTCAAGGAAAGTCATTCTACTAAATCCACTTATTACAATCTGAACTTCTTAAAATCGCTACAAGCGATACGATCGTCCCTTAAGATGGGACTACAACCCTCCAAATACGCTAACGGTTCTTAACCTCGAACCCAAAAGTTGACATCTGGTCATACCACCAAGTTTTGAACTCTAACAGAACTCCACACACGAGTTCAGTTCGCCGAGCATTCCCACAAAACCAAGGTTATCGACATGGTGTCCATAAGGTCCTACGCGTCCTTTATGCGAAAATTGACCAAGACCCAAAACAAAGTTGCCAACAAGACGGTTACCACCAACATTAACAGGAACTACCAGGAGTCTAACCTTCCAGTTACAAAAATACGTCAACGGTACAAACAGCACTACTTAGCCTACGGTACCAACACGTGTTAAAATACCCAGCCTTCCACTGTCGAAGTTCCACACACACTTACTTCTAACCGAGGTTACTTAACCTTTCCAAGGTTCTAATGAGTTCAAGGCTTTCAAGTGAAATACTTAACAAATATGCCAGTCAAAAACTTTTATAGAAATTTTTAGTACAAAGGTTTTCATATTAATTTATTGTACGCACAAAATCTATGACTATCAATTCGGTAGTTGTGCAAAAATGGACACGCTCGTCCCACGTATGAAATTCATATTGAAAACCATTTCATCGTAGTTTAGATTATTAACAAAACGCAAAAAAATAATAAACAACTTCTTTGAAAGGAACCGCTACGGCCCTAGCATGGATTGATTTATATCATGCACGTAAAGTAATTTCCTACTTTAAATAGTGTGCGACAAAAGGTTTGTACGTATTTCAAAAGGAGTTTAAACGTCATCCGACTCCCAAAAATTCATTTTTAACCGTAAAATGACATGGGACAAAATTCACCAACAAGGTTCGCACACACCAGTTTATTTCACAAAAACGGTGAAACGATCCATAAATATACTTTGGTTAAAACATAAAATGATTTGTGTCAGTTCCAAATTTAAAGACAAAAATCAATACGTTTTCATCATTCGAAGATATTGACTAAAACATCATGAAGAAATCTCAAATTGGAATATGCATGCAAACTTGTAACACTTTCCTAGTGGTTTTTCAGAAATAAAATTACATGCAATAGGCAGTCCATACTAAATTTTCGAAGTAGAAAATTTCATTAATTCAAGTTTCAAAATTTTCTCATTTAGTCATATAATGACGTAGGAGTAAAACCTGTTTGACAAGACTCACACACATTAATGTGTTTTCCCAAAACATAGGAGAAAACTAAGTGCTTGTAATTGGTTGACACCAAAAGGGTTTAAATCGACTTCAAATTTCGAATCACGCCAACAATGCGCATTAATGTTCAAAAACATAAATAATTCCACGCACTCTAGGTTAAGACAAATAATTTTCTGAAATCCCCATCACGGTGCATTTATACCCAAAAGTTTTACACTCGTAATATAAATCGTTAAAATATCCCTTACTTAAAATTTATTCATCAAGATACACAAAATACACCGTTTCTCTTAAACCAAAAGGTTTACAATTTCCAAAATGTTCATCGAGCCAAAATTGACCAAAGTTCAACGACACACACCTTCGTATTTTCAAAATGTACCGTATCGTAAACCGTGCATAACCCCACAACACCAAAACATATTTTGAACAAATGACCTCCCTTTATTCAATAAATTAATAAAACACTTTCAATCACGATCTATTTATCAAAGTATCGAGGATTAGTGTCTACCAAGTTATGCATATCCCTAGATCAATATAATGCATTTGCATGAAATGATAATAAAATAATCAATTAACCGAAAGCGCAATAAGCAATTCGTTCGAAATGCTATCAGGATGTTCTTTAATGCATTACTCACGCCGCGTATAAATCAATCAGTACATTGAACAAGTTGCAACGAAATGTGCTAACACAAATCTTCAATGAGAAAATATGCGACACCAAAGTTCCAAAAACATTCCTTTTGGTCGTCCTACGACATAAAATAATATTTCTCAACAAAACCCGTATGGGACAAAATGCCCAATATAACTCATAAATTAGCTCACATAGTGAATAAAGTATGCACATTACAAAATTGCACACACGCGACACAAAACGTCGTAAAACAAAACTCCGTAAAACTCTATGGGCTCGATGGCCTCAAATCAACCAAATGGTGCCAAACCTTTCGCTTCCAAAAATCAAATTGCATAAAGAAAAATCATGACTAAAATGTCAAAATTCCGAAATTTCCCTTTTTGTTGTAATACAATATAAACAACACTTTTCAGCAAAACTCGCATTAAATAAATTTTCCAATAAAGCTCGACATAGACATAATGGAAGATAACTCTCCGTCCAAACCTTAACATATGTGGAGGAAATCCAATGTTAAAGTCATAAGCCGTAGTTACTTGTCCAACATCTTAAACAACATTAAAATATGGATATCACTGTATCCGAGAGTAACGTTGGACAACAACAAAATAAAGCATGTCCCGACAGAGTTTGCAATTCCCCGCAATAAAATAAGTTCATGCATGTTCAAAACCATGATTTAAAATCTTGTGTGTGCTAAACGCTTTTCCGAGATTTTGTAACACAATTCACATGAGGATTTGAAACACAAGAGATAACCGTTGCAATTTATTTTTAAAAATAAATTTTGTGCATGAATTTAGTCGGCAGTCAACGTCTCAAACCACACTCCTCCAAGTTCCTCCGGTCACACAAACGTCATCCGGATGCTCAAATATCTTAAGACAAATTGAAAGTTACATCGATTCACTTTACAATTCTCCTCGAATTAAGGTCGATTCAATACGCCTATGGTTCTATTCCAACCATCAACTTCGACCCGAAATGGTCCACTTAATGCAATCACCGTGTTTACTGCCATTCCAAATGGCATATGCTAAAATCATCAACCTCTTCTAACGACTATTCGCTTACAAACTGCTTCACTACCCCAACGATCATCACATCAAAGTAGTCCAAGTATGCACATGTAACTAGTAGGTTCACCATAACACTGGCCAGGTGCAATTATGAATGTATTGTACATGATTATCCTGCTAACCTCGACGCGATTCTTGTTTCTAGCGACTCCATTGACCTCAAAATATCCTATCTTAAAGTGCCTAGTGGTGAAATTTCACTTTCATTCACTTAAAACAACGCTAATTTGAGTCTAGGTATCCAAAAATCAACACCTAATTCTCTCAAACTTAAGCTCTGATACCAACTTGTAACGCCCTCGAATTGGGAAAGAGCAACTAAATAAATTTTTTGAAAATACATCCAAAATAATAGAATTTCTTTCTATAAACCAATACGAGAAATACCTCAAACAATTTTAAACCAAGACTTTATACAAATGCTAAGTTCACATTGGGTGCTACTTATCTCAAGTACAAAATGCTATTCCCCAAAGTCAATGCGGAAGACTTTACTTAACTAATTCATCTCTCGAGCACACTACTAGCACTCGACCTTTCGCAGTGTCACTAGAACTACTCCCAACCTGAACCTGTTGCACATGCCGACAAATAAAAAAAGGTTAGGCTAACGCCTAGTGAGTTCAAGAGTTTTATCATGATTGCGTAAATCAATAAACGAGGAGGAAGTGCTTGAAAACATAATTTCCCAAAAGAATTTATAACAATTATGTAAACAACTCATTTTCCCAACACACCCAAATCTTGAGTCGAAAGCTTTCATAAGAAACATTTTCCAAAATCAACTTACTCCACAACTCACTCAAAATGTGCTTTGACGTTAAATATCTCGATTAATATAAATGTGAATAAAACATCAATATTTAAAACATCCAATAAGGATGAGGCATAGTACTCCTGTTGATCCAAACCCTCAGTGATTTGATAATGACTCTGAGAAACACTTAGTGAAAATTATAAGTAGACAATATGTATTAATGTTTTATCATCAAACAATATATACTAAGTCTGTTTAGTATCGCTGATGGAAAACATGCACTTTAAATTTATACTTCAGCGAACACTCTTCATCAGTGAGCCCTGAGCCTGATCAGTCTCACTGATGATCGCTGACAGTTTGTATTGTTTACTTATGATCCCTGAAGACAAGATTCACGTCAATCATGTTCAACGCTGAAATCGAAGACCAAGATGAAGAACAAGCGACTAAGTCTACTAGTGACCTAATGCGGATATTAGCGAAGCCAAGACTTGTCCATCCAACGTGAAGTTTTAAGTAGAAGACTTCAGCGAACGCTAAACTTTATCATTCACTGATAAAGACTCATTCAACGAACGTTGATCATGAAGCCTCCTCTACAAGCAACTTTTGTCTTATCCCCTTGCACACCTTCGTACGATTTTGTCAGAACGGACATCATGCGGCCAATAAGATGTTTGCTAAAGTCAAATCATACAACCAACCAGAGGCTGCCACGTGTAAAGGTATACTGTTTTGCATTAAATGCAAGCAGTATATAAAGGAAACCCTACTTCATTTGTGAAGAAGTCTTGGCCTTCTCTCGCTGAACCTCTGTGTGCAAGAAAATTATCCTTAGTTTTCTTAACTCCTTTTCTCTCTATATTTCTAGTGCAAGAAAATCTGTGTGTTCTCATAGTTTGTTTAGATTAGGTTTTTTAACTTGATCTTATTCCGCAACAAACTGTAAATTGTTTGATTATATCAATAAACAATTTAAAAAGATAAAAATCTGTGTTTGTATTCAACCCCCCCTCCTTCTACAAACTTGTATAACCCTTCGGGACCAACAAGTGGTATCAGAGAAGATTGTTTAATCTCATAAACAAGATCTTGCTTATACACTATCTTTCTCTCTTCCTTGCTATTCTTCATTATGGCAAACACCACAAACACAAACTACATAGATAATGGCTCTCTTGCCAAACCTCCTAGATTTAGCAAAGATAACTTTAATCTTTGGAAAAATAGGATGATGCTCTTCTTGGAAGGTGTAGATCCTACTATACCTTACTATATTGAAAATGGACGTTACGTTCCTTACATTATAGATCCCACTGTTCCAGCCACCACTACTAGTCCTGCCATTCCAGAAAGAGAAATCATCAAGGCAGTTAATCAGTGGACTGATGACGACAAGAAGAAAGTGGCCATTGACACTAAGGACAGATCCATCATATCTATGGCTCTTCCTGATGAAGTCTACCATTCCATCATGAATCTAAAGACCTCAAATGATGTGTGGAACACCATATGTGTTCAATATGAAGGTACTACTGAAGTCCAAGACACAAGAAAGATCAACCTGGTAAGACAGTACGAAAGTTTCATTTGCGGTAAGAATGAAACCCTCTCTGAAATTTATCAACGGTTTAACTGCTTAATCATTGACTTAAAAACTGTTGGTAAGGAATATTCTAATTTTGAGATCGTGACAAAATTTCTGGAAAGTCTTCCTGAAAGCTGGGACAAATATGCCATGTGTCTCAAGCTATCTAAGGATCTTAAATTCATGACCCTCTCTACCTTGTTTGGCACTATGCTCAATCATGAGCAATCATGTCAACTTAAGAAGAATATTGTAAAAGATTCCAAAAACACACTTGCTGCTTTACTCTCCTCAGAGTTGACGCCCACTCAGAGATCTACTGTCACAATCACTGAGTTGGAATCCAACTCTGATGAATCATGAGAAGCTGATCCTTCAGAGCTTGATGAGTCACTGGCACTCCTGACTAATTCTTTCAGGAGATTCGCCAGAAAGAGTAACTTCAGAAGAACTAAACCTATTTCCCTCACTGACAAGCCTAAATATTCAACTCCTGTAGATAAGGCCACTGCTACCTGCTTTAACTATGAAAAAGTAGGACACTTTGCTAGTGAATGCAGGTCAAAGAAAATCTTCAAACCTTCATCTTCCTCCTACAAGAAATCCTCTAACCCCCGGGATAAAGATGACAAATACCAGAAGCTGAAGGAAAAATATGAAAAGCTGAAAGGCTGAAAGGCAACAAAAAGAAAGGCAAATGTATGATCGCTGAAGATCATGACTGGGCTGCTTCTGATGAAGAATCATCTGACTCTGATGATGATGAGGCCAATCTCTGCCTCATGGCTCAAATAGAAGAAAAGGAAGAAAAAGCTGAAATTCCCTCTACTTCTGCGTCTACCTCTCAGGTATCAATCTCTTTTACCTCTACTTCAGCTGATAATGGGGCTGATAAGCTTCGGACCATCGATCTATTAACTGTTGATTTATATGATGCCATGAATGGCAAGACCAAAGCTGAAAAACTGAATCTAGATTTAGCTGAACAACTTAAAAATTGTCAGCTGAAAATTCAAGAGCTTTCAAACGAAGAAAATAATCTAAAAGATCAGGTCTACGTAAATCAAGTCATTAGTATTGAGCGAGAACAAGCTATCACTGTACTAAAGGCTGAAAAGGCTACTGTTGAAGGATGGTGTAAATCCTCAACAAAGATCAATGAGATAATAGGTGCTCAAATCCCTCTAAGTGATAAACGTGGTCTTGGTTACAAAGCTGATGCTGAAGAACCTACCACTGACCGTTCCATGCTTAAGTTTGGAATGTTCATATCATCTAATCCTGACATCTCTTCGTCTCAGTGCTCATCTTCTAAAACTCCCATCCCTGAGGAAAGGTAAAGGTAAAGAAAAAGTTTTTATTCAAAAACCTTAGAAGGGTACCTTTATACCTAAGATGAAAGTTCTCAAACCTTCAGCGAGTCATCCCTCTACCTCTAGGACCAAGATCCCTGAATTTATTCAGCGATCTACTCCTAAGCTGAGAGTGGATGTAATTGGTAAGAAATCCGAAGAACTGATAGTTCCTCCAATTTCCAATGCCAAAGGTATTCTTGGTGCTGGTCCTACTCATTTAAAAATCTCGACTAAGCATGCAAATGGTCCTAAAGCTACTTTTAGCTATATGAAATGTTATCACTGTGGACTTACCGATCCTATTGCTAGTAAGTGCCCCACAGCTACCAAGGCTGAGAAATTAGCCAAGGTAAAGAAGACTGCCCCAAAGCAAAGAAGATCACCCCTGATAAAAACCAGACCAAGATGAAAAACACCACTAAGGTTAAGAAATTAACCAAAGTGAAGAATTCCACTGAAACTGAATCTTCAAATGCTGCGAAGATTGCTGAACCTTCAACTTCCTCAACCACCACTGAGAAATGTGGACCTATAGTAAAATGGGTGCCCAAGTCAAACTAATCTTCCATTGTTTGCAGGTCTCGAAGGGTATCTAGTATCTCGATAGTGGATGCTCTCGACATATGACTGAAAAGAAGAACCTGCTTGTTGATCCAAACCCTCAGTGATTTGATAATGACCCTTTAAAACACTTAGTGAAAATTGTAAGTAGACAATATGTATTAGAGTTTCACTATCGCTGATAAGTACTAAGACTCTACAGTACCGCTGAAAGTGCAGGATCTATTCTTACAATCAATATAGAAAGAAGTAATTGAGAAATTGTATGATCAAGCCCAATTGTATTCAATGATGCACAGAATTACAGATCTAAGAGAGAGATCACCTCAAAGATTACAAGGAAAGAATACAAGTAATATGGAAAATCAATCAGTTAGCAACGTAGTGCTAACCACTCTATTTATACTGCAACAAACATCTTAAAGCTACAGTACAAATAAGAAAGACTAATAAGAACATAACACGTGTCCTGAATGTAACAGAATATCCAAGTCATAAGTTCTGAACATGTTGTTCAGAACTTCTGAACATACTTCTGAATAAGCGCTTCAGAACATTTGTCTTCATAGTCAGAAGTTCTGAGTCTCCTACTCAGAACTCTGAACCTTCTAGTCAGAATCCAACACTTAGAATCTTTTTGAGATTTCTCACTCAGAACTTCTGAGTCTTCTACTCAGAACTTCTGAGTCTTCTGAGTCTTCTTTAGTCTTCTTACTCAGAACTCAACACTTGTGTTTTTGACAAAACTCTAGACCTAACAATCTCCCCCTTTTTGTCAAACACACTTGTACTTTTCATCATCAAATTCTTAGAGCAGGAACAATCTTCAGCTTCAGAAGGAGCTCTTCTGACAACTTTTGCTCAGAATTCTGAATAATCTGAGTTAACAACTTCTGGTCAGTCTTTAATCAGCAGCAGCAACGATTTCCAAATTGATTTCTGTTACATATTTGCTTTTTTCTTTGCTCCCCCTTGAAATGACAAATCTTATCTTTAGCTTTTCTCCCCCTAAAGTTTTGGAAAGCAAAATCATCTTCAAAATCTTTAGCTTTTCTCCCCCTTGTTTTTCAAAACTTTAGCGATGCTTTTTCTTCGAATGAAGTCTATGCTTTTTCTCCTCCTTAATGAATAACCTTGCTCCCCCTCAAAATAAGAATTATGGAGCAATTTGTTTTCTCCCCCTGAAAGTATGCATATATTTCATTAAAATTATTCATTTCAAATATAGTGCTTTAATGAAAACATTTATACAAGGAGAATAAGATTTACTGATCATTTGAAAACTTTACAAAAGAAATCCAACTTAATGAAATTTATCAGATTTTTCAATCAAATGAAATCAAATGCATGTGTTTGGATTCAAATACAAGTCATCATTGCATATCAAGTTAAAGATGTTCAGTTTCAATCCCTTTATTAAATCTATTTGGTGTGCTTAGCATGCGAAATATGATTAGCTTCAAGAATATGCAATTCTAAAACATATAAGAATACTTTGCTCTACTTACACTATTTGTCCAAAATCAGGATTTTCACAAATTTACAGGTTTATTGTGACTTTGAATTTTCCCAAAGTTTCAAGAGATATGTGCTCATTGGCATCTTTTAATTTTGTGCTCATTGACATCTTTTAATTTTGTGCACATTGGCATCTTTTAATCAAAAAGTTTAGTAAGAATAAGATACATCGTTAAACATGACTTTCTATCTGGTTCTATAGCAGGATTTGGGTCAGCATATCCCAGACCAGTTGGTCTTAGGTGCTAGGTGACAAGCACCCCTTGGAACTTAATTTCCCAAACCAGAAAGGCCACATCGATATATCTTAAACCCATTTGTACCAGTAGAACATGGCTTTCTATCTGATTCTATTGCAGGATTTGGGTCAGCCGATCCTAGACCAGTTGATCTTAGGGACTAGGTGTCGAGCACCCCTTAAGACTTACTCTCCCAAACCAGAAAGGCCACAGGTACAAACTTTCAAACTAAATGGTTTTGTATATATATATTGCATCTCAATTACTTGGTTCTAAAACGTAGTACTTCCCCCATATTTTCGTTTCCATCCATCATTCTGACATTTAGGCTTTTTGAGCATTATATTCTATATAAGTATAGATTTCATAACATTGAGCATTCGGCATAATTTCATTCATGTTTTGCTTACCTTTCGATTTAATTCAGAAGTGAAAGTTGAAACAAATATAGCTCAGATAATACAAAATACTTGTAAAATCACTTTTTGACACATTTATTCATTGAATGAAAATTAAAAAAAATTCATATCATTGAATTAAATTTGTTAAGATTCAAACATTCAAAGCAATAGAAATAAAACATAATGCAATGTTACCTTTCACCACTTGTTCTTTGAAACAGAAAAATATGACAGTTAAGGATATCACCTGAGAAGTATGAGTTCTAAACTGATTTGTTTAGAAGTCTTAGTCTCTGAAGTACGGGTCCTGAACTGAATTATTCAGAAGCCATTGTCATTTAAGTACGGGTTTTGAACTGATATGTTCAAAAACCTATAACGTTGAAGCACGGGTTTTGAACTTCATCTTGAAACAATCAGATCAAATTTTGAGACAATATTCCCTCTCAAATCAAGATAATCCTGCAAAATCAAGAGATTTTGGTAATCATCTTCGATGATTCCTCATTAGATATCAAAAATCCAAATTCTGAGTAGTTGAGTCAGAATTCTGAGTAGAAAAGTCAGAACTTCTGAGTAGTAGAGTCAGAACTTCTGAGTAACAGAGTCAGAATTCTGATAAAACTATCCAGAGAAAATGCCTTAGAAAAATGTTTGGATTTTGTGATTTTTGAACATTCTGAACTTCAAATCACCATAACTTGCTCAAAAATCAGAATTTTTCAACCAAAATTTGCAGGGTTGCTTAAAATGTGATTCTGAACACATTCTCTGGAAATGTTTTCTACAAAAAACACTCACATCTATGAGTTCGATAACCTCATAGCAAACAGAACTTTTTCAAAAAAAAATCTTCAAAATCAACAAATTGATCTATATGAATCAGAAATCCATAATTACATTCAGACCGAGTTTTGGACTGAATTATCCAAAAGTCAAAATTCTCAATTTAAGCACAGCATCGGTTTTAAGTCATGTGTCAGTATTATCATTCAACTCTACACATGAATAACCTGCAAAACAGATTAAGTTGTCTTTGGTACCCATATGAACTTGGGTCCAGGTTTGTTAGGTGCAGTGGCATATGCAGATATTCTATAAGAACCATACCAGTGCTGAATAAAATTCTTGTTCACAAAATCATTAGTCCCACAATATGAACAACAAAGTTTCTTTTGTGCAATTCTGACTAATTGATTTACAGAATAAATCACATCAGGTTTAACAAAAGATTTTCTTTGAAATGTATTGTTCTTCTTGACATTTGAATTAGGAACTTTTGATTTTGGCACTTCTTTCTTGGAAGTTGTTCCTTTAACTCTCCATTCCATTTTTATCTTTTTAAAAGAACAATTATAAGATTTATCAATAGCAGAATCATAAAACAGATTAGAAGAACGAATCTGATCTTTTGAACTATGATTTGATTTGTCAACAACTTTCGTTTCAAATTCCCTAAACTTTTTAACATACAAATCAAACCTTGACTGCAAATCAGATTTGGACTTCCTCTCTATCATGATTTTAGTTGATAAATCAGATAATTTCTTAATAAGCCTCCTTATCTCCAAATGAAAAACTTTCTTTTCCTTCTCAAACTCATCTTTTAAGCATTTTTCTTTAAAGCCATTTACCTTCTTCTTTTCAGTCTCTTTCCTTCCATCTTCTAACTCTTTCTCCAACTCATTGATTTTTACAGAAAACTCATTTAACATTCCTGTTTTCTTTTTCTCAAAACCATTCTTTTCTTTTTGAAAAACATTTTTCTTGCATTCAAACTCTTTTCTTTCTTTTGCAAGAATTTTCTCCAAATCAGAAATTTTCAAAGATAATTCAACAGACTTTGTTTCAAAACCTTTCCTCTCAGTTTGAAAGTCTCTTCTCTCTTTCTCAAATTTCACTCTTTCAAGTATAAGTACTTGTTCAAAATCATAGATCTGTTTCAAGAGTTGACAATTTTTCATTTCACATGATTTGATTCTATTTTCAGACTCTGTCAACATCTTTCTTCTAAAATTTCCTTTCTCTTTCAAATCAACATTCTCTTTTTCTAACAATTTTATGTTTTCTTGAACCTTTTCAAAATCCTTTAGAAAATCAGATTTCTCTTTTTGCAAAATCTTTATAACTTTTGCATTTTCGTCTTGTTTTGCTTGAAGATTAGCAATCTTGCTTTCAAAATGAACAATCTCAGTTTTTGGTTCAGAAATTGTTTCTTTTGCTTTTACAGGACTTAATTTTTGTAAATTGTCTGAACTGGTTATAGAAATTGCAGGTCTCACAAAAACTTCAACAATCTCAGGCATGATGAAATGACAAATTCAAATATCAATTATGATCAAAAATGAGAATCAACACAAATCTAGAACATGCAAGAATTAATCAAATCTGTCACATGCATTTCATCAAACAGTTAGAGTACATGAATTAATGAAATCTTCTTTTCAACAAAAAATATGAATACTAATCAACATGCAGCAGATATAATCACTTTGATCAAGAAACCAATCAAGAATTTCGAAAACATACCGGTGATCTCTGTTTAATTTCGAGAATTAATCAGCATAGAGAGAAAATCTTTGGATGACTTGATTGTAAGATATCGATTCAACAGAAAGACAAATTCAAATTTCTTGAATCAATGATAGAAACGAATTCAAGAATTGTTAGGAATTCAAGAATTGTTAGCAGCAGCGGAATCAATTGTCGAATTGATCAAGAAACTTCAAGAACGCGATCAAACACACTCTTGGACGAATTTGTTTGTTGATTGGCTCTGATACCAATTGAAAGTGCAGGATCTATTCTTACAATCAATATAGAAAGAAGTAATTGAGAAATTGTATGATCAAGCCCAATTGTATTCAATGATGCACAGAATTACAGATCTAAGAGAGAGATCACCTCAAAGATTACAAGGAAAGAATACAAGTAATATGGAAAATCAATCAGTTAGCAACGTAGTGCTAACCACTCTATTTATACTGCAACAAACATCTTAAAGCTACAGTACAAATAAGAAAGACTAATAAGAACATAACACGTGTCCTGAATGTAACAGAATATCCAAGTCATAAGTTCTGAACATGTTGTTCAGAACTTCTGAACATACTTCTGAATAAGCGCTTCAGAACATTTGTCTTCATAGTCAGAAGTTCTGAGTCTCCTACTCAGAACTCTGAACCTTCTAGTCAGAATCCAACACTTAGAATCTTTTTGAGATTTCTCACTCAGAACTTCTGAGTCTTCTACTCAGAACTTCTGAGTCTTCTGAGTCTTCTTTAGTCTTCTTACTCAGAACTCAACACTTGTGTTTTTGACAAAACTCTAGACCTAACAACCGCTGATAGAAACTCTCGCTCTTTAAAAGGTTAATACTCAGCGAACACTGTTCACCATAAAGCTCTGAGCCTGTTCAGTACTTTTGGTGATCGCTGATAAGTGTTAATTGTTTACTTATGATCTCTGAAGACAAGTTTCACGTCAACAAAGGTTCTACGCTGAAGTCGAAGATCAAGCCCAAGAACCAGCGACAAGTCTACTAATGAACTGATGCGGATATCAGCGAAGTCACAAAATTGTCCACTCAACGTGAAGTATCAAGTAGAAGACTTCAGCAATCGGTGAGCTTTATCATTCGCTGATAAAGAACTGTTCAACGAAAGCTGATCATGAAGTCTTCCTCTACAAGTTACTTTTGTCTTACCCCCTTGCACGTCTCCGTACGAAATGTCAGAACGGACATCCCTTCTGTCCAGAATCGTACAACCAACTCTGATTCTACACTGTACTCCATGCGGCTACTAAGGTTGTCTACAAAGGTCAAAACATGCAACCACTCAGCTGCTGCCACGTGTAAAGTAATACTGCCATGCAATATAAAAGAAGAACCCTACATCAGGATTGAAGTGCTCGGCCATCTTCTTCTTTCTCTCTTAGTGTTAGAATATTATTCGTAGTATTCTTATCTCCTTTCTGTCTTAATTCTAGTGCAAGAAACTTAGTGTTCTTAACTTGTTTAGATTAGGTTAATCATTAATCTTATTCTGCAACAAGTTGTAAATTGTTTGATTATATCAATAAACAATTTAGAAAGTAAAAATCTGTGTGTTTGTATAACCCTTCGGGACCAACAAGTGGTATCAGAGCAGATTTGTTTAATCTCATAAACAAGATCTTATCTATACTAATCTTTTCTCTTCCTTGCTTTCTTAAAATGGCTACCAACACAAACACTAACTATATTGATAATGGTTCTCTTGCTAAACCCCCTAGATTCTCTAGAGATAACTTTAATCTATGGAAAAATAGGATGATACTCTTCTTAGAAGGTGTAGACCCAACTATACCTTATTACATCGAAAATGGTCCATATATCCCTGTCAGAATTGATCCTGAGGTTCCAGCCGCTGAGAATAGAGCTGCTATTCCAGAAAGATTGGTTCCAAAGGAAATTCATATGTGGACTGATGAAGATAAGAAGAAAGTGGCTCTAGACACCAAAGCCAGATCCATTCTTTCCATGGCTCTTCCTGACGAAGTCTACCATTCCGTCATGAACCTGAAAACCTCCAAAGCCATGTGGGACACAATATGTGTTCAATATGAAGGTACGTCTGAAGTCCAGGACTCACGAAAGATCAACCTGGTAAGACAATACGAAAGCTTCATTTGTGGTAAGAATGAATCTCTCTCTGAAGTACATCAACGGTTCAACTGTTTAATAATAGATCTGAAAACCGTTGGTAAGGAATATTCTAACTTTGAACTTCTGACAAAGTTCTTAGAATGTTTACCTGAAAGCTGGGACAGTTATTCAATGTGTCTCAAGCTGTCAAAGGATCTTAAATCTATGACTCTTTCTACCTTATATGGCACGATGCTTAATCATGAGCAATCGAGTCATCTTAAGAAGAATCTTGTAAAAGATTCCAAAAGCACCCATGTTGCTTTAATCTCAGAGTCACCTTCCACTCAGCGATCTACTATTACTACCACTGAGTTGGAGACTAACTCTGAATGCTCATCAGATCCTGACTCTTCAGATCTTGATGAATCTATGGCTCTCCTTTCTAATAAGTTCAGGAGATTCGCCAAAAAGAAAAATTTCAGAAAGAACAAACCTCTTGCTATCACTGATAAGCCTAGATCATCAACTCCTGTTGATAAGGCTATTGCTACTTGCTATAACTGTGAAAAGATAGGACATTTTGCTAGCGAGTGCAGGTCAAAGAAAGTTTTTAGAAACTCAGCTTTCTCCAAGAAATCCTCTAACCCCAGGTCTAGAGATGACAAGTACCAAAAGCTGAAAGATAGGTACGCAAAGCTGAAAGGCTTTAAGAAGAAAGGTAAAGGCCTTATGGCTGACTATGATTGGGCTGCCTCTGACAAAGAAGAATCATCTGACTCAGAAGATGATGATGAAGCCAATCTCTGTCTTATTGCCAAACTTGAAGATGAGGAAGAAAATTATGACATTCCCTCTGCTTCAACCTCTGCTACTAAGGTATCACCTTCTTTCTTTACCAATATTTCAAATATTGATGAAGCTGATAGTCTTCGAAAGATCGATCTCCTAACTATTAGTTTATATGACGCCATGAATGGCAAAACTGTTGTTGAAAATCAAAATATTGATCTCGCTGAACAACTTAAAAATTGTCACCTTCAAATTGAAAAGCTTTCTAAAATTGAAGAAGACTTGAAAGATCAAGTTCATATAAACCAGCTAGTCAAAATTGAGCGCGAAAAAGCTATCGCTGCATTAAAAGCTGAAAAAGCAATTGTTGATGGATGGTATAAATCCTCAACGACGATCACTGAGATAATTAAGTCTCAGATTCCTTTGAGTGACAAACGTGGTCTTGGTTACAAAGCTGACGCTGAAGAACCGACCACTGACCATTCCATGCTTAAGTTTGGTATGTTTGTCTCCTCTATCCCTGACACTTCATCTTCTCAGTGCTCCTCTTCAAAACCTCCTATCCCTGAGGAAATCTCTACCTTAACTTCTAAAGGTAAAGAGAAAATTGTTTATCCAAAACCTCAGAAGGGTACCTTTGTACCTAAGTTGAATGCTTTTAAAGCTTCAGTAACTTATCCCTATACTTCTAAGAATAAGATCCCTGGATTTATTCAGCGATCTACTCCTAGAATTAAAGTGGATATTATTGGTAAGAAATCCGAAGAACTGATTGTTCCTCCCATTTCCAATGCCAAAGGTATACTTGGTGCTGGCCCTGCTCATTTAAAATTTACGGCTAAGCATGCAAATGATCCTAAAGCTACTTTTAGCTATAGGAAATGTTATCACCGTGGACTTACAAATCATATTGCTAGTAAGTGCCCCACAGGCACCAAAGCTGAAAAGTTAGCTACGGTGAAGATTACTGCCCCCAAGGCAAAGAAGACCACTGTGGTCAATAAATTAACCAAAGTGATGACTGACACTAAAGCTGAATCTTCAAATGCTGCGAAGACTGCTGAATCTTCAAATGCTGCGAAGACTGCTGAACCTTCCACTTCCTCTACCCCATTGACAAGTGTGTACACATGATGAAATGGGTGCCCAAGTCAAACTAATCTTCCTTTGTTTGCAGGTTAAGAAGGGTATCTGGAATCTCAATAGCGGATGCTCTAGACACATGACTGGTAAGAAGAACCTGCTCACTAAGTACATGGAAGAGAAGGGTCCCTCTGTGACTTTCGGTGGAAATGGAAAAGGTTATACCCGAGGGTTTGGTGTACTCTCTAATGGTACAACAACCTTTGGAAGAGTTGCATATGTTGAAGGACTGAAGCATAATCTTCTAAGCATTAGTCAGCTATGTGACAAGGATAATAAAGTGATTTTCACTAAGGAATCCTGCTTTGTCACTGACAATAAGGAGAAGATAGCTCTCAACGGTTATCTTATGGAAAATGTTTACGTTATAAACATGGACTCTACTACCACTGAGAACTCCTGTTTCTTCTCAAAAGCCTCATCTGACGCCAACTGGTTATGGCATAAGAGGCTCTCCCATCTCAACTTCAAGACACTGAATACTCTTTCTTCTAAAGAGTTAGTCACTGTTTGGGCAAATTTCACAGGTCTCGACCACGACCAGAAAAGGTAAGACGCATGTCATGAGTTATACCTTGTATTAAGATAAGGTCCCAACGAAGACCCTAAGAACCTCCGTCATCCCTCCTAAAAGGTAAGTTGATAGTTCCTCCCGACCTCGACGTCGCCCGTTCCGCACGACCGTCGCATAAAACCGTACGACCTCGACCGACTAACGCGTTATACAACTGTTATATTTGTTTATGTGTTTAATGCAGGAGTCAAAGTCATTTATGGACAAACGGCTATAACCGACAAAATCAGTTATGAGCATCTAAACTCACATTGAAGACGACGACCGTTACAACAATCATCAAAGATCTTATTAAAGTCATCCGAAGACTATAAAATCCCAACTCAATCATCAGTTCAAGACACCTGATCAACACCGAATAACACAGAGAGAGATAGAACAAGAGCATCGAACGACAGAAGCAAACGCAAACACTCGAAGCAAAGAGATCGTTCATAGAAGATCACTCTCGACGCAAGACTCTCGCTCTCGACCAACAGTTTATACACAGTTTTCACACACGACGCACACTATTTTTACATTCCAAACACTTGTACTTTACATTTCGAAGTCTTTCCTTCATTTGTATTGTAATCTCTGTACGATCGACATCCGGAACACCAAGGACATCGCCCCTGATTGGCGACCATAGTGCAGCGACGACATCCACTGTCGTCCGCAGGTTTTTTCCTCGTTGAGGGTTTTCCTGCGTCATCAAATCCTTTGTCTCATTTACATTTTTGTCTTTGTCGCACGCCTTTGTCGAAAGATTCCTTTCTTTAGTTGTTAAAGTCCACATCGACCTTAAGTTGTCCCTTTGGTGCGATTTTTGGCATTAACAGTTTGGCGCCATCCGTGGGACCCCATCTAAAGAAAATCTTCGACAAACGTGCGTCTTGCTAACGGTTTCTTGGAGTTTTCTTTGTTCTCTGTTGCAGGAAAATGGCATCCCCTGGAGATCAGCAGCATGTCATTGCTCAGATGTACCAGGAGCTTGAAGTCGCCCGAAATCAAATCAACGCCATGGCGGAGCAAAGCCGTAGAGCATCTGAAGAGATCGCACGGTTAAGGAATCCCTTTGGACCTCAGAGTGGTCCTAGGCCATTCGTTCAGAATCCAGGCCAAGGATCGTTCGGTCAGAATGGTCCTCGACCATTCGCGCATAATCCAGGTCCAGGATCAGGTCCGTTCGCTCAAAACCAGCAGCCAGGACCGTTCAATCCAAATTCCCAATTTGGGACGGTCCCTCCTCAGCATATAAGGCCACCACCCATGCAGAATGGATCGCAGCCATTTCAGAACGGGTCGCAACCATATTTTATTCCTTTCAACGGAGATGGCAATGGCTCGTCGCATGTCAATGGCACCAGCCCAGGAATCACTCCGCAAGCAGGGGCAAATCTCAACCCCAATGACCCCGTCGCCCAGCGATTGAAAATGCTAGAAGATCAAAACGAGCGCGTCCTATCTTTGCTCGCCAAGTTGCCTGGGGCAGCCGTGCCCGTCGACGTCGAGCCCCGATCAGGATTTCAGGCGTCACCATTCATCGATGAGATCGCGACTGTCGAGGTCCCGAAGAAGTACAATGTCCCCGCCTTCACGCCCAAGTACTCGGGAGTGACCGATCCGACAGAGCACGTCGCGCAGTATAAGCAGCTCATGTGGACGATCTCAATCCCACACATGTATCAGGAAGTCTGTATATGCAAAAGCTTCGGTGCAACTCTCACTGGTCCTGCTCTCCAATGGCTGATTAATCTCAAACCCATGTCCATCGGGTCGTTCGCTGAATTAGTCAATCAATTCTCACAGCAATTCACCAGCAGTCGCAAGATGGAGAAGCAGGCCAGTGACTTGTATTACGTCGTGCAGAAGACCAATGAGTCTATCCGTAGTTATTTCAATCGATTCAATGCAGAAATGATCAGCATTCGCAATTGTGACATCAAGACCGCGATCGAAGCCTATAAGTGTGGTCTGGACGACAGTTCAGGTTTATACACTGACCTGACTAAGTATCCTCCGGAGAATTTCGAAGACGTCCGAGCTCGAACCTTAGCATATATGAGAGTAGAGGACGACGCTGCCTTTCGTCGCAAGCATACCGACGACAAGAGGGCGTTAGGTGTAAAGAAGCCAGAGTTCAAGGCGAAAGCAATTTCCAAAATGGAGCCCGCCCGCCAGATCTCGAACGTCTGATTCAAGACAAAAGCAGAGGCTAAGATCGCGACCAAATTTCCTCAAACCCCAAGATATCCTCTTACGGATTCAAAGGGTCCACTAAAGATTTGGTCGAAGCTCTGAAGACCGCCCAGGCGACTATTCGATGGCCAACGAAGTCCGGTCAGGACGATGCTAAGAAAGATAAATCTAAATGGTGCGACTTCCATGTCGACCATGGTCACGCGACAGATGATTGCATAGCCCTAAAAAAAGAGCTAGCATATCATGTCCCGAAAGGAAATCTCAAAGATATCATCGATGACGCCGATACCCCAGCTAACGATGTTCGACCGTCAACCCCCGAACATGCGAAAGTCGTCAATTGTATCACTGGTGGTTCCGACGTATGCGGTCTAACGTATTCCACAGCCAAACGTCACGCCAGTCAAGCGCATGACGATCGGCCTATCCCGCGTTCATCAAGGCCTAAAAGAGATTTGGAATTGGAAGCCATGAAAATCGTATTCGGCCAGAACGACCTCGGCGATTCGTACCAGAAACACCACGACGGGGTAACTGTCTAACTCGTCGAGTCTTGGTCGACGGGGGCAGTTCAGCAAACGTCATTTTTCTCAACACCATCAAAGCCATGGGAATCGATCGCTCGGAAATCACCCGACGTTCGACAACTTTGGTCGGTTTCAATGGAGAAGCGACGAGTACTTTTGGAGATATCGTTCTGCATGTCTATGCCGGAGGAATCAACAAGCAGACCAAATTCAGCGTCATCGACTGCGCGTTGGCCTATAACATCATCTTAGGTCGACCATGGATCCACGAAATGAAAGCCGTTCCCTCGACATATCATCAGATCCTGAAGTTCCCTACGCCGTGGGGCATCCAGGAAATCAAAAGTGAGCCGAAAGTCGCTCGTGACTGCTATAAATCGACTCTGAAACCGCGAAAGTAAATCGCTTAGCAGATGCGGCATGACAGGTTCGTCCTTCTATCCGTAGAAACAAACTTATGCCTTGTCTACAGGAATAAAATGACCATATGGCCCTGTCGTGCGAAAACACAGTCAATGCACACCTAGATGGCATTCCCCAAGATCTCTGTGTCGATCCGTCATTTGAAACCTATCCTCTCCTAGAAAGAATAGGATATTAAATGACGGGGGGCAAATACTCCGTTAATTAAAGAGGAATCTAAGAAGGCACGTTTCCTAATTTCTTTTTCTTCTTTCATACGATTTTTTCATGATGACGATTACTGACTTAAGCATCGGAGGGTCGTTGGTTAGCCAACGACCAACTTCTAACATTGTTTATTTCGCAGAATCTCACGACAATAATCAAACGACTCTAGTTTCGCCAGGTCGCACGACATAAATGACCAAGTCTATGACTTGATCATCCTTTACAGGGACACACGATTCAAATTAATCACACGACTTAGTCGTACGATTGCGAAGTCTAACGATCTCATGATCTAATCCTCTTAACATAGAAAATTTTCATACTCCGAATGTATGCTTTAGTCGCATGTGCTTATGTTTATACACACGATTTAAAAGTCTTATGGCTTACGTTCCAGTTATTGTGTTACAATAGATGCCTAAGTCGCATGATTCCTTGTACTTTATGAATTTAACAGTCGATGTGATATTTTATAAAGCGCAAGTTCAAAAGAAACCCAAATTTCATTCACCAAATAAACCGTCAATTACATCTCGACCACCAACGGTCGATCGATAAAAACAAAAATAAAGAATTTTTGCGGTTAGATCTGAGGAGGAGCATCAGTCGCATCCTTGCCTGAGGTCTCGTCCTGAAGACCTTCGTCTACCACCTCCTCCTCGACGTCCTTCTCGTCATCCGAATCAAGGTCTCTCACCGTCCCGATGCCGTTCAAGTAAATATCGAGCTCTTCCGACGCCGAAGCAAGAGGATCCTTCCCCAACAAATGTCGCCTCATGATCGCTGCCCTAGCAGTCAGATGAGCTATGGCAAAAACAGACTTACCCTCGTCCTTAGCAGCCTGTACATCTCTCTCTAGACCCTCTACCTTGGATTTGGAATCCTCAGCTTCCTTTGTAGCTGCGGCCAAAGATCCTTTAATCCTCTCTATCTCCTCCCTCTGGTCGGCAATCATGGATAAGGACTGCGCTAAACGATGACTGACATCATCCTTCGCACGACCGACGACCTCTAAATGGTTTCGAGCGTCATCCAGGCGTTTTAACAGAGCCTCTTCACGCTCTGCGGCGACCTTCGCCCTATCCAACGCCGCGTTCTCCCTCTCTTGCGCAGCAGACGTTAGATCCTTTATCTTCATCGTCTCACCCCGCAAAGCCAGGGAAGCCTGGAATGCCTACAAAATCATAAAACCAACATTATTAGTATACAACAACAACGACAACGAACAACGAACAACGACAACGATAACGAACAACGACAACGATAACGAACAACGACAACGACAACGAAACAACGACAAAACTAAGTCTTGAAAGAGAGACTTACCATGAATGCCAGCCCGGCGACATGAGCCCCCGTCTCCTCGATAGGAAATCCCACGAAACTCTCCCTGAAAGAAGGGAGCAGATATTTTCCCAGGTGAGGAAATAAGTTCGTCCCGTCTAGGACACTGCTGGCCATAAAGTCTGACGGCAACGTAAAATTAACCGTCGTGACCTTAGCCCCTCCCGTCGACTGATCCTTGCCCTTGTCGGCCGACAAAGGATCCGACGTGGCTAATGGGGACTTCACTGTTTCCGCCAGAGGCGCAGAACTAATAGGTTTTGCAGCGATCGCATCAGAAGACGACTTCTTGGGCGATGCAACCTTTGCCTTCTCAGGCGTAGCGACTCTAGACGAGTCGGGAACTCCCGAAGACGGTTCCCTCGAAATCGTCGTCCGCATCTTCTTCGGAACATCTGGACCAGCAGACATAAGCTTCTGCCTCTGCTCCTTGCCCTTACGAGCAAGTTCGAGCTCAGCTGCTCTTTTAGCAGAGACACGCGACATCCGTGGTTGAGACTCCCCTGGAAACCACAGAAGAATAAAAATTATGAAAATCAAGGGAAGAAGAATCGAATTAACACAGAAAGAAATAAGAAGGTACGCTTACCAGTCATCTCTCTTTCTTCTTTCGACTCCCCTCCTTCCTCACGTTTCTCCCCTCGATTTTCTCCTAAGTATACTAAATCCTCGTCGTCGTCCATCAATTGTCGTACGACAAATGACCGTTCCCCAGTGCTGAACTATAAGAACGCGTCGATCTTTGCTTGAGAGTTAGCGTAAGGTTTCACGTCCTCGAACTTTATGGCTGTCGACATATAAAACAAGTTAAAAACCAAAAAACGCAGACGACAGACAACAAAAAGTACAAAGCTCACCCGATGTATTCCAGCTGGCCCTAATCCAATCACTCTCAGAGTCAAGGGTCGACTTGCGCACAAATGCGTATCGAGTCTTCCACCCGCGATCGTTTACAGCGGTCTTGAGGACCAGAGCACGATCACCTTTAAGTCTAGAGTATAGATTACAGCGATGACATCCATCCTTTTTGGCTTGATAAGCCAAAAACGAGGTCGCGCACATTCATGGGAGACTCCCAACTTTTAGTGACACGCTCGATCACTTGCACCACTCGCCAAAACTAGGGCATTAATTGACCCAGTGCTATGTCAAATTCTAGCATAAAAGCCTTAGCTAGAGGTGAGTAGGGCCATTCAAAACCTATCTTAAAGGGATAATCGTACATCACGATATACCCCTCAGGACATTCGTTCGATCGAATTTGACCTGGGCTGATCAATTCAACCCACGCAAGGAGCTTAGATAACCTCCTAAAGTCATCAAGATCCGACTGATCTTGAATATTGCTCCCAGGGTCCGTCGACATCTCTAAACAGATTGGAGGGATCAAGGAAGTCGTACCTTATATATAAGCACTCAAAGACCTCGAAAAACCTAACTGAGTCGCTGATTCTCGCAGGATTTGTGAATAAACAGGTAAAGAGCAGCAAGAAGATCAAAGGGAAATCTTTGCTCAAAGAAGCTTCGAAATCGTAAACCAGAATAGACCTATTGAGGTCTCTATTTAAGCAAACGATCAGATCCCTTAGATGATCGCCACGTGCCCTCGTCCCTTCGTATGACCGCAGGGATCGTCGACACCTGTCAAAGACAGCGGGTAAGCACAATCGTACGTCAGTATGACGTCACGACCTCGTTTTCTCTTCGACTTCTCGTTCAGTTAGAATTAAACCAATTCAGTTCCGAAACGACCAAGGTATTTTTAACGCAGAAACCTGAACACCCGATGAGCAAAATTTAAAATTCGAATTTGCCATCCTACTTTCAAATTTTGGGGGCAAACTGTTTGGGCAAAATTTCACAGGTCTCGACCACGACCAGAAAAGGTAAGACGCATGTCATGAGTTATACCTTGTATTAAGATAAGGTCCCAACGAAGACCCTAAGAACCTCCGTCATCCCTCCTAAAAGGTAAGTCGAGAGTTCCTCCCGACCTCGACGTCGCCCGTTCTGCATGACCGTCGCATAAAACCGTACGACCTCGATCGACTAATGCGTTATACAACTGTTATATTTGTTTAAGTGTTTAATGCAGGAGTCAAAGTCATTTATGGACAAACGGCTATAACCGACGAAATCAGTTATGAGCATCTAAACTCACATTGAAGACGACGACCGTTACAACAATCATCAAAGATCTTATTAAAGTCATCCGAAGACTATAAATCCCAACTCAATCATCAGTTGAAGACACCTGATCAACACCGAATAACACAGAGAGAGATAAAACAAGAGCATCGAACAACAGAAGCAAACGCAAACACTCGAAGAATATTCATTCGAAGCAAATAGATCATTCATAGAAGATCACTCTCGATGCAAGACTCTCGCTCTCGACCAACAGTTTATACACAGTTTTCACACACGACGCACACTGTTTTTACATTCCAAACACTTGTACTTTACATTTCGAAGTCTTTCCTTTATTTGTATTGTAATCTCTGTACGATCGACATCCGGAATACCAAGGACATCGCCCCTGATTGGCGACCATAGTGCAGCGACGACATCCACTGTCGTCCGCAGGTTTTTTCCTCGTTGAGGTTTTTCCTGCGTCATCAAATCCTTTGTCTCATTTACATTTTTGTCTTTGTCGCACGCCTTTGTCGAAAGATTCCTTACTTTAGTTGTTAAAGTCCACATCGACCTTAAGTTGTCCCTTTGGTGCAATTTTTGGCATTAACAGTCCCTGGTCTACCTCAACACTCATATGCCAATGAGTCCTTATGTTCAGCGTGTGAGAAAGGAAGCAGACTAAAGCAAGCTTCAAGTCAAAACAAGTCTCCTCAGTGTCATTTCCTCTACAACTTCTCCATATGGATTTGTTTGGCCCTGTTAACAAACAACCCATCGCTAGAAAGAAATATACATTGGTCATAGTTGATGAATTCTCTCGCTATATCTGGGTAATGTTTCTCCGTTCTAAGAGTGACACCCCTGAAGAACTCATTACCTTTGTTAGGAAAATGGAAGTCCTGAACAACATGACCGTTCGCTCAATAAGGAGTGATCATGGGACTGAATTCAAAAACAGCTCTCTTGATTCTTTCTTTGAAAGTAAGGGTATTTCTCACAACTTCTCTTTAGTGAGAACACCGCAACAAAATGGAGTCGCTGAAAGAAGAAATAGAACTATCATTGAAGCCGCTCGTTCAATGCTCAGCGATTCTCACCTACCTACTCAGTTTTGGGCAGAAGCTGTCAACACTGCTTGTTTTACGCAAAACAGGTCGCTGATAGTCAAAAGATTCAAAAAGACAGCCTATGAATTTTTTCATAGGAGAAAGCCTTCAATTAGTTTTCTTCACATCTTTGGATGTCAGTGTTTCATACTGAACAACAGAGATGCCCTTGGAAAGTTTGATCCTAAGACTGATGATGGAATCTTTCTTGGATATTCTTCAATCTCCAAAGCCTTCAGAGTCTTCAATCGAAGAAGACAGACTGTTGAAGAAACTATTCACGTCACCTTTGACGAATCCCGTTCAGCGAATTCTAGACCTTCTGCTGATACTGAAGAACTGAATCAATGGATGTTTTCTCATCTTGGTGATTCAAAAGACATTCCCACTCCTCATACTCATCCCGTTGAAGATGATGGTCCTACTATCATCACAAACATGCAGACTAGTGAAGCTAAAACTTCATGGGTCTCAGCTGTTCCTTTAAACACTATGCCTGCCTCTGAACCTAATGTCTCAGACATACCATCTACTTCTCAGCAATCAGTGAATGAAATGACATCTGCACATATTCCTCTCTTGGCTGATATACCAGAAGTTGCTGAAGCCTCATCTTCAGCCCCTCCAGTTCAAGTTGAGTCAGCGAATCATGCTCCGGCTCAGCGATGGACTATTAATCACCCTATTGATCAGATTCTTGGTGATCCAAATGCTGGTGTTCAGACTCGACAAAGTGCAGGTAACATTTGTTTATTCGTTAACTTTATTTCTCTAATTGAACCAAAGAAAATAGATGATGCCCTCAGAGATCCAAATTGGGTCAGTGCTATGCAAGAAGAGCTGACTGAATTTGAAAGAAACAAAGTTTGGAATCACGTTCCAAGACCATCTGACAAGTCAGTGATAGGCACTAAGTGGGTCTATCGAAACAAGTTGGATGAACATGGAACTGTAACCCGCAACAAGGCTCGACTTGTTTCTCAGGGATACAGACAAGAGGAAGGCATAGACTACGACAAAACATTCGCCCTGGTGGCAAGACTAGAAGTTATTCGTCTATTCTTAGCTTACGCTGTACACAAAGACTTCAAAGTGTATCAAATGGATGTCAAGTCAGCGTTCCTCAATGGAAAGCTGAATGAAGAAGTTTACGTGGAACAACCACTAGGATTCTCAGATCCTAAGCATCCAGGTTATGTTTATAAACTGGATAAGGCACTTTATGGCTTAAAGCAAGCTCCACGTGCATGGTATGACACTCTCTCTACTTATCTCCATATTGAAAGATTTAAGCGAGGTAAAATTGACAAGACTCTATTTTTCAGGAAAGTAAAAGGTCATATCATTCTTGTTTAAATATATGTCGATGATATTATATTTGGTTCTACTAACCCTGACCTTTGTACTCGTTTCTCTGAAAGGATGAAAGTAGAGTATAAAATGAGCATGATGGGTGAGCTAACATATTTCCTTGGTCTTCAGATAAAGCAAAATGAAAAGGGAACTTTCATTAATCAGGGAAAGTATGTTAAAGACATGCTGAAGAAATTTGATTTAACTCAGAGTTCAGCTATGAAAACCCCTATGGCACCACCGCTGACACTAAACAAGGATTCTTCTGGAATACCTGTTAATGTCACGACGTACCGTGGGATGATCGGTTCTCTCCTATATCTTACAGCTAGCCGACCTGATATTATGTACGCAACCTGTTTGTGTGCACGATATCAAGCTGAAGCTAAGGAATCTCATATGATCGCTGCAAAGAGAATCATTCGTTACCTTAAGGGTACTCCTAACCTAGGTCTTTGGTATCCCAAAGACTCAGGGTTTGATCTAATCGCCTATTCAGATAGTGATTTTGCAGGTTGCAAATTGGATAGGAAAAGCACCACAGGAGGCTGTCAGCTCCTGGGTGGAAAGCTGGTAAGTTGGACAAGTAAAAAGCAAAACTCAGTGTCCGCCTCAACCGCTGAAGCTGAGTACGTAGCTGCTGGAAGCTGTCGTTCTCAGGTCTTGTGGATGAGAAATCAACTACTGGACTATGACCTTCATCTCTCGAAAATTCCAATCTATTGCGACAGCACTAGTACCATCGCTATAGCCAACAATCCAGTGCTACACTCAAAGACCAAACACATCGAAATCAGGTATCATTTTATCAGAGATCATGTGATGAATGGTGATATAGAACTTCACTTTATCCCAACGGACTTTAAGTTAGCTGATCTGTTCACCAAACCTCTTGATGAGACAAGATTTAACTTTCTCATCAACGAGCTTGGAATGCTGAACTTTGAAGAATAAAATCTTCAGCGGTTCGCATTTGATCAGCGATAGGATAAAACCAACTTGTACAACCCATTCTATCATATTCTCTCAGAACAAATTGATTCGCTGATATCAAGGTATGTTCACTCTTTACTCGCTGACTTTCGCATGTGAATGCAAGATTTCAAAACAAATTGCATCGCTGAATATCTCTTCCTTTCAGTGATATTTTGAAATTTCTAAAACCAACACTGATACTTCTATTTAGTGCTTCATGTTTTCAAAAGTGTCCCTGAGCTTTCAAAAACCTCAGAGACATCCTAAAATATGAAAGGACGTTTATGACGTAATCAAACGGATAAACCCTGGCACATTATTTTTCTGACACACGTTTGCACGTTTCGTTTTCCATCCAATCAAATGCAAACACGTGTCCGTGTCATCATGAAAAAAATTTCCCGCTCAATTTTTTCTCTCTCTAACTCTCACTATATAAACACATTCGAGTTTATATTTTTTCTTTACGCGAACAACTCTTTCTTCAAGAAAAGAATTACTGTTGCATTTTGAACTCTCGTTTCCAGAAACTGTTCATCTTCTTCTTCGACAACAAAGGTAAATATTCTCATTATTTTACTACATTAACTTGTTTCTGATCTTATCTTTGTTTTCAAAAGATCAAACAAAAGAACTTCTTAAAATGAAATCATTTTCTTTTCATGATTTTATGAACACAACCTTCATGGTTGTTCTTCAAGTTTAAAACACAAATCTTAAACTTGTTCTTCATATGTTTTTCCAGAATCTCTTCTTCAAATAGAAACTGGAAAACACATACTCTTCATGTTTTGTATTTCTTTTTCAAAACAAGAAAAACCCTATTCTTTATTAAGACATCTTTTGTCTGAATGAAATGGACAAAATTCAAAAATATCTGTTTGGAAAATCTTTCCACATTAAGACATTTTTGTTCATTTTCTTTGTGGTTACTTATGTTACTGATAGGCGGGTATCACCCCCCCCCCTAAATCTCACCGCAAGTGTACGGTGTCGAAATCAAGTAATACGTACGGAAGTACGAGTATCGAATCCACCGAAACTAGGAACTAAGTATCACAATTACTATAAACTCTATTAACTGAACTATCAAAATTGGAGTGGTTGGTTTATAAACTAATTACTGGCAAACTAAATAAATAAGACACGGAACAATAAACAACTTAAGAACTTCTGATAGAGAAAACAGTTGAGGGTTGGAAATCCTAAGACCTTCGTATACAAACACTTGACTCGCAACAATTACCAGTTATTCCGTATAATGAATACCCAATCTTGTAAAAATCACCGTTGTTCTCTTTCAAGCAACAACGGGTTTTATCTTGAAAAGCACAAGTTTTATCTCTCGATCTCACCTATGGAATTCAAAACACATTAAGCTCAAGATTTTAACCGGACTAAGGCTTACTCGGAATATCACTATCCCCTTTCTCACCTTAGGCGTGCAATTTCTTAGTTCTAGATTAACAATTAATTCTCTCGAACTTAATTGTTCATAACACATCAAATGTAAAATGGCCAAATTCACAAAAGCATTAAAAACAAAATCACATGCTTCATTAAAATAGGAAAAACTGATAAGAGTCGCTAATCACATGTTTGTAAACTTAAATCAAATTCATTCCAACCCCCAACATCTAGAATTTAGTTCATGTTGGTGGTGGATTCAAACACAAGAAAAAGAGATGAAAACGTGTATGTAAACATGGTAATGGTAACGTGATATATATGATGATGAATTCCCTTCTCTCGTGCTCGTATCTACTTCGTGTGTTGAACGTGGCTCCAATGGATCCTCTATCGTAGCTCCAAAAGCTTCGAAAAAGCTCTCAAAATCGCCCCAAGTCGTCTGCCGTTCGTCGTGTGAAGGCTGTGCCAAGAATGCCCTAAAAATTGGAAAAACGCCAAAGTAATAGGCTGAAACAGGGGGCCCCGCGACTTGTTGCGTGACTTGCAAGTCGCGTGGCAAGTCCCCCGCTTTTCTGAAGGGTGTTTGGGTCAGCTTCGGGTCCTGGTTCGGGCGCGGGTCTTGGGCTTGGATCTCGGGCTTCCGTTGGGCTTCGTTTTGGCTCTTTTTGGGCTCTTTTTAGCTTCTTTTCTCGATGGTTACTGCCTTTTAATTAACCTGCACATTCCACTAGATAAACCGTAAAATTCCGCTTCTTTGATTAAATACAAGCCAATCTCATTGGTTTTAGGACCGAAAATAAAGCCAAAAAGTGGCGTTATCAACAACCCCAAACCGAGCGTTGCTTGTCCCCAAGCAAATTAGCGATAAAAATAGAATAAAAGCACACTTCAGTGAAATATAATAACTGCACAACTCCCAATCGGTACCATGTAATGCACTGGTATTTTCCCATACCCGTGAATGCCTATCTCACTCTCGCCTCATTCTTATTCCGTTTGATCTATGACCTTCCATTGTAAGTTGAACTCGTGACTGCTTCGTTTCCATTAAGGTCGTACTAGGTCCAAACATACTAGGGAGAACATTTCGCCTCGACCCTACCTCATGGGATTCTCTCATTTCGCTCGAACCTAGGTTGTCGCACATGTTGTCATGTATAGGGAGGTTATGTACAAGAATACTCTAAAATTACATGACAACTCTAATGAAAGACGCACAAATTTCAAAAAAATCGATATCAGAAGGAATCAAGTAGCAAGACAGGGAATATTGGTAAAAGTGGTAGCATACCGTAATCATATTTTCCAGAAGATCATCCAGGTCTTTACAAGGGTTGTAACCGGGCTAATGGTACTGGCTAAGAAATGAAGGGTAAAACGGTTCAAAGATCCTTGGTGTGTCAATCATTAGCAGTTCTGAACTATCATGGCTTTATTTCCTATCACTCGACCCTCGTTGTCACTATTGGAGTCGCATTGACTCTCTTATTTTCCGCTGTAGATAATATCTAAACAAACTGTTTTTTTTTTGTTTTTTTTTAGTTGGGACTTCATTGGTCCTCTTTAGTTGCTTGGGGCTGCATTGGCCCTCTTTTCTATCTATTCTTTATTTCCATGACTGACCTGTATTATTTCTTTTTCGCTCTATCTTCTGCTATTCGTTACCGCTTCTGATTGACACACTTTCGGATAAGGGTTGGCTAAGGCTTTTGGCTAGGGTTTCATGGTAGGTCTGAAATGAACAAGGTGAGTGTTTGGCTACAAAAAGGGTTATGGATACACATAACTGGTTGAGAAGGTACGATAGCTAAAAACAGGGTTAAACATACACACAATGCCTGGAATCAGCTCTTAAGGTCCACATGATAGGGTCTACTACACCCTTACCCAATATCCCGATGGTCATCTTTGCTACTCAATGCAATAATATAGCGAGATCATTCTATATTCACGACAAGGAACTCGAAAAAGTGTATACGATTTTCGTGTATGAATCCCTTGAAATGAAAGACGTCTTTTAGGCTCAAAACTCGCTATTGGGTGGTCTCCACTAATGTCCCTAGTCATGTCCTTTCCCGGTCCTTCCCTAATGGTCACGTCACTTTCACGAGATTTTCCCCACAATAGTCGGTCTCAATCATTCAAAACAACAAAATATAGCCGTTGTGATCTAAGCATGCAGAGGTGCGGGAAATCTACGTGCATGAACGTGGGCCCGATTGGGCAACCCCAAACCTTACCCACACATTGTCCCCAATGTGCAAGTGTCGGCGTAGGCGATACTTAAAATAAGTATCGTTGTGCGGTTATTACAGGTATTAGACAGGAAAGGCATAGTATAACATGAAGCAACAAAGAGCGATTTCATTAAAATGTGGCCACCCCAAACCTAGGCCGTGGCCTTGGTTTGTCAAACAAAGCCAACCCCAAACCTCGGTGAAACCGAGGTTTGCACAGGGATAAAAGTGAGTGTGTAGATGTTTAAAAAGTGAGGCACCCCAAACCTAAGTGAAACTTAGGTTTGTTGCATCTCGTTCAGCTAATGGAACCAAAACATCATACACCACTCATTAACATGTAGAATTAGAACATACCTGTTTGCCCGGACAGAGGAGATTCTCTTAAAAGATTGGAGCGCCTAGTTGGAAGACATCGGAGAAGACGGAGAAGGGCAATGCAAAAACAAACGAAACAAAGCAAAAGACAAAGGAAACACACAAGGCAGGAAACGAAAACACAGAACGAAAGCAGAAACATGGGAGCCGCGCGGTTTCCCACGTGGTTTAGAAGCCGCGGGATAGACCACGGGCCTCACTGTTTCACAACCAACTCAGGGCCCCTGCGGTTTTCCACGCGGTTTGTAAGCTGCGGGACATACCGCGCATGTCACTGTTTCAGCGATTTTTTTTTGTAAATAAATTCACTCAAAATAAAAATAAAAGAAATGCAAACCTCGGTGGGTTGCCTCCCACCCAGCGCCGTAGTTAAAGTCGTGGCACAACTTTCTTCCCGATCACTCCTTCGGCTTTCCTTGATCATCCGGTTTCTCTCCACCTTTGCCTCTTTCATTCCCGAACATCTTGAATATCACCTTTTCGCCTCCAACTCTTAGAGTCATCTCTCCTTCTTCCATGTCAATCAACGCCTTTCTTGTAGCCAGAAAGGGTCTTCCCAATATCAATGGGACTTCTTCATCTTCGTCTATGTCGATCACCACGAAGTCCACCGGGAAGTAGAACTTGTCGAATTTTATGAGCACGTCCTCCACCACTCCATACGGGTACATTATGGATCTATCAGCGAGCTTAAGGGTCATGTATGTTGGCTTAACCTCTCCCAAGCCAAGTATCCTTAAAACATATAAAGGCATTAAGTTAATACTCGCTCCTAAATCACACAGTACTTTATCAAAACAAAGATTCCCAATTTGAATAGGGATAGAAAAGGTCCCTGGATCCTTAAGCTTCGGGGGAAGCTTGTTCTGAATTATCGCGTTGCATTCTTCAGTAAGTGCAACTGTCGCGTGCTCCTCAATTTTCATTTTGTTTGAAAGGATTTCCTTCAAGAATCTCGCATAAGAGGGCATTTGTGCCAAAGCATCTGCAAAAGGGATATTAATATGCAATTTCTTAAAAACTTCAAGAAATTTAGAAAAATTTAGATCCTCCCTTTGGGCTTTAAGCCTATTCGGATATGGTAGCGGTGGTACAAACGGTTTGACTACCGGCTTCGGTGGTGGCTTTGGGACCCTTGATTGCTCCTTCTTCTTCTCTTCATCCTCCGGATTTTCTTCAATTACCACCTATTCATCAGCTTCCAGCTCATCCATGTCCACAATCTCGACCTCTTTCTCTTTAGGATCGGTTTCCCTTGATGGCGGTTCTCGTGTAGGCTCCTCGATCAGCTCCTTGCCACTTCTCAGTTAAATGGCATTACATTCTTCCCGGTTTTTCCTTTTGGTCTGACTCGGAAACGTTCCAGGAGGTCGGTTTTGTAGGGCTTCCGAAATCTGCCCAACTTGTCTTTCGAGGATCTTGATCGATGCGGTGTTCTGATCCGTTGCTGCTTTGACTGTGCTCACCGTGCTCGCTAACTCTCCAACCGTGCTGTCCATCTTGGTCATGAACTTCATCATCATATCCTCCAGCCCCGGCTTCTTCTCCATAGATGGTCCCTCATTGAAATTCCTTTGGTTGAAACCTGGAGGACGGTAAACATTGTTAGCATTAGAAGAATTAGCAAAGTTAGAAAAATTACCTTGTTGTTGTTGACTGAGTTGACTCCAAGAGACGTTCGGGTGCTTTTTCCACCCCTCATTATAAGTATTCGAGAAGGGATCGTTCCTCGGCTGGTTGTTCCAGTTTTGCAAGAACTTAACTTGCTCGGGTTCTTGTGGACTACCTCCTTTCAGATGGTTCGTGATCGCAGCTAGTTGAGCTTTTATTTCTTTCAGCTCATCCGATTCTTGAACACTTGCAACTCTTCTAACAGCTGATCTTGGAGTAGAAAAGCTATGTTCGGCCAAGTTCTCGATCAAGGTGACAGCTTCTTCATATGATTTCTCCATTAAGGCTCCACCCGCTGCAGCAGTGATATCATTTTTGAACTGCGGGTGAAGACCTCCAAAGAAGGTTTGGATAACAACCCAGTCGTGTAACCCGTGGTGAGGACACTTCTTCAACATATCCTTGTATCTCTCCCATGCCTCGTATAAGGTCTCTTGGTCTCATTACGCGAACTCGCGAAGTGAGTAATCTCGGCCATTAGCTGAGCAGTTCTTCCCGGTGGGAAGAATTTCTGGAGGAATGCGGCCTTCAGATCGGCCCATTTAGTGATTTGATCTGCTGGTAGGCTCTCTATCCAAATTTTAGCTCTACCTTTGAGTGAGAAGCTGAACAGTCTTAGCTTGATGGCATCCTCATTCACCCCATTGATTTTGAACGTGTTGCATATCCTCTCAAATGCACAAAGATGTGCATGAGGATCTTCTGTCGGGGCCCCTCCGAACTGATTCTGCTATACCATGACAATGGTACTCGGTTTAAAGTCGAAGTAGTTCGCCCCAGTAGTGGGCGGTTGGATGCCTATGCGTGCGGCTGCCACGTTCGGATTGGCAAATGACCGCATCGGAATTCTCGCCGGAGGAGGCGGAGGTGGGTTGTTAATAGGTCTCTCGTCGCCCATCTTTAATTTCCTTTGGGCTTTGGATGCTTTACGTAGCCGACGGGCGGTTCTCTCAATCTCCGGATCAAGTGGCTCGATTTCCTTCCCTCGGGTCTTCTTTGGCATAAACCAATTAGTACCTGAAAAGAAAGTAGGCAAAGTTAGTAATCCAGAAACTGAAAGTGATGGAACAAAGTGAATAAATAAAAGAAAATTGTTCAATCTAATAGCGCTTATAGCTGGTAGTGCTATCAGTTGCAACTAGTTCCCCGATAGCGGCGCCAAAAACTTGATAGGCGGGTATCACCCCCCCTAAATCTCACCGCAAGTGTACGGTGTCGAAATCAAGTAATACGTACGGAAGTACGAGTATCGAGTCCACAGGAACTAGGAACTAAGTATCACAATTACGATAAACTCTATTAACTAAACTATCGAAATTGGAGTGGTTGGTTTATAAACTAATTACTGGCAAACTAAATAAATAAGACACGGAACAATAAACAACTTAAGAACTTCTGATAGAGAAAACAGTTGAGGGTTGGAAATCCTAAGACCTTCGTATACAAACACTTGACTCGCAACAATTACCAGTTATTCCGTATAATGAATACCCAATCTTGTAAAAATCACCGTTGTTCTCTTTCAAGCAACAACGGGTTTTATCTTGAAAAGCACAAGTTTTATCTCTCGATCTCACCTATGGAATTCAAAACACATTAAGCTCAAGATTTTAACGGGACTAAGGCTTACTCGGAATATCTCTATCCCTTTTCTCACCTTAGGCGTGCAATTTCTTAGTTCTAGATTAACAATTAATTCTCTCGAACTTAATTGTTCATAACACATCAAATGTAAAATGGCCAAATTCACAAAAGTATTAAAAAAGAAATCACATGCTTCATTAAAATAGGAAAAACTGATAAGAGTCGCTAATCACATGTTTGTAAACTTAAATCAAATTCATTCCAACCCCCAACATCTAGAATTTAGTTCATGTTGGTGGTGGATTCAAACACAAGAAAAAGAGATGAGAACGTGTATGTAAACATGGTAATGGTAACGTGATAGATATGATGATGAACTCCCTTCTCTCCTGCTCATCTCTACTTCGCGTGTTGAACGTGGCTCCAATCGATCCTCTATCGTGGCTCCAAAAGCTCCGAAAAAGCTCTCAAAATCGCCCCAAGTCGTCTGCCGTTCGTCGTGTGAAGGCTGTGCCAAGAATGCCCTAAAAATTGGAAAAACGCCAAAGTAACAGGCTGAAGCAGGGGGCCCCGTGACTTGTTGCACGACTTGCAAGTCGCGTGGCAAGTCGCCCGTTTTTCTGAAGGGTGTTTGGGTCAGCTTCGGGTCCTGGTTCGGGCGCGGGTCTTGGGCTTGGATCTCGGGCTTCCGTTGGGCTTCGTTTTGGCTCTATTTGGGCTCTTTTTAGCTTCTTTTCTCGATGGTTACTGCCTTTTAATTAACCTGCACATTCTACTAGGTAAACCGTAAAATTCCGCTTCTTTACTTAAATACAAGCGAATCTCATTGGTTTTAGGACTGAAAATAACGCCAAAAAGTGGCGTTATCAGTTACACAGAAATGGCATCCTCTGAAGTTCCTTCTGCTAAAACCCCCACTACTGCTGAAAAAGTGGTTCTCACCAAGGCTCCTCAGGTCAAGTTCAAACTTGACAAGGTTACATTCCAACACAACAACCACTATGCTAAGAAGATTGTGCTTCAGCCCTTCGACGTATGCGACTCTTCTGAAGGTAGTTGTACCGTTAGATAGTACACCAAACCCTCGGGTATAGCCTTTCCCATTTCCACCAAAGGTCACAGAGGGACCTTTCTCTTCCTTGTATTCAGTGAGTAGTGTTGGTCCCGAAGGGTTATACAAGTTTGTAGAAGGGGGGTTGAATACAAACACACAGATTTTTACTTTCTAAATTGTTTATTGATATAATCAAACAATTTACAACTTGTTGCGGAATAAGATTAAGGATTAACCTAATCTAAACAAGTTAAGAACACTAAGTTTCTTGCACTAGAATTAAGACAGAAAGGAGATAAGAATACTACGAATAATATTCTAACACTAAGGGAGAAAGAAGAAGATGGCCGAGCACTTCAATCCTGAAGTAGGGTTCTTCTTATATACTGCATGCATTTAATGAATGGCAGTATTACTTTACACGTGGCAGCAGCTGAGTGGTTGCATGTTTTGACCTTTGTAGACAACCTTAGTAGCCGCATGGAATACAGTGTAGAATCAGAGTTGGTTGTACGATTCTGGACAGAAGGGATGTCCGTTCTGACATTTCGTACGGAGACGTGCAAGGGGGTAAGACAAAAGCAACTTGTAGAGGAAGACTTCATGATCAGCTTTCATTAAACAATTCTTTATCAGCGAATGATAAAGTTCAGCGATTGCTGAAGTCTTGTACTTGATACTTCACGTTGAGTGGACAATTCTGTGACTTCGCTGATATCCGCATCAGTTCATTAGTAGACTTGTCGCTGGTTCTTGTGCTTGATCTTTGACTTCAGCGTAGAACCTTTGTTGATGTGAAACTTGTCTTCAGAGATCATAAGTAAACAATTAACACTTATCAGCGATCACCAAAAGTACTGAACAGGCTCAGAGCTTTATGGTGAACAGTGTTCGCTGAGTATTAACCTTTTAAAGTGCGAGAGTTCCTATCAGCGGTACTGTAGAGTCTTAGTACTTATCAGCGATAGTGAAACTCTAATACATATTGTCTACTTACAATTTTCACTAAGTGTTTTAAAGGGTTATTATCAAATCACTGAGGGTTTGGATCAACAATCTCCCCCTATTTGATTATGACATAGCAATAAAGAAAATTGATAAGTATGAAAACATAAGGATAAAAAGAACTCATAAAATATTTGTCCCTTTTACTGTTTTCTGGGATCTTTTCAGTACTGATGGAGTAAAGTACATTCACTGAAATTTTTCTTTAAACTTCATAAAGGTTACATAGGGAAGTGGAAAAATTATAAGTACACAAATAAATTTACAAGAGTCGCATACGTCGAAGGGCTGAAGCACAATCTTCTTAGCATAGTGGTTGTTGTGTTGGAATGTAACCTTGTCAAGTTTGAACTTGACCTGAGGAGCCTCGGTGAGAACCACTTTCTCAGCAGTAGTGGGGGTTTTAGCAGAAGGAGCTTCAGAGGATTCCATTTCTGTGTAACACAAGTTACCACAAAGAAAATGAACAAAAATGTCTTAATGTGGAAAGATTTTCCAAACATATATTTTCGAATTTTGTCCATTTCATTCAGACAAAAGATGTCTTAATGAAGATTAGGGTTTTTCTTGTTTTGAAAAAGAAATACAAAACATGAAGAGTATGTGTTTTCTAGTTTCTATTTGAAGAAGAGATTCTGGAAAAACATATGAAGAACAAGTTTAAGATTTGTGTTTTAAACTTGAAGAACAACCATGAAGGTTGTGTTCATAAAATCATGAAAAGAAAATAATTTCATTTTAAGAAGTTCTTTTGTTTGATCTTTTGAAAACAAAGATAAGATCAGAAATAAGTTAATGTAGTAAAATAATGAGAATATTTACCTTCGTTGTCGAAGAAGAAGATGAACAGTTTCTGGAAACGAGAGTTCAAAATGCAACAGTAATTCTTTTCTTGAAGAAGAAGTTGTTCGCGTAAAGGAAAAATATAAACTCGAATATGTTTATATAGTGAGAGTTAGAGAGAGAAAAACTTGAGCGGGAAAAGTTTTTCATGATGACACGGACACGTGTTTGCATTTGACTGGATGGAAAACGAAACGTGCAAACGTGTGTCAGAAAAAGAACGTGCCAGGGTTTATCCGTTTGATTACGTCATAAACGTCCTTTCATATTTTAGGATGTCTCTGAGGTTTTTGAAAGCTCAGGGACACTTTTGAAAACATGAAGCACTAAATAGAAGTATCAGTGTTGGTTTTAGAAATTTCAAAATATCACTGAAAGGAAGAGATATTCAGCGATGCAATTTGTTTTGAAATCTTGCATTCACATGCGAAAGTCAGCGAGTAAAGAGTGAACATACCTTGATATCAGCGAATCAATTTGTTCAGAGAGAATATGATAGAATGGGTTATACAAGTTGGTTTTATCCTATCGCTGATCAAATGCGAACCGCTGAAGATTTTATTCTTCAAAGTTCAGCATTCCAAGCTCGCTGATGAGAAAGTTAAATCTTGTCTCATCAAGAGGTTTGGTGAACAGATCAGCTAACTGAAAGTCAGTTGGGATAAAGTGAAGTTCTATATCACCATTCATCACATTATCTCTGATAAAATGATACCTGATTTCGATGTGTTTGGTCTTTGAGTGTAGCACTGGATTGTTGGCTATAGCGATGGCACTAGTGATGTCGCAATAGATTGGAATTTTCGAGAGCTGAAGGTCATAGTCCAGTAGTTGATTTCTCATCCACAAGACCTGAGAACAACATGTCAGGATCGATTCCAAACAAGAATAACTATACTTTAGAAATCAGAATTAAAGAATCTTGCGGAATAGAACTTTAATTCAAACACACTCAATGAACAACTTAATTAGAAAACACAATCTGTTTGAATTCAATGCTTCAACTCACAAGTTTACAACCAAACCTCAATCTTGTTGAACAGGCTCAACAAGACGACTTCTACTTCTCTAGAAATAGGGTTCTAAACCTTGAGGTTAATTCTCTCTAAAACAAAAACGAATTCTGATATCTCGCGTACCGAATAGCTATCTATCAACATCTATTTATACTAAATAATTACAAGATAACTATCAAAACAAAATTGATCTTCAGAATATTCTTTCATGCTTATCTTCATTCATTCCATCTTTATCTCCAACCTTCTCGCATTCCAAAATTATGATCACCAGCAGTATTAACATCGTTATGCACAAGCAGTACTAACATTGTTCCAGCAGCATTAACTTTTACTAGCAGTACTAACCTTGCTCTGGCAGTAGTATTGTTGTTCTGGCAGTACTAATGTTGTTCTGACAGTATTAACGTTGTTATGGCAGTACTAACGTTGTTCTGGCAGTACTAACGTTGTTCTGGCAGTACTAACCATACTTAGCAAATCTTCAGTTCCCAACAATCTCCCCCTAACTTGACTTTTTAGATTGAGAAGTCAAGTTCTTCAGATGATGCTTCCAAAACCTAATCATGAACACATAAATCGGGATTCAAACCCAGACTTTGATTGATAATCCTTCTCACCAAGTATCTTCCCATTTCAGAATCCTTGTTGCAAGCCAACTTAGCATGTAGCATTCCATTCAACCTTTTCATGCTGTGTTTGTATGCAACATCCACCAAATAATACTCATGATATGTATGGTCAAGTGTGATGACATACACTCCACATTTTTCAATGAGCATCCAGTTGGTAATGGCTTGAAAATTTCTTTCTATCATATACTGAACTGCTTCTGGTTTGAACATTAGGCACAGGTATTCAAGAACCATTTTGGCGATAGACATCCCTTTCTCATTCAGCATATTTCCATACAGCTTCATTCCAACCTTGTACATCTCCTCTATGTCAGATCTAGAGCACATTCTGATAAGTCTTCCCCATGTAGAACAGACCTCAAACTTCCCATCTGCTCTTTTGACTCTAATGTACTCCTTTCTCTGATCTACCAAGGTATCCCAGAAGATGATCTCAGGAGGCATGGAAGATAGTGGGTCAGCTTTGATTGGATCAGTATCAACCACGGTGATATACATATTACATTGAGCATTACTTGGTTGACCTGATGGAGTTGCTACTTCTTCTTCAGCAACCTTTGTATCATCTTTCTTTTCTGGAACATCCTCTTCTTTTTCTTCTTCTGCCACTGGTTCTACCCTAGGTTTCTTGACAACTTTCCTCTTGGTAGCTATGGACTTGGTTCTTGTTCTTTTCAGTGACTCCAGCTTTTCACCCAGGGTTTCTTCTTGCCTTTTAGGAGTGTCATGTTTGGCTTTAATCAAAGCCTCTGCAACTTCAACTTCTTCCAAAGTAGGCTTTTTAGTTTCTGTTGCTTCCTTTGTTTCTGCTGCTTCTTCCTTTGAAGATACTGCTTCTTGCATGGTTTCTGCTGCTTCTTTTGTTTCTGCTGCTGGTTCAGTTTCTGCTTCCTTTTGAATTTCAGCAGTATTAACCGTTTCTGCTGCTGGTTCAGTTTCTGCTTCTTTCTGAATTTCAGCAGCATTAACCTTTTCTGCTGCTGGTTCAGTTTCTGCTTCTTTCTGAACTTCAGCAGCATTAACCGTTTCTGCTGCATGATCAGTTTCTGCTTCTTTTGCAATTTCAGCAACACACTCATTCTCCCCCTTTTCCCGTGCACTCTCCATGTTGAATTCAGCTTTTGACTCCCCCTTTTTGGGAGCATCATTGTTGCGGCTTCTTCTTTTGAGAACATACTGAGCTTTCTTCTTCCTGTGCATCAGCTTGGTAATCAGCTTCTTATGCTTCTCAAGCTGTGTTTGCTGATATAGAACCACTTTCTTGAGTCCATCTATCTCCTTTTGCTGACTTACAACATCTGTGTTAATATTGGCAATGGTTTCCATCAATTCCTCATATGTATATCTATCCTCACCTTGTTTAGGAGTTTTGACCTCCTTTAAAGGATCACTGGAAATTTTAGTAGGTGTCTTTTGCCTAGCAAAAGCACTGCCTACCCCCGTGGTTTCTTGGCACCTGGGACCTCTGAATGATTTCTCATTCTGAGTTGCCGTGAGGAAGGGCTTAGTTATGTTACCACTGTCCTTCTCTGTGCTAGCAGAAGTAGTGGCAGCCTTGCTACTCACATGCTCAACCTTCTCCTTAGTGAGCACCTTCTTGGGGTTGGGAGACACCCCTGTGGTGTCCCTTTCGATATTCTCTAATGGAGAATGCTCCACTAGAGGGCTTAAAGGCTTTGGGCTTTTAGGAGGTACATCAAGGGAAGGAGCCTTGTGTACCTTTCTTCTTGTAAACGTTTTGGTTACTTTTGGAGTGGGTCTTTGAAGAATGGACTGAGGGATTTCTTTGGTGATTGAAGGTGGGGTTAGGCTATCAGTGGGTTGGTCTAATGAGGGCCTTGACTCTGATGCCATACCTTCTTGTGTGTGGGACACACCCATCATTGTGGAGAACAATGGAGTGTCAACTCCTTCCGAGTCCCTGGAAGTTCTTCTCATATTTGAGAAGACCTTTCCTTTAGGGGGTTTAGGTACATATACCTCATTAAATTGAGGCAAATCCGTCAATTCCTGAGTAATCACTGCTTGGACAAACCTTGGGTACATATAAAAACTCTTTTTGGATTCCAGGTTTGACACAAGATCATTGAAAATCATTTGTGAAAAATTAAACTTCCTGGCAGTGGCCAAGCAGATCAGGGCATAAGCAATGGTACTGCTAAACTCACTCCATCCAGTAGTTTTTTTTGACATGCAATGCATTAAGGTATGAACAAAGAATCGCCATTGTGTAGAAAATTTAGACTTGAAAAACTTAAAGATTCCAATGGGACCTTCATACCCCATTCTTGTTAAAGTTGAGTATAGATCGTCATTAGGAATAGACGTCATACCTGAGGCATCATCCAATCGAAGTGTGATGCGAATAAGCTCCTCTGTAATATTCAAGGGTTTGTCACACACCCTTGTTTTGATGATTTTCTGCCCATCCTCAGACACCACGGTGGCATTTTCCCAGAACTGCTTCTGATGCTCGATATAGATAGTCGGGGTCACCGTTAGGGCATATGATATATGCGAGGATTTGAGGAAATCCACAATGTCGTGAAAACCTGCGGACTGTTTTGGCTTCTGGAGCATGGCAATCTCGTTGTGTTCGTCGATAAACTACATTGTACCTGAGGATTCTTGACAGAAAGCAGAGATTCTTCGGAGAGAATAGTTAGAAAGAGAGAGAGATGAATGAAATTCAAAGAGACGTTATGAACTTTGGCGGGCTGAAAGAGGTATTTATAGCAGTAGTAGCCCTAATTTTTCTTTTAAAGCAGTATTAACGACACATGCAGTATTAAGTACGAAGCAGTATTAACTGGCACTGGCAGTAGTAACTATGCACTAGCAGTAGTAACTATCCACTGGCAGTAGTAACTATGCACTGGCAGTAGTAACTATCCACTGGCAGTAGTAACTATGCACTGACAGTAGTAACTATGCACTGGCAGTAGTAACTATCCACTGGCAGTAGTAACTATGCACTGGCAGTAGTAACTATCCTTGCACTTTTCAGCACTTGTCAATCTTAGTCATACAGAAGATCCTGAGAAAAAGAGTTAGTAGTACCAAATATAGAAGGAAATACAGGTATAAAAACTGAAAATCATGACTTTATTCAAGGTTGATCATGCCCATACTTGTTTCCAAGAAGGTGAATCTACCCACATCAAAAGCTTTTGTGAATAGATCAGCAAACTGGTCATTGGTATGAACTTTAGCAACTTGAATTAGTTTCTTTTCATTACAATCTCGAATAAAGTGATACCTGATCTCTATGTGCTTTGTTTTTGAGTGTTTGACTGGATTGTTAACAATGCTAATAGCACTGTTGTTGTCAATGAAGATTGGAGTGTGCAGAAATGTTACCCCATAGTCCAGCATCTGATTCTGTATCCATAGAACCTGAGAGCAGCAGCTTGCAGCAGCTATATACTCAGCTTCTGTGGTAGATAAGGACACTGTGGTTTGTTTCTTACACTGCCAAGATACTAGTCTTGCACCCAAAAACTGACATCCACCTGAAGTAGACTTCCTATCCATGTTAGCTCCACCCAAGTCACTATCTGAGTATGCAAGTAGATCAAAAGATGATTCATAAGGATACCAGAGACCTAATCTAGGTTGCCCTCTTAGGTATCTAAATATCCTCTTGACTGCATGAAGGTGTGATTGCTTTGGTGTAACTTGAAATCTGGCACATACACATACTGGAAACATAATATCTGGTCTAGAGGCTGTGAGATACATGAGTGATCCAATCATTGATCTGTAATGATGGACATCCACATCCTCCCCCTCAAGATCAGCATTGATCTGTTTGTGTGTCTCCATTGGTGTGCTTGCTGGCTTTGAGTCTGATAATCCAAACTTATCCAGGATGTCTTTCACATATTTGGATTGGCATATGAAAATCCCATCCTTCTTCTGTTTCACCTGAAGCCCAAGGAAGAAAGTAAGTTCACCCATGGAACTCATCTTGAATCTCTTGTGCATTAACTCCTCAAAGTCTTTACACATGTGATCATTTGTGGATCCAAAGATGATGTCATCCATATAGATCTGAACAAGTAGGGTGTCCTTCTTTTTCCTTTTAATGAATAAGGTCTTATCAATGATTCCTCTTTCAAATTCATTTTCCAAGAGATAGGTAGACAGGGTGTCATACCATGCTCTTGGGGCTTGATGTAGACCATAAAGTGCCTTCTTTAACTTGTACACTCTATCAGGATATAATGGATTCTCAAATCTAGGGGGTTGACAGACATACACTTCTTCATCTATAGTCCCATATAGAAAAGCACTTTTTACATCCATCTGGTAGACCTTGAACTTCATATATGAGGCATAGGCTAGAAACAACCTAATTGCCTCAATCCTTGCAACTGGAGTAAAGACTTCCTCATAGTCTATACCTTCTTCCTGAGTATACCCTTGTGCAACCAGTCTGGCTTTGTTCTTGATCACAATTCCTCTCTCATCCTTCTTATTTCTGAAAATCCACTTGGTGCCAATTGCCCTATGACCTTTTGGAAGGTCCACCAAGTTCCAAACATTCTGTAACTTGAACTGTAGCAGCTCCTCTTGCATTGCTTCTATCCAACTTGGATCTTTCATAGCATCATAAGCCTTTTTGGGCTCAATTTGGGATAGAAAGCAAGTGAGTACAGTATTAACTGTATTTTGCTGATCTTGTAGCTCTTGAAGTCTGCTTTGATTCCTAGTCATCATGGGAGAAGCAATGTCTCCAATTACCAACTCAGGAGGATGATTTTTCTGAGTTCTTGATGGATGACCAGATTCCTCTTGTAAGATCACATCCAGATTTGACTCATTTAAGTCTGGATTTTCTTCAGCTTCTTCAGTCACTTCAGACTCTCTGGAATTTGGACTTGAAGGCTGATTTTCCTCTATTCTTCTCTCTCCTTCATTCTGAATGGGTTCAGCTTCCTTTTCTTTTTCACAGAAGTCAACAGGATCAATGGTAGGGAGTGGAAATATCACAGACTGAATTCTGTGAACTGATGGTGGTGCATCCCTTTGTCCTGCATTTACCTCGCTACTGATACCCAAAGAATTAGTGAGTGAATCAATGTCAAATAGCCAATCAGGACCTGAACCAATGGGATTTGGTGTGTTCTCATTGCATTTGACAGTGTCACTTTCTTCAATTATTCTAGAAGAGGTATTAAACACTCTGTAAGCCTTACTCTGAGATGAGTAACCAACAAGAAAACCAACATCTGCTTTGCTATCAAACTTACCTAAGTGAGATTTGGTATTGAGAATTGTACAAGGACACCCAAATGGTTTGAAAAATCCAATAAATGGTTTCTTTTTCTAAAAGAGCTCATAAGGTGTCTTGTTTTTAGGCTTTATTACTAAAACTCTGTTTTGGACATAACAAGCAGTATTAACTGCTGCTGCCCAAAAAGTAGTGGGTAATTTTGAATCAGCTAACAGAGATCTAGCAGCCTCAATCAGTGTCCTATTCCTTCTCTCAGCAACACCATTCTGTTGTGGAGTCCTAGGAGCACTGTATTGTCTCTCAATACCTTTTTCTTCACAAAAGGTGTTTAGATCAAGGTTTTTAAATTCAGTCCCATTATCTGATTTAATGACTTTCACTTTTTGATTTGATTGGTTTTCAATTCTAAGAATAAAAGATTTGATCAGTCCACTTGTCTCATCTTTAGTTCTCAGAAAATATACCCAAGTAAATCTCGAGTAATCATCAATAATAACTAAACAGTATGACTTCTTGCCAATGCTCATGACATTTGTAGGGCCAAACAGATCCATATGCAACAACTGAAGAGGATTTGAGATAGTGTTTATCTCTTTGGACTTATGAGAAGTTTTGTGTTGTTTGCCTTTGAGACAAGCAACACAATGATCATCACATGAATAAACTTTTGATGGTAAACCCCTAACAAGATTATGTTTAACAAGTTTATTCATTGTTTTAAAATTCATGTGACACATCCTTCTATGCCAAAGTGATGATTCATCCATTGAAGCTCTGATACCACTTGTCAGGATCGATTCCAAACAAGAATAACTATACTTTAGAAATCAGAATTAAAGAATCTTGCGGAATAGAACTTTAATTCAAACACACTCAATGAACAACTTAATCAGAAAACACAATCTGTTTGAATTCAATGCTTCAACTCACAAGTTTACAACCAAACCTCAATCTTGTTGAACAGGCTCAACAAGACGGCTTCTACTTCTCTAAAAATAGGGTTCTAAACCTTGAGGTTAATTCTCTCTAAAACAAAAACGAATTCTGATATCTCGCGTACCGAATAGCTATCTATCAACATCTATTTATACTAAATAATTACAAGATAACTATCAAAACAAAATTGATCTTCAGAATATTCTTTCATGCTTATCTTCATTCATTCCATCTTTATCTCCAACCTTCTCGCATTCCAAAATTATGATCACCAGCAGTATTAACATCGTTATGCACAAGCAGTACTAACATTGTTTTAGCAGCATTAACTTTTACTAGCAGTACTAACCTTGCTCTGGCAGTAGTATTGTTGTTCTGGCAGTACTAATATTGTTCTGGCAGTATTAACGTTGTTCTGGCAGTACTAACGTTGTTCTGGCAGTACTAACGTTGTTCTGGCAGTACTAACCATACTTAGCAAATCTTCAGTTCCCAACACAACAGCTTCCAGCAGCTACGTACTCAGCTTCAGCGGTTCAGGTGGACACTAAGTTTTGCTTTTTACTTGTCCAACTTACCAGCTTTCCACCCAGGAGCTAACAACCTCCTGTGGTGCTTTTCCTTTCCAATTTGCAACCTGTAAAATCACTATCTGAATAGGCGATTAGATCAAACCCTGAGTCTTTGGGATACCAAAGACCTAGGTTAGGAGTACTCTTAAGGTAACGAAAGATTCGCTTTACAGCGATCATATGAGATTCCTTAGGTTCAGCTTGATATCGTGCACACAAACAGGTTGCGTACATAATATCAGGTCGGCTAGCTGTAAGATATAGGAGAGAGCCGATCATCCCACGGTACGTCGTGACATTAACAGGTATTCCAGAAGAATCCTTGTTTAGTGTCGGCGGTGGTGCCACAGGGGTTTTCATAGCTGAACTCTGAGTTAAATCAAATTTCTTCAGCATATCTTTAACATACTTTCCCTGATTAATGAAAGTTCACTTTTCATTTTGCTTTATCTGAAGACCAAGGAAATATGTTAGCTCACCCATAATGCTCATTTTATACTCTGCTTTCATCCTTTCAGAGAAACAAGTACAAAGGTCAGGGTTAGTAGAACCAAATATAATATCATCGACGTATATTTGAACAAGAATGATATGACCTTTTACTTTCCTGAAAAATAGAGTCTTGTCAATTTTACCTGGCTCAAAATTTTCAATATGGAGATAAGTAGAGAGAGTGTCATACCATGCACGTGGAGCTTGCTTTAAGCCATAAAGTGCCTTATCCAGTTTATAAACATAACCTGGATGCTTAGGATCTGAGAATCCTGGTGGTTGTTCCACGTAAACTTCTTCATTCAGCTTTCCATTGAGGAACGCTGACTTGACATCCATTTGATACACTTTGAAGTCTTTATGTACAGCGTAAGCTAAGAATAGACGAATAGCTTCTAGTCTTGCCACTGGGGCGAATGTTTCGTCGTAGTCTATGCCTTCCTCTTGTCTGTATCCCTGAGCAACAAGTCAAGCCTTGTTGCGGGTTACAGTTCCATGTTCATCCAACTTGTGTCGATAGACCCATTTAGTGCCTATCACTGACTTGTCAGATGGTCTTGGAACGAGATTCCAAACTTTGTTTCTTTCAAATTCAGTCAGCTCTTCTTGCATAGCACTGACCCAATTTGGATCCCTGAGGGCATCATCAATTTTCTTTGGTTCAATCAGAGAAATAAAGTTAACGAATAAACAAATATTACCTGCACTTTGTCGAGTCTGAACACCAGCGTTTGGATCACCAAGAATCTGATCAATAGGGTGATTAATAGTCCATCGCTGAGCCGGAGCATGATTCGCTGACTCAACTTGAACTGGAGGGGCTGAAGATGAGGCTTCAGCAACTTCTGGTATATCAGCCAAGTGAGGAATATATGCAGATGTCATTTCATTCACTGATTGCTGAGAAGTAGATGGTATGTCTGAGACATTAGGTTCAGAGGCAGGCATAGTGTTTAAAGGAACAACTGAGACCCATGAAGTTTCAGCTTCACTAGTCTGCATGTTTGGGATGATAGTAGGACCATCATCTTCAACGGGATGAGTGTGAGGAGTGGGAATGTCTTCTGAATCACCAAGATGAGAAAACATCCATTGATTCAGTTCTTCAGTATCAGCAGAAGGTCTAGAATTCGCTGAACGGGATTCGTCAAAGGTGACGTGAATAGTTTCTTCAACAGTCTGTCTTCTTCGATTGAAGACTCTGAAGGCTTTGGAGATTGAAGAATATCCAAGAAAGATTCCATCATCAGCCTTAGGATCAAACTTTCCAAGGGCATCTATGTTGTTCAGTATGAAACACTGACATCCAAAGATGTGAAGAAAACTAATTGAAGGCTTTCTCCCATTAAAAAGTTCATAGGTTGTCTTTTTGAATCTTTTGACTATCAGCGACCTGTTTTGCGTAAAACAAGCAGTGTTGACAGCTTCTGCCCAAAAGGCCAAAACTGAGTAGGCAGGTGAGAATCGCTGAGCATTGAACGAGCGGCTTCAATGATAGTTCTATTTCTTCTTTCAGTGACTCCATTTTGTTGCGGTGTTCTCACTGAAGAGGAGTTGTGAGAAATACCCTTACTTTCAAAGAAGGAATCAAGAGAGTTGTTTTTTAATTCAGTCCCATGATCACTCCTTATTGAGCGAACGATCATGTTGTTCAAGACATCCATTTTCCCAACAAAGGTAATGAGTTTTTCAGGGGTGTCACTCTTAGAATGGAGAAACATTACCCAGGTATAGCGAGAGAATTCATCAACTATGACCAATGTATATTTCTTTCCAACGGTGGATTGTTTGTTAACAGGGCCAAACAAATCCATATGGAGAAGTTGTAGAGGAGATGACACTGAGGAGACTTGCTTTGACTTGAAGCTTGCTTTGGTCTGTAACGACCCGGACCAAAATGGAAGGAAGTTACGTTTTAGGTTAAAAGTTTATATTGAAGAAAGTTGAAGGGCTATTTGGTAAAGAAGAGAGGAGGTATTTAAAGGGCACAAAACCCTAGGTGAGTCATGCTATTACTGATTTTGGTTGTTGTTGACGGCTGGAAGATCAAAAGAAAGAAAGAGAAGGAAAGAATAGAAAACAAAGGAGGAAGGAAGAAAAGGAGACAAAGCAAGAAAGGAGGAAAGGATTTCGGATTTGGAGAGGGAAGAAGAGGTCCTTCATCATTCAATCAACCAGGTAAACCTCCTTTAATCTCGAATCTGTGGTTGGGTTATAGAATGTTTATCCTTTTTGAGTTTTGGTTAAAAAGTAGAGTTTGAAGGTGGGAGGGAGAAATCGAGCCTCTTATTGTGTTATTGTTGCTAAGAACCCGTTAATTGCTAAGTTTATAGTTGTTGTTGCTATTGTTAATCTTTAGTTTGAGAGAATCGAGTTTAGCCTATGGATTTCAGCCCAAAAACGGACCAGGTCGACGTCCGGACACCTTCTCGGGCGTCCGGATTCATTCATGGCTAGGAGGTCTCCGGACGTGTGGTTTGTCCGGATAGGAAGTTGTCCGGATAGGAAGTTGTCCGGGTAAGTGTTGTGTCCGGTAAGTCTTGTATCCGGTTAGTTCGGTACCCGGAAAGGGGTATCGTCCAGAGAGTAGAAGTTACCCGGAAAAAGGGTTGTCGTCCGGATTAGTGTGAGCGTCCGGATTCTTTGGGCGTCCGGAAAATCGGGGTTGTCCGGAGAGTTGTTATTATCCGGATACTTTTGCTGAGTAGTTGGTATTATGTCCTTTTATTCAGGAAAGTCTATTGGAAGTTTGGAACCGATTAGAAACGAGAAGTAAGAGCATCAGGTGAGTTTTCTAAACTAAAATGTGTGGCTTTTAAAGTGTTTTCAAAATGTGTTATGAATGTTGAGAATTGCCATGCTTTATTTTTATGCTTCGATTGCATGAAAGTTGTTTAAAGTTTTATGTAGAATGTATGCATACATCGAGGAGACGTAAACTGGCAAAGACGGGAAAGTAGTTCCGCCAGCTCTCGTGCGGGAAGGGAGGTCCCTATATGCCAGGAGCGAGGCTCCGCAAGGCAGCATGAGGCTGACTCGTTGTCACCTTCGGGTGGCTTCAGGGTGTCATATTACGAGGAGGCGGACTTTAGTCCGTATATGATTTTGACGTGTTGAGTATGAACGTTTTATGCTGAAAAGATAAACTGTTTTTAAATGCTTTGATAACTGTTAGGAGGGACTCACTAGACCTCATGGTCTAACCCTCGCATTTTCAAAATAAAACCTTTTCAAGTAAGCAGGTATCGAAAGGCTCTAGCAAGTGAGCAGAAGGTTAGCAAGAGGAAGATGAATAGTGTAGATACACTATAGAGCGATGTAGTTATTTCTCAGTTGTGTAGGTTGATTCCACCAACCTAAGTTATTCAGACAGATGTAATGAAATTTTATGGACCCAGTTTTGTAATTGTTTAATATTAATGCTAGGTATGCTTTATTTAGACTGGGTTGTTACAGTTGGTATTAGAGCCGTAGTTTAAGGGATTTAGGTGACCGAACGGGCCTAAACTTAAACTTGGGAGTAGAAATCACAACTGAGAATCAGGAAATGCGTTAGGAGGGCACTAATGTAGATACATGAAACGCGTTAGGAGGACACTATTATAGAGATAGGACTAATAGGGTACTAAGGACTGTCATGTAAGGTAAGTTTGAAATTCCACCTGGCCAGTGTAATTGCGAACTTACAGGTACATGTATGTGCTTAACCTGCCTTATTATTCCGAAGTGGTAGTCAAAAGCTAGTGTTTATGTCATGTGCCAAGACTTTAGGATGTCGGTAAGATCACTAAGAAGTAGATTGAGACTCATTGATGGGGAGATATCGTAGAAGTTCAGTTATGATGCGATGTATGTATACATCGTAGAGATGGAAGTTGTTTGGAATGTATTGAGTCGTCTAGAGTTAGATCTTCGTGGGTTCGAAGAGAATGAGCGATTACTTGTGAATAAGACTCCTGGTTCAGGAGAGTCCCGATTCTAGAAATTGTGGGGGAGATCAGTTGGGATGATGAGAAAGGACAATGTCGAGATCTTGAAAGCGTAAGTTCAATAACAAGTGCAAGATTGGGGCATTGACTCTTTAGTCGAGCTTTTCAGTAGCAGGAACGTTGAAGGGAGATATCAGTAGAGAATTAAAAGCGTGTAGTGGTAGAATGTGAGAAAATTGTTCAAAGACGAGAATAGTATGGAATGGTTGAGTAAGTGAGATGTGGAAAGCGTGTTCAGCAAGTTATTGCATGACCGAGAGGGCGACCGTTGGTCGTAGGTAGAATGTCAAGGATAAACTCAGCGAGTAAAGCAGTTGACCTTGTTAGAGTGAGTAGCCTTCAAATGCGAGTAGAGTCTCATGCATGGTGTCCTTTTATGTAACATGAAATTTTCACGATTTAAGTTAAACGTGTAAAGATAAATTTTTATCGAAAATGAGTCAGGATGTGCACGCGTATGTTTAAAGAAAAAGATAATTTCATTCACATGGCACAATGAAGTTTCGAGTTTTATAATTTGTAAAGTATTTCACTCTTTTCATGACGAGTTAAATATTTGCAAAAAGCCAAGGAAACGATTAAATGCAAAACTTTTATAACCAAAATAAGTATTGACATGTTGAAGTTACATAAATGAGTATGAAAACCGACTGGTTTACTTCGCGTCGGTAATTTCTTTCAGGATGGGGTCGTATGAAAAGATTTTCACTCAATATAAATTTCTGTCGTCACGACATATTTTGGTGGAGTAAGATTAAGTCTATGGATAGTTGCATGCGAACGATTCTCGAGATCGTTGTGCAGGGCATTGAATTTTAAGAGTGATGGGGGCATGTGTACCCAATATGCTTTCAAATGTTGTCCATTGGAAATGATAAAAGGTACGAAATGATTTATCTATTGTGTTGTCATGCATGAAGGCTATGAACTCACTAGGTCATAGGATGTTGTATGTTAAGCTAAGGAAGAACTTCAAGCGTGGGGAAGTGTCGGACAAATCAGGAAAGAATGTTGTAGCCTTAATATTTGTGTTCAAGAGGAAAGGTGATTAGCGGTAGAGTCGGAAGTGGATTATAGTGTCGGTTGTATGAGGGTTTGCACCCTTGTTCGGAAACTAGAAGTACGGTTGTCAAGGGACGGTTGTGTCCGGAGGAAGGATTTGAAGCCTTCAAGGTGTTGGTTTTGCAACTCGTTATGGGTAGTGTAGTAAGGAAGAACGAAATGCCTATGGCATAGAAGTATGAGTTTCGAGGTGAGCTTGTAATATTGATGTTACATGAGTAGGTTTCAAAAAGAGGGAGACAGAACATGAAGCTGTTTATGATATGTTGGAAGAGTTAGGTTCCGTGAGGAACCCTTGTTAAAGACTAAGTTAAGAAAGTAGTTTCAGGTTGTCAATCGATGTAAAAGTCGACAGTTGTGTATGATGGCCGAGGCCGACGACCTGAACCAGAAGGGTGAAAGTTGATAGAACATCTTGTAGGGGTGCTAAGAGGATGAGAAGTTATGATTTTGATTAAGCGTTTTATTTATGAAGTATGGAGAGATCGTAGAATGACGAGGTATGAACCCGAGCGAAGTTAGTATGTAGATTTTATTGTCCAGTAAGGGATTGTGCCCTAAGGGCTCGGATCGTGAAGAGAGCTAGCTAGAATGTTTGTGTTTGAGTTAATTGAGAACTCGTGAGTTATAGTTCGACAAGCCGGGAGAGGACTAAGTAGCGAGATAGACTCGGTTGTGTTTGCGTGAAGATGTGAAGGCAAGTATAAATGGTGTAAGAATGGCCATGAGAGATTTGGTCTGCAGTATGATGTGATGAGTGAGGAATGTACAGATAGGTAATGACATTAATTTCCGAATTAAATGTACCAGCTAGTATCATAGTGATGTGATGTTAGAAAGAAAGGAAGCTTCAGATAGAAGCCTTTTGGGGGTTTCGTACGAGATATACGATTTGTTAACCAAATTGTTGGAGCACGTAGGTATAAGTGACGTTGTGATACGATTATGTTCGGAAGGAAATGTCGGAGCGGGAGTGAGTGATTACCCAAATAAGAAACCAAGTGTTTTTGATTGTGTGAGTCGATAAGTAAGTATGTGGTTGAAACCTTTGGAAATTTTAGAGAAGGCGATGGATGGGTTAGTCAAAGATGTGGGGTAGTAGATGCGAAATCTTTGAAGAATGTGAGTTGTTTCTTATGTATGGAGGAATGATTAGAGGATGTATTAGTGAGAGATCCAAAGATGTGCAATGACTTCGAACACAGATGTCATTTCGAGATGACTTGTTTGAATACCTTAAGTTAGAACTTTGATGCCACCGTTTGGGTATGTTTAGAAACGAGTAAACGTTTCAGCAAGTGAAAAGGTTGGAAGAAAGAGGCAGGTAATGTTTGAGAGGTGATGCTTCACGTTATTGTGGGGAGGTGAAGATAGTACGTTGGGATAGAAGAGAAGGTTAGAAGTAGTAAGCTGGTCAGTAACACCAAGAGGTGGAGTAGCGTGAATAGCTTGCCGGTAAGTGTGTGAACTTCTAGAAAGAGTTTTGAGGAAGGGGATTTTGGTACGTCTGGTGCAGGAAAGAAGCGGATAAGATAGTCGAATGATTCGAGTCGAGTTGGCGATATTGTGAGAAGCGGTCAAACGAACTGATCGTTCAGTGTAAGCTATTGAGAACAGTAGAGTGCGACCTAGGTTACTCTTCCAAGTTGAGCGAGGATAACCGAAGTTATGTTATGAGACTGGACGTTTGTGGCAGTCAGTAAGAAGTTGATGAGCCTTCGGGATAAGTTCAATTCGAACAGGTGAGCACTACAATAAAGAATTTTAGAGTTTCCCATTTTTTGGCCACGATTAAATGTGAAATGATGATGTGGTGAGAACGTGTGAGTTAGTTGTCGAGCGGTAGCCGATGTGATTCGGGAAGAGAATACGGTCTGCTTAGGCGCATATCGGTTGGAAGAAGTGGACTAGAATTACAGGTAACTCGAGGAGAGAACTCTTAGGTGTGAGTTCATCAAGAGGTGCAAGGGTGGCTTTGCGCCAAGTGGTCAGGAGAGTGATAATTCCTGGTCTTAGAGTCTCGTTGTAGTGGAAGGGAATTTCCGCCAAGTTCCTTCTTTTAAGGAAGTAAAGGGGGTATGAGAGACCGTAAGTAGACGTGTTGAATAACCGTGAGTTCCGACGTGGAGGCGTAAGCGAGCAAATGGAGGCATGGGTGGCCTTGGATTCTTCTAGTGGTGTTTAAGCGAGTATAGTATTCGGAGAGGTTGCAAGTAAATAATGCAAGATGACACATTTTAGCAAAATGGTGACTCGCCGAGGGCGGTTTTCTGAGTATGGGGTGCGGTCATATTCCCCATCAGAACGGTTTGGGGGACTGAGCAGGATTGAGCTGGTTGGATTGATGAACATAAGGCTTTTGAGCCTTGAAGTTTGAGAGATAGGTAAGATGGACTAAGTCTGTGGAGCCGTCGAAGTTATGAAAGTTGAATAAATGGTGCGCGATCTTGAGGTACTCGGTGAGATTTTGAGAAGAAATCTTTAGTGTGTTACACGTCTCTTTAGTGGAAGAGCCGATGTGGGAAGTGAGATGATAGCGATCTTGCAAGAAATACAGGCGATAAGAAGTTGACTTTCGCCATTAGTGAACGAGTTAGAGGAGCGGTATACGTGTAAGACTGGCTAGGAAAGTGAATGGGTGTCCATTCGACATTTCATGTCTCGAATCTAAAGTAGTGTTTGTCAGAAGTCGATGTGGTTGATTCTTAGAGGGGACATCAGTATTGATGAGAGTTTGACTTACGTAGGAGGACCGATTGAAGTTGTGAGTAGTAAAGTACGAAAGTCGAGACACAAAGAAGTTTGCTGAGTGAAGTTTCAGTGGAGGTATCTTAAGAGACGAGAGGCATCGTGGAAGTCGGATCAGTTATGCAGACCTGATACCCTCACCTTTTTGTAAACGGAATTCCGGGGACGGAATTCTTTTGAGGGGGAAGTGTTGTAACGACCCGGACCAAAATGGAAGGAAGTTACGTTTTGGGTTAAAAGTTAATATTGAAGAAAGTTGAAGGGCTATTTGGTAAAGAAGAGAGGAGGTATTTAAAGGGCACAAAACCCTAGGTGAGTCATGCTATTACTGATTTTGGTTGTTGTTGACGGCTGGAAGATCAAAAGAAAGAAAGAGAAGGAAAGAATAGAAAACAAAGGAGGAAGGAAGAAAAGGAGACAAAGCAAGAAAGGAGGAAAGGATTTCGGATTTTGAGAGGGAAGAAGAGGTCCTTCATCATTCAATCAACCAGGTAAACCTCCTTTAATCTCGAATCTGTGGTTGGGTTATAGAATGTTTATCCTTTTTGAGTTTTGGTTAAAAAGTAGAGTTTGAAGGTGGGAGGGAGAAATTGAGCCTCTTATTGTGTTATTGTTGCTAAGAACCCGTTAATTGCTAAGTTTATAGTTGTTGTTGCTATTGTTAATCTTTAGTTCGAGAGAATCGAGTTTAGCCTATGGATTTCAGCCCAAAAACGGACCAGGTCGACGTCCGGACACCTTCTCGGGCGTCCGGATTCATTCATGGCTAGGAGGTCTCCGGACGTGTGGTTTGTCCGGATAGGAAGTTGTCCGGATAGGAAGTTGTCCGGGTAAGTGTTGTGTCCGGTAAGTCTTGTATCCGGTAAGTTCGGTACCCGGAAAGGGGTATCGTCCGGAGAGTAGAAGTTACCCAGAAAAAGGGTTGTCGTCCGGATTAGTGTGAGTGTCCGGATTCTTTGGGCGTCCGGAAAATCAGGGTTGTCCGGAGAGTTGTTATTATCCGGATACTTTTGCTGAGTAGTTGGTATTATGTCCTTTTATTCAGGAAAGTCGATTGGAAGTTTGGAACCGATTAGAAACAAGAAGTAAGAGCATCAGGTGAGTTTTCTAAACTAAAATGTGTGGCTTTTAAAGTGTTTTCAAAATGTGTTATGAATGTTGAGAATTTCCATGCTTTATTATTATGCTTCAATTGCATGAAAGTTGTTTAAAGTTTTATGTAGAATGTATGCATACATCGAGGAGACGTAAACTGGCAAAGACGGGAAAGTAGTTCCGCCACCTCTCGTGCGGGAAGGCAGGTCCCTATATGCCAGGAGCGAGCCTCCGCAAGGCAGCATGAGGCTGGCTCGTTGTCACCTTCGGGTGGCTTCAGGGTGTCAGATTACGAGGAGGCGGACTTTAGTCCATATATGATTTTGACGTGTTGAGTATGAACGTTTTATGCTGAAAAGATAAACTGTTTTTAAATGCTTTGATAACTGTTAGGAGGGACTCACTAGACCTCATGGTCTAACCCTCGCATTTTCAAAATAAAACCTTTTCAGGTAAGCAGGTATCGAAAGGCTCTAGCAAGTGAGCAGGAGGTTAGCAAGAGGAAGATGAATAGTGTAGATACACTATAGAGCGATGTAGTTATTTCTCAGTTGTGTAGGTTGATTCCACCAACCTAAGTTATTCAGACAAATGTAATGAAATTTTATGGACCCAGTTTTGTAATTGTTTAATATTAATGCTATGTATGCTTTATTTAGACTGAGTTGTTACATGGTCTGCTTGCCTTTCTCACACGCTGAACATAAGGACTCCTTGGCGTATGAGTGTTGAGGTAGACCAGTGACTAACTCTTTAGAAGAAAGAGTATTCAGTGTCTTGAAGTTGAGACGGGAGAGCCTCTTATGCCATAACTAGTTGGCGTCAGATGAGGCTTTTGAGAAGAAACAGGAGTTCTCAGTGGTAGTAGAGTCCATGTTTATAACGTAAACATTTTCCATACGATAACCGCTGAGAGCTATCTTCTCCTTTTTGTCAGTGACAAAGCAGGATTCCTTAGTGAAAATCACTTTATTATCCTTGTCACATAGCTAACTAATGCTTAGAAGATTATGCTTCAGTCCTTCAACATATGCAACTCTTCCAAAGGTTGTTGTACCATTAGAGAGTACACCAAACCCTCGGGTATAACCTTTTCCATTTCCATCGAAAGTCACAGAGGGACCCTTCTCTTCCATGTACTCAGTGAGCAGGTTCTTCTTACTAGTCATGTGTCTAGAGCATCCGCTATCGAGATACCAGATACCCTTCTTAACCTGCAAACAAAGGAAGATTAGTTTGACTTGGGCACCCATTTCATCATGTGTACACACTTTTCAGTGGGGGTAGAGGAAGTGGAAGGTTCAGCTGTCTTCGCAGCATTTGAAGATTCAGCTTTAGTGTCAGACTTCACTTTGGTTAATTTATTGAACTCAGTGGTCTTCTTTGCCTTGGGGGTAGTAATCTTCACCTTAGCAAACTTTTCAGCTTTGGTGGTTGTGGGGCACTTACTAGCAATATGATTTGTAAGTCCACAGTGATAACATTTCCTATAGCTAAAAGTAGCTTTAGGATCATTTGCATGCTTACCCGTAAATTTTAAATGTGCAGGGCCATCACCAAGTATACCTTTGGCATTGGAAATGGGAGGAACAATCAGTTCTTCGGATTTCTTACCAATAATATCCACTTTAATTCTAGGAGTAGATCGCTGAATAAATCCAGGGATCTTATTCTTAGAAGTAGAGGGATAAGTTACTGAAGCTTTAAAAGCATTCAGCTTAGGTACAAAGGTACCCTTCTGAGGTTTTGGATAAACAATTTTCTCTTTACCTTTAGAAGTTAAGGTAGAGATTTCCTCAGGGATAGGAGGTTTTGAAGAGGAACACTGAGAAGATTAAGTGTCAGGGATAGAGGAGACAAACATACCAAACTTAAGCATGGAATGGTCAGTGGTCGGTTCTTCAGCGTCAACTTTGTAACCAAGACCACGTTTGTCACTCAAAGGAATCTGAGACTTAATTATCACAGTGATCGTCGTTGAGGATTTATACCATCCATCAACAGTTGCTTTTTCATCTTTTAATGCAGCGATAGCTTCTTCGCGCTCGATTTTGACTAGCTGATTTATATGAACTTGATCTTTCAAGTCTTCTTCAATTTTAGAAAGCTTTTCTATTTGAAGGTGACAATTTTTAAGTTGTTCAGCGAGATTAATATTTTGATTTTCAACAACAGTTTTGCCATTCATGGCGTCATATAAACTCATAGTCAGGAGTTCGATATTTCGAAGACTATCAGCTTCATCAATATTTGAAATATTGGTAAAGAAAGAATGTGATACCTTAGTAGCAGAGGTTGAAGCAGAGGGAATGTCAGAATTTTCTTCCTCATCTTCAAGTTCGGCCATAAGACAGAGATTGGCTTCATCATCTTCTGAGTCAGATGATTCTTCTTCGTCAGAGGCAACCCAATCATAGTCAACCATAAGGCCTTTACCTTTCTTCTTAAAGCCTTTCAGCTTTGCGTACCTATCTTTCAGCTTTTGGTACTTGTCATCTCTAGACCTGGGGTTAGAGGATTTCTTGGAGAAAGCTGAGTTTCTAAAAACTTTCTTTGACCTGCACTCGATAGCAAAATGTCCTATCTTTTCACAGTTATAGCAAGTAGTAGTAGCCTTATCAACATGAGTTGATGATCTAGGCTTTTCAGTGATAGCAAGAGGTTTGTTCTTTCTGAAATTTTTCTTTTTGGCGAATCTCCTGAACTTATTAGAAAGGAGGGCCATAGATTCATCAAGATCTGAAGAGCCAGGATCTGATGAGCATTCAGAGTTAGTCTCCAACTCAGTGATAGTAATAGTAGATCGTTGAGTGGAAGGTGACTCTGAGATTAAAGCAACATGGGTGCTTTTGGAATCTTTTACAAAATTCTTCTTAAGATGACTCGATTGCTCATGATTAATCATCGTGCCATATAAGGTAGAAAGAGTCATAGATTTAAGATCCTTTGACAGCTTGAGACACATTGAATAACTGTCCCAGCTTTCAGGTAAACATTCTAAGAACTTTGTCAGAAGTTCAAAGTTAGAATATTCCTTACCAACGGTTTTCAGATCTATTATTAAACAGTTGAACCGTTGATGTACTTCAGAGAGAGATTCATTCTTACCACAACTGAAGCTTTCGTATTGTCTTACCAGGTTGATCTTTCGTGAGTCCTGGACTTCAGACATACCTTCATATTGAACACAAAGTGTGTCCCACATGGCTTTGGAGGTTTTCAGGTTCATGACGGAATGGTAGACTTCGTCAGGAAGAGCCATGGAAAGAATGGATCTGGCTTTGGTGTCGAGAGCCACTTTCTTCTTATCTTCATCAATCCACATATGAATTTCCTTTGGAAACAATCTTTCTGGAACAGCAGCTCTATTCTCAGCGGCTAGAACCTCAGGATCAATTATGACAGGGATATATGGACCATTTTCGATGTAATAAGGTATAGTTGGGTCTACACCTCCTAAGAAGAGTATCGTCCTATTTTTCCATAGATTAAAGTTATCTCTGGAGAATCTAGGGGGTTTAGCAAGAGAACCATTATCAATATAGTTAGTGTTTGTGTTGGTAGCCATTTTAAGAAATAGCAAGGAAGAGAAAAGATTAGTATAGATAAGATCTTGTTTATGAGATTAAACAAATCTGCTCTGATACCACTTGTTGGTCCCGAAGGGTTATACAAGTTTGTAGAAGGGGGGTTGAATACAAACACACATATTTTTACTTTCTAAATTGTTTATTGATATAATCAAACAATTTACAACTTATTGCGGAATAAGATTAAGGATTAACCTAATCTAAACAAGTTAAGAACACTAAGTTTCTTGCACTAGAATTAAGACAGAAAGGAGATAAGAATACTACGAATAATATTCTAACACTAAGAGAGAAAGAAGAAGATGGCCGAGCACTTCAATCCTGAAGTAGGGTTCTTCTTATACACTGCATGCATTTAATGCATGGCAGTATTACTTTACACATGGCTGCAGCTGAGTGGTTGCATGTTTTGACCTTTGTAGACAACCTTAGTAGCCGCATGGAGTACAGTGTAGAATCAGAGTTGGTTGTACGATTCTGGACATAATGGATGTTCGTTCTGACATTTCGTACGGAGACGTGCAAGGGGGTAAGACAAAAGTAACTTGTAGAGGAAGACTTCATGATCAGCTTTCGTTGAACAGTTCTTTATCAGTGAATGATAAAGCTCAGTGATTGCTGAAGTCTTCTACTTGATACTTCACGTTTAGTGGACAATTCTGTGACTTCGCTGATATCCGCAACAGTTCATTAGTAGACTTGTCGCTGGTTCTTGGGTTTGATCTTCGACTTCAACGTAGAACCTTTGTTGACGTGAAACTTGTATTCAGAGATCATAAGTAAACAATTAACACTTATCAGCGATCACCAAAAGTACTGAACAGGCTCAGAGCTTTATGGTGAACAGTGTTCGCTGAGTATTAACCTTTTAAAGAGCGAGAGTTCCTATCAACGGTACTGTAGAGTCTTAGTACTTATCAGCGATAGTGAAACTCTAATACATATTGTCTACTTACAATATTCACTAAGTGTTTTAAAGGGTCATTATCAAATCACTGAGGGTTTGGATCAACAATATCCAATCTAGACGAGTTACACCTCAAGGAATTCAATGTCCCCCATTGCCTACTCGCTAGTGGCCCCGAACGGCCTACCGCATATAACCATGCATTCCAATAGTCCACTCCTCATGCACAAAGAGATAGACACCAAAATAACTCGTAATCCTGGAGTACAACTAGGGGTGAGCATAACCGGCTACCCGACTAAATTTCATGGAACCGGAACCGGTGGTTCCTAGAATGAAGGAACCGGAACCGTTTACATCGGTTCTCTATATTTTGGAACCGGTCCCAGAACCGGCGGTTCCGGTTCCGGGTACCCGCTATCAATTTTTTTAATTTTTTTTTAACATTTCATACAAAAATGTAATTTTAAGTCTATTGCAAACTACAAAGTACCAACTTAAAGAAATAAACACAACAAATGATGAAAAATAATCAGATAAAAACTAATTATTACATAAATAAATTGGAAACTCCGCCGTATTGAGTCTTGACATCAACAAAACGACTTACATAACACATAGCATCCTTACGTCAAGACCTAATAAATAAAACATTTTGATCAAAACGAATAAAACACCTAATAAAACCAATAATACATCACTAAATATTTAAATATAATAAATATATAAATAATTTTTATTAAAAAATAGCAGGTACCCGTCGGTTCCGGTTCTGGATACCCGGTCCCGGAACCGATCCTGGCGGGTACCCGACGGGTAACGGTTCCAAAAAAATGAGAACCAGAAACAGAACCAGTGCTAATCGGTTCCGTATTTTAGGAACCGGAACCGGAACCAATCACATCGGTTTCGGTTCCGGAACCAGCAGTTCCGAAGCGGTTCCGGTTCCAAAGGCGGGTACCCAATTCCGATGCTCACCCCTAAGTACAACCCATAACGATTCCTCTCCACAAAGGAAATGAGACATCAACAACGCTAGCTCGGCATAAGCCCCAAAGTGACAATACCAAGACTCATCACTATTAAGTATGATTGATGTAACACCCTAAAATCAGGGCTAATTTGAACCTCAATTTATAATACGTTATGATACAAGAAACTTCAACTTATATATATATATATAGCAAGGAAATTAACCATCAAGAGTATATTTACAATACAGGATCCTTCAAATAACCTATTAATCTAATCATATCACTATAATCAGATTAACTAAGTTATCTAAGCAATCCATCAAAATCTCTTCTTGTTAATTGACACCTCTGCTATTCCAAAAACGCTCGTCCCACAACCCTTTACTTTCCCGAGCTGGTACCTGGTAAGAAAACATCATATGAAACGATTAGGCCAACGCCTAGTGAGAACATTCGTTTCAATAATAATATTTGCAAAATCAATGTAAACAAGTTACAACAAACCTGATTACTCCTTTTCTTACCGTACGTGTAACTCTATTCCATTACACGATTTCATCCAATTCCATGAATATGACTGACAATAATTCCATCAGCATATCATACCTCAGAGCCACACTACGAATCTTCAATGATTCTAGATTAACGCTCTTATCCAATAAATTGCAATTACACATGCCCATTTATCGGAAAGGAAGTAGAGATTACAAGCACTTATGTCAATCCCATTTTCTTCCTTAGGAATTGGGAATAACGATTATTACCACACGCCTATTCCACAATTCCCACACACACACACTGGAATAACGATTATTACCACACGCCTATTCCATGTGATTACCAAACACTAGTGCCTATGGATCCATTACACTTTACTAACGTATATGCATAACAACATATTACAGCTCATATCATATTCTCAAATCTAAGAATACTAGATAACCTATAGTATCTTCATCCTCAAATGCCCCCCTTCGGCGACTTAGCACGGGGGTTCCGCTAATTTATCCATACAAAACATCTAGAATCTGCATCCAGACATCCGAACCTAACATTCTCAATTTCACAAAAGTGTCCGGACAACAGGGGTTTCCGGATACCTTATACTATCCGGACAACTATACTTTCCGGATAGCTACAACTCACCGGGTAACCAAACATTCCGGATACCACTACTTTCCGGGTAATTCATATTTTCCGGATACTTATCTAATCCGGACAACACCCGGAAACTAAAGCAACCCGAATACTATCCGGTAACTATTTTTATCCGGAAACTTACCAGAAAATCAAAACTTACCGGATACTTGTCGCGTCCGGAAACATTCAACACAGAGGTTTCCGGATACTGCATTTCGTCCGGAAACCTCGACCTGCAACTTAATAATTCGATTTAAACCTATGTCTGTTTGATTCAGCTTATTCCAGACCATTCCATACAGTCCACAAACAGTTTATACAGCTATTACAAGGTTTAATTTAACATATAAACACTGATTTATGCAAACAACAAATGAACTCACCTTATTTTGCAAAAACCCACTTTTCTGCACGATTTTGATTCCAATATGTTGTTACTGATTTTGAAAACCTAATCAACAAACAGATTCGTTTACCACTATGCATCTACAACAAACTATATCAGAATTTGTGATAAAATTCTTACCAATTGAAGATAAAACCCTTGTTTTCTTTTTCTTTCTTCTTTCTCCCTTTTCTTCCTATTCTTTCTTTCTGCCGACTCAAAGAACCAAAATGGGATATTTTCTCATCTCAGCTAATTTATCCATACACACATTCAATATTTACCACACACACCTCCTAGTTCTATTATTTCCAAAAGTAGCATCCTACTTTAATCTCTTGTATTTTAACCCCATTGAATTATAAAATTTCCATATAATTTCAAGGTTTAACCCAAAATACAAATAAATCCCAATTCTCATTTAAAATACTATTATTGAAAATTCAGAATGTTACAACTGACTTACATGCCTATGGATCCAATGCATTACATTCTAAAACGTTACATGACTCAAAACAAATGAACTAATGCATTCAAAACATGTAACCTCCAAATAAGATGCAAATAAATGTGTACACAACCAAAGCTCCATCTCGAGCTATTAAAACTGGGCAAAAGGCCCGAGACTCATTGAAGTATGATCCAAGCCTAGAAACGCAAAACAACATTTGGCTAACTACACGAGCCCATACGGTTATATAAACCAAAACATATCTTTACTCAAATTTTTGACTCATAAAACACAATTGGCCCTTGGCCCAAAATTTAAAAGATTTAGACTTCACAAATGTCCATAAAGTCGAGATTGACCAAACTCTAACAACTCACACATTTGTATTTTCCAAAACGTACTGTATCATAGTTTGTGCATAATCAAGACAACACTAAAAGCATGTTTTTACCCAACAACCTCCATTTGTGAAAATAAGTTAAATAACACTTTCAATCATGATTTACTTAACAAAGAGTTTAAAATCCCCAAAGTGGGTGTTTTATAAGATTTTATAAAGTTAAACACTTTCACAAACAAAACCCACCAAATAGCTTCACAAAGGATAATTTTAATGTAAACACATAATCACTTTAAAAATGACATTTTGGCATGTACAACGTTTTCACAAATCAACTTGAACTCACCTTGCTAGATTTAGGCTAAATCTAGATTTTTCCCAAACGTAAGCTCCTTTGATGAACACGAATCTTCAAGCCTAAATCTTCTAAAAACCTACATCCATACATTTCCAACCATCAATATCTAGATCCAAACATGTAGAATTGTTCCCCAAGCATTTTACATCAATATCCCAACTTATACCAAAACCCAAATTTTCATGGGTGAAGAAGAAAAAGATTACCTTAACCAAACATAACCAAAATCACCCAATAATACCCCAAAATGGAAGAGAAGGTGAAAACAACAACAATCTAGCTTTTGGTAGAGAGAGGGAGATTACCTTAATCACTTAAATCCTCAAAGCAAGGCTCCTAATCTCCCACAAAAGCTTCAATCTTCCATATCTTCAACAATTGTGGAAATGGGTTTGATTTAAGTGGAGAAGATGAAGAAGAGGAGGAAGGATTTAGGGTTTTCTTGAGAGGAAATCGGTTTTGAGAGAGAGAGGGAGAGAGTTGAGTTGTTGTTTGTAAATGAAGTGAGGGAAGAGAGAGGGAAAAGTCTTAAAAAGGAAACCAAAATATCTCATCAGACCCTTCGCGGACGTCCGACTTAGTCACCATGCGAACGTCCGGCCTTTGAGCTGGTCTGCACCCACAAATCCTTTGCTGCTTCCGCGGAAGACCCGCAGACTTCCGCGCTGACGCGGACGTCTGGCCCTGCGCCCATGCGGACGTCCGCAAGTCCAGAATTCTGTTTTTCAATTTTTGGGGTGTTACAAGTTTGTTTGTGTAGAAGGTGGGAGTTGACTGGAATGCCTTGTAAGCATGCAGTTGCAACTATTTGGAACATAGAAACGAATGGGGCAAATGTGGGCTTACCAGAGAAGTGGGTTGACAACACATATTGGTTAGATACTTGGAAGGCTATGTATGCTTTCAAGATTTTTCCAACAAATGGAAGAAAGTTGTGGCCTAAGTCTGTCTGTACAATGACATTGACCCACCTACACACCATACTCAAGTAGGCAGACCCAAGAAAAGAAGAAGGAAGGCATTGGACGAGTTGGCTGAAAATGTTATGAAATCAAAAAAGACACAACTCAGGAGGGTTGGGAAGACTGTTATATGTGCCAAGTGTAATAAACAGGGGCATAATTCAAGAACATGCAAGGGACAAGCAATTGGGAGTCAAGGGTTTTAATGGTTGAATGTTGATCTTTTGGTTTCAAACTATGTAACTTGTTTGGTTCAACCATCTTTTATGGCTTTTGGTTTTATTTCATCATTGGACACACCTATTGGATTTATTGAATTTATTGAATTTATTTCATTATTGGACATACCTATTGCAACTTATGTGTATGTCTTTTTGTGTATATACCAACTTATGTCATTGATTTTCAGGTTTGTGTATGTAAAATTGTTTATGTGTATATGTGTATGTGTATGTAAATCTGTTTGGGTGTATATATGTTTGTGTATGTAAATCGGTTTATGTATGTAAATATGTTTGGGTGTATATATGTTTGTGTATGTAAATCGGGTTGGGTATATATATGCTTGTATGATCATATTGCATGTTTGTATAATAAGTGCAGTAAGTAGGTGTATTCCACATCCCAAAACATGTGTATTCCATATTCCATAACAGGTACAAACAGATTGCAAAAACAAGGTTGTATAATAAGTGCAGTGAGTATAAACATGTTCCATAAGAAGTGAACAAACGTATTCCACAATGAACAAACTATGTATAAACAAACAGGTGTGTTTCCATAAGATACCAACATTCAACTGAGAATTTTCATTAAAGATACAACAACATTACATAATTCAAAAAGATTGACATGTACGAACAATTAAAAAATTATAACATTACATAATTCCCAACTTTACATAATTCACAAAGATTGTCATTCCCAAAGAAATTCTTCATTGCTTTGATTGATGCTTCTAGTTCTTGCTTGGATGTTTCAATTTCATGTTAACCGTATACGACTCCTGAAACTGCTCCTTAACGGGCATCTGATAGGTATTGTTGTAAGTTTGAAGCTGCTAAGGCTCACCCTTCTATTGCAAGAACCATCTGATCATCTGCAGAAATAAGACATGATCGTGGATCCCATTCACAATTAAAATAATTTAAAAAGGACATTAAAATTGAATAGAAAACAGTCTGAATGAAAAAATGTCTGAACGATTTAGACTTAAGAGGTATTAAGAGATATCAAGAGGTTTTTTTAAACAAACAACCCCTATTTCTTCAATTTCCTCTGAAAAGCTAAAGTCTGTATAGAATGTTAATGATCTTGCAAAAATTTTGAAGATGAAATCGGTTTTACGTGACTGATTGAACATGAGTTGTTGCAAAGAAACCATCCAGATAATCAAATGCTTCATTCTAGAGGCAAATTGGAGTTAGTATCAAGATTGACAAAAGCAATGGAGTTGGTGCTTCCATCCTTGGTAAATGCTCCAAACATGGGTCTCATTATTATAACCTGGAATAAGTATCAAGATTGATTCAATAAACTCAACAGCAAGTGATGCAAGATTACTGTCATCAATAATGACAACTATTGCCTATTATTAATTTCTTGTTTGTAAAAGTTCACAAATCAGTGAATTGCAAATCACAATATTTCTATTTTTATGTCATTTAAGCAAGAAAGAATCGACGAATGCAAGATATTTGATATTTATACTTTTTTATCATCCAAGTATCTAACTATTTAATCAAGAAAGAATCAAAAAATGTTTCCAATTCTTTTATCTTCTAAGTAGTAAGCAAGAAAAAAAATACCTGATTAGTGATTCCACTGCTCCAAAGTCAAAGAGACAAGAGGCAGCAGATATATTTAGGACTTAGACACGAGCAGATCGTTTAAGGCAGCAGATTGAGCGATTGCAGTTCTTAGAAGCAGTCGAGCAGGTCGATTTAAGGCAGCAGATTGAGCGATTTAGTCAATATCAAAAATTGACCTTCCCTCATACCGGGTAACATTGTCGATCCTTTCAATGTTCACCCGATAAGGTAATTGACCTGGTAAGCTCTTGCCTGGTAATTGTTTGGTAAATGGCCTGTACATTATGTATCTACCATCAGAAGCTTATATGTATGGTGGACATTAATCGTAGTCTGTATTCAACAATGAGAGGCATAAAGGAAAATAGTTTGGACATGGGTTTTTAAATTATGTATTGATGTTGTTGCTCATGGTTGTGGTATGTGCTTCTTCATAATTTACCCACTATGTTTTACAGTGATCTATATTTGAAAGCATCACAAAAATAAACATGTATTTGACAATTGTGAAACCAACTCCACATTCCAAAACAGTAGCCATTGGGAAAAAGCATGGGAGTGAAATTGAAATCCAAAACAGTACCACATTCCAAAACAATAGCCAATAGGAGACTACAGAGTCCATTTGCAAACTAAATTGAAATCAAAATTGAAAAACAAAAACATAAATTTTCTCGATCGAGTTTCGTATAACCGAAATCAAAATTGAAAAAGCATGGACTTCCCCTTTGTGGCGAACTAAATTAACAAAGAAGAGTGAAATCGAAATCCAAGTCGGCTGTTGAAATCCATATTGAAATCAGCTGGTGAAAGCGAAATCGACTCCTGATATTGAAATCAAAATGTAATCTGCTTAGTTTGAGAGTACGCATAAGCTTGAAGATTAACCCTCGTTCTCGATTCCATCCACCTAGTTGTCGATTCCTTCCACTGGCAAAGCACAAACACTCGATCTCTGTAGTCTGGACGTATTCGATAAGGGAAAAAAATATAAAAAACAAGGTTTATTTAGAGTGACAAAAATGCCCTCACGTGGGAGGCATGTGTGGGGGGGGGGGGGGGTAACTGGAGTTAGGAGGGGGACCTAATGTGAAACAAAAGTAAAACCACGGTGACCATGATCGTAATTAATTCCTATTGGGGGTCTAATCCAAAATTTTAGAAAACCACAGGGACCAAATCCGTAATTTACTCTTTATGCTAACTTTGTTAACCAAAATCTTAGTCATTGATGTTAAAACTGATGGATGAGATCAAAAGTAATCAGCATATTAATTATAAATTGGGCCATGTGTAATGTTTAATGAAATGAACATCGGTGTTAGGGGTATTTGTGGAAAGGGGTATTGAACATCACCCTTTCTTAAACACCATTGATCTTCTACATGAACTATAAACTCATGCATGAACACACATGAACTATAACTTATACGACCGAATTAGATGAAGATCTGATAAATTTGTTCAACACATGTTCATAATCAAATTGTTCATAAATGTTCAACACATGTTCATAATCAAATTGTTCATAAATGTTCAAGTTCAAGTTCATAATCACGATGATCATATACACGCATACAATAGTCCTTTTGGTTAGCGTTCATGTAACAAATGAACAACTTATCCACACATGAAATATTAACCCATACGACCAGATTACATGAAGATCTGATAAATTTGTTTACATGAACTATAAACACACACATGAACTATAAACCCATACGACCAGATTACATGAATATCTGATAAATTTGTTTTCATGATTTAGATGAACCTAACTATGAAAACAAATCAATATAACACATTCAAAAAACTTACCCATACAGTCGTTTTGTTTGGATTCAATATTTCCAACTCTACGTTTATCTGTCCCCGTATTATTGTTTGTATAATCTTCACCATGATCGAGTTGTGTTTCATCATCTTCATCAATCGTTGTCAAATAAACATCTACGTTGACTCTTTCCTCATCATCGTTAAAAGCATTTTGATTCGTAATGTGATTGTCTATGTTCATGATGCAACAATATTTTCATTAACTAATTTCATACTAAAATCTTACAAAAAATTTATCATTTAAACTTAGGGCTAGAATCAAGAAAGAGATGATATTTGTAACTCCTCAATAATTAAATGTTACAAAAAAAAATCCATTCATACCCTTATTAAATAATTGGCCATACATTGACACCACATTACAAAATGCTTTCTTATTGGTTGAAAAATGGTTAACAAAGTTAACATGAATTTTGAGGTTAACAAAGTAACCTCCCTCCCTCTCTCTCTCTCTCTCTCTCTCTCTCTCTCTCTCTCTCTCTCTCTCTCTCTCTCTCTCTCTCTATATATATATATATATATATATATATATATATATATATATATATATAGGGCTGAGTTCATTTGTTAACCTCCTATTTTGTGTTAACTTTATTAAATTCATTCAACCAATAAGAATCCATTTTAGTTGGTGGTTTCAAATTTATATATAACCATTAAATAGGGGCATGGATGGAATTCCATGTTTTTGTTTTATTACATTGATTTATTAAAGGAGTTACAAAAATCAAAATCTCTTGATTCTAGCTATATTATTATTTCTCAAATATTTTGTAGTGTTTTCTATCAAATTAGGGTTTGAATTCCTATTGTTGCATCATGAACATGAGTGATCAAGGTGTTTTCAACGACGTTGAAGAGAGAGTAGACGTAGATGTTCATTTGAACATGAACAAATATAACAAATATATATTGTTCATATAGGTTTACTTAGGCTTATATTTCATCCTTGTTTATGCATAGCCTTAATATTTGCACATCATACATGATGTGACATCAATATTACATGCTCTAAATGGATTAAAAATTAACTAGTAAGTAACACCATGTAATTTCGGAGTAATCGAACATGAATGAACATATAGTTGCTCATATATGAACAATATGTTGTTTACATATAGTAGAACACTTATGAACATATAATTGAACAAATATGAACATATAATTGAACAAATATGAACATTGGATTGAACATAGGAACAATATGTTCAACTATAGGAACATTAATTACACGACTTAATTAATGGAAAAAAGTAGGTTGTGTCAAATTCCAAAATTACCCTCTTCATTTGTCTTCAATGGGAGAATTAATTACACGACTTAATTTCTTAATTAATTAATAAATGGTTTTAATCTCAACCATTAACAAGAAAATGAATGGCTAAGATGAAGTTAATAAAGTTAATACAAAATGGGAGGTTAACAAATGAACCTCCCTATATATATATATATATATATATATATATATATATATATAGAGGGAGGTTCAAGAGAAAACCTCAAATAAATGAAAAACTAAAAAACACCTAATCGACCGTTAGATTAGATGATCTGATGGATGTGATTAAACATGCGGTTACAACAATATTAATTAAATTAAAAAACATCACCCCTCTATTTTTTATTCGAAAAAAGACGAAAAATAAACAAATTTCGAACGAAATAAATTACACCAAATAAACGACGATATTTTTCTCGTTAATTTGACATCCATATTGATATACTTTTTCATCCGTTTTTTCGTGGTTTTCCGGTTTTCCTTTTATTTGAGGTTTTCCCTTGAACCTGACCCTATATATATATATATATATATATATATATATATATATATATAGTGTTAGGTTCATTTGAGAAGTCTAAATATTTTGAGAAATGGAGAAGTAAAAAACACGGAGAGTGTTCATATATGAATGTTCATATATGATTGTTTATATATGAACGTTCATATATGAACGTTCATATATGACTGTTATATGAACGTTTATATATGAACGTTGGAGTGTTCATATATGAACGTTCATATATGAACGTTCATATATGACTGTTATATGAACGTTCATATATGACTGTTTATATATGAACGTTCATATATGAACACTCCCGTGTTTTTTTACTTCTCTATTTCTCAAAATATTTAGACTTCTCAATTGAACCCTTCCCTATATATATATATATATATATATATATGCTAATTCATTTAATTCCTTAATTATCATATTCATTATAGGGAAATTAATTAAAATACCCTAAGTTTGACCATCTTTTACTGAAATACCCAAAATCTCTCCCATTTTGCAAAAATGCCCTAAAAATCCGCGATGGAGCCCGCGATCGCGGGCTCCAGGCCACGTGTCACCAATGTTTACCCACTTTGCCCGCGTTGGTCCCTCAAGAATGCCCGCGGTACAGCTTTCCCCCCTCAAGAATGCCCGCATGTGCAGTTTTGGTCCCTGCCCGCGTTTGACTCATTGACCCCCGCGATCGCGGGCTACACGTGTCACCAAAGTTTGCCCACTTTGCCCGCGTTGGTCCCTCAAGAATACCCGCGGTACAGCTTTCCCCCCTCAAGAATGCCCGCGTGTGCATTTTTGGTCCCTGCCCGCGATTGACTTTCTTTGACCTCCCGCGATCGCGGGCTCCTGTACCACGTGTCGGCACAGGGTTAACCCTAAAATACCTTTGACGAACCCTAAACCCTAATTGTTTCTTCGGCCGCACTATATAAGGGGGGGGGGGGACCAAGACACGGCCACTCTCAATTTTTTTAATCACTCTCTCAATTTTTAATCAAACTCTCTCAATTTTCTCCCACTCTCTCAATTTTGTCGTGTGGAATACGCGTTCGGGTTTTGTGAAGATGTCTCGTATTACCTCTTTGGTATGTTTTCCTTATGTTATTTGTTATTTTTTGTATGTTATTTTAAGTTAAGATATATGATTTGTAGGTTGTTATAGTGTTTATAACTTATGTTTGAATATGTTCTATGTTTAACATGATATGTATGGTTTTATGTTTGAATGTGATATTTGTATGTTATAATGTGTATGTTGTTATAGTGTGTTTTTTCATATAAAAATTGTTAAGAGTGTTTTTTTATAAAAAAATTGTTAAGAGTGTGTTTTTATAAAAAAAATTGTTAACAATGTTTTTTTTATAAAAACACACTCTTAACAATTTTTTTATAAAAACACACCCTTAACAATTTTTTATAAAAACAGGTTTTTTTATAAAAAAAATTGTTAAGAGTGTGTTTTTATAAAAAATTGTTAAGGGTGTGTTTTTATAAAAAAAACACATTTTTAACAATTTTTATTTGAAAACACACACTATAACAACATACACATTATAACATACAAATATCACATTCAAACATAAAACCATAAAACTATAACAATTTTTTTATAAAAACACACTCTTAACAATTTTTTATAAAAAAACACATTTTTAACAATTTTTTTATAAAAACACACTCTTAACAATTTTTTATAAAAAAACACATTTTATAAAAAAATTGTTAAATATGTGATTTTTATAAAAAAAAATGTTAAGAATGACAACTTAGGTCCCTACGGTTTTAAGAATGACAACTTAGGTCCCTAAACTTTTAAGAATGCCAATTAGGTCCTAAACTTCTAAGAATGACAACTAGGGTCCCTAAACCGCACTTTATCTCTATATAACAATATGATACGTTGAAATAAAATAAACCGCACTTTATCTATATATAACACTATTATACGTTGAAATAAAATACCACCGCACTTTATCTATATATAACAATATGATAAGTTGAAATAAAATACCACCGCACTTTATCTATATATAACAATATGATAAGTTGAAATAAAATACCACCGCACTTTATCATCTCCTTAAGGGTGAAGCTCTTACATGGTGGAATCTTACACGTTCATCAACCGCACCGGCATTGTTGGCCAAGTTCACATGGACAGCTTTCAAAAGGAAAATTTTAGAAAAATATTGCAGTGAGCGGGCACTTGATAAGATTGAAGATGAGTTCCGTGGCTTGAAGAAAGGAGACATGTCAATTATGGAATACTCAAGATTGTTTCTGGAGAAGTTAAATCTGGTAGAACACTTAGCTCCTGACGAGAAAACAAAGATAAAGACGTATCAAAGGGGATTACCGGCTAGTATGAAGACTGCTTTGAGAAATGCTAAGGTTTCAACCATACAAGAGGCAATTGAAGAAACCTTACGGATAGAAGATGATTTGGTTCAAGGAAAGTTGGAAAGTGGACCAACAAGTGAGAAAAGGAAATGGGAAGAGTCATCTGGAAATTTTCGTCAGCAAAGACCATTCTCGGGGAATGAAGTTGGAGATAGTCGTAACGAGGCTAGATGGTGTAATCGATGCAGGAAATCTCATGTGGGTCCATGTAACACTCGTCAGTATCAGGGTCCTCTAACTTGTAGTAAATGTGGAAAAGTCGGGCACTTAATGCAGGATTGTTCAATAAAAGGGGTAATTTGTTTTGAATGCCGTGAGCCGGGTCACGTGAAGAGAGATTGCCCAAGGTTGAAGACAGACGGATCTGGGAAACCCAAGTCAGAACCACCGAAGGCAACGGGAAGGGCGTTTCAGATGTCGACGGATGAGGCTAGAAGTTCAAAGGATGTGGTGTCGGGTACGTTTCTTCTAAACTCCGTACCTGCACGTGTTTTATTTGATTCTGGTGCAAGTTATTCATTCGTGTCATTATCATTGCTCAAAAGTTAAATTTGCTTGTTAGTCAGTTAGATGAAGCTTTGTTAGTAGAAATAGTTATGGTGAAGAACAAATATCCACATTTGTTTTCTTAACCTAAGATTTCGAGGACGAAATCTATTTCAAGTGGGGGAGAATTGTAACACCCGGAAAATCCTCGTAAGTAATAGTAAGTTTAATATTTATTAATATTTTGACTTTTTAGATTATGATTAACATTTTAAGTAACTTCTGTGATTTTTACTTGTTATTTGATAACTCTCGATAGAAATCAGTAAGTTTATTCTTTAAGTAAAATTATGAAAAATAGATGATATAGTGGAATAGTAGATTTTATGGATTAGTTAGATGGGTATTTTGAATACGAGCCTAACGGTACTTTCCGGTGTAAAAACGGGGTTCTAACGAAGAAGTTACGGCCTAATTAGTAGAAGTTGGAGGTTTTGGCAAACAGAAGCCGGCGCCAATGGAGTGGCGCCGATCCATCGGCGCCGACGACTGGCGCCAAAAACCTGACTTGCCAAATGGAGGGTTAAACTCACCCCTTAGTCATCACTTATCTCATTTATCACTTAGAACTCTCAAAACGAATTTCACTATTACTCTTGCTCACTCTCAGACGATTTCTTCATTCAACCTAAGGTAAGTTCAAATCTATTAATCTAAATCCAATCCAAGTAATTGGTATATGAATCTTAACAATCAAACTTCAATTAGGGCTTTGCTTTCTTCATCTTCTTGATTTGGAGTATTAGAGTTCAAGACTTCAAAAATAGAGAGATACTAATTGAAGAATTAAGGTGAGTAACTTGTGATAAATTGTTTGTATTTCATTTATATTCTATTCCTCATCTTGATTTTGGTATAGCATATGGGAAATTATGAGTAACATGCTCTTAATGGTTAAGAGGGAAATAAGAGGAGTTCAAGTAAGTTAATGTGGCTTAATCGTGTTTATTACTTTGTATGATATAATAAATGTTGATGTTAAGAGTTTGGTTGGATTATATATCCATAGTATGAGATATTGAGATGATGACTTAATAAATGTCTTAATGATGAACTGGTGACTTAATGGTTAAAATAGACTTATTCTTGAATTGTAAACATGGTGGTTTATTGTTGAATTCTTATGGAATGTGAATTAATACATATGGATGTATGTGAACTACATGGAAGTAGTATGGATTATGATAAATGGTTGGACCATTGTTAAAGTGCTTAATATGTTGTGAATCTTATTTGGATTAACATTTTTGGTATTCACTTAATTGGAGGAGCACCTGGTAGGCATTGGAGGATATAATCATACATACCGTGGGGTAAATGTATTTTGTTCATACCTTCGGACACCGTGGGGTTTTCCGTTGTGTTATGCCTTGTGACAATACCGTGGGGTATCAATCAAGGTATATCTTCAATTATGATGTAACCGGGTAGCGATATGGGCCTTCTCCATGGAATCCAATTTGTGAATGTACCGAATTGTTCTTCCTAAATGTTTTGATTATAATCTATGTATTATGTGTAAACCTCACTTAGGCTTTAAAAGCCTAACACTTGCTATGTGTTTTATGTGTTACAGATATTAGTGGTTCCGGACTCAAGAAGGTTTAGTACGGGGTGTGAGCTCGGGATTGATGTTGGAAGGTTAAAGAATTGGAAGATTTACATTAGAACTTCCCGACATCCTTTTTGGATCTTGGATTGCTATAGTTTTGAGCAAACAAGCTAGTAGTCTTTTGGTAGTTATACATTAACTAAATATTTGTATTAATGGTTTAGTAATGATGTTTATGAACACTTTTACTTTAGTAATGAGTACCACTCTTCCGTTTTATGGAAGTTTTTGTTAACCCCTATTTTGGGGTGTTACAAGTTGGTATCAGAGCTCTAGTTTAAGTGAACTAGGTATGACTATAGTATGCCTAGACTTAAGCTGAGAACAATAAGATTGAAATACTGTTGAATGGGTAGATATCATAGGATGGGAGAGTGTAAGGAATTGTGAAAATACCTTGGTCAAAAATTATAATGATGGTAAAAAGAATACTTGTATATTACATATTCATAATTTCATCTAGCTAATGCTATTATGAATATGTTGTTATGTAAGTGTACTTGATCTCTATTATTATGGTAATTGATAAGTGTATTAGTACACAAAAGTAGTCTGATTCTTACCTCATTCTCGTGTGCTTGTCAGACTGAAATGGTAAATACTCGAAGTCATGTGCAGCAACCGCGTGATGGTCAGTCAGCATCTGAATCTACTGCTGACCAACCTGGAATTCAAGCAACAGTTAGACATTCTCCGAGACCACGTAATTTAGGCGGAGGAGCAGAAAATGTATCGAGACTTAACGTTGGTCCATCGAACCCAGTAACGGAAGAAGACGCTCTTGAAGCTCGATTGAGGAATAGTATGCTCCGAGCCATGGAATCTGCTATGACTCAACAGCAGGAGCGAATTATGAAGATGTTGGATGACAGAGATAATAGCATTCGGCAACGCGAGACAATGGCAGAAAATGCTTTGAATGGGCAAGGTAATTTGGAAAATACTTTGAATACGGAAACAGATACGACTCTTCGGGAAGGAAGAAAGGAACGGAGATGTACATACAAGACGTTTTTGGGATGTAGACCTCCAGAGTTTGCAGGAACTACTGATCCCACTAAATGTATGAATTGGATTCGAGAAGTTGAGATGTCTTTTGAAGCAAGCGAATGTGAAGACTCTCAGAAGGTTAAATTTGCATCTCATCTCCTTAAGGGTGAAGCTCTTACATGGTGGAATCTTACACGTTCATCAACCGCACCGGCATTGTTGGCCAAGTTCACATGGACAGCTTTCAAAAGGAAAATTTTAGAAAAATATTGCAGTGAGCGGGCACTTGATAAGATTGAAGATGAGTTCCGTGGCTTGAAGAAAGGAGACATGTCAATTATGGAATACTCAAGATTGTTTCTGGAGAAGTTAAATCTGGTAGAACACTTAGCTCCTGACGAGAAAACAAAGATAAAGACGTATCAAAGGGGATTACCGGCTAGTATGAAGACTGCTTTGAGAAATGCTAAGGTTTCAACCATACAAGAGGCAATTGAAGAAACCTTACGGATAGAAGATGATTTGGTTCAAGGAAAGTTGGAAAGTGGACCAACAAGTGAGAAAAGGAAATGGGAAGAGTCATCTGGAAATTTTCGTCAGCAAAGACCATTCTCGGGGAATGAAGTTGGAGATAGTCGTAACGAGGCTAGATGGTGTAATCGATGCAGGAAATCTCATGTGGGTCCATGTAACACTCGTCAGTATCAGGGTCCTCTAACTTGTAGTAAATGTGGAAAAGTCGGGCACTTAATGCAGGATTGTTCAATAAAAGGGGTAATTTGTTTTGAATGCCGTGAGCCGGGTCACGTGAAGAGAGATTGCCCAAGGTTGAAGACAGACGGATCTGGGAAACCCAAGTCAGAACCACCGAAGGCAACGGGAAGGGCGTTTCAGATGTCGACGGATGAGGCTAGAAGTTCAAAGGATGTGGTGTCGGGTACGTTTCTTCTAAACTCCGTACCTGCACGTGTTTTATTTGATTCTGGTGCAAGTTATTCATTCGTGTCATTATCATTGCTCAAAAGTTAAATTTGCTTGTTAGTCAGTTAGATGAAGCTTTGTTAGTAGAAATAGTTATGGTGAAGAACAAATATCCACATTTGTTTTCTTAACCTAAGATTTCGAGGACGAAATCTATTTCAAGTGGGGGAGAATTGTAACACCCGGAAAATCCTCGTAAGTAATAGTAAGTTTAATATTTATTAATATTTTGACTTTTTAGATTATGATTAACATTTTAAGTAACTTCTGTGATTTTTACTTGTTATTTGATAACTCTCGATAGAAATCAGTAAGTTTATTCTTTAAGTAAAATTATGAAAAATAGATGATATAGTGGAATAGTAGATTTTATGGATTAGTTAGATGGGTATTTTGAATACGAGCCTAACGGTACTTTCCGGTGTAAAAACGGGGTTCTAACGAAGAAGTTACGACCTAATTAGTAGAAGTTGGAGGTTTTGGCAAACAGAAGCCGGCGCCAATGGAGTGGCGCCGATCCATCGGCGCCGACGACTGGCGCCAAAAACCTGACTTGCCAAATGGAGGGTTAAACTCACCCCTTAGTCATCACTTATCTCATTTATCACTTAGAACTCTCAAAACGAATTTCACTATTACTCTTGCTCACTCTCAGACGATTTCTTCATTCAACCTAAGGTAAGTTCAAATCTATTAATCTAAATCCAATCCAAGTAATTGGTATATGAATCTTTGAAAGTCCAGGTTACACTCTTACAATCAAATATGAACAATTAAGATCGTATTAACAGCAACTGGTCATATGATCTATTAACAATCTGTGAATTACAAGATATTACAATGAATTTCTCTCTCAATAGATCTAACAATTTATGCGTAAAGAGTTATCCAAAAGGTTAGCCAAAGATTCAGTTAGCTACAGTTGCTAACTCCTATATATACTGTAGATAATAGCTAAAGCTACAGTACATATGAGAAACAGACTAATAGAACAATTACACGTGTCCTAATTAGTAACTGAATATAACAGATAATATCCCAAGATATGAATTCTGAACATACTTCTGAATAAGCGCTTCAGAACATTTGTCTTCATAGTCAGAAGTTCTGAGTCTCCTACTCAGAACTCTGAACCTTCTAGTCAGAATCCAACACTTAGAATCTTTTTGAGATTTCTCACTCAGAACTTCTGAGTCTTCTACTCAGAACTTCTGAGTCTTCTGAGTCTTCTTTAGTCTTCTTACTCAGAACTCAACACTTGTGTTTTTGACAAAACTCTAGACCTAACAATCTCCCCCTTTTTGTCAAACACACTTGTACTTTTCACCATCAAATTCTTAGAGCAGGAACAATCTTCAGAAGGAGCTCTTCTGAATGTTTTGACAACTTTTGCTCAGAATTCTGAATAATCTGAGTTAACAACTTTTGGTCAGTCTTTAATCAGCAGCAGCAACGATTTCCAAATTGATTTCTGTTACATATTTGCTTTTTCTTTGCTCCCCCTTGAAATGACAAATCTTATCTTTAGCTTTTCTCCCCCTAAAGTTTTGGAAAGCAAAATCATCTTCAAAATCTTTAGCTTTTCTCCCCCTTGATTTTCAAAACTTTAGCGATGCTTTTTCTTCGAATGAAGTCTATGCTTTTTCTCCTCCTTAATGAATAACCTTGTTCCCCCTCAAAATAAGAATTATGGAGCAATTTGTTTTCTCCCCCTGAAAGTATGCATATATTTCATTAAAATTATTCATTTCAAATATAGTGCTTTAATGAAAACATTTATACAAGGAGAATAAGATTTACTGAACTACACTTGATAACTACTAACATTTGATCATTTGAAAACTTTACAAAAGAAATCCAACTTAATGAAATTTATCAGATTTTTCAATCAAATGAAATCAAATGCATGTGTTTGGATTCAAATACAAGTCATCATTGCATATCGAGTTAAAAATGTTCAGTTTCAATCTCTTTATTAAATCTATTTGGTGTGCTTAGCATGCGAAATATGATTAGCTTCAAGAATATGCAATTCTAAAACATATAAGAATACTTTGCTCTACTTACACTATTTGTCCAAAAGCAGGATTTTCACAAATTTACAAGTTTATTGCGACTTTGAATTTTCCCAAAGTTTCAAGAGATGTGTGCTCATTGGCATCTTTTAATTTTGTGCACATTGGCATCTTTTAATTTTGTGCACATTGGCATCTTTTAATCAAAAAGTTTAGTAAGAATAAGATACATCGTTAAACATGACTTTCTATCTGGTTCTATAGCAGGATTTGGGTCAGCATATCCCAGACCAGTTAGTCTTAGGTGCTAGGTGACAAGCACCCCTTGGAACTTAATTTCCCAAACCAGAAAGGCCACATCGATATATCTTAAACCCATTTGTACCAGTAGAACATGGCTTTCTATCTGGTTCTATTGCAGGATTTGGGTCAGCCGATCCCAGACCAGTTGGTCTTAGGGACTAGGTGACTAGCACCCCTTAGGACTTACTCTCCCAAACCAGAAAGGCCACAGGTACAAACTTTCAAACTAAATGATTTTGTATATATATATTGCATCTCAATCACTTGGTTCTAAAACGTAGTACTTCCCCCATATTTTCGTTTCCATCCAACATTCTGACAAATTATGCTTTTTGAGCATTATATTCTATATAAGTCTAAATTTCATAACATTGAGCATTCAGCATAATTTCATTCATGATTTGCTAACCTTTCGATTTATTTCAGAAGTGAAAGTTGAAACAAATATAGCTCAGATAATACAAAAATACTTGTAAAAGCACCATTGACACACATTTTATTCATTTGAATGAAAAATAAAAAAAAATCATATCATTGAATTAAATTGTTAAGATTCAAACATTCAAAGCAATAGAAATAAAACATAATACAATGTTACCTTTCACCACTTGTTCCTTGAAACAGAAAAATATGACAGTTAAGGATATCACCTGAGAAGTATGAGTTCTAAACTGATTTGTTTAGAAGTCTTAGTCTCTGAAGTACGGGTCCTGAACTGAATTATTCAGAAGCCATTGTCATTTAAGTACGGGTTTTGAACTGATATGTTCAAAAACCTAAAACGTTGAATCACGGGTTTTGAACATTATCTTGAAACAATCAGATCAAATTTTGAGTCAATGCTTCCTCTGAAATCAAGATAATCCTGCAAAATCAAGAGATTTTGGTAATCATCTACGATGATTCCTCATTAGTTATCAAAAAAAAATTCTGAGTAGTAGAGTCAGAATTCTGATTAGAAGAGTCAGAATTATGAGTAACTTGCTCAAAATTCTAAGTATCAGAGTCAGAATTCTGATTAGTTGAGTCAGAATTCTGAGTAGTAGAGTCAGAACTTCTGAGTAACAGAGTCAGAATTCTGATAAAACTATCCAGAGAAAATTCCTTAGAAAAATTTTTGGATTTTGTGATTTTTGAACATTCTGAATTTCAAATCACCATAACTTGCTCAAAAATCAGAATTTTTCAACCAAAATTTGCAGGGTTGCTCAAAATGTGATTCTGAACACATTCTCTGGAAATGTTTTCTACTAAAAACACCCACAACTATGAGTTCGATTACACCACAGTAAACTGAACATTTTTTTAAAAAAAATGCTTCAAAATCAACAAATTGATCTGTATGAATCAGAAATCCATAATCAAGATGAGACAAATTGTAAGTCCATAATCACATTCAGACCGAGTTTTGGACTGAATTATCCAAAAGTCAATATTCTCAATTTAAGCACAGCATCGGTTTTAAGTCATGTGTCAGTATTATCATTCAACTCTACACATGAATAACCTGCAAAACAGATTAAGTTGTCTTTGGTACCCATATGAACTTGGGTCCAGGTTTGTTAGGTGCAGTGGCATATGCAGATATTCTATAAGAACCATACCAGTGCTGAATAAAATTCTTGTTCACAAAATCATTAGTCCCACAATATGAACAACAAAGTTTCTTTTGTGCAATTCTGACTAATTGATTTACAGAATAAATCACATCAGGTTTAACAAAAGATTTTCTTTGAAATGTATTGTTCTTCTTGACATTTGAATTAGGAACTTTTGATTTTGGCACTTCTTTCTTGGAAGTTGTTCCTTTAACTCTCCATTCCATTTTTATCTTTTTAAAAGAACAATTATAAGATTTATCAATAGCAGAATCATAAAACAGATTAGAAGAACGAATCTGATCTTTTGAACTATGATTTGATTTGTCAACAACTTTCGTTTCAAATTCCCTAAACTTTTTAACATACAAATCAAACCTTGACTGCAAATCAGATTTGGACTTCCTCTCTATCATGATTTTAGTTGATAAATCAGATAATTTCTTAATAAGCCTCCTTATCTCCAAATGAAAAACTTTCTTTTCCTTCTCAAACTCATCTTTTAAGCATTTTTCTTTAAAGCCATTTACCTTCTTCTTTTCAGTCTCTTTCCTTCCATCTTCTAACTCTTTCTCCAACTCATTGATTTTTACAGAAAACTCATTTAACATTCCTGTTTTCTTTTTCTCAAAACCATTCTTTTCTTTTTGAAAAACATTTTTCTTGCATTCAAACTCTTTTCTTTCTTTTGCAAGAATTTTCTCCAAATCAGAAATTTTCAAAGATAATTCAACAGACTTTGTTTCAAAACCTTTCCTCTCAGTTTGAAAGTCTCTTCTCTCTTTCTCAAATTTCACTCTTTCAAGTATAAGTACTTGTTCAAAATCATAGATCTGTTTCAAGAGTTGACAATTTTTCATTTCACATGATTTGATTCTATTTTCAGACTCTGTCAACATCTTTCTTCTAAAATTGCCTTTCTCTTTCAAATCAACATTCTCTTTTTCTAACAACTTTATGTTTTCTTGAACCTTTTCAAAATCCTTTAGAAAATCAGATTTCTCTTTTTGCAAAATCTTTATAACTTTTGCATATTCGTCTTGTTTTGCTTGAAGATTAGCAATCTTGCTTTCAAAATGAACAATCTCAGTTTTTGGTTCAGAAATTGTTTCTTTTGCTTTTACAGGACTTAATTTTTGTAAATTGTCTGAACTGGTTATAGAAATTGCAGGTCTCACAAAAATTTCAATAATCTCAGGCATGATGAAATGACAAATTCGAATATCAACTATGAATTATGATAAAAAATGAGAATCAACACAAATCTAGAACATGCAAGAATTAATCAAATCTGTCACATGCATTTCATCAAACAGTTAGAGTACATGAATTAATGAAATCTTCTTTTCAACAAAAAATTTGAATATTAATCAACATGCAACAGATATAATCACCTTGATCAAGAAACCAATCAAGAATTTCGAAAACATACCTGTGATCTCTGTTTAATTTTGAGAATTAATCAGCATAGAGAGAAAATCTTTGGATGACTTGATTGTAAGATATCGATTCAACAGAAAGACAAATTCAAATTTCTTGAATCAATGATAGAAATGAATTCAAGAATTGTTAGGAATTCAAGAATTGTTAGCAGCAGCGGAATCAATTGTCGAATTGATCAAGAAACTTCAAGAACGCGATCAAACACACTCTTGGACGAATTTGTTTGTTGATTGGCTCTGATACCAATTGAAAGTCCAGGTTACACTCTTACAATCAAATATGAACAATTAAGATCGTATTAACAGCAACTGGTCATATGATCTATTAACAATCTGTGAATTACAAGATATTACAATGAATTTCTCTCTCAATAGATCTAACAATTTATGCGTAAAGAGTTATCCAAAAGGTTAGCCAAAGATTCAGTTAGCTACAGTTGCTAACTCCTATATATACTGTAGATAATAGCTAAAGCTACAGTACATATGAGAAACAGACTAATAGAACAATTACACGTGTCCTAATTAGTAACTGAATATAACAGATAATATCCCAAGATATGAATTCTGAACATACTTCTGAATAAGCGCTTCAGAACATTTGTCTTCATAGTCAGAAGTTCTGAGTCTCCTACTCAGAACTCTGAACCTTCTAGTCAGAATCCAACACTTAGAATCTTTTTGAGATTTCTCACTCAGAACTTCTGAGTCTTCTACTCAGAACTTCTGAGTCTTCTGAGTCTTCTTTAGTCTTCTTACTCAGAACTCAACACTTGTGTTTTTGACAAAACTCTAGACCTAACAATCTTAACAATCAAACTTCAATTAGGGCTTTGCTTTCTTCATCTTCTTGATTTGGAGTATTAGAGTTCAAGACTTCAAAAATAGAGAGATACTAATTGAAGAATTAAGGTGAGTAACTTGTGATAAATTGTTTGTATTTCATTTATATTCTATTCCTCATCTTGATTTTGGTATAGCATATGGGAAATTATGAGTAACATGCTCTTAATGGTTAAGAGGGAAATAAGAGGAGTTCAAGTAAGTTAATGTGGCTTAATCGTGTTTATTACTTTGTATGATATAATAAATGTTGATGTTAAGAGTTTGGTTGGATTATATATCCATAGTATGAGATATTGAGATGATGACTTAATAAATGTCTTAATGATGAACTGGTGACTTAATGGTTAAAATAGACTTATTCTTGAATTGTAAACATGGTGGTTTATTGTTGAATTCTTATGGAATGTGAATTAATACATATGGATGTATGTGAACTACATGGAAGTAGTATGGATTATGATAAATGGTTGGACCATTGTTAAAGTGCTTAATATGTTGTGAATCTTATTTGGATTAACATTTTTGGTATTCACTTAATTGGAGGAGCACCTGGTAGGCATTGGAGGATATAATCATACATACCGTGGGGTAAATGTATTTTGTTCATACCTTCGGACACCGTGGGGTTTTTCGTTGTGTTATGCCTTGTGACAATACCGTGGGGTATCAATCAAGGTATATCTTCAATTATGATGTAACCGGGTATCGATATGGGCCTTCTCCATGGAATCCAATTTGTGAATGTACCGAATTGTTCTTCCTACATGTTATGATTATAATCTATGTATTATGTGTAAACCTCACTTAGGCTTTAAAAGCCTAACACTTGCTATGTGTTTTATGTGTTACAGATATTAGTGGTTCCGGACTCAAGAAGGTTTAGTACGGGGTGTGAGCTCGGGATTGATGTTGGAAGGTTAAAGAATTGGAAGATTTACATTAGAACTTCCCGACATCCTTTTTGGATCTTGGATTGCTATAGTTTTGAGCAAACAAGCTAGTAGTCTTTTGGTAGTTATACATTAACTAAATATTTGTATTAATGGTTTAGTAATGATGTTTATGAACACTTTTACTTTAGTAATGAGTACCACTCTTCCGTTTTATGGAAGTTTTTGTTAACCCCTATTTTGGGGTGTTACAATAACAATATGATACGTTGAAATAAAATAAACCGCACTTTATCTATATATAACACTATTATACGTTGAAATAAAATAAACCGCAACATCTATATAAAATAAAATAAACTGCAGCATCTATATATAACACTAACTATAACATCTGTGAATGACTATGTAGAAGGATTTCTTTAACATCGACTTGACGGTAAGGTGCAAAGTTTCATACATCGAGGAATTAGGAGCGCTGTTTAGGGGATTAGGTGATCGCGCAGATACCCTTGAGACCATCTATAGAGGGACACCGTTCGGGCCATGGATGGATGTGTCTTACTCTGGTGGCGACCCTACGCTAGTACACATGTTTCTACAGTTGGAGGTCGAGGACGCCAACGCTGAGCCGGAGGAGATGCATTTTGATTTCTTCGGCTCTCAATTGCATTTTGGGCGTCGGGAGTTCTGTCTAATTACAGGACTACGTTTTGGAGAGGCTCCCCCCCCCCTTCCTCCCTTAGAAGACTGCTCCTTCGTTCCTAGGGTTTTCGGCATTTCAGCATCTCGTTTGAAGCTGAAGGCAGCCCGGGAAAAGATGAAAGAGGGCCTTAGTGCCCTAACCGACGACGATGCTGTCCGTGTATGCTTGGTGGTGATCGTGGATATGGGCTTCCTGGGCCGTGAGTATAGCCAGCATGCTTCATCGACGGTCCTTAGGGCCGTCGAGGACCTTGAGCTGTTTAACAGCTACCCGTGGGGTAGCCATATCTGGACACATTGCTACTCTAATCTGCACCGAGCCATAGGCAGACGCGCCGATCGACATGCAAAGATGAATCTTTGTGGTTTTACATACGCCTTCAAGGTTAGATACGTAGTATAACAATTGTTAATAATACATACAAACTGTTTGGCTTTTCTTTTTACGTACTTGCTCTTCTTGTCTAATTCCAGATATGGATCTTGGAGATGTTTCCCGCATCAATCCGATATTTCGTCAAGCGCGACGATCGAGTACTTAGGGGAACCCGTTGGGACAAGCGTGTTACCCTAAGTAGGTCGCTTTGGATTGAGTTCTTCAAAACGTCTAGAAATGTAAGTTCTTTTACTATGTTTACAATTTGCATACGTTAGTCCCGCTTATTAATTTCTTTTATGTTTTATCATATATTTAGCAGCCACTCTTGCCCGCCGATCGCCTTGTGCCTACTGTCGACGAGATGGGCACAGATTGGTACAGAGACAGCGTGGCCTTTATTGACGCAGAGGCGGAAAGGGCTCGACGTCCCCCTACTTCCGAAGATGAGGAAGACGACGACAGGCCCCCTTCCGGTGGATACCAGCCGCCCCCTTCCTCCTCCTACCAGCCGGCCCGTTCCTCCTCCTACCAGGCGCCCCCTTCCTCCTCCTACCAGGCGCCCCCTTCCTCCTCCTACAATCCATATCAGGCGGCCCCTTCCTACGAGCCACAACGTGGCTCACATGAAGTCCTGTGGGACTACGTCCACGGGCCGCTAGAGACACGTGTACACTATCTGGAGGAAGTCTACAGACAGTTTAGCGCTGTCAATGTTAGTGTTTAACTTAATTTGTTGGCCACGTTTATTTAGTTTGTATATTAATATTACGTTCTAAATTTGTTTTAGCTGTCGAGTACGGCACCGATCCCCGCTCCGTTCGGACAGGGGGCACATGCGACGTTTGCCACCACATCCCATCCGTCATTCCCTGAAAATGTAAGTGACATTGAGTAACCATTATAGTTATATGTTTGTTCCTAAGTTTGTAACTCTTATAATGATCAATGTCACGCAGGCCGGGATGTCGGGGGCCGGGATGTCCCAAACGCCGTTCGCCACCACATCCTATTCTACTATCCCGGAGAGTGTAAGTGACACTGAGTAACCATTATAGTTATATGTTTGTTCCTAATTTTGTAACTATTTTAATGATCAATGTCACGCAGGCCGGGATGTCGGGGGCATACACCTCGCAGATGCCGCCGCCGTTCGCCACCACATCATATTCGACTATCCCGGAGAGTGTTAGTGACACTGAGTAACCATTATAGTTATATATCGATAATCCTAATTTTGTAACTATTTTAATGATCAATGTCACGCAGGCCGGGATGTCGGGGGCATACACCTCGCAGATGCCGTCGTCGTTCGCCACCACATCAATCACAAACATCTTTGGCGGTTCGGCCGATGACTATTACAGGCCGGAAATGCATACTGTAAGTTATTTTGGTAGTTTTGGTTTAATTGTGAACATTTCCTAAATTGTACTTAAAACATTGAGTAACGTAATTTTCAGACGGGTTCTCCTATTATCCAGGATCACTTCTCGGAGCACTTCTCGGAGCCTGACGATGACTCGATGGATGTTGTAGATCCACCACCACAGGTGACCCCGCTCCCTCAAAAGCGGCCGCGATCAATTTCACAATGGTTTCGTCACCCGTTTGGCCAACAAGGATCTACGACACCACCGGCCGCTAAAAAACAAGCAAAGAAAGCGGGGGGAAAGAAGGGAGGAAAGAAAAAGGGAAAGGTGCCTTCACCGGAGCCTCAACCGGCATCGGAAATATTGAGGATGTGCCGGACTGGTCGCCTCCCCCCCCCCCCCCCCCCCCCCTTGATCTTCATCCCTCACTTGAACTTGGAAATCACCCACTCGTTTTTCAATGTATTGCTGGCCGTTGACCCTTTGGAGTCTGACTTACTGGATGTGGTTAGTATGAAGTTTAATTATAGTCATATAATCAAATATATTTATTTTACATGTCTAACCATCTATTTTTTATGTATAGCACATCGATTGTTGGGTCTCGTTGTTGCAAAGACATCGTGGAACAGACACGAGGTGGACCATGATGTTCAGTATGTTCTTTCATTACTTGTTGATTGAGCATCTAGGTCCCACCTCCGTGGTTAATTCATGCAATGGCGTGGAAGGGACCTCTTGGGCTCTCCTCGATGTGGTATGTAAATCGTTTTACTCTGATTTTATTTAACTTGTTTTGTTGCTAACTAAGTTGTCTAATATTGTAATATTTCAGGTGTACATCCCTATATGCCTTAATCCCCAACATTGGCTGCTTGGAGTGTTTGAACTTGACGCTATGACCATGACCATATATGATAGCGACAGTGCCAGTCTCTTCAGACAGCAATTGGAAGAGCAAGCTGAATGACTTCTTTTGTCGGGTCAAGGATGTTAGACGTCGCGAAATGACAGGTGCCTTTCGCTATAAGTTCGCCAAGAATGCACCCCAGCAGGCCGGGATAACTGCAGATTGCGGTGTCTGGGTATGCTGTAATGTCCAAATGTTGATAAATAAAAATGAGGTATGGGTACACCCTGACGAGGCCGAGGTTGTTGCTAAAGATTTCCGCATACATATGGCGGAGTCCATTTATGAACATTGTCAAATAGGGCCATGTTAGGTTGTTTATGTAACATTAAATAATTGTTATTTTTAGTATTAACTTATTTTGTTAAAGTATTGTGATTGACTTACTGTTTACTTCATTTGGTTTTTGCTAATTTCATCCATTTACTCAACTTTGAGTATCGATATCTCTTTCACACATACTCTATTTTGGACGCATTATATATCATTTCGAAGATCTCATATAGAAGAACATAAACCTACTAAAAGTTAGTTATATATAACACATATATATAAATTTAAATGCGTCCAAAGTTTAGTAAAACCCATATTTCCAACACCTAGTAAGTATGTTTATGAAACTTGCGATAATCCTAATACAGAGATTATTGGATGAACAAGCATTTATTTCTTGATTATTGGGGTATTGGTTCTTGTTGTCTGGAAGTGATTCATATGATGCAAAAATTGGTATCATGTAATGTAGAACAATATCTATATTATAGAAACTTGCATTTGATAGTACCATATAAATCTGATCTAAATTCTCATTAATTAGCTATGTTTGACTACTTAAAGACTATTTTTCTGCCTAATGAAAGACCTTTATTCAAGAGCAGACGAATATTGCAGTTACTTTTTCAGTGGAATCATGCAGGCAACTTTTTCAGACGAAATCTATAAACACATTCAAATAATAATAATTTAAAACGATTTAATGAATTAGTTAATATATGATTATTATGTTAATGCGATAGGAGTGTAAAACAAAATTGAAAAAAAAATAAGAGATGTACCATAAATTAAATAATTAACTATAAGAGTATGAATTTTAAATATAAAAAATATTTTTTTTATGTAGTGTATAACTGTATATGATATATATTAAAATATATAAATCCAAAAAAATTCAAGATTTGGCTCATTTCGAACATATCGAAGAGACGATTATAATGGTTAATTTGTTAAAATTAAAACGTATTTTTTTAACGTATTTTAGTTAATAAACGATTATATGTGTTAAATGTAAAATTAAAATAATGAAAGTAAAAGGTATAAAGTAAATTTAGTAAATAAGTATAGGGGTTGAAAGTGTAACATTTCATTTTAAATTCGTAAAAATGGACGAAATGGGGTGAACAGTGCCAAAATATCAAAATTTTCATAAATGGTCCCTGGAATTTTTCAAAAATGGTCCCTTGCAATTGAAAAGTCACAAAAATAACCCTATCGCGGGATGAGCCCGCGATCGCGGGATTGAATTTTTCAAAAATGGTCCCTGCAAGTTTAAAAAAGTGTCAGAAAAGGTCCCTGGCCCATGATCGCGGGCTCCCATCGCGGATTTTTGGGGTATTTTTGCAAAGTGGGAGAGATTTTGGGTATTTCAGTAAAAGATGGTTTGACTTAGGGTATTTTAATTAATTTCCCTTCATTATATATTAAGAAATATCATTTAAAGTTCATTCACTTTTTGGTTTCACTATGAACTTGTTTAAACTTCCTTATTATCTCATTCACTTTCTGGTTTCACCTATGAACTTTAATAAATATCTTTTTGGAACAATCAAATTTCATACACGAAACAAAAATCATTATTTTACGAATGAACTTTCTAGTTTCATCTATGAACTTTGATTATTTGGGTTCACCTTTGAAATTTAAACAAAAATCATTGTCATTTTTTGGTTTCACCTATGAACAATCTGGTTTTATCTTTAAATAAAAATAATTTAAATATTATTATTGATATCTTTCTAAAATAAAAATATGATTATATTTAAAAAATAAAAATTCATGTTAATATTATTATTGATTATTTTCCAAAAATAGAAAAATGATTAAACAGTTTATTCCAAGAAAGCCTTCATTTAATATCATGTATCTATTATTTTTTTAATCATATTATAACCTCCCATTAAGACCACTACTTGTTCTATCTTGGAACATAATCGGGTTATAGTCACTAAGACCATATGTATGTTATGGGAAAAACTCGGGGTCATCGGAGGTAATATCATATGTATGCTCATTTTTAGAATCAAAATGAGGCACATAAGAAGTTTGATTATGCTCAGGAGCATCACATGCCTCTAGTGTTCGAACTACCACCGTCATTGCTTCCACCACACATCGAAAAATCACACATATACACAAAGTGTAGGCGGATTGTCTGAACCCACAGCGAATTCCATGAAAGAGAAAACATCATCAGTGTCACCTAACTTATAAATTTCACCAAAATACTTGTACTTATTCGTCGTACCAACAGAAGAGTCGACATCATATTTTATTTGAAGATACTTAACCAAGCTCGGATGTGTAATGTTTGATGGCACCATGACGCGGAGCACCGGTTGATCAAAAACATACTCCTACTTTCCATTAGTTTGCTGCCATGAACCCACCACAATGATGTAACCTAATTTTATCAGTTCCAGAACTCATTTTGAAAAAACACAAAGAAAGGAAGATACACAAGAGAAAATCTTGATTGAAAACCAGGTTGACTTCAACATTCATCGTTAGGAAATTTATACAAAAATTTGACGGAATCAAATTGTACCAACAAACTAAAATCAATCATCTGGTAAAGTTGTACAATTCCTACACAAGTTTAAAAAAAATAGTATACTACCGCAAGGAAACCATACCTGAAAAACTTGGAAATGAGATTTTCACCATTTTTTGCGATCCTGACCATCTTTTTGGACCTGAAAAAATACGGACATGGTCAGATTAGGGTTTCACCCTGTAAAGATACGTGGCACGTCCACAATTTTTGCCACATGCGGATCCAAATCTTGCGAACGTGGCTGATTTCAATTTTTTTGTCTTTGAGCTAGGCCCGCAATTGACGGACCTAGATCTTGCGAACCTAATGACATTTCGCTAAATTTAAGAAAGAAATAGCTAGAAGATCAATTTAGAAGTCTAAAAAGTCAATTTCCCTATTTTTAATCTCTCCTTCCTACCTCTCTCAACTCAATATACGCATACACACTTTGTTGATTTATTTGATTTTGTTGTTATTGGTAAATAGTGGTTTTTTGTTGGTTATCCAATTTTGTTAAGAATATGTGAGAATTGAATGTTGTGACAAACGACTTGACACACTCATGAAAACCAATTTGACATTCTAATTTATTTTTCATTAGGTTTATTATAAACAAGTTTAACGACAAATGTCAACTTCTTTTTTCTTATATAAATTGGTTTAGTGGTTTATTTCTTTAACCATATAGTCTATTATGAATCACTCAAATTTTGTATTAATATGTAATGTATTTATTTGCTTTCAATTTAGTTGAAAAGTAAAATACATAAATTGTAGTATGATGCGCTCGGTTGAACTGAAATAGTAAAAACGATTAAACGAAAATCGAATAAGTTAGCTTTATTGGGTTAATCGAACCTTTTAATTCGAAACTCGAACTCGAAACCATCTTGGTTTGAATGAGTTATCGGTTTTGGAATTATTTGTTTGACACCTCGAAATGTGCCCCCAATGATAAAAGTTTTGAATCCGTCACTGTATATAGTACAAGTTTGGATGGATGGACATAAGCTAGCTTATGAGAAGCTTTTGTGATTATTCCATTTATGCCCTCATTACTATTGATTATTATTTAATAGGGAATTTAATTAAAATACCCAAAGTTTGACTTTAACTTACCAAAATACCCAAAAGTTTTTCAGTTTTATCAAAATACCTATTTTTTCCGCGATGGGGCCTGCGATCGCGGGCCAGGGTCTTTTTTGAAAATTTTTTACCCCGCGATCACGGGGTGTCCCCCGTGGTGGTTTCATTTTTGTGAGTTTTGAATTCAAATTTACACTTTCAACCCTTATACTTATTTACTTACTTTACTTTATACCTTTTACTTTCATAATTTTAATTTTACATTTAACACATTTAACACATATATATCGTTTATTAACTAAAATGCGTTAAAAAATACGTTTTAATTTTAACAAGTTACACCATTATAATCGTCTCTTCAATACGTTCGAAATAAGCCCAATATTGAATTTTTTTGATTTATATATTTTAATATATATCATATACACTACATAAAAATATTTTTTATATTTAAAATTCATATTATTATAGTTAATTATTTAATTTATGGTACTCTTATAGTTAAAATACGTTTTATTTATTTTATTATCGATGGTCCAAGTGTAAGTATTAAAAATTGGTGGAGGCTTTGTGATGGACAGACACCGATCCTTTTGTGCATACTCTGTAACTACAAATACTTCAGCTCCAAACACACATGAATCATCATTCGCCAAATACCCATTTTCACAATTCTTAAATGAGTCCAGTGATACCAACTTGTCAAAACCCCATTTCATATTCTTCTCGTGAAACCTTGTCCTATTGCCATTCACGATATCTATAAACACATACAAATAATAATAATTTAAAACGATTTAATGAATTAGTTAATATATGATTATTATGTTAATGCGATAGGAGTGTAAAACAAAATTGAAAATACGTTAAAAAATGAATTTTAAATATAAAAAATATTTTTTATGTAGTGTATATGATATATATTAAAATATATAAATCAAAAAAATTCAATATTGGGCTCATTTCGAACGTATCGAAGAGACGGTTATAATTGTGTAACTTGTTAAAATTAAAACGTATTTTTAACGTATTTTAGTTAATAAACGATTATATGTGTTAAATGTAAAATTAAAATTATGAAAGTAAAAGGTATAAAGTAAGTAAGTAAATAAGTATAAGGGTTGAAAGTGTAAATTTTAATTCAAAACTCACAAAAATGAAACCACCGCGGGACACACCCCGTGATCGCGGGGTAAATTTTTTTCAAAAATGACCCTAGCCCGCGATCGAGGGCCCCATCGCGGAAAAAATGGGTATTTTGGTAAAACTGAAAAAAATGAGTATTTTGGTAAGTCAAGTCAAACTTTGGGTATTTTAATTAAATTCCCTATTTATTAACTATTAACTATAAATAATTATTAATTATTAAAATTTAATTATTATTAATTAATAAATATTAATTAATATTAACTGAAAATTATAAATTAAATTTTGATTATACATTTTAAATATTTAGAATTATTGATAATCATATCAATTTTTTTAATATTAATCAATATATTATAATTATCAATTATTTTTTTAATTATTATCTGATTATCTTTTTCATATTATATGCAACGGTTATTTAAAATCAAATGTAGATTTTTTTTAATTTTGTTTTAACAAATTCAAAATTTATCATATATATAATAATAAATTTCAAATTCCTTTAATTAACATATTATATTATTTACTACCTTGTTTGTATTAATTAACATATTATATTACTATAAATTTGTTGTAATTATATTATTAAATACTGTAAATGATTATTTTTTTAAGATGACCTTTTTGGTAATTTTACATATTTATAAACTAGCTTTTACTAAATATGACTTTTTCACCGGCTAATATTAGCTAGTTTGCCAAACATAGTCATAGTATAAACTTACAAACCAGTTTTCATGTGTTGGTTCATATATGAACACTAATATGCGAAAATACAGTACTTATAGAGTGTTGCTTTATATGTAAAACGTTCAAGGCTATATTATATATAAAAATAAACAATCATAGACATTTTATATATCAAACAACAATATATAAATACATGTATTTTCAAAATCTCTTTTATACGAAAAACGTTAGACAACCATGAAAATTAATATATTTATTGATGCTCTAAAAACCTTAGGCATTGTTTTGAGAAAAAAAAAGTTACTGAAAAACTACTTCAAGTAGTGTTTCAAAAAGCTAGTTTATGGTCATCCAAACATGTACCTAGAAAAAAAGCTAGTTTTTTTTGCCAAACAATGCCTTAGAGCATCCACAACAAGGATTTCATAACAATTTCATTTGGATTGCAAATGTGACACGTAGGATTGCTAAATTAGAAATTGTAGTGGTTGTGAGTATGATTGCAAAATTAGAAATTGGTTTTTGGTGATTTGCAAATATCAAATCAGTACTTTTTGCTGATGTGACAGTGAATAGTATATATGAAATTGTAGGGAATAAGGGCATCCACAATTATCAAGTCTTTCATAAGGACTTGAGAAAAATAAAAAAATAAAAAAATAAAAAAATATGTGGGACCCACCAAAGACTTGAAAGACTTGAACTTCCCTCTCACAACCATTACTTCAAAGACTTGAGCTTTCTCAAGCCTTTGAGAAGTAAACCCATCCTCAAGTTGTTGCTCCAATCATCAAGTCATCATCAACCCTTTCCTCAAGTCTTTTACAAATGTCATTGGAGATGCTCTAATTTCTAAATTAGAAATTGTTTTATGTCAAATCATGTTTTGTGATGTTTTGTAGAATATGTTTATGAAAAAATGTTTGAATAATTTTATTTGTAAATATTTTTTTTTTGAAAGGCAAATATTAACAAATGCAAAATATAATTTATATTAAAGTATAATAAAATAAATTACATATCAAAGAATAAATGTTATATTATTCAATTATTAGTTTTAAAATAACTTTTTATCTCCAAATAATTGTATATTAATATAAATAAGTTTTTTTTTTCTATCACACTTACCTCAGTCCCACCATTACCCATCTTCTTTCCTAAAAGGTTTTCTCTTACCAAGTTCTAAGATCTGATTCCACATGAACTGCAAAGTATCACAACATCTTCAATTCTTTAAGCAATTCAAGAAACCCCAACTGCCTTCTTCTTCTTCTTCTTTAGGTACATCTAACTTTCCATTACTAGAAATTTCATATTGATGGCAAAGTTTAAGTTTATTCTTTTCTGAGAAGTTATTATAACAGTAATTACCATTTTACCCTTGTTGAAGTTGAATAATTATTCCCATCTTTATCAAATTGTGTTGTTGTTGCCAGTTCTTGAGCTCTGGGTTATGGTTTTTGGTGGTGTCCAAAAGACAAATGTAGTGGTTGACTTTACAAAAAGTCTAACTATCAAGATTTCTTCATTTGCTTTCTGTGATCAATCAGATTCAGCTGTTTAAATAATCTTTTATGAATTCCAAATGTTTCTGCTACAGTTTCAATTGATATTAAAGTGAGCTGTTCAAACCATTGTTGTTGGATTTTGTTGCTAACAAACCATGGATGGTGGCAAAAACAAAGGAGATTCTGAAAACAGAAATCCCTAATCATTCTTGAGCCATATGTGCAAAAGTGTTCACTGGGTCTTTTAGAAATTAAAGTATTACTAAATGCTTATCTGGATAAGTGCTTACGGGTAAAATTCAACACTATCATTTACTTATCGTGTAAGATTTTAGTCCACCAAAACGGTACTGTATGTAACGATTTTAGTTCCCAGTGGCCTTGCAAGACTCGAACCGGCAACTTCTGAGGAAAATCCCCAAAGACCCAAAGCTTATTCCCGCTTAAGCCAACTCCACAAGGTTACTTAGGGTCTGTGTGTTAGCAACTTCACAGTTTATTCGGCCAACTATACATGGCTTAAGTGGAACTTTATGCAGAAAGTCAAGCTTTTTCCAAATTTGTCCCCTTCCATCTATGAAAAACCCTCCCAAACAAAAAGATTCTCGGTCTATTCAAACAGATTAATTCACAGAAACAGATTTATCTATAAATGACTTAGATGACCCCCCCTTTTGTTGCAGGTTAAAAAACTTTGGACTTTTTGCTCGTAGTATAGCGTTAGTTATGTTTATGTTGGTTAACCATTGATCGTTATTGCCATCTTCGAATATCGATTAACTGTCTAAAACACTTGAAATCGTTGTAATGATTCTTGCAGATAGATCGATTACAGAAAAATGAGGAGAATGATGGACGATCTTCCTCCGAAATGGAAGCTTCCTCCGAAATGGAAGCAAGTGTGGGACACATGGGATCTCCGAGGTTTCATAATCTTGAGTCTTACGCTACAAACGTTCTTGATTCTCTTCGCTCCTTTGCGAAAACGAACAAAAAGCAACTGGATCATCATGCCGTTATGGTCCGCGTACTTGCTAGCCGATTGGGCGGCTAACTTTGCCGTTGGGCTCATCTCGAACAGCCAAGGGAACCCCAACGGCGGCTCGTCGGAAAGTGAAGACCTTCTTGCCTTTTGGGCACCGTTTCTTTTGGTGCACCTTGGCGGTCCGGACACCATAACCGCTTTCGCGTTAGAAGACAACGAGCTGTGGCTACGCCATCTTCTCGGTCTCGTGTTCCAGTGTGTAGCCGCGGTTTACGTTTTCTTTCAATCATTGCCGGAAAACCAGCTATGGGTTCCAACATTGTTAATGTTTATTACCGGATTCATCAAATATGCCGAGAGAACCCGTGCACTTTATCTTGCGAGTGCCGATAGATTTAAAGATTCGATGCTTACAAATGCCGATCCGGGCCCGAATTACGCAAAACTCATGGATGAATACCATTCGAAAAAGATTGCGAAACTACCGACGAGAATCCAAATGATTCCGGAACCCGATCGAGCGGCCAAATCCGCGAACAAGGCCAAAAAGGGGAATTTGACGGAATTGGAGGTCGTGCAATACGCTTACGGATTCTTCGAAAAATTTAAAGGGCTCGTTGTCGATATGATTTTTAGTCGAAGAGAACGAAATCAAAGTCGAGATTTCTTTCTAAATCGGACCGCAAAAGACGCTTTCGACGTGGTTGAAGTTGAATTGAACTTCATCTATGAAGTTCTCTTCACCAAGCTTCCTGTGGTTTACGGTTATTTGGGTGCCATGAGTCGGGTTTTCTCTTTAGCGACAATTTCTTCATCCATCGTTTTATTCGTTTTCAAAAACAAACCGAGTTTAAGCAAAGTTGATATCACGATTACATACGGTCTACTCTTCGGTGCATTGGCATTGGATGTAACCGCTCTTTTCATGCTCGTTTTTTCGGATTTAACCATCATTTCTCTTCGGAAATCACCCGATGACGAGCTCGACAAGTCTCTAAAAACCCGAATCCTCACTCAAATTCTTCGGTTCATGACCGAAGGCGCATTTCAAGACCTGAAAGTCAACCCTCGGCAAAAACCGAAGGAACACCAAACACGTAAACCACTTATTCGGTTCATGAAACAGAGATGGTCCGAATCCGTTTCGACTTACAACCTTATCGATTACTGTTTACACCCTCGATCCATCTTCCAGCAATTCGTTTTCGATAACCTCGGGCTCAGCGGCTTCCTCGATGGCATCCAATACGTGAAACCGAAAGAATTCACTGTAAAACTCCGAGACTTCATCTTCGAGGAGCTAAAATCGAAATCCGATCTTGGAGATGATCTGGAAACCGCAAAAGAGATAAGTTCGGCACGTGGCGATTGGGTTCTTCGGGTGGAAGAAGGATGGGGGAGTTTACTCCAATACACGCTCGATGTTGACTACGATCAAAGTCTCCTTTTATGGCATATCGCCACCGAGCTTTGCTACAACAAAGAACTCAACGATGGGCTCGAATCCACCGAATCTCAACGGGAAATCGCGAAACTTTTGTCGGATTACATGTTGTACCTTTTGATCATGCAACCGAGCATGATGTCAGCGATCGCCGGAATCGGACAAATCCGGTTCCGGGATACCTGTGCGGAGGCAAAACGGTTTTTTGGGAAAGATGGCCGGAAAATTACTCCGGTAACCGAGGATCCAGAATCCAACCGGAAGCAGATAAATGGTTGTATGGAGATATTGAAAGTGGAGACGGAAGTGCCGCCGGTGACGGTGAAAGGTGACCGGAGCAAGTCGTTGTTATTCGACGGCTGCATTTTGGCTAAAAAGTTGATGAATATAGAGAAGAAAAACAGTGGTTTAGATAAATGGTTGATTATAAGCAAAGTGTGGGTGGAGTTATTGTGTTATGCTGCAAGCCATTCACGAGCCAATAGTCAAGCGGCTCAAGTCAGCCGAGGTGGTGAGCTGGTTACAATTGTTTGGTTGTTGATGGCTCATTTGGGATTGGGTGATCAATTCCAAATCAATGAAGGGCAAGCAAGAGCCAAACTCATTGTTGGCAAGTAGTTTCTGGTTTGTTAATAAAGAAAAATAAAAATAAAAAGTAAGGTTTTGTTTCTTTTTTCATTTAAACTTTTAAATTTGATTATTTTCAGAGCCTCTTATTTCTTAATATGATCTGGACAAAAAAGTCTATCTCTTGAATATCCTTTAAATTTGGTCCAGCATCATTCTTTTGAATTCAACGTCAATTTTGACCCAAATGTAACCCGAATTTGCAAAAACGCAAAAACGAAGATTGTAGATCTATGTGTTAGATTTCTAGAACATCTTGAATCACTTAAATCGAGGCTTCGGTGTGTGGGATATGATTAAAACTCCACAGCCTCGCAAATCTGCCAGCATTTTTCTTTTTTTCTTTCCGTCTTCGATCATCCATGCTTGCTTCAATTGACGTATTTTAGTTGAAATTATGAATGGATAAAATATAAAATTATACATATTCAGACGTTTGTCAATTTACAAAAACAAACAGTCTTACTGATTCAAATTTCAGGCTTCAACACTACTTCTTAAAAATCAGAAGTGAAATCAGACTTCAACACATCTTAAAAAAACAAACGCCACCTACACCTAAATTATATTTTATGTACTTATGGTTTGTTAAAATTGTTATTTTTGTCCTTATACTTTTAAAATCATAGTTTTTGTCCCTCATCATAATTCATTGCCTTTTCGACATTATGGATGGAGAGAGAGAGAGAGAGAGAGAGAGAGAGAGAGAGAGAGAGAGAGAGAGAGAGAGAGAGAGAGAGAGAGAGAGAGAGAGAGAGAGAGAGAGAGAGAGAGAGAGAGAGATGAAAATGTTCTTTTTGACGACCATGTGGGATTCAACTTCTGAGTTTTGGTTTTGTGTGTTTGTATCAAAAAAAGAAACTTCATATTTGTTCGTCTTTATGTTTTCTTTGTCATTTGTACTTTGAGTGGCCAATGAAAATTACACACACCTGTTGCTACAATAGATTATACACATGCATCAAGAATTGTAATTTCATGGTACGCAAACCGGATGGGATAGGATGTGACAAAAAAAATAGTCACAGATTTGGTATGTCATGGGACAAAAATAAGATGGGACAACATGAGACAAAAACAAGTTTTCATGGGATAAAACTTAAGATTTTTTGTTCCACCAAAATAGATGGAACAACATGGGACTAAAACATAAGATTACTAAAATACATTTTTTTCTAACGTAACCTACATTAAAATTATCTCCTCTAGTTCAGTCCCGTCCCATCCAGTCCCGTCCCATTCTGTCCCGTCCCGTCCCATCTAGTCTGTGTACCAAACGCTACCTCAAGGACCCAAAAACAAAGCGGAATAGTGACTAGCATACAACGAAACAAAACAGTGACACCAATAAGGAACGTAAAAGATATTTTACTACATAGGTTCCCTTGGTTCCTACAATCTTGTACTTTTACATGGATGCACTGTTTGAATAACCATAAGCTAACTTTTTTAAGAGGATGACCATAAGCTAACTTCTTTGTCAAGCTTATAGAAAACCATGTCTGATTAGCCGTAATTAAGTTAGCTTTTGAAAACAAACTTTAAGCAGCGTTTCAATAAACTCTCGACTTTTCCACTTCTTTTTTCAGTTATGCCTTGTCTATTTTTTCAATTAACTTTTTAACATGTTCTCTTACATCATTTTACATTTTCCTTTACCTAAACAACTAGTTTTTATAAAAAATAAAATAACTAGTTTATCAGTTACGTTATTAGAGCATCTTCAATAGATTCTACAAAATGGTGAAAATAAAGATTTTCGAGTTGGATGTAATTTTTCGTTGAAAATTTGGATTTCTTTTCTCCATTCTAGAAAAATTATGGTAAAATTGTTGGAGATGCTCCTAGCAAATAGCTAACTTATTAATCAATAACTACCTTTTGAACTATCAATTAGCTTTTTAGTTAAGAGCCATTTAACTAAACGCTTAAATGCTTACTCGGTAAGCGTTTATCGACTCATTTACCTTACCGGATGAACATATCGAGAATCTTACCCGGTAAGAGCGATGCTAAGGATAAATAGTTTTACCTGGTAAGTGAGGGTGACGACTCTTAGCCGATAAGCGTTTACCGGGTAAATTTTTGCATACGATATTGTTTTCATGGTCTACAATCTTACCAGGTAAAGTAAGTTAGAGTGTTGAACTTTGATAAGTGCCTACCGCGTAAACTTTTTAGTAAACGACTCCTTAGTTTCTAGGTTGGGTTCCGATGAGAATGAAAATTGTGGTGAGAATGGAAGAAGGGATCCCCACCATTGGATGCACATTAAGATGAGATGCACTAGATCAATCCTAATATCAAGCACGTTTCATGGGTATGTTTGAGATTAAAAGTAATCAAGGATTCACATCTCTTCTTACCATCTCACCTTCGTCTCACACAATCCTTCGTCCTTAGCTTCTTAAAGAATATGTGTTATTCAAACTCTCATTTCCATACACTTATGCATAAGAAGAAGAAAAAATGCATATTTTGTAGAAGAAGGATATGGATTTAATAGTTCAAAGGTGTGTCTAGGTTCAAACTAATGTCTGATGAGCTAAAACATTACTAACTTCACTTATAACCTTTAAAGAGTAAACTATGTTTTTCGTCTTTACTAACTTCACTTATAACCATTAAAGAGTAATCTACGTTTTTCGTCTTTGTGGTTTGTTAAAAATTGCTATTATCATCCCTGTGTTTAGAAATTATGATTGACTGGTTTCTATGGTTTGTAATTCATTGCTATTTGCGTCCTTATAATGTATAATTTATTGTTGTTTTGATCCTTGTAGTTTACAATTCTTTATTAGTTTAGTCCCTTATACTTAAAGGTAGGAATTAGTCTGTAACACCCGAAATTTTTGGGTAAGTACAATTTTAAATTTGTATAGAAATCGATCTTTTAAGAGAAATAGAGGAAATATGATTTTGGGCTGAGATCCTAAATTTTATAGTCTTGTTGGATGAAGAATTCAAATACGAGTCCAACGGTTCTTTCCAGAGCAAAATGGAGCTAAAACGAAGAAGTTATGGCCAAAACAGTGTTCGGTACCTTTTGGGCGAAAGTGTCATGCGAAAGTGACACTGGCACTTTAACATGTCACTTTCGCAGAGAAAATTAGCCCACGGTACATTTTGGAGAAAGTGACATGCAAAAGTGACACTGTCACTTTCGCATGTCACTCTCGCGGGCGGAGTACAATGTAGAAAATCCGATTTTTAGCCTCATTATTCATTTGGTCATAACTTTCTCATCTCAACTCCGATTTTGACGATTCAAATTGCTATGATTTTGTTTTTGAGAGCTCGTCAAGGATAGATTTTTATTTTTTAAGTTCATTGGAAGATTCAAGAGTATTTGGTGGTGGTAAGCTTCTCATTTCTCACTCTCAAATTCCTTCTATTCTCTCCCAAATTGTTTCCCCTTCTTCCCTCACAAACCCTAACTGATTTTGGGGTTTTTCATGGAGATTAAAGTGTTCCTTCTCCATCATATGCTAGTGGTTTCATCTATTGATGCAAGATTAAGTTTTCATCTTCAACACTAGAGATTTTTTGGGGTTTCCTAGGTTTTCATCAAAACCTAAGTGGTGAGTTCATCCTCCTAGTTTCTAAACTTTCATATGAGTTATTAATGATCCATTTATGATTTCTAGTGTTTTGTGTCTCAAATTTCGGTTTGGATGATTTTGGGAAAAGTTAGGTCAGAATTAGGGTTTTAGTGCAAATAGAGATTTTGATATAAGATGTTTGGGGAATGCTTCTAAGTATTTGGAAATATATATTTATGTGTGGAAAACTTGTGAATCTAGGGTTTGGAGGAATTTCTTGTGGATTCAAGTTTCTTCAAGGAGCTCATATTGGGGTAAAATCTAGATTTAGCCTAAATCTAGCAAGGTGAGTTCAAGTTGATTTGTAAAAACGTTGTACATGCCAAAAAAATGTTCATTTTAAGGTGTGTATGTGATTTACATGATTTTTTTTATTATCAAATATTGGAATATTTGAAGAGTTCAACTTAATTGGGATATTTGAATTTATAATTCTCGTACAACATCCATATTTGGGATTTTCGGGTACTTTGGTAAATAATTCATAAGTACTTGTGTTTTGGTGATTTATCTTATAGATGGAGGTCATTTGGTGAAAATGCACTTTTAGCGTGTGTTTGGATAAATGCATATATTGTGTTATGGGGCGTTTTGAAAGTGTAAATGGCGTGAGCCTCTTTGGAAAATGGGTTGCCCCTATCAAAAATTGTGTTTTGGGTTATTCATGTATTTGGAGCATATGTTGCATAAACGTGAGTTGTTTACGTTTGATTTCATTTTATGACTTTTAACAATTGGTTTTGGATTAGTTGAGCCTATGGCTCGGTTTTGACTTTGTTGGGTCTTGGGGACAATTGTTCGATTTTGATAGCTCAATGTAGAGCATTTGATTATGATTTGCATTTATTGCATCTTATTTGAGAATTACATGTTTTGCATGCGCCAGTTCATTCGTTTGGAGTCATGTAATGTTTTTTTACTCTAATGCAATGGATCCATAGGCACTTGAGTCTTTACGTTCAATGATGAGACGCTAGTTTCCCTCATTCTAGCACGGAATAGGCGTCGGGTCTCATCGTAAGTAAGATGTGGACGCGTATGGTCGGGCATTATCCCGTGAGCAGTAAGGTGTAATTCCAATGTGCCTTTATGTTTTCTTGGATTTGGAGATCTCAAAGTATAGACCTAGAGGGGTTGAGTTTGAGACTCCACGAGCAATAGACTTAGAGAAGTTGAGCTCGATATATCATATGATTATGATCCAAGTGTTTGGTTTTATTAACATAGATATCTGACCTACTTTTGTGTTCTGTCACGTTCAATGGAATCAAGTCTCCCCCGTCACCGAATGGTGGATTTTGGATATATTCTTTGGAGACAGAGATTATCCACGATTTGACGCTTTCGATATTGTTTATTGTTTTTACTGGTTGCTTTGGGTATTTAGTATCATTCGTGTTTTCAACAAAATTTTATATATATGGATTGTTATCCATGATTTATGAGTTGAGTAGTATGCCCCATCCGTGTTTTGGATGTTTTCGGATATAAAGTCTTATCCGAGATTCATTAATTGAGAAGTAAACCATTAATCACATTTTGGGTGAGTTTTTGGGTTTGAGACTGTTAGTCCCAGATGGTAATAAAAACAATGACATGTATTGTAGAAGGGCGGGGGGGGGGGGGGGGGTGAATACAATACACAAAATTTTCACTTAATTTAATTCTTTATTGATTTATAATATCAAGAATTACCCATAGAACACTTAGATTGTTGCGGAAAGAACAGATGAAATCTATTCTAACACATAACTTTTAAAAACACAAAGATTGAAAAGTTCAACTGGAGGAGAAACGCAGAAAATCTTGTGCACTGAGAAATCTTCAAGAATGCGCAGTTTGCATGAGAAGGTCTTCATCCTTTATATAGTACTGGGAGCATTTAATGCATAGGACACTTGTCACTTGGTGATTCAAAGATAGGAGTTAACTCTGAAAAGTTGACATGTCTTTTCTACCTTTTTCTCAGTAATAGGAAGAATGAGCACGCTTGATTGAGACATTATCTAAAAATGGGAATAAAGACAAATAGTCACTTTTTCTTGACATTAGATCTTGTCTCATAATAAATGATCTTCTCTGCAAACTTCCAAAAAAAAGACTTCACCGATTTTGAAGAGGGCATCGGTCAGGTTTTGCCGAAATCTGATAAGCGAATCGGCCAGAGGTCTCACCGATTTTCTAGAGGAGAAATTGGTGAGAATTACTTAGTTTTTGTGAGCAGTATGTCTTCATTCCGCAATGGTAGAAATACTTCTGGTTGATTTCGGTTGATCTTCGACTTCATCGAACATTTGAAATTTTGACTAAGCTATTACAAAGAACCATGCAAATTATTCTAAGTAAAAATTACAAGGAGGTAATCGGAAGGTCGGTGACCCAACAGAGTTTACATCTTGAGGAAATATTTTATATTGCCATTATTATTTACTCAAATACGTGTTATTGGAAGACGGGTAGTTTTCATGTTTAAAGTAAATCATTTTGGAAACCGTGATTTAACTTACATTCCATCCGTTTATCGATTTATATGTTTATGATTGAAAAACTCTTGAACTCACTAGGCGTTAGCCTAACCTTTTTATTTGTCGGCATGTGCATCAGATTCCGGTTGGGGAATGGTTTTAGCGACACCGTGAAGTAATGAATGCTAGCTAGATGCACGAGAAGAGAGTAGCTATTGGGTGAAGTCTTCCTCACTTTAAGATTAGCAACTCGTTTGAGTTTTAGTAACACCCGACCTTATTTAGTTTTTGTATAAGACTTGGTTATTATTTGTCGAAGGTTAATCTAGAATACAATTTGAGATATTTTGAGGATAGGTTTGTATAAAGGAAATTTTGAGAGTAAATTACACTGTTGGTCCCTGTGGTTAGCTCAAAATTTGGATATGGTCTATGTTTTGAAATAAGTACAACAGGTCCTGTGATTTGCATTTTGTTGCACTCTGGTCCCTACTGCTAGCGTTGTTAAAAACCATCCGTTGACTCTAGTATATTTTTTTCAATTTACATATGTATTAAAAATTAATTTTGAAACACCAATAACTTAATTCCATTTGTCCCACCCTTCCCTCCCATTTGACCGTCTCCTTTCTACTCTCTCTTCTCTTTCTATCTCCCTTATTTCATCTTCTTCCCCAACAATTCCCACGCTCATCCATAACACCCAAAACACATACAACAATGATTTATATACTATTTATAGAGTAAATATATATATATATATATATATATATAAATATATATATATACATAAATATACACATACAGTGGTTTATATATATATACACACACATAACACACATAAGGTATATATACACTCTCACACACGCAACGCTCATCAATCTTTTATATATATACACACACACTTGTTAAGATGTATGTTGGTGCAAGTGTACCCAGCTTTAAATATTGTGATATATTTTTGGTACACATAAAATCACATCTCCATATTTATTTTGATGATTACAAAACACACCGCATTATTTGTTATCTAATATTTTATCTGAGTGTGCAGTTATTAAATGATCTCGATAAATTTTTTATCTGAAGAATCCAAGTCTGAAGATTTGCGTCATTTTATTTTAAAATGATAAATCACCCTAAAATAATATACCACTTGGATTTTTCTAATACTGTGTTTTTAAAATAAACCAAGTCAGACATCTTATCATCTTGCTGTCTTTGAGAAGGATTTGTTTCTAGAAGAAATCTGCGATGCGTACTTCTTCCTGCACCTTTTATCTGGGCGGTATACCGCGATGGAAAGCCGGTATACCGCGGCGGCATGCTGATTGATTGGACCACCCTTTTTGTACGACTGTCAGGCGGTATACCGCCGTGTGCAACGCGGTATACCGCGGGTACCATTACCGTTTGTTCTTTGCAGGGTTGACCTTCTCTCTGACAACTGACAAGTACTCTTTGTTCTGCACGGTATACCGCGGGGGATAGCCGGTATACCGCGAAAGCCTCAGGACTGTTGCTCATCCAGTATAAATACATGCAACCACCAGCTTTCAATGCTACCAATTCACATTAACTCCTCTGCATTTGATAAAGACTCTGCAGCATCTTCTCTTGATATTTAAACTGTTAAAATTATAAAACTCGTTTTTGAGTAAGAAATCTTGAGTTGATAGCAGATTAAAATCTCTCGATTAGTTGAATCAGCAACACAACTCAAGTGATCAAACTCTCTAAAAATATCCAAGTGATAAACCTTATTCAAGAGTGATTATTCATATTAAAATTATACCCTCTTGTAAGTGTTTGAATAAGAGTGAGTGATCCACATTAATCTCTCAAAGTAGAGTGATTCGCGTTTGTTGTATTAAGGTTTGTGTTTCTACCGTAAAGAACACGTTCGTATTGGATCTCCGAGAAGTGTTATTTTCTCGAGGTGGACTAGCCAACTTTGTGTTTGGTGAACCACTTTAAAAATATCGTTGTCAAGTATTCTCTTTCCCTTATCTATTTACATTTCCGCTGTGCATTTAAATTATATCTGTTTATATAATTGTTGTTTATTTATTATTTCTATACTCTGATTTATTTATACTGTTTCTGTACTGTATTTATTTATAAAAGAATTTTTGAAAGTAAAAGATTTAAAATACAACCTTACCCCCCCTAGGTTGTCTAACATTTGGTATCAGAGCAGGTCTTTCAAAAATTTCTGCATAAATTTCTTCTATTCCTTTAAATGGCTCAACAAACTAATATTGTGTTTTCAAAACCTCCTTTGATAGATACTGAAAAGTTTGGCATTTGGGCCGAGCTATTTGAATGTCACGTGCGTGGCAAAAATCAAAAGATTTGGAATATTATAGAAAAAGGGAATTTTAAACCCACCATTGTGAAAGATGATGTTTATATTGATAAACCTATAGATGAATGGACTACTTCTGATGAAACTCATTTTTGTTTAAACTTTGAAGCTAAGAATATATTATATGCTGCTTTAACAACTGATGAAATAGAAAGAGTATATACATATAAAACTGCAAATCAAATATGGGAAAGTTTAAATAATACTCATCGTGGAAACACGGAAGTTAAATCTAGTAAAGTAAATATTTTAGTTCACGATTATGAACTGTTCGAAATGAAACAAGATGAGTCAATTGACTCAATGTTTAAAAGATTTAACCTTATTGTGACTACTTTGAAAGGTTTGGATCGCACTTATCCTAACGAGGACTATATAAGGAAAATCCTACGAGCCCTTCCTTCGGAGTGGATGCAAAAGATAACATCTTTAGAAGACTCCCGTGACCTTTCCATAATGAAGATAGATGACTTGATCGGTAATCTTAAAGTGCATGAAATTGCATTTAAAAGAAACAAAGATCGGGAGCAAGTCAAAAAGAAGTCAATCGCTCTCAATGCCTCAACACCAAAAGTCGAGAAGAAAAAGGAGAAAGCTAGCTCCTCGAAAGATCCATCCGAAACTCTCAATGAAGTTGCCATGTTGGTAAGAAACTTTTCCAAGTTTTTTAATAATAATAAATTTTCTAACAATGGCAGATTTCAAAGAAACGGTAACTACCGTCGTGGTGGTGAAAATCGAAGTCGTAAGTTCCATAAACGAGACGAAAAAGTTAAGAAAAATGGCGACTCGAGTGAAGACGATAAAGCTAAGCCAAAGAGAGGCTTTTGCTACTCATGTGGTGACAAAGACCACTACGCCAATGAATGTCCGAAAAAGAACAAGTTCCAAAAGAAGAAGGAGAAAGCCTTCATTGGAGGCGCGTGGAGCGAGAGTGAAGAAGAAGATGACTATCAAGCCATTTGTCTTATGGCCGAAAGCGACGACGAGGTAAAATCTTCTTACTCGGATTACGATAGTGATTATGAAAGTGATAATGAAAATAATCTTGAAGAATTATATGAATCTTTTCATAAAATGGCCGCTCTTGCAAATCGTTACCAAGATGAGAATGCTAAGTTAAAAGAATCTGTAAATGCATATAAAAAGGAAATAAATAATGTTAAACAAAAATCTGAAAATGATATGGATATAATTGCTAAATTAGAAACTAAATTAGGAGAAAAAGATTTTTGTAAATCTTGTGATGTTTTAAATAAAGAAATTGCATGCTTAAATAAAAAATCACATGAAAATATTATTTGTACAAAATGTGATATTCTTGAGAATGAGATTGCATGTTTAAAAGCAAAATGTGATGCGTATGAAAAGGATGATTTATTGGCAAAAGCTTTTCAAAGCAGTAATGAGAAAGTCTTTAACATGCTAAATATGCCTAACCGTATAAAATGTAGAAAAGGCATTGGTTCCAATACTTGTGTTGATAAATGTTCGTGTAAACCCATCAAAAGATTTTATGAATCACCTAAAGTAAATACAAGAAATCAATATGTGCAAAAACCTCCGTATGTGCGTAAAATGAATAATGCAAATTATATACCGAGAAAACCGTATGCTCGCATGTATCATGATAAATATTCTAAACCCAATAATAATGCGAATGTAAATGCTTGTTTTTATGTGTATGATAAATATAATCGCAAAATTAAAATGGTAAATAAATGGATTCCAAAAGGAATGTTTAGTAATGATAATCCCGGTGGTATGCGTTTATGGTTTTAAATGTGTTATATATTATATATATAGTTTTAAAATTTATATATGATTTCTTGTATATATTATATATAAGTAAAATATTGTTATTTGTACTTTTTATACTATTCATATATATATATACATACGTACTGCACATATATATATATATTTTATTTAATTTTTTTTAATTCTTATATATATATATTTTGTTTGACTTGACATGTGTTATATATATATTTGTGTTTGATATATTATATATTAAAGTTGTGTAATGTATTATATATGTATATATTCTGTTTGACTTGTTATGCATATTATTTGTCTTGGAACTAATTATCAAGGACCCACGAGAAATGAGGACCATAAAAGTTACAACTTCATTATTGTAGATTGACCTCGATATGGACTGGATACTCGATAGTGGGTGCACGCGTCACATGACCGGAAACAATAATCTCTTTTCATCATATAAGTCATGTGATGGTGGACAGGTAATTTTTGGAGGAAACTCCAAAGGAAATATAATTGGTAGAGGTACAGTCTCTTGCAATAATGTTCAATTTCTTAATGTGAATCATGTTGATAATTTACATTTTAATTTGTTAAGTGTTCGCCAATTGTGTAAAAATAATACAACTGTTGTCTTCGAAGAAGATTCTTGTAAAATCATAAAAAATGGCAAAGTTCTTTTAAATGGTTTTGTAAAAGGAAATTTATATATTTGTAAAACTGTTGTATCTGAAAATGTATGCTTATCTTCTATTAATGATGTTTCTACTTTATGGCATAGGCGTTTAGGTCACGCTAATCTAAGATTAATGCAAAACTTAAAAAATAAGGAGCTTGTGAGTGACCTGCCAAAATTAAAGTTTGATAATCATTTTTGTGATGCTTGTCGTGTCGGCAAACAACATCACGTTTCTCATAAATCAAAAAATGTTATTTCTACTCAAAGAGTTTTAGAACTTTTACATATGGATCTTTTTGGCCCGATGGCTATTCAAAGTTTTGGAGGAAATTTTTATACTTTGGTTATTGTGGATGATTATTCCCGTTATACTTGGACTTTATTTTTGAGACATAAAAATGAGGCTTTTGAAAAGTTTAAAATTTTGGGAAAACGAATTCAAAACCAACAAGGTTGTACGATTGTTTCCATACGTACGGACCATGGACGAGAATTCGATAATGAAGTACAATTTGGTGCCTTTTGTGATAAACATGGTATAACTCATAACTTTTCGGCTCCTCGAACTCCTCAGTCAAACGGGGTTGTTGAAAGGAAAAATCGAACGTTGCAAGAAATGAGTAGAACTATGCTAAACGAACATCAAGTTCCCCAAAAGTTTTGGTGTGATGCCGTTGCTACCGCGACCTATGTGCTTAACCGTGTCCTAATTAGAGGTATCCTAAATAAGACACCCTATGAACTTTACCGTGGTAGAAAACCTTCCTTAGCTCACCTGAAAGTTTTTGGTTGTAAATGTTTCATTTTAAACACCAAATCCTACCTAACCAAATTTGACCCCAAAGCCTATGAGGGAGTTTTCCTAGGTTATTCTTGGAATAGCAAAGCCTATAGAATCCTAAATAAGGAGACCATGGTAGTAGAAGAATCCTTAAATGTTAGCTTTGACGAGAGTCCTCCCAAACCGAGTGCACCCTTAGCAAATGACAATGTTTGTGAAGGAAATGTCTTAGCCCAACAACTTAGTACCTTGGATTTAGGTACCCAACCTTCCACAAATAATATTGAATCTAGTGATGCCCCTCCTTGTTTTATTCCGCAAGGTGTAGATGATCCTAACCTTAGAACCGCTCGAGGCCATCCCGTAGACCAAATTATAGGTGACCTAAACCAAAGGACAACTAGATCACAAATCCATACCCATTGTGCTTTCCATGCCTTTATCTCAACCATAGAACCTAAAACCATAGATGAAGCTTTAGGTGATGAGGATTGGATATTGGCCATGCAAGAAGAGTTAAACCAATTTACTAGGAATGATGTGTGGGACTTAGTGCCTAGCCCTAGTAGTCAAACCATTATTGGCACAAGATGGGTCTTCCGTAACAAGGTAGACGAGAACGGTGGAGTCACACGGAACAAGGCACGTTTAGTTGCCAAGGGGTACAGTCAACAAGAAGGTATAGATTATGACGAAACCTTTGCACCAGTTGCAAGGTTGGAGTCTATTCGAATGCTTCTCGCTTTTGCAAATGCTAAAGATTTTAAATTATTTCAAATGGATGTTAAAAGTGCTTTCTTAAATGGTATTATAAATGAGGAGGTATACGTTTCTCAACCTCCCGGTTTTGAAAGTTTTGAAAACCCGACACATGTTTATAAATTGAAAAAGGCGCTTTATGGTTTAAAGCAGGCTCCGCGTGCGTGGTATGATAGATTAAAAACCTTTTTAATTTCTAGTGGTTATATTATGGGTAAAATAGATAATACTTTATTTGTGAAATATGTTCAAAATGATATTGTGGTTGTGCAAGTATATGTTGATGATATTATTTTTGGTTCCACTAATGAAAAACTGTGTAATGAATTCTCTGCGAAAATGACAAGCGAATTTGAAATGAGCATGATGGGAGAGTTAAAATACTTCTTAGGATTGCAAATAAAACAATGTGAAACTGGTATTTTTATTAGTCAATCTAAATATTGTAAAGATATGTTGAAAAAGTTTAACTTTGAAAATGTCAAACCCGTTGAAACTCCAATGACCACAAACTTACAATTATCTCGTGACGAGGAGGGAAACGATTTTAATGAAAAGATTTATCGTGGTATGATTGGTAGTTTATTATATTTAACTGCTAGTAGACCTGATATTATGTTTAGTGTATGTCTATGTGCTCGTTTTCAATCTTCACCTAAACAAACTCACTATGAAGCTGTCAAGCGTATTTTTCGATATTTACGAGATACTACTAATCTTGGCTTATGGTACGCAAAGAAACCCGAGTTAGAAGTAACGTGTTTCGCCGATTCCGATCTTGGTGGATCTATTGTTGACCGAAAGAGTACTAGTGGGGTATGTGCCTTTATAGGTCTCTCACTTGTGTCTTGGTTCTCTAAGAAACAACAATCCGTAGCTTTGTCTACAACCGAAGCGGAATATGTAGCCGCCGCAAGAGCGTGTGCTCAAGTCCTTTGGATGAAACACACACTTACCGATTTTGAGGTACACCTAACCAAAATTCCAATTATGTGTGATAACTCAAGTGCTATAAACTTAAGCAAAAATCCCGTTTTACACTCTCGTACAAAACATATTGAATTGAGACATCATTTTTTACGAGATAATGTTCAAAAAGGCAAAATCGTGCTTGAAAAGGTTGATTCGGAAGACAATTTGGCCGATATTTTTACAAAAGCCCTTAACAAAAAAGCGTTCTTTAAATTAAGACTTGGTTTAGGCATGCTTGAGTATAACCCTTGATAAATACTAACTCTCAAATATTTCATATTTTGAGGGGGAGCATCTTTCGAGGGGGAGCATAAGCGACTTTCTTAAACCCTTTTTGCTTCGACAAAAGGGGGAGAGAAACCGAGTATGCTCTCGTGTTTAGCGTTGTGTTTGTCATCATCAAAAAGGGGGAGATTGTTGGTGCAAGTGTACCCAGCTTTAAATATTGTGATATATTTTTGGTACACATAAAATCACATCTCCATATTTATTTTGATGATTACAAAACACACCGCATTATTTGTTATCTAATATTTTATCTGAGTGTGCAGTTATTAAATGATCTCGATAAATTTTTTATCTGAAGAATCCAAGTCTGAAGATTTGCGTCATTTTATTTTAAAATGATAAATCACCCTAAAATAATATACCACTTGGATTTTTCTAATACTGTGTTTTTAAAATAAACCAAGTCAGACATCTTATCATCTTGCTGTCTTTGAGAAGGATTTGTTTCTAGAAGAAATCTGCGATGCGTACTTCTTCCTGCACCTTTTATCTGGGCGGTATACCGCGATGGAAAGCCGGTATACCGCGGCGGCATGCTGATTGATTGGACCACCCTTTTTGTACGACTGTCAGGCGGTATACCGCCGTGTGCAACGCGGTATACCGCGGGTACCATTACCGTTTGTTCTTTGCAGGGTTGACCTTCTCTCTGACAACTGACAAGTACTCTTTGTTCTGCACGGTATACCGCGGGGGATAGCCGGTATACCGCGAAAGCCTCAGGACTGTTGCTCATCCAGTATAAATACATGCAACCACCAGCTTTCAATGCTACCAATTCACATTAACTCCTCTGCATTTGATAAAGACTCTGCAGCATCTTCTCTTGATATTTAAACTGTTAAAATTATAAAACTCGTTTTTGAGTAAGAAATCTTGAGTTGATAGCAGATTAAAATCTCTCGATTAGTTGAATCAGCAACACAACTCAAGTGATCAAACTCTCTAAAAATATCCAAGTGATAAACCTTATTCAAGAGTGATTATTCATATTAAAATTATACCCTCTTGTAAGTGTTTGAATAAGAGTGAGTGATCCACATTAATCTCTCAAAGTAGAGTGATTCGCGTTTGTTGTATTAAGGTTTGTGTTTCTACCGTAAAGAACACGTTCGTATTGGATCTCCGAGAAGTGTTATTTTCTCGAGGTGGACTAGCCAACTTTGTGTTTGGTGAACCACTTTAAAAATATCGTTGTCAAGTATTCTCTTTCCCTTATCTATTTACATTTCCGCTGTGCATTTAAATTATATCTGTTTATATAATTGTTGTTTATTTATTATTTCTATACTCTGATTTATTTATACTGTTTCTGTACTGTATTTATTTATAAAAGAATTTTTTAAAGTAAAAGATTTAAAATACAACCTTACCCCCCCTAGGTTGTCTAACAATGTATACAAACATAAACGAAAAAAACCCACTTGGTTTGTTTTGAGATACCCTGTTCCACATCAAATGCCATTTGATTGAGAAGAATTGAGTTAAATCTTTTACAAGCATGGTTTTTATATGTAACACCTCGAATTTTCCATAAATATACTATAATTATTTTGGGAAAAATGTTTTAAAATAATGGGATGATATTAATTTAAGTTGTATGTCAAAAAGGGTCAAAAGCGAGTTTGATCGAAGTTTTAGGTTAAACGATAAATTGTGAAACCTTTGGGGTTGGTTTTCCCAATTGTGAATAGTTGAATGTGTATAAATTGGAAGGGTCAGTGTGAATTTGAGAATATCTCAATTCTGGGTTTTTGAAGTCGGTCTAAACAAAAGAAAAGAAATCGGTGAATTGCAGATTTCTCTCGGTACTTATTCGTTGGTGTGAAAGCTTGGATTTTGTGATTTCTTAAGTTTGGCAGACTCTGTATTCGATTCCTATTTCAGGTGAGTTCATCTTTTCTCTAAATCAAAGGTTTTATTAAATTAAGTAGTAAGATGTTATTGTTAAAATTATTGGAGATGAATGGCTAGTTGCAAAATAAGATGGATTGAACATATATCGATCTGGGTTGGATTTTGGTGTGCAGGTCGCAAGTATCCGGGTAAGTCAGCAGTGTCCGATAATTATTTTTTGTGGTGTCCGATAAAGTGTTAAGGGTGGAATAATCCGGTAAATACATGAGTTTCCGGATAATTAGTTTACCGGATGGTATCCGGATTACTTTAGTTTACGGATGTCATCCGGATCGTATGTGTTCTCGGATTCCTCTGGTTTTCGAGCATGAGTTTCGGACAATTGATCGGATAGTATTGTATCCGGATACTTCTGATGTTCCGGATACTTTGGATGTTCCGGATACTTCTGATGTTCGGTCACTTCTGATGTTCCGGATACCTATGAGTTTCCGGTAACTAAGAGTTTCCAATACATTTTGGCAGGGGATGATTAATTAATCGAAATTCAATTTTAGCATTATGAACATACATATAATTTGATGTTAGTATGTTATGCTTTGATGTATGATTTGGTTTGATACCATGCACGTATGCTAGGAAGTGTAATGGATCCATAGGCACTGACATTATTTGATAACGTGGAATAGGCATGAGTTAATTGTAATTCCCGTTGACGTGAAATGAGGAATAGGCATGAGTTAATTGTAATTCTCATTTCATATTGTGACGTGAGATCTTGGAATATGCGTGAGTTAATCGTAATTCCTGATTTCTATGGGAAGAACAGAGATAGGCATGAGTTAATTGTAATCTCTACTTCCACTCCAAGAAATAGGCATGAGTTAATTGTAATTTCTTGGATATGAGCAATGATCTAGAATTCGTGGTGATTCGTAGTAGGCTCATGAACATGATGTTATGACTTACGTAATGTATGCCATATTCATGGAATCGGGTATATTCCCGTCATCGAAAGGTGTTATGTATACGATAAGAAAGGTGATGATCAGGTTTGTTTATATGCTTTGTTTAAAATGGGTTTTTCAAAGCTTATAAAGTGTTAATTTGAAAATAGATGTTCTCACTAGGTGTAAGCCTAATCTTTTCAAATTAAATTTTCTTACCAGGTACGAGCTTGGGGAAGTTATAAAGGGAAGAGTGACGAGTGGTAGCAGAATCCTACTTTTGATGATGAAATGGAGAAGTTAGCGTATACGAGGAAAATGGTCTATACAACCATTATAATCTGAAATTGGTGATAAGGATTAGATTATTAGGTTGTTTTGATAGTACAAAAGTATATGTGAACCTGTATAACTAATTCTCCATTTATGTATAAAAGTTTGGATGAAATTGTGGTTAACTCTGATAAATTTTAAGGTTCAAATTCGTTGTGATTTTTGGATGTTTCAGTTTGGTATCAGAGATGTAGTTCAAGTGAACTAGGTATGATCGTGAGATACCTAGACTTAAGTTGAGATGAATTAAGTTATGATTTATGAGATTTGGGTAGAAGTACTAAGACGAGATAGTCTTAGAGTCGACGGAAATACGTGAATTAAGAACTATGATGATGGTAACGAGAATTCTTATGTATAGTATTTTCATAATTTCAATTAGCTACTGTCATTATGAATATATTGTTACGTAAGCATACTTGTTTTTAAATTGTTGTGGTGATTAATTAACGTTAAAGTACGTTTCTTGTGTTTGGGTATGTGTATCTATTCTTATGGCTATCTTCTTGTGCTTAACCAGAATACGATGGTGAATACACCAAATTGATCTTCTACTTCTTCAGAAGATAGGGTGGCCAACGAAGTTGCTGATAGCCCGCCAAGACCACCTATCTTGGAAGAAGAGGGAAGTCAAGCACAAAGAATGAATGTCGGTACCTCTAATCCGGTGATGACAGAATCTACAATGGAATCTCGCATGATGGAGAATATGATGCGAGTTATGAATAATGCACTGGCGCAACAACAAGAGATGTTTATGAAAGTGTTGAATGACAGAAGTGCTGAGTCCCGAAGACCGGAGACGGGTGCTGGTATGGTAACTCCGCCTGTTAACGCAACGTTGAATGTTAACAGGAGGGTGGAGAGAGTTTTCTCTTATAAAAGGTTTATGAGCTGCAAGCCACCGGAGTTTATTGGATCCGATAATTCAATTGCTTGTATGAATTGGATTAGAGAGATGGAACAAGCTTTCAGAGCCTGTGAGTGTGACGAAGAATTGAAGGTCAGGTTTGGATCGCATATGTTACGCGGAAATGCCTTGACCTGGTGAAACATTGTGATGTCGACAGTAACAGCTCCGGTTTTGGCCACCATGACGTGGGAGTAGTTTAAAAGAAAGATTCTAGAAGAATATTGCAATGAGAATGAAATGGATCAGATTGAAGAAGAGTTTCGGACTCTTAATAAAGGTACTTCTTCAGTAAGGGAATACACTAGTACATTCCTATAGAAGCTAAACTTCGTGGGGCATGTTGCTCCAACTGAAAAAGAGAAGATTAAAGCCTACCTGAAGGGCTTACCGGCCGACATGATGTCACGAGTTCGGAATTCATAAGCTTTGACACTGAGGGAGACGATAGAGGAAGCTAAGATAATCGAGGAAGTATATGCCAGAGACAAAGAGGAAAAGGCTCAAGGGGGAGAGAAAAGAAAATGGGAAGGTCGATCTGAATCTTCTCAGAAATCCAAATCATTTGGCAAGAATGTTCGCTTTGAGTCTCGACGGGAACCGAAATGGTGCTAGAAATGCCGAATCAAACATTTTGGCCCAGCTGAGTAGTTTCAAATGAATGTTTCAAATGTGGAAAGACTTGTCAACAGATTACAAACTGTCCCATCCGAGGGCCGACCTGTTTTGAATGTAAACAACCCGGTCACTTCCGAAAAGATTGTCAAAAGTTAAGGAGGGGTGGAGATCAAGAAAAGAAGCCAAATACTTCTAAGCCAACGGGTCGGGCATTTCATATGACGGCCGATGAAGCGAAAGAATCGAAGGATGTGGTTTCTGGTATATTTCTTGTTAACTCTATTCGTGTACGAGTATTATTTGATTGTGGCACCAGTCTGTCTTTTGTATTAAAGTCGTTTTATCAAAAGTTAGCTATACCTGTCACTACCTTGGAAGATGCCTTAGTAATTGGAATAGCTAACGGGCGTCAAGTCTTAGTTCGAGAAAGACTTGAGGGTTGTATGATTATGATAGAAGAAAAGAAATTTCCGATTGACTTGATGTTGATGGAAATTGGGGGATTTGATCTAGTCGTGGGTATGGATTGGTTGACAATCAATCAGGCAGAAATTCTATGTGCCAAAAATTAATTCGGATTCCTATGATCAACAATGATGATGTATTCATCTATGGGGAAAAGAGAAAAGGAGAGATTCCGCTAATTTCTATTGCCAAGGCGCGTAGGTGTCTAGTAAAAGGATGTTTATCCTATTTAGCGTATGTTTTGGATGCTAAAATTGAAAAGAAGCGAGCGGAAGATATAAAGGTAGTACGTGAAATTCCCGATGTGTTCCCTGATGATCTTCCAGGCTTACCGCTAGAACGAGAAGTAGAGTTCAGAATTGATCTTGTCCCTGGAGCGGCACCGATAGCGCGTGCACCGTATCGTTTAGCACCGGCTGAAATGAAAGAAATGATGTCTCAACTGCAAGAGCTATTGGAAAAGGGATTTGTTAGGCCAAGTTCTTCACCTTCGGGAGCCCCGGTGTTATTTATTAAAAAGAAGGACGACACTATGAGAATGTGCATTGATTATAGGGAATTAAATAAGGTGACTATTAAGAATAAGTATCCGCTTCCAAGGATTGATGATTTATTTGATAAATCCAAGGCGCGGGATGTTTTTCCAAGATTGATTTGAGGTCGTGCTATCACCAAGTAAGGGTAAGAGATGAAGATATACCCAAGACGGCGTTCAGAACAAGGTATGGGCATTATGAATTCCTCGTGATGCCTTTTGGGTTGACAAATGCTCCAGCTGTGTTCATGGATTTAATGAACTGAGTGTGTTGACCATTCTTAGACAAGTCTGTCATCGTGTTCATTGATGACATACTTGTTTATTCAAAGAATGAAGCTGATCATGAATGTTACCTAGGCATGGCAACGGGGCGGGTATGGGGTGGGGTTCACCATCCCCGGCCCCGACCCTGATTTTGGTACCTTTCCCCGGCCCCGACTCCGGCCCCGGGCGGGTACAGGGATCGACATCCCATCCCCGGTCAAGACCCGGTCACCCGTTCCCCGATTTCTACCCGGTTCCCCGACCCGGTCACGACCCAAAACTAGATTACTTTTCTACCACGATTCAAAACCCAGATAAATCAGCCCATGTTCATATATAATATATAATACAGGCATACATGGCCTCAGTTCATACAATAACAACTGACAATAGATACCAAAAGAATCAATCCAATACAAATATTGGATAATCATATATATAGGCTTAGGTTCAAATGAGAAGTGCAAAAATTTTTAGAAATAGAGAAGTGATCTTGGCCATTTATTCGGTCAAGATCGGTTATAATTGGTCAAAAGTTGCGGCTGTTCCAAAAATAGAAGGGCAATTTCGTAACTTTTACAAAAAAACACGGGTTGAGTTCATATATGAATCTGTGTGATTCACATATGAACTATACATTCATATGTGAACCTTTGTAATTCACATATGAACTCTTTATAACTAATTCATATATGAATCTTGTGATTCATATATGAACCTTTGTGTTTCATATATGAACCTTTGTGTTTCATATATGAAACTAATTAAGTGTAGGTTCATATATGAATCAGTTGAACCAATTAACTGATTCATATATGATATTTATGTTCATATATGAACCTTTGTGATTCATATATGAATTTTTTAACTAATTCATATATGAACCTTTGTGATTCATATATGAATTTTTTTAACTACTTCTCATATGAACAAATTAACTGATTCATATATGAATCACAAAGGTTCATATATGAATTAGTTAAAAAGAGTTTATATGTGAATAACAAAAGTTCATATATGAATCACACAGATTCATATATGAACTCGTCCCGCGTATTTTTTACGAAACTACCCCTCTATCTTGTGCAGACCACGCGCAGACCACGCGAGGAATTATCCGCTGCTTCTCGGTCAAAGCCGCCGATCTTGACCGAATAAATGACCAAGATCACTTCTCTATTTCTCAAAAACTTTGCACTTCTCATTTGAACCTCTCCCTATATATATATAGAGAGAGAGAAAATTAAACATAGAATAAGCAACCACATTTGCTGAGAAGAGCCACGAAAGACAGAAGAAGTGAAGCTCCCATCATAACACCTGTGAATTTAATAGATTCTTAAATTCTTTGGATCTATTATTCATTAAAACCCTAATAATTTTTTTTCCTAACTTGGATTCAATCATTATTCTTCAAATCTTATGAAAACTAATCAAAAGAGTAAACTACCAGAAGATAAACATGAATATTTTAAAGAGAAAAATCAGTTGAAAACATTAAAACAGAAGAGAAAGATGAATAATCAAAAGAGTGAACCACCAGCGGCCGGATGTGGAGGTGAGATCAGAGCAGAGCAGAGACGCCGGAGGTGGAGGCGAGAGCGGCCGACGGCGGAGGTGGAGGCGGCCGGAGGCGAGAGCGAACGACAGTCACGGGTAGGAATTCAACTTTCACGCTTGGGAGTGTGCAGTGCGAGGGATTTGAAAAAAATGAAATGTCTTTGAGACTTTGACTGAGTGAACTACTAGTCTAATACAATTTCATTTTGATTTATAAATTAAATATTTAATAAATATATAAATTAAATAATTTTTTAATTATATATATACCGGGTACGGGGCGGGTGGGCCGGGTTCCCCACCGGGTCAGGCCAAATTGCCATGCCTACCTTCGTGAAGTCTTAGATGTTATGAGGAAGGAGAAATTGTACGCAAAATTTTCAAAATGTGAATTTTGGTTAAAAGAAGTACAATTTCTTGGTCATGTGATTACTTCTGAAGGAGTCAAAGTAGATCCAGCAAAGATAGAGGCAATGACGAATTGGGAAACACCAAAGAACATGTAACACCTCGATTTTTGTACAAAGTGTTAAGATGGGTTTTATTGTTAATTTATGTATGATTATTTGATAGATTAATTTTAGAGTTTATCCCCGAGTAAGTTACGTTATTTGTTTTTACGAAGTTATAAGTTAAGGGGTAAACTTTAATTTTAATTTATTAGTTGAGGGTAGGTTTTCCCAATTAATGGAAGTGTGGGGGTTGATTTGGTTAAAGTGAGGATATTTTATCCTCCACCACCGCCTCTTTGTTGAGAAAAGAAACAAAAGTGAAATACCTCTTCACTTTTCAACTTTGTGTTATGTGTGTGTGTGTACGGTGCCAAAAGAGAGAGAGAGAATTGAGAAAGCAAAAGAAGAAGAAGAAGCAAAACAGATATTCAGCTGGAGAATTAAGGTGTAACCTGTGAGAATCAAAGGTATGATTTCATATAAATTGCTCTCCTTATGTGTAATAAGCTTTATAGTGGTTTAGAAATGGGTTTTGACAATTTTGGACAGATATGAGAAATCTGGACTCATAAATAGTTTCTAAAGATGATATTAAACATATATGCACTTTTGTAGAAATTATGGCTTAAAAGTAAGATTCATGGCTTAAATACGTTTTCTGTGAGTTGAGACAAAGATGAACATCGCAGCAGTGAGTTGCGATAAAGATGATAGTTGCGATAAGTATGAATGTCGCAACTTTGGGTTGCGACAAGAGTGATAGTATCGCAACAGTTGGTTGCAATAAGTAGGGGATATCGCAACAATGGGTTGCGACAAGTATTGTGTCGCAAGTAGTAGGTTGCGATAAGTGTTATCGCAGTTAGTAGGTTGCGATAAGTGTCGAGGATTTTGGTTATTTAGGATTCTTAGTCTTTTAAGAGTCCTACTTAGTAGATTGATATAAATACTATCTGTATTTGGGTATTTCAGACTTTGTGAAGTTTGGTGACAGAATTCCTTACAACTTTAAGAAGTAAAGTAAGAGTGACGCTACTGCTATCAGGTGAGTTCATTCTTACCTTACCCTTTTATAAAGTATTTAAATTACGGTAAGGTGTATTTTTATAAAGAAGTATTTCCTGAATGAGTTTTGAATGGACGATTATACGAGCTTTAACTATTTGTGCTAATGAGCAATTGTGTATATAAAACTATATCAAGGACCCGTAAGTGATGATATTGATGGTTAGACTTATATTATAGGAAATTGACATATTAAATGTGATTTGTTCATACTGAGTGATATAAGGGATCTATAAAGGAGGTTTGCTTTTACTAAATAATATGAGAAATTCATGTTAAGCATTATTCTGTACGAATACGAATAAGTGGAATGGATCCATAGACACTAGTTTTATTTGATAACGTAGGATATGCAAAATATAATTGCTATTCCTATTTGTATTGGAATGAAATGAATAGGCAAAGTAGAATTGCTATTTATATTATTGAATAGGTAAAGTAGAATTGCTATTCATGTAGAAAGGAGGAATAGACAAAGTATAATTGTTATTCCCGTGTATCCTTGAAAAGGATGAATAGACAAAGTATAATTGTTATTCCCGTGTATCCTTGAAAAGGAGGAATAGACAAAGTATAATTGTTATTCCCGTGTATCCTTGAATGATTGAATAGACAAAGTATAATTGTTATTCATGTTGAATGATTGAATAGACAAAGTATAATTGTTATTCATGTTGAATGATTGAATAGACAAAGTATAATTGTTATTCATGATGAATGATTGAATAGGAAAAGTAGAATTGCTATTCATGTTGAAGGATTGAATAGGCAAAGTAGAATTGCTATTCATGTAGAAAGGAGGAATGGACAAAGTATAATTGTTATTCCCGTGTATCCTTGAAAAGGAGGAATAGACAAAGTATAATTGTTATTCCCGTGTATCCTTGAATGATTGAATAGACAAAGTATGATTGTTATTCATGTTGAATGATTGAATAGACAAAGTATAATTGTTATTCATGTTGAATGATTGAATAGACAAAGTATAATTGTTATTCATGTTGAATGATTGAATAAACAAAGTATAATTGTTATTCATGTTGAATGATTGAATAGACAAAGTATAATTGTTATTCATGTTGAATGATTGAATAGACAAAGTATAATTGTTATTCATGATGAATGATTGAATAGGCAAAGTAGAATTGCTATTCATGTTGAAGGATTGGATAGGCAAAATAGAATCGCTAACCATGTAGAAAGGAAGGAATAGGCAAGATATAATTGTTATTCATATTGGTTGTAGCAAATAGGCGAAGTACAATTGCTATTCGTATTTGAGATGTGGAAAAATGAATTAGACGAAGTATAAGTGGTTTTCCTGTATTTTCGTCGGATTAAAAATATGCAATATTTATATAAGTGCTATTTCTGTATCCATTCTAAGAAGGAGGTTATGGCGATTGAATGTAAGTCTGTAGGCTTGATTTATAAACTAGAATCTGTGATGATTCGTAGTAGGCTATTGAATATGATGTTATGACTTTTTGAAGGACAGTCATACTCATGGGATTGAGCATGATGCTGTTATTATAAGATGAGTACGAGTATGGTAAGAACGAGAGTAAGTCAAGTTTGATAAACCTTGTTTATATTGATTTAAAAGTATTATTTTTGAAACTGAATGTTCTCACTAGGCGTTAGCCTAATCGTTTCAAATTATATTTTCTTACCAGGTATGAGCATCAGGGAAGTAATGGGATGAGTGAAGAGTTTATGGTGAAGACTAGTTGATGTAAATTAACTCTTGTCATTACTTTCACTAGTTAAGAACGTTTATATTATGGATATTAGATGCGTAAACCCTTTTATTTCAAGTTTAAATTTACCCTGATTTTTAGGGTGTTACAGAACGCATCAGAGATACGGAGTTTCTTGGGTCTGGTAGGTTATTACCGGAGATTTATAAAAGATTTCTCAAAGATTGCTTCTACCTTGACCATTCTAACTCGGAAGAATGTAAAGTTTGTATGGACTGAAAAGCAAGAGTCAGCCTTTACAAAAGAAGTTATGTGAAGCACCTATTCTTGCACTACCGGAAGGAACGGAAGATTTAGTCGTTTATAGTGATGCGTTAAAGATGGGTTTGGGGTGTGTATTGATGCAACGTGGCAAAGTGATTGCTTACGCATCACGACAACTCAAAGAACATGAAAAAAATTACCCTACCCATGATTTGGAACTGGCAGCAGTGGTGTTTGCATTGAACTTGTGGTGACATTATTTGTATGGAACGAAGTGCACTCTTTTCACTGATCATAGAGCTTAAAACATGTCTTTGATCAGAAAGATTTGAACATGAGGCAATGGCGTTGGTTATAATTACTTAAGGACTATGATTGTGAATTGCATTACCATCCTGGTAAAGCAAATGTTGTGGCTGATGCTCTAAGTAGGAAAGAACATAGTGGATGCTTAAAAACAACTAATGCCAGGATTGATGTGACGTCAAGTCTGATTGAAAGAATCAAAGTGGCACAAGCGGAAGCATTATTAGAAGAAAATCGGAAAGAGGAAGTCATGGTCAAACAACGTCTTCAACTGACTGAAGATGGTTGTGGGGTTAAACTGTTCCAAGGTCACGTTTGGGTGCAAAAGGTGGGAGGAAATCGAGAGTTAATTCTCGAAGACGCCCATAAGTCTAAATATTCTATACATCCTGGAAGTACTAAGATGCATAGAGATCTGAAGCTACACTATTGGTGGCCATCTATGAAATTAGATATGGCACAATGTGTAAAAAAGTGTGTGACGTGTTCGTTAGTAAAGGCTGAACATCAACGACCTTATAGAAGTCTACAGTCTTTGGAGATTCCGGAATAGAAGTGGGATAATATTACCATGGACTTTGTGACTAAGTTACCAAGGACGTTGAAAGGTAACGATACTATTTGGGTAATTGTGGATCGGTTAACCAAAAGTGCTCATTTCTTGGCAATGAAAGAAGCATCACCGATTGATAAACTAGCCAAGCTTTATATTGATGAAGTGGTGTCAAGACATGGTATACCCGTGTCTATAGTTTCTGATCGTGACAACCAAATTACTTCAAGGTTTTGGCAGTAACTACAAGAAGAATTGGGTACAAGAGTGAATTTGAGCACGACATATCACCCACAAACGGACGGGCAAAGTGAAAGAACTATTTAGACTTTGGAAGACATGCTCAGGTAATGTGTGATTGATTTTGGAGGTAATTGGGATACACATTTACCATTAGTGGAGTTTACGTATAACAATAGTTATCATTCTAGTATCGGAAGAGCACCTTTCGAAGCCTTATATGGACGGAAGTGTAGAACTCTAGTGTGTTGGTTGGAAGATGGAGAAAATCAATTTGATGGTCCTGAAATTGTGCAACAAACGACCGATAAAGTGAAAGAGATTCGAAAACATATGATGGCGGCTTAAGATCGACAGAAAAGTTACACCGATCCGAAAAGAAGGCCAAAAGAACTCCAAGTTGGGGAGCGGGTAATGTTAAAGGTATCCCCATGGAAGGGAATTTTAAGGTTTGGAAAGCGTGGAAAGTTAAGTCCTCGATTTCTTAGACCTTTTACAATAACCAAGCGAATAGGGCTTCAATCATATCAACTAGATCTTCCACCTGAATTGGAAGGAATCCATAATACCTTCCATATCTGTTATCTTCGGAAATATTTGGCCGAAGAAGAAAATGTTATACCACTTTCTGAAATAAGAGTGGATGAGAAGAGTCGTTGTGTCGAGGAGCCGGAAGCAATTTTAGAGAGAACGACTAAGAAGTTACGATATAAGGAAGTGGTCATGGTTAAAGTACAATGGAAACATCATAGAGGTGCTAATGTGACGTGGGAAGCTGAAGAGGATATGAAGAATAGATATCCTCATCTGTTTACCTAACTTTGATTTCGGGGACGAAATCATTTTCAAGTTGGGGAGATTTGTAACACCTCGAATTTTCCATAAATATATTATAATTATTTTGGGAAAAATGTTTTAAAATAATGGGATGATATTAATTTAAGTTGTATGTCAAAAAGGGTCAAAAGCGAGTTTGATCGAAGTTTTAGGTTAAACGATAATTTGTGAAACCTTCGGGGTTGGTTTTGCCAATTGTGAATAGTTGAATGTGTATAAATTGGAAGGGTCGATGTGAATTTGAGAATATCTCATTCTGGGTTTTTGAGGTTGGTCTAAACAGAAGAAAGGAAATTGGTGAATTGCAGATTTCTCTCGGTACTTATTCGTTGGTGTGAAAGCTTGGATTTTGTGATTTCTTGAGTTTGGCAGACTCTGTATTCGATTCGTATTTCAGGTGAGTTTATCTTTTCTCTAAATCTATGGTTTTATTAAGTTAAGTAGTAAGATGTTATTGTTAAAAGTATTGGAGATGAATGGCTAGTTGCAAAATAAGATGGATTGAACAGATATCGATCTGGGTTGGATTTTGGTGTGCAGGTCGCAAGTATCCGGGTAAGTCAGCAGTGTCCGATAATTATTTTTTGTGGTGTCCGATAAAGTGTTAAGGGTGGAATAATCCGGTAAATACATGAGTTTCCGGATAATTAGTTTACCGGATGGTATCCGGATTACTTTAGTTTACGGATGTCATCCGGATCGTATGTGTTCTCGGATTCCTCTGGTTTTCGAGCATGAGTTTCGGACAATTGATCGGATAGTATTGTATCCGGATACTTCTGATGTTCCGGATACTTTGGATGTTCCGGATACTTCTGATGTTCGGTCACTTCTGATGTTCCGGATACCTATGAGTTTCCGGTAACTAAGAGTTTCCAATACATTTTGGCAGGGGATGATTAATTAATCGAAATTCAATTTTAGCATTATGAACATACTTATAATTTGATGTTAGTATGTTATGCTTTGATGTATGATTTGGTTTGATACCATGCGCGTATGCTAGGAAGTGTAATGGATCAATAGGCACTGGCATTATTTGATAACGTGGAATAGGCATGAGTTAATTGAAATTCCCGTTGACGTGAAATGAGGAATAGGCATGAGTTAATTGTAAGTCCCATTTCGTATTGTGACGTGAGATCTTGGAATAGGCATGAGTTAATCGTAATTCCTGATTTCTATGGGAAAACCAGAGATAGGCATGAGTTAATTGTAATCTCTACTTCCACTCCAAGAAATAGGCATGAGCTAATTGTAATTTCTTGGATATGAGCAATGATCTAGAATCCGTGGCGATTCGTAGTAGGCTCATGAACATGATGTTATGATTTACGTAATGTTTGTCATATTCATGGAATCGGGTATATTCCCGTCATCGAACGGTGTTATGTATACGGTAAGAAAGGTGATGATTAGGTTTGTTTATATGTTTTGTTTAAAATTGGGTTTTCAAAGCTTATAAAGTGTTAATTTGAAGGTGGTAATAAAGTGGAGTGTTTATATTCCCGTCATCGGGTAATAAAGTTTGATGTAATAAAAATTGGATGATAAAAAAGTAGGTGGTAATAAAGTAGAGTGTAATAATTTAGAAGGTAATAAAGTTGGTGTAATAAATAAATTAGGTGGTAGTTTAGTGTAATAAATAAATAAATAAATTAGGTGGTAGTTTGGTGTAATAAATAAATAAATTATGTTTATATTCCCGTCATCGGGTAATAAAGTTTGATGTAATAAAAATTGAATGATAAAAAAAGTAGGTGAAAATAAAGTGGAGTGTAATAAATTAAAAGATAATAAAGTTAGTGTAATAAATAAATTAGGTGGTAGTTTGGTGTAATAAATAAATAAATAAATTAGGTGTAATAAATAAAGTTGATAAATTTTTGAAAAAAAAATATATTTACAAAAATTAATTAAAAAATATTTTTAAAAAACGTATTTAATTAAAATAATTTTTCTAATTATTGAAAATTTTTATTTAAAAATCGTAGTTATTAATTTTTTAATTTTTAAAATATAACATAAAAGGTCTTAAAAAATTATTTAAAAATTGATTAATTTAGAAATTAAATTATATTTAAAATTACTTAAAATTTTAAAAAGGGAAATTAATTAAAATACCCCAAGTTTGACCAACTGTTACCGAAATACCCTAAATCTCTCCCACTTTGCAAAAATACCTTTTTTTCCGCGATGGAAGCCCGCGATCGCGGGCCAGGGACCATTTCTGACACTTTTTTAAACTTGCAGGGACCATTTTTGAAAAATGGCATTCCGCGATCGCGAAGGAATCCCGCGATGGGATTATTTTGTGACTTTTCAATTGCAAGAGACCATTTTTGAAAAATTCCAGGGACCATTTATGAAAAATTCACCCGCGTTTGACACTGTTCACCCCCGCTTTCGTCCAATTTGATGAATTTGAATTGGAATGTTACACTTTCAGCCCCTATACTTATTTACTAAATTTACTTTATACCTTTTACTTTCATTATTTTAATTTTACATTTAACACATATAATCGTTTATTAACTAAAATACGTTAAAAAATACGTTTTAATTTTAACAAATTACACCATTATAATCGTCTCTTCGATACGTTCGAAATGAGCCCAATCTTGAATTTTTTTGGATTTATATATTTTAATATATATCATATACAGTTATACACTACATAGCTAATTAATGAGAATTTAGATCAGATTTATATGGTACTATCAAATGCAAGTTTCTATAATATAGATATTGTTCTACATTACATGATACCAATTTTTGCATCATATGAATCACTTCCAGACAACAAGAACCAATACCCCAATAATCTCTGTATTAGGATTATCGCAAGTTTCATAAACCTACTTACTAGGTGTTGGAAATATGGGTTTTACTAAACTTTGGACGCATTTAAATTTATATATATGTGTTATATATAACTAACTTTTAGTAGGTTTATGTTCTTCTATATGAGATCTTCGAAATGATATATAATGCGTCCAAAATAGAGTATGTGTGAAAGAGATATCGATACTCAAAGTTGAGTAAATGGATGAAATTAGCAAAAACCAAATGAAGTAAACAGTAAGTCAATCACAATACTTTAACAAAATAAGTTAATACTAAAAATAACAATTATTTAATGTTACATAAACAACCTAAGTTTGATTTATTTGACAATGCGCATAAATGGACTCCGCCATATGTATGCGAAATGCCTTGGCCTCGGCCTCGGTCTGGTCAGGGTGTACAAATACCACATCGTTATTTATCAAGATGATGGCATTACGACATACCCAGACACCGCAATCCGCATTCATCCCGCCCTGCTGGGGTGTATTCTTGGCGAACTTATGGCGAAAGAGCTCTGACCTATCGCGACGCCTCGTGTCCTTGACCCGACAAAAGAAGTCAAATAGCACATCTTTAAACATTCTCATCTGGTCTTCCAATTGGTCTCTGAAGAGACTGGCACTATCGCTGTCATATATGGTCATGGTCATAGCGTCAAGCTCAAACACTCCGAGCAGCCAATGTTTGGGATGAATGCATATTGGGATGTACACCTGAAATATTACAATATTAGACAACTTAGTTAGCAACAAAACAACTTAAATAAAATAAGAGTAAAACGATTTACATACCACATCGAGGAGAGCCCAAGAAACCCCTTCCACGCCGTTGCATGAGTTGGCCACGGAGGCGGGACCTTGATGGGGGAACAACAGGTAGGGAAAGAAAATACTATACATTATGGTCCACCTCGTGTCTGTTCCACGATGTCTTTGCAGCAGCGAGACCCAACAATCGATGTGCTATACATAAAAAATAGATGGTTAGACATGTATTATAAATATATTTGATTATATGACTATAGTTAAACTTCATACTAACCACATCCTGTACCTCAGACTCCAAAGGGTCATCCGCCAGCAATACATGGAAAAAGCGGGGGGTGATTTCCATGCTCAAGTAAGGGACGAATATCATGGGGGAGAGGCGACCAGTCCGACACATCCTCAATATTTCCGATGCCGGTTGAGGCTCCGGTGAAGGGACCTTTCCCTTTTTCTTTCATCCCTTATTTCCCCCCGCTTTCTTTGCTTGTCTTTTAGTGGCCGGTGGTGTCGTAGATCCTTGTTGGCCAAACGGGTGACGAAATCATTGTGAAATTTTATGCGACCGCTTTTGAGGGAGCGGGGTCACCTGTGGTGGTGGATCTACAACATCCATCGAGTCATCGTCAGGCTCCGAGAAGTGCTCCGAGAAGTGATCCTGGATAATAGGAGACCCCGTCTGAAAATTACGTTACTCAATGTTTTAAGTACAATTTAGGAAATGTTCACAATTAAACCAAAACTACCAAAATAACTTACAGTATGCATTTCCGGCCTGTAATAGTCATCGGCCGAACCGCCAAAGATGTTTGTGTATGCCCCCGACATCCCGACCTGCGTGACATTGATCATTAAAATAGTTACAAAATTAGGAACAAACATATAACTATAATGGTTACTCAGTGTCACTTACACTCTCCGGGATAGTAGAATAGGATGTGGTGGTGAACGGCGTTTGGGACATCCCGACCCCCGACATCCCGACCTGCGTGACATTGATCATTATAAGAGTTACAAACTTAGGAACAAACATATAACTATAATGGTTACTCAATGTCACTTACATTTTCAGGGAATGACGGATAGGATGTGGTGGCAAACGTCGCCTGTGCCCCCTGTCCGAACGGAGCGGGGATCGGTGTCGTACTCGACAGCTAAAAAAAATTTAGAACGTAATATTAATATACAAACTAAATAAACGTGGCCAACAAATTAAGTTAAACACTAACATTGACAGCGCTAAACTGTCTGTAGAATCCCTCCAGAAGCTGTACACGTGACTCTAGCGGCCCGTGGACGTAGTCCCACAGGTGCTCATGAGAGCCACGCTGTGGCTCGTAGGAAGGGGCCGCCTCATATGGATTGTAGGAGGAGGAATGGGGCGGCTGGTAGGAGGAGGAACGGGCCGGCTGGTAGGAGGAGGAAGGGGGCGGCTGGTATCCACCGGAAGGGGGCCTGTCGTCGTCTTCCTCATCTTCGGAAGTAGGGGGACGTCGAGCCCTTTCCGCCTCTGCGTCAATAAAGGCCACGCTGTCTCTGTACCAATCTGTGCCCATCTCGTCGACAGTAGGCACAAGGCGATCGAAAGGCACGAGTGGCTGCTAAATATATGATAAAACATAAAAGAAATTAATAAGCGGGACTAACGTATGCAAATTGTAAACATAGTAAAAGAACTTACATTTCTAGACGCATTGAAGAACTGAAACCAAAGCGACCTACTTAGGGTAACACGCTTGTCCCAACGGGTTCCCCTAAGTACTTGATCGTCGCGCTTGACGAAATATCGGATTGATGCGGGAAACATCTCCAAGATCCATATCTGGAATTAGACAAGAAGAGCAAGTACGTAAAAAGAAAAGCCAAACAGTTTGTATGTATTATTAACAATTGTTATACTACGTATCTAACCTTGAAGGCGTATGTAAAACCACAAAGATTCATCTTTGCATGTCGATCAACGCGTCTGGCTATGGCTCGGTGCAGAATAGAGTAGCAATGTGTCCAGATATGGCTACCCCACGGGTAGCTGTTAAACAGCTCAAGGTCCTCGACGGCCCTAAGGACCGTCTCGGAAGCATACTGGCTATACTCACGGCCCAGGAAGACCATATCCACGATCACCACCAAGCATACACGGACAGCATCGTCGTCGGTTAGGGCACTAAGGCCCTCTTTCATCATGTCCCGGGCTACCTTCAGCTTCAAACGAGATGCTGAAATGCCCCAAACCCTAGGAACGAAGGAGCAGTCTTCTAAGGGAGGAAGGGGGGGAGCCTCTCCAAAACGTAGTCCTATAATTAGACAGAACTCACGACGCCCAAAATGCAATTGAGAGCCGAAGAAATCAAAATGCATCTCCTCCGGCTCAGCGTTGGCGCCCTCGACCTCCAACTGTAGAAACATGTGTACTAGCGTAGGGTCGCCACCATAGTAAGACACATCCATCCATGGCCCGAACGGTGTCCCTCTATAGATGGTCTCAAGGGTATCCGCGCGATCACCTAATCCCCTAAAGAGCGCTCCTAATTCCTCGATGTAGGAAACTTTGCACCTTACCGTCAAGTCGATGGTATTTTATTTTATATAGATGTTGCGGTTTATTTTATTTCAACGTATCATTTTGTTATATATAGATAAAGTGCGGTGGTATTTTATTTCAACGTATAATAGTGTTATATATAGATAAAGTGCGGTTTATTTTATTTCAACGTATCATATTGTTATATATAGATAAAGTGCGGTTTATTTTATTTCAACGTATCATATTGTTATATATAGATAAAGTGCGGTGGTATTTTATTTCAACGTATAATAGTGTTATATATAGATAAAGTGCGGTGGTATTTAATTTCAACGTATAATAGTGTTATATATAGATAAAGTGCGGTGGTATTTTATTTCAACGTATAATAGGGTTATATATAGATAAAGTGCGGTTTATTTTATTTCAACGTATCATATTGTTATATATAGATAAAGTGCGGTGGTATTTTTTTTCAACGTATCATATTGTTATATATAGATAAAGTGCGGTGGTATTTTATTTCAACGTATAATAGTGTTATATATAGATAAAGTGCGGTGATATTTTATTTCAACGTATAATAGTGTTATATATAGATAAAGTGCGGTTTATTTTATTTCAACGTATCATATTGTTATATATAGATAAAGTGCGGTGGTATTTTTTTTTTCAACGTATCATATTGTTATATATAGATAAAGTGCGGTGGTATTTTATTTCAACGTATAATAGTGTTATATATAGATAAAGTGCGGTTTATTTTATTTCAACGTATCATATTGTTATATATAGATAAAGTGCGGTGGTATTTTATTTCAACGTATAATAGTGTTATATATAGATAAAGTGCGGTTTATTTTATTTCAACGTATCATATTGTTATATATAGATAAAGTGCGGTGGTATTTTATTTCAACGTATAATAGTGTTATATATAGATAAAGTGCGGTTTATTTTATTTCAACGTATCATATTGTTATATATAGATAAAGTGCGGTGATATTTTATTTCAACTTATAATAGTGTTATATATAGATAAAGTGCGGTTTATTTTATTTCAACGTATCATATTGTTATATATAGATAAAGTGCGGTGGTATTTTATTTCAACGTATAATAGTGTTATATATAGATAAAGTGCAGTTTATTTTATTTCAACGTATCATATTGTTGTATATAGATAAAATGCGGTGGTATTTTATTTCAACTTATAATAGTGTTATATATAGATAAAGTGCGGTTTATTTTATTTCAACGTATCATATTGTTATATATAGATAAAGTGCGGTGCTATTTTATTTCAACGTATAATAGTGTTATATATAGATAAAGTGCGGTTTATTTTATTTCAACGTATCATATTGTTATATATAGATAAAGTGCGGTTTAGGGACCCTAGTTGTCATTCTTAAAAGTTTAGGACCTAATTGGCATTCTTAAAAGTTTAGGGACCTAAGTTGTCATTCTTAAAACCGTAGGGACCTAAGTTGTCATTTTTAAAAAACACATTCTTAACAATTTTTTTATAAAAACAGTTTTTTTATAAAAAATTGTTAAGAGTGTGTTTTTATAAAAAAAATTGTTATAGTTTTATGCTTTTATGTTTGAATGTGATATTTGTATGTTATAATGTGTATGTTGTTATAGTGTGTTTTTTCATATAAAAATTGTTAAGAGTGTTTTTTTATAAAAAAAATTGTTAAAAGTGTGTTTTTATAAAAAAAAACATTTTAACAATTTTTTTATAATAACACACTCTTAACAATTTTTTTATAAAAAAACACTCTTAACAATTTTTTTTATGAAAAAACACACTATAACAACATACACATTATAACATACAAATATCACATTCAAACATAAAACCATAAAACTATAACAATTTTTTATAAAAACACACTGTTAACAATATTTTATAAAAAAACTGTTTTTATAAAAAATTGTTAAGGGTGTGTTTTTATAAAAAAATTGTTAAGAGTGTGTTTTTAAAAAAACACATTTTTAACAATATTTTTATAATAACACACTCTTAACAATTTTTTTATAAAAAAACACTCTTAACAATTTTTTTATAAAAAAACACACTATAACAACATACACATTATAACATACAAATATCACATTCAAACATAAAACCATACATATCATGTTAAGCATAGAACATATTCAAACATAAGTTATAAACACTATAACAACCTACAAATCATATATCTTAACTTAAAATAACATACAAAAAATAACAAAAAACATAAGGAAAACATACCACAGAGGTAATACGAGACATCTTCACAAAACCCGAACGCGTATTCCACACGACAAAATTGAGAGAGTGGGAGAAAATTGAGAGAGTTTGATTAAAAATTGAGTGAGTGATTAAAAAAATGAGAGTGCCGTTTTTTGGTCCCCCCCTTATATAGTGCGGCCGAAGAAAACATTAGGGTTTGGTTCGTCAAACAGACTTTAGGGTTAACCCTGTGCCGACACGTGGCACTATTGCCCGCGATCGCGGGGGGTCAAAGAAAGTCAAACGCGGGCAGGGACCAAAACTGCACACGCGGGCATTCTTGAGGTGGGAAAGCTGGACCGCGGGCATTCTTGAGGGACCAACGCGGGCAAAGTGGGCAAACTTTGGACACGTGTAGCCCGCGATCGCGGGGGTCAACGAGAGTCAAACGCGGGCAGGGACCAAAACTGCACACGCGAGCATTCTTGAGGGGGGAAAGCTGGACCGCGGACATTCTTGAGGGACCAACGCGGGCAAAATGGGCAAACTTTGGTGACACGTGGCCTGAAGCCCGCGATCGCGGGCTCTATCGCGGATGTTTGGGGTATTTTTGTAACATGGGAGAGATTTGGGGTATTTCAGTAACACTTGGTTTGACTTAGGGTATTTTAATTAATTTCCCTTTTAAAAATGTATTTTTAATTTTTTTAAAAAATTATTGTATTTTTAAAATGAGTTTTAAAATAAAAAGTAAAAAAAAATAAAAATTGGTCAACGCCGGTCAAAGCCGGGTTCGCGCCGCCGGAGGAGAGTAGCGCCGGCCGGCGCGAACTGGGATGGTTATCGAGGTGTGTTTTTTTTTATTTGGTAAGTGTGTTGTCAAATCAGTCAAATCAAGGAATCTTGTGTCAAATCGAGGGATCTTATGTCAAATCAAGGAATCTTATATCAAATCAAGGAATATTGTGTCACATCAGTCAAATTTTAATTTTTTTATTCTTTAATTAGTTAGGAAACCCGTCACATCGTGAGCCACTTCTACCCAAGCAATGCTTGATGAGAAGTGGTGGGTTATTTTTGAAATTGTATTAAAAGTGTGTTATTTTTGTAGTTTGCCATTGTTGACTAATTTGTAGAGGGAGAAAGAGAGAGAGAGAGAGATAGAAAAGAGACGTTAATTAGACATTTGGTTGGGTTAATTGAGGAGTAAGAAATAAAAATGATATCCAGTAATTTAGTTTGGTCTAATAAAAATAATACGTCTATTATTTTAAAATCATTAATTTTCATACCTGATCAAAATAATTTTATTACTGTTTCCAATCTCATTTATGTTATTACTCATATTTCTTAAAATGAGTCAAACAACTCTTAAATATTTTTTATTCCTTCAAATACAACCCAATAATTTCAAATAGTTTTAGGGTTATTTGGTTCGTTTTATAGAAAAGAACTAAGGCGCTATTTGATAGTTGCTGAATGGTTTAGTGCAGAATGATAAGATGTCAGAATGGTTAAGAGGCTTTTATGATATAGTGCAAAATGAAATATGGTTGTTTGGTATTTGTATAGAAAGAAATCATGGTATTGAATGGTTAAGGGTGGCCCAAGATGCTAAATCATTAGACTTTTTTTTGCCAAACAAGATCACCTCTGAACGATTGAGAGGTTGCCTCTTAATGGAACTATTAAGAGGTAAACAAACAGCCCCTAAATATATTAAAAGACTACAGGATAGGGTAAATTTATTGTGTAATGTTTTTAATGTTAATACTTACAAATTCACACTTAATTGTGATAGGTGATATTAAAACTCTTGCAGAACCTAAAAACATAACGAAGCATTATCATATCTAGCTATTTCCTTTTGCCCAAAGTGAAAAGGTTTTTTTCTTTAATTTATGTATTATTTTTCTCTAAGGGGTCGTTTACCAAATGCTTATCCAGGTAAGCGTTTACCAAGTCACGTTACCTTATCGAATGAATATGGCAATAACCGAGAATCTTACCCGGTAAGAGCTAAGGCAAGAACCAAGAGTTTACCCGGTAAATGAGGGAAAATATTCTTACCACGGTTAGTACTTACCGGGAAAATTGTTGCATACGATACCATTTTGGTGGACTAAAATCCTACCCGATAAGTAACTAATAGTGTTAATATTACCAGGGTAAGTGCTTACCAGGGTAAGCGTTTGGTAAACGGCCCCTAAGTTGTACAAAGAGTTTTTTAGGTTCGTTAACTTGTGATTTGAAGTCAATCAAAAAATTTATATTGGTACGATGAAAATATATTAATATTAAACTATAATTATAGATAATTGAAAAATATCTATATCTATACTACTTTATAAAAATGGAATAACAGTTATTTTTAAACTTTCCGTTTTTTTAAACTATCAGTTATCTAAATCCCCTCTCTCCCACGTTCCTCTCAAAATCAAACAATTTTCAATTTATAAGTTACACTTTATACCCTTAGAATTAGTTATCCAATTTACTTTTAATCTCTTACTTTTTCATTTTTTATTTTACATCTTTATCATATTAATATAAATAATCGTATATGAACAAGAATGCATTAAAAAATACATTTTTTTTTTACAAATTACACCATTGTAATCTTCTCGACAATACCTTCGAAATGAGCCCAATATTGAATATTTTTAGATTTAATCATATTATTAAATATCATGAACATGTACAAATTAATTTGTTTTATATCTCTTACATTATTCATTTTATTTTACACCCTTATAATATTAAGTTACACTTTATACCCTTAGAATTAGCTATCCAATTTACTTTTAATCCTTTACTTTTTCATTTTTTATTTTACACTGTTATCATATTAACATAAATAATCGTATATGAACAAGAATGCATTAAAAAATACATTTCTTATTTTACAAATTATACCATTGTAATCGTCTCGTCAATACTTTCGAAATGAGCCCAATATTGAATATTTTTGGATTTAAGCATATTATTAAATATCATGAACATGTACAAATTAATTTGTTTTATATCTCTTACATTATTCATTTTTATTTACACCCTTATAATATTAAAAATACAAAATCATAGTTTAACTAAAACATATTAATAAATGTATTTTTTTTACAAATTAGAATATTACAATATTTTCGTCAATAATTTCAAAATAAATTTATTATTGAATATTTTTTTAACTTAATAATATTGTGAAATATCATAAATACGTATCAAGATTTTTCAAGAATGACGTACTGAGATTTTTTTTAAATTTGTACATTTTACGCTTTTATCTATATTTATCTATTATACTTCATCAAAACTGTTAGACAACCTTAGGGGGGGGGTAAAGGTTGTATTAGGATCTTTTTACTTTCAAAAATTTGTTTCTTCAATCACAACAGCAATTTAAATGCACAACAAAATATATAGTTGAGATAAGGGTAGAGAGAATGATACCAACACCGTTGTTTAGAGTGGTTCACCAACTTGGCTAATCCACTTTCCGAGACACTTCTCGAGACACTAATCCACTATGAATGTTCTTTATGGTAGAACATAAACCTTGATATAATTATTGGAATCGATCTCTTGCTTCTGCTTGAGATTTGAATGGATCACTCACTCTCAAAGTAAATACTTACAAGATGATAAATTTCTTAATGGTAATCACTCTTGTATAAGTATAAAACTTGGATGATTTTGAGATTTAAATGCTTGAGTTGTTTTGCTAATCACAATTGCCAGAAATCAGAGATTTCTATCTTTTATAAACTCAAGACTTGCTTTTTCTTTTATCAATCGTTGGATTTAAATAGCAAAGTAAAAGATGAGCCAGAGCACTTGCGGACGTCCACATGAACATGTGCCGGACGTCCACTATAATAAGTGGTTGTGGAAAGAGCCGTTTGTTCTTTGATCATTTCACAGATGAAACTTGATGGCGGACGTCCGACTGCATCTCGCGGACGTCCGCGACCTACTTTTCACCAACCCACATTAATTGCTAGTCTTTTCACTTCTTTTCAATTTAAACAAAAACCAACGAATGTATTTGTTTGAAATTAGTATTTTCAAAAGATAGATTTTGTTTGGTTTTTGAAATATCCAAGTGGTATATTATTTTGAGTATGTTTACCGTTAAGAAATATGAAGACTAATACGAGTACACATCCAGTCTTGAATTCTTCAGATAAAGTCTTCGTGTCTCCCTTTCTTTGAGCTGGAATACTCGAAATAACTGAGATGATGCTTTTCCATTCTTCAGATGTTTTGTTTCACATACTTGCATAAAATTGTTAGAGACAAATAACATTTGTCTATTTATTTGTTAATCATTAAAATAATGAGATTTATGATTTTTAATCACTTGCACCAATGCACCAACAATCTCCCTTTTTTTGATGATGACAAATAAATAGACATATATAGTGATGTATGATATATAATTTCTCCCCCTTTTGTCGATATCAAAAAGGGTAACATAGAAACGAAGAAGCTCCCCCTCAAACAAATAGCGAGAGCTCCCCCTTAAAATAAGCCCCCCCTTGAATAAAGCATATAGGTTCATGAGAGGAAATAAGTTAGCAAAGACAGATAATAATTAATAAGAGGTACATGATTTAATACTAAACATAAGCGTTTTTTAGAGAGAATAATAATAATATTAATCATCACTATCATCTAAGTTAAACGGCGCAACTCCTCATGGACCATCCAAACATCTTGATGCACGTCATCAATTCGTCGATTAACCGCTTCCCAATGTTCCTCTTGAAGATGTTGAAATCCCATGACAGCGGTGAGGATGTCTCGGTTGGAAACCGGGCCCGGTGGAATGTAGTAAGGAGGAGGAGCTTCCGCTTCCTCATCCTCAGGAATGGGGTCACGAATATGAGCATGACGTCTACGAGATGGACCCGGTTGGGCACCCATGCGAACAAGACTTAAGCTATCCAAGGGAGTGGGCTCAGGAATGGGTCTACCGATAAAGCGGAATTGAAGATTTTGAAAAAGAGTTTTAATGAGATAACCAAATGGGAGAGAGCGATTGCTTTTCTCTAATCCGGTCATACGATGTGCAATGATGAAGACGACATCAACAGAGATGCCTTGCTCAAGACAGTACAGGAGATAACACTGAAGACTACTCAATCGTTCAGTGTTACTAGAACGACCAAAAACATTAAAGAGAAGAATTTTATTCCAAAAACACTTTTTGTCGGTTAAGCATTGATCTTTCAAGTGTTAGCAAAACAAAAGATGTTAAATGTTAGCAAAACAAAAGAGAGTTAAATGTTAGCAAAATCTCATGCTTAAGAGAGTTGAAGAATGGATTCTAAGATGGTGTTTTGAGAAATAGTAATTTGACTAAGTAAAGGAGCAAAGGAGGTGGTATTTGTAAAAACACAGTTGGTAGACCTAGGAAGACCTAATAGGTTAGCAAATTGGTCTAAATCCCACACATGATGTTGGTTATAAAGCTGAAGAGAAATAGTTTGGGTAGACTCATTAAAGTCATACCCGGCATAGAACTCAACAATGCAGTCAAAAGATACTTCCCCCTTAAAGGAGAGGAAGGACTCCCATCCGATAGCTGTGAAGACCTCAAGAGTGCCAAAACGGTATCATACGGAGTTAGACCAATTTGCTCGTGAACGAGATTAGAAGCTGTGTTACCATGAAGATTGCTAGTGGTATGGGAGTTAAGCCGAAGGCTGGAAGGATAGCTCGGATTCATATGTGATATATGATGCGGATTTCTTTTTGGTTGTGGCGTGGTTTAGGGGTTTTTAGAGTTTTGTGTATTTGGTTTTGTATGTATCTTGTTTCGATATCCCTTAGTTTTTTCTGGTGTATGATTTTGTGGTACATTATGAGCTGGGTTGGTATTTGTGATCTAGAGAAGTCCTTTTCCCCGTTTTGGGTGTGTCCTTTATGGTGGGATTGGTCTTCGTTTGGGAGGGAGTCCCTCGCCATTTAGGTGTAATTTGTTTTTTTTCTTTTTATCTATTTGCCAGGAGTTCCGCCTCCTTTCCAAAAAAAAAGAGTGCCAAAACGGCCGATTTCATCTAATTTGACTGGCAGACCGGGATTACGGACGACTTTGTAAAATTTCTCGACGTTGATCCCGTTGAGTAATCCTAACCATGTCCGGATCCGGAGGTAGAGGAGGTGCTCGAGAGGATGAAGGACGAGACCGTTTAAGACCCATATCTGTGAAAATATTCTCATGCTTAAGAGAGTTGAAGAACACTACCAAAAAAATCTTTTCTGGAAAAAATGTTAGCAAAACAAAAGATGTTAAAAAATTTGAAGGGTTACTGTTGAAGAGAGATTCCAATTTTTTGAAAAAAAAATTCAAAACCAATTTTGTAGAAGAACAAGTTGCAGAAACTAATTTGTTCAAGAAGGATATAAACTTTGTAAACACCATTTGAGAATAGCAAACCTCAAGGATTTTCAAGAAAGAGTTTTAACAAAAGATTACAAACAAATGAGATATAATTGAAGTTTGCAAAAAAATTACCTAGATTAGGTGAGAGAGAGAGAGAAGGTACAAGAGAGAGGTTGAAGATGACCGGCGGCGGTGGCAGCGGTGGTGTCCGGCGATGGCAGCGGCGGCTCTTAGTGGTGGTAGGTAATGGAGGTCGAGAGAGAGAAAATAGAAACTTAGGGTTTTTATGAAAGAGTTTGATTTAAAGAAAAGGAGAAAAATCTCGCCAGATGTGTGGCGGACGTCTGGAAAGGAACACGCAGACGTCCGGGATTAAAAAAAGGCAAAACTCAGCTAAAAAGTTATGTTGCTTCCGCGGTGAGCCACAGACATCCGAGGCCCGCGGACGTCCGGAGGAGGAGCACGCGGACGTCCGTGATACGAGATAATGGAATTTTTAATCAAAGTCTATGTTGCTTCCGTGGAAGAGGTGCGTACATCCGGGGCTGACGGACGTCCGGGTTGACCATATGCGGACGTCCGTGAGAGGAGAATTTTGATTCTTTGGAAACAAGCTTAAGGATTGTATTCTATTAATCCCAATCCAAGTCTCAAATTGATAGCACTTGTATTATCACATAGTATGGGCACTTTATTTAAATGTACCTCAAGATCCGTAAGGGTGTGTTTCATCCATAGCACTTGGGCACAGGCCCTTGCAGCAGCTACATATTCTGCTTCAGTTGTAGAAAGGGCAACAGATTGTTACTTCTTTGAGAACCAGGATACAAGAGATTGACCAATGAATGCACATACTCCACTTGTGCTTTTTCTATCAATGAGAGATCCACCTAGATCAGAATCCGTGTAGCATGTAACTTCCACCTCAGGTATTTTTGGATACCATAAGCCAAGGTTTACGGTTCCTCTAATGTAGCGAAAAATCCGTGTTAGTGCACATTTATCTTGTACCAAGTAGAGGGGCTAGTTTTTGACATTTTGGTAAACTTGTAATAGGTATATAATGTTTGCTACTTTCGCTTTTGGGAATTAGGTCATCTATTACACACACTATCCACACACACATTGTATTGCTTTGCATTCATCTTGTGAGCTTTTGGATCATCATTGGAATATAGAGATGGCTTCATTTGTTGTTTATACTGATTGATTACTTGTTCTGGGATCACAGTCCGTTTGACCGCTTCTTAGTGGGATTGTCGAGGACTTCCCTGAAATCTTGCATACAAGCATACACTATACATAATATCGGGCCTACTTGCGGTTAGATAGAGTAAGCTACCAATCATAGCACGATATATCTTTTCATTGAAGTCATTTCCTTCTTCATCACGAGATAACCTAATATTTGTGGTCATAGGAGTGTCCACGGGTTTTACGTCCTCAAAATTGAATTTTTTAAGCATATATTTGGCATATTTGGATTGAGTCATGAAAATGCCATTATCAAGTTGTCGAATTTGTAAACCGAGAAAGTAATTTAGTTCACCCATCATGCTCATTTCAAATTCATTTTTCATTTTTGTGGCAAATTCTTCACATAAGAGATTGTTGCTAGACCCAAAAATAATATCATCAACATAGATTTGTACAACTACTAAATCATTATTTGATTGCTTGACAAACAAAGTGTTATCAACTTTTCCCATAATATAACCATTATCTATTAAGAAGGTTTTTAATCTATCATACCAAGCACGAGGTGCTTGTTTAAGACCATAAAGCGCCTTCTTAAGTTTAAAAACATGAGTTGGTTTTTCAAAGATTTCAAAACCGGGAGGTTGTGTAACAAACACTTCTTCATTAATAACCCTATTTAAGAAAGTACTTTTAGCATCCATTTGATAAAGTCTGAAGCCCTTTGCATTAGCATAAGCCAAAAGCATTCTTATGGATTCTAATCTTGCAACCGGAGCAAAAGTTTCATCATAGTCAATGCCTTCTTGTTGATTGTACCCCTTTGCTACTAAACGAGCTTTGTTTCGTGTGACTCCACCGTGTTCATCTACCTTGTTACGAAAGACCCATTTTGTTCCTATGATGGTTTGACCACTAGGTTGAGGTACTAAGTCCCAAACATCATTTCTAGTGAATTGGTTGAGTTCCTCTTGCATTGCCGATATCCAATCTTCATCTTTCAAGGCTTCTTCTATGGTTTTGGGTTCTATGGAGGACACAAAGGCATGGAAGGCACTATGGGTGTGAATTTGGGATCTTGTGGTCCTTTGATTTAGGTCACCTATGATTTGTTGTACGGGGTGATTTCTTGCTTCTCTTAAATTAGGGTCTTCTATTCCTTGAGGGACATAACAAGGAGGTGTATTACTAGGTTCTTCTTGACTAGAAGAGGGTTGAAGTCCTAAATCTAAGTTTCTAAGGTTCCGAGCCAAAGTTTCTTCCTCGTTCATGTTATCGTCTACTAGTGGAGGACTTGGCTTTGGTGGAGATTCATCAAAGCTTACGTTTAAGGATTCTTCAACTACCATGGTGGAATTGTTAAGGACTCTATAGGCTTTGCTATTCCAAGAGTAACCTAAGAAAATACCTTCATAGGCCTTGGGATCAAATTTTGTTAGGTAATCTTTATTGTTTAAAATGTAACACTTGCACCCAAAAACTCTAAGGTGACATATGGAAGGTTTTCTACCTCGATATAGCTCATATGATGTCTTCTCTAGAATGCCTCTAACTAGGACACGGTTCAAGACATAGGTCGCGGTAGCTACGGCATCACACCAAAACTTTTGGGGTATATTTTGCTCATCTATTACACACACTAGCCACACACACATTGTATTGCTTTGCATTCATCTTGTGAGCTTTTGGATCATCATTGGAATATAGAGATGGCTTCATTTATTGTTTATATTTATTGATTACTTGTTTTGGGATCACAATTGGTATCAGAGCTTGTATATCATTCAGATCAGATTATGATTATTGTGGTTTTTGCAAAAGTTGAGTGTTCTTCATATTTTTCATCTTTTTGATTGATTTTGATCATTTGAGTTCTTCAAATGGATTAGAATTGATCAAGGGTTGTTAGTAGACATTGCCTGAGTGTTTTTATTCCACAAAATCACTAGGTTTGTAGCTCAGATTGTGCATTTACCCATTTTTGGACTTTTGTTTTGCTGCACACTGTTTTGGAACAAAAAACCACTTTCTGTTGGTTTTTGGACAAAACACGAAGCATTAAAGTTTCCCAGAATAGTGTCACGAACCTGCGTACCATTTTTCAGCCAAATCCGTTTAGTTTTGAAGATTCAACTCAAGAACACCTTGAATCTTCATAACTATTGCAACCTTCATAGTTTATCCTTATCGCGAGTGAACAGTATTATATCGCAATAGTCACTTGCGACAAGAGTGTATATCGCAATTAGTACCTTGCGATAAGACGGTTTTATCGCAACCTCCTCCGTGTGAACAGTAACATATCGCAACCTACTGTTGCGATAAGATCATTTTTACCTTTACGACAAGAATTACCCTTTGGATATATTTACTTATTGCGAAAAGATTTTGGTTGTTATATCAGTGAGTTGCGATATCCGTTAGTTGCGACAAGTTGTGAGTTGTGACAAACCGTGGGTTAAGACATCAGTGTGTTGAGATAAAAAGTTTTTGCAACAGTTAATTCCTAATCAGATCAGAAAGATACTTTAAGATCAACAACAAGTAATCTAAACATGATTGCAAGAGATATTTTGACCATAGGTTCAAAAGATAAACCGCCAGTTCTATTCCCTAAATACTTTAAAATATGGAAAGACAGATTTCTTGACTATGTGGAACGACAAGAAAATGGGGCTCTAATCTATGATTCCTTGAAAAACGGGGTACAACAAGAAGTATATCAAACAGACCCAGATGGTACTAACATGAGACTTCTTGACCCGAAAGACTACACCGGTAATGAACTATTGAGACACAAAGCCTTGGATGAAAAACTATTTAATTTCTTAGTATCCAAGCTCGGCATGTTGAACATGAAAGTTTAATATTCTATATTGATCATATAATGGATGGAAATATGTGTATTTCAATCTAGATTGATACATTCAAATCTTCATCACATTCTATTCTCAATATAAGATATTTTATTTTCATGTCTTTGTTGTTTTTCATTGTTTATTCTTTTTGTCACTTTACATTCTTGTTATGATACTTGTGTCTGCATAAGGTGTGTTCATAGTCTCAGGGGGAGTACAGTATAAGAAGTATGAATAAGAATAGGGGGAGTGTGCATATCTGACAAAGCTTGTAAGTGTTGATTTCATGTGCTTGCTACTTGAAGATTACAAGGTAAGAATTCTATTTTGTTTTGCACAAACTCTTAAATGATGGAAATCAATTTTTCAAAAACACACTTGCATCATTTAAGGGGGAGTGAAAATATTTCAAAAACCTTGAGTGCTCAATCAATTGGAAGTTGGACATCTTCCAATGGGATAAAATCTTTCAAAAGTTTATCTGAAAAATGTCCAAGTGTCACGGTTATCGCAACCTACTCCTTGCGATAACATGATGAACAGTGATTTGTCGCAACCATCTGTGTGAGTTCCAAATCCGTACAACGAACAATAAGAAATCAATATATAAGAATCAAGTCGGTATGATTTCAACTGGTCATCCAATTTGCTTTCAATATGCAAAGTGTTTACAATACGATTAGGAAAGCGAAAATGACAACTTGCCTAAAACTAAGGCTAAACAAAACATTATATACTAATGGGCCTGTGGCAACAAGCCCACAGCCCGTTCACTAATAAGGCTCAAAATAAAGAATTAACATTTAGCCCTTGAATTTCTATTCAACCAAATATTGCCCTAACAATCTCCCCCTTTGAATCGAAGTTCGAGTTCGCGCCAGTTATCAACATATCTTTTTTGGAGCGCAAAGTGTACCTCGAACATTCAGATGGCTCGGTGGTAGTTGATGCGGTCTTCAATCACTTCTAATGCTTCCCAAGCAGTTGTTTCATTCGGATTGGGAACATACGAATACCTTTTGTTTTCGGTTTCGTGAGTGATGATTTTTCGAAGAGCATGAACTTTGAAGAGCGTGCCATCGCAGAATCTGTCTACCTGGCTGAAGCGGAGAAACCTCTTTTCGTTCTGATCGTTGATATAGACTATCCCAAATTTTGGTTCCAGAAGCAGTGCGTTCTCGGGATACATCTTCAGTTCGGGCGCTTTCAGATTCGGCTTCATCAGGTTTACCTTATTTGCTCTGTTCTCGATTGCCATTTGGAAGTCTGTAAGATAGGACATCATAATTGTATGGACTAGGAATCGACGAACAGCTTCGAGCGCTTTGGTTGCTTGAAGCGGTCGGATGGTTCTGGTTCGGAGGTCTTTCAGTATAGCATAGAAGTCGAACAGTCGGAGGTTCTTGAAGTCAGCTTCGGAAAATCGCCATTCATTTCCGTCTTCTCGTCGGACGGTGAAAACGGGAAACATAACTTTAAGAATTCTACCTGTTTGAACGTCGAGCACTTCGGTGATCTTGTGCTTTGTTCGGACTTGGCTAACTGGCAGACACCGCTTCATTGCGTTTATGTACTGACTTTGGTATTCCGGGTCGGAACTGTAAATACCAAGGCAAAAGGAAGGCTCGATATTGCGTAACCTGTGAACGAACATCTTTTTCAGTGATTCCTCCAGGTGAGGAATAAGTATCGTGATCTTCTCCCATCGGATTTGTTGTTGTTGAGGAGGAGGAAGATCAGAAGCTGTCGGTAGGTGAGGAGATGTCGGATTTGTAGCGTTTGAAGTTTCAGGTCTTGAAGAAGTCTCGGTGGCTTGAGTAGAGTGAACGGGTGTACCATAAAGGTTTTGCAGCAGAAACTGGTCGTAGTCAACATTATCGTCTTCATCAGTAGGGAAGATCAGGTTTACCTGGAGATTTACAGCACTGGCGGCTTTTTCGTACCATGCATTTTCGGTCTCCGGGTCGATCTCGGTGTCTAGATCTATCATATTGAGAGCAGGCCTATCTAATGTATCAAAGGTGACCAATTCCTGTGTTGTTCCCTCAGGCTTTTCAACCGTCGGGCCTTCGTCATCGGAGATGTCCATATCAATTTCCATCTCGGCTAAACTCAACTCGGCTTCGGGTTCGGTTTCGGTTGCAGTTGCCGCAGTTGAAGGTTCCGGTTGAACCACAGTAGTTTCAGGAATGATTGGATCGGACTCGGAAAAACGTAGTCACTTGTTCTCCCCCTCACGGTGATCAGGATTATCCTGGTCATCGTGCCGTCGCTTGAGTCCGCCAGCTTGACTCTTGCAAGTGTCTTCGAGTGAGGCGACTCTCTCGTACAGCGTTTTGAGCGCTTGTTGAACGTCCTTAAGAGTCGTGTCAAGCTGGTCCAATCTTGATGTAACGGAGGACGAATGAGCATTGACCTGGGATTGTAGCACTGAAATGAGGTCTACTTCGGTAGAGGCATCGGTATCCTGGTGTTGGAGCAACTGAGCTAGGAGCATGGTCTTCAAAGTATCCACCGAATAGATGAGCTGAACGGGAGCCGGTGGTGGTGTCGGTGCAGTTTCAGGTTCGACCATCTTCTCTTTACCTTTGATCAGAGTCTTCAGTTTGTCGAGCTCATTGGTGAATCGCTGCTCTATGGCCTCGCGGACAGCCTTTAGGGCGCTGTCCAGATATCCCTTTGACACAAAGTCGGGCAAAATAACTCCGGGGTCACTTAGAGCACCCGTTGAGGCATCTACCTTAGAGGTAGAGACACCTACGTTCACGGTTGCCACATGGGTAGCCGTGGTAGGATTTCCCTCCGATCCTCGCATTCCGCTTAAATGCGGAGACACTACGGAGGTTCCGATCGGGTCACCAAGAGCACCGATGTTCGTTTCCTCATCTTGTGTCCTAGCCGAAGAAGTAATATTAGCAAATGGCTCTAGACTCAATAGTGCACTCAAAGAAGTCAAGGCCGTGGGTTGCTGGTCTCTTATTTCAATACCAGAACTCTCCGAGTGAGAGACCGGTAGAAGTTGTGCTATATCCCCGTGCAGAAGTGAAACATCCGTCTTTTGAGAGACAGATGAGTGGCTTTGGAGGTTGTGCAATTGCGCCGCTGGGTCCACGACGGCTTCTTCAATACCCCGTCCCAATGGATGAGACAGGATAGTAGATGTGGCAACCCGGATGACACTTGGCTGGATTCGCTCAGAGGCCTCTTTATCTTTACGGCTTAATCTTTCTTGGTTCGTTTTCGACCGTAATTCCCTCCTTCTCACATGTTCTAACTCTTCTTGATTTTCAACTAAGACTCCCTCATCTCTCCTTGTATCTCCCGAACCAGACTGGGTAGTAGGAATGAGTGGGGGTGTTGGTGAGTCAGATGGGATTCCTTCGGTAAAGTCTGGGTTTGGTCCGATACGGGTAGGGATTAATGTTGCGCGAATGGTATGATCCGTATCGGATTCTGTGGAGTCAGATTCCACATCTTCTACTTGCCTGGAAGGCGAAAGAGGGTCAGAGATGTATGTGTCAGTGTCACGGTGAAGCATGGGGCGTTCGGTTTCAGTGACGACCTGGACCTCGTGTAGTCTAGTCGACGGTCCTGCTTCGGTCGCGGTTCGGGTGGTGGGAATGGGAGGTTGGCTTGTTTCGGCTCGGGTAGTACTGGCTCGCGGATCCAATGCACCGCCCACGCCTGTTCCCCTCCCATGAATTCTCATCACACCCCGCCCGGGAGCCCCTGCTGCCCGGGCCTTTCCTCCTATTATCCTAGGACCCTCACGTCTCTCGGGTCTATCTCCCTGGGGAGGTCCCTCCGGCGCTGGCTGGACCATGGGAGCAGCTAACTCTCTCTTATATTATACCACCCTCGGTGCATTGGGGTCCGCGTGTGAAAGTAGGGTTTCAGGTAATGGAATGGCTATGGCGTTGGACGGGTTCCGAATCACCATATATTGTAGATGGAAAGGAGGACATACCGGATGGTTAATGCGTTGCGGTATTGCTGGATTCGCCTCCATATGTTGTCTGATGGCCAGAGAAAGTTATCGAGGATAAGGTAGGAATTTCTTTTGCTTCGTACCTCCGATATTCCGAATAGCTTGAACCAACTCACGCCATATAATCCTCGTGAAGTCGACGTGCCTGTTGTAGCATACAGCATGGAATAGACGCAGGAAGTCACCTGTGCACTGGTCTATTCCCTTCCATCTGGATGAGAGACACCTGTTCAGTATGGTGAACAACGTGTACCAGATGGGCGCCAGATATTTGCGGTTGAATACCGAAGGTCGATCGAGGGCGCGGTTGTAGCCTAGAGCGCGTACTTGAGCACACAAGGTTGTGTCATTGATCGTGGGGTTGTAGCCTTGATGTCCGCCGGCATTGGCTTCCGATAGGGATAGCAAGCGGCGGAACGCGTCAGGTGTGAGCGTGAAGGGATGGTTGTTGATCCGCGTCGTGATTGTCTGAGAATTAGCAGCTGTGACGACTTGTGCGGTAAGCCATACTTGATAAACATAAAGAGTAGGGACGTCGGCTGTTGCAGTGAGGGCCTCACGGAGAGGGTGACCTAGTAGTATGTCCACGACCACACGGTGTTGCTCTTGTGGTCGGAACTCAGCGGCGTCCAACTGGTGATTGTTGGCTTCCAACTCGATACCATGGTCAGGATTGACCAAAGCATTATCAGCTGCTTCGTCGATAAATTCCTCTTGAGGAGGAATTTGCTCTTCAGGATGTTGTTGGTGTTCTTGATCCGCCATAGAATATCTGAATAAGAACCAAAGTTAGTAATCAAGGCGGATGAACAAGTGTAGGCGCATATCTTTGCAATAATGGGCTCAATCTGAGACAGATTGAGGACTGGCAGTGAGATAACTAGGTACTGGACTGATAAACACAGGGGTGTCCGGACAAACTCATTTGAAAACAAATGAGATGTGAGTTTCCGGATGAGATGTGAGTTTCTGGACAAAGCAAGCATTCCGGACAAAGATGGTTTCCAAATATAATGTGGGTTTTCGGATTTCTGAGGTTACCGGACACATCAACTTTCCGAAGAGTTGAACTTACCGGAAACCCTTAGGTTTCCGGACAACTAGAGTCACCGGACGATGAGGGTATCCGAATAAAATATCTTATGCATGCGAGTGTCCGGATAGTGTATCTTAAGCATGGTGGTGTCCGAACGTGAAGAATGTGTCTGGACGAAATCCGGGTAGACCGATTTAGCCCGATTGCTCGTGCGAACAACTACTCAAGGATCACAACAGGTGCTATTTGAATGTGTCTGCATACAAGATGGTGTTATCCGGCCAAAACCACCCTGAAATCGATCGAGCGATGTTCGACGCGAAACTAGGGTTCGGAAACCCTGGGTCGACTGAATCTGTGGTCGATTTGTGGTTAGATGTGCATTAAACTCGATTACTAATGATCTAAATGATGAGATGGATAACATACCTGATTGTGGAATGAAATTCGAGTGTGGATTGCGGATTGTGTGAGTGTCCGAACGAGAGAGAAAGTGAGGGAGGTTTAGGGTTTATCGAGGATTCCGGATAAAATGAACTACGAGTGTCCGGGATCCTTTTATATGGAACCAAGAGTCCGGGTGGGTCATCCGGATTCCCATCCGATCCGGATAGGGGTCCGGTCCGGAAACCTATCCGGATAGATGGGTTTCCGGAAACCTGTCCGGACACTATGGTATTATTGACAGAAACGCCCTGTTCTTTCAGATTTGCAAAAAAAAAAGAATTATTTGGTTTTTGAAAGAACCTACCCTCGCTCCCCCTCAGACTGAGCATGGGGATTTCTCTGTTCCCCCTCGGATTGTGTAGTTGTGTGTAGCGGAGAGGTCGACACTAAGAAAAATTTTACACTGTTAAAGAAAAAAACTTTGTGTCGCTCCCCCTCAAATGATGAACATAGACTTATATGCTCCCCCTCAGAGTGTGCACGGAGTAATGTGAAATGCACACGGGAATGTCCACACACACAAAAAAACTTTATGGCAGTTTAGAAAAAAGTGTGTGTGACACTCCCCCTCAACAATAGAGTCAACTTACCTGATAGCTGGTCATGCTCCCCCTGAACACATGAACACTTGTGAAAGAACATATATAAAAGGCAAATAAACTAGACGACAATATGAAATGAAAGAAACACACGTTGAAAGAGAGAAAACAAACGAAATCTACCTAATAAATACAGAGACTCAACCTAACAGTGTAACGGATACAAGTAGAATACAGGTGCGAGAAAGTGTATGCTCAATCATCGGAAGTGTGGACACCGGATGATGAGTAGGCAGTTGCTCGTAGATGTATGGAATTTGTAACGGGCACACAAACAGATCAAGTCTTCAGATTTAGCATACCTAACTTGGACACTAGAGTATTAAAACGTTTTTCGTCCAAGGGTTTTGTAAATAGGTCTGCTAACTGATGCTCAGTATTTACAAAGTAGAGTTCGACTGTACCTCTTTCAACGTGATCCTTGATGAAATGGTACCGAACGTCTATGTGCTTTGTCTTCGTATGCTGGACCGGATTGCTGGATATGGCAATTGCGCTCTTCGAGTCGCTGTAGATGGGCACCTTTACGTATGTAAAGTCGTAGTCCTTGAGTTGCGTCCGCATCCATATAACTTGAGAACAGCAGCTCGCGGCGGCCACGTATTCTGCTTCGGCAGTCGACGTAGAGACGCACTGCTGCTTCTTGGATGCCCAACTCACTAGGCTATCTCCCAAGAACTGCACATGACCCGATGTGCTCTTCCGGTCCATCATGCTTCCCGCGTGGTCCGCATCATAATAAGCGGATAGCTCAAAACCTGTCTTTTTTGGGTACCACAAGCCAAGATCAGCAGTACCGCGTAGATAACGAAAAATTTGTTTTACAGCTATTAAATGAGACTCTTTCGGTTTTGACTGAAACCGGGCGCATAGAAAAGTTGAAAACATGATATTTGGCCTACTAGCTGTTAAGTACATCAAAGAGCCAATCATTCCCCGATACAGTTTAGTGTTCACATCCTTTCCGTTAGGATCGGCGTGAAGCTTTGTACCGGGTGCCATGGGAGTTTTCATTGGTGAGGACTCTTCCATCTGGAATTTCCTAAGAATATCCCGGATGTACTTAGCCTGGTTTATGAATATCCCGGTCGACAGTTGTTTAACTTGAAGAGCAAGGAAGAAATTCATCTCACAAAGCATACTCATTTTAAAAAATTGTCCCATAAGTTTGGCAAAGTTCTTTGCATACTGAGGATTAGTAGAGCCGAAAATTATGTCATCGACATACACTTGAACTAAGACAATATGACCTTTTTCGTTCTTGATAAACAGAGTGGAATTGATCTTACCTCGTGTGAATTATGATTTTAGCAAGAACTCGGATAGAGTGTTATACCAGGCTCATGGAGCTTGCTTTAGACCGTAAAACGCCTTGTCTAGAACGTAGACATGATCATGCTTCGAATCGTCCACGAATCCTTCCAGTTGCGACACGTATACTTCTTCCTTGATATCACCGTAGAGGAATGCGGTCTTCACATCCATTTGGAAGACCGTGATGTTCTTGTGCGTGACGTATGCATGGAACATACGTATAGCTTCTATCCTTGCCACTGGAGCGTAGGTCTCGTCATAGTCGATCCCTTCTTGTTGACGGTATCCCTTAGCCACGAGACGCGCCTTGTTGCGTACGATGATGCCATCTTCGTCCTTCTTGTTCTTGAAGATCCATTTAGTGTCGATCACCGTCTTGTGGGATGGACGTGCAACAAGCCGCCATACTTTGAGAGCCTCAAATTGGTTGAGCTCCTCTTGCATGGCTATGATCCAGTCCGGATCATCGAGTGCTTCGCGGACGTTGGTAGGCTCGATTTTTCTTAAGAATCCGGAGAAGAGGCAGAAATTGGCCGATGCGCCTCGCGTTTGGACTGGTATGGAGGGATCACCGATGATTTGGTGCAGGGGATGAGCTTTCGTCCATTTGGTGGTGTGTGGAAGCGGCTGTTGAGTTGAATGTGATGCATCTGGATCCACGTAGTTACCCGATGGAAGGTCTTGTATTGCTTCAAGAGTTGTAGGTTGGTTTCTCGGAGGAGACGGGGAAGGATTCGTCGAAGGTTGAGCAACTTCTGGTTCCGAGGAATGCAGAGGTTGATCATCGATTGTAGCAGATGACGAATCATTAGGAGCGATCTCCGGGTTTATCACTGGTTCCTCAGGGGGGGGGTAGTAGTATCAGATGAAGTTGATGATGACGGTTGAGATGTCTCCATAGTGATGGAAGGCGTGCTTGTCGAAGGCGGCATACCGGATAGATTCGCCGAATCCTCAATACGAGCAGCTTCAAGTTGTGGTTGTGCTGAGACATGAGGGGTAGAAGTGTTAAATATGTCATCATAAAAATATTTAAACAATAAATCTAAATCTGAAAGATCAGCATTCGATGAAGATGCATGATTCGGATTTACCGTCGCTTGTGCAGATCCCGAATGTGGAATTTCGGAAGCTAGCACACCAGTTAAACCGGGTTCGGAACTGATGTGTTCAGAAGCCAAATCAGCGGCTTGGTCAAATGTCACGTTTACACTTTCGGTAACGGTTTTAGTCTGTTTGTTGTAAACGCGATACGCCTTAGCCTGCATGGAGTATCCTATGAACACTCCCTCATCCGCCTTGGGACTGAATTTGCCGAGATCGTCTTTGTCATTCAGGACGTAGCACGTGCATCCGAACGTATGGAAATACTTGATGTTCGGAACGCGTTTGTTCATGATCTCGTACGGCGTCTTGTTGAACCGCTTGTTGATGATGAAGCGGTTTTGCGTATAACAAGCAGTAGACACCGCCTCGGCCCAGAGAAATAGCGGTAGTTTTGATTGAGAAAGCATCGTGCGAGCAGCTTCGACCAGGGTACGGTTGCGTCTTTCCACCACTCCGTTTTGTTGAGGAGTGCGTGCGGCTGAGAAGGTTTGCGAAATACCGACAAAGTCAGGTAGTCGTTCACCGTTTGATTCTTGAATTCTGTCCCGTTGTCGGTCCTGATAGTCTGAACTGGACTTTGAAGATTTAGCTCCGGGGTTTCATCCTTCGTGCGAAGAAACTTGACCCATGTGTAGCGTGAGAAGTCATCCACCATCACCAACACGTATTTGCGCTTGTTGATGCTCTGAACACGCATCGGTCTACACAAATCCATATGGATAAGTTCAAGGGACCGGGACGTGCTTGGAGCGGCCTTCGGCTTGTGCATCGCTCGCTTCATCTTTCCCATCTCACATGCCCCACATAGTGGATCCTTCACGAATTGTAGATCGGGCATGCCTTTCACGTGTCCGCCCAACACCAGTTTGTTGATACTTTTGAAGTTCAGGTGCGAAAGACGTCGATGCCAAATCCATGCTTGTTCGGAATTAGCCTTTGACATGAGGCAGACAGGTATCGGTCTTCAGGGCTGCGAGGTCGATGGTTTAGAGGTTGCTCTTGCGCTTTCCAACAAGTAGCTCCACTCCGTCGTCATTGAGTATTCTACACCTTTTGGCTTTGAATCGGACCTCGAGATGTTTGTCGCAGAATTGGCCGATACTGAACATATTGTGTCCCAATCCCACGACATGTGATACCTTTTTGATAGTGATCTTGTCTTGGACAATGTCGCCGTAGCCCAAAATCGGTGCCTTGTCGTTGTTCCCAAATCTCACGTCTCCACCATATTCTTCCTTGTAGTTCGTGAGAAGCTCCCTCCTTCCGGTCATGTGCTTGGAGCATCAAGAGTCTAAGTACCACACATGACCGTCCTGCAAAAACAAGTTTAGCGGACTTTAGGTACCCATATTTGCATGGGTTCTGGAGGGTTAGGTTTGACACCTTTCGGAGGAACTTGCTTTGAAACAGCTTGCCTATTGGATGTAGGATGTACACCTTTTGGAGGAGCATGTTTTGGAGCAGGTTGCCTCTTAGGTGTAGGTTTACCCTCAGTGGGAGGAGCCCGTTTTGGAGTGGGTTTCCTTTCCTGCGTGGGTTTAACCTCTGATTGGGGACCCCGTTGTTTATGGTGTTTCTTTTTGTTTTTACGGGGTTTGCTTTTGGGTGTATGATTATATATGTGATAAGACCCAAACCAATCATTATTATTTATATCATCAAAGTCATTCCAACCACAACTAGAACAACACAAACAATCATGCGATAATTGAATCAACTGCTGAATGGAATAAAGCTTAATTGGAAAATTAACATCACGTTTAACAAAATCATTCCTATGATTCAAAGCACAATCGTTTTTGTTCATTCTAGGATAAAAACAGTATTGAAAGACTTTGATGCAGCATCCTCGATAGATTCCTTAGCTAGCCACTTTGGTTTGTCTTGTTTAGCGCGGCCGGTTTTATCTGAAACAACAGCGACAACATGGTCAGTGACTTTTGAGGAAACATGAATCTTAGCAGTTGATTGACCGGTCTTTTGCCTCGGCTGTGATTGTTTTTGAGAAACAGGCTTCATTTTAGAAATCCTAATCACAGCTGGGGTCTTTGTGTTAGAATAGTCACCCTTTAGAAAATTGACCGGTCGATTGACAACTGGTGACAAAAAATCAGTATGACTCGGAAGAGGTTTGTCGAAGGGGAACGACTCAAACTCTTCATTAGAATTGCCTTCAGAGTTCATATATTCTGAAAAATCAATATCCGGAATTACAGGACTTGGATCGGTCGAGGAAGGCGAGGAACACTTTGTGCTCGTGTGTTTCGGGGAATTTGGTGCGGAAGCTAGGAAAAAACCAGAGTTTAAATTCCTTGAAACACTCTTATCTTGAGATTCTAGACCGTCTAGTGTTGAAAAGATTTTGCTAATGAAAGCTTTACACGAAGACGTGTCAGATGAGCTTGAGGAAAGTTCAGGTGAAATCGGCTTTTCAGTTTGGAGTTGGTCAATCTGCTCTTGGAGTTGACCATTTCTCGTATGCTCCTTCATCGCATCTGTTGCCAAGGCAGCCAGTTTTGATGTGAGCAAATTGATTTCACACCGAAGGATTTCCTGTCCTTCATCAGACACAGGTTCGGTTTTGACCGATTTTAGATTCTCAAGTTCCTTGATTAGCGCTTGCTTTTCCTTTTGAATATTCGACCTTTCTTTCTCGAGTGACTCCTCCAATTCAACTATCTTTGTTTCCAGGATGAGAGGGGGAACGTAGAGCTTGAACTCATCCGTCTCAGTCTTGGTTTCGGTTGCTTGGACCTCATCCTTCTTGGAGGAATCCTTGGGCGTTACAACTTTATAGCAATCGAAGTAGTCATTCGAGAGGTACTTCTTTTGATTTTTCTCATAGTAATAATTCAAAGGCTCATAACAAAAAGGAAGTTGCATTTTAGACGTGTGTGCGCGCTTGTATTCCTCAGTTTCCTCTTCCTTTTCAGGTTCAAGAGGACCAATCCATTTTATAGCATATTCCAGATATATTTTCTCTATTCCAAAACAACCAAAATCATACAATGTAGGTCTTTTGGATATACCTTTTTTCAAATAGTGTGGGTTATCATATCCGATTCCCCATTCCTTGTTAAAATACGTGAACTCCTTGGGCTTATTCATATGGATGGTCTGATCAATTTGACCTCTTTTATGGAGTTTGGTTTCAAGATCAAGGATTTTAGCAACATACTCCTTGTGCTGAATTTGAAGAGCAAAACATTGGTAAACAATTTCTGCTTTCTCATTCACACACTGATCAAACTGTGACTGAAGTTCAGATAATTTGGTCCTTAAGTCCTTAGGTGCTATTGAAAGATTTTTGCATTTTTCTTTTAAGTTAGCATTTTCGGACTTATATTTCTCAGTTATTCGCGTTTGAACATCTAGCTTTTCAGATAGTGATCTAATCTCAAGCAGTTGTTCATTCCTACCCTTCGTAGCTGATGATGATGATGACTCCGACCATGACCCCGATGCCGATTTAATTCCAAGACACATGGGTTGGAGACCACGGGTTGAGAGTTTTGATGCTGATTCCACACGGAACATCGGACTCTCCGACACTGCCACTAACGCCGCGGGTGCTTCAAATCTAAACGAACAAGTAGAAGTAGAAGTGGATAATATATCTAGTGGTGAGGAAAGAGGGAGAAAAGAAATGAGTGAAAATGTGATAGAGTCGGACAAAGTTTTATCTATCGACTCTCCCCATATCGATCGAAGTCGGGTATCCAAATCTTCTGCCAACGAGCGTTTGTCGCCGTTGCGCATTGAAACAAACATGGTGGACCCAGCCATGCATAGCACAGCCCCACCAAGCCACTCATCGGTCTCTCAACAGGCCGGTGTTTCATTTTTCACAGGTGATTTAGCATAAACTCTATTGGCTGCACATTCGGTGTTTGCCGGTATTGAAACAGGTAGGCTCCTGCCCCGGCCACCGACCTTCTTTCATAGCACTTCGAGTCTAGTGCCCTTTGGAAGAACATCATTTCCTAGGACACGAATGATGGCACCCCACCAAGTTGAGAGATTCCGTGCTCCATCCGGAACACCCAGAGTGAGGCCGCCATTCGTTGGTGCCCCACGAGGACAGGGTGGAAGTCCTTTCATGGTTAACACCGCGCCAGCCATGATCACAGACAGTGCGGTTGCTAGAACCGCTACTTCAACGGGGAACCTATGTGGCCCAGATGTTAGATACATGTTTCCCAATATTTATCCGGAGCAAGCTATTCAGATGTTAGGCCGACCACCTTATTACATCACTCTGCCATTACTTTCCTCCGCCTTCAGCTCTATCAACAACGCATACAAACAACATCGCATCGAATTGCAACAAACCGTTGAACAACTGACATCTGAGGTCAGACGAGCGATTAGAAGTAAAGGTATTTCCGAGTCATCCTCCACTCCAGAACCACAACCATCTAGCGCCCAATCACAACCTCAACCACCACCACCCACTCCACTACATCAAATACCTACCCACGAGTTTAAATCTGAGATCCTTGCCCGATTATTATCCCAAGGTGACTCCAACACCTCCGAAGAAGTAGACCTAGTTGGCTTACTACGCCAACAAACCCAACCACCTTCTAGCAATGATTTCCAGCGTCTAACCGACTCGATGAAAGATATGACGGATGCAGTGATGGCAGGATTCACCTCCATCACTGAAAGGCTTAAGGCTGTCGAAGAGAAGTGTGGGATTCAAGCTCAGGCCTCACATAAAAGAAGACATGATGATCAGGATCCGCCTGATCAACATGAGGGGGATAAGAGCGCAAGGGTTGGAGAATCTACTGCTGCTAAGAATGTTGGGGGATCTGAACAGGCTGAAGAGAATACTGGGGCAGGGGCAGGTAACACTGAGATGCAATTGGATGAGGTAGGGAATGTCCTATCTGATGTTTTGACTGGGGTAGAAAAGCCTTCAGTTGAAGACAAAAGGACCGAGGAGGAAATAATGGCTGATGCAATGCTAACTGATATCATCTACATTGATTCAGAGGAAGAGCCAGAGCAGTTGAGTTATAAGATCAAAGAAGAAATGGTTGAAGCTCTGGACGATGATTTTGACAATACTGGGGATCAGGATATGGGATTTGAATTTGAAGATGATGCTCATCCACCGCCATAAACAACAGATTAGGGTACAGGTACTTCAGCTCCACAAGCACCAATAATTCCCGATGGTAAGATCAGAGATCCTATACTTGAGGCCGAACTTAGGTTGTATCAAGAAGTCATTGATGCTGAACCAAGATATGTAGCTACGGGTGAAAGAGTGGCTATTTTAATTCCTTTTCAAGAAAGTCTAAGGAAAGACTTGTTCGTCAAGAATGTTCAAAGGATTAACTTAGAGAAAGTCTACGGGATAGAGGACTGGCCATCACTTGAGAAGATCGAGTTTCTGTATGTTATGGGCAGTAAAGACCGAGAAACGAGTGCTGTCAGATCAGACAATATGATAGTGAAAGTGCTGAAGGTTGATTCTCAAAAGCTGCTCAATGTCTTTTATCCTGAATTCACTGTCTTGAGATCTGATGGTTCTGAATGTGTGTTCTCTGAGGCTGACTTCAAGAGTCTGAAACTGTATGATATCCTAAGTCTCTACAATGCCCTAGCCACCCTCCCGGAGAAGAAAGTAGAACTGTCTGCCGCATATCAAAGTGTCAAAAGATTCATGCGGAACATTCTAAAGTTCTCCTATCTTACTGACTTTCAGATGGCTCTTGAGTTTCACCAATCAAATGTAAATCTGAGAGGACCAAACCGACGTCTGCCTGATATCCAAGGTATCCCTGCCTACACCGTTATGAAGAAACCAGATCTTGGAGTTGTCTACCTCAATCAAGACTCAAAGAAGAGATTTATGAGAGTCATTGAAGTAAACAAGTTCAGCGATGGTACATTCAAGATGATTTTGGTACATCTGAAAAGCAAGCTTCGTCTGGATGCAAGTGGAGAGGTGAAGCTCAAAGATAAAGATAGAGACCTGATCAACCAAGTGATTGAAGCTATTACCTACCGGAAGGAGTACCGACATGCATTACGAAGATTCGAGATCATCTTCGATATTCGGAAGAAATATGTGACCCTGGTAGACGTCTAAATCTTTTGCCTCTACATTGGTACAAATGGGGAGATTGTTACTGCACATTTATTTTGTACCAAGTAGAGGGGCTAGTTTTTGACATTTTGGTAAACTTGTAATAGGTATATAATGTTTGCTACTTTCCCTTTTAGGAATTAGGTCATCTATTACACACACTAGCCACACACACATTGTATTGCTTTGCATTCATCTTGTGAGCTTTTGGATCATCATTGGAATCTAGAGATGGCTTCATTTGTTGTTTATATTGATTGATTACTTGTTCTGGGATCACAATCCGTTTGACCTCTTCTTAGTGGGATTGTCGAGGACTTCCCTGAAATCTTGCACACAAGCATACACTATACATAATATCGGGCCTACTTGCGGTTAGATAGAGTAAGCTACCAATCATAGCACGATATATCTTTTCATTGAAGTCATTTCCTTCTTCATCACGAGATAACCTAATATTTGTGGTCATAGGAGTGTCCACGGGTTTTACGTCCTCAAAATTGAATTTTTTAAGCATATATTTGGCATATTTGGATTGAGTCATGAAAATGCCATCATCAAGTTGTCGAATTTGTAAACCGAGAAAGTAATTTAGTTCACCCATCATGCTCATTTCAAATTCATTTTTCATTTTTGTGGCAAATTCTTCACATAAGAGATTGTTGCTAGACCCAAAAATAATATCATCAACATAGATTTGTACAACTACTAAATCATTATTTGATTGCTTGACAAACAAAGTGTTATCAACTTTTCCCATAATATAACCATTATCTATTAAGAAGGTTTTTAATCTATCATACCAAGCACGAGGTGCTTGTTTAAGACCATAAAGCGCCTTCTTATGTTTAAAAACATGAGTTGGTTTTTCAAAGATTTCAAAACCGGGAGGTTGTATAACAAACACTTCTTCATTAATAACCCTATTTAAGAAAGCACTTTTAACATCCATTTGATAAAGTCTGAAGCCTTTTGCTTTAGCATAAGCCAAAAGCATTCTTATGGATTCTAATCTTGCAACCGGAGCAAAAGTTTCATCATAGTCGATGCATTCTTGTTGATTGTACCCCTTTGCTACTAAACGAGCTTTGTTTCGTGTGACTCCACCGTGTTCATCTACCTTGTTACGAAAGACCCATTTTGTTCCTATGATGGTTTGACCACTAGGTTGAGGTACTAAGTCCCAAACATCATTTCTAATGAATTGGTTGAGTTCCTCTTGCATTGCCGATATCCAATCTTCATCTTTCAAGGCTTCTTCTATGGTTTTGGGTTATATGGAGGACACAAAGGAATGGAAGGCACTATGGGTGTGAATTTGGGATCTTGTGGTCCTTTGATTTAGGTCACCTATGATTTGTTGTACGGGGTGATTTCTTGCTTCTCTTAAATTAGGGTCTTCTATTCCTTGAGGGACATAACAAGGAGGTGTATTACTAGGTTCTTCTTGATTAGAAGAGGGTTGAAGTCCTAAATCTATGTTTCTAAGGTTCCGAGCCAAAGTTTCTTCCTCGTTCATGTTATCGTCTACTAGTGGAGGACTTGGCTTTGGTGGAGATTCATCAAAGCTTACGTTTAAGGATTCTTCAACTACCATGGTGGACTTGTTAAGGACTCTATAGGCTTTGCTATTCCAAGAGTAACCTAAGAAAATACCTTCATAGGCCTTGGGATCAAATTTTGTTAGGTAATCTTTATTGTTTAAAATGTAACACTTGCACCCAAAAACTCTAAGGTGACCTATGGAAGGTTTTCTACCTCGATATAGCTCATATGTTTTCTTCTCTAGAATGCCTCTAACTAGGACACGGTTCAAGACATAGGCCGCTTTGTTTGTTTGTTTCCAAATTGACAAGGATGTAGTCTAGGCAAAGCCTAGATGAACCTTATCCAAAAAAACATAGTATGACTCATTTCTTGCAAAGTTCGGTTCTTCCTCTCAACAACCCCATTTGATTGAGGAGTTCGAGGAGCCGAGAAGTTATGAGTGATTCCGTACTTGTTACAAAAAAAACTCTGAGTTGCGTTTCATTATCAAATTCTCTTCCATGGTCCGTGTGAGTCGTAGTTTGACCAGGTAACAACAAATAAATAATAAATAACAATAACGATTGAAGATTTCAACTTGCCATCCCTCTCGTATTCATTCAAGGTATCATTCAGAGAATATTACAATCAAAATAAAGGAACGATTACTAAACAATAAGCTCTAATGAATTGCTAATGAATCTCTATCAATTTGTCTATGAATCGCTCTCTAATGAAATCTATCAATTGCTAACCTAAAACTAAAGGTTAACTAAACCTTATATACTTAGGCCTTAGACAAACAAGGCCCAAGCCCATTAGGCTAAACTAAGCCCAATTAACACAATTAAGGCTTTTACAATTAAATAATTAAACTAATTAAGCGTTATATAATTATTTATATATCTTTCTAATATGTAGGACATTTATGGTCCTAACAATCTCCCCCTAAAGATATATAAATAAAAATCGGTCTTGAAACCTTCAGGTCTTGATCTTCTCTTCCTTTAGAATCTTTGAAATGCAATGATGTTGCTTGTCTTCATGTATTTCGACACTCCCCCTTGAATAAAGCTCTTGATCTTCATATCTTCAACTTTAAGAACTTGTAGAACCAGTATGCTCGAAGGAGGAAATAATTTGAAGCGAACACCACTTGATAAGGAATGAGAAGAATTTGTCACTTGTATTCACTTTTGAACTCTTTGGATCTCGGAATAGATCAAATAACAGAACTGTATCCCCATTGGATTTTGCATGGGGACTTCTTTACTCCCTTGGCTTTACTCCCCCTTGGCTTTTGCTAACTCCCCCTCAACTTGATATTCGATGTCTTTGAATCTGTACCCTTTCTTCCCCTCATGATGAGTAGGAGCATCCGGAGCATCATGTATGTTCAAAGACAATAGTGACGAGTAGCAAAAAATCCAGATCAAAACATTAAGTAACCAGAATGGGGTAAACAACTAACACAGAAACACGTTAGTAACTGTTATCACAACAATTTAAAAAATTGTATGGCCTATGTTCAGAGTTGGCAATGGGGTATCTCTGATAGGACTTCCAGTTATCACTGAGTAAAATTTAAAAATTACTTCTCAAACTGTTCCGGCAATATCACGAAGATATGCAAATAGAATCACAAAGACTCGTGCATGTGTGAAAGAAATGAATTATAGCTGTTAGGCTCAAAAATTGATTTAACCTGGGACACAAGTTAAAAATCAATTGACACAGTGAATAGAATATGAAGTTCGGAGACCGGAGCTGATGTCTTCCTTTTTCAATATCTAAGACCTCCGAGTGAGAAATATATAGATTATGTGCTAATTCTCCGTGAATATATGAAACAAGCATCTGTTGAGAGATACTTGAGTGGCTAGGTGGGGTGACACGAGTTATCGACACTGGGTCCATGTCTATTTCAATATTCATCTCCAAAGGACGAGAATGAATAGATTGTGTGGTTACCCGGATAACTGACTCGGTTTGGTAAGGACCAATAAATTCTTTTAAGTCCTGTCACATCCTGACCATATTCTTTTCACGCCGAACTCATCTATCAATCTAGACCCCTCACTGTTGTCTATAAGGGATGTGTTTCTTGCGTAGGTCCTTCCGATTCTGGATAGACCATAGAAACGATGTAATTCCTAACACTCCTTTCATGCATCGAGTAAATCAGTTAAGTAAACAGTGAATTACGAGTTCTAAACTGTAATGTTTAGAAGTCAAACTTTTAAGAACGAGTCCTTATCTGAGTTGATCAGAAGTCATAAAATGTAGTCCGAGTTCTGATCTGAATTAATCAGAAGTCGTAAAAATTAAGTCCGAGTTCTGATCTGAGATAATCAGAAGTCAATAAAATGAAGTTCGAGTTCTGATCTGAGGTAATCAGAAGTCATTGTTGAAATAACAGAGTTTCAAGAAACAGGAACAAGCGCAAAACAGAATGACTCAGTAAGCACAGTATTGTTCAAAAAATTAGACAATGATCAGAAAATTTAATTGTGAAGAGCAAGTCACAATTATCATATCAGATAAGAATGGAATCATTTGCAAGAAATAGCGAACTTGGAAAACAACTAGGAATTCAAACGAGTGTATTTCCATCGAAAAATCAACGAATATGTGAGACATGAAAATAACTAAGTCAAGAAAAAATGACACGTGGCAATCATGGAATTTAAAATCGGAGAATAACAAACACAAGTAAGTTATCCCGAATGAATTACCACGGTGTTTAAATTCAGTTGAAGTTCACTTACCTTTCATATAATAGTACTCCCCCTCAAAATTGGCATAACCTTTGAATGCTCGTCATGTGATGTGAATAATAGAAATTAAAACCTCACATGACATTCCTACAAAACAGATTAGACAGATTTTGGTATCCATCTTTTGATGGATCCTTGTTGGTTAGATGCCCTATGAGGACCTGGGAAACTATAAGTACCATACCAATAGTTAGCACGATCTTTATTCACAAACTCACTTATTTCCACAATAAGAGCAACACAACTTCTGTGTAGATAAGCTGATCAGTTTATTAACAGAGTAAACTCAATCAGTGTTCACAAAAGGTTTAGCGTGGAAAGCTGTGTTGTTCTTGTCACTCTTAACAGAGACGAATGACTTTGGAGCAGGAGCAGATCCTTTAACTCTCCACACCATGTTTACTTTCTTGAAAGATTTATTATTTGATTTGTCAATGATAGGGTTATAAAATAGATTAGAGGTACGGATTCGATCTTTTGAAGAGTTATTTGATCTAATGCCGGTCTTTGAAGAAACCCTTTTATGGATAGAACTTGAAACAGTCTTAGAAAAGCAAACTGAATTAGCTGAATCACTGTAATGAGACTAATCAATAGTATCTGGACTATCAAGATTTGGTGATTCAACATCAGAGTTTTTGGCTTCAAGTTCCTTGTCTTTGTTAAACAAACCATTTTTCTTTTCAAGCATTATATCTAGCTTCTTTTGGAGATCAGATTTTAGCCACTTCTCTATCATAATATCTGATGACAAAACAGATAATTGCTTTGTAAGCTTGGAAATCTCAGTTTGAAAGATCTTTCTTTCGATTGCAAAATCATATTTCAAACTTTTTGCTCTAAAGCCTTCAACCTTCTTCTTCTCAGACTCTTTCCTTAGTATGTCTAAATCTTTCTCCAAATCGGATATTTTCAAAGAAAGTTCTCCATTCCTTTTAGTAAAAGATTTGCGTTCAGTTTCAAACTTCTCTCTTTCTAAAATCAAAACTTTTTCAAAGTCGGAGAGCTGTTGTGAAAGATTTAAACACCTAAGCTCAAGACTCTTCTTCTCTTCAAGAGATTTGGTTGAAAAACCAGATTGCTTTTGATTAAGCAATTGTCTTTCTTTTGCATAACTTTCCTTTTCCTTTTCAAGTATCTTTTCAACAGTAGTTAGTTTATTTTTAAGCTCAAGGTTTTCACAGTTCAGGAGTTTACCTTTCTCTTCTTCTTTAGCAAGCTTCTCAGAACTATTCCAGATTTGAGATTTTAGTTCCTTCAGTTCTTTGATGTACTTTTTGCACAAATCATCTGATCGCTTGATATTCTTTTCATGTAGTCTTGCTTGCTCTTTCTCAGTCTCCTTGATATCATCTCGTGATGATAAATTAGATAGCTTCTTTTTCAGCTCAGTATTTTCAGTTTCTAATAAACTCTCCTTCAACTCAAACTCTTCTTTGTCTTTTGTCACCTGGTTTTGAAGCTCGGTGAATTTCTTTGTCAATTCAGCATGGTTATTTCTTAACCAAACATTTCTAGCTTCAAAATCCTTCAGTTCTTTGATGTACTTGCTGATCGATTCATCTGCTAGCTTGATCTTCGTATTATATAGTGTTCGATCTGCTTGACACTCCACTTTATAGCAATACGACATTGTTACCTGAAAAATTGATCGTTATCGGTGTTATTTTGAAGAATCAATCAAATGCGGAAGAAAATCAAAAAATTAAATTTAAAAATAAATTCGTTTCTAAAATTTAAAATTTGATTATTATCGGAACGGACGAAATCAAACTAGAGAATGACACCGGACAATTAATTATCGGGTGACGAGGCGTGCGGTAACTCGGGTACCGACGAGCACTTACCAACCAAACTTACCGGATGATGTGAGACCTTACCGGGTGTGACACACGTATGAAGAACTTACCGGATGAGATTATTTGTGACTTACCGGATAAAACCTTGTTTTCACACAAAGCAAAACTTACCGAACGAAGGTTGGTTTACCGGATAACGCACTTTCCAGATGAAATGAGATTACCGGATAAAACTTGTTTACCGGATGAATTGAAGTTTCCGGACAAATGTAGTCACCGGATGAAAAATTAATCTTACCGATCACACCTTCCCAAATAAAACTTACCGGGTGAGACAAGGAAAAAATTGACTTACCGTATGACACTTACCGGATGAAGCTTCCCAGATGAGATGTAGTTTCCAGCAAAAAGAGATTACCCGGACAACAGCAAAAAAAAACAAAGACTTACCGGACGAATTCCTTTTAAGCACAAAATTGTTAATTACTAAACAACTATGGATGGCATCTTTCAATCACGTGTGCATGTGTCGTATGATATGCAAGATATGTATGCATGCGTCGGTGGAAAAGAAAACAAATAAAGTCAAAGTTAGTCAACAAAGGTGGGCTATCCAGAAAGAATTGTTTTTGACCGGAAAGTTGTGATTTTGTCCGAAAAGTTGTGATTTTGACCGGAAAGTTGTGTACTTCTGGAAAGAATTTGTCCGGTAACAATAAAAAATGAGGTATCCGGGAAAAATTTAGGAAACTTACCCGGGAACCAAAATCAATCCGGATGATTTGTCCGGATAGTGATGAGAAATTAGGAAGCTTACCTGGAAAGATTAGAAACGTCCGGACAGTGCGGCTGGTTGAGAGATTCGGAGCAGGGTTCAATAGGGTTGCTTGAATTCACTCCTGTAGGGTTAGATTTTGACCAAAAACACAAAAACAAACATACCCAAATCGATTTCTAAGCAAAATATATCCTATTTTTCAATAATCACCACAAAATTTTAGAACACCAAAAACTCAAGAATTGATTTTTAAAATTGAAAAATTAAAACCTTTGAGAATCGATGTAAACGCACATAAGCACCAGATTAAAGCGATTAAACAATCGAGAGTTAACAAACGAATTATTAAATCAACGAAACGCTTTGCAAACCCGATTGATGAACGATTTTCTTCAAGAAAAATTGCAGTATGTCGAAATTAAAACAGATGCCTTATCGACCTCAAACGATTAATCCAACCGTTCAGAATGAAAACAGAATGTCGTGAAGCTACTGACCAAAAATCGTGACGATCCGACGGTTCAATCTCCGGGAATAGGCAAAACGGCTCGATGTGTTTTTCCAGAAAATTCAATACGAATTTTATGCTTTTTCTTGCTTTCGTTCGATTTCTTCTATTCTTCAAATCACCGATTCTGCTCTGATACCAATTGTGAGTCCTAGTTTGACCAGGTAACAACGAATCAATAATAAATAACAATAATGATTGATGATTTCAACTTGTCATCCCTCTCGTATTCATTCAAGGTATCGTTCAGAGAATATTACAATCAAAGTAAAGGAACGATTACTAAACAATAAGCTCTAATGAATTGCTAATGAATCTCTATCAATTGCTCTATGAATCGCTCTCTAATGAAATCTATCAATTGCTAACCTAAAACTAAAGGTTAACTAAACCTTATATACTTAGGCCTTAGACAAACAAGGCCCAAGCCCATTAGGCTAAACTAAGCCCAATTAACACAATTAAGGCTTTTACAATTAAATAATTAAACTAATTAAGCACTATATAATTATTTATATATCTTTCTAATATGTAGGACATTTATGGTCCTAACAGATTGTACCCTTAGTTATGAGATGGAGAAATTCATTACTCCCTCTACCATTTAAGTTAATTAAAAAGTGAAATAGTTACATATTTCATATACCGTGAGTCTTTCTAATCGTGGACATTTATTTTGGGACACAGGAAGTTTTTTTTTCACATTAGTAATTTCTTACATGTCTTCTTTTCTTTGGCAAGGTATCGAGCACCAGAAGTCTTGTTGCAATCTTCATCATACACTCCTGCATAGGTATGTTGCACGTGCAAAGAGCCTTGCTCATGATAGGATGCAATTCTTTTATATCATTTCCTCCATTTTGTGGGTCGCATCATTTCTCCCACCAATCACATCTTCATTCTCCCCACATTATTTAAATGGGATCCCCATGAACATGTGAAATGACCAATTGATCGTTTATAATATGAAGCTCCTTGTACTGACAAATAAAGTTTGTGACAGATATGTGGGCAGTCGGTGCAATACTCGCTAAACTTTTCACTTTGAGCCCTTTGTTTCCTGGTGAAAGGTGACTTCCTTTTCTGTAACCTTAATAGGATCGGTGCATTTTGTGTGGTTGCAGGTTTCTTAGTTATATACATTAACATTTCTGAAAGCAGTGTGCTTTCTTCTTTCTTTCCTTCAGTCAAAAACAATTATTTCACTTTTCAAAGCTAAGCTTTAAAGATGATTAGAGACATTTGCTGTTATGATTGGACAGTGAAATAGATCAGTTGTACAAGATATGCTGTGTTCTTGGTGCACCAGATTGGACACTCTTTCGTGAAGCAAGCAATGTTGCACGATTAATGGAGATTGGTTATTCAGAGGTGAGTCTACTTTTACTATCTTAGTGTGTCCTCTTCTCTCGGCTCTCTCACCTTAAGTTCGTTTTGTATGATAGATTATGCCCGCAAATCTCTTCGACCTGATCCCAAAAGCGAGCTCGGAAGCTATTAATTTGATCAAGGTGAGTAACATTCTGTAGGATCTGGTTTATGTGCACTTCCAATTTGCTTTGTTAAGTTGGGTTACATATTTTTCCAGATTTTGATTTTGTTTTTTTGTTAATGTAGCAACTATGTTCGTGGGACCCATTAAGGAGGCCGCGGCAGAGCAGTGCTTACAGCATCCATTTTCTTATGTAATGTGTCTGTTCAAGCTTTTTGCGTATCTTAGACTTAAGACTACTTCGGTTCCAAAATAAATGTGCAAGATGAAAAAGGCATACGGTTTTAGAAATGTGTAATTATTACACTTTTTACCAATTGGCAATTTTAACCTTGATGATAGAGGGAGGAATGAATTTATCCATCTCATAATTAAGGGTATAGATTGGTATGAATTTTGTAAAGATGCAGTTTTTTCAGTCAGTATAGCCTCTTTCAGAATATTTATAGCATTTTTTTATGTGAACCTGTTTATTCATCTTTTTGTAGGAACTACCCGTAATAACGAACTTGCAAAACGGATCTGTTTATCATAAAGAGATTCGTCGTTCCTGACCCTGCAATGGAAAGTAGACAAACACTTATTTTGGGACCGAGTATATTTTTATAACAACTTTATCTTAGATCGTATAGACAATTAATTAATGAGATAACATAATCCATATAGTTTAATACCGAACAACATCTCAGACTATTGTGAAAGTCAAGTGGGCATAGAATGAACAATTTTGTTGCATCGCATATCTCTCTTCGACACACACATCTATTATAAAAGACAATTTACAAATTTAGCTACATGTGAATAAATGTTTATGATTGTATATTATTAGACTTTTTCCTTTGTTATAAGATTAATTTTGTGATGAAAGACAATATTAGTTGTCTATTTTATTTAGAACAAAAATTTTATCCAATTTTTTTGGTACGATTATCCATGTAATTTTGAGACTAACAATTCAAAATCTTAACATCTGTCTATTAGAATTGTTACTTTTGCACAATAAACTTTATACATCATTGTTTGTACAATTTCCCCTGTTCTTTTTTGTTACATCAAGATAAATTTTACCCCCCGCTGCATCATTGTCATACAAAATGAGATAGTTCAACGAGTTTTTTCTGAACTTTTCCCTAAAAAAACTTAAAAGAAAATATGGGACCAGTCTCAACCGATTTCTCTCGTGTGGTAATCAAGATTGAAGGTTTAATTTAAACTTATTTCTTAAAACTGTAAAAACTTAATCGTTACAAAATTCAGGGACTTAATCATTTAAAATTAGATAGTTTATTGGATTTTTTAAAACTTTTTTAAATTTGTATCGCATTAAGCTGTTTTTACATGTTACAAGTATGTATTTAACTGGTTTAAAAAAGTTTAAGGGTTTTATTATTTAAAAAAATAATTTAAAGACTTAACCATTTAAAATCAAATAGTTCGTTGATTTTTTTTTTAACTTTTTTTTTTATAAAATAGTCCGTATTGTTTTTTTATTGGTTGGTTTATATATTTTTAATATAAAAGTTATATGATTAAAGGTGACTTAAAAAAATAAAAATTTACAAATATATCAGTATTTATATTTACTAGATACGTACCCGAGCGCGATGCGACGCGAAAATCTTGAATCTAAAATCGAGAATTCAAAAAAAATAATTTTGTTTCATGTTCATATTTATTCGCTTTTAAATCACATATCACATGTATAAAATTAAAGGTCAATAAGGTTAATTGGTCAAAAAATTTGAAAAATATCCATTCGATAGTGGGTTCTTCAAACCCATAACATTTGTGCTCATTTTGAAGGTTTTTGTTGGTGCATTGGTGTTAAGTGATTAAAAATCATAAATCTCATTATTTTGATGATTAACAAAAAAATAGACAAATGTTATTTGTCTATAACAATTTTATGTAAGTATGTGAAACAAAGCATCTGAAGAATGGAAAAGCATCATCTCAGTTATTCCGAGTATTTCAGCTCAAAGAAAGGGAGACACGAAGACTTTCAAGACTGGATGTGTACTAGTATTAGTCTTCATATTTCCCAACGGTAAACATACTCAAAATAATATACCACTTGGATATTTCAAAAACCAAACAAAATCTATCTTTTGAAAATACTAAAAATTGAAAAGAGGTGAAAAGACTAGCAAATAATGTGGGTTGGTGAAAAGTAGGTCGTGGACGTCCGCGAGATGCAGCCAGACGTCCGCCATCAAGTTTCATATCTGAAATGATCAGAGAACGAACGGATCTTTCCACAACCACTTATTTATTGTGGACGTATGGCACATGTTCATGTGGACGTCCGCAAGTGCTCTGCTCATCTTTTACTTTGCTATTTAAATCCAACGATTGATAAAAGAAAAAGCAAGTCTTGAGTTTATAAAAGATAGAAATCTCTGATTTCTGGCAATTGTGATTAGCAAAACAACTCAAGCATTTAAATCTCAAAATCATCCAAGTGTTATATTTATACAAGAGTGATTACCATTAAGAAATTTATCATCTTGTAAGTATTTACTTTTAGAGTGAGTGATCCATTCAAATCTCAAGCAGAAGCAAGAGATCGATTCCAATATTTGTATCAAGGTTTATGTTCTACCATAAAGAACATTCATAGTGGATCAGTGTCTCGAGAAGTGTCTCAAAAAGTGGATTAGCCAAGTTGGTGAACCACTCTAAACAACGGTGTTGGTATCATTCTCTCTACCCTTATCTCAACTATATATTGTGTTGTGCATTTAAATTGATGTTGTGATTGAAGAAACAAATTTTTGAAAGTAAAAAGATCCTAATACAACCTTTACCCCCCCCCCCTAAGGTTGTCTAACAATTGGTATCAGAGCAGGTCTTTCAAAGATTTCTCTTATTTGACAAGTTTTTTTAAAAACAAACTTGTTTCATAATGGCTCATCAGGAAGGTTCTCTATCTATTAAACCACCTCCTATTGATATTGAAAAATTTGGGTTGAGCTCTTTGAATGCCACGTTCGTGGTAAAAGTAGAAAGATGTGGGATATTATTGCTAATGGATATTTCGTTCTCACAAAAATTCAACATGGCAAAAGTGTTGAAAAACCTATTGCTGAGTGGTCTAATAATGATGACACTTGGAATTGTTTAAATTTTGAAGCAAAAAATATGATTTATGCTGCCTTAAATTCAGATGAATTTGAGAGAGTCTTTACTTGTAAAACTGCTAATGAAATTTGGCAGAGTCTAAATGATACTCATCGTGGAAACTCACAAGTTAAAAGTAGTAAAATAAATATTTTAGTTCATGACGACGAATTATTTGAGATGACTCAAGATGAGTCAATTGATTCTATGTTTAAACGTTTTAACCTCATCATGACTACATTGAAAGGATTAGGTCGTGTATATGAAAATGAAGATTATGTGAAAAAGATTCTTCGAGCTCTTCCTCCGGAGTGGATGCCAAAAATAACATCATTGGAAGATTCTCGTGATCTTTCAACAATGAAGTTGGATGATCTCATTGGCAACCTAAAAGTTCACGAAATAGCTCTAAAGAGAAACAAAGCCCGAGATCAAGGAAAGAAGAAGTCATTGGAACTTCAAGCCAACGTTGCGAAAGAAAAGACTAAAGATGAAAAAGCTAGTCAACCCAAAGAAGAACCCAAGAAGATAGACTCTACGAACGACATTGCCCTTTTGGTAAAGAATTTCAATAAAATTTTATCTAACAAACGTTTTGCAAGAAATGATAGGTCAAACTTCAATCGAAGAGATGGGAACGATCGAGAACAAAACCGAGCTTCATGATTTCCAAGAAGAAATGGAAGACCATTTCAACGATTCAACAAGTTCAATAGTCGCGAGAACTTCAATGACAATTCAAGTAACAATGATTACTGTTATGTATGCGGAGACAAGAATCACTATGCAAATGTGTGTCCAAAACGAGCAAAGCAAAATGACACTCAAAAGGCGTTTGTTGGAGGAGCTTGGAGTGACAGTGAAGAAGACGAAAGAAAGGAAGAGATATGTCTCATGGCCGACTATGAGAAAGAGGTAACCACTTGCTACTCAACTAATGATGATAGTGATTATAGTGATAATTGCTATGATAATGATAATGATATGCATGAAGATGAAGATCTTGATGAACTTGAAGAATCATATAATCAAATGGTAAATCTTGCTAAGAAATATAGTGAAACCAACAAAGAAATGAGTAGATCACTTATATTGCAAGAAAGAGAAATTCATGATCTTAACAAAAAAATTGCCCTTGACACTAAGATACATGAAGACATGAACAAAGAGATTGCATGCTTGAAAGAAAAATTAAATGAAAAAGAAAATTGTGATTCTTGTGTCAAGTTAAATGAAAAGGTTGCCTACTTAGAAAAGAGAATAAGTGAAAATGATTTATGTGCTAAATCCGATAAGTTGAAGATTGAGATTGCCTCTCTAAATTCAAAATTTGAAGATCTTGAGAGAAAAAATCAAATGGCTTCAAATTTCAAAGATGGAAATGAAAAAATGCTCAATGTGTTGAAAATGCAGAGAAAGTTTGGTGATAAACGAGGTCTCGGTTTTAATGACTCTCATGGTGAATCTAGTACCAAAATTCCTTCAAAAACCATTGTCTTTACAAAAGCCTCGAAGATAGATAATTCTTCTAAAAGTGAAGGAGTTAGCAATAAACATGTTTTGATTTGTTATCCTATTAAATCGTTTGTGAATTCAAAAGTGATGTCAAACAATTTTTCTTATAGATCTCCTCACACACAAAATAAAAATAAGATGGGTAACATATATAATCAAAAACACTTTGAAGTTAGAAGAATAATAAAACCCTATTCTGCGTATAATGAAAACAATCGAAAAATAAAGTTAACTCCTAGATGGATAGCTAAGGGTATTTTTGACTCTAATAATCCCGGACCAATGAGAAATTGGGTTTTGGATGTTTAAACTCTTTAATTCTTTATCCTACCCATGAAACATTGGGTACCAAGATTTTGTATCTCATAATCTTTTGTAGATGGTTTTTGGAAATGAAATCGAAGATCTAGATTGGATCCTCGATAGTGGGTGCACTCGTCACATGACCGGAAATAAAAGCCTATTCTCATCGTATGAAGAATGTGACGGTGGATAAGTTGTCTTCGGCGGAAATGCAAAAGGAAAGGTTATCGGTAGAGGTAACATCGCTTGCAACAATGTTAGATTTTTAAATGTCGAGCATGCGAGTAACTTGAATTTTAACTTGCTAAGTGTTGGTCAATTATGCAAGAATAATATCCATGTTCTCTTCAAAGAAAATGAATGTGAGATAATTAGAAATGGCAAGGTAATCCTAACAGGTATTAAAAAAAGAGACTTATATATTTGCAAAACGCATGTCAACAACCTTACGTGTTTACCGTCTATACATGATAATACTACCTTGTGGCATAGAAGGCTAGGGCATGCAAACCTTCGTTTGATTCAAAAATTGAAAAATAAAGATCTTGTAAGCGACCTCCCTACAATAATATTTGATGATCACTTTTGTGATGCATGTCGTATCGGAAAACAAGTCCATGTTTCTCATAAATCCAAAAATGTGGTATCAACAAAGAGAGTGTTAGAATTACTCCACATGGATCTCTTCGGTCCCTCGGCAATCCAAAGCTATGGAGGAAATTTCTATACACTTGTAATTGTTGATGATTTTTCGCACTACACTTGGACTTTATTTTTAAAACATAAAAATGAAGCTTTCGAAAAAATCAAAATCTTAGGTAAGAGAATTCAAAACCAACAAGGTTGTACGATTGTTTCTATCTGTACGGACTGTTAAGGCAATATTTGGTTGAATAGAAGTTCAAGGGCTAAATGTTAATTCTTTATTTTGAGCCTTATTAGTGAACGGGTCGTGGGCTTGTTGCCACAGGCCCATTAGTATATAATGTTTTGTTTAGCCTTAGTTTTAGGCTAGTTGTCATTTTCGCTTTCCTAATCGTATTGTAAACACTCTGCATATTGAAAGCAAATTGGATGACCAGTTAACTCATACCGACTTGATTCTTATATATTGATTTCTTATTGTTCGTTGCACGGATCTGGAACTCACAATTGGTATCAGAGCAGACGGACAAATCGATTCAAAGTGTTCTTTTTGAATTCTGGTAAGTTTTCTGATCATACGGCTATGTTCTTGTTTTGAAATCCATATTTTGATTCTGCGAAAATTACTTGTTCTCGTTTAATGCATCTTGTTAGCATTGTCATTATAAGTAATTCTGCAAGTTTTCGTGACTTAATTCGATCATCCGACTAGTTTTTAAGCAAAATCAAATTTCTTGAGTTTTAGCCTCTGTTCTTGAAAGTTCATATTTTTACCTATCAAATTCGTGTTTTTTGCTTGAAAATTCGAATTGGGTATTGTTATTTTGCTATTTTGGAATGTATCTAATCTTTCAGGAAAGTTTTTGGGCAACCCTAATCGAATTCTAGTCGCAATTCCAACTCCAGTCGCAGTATCCGGACAACCAGCCGTAGTATCCGGATACCACTCAACTTTCCGGAACATCCTTAATTCTTTCCGGGTACCACACAACTTTCTGGGTAAGTTCACTATTTCTAAATCTTTTCGGATACAATTGTTCCGGAAACCCAAAGTTTCTGGTAAAATATTTTATCCGGACAACTCGAAGTTTCCGGTAACCTATTTTATCCAGACAACTCAAAGTTTTCGGTCAAGTTGATTCTTTCCGGATACCCAATTCATCCGGTAAGTAATTCATCGGGAAAGCATATCATCCGGAAACACAATTCATCCGGTAAGTTTTGTGTTTGCTATTTCTCATTCGGAAACTATTGTCATTCGGTAACCTATTGTTATCCGGAAACAACAGTTCATCCGGAAACCCTTGCTTATCCGGACACTTCTGTGATTTGATCTGTTTTTCATTCAATCTGATCCGGACACTTCCAGATCAGATATCACATCCGGATTCCTATCCGGTAAATTCAGTTCTGTTGAATTCTAACCTGTTTCTAGTACAAATCAATCATAGAACCTGCGTTACGATATCACTCGTAGTGCCTTGCGTTAGGTTATCACTTTGAATCGAACCAATAGTCTGACGATCACTCCAGTGCAACTAAAGATGTCTTCACGCAACGCTCTTGCTATCGGCACCGATTCCAAACCACCTTGCCTCTACCAAGGTGAGTACAGCCAGTGACGGGACATATTTATAATCTTCATAGAGTCAAAAGATAACTTCGAGTATATCTGGCGAGCTCTAAGAGACGGGGCAATTCCTACACCCATGAAGACCATTCCACCAGCTGCAGCAGGTAATCAACCTCGCGTCGTAAAGAAGACACTCACCGACATGACTGACGACGAAAGAGGCATGCTAAGAGGTATCTTGTTCAGGCTCTACCCAACACGATCTACACTGCCATCGACAGCTACAAAGAGACAGCAAAGGGCATGTGGGATCAGGTGGAGAAGATGATACGCGTGAGCGAAGTCGGGAATCAGTTGAAGATCAATAGCTCCATAACCAAGTTCGATGGGTTTAAGCAGCGCGACGGCGAATCACTCACCCAGACCTATGAACGCTTTTATCTCCTTCTCAACGAGCTTAACAAGAACCATATCACTCGCTCCAACACGGAAAACGCGCTTAAGTTTCTCAACAACCTGTTGCCTGAATGGAAGGTATTTGCATCTCACGTCAAGCACAACCGACTGGTGGAAAATGTTGGCATCCACGAACTCTATGAGACCCTTCTTCAAGACGAAGATGAGGTGCTGGAAATCCTGAATGAAAAGAAGTCTGTATTCAAGCCGCTAGCTGATCCGCTTGCTCTCATGTCTTCCAAACGAGGCAAATCTTCTGGGCATCACTCCAAACGTACTCAAAAGCAAAGCGAATATGAGTCAGAACCTGAGGAAAAAGAAGACAGTGATTCTGATTCTGAAATAGCTGCCATCAAGAAAGCAATGGCCCTGCTCTCAAAGTCCTTCCAACAAAAGTTCTACAAGCAACCGACGTCTAATAATCAACGCTACTCCACCTCCTCCAACAAGCGCCATGATTATAAGGACAGATATGAAGGAAAGTAGAAAGCTGATGAGCCCGACCAGTCTGACAAGAAAGAGAAGACAGAGAAAGATGACCGCAAGAAGAAAGACGAACCCGTGACTTGTTATAATTGCGGGAAGCTTGGTCATTTTGCGAAAGATTGTCGCGGGCCTGTTGTAAAGAATTCCCACTACTACAAGGCGAAGCTTGCATTGATAGAACAGAAGGAAGTTGGAGAAGCTTTACTTGTTGAAGACGACTACTGGTTGGGTCGTTCTGATGATGAAAACGAGTCTGATGGTGCTGATGCTTTTATGGGCTATCACTCTCCCGCTGATGAAGAAAAGGCAAAGTCAAGTCAGGTATGTGATTCTACTACTCAAGATTTCTTCACTCAAATGCAATCTCTTGCTGAACGGATAGATTCCCATACGGCCACTTCTAATGAACAACTGCTTGAGATTAGATCACTATCTGAAAAGCTAGATGTTCAAACGCGAATAACCGAGAAATATAAGTCCGAAAATGCTAAATTAAAAGAAAAATGCAAAAATCTTTCAATAGCACCCAAGGACTTAAGGACCAAATTATCTGAACTTCAGTCACAGTTTGATCAGTGTGTGAATGAGAAAGCAGGAATTGTTTACCAATGTTCTTCTCTTCAAATTCAGCACAAGGAGTTTGTTGCAAAATCCTTGATCTTGAAACCACACTCCATAAAAGAGGTCAAACTGATCAGGCCATCCATATGAATAAACTCAAGGAGTTCACGTATTTTAACAAGGAATGGGGAATCAGATATGATAACCCACACCATTTTAAAAAGGGTATATCCAAAAGACCTACACTGTATGATTTTGGTTGTTTTGGAATAGAGAAAATATATCCGGAATATGCTATAAAATGGATTGGTCCTCTTGAACCTGAAAAGGAAGAGGAAATTGAGGAATACAAGCGCGCACACACGTCTAAAATGAAACTTCCTTTTTGTTATGAGCCTTTGAATTATTACTATGAGAAAAATCAAAAGAAGTACCTCTCGAATGACTACTTCGATTGCTATGAAGTTGTAACGCCCAAGGATTCCTCCAAGGAGGATGAGGTCCAAGCAACCGAAACCAAGACTGAGACGGATGAGTTCAAGCTCTATGTTCCCCCTCTCATCTTGGAAGCAAAGATATTTGAATTGGAGGAGTCACTCGAGAAAGAAAGGTCGAATTTTCAAAAGGAAAAGCAAGCGCTAATCAAGGAACTTGAGAATCTAAAATCGGTCAAAACCGAACCTGTGTCTGATGAAGGACAGGAAATCCTTCGGTGTGAAATCAATTTGCTCCCATCAAAACTGGTTGGCTTAGCAACAGATGCGATGAAGGAGGATACGAGAAATGGTCAACTCCAAGAGCAGATTGACCAACTCCAAACTGAAAACCGATTTCACCCGAACTTTCCTCAAGCTCATCTGACACGTCTTCGTGTAAAGCTTTCATTAGCAAAATCTTTTCAACACAAGACGGTCTAGAATCTCAAGATAAGAGTGTTTCAAGGAATTTAAACTCTGATTTTTTCCTAGCTTCTGCACCAAATTCCCCGAAACACACGAGCACAAAGTGTTCCTCGCCTTCCTCGACCGATCCAAGTCCTGTAATTCCGGATATTGATTTTTCAGAATATATGAACTCCGAAGGCAATTCTGATGAAGAGTTTGAGTCGTTCCCCTTCGACAAACCTCTGTCGAGTCATACTGATTTTTTGTCATCAGTTGTCAATCGACCGGTCAATTTTCTAAAGGGTGACTGTTCTAACACAAAGACCCCAGCAGTGATTAAGATTTCTAAAACGAAGCCAGTTTCTCAAAAACAATCACAGCCGAGGCAAAAGACCGGTCAATCAACTGCTAAGATTCTTGTTTCCTCAAAAGTCACTGACCATGTTGTCGCTGTTGTTTCAGATAAAACCGGTCGCGCTAAACAAGACAAACCAAAGTGGCTAGCTAAGGAATGAATAGAGGATGCTGCATCAAAGTCTTTCAATACTGTTTTTATCCTAGAATGAACAAAAACGATTGTGCTTTGAATCATAGGAATGATTTTGTTAAACGTGATGTTAATTTTCCAATTAAGCTTTATTCCATTCAGCAGTTGATTCAATTATCGCATGATTGTTTGTGTTGTTCTAGTTGTGGTTGGAATGACTTTGATGATATAAATAATAATGATTGGTTTCGGTCTTATAACATATATAATCATACACCCAAAAGCAAACCCCGTAAAAACAAAAAGAAACACCATAAACAACGGGGTCCCCAATCAGAGGTTAAACCCACGCAGGAAAGGAAACCCACTCCAAAACGGGCTCCTCCCACTGAGGGTAAACCTACACCTAAGAGGCAACCTGCTCCAAAACATGCTCCTCCAAAAGGTGTACATCCTACATCCAAGAGGCAAGCTGTTTCAATGCAAGTTCCTCCGAAAGGTGTCAAACCTAACCCTCCAAGACCCATGCAAATATGGGTACCTAAAGTCCGCTAAACTTGTTTTTGCAGGACGGTCATGTGTGGTACTTAGACTCTGGATGCTTCAAGCACATGACCGGAAGGAGGGAGCTTCTCACGGACTACAAGGAAGAATATGGTGGAGACGTGAGATTTAGGAACGACGATAAGGCGCCGATTTTGGGCTACGGCGACATTATCCAAGACAAGATCACTATCAAAAAGGTATCACACGTCGCGGGATTGGGACACAATCTGTTCAGTATCGGCCAATTCTGCGACAAAGATCTCGAGGTCCGATTCAAAGCCAAAAGGTGTAGAATACTCAATGACGACGGAGTGGAGCTACTGGTTGGAAAGCGCAAGACCAACCTCTACACCATCGACCTCGCAGCCCTGAAGACCGATACCCCTGTCTGCCTCATGTCAAAGGCTAATTCCGAACAAGCATGGATTTGGCATCGACGTCTTTCGCACCTGAACTTCAAAAGTATCAACAAACTGGTGATAGACGGACACGTGAAAGGCATGCCCGATCTACAATTCCTGAAGGATCGACTTTGTGGGGCATGTGAGATGGGAAAGATGAAACGAGCGATGCACAAGCCGAAGGCCGCTCCAAGCACGTCCCGGTCCCTTGAACTTATCCATATGGATTTGTGTGGACCGATGCGTGTTCAGAGCATCAACGAGCGCAAATACGTCCTGGTGATGGTGGATGACTTCTCACGCTACACATGGGTCAAGTTTCTTCGCACGAAGGATGAAACCCCGGAGCTAATCATCGACCACTTGAAGACCATCCAGCTAAATCTTCAAAGTCCACTTCAGACTATCAGGACCGACATCGGGACGGAATTCAAGAATCAAACGGTGAACTACTACCTGACTTCTATCGGTATTTCGCAAACCTTCTCAGTCGTACGCACTCCTCAACAAAACGGAGTGGTGGAAAGACGCAACCGTACCCTGGTCGAAGATGCTCGCACGATGCTTTCTCAATCAAAACTACCGCTATTTCTCTGGGCCGAGGCGGTGTCTACTGCTTGTTATACGCAAAACCGCTCCATCATCAACAAGCGGTTCAACAAGACGTCGTACGAGATCATGAACAAACGCGTTCCGAACATCAAATATTTCCATGCGTTCGGATGCACGTGCTACGTCCTGAATTACAAAGACGATCTCGGCAAATTCAGCCCCAAGACGGACGAGGGAGTGTTCATAGGATACTCCATGCAGGCTAAGGCGTATCGCGTTTACAATAAACGGACTAAAACCGTTACCGAAAGTGTAAATGTGACATTTGACGAAGCCGCTGATTTGGCTTCTGAACACATCAGTTCCGAACCCGGTTTAAAGTGTGCTAGCTTCCGAACTTCCACATTCAGGATCTGCACAAGCGACAGTAAATCCGAATCATGCATCTTCATCGAATGCTGATCTTTCAGATTTAGATTTATTGTTTAAATATTTTTATGATGACATATTTAACACTTCTACCCCTCATGTCTCAGCACAACCACGACTTGAAGCTACTCGTATTGAGGATTCGGCGAATCTATCCGGTCCGCCGCCTTCAACAAACATGCCTTCCATCACTGTGGAGACATCTCAACCGTCATCATCAACTTCATCTGATACTACTACCCCCCGGAGGAACCAGTGATAAACCCGGAGATCGCTCCTAATGATTCGTCATCTGCTATAATCGATGATCAGCCTCTGCATTCCTCGGAACCAGAAGTTGCTCAACCTTCGACGAATCCTTCCCCGTCTCCTCCGAGAAACCAACCTGCAACTCTTGAAGCAGTACAAGACCTTCCATCGGGTAACTACGTGGATCCGGACGCATCACGTTCAACTCAACAGCCGCTTCCACACACCACCAAATGGACGAAAGCTCATCCCCTGCACCAAATCATCGGTGATCCCTCCACACCAGTCCAAACGCGAGGCGCATCAGCCAATTTCTGCCTCTTCTCCGGATTCTTAAGCAAAATCGAGCCTACCAACGTCCGCGAAGCACTCTATGATCTAGACTGGATCATATCCATGCAAGAGGAGCTCAACCAATTCGAGGCTCTCAAAGTATGGCGCCTTGTTCCACGTCCATCTCACAAGACGGTGATCAGCACTAAATGGATCTTCAAGAACAAGAAGGACGAAGACGGCATCGTCGTACGCAACAAGGCGCGTCTCGTGGCTAAGGGATACCGTCAGCAAGAAGGGATCGACTATGATGAGACCTACGCTCCGACGGCAAGGATAGAAGCTATACGTATGTTCCATGCATACGCCGCGCACAAGAACTTCACGGTCTTCCAAATGGATGTGAAGATCGCATTCCTCTACGGCGATATCAAGGAAGAAGTATATGTGTCGCAACCGGAAGGATTCGTGGACGATTCGAAGCCTCATGTCTATGTTCTAGACTAGGCGCTTTACGGTCTAAAGAAAGCTCCACGAGCCTGGTATAACACTCTATCCGAGTTCTTGCTAAAATCACAATTCACACGAGGTAAGATCGATTCAACTATGTTTATCAAGAACGAAAAAGGTCATATTGTCTTAGTTCAAGTGTATGTCGATGACATAATTTTTGGCTCTACTAATCCTCAGTATGCAAAAAACTTTGCCAAACTTATGGGACAATTTTTTAAAATGAGTATGCTTTGTGAGATGAATTTCTTCCTTGGTCTTCAAGTTAAACAACTGTCGACCGGGATATTCATAAACCAGGCTAAGTACATCCGGGATATTCTTAGGAAATTCCAGATGAAACAGTCCTCACCAATGAAAACTCCCATGGCACCCGGTACAAAGCTTCACGCCGATCCTAACGGAAAGGATGTGAACCCTAAACTGTATCGGGGAATGATTGGCTCTTTGATGTACTTAACAACTAGTAGGCCGGATATCATGTTTTCAACTTTTTTATGCGCCCGGTTTCAGTCAAAACCGAAAGCGTCTCATTTAATAGCTGTAAAACGAATTTTTCGTTATCTACCCGGTATTGCTGATCTTGGCTTGTGGTACCCGAAAAAGACAGTTTTTGAGCTATCCGCTTATTTTGATGCAGACCACGCGGGAAGCATGATGGACCGGAAGAGCACATCGGGTAATGTGCAGTTCTTGGGAGATAGCCTGGTGAGTTGGGCATCCAAGAAGCAGCAGTGCGTCTCTACGTCGACTGCTGAAGCGGAATACGTGGCCGCCGCAAGCTGCTGTTCTCAAGTTATATAGATGCGGACGCAACTCAAGGACTACGACTTTACATACGTAAAGGTGTCCATCTACTGCGACTCGAAGAGCGCAATTGCCATATCCAGCAATCCGGTCCAGCATACGAAGACAAAGCACATAGACGTTCGGTACCATTTCATTAAGGATCACGTCGAAAGAGGTACAGTCGAACTCTACTTTGTAAATACTGAGCATCAGTTAGCAGACCTATTTACAAAACCCTTGGACGAAAAATGTTTTAATACTCTAGTGTCCAAGTTAGGTATGCTAAATCTGAAGACTTTATCTGTTTGTGTGCCCGTTACAAATTCCATACATCTACGAGCAACTGTCTACTCATCATCCGGTGTCCACACTTCCGATGATTGAGCATACACTTTCTCGCACCTGTATTCTACTTGTATCCGTTACACTGTTAGGTTGAGTCTCTGTATTTATTAGGTAGATTTCGTTTGTTTTCTCTCTTTCAACGTGTGTTTCTTTCATTTCATACTGTCGTCTAGTTTATTTGCCTTTTATATATGTGCTTTCACAAGTGTTCATGTGTTTAGGGGGAGCATGACCAGCTATCATGTAAGTTGACTCTATTGTTGAGGGGGAGTGTCACACACACTTTTTTCTAAACTGCCATAAAGTTTTTTTTGTGTGTGTGGACATTCCTGTGTGCATTTCACATTACTTCGTGCACACTCTGAGGGGGAGCATATAAGTCTATGTTCATCATTTGAGGGGGAGCGACACAAAGTTTTTTTTCTTTAACAGTGTAAAAGTTTTTCTTGGTGTCGACCTCTCCGCTACACACAACTACACAATTCGAGGGGAAACAGAGAAATCCCCATGCTCAGCCTGAGGGGGAGCGAGGGTAGGTTCTTTCAAAAACCAAATAATCCTTTTTTTTGCAAATCTGAAAGAACAGGGCATTTCTGTCAATAATACCATAGTGTCCGGACAGGTTTCCGGAAACCTATCTATCCGGATAGGTTTCCGGACCGGACCCCTATCCGGATCGGATGGGAATCCGGATGACCCACCCGGACTCTTGGTTCCATATAAAAGGATCCCGGACACTCTTAGTTCATTTTATCCAGAATCCTCGATAAACCCTAAACCTCCCTCACTTTTTCTCTCGTTCGGACACTCACACAATCCGCAATCCTCACTCGAAGTTCGTTCCACAATCAGGTATGTTATCCATCTTATCATTTAGATCATTAGTAATCGAGTTTAATGCACATCTAACCATAAATCGACCACATATTCAGTCGACCCAGGGTTTCCGAACCCTAGTTTCGCGTTAAACTAGTGTGCTAGCTTCTGAACTTCCACATTCATGCATCTTCATCGAATGCTGATCTTTCAGATTTAGATTTATTGTTTAAATATTTTTATGATGACATATTTAACACTTCTACCCCTCATGTCTCAGCACAACCACGACTTGAAGCTGCTCGTATTGAGGATTCGGCGAATCTATCCGGTCTGCCTCCTTCGACAAGCATGCCTTCCATCACTGTGGAGACATCTCAACCGTCATCATCAACTTCATCTGATACTACTACCCCCCGGAGGAACCAGTGATAAACCCGGAGATCGCTCTTAATGATTCGTCATCTGTTACAATCGATGCTCAGCCTCTGCATTCCTCGGAACCAGAAGTTGCTCAACCTTCGACGAATCCTTCCCCGTCTCCTCCGAGAAACCAACCTGCAACTCTTGAAGCAGTACAAGACCTTCCATCGGGTAACTACGTGGATCCGGACGCATCACGTTCAACTCAACAGCCGCTTCCACACACCACCAAATGAACTAAAGCTCATCCCATGCACCAAATCATCGGTGATCCCTCCACACCAGTCCAAACGCGAGGCGCATCGGCCAATTTCTGCCTATTCTCCGGATTCTTAAGCAAAATCGAGCCTACCAACGTCCGCGAAGCACTCTATGATCCAGACTGGATCATATCCATGCAAGAGGAGCTCAACCAATTCGAGGCTCTCAAAGTATGGCGGCTTGTTCCACGTCCATCTCACAAGACGGTGATCGGCACTAAATGGATCTTCAAGAACAAGAAGGACGAAGACGGCATCGTCGTACGCAACAAGGCGCGTCTCGTGGCTAAGGGATACCGTCAGCAAGAAGGGATCGACTATGATGAGACCTACGCTCCGACGGCAAGGATAGAAGCTATACGTATGTTCCATGCATACGCCGCGCACAAGAACTTCACGGTCTTCCAAATGGATGTGAAGACCGCATTCCTCTACGGCGATATCAAGGAAGAGGTATACGTGTCGCAACCGGAAGGATTCGTGGACGATTCGAAGCCTCATGTCTACGTTCTAGATAAGGCGCTTTACGGTCTAAAGAAAGCTCCACGAGCCTGGTATAACACTCTATCCGAGTTCTTGCTAAAATCACAATTCACACGAGGTAAGATCGATTCAACTCTGTTTATCAAGAACGAAAAAGGTCATATTGTCTTAGTTCAAGTGTATGTCGATGACATAATTTTCGGCTCTACTAATTGTAATAACCAGGTATTTTATCTAATTTAAAATTGGAATTTATAAGTCTTGATTTTCGTATTTTGTGGAATTAAGAAATTTAGGGATAAGTTTTTATTTTATAATAGAAGCTTAAGGGTGTGATTTGTCAAGTAAAGCAAGTTTAGGGTTAGTTGGGTATTTTACCCAAACCTTTAAGACACAAACCGACTCAGTATACTAAATTGAAGAAATATCTCAAATTGAAACAGTAAAGTAGAACCCAAATAGTGTATGTGTGTGTGTGAAATTGTTCACGGCTGAGAGAGAGAAAGAGAAAGAACCGTAGAAGAAGAAGAAGAAGAATTAAAGACACTTCAGCTGGAATTTTGTATTGGTGCAGTAAAATCAAAGAGGTAATTATCTTATTCAAACACTCTTTTATAAGAATTAGGTTTCTTTTGGATTTTGAGGTGGGTTTAGGTAATCTTAGATGAATTTGTGTATTTTAGTGGCAATTTAGAGTGTTAAAAGGGGTTTAGAACATTTTTGTGCAATCTGGGGAAAAGTTGGATTTCTTGAAAATGAACTGAACTTATCTGAAAAAGACGATGAACAGTGTTCTTGCGAAAAGTAGGAATTCGCAAGCCTTGGTTGCGAAAAGTCCACTTTTCGCAAGCAGCTAAAGCGCATAGTTAAGTTTTCGTATCTGTTGGTTACGAAAAGTAGGGAACTCGCAACTGTGGGTTGCGAGAAGTGAGGTTTTCGCATCTGTTGGTTGCGAAAAGTGAGGAACTCGCAACTGTAGGTTGCGAAAAGTAAACTTTTCGTAATAGTGGGTTGCGAAAAGTTGGGTTTTCCTGTTTATGTGTTAAAGAGTATGTATGCTTTAATTTGTTTCAGATATTAAGGATCTGGGTTAAAAGATAATCTATTTTGAAGAAAGTTTGAAGGACCTTGCTTAAAAGATCAGGTGAGTTTTATTTTAAAGAGTATTTTTACTGGAATACAATATGTGAATAATGAATTGTGATAAGTGTATGAATATGTCATACGTGAGTGATTATAATGGGATATTATAATTACGTGAGTATTATATGAAAATATAATACGTGGCCGGGCTTTGGACCGGTGTGATAAATTGGCTCGCAACCAATTGATTTGGCCATTGGTGGAGGGATAAGGTGGAATGAGACAGGTATGATGAATAATTGTTAGTTGGTATTATCTTACGTGTGTGGTATTTGTATTTATATAAATAGTGTTTTATATAAATGAGTTTTTAATGAATTACAAATGTCAGGGATTTACTCACTAGACCCTTAGGTCTAACCCTCATTTTCTGTTTTAAAAATTATGTATTCCAGGTGGTGATTCCAGTAAGAACAAGTAAATAGAATACTTGTTGGCTAGCTTTGGAGAAGATTATCATCATGATGCTACGGATGCTTTTGTAGTTATAATTTTTGTTATCACTATGTAATTCAAAGTGGATCAAGTTGTAATGAATTTTTATGTTCAGACTTTAGATGGGACCAAATGTGAAAGATGAAGTACTTTGTTGTAAACATGTTATGGAATGTATGTTATATGTATGTTTTCGTTATGCGGGACGTTACAGATGGTATCAGAGCCCTAGTTTAAGGGATTTAGATATTAGTATCTGTACCTAGACTTAAACTGCATGTGAAGTAGGATGTCCCTATTATTTTTAGAACCTGGGGATGCTAAGTATAAAAGGTGGAAGGAACATCATGTAAGGTAATTTCAAATTACACCAGGCCAGTGTAATTATGATTTTACAGGTGCATGTTTGAACTGGAATACCTTGTTATATAGGGTATGTGCTTATGTGTATATTAACTTTGTTTGAATCTACAGAATGGCAAGTGGCACTAGACAAAGGAATCAAAGAGGAGGAAGGAATTCGGGTGGAGGGAATCCACCAATAGGAACAGGGGGAAGAGGAGGAGATCGTGGTAGAGGCAGTACCGGAAGGGGAACTGGGGGCCGAACTGGAGGAAGAACACAACCACAGGGCACAGAGTTTGTTACACGAGACGATTTGATGGCAGAAATGGGAAGGTTACAAGATAACATACAAGCTATGTTTGAACATAATCGCCACAATGAAACTGAAAGATCAAATCCGGAACACGAAGTTGAAATACCACTTACTTCTACTATCTTACCGATGATGAAAAGGTGTGACTATAAAATGTTTCTTAGTTGTAAGCCCCCTACATACTCAGGAGACCGAGATCCAGTAAAGGCGATGAGGTGGCTGAAAGAACTAGAGGCCATCTTCAAGACGTGTAAGTGTGCTGAAGAAGACAAAGTGCTTTATGGAGCTGCGATGCTGAAAGGGGATGCTCTGTATTGGTGGGAGGCTCATATAGAATCAAGAGGAACGGATGTTTACACCACTTTTGCATGGGAGGAATTTGTGTTAGCTTTCACAACGCACTTCTGCCCACAAGCTGCTGTCAGACAGTTAGAAGAAGAATTCATGAATCTACAACAAGGAAATCTGTCGGTTAGAGATTATACTGCACGATTTTTGGAGAAGTCTCGTTTTGCAGGATATTATGTTGCTACAGAAAATATGAAAATGGAGAGGTTTATTTATGGGTTAAATTCAGAAGTTCGAAGATTGGTGACTGCAACAAGGCCAGATACTTTTACAGCTGCGGTGGATGCTGCCGAGAATGTGGAAAGAGATAATAAATGGGATGTCGGTGATAAGAGCTTGGGGAAAAGGAAATGGGAAGGACCGCCACAGGATCCAAAGAGGTCTAGATTCCAGAGGTTTGATAACCGTCCGTCGTTCCGACCAGCGGAAAGACCATGTCCGAAATGTAATCGCTACCATCAGGGAAATTGTCAAGTGGAATCGCGGGTTTGTTTTAAATGTGGGAAAACTGGGCATGTTGTAAAGGATTGTCGAGTAACACGATTTTGCTTTTTGTGCAATTCTCCGGATCACCTTCAATCAGATTGTCCGCGGGGTAGAATACAATCCGGGGGTACATCGGGGAAGCCAGCCATTACTAGACCAGTGGTTCCAAGAATAGAACCGCCCAGAACGAGGGGTCGTACATTTCAAATGACAGCGAAAAAGGCGGAGGAAACTCCAGATGTGGTCACAGGTACATTTTTCATAAACTCCACGCGTGCTAAAGTGTTATTTGATTCTGGTGCAAACCGATCTTTTGTGTCTCCATCTTTTGCTGCTCACATGCGTTTAGAGCCTAAAATGTTAAAACATGCCTTATTAGTAGATACTGCAAATGATAAGCAAGTGGCAGTTAAAGAGATTTATGATTGTTGTATGATAGACATAGAGGGGTGTGGAGTACCGATACAACTGTTCCCAATAGCCTTGATTGAATTTGATGTGGTAGTAGGAATGGATTGGCTAGCTGAGAATCAGGCCAACATAGTTTGTGATAAGAAAATAATCCATGTCGTTTTACCCGATAAGAGATCAGTAGTAATTTATGGAGATCGAAAGAATCATCAGTCCAGTCTTATATCTATGGTAAAAGCTCGTAAATGTGTTAATAAGGGTTGCTCTAGCTATCTAGCCTATGTGATAGATAGTAGGCCTGAAAAGTGTAAGCTGGAAGATATTTCCATTGTTAGTGAATACCCAGAGGTTTTTCCTGAAGACTTGAATAGTCTTCCTCCTGTTAGGCAAGTAGAATTTGGAATAGACCTGGTACCTGGAGCCGATCCCATCGCTCATGCGCCGTACAGATTAGCACTACCAGAAATGAAAGAAATGATGTCACAGCTTCAAGATTTATCTGATAAGGCTTCATCAGACCCAGCTCATCGCCATGGGGTGCACCATTTTTATTTGTGAAGAAGAAAGACGGTTCAATGAGAATGTGTATCGATTATCGGGAGTTGAACAAGCGCACGATCAAGAACAAGTATCCACTTCCAAGAATTGATGATCTTTTCGATCAATTAGTTGGAGCTTGTTACTTCTCCAAGATTGATCTCGGATCTGGCTACCATCAGTTGAAGGTTAAGGAGGAGGATGTTTTAAAGACTGCATTTCGCACAAGATACGGCCACTACGAATTTTTAGTAATGCCTTTCGGATTGACGAACGCTCCAGCCGCTTTTATGGATCTAATGAATCGGGTATGTAAGCCTTATCTCGATAAATTTGTCATTGTGTTTATCGATGATATACTTATTTATTCCCGATCCCAAGAGGATCATGCGCAACATCTTCGTTTGATTTTGGAGTTATTGAAGAAAGAAAAGTTGTACGCTAAGTTCTCTAAATGTGAATTCTGGTTGCGGGAAGTTCAGTTTTTGGGTCACGTAGTTTCAGAGAAGGGTATACAAGTCGATCCAGCGAAAGTGGAAGCAATTGAAAGATGGGAACCGCCGAAGACAGCAACCGAAGTACGTAGTTTCCTGGGTCTAGCTGGATATTACCGGAAATTTATAAAAAACTTTTCTCGAATCGCGACACCATTAACCAAGCTGACTCGGAAGAATTTAAAGTTTGAATGGAAGGCAGAACAGGACGAGGCATTCAGAATATTGAAGGAGAAACTCTGCAGCGCGCCGATATTAGCATTGCCAGAAGGTTCAGATGATTTTGTGGTCTATAGTGATGCTTCTAAGCTGGGTTTGGGATGTGTACTTATGCAACGTGGAAAGGTGATTGCTTATGCTTCTCGGCAACTGAAGGATCATGAAAGACAATATCCTACTCATGATATGGAACTAGCAGCAGTTGTTTTTGCCTTGAAGATTTGGAGACATTATCTTTATGGTTCTAAATGTCAAATTTTCACTGACCATAAGAGTCTCCAACATCTTTTTGATCAGAAGGAACTGAATATGAGGCAAAGAAGGTGGTTGGAATTGGTAAATGATTATGATTGTGAAATCCTTTATTACCCCGGGAAGGCGAACGTGGTGGCAGATGCGCTAAGTCGTCAAGAAAGGAGTGGAACGATAAAAGCAATATCTCTTCGAGCTGAACTGCTTCCAAATATTTTTGACGAATTATTGAAATGCCAAATAGATGCTTATCAAGAAGAAAGTTTGAAGTCAGAACGGTTGGTTGAGATATCAGCACTGCTTGGGAAAGATGGCCGTGGGTTGTTGTGTATGGGAAACAGAATTTGGGTACCTCGTTTGGGTGGATTACGTGATCGTGTACTACAAGAGGCTCATCAATCTCGATTTTCTATTCACCCAGGTACAAATAAAATGTATAGAGATTTGAAACAATTCTATTGGTGGCCGGGAATGAAGAGAAGTGTTGCTAAGTATGTGGAAGATTGTACTACCTGCAAGAAGGTAAAGATTGAGCATCAGAAACCGTTTGGCCAGTTACAACGACTAGATATACCAATGTGGAAATGGGATCAGATCACTACTGATTTTATTACCAAGTTGCCTAGAACTTCAAAGGGATTCGATTCGATTTGGGTGATTGTGGATAGATTGACGAAGTCTGCTCACTTCTTGCCGATAAAAGAAACTGATTCCTTGGAACGTTTAGCTAAATTGTACATTAATGAAATAGTAACTCGACATGGAATTCCAATCTCGATTATTTCCGATCGAGATAGTCATTTTACTTCTAGATTTTGGAGAAGCTTTCAAAAAGAGATGGGAACGCAGATAAAGTTGAGCACAACATATCATCCACAGACAGACGGGCAGAGTGAAAGAACAATCCAGACTTTAGAAGATATGCTCCGGGCTTGTATAGTGGATTTTGGGGGATCATGGGATAAACATTTACCTTTGATAGAATTCGCCTACAACAACAGTTATCATTCTAGCATCCAAGCGGCACCGTTTGAAGTATTGTATGGTAGAAAATGCAGAACGCCTCTATGTTGGAATGAAGTGGGGGAGAAGCAATTGGCAGGGCCAGAAATAGTACAGTTAACAGCAGATAAGATTACCCAGATTCGGGATAAATTGAGAACAGCTCAAGACAGACAGAAAAGCTATGCTGATCGACGTCGGAAACCGTTAGAGTTTCAGGTTGGGGATTTTGTAATGTTGAAAGTATCGCCCTGGAAAGGAGTCATACGTTTTGGGAAGCAAGGTAAACTCAGTCCGAGGTATATTGGTCCATTTGCAATTACTGAAAGAATTGGGGAAGTGGCTTACCGATTAGATTTACCTCCAGAATTAAGCAGGATTCACAACGCGTTCCATGTATCGAATTTTAGGAAATGTTTGGTGACTTCAGACCAGGCAGTCTCTCTACCAGATATCCAGGTTGATGAAAAGCTGAACTATGTGGAGGAACCGGAAGCTATAGTTGATCACAAAGTCAAAGTATTGAGGAACAAAGAAATCAGACAGGTAAAGGTTCAGTGGAAACATCATCGAGGTCAGGATGCGACGTGGGAATCGGAGTCGGAAATGAGAGCCAAATACCCTCATCTGTTCTCTTAACTGAATTCCGGGACGGAATTCTTTTAAGGGGGGATGTTGTAATAACCAGGTATTTTATCTAATTTAAAATTGGAATTTATAAGTCTTGATTTTCGTATTTTGTGGAATTAAGAAATCTAGGGATAAGTTTTTATTTTATAATAGAAGCTTAAGGGTGTGATTTGTCAAGTAAAGCACGTTTAGGGTTAGTTGGGTATTTTACCCAAACCTTTAAGACACAAACCGACTCAGTATACTAAATTGAAGAAATATCTCAAATTGAAACAGTAAAGTAGAACCCAAATAGTGTATGTGTGTGTGTGAAATTGTTCACGGCTGAGAGAGAGAAAGAGAAAGAACCGTAGAAGAAGAAGAAGAAGAATTAAAGACACTTCAGCTGGAATTTTGTATTGGTGCAGTAAAATCAAAGAGGTAATTATCTTATTCAAACACTCTTTTATAAGAATTAGGTTTCTTTTGGATTTTGAGGTGGGTTTAGGTAATCTTAGATGAATTTGTGTATTTTAGTGGCAATTTAGAGTGTTAAAAGGGGTTTAGAACATTTTTGTGCAATCTGGGGAAAAGTTGGATTTCCTGAAAATGAACTGAACTTATCTGAAAAAGACGATGAACAGTGTTCTTGCGAAAAGTAGGAATTCGCAAGCCTTGGTTGCGAAAAGTCCACTTTTCGCAAGCAGCTAAAGCGCATAGTTAAGTTTTCGTATCTATTGGTTACGAAAAGTAGGGAACTCGCAACTGTGGGTTGCGAGAAGTGAGGTTTTCGCATCTGTTGGTTGCGAAAAGTGAGGAACTCGCAACTGTAGGTTGCGAAAAGTAAACTTTTCGTAATAGTGGGTTGCGAAAAGTTGGGTTTTCCTGTTTATGTGTTAAAGAGTATGTATGCTTTAATTTGTTTCAGATATTAAGGATATGGGTTAAAAGATAATCTATTTTGAAGAAAGTTTGAAGGACCTTGCTTAAAAGATCAGGTGAGTTTTATTTTAAAGAGTATTTTTACTGGAATACAATATGTGAATAATGAATTGTGATAAGTGTATGAATATGTCATACGTGAGTGATTATAATGGGATATTATAATTACGTGAGTATTATATGAAAATATAATACGTGGCCGGGCTTTGGACCGGTGTGATAAATTGGCTCGCAACCAATTGATTTGGCCATTGGTGGAGGGATAAGGTGGAATGAGACAGGTATGATGAATAATTGTTAGTTGGTATTATCTTACGTGTGTGGTATTTGTATTTATATAAATAGTGTTTTATATAAATGAGTTTTTAATGAATTACAAATGTCAGGGATTTACTCACTAGACCCTTAGGTCTAACCCTCATTTTCTGTTTTAAAAATTATGTATTCCAGGTGGTGATTCCAGTAAGAACAAGTAAATAGAATACTTGTTGGCTAGCTTTGGAGAAGATTATCATCATGATGCTACGGATGCTTTTGTAGTTATAATTTTTGTTATCACTATGTAATTCAAAGTGGATCAAGTTGTAATGAATTTTTATGTTCAGACTTTAGATGGGACCAAATGTGAAAGATGAAGTACTTTGTTGTAAACATGTTATGGAATGTATGTTATATGTATGTTTTCGTTATGCGGGACGTTACACTAATCCTCAGTATGTGTTACGTGCGAAATATGTGTTTTAATCGCAGTGGGTTGCAAACTGTCCACAGTGGGAAGTGCAAGTGTACACTGTCCACTATGATCGTCACAGCAAGTAATAGTTGGTAAAATACCAGAATCAAATCCACAGGGACTGGACAATCAAGACAATACGGTTCTTATGAGCTCCTTTTACAAGTTTCAATTAGAGAGGAAAATAATACTTTGGTTTGGTTTGGTGAAATAGCTACTTTAAACGATTTACTAAAGGTTAAAAAGGAGGAATGTAGGTTGGATTTTCCCTAGATTTTATACCAAATACTCGGTCCTTAGAAGTGATCCTCGTATTCGTGGTGGACATTTTCGCTAGAAAAACCCTGTTACAAAATACTCACACTGTTAGATAAAAATCCCATACTCTTAGTACTTGTTGTTTTGTCAATGGTAATCTCTAAATGGACCTTTTCAGGCCTCGATGGAATATGTAGAAACAAATACTCTAAGTGTTTTTAATACACAAATTAGTTTGCCTACTACTCCAGTAGGCAGAGATTAGCTCACTGTGCCGACCTCACTTTCGTAAGTGTCATAAGAATTCTTTCTAATCCCCTAGCATGATTCAAGCTCGTGTCACTACGTTCTACTCATTTCTAAGTTAAGAACTAGACTTTAGATCCTTGCAAGTGATCGACTTGTTCGCATCTTTGGGTAAATATCGAGAATGAATGACCAAAACAACAAATATTCTAAGTACAAAGATTACTCAAGCATTTTTAATAAAATCCAGGTACTTCTCCTTCCTACATCCCAAAGGATGTTTAGCCTAACATTTCCGAAGTAAAGAAAACAAAAGATGAAGATTTGCACATAATAAAACTGATGGTGGATTGAATAGTACTCACAGTAGGGAACGAGAATTCGTCCCTGTCCACTGTGTTTTACGAACTACAATTAACTAGGAAAAGAAATTACATAAATTAAAGCTAAATTAATGCAGTAATTAAAAGACTAAAACTAATGTGGTAGATGAGAGAAATTAAAGCTATTCAACTATCTAAACTTAAGCCAAGATGATTGTAAGATTCCAAGCTTGTAATAAATGAACCCAAGTGCTCCTTTATATACTAGGAGAAAGAGTTGGGTATTACACAAAAGAGATGAGTCTTCCAATGGGTAAAAACTGTTGTGCTATGGCAGAAATCAGCACCTTGTGCAAACCAATTACCCAATTGATCCTTTTCCAAGTCAATCTCCAAGTACATAAAGGAGTACTTGTTGCAATCTTCAATGTAGATGCCATTTTGTACTTCCTCCAGCCATTTTCCTGCTAATGAACCTTCTTCCTCCAGCAAATTAAGTCCCAACTAGTAGTTTCTTTTGTCTTTCTTGATCAGCTCGAATAGTGGGCAGCCGGAGTGGGCATAACAGTGATCACTGCAGGATAAAATGTGAAAAACACCCAAATTCTACCAAATAGTTTATTAAACACTAAGGTTCGCTCCTTTTGCTAATTTTCGAGATTTATACCAAGAATGGGGGTTTTGAGAGGCGGAAAGGCTAAATTTGATAGAATAAAATAGGAAATACAAGGAAATAATAACTCTAAAAATAGAGTTATCACAACCTCAAACTTAAACCATTACTTGTCCCCAAGTAATAAAAATAATGCACTTAGAGCTTTTAGGAACTTACCGACTTCTCATCTTGAATGGACGTTGATCTCCCTCCTTGGATACTTCTTCCGATTCTAACACTTTAAAGTTTCACTTTTGTTCTTAACGAAATCTTCCTTTGTTCACAATTGATCAATAGGGCTTTTCTTGGGTTCGAAAGGTTTTGTGGCTTTGAGTGTTTGTCCCAAGGGTTTTGGCACGAAATTCCAAACATAGACCGAAGATCTCGCCGCTTTGAGATTTTTATTTTGAGAAGTGAGTGGTTTAGATTTTTCATGGGTATGGACGCACACTTTCAGGCTTTATTTTGGGTATGGTTGTTTTTGTGAGAGTGGGCATTCTGATGGTCCAGAAAAGGCACACCATCTTTTTCTGTGGGAATGGTCACTTTGATGGTCCACAAAAGGCACACCATCAATTTTGTTAGTGACACTCCGTTTTTCTTCTGTTTTTGTATTTTTGTGTTTTTTTTGGGAGGTGGGTACGGCTTACCCACCTCAAACTTAGACTTCACAGTGTCCCCATTGTGGGCAGACTGGAAATCACTCTGGAAGTCCCCATCTCAAACTTAAAACTGCACAGTGTCCCCACTGTGACTTGAATATTGGGTTCAAAGAGGTGGTTTTTGGTGTTACAAAAATAGGTCGTGTTTGGATGCAAAGATGGCCTAAATCATTTCATAGCGTCAAGTTTAAGACTCGTACTTACAAAAGTGACCCTTTTATGTTGGAAACCGAACGTTGTACCTAGAACTGGAAACGAGATCAAACAAACATGCAAATTCGAAGTGAGTTAGTAACCAAAAGCACCTGCTAAACATAGCAGGGATCCATGCATCATTAAACAAAAGTATTGAAAGCAGCAAATTGTGTCAAGAGCCTAGCCATAGGCATCATACAGAAAAATTAAAATTGTTTTGAGAGCATAGGGAATGAAACCAAAGTGTTTAAAACAAACCATTACGGCGTTTGGGTTGCCTTTGGTGAACTGTCGGCCAAGTCTTCCTCAAAATCATCCTCACTTGCCACAGTGGGGCAGATCCCCTCTGGAAATTCTGGGATTTGTGCGGCAAGGAGAGGATCGGCGGCCATGTACATTTGGTTCACAACCTCATCATGATCGCGGTTGTACATCCAGACTGATTCAAGGGCGCGGTTGACATGCTTCTGCTCAGCTGCGAGGAGGTCGACTTTGTGCGTGAGTGCTGAAATGGCGTGCAGAATGGCGGTCATCGGGTTGACTGTGCTGGTGCTTGCTTCTCCTGTAGTCTTCGGACGCAGTGAGGTACCCTTCTTCTCCACAGTGGGCGAGTCAGTGCCCACTATGTGCTCGTCGGCTATTCGCACGTTGGGCTGTACCTAGGCAGGCTCATCAGACTGGCCTCCTATCTCTCTTCTCATCTTCTTAATGGTCTGAACACTGATGTTTTTCGTGGAAACGATCCACTGGTCCTCTTCAGCTGTGGGCACTCCGGCATCTATTAGCAATAGTGTAATAAGGCGAGGAAGGGGTAGGATTACCTTGGTTCGTGTTCGGGCCTGATGGATGGCACCATGCATAACGATTCCCAGATTGATCTTCTTTCTAGTGAGAACGCAGTAAAGCATGGCACACTTATGCATGGAGAGAGTCGTGTCGTGTGATGTTGGGGCCATAGAAGCCTGAAGGAATTGAAACCACACAGCAGCCTCAGTTGTGAGGGAGCCAGCGTATAGACACCTCCTCTGGCCATCTTGATTCCATGGCCTTCCCTCTATTGCTATTTCTTTTAAAATCAACTCCTCATCAGCCGGAGTCATCTTTGCAAGGAACTGTCCGAAAGCACAAGGTTCTGGGGCTCCTCTACCTAATACTCGATTTATTTGACCTGGAGTATAGTCCACAACCTTTCCTCTAACCTTCACAAACGATTCTTTGGCTTGGGAGGCTTCAGCAAAAAATTCCCGGACTAATGATGCATTAGCGCGGCGATTGGCAGTGGCAATGGTTGCCCAATCTTGCGCTATTAGTTTATCTTTGATAAAAGGATTGGCTTCTACGAAGTCGGGGTCGAACCCCCTCTCTAAATTCAACTTCCGAGTGCAAATACACTCATAGTAGGCTCTAGCTGCGGGGGAAGTGAACTGCCTCGGTTTCCCACTGGGGGCATGAACAGTCCCCACAGTGGACAGATGTGGATTTTCAGATGGGTTTTGTTCACTCCCCGTATTAGTATCACTAGAAGAAGAACTTAAAGAGGGTTCGATACCCTTACCTTTTCTCGACGCTTTTCTTTTAGGCTTTGCGGATGATGCCTTCTTGGCTACACCAGATCGTGTAACCACTCCCCTGCTCCTCTAGAGTGTTCTGGTCGGGGTTTCCTCACTGTGGGCAGTGGTGTGGACATCCTCCACACTATCAGCATTTTTGTCTTGGGGAATTTCTACAGTCTGAGTCTGCTCCTTAATCTTTTTCTGCCTTTCTTCGTCGACTCTTTTTCTTTCTTCTTCCTCACGTGCCAATCGCTCGTCTTCTGTTTTTTTCTTTTCTTGCTCGAGAATCCTTGCCTCCTCAGCCTTCTTTCGTTCTTCCTCCTCTACTTGTTTTCTCTCCTCTTCTTCTCTAGCCAATCTTTCGGTTTCTTCCCTCTTCAATCTCTCCTCCTCTTCTCGTTTTAATCTTTCCTCTTCCTCTCGGCGCTTTCTCTTGGCTTCTTCCTTCCTTATCTTGATTTCCACGACCCTTTGGTTGTATTCCTCTCGTAACCTCTGCATTTCCTCATCCTCCTGCAAATCTGTATCATCAAAAGGGTTTTGAACAGAGTCCGAGACCCTTGATGAAGATACGGCTTTTGGACTCTCTGGTTTGGACGAACTTGCGTCTGCAACATTGGAGATGACCGGAGGTTCGCCGGAGATCGGTGGGGTTTTATTGAGATCGTCGGTGATGGCCTCCGGTGGTTGGTCTTCGTTGGTTCGGCGGCGGACCGCCGGACGTGTGGGTGCCTCGGGATGAGAGGTTAATCTTTTGCTTCTAGCCATTTTAGGGTTTTGGGATTTGTCTGGTTCGTGAAAAAGAAAGAAGAAGATGAAAAGTGTAGGTGGTTTATGGAGAGAGAGAGAGGCTTTATTTTTGAAAAGGAGGGGTTTTTGGCTTTTGAGATGGAACGGTTTTTAGGAGAGAGAGAGAGAGAAGGACAATGATGGTTTCTCTTGGGAATAGGTGGGGAAAGGACAAGTGGCAGGAAAGGATGACATATGTGTAAGAAAAAGTATGATGTGTGTCAGCCTTGGGCCCCCCAAACCGTCTCTTCATAAGTCAGACCGAGAGTGAGGAGCGCAGTGACCAACCTCTGCCCACTGCGAACCTTTTTGTTCCAAAAAGTGCTAAAATTCTCCTACACACATAGAAATAAACTACCATGCAGAATTAAAAATACCAAATTTAATAAAAAAGACAACAATTAACTGAAATAAAATATTTACAAACAGCGTTGACTTTCTCTAACCATAGTGAGGTGGAGAGTGGGCGGGGATGTGGGCACTCTCATGCAGAAAATGCTTTACCCTTTGTCCATTGACTTTAAAGGTCTGACCCGATTGTGGAGATTTCAACTCTACTGTTCCGAAAGGACTCACCTTGACAATGGTGTATGGTCCCGTCCATCTTGATTTTAGTTTACCTGGAAAGAGTTTGAGACGGGAGTTGAACAATAGTACCTGTTGTCCTTCCATGAACTCCCTATGGTTGATCCTTCGATCGTGCCACATCTTGGTCTTCTCTTTATACAACTTTGCGTTCTCATAGGAGTGATATCGCAACTCCTCTAGCTCATGCATTTGTAAACTCCTTTTGATTCCCGCAGCATCCTCACTCATGTTAAGCTCTTTAAGGGCCCAAAACGCCTTGTGCTCTAATTCAATCGGTAAATGGCAAGCCTTGCCAAAAACTAATTTAAATGGAGACATTCCCAAAGGAGTTTTATAGGCCGTTCGATAGGCCCAAAGAGCATCATCAAGTTTGGTTGACCAATCTTTTCGGTGCGGTTTAACAACTTTTTCCAAAATCCCTTTGATTTCACGATTTGAAAGTTCGGCCAAACCATTGGTTTGTGGATGGTATGCGGTGGCCACTCTATGATGAATATCATACTTAGCAAGAACCGCGGCCATGATTTTGTTTACAAAATGGGTTCCTTCGTCACTGATTAGTGCCCGTGGTGTTCCAAAGCGAGTGAATATATTTTTATGCAAGAACTTCACCACGGTGTTAGCATCATTGGAGTGACAAGCAATGGCTTCTACCCATTTTGAAACGTAGCCTACCGCAACCAAGATATAAAAGTTGTTGTTGGAATTCGGAAAAGGTCCCATAAAATCTATCCCCCAAACATCAAAAAGTTCAACCTCTAAAATGTTGTTAAGAGGCATTTCATTTCTTTGCGATATATTCCCCGTACGTTGACATTGTTCACAATTTTTTACAAATTCATACGAGTCTTTAAAAATAGTGGGCCAAAAGAATCCACTTTGCAAGATTTTTGCAGCGGTACGGTTTCCACCAAAGTGGCCACCGTAGTGGGATGTGTGACAACCATGGAGTTTTTGATGTTGCTCACTCCCATGGACACAACGCCTCAATATTTGGTCCGCCCCTATCTTGTACAAGAAAGGATCATCCCAAACGTATTGTCGTGTGTCGTGTAAAAACTTTTTGAATGGTTGTCGACTCATCCCGTGGGGCTTAAGTCCACTTGCTAAAAAGTTTGCAATATCAGCATACCAAGGAATACTATTTTCACGATGTTGAGCAGATAGTAATTATTCATCGGGAAAAGTTTCTTTTACCGGAGTGGGATCAACAGTGCCCACTGTCTTCTCGAGCCTGGACAAATGGTCGGCAACCTGATTGCTTGTTCCTTTTCTGTCGACGATCTCAAGGTCAAATTCTTGCAGCAATAAAACCCATCTAATCAACCGTGGCTTGGAATCAGCCTTGTTGATCAAATATTTGATCGCTGCATGATCTGTGTGCACTATTACCTTCGTCCCTATTAAGTATGGCCTGAAACGATCAAAAGCAAACACCACCGCAAGTAATTCTTTTTCAGTAACAGTGTAATTAATCTGAGCTTCAATCAGTGTTTTACTTACATAATAAATGGGGTGAAAAACTTTGTTCTTTTTCTGTCCGAGAACAGCCCCCACAGCCCAATCGCTGGCATCACACATCACTTCGAATGGGAGTGACCAGTCAGGAGTGGTCACTATGGGTGCTGTGACTAATGCTTCCTTGATTTTTTTCAAAAGCTTCTCGGCATTCTTGGGTAAAAATGAAGTCTTTTTCATGTTGTAACAGGTTACATAGGGGTTTTGTAATTTTCAAAAAATCCTTGATGAACCTCCTATAAAAACCTGCGTGACCCAAAAAACTTCGAATACCTTTCACCGTTGTAGGTTCGGGAAGTTGTGCCACTACCTCAAGCTTGGCTTTATCAACTTCCAACCCTCTTTTCGAGACAAGGTGTCCTAAAACAATACCCTCTTCGACCATAAAATGACATTTTTCCCAATTTAAGACTAGGTCGTGGGTTTCACATCTCACTAGGCTTTTCTCTAAAATTCCCAAACAATTGTCAAATGATGTCCCTATCACAGAAAAATCGTCCATAAAAACTTCTATGGTATCTTCTATCATGTCGGTAAAAATGGCCATCATACAACGTTGAAAAGTGGCGGGGGCATTACACAATCCAAATGGCATTCTCCGGAATGCAAAAGTGCCGTAGGGACAAGTAAAGGTGGTCTTTTCTTGGTCCTCGGGTGCAATGTGGATTTGGTTGTATCCGGAATATCCATCTAGAAAACAATAAAATTCCTTTCCCGCTAACCTATCAAGCATTTGATCGATGAAAGGTAAGGGAAAGTGGTCTTTCTTAGTGGCCAAGTTGAGTTGTCTATAGTCCATGCTTATCCTCCATCCCGTGATAGTCCTAGTGGGAATGAGCTCGTTCTTTTCGTTCTTCACTACAGTCGTCCCTCCCTTTTTAGGGACACATTGGACGGGGCTCACCCAACTACTACTAGCAATAGGATAGATAATACCGGCATCTAACCACTTCAAGACTTCTTTCTTAACTACCTCCTTCATGATGGGGTTCAACCTTCTTTGAGGTTGGACTTTCCCCGGGTGGTCACTCTCCAAGTTAATCTTATGTTGACATAGAGAGGGGCTAATTCCTCGAATGTCCGCTATGGTCTAACCAATTTCCTTCTTATGCTTCATCAATAAATCTATCAGAAGTTGTTCTTGTTTCTCGCTAAGTTTTGAAGAGATAATAACGGGAAGCTTATTATCCTTAGCGAGATAAGCATATTTCAAGTGGGAAGGCAATGGTTTAAGCTCTAACTCGGGGGGTTGTTTTATTGAAGGGGGTTGAACATCTCTATCCTTAAATTCCAGAGGTTCAAAGGCTGCTACTATGGCGTTACACTCATCCTCAAAAGTGTCATCACTCTCAGATTCAGAGTGCTCACTCTTACTGCCCACTGTGGGCACTGTTTCAAAATCGTGGATTTCATTAATCAAACTCAAAGCAAAACAGTCCTCGGTATTTATATACTTAAGAGACTTAAAGACATTGAAGGTCACTTCTTGGTCATTAACTCTCATCGTGAGTTCTCCTTTGTGCACATCAATCAAAGTTCGTCCGGTTGCTAGAAACGGACGTCCTAAGATGATTGGGATTTCTTTATCGGCCTCATAATCTAGAACTAGAAAATCGGCGGGGGAGATAAATTTATCCACTTGGACCAAAACGTATTCTATTTTTCCCTTGGGATAGGCAATGGACCGGTCGGCTAGTTGTAATGTCACGGTTGTGGGTCTAGCCTCTCCAATACCTAACTTCTTAAAAATGGACAGCGGCATCAAATTTATACTAGCTCCCAAATCACAAAGTGCTTGACCTACTTCTTGTCCTCCTATTGTGCATGGAATGGTGAAACTACCCGGGTCTTTCAACTTAGGTGGAATCTTGCTAGTAAGAAGGGCACTACATTCTTTGGTCAAAGCCACAGTCTCAAATTCACCCAACTTCCTCTTTTTGTTCAAAATATCTTTTAAAAACTTAACATAGCTTGCCATTTGCTCAAGAGCTTCTACCAAGGGTATGTTAATATGAAGCTGTTTAAAAATGTCTAAAAAAATTTTAAACTGAACCTCGACATTTTTAGGCTTCATTCGGTGAGGAAAAGGTATGCTTCGTGGGTCAATCTGAGTTTGTTGTGGTATTGGATTTGGAACAGTAGGTATTGGCACAGGTCCAAAAGTGGGAAGGTCAGGGATGTCGGTTCTCACTGTGGGGACCACAGTGACCTGAGGAGTGCCCACTGTGGGAACCACAGTGGGTATTTGAGGTGAATCATCAGATTCGAAAACGATATCTTGCAGATCCTTTCCACTCCTTAGTGTTATGGACTTGATATGTTCAGGTCCTTTTCCTATTACCCTAGCGTGTTCGGTATCACTAGGTAACGTTCCTGGGGGTCTATTCTTAACTTCAACGGTTAACTGTCCTACTTGGGTCTCTATATTCCTAATGGCTGCTTGAGTTTGATTCATAAAACCCTTGAGATTTGATTCAAGTGACAGTTGGGTCTCAGCGGGTTGAGTAGATCGTGATTGGTATTGTTGTGAGGATTGGCCTTGGTGAAAGTTTGGTGGGTTCTGCCCACTGTGATGTGAGTTCGGCCCATTGTGTTGTTGCTGAAATCCAGGGGGTTGTGTGGTCTTGATTGGCCATGACTCGCCCCGTGGGGTTGGAGTCCTTGATTTCCAGACCAAGAGAAATTCGGATGGTTCCTCCAACCTGGATTATAGGTTTGCGAAAAAGGATTGTTCCGTGGGTTGGTCCCTATGACATTAACAGATTCGGGATTTGCCGGACAAAAATAAAAAACGTGCTCTTCTCCACAGAGGGAGCAATTTTCAGGGAGATGTGTTGCGGAATTGACTTGGCCTCTATTTTGTTTAAAACGATTTTGGTCAAGGCCACTAATTGCGCATTCATGGTTTTAAGTGCCTCGGAATCGATGGTGTTGGTCTTTGGCATGGGTGCTCTCGGATTTGACCATTCGGTATTGTTGTTGGACACTTTTTCTAAGATTTGATATCCTTCGTTGTAAGTCATACTCGTAAATGTTCCACCGGCTGTTGCATCTAAGATGATTTTGGCTGCATTGGAAAGACCATTGTAAAAGGTCTCCAATTGGATGCAATGCGGGATGCCATGGTGTGGGTACTTTCGAAGTAATTCTGTAAATCGTTCCCATGCATCCGAAACAGCCTCATCTTCTTCTTGTCTAAACAAAATAATATCATTTCGAAATCTTACATTCCTTGTGGGAGGAAAGTATTTTTGTAAAAATTTATCCGCAAGATCTTGCCAAGTGATTATCGAGTGAGGTGCATGTGCGTTCAGCCAAGACTTCGCCTTGTCCCTTAATGAAAAAGGGAAAAGCCTTAGTCTTAATGCCTCATCACTAACACCTTGCAACTGAAAGGAATCGGTCATTTCTAAAAAAGATTTTAAGTGCGAGTGCGGATCCTCATATGGCGATCCTCCAAATTGACCTATGGCTTGGATCATTTGAAACATCACCGGTTTGAGTTCAAAATGCGTTGTTTCAAGGACGGGCCTTCGAATCCCGGAGCCTAAATTACTAACTCCGGAGGTAGCATAGTCCCGTATTTTTCGATCTTTGCTATCGGCAATCGTGATTGTGGTCTCCACTACAGGTAGCGGTATTGCAGCCATGTTCACAGTGGGGATCACAGGGGGTTGTCGATTTCTGTTTCTGCGTCTTCTTCGAAAAGTTTTCTCTATTTCAAGATCGATTGGTAACAAAGGTTCGTGTTGTTGCCTTGGCATGCAACACGAAAAGCTTAGAAAAACGAGTTACTCGGGCTCGAACAAAAACTAATGTCTTGAGATTTAAAATCACGCCAGTCCCCGGCAGCGGCGCCAAAAACTTGTTACGTGCGAAATATGTGTTTTAATCGCAGTGGGTTGCAAACTGTCCACAGTGGGAAGTGCAAGTGTACACTGTCCACTATGATCGTCACAGCAAGTAATAGTTGGTAAAATACCAGAATCGAATCCACAGGGACTGGACAATCAAGACAATACGGTTCTTATGAGCTCCTTTTACAAGTTTCAATTAGAGAGGAAAATAATACTTTGGTTTGGTTTGGTGATATAGCTACTTTAAACGATTTACTAAAGGTTAAAAAGGAGGAATGTAGGTTGGATTTTCCCTAGATTTTATACCAAATACTCGGTCCTTAGAAGTGATCCTCGTATTCGTGGTGGACATTTTCGCTAGAAAAGCCCTGTTACAAAATACTCACACTGTTAGATAAAAATCCCATACTCTTAGTACTTGTTGTTTTGTCAATGGTAATCTCTAAATGGACCTTTTCAGGCATCGATGGAATATGTAGAGACAAATACTCTAAGTGTTTTTAATACACAAATTAGCTTTCCTACTACTCCAGTAGGCAGAGATTAGCTCACTGTGCCGACCTCACTTTCGTAAGTGTCATAAGAATTCTTTCGAATCCCCTAGCATCATTCAAGCTCGTGTCACTGCGTTCTACTCATTTCTAAGTTAAGAACTAGACTTTAGATCCTTGCAAGTGATCGGCTTGTTCGCATCTTTGGGTAAATATCGAGAATGAATGACCAAAACAACAAATATTCTAAGTATAAAGATTACTCAAGCATTTTTAATAAAATCCAGGTACTTCTCCTTCCTACATCCCAAAGGATGTTTAGCCTAACATTTCCGAAGTAAAGAAAACAAAAGATGAAGATTTGCACATAATAAAACTAATGGTGGATTGAATAGTACTCACAGTGGGGAACGAGAATTCGTCCCTGTCCACTGTGTTTTACGAACTACAATTAACTAGGAAAATAAATTACAGAAATTAAAGCTAAATTAAAACAGTAATTAAAAGACTAAAACTAATGTGGTAGATGAGAGAAATTAAAGCTATTCAACTATCTAAACTTAACCCAATATGATTGTAAGATTCCAAGCTTGTAATAAATGAACCCAAGTGCTCCTTTATATACTAGGAGAAAGAGTTGGGTATTACACAAAAGAGATGAGTCTTCCAATGGGTAAAAACTGCTGTGCTATGGCAGAAATCAGCACTTGGGCAAACCAATTACCCAATGGACCCTTTTCCAAGTCAATCTCCAAGTACATAAAGGAGTACTTGTTGCAATCTACAATGTATATGCCATTTTGTACTTCCTCCAGCCATTTTCCTGCTAATGAGCCTTCTTCCTCCAGCAAATTAAGTCCCAACTAGTAGTTTCTTTTGTCTTTCTTGATCAGCTCGAATAGTGGGCAGCCGGAGTGGGCACAACAGTGATCACTGCAGGATAAAATGTGAAAAACACCCAAATTCTACCAAATAGTTTATTAAACACTAAGGTTCGCTCCTTTTGCTCATTTTCGAGATTTATACCAAGAATGGGGGTTTTGAGAGGCGGAAAGGCTAAATTTGATAGAATAAAATAGGAAATACAAGGTAATAATAACTCTAAAAATAGAGTTATCAGTATGCAAAGAACTTTGCCAAACTTATGGGACAATTTTTTAAAATGAGTATGCTTTGTAAGATGAATTTCTTCCTTGGTCTTCAAGTTAAACAACTGTCGACCGGGATATTCATAATCCAGGCTAAGTACATCCGGGATATTCTTAGGAAATTCCAGATGAAACAGTCCTCACCAATGAAAACTCCCATGGCACCCGGTACAAAGCTTCACGCCGATCCTAACGGAAAGGATGTGAACACTAAACTGTATCGGGGAATGATTGGCTCTTTGATGTACTTAACAACTAGTAGGTCGGATATCATGTTTTCAACTTTTTTATATGCCCGGTTTCAGTCAAAACCGAAAGCGTCTCATTTAATAGTTGTAAAACGAATTTTTCGTTATCTACGCGGTACTGCTGATCTTGGCTTGTGGTACCCGAAAGAGACAGGTTTTGAGCTATCCGCTTATTCTGATGCGGACCACGCGGGAAGCATGATGGACCGGAAGAGCACACCGGGTCATGTGCAGTTCTTGGGAGATAGCCTGGTGAGTTGGGCATCCAAGAAGCAGCAGTGCGTCTCTACGTCGACTGCTGAAGCAGAATATGTGGCCGCCGCGAGCTGCTGTTCTCAAGTTATATGGATGCGGACGCAACTCAAGGACTACGGCTTTACATACGTAAAGGTGCCCATCTACTGCGACTCGAATAACGCAATTGCCATATCCAGCAATCCGGTCCAGCATACGAAGACAAAGCACATAGACGTTCGGTACCATTTCATTAAGGATCACGTCGAAAGAGGTACAGTCGAACTCTACTTTGTAAATACTGAGCATCAGTTAGCAGACCTATTTACAAAACCCTTGGACGAAAAACGTTTTAATACTCTAGTGTCCAAGTTAGGTATGCTAAATCTGAAGACTTGATCTGTTTGTGTGCCCGTTACAAATTCCATACATCTACGAGCAACTGTCTACTCATCATCCGGTGTCCACACTTCCGATGATTGAGCATACACTTTCTCGCACCTGTATTCTACTTGTATCTGTTACACTGTTAGGTTGAGTCTCTGTATTTATTAGGTAGATTTCGTTTGTTTTCTCTCTTTCAACGTGTGTTTCTTTCATTTCATACTGTCGTCTAGTTTATTTGCCTTTTATATATGTGCTTTCACAAGTGTTCATGTGTTCAGGGGGAGCATGACCAGCTATCAGGTAAGTTGACTCTATTGTTGAGGGGGAGTGTCACACACACTTTTTTCTAAACTGCCATAAAGTTTTTTTTTGTGTGTGTGGACATTCCCGTGTGCATTTCACATTACTTCGTGCACACTCTGAGGGGGAGCATATAAGTCTATGTTCATCATTTGAGGGGGAGCGACACAAAGTTTTTTTTCTTTAACAGTGTAAAAGTTTTTCTTGGTGTCGACCTCTCCGCTACACACAACTACACAATCCGAGGGGGAACAGAGAAATCCCCATGCTCAGCCTGAGGGGGGAGCGAGGGTAGGTTCTTTCAAAAACCAAATAATCCTTTTTTTTGCAAATCCGAAAGAACAGGGCGTTTCTGTCAATAATACCATAGTGTCCGGACAGGTTTCCGGAAACCCATCTATCCGGATAGGTTTCCGGACCGGACCCCTATTCGGATCGGATGGGAATCCGGATGACCCACCCGGACTCTGGGTTCCATATAAAAGGATCCTGGACACTCTTAGTTCATTTTATCTAGAATCCTCGATAAACCCTAAACCTCCCTCACTTTTTCTCTCGTTCGGACACTCACACAATCCGCAATCCTCACTTGAATTTCGTTCCACAATCAGGTATGTTATCCATCTCATCATTTAGATCATTAGTAATCGAGTTTAATGTACATCTAACCACAAATCGACCACAGATTCAGTCGACCCAGGGTTTCCGAACCCTAGTTTCGCGTCGAACATCGCTCGATCGATTTCAGGGTGGTGTTGGCCGGATAACACCATCTTGTATGCACACACATTCAAATAGCACCTGTTGTGATCCTTGGGTAGTTGTTCGCACGAGCAATCGGACTAAATCGGTCTAACCGGATTTCATCCGGACACATTCTTCACGTCCGGACACCACCATACTTAAGATACACTATCCGGACACTCGCATGCATAAGATATTTTATTCAGATACCCTTATCGTCCGGTGACTCTAGTTGTCCGAAAACCTAAGGGTTTCCGGTAAGTTCAACTCTCCGAAAAGTTTATGTGTCCGGTAACCTCATACATCCGGAAACCCACATTATATTTGGAAACCATCTTTGTCCGGAATGCTTGCTTTGTCCGGAAACTCATGTTATCCGGATACATTTTGTCCGGGTACCATGGTTTGTCCAGAAACTTTTGTTTTCAAATGAGTTTGTCCGGACACCCCTGTGTTTATCAGTCCAGTACCTAGTTATCTCACTGCTAGTCCTCAATCTGTCTCAGATTGAGCCCATTATTGCAAAGGTACGCGCCTACACTTGTTCATCCGCCTTGATTACTAACTTTGGTTCTTATTCAGATATTCTATGGCGAATCAAGAACACCAACAACATCCTGAAGAGCAAATTCCTCCTCAAGAGGAATTTATCGACGAAGCAGCTGATAATGCTTTGGTCAATCCTGACCATGGTATCGAGTTGGAAGCCAACAATCACCAGTTGGACGCCGCTGAGTTCCGACCACAAGAGCAACACCGTGTGGTCGTGGACATACTACTAGGTCACCCTCTCCGTGAGGCCCTCACTGCAACAGCCGACGTCCCTACTCTTTATGTTTATCAAGTATGGCTTATCGCACAAGTCGTCACAGCTGCTAATTCTCAGATAATCACGGTGCGGATCGACACCCATCCCTTCACGCTCACACCTGACGCGTTCCGCCGCTTGTTATCCCTACCGGAAGCCAACATCGGTGGACATCAAGGCTACGACCCCGCGATCAATGACACAACCTTGTGTGCTCAAGTACGCGCTCTAGGCTACAATCGCGCCCTCGATCGACCTTCGGCATTCAACCGCAAATATATGGCGCCCATCTGGTACACGCTGTTCACCATACTGAACATGTGTCTCTCATCCAGATGGAAGGGAATAGACCAGTGCACAGGTGACTTCCTGCGTCTATTCCATGATGTATGCAACAACAGGCACGTCGACTTCGCGATGATTATATGGCGTGAGTTGGTTCAAGCTATTCGGAATATCGGAGGTACGAAGCAAAAGAAATTCCTACCTTATCCTAGATTCCTCTCTCTGGCCATCAGACAACATATGGAGGCGAATCCAGCAATACCGCGACGCATTAACCATCCGGTATGTCCTCCTTTCCATCTACAATATATGGTGATTCGGAACCCGTCCAACGCCATAGCCATGCCCTTACCTGAAGCCCTACTGGCACACGCGGACCCCAATGCACCGAGTGTGGTAGAATATAGGAGAGAGTTAGCTGCTCCCATGGTCCAGCCAGTGCCGGAGGGACCTCCCCAAGGAGATAGACCCGAGAGACGTGATGGTCCTAGGACAAGAGGAGGAAGGGCCCGGGCAGCGGGGGCTCCGGGGCGCGGTGTGATGAGAATTCATGGGAGGGGAACAGGCATGGGCGGTGCATTGGATCCGCGAGCCAGTACTACCCGAGCCGAAACAAGCCAACCTCCCATTCCCACCACCCGAACCGCGACCGAAGCAGGACCGTCGACTAGACTACACGAGGTTCAGGTCGTCACTGAAATCGAACGCCCCATGCTTCACCGTGACACCGACACATACATCTCTGACCCTCCTTCGCCTTCCAGGCAAGTAGAAGATGTGGAATCTGACTCCACAGAATCCGATACGGATCGTACCATTCGCGCAACATTAATCCCTACCCGTATCGGACCAAACCCAGACTTTACCGAAGGAATCCCATCTGACTCACCAACACCCCCACTCATTCCTACTACCCAGCCTGATTCGGGAGATACAAGGAGAGAGGAGGGAGTCTAAGTTGAAAATCAAGAAGAGTTAGAACATGTGAGAAGGAGGGAATTACGGTCGAAAACGAACCAAGAAAGATTAAGCCGTAAAGATAAAGAGGCCTCTGAGCGAATCCAGCCAAGTGTCATCCGGGTTGCCACATCTACTATCCCGTCTCATCCGTTGGGACGGGGTATTGAAGAAGCCGTCGTGGACCCAGCGGCGCAATTGCACAACCTCCAAAGCCACTCATCCGTCTCTCAAAAGACGGATGTTTCACTTCTGCACGGGGATATAGCACAACTTCTACTGGTCTCTCACTCGGAGAGTTCTGGTATTGAAATAAGAGACCAGCAACCCCCGGTCTCGACTTCTTTGAGTGCACTATTGAGTCTAGAGCCATTTGCTAATATTACTTCTTCGGCTAGGACACAAGATGAGGAAACGAACATCGGTGCTCTTGGTGACCCAATCGGAACCTCCGTAGTGTCTCCGCATTTAAGCGGAACGCGAGGATTGGAGGGAAATCCTACCACGGCTACCCCTGTGCCAACCGTGAACGTAGGTGGCTCTACCTCTAAGGTAGATGCCTCAACGGGTGCTCTAAGTGACCCCGGAGTTATTTTGCCCGACTTTGTGTCAAAGGGATATTTGGACAACGCCCTAAAGGCTGTCCGCGAGGCCATGGAGCAGCGATTCACCAATGAGCTCGACAAACTGAAGACTCTGATCAAAGGTAAAGAGAAGATGGTCGAACCTGAAACTGCACCGACACCACCACCGGCTCCCGTTCAGCCCATCTATTCGGTGGATACTTTGAAGACCATGCTCCTAGCTCAGTTGCTCCAACACCAGGATACCGATGCCTCTACCGAAGTAGACCTCATTTCAGTGCTACAATCCCAGGTCAATGCTCCTTCATCATCCGTTACATCAAGATTGGACCAGCTTGACACGACTCTTAAGGACGTTCAACAAGCGCTCAAAACGTTGTCCGAGAGAGTCGCCTCACTCGAAGACACTTGCAATAGTCAAGCTGGCGGACTCAAGCGACGGCACGATGACCAGGATGATCCTGATCACCGTGAGGGGGAGAACAAGATACTACGCTTGTCCGAGTCTGATCCAATCATTCCTGAAACTACTGTGGTTCAACCAGAACCTTTAACTACGGCAACTGCAACCGAAACCGAACCCGAAGCCGAGTTGAGTTTAGCTGAGATAGAAATTGATATGGACATCTCCGATGACGAAGACCCGACGGTTGAAAAGCCTGAGGGAACAACACAGGAATTGGTCACCTTTGATACATCAGATAGGCCTGCTCTCAATATGATAGATCCAGACACCGAGATCGACCCGGAGACCGAAAATGCATGGTACGAAAAAGCCGCCAGTGCTGTAAATCTCCAGGTAAACCTGATCTTCCCTACTGATGAAGACGATAATGTTGACTACGACCAGTTTCTGCTGCAAAACCTTTATGGTACTCCCGTTCACTCTGCTCAAGCCACCGAGACTTCTTCAAGACCCGAAACTTCAACCGCTACAAATCCGACATCTCCTCAACTACCGACAGCTTCTGATCTTCCTCCTCCTCAACAGCAACAAATCCGATGGGAGAAGATCACGATACTTATTCCTCACCTGGAGGAATCACTGAAAAAGTTGTTCGTTCACAAGTTACGCAATATCGAGCCTTCCTTTTGCCTTGGTATTTTCAGTTCCGACCCGGAATACCAAAGTCAGTACATAAACGCAATGAAGCGGTGTCTGCCAGTTAGCCAAGTCCGAACAAAGCACAAGATCACCGAAGTGCTCAACGTCCAAACAGGTAGAATTCTTAAAGCTATGTTTCCCGTTTTCACCGTCCGACGAGAAGACGGAAATGAATGGCGATTTTCCGAAGCTGACTTCAAGAACCTCCGCCCGTTCGACTTCTATGATATAATGAAAGACCTCCGAACCAGAACCATCCGACCGCTTCAAGTAACCAAAGCGCTCGAAGCTGTTCGTCGATTCCTAGTCCGTACAATTATGATGTCCTATCTTACAGACTTCCAAATGGCAATCGAGAACAGAGCAAAGAAGGTAAACCTGATAAAGCCGAATCTGAAAGCGCCCGAACTGAAGATGTATCCCGAGAACGCACTGCTTCTGGAACCAGAATTTGGAATAGTCTACATCAACGATCAGAACGAAAAGAGGTTTCTCCGCTTCAGCCAGGTAGACAGATTCTGTGATGGCACGCTCTTCAAAGTTCAAGATGCTCTTCGAAAATCATCACTCACGAGTCCGAAAACAAAAGGTATTCGTATGTTCCCAATCCGAATGAAACAACCGCTCGGGAAGCATTAGAAGTGATTGAAGATCGCATCGACTACCGCCGAGCCATCCGAATGTTCGAGGTACACTTTGCGCTCCGAAAAAGATATGTTGATAACTGGCGCGAACTCGAACTTCGATTCAAAGGGGGAGATTGTTAGGGCAATATTTGGTTGAATAGAAGTTCAAGGGCTAAATGTTAATTCTTTATTTTGAGCCTTATTAGTGAACGGGCCGTGGGCTTGTTGCCACAGGCCCATTAGTATATAATGTTTTGTTTAGCCTTAGTTTTAGGCTAGTTGTCATTTTCGCTTTCCTAATCGTATTGTAAACACTCTGCATATTGAAAGCAAATTGGATGACCAGTTGAAACCATACCGACTTGATTCTTATATATTGATTTCTTATTGTTCGTTGCACGGATCTGGAACTCACACAATCGGAAGGACAAACTAAAATAGAAATGTGGACGTTTATTTTAGGATGAAACGGAGTATTTTATGAGAAAAAAATGGAAAGAAAAAAAAGGCATAATGAAAAGGGCAGCATTGTGAAAGTACTCACCAGCGAGTGGAAACATAATCAGTAAAAGGGGGAGCAGATGACACTTCTCTAGCCAGGCCGAAATCAGCAATTTTAATAGTATTGTTGGTCACCAGCAAATTCTCTAAAAATGTAAAAATGTTTACATAATTTATTCTGTTCAAACATAGATACAAAGCCCCGAGGAGTAGATTCTATACAAGGTTTTAGGTCCCGATGAAAATATTCACTTCTATGCATATGTACAAGTCCTTGCAGAAGCTGAGTTATCAGACCCCTAATCTCTTCCTCTGTGAAAGGTCTTTGTTGTTCTCTCATTATGTCGTACAAATTATGTTCCTAAATAGAAATCACATAAACCGTATATTACTTTAGCTAGTACCAAATTGTGCAAAATACAAGATAAAAATGATTTCATGATCATAGTTTCAGTATTGATACAAACTACCAGAAACAATCTCTGTTTACTTACCAAAGGGCCTTTAGCCTAGCGGTATCGGAGCCCTTGGCCTTGTAGAAGGTCATGGGTTAAAACCTCACCAAAGGTAAGGAGGGTGTGAGAGTTTATTTGTTTCATTTTCCGTATATAAATATTATATACTTCAAAAAAGAATCTCTATTTACTTCATAAAGTGAAATTTAATCCTGCCTATAAACATATCCACAATATCATAATAGCCTTGCATTCCCTATGCGGGAAGAAACAAATCAAATAAATACCAAACCAGAACCAAAGAAACTAAGGCCTTGTTTGTTTTTTGAAAAAAAAAAAGTCTTCTCAACCTCTTATGTCTGATTCGGTATGAGATAGGGCCATTCAGACTGTTTATTTTTTCCAATTTTTCAGAACCACTTATGTCTTCTCATCCTCTTATCTGGTAAGAGGCAAACCAACCCCTTATTTGCCTCTTAGTGTTGTGATGTTGTCAATGGACTAACCTTAATAGATATTTTCTGAAATTAATTACCATGATTAATATTTAATACAACTAGGATGAAAAAGTGATTTCTTTTAACCAACTAACGGATATATAGACAAGAAAATGTGGGTGATGTAAGATAGACATAGTAGAAACAACCTCCTTCAGCTTAATGATGTTAGGATGATTAAGTTTTCGGAGGGACTGTGCCAAGAGGAAAATAGGGGGAAGTTAACTTTCAAGAAAACGGCAGCAATAAGTTGATGTCACGTAACAAAACTGACGAATATAAAATTAGAAATACCTTAACTTCCCGCAAATTCATACATTCTTCCCAAACATAATACCTATGATAAGTGTTTGTTGGCAACTATTAAACCAAAACATATATCCACAGGAAATGCAATATCATAAAACAGCCGGCTGAACGTATAAAAAATATTTTTTATGTAGTGTATATGATATATAGTAAAATATATAAATCAAAAAAATTCAATATTGGGCTCATTTCGAACATATCGAATAGACGATTATAATGGTGTAACTTGTTAAAATTAAAACGTATTTTTTTAACGTATTTTAGTTAATAAACGATTATATGTGTTAAATGTAAAATTAAAACTATGAAAGTAAAAGGTATAAAGTAAGTAAGTAAATAAGTATAGGGGTTGAAAGTGTAACATTTCAATTAAAAACTCATCAAATTGTAGGAAATGGGTGTGTTGCGGGACACTCCCCGCGATCGCGGGATCCATATTTTCAAAAGTGGTCCCTCTCCGCGATCGCAAACCCCAATCGCGGGAAAAAATGGGTATTTTGGCAAATTTGGGAGAGAAATGGGTATTTTGGTAAGTTAAAGTCAAACTTTGGGTATTTTAATTAAATTCCCAATCTATCTATACATATAATAAATAAGTAACTACATTGACACGTGTCGTCGTCTGGTGAGCCGGCTTTATTGTTTTGCCGCCTAAACATGTATCTGGACGCCTTTACATTATAGGTTCAATTAACACACCCACATTCTCTCTTCCTTAAATCTCTACTTAATTCAATTTTTAATATTTATACCTTACATTTACTACCCTTATAATTATCTATGTAGTTTACTTTTAATCACTTACTTTTTTATTTTTCATTTTAGACTCTTATCATATAAACATAAATAATGTACATGAACTAAAATGGATTAAAAAAACATTTTTATTTTTTACAAATTATATCATTGTAATTGTTTCATCAATATCTTCGAAATGAGCCCAATATTGAATATTTAATTATATTATTAAATATCATAAATATATACAATTTAATGTGTCGTGATTAGAGTTAACTTCATTTTGACTAATATTGAATATTTTAGATACGTATGTACATATCCATACTTATAATAAATTCAAAAAAAAATCCGCAATCCAAAAAATACGGGATTTACTTCTAAGTTTAAATTCAAATTATTGATATAGTTTGATTTTTTAAATTCAGTTTTATTATAGACTAATTAATGTTAATTATTCAGTTCTAGTTCAAAAAAAATTACCCTTATTTCATCCCAAAATAAACTTATTTTACCCATAATAAACGTATATCCTAAAAATAATCTTATTTTACCCCTAATAAAATTGAACTCGTCTCCTTCTCTGCTGTAAATTCTCTGCTGTAAATTAATTGATCAATTTGCCTCTCCTCTCATCACCTGCTTCGTGCTCCTCTCACAGGTACAATCAAATTGAGTCCTCAAATTTTGTGAAGATTCCTAATTGGAAAGTTAAATCTTGATATATATATATATATATATATATATATATATATATATATATATATATATATATATATATATATATATATATATATATATATATATATATATATATATATCCACCTAAACCCATTTTCCATATTCTATTATCTAACAATATTTTGTAGACCCCAAAAGATTCAAGGGTTTTTGTTTGTTTCTTTTGGTTGAGAAGAATCATATTGGGGTTTCGCTGTACACAACAATCCAACTGAGGTGGGATACAAAACCTTAATGTTTTTTGCCAAGAAAAAAGCTTTAAATTAAATGGGTTTCTTCTCAATGTTCATAACTGATTATTTTATGAATTTATGTTGTGTCGATTTCTTTCACGAAAAAACAATCAAAACTACTGTTTTTGGACCAATTTGGGGAATTGGGATTTGCGTGAAACTAATTTGGGTTTGTTTTATTTTTTGAAATCATCTTTTCTTTATTGGGTTGATTTTGATTTCTAAGAATCTTTTAGATTTTTATAATTTTACTATCTCTTTAGTAATCAAGCTATGTTTTATTGTTAATGTGAACAGGTCTCCATTTATGTTGTTGGAGAATGTTGTTTTGATCCTTTTTTGCTACTAAACTATGAACAATTAAGATATGAGAGAAGAAGTCATATGACATTAGAATGAATTATGCAAATTAATTGATCAATTTACAGTAGATATTTACACTGCTGGGATTGCACCAAGTTGCTGTTTAAATATGAGTTCGAAACTTTTTCAAAAATATAAATATGCAGTTTTTTTAGTATAGTATATTTAATTATTTATACTTTCTTAATCATGATTGTATTATTTCCTCTATTAGCTGATCACGTTTTGGTACAGCAATAAGCTAATCCAAACACTTTGTATTGTATATAACTTCTCAATTATAAATTTTTAATATTTATAAATTTTTAATATTTATTCATATTTTTTATTAATTTTTTGCAAAACATCATTTGTGAAAACTACCTAAAACAATGACATTTTATAACCAGCTACAAAAAAACAACTCTAAAGGAAAAAAAAAACTTGGAAAATAGCATCATACTTTCGATGATCATTCATATCTGTAAGATAAGTTTTCTGATATGATTTAATTTTTTAAATTACTCTGTGTAATACACGGGTTCAAACCTAGTATATATTTATATATATTGTTATTCTTTTTGTTTCTTTTATATATATATATATATTACTTTTATATATATATTGTTATTTTTTTGTTATATATATTAGAAATATAGAAATATATATATATATAGTTATTCTTTTTTGTTTTATATATATATATATATATATATATATATATATATATATATATATTTCTTTTTTTTTATAAATTATACCATTGTATTCGTCTCGTCAATACCTTCTAAATGAGCCCAATATAATTAAATAAAAAATATTCAATATTGGGCTCATTTCGAAGGTATTGACGAGACGAATACAATGATATATAATTTGTAAAAAATGTATTTTTAATATATTTTAGTTGAACAAATGTCATCCTATCCCAATTGATTCAATTGATGTATTTTGGACGACGTTTGATTTATCACCGTGCCAATCTTTACAAGATGATGACGTAGGTTGTGAAGCTGAAGTCCAAATGTTTACTGAGGTATTTAACAAGCAATCGAGATCTGGTAAGTTCAGTTTTCTGAGGAAGATAAAAGAGATAGCCAGTGCATCAAAACATGGGTTCGTGAACCTGTTGTTAACAAGACTACTCGTGGACGGCTCTCGTTGAAGGATAAGCTTTCCAGAAAACTCATGTTGATCCCTCATTTGCAACTCATGTTGATCCGTCTATTGCAACTTATGTTGACTCGTCTTTTACAAGTGAAAGACCCCTTAGATCGAGGTGCACCAGTTGAACACTAGATGACAATGCCTGAAATAGGTGTCTTGATTGCTTCAAAGTATAATGTGATATTACACGTTATAAATATGGCAGGCGGTGGGACGTACTTGCCGCTTAGGTCCACTCCGCCAGCGTGGTATCAACATGTTGTTTTTACAATTGGGCACGTTAATGGTAACCATTATGTGAAATTAGATATGACAGAAAGATACCCGTTCCATACTAGTGTACCACATTTTTTCCACTACAGTTATCCGTGTATTGCAGGATGGGCTACCCCGTATTCAGATCGAATACAGAAGTACGAGCGACTTTTACGTGTTAATTGTACTACGGATAATGTTATTTTAGAATAATCGAATATAATATAGATTATTTTATGTTCTATTTATATGTTAAATCGCAATGTTTATGTTTTATTTTTATAATTATATAATTATAAAAAATTAGTAATATTTATATTTTTAAATATTTATTTATTTTTAAATAAAACCAAAAAGTAAAAGAAAAAAAACATTTTTAAACTATATAATACAAATAAATAAATAAATAAATAAAATAGAAAAAGAAAAGACAACAAAAAGACAAAAAACAAAAAAAAATCATGACTTTAATCATTGGGATGCAATTAGCCACTTTTGGGGTGCAATTAGCCTTCCCTAAATATATCATTTCAAAGTACAATTCTTAAAAGTAAAGTATATTACCTTTTTAATGTAATTTGCCCTAAACAATAAAAAAAAGGATAATCAAGAAATCTGTAAAATTTGTATAAATGTTTGTACAATAAAATTAAAATGGTTTAATTTTAAAGGTATCTATAATCAAAAATACAAATTGGATATTAAGAAATCTATAAAAATTGTATAAAAGTATATCCAACAGAATTTTAGTTTAAAAATATGTATACTACAAAATAAAATTTGGGTTATTAAGAAATCCGTAAACATTGTATAAAAATATGTCCAATTGGAGACGTTAATTTAAATATATAAGAAATATAATTGCTTTAATTATGTGTGTACTTTATATTATGGGAAATTAATTAAAATACCCCAACTTTGAATTTCCTTTACCAAAATACCTTAAATCTCTTTCAGTTTGCAAAAATGCCACAAGTGCCCGCGATGGAGCCTGCGATCGCAGGCTAGGGCGTACGTGGCACCGAGGTTCGGCCAAAGTGTCCCGCGGAGCCCCTCAACTATGGCCGCGGTGACATCTTTGGTCCCTCCCCGCGATGGGCAGAAAATTTACAATTTCAACCCCTGTACTTGAACGAATCTTGCATGCTTTTACTGTTTTTTCCACAATTATTGTACTTTGAAGACCAATTTGTGGTTCAAATTCACTGGTTTGTTTGAGATTTCATCCATAAATATGAGTGATATGCAATCCATAATTCACACTCATTTCTTGCTCTTTCTTGATTTCTCTTTTGCTTTCTTTGTTTAAGTTGCTTTCTCTCTTGATTTCTCTCATTTCATCCACAAATGGCATCATCATCAAACCCTAGGTCTACTCCTGAAAAAATGCCTCCTAAAATCGAGATCGCCATAGCAAAAAAGCAAAAGGAGATAGAGGAACTGACACAAGAGTGGAATCAAATGATGGACAAGAAGGCAGTCCACTTGAGAAGGATCGAAGAGGAAGATAAGGAGATCAAAAGGATGAAAGGGGATATAAAAGCTAGGGAGGCTCGTATTCGTCGAGAACAAGAAGCAATTCACCATATTCTGCAAGACTTCGCAATTCTTTAAGCGAAGGTAAACGATAAGCAAGCTTGGATTGATGAAACTAAAGCAATTTTTGAGTAGGTGGTGGTTGTTTTAGTTGTTTTGTATTTGTTTTTTGTTGTTTTGAATTTTTTTTACTGTGTTGTTGTTTTGTATTTTTTTTTGTTGTTTTGTACTTTGTTGCTCATGAATAAAGGTTTTTAATTTGTCTGAAAAGTAGTTTTTAAGTAGTCTGAATTTTGTCTGAAAAGTGGTTCATGTGAAAAATACAACTCATAAATGTTATACAAGATTATTTCATAGCAAACACATACTAGTAAATACAGTACAAATTTATCCAAATTTGAGGCTACGGCTAGACGATGGTTTGGTTTTTGACAACCCGGGTCTACTTCTTACATACTCTGGCGAGACGAGTCTCAAAGTGTTAAGCTCCACTTTCTCGATGTACACTTCAATTACAGTACGGCCGTCAACATACTGGCGTATGTTGGCTACATCTTTGTCGGTACTCAATTCTACCAGTCCAGTCAAGAAGTCTGCATTCGGCCTCTTAAAATACAACCTATTATATTTTGGTTCTTCATATTCCAGCTCTTTCGTGATCTGTTCAAGCAGTTGCATAGAAAGATCCTCCACATCTAACATGTCAACATAAATTTCTAGACCACGAAAATAATGTCTTTTAGGTGGTTCCGTAAAGTAACCACCATGGTGGACTTTCATGGTGAACAACTGTGGATATTTATCTGTTGATGAAATTAATTAATATAGTTAGTTCGTAGAAACAAGCAAAAAACTCAATGAAACATGAACACTAACCATATAACTATTTGCCAGTGTCTGAAAGCGATTTAGATAAACGTCTAAAGCACCAAACATGAAGGTTTGGGGATGCCATGTAAGAATACGTTAACGAATAATATGTTATCGTTTATGTGTTTTACGACTAATCTAGTCTAGGTTATTTATAGGCAAATGTGGATGCTTTTACTGCACTTAGGTCCCTGTCTTTGCTCTAACACAACTTAGGTCCCTGTCTTTTCTCTAACACAACTTCGGTCCCTATCAACGCTATCATATGATATAGTTCTATATAACCATTACTATTCTCTCCATTTAGACTACTACCATTATGATCATCATCCCATATTCTGTTTCAAATACCTTTCAAAAGATAATTGGTCCCAATCAATGTTCAGATCAACGCACATAAGTTATGTTTGATAAATTACAACGCACTAAACATACAATATTTATCGTCTCAATCAATGTTCAGATCAACAGTATCATATGATATAGTTCCATGTGGTTCATGTGAAAAATACAACTCATAAATGTTATACAAGATTATTTCATAGCAAACACATACTAGTAAATACATTACAAATTTATCCAAATTTGAGGCTACGGCTAGTGAATAAAGTTGTACAATGTCCCCACCTAAACAGCCGAGTACACAAGAATTCCGAATCTCTGGGCACTTGACATCCCGTATAGGTTGGCTGATTGGAGTTTTAAGCCGCTGAACCACGGTTAGGTTGGATACATCATGCAAGGTCAAGTCAGAGGTTACCTCATTCGGATAAACAAACATGGGGTTTTGCTTGTTAATGATGCTAGATTTTGGTAGCCGTACTCTATCCACGTGGGCCCGCAACGAGCCTGTTTTTGAATTCTTATGGCACGTTTAGATCAACATTATCATATGATATAGTTCCATGTGGTTCAAGCTCTGACGGACCCGCGGTGTTACTTAGTTGAGTGCTTGTGCGTCTAATCCTTGGCACGGTTGAAGGGGCGGGATTTGGACACTCTCCACGAGTATGTCCTACGCATTGGCACCGAGTACATCTTCGCTGTATCGAACCTTCACCACGTGATGGACGTCGGTTGTTCTTTCTCGGTCTCCCGGCTCTGTTCTTATTGATTAAAGGTGGATAACATGGCGGAAGCGGGTCGGGTGGAGACACCCATGCTTCAGGGGGTCCAGCTGGGTTTATTACCTCCACGTATGTTCTCCGGTAATATTCGGACCTGAAGAAAGGAACAGCCAAGTCACTGCAATCTCTATGACCCATATATCTTGCCGCAACGATGGCATGGCCGCACGGTAACCCAGATTTTTCCCATTCGTGACACGAACAAGTGTGGTCGGTCATATGCACAATCGCGTGAACATGGCCATCCTGAACCTCGTACCTCCCATACCCGATTTCTCTTACCACCCATGTCGCCGCACGACGCGCCCTGTTCTGAACTATCTCCTCCGCCGTTGGTGTGAGTGCATTTTGCATCTCAGCTCCTTTTCGGCGTCGAAGTTGGTACCACTCTTGTTGAAAGGCCCGAAAGTAGTCCATAAGATTAACAATCGGACATCTACGTGCAAAACGAGAGAGTGCATTCACCGACTCTGCACTATTGGAGGTCAGAATGTCATACCGTTGTCCAGGAAAATGGGTCGCGGACCACCTCTCCGGTCCAGCTTCGTCCATGACTTTGGCTGCTTCCTTGGCACTAAATCGTAGCAGATTCATGTACCGGTTAAACTCTCGATCCGTATATGCTCTGCATGCCGCCCAGTAGACATCCTTATGGGTGGTAATACGTCTGTCCTTGGTTTTGGCGTTCATCTCCAAATGTCGACAGCATATGGCGTGAGGGGCGTTTGGGTACATGGCAGAGATTGCGGCGCTTATGGAAGGAGCCCTGTCGGACATAAACACCAACCCTTGCGGGTCTCCGATAGCTTGTCTCAACATGGACAGAAACCAAGTCCACTCGTCCCCGATTTCGGACTTGCCTACGCCGAAAGCTACTGGAACGATGGAGTTATCCCCGTCCATGGCAACCGCAAGGAACATCATACCCAAGTAACGACCCTTTAAATGGGTTGCGTCTATTACCAGGACACGACGTAGATTTGCCAGAAATGTGCGGATCTGCAAAAACATAGGTGGTTTTCCTTTGTAAATGTTATAGTTTATAATGTGTAAACATATGACGTGTTAAAATACGTATCGCGGGTCCAAGGGCCATGAAGCACATCTCAAACCGTCCACGTGAATCGGTCTGTAGCTGCGTGACAGTACCAGGGTTCTGCAGCTGCAAATTATATAAATATGTTGGGAGTCGTTCATACGACTCCTCGAACGTGCCTCTCACCATAAGCAGTGCCTGGCATCGCGCACGCCACGCTTGGTGGTAACCAATCGGCACATTCAACTATGAATCTGCTTTTGTCAGATTTCGGCGTGTGACTTTGGAAACCCTCTTTCAAGAACTTAAGTCCGACCTGACTTGCCAAGATATCCTTCGAATCGAATATCTGACCTACTCTTAACCGTTCAATGCGAATATAAGGTGTAGGTTCGTAGGTTTGTGACTGAGTATTCTGGTCTGGAAGAATAGGGGGCATATCAAAAAAGTCATTTATCTGACTACATGATTTTCTACTAAGGGTATATTCTTCGTGATCATCACTGTCGGTATCTGACTTGTCTATATCAGCATTACCCGTTTTGAAAACGTAGGTTTCGTCATCAACAACTCCAGCACAACGTCCTTCTTGTGGTTGTGGTTGTTGTTGTTGCGTCTCCGGAACATAATCAGGAATACAGTCGTTAAGACCATATGCATGATCTAAATGAACTGTTGGGCCGTGGGACGCCTGAGAATCAGTCTGCTCTATTTGGAGGTCTTCGTCGTCAGCGTCGTCGTCACCTTCGTCATCGTCTTCGTCGGATTCGGCGGCATACACAAAAAGTAATGGCGGCCTTTCTGAATCTGCTGCAAAGTGCAGAAAACCAGAGATATCCCCATCGTTGGATAAATCCACAAATGACCCATCAACATTTTTAAACACTAACTTGCAAACAGCAGAAGGGTTGATTCCACATTTTTGCATGGCATATGCAACAAACTTCTGATAAGTATAGTTTACTGACAATTTTACACCATGCTTAGATTTATAAGCAAAATTCCAATCATTGTTATCTTGCACCCATTCACCATCAAAACAGAAATATAGCTTAGCCTTTGCAACAGATGAACTCATTTTTTCAGTAGTATCTCAAAAACAAAATATTGAAGAAAGAAAGCAAGAAAGAAGTATGGAATCGGTGTGTGGATTATGGATTGCATTTTGCATCTATTTATGGATGAAACAACCAACATTGATGACAACCAATCTCTCATTTCATCCACAAATTGGTATTCCAAAAACACTGATTCAACATTGATGAAAACATGCCAGTGAATTTGAACAACAAATTGGTCTTCAAAGTACAATAATTGTGGAAAAAAACAGTAAAAGCATGCAAGATTCGTTCAAGTACAGGGGCTGAAATTGTAAATTTTCTACCCATCGCGGGCCGCCATCGCGGGGAGGGACCAAAGATGTCACCGCGGCCATAGTTGAGGGGCTCCGCGGGACACTTTGGCCGAACCTCGGTGCCACGTACGCCCTAGCCCGCGATCGCGGGCTCCATCGCGGGCACTTGTGGCATTTTTGCAAACTGAAAGAGATTTAGGATATTTTGGTAAAGGGAATTCAAACTTGGGGTATTTTAATTAATTTCCCTTATATTATCCATTTAATAATTTTATTTAAATATGATTACTTTAATTATATTAACAAATAAAACTGATTAAATACGAAATTTTTATAAGATTCTATAATGTTAAAATCTGATTAGTTATGAAAACCTCTGAAAAAGTAGGTCGTTCAATTACGATATATGACGAAAAACTTCATGTGAAAAACATCTCCACTATGTGAAAAAAACCTTAAACGAAGGTTTTTACTTTTTGCTTTTTGAAAACCTCAAAAAACTCTTAAAAACCTCAAAGTTTGGAGATTTTATAAATCTCTCTCCTATTTTCTCTATTTTTGCATTCAAGGTTGTATAAATGTTGGAGCAAAAATTGCTAAAATCGTTTTTTTTTTCATTTTACCATAGTTGTTGGAGATGTTCTGATATCCAAAAAGATGTTTTTGTAAAGTAACTCTGTTATAAGATTTTATTAAGATTTTTTAATTTGATAAATTGACTATAATATAACAAAAAAGGAAAATTACAAAAGCATCTCCTACAAATTCTCTAAATCTGGAAAATGAAGATTTATATAAAATTTTGCTTCAACAGGATCTTAGAGCATCCACAATGGTGTAACCTTTAATTGAAAACCTCACATGCCATATTTTCACCTCAACAAATTAAAAGCCACAATAAAAATTACACAATGGACCAAATTAAAAGCCACAATAAAAACTACACGATGGAAGTTCTTATAAAAACCTCATTTTTCATTATTGTAATTTATAAAATACAATTTTATTTATAGATTATTGTATAACATAAAATTAATAAATATTCAAATATAATTTATTAATTGTCAATTTTCTATATTAATTTTAATTTGTTAATTTATACTTTTTGTTAACATTTTTGAAAAACATTTAAAACATACAAACATAATTTTACAATACAATTAAAAAATACAAAATTACACAAATATTGTTCTTTATAAAAATAAATAGTAATATAGATTACTCGCTGTTGGGTCATCAAGATTTGAAGATGACCTCATGATCTCCTTTTATACTTTGAAAAACATTTTATACTTAGAGAAATTTTGGATGCATGGTTCTTTGTAATGGCTTGTACAAGATATCAAATGTTTGGTGAAGTCAAAGATCAACCAAAGTCAAGATTAAAGATTCTCTCATTGTGGAAGTGAAAGATCTTTTCTCAAACATACAAGTCATTGTTCACCGAAATTGTTCTCACAATTTCGGTGGTATCTCCACCGAAACTTCTCTCTATTTCGGCCAAGTCTCAAAGAAGCTTTTCCCAAAGATGATGTCATATATCTCAAAGATGATGTCACATATCTCAAAGATGTGTCACATATCCCAAATGACATTTCGGTGGGACCTCAAAGAAGCTTCAAAGATGTTTTCTCCAAAGATGTGTCACATATCCCAAGTTTCCATCGGTGGTGCTTTTCTTGAAAGAAAATCTGAGAAGCAAAAGAAGACAAAAATGAGAGACACAATAAGACAAAATGAGAAGCAAATTCATTTTGTCTTGGAAGAAATCTTACAACCTTTCTTCGGTGGTGCATTTGTTGAAAGAGATTTTGAGAAGCAAAAGAAGACAAAAATGAGAGACATAAGAAGACAAATTGAGAAGATATTTTCTACATGGATAAAGTGACATTCTGTCTTATTATCCATTTCCATGCAAAGCTCTTTTCTCATGCATGGGCTCTTCTGACTGTACCTTGTAAAAGGTGACAAGGACTTCACAACTTTCCAGAAGTCAACATCCTCAGCAAGTGTGAAGATGACAAGTGTCCCAAGCATTCAATGCTTGCACACTCCTTGTCACTATAAAAGGAAGAGCTCTCCATACAGAACATACACACATCTTGAGAGACTTTGAAGATTACTGTGAGCTCTTGATATTCTACGCAAACTGGAAGAATTCTCTAAGTGCAAGAATTTCCAGTTTGCTTGAAAAACTTTATAGCTTTGTTCTAAGTGTTCTTAGTTATTTTGTTGTATACTTTGTGTAAGATTGTTAGAATAGTTTATCTGTTCTTTTCCGCAACAGTCTTAAGTTTTCTATGTGTAATTCTTGTTGAAAGATTTTCAATAAAAAGAATTAAAATTGTGAAAATTTTGAGTATTGTATTCAACCCCCCCCCCCCCTCTACAATACTTGTTATAGCCATTTGGGACTAACACTCGCAATCTCGATTCGACCAAATATATTCAACCAAGTTGGAACGAAGTTGAAGCATGATGAACTTCATTTAAGTGTATTTCAGAATTTCGTTGAAGATATTATTGGAATTCGTGAGTAGAATCTTCAATTATTTGAGAGTTTTCTTGATTCTCAGTTTCTTTTTCCAATTTATTTGATTGAGAGGTGTAAGGAATGACTCGTATGAGATAATTAAAAACTAAACTTATATATTAATACATTTTGTTGTATAAAATTTTACAAGAAACAAAAAATAAAACAAGATCAAAAAAAACTATTTTATAACAATTAATTTATATTTTTGTATCAATTTTATTACTTATTTGTTTTATAGATTTATAAAAAAAACAAAATGGTTAAGAAATAATAAAAATAATAAATAAAGTAATAACATCAAAGAAATATATACAAGAACCTTAATTTTTTGTTCAAACATCTAGGTTCCAATAAAAATCTGTGACTAAACAAGAATCTCTATCCTACGGCAGAAGTTTAACCTTACAAAAAATCTCAACTGCAACCTCTATTCTGGATGCTTTTAGAAAAATATTCAAAATGAAAAAACCTTGAGAGAGAGTAAGATTTTCCAAATTAGGAAAACTCTTAAAAAATAATTACTACGAAAGAGAAACAATTTATTTTTAATTGTTTCCTATTATTTATAAAAAAAAACTTTGGTTTATGGGAAAAAAATAATACTTTTATTATTTTGTGATATTTTAATCATGCGTGGGCACGTGGCCTTTCATCTTTGACAAAGAAGGGTTTGGTCAACTTATCAGGAAAATAATAATTTTCAACTAAAAAGTTTGGGCACGTGCCACGTTCCGACACGTGACAAACGGCTCAAACTTTGCAACCACGGAAATCCAGTTGTACAAAGAAAAACTTGCTTTCCAAGCCATAAAACACGACGATCGTCTCGCGTTCTCCTCACGCCAACCCATTTCCAAATATCCCTCGCCTTAATTTTTCCTCCCATCTTTTTGGTAAACTCTCTCTCTCTCTCTCTCTCTCTCAAGTAAGAACTCTTCCATATGTATGCTGATTATAATCATGCATATGACCAACTGTTTGATTCATGTTGTTGTTCTTGCAGGCGTCGAGTGTAGATTGGAATTCTGAGTGTTTTTTGTTGTTAATTTTGAAGCAGAAATGAGTAGTTTGAAAATCTACGACAAGTTTACGAAAACGTTTCGTGAACACCCTTCTCTTTCTAGATTTCTCATTATTTTCGCCGTCAGGTATACCAATGCTTCTTCTGCTTTTCTTCTTCTTCTTCTTCTAATCATTAATGAACGAACTTTGATTTCATCGTTGTGAATGCTGTTTTCTATCAATTCTTTTTCGAGTTATTTGGATGGAATGCTTCGTTAATTTTGCCTTTTTTTGTTATTAACTGTTGATCTGTACTCGTTTTGTAGCCGATTAGATCTAGAAATATTTGGTGTGAACTGGATATGATGCTTGGTATGTTACCATCCAATGCTTTTAAATCATAATATGCAACGTTTTGGTTTTTTAACCGAGATCTTCATATGTATGAACAATTGTCACAAACATTCAGAATCATCTGGTGATATTTTACGTTATTTTTGGTGGCTTTTTAGTTTTTAAATTGTTCAATTAGTTTGAATTAACCTTGCAGGCGGTAAGTGTAGATTGATGGCTCCTTGACTCATCAACTATGTGTCTATGTCTAGTATGTTTGGACCATGTATTATTACTTAATAGACTAATAGTATATTTGAACATGAGGAAAAATATTTGTTACAAGATGGTGATTTCCGCTTCTTCTACATGTGCATATTTTCTCTGTTTTTTAGAATTTGGTATTCTCACGCAACTGCAGATTTGGACTTGGCTAGCGAACAAACATGTTCGTTCTTAAAATATTAACACCAAAATTACAACATTAATTATATTATTAAAATATATTTTTTTTAAATATTTAATTTCAAAGTTTAGAAATACAATAAAAAAATATATCCCCTTCAGGGTAATTACTTTATAGAGTTCTCAAAATTTTGGTAATTTGACGTTCTCTCCTACTTTCTCAGTTTTGAAGAAAGGTTCAAAGAATTTGTTGAGGAATAAAAAAGTTATCCAAAAATCCAAAAATCTTAGTTTTTTACATTTGGAGACATTTGGATTTATGCCATAATTTCTATATATAGAATACTTTGGCGTGCTTAAACATCTTAGGCTCTTAGCTATATATGTTTTCTGATTGTTTTGTATTCTGGTATGAACTAGACAGATAGGACAATGGAAATAGAAACCCAATGATAAAACGACACTGTTGAATGCTTTGATTAACAACGAAAAGAAATAACAAGTAGCATTCGAGAGGCTACCACTCTCCCAAATAGAACCAGACTAACTTTCTGCATGCCTATCCTCTCCCCCACACCCCTATTTTATACTAACCAATTATTCTAGAATATACCATTGGGCTTGGGCTTAGGCTTGGGCCGGTGCATAACATATTCTTGCCTCATACCTCAGTCCATGTTTGAGAAGCAGCCATCTGGATTTTGGTGGTATCTTGTTTGTTCCATAACCATTTACAAAATGATGCTACAAAAACATTCATTTATAGAGTGTTGGTTTATAAGTATGTTGTCAATATTATAAGCCATCTGACTAACAAACACACAAAATTTCTCTCTTGGTTCCCTTCATGATGAAATATTTACAGCTTTTTTTAACATATGTAACTTTGTAGTGGTGGGGGTCTTGTGGCTTATTCTGAGGCAAACATACAAAATGGTGCAAAGATTGATGAATTACCTGAGGTGGGAAACCAGAAAAAGAGGGTGGTGGTACTTGGAACTGGTTGGGCCGGAACAAGTTTCTTGAAAAATTTGAAGAATCCCTCCTACGATGTCCAGGTGATCTCACCTAGGAATTACTTTGCATTCACACCTTTACTACCAAGTGTAACGGTTGGCACCGTGGAAGCTCGCAGCATTGTGGAACCCATTCGGAACATTGTCAAAAAGGTAACTCGAGTGGTTTATTTTGGGCTTTCACTAAGTCACATCTCTATGCTAAAATGCTCTCTAAAATAGAGAAATATAAATCTCCAAATCTGGAGAAACCTCTAAATATTAATATGTAAGAGAGCGAAATAATATTTTAGTTTTTTTTCACTGATATGAGACATTGAAATTAAATGTTTATTGGAGTATATTTTATTAAATATATTGAATATTTTAATAAGATAATTAATGTTACTTTGAGTTGGATGTAATATTTTCAGTCATTTTGACTTTTTTCAAGATTTTGACTTTTGACTATGGATACTCTGTCTTAGAAAAATTAGTCCATGTTTTGTTTTCTGTAGAAATTACACTGCTGCTTGATATCCTATTACTCTGTCTAGTATGAATGTGTATTTCAAGTATTAAAGTTCAAGCATCGTTACTTTAGACACTGCACTTGCTTTCATAATTCACTAAATCTTTTCCACATTTTTTACTTCTGGTGACTTATCAGTTACTTAATCAATGCCTGTTTAATCTGTACCAGAAGAAAGTAAATGTTAATTTCTGCGAAGCTGAATGTCTTCGGATTGATGCAAAAAACAAGCAAGTTTACTGCCGTTCAACTCAAGACGAGAAAGAAGAATTTGTTGTTGATTATGATTACCTGGTTGTTGCCATGGGAGCCCGTGTGAATACCTTTAACACTCCTGGCGTTGAAGAGAACTGCCTCTACTTGAAGGTAACTCACTCATATAACACAAGCTCATTTGCAGAATCTTTTTTTTGGTAACCGTAGGTTTTCAGGCCATCTTACGCGCACCGACTAAGCCTAGTCATCGCAGGAGAACCTCCATGGCCACAAGGGCTTTGGCAGCACCTGGATTTGATCCCTAGGTAGATGAGATTTTCTACTACATCTCCCAAAAACTTTACCGGTGCGCCACAACCCAAGTGGTTAGCTCATTTGCAGACTTATGACCTTCAAGATGTGATTCTAGAATTAATCACGTTCGGAATCCCCATGAACTTCATTTAAACTTCACATGATTTATAGTTGGTACCCGTGGGAGTTCGGGTCAGCTGGGGTGCACTTCAGCTAATCTCATGGGTTTTAACAATCAGGCAAACCCTCGAAAGGCATTGAGGGGACTTGAATGGGGAGCATACCCATTGTCGAAACTTCACTTGATAGTTCTTGGAAAGAAACTTGACATGTCTATAAATTATTTGCTATGTTGGTCCGAGTATATTCCTAACAATTTCAGGAATTCCGACTCAGGAAGTTGAAGATGCTCAAAAGATTCGAAGGACAGTAATTGATTGCTTCGAAAAGGCAAGCCTACCTGGTATGAGTGATGATGAGAGAAAAAGGATGCTTCAGTTTGTTGTTGTGGGTGGTGGTCCAACCGGGGTGGAGTTTGCCGCCGAGCTTCATGATTTTGTGTCCGAGGATTTGGTGAAATTGTACCCAGCTGTTAAAGATTTGGTCAAAATATCACTTCTTGAGGCAACTGACCATATTTTGAACATGTAATATTTGGCCTCACAACATCCTTTTTACTTTTTCTCTTACTTCTGCTGCTTAACCATGGATCCTTTCATAGCTATAAATGACACATCAAATTTCTTCCAGACCATGCTAGGCTCGGGAGTTCAAATTATCTTGATTTCATTAGCTCATTTTATCTAGGGGATTGTCGTAGGTGGTAATTTTTATGTATGGTGTATGCTTACCCCAATATTCATGTCCTTGATGAACTGAACTTCTTATAACAACATATCTAGGATATGTTTGGTAAAGTTTTTTACTATAAACTAGTTGTTAGCTGAAAAACTACTTATGTTCGATAAAAACTAGCTGCTAAGCCAAATGACAATGTAAAATGACATAAAAAGAATATATATATATATATATATATATATATATATATATATATATATATATGAAGCATATTTGGAAAAAAGTAGAAAGAAGTCTCAATAAGCTATCTGAAGTATCTTATCAAAAAGCTGGATTATGACTTACCAAACTGGTTTTTTTCGTTAAGCTAAAAAAATAAACCAGCTTATGGTTGCTAACATGGCCCTACATGTGTTATATAATTACGTGCTCATGGCTTGCAGGTTTGACAAAAGAATTACGACTTTCGCAGAAGAAAAGTTCCACAGAGATGGTATAGATTTGAAAACAGGAGCAATGGTGGTGAAGGTCTCAGATAAAGAAATTTCAACGAAAGAGATAAAAACTGGGAAAATCACTACTATACCTTATGGGATGGCGGTGTGGTCAACTGGTATTGCAACTCGTCCTGTTGTCATGGATTTCATGAAACAAATTGGGCAGGTATTTTCTCTTCTTTAAGCAGTGAGTTTGAAATTTATTGTTTTCAATATTTATTAAATAAGAGGCATATCTCTTGCTGCATAGGCGAATCGACGTGTTTTAGCTACTGATGAATGGCTTCGAGTTGAAGGGACCAACAGCATATATGCACTTGGCGATTGTGCCACAATAAACCAGCGCAGAGTCATGGTACATTTTCTCTTTAACATGAAGATTAATTATATCATAGCATCAAACCTAAGGGCATGATTATCTGAGTTAAAAGCATCTTGTGGATTTTAGAAAAAGTGACCTTGGTACACTTGGACCAATTCTCCACGATAAATGTTGGAACTTCTCTCCTCGAGTCAAGGGTTATTTTGGAGAATAATGTAATGGAGTTTCATATATTCTCACATGGTATTAGAGTCAAGGTCTACTGATCTAGGGACTCAACACTCTTGGACAATTTACGCCCGTCTAGCCCCCTCTTAACACTCAGATATTCTACACCTATCTAGCCTATGTTGGACGGGGTGTGTTGGAGTCCCACATCAGCTATACTTTGATCATTATCTTGGAACCTCCCTTCCAGTGCCAAAGCCACCTTGAAGGTTATGGGGTCAACTGACCCAGTCAAATCCCTTTAAAAGCTCATTTTTACCTCTAAATTTTTTGTTACCCTAATTCTCCACAGCTTTTTAGCCTTGCGACCCCATTGCTAATTAATTGTTCTTGTTATATAATTTTTTATTTTTAGAAAAATTTGTTGTTGCTAATCCTAATTGTTGCTCCATCTCAATTTATTGGTTTTGTCTATTGATTCTTTTGTTAATGTTAGTTCTTTTGTAATGTTTTTGTTAAATACATCTCAATTTCTTGTTATTTTAGGTTAAAATAAACCAATTCATCATAGGTTAATTGTCCCATATATATGCTCAAACCAATTGTCAAGAAGTAAAACATATAAAGTTTTAGTATAATTCGCTATTTTGTTCAACCGAAACAGTAAAAGATTTACAGAAACTAAACCGAATAAGGTATTATTATTCTGTTAACCGAACTATTAACCCGAAAACCAAATAACATGAACCCATATTAGCTCGGGTGGGTTATTCGGTTTCTGACTTTTTTTTACACCTCTAAGTCTGAACCTAGTCAGCTAAGTTTCTGGATCCACCACCTCTTCCTTCACTACTCAAGGGGATTTAAAAAGTAATTTAATGGGGTTCCACATATTTTTACAGGCCTTATAATTATGGGTCTCATTTACCTTATATAGGATGAGACCCTGAAAATTAGAGTTATTTTGTAATAGACATCCATCATTTGGATTCAAATAGAACCCAAAGTGGGCTACATTATCTTAATAAAGCATAAGGATTCAATAAACATCGGAATGGCACTTCTGCTAGCTTTTCACTTGTACTTTGGATCGTTTCCAGGAGGATATATCGTCTATATTTAAAAAAGCGGACAAGGACAACTCTGGAACGCTTACGGTTAAAGAATTTCAAGAAACACTCGATGATATCTGCGACAGGTATCCTCAAGTGCAGCTATATCTGAAGAACAAGAAGATGAGCAGCCTTGTTGATTTATTGAAGGAATCCAAGGGTGATGTTGCAAAGGAATCCATTGAACTCAGCGTCGAAGAACTTAAAGCAGCTCTATCTCAAGTAGATTCTCAGATGAAGAATCTTCCGGCAACTGCCCAGGTATACATACATTCAGATCGCATAAAGGCCACGTTTTCGATTGAGCTTATTCAAAAAATCACATTTGGTCAGCTGTTTTTTTTTCCAATTATGCCTCTTAGATTTCTTCAATTAATTTTATAGCATATGCCCTTTCAGGTCATTTAACCTTGTTATATGACTTGTGATATATATATATATATATATATATATATTTTACTAAATAAGACTAGTTTATCAACCAATAATCAACTGTTTTTTTTCGAAGTATATATCTATATACCTCACCGGGTACCGCTGGATCAATGATTTTTTTATGCTATCAGCTAACTTATCGACTAGTTTTTCCAAACATATTCTAAATCATGGCAAATTTGGCAAATTAACATTTTAGTTATCTCATTTGGTTGGTGGCAACTGGTTTGCAGGTTGCAGCCCAGCAGGGTTCATACCTTGCTGATTGTTTCAACCGCATGGATGAGTGTGAGAAACAACCTGAAGGTCCTCTGCGTTTCAGAGAGTCGGGACGACATAGGTTTCGTCCTTTCAGGTACATGTAACTCTTAAGTGGCTGATTTGTTGGTTTTTCATTAAGTTATTTATGGATAAAGTTGTCATAGTGGATTAATCTGTCGGTACAGATTTGCTAGTTTTTTAATTGAGAGGGACATTTTGAAAAACACTATAAAACTCCCCCTTAAAGCTTACTGAATAAGCCACGTTCTATATTATTAAGCCATTACCGAATATTCATTTGCAACTTGTCTAATAAATAAAGTATAAGTCCCATTAAACTTTATAATGGCTAAAAAATGATTATTATTTTTATTAAAGGAATGTTGGTTGGTTGGTTGGTTGATTGTGTGCAGATACAAGCATCTTGGTCAATTTGCTCCACTAGGTGGAGAGCAAACAGCAGCACAACTCCCTGGCGATTGGGTTTCCATTGGCCACAGCAGTCAATGGCTCTGGTATTCTGTCTATGCAAGGTACATCGTTAATCATTATGAATCTTATGGATTGACCTCATTTTGGCAACCATAACCTTAATGAATGTCGTAGTATTTTCAAAAGCACTTCCATTTTTTTCAATTATATATACTTTTATATTTTTTCGGTTAATTATTGTCATCTAACTTATCGTTAGTTTCTATCGGTAATCTAAAAGGCATGCCGTCATGGTGTGTGTCGTGGCTCAAGCCTCGTTTGTTAAGAACGTTGCATGCGGCACATCTTGACTCAATGCACTGTTTTATAGGACGTTATTTGATTTTTCTTATCTTGTTAGTGTCTTAGTTTTTTTAGTATTTTGTGTATAAGGTTGGGTTCGAGTGAGAGGTTGACGTTAAGGTGAGAAGCATGAGATGAGAAATGGACGAACATTAGGATGAGATGCACCGGATTAATTCCCTTCTAAGGCGCAATTAATGGGAGGACATTTGATTAAAAGTGATCAACGGTTCAGATCCACTTCTCACGCTCTTCACGTTAATATCAACTTCTCACATAATGAAAAACGTTGTAGTAGTTTATCGACCAACAACTTACTTCTTTTTAACTTTATGAGTCAACGTGAAGATAGTTTTTGTTTTCCATCGGAACAGCAAGCAAGTGAGTTGGCGCACAAGGTCGTTGGTGGTGTCAGACTGGATGAGGCGTTTCATTTTCGGCAGGGACTCCAGCCAAATATGAGCGGGCTAGCAATTGTTGTTGGCACACGAGAGCATGATAAGAGTTTTCGTAAGCCAAGTTTTGTTACGTAAAATCATATTTAATTTGTCAAATTCATTAAAAACATTCATAAAGTTAAAACCCCAAATAACGGTAATGGTTATTACCTGAGCTCCAAATTAATTCGTGTTGTACCAGTAACAAGAAGTTTTTAGTGTTTGTATGGTAAAAAAATGCTTATACGGGTTTGACACCGGTAATAAGAAGTTTTTGATGTTACTTCCTTCTGACTTATTAACTTATTTGAAACAATTTATCAGTTTTTTGGTCATTTTACATGTATAAGCAATCACAAATGCCCCTAAAAACTACTCATCACTTTATTACGTTTTGGTATCATCATAAGCTAATCCAAACATTTTTTATAAAACTCTGATTTGACACTATATAAGTTGATAAGTACTTTTACAAAAAAACATAAGTTGTTTTAAATAAGCAATCCTAAAAACCCCTAAGATGGTAAATGTTCGTGTCCTTGTACAAAAAGCTCAAGTTTGAATCATGTAGTTGTCAAATTTATTGTTTTTTCATCTTAAACTAGATACATTCCCACTCGCGATGCGGCGCAAAACATATCAAATCTAAAGCCGAGAGCTTGAAAGAATAATCTTGTTTCATGTTCAGATTTATTCTCCATCACACGATGTCAATTTTATGGTCTTATGTGTTTTTAAATCGCATATCCGATGTATAAAATTCAAGGTCAATATGGTCAATTAGTCAAAAAAATTTGAATTTTTTTTGCTCGATAGTGGGGTTTTCAAATCCATAACATTTATTGTTCTAGTAGCCTAACCTATGCAGTAGTGGTTTGTATTTTTTGTAACTTGTTAAAAAAAATCCAAAATTTATGTTTGACAAACTCAAAAGACAAATCATATGTAAGAAAAATGGTAAAAAAGATGGTAAGAATAGCCATAAACTATATGTGCTATGATGAAAATATTGACTAACACAATTTCAAAAGAAAGACAGATAGAAAGAACATTCCACTATTGGTTTTCAAGACTCAGATATTCCATGAATACAAGAACTATGCTTGAAAATAAGCTCGAAAAATGTGACTTCATATCGAAAAGATCTAGATTCTCAGTCTACTTAATTTTCATTAATGTATTTGGGTTAGAAATAACATTAGCTATCTGCTTTACAAACTCTATGTACTTTGGGAGCTGGAGAGCCAAAACATCTTCGACCATTTTTCTTCGATCTATATTTTGGAGAAATCGAGAGACAGATCTGTAATCGAACGTTGTAGTCGAATAAGAATGAACCTAATTGGTATAGGAGTGCTTTTCTCATGTACGATGTAGTTGATTTGGGGGGGGTTGTCTTGGGGACGTGTGTTAAAAGAGATGTTCTGGCGGTTAGGGGAGGGGGTGGTCGATGAAGCGGAGAGAAAAGAGGGAGACAGTTGGACTGTACACTTGTACGTGTCTTAAATATTTCTTGGAAATTGCATTCTTGAAAATTTTAAGACAACTACATCATTGAGTTGAGTCATGTTTAAGATGTGTACATTAGGGATGAAAGATACTACATCTTAAGAATTAAAAAAAATTGCAACACTTCTTTTATAAAGGAATATAGATATAGATAAAAAATAAAAAAGGTAAAGAAATACATAACTATAAGGTATAAAATATAAGTTTTAAAAAATATTCAATATTGAAATCATTTTTAATGATATATTGAATATTCAATATTCAATATAAGTAAGAAATATAAAACAAACTAAATACATGACTATAAGGTATAAAATATTCAATATAAGTCTTAAAAAATATTCAATACCCAATATTGAACTAATTTTAAACTCATTTTTAATGATATAATGATATAATTTGTAAAAAGAACATATTTTTAATGTTAGTTTAGTTAATATACGATTATATTAAAATGACAATGATGTAAAAAAAAAGAGATACAAATTAAATAACTAATTATAACAATATAAGATGTAATTTAAAAGTGAAAAATAATTTTATTTTTATTTATCATGTTGAACGTGAGAGGTTTTGAAGCTTTTAAACTTATACATGGTGTATCGAGATTTGTACCTTTTAAAAATACAATGTTTTCTTGTAATCTAATAGGTTTATCATCAATCTTTTCTTGTAATCTTTCAGCAGGTACAATAGGTTTAGTTAAGTTTCTCCGTTGGTCCTTGTTTGAGAGTAATACTAATATTCTCAGCATTTTCATGCCTGTCAACATAATCCAGAAAAAGAAAAAGGTCTTTCCACTGCTCAAATTCACCGATAAAGAGGACGGGGAGGCTTGTCCTTAAAACCAAGAGCTATCATATCTTTTGTAGTCATCTTGAAAGAAAAACTTGTTATGATATTTAAACAAATCAATCTTACAAATCTTATCGCCAAAAGAACAAAAAGTCAAATTCATGATGTCAACTTGGTCAACTTATCGCACACAACTAGTCGACAAAAAATATTGTCGCTCAAAGTATCAGGCTGTTGGGTCACTTAAGATTTGAAGATGACCTCCAGTCTCTCATTTTATACATTTCATACTTAGAATACGTTTTAGGTTCTTTACAAGCAGCTTAATTATGTAACACAAATTGTCCGGTGAAGTCGAAGATCAACCGAAGAAACAAAGAAGAAGTGTATCTTCAAAGCGGATTGAAGATGGACTTCTCAGCCAAAGGTTAAGCTGCTACTTGACGACATTCTAAGTCTTCGGCCAAGACTCTTGAAGAAATCTTAGGCAAAATACTAGCAAGAAAATCTTGAAGATATGATCGGCAGGATCATTTGAAGATTGAACAAGGAAATCTTGAAGATATGATCGGCATGATCAATTGAAGAATTCTTTAACAAGGAATTCTTGAAGACATCTTTTGAAGACATCTTTGGCCAAGAGTTTTCAGCAGGTATTGTACTTTATCTGCAAAATATATTTGCAATATCTTGCACTGATGGAGACATCATCCGAAGATCAGAAAAAGGTTGTTTGGCTTTCTTATCTCTTTCAAGAAAGATCAACTTCAACACGCTGCAGGTCAACGCTTCAAGACAAAAGGTACATCTCAGTACTTTTCAGAAGACCTGGCTTCCTACCCCTGCTTGACAAGTGTCCATGCATTTAATGCATGAGGCACTATATAAAGAGGTCGTCTTCAACCTTGCAAAGATTACCAGTTTACAGACTCTCAAAGCTTTCAAGTGCTGGCATTTTCTCTCTCAAAGAAGTTCATTGTTTTCTTAGTGTTTTACAATTGTTCTTATTCTCTGTGTGACTTTGTGTTAGATTGTTTGAACAGATTTTATCTGTTCTGTTCTGCAACAATCTTTAAGTTTTCTATGTGTAATTCTTGATTTTATATCAATAAATAATTAATTAAGTGAAAATTTTTGTGTATTGTATTCAACCCCCCCTTGTATAATACTTGTTTATCTTTGCTACTCCATAGTTGGGACCAACAAGTGGTATCAGAGCATGTCAGTTTAATCTAATAAACTTGATCTGCAATGGCTTCATCTTCTTCCTTAAACAATGTTTCTTCTCAAAACTCTAATGCTGGATCATACGACAATGACTCTGTAGCCAAACCACCAAAGTTTAACCCTAATAACTTCTCTTTGTGGAAAAGTCGTATGATGCTCTTCCTAATACCATACTCAATGAAGGACCTCTTGTTCCTAGAGTTTGGGATCGCTATAATGCCAAAAATAAAGATGAGGATGGTGATGAGTCATCTTCTGATGAGGAAGAACGAACACCTGCTGGGAGATACATTGTAAAGGACCCCAGTAAGTACAATGATGACGATAAACGTCTTGTAGCTCTTGATACTAAAGTCAGAGCCATCGTTGCCCTCTCTCTCTACCTGATGAGGTTTATCATTCTCTTGTAAACTTTTCTACTGCTAAGGAAATGTGGTCCACTCTGTGTGTTCTTTATGAAGGTACTTCTGAAGTGAAAAAGAGAAAGATCGCTCTTGTTAGAAAATAAGAACTGTTTTCTCACGAAAAAGGAGAATCTCTTTCTGACTACTTGTAACACCCTAAAAATCAGGGCCAATTTAAACCTTAAAGTTTAACAAGGTTAATCATGAAGTCATCCAACTTTTATACATAAGTAGAGAATTAACTATGAGGATTCATATATACAAATCAATTCTCCAAAACAACCTATTAATCTAGTCTTGTCAACTAAGATAAGATTAAACTGGTTGTCTAAGTCATTTATCAAAAGCATCCTCGTATCGGCTAACTTCTCCACTTATCATCAACAAGTTGAATACTCAAAAGCACTCGACCCTCTTCCCTTTACTTCCCCGAGCTAGTACCTGGTAAGAAAATTTAATTTGAAACGATTAGGCTTACGCCTAGTGAGAACATCCAAATTCAAATGAAAACATTAACAGCTTTGAAAACTCAGATATTCAAAGCATATAAACAAACCTGGTTTGCCACCATTCTTACCGTACTCGTACTCGTCTCATAATGACGGGAACATACCTGATCCCATGAGTATGACTAACATTCAGAAAGTCATATCATCATATTCGAGAGCCTAATACGAATTATTGCAGATTCTAGATCATCGCTCGAACCTAAGGACTTACATTCAATTGCCATACCTTTTTCTTGGAATGGAAGCAGAAATAACACTTATACATTGCCTATTTCTAATCCACCAAAAGTAAACGGAAACAACAATTATACTATGTCTATCTCACATTTCCACGTCTCAGTTATGAATTAGCAATTATACTTTTCCTATTCACTACAGTCAATACGAATAGCAATTATACTTTGCCTATTCCACTTCTCAACAAGAATAGCAATTATACTTTGCCTATTCCATTATTTCAACATGAATAGCAATTCTACTTTTCCTATTCAATCATTTCTACATGAATAGCAATTCTACTTTGCCTATTCAATCATTTCTACATGAATAGCAATTCTACTTTGCCTATTCAATCATTTCTACATGAATAACAATTCTACTTTGCCTATTCAATCATCAGTTGATACTAGAGTCTATAGATCCTTTACTCTTCTTAGCATACGTGCATATTTACTCGAATGCACTAAACACTTCATATCGTATTCTCAAAGCTAAGGATTCCAAATAATCTAACATACCCGTATTCTCAACTGTCCCCCTTCGGCGACTTAGCACGGGGGTTCCGCTATCCGGTTAGCGGATGGGGTCAAGGGACAACGCCCTTGCGGGGTCTGGGCGCAGTGCCCCTAGAAATTTTTTATTAAAGCTTAACCGGATAACACATCCGAAAACTATATCCGAAAAATCCCTTGTCCGGAAACTATCCGGAACCGGGACTCAAATTGAGATTGGAACTTAAATCGATTCCAGATCCTAAAATGAAAACAGGATCTCTAACTGAATTCCAAGTAAACCGGATCCTATTCCGGATCACATCAATTCCGGATCCAATCACAAATCCGGATCAATTCCGGTTCTCTTTACTTTCGGTTCCATTCGTACCGGATCTAACCCCGTATCCGGAACTCAATTCATACCGGAACCAACCCATATTCCGAAACTCCCATTTTCCGGATTCTAAGCCCAATTCCAGAAATCCTAAGCCCATTCCGAAACTCCCCACTTCCGGATCCAAGGCCCAATTCCGGAAATCCTAAGCCCATTCCGGAAATCCTAAGCCCATTCCGGAACTCCCCACTTCCGGATCCAAGGCCCAATTTCGGATCCCATTTAATTTCCAGATCTAAGCCCATTCCGGAACTTCTCATTCCATACCGGATCACCCAATTTCCGGAACTCTCCAATACCGGATCCATAGTCTAGTTTCGGAATTCCCCAATACCGGATCATAAACCCAGTTCCGGAATTCACCATACCGGGACTGCGATACTGTGTATTCCATAATACGTCAAATTCGTTCAATAAGCTCATCTAAAATCAATTTGTTGGTTGATTTCATTTCAATACAGATATACCAAATCATTCAGACAATTTATATACAAAAACTGATTCAATTTCAACTGATAATTTTTAGATGAAAGGGATGAACTCACCTGATTGAAGTTTTAACCCAGCAATCCAAATCCTTCCTTCTCTCTGATTCAACAATCTATGGAAAGATGATTCAACTGATGTTACCAAACTGATTAAGAATTCAATTAAGGTGATTCAAACTCTTACCACAAGAACCCACGATTCCAATTCTTCTCGTCTCTTTTCTTCTTCTTTCTCCCTCTGTATTTGACCGACTCCAGAACAAGATGAATTGAGATAATATCTCAATTCAGCTTTACCCAAACCTTAAGTAATCTCAACTTTCAAGGAATGACAAAACAGACTCTCAAGTTCTAATTCACAATCTTTCTTTACTTTGGTCAATTACATTTTGACCCTTCAAGTATTACATTTTACAAATAGTCCAAATCTTAGACTAAATTACAATTCGACCCCATTCATATTAAATATAATTTAATGGAAATTCGAGGTGTTACACTACTATAACCGTTTTAATGGTCTGCTTAATGATCTTAAGTTGTTAGGTCGCATTTATGACAATGAGGAAGTCTTATGCAAGTTTATGGACTGTTTTCCTGATTTCTGGGAAAACATCTGCACATGCATTATGTGGATCCCAAATTGACAGGTAACAATCAAATCAATAAGCAATAATAAGAACAGTTATGGATTTTAACTTGTCATCCCTCTCGTATTCATTCAAAGTATCGTTCAGAGAATATTACAATCAAAGTAAAGGAACGATTAACCTAATTCTAGGTTAACTAAACTATTTATACTTAGGCTTGAAACCTAAGGCCCATGGCCCAATAAGCCTAAACTAAGCCCATTTAATAATAATGGCTTTTACAAAAAGATTAATTAAACTAATTAAGCTCTATAATTAAACTATATAATTCTTTATATATCTTTCTAATATGTAGGACATTTATGATCCTAACAATCTCCCCCTAAAGATATATAAAGAAAAATCGGTCTTGAAATCTTCAAGTCTTGATCTTCTCTTCCTTTTGAATCATTGAAACACTTCGGTGTTGCTTGTCTTCATGTCTTTTAACGCCCCCCCTTGAATAAAGCTCTTGAATTTGATTTCATCCTTAAAAGAACTTGTAGAACCAATATGCTCGATGGAGGAAATAATTTGAAGCGAACACCACTTGATAAGGAATGAGAAGAATTTTAATCAAATACTCCAAACTGTAAATCCAACGGCTTTTCAACCTCGGATTTAATCTATGCAACCTCATCTTCAATCAGAACACAGTTACTCCCCCTCGGCCTTTGCTAACCCCCCCTCAACTTGATAATCGGTGTCTTTGAATTTGTATCATTACTCCCCCTCATGATGAGTAGGAGCATCCGTAGCATCATGTACTTTCAAAGACAATAGTGACGAGTAGCAAAAATTCCAGATCAAAACATTAAGAAACCAAGATGGGGTAATCAACTAACACAGAAACACGTTAGTAACTGTTATCACAACAATTTTAAAAAATTGTGTGGCCTATGTTCAGAGTTGGCAATGGGGTATCTCTGATAGGACTTCCAGATATCACTGAAGTAAAATGTTAGAAAATTACTTCTCAAACTGTTCCGGCAATATCAGGAAGATATGCGATTGGAATCACAAAGACTCGTGCATGTGTGAAAGAAATAAGTTTTATCTGTTAGGCTCAAAAATTGATTTAACCTGGGACGCATGTTAAAAATCAATTGACACAGTGATTAGAATATGAAGTTCGGAGACCGGAGCTGATGTCTTCCTTTTTCAATATCTAAGATCTCCGAGTGAGGAATAGATAGATTATGTGCTAAATCTCCGTGCATTTATGAAACAAGCATCTGTTGTGAGATACTTGAGTGGCTGGGTGGTGTGACACGAGTTATCGACACTGGGTCCATGTTTGTTTCAATATTCATCTCCAAAGAATGAGAATGAATAGATTGTGTGGTTACCCGGATAACTGACTCGGTTTGGTAAGGACCAATAATTCTTGTAAGTCCTGTCACATCCTCACCCAATTCTTTTGACTACGAACTCATCTATCAAGCTAGACCCCTCACTGATGTCTATAAGTGGATGTGTTTCTTGGGTAGGTCCTTCCAGTTCTAGATAGACCATAGAAACAATGTAAGTCCTAACACTCATTTCATGCAACGAGTAGAACAGTTTAGTAGACAGTGAAGTACGAGTTCTAAACTGAAATGTTTAGAAGTCAAAGCATTTAAGAACGCGTCCTGATCTGAGATGATCAGAAGTCATCAAAATGAAGTCCGAATTCTGATCTGAGGTAATCAGAAGTCATAAAAATGAAGTTCATTTGAAATATAGAATTTCAAGAAACATAATCAAGCGCTAAACAAATTGACTCAGTAAGCACAATATTTGCAATAATGAGACAATGATCAGAAAGTTTAATTGTGAAGAACAAGTCACAATTATTATATCAGATAAGAATGGAATCATTTGCAAGAAATTGCGAATTTGGAAAACAACTGGGAATCCAAACGAGTGTATTTCCATTGAAAAATCAACGAATATGTGAGACATGGAAATAACTAATTCAAAAAAATGACACAAGTGAGTTATTCAGAATGGATTATGTAACATCTCGATTTTTGTATAAAGTGTTAAGATGGTTTTATTGATAAACTTATGATTTATTATGCGATAGATTAATTTTAGAGTTTAACCCCGAATAAGTTACGTTATTTGTTTTACGGAGTTATAAGTTAAGGGGTAAACTTTAATTTTAATTTATAAGTTGGAGGGTGTAAATTGTCATTTGCCGAAAGTTGAGGGGGTTGTTTGGTTAAAGTGATGAAAGTTATCACCACAACCGTCTATTTTGGCTAAAAGAGAGGTGAGGTGTCTTTCTCTTATCTTTTGTGTCATAGTGTATGTGTATTTTGGTGAAAGAAAGAAAGAGAGAGAACCGAGAAAGAAAAGAGGAAGAAGAAGAAGAAAGAAATCATATTTTCAGCTAAAGATTAAAGGTTCAAGTGCTGAAATTAAAGATACTTGTGAAGTTGGTGACGGAAATCCTTACAGCTTTAAGAAGTAAAGTAAGAGTGACGCTACTGCTGTCAGGTGAGTTCATTCTTACCTTACCCTTTTTATAACGTATTTAAATTACGGTAAGGTATCTTTTATAAAGAGATGTTTACTGAATGAGTATTAGATGGACGATTATACAAGCTTTAACTATTTGTTCTAATGGGCAATTGGGTACATAGATTTATATCAAGGAACCGTGAGTGATGATATTAATTGTTGGACTTATGTTATGAAGAGTTGACATATTAAATGTGATTTGCTCATACTGAATGATATGAGGAATCTATGTGGTATAAATATGATTTGCTCATACTGAATTATATGAGGAATCTATGTGGTAGAAATGTGATTTGCTCATACTGAATGCTATGAGGAATCTATATTAATTAATAACCTGCACGAGTACGAATATGTGTAGTGGATCCATAGGCACTAGTGTTTTGTAATCACATGGAATAGGCGTGGCGTTAATCGTAATTCTAGTGTGTGTGTGATAAACGTGGAATAGGCGTGGCGCTAATCGTAATTCCCGTTTAGGTGAAATGAGGAATAGGCGTGGATTAATCGTAATTCCCATTTCACATTGATGAGAAATCGTGGGATAGGCGTGACGCTAATCGTAATTCCCGATTTCTAAGGAAGAATAGAGATTGGCATGTGTAATTGTAATCTCTACTTCCTTTCCAAGAAATGGACATGTGTAATTGTGATTTATTGGATATGAGGATTAATCTAGAATCCGTGAGGATTTGTAGTGGGCTCTTTAGGTGAAATAAGGAATAGGCGTGGCGTTAATCGTAATTCCTATTTCACAGTGATGAGAAATCGTGGGATAGGCGTGGACTAATCGTAATTCCCGATTTCTAAGGAAAGAAAGAGATAGACATGACTTAATTGTAATCTCTACTTCCTTTCCAAGAAATGGACATGTGTAATTGTGATTTCTTGGATATGAGCATTGATCTAGAATCCGTGGAGATTCGTAGTGGGCTCTTGAATGTGATATCATAATTGACTTAGTGTTAGTCATATTTATATTCCCGTTGACTAGGAATGAATGAATAGGCAACATAGAATTGCTATTCATGTATATATGAGAGAATAGGCAAAGTATAGTTGCTATTCGTATTTGAGACGTGGAAACATGAATTAGACGAAGTGTAAGTGTTGTTATTCCTGTGTTTTCGACGGATTAGAAATAGGCAATATATAAGTGCTATTTCTTCTTTTATTCCAAGGAGAAGGTATGGTGATTGAATGTAAGTCTTTAGGCTTGATCGATAAACTAGAATCTGTGATGATTCGTAGTAGGCTATTGAATATGGTGTTATGACTTTTTGAATGATAGTCATACTCATGGGATTGAGTATGATTATGTTATTATGAGATGAGTACGAGTATGGTAAGAACGAGTGTAAGTCAAGTTTGATAAACCTTGTTTACATTGATTTAAAAGTATTATTTTGAAACTGAATGTTCTCACTAGGCGTTAGCCTAATCGTTTCAAATTATATTTTCTTACCAGGTATGAGCAGGGAAGTAATGGGATGAGTGAAGAGTTTATGGAGACGACAAGTTTGATGTAAATTGACTTTAGTAACTATTTTCACTTGTTAAGAATGTTTGTTATGGATAATAGTTATGTAAACCCTTTTTAATTCATGTTTAAATTTGCCCTGATTTTTAGGGTGTTACAGATTACCACGGTGGTAGGACTTTATTCAAAGTTCTCTGACCTTTCATAGAATAGTACTCCCCCTCAAATGTGGCATAACCTTTGAATGCAGTCATGTGAAAAGAATGTTCTGACCTAAGCGCACATGACATTCCTGCAAAACAGATTAGAAAGATTTTGGTATCCATCCTTTGATGGATCCTTGACGGTTAGATGCCCTATTATAGTGAGGACTGGGGATACTATAAGTATCATACCAATGATTTGCGTACCTTCGATCAACAAAATCATTCGAACCACATGTAGTACAACATATACAATCATGAGAAAGTTGACGCAACTGTTACTGAATAAACTCTTAAAGGAAACTTCACACTTTGTTCAACAGAAGTTCGAGAATTATAGGCATCATGATTGTGATTGTATGTCCTAACATGCGGGACTGGCTTAAATGACTTCGTATTCGTCTTCCTTTCATTAGACTTTTTCACTACCCAAACTTGTTTGAACGTTTTTCTTCGGCCATTATTATCTGAATTTCCATTAAAGGTATGACCAGTAGAGTTTGAGTACGAAGGACATTTATCAGTCGATTGACCAGTCTTTTGCCTCGACTGTGATTGTTTTTGCGAACAAGACTCAGTTTTAGAAACCTTATTCACAGCCGGGGTCTTCGGTTTTGTAGAACATTCGCCTTTTTGAAAATTGACTGGGCGATTTACCGCTTTTGAAAGAAAGTCGGTACGACTAGGAAGAGGTTTGTCAAATAAAAACGATTCAAACTCTTCATCTGAACTACCCTCGGAATTCATAACTTTGGAAAAATCTATATCCGGAATAGGTGGACTTGGGTTGGTCGAGGAAGGCGAGTAACACTTTGTGTCTGTGTGTTTGAGGGAATTTGGTGCGGAAGCTAGGAAAAAATCAGAGTTTAAATTCCTTAAAACACACTTATCTTGAGACTCTTTACCGTTTCGTGAAGAAGTTTTTCCTATAAAAGATTTACACGAAGATGTATCAGATGAGTCGGAGGAAAGTTGAAATCAGCTTTTCGGTTTCGAGTTGGTCAATCGACTCTTGAAGTTGACCATTTCTCACATGCTCCTTCATCGATTCTGTTGCCAAAGCAGACAGTTTTGATGTGAGCCGATTGATTTCACACCGAAGGATTTCCTGTCCTTCATCCGACACAGCGTCGGTTTTCTCGGATTTGAGTTTCTCAAGTTCTGTGATAAGCGCTTGCTTTTCCTTTTGAAAACAAGACCTTTCCTTCTCGAGTGACTCTTCTAACTCGACTATTTTTGCTTCCAAGACGAGAGAGGGAACATAGAGTTTGAACTCATCCGTCTCAGTTTTGGGTTCGGTTGCTTGGACCTCATCCTTTTTGGAGGAATCCTTGGGCGTCACAACCTTATAGCCGTCAAAGTAGTCATTCGAGAGGTATTTCTTTGGATATTTCTCATAATAATAGTTCGTATGCTCGTAGCAAAAAGGAAGTTGCATTTTGGTTGTGTGTTTGCGCTTGTATTCCTCAGTTTCCTCTTCCTTTTCAGGTTCAAGAGGACCAGTCCATTTTATCCCATATTCAGGATACTTTTTGTCTATACCGAAACAGCCAAAGTCATAGAGTGTCGGTCTTTTGAAAATACCCTTTTTCAAGTACTGTGGGTTATCGTATCCGATTCCCCATTCCTTGTTAAAATATGTGAATTCCTTGGGTTTATTCATGTGAATGGTCTGGTCAGTTTGGCCTCTTTTGTGGAGTTTGGTTTCAAGATCAGTTATTTTAGTGACAAACTCCTTGTGCTGAATTTGAAGAGCAGAGCATTGATAAACAATTTCTGCTTTCTCATTCTCACATTGATCAAGCTTACGATTCAATTCAGATATTTTGGCTCGAAGATCTTTTGGTGCTATCGAAAGATTTGCACACTTTTCCTTTAAGTAGGTGTTGTCAAACTTAAGCTTTTCTGTGATCTTTGTTTGAACCTCTAACTTTTCTTTTAGCGAATTGATTTCAATTAGTTGTTCATTCAAGGAAAACATATAGGACTCTACCTTTTGACCAAGCAGTTGAATCTTATCAACTAAAGCGTTATGAGTTGGTAGACATACCTGACAAGCTGCTGCAGATTGAGATGAATAAGACATTTGTTACCTGAAAAATTTGATCGTTGATCGGTGTTACTTTGAAGAATCAAAAATTGCGGAAGAATAATCAAAAATTTAAATCAGAAAAACAAATCTATAAAATAAATTTGTTTTCACAATTTAAAAACTGATTAGTTAACCGGAACGAACAAAATCAACCTCGAGAATGAAATCTGCAAGATAAATGCAAACGGTTAAATCAATGATGGTGAAATAAATCACACAAATGATAACCGTCGAAAATAAGATCAAATTGTTGCAAATATTCTTAAAGATGTCACAAGAACTCGCAATCCTATCGTTAAAAATCGCAGCTTTCGCTAAAATTCTCAATCACGAGACGTGCGGTAACTCGGGTGTGGTAAACTTGTTTATCGGTCGAAGCTATGCGATAAGATCAACGTATTGAGCGATTTATATACGATAAACCAAAAGACCGAGCGGTACACTTGCGATGTATACGAGAATCTCCCCCGAGATCAACAATTAAAAAGAATCATGCAATATATATGAATATATATATATCATGAATTTATGCATGAGATGTAAGAATGTATGCATCTAAAAAGGAAAAAATGCACCAATAGTCAACTTATGTATGCATCGATGATGAATAGATGGAAGAAATATGAATGCAGAAAATTCACTACGGCAGCAATGTTTAACAAATGGACTAAACCCAAATGCTTACTCCTTTTATGCGTGCGATGTGTATGTATGTAATGGGATGGTGTGCACCGGATGTTGATGGTTTGAGCATGCGACAAGAGATTAATAAGCCAACAAATGAATCTTGGTCAAAGATTAATGGCAACATGGATGAATGCATGCATGCAGCGAAAAGATGTATGTATGCGATAGAAGAGAAGCATGCAGTAATGGATTAACAGAAGCTACATGTATGGAGGTGAAACATGCATGTGATGGATGTATTATGGATGTTCGGAGGAAACGAGAAGAAAAAAGAATTCAATAACAAATCAAATATAATTAAACAAGTCAAACTTGTAAGTGGATGGTCAAGAATGTCGTGCTGTGTGTGTTGGTTATCCGGAAAGAAATTTTCATCCGGAAAAGATTGGTTTTATCCGGAAAGCCAAACACACATTTCATCCGGAAAGATAAACTCAAGTTTCATCCGGTAACTTGGGGAAAAACACTTGTCCGGTAAGTTGAAATTTTGTTCGGAAAGAAATTGAAGTATCCGAACAAACTTACCCGGTAACCAGAAACAATCCGGATGGATTTGTCCGGATAGTGGTGAGAAATAGGAAACTTACCCGGAAACAATATGGAACTTCCGGACACTGCGGCTGGTTGCGAAATTCGAATCAGGATTCGATAGGGTTGCTTGATTTCATTCCTGTAGGGTTAGATTTTGACAAAAAATACAAAAACAAACATACCAAATCGATTTCTAAGCAAAATATATCCTATTTTTCAATAACCACCACAAAAATTTAAGAACACCAAAAACTCAAGAATTGATTTTTAAATTGAAAAATTAATGCCTTTGAGAATCGATATAAACGCAGATAAACACCAGATTAAGAACGATTAAACAATCGAGAATTAACAAACGAATTATTAAATCAACGAAAAGTTTTGCAAACCCGATTGATGATCGTTTCACCCAAAAAATTATTGCACTACGACGAACAGCAAATGAGTGTCTTCTGGATTTCAAACGATTAATCCCACCGTTCAGAACGTAGAACAAGATGTCATGAAGCTAATGTCCAAATATCGCGACGATCCGACGGTTCAAACTCCGGGAATAGGCAAAACGGCTCGCTGCGTTTTCCAGAAAATTCAATACGAATTTTATGCTTTTTCTTGATTTCGATTGGTTTTTTCAGTTTCTTCAAATCACCGATTCGGCTCTGATACCACGTGTGGATCCCAGATTGACAGGTAACAATCAAATCAATAATCAATAATAAGAACAGTTGTGGATTTTAACTTGTCATCCCTCTCGTATTCATTCAAAGTATCGTTAAGAGAATATTACAATCAAAGTAAAGGAACGATTAACCTAATTCTAGGTTAACTAAACTATTTATACTTAGGCTTGAAACCTAAGGCCCATGGCCCAATAAGCCTAAACTAAGCCCATTTAATAATAATGGCTTTTATAAAAAGATTAATTAAACTAATTAAGCTCTATAATTAAACTATATAATTCTTTATATATCTTTCTAATATGTAGGACATTTATGGTCATAACACATTAAGACAACCAAGGACCTTGATCATATGCCTCTCACTGTTCTTTATGGTACTCTCTTTAACTATGAGCAAACCAAGCTCCAAAGGAAGTCAGTCATTAAAGACATCAAAAGCTCTTCTCTAGCTCTTGTAAGTGACTCTTCCAAAAGATCTGTGTGCATTCCTAGAATCACATATCCTTCTGATTCTGACCATAACAGTCAGGAAGATACCAATGATCATTCGGAGGCATATCTTAGTGATGTTGATGGAAGGTGAGGAAACCCCGGTTGACCAACTGTCAGATGGTATGGCCATGCTGGCAGGTTATTCTAAACCTAGATCCCGTTTTTCTTTCGGTAGACCTAAATTTTCTAGAAAATCTTCTCAAAATTTCCCCAAGCACTCTTCAAATGATAAATCAAATGAAGAATGCTTTAAATGTGGAAAGAAAGATCGCTTTGACTCTGAGTGCAGAAGCAAACTCTCTGAAAGACCAAAGAACTCTTCCTCTGGTCGCTCTTTTTCAAAATCAAGCAGATCCATACCTGACTCAAATCTCTCTCCCTCTAATAAATTTGGCCAATCTGTTTCCTCTGTGAACTCTGATCGTGCTGAAAAGTACAAGGCTAAATACAAAAGAGAGAAAGAGATAAATGAAATGCTTTCCAAAAAGGGAAAGGGTCTGCTGGCTGAGTCTCATGACTGGGCAGATGAACCCACATCTGACAGTGATAAGAACATGGCCAATATTTCTTTCATGGCAAAGATTGATAACATGAATGACTGTGAGGAAACTCCTTCCACTCTTGCTCTAGTCTCAACAGGATGCTCTTCCTCATCCACTCAGGTACATCCCTTTCTCTCTCTTACTGAAGCTGAAAAGATTGAAGAATTTGACTCTTTAACTGTCGACTTCCACGATGCTAAAGATGCCAAGAAAAAGGCAAATGCTCAGATTAAATCTCTCTCCTCTCAATTTCAAATCTGTCTTTCTCAACTAAAACATTTTGACAAAATCAAAGCTGAGCTTGAAGATCTGAAAACCATAAAATTTACACTTGCTAAAGAGAAAAATAAGTTGTTCAAAAGACTTAAAAAGGAATAAGAAATTGTGAAAAAATGGACTAGCTCTTCTAAGAACTTAGAAAAGATTTTTTAAGACAAAATGAATTGTGATGACAAATCTGGACTTGGTTTTGGCAAAATGGACATTGACTTTTCTTCAAATGTCCATGCTTCCACTTCCTTCGTGCTTCCTCCTTTCTATGAGTCTTCTAAACACCATTCAAGTGATACTCATTCAATGAACTCTGCTGATCTTTCTAAAGCCTTGAAGTTTGGGATGTTCATTAAAGCTAAAGGTGATGCCTCAACTTCTGAAGTTGAAGAAGCCCAAGGCTCTAATGACCTTCCCAAACCTGTTCACGAGCTGATGAAATCCCTACACATAGATGAAGCCTCTTCCTCTGAACCTAAGCCTTCAAAAATCCCTAAGAGAAACCTCAACCTCCTTCAAACAGATTTTCCACTTCTAACAAAGGGAAATCAGTGGCCGATTCACATTCCAAAAGAAAAACTCCAAAGAAATATTCTGGTAAATCTTCCACTCTTCCCATTCCTCGATCTGTACTTCTGAAAAAGTCAAATTCCAAAGAATCCTCTCATTCATCAACCTATAACCCTGACAAAGGAATTATAGGATCCAAACCTCTTGCTTGATCCTCTTCAGCCAAGACCATAAAAGTCAATGTGAAAGGTCAAAGCAAGGAAAGTGGTCAAAGTTTTAAAAAAGGTTTTTATCTATAGAAAATGCTATAACTGTGGTGACACTTTTCATATGGCTAAAGATTGTCCTCTTGAAAGAATGGACAGGAACTTCTCTAAAGATCTCTCTACTTCTTCTTCTAACCCAAAAGGACCCATCTCCAAGTGGGTACCAAGGAACTAATTTTTCTGTGACTGCAGGTCTACGGACATCAACAGATCTGGTATATGGATAGTGGATGTTCGAGTCACATGACTGGAAACAAATCTCTTGTTGTTAACTTCGTGTCAATTAAAGGTCCATCTGTTACCTTTGGTGATAACTCTCGAGGCAGTACTAAAGGCTACGGAACTCTCTCAAATGGTTCTGTTACCTTTAATAAAGTCGCTTATGTTGAAGGCTTGATGCACAACCTCTTGAGCATAAGCCAGCTATGTGATCTCGGGTACAAAGTAATCTTTGAACTGTCCATATGCACGGTGGTTGACAAAGACATGAAAGTTGTACTTTTCGGGTACATAAAAGAAAATGTCTATGTTATAGACATGGGACAGAGTTCATCCTTTGGAACAAACATCTGTTTTGTATCTGAAAACCCTGCCAAGATCAGCCGGCTTTGGCACAAGCGTCTCTCTCACCTCAACTTCAAAACCTTGAACTCTCTCTCCTCTAAAGAGCTCGTGTCTGGAATGCCAAAGATGACTTTTGTGAAAGAAAAGCTATGTAATGACCCGATATTCCAAACATAGATCAAATAGCATACATTGCATAACGTCGTTACTTAACAAAGATACATCACATTACAACTTCGGTCCCTTAGTCATTACACACATAATACATATTTCATTACAAAATTTTTTCTATTTAAATTACAACTAATATCAAAGATATAACTACAAAACATTCCATGATCTTCAAAACATAGTTCTTCCAAAAGCTAATCACCGAAATACCCTTCCTACTTGCTCTTACTCGATCCACGACCTGGAATACATATTTTAAAACAAAATGAGGGTTAGACCTAGAGGTCTAGTGAGAAAATCCCTGTTAGTTTTGAAACCATTTACACAACCATCATATACATAACACAAATACAAATACCAGTTATGACTCATACGTCATGTACCTTCCCGTCTCACTCTCTTGGCCATATTAATTGGTTGCAAGCCAACTAATAAATTAACACCGCTGTACGACAATTACAGCCAACAACGATGTACGAATATTACAGCCAACACACCGGTCCTAAGCCTGGCCAACATATTCTCGTATAGTAGAATACTCATGTAAATACAATATCTCAATATATTATATTTCAGACATAAACACATAATCACACCATCTATTAGATTCCCAATCCACACATATATGTATTCCAGTTTAAAAACGTTTTAAAGTAAAACTCACCTGTTTGCTTATCAAAATGCTTCCAAGCCTTTCTCAAAAACAGTTCCGCTTTCACCCCAAATCCACAGTATCTGAAACAATTAAATACAAGTATCTCTTTACCATATAGAACACAGAAGACTCTCTAGCAGGTTGAGAATCCTATTTAACCTATCAAACTCTTATCCTTAATTGTTTCCCTATGGCGACTTAACACGGGGGTTCCGCTACCCGGTTAGCGGATGGGGTCAAGGGGCAACGCCCTTGCGGGGTCTGGGGGTACCCCCCCTGAATTTTTTTAGAAAACCTTATTCAGTCCTCATTCAAAAACCATAGCTAAAAGTATCTGAAATCTCAAAAATGACCAAACAGCTCAAAGTTTCCGGACAACCCAAACTATCCGGACAGCACAGATGATCCGGACAACATGACTTTCCGGACAACCTCAATAACCCGGACAACCCAACTACCCGGACATCATATCAATCCGGATACTATCCGGTAACTCATTTCATCCGGAAAACTAGAGAAATTAGAACTTACCCGGATAAAGAACCCGTCCGGACACCTTTAGAACATTATCCGGACACCATCAACAAAACTACCCGGACACATTCATCTTGTCCGGGAACCTCTGTCGGTTTGCCTATTTTAAACCCAGAATCCGACTGAGATTCATACCAGTTCGATTTTACTGATTCTAATCCGACAGAAATTATCTACTGACCATTATAAACATGATTTGTAAAGGATCATACCTGAAATCACTTCCAATCACAACAAATGGAGCCATAACCCTTCCTTTTCTTTCTTCTTCTTTTTCTTTCCAAACACACACATACACTTATTGAATTTTCTGCTGTAATGAAATATCTAGACACTAATCAAATATTATTAACCATATTTACTATTTTAACCTTACACTATTCCTTAATAACCAAAACACCCTTAACTTATAAATTTACCAAATTTTACCCTAAACATATTATTATAAAGTTAACTAATTTTAACGGAAAGAGGGTTTAACTAACGGACTTACCCGGGGTATTACAAGCTATGTGCTGCTTGTGAGAAGGGAAAGCTCACAAAATCCTCGTTCAAATCCAAGCAATGCTTCTCCATCTCTCAACCTCTTCAGATGCTGCACATGGATCTATGTGGACCGGTCAACACTCCAAGCCTTGGTGGAAGAAGGTACATTCTTGTTATTATTGATGAATTTACACGTTACACTTGGGTATTTTTTCTCTGGTATAAAAGTGATACTTCTGAAGAAATTATAAAGTTCATCAAAAGATCTGAAGTAATGAATGGGCAGCTGGTGAGATCTGTAAGAAGTGACAACAACACTGAATTCAAAAACAGTGTCTTGGATGACTTCTTCACTGAAAAGGGCATCTTTTAGAATTTCTCAGCTGTACGGACTCCACAACAAAATGGTGTGGTAGAGAGAAAGAACAGGACGCTGTGTGAAGCTGCCAGATCCATGCTGAGTGAATCTCACCTGCCGACCTATTTTTGGGCTTAGGCAATTAATACTACATGATTTACCCAAAATAGGTCCATTATTGTAAAAAGACATAATAAGACTCCTTATGAAGTCTTTTATGGTCAAAAACCAAACATCAGTTTTCTTCATGTCTTTGGGTGTGTCTGCTACATATTGAATGACAGAGAAAACTTAGGCAAGTTTGATCCTAAAGCTGATGAAGGGATCTTTATGGGTTATTCTTTTACCTCCAAAGCATTCAGGGTCTACAACCTTCGGAGAAAATGTATTGATGAATCAATACATGTCAAAATTGATGACCTCAATGTATCATCTCTTTTCTTAGACGATGATGAATTAAATAGTTGGATCACCTCTTGCATTGGTGATGGTTCTTCTTTTTCTTCACCTAACCCAACTATCCCTATACCTTCTCCTAAAAATCCTATTTCTCAAAACAATAACCCTTCCACATCTTCAAACCCTTCTACAAACCAAGAAGAAAATCCTCAGCCAATCCAAACTTCCCAAAACCAAAATTCTCTTCAAAACACTACCATTTGTCAACCATCAAATATTCCTTCTTCTTCAAATCCACCTGATCTTCCATCCTTCAATCATGAAGATCTACCCTCTACATCTCATTCTCAACCTTCCTTTCCTCCAGCTTTTCCTCCTGCACTTAAATAGACCAAAGATCATCCAATTGATCAAATAATTGGTGATCAACAGGCTGGTGTCCAAACCAGAAGAGGAGTAGGCAATATCTGTCTCTATGTGAACTTTATGCCCATTATAGAGACTAAGAAGAGGAGTAGGCAATATCAGTTTGAAAGAAACAAGCTCTGGAGATTGGTTCCTCGTCCTCCCAGAAAAACATTCATAGGAACCAAGTGGGTCTTCATAAACAAGATGGATGAAGAAGGCACTGTCATCAGAAATAAAGCTAGGTTGGCTGCTCAAGGGTACATGCAAGAAAAAGGAATTGACTATGACGAAACATTTGCTCCAGTTGCCAGACTTGAAGCAATCATAATCTTCCTTGCTCATGCTGCATACAAGAACTTCAGAGTCTTCCAGATGGATGTCAAGAGTGCTTTCCTAAATGGAGAACTAGCTGAAGAAGTCTATGTGAAATAACCTCCTGGATTTGAAGACCCCTCTCATCCTGACTATGTATACAGATTAGATAAGGCTCTCTATGGCCTTAAACAAGCTCCTCGTGCCTGGTATGACACTCTAGCAGACTTTTTTTCTGAAGAACAAGTATACTCGGGGTAAGATTGACAACACTCTTTTCATCAAACAAACCTCAGGTAATGTTATTCTTGTTCAAATCTATGTGGATGACATCATTTTTGGTGCCACCGATGAATCACTATGTGATGAGTTTGCCTCTCTCATGATGAGTCAATATGAGATGAGCATGATGGGGGAGCTAACATTCTTCTTGGGTCTCCAAGTAAAACAATCTTCTGAAGGTATTTTTATAAACCAAAGCAAATACATTCGTGATCTTTTAAAAAAGTTTAAATTTGATACTTGCTATCCCATGAAAACTCCTATGGCACCACCTCTAAAACTTGATGCTGATACAGCTGGTGTTTCTGTTGATGTAACAAAGTTTAGAGGTATGATTGGGTCACTTCTTTATCTTACTGCTAGTAGACCTGATATTATGTTTGCTACTTGTCTGTGTGCGCATTACCAAGCCAATCCTAAGGAATCTCATTTGGCTGTGGTTAAACGCATCTTCCGGTATCTGAAAGGTACCATGAATCTGGGTCTTTGGTATCCCAAAGACTCAGGTTTTGATCTAATGGGTTATTCATATTCTGACTTTGCAGGATCAAAAGTTGAAAGAAAAAGCACTATTGGGAGCTGCCAACTTCTTGGTGGTAAACTTGTTAGCTGTTCTAGTAAGAAGCAACACTCAGTCTCCACCTCCACGGCTGAAGCTGAATATGTTCTGCTGGTAGCTGCTGTGCTCAAATCCTATGGATGAAGAATCAACTAAGGGACTACAATCAAATCTACTCTCAAGTTCCTATACTGTGTGACAACTCAAGTGCAATTGCAATTGCCAACAATCCTGTGCTTCACTCAAGATCCAAGCACATTGACATCAGATATCACTTTATCAGAGATCACATCTCCAAAGCTGATATTGAGCTACACTTCATCCCCACCGATCTTCAACTGGCGGATCTCTTCACAAAGCCTCTAGAAGAAGCTCGGTTCAAGTTTCTATTAGGAGAACTTGGCATGTTAAATTTAGATGTATAGAAAAATCAAAAAAAAAAGGAAAAGAAAAATCAAAAACAGAAAGAGAAAAGAAAAATCAAAACAAAAATATACTGTGTTTAATTTTTATCAGTTAGAAACTTCAATACTGCAACTTATTTTGGTAGAAGAAATATCCTACACATTTCTCTACTAATCCTTCCTTTCTACTCTCCTTTTCTACTTTTACCTATCCCCATAAAATCATTTCCCTTTTTACCTCACACAACAAACACAATCCTTTTACCCTCTCAATCCACGTCATCTAAATCCTTACCATCCATTCTCTTTTCAATCCAAATTTACTTTCAATCCTAACCCTTCCTTTTCATCCCAACAAAACCACCCTACCTCCTACCCTTGTTTACCTCTTTTCCTTACCATCTAAAACTTACCCTTCTTCATTATTTTTGTTCTATATATTTCGGCTAGTATACTCTTCCAAATCACATCTCTCAAAACTACTCAAACATCCTCACTCCCTCTCTTGAAAATCGGCTCCACCAAACCTCTTACGAATTTTTGGCCGAAGCCTTCTACACCAAATCAATCGGCGCCAATCAGTTGCCGATTTTTTTCTTTGTGCCGACACAAACCACAACAGCCACGTTGGTTGTGTTTTTGCTGCCGAAGGAAGTCACTAAGCAGCCGGACACCAATCGGCTGTGCTGCCGATCCCGTACCACCACCCATCTACCGATCATCTTTTCTTTTTCCTTTCTTCCTGCCGATAGCATAGGCTGCCGAACATCACCCTTGCCGATTGCATTTACCCAACCGATTGGCGCTGCCAATTTGATCACTTACCGCCGATAACCCCAAAGTTGCCACCATCGAAACTTGCTGCCAAAAATCTCCTAGCCGCCGACGAGTTTTTCAAGCCGCCTATTGCCTTGCAGCCGACCCACCTCTTGCCGAAACTACAGGCTGCCGAAAGGAGCCACTTTAACCCTTCGCCGAACCTGTCCTACAACCGAAGGTCCCTTCCAACCGATCCCCTTGCCCCTCCGTTTTTTTGCTGTCGAATTACCCCCCCCCCCTTGCCGATTCTCTTGACCGAAACCCACCCCGCTTTACCGATTTCACTTTGCCGACCCCCCCCCCCCCCCCCGCCGAACTGCTACCTGCCGAAACCCACCTCCCTTTGCTGATTTTTTTTTCACCTACACCTACACCCTATCTTTTGCAGTTACAATTTTTTAATAAATCATCTCTCTCATACTTTTCCCTTTTTCCCATAAATCTCTCACCTTCCCTAAACCCTATACCCTTCTCTACACTCAACCATCATACATTTTTTTAACCATCATACTTTCCCATACCTTTTACCATTCCTTACCCCCCTATAAATATCCCATCTTATCTTCTCATTTCTTCACACCTCCAATCTTCCTACTTCCTCTCCTTTCTAAAAACTTCCATATATCACGATGGCATCATCTTCTCCTCCTACTTTCTCTCATGAAGAGTTATTCTTCAACTCTTGCAATCACCTTGCAATATTTGCAAACGACTCGGAACATCCCGAACACAACCAAGTCTCATTCTTTCTTCAAACGTCCCCTCTCCACTATGCCTTTACCAAAAGTATCAAAATGAGTAAAATGCTCCTTGGTAACTTCTGGATTTCTTGCCTCTACGATGAACATACCAAACAAATCAAGGCCTCCATCCTTTTCTGATGATGAACCAGATCTTAGTTTTGGGGTTGAAGACGTTCGGTCTACTTTACATCTCCTAACTTTTCCATCTTCGGAAAAGTTTCCCCTCGACACCGAACATGCTGAGGTGGCAAGTGCAATCCGCTACCAACACAAAGCTGGTGATAAAGGTCAAGGCACTCTCATGCGCAAAAACATGGGTCCGATATGGAACTTCTTCTTTACTCATGTACTTTTTTGCCTTAGTCGTAAAACTAGAGGTTACGACCAAGTTCCATCTTATGCCACCAAACTTGCTCATGCCATTATGTTTCAACGGAGAATAGATTTTGCTAAATATTTCTTTGATGAAATAATTAGTGTAATAGACAGTTCCAAGAGGCCACATGTAGCATAGCCTAGATTTCTCTCTCTCATCATCTCCCACAAGATGGATGCTGCTATTGAAGCTGATCAAAAGTCAGCTACTCCTAAATTTGTGTTTGACTACTCTCCTCCAACTGTCACCAAACAAATTCTACAACGCGACCCAGATGGTTCCACTCTCCTTTCAGGTATGTCTTCTTTCATTAACTCTCCCGATCTATGATGGGGAGATGCCCGGGACCCTCGTCCCATTGTGGCTTCACCCACTGTAGTGGTCCCTCCTCCCTCTACCCGAGTGAAACCGACAAGCAAATCCAAAAAATCAAAAGCTTCCGGTAGCTCCGCACTCGCTTCTATGACTCTGCCATCAAAACCACCTTTGGTGGCTTCCCAAGTCAACACCCCTCCAAGAAGCAGAGTCACTCCTCATCCCCCCTTACGCCTCATCCAAAGAGGCTTAAGTATCCTTTGAGGGCCATAACCACCCATACAACAACAGATTCTCCACAATCTGAAGTTGTTGAAATTGTCCCTACTAGACCCAGGGAATCTGCTGAACCCATAGCTAGCTCCTTCGTCTCCTCCCAACAGGTTACGGTTGAAAATTCGGAGACCCACAATGCTCCTACACCCATCAACTTCATAGTGGTTTATGATGACTTGGGCCTCTCTCCAGCCCAAGGTCCTGCTTTCTCACTACACGGCCTATCACCCGATCGTTCCACGATCGATGTTACTGCACGACCCAATGAGGGTCATACATGTTTAGTTGACTTTCTTGTTGAAGATACTCCATAGGCTTCTCCCACTACTGAATACCGGGATCACTCACCGGTTACTACCGAAGAAGTTCAGCTCTCTTCATCCAATGACAGCCCCTCTGCAAGCTACTGTGAATCACCTCCTCCTATTGTATTCACACCGCCTACAAAGTCTGGCTCCTCTCCGCAAGTCCATGCTGAACATCAAAGCTCATCTGATGATGACTCATCTTCAAGTCTACCACCTACTGGCGATCCTATCCTTGACAGGCTGCCACCATCCCCTCCTACATCTTCAAGATATCTTCCTCATCACCCTCCTACACCTACTCATCAAGGGTCCGAAGCTCCCTACACAAGATATGTCTCTAAAACAAGTCAGTTTGAATCCCTCCAGGATTCCATATCTGAGTTACATTCTCAGCTTAAGTCCCTTCTTGCTTCCAATGCCAGTCTCACTCTCTCCATGACTGAGATGAAAGCCGCCTTCGATGCTCGTGATCAGGAAGTCCGTAGGCTCCAGTCTGAACTTCAAAGCCAACAGGACATCAACTCTCAGCTCCTTGGTTCTCTTCAGTCTCTTCACACAAAGATGGATGCTCTTCCTACCGAACAGGCTCGCACACTCACCACATTTGCTGCCTATCCGAAGTCTCATTACCTGTTAGCCGCTGAGATGGAGAAAAGGCTAGAGCAGCTCCCTTCTACTCTTTCCAGCGACCAACAGGGTCCATCTGATCCACCAATTCAGGGGGAGAAAACTACTGAACAAGCAGGTGGCTCAGCTAAGGGGGAGCAATCTGGTCCATCTATAGACTTCACATGGTACAAGAATGTGTTACTTGAAAGGGTCGGCGAGTCAAAAATTGTTGGAGCTAAACTTGCCATACACAAAAACTCCAAGGACATCTATGTGATAATGACTCGGGCTGATAAGACCATAACTCCGGTAAGATTTCACGATCTTGACTCTTATGGTATTTCAGAATGGTATGAAATTTCTGACTGTCTAAAAGATTCAAAAAGTCCAAACCTAGCTGCTACAAATTCTTATCTCAAAGGACTTTTTGAAAAAGTAAGGAAGATAAAGAAAGACTTTCAGAAACCATCCTCCAAGACCTTGCTGCCAAAGGAATCCTTCCTGATACGAAGAACCGGAATTTAGAGCTCCCATTCAGACAGCCCTCCAGGAAGACTCCTTCTGTGATCTTTAGACCGTGTCGGGGCATCTTCTTCAACAATGCCCAAGGCACTCAAGAATTCTTTCGACATGAAGAGATACCCATCACTGACTCCATCTTCCTTAAAGCCATCCTGGCTATCGTCCCCGACTTACCTGAAGCCACTTTTCTCCGACAAGACATCGCAGCCGAACTTCAGAAAAGGAGGAAGTGATCATGTTTTTCTTTTTATATGCTTTTGATATGTACTTGTAAACTTAAGTTATTGTTCTTTCAAGTTTTCAATACAAGTACATTTTTGTTATTAGTTTGTACATAAACCTTATTCTTTCATTATACTTGTAAATGTCGGATATACTTAAAAAATCCAAAAAGAACAAAAAGAATGGACTATGTGAAAAGAACCCAAAAAGAGAAAACAAGGGTCAAAATGAATTATTCAGTATTTACTCTTCAGTTTCTAAGTATGGATGTCATCCTCAAATAGGGGGAGATTGTTGGGTCACTTAAGATTTGAAGATGGCCTCCAATCTCTCATTTTTATACATTTCATACTTAGAATACTTTTTAGGTTCTTTACAAGCAGCTTAATTATGTAACAAAAATTGTTCGGTGAAGTCGAAGATCAACTGATAAAACAAAGAAGAAGTGTATCTTCAAAGCGGATTGAAAATGGACTTCTCAGCCTAAGGTTAAGCTGCTACTTGAAGACATCCTAAGTCTTCTGCCAGGACTCTTGAAGAAATCTTAGGCAAGATACTAGCAAGGAAATCTTGAAGATATGATCGGCAAGATCATTTGAAGATTGAACAAGGAAATCTTGAAGATATGATCGGCAGGATCAATTGAAGAATTCTTTAACAAGGAATTCTTGAAGACATCTTTTAAAGACATCTTCGGCCAAGAGTTTTCAGCAGGTATTGTACTTTATCTGCAAAATATATTTGCAATATCTTGCACTGATGGAGACATCATCCGAAGATCAGAAAAATGTTGTTTGGCTTTCTTATCTCTTTCAAGAAAGATCAACTTCAACACGCTGCAGGTCAACGCTTCAAGACAAAAGGTACATCTCAGTACTTTTCAGAAGACCTGGCTTCCTACCCTGCTTGACAAGTGTCCATGCATTTAATGCATGAGGTACTATATAAAGAGGTCGTCTTCAACCTTGCAAAGATTACCAGTTTACAAACTCTCAAAGCTTTCAAGTGATGGCATTTTCTCTCTCAAAGAAGTTCATTGTTTTCTTAGTGTTTTACAATTGTTCTTATTCTCTGTGTGACTTTGTGTTAGATTGTTTGAACAGATTTTATCTGTTATGTTCTGCAACAATCTTTAAGTTTTCTATGTGTAATTCTTGATTTTATATCAATAAAGAATTAATTTAGTGAAATTTTTTGTGTATTGTATTCAACCCCCTTCTACAATACTTGTTTATCTTTGCTACTCTATAGCTGGGACCAACACAGGCGACAACTTTTCTTATCACCCAAGTATCAGGCGACAAAGTCCCTTATCGCCTAAGTAGTCGGCGACAAACAATCTTATCGCCTAAGTATCATGCGACAAGTACTGTGCACAAGTCTTTGGTAGGCAACAAAAATGACTCATTGCCTTGAATTAGGCGACAAACTGACTTATCACCGAAGTGTCAGGCGACAAGTTTGGTTAGATGAAATTGAAATGGAATTTGACCACACACTTTGATTGTGTTTGGTTAGATAGAATTGGAATGAAATATATAAAAATAATTGGAAACCCCATCTTTATTTGGGAGGAGGGCAGTGGTGGGCCATAATGGGTAGGTGTGGCAAGGATAGGGACGAGGTGGGAATGGTGGGCACGGTGGGGCAATTTGTAGGCACGGTGGGTCGTGGGAAAGGGTCAGGTGGTGGAAGGGGAAGCTGGGGTGGGTGGTCAAGGTGGGGAACGCAAGGGGTACATTCGAGAAGGGGTGGGGTAAAGGGCCAGAGGCAAAACTGGGTGGGTGTGGCGGATGGAGCGTGGCGGTAGAGAGTTGGTCGACAGGGATGGGTTGGGCTGGGGTGGATGGTGGTTAATAGGACAGGGTAGTAGGGCAGGGTGAAGGTGGGTGGTTTGGTGAATGGGGGTGTAACAGTGACAACAGTTGCATCGTCATGGTGGGGCAGGGGGTGTTCGGTGTTGGTTAACATGCATGCAAAAGGAAGTAATTCAACTCCTTCCATTAGGTCAAGAAATGATGAATTCATTGTTTTGTGGAATTCAAAGGATTTCATCCATTTCGAGAATTGAACCAAACAAGGGAATTGGAATTTGGTACAGGAGTTTGTCATTCCAATTCCATCAAATTCCTTCGAATTCCGTAAGCTAAACGACCCCTTAGATTTCATGTATTTTCATGCTTATATCCAATTAGACCTGCAATACCTTGACAAAAATGTTCATATCCGAACATATTCTAAGTGGGCATTTGGAAAAATTCTGAAAGAATTGAAATGATCAATTCTGATGTAAAATAATTGAATTCTACACATTCCACCGTTCAAGAATTTGTAATTCGTTCACAATTGTGAAAGAATTGAATTCCATTTCATCCCATTTTCAAAAAAAAAAGGTCTATCCCGATCTTCCCTTCTTGATTTATCCCGACCCATATGAATCACCGTCGACCACCATCGATCTAAACTAGGACTAACCACCGTTCTGAACCACCACCGACCACCACCATTCTGAACCACTACCGACTGCCATCGATCTGAACCACCGCTGAACAAGACCATTCTGAACCACCACCCGACTTCCCCGATCTAAGCAACAGTCAAGCACCACCAATTTGAACCACCACAGACCACCGTTCTGAAGCACCACCAACCACTATCGATATGAACCACCGCCGCTGACCATCGACCACCACCGTTCTGAACTACTGTTGACCACTAACGATTTAAACCACCGCCAACCACCATCGATTTGAACCGCCGTTTTGTACCACCGCCGATAACCACTGATCTGAACCACCATTCTGAACCGCCAACCACCACCGATCTCTACATCTATAGTTGGATTATAAAATTTACAAAAAGGGTATTTTAGTCATTTACTAATATTTCATTCCAATTCCAATGCTACATTATGTGAACCAAACAAACATATTTCAATTCATTTAACATATTCTATTCCAGTTTATGTCAATCAAACATGTATTTAAACATGATAGCATATCATTGCAATTCCCTTCAAGTCAAATTTCATTGAGATATTCCATTCCATCCAAAAACATTAAGACTTCTTCGTGAACTATAATAATGAGAAATGGGGTTTGAAACTTTGGTGAATAAAGATAACTTGATAACTTACTGTAGTCAGGTTTAAAAAAAAATTCCATATATAAATATGAAAAAGTAGTATAAGTTGAAGGAATAAAGAAGATGAGAGAAATACCAATTCATTAGCTTCAACAATAAAAAGGATTGAGATAAGAACAAGTCGGGGGTGTGTGGAAAGTCATCCGATCCAATCTTAATTGATTGATCCCATTAGAACCGACCGACCATAATCGGATAACCAATTGTAATTGGTTCGGATCGGAATTAAAAATTTCAACCTCCAAATTGGATCTGTCAGTTCTTAAAGGGCACCCCAAAATCCAATAAAATCAAACTGATCCAACCCAATGACCATCTAGTTACTGATCTAGTTATTATCCAACTATCATCCACTTATAGTTGATATTTATACATATCGGTTTCTAGTACGATATTGTATTTCAGTTGATATTAATACATATCGGTTTCTAATAAATTAACAAAATATATGAATATTTGGTTGAAATGGTTGAATAATTGGTTAAAAATTGTATCAAAACTAAGTGGATCCAATCCGATCCATTAGATGACCGGTACTAATATCCAATACCACCCATATTCAATAATTGGATTGGTTTGGATTGGATGAAAAAAAACCAACATCCATTAAATAGATCAGATCGAATCCACCTAAATTACTAAACTTCAACTGATGAATACCTCTAAGAAAAGTGCAGGAAAAGACGAAATGGTTGTTCTTCGGTTGGTGTCTAAGGTTGGAGACTAGCCCCCCACAAAGAGCAATAACCAATAATAATAATAATTGTTATAATATTAAACTTAGTATTCTACATTTTGGAATATGCTACACGTGATGGATAAATGAGCCTGGCTTCCAAGTTTTGCAACTTGGTCCCCAAGATGCTTGGTCACCAATCCTCATCACCTTATAAATACCATCCTATTCCACCATTTTTTAGAATACACACATATATTCGGTTTTGGTGATTTGTTAGGAACATCCACAAATACTCTCTAGTATATTTCGATATACATAGCGTGTGTGAGGTCGAGAGTGTTTTGATATTCGGTGGTGTTCGTGAAGCTTCGTTTGTTGATCGTGGATCTCAAGATCCTTGTACAAAGCACTTTGTAATTCTCCTTGGTTGGTAATAAACTCTTGATCTCTCTCTTTGGTTGACGTACACTATCACAACGATAGTGGAACCACGTTAAATCTCTGTATTATTGGTTGTGATCTTCCCCTATAAATATATCGTCGATATATACACTTATATATATATCTTGCTATATATATTTATAGATACTAACGTTTCCATCGTTTTTATCTATTTATATATATTTCGTGTGGGTTTAATTTTCTACGTTAGAGAACGATTGTGTAACATCTAGATTATTGTTATCCACATTTGTGGTTGGGTTTATTGTGCACTTGGATTTCTACATGTTTTGGGACCTTAGAAATCATTTGTGAGCTTCTCGTATTTTTGGCACGATAAAATTTTCCTAACAATTGGTATCAGAGCTTCGGATCTAGATTTGGGTTTGTGTAGAAAATATACATAAACAAGTTTACACATTTTGTTTTCTCTATGGCTGAAGTAGAAAACCCATTTGGTATCGGCCCCTCTAACCAGTCCCAAAAGCCGTACCAAGAAGGTACATTTGATTTGTCCGGGGCTGGGATTCGTATACAGACTTGGAATGGGGACGGTGACTTTGGTAAATGGCAGTTCACAACATCCGCAACACTTCGGAAAAATGGAGTCCATCCCGTCGTATTTGCTAAAGATGAGTTAGACCCTAATATGTCTGACCTTAAGGCTAAAGAAATGGAAACATGGGCATTTACTACTTTGCAGATGGCTATGGGAGATAATGTTATATATGAGATTGTGTCTGAAAAGACAGCTGCAGGTATTTGGAGCAAGCTTGAGAATTTATATCTCAAGAAAACTTTGACCAACAGATTGTTACTGATGCGGTCGTGTCTCTTCTTCAAAATGAAGGAAGGCACAACAATTAAGACGAACATGACCGAATTCGAAGACATCATCATGAAGTTGAAGGCAACGAATGCACTTCTTTCTAAAGATGAAGAAGCACTTGCTATGATCATGTTGTATTCACTTCCCGAGAAATATTCCCAATTCACTAACAGTTTTATTTATGGAAGAGCAACTCTTTCTTTGTCTGATGTGAAACCAGGAATGATTTATGAAGATCAAAGAATTCAGATGCGAATCGATAACAATCACAGAGAGAATAATTACTGTCAAGGCCTATTTGCTGACAAGGGCCGGGACAATCAGCAGTCTTCAAGATGAAGAAACCGTGTGCGCTCTCCGTCTCGCCGATTTGGTTCTCGGGGGAAATCAAAGACGCGTGACAATTGTAATTATTTCCACAAGCCAGGTCATTGGGTTAAGGAATGTCCGAGTCTTAAAAACAAAGACAATGCGGACACGTCAGCCATTGCAGCCGAAAAGGAGCAAGATGTCTTCTCTGCCACAGTTACACCACCGCACAGTAATAGGCGATGGGTGTTAGATACCGGTGCATCTTGCCACATGAAACCATTCCGGGACTGTTTCTCTACCTTCGAAAAAGTTGAAGCTAATAGTATTTACATGGGAAATGTACTTCGTGTGTCATTCAGGGTATCGGTACTGTGCGGATCAAGATGTTCGATGGGTGTATTCGGACATTGAATAATGTCATATTTGTTCCATCCATGACTCGTTCCTTGATCTCTGTTGGACAACTGTCCAAATTGGGCTGCAACATTCGAATTGAAGACGAGAGTTTGCGCATCTCTAGAGGGAGTATTATTGTAATGAAAGGCGAATGGACGGAAAATAATCTTTTCCATTTAATTGGAGAGGCTATTTCTTCTGAATCGTGTGTGGACGACATTTCTCAGATTCTTGATGGTGCTCGCTTATGGCATCTTCGTTTGGATCACATATCCGAGAAGAACTTGGAGATTTTACGCAAGCGAAAGCTCATTAAAGTCTTTGTTCCTGCTAGCCTGGAGTTTTGTTCGGGATGTGTCAAAGGAAAGCAGACGCATGTTTCTTTTGGTGTTGGAAAACACAACACTAAAGGAATCCTCGATTATGTTCATACAGACGTCTGGGGACCATACAGTATTCCGTCCCTCAGTGGAGGTAAATACTTTGTTTTGTTTATTGATGATTTCTCTCATAAGCTTTGGGTGTATGTGTTAAAGTTCAAGTCAAATGTCTTCGATACGTTCAAGACTTGGTTGGCACGAGTAGAAGTCGAGATTGGCAAGAAGTTGAAAGTGCTTGGATCTGACAACGGTGGAGAATTTACTAGTGGTAACCTCAAGGACTTTTGTTCGCGTAAAGGCATCCACCGGGCGATCCTCAATCTAATGGGGTAGCCGAACGGATGAATAGAACTTTGCTTGAAAAGGTCCGATGTATGTTGTCAACATCGGAGTTCCCCAAATCTTTCTGGGCCGAAGCACTTTACACTGCGGTGCGCATTGTTAATAGATTACCTTATTCGTCCATCGGGGGAAAGATTCTAGAAGAGGTTTGGAGAGGTAAAAGAAACATATGGTTGAAATACATACATGTATTTGGTTGTCCTGTTTACGTTCATGTTTCAGGCCAAGACAAGTTGGATCCTAAAGCCACCAAAGGATTCTTGCTCGTCTTTACAGATGGTATCAAGGGTTACCGAATCTGGAACCCCTTGACTCGTAAGGTAATTCATTCTCGATACGTCACGTTTGATGAATCGGTCCTGTTAAAGTCATAGGATCCTCAGGCCAAGTTACAGGATCCTCAGTCCAAGTCACAGGATCCTCGGTGATAGGGTTATTTTAGCCATGTTCTCCATTAATTTTGAGCTCAATCCCACGTTTATCGCTTTATTTACGTCTATTTTTAGTTCATTGTAATAGAAATAAATATTAGATACTTTATTTATCTAATCTCGAAAATACATCTCAAAAACACAAAAATAAGTAAGTTTTATATATATTTTTAGGTACGAAAACACGGCCATTTTGAGGTCAATTTTGGATCTTGAAGAATGTCGGATCACAAAGCTTAAAGAAAAGACTTCAATTTTTGGGCCGTTTGTTGGTGTCGTTTTTGAGTTTACGGATTGCTAAATTTTTGGGCTTCGGATTATGTTACCAAACTCATATTACGCTTGGGCCGAATACCAAAACGAAAGATGGGCCGAATGCATGATTTTCGGTTGGGCCGATCTTTGTCTTCGTTGGGCCAGTTTATTGAACATTTCATGGGCCGGTTCTTATAACCACTTTTGGGCCAAAAGGATTGTCACCCATGGTCCGGATCTTATGACCCATGGAGCCCCATTTCCAATAGGTTAGCCACCAAGTCTTAGATTTGTATAAATATGTGTATTAGGCTAGTTTAGAAAGTGTGCCTTGAGTGCCATTTGCTTGGACACTATTGTTACTTGGTTACTATCATGGCTCGGTTTAGAAGCATGTAGCCGATCACTCCATGTCATGATCCGAAGTCCACGGTTTTGGTAACTTAACATTTTGGTTTGTAATTTCAATCCTAATCCATTAAGTAAACATCTTTAAGTTAATCAATTCTTAGTGTTAAAACTCGTTCTCTAATTGTTTGCTAAACTTTTCTTTCAAAACTCTTAACTAATCTTTAATCCATAAAACTCGTCATCTTTTTAAACTCATCTTAGTTAAATTAAATTGCTTTCAAAATCGCGTTTTTAATTAATCTTTCGTCAAACTAACTCACGGTTCTCTTTTCTCATCTTATTCTCGGTTTTTGACAAAACTAGGTTCTCGCGTAATCTCACTTACAATATAAGCCGGAAGTCTGAATTAATCACTTTGGATTCCCAAGTAAAATTGGTTCACGTTTTGGTAAGTGACTTCACAAAAGTTCCACTTTTTCTAGTCTCAACCTCATGTTTTAATTAAGTTTTCATAATTAGTCCGTTAACAAACACGCAAAGAAATCATCAAGAACTTCTCATTTTCAAAACTACATTTGAAACAAGATTTTCCTCTTAGCTTAATAATCTCATTTTCGTAAACTTTAGTTTTAAAAAAATCAATGTTTAAATTTCTCGTTAACTTTGTAAGAATTAATGTTACATGTTTTAAAAGTCACTCCATAATTGTCATGTTAAATTAGTAATTTTCTTTCCACGATTTGGTAACTTGTGCAACAAGTCACGACGTTCCACTGAAGCAAGTTTAATTTAATTAATGCATTGTCCATTGTCCATTATTTGTTTTAAAAATCGTAAATCTTTTATAAGTGGAATCTGAACGATGATGGGCTAATCGCCTTAGTTCGGGGTATAAAGAGAAATTGGGACCGAGACTAATAAAAGGATAAAAAGGTGTATCGTATGGTATGATTGCCTGAAGGTATTTAAATCAAGGTTATATTTTGTGGTGGATCACAATTGACCAACTGACAACTGGTGAGTTGTATCATAAAATATTCGACACTTGAGATAACTGAAGAATATTGTCTCGTCTTGCTGTCTAATTATTTATCTAATCCCAATGGATCTTTATACCCTGTACTTTCCTCTTATAACTGTTAATTTTCATTAGTTGTTAATCACAAACTCCCAACAAAAGATTACATTCGAATTCGCCATCTGAAACCTGCTTTTACAAATTGGACTTTAAAGAGAAACTTTTACACGCTTCCCTGTGGGATCGATATTCGGTACTTAGTACCATTATTACTTGTTATAAGACGATAATTGACTGAGATGTATACTTGCGTCATGGTTTATTTCTGACTGATATTGCTGATAATACTCTCTTTTACAGGGTGAAGTCAAATCTAACAACACTCAGTCCTCTCAAAATCCGGAAGTCATCACTACTGTTGCTCCTACTGCCGATGATGTGGAGCCAGTAGCCAGTCCTAATAATCCCAGTTCATCCATTCCTGATATTGTTCTAGAATCACCCATTGATGTTGAAGAAGTCATTCCTCCAGTGACTTCTACTAGTGATTCTGAAGAAGGGATTCTGAATGATGGTGGAGACCAAGGCGATACAATCCTAGTTATTACACCTACCAGGCGTAGTCAAAGGACTATTCGTCCGCCTAGTCAAAGGACCAGGCGTAGTCAAAGGACCAAGGCGATACAATCCCAGTTTACAGATCAACTGGAGTTTGCTTTGAACGTAAAGCAAGAAGAGCCGATGGATGTACAGGAGGCGTTAGCCTCAACCCACAGTTCGAAATGGCTTGGAGCCATGCAAGAAGAGATGGAAGCTCTCTCGAAGAACAACACTTGGGACTTATGTCCGTTGCCGAAGGGAAGCCGTGCTATTGGTTGCAAGTGGGTTTTCAAAGTCAAAGATGACAATCGGTACAAGACTCGTCTCGTTGCTAAAGGCTTTGCACAACGGAAAGGTATCGAGTATGACAATATTTTTGCTCCCGTTGTTAGACATACATCTATTCGTGTTCTTTTAGCGATCGTGGGTATTCATGATTTGGAGCTAAAACAGTTGGATGTGAAGACCGCCTTCCTACACGGAGACTTGGAGGAAACTATCTATATGAAGCAACCTGATGGTTTCGTTTCCGACAGCAAACCATAATATGTATGTAAGCTCCAGAAGTCCCTCTATGGACTTAAACAATCGCCTCGTCAATGGTATAAGAAATTTGATTCGTTTATGCTCACTCTGGGATTTGAGCGTAGTGAAAAGGATGCTTGTGTCTATCATAGACAAAGCGATGGTATTTTCACTTTCTTACTTCTTTATGTAGATGATATGCTTATTGCCTGCAAGGATCGGTCAGAGATCAAACTTCTGAAAGATAAGTTGAAGTCAGAATTTGAAATGAAGGATCTTGACGCGGCGCAGAATATTTTAGGCATGGAAATCGTGCGGGACAGAAAGTCCCGAACACTCAGGTTGATACAACGAGCGTATATTCAGAAAATTATGAAGCGGTTCAATCTTGATGGTGCCAAGACGTCTAGCACTCCGCTACCGAAGCACATCAAGATTACAAGTGAAGATTGTCCGAAGGACGACAAGGAGAAGGCCGAAATGTCAAAGGTTCCATATGCTAGTGCGGTCGGGACTCTCATGTATGCCATGGTGTGTACCCGTCCCGATCTCGCACATTGTGTCGGAGTGGTGAGTCGGTTTCTCGCGAATCTGGGTCGATCACATTGGGCAGCCGTTAAAATGGCATTCCGATATTTGAAGGGAACCGAGAAACATGGTCTTATATTTGGTTTGCATAATGACTGTGAAATTGTTGGATATTGTGATTCTGACTATGCAGGTGATCAAGTTGGTTGGAGATCCACATACGGTTATGTATTTACCTTGGGTGGAACAGCCGTCAGTTAGAGATCACGGTTACAGTCTATTGTTGCATTGTCGACCACAGAAGTTGAACTTGTTGCGGCGGTTGAATCTGCAAAGGAAGCGGTCTATTTGAAAGAACTGATAAATGACTTGGGCTTCGAGCAACCTTCCGTACGCATTCTCTGTGATAATCAGAGTGCCATCCATTTGACAACTAATTTGGCTTTCAGCTCCCGGACAAAGCACATAAATGTGCGTGATGCATATCTTGTTTGGTTACATGAAGCGTAGGTCGTTTATTTGAAGAAAGTCCTGACAGACGACAATGCTACTGATATGTTCACTAAGTCGCTACCGCCAGCTAAGTTTGGGCATTGCTTAAACTTGATCTAACTTCGTTTGTGTTAGTGTCGTTGGGCACTTTGCGAGAGAGAGAGAAGATATTACCACAGGTGACAAAATGACACCTTTAAAGGAATTACTCTGTTAAGTTCTTAGAGCTTTGCTTATGCTCTACCTTGTGTTTGGGTAAAAAATCACACCCTCGACCGACTTGGGAAACTCCCTCGACATGACCCATGGACCTTGATTACCCTAAATCTACGACGGTCATACCCCCGACCAACAAAGGTAATACCCATTATTGACATACCCCCGACACACGATAATTGGTTATTAAAAGCCATATTGGGTCAATAATCATCTTACATCTAATGATCGCACGTCACGGGTCGCACATCACACATCGCTAGTCTCACGACATTAATCTTACGTCACTAGTCTTACGTCACTAGTTTTTACATCGCCAGTTACGTGCCGCCAGTTACGACTCGTCGGTCTTTCGTCGACAGTCTCTTATCATCGGTCTTATATCGCTCTGGTCCTGCGCCAGCATCATCCTGACATCCTGGTCTTACGACCTAGTCCTATGACATCGTCATCTTGGTCTTACGACCAAATGGTCTTACGACATTTCTATAAGACCATTCTCATTTTAAGGTAAAATCATAGTACTTTATCTCCTTATTAAAGATAAAATCGAAAGTCTTTTGCCTCACGACACTCGACCTCGACGTCGTACGTTTCACACGACCGTCGCATAAAATCATGCGACCTCGACCGACTAACGCGCTATACGACTGTTATGTTTTGTTCAGTGTTTAATGCAGGAATCAACACCATTGATGGACAACGGCTATAACCGAAAGAATCAATTAAAGAACATCAATTCCAGCATTAAAGACACCGACCGTTACGACAGCTATTAAAGTCCTTAATGAGCTAATTAAAGCACCCGAAGGCTATAAATTCCAAGCTCAATCCTTAGTTCAAGACACATCGAGTAATATCGAGTAACATCGGAGAACACATCGAAGAACACAGAGAGGAACACAAAAACATAACATTATCGTCGAACAACAATCTCAAGCACTCAAACTTCGAAGAACACTCATTCGAAGCAAAAGAGTCGTTCATGGAAGATCGCTCTTGACGCACGACCTACACACTCGACACATTGTTTTCACACACGACATACACTTGTTTTACATTCAAAACACTTGTACTTTACATTTCGAAGTTTTCCTTCACTTGTATTGGAATCTCTGTACGATCGACACCAGAAACACAAGGACATCGCCCCTGTTTGGCGACCATAGTGCACTGTCGACTCTCACAGAGTCGACCGCGGTTTTTTCCCTCGTTTTGGGGTTTTCCGCATCACCAAATCTCTCGTATCTTTTACTTTTTCCTCGCGATCATGTTATTTGGCTTGAGATGCATTTCTTTAGTTGTTAAATGTCCACATCGACCTTAAGTTGTACTTTTGTGCGATTTTTTGCATTAACAGTTTGGCGCCATCCGTGGGACTCCATCTAGAGAAAATCTCAGGCCAATACACACATCGCTCTAACGATTTGGTAAAGTTTTTTGTTGTTTCCAGGTAAATGACAAACCTACATGATCCTATGGCTCAGCTTCACGCAGAATGGAATGCAGCTCGAAGTCAAACTTAAGCTTCACACAAAGCCTTGGCGCGACTCTTACAGGTCATGCTCTCCAGCGGTTGATCAACCTCAAGCCCAAGTCCATCAGCAACTTCACAGGGTTAATCAACCAATTTTCATTGCAATTCGACGATAGTCACGAAATGGAGAAGCAGACCAGCGACCTGCGCTGTAGCGTCCAAAAACCCGGAGAGTCCATCCATGGTCATTTCGATGATCATCGTTCGAAATTGTGGCATCCAAACCGCCATCGAAGCATACAAGCATGGTCTCGACGACGGCTTACGTTTTTCCTTACGATCGCCAAGTATGGATGACAAGAGGGACAAGACCAAGTGATCATGCATGGCAACTGCGCACGGCAGACAATTGCTTGGCTTTACAAAAAGAACTACCTTGCATGCATGACATGAAGGCAGTCCCTTCGACCTACCATCTGGCGATTAGATTCCCAACACCTTGGGGGCTGCAGGAATTCAAAAGTGAACATAAGACCGCCCATGATTGCTGCAAAGCAACCTTTAAACCCAAAAATAAGAACAATACTATGGCAACTGCGCACAACACGACCAACCGATCCATACGCCAGAAAAGGCAGGACTTGTTATCGTCTCACAGTCTCCACAAGGGCAAAATGATATACCCCATACAGCGCTCGGTTTCACGGCTCGAGGGCAAATGGACTTCACGATAGAGGTAATTCTATATAAACACCACCAGGTATGTAACGCACGTCGACGACACTCAGGTAAAAACTTTTACATATGTCCTTAATCCCTCGGCCCTTCATAAGGAAAGGACGAACATCGTTAATAAATTACCTCCTGCCCTAGAGCAGAAAATTATCCATACTAACGTTCTATGCAAAGTTCGGAATTCCTTCCGAAATCATACACGACAATAACCTACAGGCACGCAGGAACGCTCGAACGGCAGTCTTACGATTCATGTCATAAGAAATGACATCTCTAAAGACTATTAGGTTACGACTGTGCATGTCAACCCCTCATGACCGACATGTTATGAAACAGATCTTGCGAGTCAATGCATAAATCGCAGGATCCAACAGGTACATCCAAAGCTAAGCTCTGAAGATAAAGTCGTATGACTTATCTCGAATATACGTTCGGCCCAGTCGCCCGGTCATTTCAAAAAATAGTTCCTTCCTTACGATTCATATCGTAAGAAACATCAATCTTGCAACTCGTGTTGCGAAAAATAAAGTCTCTACGACTTAAACACAGGTCTTACGATTTACATCGTGAGAAATAAAATCTCCACGCCTTGAAGCGCAATTTATAGTCGTTGATAAGAGACGACTCACATATTTTATGATCGCCAGTCATGACATAAGGAACTAAGTCTACTATATGACTTGACCATGTTATCGCAGGGACGCATGGCTCGAATTTATCGCATGATTATTTGGTGCGATCATAAAGTCTAACGACTTCGCGATCTAAGTTCTTTAACTTAAAAGAACTTTCACATTTTGGATAAATGCCCAAGTCGCACGTACCTATGTTTGCTTAGCACGACTCAAAGATCTCAAGATCTCGCAGTCTACATCTTAACCCTGATGTGTTGTAATGAATGCCTATGTCGCAAGTCTTATATTCATTTTCACACGATGTGTATTTACTTGATGAAATTCACAACTGATATCGTATCTATTCACGAAATGATATGCAAGTTCATAAATTTCATTTATCAACCATCGGTTACCTGAAACGACTCGACCACCAACGGTCGATTGACAAAAAACCGATCTTAGGTCTCTAATGACCGTATCGGCTGTAAGCGCCAGATCATAGGTCTTTAACGACCGTATCGGCTGTAAGCGCCAGATCTTAGGTCTTTAACGACCGTATCGGCTGTAAGCGCCAGATCTTAGGTCTCTAACGACCGTATCGGCTCGAACGCCAGATCATAGGTCTTTAACGACCGTATCGGCTGTAAGCGCCAGATCTTAGGTCTCTAACGACCGTATCGGCTCAGAACGCCAGACCATAGGTCTCTAATGACCGTATCGGCTGGGAACGCCAGACCATAGGTCTCTAACGACCGTATCCGCTCGGAACGCCAGATCATAGGTCTATAACGACCGTATCGGCTCGGAACGCCAGAACGTACGTCTTTAACGACTGTATCACAAGATTCTTAAATTTTATCTTGGTTCAATCATCTTATGATCGCCGCCATGCTTTATTTCGGACCAATCGTCTTACGATTGACTCCCGACCCATACGTCTCGTTTTGATAAAAATCGTCTTGCGATCACCGTCGGTTCCTTACGTTTTAAGACCGTCTTACAATCGTCACAAGTATCTCGCGCATTAAAGATCATCTTTCGATCGCCGCAACTTACTTAATATCATCGACTGGTCACGCAATTTTAGCTGACCAAGCTGGTTTTATTCTAATGATCCAATCAACAGAAACGACACGACTCATCATTCTACTTTGATGCGAGATCTAAAATTCAAATGGCTTCGAAATTCAGATCTCGGGGGGCTAACTGTTTGGGTAAAAAATCACACCCTCGACCGACTTGGGAAACTCCCTCGACATGACCCATGGACCTTGATTACCCTAAATCTACGACGGTCATACCCCCGACCAACAAAGGTAATACCCATTATTGCCATACCCCCAACAAACAATAATTGGTTATTAAAAGCCTTATTGGGTCAATAATCATCTTACATCTAATGATCGCACGTCACGCATCACACGTCGCACATCGCTAGTCTCACGACATTAATCTTACGTCACTAGTCTTACGTCACTAGTTTTTACGTCGCCAGTTACGTGCCGCCAGTTACGACTCGTCGGTCTTACATCGACAGTCTCTTATCATCGGTCTTATATCGCTCTGGTCCTGGGCTAGCATCATCCTGACATCCTGGTCTTACGACCTAGTCCTATGACGTCGTCATCTTGGTCTTACGACCAAATGGTCTTACGACATTTCTATAAGACCATTCTCATTTTAAGGTAAAATCATAGTACTTTATCTCCTGATTAAAGATAAAATCGAAAGTCTTTTGCCTCACGACACTCGACCTCGACGTCGTACGTTTCACACGACCGTCGCATAAAACCATGCGACCTCGACCGACTAACGCGCTATACGACTGTTATGTTTTGTTCAGTGTTTAATGCAGGAATCAACACCATTGATGGACAACGGCTATAACCGAAAGAATCAATTAAAGAACATCAATTCCAGCATTAAAGACACCGACCGTTACGACAGCTATCAAAGTCCTTAATGAGCTAATTAAAGCACCCGAAGGCTATAAATTCCAAGCTCAGCCCTCAGTTCAAGACACATCGAGTAATATCGAGTAACATCGGAGAACACATCGAAGAACATAGAGAGAAACACAAACACAGAACAGTATCATCGAACAACAATCTCAAGCACTCAAACTTCGAAGCAAAAGAGTCGTTCATGGAAGATCGCTCCCGACGCACGACCTACACACTCGACACATTGTTTTCACACACGACATACACTTGTTTTACATTCAAAACACTTGTACTTTACATTTCGAAGTTTTCCTTCACTTGTATTGTAATCTCTGTACGATCGACACCAGAAACACAGGGACATCGCCCCTGTTTGGCGACCATAGTGCACTGTCGACTCTCACAAAGTCGACCGCGGTTTTTTCCCTCATTTTGGGGTTTTCCGCGTCACTAAATCTCTCGTATCTTTTACTCTTTCCTCGCGATCATGTTATTTGGCTTGAGATGCATTTCTTTAGTTGTTAAATGTCCACATCGACCTTAAGTTGTACTTTTGTGCGATTTTTGGAATTAACACCTTGTTCAGTGGATTGTGCATTTGAGGTTATTTGTTTGCTTATGACTTTGACGTGTGATGGCCATGCCGAAGCTCGTCACGGTTGGAATGCATTTTTATACATCTTGCCAATTTACTTTGCTATCTACTTGCTGATGATCAACCATTAGGAGAACTCGTATTCGTTGGATTGGGATTCGTTTCGCTATCGAGGATCACGTGCTTCATGGTGGAGTGTTATAATATTAAACTTAATATTCTACATTTTGGAATATGCTACACGTGATGGATAAATGAGCTTGGTCTCCAAGTTTTGCAACTTGGTCCCCAAGACGCTTGGTCACCAATCCTCATCACCTTATAAGTACCATCCTATTCCACCATTTTTGAGAACACACACATATATTCGGTTTTGGTGATTTGTTAGGAACATCCACAAATACTCTCTAGTATATTTCGATATACATAGTGTGTGTGAGGTCGAGAGTGTTTTGATATTCGATGGTGTTCGTGAAGCTTCGTTTGTTGATCGTGGATCTCAAGATTCTTGTACAAAGCACTTTGTAATTCTCCTTGGTTGGTAATAAACTCTTGCTATCTCTCTTTGGTGGACGTACACTATCACAACGATAGTGGAACCACGTTAAATCTCATGTGAGACCAAGCCATTTCCGCGAGACCCGTGAGACTACAAAAATAATACTAAACCTTCACATCAAAAGACTATGAAGGTATTGTGAAGGTAAACCTTCACAGTGTTTTTGCTGTGAATGTTCGTTGTTTTGCTTACCTTCACAATGAATCGTTGTGAAGTTTTAGTGTTATTTTGTGGTCTCACGGTCTCACAAAAACAGGTTGGTCTCACGTGAACCCAACCCTATATATATATATATATATATATATATATAGGGGTGGGTTCAAATGAAAACTCATTTTCAATTATGAACATGAGGACAAGTCACAACCATTGATCAAGATTTGGAAAACTAATCAATGGTTAAAACTTAATGAAACCAATTGAGAAGTGATTAGGGACAAATATGGAAATTTGAATCAGCGCCTACCATCTTTGACTTTTTATTTTCTTTTTTAATTAAAAAACTTTTACTCCCTTAAAGTTTAAAATAAATTATCTTAAAAATTAATAATATTTTAATCAAACAAATTACATCAAAAAAACGAGAATTTTGTGCTCTTCGAAATGACATCCATCTCGATATAGTTTTTTCTTCATTTTAACCGTTTTTAGGTGAAATGCTATGTATGTGTTATATTCGGTATGAATATGTATGCACGTTTCCTGCTGTCCATATTCAGTATGAATAACAAAGGGGAACGTTCATTCACTATTCATGACGAATAACACAGTATTCAAAATGAATAATACAACATTCAAGACGAATAATACACGAATTCCTGAGTCATGTATTATTAAACATGAATCATGTATTATTCCATTTGAATGTTGTATTATTCATCCTGATTGATACATTATTCAAAAGAACTGAAGATCTTTCGAGAAGGGTGATTCATTTACAAAACTATAGGGGGAGATTGTTAGGATACAAAATGTCCTAATTATAAGATAGTTTTGTAAAGTGTTATAATTGTTATATGGGCTTGGGTTATTATATTATGGGCTTGGGCTTAACTATGTAACAAGGGGGTATATATAGATTATGTGTGTGTGTAATTAGGGTTAGGAGAGTTATTCACAATGTAGGCTATGGTGAGTGTGTGTAATCTAGAGAGAGATCCATTCTCTCTCTAGGATAGTCTCCAAATATGAATAATACACCACTTTGTCTATTATCTCTTCTTTTTACAATCTTCTACAATATATGAATCGTTGCCTTGTTCAAATGGGACTAACAATGATGAATAATATATGAATGACCCGTGAAGGTGTGAACACATGACGCACTATCTTTTGTTTTCCGATTCACAACCGCGACTTGGTTTTATTCTTTATGAATATGTATGCACATCTCCAGGTGTCCACATTCAGTATGAATAACAAAGGTGAACGTTCATTCACTATTCATGATGAATAATACAATATTCAGGATGAATAATACAGTATTCAGTATGAATAATACATAATTCAGGGTGAATAATTTACGATTCATGAATCGTGTATTATTCACCCTGAATGATGTATTATTCATACTGAATGATACATTATTCATGAAGAATAATGCATGAGTGACCCGTGAAGGTGTGGAGACGTGACACATTCTCTTTCGTTCCTCGGTTCACAATCGAAACTCGATAGGTTCCCGATTCATCTCGATGGGTGTTGGGTTACGGTAATGAAGAACACGATGCCTTACGACTTTGAAGAAAGTGTTGTAGAAGGTGATGTCTAGTTACGGACTAATATTCATAATGAATATAACACAAATGAATACATAAATATTCATAATGAATATAACACATATATGACATTTCACGTAAAAACTGTTAAAACAACAAAAAAAACTATATCGAGATGGATATCATATCGAAGACCACAGAATTCTCGTTTTTTTGATGTAATTTGTTTGATTAAAATATTAGTAATTTTTAATATAATTTATTTTAAACTTTAAGGGGGGTAAAAGTTTTTAATTAAAAAAGAAAATAAAAAGTCAAATATGGTAGACGTGAGTTTAAATTATCTTCCATTTTTACCCCTAATCACCTTAATTAATAATTTCAATTAAAAACTCTATTTAATATGAGTCATTGGATCAATAAAGATGGAAGGGCCAAGATTCGTCCTCACGTTCACAATTGAATTTGAGTTTTCATTTGAATTTCCCTCTCTCTCTCTCTCTCTATATATATATATATATATATATATATATATATATATCGTCGATATATACACTTATATATATAGTGTTAGGTTCATTTGAGAAGTCTAAATATTTTGAGAAATAGAGAAGTGATCGTGACTCTTCGATTAAATGCGCTGATTTTGAACACGGAAGGGTATTTTGGTAATTAGTCATCTTGTTTACAAAAAACACGGGCTGAGTTCATATATGAATCTGTGTGATTCACATATGAACTATACGTTCATATATGAACCTTTGTAATTCACATATGAACTCTTTATAACTAATTCATATATGAATCTTGTGATTCATATATGAACCTTTGTGTTTCATATATGAAACTAATTAATTGTAGGTTCATATATGGATCAGTTGAACCAATTAACTGATTCATATATGAATCTTTGTATTCATATATGAACATTTGTAATTTATATATAAACTTTTTTTAACTAATTCATATATGAACCTTTGTGTTCATATATGAACCTTAATGATTTATATATGAATTTTTTTAATTAATTCTCATATGAACAAATTAACTGATTCATATATGAATCACAAAGGTTCATATATGAATCACAAAGGTTCATATATGAATTAGTTAAAAATATTTTATATGTGAATTACAAAGGTTCATATATGAACACAAAGGTGTATATATGAATCACACAAATTCATATATGAACCTGTCTCGCGTATTTTTTTGAAACTACCCTAAATACCCCTGAGCGTCGTTTATTAATTAATGTGGACGCGCGCATTAATCAGGTGTAACGCGAATTTCTTGACCGTGGATTATTTAATCCAATGGATATGATCACTTCTCTATTTCTCAAAATATTTAACTTCTCAATTGAACCCTTCCCTATATATATATATATCTTGCTATATATATTTATAGATACTAACGCTTCCATCGTTTTTATGTATTTATATATATTTCGTGTGGGTTTAATTTTCTACGTTAGAGAATTATTGTGTAACATCTAGATTATTGTTGTCCGCATTTGTTGTTGGGTTTATTGTGCACTTGAATTTCTACTCGTTTTGAGACCTTAAAAATCATTTGTGAGCTTCTCGTATTTTTGGCACGATAAATTTTTCCTAACAATAATAATAATAAAGCCTACTTAAAAAACATTATTTTATAGTAGATATTTTCTTAAGACGGAATTAAGCTACAACCTTAGTCGCTAGAAGAACACCACCAAAAATTACTATTGTATCCTTTCTATACATTTTAGAAATGGAAGGTCAATAAATTCGATTGGATAAAATTGATTAGATAGATGGGATTCGTCTTTACGGTTTTCAACTTTTATATGGTTCTTATTTGATTATCGAACTTGTTTTTAAGAACAACAAGATTTTATTAAAAAACTAACAAGATGCTAGAACAAACAATTACATACAACAAATGGCAGGAAATGATTATGAAGTCAACCCATCCAATTAATCTTAAACTTGCTACTCTTATTAAAAACCACAGAAAAAACCTGAGTCACAATCCTGTCAAAAGTATTCACTTTATTTAGCTTGGTCTCAAAATAATGGCCACTATGGAATTGTCATCCCCCATCTTTTTTGTTCCTTCAACTTATTATTCTTTTTTCCGACCAAAACAAACAGAACTTTATTCATGATTGGGATTATTGCAGTACAAGAGAAGATTGTTATACAACTAAACCGGAGGGCTAACATTCGAAACGGGGTCGACTAAGAAATTTGGAATTGTTTAGAACCCGACTACAGTAATTTGTCATGTTATCTTTATGCACAAAAATATCAGTCCCCGTTTATGAACTTTGGATATGAAGGATTCACGAAAAAAGTCTTAGAATGGATTTGGAAATAAATGATTTTGCCATGTAACATAAGTTTATAATTGTTGTTATTATGGTTTTTGTTTGAAAACTTATTTATTCAAATTTGATCGGTCCTAACAATTCTCCGGTAACACCCTCAAATCTGGAAAGAGCGACTAAATGAAAACTTTCAATATTACACCAAATAAAGGGTAGTTCTTTATCCATAACTCAATACTTATATTAACTTCGAATAACAAACTGGATTTAACATTAACAATAGGTAAATCAAGGCTTACATCAATACTAAGTAAATGTCGGGTGTTACTAAAACCCAATAACAGTCACTATCTCTGAATGCGGAAGACATCATCGAATGACTAGATCATTCATGTGCATCTAACTAACACTTATCTCTTCACGGTGTTGCTAGTACCATTTTTCCCACCAAGGACCTGATGCACATACCGACAAACAAAAAGTTAAGGCTTAACGCCTAGTGAGTTCAAAAGTTTTCATCTCATATGTAAAACTAGGGGTGAGCAAACGACCGGGTCGGTCGGGTCGGGGCCGAAAACCCACCACCCGATCGGATATCGGGGTGGGGTGAGGCCACCCGAAAACCGACCGAGTAAATGTTGGAATATCGGGTCTCGGGGCTGTCGGGGTCGGGTCGGTCGGGTCCGCGGGTTGAGCCTGGAAGTTTTTGGCCCACTTTCACCTGATTTTGGGCTATTTTGAAACATGTTTTGGGCTGTTTTTAAACCTGTTTTTTGGCATAATTTTTCACTTGATTTCATTTAACAACACACCTACAAATTTACAATTAACACAAAAACACCAACACCACTAATTAAACTACTAAATTTGGGTTCGGGGAATCGTATTCGTGTAGACTGCAGCGGGGTTAGAATTTAGGTTAGGTTAGAATTTAGAGATTTAGATAAGTTATAAAGTTATTTACTTATTTTAAATGTAAAAAAAATTAATTTTTTTTAAAATATCGGATATTCGGGTCGGATCGGGTGGGAAAACCCAGACCCAACCCGATGTTTAAAAGGCAATCGGATATTCGGGTTCGGGGGTTCGGGTATCGGATATTTCGGGTGCAGGGATTTGGTGCAATTTTCGGGTCGGGTTCGTCGGGTCGGTCGGGTTTTGCTCACCCCTATGTAAAACAGTAAAACGGAAGGAACTTTATTTAAATCATATTTTCCGATATGAAAAATATTTAAAATGAAAAGTGATATATTTCCTCGTGATAAAACACTTGAATAGAATACTCCACGATCATGGAACCAAACCCAATACTCACACAAACTACAAATAGGATTAAAATCCAAATACCGAAAACATGGAAATAACTCTTTTATCCAAAACCTTAATATATGGAGAGGATCCAATATATCATGGTCATAAATTATAGTTACTTGTCAAAACCCAAATAATATTAAAGCATGGATATTACACTATCCGAAAATAACCTTTAACAACAACGGGAGATACCAGTATTCTTTGAGAGTGACGGGAACACATACGTGTGTCACTCGTACAACGTTAATCGCATAACACTTCGCGACTTAAAGTCCAAATGTTCCTACGACTCCTTAACAAGTTTCACCTCAAGAGTCGGTTCACCTTAGTTCCCATTCTTGCGAATTCCACCTTAAGGCCCAACCCACTTAGTGTCTACCTCTAAGGTAACACCTCAAGCGACGGAGGTCCTGGTGTGTCACCAAGACAGCATTTCCGGACTCAACTATCCTAGTGCCTATTTGAAAAGTATAAGGTCATGAAACAAGGGTCTCAGAGTCTAACCCCACAATACCCACACGACGATCAAAACAAGACCGACTCACATGCCTATGGATCCAATGCATTACATTCTAAATTACATGACTCCAAATGAATGACCAACACATTCAAACATATAATTTACAAAATAAATATGCCACAAATGCATATAACTCCAAAAGTTCAACATAGAGCAATTTAAATCGGACTAATGTCCCAAAGACTCTTTTAAGTCAAAATCGATCCAAAAACTCAACAACTCAATTGACTAATAAATAAAAGTCATCAAAACAATAAAACACATATTGATGTATATGTAAATGCATGCTCTAATGTAACGACCTGGATTCCCAAACAAGCATCAAGTAACATATATTGCATAACGTCGTTCATTCCAAAAGATATATCAAAATACACATTCGGTCCCTTAGTCTTTATACCCATAATACATAATTCATTACAAACTTTTTGCTAACTAAATTACATTATAACTAATAACAAAGTTATAACTGTAAAACATGTCATGATCTTCAAAAACATACGTCTTCCAAAAGCTATTCACCGATTACCCTTCTTACTTGCCCTTACTTGATCCACGACCTGGAATACATATTTTAAAACAAAATGAGGGTTAGACCTAGCGGTCTAAGTGAGAAAATCCCTGTTAGTTTTAAAACCATTTGCACAACCATCATGTACATAACACAAATTCAAATACCAATTATGACTCATGCACCATATACTTTCCTGTCTCATTCTCTTGGCCATATTAATTGGTTGCAAGCCAACTAATAAATTAACTCCGATGTACGACAATTATAGCCAACACCGCTATACGAATATTACAGCCAACACCACCGGTCCTAAGCCCGGCCAACGTATTCTCGTATAGTGTAATGCTCATGTGAATACAATATCTCAGTATATTATATTTCAAACATAAACACATAATCACACCATCTATCACATTCCCAATCCACACATATATGTATTCCAGTTTAAAAACGTTTTAAAGTAAAACTCACTTGTTTGCTTATCAAAACGCTTCCAATCCTTTCTCAAAAACTGTTCAACTTTCACCCCAAATCCACAGAATCTGAAACAAATAGGTACAAGTATCTCTTTACCAAATAGAACACATAAGACTTACTAGAGCTAAGAACTCTAGATAACGCAATTCCTCCAATGCTACCCCCAAGCTCGAACTTAAGTCTAGTCCACCAATAATCAGTCCTCATTCATTCCCTATCTAAGAGTTAACAAAACACAGGTTACTAGATACTCAAAAGTATCTGAATTCTCAAAAATGACCAAACAACTCAAAGTTTCCGGACACCACAAGACTATCCGGACAACTCACACAATCCGGACAGCATAACTTTCCGGACGACATAAACAATCCGGACGACACCCGGAAACCAAGGTAACCCGGATACCATCCGGTATCTTATATCATCCGGAAACCATTAAAAAGAGAGACTTACCCGGATAAAAGACTCGTCCGGACACCTTTAGAACATCATCCGGACACCACCAACAAAACTACCCGGACACATTCATTCTATCCGGAAACCTCTGACTGTTTACCCATTTTAACCCATAAATCGACTGAATTATTACCAGACATGAATTCGACTATTCTAATCCGATAGGAACTTCCTACTAGCAATTATAGACATAAAATAAACAGGGAACATAGCTTAAATCCTTTCCAAGTACACCAAATGATGCCCTAACCCTTCTTTTCTTTCTTTTCTTCTTTTGTCTCAATACACACACATACACACACTTTAAATCTGAGTTGTGATAATATCTGTATAGTTAGGAGATAATATCACACTAAATTTCCAAACTTGGCTAGAACTATCCAATAATGACCAAAACACCCTTAACTTATACATTTACCCAAACTTACCCTAAACATCCAACTTTAAAGTTAACTTTATTTAACGGAAAGGGAATTTAACTAACGAACTTACCCGGGGTATTACATCATCTCCCCCTCAAAAGAATTCCGTCCCGGAATTCGGTTAAGCAAAAAGGTACGGGTACTTAGTTCTCATTTCGGATTCTGATTCCCAAGTAGCATCCTGACCCCTATGGTGTCTCCACTGTACTTTTACTTGCTTGATTACTTTGTTCCGCAACACCTTAACTTTGTGGTCAATTATGGCTTTAGGTTCCTCCACATAATTCAGCTTTTCATCAACTTGTATATCCGGTAGAGAAACGGCCTGATCTAGTGTAACCAAACACTTTCGAAAATTCGATACATGAAAGGCGTTGTGTATACGGCTTAATTCTGGCGGGAGATCTAACCGGTAAGCTACTTCCCCACTTCTTTCTGTAATTGCAAACGGTCCAATGTACCTCGGACTAAGTTTACCTTGCTTTCCAAATCGAATGACTCCTTTCCAACGTGAGACTTTCAGCATTACAAAATCTCCAACTTGAAACTCTAGCGGTTTTCGGCGTCGGTCAGCGTAACTTTTATGTCTGTCTTGAGCCACTTTCAATCGTTCCCAAATCTGAGAAATCTTCTCCGCGGTTAACTGAACTATATCTGGTCCCGCTAACTGTTTCTCTCCCACTTCATTCCAACACAGAGGCGTTCAGCATTTTCTACCATACAGAACTTCAAACGGTGCCGCTTGTATGCTGGAATGATAACTGTTGTTGTAGGCAAACTCGATCAACGGCAAATGCTTATCCCACGATCCCCCAAAATCAACAATGCAGGCCCATAGCATATCTTCCAAAGTCTGAATTGTTCGTTCACTTTGACCGTCAGTTTGAGGATGATACGCTGTAATTAGCTTTATTTGCGTCCCCATTTCTCTTTGAAAGCTCCTCCAGAATCTTGATGTAAAACGACTATCACGATCAGAAATAATCGAGATTGGAACTCCATGTCGAGTTACTATTTCGTTGATGTATAACTTGGCTAGACTTTCCATCGTATAGGTTTCTTTTATCGGTAGAAAGTGAGCAGACTTTGTCAACCTGTCAACGATCACCCAAATGGCATCAAATCCTTTCGGCGTCCTTGGTAACTTCGTAATGAAATCAGTAGTAATCTGATCCCATTTCCACATAAGTATTTCTAGACGTTGTAACTGACCAAACGTCTTTTGATGTTCATTCTTTACTTTCTTGCAGGTAGTACAATCTTCCACATGCTGAGCAATACTTCTTTTCACTCCCGACCACCAATAAAATTGTTTCAGATCTTTATACATCTTATTCGTACCTGGATGAATAGAGAAACGAGATTGGTGAGCTTCTTGCAGTACCCGATTACGTAAACCACCCAAACGAGGCACCCAAATTCTGTTTCCCAGACACAGTAACCCACGATCATCTTTTACGAGCAATGCTGATATACCCACTAACCGTTCTGGTTTCAAATGTTCTTCTTGAAAAGCTTCCACTTGACACTTCTTCAATTCGTCGAAGATGTTAGGTAGAAGTTCAGCTCTTAGTTCAATGGCTTTTATTGTTCCACTCTTTTCTTGACGACTTAGTGCATCAGCTACCACATTCGCCTTTCCCGGATGATAAAGAATTTCACAGTCGTAATCATTCACCAGTTCTAGCCATCTTCTTTTCCTCATATTTAATTCCCGCTGATCGAAAAGATGTGAAGACTCTTATGATCAGTAAAAATTTGACATTTAGAACCGTAGAGATAGTGTCTCCAAATCTTTAGCGCGAATACAACTGCTGCAAGTTCCATGTCGTGTGTATATACTGCCGTTCATGATCCTTTAGTTGACGAGAAGCATAAGCGATAACCCTCCCACGCTGCATTAGTACACAACCCAATCCCAGTTTAGAAGCATCACTGTAAACAACAAAATCATTGGAACCTTCAGGTAATGCTAGAATCGGCGCGCTACAGAGTTTCTCTTTCAATATTCGGAATGCTTCATCCTGTTCTGCTTTCCATTCGAACTTTAGATTCTTTCGAGTCATCTTAGTGAGAGGTGTAGCGATACGAGAAAAAACTTTTATAAACTTTCGATAGTAACCGGCTAAACCCAGAAAACTTCGTACTTCGGTTGGCGTTTTCGGCGGTTCCCACTTTTCAATTGCATCCACTTTCATCGGATCAACTTGAATACCTTTCTCGGAAACTACATGTCTGAGAAACTAAACTTCCTGTAGCCAGAATTCACATTTAGAGAACTTAGTGTATAACTGTTCCTTCTTCAATAATTCCAGAATTAAACGAAGATGTTGTGCGTGCTCTTCTTTGGATCGGGAGTAGATAAGAATATCATCGATAAACACAATAACAAATTTATCGAGATATGGCTTACATATTCGGTTCATTAGATCCATAAAAGCAGTTGGAGCGTTATTCAGTCCAAATGGCATCACCAGGAATTCATAGTGACCGTACCTTGTGCGAAAAGCAGTTTTCAGAACGTCTTCTTCTTTAACCTTCAGCTGATGATAACCAGATTTTAGATCAATCTTGGAGAAATAACAAGCTCTAACTAATTGATCGAAGAGGTCATCAATTCTGGGAAGCGGATACTTGTTCTTGATCGTGCGCTTATTCAGTTCCCGGTAATCAATACACATTCTCATCGAACCATCCATCTTTTTCACAAACAGGACTGGTGCACCCCACGGCGAAGAACTGGGTCTGATGAAGCCCTTATCGGAAAGATCTTGCAGTTGCGTCATCATTTCTTTCATCTCTGGTGGCGCTAAACGATACGGTGCACGAGCAACAGGAGCGGCTCCAGGAATCAGATCTATACCAAACTCTACTTGTCTAACGGGAGGAAGACTATTCAAGTCTTCGGGGAAAACTTCTGGAAATTCACTAACAATAGGAATATCTTCCAACTTATTTTTTTCTAGCTTAGTATCTATCACATAAGCTAAGTAACTCGGGTAACCTTTGCTGACACACTTACGAGCTTTTAACATAGATATAAGGCAAGACTGATGATTTCTACGGTCACCATAAATCACTACCGGTCCCCTATCAGGTAAGATAACATTGATCAACTTCTTATCACAAACTATGTTAGCCTGATTCTCGGCTAACCAATCCATCCCCACTACTACATCAAACTCAATCAAGGCTATAGGAAATAATTGAATAGGTACTCCACACCCCTCTATATTTATCACACAACTATCAAAAACCTCTTTAACGGATACTTGATTATCATTTGCAGTATCTACCATTAAAGCATGATCTAACACTTTAGGCTTTAAATGCATATAAGCAGCAAATGAAGGAGATACGAACGATCGGTTTGCACCGGAGTCAAATAACACTTTAGCACGTGTAGAGTTTATTAAAAATGTACCTGTAACCACATCCGGAGTTTCCTCCGCTTCTTATGCTGTCATCTGAAATGCACGGCCCCTTGCTCTTGGTTGCTCTGGCCGTTGTACTACTGGTCTAACACCTGCTGGTTTCCCCGACGTACCCCCTTGTTGTACTCTTCCCCTCGGACAATCAGACTGAATGTGATCCGGAGAATTACATGAGAAACAAAACCGCGTTACTCGACAGTCTTTAGCAACATGTCCGGTTTTCCCACACCTATAACAAACCCAAGAATCAACTTGACAATTTCCTTGGTGGATACGGTTGCATTTCGGACAAGGTCTTTTCGCTAGTCGGAAAGGCGGACGGTTATCAAACCTCTAAAATCTGGATTTCTTTGGATCATACTATGGTTCTTCCCACTTTCTTTTTCCCATACCTTTATCATTAGCGTTTCTCCCTTTATCCTGTTCCACGGTTTCCGTGGCGTCTACTGCGGCTGAGAAAGTTTCTGGTCCTTTAGCAATCACCAGACTTCTGACTTCTGAATTCCACCCAAAGATAAATCTTTCAATCTTCATAGCCTCCGTGGCAACGTAGTATTCCGCGAAACGAGACTTTTCCAGAAAACGAGCGGTATAGTCCCGAACTGATAAATTCCCTTGCTGCAAATTCATAAACTCCCCTTCCAATTGTTTAACTGTTGCTTGGGGACAAAACTGTTTCCTGAAAGCTATAACGAATTATTCCCAAGAGAAAGTAGAATATATGTCAGATCCTCCAGAAGAAATAAGAGCTTCCCACCAGTATAGAGCATCTGCCTTCAACATTGCTGTTCCGTATAGCACTCTATCTTCATCAGCACACTTACTGGTCTTGAAGATAGCTTCTATCTCCTTCAGCCACCTCATAGCTTTCACTGGGTCTCTATCTCCTGAGTAAGTTGGAGGCTTACAACCTAAAAACATTTTGTAATCACACTTTCTTGGTACCGGTATAACAGTCGGTGTAATGGACATTTCGTCTTCCAGACTAGGATCTGGTATTTCTGTTTCAGTATTATGAGTTCGGTTGAACATAGCTTGGATATTTGCCTGTAATCTTCCCATTTCAGCCACTAAGTCGTCTCTCGTAACAAATTCTGCACCTCGCGGTTGAACTCTGCCGCCTGTTCTGCCTCTACCTCTTTCTCCCCCTCTTCCCATTGTCCCAACTGTTGGATTCGTTCTATTAGGATTTCCTCCTCCCTCTCGATTCGTTTGTCGAGTACCACTTGCCATTCTGTTGATTCAAACAAGGTTAATATACACATAAGCACATACCCCATATAACAAGGTATTCCAGTTCAAACATGTACCTGTAAGATCACAATTACACTGGCCAGGTGTAATCTGAAATTACCTTACATGATGTTCCTTCTACATTTTTATATTTAACATCCCAAGGTTCTAAAAATAATAGGGACATCCTACTTCACATGCAATTTAAGTGTAGGTATGGATACGAATACCTAAATCCCTTAAACTAGGGCTCTGATACCATCTGTAACGACCCGGATTCCCAAACAAGCATCAAGTAACATATATTGCATAACGTCGTTCATTCCAAAAGATATATCAAAATACACATTCGGTCCCTTAGTCTTTATACCCATAATAGATAATTCAATACAAACTTTTTGCTAACTAAATTACATTATAACTAATAACAAAGTTATAACTGTAAAACATGTCACGATCTTCAAAAACACACGTCTTCCAAAAGCTATTCACCGATTACCCTTCTTACTTGCCTTTACTTGATCCACGACCTGGAATACATATTTTAAAACAAAATAAGGGTTAGACCTAGCGGTCTAAGTGAGAAAATCCCTGTTAGTTTTAAAACCATTGGCACAACCATCATATACATAACACAAATTCAAATACCAATTATGACTTATGCACCATATACTTTCCTGTCTCATTCTCTTGGCCATATTAATTGGTTGCAAGCCAACTAATAAATTAACTCCGTTGTACGACAATTACAGCCAACACCGCTGTACGAATATTACAGCCAACACCATCGGTCCTAAGCCCGGCCAACGTATTCTCGTATAGTGTAATGCTCATGTGAATACAATATCTCAATATATTATATTTCAAACATAAACACATAATCACACCATCTATCACATTCTCAATCCACACATATATGTATTCCAGTTTAAAAACGTTTTAAAGTAAAACTCACATGTTTGCTTATCAAAACGCTTCCAATCCTTTCTCAAAAACTGTTCAACTTTCACCCCAAATCCACAGAATCTGAAACAAATAGGTACAAGTATCTCTTTACCAAATAGAACACATAAGACTTACTAGAGCTAAGAACTCTAGATAACTCAATTCCTCCAATGCTACCCCCAAGCCCGAACTTAAGTCTAGTCCACCGAATAATCAATCATCATTCATTCCTTATCTAAGAGTTAACAAAACACAGGTTACTAGATACTCAAAAGTATCTGAATTCTCAAAAATGACCAAACAGCTCAAAGTTTCCGGACACCACAAGACTATCCGGACAACTCACACAATCCGGACAGCATAACTTTCCGGACGACATAAACAATCCGGACGACACCCGGAAACCAAGGTAACCCGGATACCATCCGGTATCTTATATCATCCAAAACCATTAAAAAGAGAGACTTACCCGGATAAAAGACTCGTCCGGACACCTTTATAACATCATCCGGACACCACCAACAAAACTACCCGGACACATTCATTCTATCCGGAAACCTCTGACTGTTTACCCATTTTTAACCCAGAAATCGACTGAATTATTACCAGACATGAATTCGACTATTCTAATCCGATAGGAACTTCCTACTAGCAATTATAGACATAAAATACACATGGAACATACCTTAAATCCCTTCCAAGTACACCAAATGATGCCCTAACCCTTCTTTTCTTCCTTTTCTGCTTTTGTCTCAATACACACACATACACACACTTTAAATCTGAGTTGTGATAATATCTGGATAGTTAGGAGATAATATCACACTAAATTTCCAAACTTTGCTTGAACTATCCAATAATGACCAAAACACCCTTAACTTATACATTTACCCAAACTTACCCTAAACATCCAACTTTAAAGTTAACTTTATTTAACGGAAAGAGAATTTAACTAACGAACTTACCCGGGGTATTACATCTAAATACATGGTTAACTCAAAATCAATATTATTGGTTTGGTCAAACCATTTTCCAATTGAAATAACACCATTTGTATTTTCAAAATATCCCATAAAACATCTATATTTTCAAGCCAAAGACACAAATATTGCATTAACACCAAATTCTGCATTTATAAGATAAATCACGAAAAGAGCTCACACTTATGATTTAGTTATCAAAAGGTCTAAAAACTGCAAATACGGTAATTTCCCAAGATTTATAAACACATTAAACAAAAATGTAAACCTCATCAAATAATGACCACATTTGATAAACATCAAGGAAAATATATCAATACATCAAAATTGTAATACCCCGGGTAAGTTCGTTAGTTAAATATTAGTTCCGTTAAATTTATTTAACATTATAATTGATGTTTAGGGTAAGTTTGGATTAAATTATAAGTAAAAGGTAGTTTGGTCATTAATGGATAGTTTAGGGATTAAAGTGGTAAATATGGATAGATATTATCCCTTTAGACAATCAGATAATTCATAACTCAAAAATATCCAGAAAAATCAGTGTGTGTAGTGTGTGTGTGTTTTGAGACCAAAAAGAAGAAGGAAGAAGATAAAGGGGCTAGGGATTCAATTTGGAGACCTTGGAAGTGATTTCAGGTATATTTCCTTTACAATTTATGTGTGTAATTGCTATTAGGTAGTTTCTATCTGAGTAGAATAAACGATTTCACATCTGGGGATGATTCAGTCAGTTTTCTGGGTAAAAAGCACCAAACCGACAGAGGTTTCCGGACACCATGAATGTGTCCGGATGGCTTTGTTGGTAGTGTCCGGGTAGTTTGTGGGTGGTGTCCGGTTAATGTTCTAAAGGTGTCCGGACGGGTTTATTATCCGGGTAAGTTCTATTTTCTTTAGTTTTCCGGATGAAACGAGTTACCGGATGGTATCCGGATTGGTTATGTATCCGGAAAATGTTGTTGTCCGGATTGTATAGGTTGTCCGGAAAAGTCGCGCTGTCCGGAAAAGTTGTGTTGTCCGGATAATTTGAGGTATCCGAATACTTTGGCTGTTTGGTCAATTTTGAGCGTTTAGATGCTTTTGAGTATCCAGTAACCTGTGTATTGTTAGTTATTGGATAGGGAATGGATGAGGATTAAATGTACTGTGGACTCGACTTATGTTCGGGTTTGGGGGTAACATTTGGGGATGTGAATTATCTAGAGTTCTTAGTTTCAGTAAGACTTATGTGTTTTGTATGGTAAAGAGATATCTGTATATATTTGTTTCAGATACTGTGAATCGAAGGTGAAAGCAGAATTCTTTGTGGAGGACTGAAAAGAGTGTTGTTAAGCAAACAAGTGAGTTTTTACTTAAAATGTTTTCTAACTGGAATACATATATGTGAATGAGTGTAATAATGTGCATATGGTGTTTATATGAGTATTACACTACATGGGTGCTAGTTGGCCGGGCTTAGGACCGGTGAAAGTTGGCTGTACAGAGGGACAGTGGTGTTGGCTGTATTTAGTATAGTGGTGTAAATTGATTAGTTGGCTCGCAACCAATTAATATGGCCAAGAGAACGAGATGGAAAGATATATGATGCATGAGTCTTAATTGGTATTCTTATGTGAATTATGTGAATGATGTTGTGCAAATGGTTTTCAACTAACGAGGATTTTCTCACTAGACCTCAAGGTCTAACCCTCATTTTGTTTTAAAAATATGTATTCCAGGTCGTGGATCGAGTAAGAGCAAATAAGGAGGTTATACCGCGAATAGCTTTTGGAGGACTATGTAGTTGAAGACTATGACATGTTAGTAGAGATAGCATGTTGTTAGTAATGATGTAATCTTCTATGTAAATGGTTGTAATGATGTACTGGATGTTTGTAAAAGACTAGGGGACCGTATTTGTTATAAAATGTATCTCTTGTTTTAACGACGTTATGCAATGTATGCTATTTGAACTATGTATGGGATTTCGGGTCGTTACAGATGGTATCAGAGCCCTAGTTTAAGGGATTTAGGTATTAGTATCTGTACCTAGACTTAAACTGCATGTGAAGTAGGATGTCCCTATTATTGTAGAACCTGGGGATGTTAAATATAAAAAGGTAGAAGGAACATCATGTAAGGTAATTTCAGATTTACACCTGGCCAGTGTAATTGTGATCTTACAGGTACATATTGAACTGGAATACCTTGTTATATGGGGTATGTGCTTATGTGTATATTAACCTTGTCTGAATCAACAGAATGGCAAGTGGTACGAGAAAAACAATTCGAGAAGGAGGAGGAAGCCCGAATAGAACAAATCCAACAGCCGGAGGAAGGGGAAGAGTGGGAGAAAGAGGCAGGGGCAGGACTAGAGGCAGAGTATAGGGGCGAGGCACAGAGTTTGTTACAAGAGACGACTTGGCTGCTGAGATGGGAAGATTACAAGCCAATATTCAAGCCATGTTTAACCAGACGCATAATACTGAAACGGAAAGACCAGATCCTAACTTGGAAGACGAGATGCCTATCACACCTACTGTCGTATCAGTACCAAGAAGGTGTGACTATAAGATGTTTTTAAGCTGTAAACCACCAACTTATGGAGGGGATAGAGATCCAGTGAAGGCGATGCGGTGGCTGAAGGAAATTGAAGCTGTATTTAAAACCAGCAAATGTGCGGAAGAGGATAAGGTGTTATACGGAACTGCGATGTTGAAGGCGGATGCTTTATATTGGTGGGAGGCCCTTATTGACTCTAAGGGATCTGATGTATACTCAACCTTTACTTGGGGCGAATTCTCAATGGCATTCAAAGAACAGTTTTGTCCTCAAGCAGCAGTCAGACAATTGGAGGAGGAATTCCTGAGCCTACAACAAGGGAATTTATCAGTCAGAGACTATACTGCCCGTTTCCTAGAAAAGTCGCGTTTTGGAGAGTATTATGTTGCCACGGATAAAATGAAGATGGAAAGGTTCATATTCGGATTGAATTCGGAAATTCGAAAGTTAGCGACTGCAACGAGACCTGATACCTTCTCAGCAGCAGTAAATGTCGCGGAAAATGTGGAGCGGGATAATAAGAGGGTTGCCGGTGATAAGAGTATGGGAAAGAGGAAATGGGAAGGACCTCAGTATGATCCGAAAAAGTCCAGGTTTCAAAGATTCGATAATCGCCCGCCTTTCCGACCAGCGGAAAGACCGTATCCGAAGTGCCACCGTTTTCATCAAGGAAGTTGTCAAGTGGATCCTAGAAACTGTTATAAGTATGGAAAGATTGGTCATATTGCTAAAGATTGTCGAGTAGTTAGATTTTGTTACTCGTGCAATTCTCCTGATCACCTTCAGTACGATTGTCCACTGGGGAGAATACAAACGGGTGGTACGTCAGTAAGACCAACGGGTGTTAGACCGGTAGTACCAAGGCCAGAAGTACCAAGAGCAAGGGGCCGTGCTTTCCAGATGACAGAGCAAGAAGCAGATGAGATTCCCGATGTGGTTACAGGTACATTCTTAATAAATTCCACACGTGCTAAAGTGTTATTTGATTCCGGTGCAAACCGATCATTTGTGTCGCCTTCTTTTGCTGCCTATATGCATTTAAAGCCTAAAGTGTTAGATCATGCGTTAATGGTAGATACGGCTAATGATAATCAAGTACCGGTTAGTGAGGTATTTGATAGTTGTGTGATAAACATAGATGGGTGTGGAGTGCCTATTCAGTTATTTCCTATAGCCTTGATCGAGTTTGATGTGGTAGTGGGAATGGATTGGTTAGCCGAGAATCAGGCTAATATAGTTTGTGATAAGAAGTTGATAAAGGTTGTCTTACCTAAGAAGGGACCAATAGTGATTTATGGTGACCGTAGAAATCATCAGTCTTGCCTTATCTCTTTGTTGAAAGCTCGTAAGTGTATCAATAAAGGCTGCTCAAGTTACTTAGCCTACGTGATAGATATTAAACCAGAAAAGAATAAGTTGGAAGATATTCCTATTGTTAGTGAATTTCCTGAAGTGTTCCCTGAAGACTTGAATAGTCTTCCGTCCATTAGACAAGTAGAGTTTGGTATAGATCAAATTCCTGGAGCCGCTCCTGTTGCCCGTGCACAGTATCGTTTGGCACCTCCAGAGATGAAAGAGATGATGACACAACTGCAAGATCTTTCAGATAAAGGCTTCATCAGACCAGTTCTTCGCCATGGGGAGCACCGGTCCTGTTTGTGAAAAAGAAGGATGGTTCGATGAGAATGTGTATTGATTACCGAGAGCTGAATAAGCGCACGATCAAGAACATGTATCCGCTTCCTAGAATTGATGACCTTTTTGATCAACTAGTTGGAGCTTGCTATTTCTCCAAGATTGATCTGAGATCTGGTTATCATCAGCTGAAGGTTAAAGAAGAAGACGTTCTGAAAACTGCTTTTCGCACCCGGTATGGTCACTATGAATTCTTAGTAATGCCTTTTGGATTGACGAACGCTCCAACTGCTTTTATGGATTTAATGAATCGGGTATGTAAGCCGTATCTAGATAGATTTTTTATTGTATTTATCGATGATATACTTATCTATTCCCGATCCAAAGAGGATCACGCGCGACATCTTCGGTTAATTCTAGAATTGTTAAAGAAGGAACTGTTATACGCTAAGTTCTCTAAATGTGAATTCTGGCTACGGGAAGTTCAGTTTCTCGGACATGTAGTCTCTGAGAAAGGTATTCAAGTTGATCTAATGAAAGTAGCAGCAGTTGAAAAGTGGGAACCACCGAGAACGCCAACCGAAGTAAGAAGTTTTCTGGGTTTAGAAGGCTATTATCGGAAATTTATAAAAGACTTCTCTCGTATTGCAACGCCGTTGACTAAGCTGACTCGAAAGAATTTAAAGTTTGAATGGAAAGCAGAACAGGATGAGGCGTTCAGGGTATTGAAAGAAAAACTTTGTAGTGCGCCGATTTTGTCACTACCGGAAGGTTCCGAAGACTTTGTTGTTTACAGTGACGCTTCCAAACTAGGATTGGGATGTGTACTTATGCAGCGTGGAAAGGTTATTGCTTATGCTTCTCGTCAGTTAAAAGATCATGAAAGACAGTATCCTACACACGACATGGAACTGGCAGCAGTTGTATTCGCGTTGAAGATTTGGAGACATTATCTTTACGGCTCTAAATGTCAAATCTATACTGATCATAAGAGTCTCCAACATCTTTTCGATCAGAAGGAACTAAATATGAGGCAGAGAAGATGGCTAGAATTGGTAAATGATTACGAATGTGAAATCCTTTATCACTCGGGAAAGGCGAATGTGGTAGCTAATGCACTAAGTCGTCACAAAAGGAGTGGAACAATAAAAGCTATTTCATTACGAGCCGAACTCCTACCTAACATCTTTGACGAATTGCAGAAGTGTCAAATAGAAGCTTTTCAAGAAGAACACTTGAAACCAGAACGGTTAGTAGGTATATCAGCATTGCTTGTAAAAGATGATCGTGGATTGTTGTGTCTGGGGAACAGAATTTGGGTGCCTCGTTTGGGTGGTTTATGTGATCGAGTACTACAAGAGGCTCATCAATCTCGTTTTTCTATTCACCCAGGTACGAATAAGATGTATAAAGATCTGAAACAATTTTATTGGTGGCCGGGAATAAAAAGGAGTATTGCTCAGTATGTAGAAGGTTGTACTACTTGTAAGAAGGTAAAGATTGAACATCAGAAGCCGTTTGGGCAATTACAGCGTTTAGAAATACCGATGTGGAAATGGGATCAAATTACCACAGATTTCATCACGAAGTTACCAAGGACTCCGAGGGGATTCGATTCTATTTGGGTGATTGTTGATAGATTGACGAAATCTGCTCACTTCTTACCAATAAAGGAAACTGATTCGATGGAACGTTTAGCCAAGTTGTACATTGACGAAATAGTAACTTGACATGGGGTTCCAATCTCGATTATTTCTGATCGGGATAGTCGTTTTACTTCAAGGTTCTGGAGAAGTTTTCAAAAGTAGATGGGGACGCAGATAAAGTTAAGTACATCATATCATCCTCAAACTAATGGTCAGAGTGAACGAACGATTCAGACATTAGAAGATATGCTCCGGGCTTGCATTGTTGACTTTGGGGGATCGTGGGATAAACATTTACCGTTGATCGAATTTTCCTACAACAACAGTTATCATTCCAGCATTCAAGCAGCACCGTTTGAAGTATTGTATGGTAGAAGATGTCGAACGCCTCTGTGTTGGAATGAAGTGGGAGAGAAACAGTTAGCAGGACCAGATATAGTACAGTTAACAACAGATAAGATTACTCAGATTCGGGAACGTTTGAAAGTGGCTCAAGACAAACAGAAAAGCTACGCCGACCGACGCCGAAAGCCGTTAGAATTCCAAGTTGGAGATTTTGTGATGTTAAAAGTCTCGCCTTGGAAAGGAGTCATCCGATTTGGGAAACAAGGTAAACTGAGCCCGAGGTACATTGGACCGTTTGCAATTACAGAAAGGATTGGTGAAGTAGCCTACAGATTGGATCTCCCTCCAGAGTTAAGCAGGATTCATAACGCGTTTCATGTATCAATTTTTCGAAAGTGTCTAGTTACGCCAGATCAGGCCATCTCTCTACCAGATATACAAGTGGATGAAAAGTTGAACTATGTGGAGGAACCGGAAGCCATTGTTGATCATAAAGTCAAAGTTTTGCGGAATAAAGAAATCAGACAAGTGAAAGTACAGTGGAAACATCACAGAGGTCAGGATGCTACATGGGAATCAGAGTTAGAAATGAGAACTAAGTACCCGCACCTTTTTGCTTAAACCGAATTCCGGGACGGAATTCTTTTAAGGGGGAGATGATGTAATACCCCGGGTAAGTTCGTTAGTTAAATATTAGTTCCGTTAAATTTATTTAACCTTATAATTGATGTTTAGGGTAAGTTTGGATTAAATTATAAGTAAAAGGTATTTTGGTCATTAATGGATAGTTTAGGGATTAAAGTGGTAAATATGGATAGATATTATCCCTTTAGACAATCAGATAATTCATAACTCAAAAATATCCAGAAAAATCAGTGTGTGTAGTGTGTGTGTGTTTTGAGACCAAAAAGAAGAAGGAAAAAGATAAAGGGGCTAGGGATTCAATTTGGAGACCTTGGAAGTGATTTCAGGTATATTTCCTTTACAATTTATGTGTGTAATTGCTATTAGGTAGTTTCTATCGGAGTAGAATAAACGATTTCACATCTGGGGATGATTCAGTCAGTTTTCTGGGTAAAAAGCACCAAACCGACAGAGGTTTCCGGACACCATGAATGTGTCCGGATGGCTTTGTTGGTAGTGTCAGGGTAGTTTGTGGGTGGTGTCCGGTTAATGTTCTAAAGGTGTCCGGACGGGTTCTTTATCCGGGTAAGTTCTATTTTCTTTAGTTTTTCGGATGAAACGAGTTACCGGATGGTATCCGGATTGGTTATGTATCCGGAAAATGTTGTTGTCCGGATTGTATAGGTTGTTCGGAAAAGTCGCGCTGTCTGGAAAAGTTGTGTTGTCCGGATAATTTGAGGTATCCGGATACTTTGGCTGTTTGGTCAATTTTTAGAGTTTAGATGCTTTTGAGTATCCAGTAACCTGTGTATTGTTAGTTATTGGATAGGGAATGGATGAGGATTAAATGTACTGTGGACTCGACTTATGTTCGGGTTTGGGGGTAACATTTGGGGATGTGAATTATCTAGAGTTCTGAGTTTCAGTAAGACTTATGTGTTTTGTATGGTAAAGATATATCTGTATATATTTGTTTCAGATACTGTGAATCGAAGGTGAAAGCAAAATTCTTTGTGGAGGACTGAAAAGAGTGTTGTTAAGCAAACAAGTGAGTTTTTACTTAAAATGTTTTCTAACTGGAATACATATATGTGAATGAGTGTAATAATGTGCATATGGTGTTTATAAGAGTATTACACTGCATGGGTGCTAGTTGGCCGGGCTTAGGACCGGTGAAAGTTGGCTGTACAGAGGGACAGTGGTGTTGGCTGTATTTAGTACAGTGGTGTAAGTTGATTAGTTGGCTCGCAACCAATTAATATGGCCAAGAGAACGAGATGGAAAGATATATGATGCATGAGTCTTAATTGGTATTCTTATGTGAATTATGTGAATGATGTTGTGCAAATGGTTTTCAACTAACGGGGATTTTCTCACTAGACCTCAAGGTCTAACCCTCATTTTGTTTTAAAAATATGTATTCCAGGTCGTGGATCGAGTAAGAGCAAATAAGGAGGTTATACCGCGAATAGTTTTTGGAGGACTATGTAGTTGAAGACTATGACATGTTAGTAGAGATAGCATGTTGTTAGTAATGATGTAATCTTCTATGTAAATGGTTGTAATGATGTACTGGATGTTTGTAAAAGACTAGGGGACCGTATTTGTTATAAAATGTATCTCTTGTTTTAACGACGTTATGCAATGTATGCTATTTGAACTATGTATGGGATTTCGGGTCGTTACAAAAATAGACATTTTTGACATGTACATAGTTTTCACAAATCAACTTGAACTCAACTTGATAGGTTAGGTTAAACCTAGGTTCCAAATCCATCCCTAGCTTCCAGAATGGTGAAGGCTTTAGATCCATCAATACCTACATCTTGAAACTTTAGCTGAGTCGCAAACAAAGCCTATAGATGTACCCAAAGTAACTCCAAATATAGATTCACAACAAACCTTAGTCAAATCCTCTAATCATCCAAAATATCCAAATTTGGTCAAAACTCATAATATAAGAGATACATCAAGAAGAATGTTTTAGGAAGTTAATATGAAATGTTTTAACATGAATAAAGGTTTTGAAAGGGTAGGATGAACGTACAATTCGGTTTTCAGGAAAACCCAAAAACTATGTCAACAATGGTGGAAAAGAGGTGATTGGAGAAGATGAACTTTGAATCTTGGACATACTTGAAATCTTGATGTTTGAGAGCTCTTAAAGTCTTGGAGATGAAAAATAAAAGCACTTTCTAGTCTTCAAATCGAGTTCAAATGAAGAAGTTAGGAGGTAGGTATGAGAACTAATGGAGAAGATGAAGATGATATTAAAGCTTTGGTTTCATCTTGGTTTATTGACTTAAAATGCTCTTTAGATCCTTGAAAATATGATCCAAGAGCTCTACCAATGACTTCAATGGTGAGAGAGAAGGGAAGATTAAGAAAGAGAAGAAAGAAGAGTAGAAATGAGGTTTTAGGGAAAAAACATTTTTAAGTGAGTCGATGGGTCCACTAATCAGACCCAAATTTCTGCCCAAACTCTCTGGGCATGAAAAATTTCTACCCGAGCAAGAACGAGACTCCCCGGGCTTGAAAATTTCGCCCTAAGCGTGAAACTTCAACAAAAAACTAAATAACTTGATTTTCTGCCAAAACATTATTCCAACTCCCAAATTCATTCCAAGAGTTACCTCAAAGGTCGAAATATAAATATGGAGCTCGATAAAAACATACCGAAAATCCTGATGTCGAAATCCTCCCAACCTTAAAGGTGATTTTGTCCTCGAAATCTAGCACCAATCAAACAGTCAAACGTACTACACAAATGGGGATTACTTGGTTCTCAAAAGTTCGATCCTATCCTACTAAATTAAACTTTGACCAAAGAGATCGCCCGACATCAATATCATACATTTACTTTTTCGGGAAAACACGCGAACCATGAGAGGTGCATGAGATGCTTCAAGAAAAACACATAACCTGGGGTGCAAGTTAGATAGACGGTTTGCCAAATGCATAATGGTTAGAGAATGTAAACCACAATTGACTCTCAATTTCACCAACTAACTAACTTTTCTTCTAAGGGAGTGTCTCAACATAACTTGTCCTTAAACCAAGACCTAATTACCTCATAATCAACACTACTACGCCGATCAACACTAAACCTAATATAAACCTTTGATACATAACACCACCATGGTGGACACTGAACCTTATTGGAGAGATCCTTAACAACAAGATCTCAGTTACCTCCCAACCATATGTGGCTCAAACTTATTAAGGGTAGATTATGACTTTGATTGCTTATCCACAAATGTGTACCCAAAGTAAATTTACCATTATGTTTTCTAACAACCAAAGTTGAAGGATGAATGAGAAAAAGAAGAAAACATCAAACCCTAGCTTAACAATAAGAGAGATATGGGGCTTACCTAAAGAAAATACTATTGTATCCTCCAATAGAATTACATTATCTTGTTCTACTCTTGAAGAACTCCCAAACCTAGTTCATAGCAAAAAGAATCACCAAAATTGGAGTAGAGATGAAGAGGTTATGAGAAAATGAAAAAAGATCCAAGAAAAATCGGTCTTTATGCAGACATCAGCGTATCACGCGACTTCCACGCGATCTAGGTCAAGGAAAAAGTCGCCCGGATTTCCAAAGTCTCCCCAAACACTACTCCCTCGATTTCTTCATTTTTCATGCCCGATCACTGTTTTGGTCATAATTTTTTTGTTTTAGCTCCGATTTTGCTCTAGATAGAATCTTTGCACTCGTTTTTTAGTTCATTATCCAAAAAGACTACAAAGTCTATGATTTAAGCCTAAAATCCTATTTCTTCTATTTCTCTTAAAAGATAGATTTTTGTACTAACTTCAAATCATACTTACCCAGAAGGGTGTTACACCATTCAACATCTTGATAGACACATCTCTATTGTTTTGTTGCTCCAACTCTTCATCTCTTCATTTCTTTATTTCTCAATTTCATCCTCTCCAAGTTTTGACATATTTGCTATCAAGAAAACAATCGATTATGTTCTTGAAAACATTCACACACACCCAAGTTCAACTTAAAGTACTTGATAGCGGAAGATTAGTATGGTGAAATTTTGCTGAGAATGGTAATTTTATATTTTTATGTCATTTTCTCTCAGTTCGTTATAATTTTTAGCTTTCAATCTCTTAATTTATCAATCTCTTTCTATCCGCTTAGTTTAGCTTTCAATCTCTTAATTTATCAATCTCTTTCTATCCGCTTAGTTTTGTCATCATTGCTATAAAAAGCAATTAACTATGTTTTGGGAAACATTCACCCACACCCAAATTCAACTAGGACTACTTCATAATGGAAGATTAGCATGGTAAAATTTTACTGGGAATGGTAATTTTATATCTCTGCCTTTTTTCTCTCGGTTGTTGAAATTTAGATAGGTATATTCTTTCCTACACATAAACACAAACTATTTCTTTCAATGTGCCAGTGCTTTTTTTGTTTGAATTCACATCAACAATATTCTATCTTAAAGAAGATAAAGAATAAAAATATATAATATGCTTTCCGCAACTAAGTTAATTTAGGTAAAGTTTATTTTAGTGAAATTAATTAAAATACCCTAAGTTTGACCCCTTCTTACCAAAATACCCTAAATCTCTACCGGTTTACTAAAATGCCCTAAATTTCCGCGGTGGGCCCCGCGATAGCGGGCCCAGCCCACGTGTCACCTAGGTTTGGGAAAAATGTCCCGCGGAGCCCCCCAACTATGGCCACGGTGACAAGTTTGGTCCCTGCCCGCAGTGACAATTTTGGCCTATCGCGGGCCCATCGCGGGGAACCACCACGGGCCAGGCCGAAACTTTGTGACACGTGGGTGTGGGCCCGCGATCGCGGGGGCCACCGCGGAAATTTGTGGCATTTTTGCAAACTGAAAGAGATTTAGGGTATTTTGGTAAAGCAAAGTTAAACTTGTGGCATTTTAATTAATTTCCCTTTCTTTTACTATGCTATGTTATCATACACCTATTATGCAAACTGTATGTTTTTTTAAACTTAAAATTCATTTTTTAAAATTCATTTTTTAAAATTCATTTTTTAAACTTTTTAGTCTTAAAATTCATTTTTTAAACTTAAAATAAATTGTTTGCAACTCAAAGTGGGTTTTATAAGGATTGCAAAAGTGTTTAATCAAGTGTTGACAAAGGTTTTCACGAAGTAGTTCTCTTTCCAAAATTAAATAGTTTTTTTTGCAACAGGCTCATTCAAAACAATGTCGTAAAAGGATTGCCATAAAAATTATTATTGATTTTTGTAAGTAAAATGTTAAACTAATAAAATACTGGGTAAATAAAAAAAATTAGTTATATTGAATGTTTTATAAATAATAGTTGTATAAATATAACATAGTATAGAAAATGAAAAGGTTTAATCATTTAATGAACACTTTTCAATTTAAACTAAATAAAAATTGTAAAAAATTAGGTGAATAATTTTGTTTCCATATTTGAAGACTTAAAATACATTGCTTTCCTATGTTATAACTTTTATTTATTTAAAAAATAGTTTGGTGTTGTACAAAATATATGTGTGTGTTTATATATGGCTATGATCAAGTTAAAATTCATACTTCAAAACAATTTTGTGGTTGCAATGAAAGATCTTTGTCGAGGTATGTTATAACTTCAACAACATTTATAAGAACAAATATATTGTGTATTTCAAAATTTGTATATTTTTTCATATTTGAAAGTTAGGGTTATTTGTTTGATAAATTATTAATTGAAGTTTTTTTTATGGTGAATCATGAACTAAGTTTGTTTCATTTTATGAGCTTTGAAAAGTTTTTTATTGATTGTGTTTTGAGTTGGATCATGAATTAAAATTTGTTACTTTTTGTTCAATGATGAGTTGGATGTCTTTTGTTTATTTGTTAGGATTATTAACTGGAGATTTTGCATATCGACGCAATGATTGTCAGAGTATTTATGGCAATATATTGGTGATATAGTGCCTCAACATCTCACCAATATCAAGAGATTGCAATACATTAAGTTTTCTTTTCAAAATGATACGATCTGATTGTTTTCCATCTTAAGGTTTAACTAAATCTTTGCAGAAGGGTTCTTTTAATCCTCGGATTTAATTATTTATAGTTTAAAGCCTAATAAAATTTGTTGTATTATGTGTAACGTTGTCTTTCGGCTTATGTTTTGGTGCATCTCATATAATGCACTTTTTGTTATCATCCTTCTAAACATGAGTCCAAATAGCATGAGTGAATGTGCAAGTATTTGTGCCAGTTTAATTGTGTTTTTATAATGTTGCATTAATATACTTTGCTGCTAGATTTTGGTTTCTTTTTTAATCACATAGAATATCTATAAGCAATGATTTTTTTTGAAAGATTAAATTTGGTGATTATTGGTTTTCTAGGCTATGCATGAGGTCTTTTTGGGAGCGCGTGGGATAATAATTTTTAGAGTTAAATACGAATTTGGTCCCTGTGGTTTACAAATATTAACGGCTAAGGTCCCTTAAAGGTTTTTTTTAACGATGAACGTCCCTTAACTTTCCATTTCATAACATGTAGAGTCCCTGTGGTTTACAAATATTAACGGCTAAGGTCCCCGTGGTTTACAAATATTAACGGCTAAGGTCCCTTAAAGTTAACTAACTTTGTAAACCACAGAGACTCTACATGTTATGAAATGGAAAGTTAAGGGACGTTCATCGTTAAAAAAATCTTTAAGGGACCTTAGCCGTTAATATTTGTAAACCACAGGGACCAAATTCGTATTTAACTCTAATTTTTATTGTAAGTAGTATATTTGTTTTTAGAAATGTTTGGCGAAATGGTCATATTGGGCATAAGATATTAATACGAGGGATTGATAAACAAAACGGTGGGTTGTTAATACTTTTGTTTAATTTTAAATGTTGTCTCAATTGGAAAAAAGATTGTGATACAGAGGTCGGCTAATAGAATTTTACGATTTTACATTTGGATGATTGGATTTAAAAAATGTAAATACTTTTAGAGAATTTCTCATTGTCAAACTATGTATTTAGGAGACATGTTTGTTGGTTGAGGATGCATATTTTTCTTTTCAAATTGCTAATTTTTGTTTGAAGCAAAAGATTTTTGAGTGGTATGTCCTTTCATTCAACAAAGAAAAATCTAACTTCGAAACATTATTATGTTTAATAAAATAAATAAAACAATGTATAAAACTTTAGTTTGTTATTAATTAAGACATTAATTTTATGAATAAAAAAATGTTTTGTGTTTATCTGTGGCCTTTTAAATCAACAAAAACATTATGTTGAATATTAAATCGATGGTTGAGTGTCTATATATACATGAATAAGAAATATAATACATTTTATATTAAAAAATCTAATCAACAAAATAATTTATATCTATGAAATTTTTAGTACATGCATTGTTTTATATTGTATTTTATTAGCTAATTAACACATCGTATTTCGTATATTATAACTTCACATATTTCATGGATAAAAAATGGTACCGTGCAGTAATTAAGTAAAACAGAACAAATCTCCCACTCAAAGTGTGAGGAAGAGTTCGCCATCCCGACGATCAAAGCGACATACCTTGATCTTTTCGCTTGCTAAGACCTTTGTCAACATATAAGAACCATTATCATGGGTATGAACTTTATCAAGTTCAATCAATCCACAACAAGAGCTTCTATAATCCAATGATACTTCATCTTTATATGTTTTGTTCTTCCATGAAAAGTTGAATTATTGAATACTTTGATTATTATAAGGAACAACATAGTGTTGTTGCCTGAATCCAAGCTCCATAATAGAAAAAAATTCAACCAAAGTAATCTTTTACACGCTTCCCTTGTCACAATATACTCGGCCTCGATTGTAGACAATGCAACATATTTGTGCATTATTGATTGCCATGACACAGCTCCTTTCATCAAATATCGAGAAGAAGATCTCATATTGTCCATATTTCCTTCGATATCAGAATTAGTATACCCAACATGGAAATCTCGCATATATCATAGAATCCATTTAACGGCATGGGTAGCGTTAATGTGAGTATGTGGCGGCAAACCCAAGCCTTGACGTCATAACGCCTATTTAGAACCAGAAATAAAACCCATCATTAATGACATATGGTAATTAAATTTGTTGTAATCGTAGAATTTTTTTCCTTGGAAGCCAGAGCACGCATTCTCTTATCATGTGTTCACCCCATTTCTTGTAGAAAAAAAGAAAAGAATGAAAAAATAAATTAATAAACGTTCTTAGTAGGCATAGATGGTTGAGTTTTTCAAAATTTCTAATTAATGCAAAATTATCAGTCAAGCAATGCAAGCCTAATTAAATTCGCATAATGACAGATATATCAAACTTTAATCTTAATTTCATACATATATTGCCTATATAACTACATCCTTGCCATTTGCTTTTCCCCACAATTATATCATCAACCTAATATTCATTCTTTAAGTCTTATTTTCACCAAAAATGTGGCCTTTTAGTCTGTGCATTGCAGCTTTGGTTGTTGTAAGCATAACCCATTGGCTTTACAGATGGAGGAACCCTAGATGTAATGGAAATCTTCCTCCTGGTTCAATGGGTTGGCCGCTACTCGGCGAAACTCTCGACTTCTTTGCTCCAAATCAAACTTGGGATACCCCTCCCTTCATCAAGGACAGGATAGAAAGGTGAATCCTTTAGCTGCACTAGCTATTTCTGAAGTCTGAATCGCTCAGATGTTAATTTGTACGTTCAGACCGTTTTATTTCCACACTTCAGAGACTCTGAAGTCTAAAATACATCTGAAATTAGAAGAGGTAACCTAATGTCTTATAACCTCTTAAAACACCACCTCTTATTAATCAGAAGTGAAATAAGACTCGAGACTTTAGACCTCCTAAAAAACAAACTCCACCTTAGTGAACTATGTTCAGTGGTTGCTTGATTATAACATTAATTGTTTGTTATATTCCAGATATGGATCTATTTTTCGAACCAATTTGGTGGGGCTAAAAGTCATAGTTTCAACTGATTCGGAACTTAATTATATGGTATTCCAACAAGAAGGCCAATTGTTCGAAAGTTGGTACCCAGATAGCTTGACAAAGATATTTGGAAACCAAAATCTAGGTTCTTTGCATGGGAACCTGCATAAGTTTCTGAAGAACATGGTGCTGAATGTAGTTGGTCCCGAAAGCCTTAAAAAGATATTTTCTGAATTTGAAAGTGTAGCAACAAGAAACATGGATGATTGGGTTGCCAAAGAAATGGTGGAATTGAAGGCTGCAGGCGCAGATGTAAGTCGAGATATATATATATATATATATATAACTATTTTCAATGGTAATTAACCTATATAGCTTACCTCGCTCATTCTTGTGATATTTTTTTGGTGTTTACTTAACAGATGATAATACGTCTTATGGGGAAAAAGTTGATTAGTTATGATCCAGATAAGTCCTCACTGAATCTAAGGGAGAACTTTCAAGCTTTTATACAAGGCTTAATTTCATTCCCTTTGGCTATTCCTGGAACTGCTTACCACAGGTGTCTACAGGTACAGTGACGAAAATCAGTGATGGAAAACTCCGTCACTAATTAGTGATGGATTAGTGACGGATCAGCAACGGAACGACCAAGAACAACATCTGTCACTAATCCGTCACTAATTAGTGACGGATTAGCAACAGACAGTAATCCGTCACTAATTATTGACCGATTAGCGACGGAATATATTTAAAAAATAATTAAAAATAAAACATACGTTTCCGTAGCTAATTAGTGACGGATTTGCAGGGGACACGTGGATTTTAACAAAAAAATAAATAAAAATGAAATACCAGTAGCTAAAGTGACGGAATTTTTGTTTTTCTTATTTTCTTATGTTTACGTGTTATATGTGCATATGCGTATGTGTGTGTTATATGTGTTCGTGGGTCTGTGTTACATGTAGTTGATTATTGTTCAATCATAGAATCCAATATGACATTCTTAACTCTAAAATTAATCAGGGAAGAAAGAAGGTAATGATGATGCTCAAGAACATGCTAGAGGAAAGACGAGCTAAGCCGAATAAGCTTAATAATGATTTCTTTGATTACGTTCTCGAAGAACTCAAGCAAGATAACACAACCCTTACCGAAGAAATTGCCCTGGACTTGATGTTTGCGCTATTGTTTGCGAGCTTTGAAACCACTTCCCAAGCCATACTAGTGGCCATCAAGCTTCTGACAGATAATCCTCAAGCACTGAATGAATTAACGGTACTTAAAGAATGTCAAAACCACACGCAAACAAACATATATATATATATATATATATATATATATATGCGGAATGATCGTGTGAGAAGTTGAGGTTAACATGAGAAACGTAATGTTTACATACATGTAAATTTGTGCAGGAAGAACATGAGAAAATCCTGAAACAACGAGAAAACCCAGAGTCTGGACTTACATGGGAGGAGTATAAGTCAATGACATTTACGTTTCAGGTGTGACCGATGCTTCGGTTAATTTATTGAAAGTATTTTTCACAAGTACCCTATATATATATATATATATATATATGATGAACCAACTATATGCATGATTACTAGGTTATAAATGAAACACTACGGCTGGCGAATATAGTACCAGGAGTATTCAGAAAAGCATTAACAGATATCAAGTTTAAAGGTAAATTAACAGCTTCCAAGGATTGAAGCCTTAATAAATCATTCAGATCTTCATATGAATTTGAATTGATGCAGGCTATACTATTCCATCTGGTTGGGTAGTAATGGTATGTCCCCCAGCCGTCCATTTAAATCCCATCAATTATAAGGATCCATTAGAATTCAATCCGTCGCGATGGGAGGTAATTAATCATTAATCAGTGGTTATTAAATCTGATATAATTCAGTGTCAACTGATAGATTAATTTGTTCTTATCAACTCTTGAATTGCCTTCCTTTCACATATATATATATATATATATTAAGGGAATGGATTTGAAAGGTGCATCAAAGAGTTTTATGGCTTTTGGAGGTGGTTTGAGGTTTTGTGTTGGAGCAGATCTTGCCAGAGTTCAAATGGCCGTATTTCTTCATCGTCTAGTAACAAAATATAAGTAAATATCAATCACAAAGCCGATTATTAGCATGCACGAATGCGTAACTGAACTACTAACTTGATATATATATATATTTTCTTTTACCTTGCATCGATCCTCAGGTGGCAACCAGTTAAAGGAGGCGAAATACTACGAACTCCTGGTCTACAGTTTCCGAATGGTTTTCACGTCAAGTTCTCCAAGAAAGATGACAAGGAACAGAAAACTATCTAAACGTACTACTAGTATTGATAGCTTATTTTCATTTGAATAAAGAGATAAAAAAAAAAGAGAGAGTTCCTCTGTAGCATTTATTTGGTTCTAGCTAGTATAATATGGACCACAGTAATTAAGCCTATTGTCAAGAGTGTCTATATGACTTTTTATATTTAATGGAATAAAAGGTGAGAGTTCTTTTATTCTTGCAATGACTATGAGTTATGAATAATTTTACTTGGGATGATGTGAGTTTTTGCTTTTGTAGTTCTTCAATTACTAATGAAAGGTGTGACTACTCCTTTGTAGAGCAACTCATTTACAAATATTACTTCTTTTCAAGAATTGAAATTTTGTTGAAAATGGTCTTAGTAATGGGCACCAACTGGCCATTTTAGGCGGACGAATCCGGCAACTTTTCGATAGATTTTCGGCGAATAGGGTTGTCGGAAAAATGGGCTCCAATGATTGACTTTTCAGGCGGTTTTTTCGGCGGATGTCATATTTTCAGCGGATGTGGCCGCAGGAAATCCGCCGGAAGTCTTTTTCCCGTTTAACGAATTTCTTAATTATAAAAGTGATTAAGTTAACTTTCCGATGGATTTTCGGCGGATATATCCGCAGAAAGTTTTTATTTATTTATTTTAAAAAATTAATTACTATTTCCAGCGGATTATTCGACCGGAAATAAGCCCAGTGTAGGAAAAAACTGTTTTTATTAATTAATTTTAAAAAATTAATTACTATTTTCCAGAGGATTATTCGACCGAAAATAAGCCCAGTGTAGGAAAAAACTGTTTTTATTTATTTAAAAACTTGTAAAAATTGCTAAATATAATATAATAGTATAAAATGCCCAATAAATCCATTTGGGCGGAAATAGAAAATTAACAATTAATTGTTTCAAACAACAAGTTTCCAATACAAGTTAAATTGTTTCAAACATAATTAAAATTGTTCAAATCAAAAAGATACTCAAAAAATGTCTGGCGGTGGTTGTGGCGGAAACTACTGAGACTAACGGGGTTGCATCACCAATGCAACCATCTCCTTATATTGTTTGTCCCGTCTTTCATAATTCTCCCGTTGATCTGCTCTGCCTCCCGACGGATCTCATCTCGCTATATCCACTCCTGAACTTACGACCTTAAGTTGTTTATTTCTTATAAAATAAAGAAGACGTTAGAATATTTAATATGAATTATAAATGAAATTGATAAACATCATTTAATGAAAGTGGTACACACCTGCTGGGAAGAAGAAGACGCGCCACCCTTGTAGGTGTCCCACTCAAGATCAAATTGGGATCTCAGTGGTTCGCAAACCCAAATAGAAAACCTTTCTTTGGCCCCCAACAACCTGATGCCACAACTCTGCATCAACTAGAGGATAATTGCTAGGGTCCTTGTCGTGCCTATGGGTGAGGCTTGTCGCGTACTCATCATGTGGTTTTTACAAAAATACTACAAGTCAATTTCGACAACATAATAACTATTAATGGGACGTTTCCATCTAAGTTAAACAATCCTAATGATTACCCAACAAATAGCCACCCAAACTAGATATATATATATATATATATATATATATACACACACATACACACGCTAAGATACATAGTTACCCAATTATAAATTTTAAAGTTAAACACAAACTATCTAGATAAAATAAAGTCTTACGGTATAAAAATCATATTGTTTGCCCCACAAATGGCAACCCAAACAAGATATATAAGATAACTTGTTACTCAATTATAAAGTTTAAAGTTAAACACAAACAATATAGATATTCTAAAGTCTTGTGCAAAATACTTACCGCAACTCGACTACACCTCGATGTCACGTACACCCCGGTAACTGAAGACGAGGTATCCGAAGTCGACATCTTCTTCTTCTTCTGGTGGGTACGATTGAAGAGCTCCAAACTTGTCGGTGGCACACCTTCTTTTGCTTTCATCTACAAAGGTCAAATAATACAAACATGTGTTAATTATAATATATTAAAAATCAAACTACTAAAATAATGGTTAATTATAACATATTAAGGTCCTACCAAACGAGCAGATGTCTCTCCAAACGAGATCAATCCTGAGGTGTTCTTGGATATTTCTCCATCCACCTCTATAAGACAGTTCACATGCGACGCCACAGAAATAGTCTTTCAATGATCGTTTTTCCAGCAATCGATCATCGTGCATCAGTGCGACGAGGAGATCCATCAAGAGGGAATGGCTTCAACAAGTTCATATACCGGTGTGGGTCGTTCTCATTATAGGGATGACCATTCTTGTTGGATTTTTTGGCAGCTTTAGTATGGGCAGAACTCATGTATCACCCTAAAAATTGGGGTAAACTTAAACCTGAATAGTTGCGGCAATATAACATTTGTAACATAAAGAAATCACCCAAATAGGGGAAATAGTATGACGTTTACATAACAAATTCATAATGAGATACGACTCAACAACCTACTAATCTAAACTACAACGACTTAGATTATAGACGGGCGTTGCTATCTCAAATCCAAAAGATGTCGGCTAAAATAAAAAATGTACACCTCTACATGTTTCACCAAAAATGCTATATACCCTTCTCGTCTCTTCGCTCAAACCCGAGAAGTCCCACTATAGAATGACCTGCTAAATATGTTATTTCAAGAAGAAGGGTTAGGCTAAAGCCTAGTGAGAACAAACAATTGATAAGTGAAATAAATGAAGCAGAATTATAAAATATGACTTTCCACCCATTTTCGTATAATATCTTTTGCATATAATTTCACTCGGGACATCAACCCAAACTTGGTATTTAGTCAATCTTGTACATCAACCCAAACCGGATCATTAGTCCATCGAGACATCAACCCAAACCGGATCTTTAGTCTATTGAGACATCAACCCAAACTGGATCTTTAGTCTATTGAGACATCAATCCAAACCGGATCTTTAGTCTATTGAGACATCAACCCAAACTGGATCTTTAGTCTATTGAGACATCAATCCAAACCAGATATTTAGTCAATTGAGACATCAACCCAAACTACATCTTTAGTTTATTGAGACATCAATCCAAACCGGATCTTTAGTCATTTGAGACATCAATCCAAGTCGGATCTTTAGTCATTTGAGACATCAACCCAAACCGGATCTTTAGTCTATCTCACCCACAAAAAGGGAGAGTTCAATACCATCATAACAATAGATAAACTTCCAACAATTAGACTTGGCCACAAAATACCACTTAGGTATAAATTTCCCAAAATTCACCAAATAACATTTTTAACTCGTTACTTCAATAAGAAGAACCAACATCTATCATTTTCTTGCCAAAATCACAAAGTATTTCAAAACCCTTGATTTTGACCTAGATTTTCTCAAACTCATAAATGTGAAAGAAATGTAACTCACACACACAAGAATCATAAATACACCCTCAAGTATCATGTATTCATCTTTACAAGCATTTCCAGCAAAATCTAAACCCCAAAAATCTCCAAAATAGGTTTTTGGGTTAATGTCCATAACTCCAAGAAATAACAAGGAAAAGAAGATTAGTAGGTTAAAACTTGAAGATTAAGCATGTAAAGAGTGTAGGAGTATGGATGAACTCACCTTGGTGGTTATTATGAGAGAACCAAACCCTAGGAGGGAGGAGATGAGTGTTTGGAGTTTAAAATACTTGAGAGCCTTCTACAAATCACTGATGAACCTCCATTAATGATCTAGGTACCACAATAAATGAGGTGAGAGGTTTAAGAGAGAATTCTTACCAAAAATAGCAAGGAGAAAGAGGCTAGGTTGCTCCAAAATCAGATATAATGGTTCAAAAGTCGGGACTGTTGTTTTTATACTCCAGTTGCACGACTGTGACCTTGCTCGGCGATTGTGACACTTGTCACTATCGCCGAAATTGTCGCCCGCTTCTAGACCCTTGCAGTATGTCCCTCACGATTATGACCTGCCATAATGACCCGTGGCATATATAGTCGTCGGGCACTATCGCCTGATGTGTACCGAGAGCCTCCCAATCCCTGCGACATCGACTAGTGGCACAATCACACCAACTGTAACAAGCCTCGATTATTCGTCCAACTAAACCCCTCAGCCAAACTTCAGCGCAAAAGGTTTAAAGTAAGTAAGTCCTATTGACAATTTGCAAAGTTCTTAACTCGAAATACCAACAAAATCATGTAAGGCTATTTTAAATTTCTGGGTCTTACAACTCAAACTGTCGTTATATGCTTTATCACACTTTCTCTCCCAGATATCTCGCATTCGGGCGTCCAAAGCCGCATCCCATGTGAAAAAGCCTTGTACGTACACAAGTTTAGTTATTTGTATGTTTAAAATAAAACTACCAAAAATATAATTACTTAAATATACACTACGAACCTGAAAACGCTCCCACATCTTGTTCCTCACCTCCACAGGGATGTGAGTCAAAGTGTGCCATGACCTAGTAAAAAAGGTCTGAGTTATCTTCGTCGTGGTTCGGATCGCGCCATGGTAGGTGGGTTTACACCCCCTCTAATCTAACCGAAAGTGTACGGGTCGAATCAAGTAATATCTACTTGGAAGTACGTGTATCGAACCAAGGGAACTAAGAATTGAGTATCACAATGACGATGTTCACTATTAACTCGATGAATCAAAGATTGAATTGGATTAGATTGCTACTAATTATTTAACTATTAATGATTGAAAGACAAATATGCAATAATAAATGAAGTAGGATTTCGTATGGAGAAAACAGATGAGGGTTGGTGAAACACCCAAAAAAAATCACAATAAATTTGAACCTTAAATTTATCAGAGTTTTACCACTATAATTTCCAACTTTCATTTACACCGGGATGTGGTAACAGTACTCAAACTTACAATGGATCTATTATGAACAACTAGTTAATCTAATCCGCAATATCTTTATCATACTAACTTCTCCATTACAATTCCAAAAGCATAACTCTGGTACTCCTCAACACTCATCGTGTTGAATCCCTTCACGAGCTAGTACCTGGTAAAAAATTAATTTGAAATGGTTAGGCTTACGCCTAGTGAGAACGTCAAATTTTCATATCAATATCTTTATAAGCTTTGAAAACCAAAACTGTAACAAAGCGTATACATTAACCTACTCTCAACTTTCTTACCGAACCCATAACATCTTTTGATGACGGGACTCATACCCGATTCCATGAACATAACAACACTAAGTATGTCATAGTATCATATTCGAGAGCGCCATTACGAATCACCACGAATTCTAGTTTATAGCTCATGACCAAGAACTTACAATTAAGCGCCATGCCCTTTTTCTTGGAATGGAAGCAGAAATAGAAATTATACCTTGCCTATTTCACGTCTCCATGTCACAACATGAATATCAACTATACCTTGCCTATTCCATCGTTTCAATATGAATAGAAATTCTACTTTTCCTATTCCATCATTTCAACATGAATAGCAATTCTACTTTGCCTATTCAATCATTTCCTAGTATATGTGAATACCAACTCAAAGCACATAACAACTCATCTCATACTCTCATTTCATAGTAATTGCGTTCGTACTATTAAATAATTAAGTTACTTTTTATATTCAGAAAAAACACTTAATTATAAATAGACCTCATACAATAAGTTATCTGGAACAACCTATCCGGTAAACTAATCCAGAACCCAAAGAATCCGGTAACATCCGGAAATAGTTATCCGGACTCTCAAGTCCGGAACCATCCGGGATCAAATCCGGTATCCGGTATCACAATCCGGAAAACCTCCAAGTCCGGAACCTCACTTCCGGATCTAATCGGAATCCGGTAAAACATTTGGATCCTCGTCCGAAATCCGGTATATTTCGGGAATTCATCCGGAATCCGGTAAAATTATCCGGACTCCTATCCGGTATCCCGAACTTACCCGGAATCCGGTACATTCCGGTACCAATCCAGAATCTGATACCAATCCAGAACTCATCTTCTGGATTTGTTCAGTGGTTCATCCAATTCTACCCAGTAGTCAATTAAACCTTTCACAGAGACATCAAATAACCTTAATAACTCCTTTTCAACTTACAGATTGGTTTTATTAAAGAAAAGCAAGTAGATGAACTCACCTGTGAGATCGACAGAAGCAATACCGACACAAAATCAACTTTCTTCACCACACGAATTAGAAACCTACTCACAATCAGATTATCCTAAGATTATAACATCTTGAGAACTTGAAATCGAGAAAGAGAGTAATCGAACTTCCTACCGGTAAATCAAGACTTTGGTTTTTCGTTCTCCTTTTTCCTTGAAACCGACTCCTCAGGGGATGGAAATTGAGATAATCATCTCAATTTCCACCGCCTTTCAACTTAAATGGATACCATTATCACAAATTGACACAATTAACCCTCAAAGTTTCATAATTCACAATTAACCTAAACTTTGGGTCAATTGTCATTTCCAATTCTTTCGATATTCCATTTAAAATAATAATTCCCTTTATTTTAAACATTCTTTCAAAATAGAGTACAATGACTAAGGAAATTTCGAGATGTTACAAATCTTCCCAACTTGAAAATGATTTCGTCCTCGAAATCGAAACTATATAAACAAATGATGATATCTATTCTTTCTTTTCAAAGATAACCAACATGTTTAATCACGGTTAAAGATCCAATACTCAACTTTCCACGTTTTCCCAATCTTATATTCTTCCACAGAGATACCTTTAAAATTACCCGCTCCCCAACTTGAAACTCTTTAGGTCTCCTTGGAGCAAACTGTACAATCATCAAGTCTTTTCCCAACTACGACTTGATCTTATTTTAACTGTTTTAACTATTAAAGCATCTTCCAAAAATTGTGACAGGTATAGCTAACTTTTAAATATAGATTGTAATACAAAAGACAAGTTAGTACCATTATCACATAATTTACACCCATAAAGAATTAACAAGGAATATATCTAAACTATATCCGTCAATTCCTTAGCTTCTTCCACCATCATATAAAAATACTCAGTCCGTTGATCTTGGGGTGTTAGTTCTCTTTTCTTGATTCCCGCTATTTTTCAGCTTTGGGCAATCCCTACGAAAATGACCAGGCTTCTTGCATTCATAGCAGGTCGATCCTTGGATGGGACAGTTCTCTATTTGATGACCACTCTTTCCACATTTAAAACATTCCCTAGATACCACCCGACACAACCCAAAATGTTTACTCCTACATTTCTGACACCAGTTAGGTTCTTGTCGAGGCTCAAAACGAGTGTCCTCGATAAAGGGCTTTGGTCCTTGCGAAGATTCCGATCGACCTTCCCACTTTCGTTTCTCTCCCAACTGAGCCTTCTCAGCTTTATCCCTTACATACACTTCTTCTATGATCTTTGCTTCTTCAATTGTTTCCCTTAGAGTTGAAGCTTTAGAATTTCTAACTCGGGACATCATATCGACTGGCAAACCCTTCAGGTAAGCCTTGATATTTTCTTTTTCAGTTGGGGCCACATGCCCCACTAAGTTCAACTTTTCTAAAAAGGTTCGAGTATAATCTCTTACTGATGAATTTCCTTTCTTAAGCGTTCAAATTTTTTCCTCAATGCGATCCATTTCATTATCATTACAATATTCTTCCAATATTTTCCTTTTGAACGACTCCCAAGTCATCGTTGCTAAAATCGGAGCCGTCATAGTTGATGTCACGATATTCCACCAGGTCAATGCATTTTCACGTAACATCTGGGACCCGAATCTGACCTTTGATTATTCGTCACACTCACAAGCTTTGAATGCATGTTCTATTTCTCTAATCCAATTCATACATGCAATTGGATTATCAGAACCAACAAATTCAGGTGGCTTGCAGCTCAGAAACATTTTATAAGAACAAACCCTCTCCACTCTTCTGTTAATATTTAACATCGTGTTAACAGGTGGAGTTACAACACCAATACCCACCTCCGGTCTTCGTGACTCAATATTTCTATCATTTTACATTTTCATAAACATTTCTTGTTGCTGTGCCAGTGCCGTATTCATCATTCGCATCATATTTTCCATCATTCTGGACTCCATAGTGGATTCCGTCATCACCGGGTTAGAGGTACCGACATTCGTTCTTTGTACTTGACTTCCTCCTTCTCCCAAGATAGGTGGTCATGGCGGGCTCTCTGCAACTTCGTTGGCCACCCTATCTTCTAAAGAAGTAGAAGATCGATTTGGTGTATTCACCATCGTATGCTGAGATATACAAAAGATAACCATAAGAATGGCTATACATACTCAAACACAGGAAACGGACTATAACGTTCATTAATTGCCATAACAATTTAGAAACAAGTATGCTTACGTAACAATATATTCATAATAACAGTAGCTAATTAGAATTATGAACATACTATACATAAGAATCCTCGTTACCATTATCACAGTTCATAATTCACGTATTTCCGTTGACTCTAAGACTATCCCGTCTTACTTCTTCTACCCAAATCTCACAAATCATAACTTAATTCATCTCGGCTTAAGTCTAGGTATCTCATGATCATACCTAGTTCACTTAAACTACAGCTCTAATACCATATTGAAACACCCAAAAAAATAACAATAAATTTGAACCTTAAATTTATCAGAGTTTTACCACTATAATTTCCAACTTTCATTTACACCGGGAAATGGTAACAATTCTCAAACTTACAACGGATCTATTATGAACAACTAGTTAATCTAATCCACAATATCTTTATCATACTAACTTCTCCATTACAATTCCAAAAGCATAACTCTGGTACTCCTCAACACTCATCCTTTTGAATCCCTTCCCGAGCTAGTACCTGGTAAGAAAACTTAATTTGAAAAGGTTAGGCTTACGCCTAGTGAGAACATCAAATTTTCATATCAATATCTTTATAAGCTTTGAAAACTAAAACTTTAACAAAGCGTATACATTAACCTGCTCTCAACTTTCTTACCGAACCCAATAACATTTTTTGATGACGGGACTCATACCCGATTCCATGAACATGACAACACTAAGTATATCATAGTATCATATTCGAGAGCGCCATTACGAATCACCACGGATTCTAGTTTATAGCTCATGACCAAGAACTTACAATTAAGCGCCATGCCCTTTTTTTTGGAATGGAAGCATAAATAGCAATTATACCTTGCCTATTTCACGTCTCCATGTCACAACATGAATAAAAACTATACCTTTCCTATTCCATCGTTTCAATATGAATAACAATTCTACTTTGCATATTCCATCATTTCAACATGAATAAATTCTACTTTGCCTATTCAATCATTTCAACATGAATAGCAATTCTACTTTGCCTATTCAATCATTTCAACTAGAATAGCAATTCTACTTTGCCTATTCACTCATTTTAACATGAATAGCAATTCTAGTTTGCCTATTCAATCATTTCAACATGAATAGCAATTCTACTTTGCTTATTCAAACATTTCAACATTAATAGCAGTTCTACTTTGCCTATTCAATCATTTCCTAGTATATGTGAATACCAACTCAAAGCACATAACAACTCATCTCATACTCTAATTTCATAGTAATTGCGTTCGTACTATTAAATAATTAAGTTACTTTTCATATTCAAAAAACACTTAATTATAAACAGACCTCATACAATAAGTTATCTGGAACAACCTATCCGGTAAACTAATCCGGAACCCAAAGAATCCGGTAACATCCGGAAATAGTTATCCGGACTCTCAAGTCCGGAACCATCCGGGATCAAATCTGGTATCCGGTATCACAATCCGGAAAACCCCCAAGTCCGGAACCTCACTTCCGGATCTAATCGGAATCCGGTAAAACATCCGGATCCTCATCCGGAATCGGTATATTTTAGGAATTCATCCGAAATCCGGTAAAATTATCCGGACTCATATCCGGTATCCGGAACTTACCCGGAATCCGGTACATTCCGGTACCAATCTGGAATCCGATACCAATCCGGAACTCATCTTCCAGATTTGTTCAGTGGTTCATCCAATTCTACCCAGTATTCAATTAAACCTTTCACAGAGACATCAAATAAGCTTAATAACTCCTTTTCAACTTACAGATAGGTTTTATTAAAGAAAGGCAAGTAGATGAACTCACCTGTGAGATCGACTGAAGCAATACCGACACAAAATCAACTTTCTTCACCACACGAATCAGAAATCTACTCACAATCAGATTATCTTAAGATTATAACATATTGAGAACTTGAAATCGAGAAAGAGAGTAATCGAATTTCCTACTGGTAAATCAAGACTTTGGTTTTTCGTTCTCCTTTTTCCTTGAAACCGACTCTTCAGGGAATGGAAATTGAGATATTTCCACCGCCTTTCAACTTAAATGGATACCATTATCACTAATTGACACAATTAACTCTCTAAGTTTCATAATTCACAATTAACCTAAACTTTGGGTCAATTGTCATTTCCAATTCTTTCGATATTCCATTTAAAATAATACTTTCCCTTATTTTAAACATTCTTTCAAAATAGAGTACAATGACTAAAGAAATTTGAGGTGTTACAGTTAGAAATCCTTTTATTATTGCAATGAATACCTTACTTACAACAATTATCAGTCTTTTCCTTTCAATGAATATTTGGTCTCTAAAATTACCATTGTTCTTTCTCAAGTAACAACGAGTTTTATTCTAAAAACACATATTTTATCTCTCGAACTCTACCTATGAATTTCGAACACATTAAACACAAGACTACAATGGAACTAAGGTTTACTTGGTATACCCCTATCCAATTTCTCACCCTAGACGTAAGATTCACATTCTTGTTAGCATTTAATTCTCTCGAATTTAATTACCAACCAACATGTCATATTAAAGTTGATCAGACTCACATAAGCATTAAAAACTAAATCATATGCTTCATTAATCCGGAAATCTGATAATAATCCAAGTTACATATTCATATGCTTAAATCAAAATCAAACCAACCCCAACATCTAATGTGTAGAAACCAAGATTCAATCTTACAATCAATTAAGAACAATCAAACAGTAAATGATAGAGAATTGGATCCAAGAGTATTGTATTCGATTAAGAACAGGTTACAAATCTAGAGAGAGAATCTCTCAAAGATTACAAAAGTGAATGCAAAGATATGCGGGAAATTTATGCCAAAGATTAGTTAGCTTACAGTTGCTAACTCTTATATATATTGTAAGGAAATGCTAAAGCTACAGTACATATACATGAAAGTCTAATAGGAATATTACACGTGTCCTATTTAACTAACAGAATACAAAGTAAAATATCCTGTCATAAGTTCTGAACATGTTGTTCAGAACTTCTGAACAATCTTCTGACTAAGCATATCAGAACTTCCTTTAAAGCACTTGGACTTTTTCAACTTCATCTTCAGAAGTTCTGAGTCTCCTACTCAGAACTCTGATCCTTCTGTTCAGACTTTCATACTTGTAATCTTTTCGAGACTTCTCAGCCAGAGCTTCTAAGTCTTCTTACTCAGAACTTTGAGTCTTCTATCCAGAACCAATACTTGTAACTTTTGACAAAACTTCAGATCTAACAATCTCCCCCTTTTTGTCAAACAGTCATGTACTTATCAACATTGAACTCTTTCAAAGCAGGTACAATCTTTAAAAGAATTGCATTTCTCAGATTAAGCCTTCTTTCAATCTTTTCTATGATCTCTTGTATTTCTTCAACTTGAGATCCTCTTGTTAACTTTTTCTCCAAGCTATGTTTGATGAATCTCAGAGTTCCAGAACAATATTTTGCCACTTCATCTGGTCTGAAGAAAATCTTCTCTTTTCTGTCATTTCTCAAGAAAACTCACAATTCTGGATATCTTACAATACTTCCACTCTTCAGAAGATTCAACTGTTCATGACCATTGTTTGGCTTTGAGAGATATACACATGGTCTTTGTATATACAGAGCAATCTGAAAATCTATATATGCATACCATCTCAGAATGTAAAACATAGCATCTCTTACTACAGCCAATGCTCCTCTCTCCTTCTTATGTTTACTACAGTCTTTATTTGACAAAAGACTATACAGCCTGTAGAAATCTGTCACTGAGATCTTGTCAAAATCTACCTCAGTAAAGTAGTAGACTTTTCCATCTTCTCTCAATACTTCAAATGAATAATACTCATGTTTTCTGAACTTCTTAACACTCAATTCTCTTATTCCAGTGATTAAGAAATCTGAGTACACTGCTTCTTTTGGTTTTGCTAAGTATTTTGCCATCTCTGCACGAAGCCATTTATGTACATCTGTTCTGTCATGATACACACTTAGAAAGTTTACTTCTTTTGGTTTAAAGAAGTTAGGAAGAGCATACTCCAGAAAGTAACCATTAACATCAACAGGTATTTCTTCTTCATTAGCCTCAGACTTTTCTAGCTGATCTGCATCTTTCATTTTAACATCTTGTGAAGACACATCTGGAATATCTTCTTCAATCTCTTCTGAATAAACTCCATTTACCTCATACTCAGCAGGAAATACAAAGTCTTTATGTAACAGTTTCTTTGGGTTTTCTTCTGAGAGCATCCATTCACTGCAGTCTTTGATTCTTGTTCTGAGATCCAACCTCTCTTTGATATGCATTTTGCATTTTTGTTTCAGAACTGCTTTCTCACCCTCAGCATTTACAGCCATTTCTAGTAACAAGTACTGTAAGGTAGCATTACTGTACTTCACCAGATCATTTAATCTGAAAAACATTCTTACTCTAGAGACTATGTACGCAAAACCATCATTTTCAACTCCTTCAGTAATGAATCCACGGCCTCCAATTTCATGAATAGGCTTTTTGACTGGTTTGCACAGGTTACATTTCTCTTTCCCTGCTTCAATTGCCAACTGAAAATCATAGAAGTACATATTTCTGACATAAATCCCCAGAATTCTTCTGCATTCAAGTTCTATCCAAGATTCTTCAGTACTAGCAAAGAACTTTACCAGAAACAATTGATCTTTCAAAAACAATCTTTGAAAGTCAAAACTTGTCATGCTAACCTTCAGATTTCCTTCCTTCTGAACTATCAAACTTACATACTTTAGCCCATCAAATTCATCAGTCTGAAACTCTAGTACTTTCACAATTGCTTTCTGAACATGTAGTCTTTCATCAGGTTTTCTGAATCTATTAGAAGCTTCCACATAATCATCTGAATTCTTTCATCCAAGAACCCATCAATAAAGTTCTCAATTATTACTGAGTCATCTTCTTCGCAGTAGATATTCTCATATGTTTCTTCTGGAAAGATATCTTTAAAGAAATGTTTAGCCAGAGGAGTATCACTCTGACTGATAATGAAATAACATAAAGGTTATTTTAATACTGGTAATTCAATCCTAGGAATCACAATGGGTCTTCTGTACACATACTCCAAAGGCATGAAGTCGTTTTCAACTCTTTTAAATTCTCCACTAAGAACATTTAACTCATCCAGAAAATGAAGTTCAAAGTTGTCTTGAAAACTACTTGTGTATCCAACTAAGTGATCCTCTTCTCCCAACAAATCAATAGGTCTCACTGTCTTCATAATTCTTTGAATTTTCTGAACATTAAGAGCTCTGACCGACTCACTATGCATCCTCCTTATCAAAACCTCATTCAACCTACTTTCTTCCATCTCATAATTAAGAAGCTCAATTCTGGCATAAGGAACAATTTCTGTAAAAGTGTTCACTTCAGAACTTTCAATCAAACTTTCTTCAGAAATATCTGCCATACTAATCTCACAACCTTCTTCAGAAGAATCTGTCATTACTTCTTCTGTCGTAGCATTCTGATCTGTCATTACTGCCTCATCTGATCCAAAAATACTTGCTGACTTGACATTCTGAACTTCCATGACAACATCAACATCTGCCATAAGAACTTTAGTTTCATCAGAATTTACCTCCATTTCATTATTCAAATCCAGTTCCTCTGTTTTATCAGTGACACTTTCAGAAGAGTTTTCTTTTACCACTTTATCAGTTTCCATATCATCTTCAGAATCTGAGCTTATTGTCTGAATACTTATTTCCTTTTGAACCTCTGCTGATTTCTCAACAATTGTTGATTCTTCAAAAACAACCTTTTCTGAGTTATGAACATCTGCATCTGCTAACTCCATATCTGCAAACTCAAAATCTGTCACTCCAATATCTGCTGACTTTTCAACATTTTCAAACTCACCAGTGCTTTGTTTTTCTAACTCAATACTTATCTTTTGTCTTTTCTCCCCCTTTTGATGATCATGAGGATCATTATCATCAAACTTTCTTTTGGACTGAGTTGATTCTGATTCAGGTTCTGCAACAGACAAAGGCATGATGGCTAAGGGTTGTGAAACATTAGTCAGATTAGAACTGATTACTTTCACAAGAGAAGTCTGTAAATCCTTCATATTCTTCAGAAGATCCTTTTGAAATTTTGTCATATTATCCTTGATATCCTTTTTGTGAGATTCCAAGGACTCTTTCATTCCATCCACTTTTTGTTCAACAGACTTTGCTTTGCCTTCCAACAGATTTTTGAGGTTCTTTTCATCTTTCAAAGATTCAACAGTATTCTCCAATTTCTCAACTCTCTCCCCCAACACTTGATTTTGTTTCTGAATCTTTTCAAATTCAGAAGGTTCTAACAGTGAACCTGGATCAACAAATGGTCCAGTTTTCAAGTGTTCAGAGAACTCTTGGCCTGTAGGTGCCACAGAGACACCATGTACCACAAAGGCACTGTGTAATGAAGCTTTTGAGATGTTCACTTCACCAGGACTTCCATCCAATCCTTGACAACCAATAATAGGAATGTCTATGGATGTTGATACATGAATACAAAATTCATGTGATGTGCTAGTGTGAAAAGGAATTTCAGGCTCAATTTGGATATTACTGTGCAATCCAGACTCAAAGTGTTGAAGAATAGGTTGGGATTTATCACCTCCCTCCAAATGAGTTTGGGATGGTTCCCCTGTTTGTTTTGAAATAGCAGCATGTAGAAATGCTTCTGAGTGGCTAGGGATGGGTTGTTCAAGTTCCACCACGGGCTCCATGGTGTTTTCTTCAATGTTGGTCACCAAGGGTTGTGAACCAACAGTAGATGTGGCTGCCCGGATTAAGTTGGCTGGATCAGAATTATCTCTTTCTGTTTCAAATTCTGTTAACATTTTCTCATTCTCACCACTCTCTTTCTGTTTTTCACTTTCATTTCTAACCAAGCTCTCTGAATTTTCCCTCTCTATTCTCTCAGAATGTTCTCCCCCTTGAACATTCTCCCCCTCTCTATTTTGAATAGACCCCTCACCTCTCAACTCAGGTTGTTCCTCATGGGTAGGGGCTTGAGGTTGTTCAAGTCCCATTGAGGTGCAATAAGCTTTTAATATCTCACTCTCCCTTGGAATGTATTGCCTAAGTGACCTTGAAAGAGGTATGTGATTTGGAAAATTTTCAAGTTTCAGAGCAGAAATCATTTTACCCATATAGAATATTGGTCCATGCTCCTCATTTGATCTTCTTGGAATGTTTCTGTCTTGATCCATTGCATGTCAAATTACCAACTGCCAATACCTCTGATATGGTATGTATGTGAGGACCTTATCCCTTGTTCTCTTTTCTTTTGCCTTCTGATTCCTCTCAAAGGTGTTCTTCATATCTTCCCATAGAATAGAAGTATAGTCATAATGCCTATTTTTCACTAATCCATGAAAGATCTGCAAAATCTGCTTTGAACCTTGATCTAGTGAGCTGTTCTTCCTAGAAAGACATTTGTTGATTATATTGAAAAAACATGCCCAAATTGGTGGCAATTTGTTCCTTCTGAACAAGCTTAGAGTCTTCAACTCTTCATTATACCCTAATCTTCTAATTTCAGCCAATAATTCCTCTGTTAATGGAGAATCTTCAAAATCTAATCTTCCCTGTAAATCATTCTTTTCTGGTAGCCTCAACATTGTTCTCATAAACTGTATATTCAGAGTTACAGTGACTCCCCCTATTTCAGATACAAAATTGTTACCATGTAACTCCAAATGCTTCCACCACTGTTGGATATACTAAACAGAACCGATTTCTTCATTGTAAACCATTTCTTAAAAGGATGGTATTTCAGTAACTCTATGATTATCCTATGTTCTTTCTTGAACCTAGTTTCATCAAGTATTAACACACAGTTGTTTTCAATCAACTGCAAATATTCACTCTCAGGAACAATCCTCTCACCAGTATTAGATCTTCCAGACATGACTGACCTAACTGCACTCTGTTCGTGTTGAATATTCTCATTTCCCTCATCTGCGTCTCCCTCTGATTCATCCATGTTTTCATCCCCCGCTTCTTCTTCAACATTTTCTAGTACAATGTTTTCTCCTATTGCCCCTTCTTCTACAGCTCTATTTTCAGGCCTCTGTACTTCATCATCTGAATCGGATTCCATCAATGATTTTGATGAATCTAATGAGATAGCTCTAGTTCTCCTTGAACCTGACATGATCGTAATGCGGAATTTTGAAAGAAAATAAGATCAAAGAACTCTGGAATTGTGCGTTTCTCACTTTTCGCTCTTGGAATTCAAATAAAATTTGAAAGAGGGATTTTAAGGTCTATTTAAAATCCGCGAAGCTGAAAGGTTTTAACGGAGAAAAGTTACTTTTTGTCAGAGTTATAACGAATTCAAACACTGTGAAATGCCACAGAAGATATTAAAAAGAAACGTGGCAAGTTCAAAGAATAAGAAGCTGACACGTGTTATTGGATAGAAATTAATACAAGTTAAAAGTTCTGAATAACACGCTCAGAGTTCTGAGAATGCATACTCAGAAGTTCTTAGTACACAGTTCAGAAGAAATTCCCTTAGAACCAAAATTCATTTAAAATCAACTTCTGATTATATAAAAACATTTAATCATCCAGAAGTAGTTTGAACAGATAGAAAATTATTTTATCATCAAAATTCTGTCCTTCTTTTGATGATTTGAAATTTCTGAAAGCATTTAAAATCTAACATCTGATCTTGAAAAATATTTTAAGGGTTCAGAAGTAGTTTGAACAAGTGAAAAAGGTTTATCATTGAAAGCTTGTTCCCCTTAGAATGATTAGTGATGAGATAAGAATATACAAACCTTATAAGCACCTCAGAACGATATCTGAATGATTTCAATGCTCCCCCTTGACTTTAGCATATACTCAAACACATATTATAAGGAATATGAAGAAAAAAACAGAAAGATCTTAACAACATATTGAAATATTTGTAATTTTCAGAAATGTGTTCTGAAAGGTAGTCAGAAGTTCTGATTAACCTATTCAGAAGTAAAGAATTTGAAGTTAGATTTCTGAAGTATTGACTTAGAAGTTCTGAACTAAAGACTCAGAAGTTCTGAACTCAAGAGTCAGAATTCTGATTAAGAGAGTCAGAGTTCTGAGAACACTACTCAGAAAATCTCACTTAGAAAAATTTTCATTTCTGAAAACTAACAAATATGTCAATTTGTCAAATTAAGCATTCCTATTTTACATATAAGAAAGGTGAACCTTTTGTGATCAAGAGGCTTTGTGAACAAGTCAGCCAATTGATACTTTGTATGCACAAAGTGCATTTCAATTGTTCCCTTTTCTACATAGTCCTTAATAAAATGATATCTTACATCAATATGCTTGGTCTTTGAGTGCTGGACAGGATTCTGAGTTATTGCAATGGCACTTTCTGAATCACAATATATGGGAATTTTGTTGAGTTGATATCCATAGTCCATGAGTTGTGTTCTCATCCATAAGGTTTGAGAACAAAAAGCAGCATCAGCTACATACTCTGCTTCAGCAGTGGATGTAGACACACAATTTTGCTTCTTTGAAGCCCAACTCACTATCCTGTCTCCCAGAAAATGACAAGCACCAGAAGTACTTTTCCTGTCCAATCTACTTCCTGCATGATCAGCATCAGTGAAAGCAGTTAGTTTGAAATCAGTTTCTTTAGGATACCAAAGGCCCAAATCAGGTGAACCTTTAAGATAACTTAAGATCCTTTTAACAGCTAGCATATGAGATTCTTTTGGATTAGATTGAAATCTAGCACAGAAGCATGTAGCAAACATGATATCTGGTCTACTTGCAGTCAGATAAAGTAGAGAACCAATCATGCCTCTATAAATCTTGATATCTGCTAAAACTCCAGAGAGATCAGCATCTAACTTGACATTTGTTGCCATTGGTGTTCTCATAGAAGCACAATCAGACATTTTAAACTTCTTTAAAATATCTTTTACATATTTTCCTTGATTTATGAAAATTCGATTTGACAATTGTTTTACTTGAAGACCAAGGAAAAAGTTCAGTTCTCCCATCATGCTCATTTCAAATTATGATTCCATGACTTTTGAGAATTCAGTACATAATTCTGCACTTGTAGAACCAAATATGATATCATCTACATATATCTGAATTAAGATCAAATCATCACCCTTTTTCTTTAGAAACAGAGTAGTGTCAATTTTATCTTTCTTGAAGCCAGATTTTAATAAGTGTTGAGTTAGAGTGTCATACCAGGCTCTTGGTGCTTGTTTCAGACCATATAAGGCTTTATCTAAAACATAAACATGATATGGAAATTCAGGGTCAACAAAACCTTCTGGTTGATAGACATAAACCTCTTCATTAAGTATACCATTCAGAAAAATTGATTTGACATCCATTTGGTACACTTTGAAGTTCTTATGTGCAGCATATGCCAAGAATATTCTGATTGCTTCTATTCTTGCCACAGGTGCAAATGTTTCATCATAATCTATTCCTTCTTGTTGAGAATATCCCTTTGCAACCAATCTAGCCTTATTTCTGACCACAACACCTGACTCATCTTTCTTGTTTCTGAATACCCATTTTGTTCCAATAATAGATTTTCCTTCAGGTTTTGGAACAAGTCTCCAGACTTTGTTTCTTTCAAACTGTAGCAATTCATCTTGCATTGCTAAAATCCAATCAGGATACTCTAGGGCTTCATTGGCTTTCTTAGGTTCAATCACACTCAAAAATCCTGCAAACATTGCCTCATTTGATGTTGCTGATCTGGTTTGTACTCCCACTGATGGATCTCCTATCACTTGATGAATAGGATGGTCTTTTGTCCATTTATTTGAACTAGGAAGTACAACAATCTCTGAAAAGTTGTTGTTTGTATTATTCTCATCAATAATAGCTTGTAATTCTGAACTGTCCCCTTGGTCTGGTACTTGTTGAGGTGAAACATCCAAGTTTGGATTCTGAGTAGTAGAGTCAAAATTCTGAATAACTTGTTCAGAGTTCTGATTACTCTGACCAGAAGTCTGTGTGCCTTGACCAGAAGTCTGATTAGCTTGTCCAGAATTCTGAGTTCTAGGCTCAGAATTTTCATTATTTGTGTTGATCAAAGTTGGACATTCCTCAGATGGGCCAGCATAAAAAATTACTGTTGTTTGAACCACTTCTGAGGTTCCCTTTTTCATTTCTTGTATCATTTTAGGATTGTCAAAATCTGCATAAGATTCAGAAGTTAGTTCCAGAAACGCATCCTTAAACAATAAATTGAGTTCTGAACAGTTAGGATTAGAAGTTGTTTCAGAAGTCATTGTTGTCTTATCCTGTTTGAGTTCTGAACTGTTTTGTTCAGAAGTCTTCATTCTTGACTCATCAAATGTTACATTTATGCTTTCCATTATCCTCTTGGTTCTTCCGTTGTAGATTCTGAATGCTTTGGAAGTTAGTGAATAACCAACAAAGTATCCTTCATCTGCCTTTTTATCAAATTTACCAAGATTCTCTCTGTCTTTGAGAACATAGCATCTGCAACCAAAAACATGAAAGAATTTAATCAGTGGTTTTCTTTTGTCTATCAGTTCATAAGCAGTTTTATTCAATCTTTTATTTATCAAAGTTCTGTTCTGTGAAAAACAAGCAGTGGCTATTGCTTCAGCCCATAGGAAGGTTGGAAGATTTGAATAAGCCAACATGGTTCTTGCAGCTTCAACTAGAGTTCTGTTTTTCCTTTCAACAACACCATTTTGTTGAGGAGTTTTGACAGCAGAAAAGTTATGAGAAATCCCCAGGCTTTGCAAAAAGTTCTGAAGAGTCTCATTTCTGAACTCTGTCCCATTGTCACTTCTGATTTTCTAGACTGGAAGTTGTAAGAATACTTGAATTCTTTTGATGAAATTAATCAGTGTTGTAGCAGCCTCTGACTTTGCTCTTAAGAATTCAACCCATGTGTATCTGGAATATTCATCCACAATAACAAGCATATATTTCTTTCCTCCCATTGATTGAACTGAAATAGGACCACACAGATCTGTATGTAGCATCTCTAATGGTGACTTGCATGAAGAATCCATTTTGATTTTGTGAGAACTCTTCTTCATCTTGCCCATTTCACATGCTGAACATAATGATTCTTTCTCAAATTTGATCTTTGGTAATCCTTTAACCAACTTTTTGCTAACAAGATTGTTCAATTCCTTAAAATTTAGATGAGAACACCTTCTGTGCCATAGCCAAACTTCATTTGCAGTAGCATTTGAGAGTAGACATACTGGAGTTAATGCCACAATTTTAGAAAAATTTACCACAAATAAAACCATATGTCTCTTGGCCCAGAATACCTTTATGTCCTTCTCAGTTAGAATTAAACAACCTGTAATACTGAACTTGATTTGACAGAAGCTATCCAAAAACTGACTTATGCTGAATAGATTGTGTTGTAAACCTTCCACATAGAAAACTTTCTGAATAGTCAGATCTCCCTTTGTTAAATCTCCATACCCTTTTACTTGTCCTTTATTGTTATTGCCAAAGTTAACTGCTCCCCTAGCCTTTTCTGTAAAATTAGTCAGAGAAGACTTATGTCCTGTCATGTGTCTTGAAGCTCCAGAATCTAAAAACCACACATGACAGCCCTGCAAAAACAATCAGTTAGATTTAGGTACCCATTCAGGAATGGGTCCATCTTTGTTAGCTTTGGTATCTGATTTAACAAAAGTTCCTTTGACTTTCCATTCAAAATCTTCTTTTAAGCACCACTTTCCTTCTACTTTTATGAAGTCAGAACATTTTCTGTTCACAAATTTGTTTCTTTTCTTTTTGAAAACTTTTGGTTGAGACTGAGAAACATTTTCAGTCTTCTTTTCTTTAGTTTGAAACATATTTTCTTTCTTCTTTTCTTTTGAATTAGATTGAGAAATGTTTTCAATCTTCTTTCCTTTTATCTGAGTTTGAGGAATCAAAACAGTTTTCTTTTCTGAATTCTGATATGGTTTGTTTATATAAGAAACAGATGTTATTAAAATTGAACTTTTCTGAGATGATTGAAATGAGTGACTACCACATTGAACACATATGAGATTCTTTCTTGCAAGAGACAATAGATCTGAAACATAAGTCTTTTCACTTTTATTGCAAGTTTTCAGATTACAATTGTATTTCATACAAGAACTATTGACTTTAGGTTCAGAAGTAGTATTCAATCCAATCTGCTCAGAAACTCTTTTCAGATCATCTTTCCTTTTGCTTTCCTCTTTTTCTGAAACATTCAATTTCACAGAATTAGCAGATGATTTGGATGATTCACCATTTTCAAATGTACTTGATTCATCAAAGAATTTCTTATCTTCTTTTAAGGCATTAATCTTGAAAAGATCATATTCAGCCTTTAACTTCTCAAGCTCTGTTATTTTCTGGACATAAGTGTTGTTTTCTTTTAAAACTTGGCCCAGTTTAAAATCAACTTCACAATAATCATTTTCAAGATCATCAAAAGTTTTTCTTAAGTCCTCAAGTTCTTGACTAACAAGTTTAAATCTCTTTTCAAGTTCTGAAAAACTTTCTGAAGCGAATTAAGAATTTTCAGTTGACTCAGAATTCTGACCTTCAGACTCAGATTTCTGACTAATAGAGACAGAATTCTGACTAGAAGACTCAGACTTCTGACTGACTGTTTCAGAAACCTTACTTGTATCAAATATACTTTCAATGTCAGGATATGAAAATTTTGGTTGTTTATTTTTATAACTGACATTTAAAGAATCATATTTGAATTTAGCATCATTATATTTTGGTTTCTCTTCTGTTGGTTTTGAAATTTCTTTCTTAACCTTGTCTTCTGAATCTCCTAACTTCTCAATTTTTGGTTCAGAAATTGTTTCCTTTGCTTTTACAGGACTTGATTTTTGTAAACTATCTGAACTTGTTATAGAACTAGCAGGTCTCACAAAAATTTCAACAATCTCTCGGATTTTTGGTTTAGGAACCTGTAATTTATCAAAATCGTAAAGATTTGTTGGAGCTCTTTTCAAAACAACATTTTCTTCCAAACCTAAACCCATTTTTGGATTATAGAATCTTGTGTCTTTAACATTGCTAGTGAGAAGATTCAAGGTTTGTTGAGTTTGACCTCTTTTCAGATTAAGCTCTTCCAACTCTTTGATTTTTGTGTACAAATTCTTTCTTTCCTCAAGTAACATATCATATTTAATTTGTAAATCAACCTTTTCATCTTTTATTTTTGAAAATTGAGTTTTTAATTCAGAAATCTTCTTTAAAAGATCAGAATTCTCATTTTTGACTTTTTGTTTCTCAACTTCAGATTCTTCAAACTGTTCTTTAATTATCTCTTTTTCTGTTCTGAACTTGTTAACCAGAATTCTTTCACCTTTTATTTGTTTTCTGAGTTTAACAAATTCAGAATTCATATTGCCAATTTGAGTCATTAAATCAATTTCAAGTGCAGAATGTACCTCAGCAGAAGATTCAGAATCAGCATCTTCATAATCAGAATCATCCTCATTCTTCATCTTGGCCATATAACTTTGCATTTGAGAAAAGTGAATGCAATCCTCTTCATCTGAAGTATAATACAGCCTGTTCTCCTGTTCTGCCAACATTTCAATCTCATTATCTCTTTTCTTAGCCAGCTGAGCCTTCTTTGTGTAGTATTCATAATCTTTTACTACTTTCACTCTGCAGTCTATAGCAAAGTGACCAGGTTTTCCACACTTAAAACACATATCCTTCTCTTTTCTCTCTTCCTTCTCTTCTTTCTTCTCAAACTTACTTTCTTCTCTATCTTCTATCTTCTTATATTTCTCTTCTGAACTCCCCTGTTCCCTTCTGTACTTAACCTGAAACTTATTCTTTCCATATCTTTTGTTGAAAGTGTTAGTCAACAAGGCCAGTTTCTCAGCAATTATCTTGATATCCTCATCTACTTCAGATCCTTCTTCTTTCTCAGATTCCTCTTCTAACTTTGGAATTTCAGACAAAAATACAGATTTCTTTGCAGTTTTAGTGACTTTTGTTTTTCTTTCAGAAAGTAAAGCCAACTGATCAGACACACTTTTCTTTTCTTCAACTACTAGTTTAACAGAGTCCTCATGTTGATTCAGAACACAGAATAGATCATTAAGATCTTCTTCACACATATCCTTATTCATTTGTAGACTAATTGCAAAAGATGACCATTCTGAATTAAGACTGTTCAAAAACTTGTAGTTGATCTCAGACTTCGTTTTCTTTAACCCATTTCTTCTGAGATCGTTTAAAATTGTGCAGAACTTGCTTTATGTCTGAGTGAGACTTTCAGATTCCTTCGCTTTGAATCTTTCATAAGCATTGATACTTTGGTTCAGTTTGGCCTGAATTGATTTAACAGTACCAAGCATTTGCTTCTCTAGTTTATCCCACATTTCTTTAGCTGAAGTTCCACTATCACTTCTATTGAAAACTTCATTTGGAACAGCCAAAGTCATTAGAGTAACAACTCTTTTGTCAATTGCATGTCTCTGTTTCTGTGCTTCTGTGTATTGAGAAAAAAAATTCTTCACCCTTGTAGCAGGAATCTCTGGTGTTGTATCTGTTGCAGGTGTAGCTTGAACATCTACATAAACTTCTATTGGACCTTCTCGAATAGAAATCATAAGATTCTCATCGATATTATCCAAGAACTGAATCATACGAATCTTCCATTGCTGGTATTCCTCGGGAATAAGAACAGGAGGTTTTGTTTCGGATCCCATAGAGAGAAATTCTTTCGAAGACATGATTGTAAGATAATTCAACAGAAATACAAATCGAATTTCTTGAACAAACGTAAAACGAATTCAAGAATTACAAAGAATTCAAGAATTGTGAGTAGCATCGGAATCAATTGACGAATTGATCAAGAAATCTTCAAGAATGCGATCAAGAAACCCTCAAGAACACGATCTTGAACGAATTTGTTTGTTGATTGGCTCTGATACCAATTGTAGAAACCAAGATTCAATCTTACAATCAATTAAGAACAATCAAACGGTAAATGATAGAGAATTGGATCCAAAAGTATTGTATTCGATTAAGAACAGATTACAAATCTAGAGATAGAATCTCTCAAAGATTACAAAAGTGAATACAAAGATATGCGGGAAAGTTATGCCAAAGATTAGTTAGCTTACAGTTGCTAACTCCTATATATACTGTAAGGAAATGCTAAAGCTACAGTACATATACATGAAAGTCTAATAGGAATATTACACGTGTCCTATTTAACTAACAGAATACAAAGGAAAATATCCTGTCATAAGTTCTGAACATGTTGTTCAGAACTTCTGAACAATCTTATGACTAAGCATATAAGAACTTCCTTTAAAGCACTTGGACTTTTTCAACTTCATCTTCAGAAGTTCTGAGTCTCCTACTCAGAACTCTGATCCTTCTGTTCAGACTTTCATACTTGTAATCTTTTCGAGACTTCTCAGCCAGAGCTTCTGAGTCTTCTTACTCAGAACTCTGAGTCTTCTATCCAGAACCAATACTTGTAACTTTTGACAAAACTTCAGATCTAACATAATGATTAGTTCATGTTGGGGCCATGGAAAGCAATGCATTCAAGTGAAATTCAACCATGCTAAACATCGTTTTCTCAAACAGAAAGTTAACACGAATTCAAACTCCCTTAGATGTGATTCTCCACGCACTCGAGTAAACTATTGTTATCCCATCTTCCTCTGCGATGAATCCCGAGCTTTTCTCCACCGAAAATAGCCTGGAACCTTCTAAAAAATCTCCTCCTTAAAACCCTAGCTCGAATACTGAATGCCTTCCTTTTCTTCTAAATTGATTATAAGGTTTAATTCCCAAACAACAAGTTGCGCGGCCTTCCCCGCGGCATGAGCCCGAGGGAGAAGTCGCGCGTGTCCATAATGGTTGGCAGCGGCTTGAGGCCACGACATAGGCCGTGCAAGTCTTTGTTTTCTCAAATAAATTTCTACGGTGATAACCTCTTGTGCCACAACCACCCTTCTTCAATTGATGCCTTAAAATACAAGCATGTAGCACCATCAGTTGATGCGATTGACATGTATATTACACACATGTTTCCAACTATGACAATTGATAAAGTTGTGTTTCCATATGAATCTGAAATAATGCATTAGTTGTTGGACGTGTAATGATCCTAGACACATACATGAAGAAGGCCATTTATCAAGTTGGACATAATCATTAACAACATCATAAAGCTAGAGGAAAAATTAATCAATGTATGTAGTAGCAATTACAATTTTGAGGGCAAGTAATTTTTGTCCTAGGCATCTTCTTAGTACGGAGATAGGAAACAATAGGCAAAAGAATATGGAAAACAAACAAAAAGGAAAGAGAAAAAAAGTTAAAAAAATCAAAACTACTAGCATTGTATGCTTTAAACTTTAAAGGACTTAACATCACAATCTTTTCTACTTAATAAAATAGTTGGCACGTCTCCTATAGAATGCATATATAGTAGAACTAACTAGCTACAGACACCGATAATAGAGCAACATTCCCATTTATTATTAAAGTAACAAGACCATTAATAAATAATTGTAAAGGACCAGTAATACATAAGAAAGATTGGTAGATAACTTGAATATCGCCCCTAAAATGCAGACAAATAACTTTTTAGCATAAAACGTCAATGATAAATCTTAAATGGAGACATGTATATACATCCTAAACATGAATATTTTCCCCAAAAAATTGAATAACAAAAGCCAAGAAACATTGATTAAAATTTTGAATAACAAAATACAAAAAATTGAATAACAAAAGCCAAGAAACATTAAATAAGAATTGAATAACAAAAGCACAAAAAGTTGCATAATAAAAATCGAAAAAATCTAACACAAGTAGACAAATTTGAAGTCTTACAACAAAGAGATCATTTGAAAGAAAAATAAAAATAAACCAGACAAAAGAGAGGTGAAAAAAGGGCACATTTGTAGTATGGAAAGGGGTGATTTAAAATGGTTTTGTGCCCATTCGGTAGCTCAAAAGCTTTTACCGAACAAAATTTAACTCTAACTGAAGTAGAGCTTACCATTTAATGGAACCATTATGAAATATACGGGTTGGGTTGGGTTGGGCGATTTTCGGCATTTTTACAACCCAACCAGGGACTGACCTGATGAAGGGCACGTGGTGGCACATGCCACCGTATTAGTTCTCCGGCGAAGGGTAAAAAATTTCATTTTCGTGAAGGTGCCACCGTATCGATTTAGGAGGTGCTACCGTAATCGTTTGAAAAATACCCTAAACTTAAAAAAATTGATACAGTATAAATTATTAAGGCCCAAATTTAACACCAGTCCATTAGTCCATTAACTGATACCCAACGTCTTGCTTAATTGCTTTAGCCCAAATTAAGACCTCAGTCCATTAACTGATAGTCTGATACAATACTGGAATCAGCCCAAAATCCTCAGCCCAGTCCATGTCCATCATTTATTCATTTACAATTTTACTTTTTACAGCCACCTGATTCCCAAATCACGATCGCACTCATCAAAATATCGAAACCCTCACCGACTCACTCGCTCCGCTCACTGACTCACTCCAATCCTTCATGTGATTTGAATTAATCAACTCAGTCACGGACTCAGCCACTCAGGAGGTAAGTCACTCCGTCTCTCTGTTTTTGATTTCTTAAAACTCAAATCTGAATTCTCAATTTCTATTTATCTGTTGTAGACTTGTAGTGTTGTCTATTCAATTTTGTTGATTTGTTCATTATCACTGATTTATAATTTTATAGTTAGAATGTTAGATATTTAGTGATTAGTGTATATTGTTTCATTTGTTCAATTGTTGTTTGGTATGGAAAATGGAAATATAAATTGTTAACTGTTAAATGTTAATTAGTATTTACCTATTTGGTATGTGTTTACAATTGGTATTTGTTACCTGATTTACAGTTCCATATGGAAAAATATTTGAAACGAAAAGCTCCATCAACCGGTATTGTATCCAACAATACAATTGATATTAACGATCTTCCTTGGGATCTTTCAGAGAGGCCCAAAATTATAACCTATAACCCAAATCAAAGAGACGAAGTTAGACGGAAATACTTGGTTAGGGGGCCTTGTCAACCACGAGGTCACGAGTTTCCAACCAAAGTTATAGGGCTAAAGCAAGATGTTTTGTTGTTAATTGGTTTGATCAATTTTAGTGGTTGGAATATAGTGTTAAAGTAGATAGAGCATATTGTTTGCCTTATTACTTGTTTAGCGAGCAAAGTGGGAATCACGGGACAGAGGCATTTGTGACGGATGGATTCAATAGTTGAAGTAAAAAAGAAAGACTTACGCTTTATGGGGGTGAGGTTAATAGTTTTCACCATAAAGCACTTAAAAATGTGAAGATTTGCTTAACCAAAACCAATCAATTGTTGTTGCCCTTCATAAGCAAACAGAACTCATGAAGACCGAGTATCACATGCGGTTGATTGCTTCGATTGAAGTTTGCAAACACTTGTTAGAGAATGCTTTACCATTTCGTGGCAACGATGAGTCCAAAAGTTCTCGGTATAAAGGGCTTTTCTTGGGGACTTTAAAGTTAATCGGAAGGACAAATCAAGAACTTGAAAAGGTTATATTACATAATGCGCCGAAGAACAATCAAATGACATCTCCAAAGATTCAAAAGGATATTGTTACTTGCTTTGCAGAAGAAGTGTTGAAATCCATCATGGGGGACATTGGTGATGATGTGTTTTCTTTGTTGGTGGATGAATCTCGTGATGCTAGAAAAGAACAAATGGCCGTAGTTTTGAGGTTTGTTGACAAATACAGAGTTGTTCAAGAGAGATTTGTTGGTGTTGTTCATGTGATGGATACAACTGCCTTAAGCCTTAAATCTGCACTTGATGCTTTATTTGCAAAGCACGGATTAAGTTTCACAAAGGTAAAAAGGGTTTTTAATATTTGATTTACGTTTTTATAATTCATCTACTTTTTTATAATTTATCTATCTTGGAAATAAGTGAGAGGACAAGGTTATGATGGTGCTAGCAACATGAGTGGCAAGTTTAATGGGTTGAAAGCTTTAATATTGAGTGAGAATGACTCGGCCTTTTAAGTGCATTGTTTTGCACATCAACTTCAGTTTATAGTTGTCGCGGTTGCAAAAAAAACACGAAGGTGTTAAGGACTTATTTGATTTTCTAGGCTTGGTTGTTACCGTGTTAAACTCTTCTTGCAAACGGAAAGACATGCTACGAGAAAGTCACAAACATAGAATTCAAGACGAAATTGGAAATGGCGAAATTGAGACCGGCAAGGGGTTAAACCAAGAGACTTCGCTTGTACGAGCTAGGGATACACGATGTAATTCTCATCTTAAAACAATATGAGTTTGACTTCTTTGTTTCCGAAGGTTATAAAGGTGCTTGTTGAACCCAGTTTACAGACAACAAATGAAGAACTCCATACAGAAAGTAGAGATAAGATAGAAATTAAGAACAATACTCATAGAAATCATATCTCATAATCATTTATTCAAGGTATGGAGGGGGAAATTGGAAGAACACCACACTAAACGTGAAATCGACTCTCATAAGAAACTAGTCTGTGTGTGTAAATTGTGAACTCTCCAGATTTCTCACCCAATGTAAAATAATCCTATAGACACCTTTATTAAGGGCCCATTTACACAAAATGCTTAAGCCCATAAGGCTAATTACAAAGATAACATAAATCTAATTATAAAGCCCATACAATAATTTCTTTATAAAACATTTTAATAAATCGGGGGCAAATTAAAAGCCAACAATCTCCCCCTAATGTTTTATAAAGAAAGCATCATCTAATAGTCTCCCCCTTGTTTTCTTTAGAACCTTTGGTGTGCCATTCTTCAAGTCTTCAAAGCATCACAAGCTCCCCCTCAAATGTAGGCTCATCTTCTTGAAAGACCGAGACAAATAACACTTTCTGTCCATCTTTCATGTCTCAACTTCACCACTATTTTTGACCATCATGGAGACTGATTGAAAGAAAACATAAAACATGTATAATGAACTCCAGCCTCTTAGCATTCTAACGAGCTATGATTCATCCATTTTGGATGAAAAACGAGTGAGTTGTGTAAGTTTTCCCTCAGCTGCGCAGAACGGTCATAAAACAGAAAATTTGACTCTAAAAGATCCCGTTGAGTAAGCATTCAGCACCGAGCTTTAAACATGAATAACAGAGGAGGGAGTGACATTTAAAATGTCACAAATGTAGCTTGACACCATGAAGAAGCGTTGAGAGAACACCGTACTTGAAAGCGGAAAAAGAACGAGTGAAATGCGATGCTTTCGATCCAGCAAATATCCACTGACTTTGACACAGATTCTGACCAATAAGCACACTGATTCAGACCAAGCTCAGAACATGAAAAATGTACCTCTGTGTCTTAGGGATTTAATACAACTGGATTCGTGTCATTTGGAGCACTGAGTAAAAAGTTGTGCGCGTGTTTCTGAAACAACGCAAAGCTGTCAAGAAAACCAAAAATTTCGGGCTCTGGGCTTTGGATTTATCATGACCTCTGGACCATCAGCTTCTGAAAATCATGCTCTGAAATACCTCTGGTCCTCTGGTCGTTGCTAAAAAAAATTGGTCTACAGAGGCTCTGTTGCATACCTTCTGATGAACACCTCTGATGAACCTCTGTCGCAACCTCTGTGTGATCGACAGAACAGCTCTGTCGTAACCTCTGCGATCAACAGCCTCTGATATAGAACTTATGATGGATACCTCTGATGCATAACTTCTACGATCAACGGCTTTATAGAGGCTCTGTGATTGCGAATGAATAGCCTCTGTGATGCACTCAAACTTCTGCCTTAGAGCTTCTAAATAACCAGAGGCACTGATGAACAGTGTCACAGAGGCCCTCTATTTTTCACCTTCTGATTTTCACACTTTCTGTGATTAGCTTCTGAATTGACTTACCTCTGTAACCGACAGAGCTTCTCTGGACAGCCTCTGTCGTATCAACTGATTAACCTCTGTGAATTCATCTTATTAAGTGCTTCTGCATCTGAGTTGAGCTCTGTTCAGCATCTGCGTATTGCTGCATCACGACCTACTGTATCACAATCTGCTGCACACTCTGCTGTATTCTCTGCGTTCTGTGGACAGACTTGAACATTTCAATAGATCTGCTTCTGCATATTTCAACTTCTAAACCAGCAGACTGCTCTTCAAACTCTGCACCCACTTCGGTATTTTTCTAGCTCACGATCTGTTGTATCACGACATGCTGTATCACCCTGTATGCCCTTCGAACTGCATCTCCTGTTGTGAAGTTCTGTTTTGTCCAGTTCAGAAGGCCGGGTAGATCTTAGGGGCTTAAGTTCCTAAGATCGGCATCTGAGAATTGGTTCTCGGTTTTGTCCACTCTTTTGACCTTGTAGATGTTGTAGTAAGTCTTAGGTGTGGTTCTGGTGTGAGAGAACTTACAGTATATGACCTTGTCGGTTTTGGAGATTGAGTAGACTTGGTTGACAGGCTTGGGTGTTGTTCTAGTGAAGATGTTTTTTAGCTCAGCATGGAATTCGGGGTCTTGAATGGATGGTGGCAGAGGATCTCTGATAGTTCTGTTATATAGGTACCTGTACACCACTTCTTCCATTTGTCGTGGAGGTGCACCAGGTGGAGGCATGGGTCTGTGCAGAGCATCCATTTGTTTCTTTACATGGGCTACCCTGTCCTCTGTGGGTTTTGCCTTTTTATCCAGAACAAGTATGTTTGACAGAAAGGTAGAACCGAAAGCCCAGTCTTCTTCTTCTGGCTTTGGTGTCACATATGCATCGAAGGCGCTTTTTATTAGTTTTTCTGTTGGTTGATGCTTTGGCTTCTTCTTCTCAGGTTCCTCTGTCACAATCTCTTTCCCTTGTCTTTGGCCTTCAGCTGTTGTGGATCTGCTTGATGGGATTGGGTTGCCTCTGTTGGTTTGATCTTTAGAGTTTGTGAGGGCTTGGATGTAGGTGCCTCTGTTCTTTTGGGTGGGGTTGCCTCTTTTGGTTTCATCTGTTGAGCTTCTGAGGTCTTAGCTGATGGAGGTGCTTGTGCAGTTTTTGTAGGGGTTGCCTCTGTTGGTTTCTCAGAGGGCTTGAGTGGTGATGTGGGTTTTGTTGGTGAGGATTCTGCATATTTGCTCAGATATTTCCTTTTGTGAGCTATGGTTTTGGTTCTGGGTGTTTTGGGTTTAGGAGAAGGGGGTTTTTTCTTCTGTTTGTTTTGTGGGTTGGTCTTCTTCAGAAGATGTCAGGATTTGTACTTGTTCGGTGGTTTTGGGGGTTGGAGATGGTAGATCTTCTATGGTTACATGGGTTGCTTGGGTTTGAATTTGGATATCTTCGGGGGTTGTTTCCACAGAGGTGGATGTTGCCTCTGTGGACTGATGTTGGGTTTCTCCTTAGGTTTGAGTTGGGGGTGCTTGATTTAGGGGTTCTGCAGATATTGGTGGAGGTGCAGGTAATCCTCTGGATGCAGCTCTGTCTTGTCTCATTTTCTCCCCCTCAGGATTATCTGATGGACCATCAGAGTCCTCATCAAAGTCATCCTGACCCTTTTCTCGTGTACCCTCTGCCCTGCATGAAGCTTCTGGCCTTTTCGGTTGGGAGGCACCTGCGGCAAGCATTTTTACGCATAAGTCATCGCATATGCCAAGTAGGTATTGGACCCGTGCCTCTGTGTTGAAACGCATCTTTCCCACGCTTGCTCGAAAATCCTTGACATAATTTGCATTGGTAGCTGTGAAGGCAGTGATGAATTCGGTCATTTGATTTAGAATGCTCTGACCCAATTCCGTGATTTGTGCTCTAGTGATATAGTCTGTAGGCTTCAGAGCCTTGGTTTGATCTAGAGTATGTTCCTGGACTTTATCAAGAGCTTTTTGAAGGTCTTCGATGGTGATGACAGGGGCAGAGGTTTGTTGAAGATTCTTCTGAGCTTTTCGTGCCTTCTTTAGTTGCTTAGAGAGGTCGGCTATAGAAGTTTCTAGAGCAGTGGTGGAAGCAGGTTCAGCCTTTGCAGAAGTTGGTGCATCATGAGTGACTTTGGCCATGGCATTCTTCACCTCTGTGGACAGGTTGTCCACTTTGGTGGTCAGTTCTATGATTACCCTTGATGTGGTATCTCCAAAAGAATCGAAAGAGCTTTTCAACCCTTTCAATGTGTTGTCCACAGAGGTGACAAGGGTTTGGAACTCATCCCTTGAGACATGCGGGCTTAGTGTAACCTCTGGGTGAACAAATCTATCAACAGAGTGAGTCTCTGTTCCTGAGACGCCTTCTTTCGCTCCTGTTTGTAAGTTGAGAGCGGAAGGACTTCCCTTCTATCCTAGAGCAGAAGCCTTTTGAGCTTCAGACTCTACGAGGGTTCTGTCAAGGACCTTGTTCTGATCCACTCCAGAGGTGGGGACAGAAGTATCCTTGAGTTGACTGGGGGACTTGTCTAGAGTCCCTTCGTCGTTGTGCACTCTAAGCTCCTCTAAAGAGCTTTTTGGACCTAGATGTGTGTGCGTGTCAGAGGAAACAAATTCCTCTGTTGGGATTTCGGATGAGCTTCAGACTCTACGAAGGTTCTGTCAAGGACCTTGTTCTGATCCACTCTAGAGGTAGGGACAGAAGTATCCTTGAGTTGACTGGGGGACTTGTCTAGAGTCCCTTCGTCGTTGTGCACTCTAAGCTCCTCTGAAGAGCTTTTTGGACCTAGATGTGTGTGCGTGTCAGAGGAAACAAATTCCTCTGTTGGGATTTCGGATCTGATCTAGGGCAATTGATCACTTACTAAAGGTAAGTCCTTTGGAGATGACTCCCTTGGAATGGTTTCCCCGGGTATAAGTGGCACAGAGGAGGAAAGAAGTTCCTCTGTCCGGTTAGCAGGGGTTGGGCTTGAGCTGTGCGGCTCTTTTTCAATGACATCCTCTGCCACTAGACTGGCGATGTCAAAAATGTGGGTTGCACTGGAAATTGGTTGGGGTTGTGTGCCACTTCCATCTACGGCATCTTTTGGAGCATCACCCTCTGTTGTTACTTCTACCCTAGTGACTAAGGAGTCGTATATTGGATGAGTGTCAATTAATTGCTGTACATGTGGATGCAGAAGAGCTGTTGTTTGTGTTTTCGTGGCCTCAGGGGTTTTGTCAGTTTCCATATCAGTAATTACCTCTAAGATGATGGTTGAGGGTTGAGGCGTGGTATCTTTTGAAGCTTCCTCTGCAGTCATGCATCCCAACCGAAGAGTTTTTCTGCTAGCCTCTATCTCGTCGAAGTTGCCCATATCCTCTGGGCTTTTTCGTAGCACATCATAGTTTTGTTGATATGGGTGTGAGAGTCCTTCTGGGGTAGTGACATGAATATCTTCTGGGGTTTTGTCGCTGGCCTCTATCTCAGAGTCCATCTCTGAGATAATCGCAGAGGGCTCGGATTGAATCTCCACCCAGGTGTCTTCAGTTTCGATCATTTCCTTTGTGTTTTGGAGTTCTGGATCATAGCTTGGAGGGGATGGAAACTGATTACCGTGTTCTTCTGCTGTAGGATCATCTTCTAGTATAGGAGAGGCCATTTGGGTTTGTTTAGGGTTGACCTTTGAGATGTCTACTTCAACTGTTGCAGGACTAGAGCTATTTTCCATGGATGAACTTGCTCTACCAGAAGTTTGAAGATCTGAAACCCGATCCTCTGTTGACATCAGTGGATGTTCCTCTGCAGTCCATCCAGAGGTGTCCAATGTGTCTGCAAATTCGTGTTGTTCGAGGAAGGCTGAGAAATCGCCTTGGTCTGCATAATTAATAGGAGTGGGTGATTGCAGAGGTTGTTCAGCAGTTGTTCCTTCTTCTGCAACGACATCTTCTGTGATTGGTTGCAGAGGAGTCTTGGGTTTCTTACACTTCTTCCTTTTTGGCTTAGGGGCACCCTCCTTAGAAGATTTTGACTTACGTTTCTTTTTCTCTTTTGGAGGAGGAGGTGCAGAGGATGCGACAACCGTTTCTGGTGGAGGTTCGGTTATCTGAGTAGCACTTGAAGAGGTTCCTTCTGAAGGTTTCTTTGCTCTGGGAGCCTTTTTTGGTTTGGAAGAGGTTGTTGTGGCCTTGGATACAGAGGAAATCATCTTTTTCCTCTGTAGCTTGATCTTTGCCAGTTTCTGCTCATGCTTTGCCACAGCTTCTGCGTGCTCCTCTAGGCTCATTCTATCTATAACAAAGGTTCCTACGGGGACTCCTAGACGCGGGGGTGTCGCAGGACTCGGTTCTGGAGTCCTGTGAGCGCGTATGTACTCTATCCTAAGTTGTTCATCAGAGGCATAGGACAGAAGTTTGGCTGCCAGAGGGCTGCAGAACGCATACCCCTCTGCGTGTGTTGTGGTTGTCATTCTTCCCAGGGGGTAAATCTTCACTATGGGCCCTTCCATTGGCCAATTGTTGATTTGCAGCAGAGGTTCCAGAATGACTCCTATAGTCCTCTGGAACTGCAGAGCAGCATCTCTTCAAATAGCAGATTTAGGTCTGCTTCTCTTGTCTTTGAGATGCCAGAGGATTCCTTCTGTAGACTGAGTTCTGAACTGATTTGTTCAGAAGTCTTTTGAAAGGAATCGTCAAAAGAGACATTGATACTCTCTACAATGGTTCGTGACCGCAGAAGGTAAATTCTGTAAGCCTTTGAGGTGACAGAGTACCCAATGAAGTTGCCTTCGTCTGCTTTCATTTCAAACTTTCCTCTAGCTTCTCTGTCGTTTAGGACAAAACACTTGCATCCAAATACATGGAAGAACTTGATGTTTGGTCGCCTTTTGTTGATCAAATGATACGGTGTCTTGATGTGCCTTTTTACTATAGCTGATTGATTTTGGGTGTAGCAAGCGGTTGATACTGCTTCTGCCCAGAAAGAGATTGGTAATCCAGATGCTGTCAGCATAGTTCTTGCAGCCTCCACAAGCGTGCGGTTCTTTCGTTCAACCACGCCATTCTGTTGTGGGGTGCGTGCAGTAGAGAAGTTCTGTGATATGCCTTCTTCTGTGAGGTAAGCTTCAATGACAGAGTTTTTGAATTCTGTGCCATTGTCACTTCTCAACCTTTGGATCCTGCACTCATATAGAACTTGGGTTCTTTTCAATAGGTTTATCAGAATGTTTGGTACATCTGATTTCTTTCTGACAAATTCTACCCATGTAAATCTTGAGTATTCATCAATCAACACAAGTATATATTTTTTGCCACCCAGGCTCTGTGTAGCGATTGGACCACAGAGGTCAACATGTAGCATGTACAGAGGTCTAGGACAGGACACATAAGTCTTGCCTTTATGGGAAGCTCTTTTGAGCTTACCCATTTCACAAGCAGAGCACAAATGATCTTTATTGAATTTGACATTTGGCAGACCTTTGACTAAATCAAGCTTGACAAGTTTATCTAAAGTATGAAAGTTTAAGTGGCAGAACCTGTTATGCCATAACCAAGCTTCTTCATTTTTAGAAGCAACAAGACAGAGCTTGTCCTCCTTGTTCTTGGCACTGAAATTCATGAGGTACAGATCTCCCTTGCGTTCAGCTCGCAGAAGTTCGACTCTTGTATCTTCGCCTTGTAGAGAACAGAATGTTCTTTTGAACATGACATCAAAACCCGTATCGCAAAGTTGGCTAACACTGAGTAAGTTGTGTTTAAGGCCATCCACATATGCAACTTTTCATATGGTTATCTTCTCCTTCTTGATGACTCCATAGCCTTTTATGTACCCCTTTTTGTTGTCGCCAAAGGTCACAGATCCACCATCGAGTTTATCTTTGTACGTGGATAGTAGACTTCTGTCTCCAGTCATGTGCCGCGAGCACCCGGAGTTAAGATACCAGATCGGCACATACTACTTCTGCAAGACAATCAGAGATTTTTAGGTACCCATATCCAAATGGGTCCCTTTTTGTCAGAGGTCTTCAAGGTTGCCTTAGCATCCTTGGGTTTGGTTTTAACTTCTGTTGAAGAACCATTTTGTTTCTTCTTTCCCTTGAATTTAGCATTCTTTTGGGCAAAGAGAGGAAACAGTGTGGGCTTGAGAAGTGTTGGTTCAATTTATACATGAGATCAAAACAATGACAGCGAAGAGATTTGCTTGAGCTTTTCATTAAAAACATTAAAACAGGGTACAGAGGCTTTATTTTTACAATCTATCATAGCACTAGACTTCCTATTACAAGAAGACCTATGTAGACTAGATTGTTGCTTTGAAAGTTCTCTTTTGGGAGTAGCCTTCTGTGGACCCCTTCCTCTGTGGTGAACTTCTGCAGGTTTCACTGTCACAGAAGAAAAAGATTTGTTATTTTCAACCCACTTACCCTTTTGTTGCCAAGTTAGTTTTTCTTTAAAAGGTTTTAAGGGTTTTGCTGTCTTTGAACCTGTTGGATTTTAAGAGGACATGTCCTTTTGTTGTTTGATTTTCTCAAGCTCAAGAGAGGTTTTGGCTTGTATACATATGTCCAAAAAGTCTGGACAGAAAGGAACACTTGTGATTTTCTCCTTAGGAGAAATAGTTCTGTTAGGAACTCCAGAGGGTAGCTTAAAATCCTCTGAGTCACAAGGTACTATCTCTGACTTAGAGTCAGTCTCACATTCGTCTGAGGATGAATCGTCCTCATATACAGAGGTTGAGTCACTTAGTTCTCTTTCGACAGAGGCTGGACTTTCAGAACATGTGACATACTCGCTTTCTTCCTTTTCTATGAGACTTTCTTCCAAGTCAACAAAAGTATCTATTAAGATTTCCTCAGAGAGTTTTTGTTTGACAGAGGATGTACAGAGGTTTTCATAGAAGTTGTTTTTCCCAATTTCCACTAACTCCTTTTTTGAGATATGAAGCAACTTTTCTTCTGAAGAGGTAGGCTTGAACTCAGGTGCCTCTGCCGATAGTTTCTTTTCAGAGTCTATCATGCAGACAAAAGCAACCTGTGTTTGAGTCTCAAGATCACCAAACTTGAAGATTCATATCTGATCTTGAGTTTTCATGTATTTCTTAGCTTTGGATTCTCTTTTGACAGAGATTGAAGGTGACAAATCTGTGTTTTGATACCACACATTTATCATCTTCAGAGGTTTCCTATCGTGAGGTTCCCCAGAGACTTTTCGCCTTTTACTTACAGAGAGTAGGTTTGGAAATCTAGGTTTTCTTGTACTTCCAATATGAAATAGAGAGGACAGGGACTTGTCTCTTTTGGTTCCAGTGTATGGATCTATATCACAGAAGCCAATTCCCCGTCTCCCTATTTGTGTATTAATTTTCTCGTACACCTTCTGTGCATCTTGATATTTCTTAATTAAAAGATCTCTTCTGAGTAGATCCTGACAGAGGACTTCTCTTTCCTTTTGAAAATAATTTTTAAGAGCTAGGATATTCATTCTGTCGCCCTCAACATCCATAAGTTCTTTAGATTTAGCTTTTAAGGCAGAATTGAGTTCAAAAATCTTTTCTTCCAAAGGATTTAGGTGCTTGTTCCAATTTGTTTCAATTTGTTCCTTTTCTTGAAAGATTTTAGCCTTTTCTTGAGTGAGAAGTCTAGTTTCTCTCTCAAAGAAGGTGAGCTTTTTTTGAACACTTTCACAGGTTTTTTTAAGTTTTATGTATTCAATGGTCAGTTTAAGCAAATCAGCTTCTGCTTGATTAAAGTAAGAGTCAGAAGTGGATACCTCACTATCAGAGTCGGAGGAGCTGACCTCTGCCATTCCACAGAACAAGGCGTTCGTGTCCCCTTCATCAGATGATTCGTCTGACAGCCAGTTCTCCTGATTCACCATTAGTGACTTCTGAGCATAATATTCTGCTTTCTTTTTGTAGAAAGCAGAATCCCTCTGAGGGCGGTTAGGTTTGCTCCTGCAGTCAGCAGCATAGTGGCCTGGCTTGCCACAATTGAAACATCCCTGGTTCTGGGAAGCATTGCCAGCTCTATCATCTGACCTCTGTCGGTCACCACCTCTGTCACTTTTGTCATTTGACCTCTGTTGGTCATTCGATCCCTCTCTTCCCTGATTCCTTGAATCACCACGATCATCTCTCCCATTGCGTTCATAACCAGACTTCTTCTGGTATCCTCTGCTGAACTCTCGGGTCAAAAGTTCTAAAGACTTAGCTATCTAGGCCATGGTTGCTTCCTCTTCTTCCACCACCTCCTCCTCTTCACTGTCAACGATCATGACCTTCTTCTTCTTCTCCTTCTTTTCCTCCACAGCTTTCTCTTTCTTCGGCTTCTCTTTAGCTTCTGTAGCTTTCCCAACAAGTACCAGAGGCCCAGCAGTTTGAGTTTTTGCTTGGGCGATTTGGGGTTCTTGGGCTGCCAAAGTTCTATAAAGATCTGACAGAGTCCAGGAGTCTAAGTCCTGATTAGTTTGCAGGGACATGGACAACTGGAGCCATTCTTCATTTAGGCTCTTTAGGAACATGACATTGTTTTCCTCAGAGGTTCTGTGAATCCCGAACTTCTTGCATTTGTTGATCAGAGAGTTGAACCGATCGTATGTTGACTACAGAGATTCTGTCGGCAGAGCTTTGAATGCATAATATTCATTGATGCATTGGGCTCTGCGGTTCTTCTGAGTCTTGGCCCCTCCCTCCAATTGTTTCTCCAGTTCCTTCCATAGATCGTATGCAGATTCACACGCATCTAGGGATTGGAAGAGGTCATTGGGGATGGCCATTATCAGAAGTCTTTTGGTCTTCTGAGCAACGTCATATTTTTCCCAGTCTGTGGTAGACCAATTATCTTTTGTCTTTGGTTTCTCGTACTCGGGAACCTCTGGAGTGTCATCTGTGGCAGGGACCCGTGGTACTGTGACCATGGGAACAAAAGGAGGATTACGGATATAGTAGACAAGTTCTTTGTCAGTACCTTCGAAGAAGTGAATCATTCGTATCTTCCACTGAGGGTACTCATCTCTGAGTAGAGTGGGTGGCTTGGTTAAAGAACCAGCGGTGAAGAAGTTGTTTGTGTTTGCCATTTTAAAGAGGTTTGAAAAATACCAGAAAACAGAGTATGAACAACAAACTTTTAGATGATGATGTGGATGCTTCGAAAGATGTTTATAAGCTTAAAAACTTGAGCAATGCACTGAAATGGAGAGTTTTAACCGAGAGAACAGATTTTGTAGGTTTACCAAAGTCGAACTGGTCGAGAATGGCAGAAAAACAGAGTCTGTTTGATATAAACTAAGAACATGTTAAAATCAAGCCAAGTTTCTACCAAAAATCATTGTTGGAGAGGATCTCTTGATATAGAAGATCAAGAACCGCTCTGATACCAATTGTTGAACCCAGTTTACAGACAACAAATGAAGAACTTCATACAGAAAGTAGAGATAAGATAGAAATTAAGAACAATACTCATAGAAATCATATCTCATATTCATTGATTCAAGGTATGGAGGGGGAAATTGGAAGAACACCACACTAAACGTGAAATCGACTCTCAGAAGAAACTAGTCTGTGTGTGTAAATTGTGAACTCTCCAGATTTCTCACCCAATGTAAAATAAGCCTATGGACACCTTTATATAGGGCCCATTTACACAAAAGGCTTAAGCCCATAAGGCTACTTACAAAGATAACATAAATCTAATTATAAAGCCCATACAATAATTTCTTTATAAAACATTTTAATAAATCGGGGGCAAATTAAAAGCCAACAGTGCTTGAATATGTCGAAGATGAATGTGATAATGGAGCTAATCGACTTCAAGCAAGTGGTCTTTTATCATACTTAAAGACATTTAAATTTGTGTTTTACTTGCACTTAATGTTAACCATTTTAGGGTTAACAAATTCACTGTCTCAAGCTCTTCAAAGGAAAGATCAAGACATTTTGGAAACGGTTGATTTGATAAGAACAACCAAAGGGCAATTGCAAATGCAACGAGAAAATGGGTTTGATCAAGTTTTGGAGAAATGCTACTCTTTTTGTGATAAACATAACATTGTCAAGTTGGATATGGCGGAAGGTTATGTTAATACAAGAAATCCAAGGAAAAAGATGAGCAAAAGCAATCGACATTATTATAATTATGATCTATTCAACACTGTTTTGGATATGCAGATTCGAGAGTTTGGTGATCGTTTTTGTGAGATAAGCACTGACTTGCTTCAAAATATGGCAGCTTTGAATCCACGCAATTATTTTTCTTAGTTTAACAAATCAAGCCTATTGAAGTTGCGTCAGATGTATCCAGGTGATTTTGATGAGAAAGAAAGGATCAGTCTTGAGTACGAACTTGACATTTACTATCATTCTGTTTATAATGATGTCAGATTTGCCAATTTAAACGGCATTGCCGACCTTGCTAGATTGATGGTGGCAACAAGAAAGCATCTTTCTCATCCTTTAGTCTACCGACTATTGAAGCTAACATTGGTTTTGCCCGTTGTAACTGCTACGGTTGAAAGATGCTTTTCAATGATGAAGTTTGTCAAGACAGATCTACGTAATCGAATTGCTGATGACTTTTTGAATGCCTCTCTCATTTGTGGCATAGAAAAGGAATATCATGATAAAGTTAAGAATGAAGATGTCGAAGATCGGTTCCAAAATATGAAGACACGTCGAGGACAAATTTAGGAGTTGTTTCTCAATCGTAAAAAAACATACTTTTTGTGTTCATTTTTTGGTATATATTGACCGTTTTCAAGGGATGAAGACGGGTCGGGTACAAATTTAGGAGTTGATTCTCGATGCTATTAAAAACATATTTTTTGTAATTATTTTTGGGTCTATATTATATTATATTATATTATTATATGGTGTCACCGTATAAAAATTTGTCTAGGTCCGTCCCTGAACCCAACCCAATTGTGGGGGTTTGGAAAATCTCAACCCAACCCAACCTATTCAAAAGTATAACCAAACCCAACTCAACCCTTGCGGAGTTAGGGCGGGTTCGATTGGATTGGCGGGTTAGAAATATACACAAAGTTCATGATTGAAATATTACAAATAAAACTAAAAATATACCCAACAAAGTTATTGGTAGTATGAATGCTAAGCAATTCTTTACTATGATAATCATAGTCTTTTCCACAATAATTACAAACACGTCTAGAGTCGTTTTCTAAAAAATGACCCCAAACGTTTGAAGTTCTACCACCCCTTTTCTTAGACTTGTTTAGAACGTTTGGTTCATTATTATCTTCAACTTTTGGAGATTTAGGAGAATTTTCCATTGCTCCTATACATAGGAAAAACATGTAAAAAATATTGAGTTTCAACAGTTTCATAAAAATATCGAGTTTCAACGACAGACGAGGGAGCAAGTGATCAACAAGTCTGAGTTGTGTAAATTTTCCTTGACCTAGGTTGATTAAGTTTGGGCTTTGGACTTAAAAGTTAAATTGGACTAATAATACATGCAGTTATGTTCGGGCTGTAAAATGTATATTAGCGTAAAACTATATATATATATAGGGTTAGGTTCAAGGGAAAACCCCAAAAAAACGGAAAACTGAAGAACACCCTAGGAGCCCTTCATCTGGACGGTATGCACTTGTGCATACAGGTTAATAGTTGACTTTTTGGTTTTATGCACAAGTGCATTATGCATTTGTGCATTTGTGTTTGTGCATATATGCACAAATGCATAAGTACTTGAGCATAAAACCAAAAAGTCAACTATTTACCTGTATGCACAAGTGCATACCGTCCAGATGAAGGGCTCCTAGGGTGTTCTTCAGTTTTCCGTTTTTTGAGGTTTTCCTTTGAACCTCTCTCTCTCTCTCTCTCTCTCTCTCTCTCTCTCTCTATATATATATATATATATATATATATATATATATATAGACCTAATCAAATGAGAACTATGTAGTTTGTGATAATCGTGAGATCTAATGTGAACCAATAATTTAAGATAATTATTGTTATTTACTAAAATAGAATAAATGGCAGATTAGTAATTTGAGTGGAGTATTTAATTTACTTTAATATTTTCCAATTTTGCATTTAATACTCTCTCTCTCTCTCTCTCTCTCTCTCACACACACACACACACACATTGAACATACATCCTACTATGATCTATATCTAGTTATGTCAACCCTAAAAAAAATCATCCCTTCTCATGGCTGCTGCAGCACCTACGGCAAAGAGAGTGGTATTCTTCGTATTTACGAGATTTTTCAAATTTTGACCAATGCTTTAGATTAGTTTTTTTTTAAATTTTGAACAATGATTTAGAACTGTCCTTTAGTTTATAACCTAAAATTGGTTTGTAATTGAACCCAACTTTCTCTCTCTCTTTCTCTCTCTCTCTCTCTCTATATATATATATATATATATATATTCATGAAGCCAAATTTAGAAAATCATGTGTTGATCCAAACCCTCAATGATTTGATAATGACCCTCTCTTATATACTTAGTGAAAATTGTAAGTAAACAATATGTATTAGAGTTTCACTATCGCTGATAAGTACTAAGATCTTACAGTACCGCTGATAAGAACTCTCGCTCTTTAGATTAAACATTCAGCGAACACTGTTCACCATAATGTTCTGAGCCTGTTCAGTTCTTATGATGATCGCTGATAAGTTAGTTGTTTACTTATGATCCCTGAAGACAAGTTTCACGTCAACATAGGTTCCACGCTGAAGTCGAAGATCAAGCTCAAGAACCAGCGACAAGTCTCCTAATGAACTGATGCGGATCAGCGAAGACTCAGATTTGTCCACACAACGTGAAGTATCAAGTACAAGACTTCAGCTATCGCTGAACTTTATCATTCGCTGAATAGATAATGATAATGTTCTGAATCAACGAAAGCTGATCATGAAGTTCTCCGTACAAAGTACTTTTGTCTTAACCACCCTTGCACGACTCCGTACGAAATGTCAGAAAAGAACCATCTATTGTCTGAAATCGTACAACCACTCTGATACTACACTGTTCATTCATGCGGCTACTAAGGTTGTCTACAAAGGTCAATGACATGCAATCAATCCACTGATGACACGTGTAAAGTGTATACGGACTTGCATTAAATGCATGCAGTATATAAAGAGATGAACCCACTTCATTTGAAGTAACTTGCTAACTCTGGACAAGTTCAATCTCTTATCTCAAGATAGGTTATTATTAGTAATTTCCTTATCTCTCTTAGTGCAAGAAATCTTTGTGTTCCAACTTGTTTAGATTTAGGTTTATCCTTAATCGTGTTTCCGCAACAAGCTGTAAATTGTTAATGATTTATCAATAAACAATTTAGAAAAGTAAAATCTGTGTGTTTGTATTCAACCCCCCTTCTACAAACTTGTATAACCCTTCGGGACCAACAAGTGGTATCAGAGCGGATTTGTTTAATCTCATAAACAAGATCTAATCTAAGATTTTTCTCTTCCTTGCTATTTTCTGAAAATGGCCACCTCCACAAACACAAATTATATAGACAGTGGTTCTCTTGCTAAACCCCCTAGATTTTCCAGAGATAACTTCAACTTATGGAAAAATAGGATGACTCTCTTTTTAGAAGGTGTAGACCCTACTATGCCTTACTATCTTGAAAACGGCCCATTCATCCCTGTAACAATTGATCCTTCAGTTCCAGCTGCTGAGAATAGACCTGCTATTCCAGAAAGGCTGATTCCTAAGGAAATACACATGTGGACCGATGAAGATAAGAAGAAAGTGGCTATAGATACAAAAGCCAGATCCATACTCTCCATGGCTCTTCCTGACGAAGTCTACCATTCCGTCATGAACCTGAAAACCTCAAAAGCTATGTGGGACACAATCTGTGTTCAGTATGAAGGAACGTCTGAAGTCCAGGACTCAAGAAAGATCAACCTGGTAAGACAGTATGAAAGCTTCATTTGTGGTAAGAATGAAACTCTCTCTGAAGTACACCAATGTTTCAACTATTTAATTATAGATTTGAAAACTGTTGGTAAGGAATATTCTAACTTTGAAGTGCTGACAAAGTTTCTAGAATGTTTACCTGAAAGCTGGGACAATTATTCTATGTGTCTCAAGCTGTCAAAGGATCTAAAATCAATGACCCTTTCAACCTTATATGGCACGTTGCTGAATCATGAGCAATCGAGCCATCTTAAGAAGAATCTTGTAAAAGATTCCAAAAGCACTCCTGTTGCTTTAATCTCAGAGGAACCTTCTACTCAGCGACCCTCAGTCACTATCACTGAGTTAGAAAGTAACTCTGAAAGGTCATCAGACTCTGATTCTTCAGATGATGATGAATCTTTGGCTCTCCTAACTAAAAAGTTCAGGATATTTGCCAAAAAGAAAATGTTTAGAAAGAACAAACCTCTTTCCATAACTGACAAGCCTAGATCATCAGTTTTTGTTGATAAGGCTACTGCTACTTGTTTCAACTGAGAAAAGACAGGACATTTCGCCAACGAGTGCAGGTCAAAGAAAGTTTCTAGACCCTCAGCTTTTACAAAGAAATCCTTTGTTCCAAGGAATAAAGATGACAAATACTCAAAGCTGAAAGAAAAATATGCGAAGCTGAAAAGCTTTAAGAAGAAAGGCAAAGGCCTGATGGCTAACTATGATTGGGCTGCTTTTGATGAAGAAGCATCATCATCTGACTCTGAAGATGATGAAGCAAATCTATGTTTAATGGCCAAGATTGAAGAAGAGGAAGAAAATTCAGACATTCCCTCCACTTCAACCTCTGCAATTCAGGTATCACCTTCCTTCTTTACCAATATTGCAAATATTGATGAAGCTGATAGTCTCCGTAATATCGATCTCTTGACTAGAAGTTTATACGAAGCCATGAACGGCAAAAATGCGGTTGAAAACCAAAACCTTGATCTCGCTGAACAGCTTAAAAACTGTCACCTTCAAATAGAAAAGCTTTCTAAAATTGAAGATGATTTTAAAGATCAAGTATATTTAAATCAGCTAGTCAAAATCAAACGAGCAGAAGCTATCGCTGCATTAAAAGCTGAAAAAGCTACTGTTGAAGAATGGTGTAATTCTTCAACAAAGATTACTGAGATAATTAAGTCTCAGATTCCACTAAGTGATAAACGTGGTCTGGGTTACAAATATGAAACTCCAAAACCAACCACTGAGCGTTCAATGCTTAAATTTGGAATGTTCGTATCCTCAGTCGCTGATACTTCATCTTCTCAGTGCTCCTCGTCCATTACACCAATCCCTGAGGAAACTCCTACCTCGAAAGGTAAAGAGAAAATGGTTTATCCAAAACCTACCTCTGTCTTGAAAGATAAAGGTAAAGGAATTGTTATTTACCAAAATCCTCAGAAGGGTACTTTAGTACCTAAGCTGAATGCTTCTAAAGCTTCAGTGACCCATCCCTCTGGATCAAGAAAGCAGATCTCTGGATCTATTCAGCGATCTACTCCTAGACTCAGAGTGGATGTCCTTGGTAAGAAATCAGAAGAACTGAATGTTCCTCCTATTTCTAAAGCAAATAGTTTACTTGGTGCTGGTACTTCTAATTCTAAATTAAAAGCTCAGCATTCAAATGGTCCTAGAACTACTTTTAGCTATAGGAAATGTTATCACTGTGGACTCACTGATCATATTGCTAGTAAGTGCCCCACAGCCACCAAAGCTGAAAAGATAGCTAAGGTGAAGATTGCCTCCAAGGCAAAGAAGACCACTGAGGTTAAGAAATTAACCAAAGTGAAGAATGACAAAGCTGAATCTTCAAATGCTGCGAAGACTGCTGAACCTTCCACTCCAACTACTTCCACTGACAAATGTGTATACATGGTTAAGTGGGTACCCAAGAAAAACTAATCTTCCTTTGTATTGCAGGTTAAGAAGGGTATCTGGTATCTCGATAGCGGATGCTCTAGACACATGACTGGAAAGAAAAGCCTGCTCGCTGAATACAAGGAAGAGAAGGGTCCCTCTGTAACCTTCGGTGGAAATGGAAAAGGACATACCCGAGGATATGGTGTACTTTCAAATGGTACAACTTCCTTCAGAAGAGTCGCATATGTTGAAGGGCTGAAGCATAATCTTCTAAGCATCAGTCAGCTTTGCGACAAGGATAACAAAGTGATTTTCACTAAAGAATCCTGCTTTGTCACTGACAAAAAGGAGAAGATAGCTCTCAGTGGTTATCGTTTGGAAAATGTTTATGTAATAAACATGGACTCGACAACCACTGAGAACTCCTGTTTCTTCTGAAAAGCCACATCTGATGTCAACTGGCTATGGCATAAGAGGCTCTCTCATCTAAATTTCAAGACACTGAATACTCTTTCTTCAAAAGAGTTAGTCACTGGTCTACCTCAACACTCATACGCCAAAGAGTCTTTATGTTCAGCGTGTGAGAAAGGAAAGCAGACCAAAGCAAGTTTTAAATAAAAGCAAGTCTCCTCAGTGTCATCTCCTCTACAACTACTCCATATGGATTTGTTTAGACCTGTTAACAAACAATCCATCGCTGGAAAGAAATATACGTTGGTCATAGTTGATGAATTCTCTCGTTACACATGGGTTATGTTTCTCCGTTCCAAGAGTGACACCCCTGAAGAACTCATCACCTTTGTTCGGAAGATGGAAACCCTGAACAACATGACCGTTCGCTCAATAAGGAGTGATCATGGAACTGAATTCAAAAACAGTTCTCTTGATTCCTTCTTTGAGAGTAAGGGTATTTCTCACAACTTTTCTTCAGTGAGAACACCGCAACAAAATGGAGTCGCTGAAAGAAGAAATAGAACAATTATTGAAGCTGCACGTTCAATGCTCAGTGATTCTCACCTGCCTACTCAGTTTTGGGCAGAAGCTGTCAACACTGATTGTTTTACGCAAAATAGGTCGCTGATAGTCAAAAGATTCAATAAAACAGCCTATGAAATTTTTCATGGGAGAAAGCCCTCAATCAGCTTTCTTCACATCTTTGGATGTCAGTGTTTCATACTGAACAACAGAGATGCCCTTGGAAAGTTTGATCCCAGGGTTGATGATGGAATCTTTCTTGGATACTCCTCAGTTTCCAAAGCCTTCAGAGTCTTCAATCGTAGAAGACAAACTGTAGAAGAAACTATTCACGTCACGTTTGACGAATCCCGGTCAGCGAACTCTAAACCGTCCGCTGATACCGAAGAACTAAATCAATGGATGTTCTCTCATCTTGGTGATTCAGAAGACATTCCCACTCCTCATGCTCATCCCGTTGAAGATGATGGTCATACTATCATCCCAAACATGCAGAATAGTGAAGCTGAATCATCATGGATCTCAGCTGTTCCTTTAAACACTATACCTTCCGCTGAACCAAATGTCTCAGACATCCCATCTATTTCTCAGCAATCAGTAAATGAAATGACAAATGCAAGTATTCATCTCTTAGCTGATACTCCAGAAGTAGCTGAAGCCTCATCTTCAGCTCCTCCAGTTCAGGATGAGTCAGCGACTTATGCTCCGGCTCAGCGATGGACTGTAAATCACCCAATTGATCAAATTCTTGGTGATCCAAACGCTGGTGTTCAGACTCGACGAAGTGCAGGTAACATTTGTTTATTTGTTAACTTTATTTCTCTAACTGAACCAAAGAAAATAGATGATGCCCTCAAAGATCCAAACTGGGTCAGCGCCATGCAAGAAGAGCTGACTGAATTCGAAAGAAACAAAGTTTGGAAACTTGTTCGAAGACCAACTGATAAAACAGTGATAGGCACTAAATGGGTCTATCGAAACAAGTTGGACGAACATGGTACTGTAACCCGCAACAAGGCTCGTCTTGTTGCTCAGGGATACAGACAGGAGGAAGGTATAGATTATGACGAAACATTTGCTCCAGTAGCAAGACTTGAATCTATTCGTCTATTCTTAGCATATGCTGTACACAAAAACTTCAAAGTACATCATATGGATGTTAAGTCAGCGTTTCTAAATGGAAAGCTGAATGAAGAAGTTTATGTGGAACAACCTCCAGGATTCTCAGATTCTAAGCGTCCAGGTTATGTTTATAAACTGGATAAGGCACTTTACGGCTTAAAGCAAGCTCCTCGTGCATGGTATGACACTCTCTCTACTTATCTCCATATTGAACAATTTGAGCGAGGTAAGATTGACAAAACTCTATTTTTTAGAAAAGTGAAAGGTCATGTCATTCTAGTTCAAATATATGTTGATGACATTATATTTGGTTCTACTAACCCTGAGCTTTGTACTCGTTTCGCTGATAGAATGAAAGATGAGTATAAAATGAGCATGATGGGTGAACTAACATATTTCCTTGGTCTTCAGATTAAGCAAACTGAAAAAGGAACTTTTATTAATCAGGGAAAGTATGTTAAAGATATGCTGAAAAAATTCGATTTAACTCAAAGTTCAGCTATGAAAACCCCTATGGCACCACCGCTGATACTTGACAAGGATTCAAAGGGAATACCTGTTAATGTCACGCTGTACCGTGGGATGATCGGCTCTCTCTTGTATCTTACAGCTAGCCGACCCGATATTATGTATGCAACATGTTTGTGTGCACGATATCAAGCTGAACCTATGCTATCTCATATGAAAGCTGTAAAGCGAATTTTTCGATACCTTAAGGGTACAGCGAACCTAGGTCTTTGGTATCCCAAAGACTCAGGATTCGATCTAACCACCTATTCAGATAGTGATTTTGCAGGTTGCAAATTGGATAGGAAAAGCACCACAGGAGGATGTCAGCTCCTGGGTGGAAAGCTGGTGAGTTGGACAAGTAAAAAGCAAAACTCAGTGTCCACCTCCACAGCTAAAGCTGAATATGTAGCTGCTGGAAGCTGTTGTTCTCAAGTCTTGTGGATGAGAAATCAGCTACTAGACTATGATCTTCAGCTCTCCAAAATTCCAATTTATTGCGACAGCACAAGTGCCATCGCTATAGCAAACAATCCAGTACTACATTCAAAGACCAAACACATAGAAATCAGATATCATTTTATCAAAGATCATGTGATGAATGGTGATATAGAACTTCATTTTATCCCAACTGATTATTAGTTAGCTGATTTGTTTACCAAACCTCTTGATGAGACAAGATTCAACTTTCTCATCAGCGAGCTTGGAATGCTGAACTTTGAAGGGTAAAATCTTCAGTGGTTCACATTAGATCAGCGATACTATTATACATCCTGTATAGTTCTGTGGATAAAATAAACTTCTATAACCTACTCGATCATCTTCTCTCTGAATAAACTTGGTTAGCTGATATCAAGGTATGTTTTCTCTCTCTGACAATCGCATTCAAATGCAAGATTTCAAAACAAAATGCATCGCTGAATATCTCTTCCTTAACAGCGATATTTTTGAAATTTCTAAAAACCATCACTGATATTTCCATTCAGTGCTTCATGTTTTTAAAAGAGTCCTGAGCTTTCAAAACCTTAGAGACATCCTAAAAAGAATATGAAAGGACAGTTGTGACGTCATTGCAACGGATAAACCCCGGCACGTTTTTCTTTCTGACACACGTTTGCACGTCTCGTTCAAACTTCCAATCAAATGCAAACACGTGTCCGTGTCATGATGAAAATCTTTTCCCGCTCAAGATTTTCTCTCTCTAATCTCTCTATATAAACAAACTCTTGGTTTATATCTTCCTTTTACGCGATTAATCTTCCTCCGCAAGAAAGAAAAACTATTGCATTTGTGCTCTCAAACCTTCAAGAAATGTTCATCATCTTCTTCATCAAACATCAAGGTTAATATGTTCTTATTTTTTATCAAATGTGTATAACTTGTTTCTGATCTTCTCTTTGTTTTTAACAAGATCAAACAAAAGAACTTCTTAAAAATGAAATCATTTCTTTCATGGTTTTATGAACACAACCATTTCATGGTTGTTCTTCAAGTTTAAATGCAAAAATCTTAAACTTGTTCTTCATTCGTTTCCAGAATCTATTTCTTCATAGAAAACTGGAAAACAAGAATAAATGGGTTTTACATTTCGTTGTTAAAACTGCAAAACCCTAATCTTCATTAAGACATTGTTGTCTGAATGAAATGGACAAAATTCGAACCATCTTATTGGAAATCCTTTCCACATTAAGATTATTCTTATTTGTTAACATCTTTGGTTGAACTGATAATACAAAGAAATGGCATCTTCTGACATTCCTGCTACCGCTGAGAACATCGCCGCTGATACTGAGGAAGTGGAAATTATCAAGGCTCCTCAGGTTAAGTTCACTCTGGAACAACTAGATTGGACCAAAACGAACAACCTTTCTGCGCTTCTCGAGTTTCCTCATCGAAAGCAAGTCACACATCTGAAAGATGTTGTGAATTTCCTAAAGAATAGCTGCATTTCAACAACCCTGACAATCACACCTCCTGCAAATCAGCTACTACTATCCCAGTTCTGGTACTCTGCCAGACACTCTCAGCTACCATCCGCCAAAGATCCCTCCAAAACAATTGATTGTATCCTCAGCGATACTGAGTATGGCACAATAAAGATCACACCTGCCATCATTCGCAAAGCTCTGAACTTTCCCAACGCTACAAAAGAAAAACCTTTTGTTCCTTTCCCTGACCATAAGAAACTCGCTGACAAAGAAGCCCTTATTGCATTTTTCGATGCAATGGGCTATGTATGGGAAATTGGCAGAGACAAGAAGCCCGAGAAGAAGCTGACCCTGCTAAAGAAGTCGAAAATGCCCAGCGAGATGAACTTCATCTTCGCTCACTTAATCAGCTGCATGACTGCAAAGACCGGCTCCTCTGACCAAGCCGCTCAACCTCAGCAAGCAATGGGATACGCTCTGCTGAAAGGTCTACATATTGACTGGCCATCTATTATCTATGATGACTTGGTGCAAAGAGTAGATTCTGCCGCTGACAGACCTGCATGGGTTCCATACCCAAGATTCATCAGCGCCATCTTCCAATATGGCCTGAAGGACAGCTACCCGCAAGAGGGTGACCTGAAACTCTCTCAGGTTGGCCCTAAGGTACTTGACTTCAAACCGGTGGAAAATGAGGTACGTCTTTCTACCCTTTTAACTCTTCTCAACCCTATTTCTTCTACTTCTGTGGCTCCTTCAGCGACAATACCCATCGCTGATACCCAGGCCACAAAATCCTCTCCTTCTAAGAAAAGGAAACAATCATCTACACAACTTAGTTCCAAAAGGACTAAGATAACCACGGAGCAACCCCAGCAATCTCGTGCTGAAGACTCCTCAGCTCATTCTGCAGAGCTGAAGGAACGTTCAGTGGTACGCTCTGCCACACCTGAACAACCCATCCATTCAATCCCAACTTCAGCGTCTCTAAACGCTGAGGTTACAAACTTGGAATCTACCCAACCTCCTTCAGTCTCTCAAAAGACTGGAGAAGTACTTCTCAGCGAATCCAACGCTGAACTCTCTACCCAACCTCCATTCTTATCCTTCACTTCTCCCTCTACTCATTTGGTCTCTCCTCCAGTTATCGCTGGAGCTGCCATCATTTCTACGGAAACTAAAGCTGATACTCCAGGAATGATGAAGACAGGACCTGCAGGACAATCCATGGGCACGTTTGAAGACGACATGGAACATTTTTCATGAACCCGAAATTTTGACGAGTTCATCAATCCTCCTGCAGGTACACACCAAACCATAAACACTGTAACTAAACCCCAAACTTCTGAGCTTTCCTTTGTTCACAAGTACTTATCTGTTACAGGTCCTAATTTGGGAGACATCAACGCCTCTCTGATAGCTGTGGAGACAAAGCTGACAGGTCTCACCACCACTCTCTCCAACAACTCTCCAGCTGTAACAACTACTGGAGAGAATCTTACAAAGCTGACAACTGTCGTCGAACAGAATGCCTCCAAAGCTGACTTGGAGAAGGTTGATAAATCACTCACCGATTTTGCCAAAGTTCTCTCTGATATCTACACGGACTACCTCGACATCAAGAAATCAGTTGACACCATGTCCAGCGAAGTCACATCGCTGAAGACATCGGTTGGCACACTCGAAGGTGATTGGTCTGCTGTAAAGGCTGATGTCAGTTCAGTAAAAACTGACATAAGTTTTGTGAAGACTGATGTCAATACAATGAAGAATGACATCACCTCTATTCAGACATTGTTGCAGCAGATCCTGACCAACACGACCGCCCCTGCCACTGTCCCTGCATCTGAAAATTTTACAGCGGTAGATCGCACTGAGCTCGAGAAGATCAATCCTGCTATTTCTGGCCTTGAAGACAGATTAGCAAAGATTGAAGTTTGTATAGGAATCTCTGGCCAAGAAGACAGAGAAAACACAGCTGCTGAGTCAACACATTCCTCCCCCATTCATCATGAAGAAGGGGGGAGAAGAAGACTGAAGACCTTCTCCACGATGAATCTGTCGTGGAAAAGAAGACTGAAGACCTCACCCTCGCTGAAGAGAGTGAGAAGACAGCTGAAGAAACCACCGCTGGACCTCAGGGAGTTGAAAACCCTGAGGAAACCGAGAAGCTCGCCTCTGTATCTGAGGGGGAGCAACTCGAAGAAGACGCTGATAAATCCGAATCCGAAGCAGAAGACGATGAAGCCGTCGACATCCCTGATGATGAACCATCCTCTTCTCCAAAGAATGATGATGATGATGACGAAGATGACGATGACTTCTTTATCGCCAAACCTGCTCCGAGGATCAAAGCTCTTAAGGGAATCTCGATAAATGAACCTTCAGGGGAGCGGACAAAGACAAAGCCCTCAGCATCTGAAGCTGAGAAAGGCAAAGGCAAAAGCGTCGCTGAAGATGACAATCTGACGATCTTGCTTGAAAAGCCGGTTTGTCAGGTACACTAAATCTTCCTTACTCCATCCCTCCTCTATACACTTTCAGTTCCACTATCCACAAGCCTATACACTTTAAACCTATTTCCTCTCTCTGTCTCTACCCAAGTTCTTACTCGAAAGATCGTTGTGTTTCAGCCAGTCCTCTCCCCTGCTTGAGGATATCGCTGAAGGTTCCACAACTGCGACTTCACCAATAATGCCAGCTGCTGCTGAAGAAATAATCCCAGTCTTAGATTTGATCTCTGAGACTGATGAACTTGAAGAACAGATGCTCTCTCACAAAAACAGACCTTCCTTGGTTCCTCAAAAGCTAAGTGAAGAGGATCAAGAAAAGAGAGATGAAATGATCAAGAGACTCGAGGATCAGCGAATCATTCTAAAACGTGATCAACTTCCTTCCATTCCTAAAAAGTTCAAAATCTCTAAAAAGGAATACGAGGATCACGTCAGAGCTGAACGTCTACTCGCTGAAAGAAAAGAAGCTGAAGAAAAGGACAGAGAATACGCCATCCAGCTTTCTCAACGATCAGTGAAAGACCCCAAGCTGAAAAGAGTTCCTATTGAAGTTCAACGTCAGCTGTGGGAAGAATCCAAGAAGATAACTGAAGAAAAGAGAACTGTATCTAAGTCCACTCTAGACAGGTGCAAAGAAAAGGTACATTATAGATTCTCTCCTGCAAGAATCAACAAGGTACTCATCAGTGGAAGATCAACCCTGAAAATTTCAATCGCTGAAATCGAGGTATTCAGAGACAATCATCACTACGAAAAATTCTATGCCGAAGCTGTCACGAAATTCGGTCTCTCTGAATGGTTGGAGATGAGGTTAGCCATACAGAAGTCTCAATCTAAATCCAAAGAACCTTTCGAAAAGCTGTTAAACAAGCAGATCGACATGGTCTACTCTTGTGTGGATATTCCTCCTCCTCCTCCTCTCGAAAGTCAGAAAAGAAAGGCCTCAGTGAAGAAGAAGAAGAAGTCAAAATCTTCAAATGATGGTCCTATCATACGAAATGAAACAGGTATTGGTTTTTCCCGAGCTGAAGTCCTTGGTCCTGACCCTGATCTTTCCGGACTCGATACATCTCTTCCTGAAGGTGAGACTTTCATCCCTGGAAAAGTCATAAGCGAACCCTACGGGATATTCTTCATTGACTACGATGGTGGAAAGCGTTTTCAACGCATCTCTGAACTTCACATCACTCCCATCGAACAGCTGAAAGCTCTTATCTACTGGTGTAACTTCAGGAATGATCTTCAGGCAAGACATCTGAAACCCTTGATTTTTGAAGAAAGCGCTGATCAAAAGAAAACAAGGTGTAACCGTTCCTGACTGGATGATTCCCACATCAAAGACCCTTGATGAACTTCTCATTAAGGAAGAACCCTTTATAAGCTGATATGATCGCCCTTTTCTCTATTGTATCAGTTATTCTTCTGTACTTGTAATTTATTTCGCTCGTACTTGTAATCTTTCCTTTTCCCTTTGTAACCAGATTCAAAGTTTTAAAGAAAGATTTCAGCGAATGTACTTTACCCCATCAGTACTGAAAAGATCCCAGAAAACAGTAAAAGGGACAAATATTTTATGAGTTCTTTTTATCCTTATGTTTTTTAAATAGCAATTCTCTCTGTTGCTATGTCATAATCAAATAGGGGGAGATTGTTGATCCAAACCCTCAGTGATTTGATAATGACCCTCTCTTATATACTTAGTGAAATTTGTAAGTAAACAATATGTATTAGAGTTTCACTATCGCTGATAAGTACTAAGATCTTACAGTACCGCTGATAAGAACTCTCGCTCTTTAGATTAAACATTCAGCGAACACTGTTCACCATAATGTTCTGAGCCTGTTCAGTTCTTATGGTGACCGCTGATAAGTTAGTTGTTTACTTATGATCCCTGAAGACAAGTTTCACGTCAACATAGGTTCTACGCTGAAGTCGAAGATCAAGCTCAAGAACCAGCGACAAGTCTCCTAATGAACTGATGCGGATCAGCGAAGACTCAGATTTGTCCACACAACGTGAAGTATCAAGTACAAGACTTCAGCTATCGCTGAACTTTATCATTCGCTGAATAGATAATGATAATGTTCTGAATCAACGAAAGCTGATCATGAAGTTCTCCGTACAAAGTACTTTTGTCTTAACCACCCTTGCACGACTCCGTACGAAATGTCAGAAAAGAACCATCTATTGTCTGAAATCGTACAACCACTCTGATACTACACTGTTCATTCATGCGGCTACTAAGGTTGTCTACAAAGGTCAATGACATGCAATCAATCCACTGATGACACGTGTAAAGTGTATACGGACTTGCATTAAATGCATGCAGTATATAAAGAGATGAACCCACTTCATTTGAAGTAACTTGCTAACTCTGGACAAGTTCAATCTCTTATCTCAAGATAGGTTATTATTAGTAATTTCCTTATCTCTCTTAGTGCAAGAAATCTTTGTGTTCCAACTTGTTTAGATTTAGGTTTATCCTTAATCGTGTTTCCGCAACAAGCTGTAAATTGTTAATGATTTATCAATAAACAATTTAGAAAAGTAAAATCTGTGTGTTTGTATTCAACCCCCCCTTCTACAAACTTGTATAACCCTTCGGGACCAACATCATGAAGCTAGGTATGGTTTGTACGAGTTTGTACAAACTAACTGGTTTGTACCCGATACCACTAGGCTGGGTATCAAATACAAACCAGTTAGTTTGTACAAACTCGTACAAACCATACCTAGCTTCATGATTTTGTAAATTTGGCTTCATGAATATATATATATTTATTTTGGCTTCATGAATATATAATTTGGCTTAATGAATATATCATTTGGCATTTTTAACTAATATTTTTACAAAAATACCCTAAAATACCCTTATTTTTGTAAAAAAATTAGTTAAAAATGCCAAATGATACATTCATGAAGCCAAATTATATATTCATGAAGCCAATATATATATATATATATATATATATATATATATTCATGAAGCCAAATTTACAAAATCATGAAGCTAGGTATAGTTTGTACGAGTTTGTACAAACTAACTGGTTTGTACCCGATACCACCCCTATATAAATTACTAAGTTATCCCTTGAATGACCCCCTATATATATGGGTTAAATCAAATGAGAATCACAAATATGTTACAAAGCCGTGAGAACCGATATAAAAATATTTTTACATGATATTTTTTCATCAAATATTAGGATTTAAGATATTTTGCTTCACATATATTTGTTTCATAATATGATAGTTTCACATGGTTTTTTTTCACCATGTGAATATTTTTTACGTGTATTTTTCATTTCACTAGGTGAATCAAAAATGGAATTCCACATGTAATCTTTTCACAAGGTGAACACGAACACATGTGAAACAATATCTTATATCATATGTTTTTGTACCCGATACCACCCCTATATATAATATGGACGATAATCAAATGAGAACCACAAATATGTTACAAACTTGTAAGAACTAATATAAAAAGTTTTTTACATGATTTTTTTCATCAAAAACATATGATATAAGATATTGTTTCACATGTGTTCGTGTTCACTTTGTGAAAAGATTACATGTGGAATTCCATTTTTGATTCACCTAGTGAAATGAAAAATACACGTAAAAAATATTCACATGGTGAAAAAAAACCATGTGAAACTATCATTTTATGAAACAAATATATGTGAAGCAAAATATCTTAAATCCTAATATTTGATGAAAAAATATCATGTAAAAATATTTTTATATCGGTTCTCACGGCTTTGTAACATATTTGTGATTCTCATTTGATTTAACCCATATATATAGGGGGTCATTCAAGGGATAACTTAGTAATTTATGGTAATTGTGAGATCTAATCTCAACCACTCATTATTAATAATCAATGGTTAATATTGATAATGTTAATTTTGGTAATTATCCATTAATTTCCAAAAAATTAATTTTTATGGATAATATTTAGGGATATATTAGTCTTTTCCATAAATCTATTTAGTCTCTATCTCCTCACTCCTCTCATATCTTTCAACTCTCAAGTCTCCGGTGAAAGTTACCGGTTTCAAACTCATATACCTTGTGATACATCACCGCTCTATATACACTACATGTGATACCCTCAAGAACGTCTATTAACACTGTGGATATTACCACCGTGATACACTTTACAAACACTACAATTGTGATACACATGAAACAAGTTCAATAGAAGTCCAATGAGAATATATAAACACTATTAACACAGTCAATATTACTACCGTGATACACTTTATAAACACTACGAATGTGATACACTATGATACACTTCGTAAAACAACGGAAATTAAAAAAATACATTTTGTGATGCACTTTTGAAGCAGTGGTACCTAATACATTTAAAAAATACACACTGTGATACACTCCATAACACAACGAAAATAACGAAAATACATATTGTGATACCTTTTGAGGTCTCCGACAAGATTTGGGTTATGGTGCCTCGTCGAAATCCACGTAGAGATCTGGGCGACGACGTGGTTGACGGTTGATTGGTAGTGAGATCGAGAGAGGAGTAAAGCGTGTGAAGGCTTAAGCTTTTTGTATGCGAGTGTTTGTCGAAGTTTGAAGGCAACGGTGATGGTTGCTAGGGAATTCGATATAGAAGGAAAAACATGTAGGAGTTGAGTCTTGTATACAGTGTTCTTCAGAGTTTGAGGGCGGCAACAATGGTTGAGCGGAAGAGAGAGAGAGTGTATGTTTGAATTTTTGGTTTAAATTGAAAAATATCCTATTATAATGGATAATGAGTTGCCAAAAAACCAAATTACTAAATTGCCCTTTTATATTTAAATAAAAAATAAAGTTAATTAAATCAAATGAATGATTAATATTGGATCTCACGGTTATCATAAATTTCATAGTTCTCATTTGATTAAGACCCTATATATATATATATATATATATATATATATATATATATATATATATAAACTATTATCGTAAAGTATTGTTATACATTTGTTATACATGATTATTTTTTTCATTTAAGACTAAAATTTAATATATTAATTAAATATATATTTGATTCACAATATGTCCGTTTTTGTTATTCCCATTAAACCAAGCAACGATCCAAGTATTTGATAGATAGAGTAATAAGATGAGATAATAGAATAAATGTGTATCTTATTCGTATTGGAAGAGACTACCTATAGAGAGAATGGTTCTCTCTCTAGAGCACACACTTACACCATGGATCACATTGTAATAATGATTCTCTTAACCCTAATTACACACACATGTTATATATACCCACCTATTACACCTTTAAGCCAAAACTCATAATTCCTATACCCAAGCCCATATTACAAATATTAACCCTTTACAAAACTATTATATGACATTTTGGTCCTAACAGTTTTATATCTATGCTCACAACATAAAACTTTTTAACTGTATTTTTGTTCTACAAATATATAAAAATTTATAAACTTAAAACAAATATATATTAATTAATAGTTTAATACATCAAAATCAAACTATACTTGAAAAAATAATATAAAATAATACATAGTATATCAGTTTGAAAAAATAATAGAAAATATAATACATAATATATCAGTTTGATATTGCAATTTTAATGGATGATTTTCCCAATTTTTTTCATGATTGCTGCTTTCAAAGTTCCAACTTGTAACAAACCCACAATTGATCAGCCCACCATTTTTATGCATATTCTTTCATCTTGTGAAGTACCAAAAATAGCCCTATGCCTCAAAGCAATGACCCCACGATCATCGAATAGTCTCCAAGGGTAGGCTGGTAAAATAGTCACCACCTCAACTCTACCCACAACTGATCATCCCACCATCTTTTTTTTTGCACATTTTTTCTGCTTGTGAAATACCAAAAGTAGCCCTATGCCTCAAAAGCAATGAGTCAATGACCCACAATCATCAAACAGTCTCCAAGGTTAGGCTGGTAAAATCCCTCCCCACCTCAACTCTAACCACAATCATTTTTTTGCAACACTTTTTCTTCTTGTGAAATACCATAATTAACCCTATCCCTCAAAGCAATGACCCCAAATCATCAAATAGTCCCCAAGGGTAGGCTGGTAATATCAACACCACCTCAACTCTAGGTAACAAGTACAAGAGGGTAAAGACCATGAATGCGGCATCTGTCTCTTTTGATTCACCTTCAAATCCCCCAACAACTCGCCGGAAATCGCTTCACAGCCTGCCGGAAAATGGGGTTGTTTCAGAACAGGTAAAACACTAAAATGGTGGAAGATAAAACTCAACTCGTCGGAATACCCGCCGGGAATTCAAGACTCCGGCTAGCCACTGATCAAATCCCTTCCTTAATCGTCCTCTCACACTCGATCAAAGTCTTTTCATCCAGATGGAAATTGATAAGAAATAAGCTAAACGAGATTCTCCACCTTCTCGCCGTTATCCCGCCGGAAATTCAGGATTCCGGTGACAGCCCATCTTTCTTTGGCATCCTTTATGCCATTGAAGTAACAACAGAATTCACCGCCAAATTGGCTCAGAAATGCATTGATCTTTCTTACAGCGGGAAACTGTTAATGCAGAGTGATCTTGATATAACTTGTGTGAAATTCAACAACCATATAACGTCTTTATCTGAATTGTCTTCCACGGATGCGATTTCATCAAACGGGCGTTACGCCATTGTTGTTTCAAGACCTGGGCCCACAGCTTCAAGAGACGACATCAGGTTCTATTTCAAGGATTTGTTATCAAGGTTCAAAATTGGCAGCAATGAGATGAAGGAACAGGCTTTGATATGTTTCAGGGAAGCGATTCAAGAAGATAACAGGTGTGTAAATATTGCAATGGAGGTTGATGGGCTTGTTTTAGTTCTAGTGGAGTTTTTAGGCTCAAAAGAAGTGGGAATTCAAGAAGAGGCATTGAAATCTTTGGATATGATTTGTGGGTTTGATTCATATAAAGGTGTTTTAGCTTCAATTGGAATCGTTGCTCAATTAATTAGAGCTTTGGAGAGTGGTAGCCATTTGAGCAAAAAACTGTCCACCAGGTGTTTGATGAAAGTCACAGCTGATTCTGATAATGCCTGGTCAGTCTCAGCTCATGGTGGTGTGACTGCATTGTTGAGGATCTCTGCTAGTGAGTCTGAAAATGGTGCCGAATTGGTTGGTTTGGCTTGTGGGGTTCTCAAAAATCTCGTTGGAGTTGAAGAAATCAAGCGATTTATAGTTGAACAAGGCACAATTCCAATGTTCATAAACCTCGTTAAATCCATAAACGAAGTTACCCAAATCAGCGCAATCGAGTTTCTCCAATCTATAGCCTCCGGGGATGAATTAGTAGCCAGTTTGATCGCTAATGAAGGTGGGATTCGTGTTTTAGTTCGTGTTCTTGATCCAAAATCTTCATTTTCATCCAAAACTAGAGAGAAGTCGATAATGGCGATCATGAGCTTATGTTCGAATCCAACAAGATTGAATAATCTAGTGAGTTATGGTTTCATGGATCACATCCTCCATTTTCTTCGAAATGGCGAGGTTTCAGTTCAAGAATCGTGTTTAAAAGCTGCCTTATGGCTAAGTGGGATTTCAGATGAGTTCAAGAAAGACATGGGGGATGCGGGATTCATGCCCGAACTCATCAAATTCGTGGCTGCAAAGTCTTTTAAGGTTCGAGAAATGGCATCTGAAACACTTTCTAGTTTGGTTTCAATCCCCAGGAACCGAAAAAGATTTGTGGAAAACGATCAAAACGTGAGCTTGCTTCTGCAATCGATCGATCCAGAAGAAGGCACTTCAGGTAACAGAAAGCTTTTACTTCCTATAATCATGTCGTTGTCGGGGTGTACTAGTGGCCGAAAGAAAATTCTGGGTTCTGGGTACTTGAAAAACATCGAAAAACTAGCCGATGAGCAAGTTTCGGATGCGAAAAAGATCGTTAGGAACTTATCGTCGAACAAATTTGTTCGTATGATTAGAGGAATCTGGCGCTGATTCGTTCCTCGTTTTTGTGTATAATTCGAGTTTGTTTTCGTGGTTCATAGAGGTTATGTCGAGTAGGTGCTTACTCAACGTATAAACGATGAAGATAAGCTTGTAAAAAGAAATAACATTGGATCGTTTTAGTTCGTTTATGTCTAAAATCGCTCATTCTCGCAAACATGGTGTTTTAACAATTGTATGTGTGAGAATATGTGGAACCATTTTAATCCCTCTTTAAAAAGGTCATTATATAGAGAGGGGAGGTTCCAACGTATATAAAGGTTTGATAATCTGTGATTAGCTGATGCGGGATTCCAATATTGGAGGCTAGATAGTGCCTGTAGAATTGAAACGAAGAGTGTGTCGATCTTAAGATGCGGTGGACTCTCGCTTTGATATCATGTGGGAATATGTGGAACCCATTTGATCTCTCTCTGAAATAGAGAAAACTGAGATTTTAACAACTTTTGTGTTCCAAAAAATAAGAGGCATTGGAGTAAAATATTTATCAAGGAGAAATAATATTTTATTATGTTATTGATTATTTTAATTATATAGTCAATACTGCAATCTCTAAAATAGAATAGCCGTCGAAAGTGAAAGTATTTTTTCTTAGATATTTTAACTTTTAATACTCTATTTTAGAAAAAATATAGCTTAGTTGTTGGAGATGCTATAAAAATGGGGAGGTTTTAACTTGACCTGACAAACGTGTCGTGTCGGGTTCAAAGTTAAATGGATTGAGATTGTCTGACCCTAACCTGACCCGTTTAATAAACGGGCTAGAAAATCCCAACCCGCCACGACCCGCCTAACTCGTTTAACAATTATAAAACTAAAAATTAAATATCAAAAATTCACAAAAAAAATTACAAATCCAAAATTCAAATGAAAACATTATAAATCTAAATTTTATAATTCAAATTTATAAGTTCCAACCAAATTCAAAACATTAAAAAGCCAAAACATTAAAAATCCAAACCATTAAAAATCCAATCCATTAACAAGAATATATATATATATATATATATAGAGAGAGAGAGAGAGAGAGATTCTTTTGTAAACCATCATAAACTTGTAAATCGTGTAAACCGTCGATTTCATTGGTTAAATTAATAAAATTGTTTATTTTGATAAAATTGTTTCATATCATTCAATTCTTGATGAAATTGTTTCATATATTTGTGTTTTTATGTAAAAACGAAAATATATGAAACAGTTTCATAAGAATGAAAAAAATACATGAAACTACATAAAAAACACAAATATATGAAACAATTTCATCAACAAATGAATGATATGAAACAATTTCACTATTTAACCAATGAAATCGATGGTTTACACGGTTTACAAGATTATGATGGTTTATAAACGGGTTATTCGGGTCATTTTCGAGTTGAAATTTTTGACCCTGATCTTACCCTTTTAATTTTCATGTCGTGTCGTATCAACCTGTTTACTTAAACGGGTTGAAATGTATTACCCAAACCCGTTTATTTCGTGTGGAGTTCTTGTCAGTTTTTGTCAGGTCTAGTTTTAACACATAAAGAGGTTTTATGGTCTGTTTTTAGCCGATGTGAGACTCCAACACCAGAGACTAGACATTGCCCCTAGAATGGTAGCGAAAGAGGGTTTTGAGTCACGAGATATGGTAGACCTTAACTCTGATACTATGTGAGGATATGTGAAATCGTTTTAATCTTTCTCTAGAAACGTTGTTAGAAAGAGAGCGGATGTTCCAACATGTATAGAAATTTGATGGTCTGTGTCTAGCTGATATGTGACTCTAACAGTTTGATTAATGTCGAACTTGCTCAAATAATCTCGACACAAAATACCCAATGGTGTATCCGTTCTAAGGGACGGACCCGCTTAACGGGATGTATCAAGCCTCCGTTTAAAGTGGGGTGTTGGATCTAACATCGGCTAGGTAACATCTATATATATTAAAACGATTCCCCTCTTTATAAAGACTCTTTTAGAAAAGAATTAAAGGGGTTTCACATATTCTAAGCGTGGAAGTTTTCTTAAAATGTTAATTTAAAGTCTTATAAAATTAATATACATGCTAACTGCTATGTACATCCACGATTATAGAATTTTAAAAAAAGAATCCCAAAGATGATTCCAGAACTACGGTTTTGTTTTGCGTATCTTTCAAAATGTACAAGTAATAGAAGGGAAGGTACAAGTCATAGTTACTAGTGTTGTCCTTTATGTGGAGTATTACACCAGGGGTAGTTTCGTTTGCAAACTATCTTAATTTTGCAAACCATGTAAATCGTCGATTTCATTGACTAATTTGATAAAATTGTTTCATATAATTGTTTTCTTAATGAAATTGTTACATATATTTGGGTTTTTTACGTAAAAATAAAAAAGTTTCATCAGACTGAAAAAATATATGAAACAATTTCATTAGAATTAGAAAATTTACATGAAACTACATAAAAACACAAAATATACGAAACAATTTCATCAAGAAAAGATTTATATAAAACAATTTCATCAAAATAAACAACTTCATGAACCAACTTAATTGACTTAACCAATGAAATCGACGGTTTACACGTTTTGTAAAATTAAAGTGGTTTGCATTTGATATATCCCTATTATGGTATGTGTATAATTATAATATGGTATTAAAGGGTGTGCAGTGTGTGTAAACATGTTGGTATTAAAGGCTTTTTGCAGTTGTGGATATTTTGGTACTTGAAGCAACAAATGTTTGCAGAAGGAATATAATTTATGTTTATGCATGATAATGTTCATCATCAATTCTTCTTCAAGTATTATATTCTTTTCATTAGAAAACAATATATTATTTTTATTTTTTCTAACAAAAATGTTATACATTATTATTAATAAATACCAAAAATATCGCTAATGTAAATATTGCTAATACCATCAATTTTATAACTTATTTAGATACCATCCCTATTAGAGGTGGCCAAACTGACCCGACCCGACCCGACGGGCTGACCCGAACCGAAACCGGCCAAGAACCGGTTCTGGCCCGACCCGGTCAAGAACCGGTTTCAAGCCCGAGAGCCGGGACCGGTTCGCGTATATAGGAATTTCCTCGGCCCGACCCGGTCCGACCCGGGACCGGTTCGTGACCCGGTTCGTGGCCCGACCCGGCCTGACCCGATTTTTTTCAAAAAAATAGAGCCGTTATATAGCCGTTTGGAACCCCTTGTGACCGTTTTTTGCCTCAAAAAACACCCATATAAATACTAGGGGTGTTATGGAGGTCATCACCACCTTACATTGCTTACAAAACGCAAAAAACGCTTACAATTCTCATTTCTCGGCTCTCGTTATATTCGTTTCTCGCAAAAAACGCATACAATTCTCATTTCTCATTACTTATCCAATGATTCCAATCCAATTTTTCTTTGTTAAAGTTTAGTAATTAATTATTATACAAAGAAAGCAGTTAAAAAACAAAAAAATCCCCGGCCCTACTCCGACCCGGTTCTTGGCCCGGCCCGACCCGGTTTTCCCGAAACCGGTTCTACATACAAGTAAACGGGTCAGGGGATTTCGGTTTAAACCCGGCCCGACCCGACCCGGTTCTCACCTGACCCGGTTCGCACGGTTACTGTGCAGAACCGGGTTGTCCCCCGACCCGACCCGACCCGGCCCGGCCCGAACCCGACTTTTGGCCACCTCTAATCCCTAATTCAATGATTTCTAATCAATATATTAAATAACATTTTGTTGGTGCAAGTGTACCACATCTCTATATATTTTATATATTTATTTTGATGATTACAAACACACCGTATTATTGTTTGTCTAACAATTTAATCCAAGTGTGCAGTTGTTGAAGAACACGAAGTTTTTATCTGAAGGGTTCAAGACGGAAGTTTTACGTCGTCATTATTGTTTATAACTAATAATGATAAACACCCTAAAATAATATATCACTTGGATATTTCGTATCTATATAAATATATATTTGAATCAAATATATATATAATACATATTTTTTATATATATAAATCGTATAATATATATATATATATATATAAATATATATATATATATATATATGTTATTTTATTATAAGTCATCATTACACTTTTTATATATATAATATATATATTAAAAGTGTGAAGATATGTTCCTGATTCTTTCAGCTCTCAAATCAAATCTCATAGTAGTTACTGTTCATTCAATTAATTTCAAGATTTGTTACTGTTGCACATTTAATGAAGAAGTGTCTTCAGCCGAAAGAAGCACCTGCGCTGCTGCTCCCTTTGTACTTTCTGACTGCGGTATACCGCGGTGTGCAAGGCGGTATACCGCCAGGTCATGTGACCGTTGGAAGTCTTCATGCTATATATTATATGCGTTGGTGATGAAGAAGAAAACAAAACAGCAACAAAAAACAGCAACTCCATCAGCTCTCTCTCTCATTATTTAATATATATATTTTATAAAACTTTTTTTTATAAAATATCCAAGTGTGAGATATTATACAAGAGTGATTACCCATTGTGAGTTATACTCCTCTTGTAAGTATTTGAATAACGGGTGTGTGATCCTGTACATCTCAATAAGCTGAGGCTTAGAGAACCGTTTACTTTGCTCTGTATTTGGTTTGTATTCTACCGTAAAGAATACATTTATTGGATCGTGTCGGGAAGTGTCTCGGCTGCTGGTTTATCACAGTTGGTGGTAAATCAGTAAATCTCTGTGTCAAGTATCTCTATCCCTTATCTCTTTATTTATTCCGCTGTGCTTTTAATTATATCTGTTTATATAATTGTTGTATATTTATTATTTGTATACTCTGATTTATTTATACTGTTTCTGTACTGTATTTATTTGTAAAAGAATTTTTGAAAGTAAAAGATTTTAAATACAACCTTACCCCCCCTAGGTTGTCTAACATTTGGTATCAGAGCGGGTCTTTCAAAAATTTTCTGTTTAAATATTTTTTTAAATGGCTCAACAAACTAATTTTGTGTTTTCTAAACCTCCTTTGATAGATACTGAAAAGTTTGGCATTTGGGCCGAGCTATTTGAATGTCACGTTCGTGGCAAAAGTCAAAAAATTTGGGATATTATAGAAAATGGGAATTTTAGACCAACCAAAGTTGAAAATGATCTTATTGTTGATAAACCCATAAAAGATTGGACTCCCGCTGAAGAATCTCATTATTGTTTAAATTTTGAAGCTAAAAATATATTATATGCTGCTTTAACCTCTGATGAAATTGAAAGAGTTTATACTTATAAAACTGCTAATCAAATCTGGCAAAGCTTGAGCGACACTCATCGTGGAAATACTCAAGTTAAAAGCTCTAAAATAAATATTCTTGTTCATGATTATGAATTATTTGAAATGTCAAAAGATGAGTCAATCGACTCAATGTTTAAACGTTTTAACCTCATTATGACTACTTTGAAGGGATTAGGTCGTACTTATCCTAATGAGGATTATGTAAGGAAAATTCTTCGAGCACTTCCTTCGGAGTGGATGGCAAAAATCACATCCTTGGAAGACTCCCGAGATCTCGCAACTATGAAGCTCGATGATCTCATCGGCAATCTTAAAGTGCACGAAATTGCACTAAGAAGAAATCAAGTCCGGGAGCAAGTCAAAAAGAAATCCATAGCTTTAAAAGTCATTGCCTCAAAAGAAGAGGAAAAGGAAGAGGAGGAAGAAGCTAGCTCATCCGATGACGAACCCGAAAATCTTGACGATTTAGTCAAGTTGGTAAGAAAACTTTCTAAACTTTTATCTAACAAAAAGTTTGCTAATAATGATAGGTTTCAAGAAAATGGAGACTACCGTCGTGGTGGTAAAAACCAAAGTCGCAACGTCCATAAAAGTGAAGACAAATATGACGAATCTAGCGACGATGAAAAAGCCAATAAAAAGAAAGGCTTTTGCTATGTGTGTGGTGATAAGGATCACTATGCAAGTGTGTGTCCAAAACGAGCAAAACAAATCAACACACCAAAAGCTCTCGTTGGAGGCGCGTTGAGCGCAAGCATAAATGAGGCCAAAAATTTTTGTTTCATGGCCGACCATGATAATGAGGTATCTTCATCATATTCTTCTAAAAATAATTGTGATAGTAATTATAGTGATAATTATTATAGTGACGATGAAAATAATCTTGACGAATTATATAAATCATTTCATGATATGGCCGCTCTTGCAAATAGGTATAAAGATGAAATCTCTAATTTAAAAGAAACCGTATCCGCATATAAAAAGGAAATAGATGACGGTAAACAAAAATCTGCTTATGATTTAGATATTATCACTAAATTAGAAAATAAATTAAGTGAAAAAGATATTTGCAAATCTTGTGATATTTTAAAAAATAAAATTGCATGCTTAAATAAAAAGACACATGAAAATGTTGTATGTACAAAATGCGAGATTCTTGAAAATGAAATTGCATGTTTAAATGCTAAATGTAAATCGCATGAGAAAAATGACTTATTAGCAAATGCTTTTAATAGTAGCAATGATAAAGTGCTTAAAATGCTTAATATATCAAATCGTATAAATTGCCGAAAAGGCATTGGTTCAAATACGTGTATTGAAAAATGTGATTGTATGCCAATTAAAAAGGTTTTTGAAAAACCTAAATTTGTTGTTAAAAATAAAACGCAAAAACCTCCGTATGTTCCTAAAATGAATTATGTGAATTATATGTCGAGAAAATCACATGCGTTTATGTATAATAATAAGTTTGCGAATCCTAAGAAAAATGTTAATCCGCATACTTCTTTTTACGTCTATGATGAATACGATCGTAAAATTAAAATGGTTAGAAAATGGATTCCGAAAGGAATGTTTAATGTTGATAATCCCGGTGGGATGCGTTTGTGGTTTTAAACCATTTATATGGTTTTGTTTGTTTGTCGTGTTTGTTTTATGTCGACAACATATTTTTTGCAGTTTATGTTTTATACTAACTGTTAAAAGGACCCATAAGAAAAGGGTACCACGAAAAATTTTCTTTGCCTTTTGTAGGTGTTTCCTGACGAGGATATAATACGTGTTTCCTGACGAGGTTATAATACGTGGTTACCTGCCGAGGTTATAATACGTGGTTACCTGACGAGGTCATAATACGTGGTGATTTTTTTTAATCACATAAAATTAACCGAAAATTGAAGCCTTAAGATCCGTTTTGGTGCAAGTGTTTCGTATTGGTTTGTATATCTTTGTCTCTATTGCTTTTTGCATTTTATTTTATCCCTCAAATTTTATAAAATCAAATTGATATCGTTATTAATTTGAGGGGGAGCGTTTTAGCTCTTTTACCCATGAGTTTATGCTACCTCAAATATATGCATATTTTGAGGGGGAGCATCTCTCGAGGGGGAGCATACCGTCTTTCTTAACCCTTTTTGCTTCGACAAACGGGGGAGAGAAACCGCATATGCTCTTGCTTAGCGGTTGTGTTTGTCATCATCAAAAAGGGGGAGATTGTTGGTGCAAGTGTACCACATCTCTATATATTTTATATATTTATTTTGATGATTACAAACACACCGTATTATTGTTTGTCTAACAATTTAATCCAAGTGTGCAGTTGTTGAAGAACACGAAGTTTTTATCTGAAGGGTTCAAGACGGAAGTTTTACGTCGTCATTATTGTTTATAACTAATAATGATAAACACCCTAAAATAATATATCACTTGGATATTTCGTATCTATATAAATATATATTTGAATCAAATATATATATAATACATATTTTTTATATATATAAATCGTATAATATATATATATATATATATATATATATATATATAAATATATATATATATATATATGTTATTTTATTATAAGTCATCATTACACTTTTTATATATATAATATATATATCAAAAGTGTGAAGATGTGTTCCTGATTCTTTCAGCTCTCAAATCAAATCTCATAGTAGTTACTGTTCATTCAATTAATTTCAAGATTTGTTACTGTTGCACATTTAATGAAGAAGTGTCTTCAGCCGAAAGAAGCACCTGCGCTGCTGCTCCCTTTGTACTTTCTGACCGCGGTATACCGCGGTGTGCAAGGCGGTATACCGCCAGGTCATGTGACCGTTGGAAGTCTTCATGCTATATATTATATGCGTTGGTGATGAAGAAGAAAACAAAACAGCAACAAAAAACAGCAACTCCATCAGCTCTCTCTCTCATTATTTAATATATATATTTTATAAAACCTTTTTTTATAAAATATCCAAGTGTGAGATATTATACAAGAGTGATTACCCATTGTGAGTTATACTCCTCTTGTAAGTATTTGAATAACGGGTGTGTGATCTTGTACATCTCAATAAGCTGAGGCTTAGAGAACCGTTTACTTTGCTCTGTATTTGGTTTGTATTCTACCGTAAAGAATACATTTATTGGATCGTGTCGGGAAGTGTCTCGGCTGCTGGTTTATCACAGTTGGTGGTAAATCAGTAAATCTCTGTGTCAAGTATCTCTATCCCTTATCTCTTTATTTATTCCGCTGTGCTTTTAATTATATCTGTTTATATAATTGTTGTATATTTATTATTTGTATACTCTGATTTATTTATACTGTTTCTGTACTGTATTTATTTGTAAAAGAATTTTTGAAAGTAAAAGATTTTAAATACAACCTTACCCCCCCTAGGTTGTCTAACACATTTTATCATCAAAATATATTTTTTAATTAAATAATAATAAAAGTAAAATTAAATATATTTATTATAATTTAATACCAAAAAATTTATTAAATTTATTAATTATTATAAAGTAAAATAAATTAATTAAACAAAATATTTAACTTTATATTATAAAATATTTGTAATTCAATAAATAAATGTTTATCGATATACATTAAAAAAATATTTTTTTAAACTTTTTTTATGGTTTTAATCTATTTACGTATACTTAATTTATTAATAAATTACAAAAAATATATTAAACATGCAAAATTTCAAAAAATATTTAAACATTAATTTAAACATAGAACATTTATTAAATGTTAAATTTATTAAAAATGAAATTGACTATAATGTTAGATTTAGAATTTAATAAATAAAAAAAATTATATCAATACTAATTAATGCTCAGGCTATTCATAATTTTTTATAACCAAAATTTTATTTAATAAATGATTTGTAAATTGTTTATAAACATACTTCATAAATATCAAAAAGGTATGATGAGACATAACATAATTATTAAGAACTATCACCTATAATTTTTTTATAATATATATTCATCGTTACATTAGTAATTACTAAAATTTAATATTTATTAAAAAGTAACTAGAAGGTTACTCGCGTACAGTGGCGGATCTAGAAAATTTTCCTACTCGGGTCCCCTTTAAGGGGTAGCTTAAAGTCCTATAAAATTGTCCGATATATTTTTAGCCTAAATACAACGATTTGAGGGCTTTTTAAAGTTTTTTTGATGAATTTAGGAGATTTTAAGTTTGTTTTTGTGGATTTCAAGGGACCTTTTTGGTTTTTAAGTTGATTTCGAGAATAGTTTTGGTTTTTTGATTGATTTCGAAACAATTTTTTTAAGTTGATGGAGATCCTGGACGAGAAATTACTGAGATAATAGAAAAATGAAAAACCTATATTTTTAGGAGAATTCTAAATACACCCCCTGCACACACATTGTGTGTGTGTGCACAGTACACTATGTGTGTGTGTGTGTCTGTGTGTGAGGGGGTGTGAATAGTAGCACCCTATTTTTAACCTAAAAATACAAAAAAATCATTTTAGTGGGGTCCCATCCCCCACTAACTATAAGCGCGTAATGCAGCGCGAAATATCTTGATTTTAATGTTTTGTTTTATTTTTTATTATTGTCGATTTTATAAAACGGTTTTGTGTAGTTTTGAGAAAATTATAATATATATATTTTTTATAAATTTGTACAAAGAATGACGTTTTTTGAGGGGTTCATGATTTAAGAATTTGAAAGAGGTTAACAGATAAGAATTAATTAGGTAACTAATGAAGATTAAAGAATGATGCTTTTTTTAGAGGTTTACCATTTGAGAATTTGTAGAGAGTTAGAGATAAGGACTAATTAAGTAATTAACATTAACAGTGGTACATAAAGCTTCGTTAGTTATTCTTAAGAGATTTTAAGTAATCGACATTAAATAGCAGTACATAAAACTTTATGGGTTGTTTTTAAGAGTTTTTCATAAATGTTTTATAATATAGTATAAATACTTATAAATAACGATAATTCTTGTTAAAATTTCGTATATGTCATTTAAGAAATGACCAATAAACTCCTAAAAATTACAGCAGTGGACTGGAAGGGCATCTGTATCGGCAATTGCTAATTTGCTATGTTATTGTTTATTGTCACATGGTATTTATGTTAATAAATATATGTATAAAAATTATGTTTGTAATTGCTGTAGCGACCCAGACCTTTTTCGAAGTGTTTTGTGATTAGTGTGGAGTTGTAAATAAAAGTAGAAGTTGAGGGGCCATTTGGTAAATGAGAGAGGGAGTATAAAAGGGCACAAAACCCTAGGTGACATTTCAATTTCCCAGATTTGGTGTGTGTGTGTGTGTGTCGGCTGAGAATTAAGAGAGAAAAGGGCACTTGAGTTTGAGGTTTTTGGTGCAAGAGAAGAGAAGGATCATCAAGTGGTAGAATCAGAAGAAGGATTGGAATTCGGAATTTGCTTCCTACAGCAATCAATCAGGTAATCCTTAATCCATAACCTCATCTAAGATTCATCTAGGGATTTGTGGTTTTGAGAGTTTTCTTGCAAAAGTTGCTTAAGACCATTAAGGGAGATTTGAGCATTTTTGAGTTGCGTTTAGGCAGTAAAACTTTGTGGGATTTGATATTGGGTCTATATGTAGTTAATCGTCGCATTAGCTTACTGTTTAATGGGTGTTTGGCATGCTTTCGAGCATTAAACTCGAACAACGCCTCGTCCGGAAACCCTCTTGCGAAGCAGGTGTCCGGAAGTTGTCCGGATAGCTTCTTGTCGCAGGTTACCGGGTATAGTGTCCGGAAAGGTTAAGTGTCCGGAAAGGTTAAGTGTCCGGAAAGGTATAGTGTCCGGAAAAATTAAGTGTCCGGAAAGGTATAGTGTCCGGAAAGGTATAGCGTCCGGAATGTAGAGCTATCCGGAAATGGGTGTTATCCGGAAAGCAGAGGTATCCGGACATGGTGGTGTTCGATAAGTAGAGTGTCCGGTAAGTGATGTCCGGACAGTTCGGTTAGTTAGCTTATGTGTTTATCCTTTGACTCAGGCAGATCGTTTGGGGAGTACAGAGCAAGGTAGGAAGGAAGTAAGCATATCAGGTGAGTTTTCTAAACTAAAACGTGTGGTTTTTAATATGTTTTTCTAAAGCGGCTTAATGATGAGAAATGTCATGCTTTATGCTTATGCATTAATTGCATGAATTGATGTTTGAAAATTTATGTGGGATGTATGCATACATTGATTTTGATGTAAATTGACTAAGTCGGGAAGTGGCCCGCCAGCTTGTGCCGGGAGGGTGTTCCCGTTTATGTCAAGGGCGGTGTGACCCTGCAAGGCAGCATGAGACTGACCCGTTGTCACCTTAGGGTGACTTCAGGGTGTCAATTTATGAGGGGCGGATTTACATCCGAAACGATTTCACCTAAACTGTTTTATGAACGATTTATACTGAAATGGCATTCTGTTTAAATGCTTTGATAACTGTTGGAGGGACTCACTAGACCTCATGGTCTAACCCTCGCTTTCTTTTAAATTAAAAACCTTTCAGGAAAGCAGGTAGGGAAAGGCTCTGGCAAGTGAGCAGGGCGTAGCAGGAAGGCTTGACCTTATAGTAACATTATAGTCATTTAGTTATTTCTCAGTTGTGTAGGTTGATTCCGCCAACCAGATTTTGAATTGATGTAAGAAATTTTGGGACCCGTTTTGGGATAATCTAATTATTATGATTTGAAATGTTTAATTTGTTTGGGTTGTTATAGATGGTATCAGAGCCATAGTTTAAGGGATTTAGGTGACCGGATGGGCCTAGACTTAAACTTTGGGAAGTAGAAATCACAACTGAGGAATCAGGAATGCGTTAGGAGAGCACTAAAATAAAAAAAATAGGACTAATGAGGTATCGAAGACGGCCATGTAAGGTAAGTTTGGAGTTACACCTGGCCAGTGTAATTGCGAACTTACAGGTACATGTATGTGCTTAGATTTCCTTATTACCCCGTTGCTATAGTACTGTATTATCCGTGGTGTTAAATTAGTCGTTCATTGTTGTTGTGTATCAGAATGTCTGCGAGAACCTTGAGGAGTAGGTCAATCCTTGTAGCGGAAGACGCTCAGACAAAGAGTACTACACTGCGGGAGGAGGCTGTGAGAAGCGAAAAAATTGCTGAGGATGAACCAGTGAATCAGCCAAGAGTGGCGGCCACTCGTGGATGAGGTAGAGGCCGTGGGAGACCCAAAGGAGCGGTACCGAGAAAGGCTGCTACTGAGGTGGGGGCGGCAACCACCAAGGGCAAGGGTAAGAAAAGGAAAGGGCCGGTTAAGCGCAAGACAAGAAGTGTGGAGGAACCCGAGATCCAATTGATATCCGAACAAGAGAGTTCAGCACCGGCGAAGAACACAAATGCTAAGAAAGGGGGTAAACCCGAAGCTACACCGGCTTTCGTGACAGAGGATAAGTTTGCAGCAGAGATGGATAAGTTGCAAAAGACTCTTCAAGCAGTGTTAGACAACCAGAACAAGACTACGTATGGGGAAAGAACCAAGAATAGTACCGGGAAGAAGACTGGGGAAGATAGTGAACCGCGGACTGAAATAGGGAACAACTCGGTGACAACTCTGATTTCTACTTCCGAACCAAAGGCAGAAAAAGGGTGCTCGTTTAAGACCTTCGTTTCGTGTAAGCGTCCAACATTCAACGGGGAGCGCAACCCTGTTCTAGCATTGAAATGGGTTCGCGAAATGGAGTTAGCTTTCGATACTAACAAATGCGCCGAGGAGGATAAGGTGCTGTTCGCAATTTAAATGATGAAATCAGAGGCCATCTATTGGTGGGACGTTGAGTCGGGAGGAAAAGGGTCAGAGGTAGCAAAGAAAATATCGTGGGAAGCTTTTGTTAAGAGGTTTCGAGCACAGTTTTGCCCTCTGGCGGCAGTTAAGAAGCTAGAGGAGGAGTTTCTGGGATTGGAGCAAGGGGCAATATCGGTTCAGGAGTATACGTCGAAGTTCATCGAGAAAGCTCGATTTGCCGAATTGTACGTGCCTACTGAAGAAAGGCGGATCGAGAGGTACATTTATGGGCTGAAGAGCAGTATAAGAGAATTAGTACAAGCGAAAGACCCAGTTACTTTTCAGGCAGCCGTAGATAAAGCAGAGCTTACTGAAAAAGATAAGAACAGGCAGATGAGCGAGAGAGTGGGAGATAAGCGTAAGTGGGACGGGCCGAATCGCGACAGTAAGAGGCCGAGTTCAGTTAGACCCGATCTGCGGGTGGGATTTAAGCCAGTGGATAAACCGTGTGCAAAGTGTAATAAAATGCACAGGGGAGAATGTTGGGTTGAAAGGGAGGGATTCCTTAGGTGCAGAAAAGTGGGGCATCTAGCTCGAGATTGTCGTAATCCGAAGATCTGTTATCAGTGCGGATTGTCGGGTCATGTCAAGTGGGATTGTCCGCAATTAAAGAAAGGTTATGCAAGGGGTGAAGGTGGGAGTAGCGGAGGAAAGAGCAATGAGAAGAATGTGGAGCCGGCCCGCGCCAGAGCTAGGGCTTTCCACATGTCAGCTGAGGAGGCGGAGAACACGCCTGATGTGGTGACAGGTACCTTTCCTATAGACTCGATGTATGCTAAAGTTCTGTTTGATTCAGGGGCCAATCGTTCGTTTGTGTCACCCAATTTTGTTCAAAAATTGCAAGTGAAACCCAAGAGGTTGAACTTTGGGTTTGAGGTAGAGATAGCCGACGATTGCCGAGTCTGGGTAAAGGAGGTCTATGAGGGTTGCAACATAGACGTGGATGGTCACTTTTTCCCGTTAAAATTGTATCCTGTGGGGATGGGGGAGTTCGATGTAGTCCTAGGGATGGACTGGTTAGCGGATAATGACGCTAGCATAGTTTGTAATAAGAAACTGATCCGTATCCCTTTGGCTAATAAGAAGGAAGTGGTAATTTACGGAGATCAACGGAATAGGAAGTCGTGTTTGATTTTGTTGATGAAAGCTAGGCGATGCTTGGGGAAGGGTTGTTCGGGGTATTTAGCTTATGTGTTAGATGCTAAGAAGGAAAAGAAGAGTGTGGGAGATGTGTCAGTAGTAAGTGAGTACCCAGAAGTGTTTCCGGATGAACTGACGAGTCTGCCCCCAGATCGTCAGGTGGAGATCAGAATTGAACTGGTACCTGGAGCGACACCGATTGCCCGTGCGCCCTATCGGTTAGCACCAGCAGAAATGAAAGAGACGATGAATCAATTGCAGGAACTACTCGACAAGGGTTTCATCCGTCCGAGCTCATCGCCTTGGGGAGCACCGGTACTTTTCGTTAAGAAGAAGGACGGATCCATGCGGATGTGCATAGATTATCGCGAACTCAATAAAGTAACGGTGAAGAATAAGTACCCGCTTCCGAGGATCGATGACCTCTTCAATCAATTACAAGGTGCGAGTTATTTCTCAAAAATAGACTTGAGGTCGGGTTATCACCAATTGAAAGTCAGAGAAGAAGATGTGCCGAAGACAGCCTTCCGTACTAGGTATGGACATTACGAGTTCTTAGTTATGCCTTTTGGGTTGACTAATGCGCCAGCGGTGTTCATGGATTTGATGAATAGAGTGTGCAGCTCATTGTTGGATAAATGTGTGATTGTCTTCATTGACGATATCTTAATTTATTCTCGAACACGAGAAGACCACGAAAGACATCTTCGAGCCGCGCTGGAATTGCTAAAGCGTGAGAAGTTATACGCGAGGTTTTCGAAGTGCGAGTTTTGGTTACGGGAAGTCCAGTTTTTGGGTCATGTGGTGTCGGCGGACGGTATCAAGGTAGATCCTGCTAAAATTGAAGCCATTAAAGATTGGGAGGCGCCAAGAACCCCATCGGAGGTGAGAATCTTTCTCGGTTTAGCAGGATATTACCGGAAGTTCATTTAAGACTTCTCTCGAATAGCTTCGCCACTGACCTCTTTGACAAGGAAGAACGTCAAATTTGCATGGGCTGAAGCGCAAGAATCTGCGTTTGAAAAACTGAAAGAAAGTTTAAGCAGTGCTCCGATTCTATCCTTACCTGATGGATCGGAGGGTTTTGTGATATACAGTGACGCTTCTAAGCTTGGGCTGGGGTGTGTGCTAATGCAGCACGGAAAGGTAATTGCCTACGCTTCCTGGCAGTTGAAGGATCACGAGAAGAACTACCCTACTCATGACATGGAGCTAGCGGCGGTGGTGTTCGCTCTGAAAATCTGGCGACACTACCTATTTGGAGTAAAGTGTCAGATTTACACCGATCACAAAAGTCTGAAACATCTGTTTGACCAGAAGGAGCTAAATATGAGACAAAGGAGATGGATGGAGCTGCTGAACGACTATGACTGCGAGATTCTGTATCACCCAGGCAAAGCTAATGTGGTGGCCGACGCGTTGAGTCGGAAGGAACGGAGGGAACAGACCAAGGTCATAGCTTTCAGAGTCGAGGCGACCTCGAACCTTCTGGAGGAAGTTAAGAAATTTCAAGAGGAAGCGTTGTTGGAAGAAAACGTCAGGAGCGAAAGAGTAGTCGGGATTGCATCGTCGTTCGAAATTAATAAGGATGGGCTGAAGTGTATGAAAACCCGAGTGTGGGTTCCTGAGCTGGGAAACCTGAGGGTGAGCATCTTAGAAGAAGCACACAAGTCGCGGTATTCCATACACCCGGGGACGAATATAATGTATAGAGATTTGAGACAGTTTTACTGGTGGCCGGGGATGAAGAAGGATATTGCGCACTTTGTGGAGCGGTGTGTGACGTGTTTAAAAGTTAAGGCAGAACACCAACGACCTTATGGGGAAATCCAGTCTTCAGTAATACCAGTGTGGAAGTGGGATAACATTACAATGGATTTCGTCACTAAGTTGCCGAGGACTCCAAAGGGGAATGACACAATTTGGGTGATCGTTGATATTCTCACCAAGCAGCACATTTCTTACCTATTAAAGGGTCGGATTCGTTGGAGAAGCTAGCCCGATTTTATATTAACGAGGTAGTGTCTAGGCACGGAGTGCCGCGATCCATTGTGTCCGACCGTGATAGTCGATTCACATCGAAGTTTTGGAGAAGCTTGCAACGAGAAATGGGTTCGCAACTAAAGTTAAGCACGGCGTATCATCCTCAAACGGATGGTCAGAGCGAGCGAACCATTCAAACGTTAGAAGACATGCTTCGGGCGTGCGTTATCGACTTCAAAGGATCGTGGGAAGTGCATTTACCGTTAATAGAATTCTCCTATAATAATAGTTATCACGCTAGCATCCAGGCAGCACCATTTGAAGCCTTGTATGGGCGAAAGTGTCGTACGCCGTTGTGTTGGAATGAGGTAGGAGAAAGGCAGTTGGCCGGACCAGAAATTGTACAATTAACGGCGGACAAGATTGAAGTAATTCGGGAACGGATGAGAATCGCGCAAGATCGTCAGAGAAAGTATGCGAATAGAAGAAGAAAGCCTATTGAATTTCAAGTGGGGGACAGAGTTATGCTAAAGGTCTCGCCTTGGAAAGGAGTGGTGCGTTTTGGGAAGAAAGGGAAATGGAGGCCGAGATATGTTGGACCTTTTTCTATCATTGAACGAGTGGGCGTAGTAGCTTACAGGCTAGAATTGCCGGAAGAATTGAAAGGGGTCCATCCGACCTTTCATGCGTCCAACCTGAAGAAGTGTTTGGCCGAGACCGATGTGGCTATTCCGTTCGTAGATAGTAAAGTATGAAAGACGAGGAACAAGGAAGTTCGCTTAGTGAAAGTTCATTGGAGGTATCACAAGGGACGAGAAGCTACGTGGGAGTTAGAATCTGATACGAGGTCCAAATACCCTCACCTTTTCGAAAATGGAATTCCGGGGACAGAATTCTTTTGAGGGGGGAGTGTTGTAGCGACCCAGACCTTTTTCGAAGTGTTTTGTGATTAGTGTGGAGTTGTAAATAAAAGTAGAAGTTGAGGGGCCATTTGGTAAATGAGAGAGGGAGTATAAAAGGGCACAAAACCCTAAGTGTCATTTCAATTTCCCTGATTTGGTGTGTGTGTCGGCTGAGAATTAAGAGAGAAAAGGGCACTTGAGTTTGAGGTTTTTGGTGCAAGAGAAGAGAAGGATCATCAAGTGGTAGAATCAGAAGAAGGATTGGAATTCGGAATTTGCTTCCTGCAGCAATCAATCAGGTAATCCTTAATCCATAACCTCATCTAAGATTCGTCTAGGGATTTGTGGTTTTGAGAGTTTTCTTGCAAAAGTTGCTTAAGACCATTAAGGGAGATTTGAGCATCTTTGAGTTGTGTTTAGGCAGTAAAACTTTGTGGGATTTGATATTGGGTCTATATGTAGTTAATCGTCGCATTAGCTTACTGTTTAATGGGTGTTTGGCATGATTTCGAGCATTAAACTCGAACAGCGCCTCGTCCGGAAACCCTCTTGCGAAGCAGGTGTCCGGAAGTTGTCCGGATAGCTTCTTGTCGCAGGTTACCGAGTATAGTGTCCGGAAAGGTTAAGTGTCCGGAAAGGTTAAGTGTCCGGAAAGGTATAGTGTCCGGAAAAGTTAAGTGTCCGGAAAGGTATAGTGTCCGGAAAGGTATAGCGTCCGGAATGTAGAGCTATCCGGAAAGGGGTGTTATCCGGAAAGCAGAGGTATCCGGACATGGTGGTGTCCGGTAAGTAGAGTGTCCGGTAAGTGATGTCCGGACGGTTCGGTTAGTTAGCTTATGTGTTTATCCTTTGACTCAGGCAGATCGTTTGGGGAGTACAGAGCAAGGTAGGAAGGAAGTAAGCATATCAGGTGAGTTTTCTAAACTAAAACGTGTGGTTTTTAATATGTTTTTCTAAAGCGGATATATGATGAGAAATGCCATGCTTTATGCTTATGCTTTAATTGCATGAATTGATGTTTGAAAATTTATGTGGGATGTATGCATACATTGATTTTGATGTAAATTGACTAAGTCGGGAAGTGGCCCGCCAGCTTGTGCCGGGAGGGAGTTCCCGTTTATGTCAAGGGCGGTGTGACCCTGCAAGGCAGCATGAGACTGACCCGTTGTCACCTTAGGGTGACTTCAGGGTGTCAATTTATGAGGGGCGGATTTACATCCGAAACGATTTCACCTAAACTGTTTTATGAACGATTTATACTGAAATGGCATTCTGTTTAAATGCTTTGATAACTGTTGGAGGGACTCACTAGACCTCATGGTCTAACCCTCGTTTTCTTTTAAATTAAAAACCTTTCAGGAAAGCGGGTAGGGAAAGGCTCTGGCAAGTGAGCAGGGCATAGCAGGAAGGCTTGACCTTATAGTAACACTATAGTCATTTAGTTATTTCTCAGTTGTGTAGGTTGATTCCGCCAACCAGATTTTGAATTGATGTAAGAAATTTTGGGACCCGTTTTGGGATAATCTAATTATTATGATTTGAAATGTTTAATTTGTTTGGGTTGTTATAATTGCTTAGGCCATATCTAATGGTTATGGTATAATTTAATTAAAATAGAATATTAAAAGTTAAAATTATTAAAAAAATTGATATATAACTCTAATAATTACTCTTTTTAGCAATTTAATATCAACTATATTATTAAATATTTTATATACTTGTATGTTATGTTCAACAAATTGTCTGTTAGCTGATAAGTTAGTTGATAAACATATCATGTTTGTCAAAAATTAGCTTATGAAAGCATCTTCAACAACTATACTAAAATAAAATAAAAAGTTTTTAACAAATTTTTTGTTCCCACAACCATGATATTCTAATATTTCCACCAATAATATTTAAATTTGGAATAATCTCTAAAATCCACTTTTTAACAAAGATAAATAATATTCTAATATTTCCACCAATAAAAGGCATTGAAGTAAATATTTAAGAGAGAGAAATAATATTTTATTAAAGTATCGATTACTTTAATAAGAATAAAGTTCATTTTTCGTCCCTCACGTTTAACCTTTTCAACGGTTTTCGCCCCTAAAGTTCATTTTCTCACTTTAGCCCCTCACGCTTGATAGCTCACAACGATTTTCGTCCCTCCTTCTAATGGCCGTTTACTTTTTCCATTAAATTCAATTTAATGAAGGGTATTTTGGTCAAAATACTTGTTTCTTAGTCATCAAACCACAAGGACCGAAAATGTAATTCAAATGAATATTTTTCTCTTGAATATTCATCTTCTCCAAACATATTATGACGAACACAAGAACATCATAGGAACACCAAAAACATTTGACAAAATACATACCAATAACATCAAATATCAAGCTCTAAATCCCAACCTAAATCCAAATCCAATCTAAATCCAAATCCAAATCTATTCAAATCCAAATTCCAAAATGGGTTTTTTTAACCCAGATCGAACCAGATCCATTTTTCAACCCAGATCGAACCTAGAGCAACAATCGTTCTATCTGGAGCAGCATCGATGCTCTCGAACCAAATGGGTTTCTTTCACAGAACTCTCTCTCTCTCTCTCTCTCTCTCACTCACTCACACACACACACACACACACAAACAAAAGTTTGGCCTTTGAGATGTCATTGGAGGAATCGAACATATGGGACATGATCATTGGACAATGATCGATCAGAGGTCTGTACATATATCATCGGACTTGCTTCTTCTTCTTGGATGCAACCTAATCTCCAGCGCCCTCTTTCCATCTCCAATACCCTCCCATAACCTACCCCGTCGTAGATCACCGAAAACCCCCTTGCAAGTTTCCCATTGCAGATGGCCGTGAAACCCTCTATGTCGTCGTCGCAGATCGCCGTGGAACCCCTCCCCCTGTGTCAGCCCCATAGATCAACGTGAAAACCCTTTTCTCAGTCTCGATCTCTCCGTCTCTCGATCTCCAAAACAGCAGATATGGAAGAGGTGGCCGGTGGTGGAACGGAGGGGTGGCAGGCGGTGGCTGGTGGTGGAAAGGAGGAACGACGGAATCTCTCAATCTCTCTATCATCCATGTGTATAATATATATATATATATATATATGTATATATATATATACAAATAGACTTGAGATCATGTGAGACCTGGGTATTTTCGTGAGACCGTGAGACCAAAAAATTAACACTAAACCTTCACAGCAAAAGACTGTGAAGGTACTGTGATGGTAAACCTTCACAGTGTTTTTGCTGTGAAGGTTTGCTGTTTTTCTTACCTTCACAATGAATCACTGTGAAGGTTTAGTGTTAATTTATTGGTCTCACGGTCTCACGAAAACAGGTTGGTCTCACGTGAACCCAACCCTATACAAATAAATACATAAGTACACACACACACACACATACACACACACACATATATATATATATATATATATATATTATAGTTAATTACCAATAGGTCCCTAAAGTTTGATTTTTTTAGGTTAAAACAAGAAAATTAAGAAAACAAGTAAAATGACTAAAATACCCTTCATTTAATTGGATTTAACGGAAAAAGGTAATGGCCGTTAGAAGGAGGGACGAAAATCGTTGCGATCTATCAAACGTGAGGGGCTAAAGTGAGAAAATGAACTTTAGGGACGAAAACTGTTGAAAAGGTTAAATGTGACGAAAAATGAACTTTACTCTTTTAGTAATATGATCAATGCAACAATTTCAAAAATAAAATAGTTGTTAGAGTTAGAATTTGGAAGTGATTTTTTTAGATATTGACTTTTGATACACTATTTTAGAAAAAAATTAGCATTGCTCTTATAGCATCTCCAACAACTTCTCTAAAATAGAGAAGTAAAAGTCAAAATCTCTAAAAAATCACCTTCATCTCCAACATATTCTCTATTTTGGATATTACACAATTAATTATATTATTAAAATTTTCAATACAACTCATAAATGTAATTTCTCTCTTCCAAACATTTTATTTTGTGACAACCCAAAATCCAAAATAGCATAAATCATAAAATAAGCCATTTAGTGCCAAACATTTGGATCAACACAGTACAATATTCTCAATAACTAGCAGCGAAAAACACATCCACAACTGAGATATTTACTAAAACTAACTATGGGATCCTGTCTAAATCTTTGGCTCTACTAGCAACTTCACAGCTTCTCCCTTCCCTTAGAAGAGCTCCCTATCACTTTCTTACCTGAAAATGATTTTAAGTTTTGGAAAAACGAGGGTTAGACCATAGGATCTAGTGAATTCCCTCTCGAAGAACAATTCACAAAATCCAAACATTATGAAATTCGCCATAAGGCCCAATGTAAACAAATAATGTATTGACCCAAACACGGGTATTTGCACAGTGTTTATAGTCACCCATCACTTCGCTGTGATGACCACTCTCGGGGCCCCAATATATCTTCATGGCCCCAGTTGATGCCATGCCAATGTGCACATGAAACGGATTCACGACACATGAATATATAACATAAATCTTCCAAGGGATTGTTGTAACCCCATGGAACCCTAATATGATTGTTCGACCCAACACCAATATTAATCCATCAATTCATGTTATAATTCACACAAGCCAAAGAATGTTCAATAATAAATCATTTCTTGTAAAAGCATGATCAAAACATTTATGAATGAAAATTCCATACTAACATGTCCACACCATGATCGGTATTTAAAACATGATCAACCATTCTGTAACAATATAGAGGTTTAAGGGAACTCACCCGAGAATTCAGCAAATCACCACACGTCTTAGAATTCAAACTTTGATCAAACCAACACGTGGATGACATAGAAGTGGTATTAAACCATCTAAACATTCCTCAAAACCATCCTTAATAATCCCCAAGACAATCCCCTGATCGATGTCTCGATCCTAGCCCCCGAAGAGAAACGACACAAAACCAAAGAAGTCGCCTTAACAACAACATGGGCGGTTTACCCCACGACTTTAGGCCGCGTGGTTACCCATGCAGGTCGCTGGAACCGACTCCCCAGCCTACACGAAGGTTTTGGCTTAAACCCTCAATGTTTCCTGCACCAAATCCGTTCCAAATTGGTTTTAAGCCTCAGAATCGATAGTATCAATGTTCTCAATCATTTTAATCACTACCCTAATACCAAAACACCGTTTAATCATAACATAATCCATTGATTAAACCACTTTTAAACCTATAAAACCGAAATCTTTGACACACATGAACCACCATTGAAATAGTGAGGTTTTTCTTAATAAACAACAAGAAATCAACAAGAATCCATTTCCAAACATAAAATCATTGATATTAAACTAATATGCTTTAAGGTATCAACTATTTCTTTTCCCAACTAAACCATTAATCCAATAATAGAAGTAATAAGGTTTACCTTGAAAAGGATGAATCCCAAACTCTTTGTAGCAAGACTTTTCCACCAAGGTTTCAATTAAGAGATTCTAGCTCTTTCTCCAACCTCTAGCCTCCCAATCCCTTTCAATACATATGCACCAAAGTCACAAAAGGGAGAAGAGGGTTTCCTCCCTTCTTTTATTTCAGTAAAATAGCACCAAGTCCCTGAACTCCCAGAATACTGCACACAATTCCTTGTTCTTTCAAAGATATCAGATTTTATGGACAAGGGTTATTACAACACCTCCCCTTACAAAAAAAAATATTGTCCTCTGAATTCTATAATCGAAAAGATGCGGGTTACTTGGACCTCATATCTTCCTCCACTTTCCAAGTCGCTTCTTGTCCTTTATGAAATCGCCATTGCACTTTCATGAGACTAATTTCTTTAGTTCTCAACTTCTTAATCTCACGATCAATGACCGCCTTAGGCTTTTCAACAAACTTTAACCTCTCATCTACATGAATCTCCTCCAACGATATTTCCATGTCAAATTTCGCTAAATATTTCATTAGATTCGAGACGTGGAACGTGTTATGAATACCTCGTAGCTCATCGTTAGTTTCAATTTGTACGCCACCTCTCCCACTCACACAATGAACACAAATTGTCCTATATAACGTGGGCACACTGCCCTTTCTTCCCAAAATGTACCACACCCTTCCATGGGGATATCTTTAGCATCACCCTATCCCTGACTTGAAACTCAACATCCTTACACCTTTTATCTGCGTAACTCTTTATTTTGGTCGCGTGCAACTTTTAACCCTTCCTGCACTTGAACAATCTTGTCCGCGGTTAATTGGACAATCTCGTGTCCCGAAAATTTCTTTTCCCCAACCTCGTTCCAAAAATTAGGCGTCCGAAACTTTCTACCATAGAGTACTTCATAAGGGGCATCTTTAATACTTGCATGGTAATTGTTATCATGTGCAAACTCAAGTAACGGTAAATGAGTTTCCCATGATCCACTGAAATCTAACGTACAACCACTCAACATGTCTTCCAATGTCTGTATAGTCCGCTCACTCTGACCATAGGTTTGAGGGTGGTAAGTGATAACACCAATTTTTGGTGTTATTTTCATATCACTTCTCAAGTTATATTGCTTATTTCCAATTAAATAAAGTGGTATTTTTATAGTTTAAATCAAGTTTTTCAGGAATTACTACGTGCCATGAGAAATCCAAGAAAGTGTGAGAAAAGTAAGTTTTTCCGAGAAAAAGATCGATCACGAGAATCGTCAAGAATCCGAGTTTGAAAAGTGGGGTGGTTGAGAAGTTGTGTTAAATTTTGAAGTAAAAGTTTGTGTTCAAAACAGTGGCGGAGGTGGCTTTGAAGTTAGTTGCTGATCTGAACTCACTTCACAACTCACCTGAGAGCTGAATCAAAGCTAGTTTCAAGCTGGTTCACTGTAACAACCCACACCAAACAAGCATGCCAAAAGCTACGTCTTTAATTCAAAACGCCAAAAATGGCCCAACATAGCCACACTATCAAGATTACAAAACTGGGTTTGCGGAAATAACCCTAACTACAGTTGAGAACATAACTACAAAATAAAAAGGGAAAGTCTTCTAATCCTTTTATACACAAGCTCAAACTCACGTCTTGCCATTTCCTCTAAATGAGCTCTCGGCTACCTGCTTACCTGAAAAGGTTTTAATTGAAAAGCGAGGGTTAGACCATGAGGTCTAGTGAGTTCCCTCAATAACGTTCCACGATACAATTCATCATAAATCGCAAAAGGTTTATAAGAGAGAATTGTAAACATCACTGATAAGTGCTCAATTTTGAGTACTTAAGCACTTCCTTTTTAGTCTTTTAGATAGAATTTTGCACTTTAAAATCCCAATTTGAGTCATTTATTACTTATTTTCTATTTTATCAGGTTGGAGCTAAGGTTTGTGATTTACTTATGTTATTTGAGATGAAAGGCTAACTTTGGTGTCATTTTGGAAATCCTTCTTGAACACAGGTGATGCTGCATCATCACCACAGCATGGATCTGACGCTTTTGGGAAAAGATGAATTGGAAGCTAATTATTTTGGAGTGGAAGAAGTCTTTTTATTTTCCCATGGACCTTCCATTTATTCAGCTGATGTGAACACTTAGTTGTATTTTAATTATCCTTTGTACTTTCTATTTACTTTAGTAAACTAGGTAGTTGCAACTCAATGGTTTGGTTAGATTTTACACCTTTTACCCCTCTTTTGTACTATAAATAGAGGGCCTTGGGTTCCTTTTTTAGACACACCTTGGAGCTGATTTTAAATCAGCTCCACTTTCTCTCCAACTCTTCTCTATAATTCTAATTAATGTTCTAGTGTTCTTGTTCTTCATGTTCTTCATTTAAGGCTTTTACTTTGCTTTCTTTAAATTCATCTTGCATCTCTAGCTTTCCCATTTACTTTACGTCTTTATTTTTATGCACTTTATTTCAGTACTTTAAATTCTTGCACTTACATTCCATCTTACATTCTTGTCATTAATTTTTTTTTTTAATTTTATTTCTTGTCATTTTAATTATAGCCATTTACTTTTAAAGTCATTTTCATTCCAAGCATCATGTTTACTTTCCAAGTTTCTTGCATTTACTTTACTTTATTTATTGTCATTAGTAGCTAATCATATTAGCTTGGGTGTGAGGCAAATGGTAATATGTTAACTAAAAGAAAGTAGACATTTTTGTGGCAATAATGACGTTTTATTATTCTAACCCAAGTTCTATCAAGATAATACAATCCCTTGACAAATTGATCACTTTGATAGTGTTAAAGTGTCATGGACCTAGAGATAGGCCATTGAATAGCACGTCAATTTGGATGACATAAGGGGTAATATCGAGAGAGTTACTTGCAACGAGAGTTGTTACTATTGTTTTCCAAAATGATTCATTCTTGATAAGTTGTCATTTTTTCAAAGGGTTAAAATGGAGTAGACTTAGAGATAAACTACTTAGGAATACATAAACTTGGGAGGTACGGGGGTTATATCGAGAGAGTAACTTTTAACAAAGAGAATTTGTTTCGCCGTATATTTTGAAAACTCCACTCCCTTCATTCCTTTATCTTAGGATCTACTCAGAGATGAGATTACTTACAACTACTGGAATAATGGGATGGTGAGAGTCCGAGAGGAACGTGTCTTGAAATAGATAATAAACTAGTTATTGTTACTGTCATGCTGCAGCATTACTGCAACATCATGTTGTAGCATTGTTGTAGCATTAGTCTGCTGGAATTTGGTTTAACATATCATCACAAGTCTTGCACCATTGCTTCTCTTTTAGTCTTGTTTAGTTCAATCTGTGATAACAACCAACCAACTAACCAAAATATTTTCTTCAAATTCGCCATCTGAAATTAGTTTTTCATCTCGAGATTTTGCAACTTAAGATACCTATCCCTGTGGAATACGATACTTGGTTCTTACCATTTTATTACTTGAAAGACGACATTAGATCTCATTGTATACTTGCTTTGAGGTTTAATTAGCACATGTCTATAGGTGTATTCAAAGCACACATCAATCACACCTTTATAAATTAAGCACACACAACGGCGCAACCGATGGCCCACGCTCTGGTCACACACACCCGTGACAGCGTGTTAGGGCACACACATGTCTTCTTTGTCGGGTCAACCTTGATTCCATTATGAGACACTACGTGCCCCAAAAATTGCATTTCTCGGAGCCAAAACTCACACTTCCAGAACTTTGCATAAAGCTTCTCTCACCTCAACAACTCTAATACAGACCGTAGATGACCCTCATTCTCTCTCTCGGATTTCGAGTAAACTAAGATATCGTCAATAAAGACGATCACAAACTTATCCAAATAAGGTTGGCATACTCTATTCATCAAATCCATAAAAGCAGAAGGGGTGTTTGTTAAACCAAACGACATCACCAAATACTCATAATGTCAATACCGAGTTTGAAAAGCCATTTTTGGTATGTCCTCCTTCCTCACTTTGAGTTAGTGATATCCTGGCCTCAAATCAATCTTTGAGAAATAACTCGTCCCTTGAAATTGGCCAAACAAATCGTCTATCCTCGGGAGTGGATACTTGTTCTTAACCTTGTTGAGTTCGTGGTTTTCTATGCACATTCGCATGGTTCCGCCCTTCTTCTTGAAAAAAAGTACCGGTGCTTCCCACGACTAGGTACTCAGTCTAACAAACCCCTTATCTAACAACTCTTGAAGTTGTGTCATCATTTCCTTCATTTCTGAAGGTGTCAATCGATATGGGGCTCAAGCTATTGTAGCGGCTCCGAAACTCAATTTGACGGTCTGATGATAAACTTGTTAAGTCATCCAGAAACACCTCCGGATACTCACTCACTACCGACACATCCTCCACACTCCACTTATCCTTCTTGGCATTTACCACATAATCTAGGTAACTTTGGCATCCCTTCCTCAAACATCGAGTAGCCTTAATGATGGAAATAAGGCTAGTATTCCTATCATGACGGTTCCCATAAATTACTACCATTCCCTTATTGGGCAATTGAATATCAATAAACTTCTTATTGCATATGACAATGATGTTATTCTTTGCTAGTCAATCCATACCAAGCACTACATCAAACTCCCCGATTGCCATCAGATACAACTGTAATGGCACCAAACTCCCTTCTATATCTATTGAACAACCCTCAACCACATCGCTAATAAACACCCGTTTATCATCAGCGGTGTCTACCTCTAAAGTGTAACGCCCGTAGTTTTTCGGTAAGTAAAAGTCACCCTGATCTTTTTTGTAGTTTCTAAGTTGTGGTTTTGAGTTAGGAATTTACTGCTTTTAGTCCCTAAGAGAATCATAGGTGTTTCGTGTGAGAAAAGTAGAATTTCGGGGCTCGGTACAAGCTCAGCGACAACGCCATGCGACTATGACGGTGTCAAAGTCGCCTTGCAAAGTCGCAGCTGAAGAGGCACATTTGATACACTCTGTGCGACAATGCCCTACGACTATGACACTGTCATGGTTGCATGGCAATGTAGCCGACGGGTACCAGAGCCTTAAATGTGCGATTTTTCCTTCTTTCTTCTCATTTCTCACTTCTCAACTCTTTCCAATTTCTCCCAAATTGGTTCCTCTTCACCCAAATCGAACCCTAAATAATTTTGGGGCTATTTCATGGAGATTAAAGTGTTCATTATCCATCAAAAGCTAGTGATTTCATCTTAGATACAAGACCAAGTATCCATGTTCAATTCTAGAGATTTTTGGGTTTTCTAGGTTTTCATCAAAACGTAAGTGGTGAGTTCATCCTCCTCTTTTCTAAACTTTTATATGAGTTATAAATACTCCATTTATGACTTCTTAGTGTTTTATTACTCAAATTTTCGATTTAGGTGATTTTGGGAAAAGTTAAGTCAAAATTAGGGTTTCGGTCAAAATGGAGATTTTTGGTGAAAGGTGTTTAGAGAATGATTCTATGTACTTAGATATGTATGTTTATGTTTGGAGACTTGTGAATCTAGGGTTTGGAATAATTTCTTGAAGATTCAAGTTTCTTCAAGGAAACTCAAGTTGTTTTGTGAAATTTTTGTACATGCTAAAAATGTCAATTTTGGAGTCTTAAAGTATTTTCTTTGAAGATTTATCAAATGTGGTTTATTTTATGAAAATATTGCATTTTTACATATTTTATTTTATATAACATTGAGAAATGTTTGGATTTAAGACATTATCTATGAAAATAAATCATAAAGAGTATGATTGTAACTGGATCAAAACTAAAAAAATACAACAATTCAAAGTTGTACTAAGCTTCCCAAATAACAGTTAAACTTAAAATATAATTAACAAACCCAAAATGTTATCGTCTGAAATGATACAAAAGGATTATACAATTCGATATACAAAAGTTGATCTTAAGTCATTTTTATTCCCATTGATATCTCGACTTTCTACTCATCCCCGGAGTGGAACCTGAACCTCACGAGGAAACAAAAAACACTTCGGCTGAGTAAAGTCGCTCAGTGGGTGGATAATGTGCATAACGGTGTGAACATAATATAAGTTCAAATAAAAGTTAACGTAAAACATTCATAGAGAAATCATTCTGAACATGAATAAAAATATAGAAATCATTTTATAAAAAGAAAATCAACAAGTCACCCGTATTGCAATAATACATTGTCTAATCGGATGATCAGTCCAATAAGATTTGGAATGTCAATGTCGGGCACACCACTACCTATTCCCCGATAACCAATTTATTTCTGGTATTCACCTCTATCTGATAATCGGTTATATCCGGTAACCTGACATTTTCTGGTATTCGGTTCTATCCGATAACCAGACAATTTCTGCTATTCGGCTCTTGGATGCATTCTACGTCCCCTATTTGGCTTGGGCTTAGCCTTTACGAGAAAGTCATGCTCATTAATAGCCACCACCGAAGGCATCTCAACACCCGTGGCCCAAGTGTTGAGTCTAATTAAAAATCAAGAAAATTTGTATTGTTAAAATCAATGTTTCACTATATCATAAAACCACATTTTATAATAATCTAAACAACCAGAAACAAATTCATTCAAAATATTCAGATCGGCCAAAAACAGATCATATCTTCAAAAATATTCATCCTGAAATCATGCGAGTTTCGTAAAACATGAAGTCAACAATCAAAAAGTTAAACTCTTTCAATAATACGTTCGAATCATGGAACTTATTCAAATGATTAACATAAACTCAGCTTTGAAACGAAAGAAATGTTTCTATACAAGTACTCGAAACCATAAGGTTCGGAGTCATGTCTATCAAGATGGATGAGATTTCCGGAATGTAACCGGTTACCCTCGAGTCAAAGAAATAGGATATCTGTACCTTAGTTATTCCTTTCCTTGCGTTCGATCACCTACAATAATTTTATAAGACACTTAACAAATGCTTAACACAATCATTAAGATCCTAGGCAACATTTCCAAATCTCATTTTTGACTTCAAACCAGAAACTGACAACCTTATATGCCATAAGTTAAGAAATATTTCTTTCATTTAGAAGCCAAATTGGACACTATCATCTAAATGATAGTTGTGCATTGATATATTAGGATTATACAGAAATTGGACATGCAATTCAGCGCTACGAGCAAACTGGTACAAACTTTACAAAGGACATGCAATTCAGCGCTACGAGCAAACCGGTACAAACTTTACAAAAACAATGTGCAGGTTATTGTGCACACTATGAGCTTATTAAAAAACTCAACGTTTTGACATATTTAAACTTATAATTAGTACTTTCACTCTTCATAAAAAAATTAAGAACATTCTAAGCTTTCCAACGGTATATCGTACACCTCATTTGGACCAACAGTTGATTTTATACGAATTTGTTAATGACAGGACAACAACTTTAAAACTACAAATGTCTCTCAATCATTTTATCAAACACTTGTTGTGCATCCTAACTTTGAAGCTCAAATCCTTTTTTAATGGTTTTCATTATTTAATCCATGGCCTTATTAATCTATTCTAACCACAACTTAGTAACACCAAACATGTTTATTACCAATTATACACCATATAGTTTAAAATCATAACTTCCAACATAATTGAACTCTAACCGCATGAAGAATGTTTACCTCAATTAACCAAAATCTCTTCAATTTGATTCCTTAAAGCTCTAATTGGACTTACTCAGCCCCTACACATCAAAATACCAAAGATTTAACATAAGTTTAATCAACCCACAATAAGAATTAGAGTCCAAAATGAAGTTACTTTGACAATTTAGATTTAATCTTCTAAAACCAACTAAATTGATGACTTATTCACTTTATTTATCTTTGATTGAGTGATTTCTAGAAAAGAAACCTTGCATGAAGAAATAAATATTAGGGTTTAAATGAATTTCATGAAGTTTTTGGAGTATTTATATTTTCCAATATTTCACTTTGGCCCCTCAAGTCTCTAGTTTCTCAACTTTGTGCCCTAATAGGGATTTATTTGACATTTTAAGTTAAGCGTAGTTCCACTTTGTACGTGTATGGCCCCTTATATGACCATGCACCACAAAATTAGTCTGAGGTACAAGTCGGTTAAACATATGGCACAAATATGTTATGAGTGGTTGCACCCAAAATTTACTAAACATAAGTTTTACGAGTTGACAGAAACCGAATGTTATAATGGTTTTAATGATTTGACGTTTTTACGTGTATTATTTGATGTTAATACATTTGAAATGTATATTTGTTAATACAAATTGGTTGGTTCTTCTTTAGAGACGAGTTGTCCCTTCAACGAGAGATTTTGACTAAATCACATTTTGAGCGTGAGTTGTATAAACATTGAGTAAATGCATGACTTTTACTGAATATCTTGGAAGTAGTCACATGAGTGTGGAGTCTTTTGACTTTATTTTGGCTCAAAGGAGTCTTAAGCACATTTGTTCGGTTTAACAACTCGTGTTGGGTTTTGTGTATAGTTTGCATTTATTGCACTTTATTTGAGAATACATGTTTGAATCTGTGTGTCATTCAATTGGAGTCATGTATTTTAGTCTGTAATGCATTGAATTCGTAGGCATACGAGTCAGTCATAATTGAATAGTGAGGAGTCTTGGTGTTCTCACTTTGGGAAAAATGCCTGAGTAGGCATCGTTGTCGTCCCGACGTTGCGGAGATGAAGCTTTATGGATTGGACTACGGGATCATGATTTTGTGGTTTTGATCCTCTAACTCTTATGCATGAGGGTTAGGTTTCTTCAGTTATCAAGTAAGGTGAGGCTCATATCTTGAATGCTTGTGAGTATGCACTAAAGGTCGAATGGGAACCTTGAGGTAGTAACTCTACTAGAGAACAAACATGCAATAAGATCGGGTATCCTTGAGGTGGAGCCTGGCAAGGCATGCACTAGAGGTAATGTGTCCTTGAGGTGACACCCATGGGTACAGTAAGGGAATTGGAGACTTGGTGTAGCTTATTAGAGCATGCAATAAAGTCATGACTTGAGGTGTAGGTTATTAAAGCATGCAATAAAGTCATGACCTGAGGTGTAGTTCGATAACATAGATACGTGGGTTAACTTTTTGTTCCACCACGTTCAATGGAAGCGGGTCTCCCCCGTCACCGAAAGGTGTTGTTTTGGGGTATAGAGTATTATCCATATTTTTGGTGACGTTTTTGTGTATGTATTCCTATCCATGAATTACAGTTTGAGTATTTTATCTTATTCGTGTTTTCGAACGTTTTGGATGATAAAATTTTAATTCACATTTTTATTATTCGGGGATTTGATAATCGTTCACGTTTGGGTGAGTTTTGGAGTTGTGTTTATATTTTGAACGAATATTTCATATTGGGGTTTTCATTATAAAACTTGAAGGTTTCGGAAAACGGATTACTTTCTATTTAATGAATATCATTTTAGAAATCGTGATCTAAATTGTGTTCTTTCAATTTGACGATTTATATATCTAATATGAAAACTCTTGAACTCACTAGGCGTTAGCTTGACCTTTTTATTTGTCAGCATGTGCATCAGGTCCTTGGGGAATGGTACTAGCGACACCGTGGAGAGCCAAGTGCTAGTTAGACACACGATAAGAGTGTAACTATTGGGTTAAACCTTCCACACTTTTAGAGATAGCTTTTGGGATTGGGTTTAGTAACACCCGACCTATATTAGTCTTTGTATAAGACTCGACTTAATAATTGTCGAGGTTAACTATAGAATTTTATTTGGGGTATTTTCAAGTGTTGAATTGTAGAAAGGGATTTTTATCCTTTATTTGATGTAATATCGAAAATTTTAAATTAATTGCTCTTTCCAATATTGCTCTTGGGTTTTACCCACAAACATTTTACAAAATCAGGGGATACAAAGGAGCAGTTTGCTCACGAATCAAATAACACCTTGGCACAATTAGAGTTTACCAAAAAGGTACCTGTCACGACATCCGGAGTCTCCTACGCCTCCGTCGTCGTCATATGAAATGCATGTCCTTTCAGGCGTGCCGGATCCGTCCTCCTCTCTTCCCCTTTGTCCCCTTGGTGGTTCCCAACATGAGTCGGTCCTCCTCAGGGCAGATGCGGGCAATCACGCTTTATGTAAACAAGACTTGCCAGTCGAGCAATCTCTAAATAAATGCCCCGGTAATCTACATCGAAAGCAAGATCTCTAATCAGTCATAAAATCCCTAAAGTGAACTCGATGACACTTACCACATAGTCTACTAACACCTCCATAACTCCCATGCGGCTCTGGTGTAAAGGCCTTGCCTTTCCTTGCCTCATTTTCCAGTCCTTCCCACTTCCTCTTGTCTCTACCCCTCTCAGATACTTGACGGCTCTTTTCCTTCTCGGTAAGCTCGACCCCATCAATGGCCGCTTGAAAAGTTGTATGATTCCTTCTCGAAACCAATACACGGATACTACTCTTCAACCCCCAAATAAACCTCTTTATCCGACGCTCCTCGGTCGGTACGTATAGTTTGGAAAATCTATCTTTCTCAATAAACTTGGATGTGTACTCCCGTACAGTCATAACTCCTTGTTTAAGATTCAAAAATTCCCCTTCCAACTTCTTAATCGCTGCCAAAGGGCAAAACTGAGCCCTAAACCTAGAGGTGAAAGTCTCCCATGTAGTACTCCTAGCCTCTTATGATCCCTTTCCGCCCGATTCAGCATCCCACCAATAGATTGCATTCGATTTCAACATGGATAAAGCAAACACCACCTTATCCTCCTCGGCACACTTACAAGTGTCAAATGCCAATTTCGTTTCCCTAATCCACTTCAAAGCCAAGACCAAGTTACACTCTCCTTTAAAGGTAAGAGGCTTGGAATAGGACAATGTCTTATAGTTACATCCCTTAGCCACAATCGACTCGTTCACCACCAATGAGGTCTATTGGGAATGGCCACCCACTTCGGTCATACGTGGACTAAAGATTTATGTACCTTCCTTATTCCCGATCTTCTCTTTGCTTCCGCTTACCGACTTCTCTGGGTTTACCAACAAGGCTTGCAAGGTCTCTTGCAGCTTCCCCATTTCGGCGACAAAGGTCTCTTGCATCACAAAGGGTTGTGTCCGGTCTCAAACTCTCGTACTAGTCGAGCTTTCTTGGTGGGAAGCCTTATGTTCCTTATTCACTTCCACACTCCTCTCCCTTCTAGTGACGCGAGCTTTTGGACGGCATCGGATCCACGTATTGCCCTTCCTCGTCCCCTTCCACGACCTATTCCTCTACAACGGGTAGTCGCTTCCCTTGGTGGGTCTACCCTTCCATCTACAAGGACCTCATTAGCCGAAATTGCCTCCTCGATAGGCAATGACCTACTCCTCAATGTTCGTCCTAACATGATGGAAACTGAAATAACACATAAACACGAAGCTTAAACCAACAGTTTCATGTAAAAGGCAATTTAAGTACATACATGTACCTGTAAATTCACAATTACACTAGCCAGATGTAATTCCAATTTTACCTTACATGCTAGTTCTCACTACCCTATCCTATGTGTACCTGTTATGATCATTCTTAAAATGCATCATATATCTCAATTGTGTCCATTACCCTACAGTTTAAGTTTAGGCCCAACCGGTCATCTAAACCCCTTAAACAATGGCTATGATATGATTTGTAACAACACAAAATCCATAATAGCATAAATCTTAAAATAGGCCAATTAGTCCCAAACATCCGGATCAACATAATACAATATTCTCAATGATTAGCAGCGAAAAACACATCCACAACTGAGATATTACAAATTCTAAACTAACTTGGGCTCCTGTCTAAATATTTGGCTCCACCAACAACTTCACAGCTTCTCTATTCCCTTAGAAGATCTCCCTACCACCTTCTTACATGAAAATGGTTTTAAATTTTGGAAAACCGAGGGTTAGACCATAGGGTCTAGTTAATTCCCTCTTAAAGAACAGTTCACAAAATCCAAACATTATGAAATTCGCCATAAGGCCCAATGTAAAATGATAATGCACCGACACAAACACGGATATTTGCACAATGTTCATAGTCACCTATCACGCCGCTGTGATGACCACTCTCGGGGCCCCAGTAGATCCCCGTGACCCCCAGTTGATGTCACGCCAATGTGCACATGAAACGGATTCATGACACATTATCCATGTAAATCTTCCAAGGGACCGTTGCAACCCAATGGTACCCTAATCTTACTGTGCGACCAAAACACCAATATTAATCCATCAATTCATGATATGATTCACAAAGGCCCAAGAATGTTCAATAATAAATCATTTTTTTGTAAAAGCATGATCAAAGCATTTATGACTGAAAAGTCCATACTAACGTGTCCAAACCATGATCAGTATTTAAAACGTGCATCACTCATTCTTAACAATATAAAGGTTTAAGGAACTGACTTGAGAAATTAGTAAATCACCACACGTGTTAGAATTCAAACTTTGATCAAACCAACACCTGAATTGGATGACATAGAAGTGGTATTAAACCATCTAAAGACTCCTCAAAACCATCCTTAATAATCCCTAACACAACCCCTTAATCGATGCCTCGATCCTAGCCCCCAACGTAAAACGACACAAAACCGAAGAAGTCGCCTCAACAGCAACTTGGGCGGTTTGCACCCAATCCTTTCCAAATTGGTTTTAAGACTTAGAATCGAGAGTATCAAAGTTCTCAATCATTTTAATCACTATCCCAATACCAAAACACTATTTAATCATAACATTATCGTTGATTAAACCACTTTTAAACCCACAAAACCCAAATCCTTGACACACATGAACCTACCATTGAAATAGTGAGGTTTTTCTCAAGAATCCATTTCCAAAAATAAAATAAATGATGTTAAACTAAGATACTCTAAGGTATCAACCATTCCTTTTCCCAACTAAACCATTAATCCAATACTAGAAGCAATAAGGTTAAGAGATTAGATTTACCTTGAAGAAGATGAATCCCAAACTCTTTGTAGTAAGACTTTTCCACCAAGGTTCCAATTGAGAGATTCTAGCTCTTTCTCCGGCCTCTAGCCTCTCAATCCCTTTAATACGTATGCACCAAGTCACAAAATGGAGAAGAGGTTTCCTCCCTTGTTTTATTTCAGTAAAATAGCAACAAGTCCCTAAACTCCCAGAATATTGCACATAAGTCCTTGTTATTTCACAAATGTTAGATTTTATGGACAAAGGTTATTACACATTTAAAGAAATTTCATTGGTAGAATTAATAAAAAAAATCACTTCCCTCTCATATGTAATCAGTTTTTGAGATATCTCCAAATTTGGAGATTTTCATCATCTCTCTCATGCTTTCTCCATTTTGGAGATGGTGTTAGGGAATTTGTTGGAGCGAAAATCCCGAAAATCTCCATTTTGGAGAAGCTGTTGGATATGCTCTAAGCATGTAAAGGGGTTGCTAAACATACCCCCTAATATATTTCATACACATATCATCTACTTTCTTTCACACAAGAACTCAAAAAGTCAAAACTAATCATTTTTAACTTTTGAGAGCATTTCCAATGGTATTTGAAGAAAGTTTGAAGAGGACTTAAAGAAGACTTGAAGCTGAGTTGACCATTGGAGAAGATAGCTTGAAGATGACTTTTTTCATCAACCACTTGAGGTTCCTCAAGTGTTTGAAGAAATGGTTGTAAGAGACAGAGAGAGAAAAGGTATTTACGATGGGACCAAGATTTTTTTAATATATTTTTTTTGTTCAAGTCTTTCACATAGATTAACCATTCTGGATGCCCTAAGTTATATTTTGTACCCTTATAATTAGTTTTTTAATTCGTTTTATATCCCTTATTTTTTCAACTTTATTTTACACTCTTTTCATACTAACATAGTAACATATATAGTCGTATATTAACCAAAATACGTCAAAAAATGCGTTGCTTTTGTAACAAATTATGACATTATAATTGTCTCGTCAATACATTGAAAATGAGTTCAATATTGAATAATTTTGAGCTTAACCATATTATTATATATAATAATAAATACGTAAGAGGCGTATAAACATGACAATATCCAACATCAACAATTAAGCCACAATTGAAACATTCCAGATTTATTGATACAACTACATGGACTACCCTATAACAATAATATCATTCAAATTTGTACAAAAGACATTTTGATCATAAGCATACCCACTAATATATAGATTTAAACTGTTAATAAAATGGTAAATGTTATTTTATCTCTAACAACATCTATTAGTTTATAAGATGTTAATTATTTGAGATTTTAAAAATTAATACAACTAATAAAATAATAATAAGTTGAATATTGTTTTTTATTTGTTTTAACACCACAAATATAATTAAATTTGTAGTATTATAAAACATACTTCAAGTTAATATAGTTATTAATTAATTAGTATATTAGGGTATAAAATAAAATAAAATACAAATGAGAAGTAACAGAGAAATATAAAAAGGGATTTGAAATAATTAATCAAAAAAACATAAGGTCCGAAAGTAAAATTATAAAATGGGTTAAAAGTGTAAATTTAGGTCATTGTTTTGAGTGTTATTTTATCTTTTTAGTAAAGAGGAGCCTGAAAAAAATATAAAGGGGGTATGGATAGAATTCGGCAATGTAAAGTGACTTAAATTGGCATATGAAAAAGTAGTCAAATATAAATATTTCATAAATATAATTCATATAGATTTCTAATAATATAATTAAAATAAATTTTTAATAGTATAATATATAAATTAATATATGTTATTGCTAGTGGCACCCCTAATAAGGGTGTTAAGCACATTGAGAATTAATTAACCATCAAATATAAAAAAAACAATTATATAATATATTTTATTATTGTTAAATATCTATACTATCTTATAAAACTGATTTTACAAAAATCTTAAAAACAAATTCTAATGCATGATGTACTACCCTTTAAAACATAAAGTCTTAAAATTTCTTAAATCTTTTCATTACTATTTTTATGCCAACGCAAGTCTGCTTGTCTCACACGCCAATGACAATTCAACCTCCCAATAACCTCTCATCTTAAAAGTCACGATTCAAACTCCATACGATATATAATCTTTCTCTCCGTCCATCTCTCCGGGTACGTTTACTTCTGATATGATCTCTCTATGGTTTTCTTATGTTTATAGACACAAGGCTTTTGATTTCCAAGACACTTTTTCCATCTTGATTGTTGATTTCTCCAACACTTGGTTTCTCCATGGTGTCTAGGTTTGATTTATCCATTACTTAAAGGTTTAATTTCCTTTCTCCATTGTTTCATATTTCGTCTCTCCATCGATTCCCTGTGTCATTTTGATAATCGCTTCCATGTGGCTCTCCACCATTTTCAGGTATGGTTTCACATTATTCTTGTTTTATTTTTGTTGTTTTACTCCACTTTCAGACATGATTTCACATCCACTCTTTTTTTGCTAATTCGTAACGCAGGTGATTGGAATCCCCTGAAATTGTCAAGGATTTGGAATCTCTAGTAGGTTTAGGGTTTTGAAATGAGTCACACTATTTTGGACTACCGACAAACATTTAATAGAGGCAATGCTTGGTGCTACTTTCAATTTATGACCACATTCTTCCACGTTTGTGTTTAAACTCGAAATTGACAACAACAAACCATTTTCAGGTATGGTTTCACATTTTTCTTGTGTTATTTTTGTTGTTTTACTCCACTTTCAAGCATGATTTCACATCCAATCTTTTTTGCTTTTTCGTAATGCAGCTGCTTTCTAATTTTCTTTCAGGTTCCATAAATGTAACAACCCAAAACTCAAAACATGCACTACCATAAAACTTAAATCCCAATACATTACAATTCAAATCAGAGTTTACAAAACTTGCAGCGTAAACAAGCTTCCACAACCGAGAATCTATCTAAGCTATAACGATGGATTAAAGAGAGCTACAATGCTCTAAACTCGAATCCTCCATCTCTACCACCAGACCTTCTCTTTCTCTTTACCCTTGGACGAAGCTCCACTATCAATCTTGCCTGAAAATGGTTTTAGTCTTTGAAAGTGAGGGTTGGACCATGAGGTCTAGTGAATTCCCACTCGAAAGCAGTTTGAACAAATCTTTTCTTCAAAACACGTAAACTGTCATGATATTAAATAAAATAACATTTTAACATAAACAATCTCCACATAAGGGTATTTGCACAATGGTCTCAACACCCATCACCTCCGCGTGATGTCCACGCTCGGGCCCCCCAGTAGATCCCCCAGTAGATGTTGTATCCGTGTGCGCGAGAAACAGATTCAAGGTACACGAGTCAACCACACTTCGAAGGATCCTCTACGATCCAAGGTACAACTAGACCTACTGTGCAACCCGACTCCACATACAAGCATGTAATTACGAAAACATGTAAATCATGAATATACGGTAATATGTTCTCACAATTATAAAATAACATGTCTGATGTCAATGTACGTAACAAAATCCCGACACCATAATCAGCTATTGAAAACATGCTCAAGTTGATCTTCACATAAGAGGGATATAAGGGAACTCACATGTTTGTTGAGACATGATATGCCCCACGTCTCACTTTCGAGTTAACTGAACCCCTTCAAGTGACCATACAAAACACTGTCAAAACTTCACATCCAGACCACACATATCCATACACTTCTGTCCGGGTTTCTTCGTTTATCCAGATACACTACCAGATTTATACATAATCCGGACACTACTGGACTTTCATGAAATTCGGATACACACACTCATCCGGATGCCATAAATAATCTGGATCGACTTCCCAGATTCCCGGACTTTCATGCACCCAGAAAACACCCGTTATCCGGGTTACCTATCCGGAAAATAAATAAAATCTGGACCAATAAAAATATCTGGATACCACGTCCGGATTACATTCAACATTCCATCCGGATTTCACCCGAAAATCCAGGTACCATATTTCAGATCCGCCGATATCCGAACGTACGCATTCTAAACCCAAAAATCTCCTTAATCGATTAGAAACAACGATTTTTTCCTTAGACCCATTTAGATTCTTATTTAGGTTAACACACCAACCCTTAACAATCGTTTAATCAATCCATTTATACAATATCCATTCATTTGGTGAATAGTCCATAGATTTTCAATTTACAAGAATACAGACCAATTTTCATGTGCTTTATTTTTCTCAAATCAAGATACATAAAACATAAGGAAGTACCTAGGGGATGATTAACTTACTTGAAAGTGATCTCTCCCAATCAATCCTTTACCAATTCTTTGCAAATCCTTCAATGCTCTCCTCTTCTCTTCCTGATGGCAGCCGCACAATGACACAGTAAGAAAAGTAAGGATTTCCTCCTTTATTATACCTTTCTCAATTTACAACCAACTCCCCAAGTCTCTTCTCTTTAACTTTAGCCACAACTTAACCAATAGTATACATTTTAGGATAATGTTTGTTACAACACCCCCTCCTTAAAAGAATTCCGTCCCCGGAATTCCTTTGTTAAATGGATACGGTTACTTGACCCTCATCTCGGATTCGAATTCCGACATTGCTTTCTGTCCTTTGTGAAATCTCCAATGAACCTCCACGAGGCTAATGTTCTCAGTCCTCAGTTTATTAACCTTATGATCGACGATCACTTTGGGTTCCTCTACGAGTTTAATTTCTCTTCCACTCGCACGTCATGTACAGGTATTGTCATACCAGCTTCCAACAAATACTCTCTAAATAGAGGCGTGAAACACAATATGAATTTCCACATATCCATCAAACACATCCAGTTCAAATACCAACTCTCCAACCCCTTTCACTATAACATGGCTCAATTCTCTTTCCTCCCGAAATGTACCATTCCAATCCACGGGGTGTCTTCAGCATTAAGCCGACCCCCAACTTTAAGTTTTGAAGCTTCACGCTTTCTAACTTAATCAATTTTGGTTCCATTTAATTTTCCAAGCATTTATGTCCAAAACCATAAACGTGCGATATCCTTCGAATTCGTTCCTCGATTAACCCTAACTTTCTTATGTTGGGAGAAATTGCATAATATACTTGTGACCTCCCCAACCCACCATCTGTAACTTCCCAGACCAACCATACATGATAGTGTTTACTTTGTCTACACACTTGGAATCATGGTTTTAAAACGCGTCTAATCAAGGTCTTCACATACAACTTCACTTCCTTAAAAGTCGAAATTTTATCAAATTCAACGTCACAACCACTTGAATCCTTTACAATAATATATATCCACCCATTTCGCCAATCTTAGCACAAGGTCAACCTCGAATATCCCAATAAACTCACAATTATGAGTTTCTTCACTGATTAGCATGAAATTTCAAGATCACCTCCCCCGACACAACATACGTCTAACCCAAAATTACCTTCCTTCCCCACGCCACGCTGGCTACAACTCAACAATGTTAACCAATTCATACGCTCCCACCAAGTTATAACCCCAAACCTATACATAGCTAACAGCAGGAGACCTGAACAACCCATCATCCGGAGTATCCACCGATTCAAGCTGGACCAATCCTGAAGACATACATTCAAATTTTAACTGCATCCAACAAGCGTCCAACCCTATATGAAATAAGTTCAAGTTTCACTCGCTTAACACATTGTTAGTAACACCGCCTTTACACATTGTTCCACCTATTTGGTGTCACTAACCAAACTTCTCACTTTCAGCCTTCCCACTTATTCGAACATTTCGTCTTCACCTCTTTATGCTACCTTGAAACATTGCCCACCTACCAACATCTAATCCATTTTCTGATTATTTCAAACACGCCCAAAGCACATCTGCATTGCTATGCCTAACCAAACGGTTTCACCATGATTCCCACCCAATATAATCAACCAAAAACAACATTCAATGCTCGAAAGCACTACACGTTTCTCGCTCTCCAAGCAGAGTTAACCTACTCACCAGAATTTCTTTATACACAAAGAATACTTCAATATTCCTAATGAATTTTAAATCTACTACACGACACACAAACTAAATGAATATTGTATTCACATCGACATGCAGTTAGAGTAAGATAAATTCACTCAAAATTCAACGCAACCGATAAGAACACAGATTCTTCATTTAGGTAGTCAGCAATCACCACTCCACCTTTGGTTTTCATTTAGCAAAAGCGTAACACTGCTTCACAATTACACACCCCAATCAACCATATTTGCCACTCTTGAATGCCTCCCTAGAGATCCCCCAGATTAGGATCCACGCTTATACTTATCTCACGGGCACAAACCCACCGCTTGATATAACGGCAACCCATTTTTCACGACACTGACTTACACGTCCCCCTTGGCATCAAAGGCCACCAACTTTCCTACACAAGTATCACAACACGATATCATACTACAACAAATCCTTCACGATCCCCCTTCACTCACATAATGGCTACTGCCTTCTTCATACCAACCATAACCCAACATTTTGAGATAAGGTCATTTCATGACTTTGTCTTCACCAAATCCAGTCGAACCACAGATTCATGACCATGTAATTCCCCAAACAAGTTCTGATCTCCCATCGAATTGCCACAATCTTCAAAACAAGCTCATGCAGTTCAAGAAGATTAGACGCATCCCCTTTCAGACCAAAATTATCAATACACATCCACGTCATTGCGCTAATTACTTCATTCCTACATGGGTCATCAAACTCTCTTAGGATATCACATAGCTACAATAGCTATCTTCCACTTTCATAACGCCCACATATGGTGTTCCGTCCTCATACCGGGTACACACATTTTTCGGAACGACCTCGACACAGGTCATCCAAAACGGTTGTTGACTTCATCGTCAACCATCGACATGTGATGCTTCAACCATCTTGCCGTCAAGGATTCCCATCAGAACCTGTTTCTCCCAACGCATCGTTACTAACTTCAGGCCCCACAATCCTTACAAGTTAAGGAATAAGACTTATTTGGTATGTAGTCTACTTACATTACCACTCATTACTCTGGCTCATAGCCGATAACATTTAATCAGGGCACAGTAACTACCGTTTAACATGCTACTATTAAAAGCATCTCAACAACTTCAAACTTCACCATGGGTATACTCGCTTCACAGACAACCACATCATCCATTACCGAACATGATCAAATTCATTGTCCGAGACTCCCGCTATTCCCGTTCTCCTCTAACTGAAACACTAAGGTCATAACTCGACCATAATCAGATCAACCGAACAATTTCCATCCTCAGAACATTTCCTTGTCCTTAATCATAATATCCTCTACGACCTAGCGAGTTCGTAACCTTCATGCATGAAAACACAATGATTTAAATCATTTTGCACGTTTGAAAATTTTGTAAACACGATATCGTGAAACAAGCTTGAATATGCATAACTCACACTACTCAAGTTGAATAGTAAACACAATGATCTCAAGGATTGTCCGCATGCAACCCCACGACAAATCACAACCTTACCCACTAAACCGATGTCAACACGGACAAAACGTCTTCAATGAAACTTTTCTAATACGACTAGAATTTTTCTGAACGAAATCACATACACGGAGCGAGTTAGTTGGATCCCACACTTATTTGTATGCTAACAACGTGCTAATACTCATTTCAGTTACAAAACTTTGTAGTAAAACATTTTTCATGATTTTCACAACAACGTTTATCTCTACATGAAAGAGGGTGAAATAGTTCACAATTCACTAAGTTTAAAATTTTGTCGTATATGTAAACAAGTTTTGTCTTTCTTTTTAAACATACGCTTGCACACGTCGACTTGTTCCCAAAAAAAAGAAACTCATTATACTCGTATATAACTTTAACATGAAAGAGTTTATGTAATTCATTTAAAGACACCATGCATGAAACTGAATTTGCAATGAAAGTTATTCACTCTAAAAAGGTCCACCATTGCACTCACAAGAACTAATCATTGACACCCAACTTTTGACCAACGGTCACTTTCTCACCCTTATAACCCAACTTGTGGTATAGGTGCTTCACAACCCACCTGTTTGACCATTTCACACAGTTTTCACATAAACCAATGATCCACAAGCGGTTTCAAATCTTTGACTTTTATAGGTCGATAAACGACCATTTACTTCACATCCTACTCATACGCATACTTCAATTGTAACATCTCGAATTTCCGTTGTATTATTTTGTGAAGAATATTAACCATAAGGGTTAAGTTTGTAATTTGGTTAAAGTAAAGTTAATTGGAGATATTAACTTGAGGGTTCATTATGTCATTTCTTTAAAGTAGGAGGGTGTTTGGGAAATGAGTTATGACTCATCTGATTTAAAAAGGATGAGGTGTCACACAATTAGTCATTTAGTGACTAATTGTGTGTTTGTGGGAAGAGTTCGGTAAGCAGAGAAAGAGATCGAGAGAAAGAACGAAAGGGAGGAAGAAGAGAAAGAAGGAATATTGAAATTGTGGTAAGAAATTCTGTTTTATACCACTGATTTCTTCTTATGAATAGAAATTAAGCTTGCAATTCATTTGTTCAGATTTGGTTTAAGCTAACAAAGTGATTTGGTGAAGAACACTGGGTGCAGAAACTTACCAGGTGAGTTTATTCAACTCTCTTTAAAATTCAACAATTAATGTTGAAATAGATGTGTAATATGTGTGTCTTAACATGTTAGAAGAACTTAATTGATGAGTAGATTGAACTGATTTTATGTTTTAAATCGATTGGAGGACTTGTTGAATGGACAGTACGCAAAACCTTGAAAGTCCCGGTACTTGAAAGTCCCGGTACTTGGAAGTCCCGGTAGTGGCAAGTCCCGGTAGTTGGAAGTCCCGATAGAGGCAAATCCCGGTACTTATGAGTTCCGGTGAAGTCCCAGTACATGTGTTGACTACCGGGAGTTGGGGATACCGGGAGTTGGAGATACCGGGAGTTGGGAATATCGGAAGTTGGATAAAAAGAGTCAGTTTACAGATTTTTGGTAATAGATCTTGGATATGAACTTAATAATATAATAGTTAAGGTATCCAGAGACTTTGTATTATCTGTACTATTCTAGAAATTGGATAGTATAGTTTCGTTAATCGTGGAAAAGTGCGATTTAAGAATTGACATATATCTTATGTTACTTGAACATATGTACTTTAAATAATAGTATGTTAGGTTTATAGACCGCGCTAGTGTGATTCTAGGCAGGAATGTGTTAAGTGTAATGGATCCATAGGCACTAGTTTGATATAAACACATGGAATTGATGTGAGTAATCGTAATTCCAGTGTGTGTATTGTAAATGTGGAATTGATGTGAGTAATCGTAATTCCAGTGTGTGTTGTAAATGTGGAATTGATGTGAGTAATCGTAATTCCCATTTATGTGAAATAAGGAATTGACGTGAGTAATCGTAATTCCTGAGTGTATGTGAAATAAGGAATTGATGTGAGTAATCGTAATTCCTGATTTCTCGGGATGAATAGAGATTGACATGAGTAATTACTCTCTACTTTCTTTCCAATAAATAGGCATGTGTAATTGCGGTTTATCGGATGAGAGCATTGATCTAGAATCTGGGATTGATTCGTAGTTGGCTCTGGTTGGTGGTAATATGACTTACTGAAGGTTAGTCATAGTTTTGAGTTTGGGTAGGTTCCCGTTGTTGAGATTGAGCACGTGTACGGTAAGATGGGTGAGAACAGGTTTGATTTATCTGTTGATATTTTGATTGTTAAATTTTAATTTGATTTGAATATTCTCACTAGGCGAAAGCCTAATGTTTCAAGTTGAATTTTCTTACCAGGTACAAGCTCTGGGAAGTAAGCGGGAATGAGAGAAGAGAACTATGGAAAAGATTCAAACTTAGAGATGACGGAGGATCTAGATATTATTTTGATGCTTTTGGGACAAAGGACTAGATAACTTAGTTAATCTAATTATGATGTATGATTAAATTAATAGGTTATTTGAGTTAGAGGCGTTATGTATATAAAACCTTTACATTTGATCCTCAGGTTATAAAAGTTTGAAGTTTTGTGACCATAACTTGTGGAATTTTTAAGGTTTAAATTAGCCCTGTTTTTAGGGTGTTACATCAATCCAACACTGAAATCTTTCCTCCAGTATCCTTTCTACTATACCGCTTGACAAAGAGTCAGGGGCTCATTTCCTTCATCCGATCTAAAACTGATGCTTTCAAGATTCCAACACAGTATGCACTTCCTATCCCAAGTGATCGACCCATTAAATCCAAGAATGGGGACTCACTAGAAACTAGGAGTTTACCCTTAGTGAGTCGTTCATCTTCTGTGAACCAAGAAGTTCTACCTTTAGTCCACTCATTAACATCCCGAACAACACTCTTGTTGTGACACATCCCGTTCAACTGGGATCTCCAGCCTCCTTTTAGAAGGTGTCATCATTTACACCATGAGTGACCCTACACATCACATTAAAACCATTGATATCATCACAAGGTTAAAATTTACTCCATACTACCACCCCTTCAACGACTGTCTCAACACTGGTAATCTTCCAAGCATGATGAGAACTGAAATTATGACATGTAAGCAACACTCAATTGACAGCTCCACCTAAAAAGGCAATTTGAGAGTATATATGTAACTGTAAATTCGCAATTACATTGGCCAGATGTAATGTCAAATATAACACCCCAATCTTTGGAAGGTATCAATCTTTTAAGATAAATATGAAAAAGAGAATTTTGAATTGAATCCTAGATTTTATGGTCTTGTTGAATGGAGAATCCAAATACGAATCCAACGGTTCTTTTTGTAGCAAAAACGAAGCTAAAACGAAGAAGTTATGGCCAAAACGGTGTTTGGTACCTCCTGAGCGACTATGACCAGCGACTATGACACGTGTCAATATCGCTGGTCAATGTAGCACCATAGAACAAAATGTAATAACCAAGTTTCAATCTAAAGGAATATAAGATGTATGGGAGGAAAGTGAAATTTTGTTACTTAAGGGACCGAAGTGTAAATTGTGGAAAGAGGGTATAAAACCCTCAATTTTGACACAAAACCCTAGGCATTTACCAATCTTGAGAGCGGCTGTATATGTGTAGGAGCAGAAGGAAGAAAAATCAAGCTATCACCTACGATTCTTGGAAGAAGGCAAGGAGAGTGTTGCATCAGGAATAACTCAAGCATCAAGTTCTTGAAGGTAAACTCCTAATCTCATATTCCTGTTTCGTTGTGAGTGTTTTTTCATGCATAAAGAAGTTTTAGAGTAAAAGGGGACTTAATCAAGGTTAATGTTGGGTGAGAATTTGATTTTGTTATCTAGTAATGACATAATGATTCCTGCAATTGACCCTAATGTTTCCGGATAGTGTACATCGGGTTGTGTTGGATTTTTGGGGCACTTAGAGAGAAATCAACATATGTTATTCGTAGTCCAGAACTTGAGGAATCCGGATGGGTTTTCTGAAAGTTAAGGAGTCCATACGTGTTTCCCGGAATGGGGAATCCGGATGCATTTTCCGGAAGGGAGAGTCCGGAAACCGTCTTTCCAAAAGTGGAGTCCGGATACGATCCGAAAATGGAGTCCGGATGTGAGTCCGGAAATGTAGAATCCGGAAGTGAGTGATCTAGAAACTTAAAGTCCGGAACTGTTCAGTCCAGAATGGGATCCGGAAAAGAAGGATCCCGAACCCTGGTCCGGATTGGGGGAGTCGAATTAAACAGGGATTATTTTAGGGAGTGGTTCAGGAGTAACCTCGAGTGTCAGACAATTGACTTATACTCCCGTTTTCTTTAAAATCATACCTAGAGATCTGAAGCCTAAGTGAGAAGTTTTGAGCAAGGACGACAGGTGAGTTTTTCTAACTAAATACGTATTTTTAAACGTGATTTCAGATGTGAGAAATGATTATGAATCAATATGTTTATATTACATGAAAGTGTGTGTTCGGAAAGTTAATTTAAAGTGCATGCATTCATTTATTGATAGAGGTGTAATGGCTATTTCGAGGGGTGTGTCCCGCCAGTGCTCATACCGGGGGGGGGGGGGGTGTCCCGTTTATGCCATGGGAGGAGTGACCCAGAAAGGCAGTGTGATACTGACACGTTGTCGCCATTGTGGGACTTCAGTGTGCCACTTACATGTGCAGTTTATGTGAAAGCTTATTGTTTAAAATTGTTGTTTATAATGATTATGAATGTTTTATACTTGTTGATGAAACTGTTGCCACTAGAGGAAGCTCACTAGACCTCATGGTCTAACCCTCGTATTTTCAAAATAAACCTTTTTACAGGAAAGCAGTTAGTAGGAAGCTCCGACAAGAACAAGGAGAAGATCTAGAGTGAGGATGCTTCTAGGCCATAGTTGTTTTCACTTTTCATTTTAGACTTTTAGCTTATGTTCTCAGTTGTGTATAGGTTGTTCCGTAAACCTAATTTTGAGACAGTTATTTCTAGTTAAATTTTGGGCCGTTTGTGGCTGGCTATTTTCTTTTATTTATGAATGTCATGTTTTACTTAAGTTTCTGGGTTGTTACAATAGGTATCATAGCCGTAGTTTAAAAGATTTATGTGACCGGACGGGCCTAGACTTAAACTATGGGCGTAGAAATCACAACTGAGAAATTAGGGAAGATCTAGGAGGGCACTATATCCGAAAAGAGACTAATAGGGTAGTGAGGATAGTCATGTAAGGTAGGTTCGGGATTACACCTGGACAGTGTAATTGCCAGCTTACAGGTACATGTATGTGCTTAAATTGCCTTATTATTCTGGAGTTGTAGTCATTAGTTGTTTGTTTTGGCATGTTACAATAATCGAGAATGTCTGAAAGAACCTTGAGAAGTAGATCAGTATCGGTGGTGGGTACGATCCCGGCTGCAGTAGAGATCCGCGTGGACGAGGTCTTGGAGGATGGACCAGTGGACCCTCCGAGGCGGACGACCACCCATGGGAGGGGTGGAGGCCGTGGGAGAGAGCGGGGGAGACCGCCACGACGAGGGAGCTGGTGTGGTGACGCGGGGAGGGAAGAAAGTGCCAACCATCCATCGGGCTAAGAGCGTGGGGGCACCCGAAGTTCATGAACCGTTTCACCAGGAAAGTACCGCCTCGGTGGGAGGGGGAAGCAGTCGAAAAGCCCGAGGCGAAACCGGGACCAAGCATGTGTGACTGAGGAGAAGTTTACTGCTGAAATGGGCAAGCTACAAGAAACACTGCAAGCATTGTTGGATAACCGGCTTAAGTCTACATCGGAGGGACGAACAAAGAGTGGGAATGAGACAATGACCGAAGCGTCTAGCTTACCTCCGACTGAGGTCGGAGACCTTTCGCAGCGGACTCCCTTAGTAGCGTTACGTTTATACTCGATGGGTATGGGGGAGTTTGATGTAGTAATAGGAATGCATTGGTTAGATGATAACAACCCTAACATTGTGTGTAATAAGAAGTTGATTCATATTCCCTTGCCTGATAAGAGAGAAGTGGTGATTTATGGGGATCGGCGGGATAGAAAGTCGTGTTTGATATCCATGATGAAAGCTAGGCGATGCTTAGGAAAAGAATGCTTTGGGTTTTTGGCATACATGTTAGATGCTAAGAAAGAGAAGAAGGGGATAGAGGATGTGTCGGTAGTAAACGAGTACCCGGAGGAATTTCCTGATAACTTGACGAGTCTGCCCCCGGATCGTCAAGTAGAGTTCAGAATTGATTTGGTGCTTAGGGAGGCACCAATCGCTCGTGCGCCTTATCGTTTGGCACCAGCGGAAATGAAGGAGATGATGACGCAGTTGCAAGAGTTACTCGACAAGGGCTTCATTCGTCCGAGCTCATCGCCTTGGGGAGCGCCGGTACTATTTGTTAAGAAGAAGGATGGGTCTATGCGGATGTGCATAGACTATCGAGAGATCAACAAGGTGACAGTTAAGAACAAGTACTCGCTTCCGAGGATTGATGACCTCTTCGACCAGTTGCAAGGTGCAAACTATTTCTCGAAGATAGACTTAAGATCGGGTTACCATCAGCTGAAGGTGAGGAAGGAAGACGTGCCTAAGTCGGCCTTTCGCACGAGATATGGACACTACGAGTTCTTAGTTATGCCTTTCGGTCTGACTAACACCCCAGCAGTATTCATGGACTTGATGAACAGAGTGTGTAGCTTGTTGTTGGACAAGTGTGTAATCGTCTTCATTGACGACATCTTGATCTACTCCCGATCTCGATGTGAGCACGAGGAACACCTCCGGGCGGTGTTAGAACTGTTGAAGCGTGAGAAATTGTATGCTAAGTTCTCGAAGTGCGAGTTCTGGTTGAGAGATGTTCAATTTCTAGGTCATGTAGTGTCGGCAGATGGTATCAAAGTAGACCCAGCTAAGATTGAAGCAATTAAAGATTGGAAACCGCCAAAGTCGCCATCGAAAGTAAGAAGTTTTCTTGGGTTGACGGGCTACTACCGGAAGTTCATTTAGGACTTCTCTCGTATAGTCACACCATTGACCGCGTTGACGAGGAAAAATGTTAAATTCATTTGGACCGAGGCTCAGGAGGTCGCTTTTGATAAATTGAAGGAAAGTCTGAGTAGTGCTCCGATTTTGTCGTTACCCGACGGATCTGAGGGATTTGTAATTTACAGTGATGCCTCCAAGCTTGGGTTAGGGTGTGTATTGAGGCAAAATGGGAAAGTGATCGCCTATGCATCTCGACACTTGATAGATCACGAAAAGAACTACCCTACGCACAACATGGAACTGGCGGCAGTAGTGTTCGCTTTAAAGATATGGCGACAATATCTATATGGACTTAAGTGTCAGATCAACACCGATCACAAGAGTCTTAAGCATCTCTTTGATTAGAAGAAGTTAAACATGAGACATAGGAGATGGATGGAACTGCTGACTGATTATGCTGTGAAATCCTTTACCACCCGGGTAAAGCGAACGTGGTTGCCGACGCGTTGAGTCGGAAGGAGCGAAGAGAATCGATCAAAGTAGTGGCCTTCAGGGTCGAGGAGACTTTAGATCTCCTGGATATGGTCAAGAAGTCTCAAGAGGAGGTGTTGCTAGAAGAAAATGTAAAGAGTGAAAGAATCGTTGGAATTACGTTCTTGCTTAGCGCCAACAGTAGTGGTTTGAGGTGCTTAAACAACCGGGTGTGGGTTCCTAAGTTGGGGAACTTGAGGGTAAGCATTCTGGAAGAAGCACATAGGTCGCGATATTCCGTGCATCCAGGGACAAATAAGATGTACCAGGATTTAAAGAAGTTTTATTGATGAACAGGAATGAAGAAAGACATCGCCCACTTTGTGGAACGATGTGTGACGTGTATGAAGGTCAAGGCAGAACATCAACGACCTTATGGGGAACTCCAATCTTTGGATATACCAGTGTGGAAATGGGATAACATAACCATGGATTTTGTCACGAAATTTCCAAGGACTCCGAAGGGTCACGGTGCAATATGGGTGATTGTGGATAGTCTCACCAAGTCGACACACTTCCTACCTATTAGGGAAGCGGATCCGTTGGAGAAGTTGGCAAGGTTGTATATAGGTGAGATTGTATCGAGACACGGTGTACCTAAAACTATAGTGTCAGATCGTGATAGTCGGTTCACGTTGTCATTTTGGAGAAGTCTTCAAAGAGAGTTGGGATCGCAACTCAAGCTAAGTACAGCATACCATCCTCAAACGGATAGTCAGAGCGAAAGAACTATACAGACGTTAGAAGATATGCTCCGAGCATGCGTGATTGATTTCAAGGGTTCTTGGGAAGTACATTTACCATTAATAGAATTCTCGTATAACAACAGTTACCACACGAGCATCCAAGCGGCACCATTTGAAGCATTATATGGACGAAAGTGTCGGACACCGTTATGTTGGAACGAAGTGGGGGAAAGGCAACTAGCAGTCCCGGATATTGTGTAAATGACGACCGATAAGATAGAACTAATCCGCGAGAAAATGAGGTCGCACAGGGTCGGAAAAGAAAGTATGCAAACAAAAGAAGGAAACCCATCGAGTTTCAGGTTGGTGATAAAGTGATGCTAAAAGTCTCGCCTTGGAAAGGCATAGTTCGTTTCGGAAAGAAAGGGAAACTGAGGCCAAGGTATGTGGGGCCCTTTGTCATTGTAGAACGAGTTGGAGTTGTGGCCTACAAGTTGGATCTACCTGAAGGATTAAAGGGAGTACATCCGACGTTTCATGTTTCAAATTTGAAGAAGTGCTTGGCTGAGACGGATGTGGCAGTACCATTAGAAGATACCAGTGTAGATGAAAGGTTGTCGTATATTGAAGAACCAGTAGAGATCGTGGATAGTAAAGTTCGAAAACTAAGAAATAAGGAAATCAGATTGGTAAAGGTTCAATGGCGGTATCATAAGGGACAAGAGGCAACTTGGAAAGTCGAAGCGGACATGATATCCAAGTACCCTCATCTTTTCTACAATGGAATTCCGGGGACATAATTATTTTGAGGGGGAGGTATTGTAATAACCAAGTTTCAATCTAAAGGAATATAAGATGTATGGGAGGAAAGTGAAATTTTGTTACTTAAGGGACCGAAGTGTAAATTGTGGAAAGAGGGTATAAAACCCTCAATTTTGACACAAAACCCTAGGCATTTGCCAATCTTGAGGGCGGTTATGTATGTGTGGGAGCATAGGGACGAAGTCAAACTATCACCTACGATTCTTGGAATAAGGCAAGGAGAGTGTTGCATCAGGAATAACTCAAGCATCAAGTTCTTGAAGGTAAACTCCTAATCTCATATTCCTGTTTCGTTGTGAGTGTTTTTTCATGCTTAAAGAAGTTTTAGAGTAAAAAGGGACTTAATCAAGGTTAATGTTGGGTGAAAATTTGATTCTGTTGTCTAGTAATGACATAATGATTCCTGCAATTGACCCTAATGTTTTTGGATAGTGTACATCGGGTTGGGTTGGATTTTTGGGGCACTTAGAGAGAAATCAATAGATGTTATTCGTAGTTCGGAACTTGAGGAATCCGGATGGGTTTTTCGGAAGTTAAGGAGTCCAGACACGTTTCCCAGAATGGGGAATCCGAATGGGTTTTCCGAATCGGAGAGTCCGAAAACCAGCTTTTCGGAAGTGGAGTCCGGATGCGATCCAGAAATGGAGTCCGGATGTGAGTCCGGAAATGTAGAATCTGGAAGTGAGTGATCCGGAAACTTAAAGTCCGGAATTGTGCAGTCCGGAATGGGATCCGGAAAAGAGGGATCCAGAACCCTGGTCCGGATTGGGGGAGTCGAATTAAACAGGGATTATTTTAGGGAGTGGTTCAGGAGTACCCTCGAGTGTCAGACAATTGACTTATTACTCTCCTTTTCATTAAAATCATAAGTGTCCCACCTAGAGATCTGAATCCTAAGTGAGAAGTTTTGAGCAAGGATGACAGGTGAGTTTTTCTAACTAAATACGTATTTTTAAACGTGATTTCAGATGTGAGAAATGATTATGAATTGATATGTTTATATTACATGAAAGTGTGTGTTCGGAAAGTTAATTTAAAGTGCATGCATACATTTGTTGATAGAGGTGTAATGTCTAAGTCGGGGGGTGTGTCCCGCCAGTGCTCATACCGGGGGGGGGGTGTCCCGTTTATGCCATGGGAGGAGTGACCCAGTAAGGCAGTGTGAGACTGACACGTTGTCACCATTGCAGGACTTCAGTGTGCCACTTACATGTGCAGTTTATGTGAAAGCTTATTGTTTAAAGTTGTTGTTTATAATGGTTATGAATGTTTTATACTTGTTGATGAAATTGTTGCCACTAGAGGGAGCTCACTAGACCTCATGGTCTAACCTTTGCATTTTCAAAATAAACCTTTTTACAGGAAAGCAGTTAGTAGGAAGCTCCGGAAATAATAAGGAGAGATCTAGAGTGAGGATGCTTCTAGGCGATAGTTGCTTTCACTTTTCATTTTAGACTTATAGCTTATGTTCTTAGCTGTGTATAGGTTGTTCCACAAACCTAATTTTGAGACAGTTATTTCCAGTTAAATTTTGGGGCCGTTTGTGGCTGGCTATTTTCTTTTATTTATGAATGTCATGCTTTACTTAAGTTTCTGGGTTGTTACACAGAAGGTGGTACCAACCCCGCGAATGTGACACGCGACTATGCCAAAGGGCATAGTCGTCGGGCATTGTCGCACGGGGGCACCTGAACCATAAAAACGGGATTTTTTCACCCATTTTCCTAATTTCACTTCACCCATTTCATTTTTCTCTCCCAAGAACCGAACCCTAACCCCCAAAATCGGATTTGAGGCCTACAAGGTGCATTCTACTAGATTGTTGGGTGGTTCTTCATCTCCTAGCTAAGAATTGAAAGTAATGGTTGGAGTTCTTCATCTCACCTTCTTTTTTGGGAATTTCCACATTTTCTAGGGTTTCATCCAACCCTTTTCTCCATTTTGAAGACTTAAGTTTATGGTTCATTGTTGGTAACCTAGAAGTGTTTTTGTTGGTGGATTTATGTTGTGGTTGAGGTAATCTTCTCTTTTAATCTATGGAATTAGGGTTTTGATATTTTGAGATATTGATGTAAAATGTTTAGGGAACGATTCTAAATGGTTGAATATGGATGTTTATGGTTGGAAATTTGTGGATCTAGGTTTTTGAAAGATTTGGCTTGAGGATTCAAGTTTCTTCAAATGAGCTTAAATTGGGGAAAATCTAGATTTAGCCTAAATCTAGCAAGGTGAGTTCAATGTAATAACCAAGTTTTTTTTCTCTTTTGCTAAAGAATTAAAAGATGGGTGGAAGAAATGTAAAGTCTAAAGTTTAGAGGGGCCTTAGTGTAAATTGCTGGAAGGTATAAAACCCTCAAGGTTTTGCACAAAGCCCTAGAGCTAATCATTGTGTGTGTGTGTGGCGGCTTAGAGAGAAAGAGCAGAGAAATAGAGAATTTTGGTTCAAGAGCAAATTGGAGAAGGAAATATCATCAATCTACAATTGAAAGAAGAAGTGGGAGATTGAACCCAATCCTACACTGATTCATCCAGGTAATCTCATCTTCTAATCCCTAGTCTTTATTTATTTTGAGAAAGTCAGATTAGTGGATTTTAATTTGATGAGTTTAGTGTATTCAAGGATCAATCACGTATAAGTTGTGCAAAATATAATTAAGTTGGTTAGAAGTGTATTAGGGATTCTTGCAATCCTTCTCCATAATATGCATCGATTGGAATCGAGATTTGGGCCACTCTCAGACATCAGAATCGAAAGTTTGGTCAGGAATCGGAACCGGATCCGAAATGGACCGAAACTAGATGTTTAGAACCAGAATTGTTTAGGATCCGGAATAGTTCTGGAATGGGCTTGGGATGATATAGGATCCGGAATCCTTATGGGATCCAGAATGTGCTTGGGCCGATACAGGACCCGAAATCCTTATGGGATCCGAAATGGGTTTGAACCGATGTTAAATTCGGAATCCATATGGGATCCGGAATGGGGTTGGGCCTCTAGTGGATCCGGAATCCACGTTATGTTCCGGAGTGGGCCGAATCCGGATTTGAGCCCAAATTGGAGGAAGTAGAGTCCGAAGCAATGGGTTCGGATTCCAGGGTTCGCTGGGAGTCAAGTTATGAAGAAAACTATTCAGGATTAAGGTTAACTCAAGACTCACAATTCTTATCCTTTTTAAATATCATAGGTGTTAAAATCTGAAGTTTTCGTGAGAGGAAATTGTTAAAGCGCCAGGTGAGTTTTTCTAACTAAAAATACGTGTTTTAAACGTGTTTTCCAAAGAAAGTAAATGGGTAGAAATGCCATGTTTATTTACATGATTTTACTTGTTTGAAAGCTTATATGAGATGTATGCATACATTGTGATTAGACATAAATTGGCTAAGTCGGGGGGTGTGGCCCGCCAGTGCTCATGCCGGGAGGAGTGACCCGTTTATGCCATGGGAGGAGTGACCCAGTAAGGCAGCGTGAGACTGACTCGTTGTCACTTTCGAGTGACTTCAGGGTGCCATTTACGGGTGCGGATTTTCCGTGAAAGTTTTATGTAAAGTTGCTTGATAGTTATAAACTGTTTTAAAATGTTTTGAGAACTATTATATTGAGGGAGCTCACTAGACCTCACAGTCTAACACTCGCTTTTTCCAAACTAAACCTTTTACAGGTAAGAAGATAGTAGGAGGGTCTAGTAAGTGAGCAGAGCAGGACTAGAGTACTGATGCAACTAGAGACAGTGCTACACTTTTATTTCATAATTTAGTATTATTCTTAGTTGTGTATAGGTTGTTTCTGCCAACCTAGATTATGATACATATGTTTGAGATTTTTGAGACCGATTTTGGGATATTCTATTGTTTACCGAATGCTATGCTTTATATTTTAGTTGGGGTGTTACAATTGGTATCAGAGCCATAGTTTAAGGGATTTAGGTGACCGGACGGGCCTAGACTTAAACTGTGGGAGTAGAAATCACAACTGAGAATCAGGAATGCGCTAGGAGGACACTATTACTAGAATAAGACTAATAGGGTGGAGAGGACAGTCATGTAAGGTAGATTCGGGATTACACCTGGCCAGTGTAATTGCGAATTTACAAGTGCATGTATGTGCTTAAAATGCCTTATTATTCTTGAGCAGTAGTTTTAAGTAATTTATTTTGAATTGTTTCAGTAATCCAGTATGTCTGAAAGAACCTTGAGAAGTAGATCTGTGCCCAAAGTGGGTACAATTCCAGTTGTGGGAGAGATTCGCATAGAGGAGGTCTTCGAGGAGGAACCAGTGAATCCTCTTAGACGAGCGGCCACCCGCGGAAGGGGTGGAGGTCGAGGAGGAAGACGGGGTAGACCACCGTTGCGAGCTGCCTCTCAGGAAGTTGGGACTAGTGTGGCAACCCGCAGAGGGAAGAAGGCAACTAGTGTGGCAAGCTGCCTGAAGTGTGTGAACCCTTACATCAAGAGAGTACTGCTTTAGTAGGTGGGGGAAGTCAGTCAGACGGACCGAGGAGAAACCAGAATCAAGCTTTTGTTACTGAGGAAAAGTTTACGGCTGAGATGGGCAAACTGCAAGATACTCTCCAGGCATTGTTGGAAAATTAGATCAAGACTACATCAGAAGGGAGAACTAAGAGTGGGGACGAGACGAGGACTGAGGTGTCTAGCCTACTTCCGACTGTGGTGGGGAATCATTCGTTAACAACTCCAGTTATGGCTAATGAAGCGAAGGCAGCAAAGGGATGCACCTTTAAGACGTTTGCATCGTGCAAGCCTCCGACTTTTAGCGGAGAGTGCAATTCGGTCTTAGCCCTGAGATGGATACGAGAGATGGAACTGGCTTTTGACACAAGCAAGTGCGCCGAAGAAGACAAAGTATTGTTTGCAATGTCTATGCTAAAGGCAGATGCCATCTTCTGGTGGGATGTCGAGACGGGAGGTAAAGGTTCTGAGATTGCGAAGACAACTTCATGGGAGGTATTCACTAAGAGGTTTAAGGTACAATTTTGCTTGATAGCGGCAGTTAAGAAGCTTGAGGAAGAATTTATGGGGTTAGAGCAAGGGACGATGTCAGTCCAAGAGTACACATCGAAGTTCATTGAGAAAGCTCGATTTGCCGAACTGTATGTGCCTACTGAGGAGAGACGCATAGAGAGATACATTTAGGGGTTAAAGAGCAGTGTAAGGGAGCTAGTACAAGTGAAAGATCTGATTACTTTTCAGGTTGTGGTAGATACTGCAGAGCTCACAGAAAAAGAAAAGAATAGACGGATGACAGAGAGAGTGGGAGACAAGAGGAAATGGGAAGGGCCGAATCGCGACGTTAAGAGGCCGAGTGTGCCTAAACCCGAGCTGCGGGTAGGGTTCAGATCAGGAGAGAGGCCGTGTGGCAAGTGTAACCGAATGCATAAGGGAGAGTGTTTGGCAGATAAGGATGGATGTTATAAGTGTGGAAAAATAGGGCACATGGCTCGAGACTGCCGCATTTCGAGGTCATGTTGTCAGTGTGGTTCGCCAGATCACGTCAAGTGGGACTGTCCGCAGTTAAAGCAAGGGTTTGCTAGGGGTCACGGCGGTAGTGGCGGAGGAAGAGACAGAGATAGAAAGGTGGAGCCGCCTCACGCGAGGGCGAGGGCTTTCCACATGTCAGCGGAGGAGGCGGTGAATACGCCTGATGTGGTGACAGGTACTTTCCCTATTGACTCGACTCTTGCTAGAGTATTGTTTGATTCAGGCGCCAATCGTTCGTTTGTGTCGCCTAATTTTATTCAAAAATTGCAAGTGAAACCCAAGAGGTTGAACTTTGGGTTTGAGGTAGAGGTGGCAGATGATAATCGAGTCTGGGTGAAAGAGGTCTATGAGGGATGTAGCATAGATGTAGACGGTCACTCGTTTCCTTTGCATTTGTACCCGATGGGGATGGGGTAGTTTGATGTGGTACTAGGAATGGATTATTTAGCGGAGAATGACGCTAGCATAGTGTGTAATAAGAAGTTGATTCGTATCACCTTGCCCGATAAGAAGGAAGTAGTAATTTATGGGGATCGTCGAGATAGGAAGTCGTGTATGATTTCTATGTTGAAAGCTAGGCGGTGTCTGGGAAAGGGATGTCTAGGGTATTTAGCTTATGTGCTAGATGCTAAAAAAGAGAAGAAAGAAGTAAGGGATGTGCCGATAGTCAGTGAATACCCGGAAGTATTTTCGGATGACTTGACGAGTCTGCCCCCAGATCGTCAAGTAGAGTTCAGAATAGATTTGATGCCTGGGGCGGCACCGATTGCGCGTGCGCCCTATCGTCTAGTACCGGCGGAAATGAAGGAGATGATGACGCAACTGCAAGAGCTACTAAAAAAGGGTTTCATTCGTCCGAGCTCATCGCCTTGGGGAGCGCCGATACTTTTTGTGAAGAAGAAGGATGGATCTATGCGTATGTGCATAGATTACCGTGAGCTCAACAAAGTAACAGTGAAGAACAAGTACCCGCTTCCGATGATTGATGACCTCTTCGACCAGTTGCAAGGTGCGAGCTACTTTTCGAAGATAGATTTGAGGTCGGGTTACCATCAGTTAAAGGTGAGAGAGGAAGACGTGTCCAAGATAGCTTTTCGTACGAGATACGGACACTACGAGTTCTTAGTCATGCCCTTTGGCTTGACTAATGCCCCCGCAGTATTCATGGATTTGATGAACAGAGTGTGTAGCTCGTTGCTAGACAAGTGTGTGATCGTCTTCATCGATGATATCCTGATCTACTCTCGTACCCGTAAGGACCACGAGAAGCATCTTCGAGCAGCGTTGGAATTGCTGAAACGCGAGAAGTTGTACACCAAGTTCTCAAAGTGCGAATTCTGGTTAAGAGAAGTATAGTTCCTGGGCCACGTGGTGTCGGCAGACGGTATCAAAGTGGACCCCGCTAAGATCGAAGCTATAAAAGATTGGGAGTCGCCAAAGTCACCATCGAAAGTGAGGAGTTTTCTTGGGTTAGCGGGCTACTACCGGGAGTTCATTCAGGACTTCTCTCGTATAGCCACACCGTTGACCGCATTGACAAGGAAGAGTGTCAAGTTCATTTGGGCCGAAGCTCAAGAGGCCACATTTGAGAAACTGAAAGAAAGTTTGTGCAGTGCCCCAATTTTGTCTTTACCTGAGGGATCAGAAGGTTTTGTGATTTACAACGATGCTTATAAGCTGGGGTTAGGGTGTGTGCTGATACAACACGGAAAGGTAATTGCTTATGCGTCTCGGCAGTTGAAGGATCATGAGAAGAATTACCCTACGCACGACATGGAGCTGGCGGCAGTAGTGTTCGCTTTGAAAATATGGAGACACTACTTGTATGGAGTGAAGTGCCAGATTTACACCGACCACAAGAGTCTGAAGCACTTATTTGATCAAAAGGAATTGAATATGAGACAGAGGAGATGGATGGAGCTATTGAACGACTATGACTGCGAAATCCTTTACCACCCAGGTAAAGCAAATGTCGTAGCTGACGCGTTGAGTCGGATTGAGCGAGGAGAACCGACCAAAGTAGTGGCCTTCAGAGTCGAGGCAACTTCGAACCTCCTAGATGAAGTTAAGAAGTTTCAAGAGGAGGTGTTGCTAGAAGAGAATGTAAAGAGTGAGAGGGTCGTTGGAATTTCATCTTTGTTCAGTGTCAACAGTGGTGGGTTAAAGTGTATGAAGGACCGGGTGTGGGTTCCCAAGTTGGGAAACTTGAGAGTAAGCATCTTGGAAGAAGCGCATAAGTCGCGGTATTCTATGCACTTGGGGACGAACAAGATGTACCGGGACTTAAGACAGTTCTATTGGTGGCCAGGAATAAAGAAGGATATCGCTCACTTTGTGGAGCGATGTGTGACATGTTTGAAGGTTAAAGCATAACAGCAGCGACCGTATGGAGAACTTCAGTCTACGGTGATACCAGTGTGGAAGTGGGACAACATCACCATGGATTTTGTTACAAAGTTACCAAGGACTACTGTTGGTTCCTGTTTTGCTTAACAATGATGATTCTATCTAATTAGTTCAAACAATATATAATGCGGAAGCATTTTAACGAACTAACAAATATAATGAGGTAGAATAACACACAATATCAAATATATGAAGTGTAAATAACACAGATAAATAGATCAATGATTCACTGTATTTGATATAATAAGAACACCAAGAACACCGAAAGGTTTGACAAGAAACTGCTCTAAAGGTGTGTGTGTTGTGTAAAGCTTAATAGAAGAACTCAACATGAGTCTTCTATTTATACTACTTCTAAAGGGGAAAAGATCTTAGATAATAAGCACGTTTATCCTTGTTTAGATCTTTTGCGTGGATCTTCTTTTTACCACAGAGGCTCTGTCAAGTATGACAGAAGCTCTGTGGCCTTGTCCGTTTAGAAGAGTCTTATGTTGCTTCTTTACTTCGGTCTTCTTGGATAACCCGGCAGAGCCTCTATCAAAGACTTCTGTCTTCTTGGTTACTCGGCTACTCGGCAGAGCCTCTGTCGACGACTTCTATACTTAGCCTATTTTTCAATACTTCTATTAACAGAAAGATTGGAGCTAACAATCTCCCCCTAAGTAGTGAAAAATAAAAAAATTAAAAGTGCAAGGATTTTCTAGACTAAGTACTAGAATAATTTCTTTTCACATAAGATTATGCCAGAGGCATTTACATTTCATTGTTCTGAAAAGAAAAATTACAGGGATTTATAGACTGACTCAGACCTTGGCATCTTTGAAGTCGTTGAAACTTCTGTTGTCGAATCCTAATTCTCTGAGCTCGTTATAGAAACTGATGCAGAGGTTTCTGAAGTTGATTACTTGGTCGATGACCTCTATCAGTCTATCTGCGAGAGCTTGATTCATGAGCTCTGTTCCTTTATGCTCCACAAGGCTTGCTCTGAACTATGTCAAAGTAGTTGTTGCATACTTCTGACAGTCCATTTCTACGAACAATCTTGACTTCCCAACAGGATCTTGATAAACTAGCCCAACTCTTGGAGATGTAATAATCGAGTTTGGTATGGCAGAGGATGGGCAGTCGTCTTTTGGTGGTCGAATATTTAAGTTTCTCACTCCGAGATCTCGTCCTAATTGAAAGTCGACTAGACTGTATAGCAGAAGTTTCTCTCTCATGGCTTTCCTTAGCACCCTGTATGCCCTTCGATTTGCATCTGTTATGTAGTTTTCTTTGGTCTAGTGTAGAAGGTCGGGTTGGTCGTAGGGACTTAGATTTCTCAGACCAGCATCTGAGAATTGGGTAACACTTGTGTCCTCCCTTTTGACCTTATAGATGTTATAGGAAACCTTAGGTGTGGTTCTGGTTTGAGAGAACTTACAGTATATGACTTTGTCGATTTTGGACTCTGAGAAGACTTGATGTTTTGGCTTGGGTGTTGTTCTTGTGAAGGTGTTCTCGAGGTCAGCATGGAAGTGGGGATCTTGAATGGTTGTGGGCAGAATATCTCTGGCACTTCTGTTGTACAGATATCTGTACACCACTTCTTCCATTTGTTGTGGAGGTGCACCGGGTGGAGGCATGGGTCTGCGCAGAGCATCCATTCGCTCTTTGATTTGGGCCACTCGATCCTCTGTGACTTTTGCCTTCGGATCTAGAACAAGTATATTTGACAGAGGGGTAACACCGAAAGCCCAGTCTTCTTGTTCTGGCTTTGGTGTCACATATGCATCGAAAGAGCTCTTCATCAAATTTTCTGCTGGTTGATGCTTGGGCTTCTTCTTTTTGGGTTCCTCTGTCATTATCCCCTTGCCTTTGTCTTTTGCCTTCGGCTGAAGATCTTCTTGTAGAGATGGGGTTGCCTCTGTGGGATTTGACTTTTGGATTTCTGAGGGTGCCTCTGTAGTTTTGGGGGTTGCCTCTGTAGGTTTTGGCACTTGTGTTTCTGAGGACTTTGTTGGTGAGGCTTATGTGGTTTTGCTCAGATGTTTTCTTTTGTGAGCAATGGTTTTGGTTCTGGTTTTGGGTGAGGGAGATGGGGGTTTTGTTGTTGCAGCTTCTGGTGTTTTTGGTGTTGGAGAGGGGAGTTCTTCTGGTGATTTTGGTTTTGGTGATTGGGATGGTTGATCTTCTTCTGAGGATGTTAGGATTTGGAATTCTTCACGGGTTGGGACATCTGCTACGAATACAGAAGTTGATTCCACAGAGGTGGGTGTTGCCTCTGTGGTCTTTTATTGTTGATCTTGGTTGGTTTCAGGTACTTGGGTTTGGATTGGGGTTTCTTGAGGGGTTTCCACAGAGGTGGTTGTAGCCTCTGTGGTTTGTTGTTGGTTTCCTCCTTGGGGTTGAGTTGTTGGGGGGACTTGGTTCAGGGGTTCTGCGGATACAGGTGGTTCTGGTAGACCTCTGCTTGCAGCTTTCTCCCTTGTTTTTTCCCTTTGATTCTCCCCCTCAGGATGATCTGATGAATCGTCAGAGTCATCATCAGAGTCATCCTGACCTTTTTCTTTAGTACCCTCTGCTCTGCACGAAGCCTCGGGTTTCTTAGGCGGTACTGCCCCTGCGGCTATCATCTTGGCGCATAGATCGTCACAGAGGCCAAGAAGGGTATGGACCTCTGTTTCTGTCTTGAAGCGCATTTTGCCCACACTTGTCTTGAATTCTTTAACATAGTTTGCGTTGGCAGCAATGAAGGCTCGGATGAATTCTGTCATTTGATCAAGTATTCCTTGCCCAAGCTCTGTCAGCTGAGCTCTGGTCATATAGTCAGAAGGCTTCATGGCCAGAGTTTGTTGCATTGTTTGCTCTTGAACTTCCTCTAATGCCTTCTTTAGGTCTTCAGGGGTAAGGCCCTTAGAGGTGGAGGCTTTGGCATTCATCGTTTCAAGGAAGAGTTTGATAGAGGTTTTGAATGCAGAGGTGGTGGCTTTCTCGAATTTAGTGGCAGCAGATGCAGCAGAGGTATCAACAGTTGTTCTCATCTGGGCTAAGGCATTTTGCACCTCTGTGGACAGGTTGTCCATTTTTGTGTTCATATCAGTAAAGGCCCGCGAAGTAACTTCTGCAAAAGAATCAAAAGAGCTTTTCAACTCTTTCAATGTGGTGTCCACAGAGGTGACAAGGTTTTGGAACTCATCCCTTGATACATGTGGACTTGGTGTAACCTCTGGGGGAACACATTCGTCCCCAGAGTGAGTCCCTGTTCCTTGGACACCTTCTTTCTCCCTTGTTTGTATGTTGGGGGCGGAAGGATTTCCCTCTGATCCTCGAGCAGAGGCATCTTGTGCCTCAGACTCTACAGAAGTTCTGGTAAAGACATTGTCTTGATCCACTCCAGAGGTGGGTACAAGATTATCCTTAGGTTGACTCGGAGACTTGTCTAGAGTCTCTCCGTCTTTGTGCACTCTAAGCTCCTCTGAAGAGCTGTTTGGACCTATAGTAGTGTGCGTGGCAAAGGAAACAAATTCCTCTGTAAGGTGGGCGATTGTGGTCTGGGGCGATGGACCACGAACTAAGGGTAAGTCCTTTTGAGAGGACTCCCCTGGAATGGGTTCCTCGGATATAAGTGGCACAGAGGTGGAAGGAATTTCCTCTGCCCGGTCGGTTTGGGTTGGGGTCGAGCCATGCTGCTCTTGTTCAATATTACCTTCTGCCACTAGACTGGCGGTAACAGAAATGTGGGTTGCACTGGGATTTGGTTGGGGTTGTGTGCCTCTACTATTCCAGGCATCAGTTCTAGCTTCTGCTTTTGTGGAGCATCCAACCACTTCTTCTCCATCTATAGTCTCAACCTCTGTAGCTACCCTATGACTCGGTGCTTCTACCCTAACTTCTGTAGTGGCTTCTGCACCAGTGCGTAAAGAGTCGTACATTGGATGTGAGCCAATTAATTGTCATACGTGGGGATGCAGAGGTCCTTCTTCTGCTTGATCATCTTCTTCATCAGAGTCCACCTCTGAGACTATGACTGGTGGGGTTTTGGTGGTGGTTTTAGCCAAATCCTCTGGAGTTGCTCGTAGAACATCAAAACCAGGTTGGGTGAAGGGGTTCTGTAGAACTTCCGGAGTCTTAGAGTGATTATTCTGAGGGGTTTGGTCATCATCATCCAAGTCAGAAGAGATTCTGAAGTTTGGAGCTTCTGTTGAATGATGAGATAGAGCTTCTGCAGTCCATCCAGAGGGGTCTAAAGAGTGTGCGATCCCAGGTTGTTGGAGGAAGATAGAAAAATCACCCTGATCTTCTGCATCATTGATGGGTGAGGGTGATTGCAGAGGTTGGTCTTGGGTTTCTTCGACCATATCTGCTTCCTCTGCGATGGATTGCAGAGGAGTGTGGGGTTTCTTGGATTTCTTCTTGCTCTTCCTTTTCTTTGGTTTGGGGGCATCCTCCTCAGAAGACTTATGTTTTCGTTTCTTCTTTTCTTTTGGAGGAGGGGGAGGTGCAGAGGATCCTGCTTCTGTTGCATGAGGAGGGGATAGTTGAGCAGCAGAGGTAGATGTGCCCTCTGTAGTTTTCTTGTGGATTTTCTTCTTCTTCTTCTTGGCAGAGGGTTTTTTCTTTGTTTCAAGGGAGAGAATCGCTTCCCTCTGAGCCTGAAAGTTGGCCTGTACAAGCTGATATTTGGCCAAAGCTACAGCCCATTGCTCATCTGACATCCTATCTACAACCCTAGTTCCTAATGGGGCACCTAGACGCGGGGGTGTCACAGGACTCGGTTCTGGAGTCCTATGATCGCATATGTAATCTAACTTAAGGGTCTTGTCTGTAGCGTATCCCAGAAGTTTCTTTGGCAGAGGTCTGTAGAAAGGGTATTCATCTTCGTGCTCTGTTGGGGTGTTTTTGTTCAGGGGATACATTCTGGCCGTTGGTCCCTCCATTGGCCATTTTTGTAGACGGAGCAGAGGCTCTAGTAGTACACCCAGAATACGTTGATATTGTAGAGGAGGTAGAGCATCTTTCGACCGTCCCTTGGCCTTCTGAGAGGAGATCCTTCTGTCAATGGTGTTGACCATTTCTTGCATCATGATGGTGGAGTAGTCCAGAGGTAGATCATAATATACCCCGTACATTATGGTCAAGATTTGGTGAGAAGTTTGGTCTGGACTACCCACCTTCCCTGTTAGGCACCGATTAAGAATAGAGAAGAGAGTATTCCACAGAGGAGGAAGGCGATTTCTTCTGAAATCGTTTCTTTTTCTTTGGGTTGTGTTGTACCCCAACATTTCAACAAACCGGCAGAGCTCTTCGTCAGTGGGTTCCTCTGCGTACTGCTTTATGCCAAGAAGACCTCTGGTAGGTAGACTGAACTCAAGTGAGAACATGGTTCTGTTGAACTTGAGTTCAAGGTGCTCGTATTTGTATGGTTTCGAAATATAGCCCTTGATTTGTCTATCTGCGGGGTAAAATCTGCTGCTCATCCAAAATTGATTTAGGTATCTGGCGGGGATTTTGTTGACAGTTTTGGATAACAGGGGGTAAAGATAGTGGTTTTCCAGAATGTGAAGAAGGATGGCATGTGCTTCCCCAAAAGCGGTTTTTGGGGAACAAGGTAGTAGTTGTTGGGTTTCAAAGGAAGAACACGTTTAAAGTGTTCATGAGCAATGAAGTTTAGAAGATGGGTGGTCGGAGCAAAATCTGCTTCATCGCCGGAGTGGTCTTGTTCTAGGTTTCTGGCGATTTCTTGGTTTTGGGAGTTCTCAGAATGAGATGGAGAGTTCACTGGAGCGTTGGAGGTGGAAGCCATTGGATTAATCTTGAAGAAAGAGAGTAGAAAATGGGAGTTACAGGTTTTTGCAAGGTTCGCCGGAGAAGATGAAGAAAGTAAGTTCGTAAACGTTTAGAGGTAATGGTAAGTTGGGTTTTATACTGAAGAGAATGGTGGAATCTGAAAGGGTAAATATGTGAAAGTGAATAAAATTTAGGATCCGTAATTGAGTATATACGGCTGGTTCAACTTTCCAGGAGAACGTGTGCCACACACGTCCAATGGGAGAATGCCACGTCAGAAGTGTCAGAACACGATTAGACGTCGTGTGCGGCCCAGTAATGCTTGGCGCGTGGGCATATCTTCTTTGTGAGTTCTGTCACTCGCAGTAAATAACCCATACTGTTACAGAATTTCCATAAAAGGTCAAGTGTCAGAGTCAATAGAGGCTCTGTGGTGGAGTGAGCTCTGTGATCTGAAACTTGTCTTTTTTGTCTCCTCTGATGCTTGTACCTTTTCCAAAAACGTTTGAAGGATCATTGGAGAGGATCGATAGATCTTTAGTACAAAATTTTCATTCACAGAGGCTTTGAGGCTCTGTCGATGCCAGTAGAGGCTATGAGAGTGAAAATTTCTCATAACTAAAAATTTAGAGAACGTTTTGATCATCCAAGGTTTTCATTGTGTTAAACACTGTTTTTAGGACATATTTGGAAATTTGTGTCCTGGAAAACTGTTTTGGAAATGGATTTTGTTCGAGACATACTCTTAGACTGTCTAGTTTGGGCGACATAGACTCTTTGGTGAAGTGAGCTCTTTGCCCATAAGACTTTCTTCCAGTATCCTTGTGTGTGCATTTGTACGTACAAATCCTTAAAGAAGATATTTAAAGTTGATCGACAGAGTTTCCTTATGAAATTTGCAGTTCTAGAGGATCCGGCTTACAGAGGCTCTGTTGAGCTCAGCAGAAGCTCTATGACCTTAAATTTCCCATAATGGAAGGCTCGAAAATCTTTTTGATCATTTCTTGTTTGGAATGTCTTAAACAGTGTTTATAGGACGTATTTTGAAATTTGTGTCCTTGAAAATTGTTTTCAAAAAGGATTTGTACGAGTTATTCACCTTTGGTTCTCCTTTTGTTTGGTAAAAAATACCTGGCTTCTGTAGATATGGTTGATCATATCTCTTCTTTTGGCTCCCCCTTGAATGATCAACCTCTGTAGATCAGTTCAAGGTCTCCTTCTGCTCCCCCTTGACCTATGCATGGATCAAATGAGATAAGTTTTGCACAAAACATAGGTTAAGGTTATCAGAGGTTCTGTGGCGATTGTCATACTCTGAGCAATCCCACAGAAGCTCTGTTGGTTACAGAACTTTTGATGATTAAGAATTTACATACAGAAGAGTTTAAATATTTACATATTTACAAGAAGATCAAATCTTACTTACAGAGGGGTCAACTCATGTTAATCATTCCCAACTTACCCACCAAGAAAAGGAATCTTTTCTCATCTAGTGCCTTGGTGAATAAGTCTGCAAGCTGGTATTCAGTGGACACAAAGTGCATTTCGATTGTGCCATGTTCAACATGATGCTTCAGAAAGTGATAACGAATATCGATATGCTTTGTTTTTTAGTGTTGTACTGGATTGGCAGAGATTGCTATGGCACTTTTGGAATCACAGAGGATGGGAATCTTGTATATGTTGTACCCATAGTCTTTGAGCTGAGTTTTCATCCACAGAACTTGAGAGCAACAACTAGCAGCAGCAACATATTCCGTTTCTGCTGTAGATGTAGACACACAGTTCTGCTTCTTCGAAGTCCAGCTGACTAGTTTACCTCCTAGGAATTGACAACTCCCAGAGGTACTCTTTCGATCAAGCTTGCATCCTCCATAATCTGAATCTGTGTATGCCTTAAGACCAAAACCAGAGTTCTTCGGATACCAGAGTCCAAGATTTTTGGTCCCTTTAAGGTATCTGAAGATTCTATTTACAGCAATATAGTGGGATTCCTTTGGGTTAGCTTGATATCTTGCACAGAGGCATGTGGCATACATTATGTCAGGTCTACTTGCGGTTAAGTATAAAAGGGACCCAATCATACCTCTGTAGAGTTTGCACTCTACAGATGTGCCATTTGGATCTGAGAATAATTTATTTCCAGTGGCCATTGGGGTCCTCATTACAGAGGCATCAGAGAGACTGTATTTTGAAAGTATGTCAGAGACATATTTAGCTTGATTTATAAAAATTCTCTCTGATGATTATTTTACTTGGAGTCCGAGGAAGAAAGTTAATTCTCCCATCATACTCATTTCAAACTCACTCTGCATGAGTTTTTCAAAATCTTTGCACTGTTGTCCATTTGTAGAACCAAAAATAATGCCATCCACATAAATCTGTACAAGCAGAATCTCACCACCTTTGTCGTACCTCTGTCGAATTCATTATTGAGAAGAAAAGTTGAAAGTCTTTCGTACCATGCTCTTGGAGCCTGTTTCAGTCCATACAGAGCTTTGTCGAGGTAGTACACGTATTTTGGGTACTTGGAACTTTCAAACCCTGGTGGCTGCTGGACATATACTTCTTCTTGGATTTCACCATTCAGAAAAGCAGATTTTACATCCATTTGAAACACTTTGAAACCTCTGTGGGCAGCGAAGGCTAAGAAGATCCTTATTGCTTCGAGCCGTGCGACAGGGGCAAAAGTTTCATCGTAATCAATGTCTTCTTCTTGGCGATATCCCTTAGCCACCAATCTTGCTTTGTTTCTAATGACCACCCCATCCTCGTCCTTTTTGTTTCTGAAGACCCATTTTGTCCCTATTGCTTGTTTCCCTCGTGGCAGAGGTACTAGGGTCCATACCTTGTTTCTCTCAAACTGTAGAAGCTCTTCTTGCATAGCATCTACCCAGTTTGGATCATCTAGGGCTTCAGAGATTCTTTTTGGCTCGATCACACTGATAAAATTTGTAAAGAAACAAAAATTAGCAGTGGCTGATCTTGTTTTGACCTTTTCAGAAGGATCACCAATTATAAGGCTTGGAGGATGACTTTTCGTCCACTGTGTTGTTCTTGGAAGATGGTCATTTGAGTCATCAAGATTAACCTCTGTGGTTGCACAATGCGGTTCTGGTGCAACCTCTGTTGTTGTTTGTACTTCTGTGCTTATGCTTGATTCTTCAGCTTGTGGGAGGATTGGAATGAGAGTTGGAATTTGTTCCTCTGAGGAAGTAGAGACTGAGTCTTCGTTTTCCTCTGGTATTGATTCCTCTGTAGTCGCTGGAGTAGGTATTTCGGGAGCCTCTGTGGTTGAGTCCTTGGTTGTGTTATCTTCAACTTCTGTTCGCTCCCCCTCAGCATGTGCATCTGTATGATTTATAGAAGAGGATGAAGTATTTAATGGACCAGTTAGAGAGATACCTGACTCAGTCTGGTTTGCAGAAGATGTTTCTCCAGAGGCTCTGACGTCTCCAACAGAGGGATCAATATCATCATGGAACATCTCTTCAAATAGAAGATTTAAGTCTTCTTCTCTTGTTTTTGAGATGCCAGAGGATTCTTTTTATAGACCTAGTTCTGAACTGATTTGTTCAGAAGTATTTTGAAAGGAATCGTCAAAAGATACATTGATGCTTTCTACGATGGATCAAGACTTCAGAAGGTACACTCTGTAAGCTTTTAAAGTGACAGAGTATCCTATGAACTTTCCTTCATCTGCTTTCACCTCAAACTTTCCTCATGCTTCTCTATCATTTAAGACAAAGCACTTGCATCCAAATACATGAAAGAATTTGATGTTTGGTCGCCTTTTGTTGATCAAATGATAAGGTGTCTTGATGTGCCTCTTTACAATGGTTGATCGATTTTGGGTGTAGCATGCGGTTGATACTGCTTCTGCCCAAAAAGGCATTGGTAATCCACATGCTGTCAGGATAGTTCTTGCAGCCTCCACAAGCGTGCGGTTCTTTCGTTCAACCACGCCATTTTGTTGTGGGGTGCGTGCAGCAGAGAAGTTCTGTGATATGCCTTCTTCTGTAAGATAGGTTTCAATGACAGAGTTTTTGAACTCTGTGCCATTGTCGCTTCTTAGTTTCTGAATCCTGCACTCATACAGAACTTGGATTCTTTTCATTAAATTTATCAGAATGTTTGGAACATCTGATTTCTTTCTGAAAAATTCAACCCATGTAAATCTTGAGTATTCGTCGATCAAAACAAGTATATATTTCTTGCCACCTAGGCTCTGTGTAGCGATTGGACCGCAGAGGTCGACATGGAGCATGTACAGAGGCCTAGTGCAAGATATATCAGTTTTGCCTTTATGGGAAGCTCTTTTGAGTTTTCCTATTTCGCAGGAAGAGCACAAATGATCTTTATTAAACTTGACATTTGGCAAACCTTTAACTAAATCAAGTTTAACAAACTTATCTAGAGTATGAAAGTTTAAATGACAGAACCTGTTATGCCTTAACCAGGCTTCTTCACTTTACAGGCAACAAGGCGGAGCTTGTCTTCCTTGTTCTTGGCACTAAAGTTCATGAGGTATAAATCACCTCTTCGTTCGGCTCGCAGAAGTTCAACTCTTGTGTCCTCACCTTGTAGAGAGCAGAATGTTCTTTTGAACATTACGTCGAAACCTGTATCGCAGAGTTGGCTAACACTGAGAAGATTGTGCTTAAGGCCATCCACATATGCAACTTTGCATATGGTTATGTTTTCCTTCTTAATGACTCCGTAGCCTTTTATGTACCCCTTCTTGTTGTCACCAAAGGTCACAGATCCTTCATTGAGTTTATCTTTATTGGAGGATAGTAGACCTCTGTCGCCAGTCATGTGCCTCGAGCATCCGGAGTCAAGATACCAGATTGGCACATACTTCTTCTGCAAGACAATCAGAGAGTTTTAGGTACCCATATCCAAATGGGTCCAGCTTTGTTAGGGGTCTTCAAGTTTGCCTTAGCATTCTTGGATTTGGTTTTAGCTTCTTTTGAAGAACCATTTTGTTTCTTCTTACCCTTGAATTTAGTGTTCTTTTTGGGTGTAGAGAGGAAACAGTGTGGACTTGAGAATTATTGATTTAATCGATACATGAGATCAAAACAATGACAATAATGAATGTGCGAAGAGATTTGCTTGAACTTTTCATTGAAAACATTAAATGGGGGCACAGAGGCAAAATCCTTTGTTGAGAGCAGCCTTCTGTGAGCCCCTTCTGTGGTGAACTTCTGCAGGTTTTACTGTCACAGAAGAAAAAGATTTGTCATTTTTAGCCCATTTACCCTTCTGTTGCCATGTTAGTTTTTCTTTAATAGGCCTTAAGGATTTTAAAATCTTTGAACTTGTTGGATTTTGAGAAAACAGAGCCTTTTGTTTGATTAATTTTCTCAAGCTCAAGAGAGGTTTTGGCTTGTATACACATGTCCAAAAAGTCTGGACAGATAGGAACTCTTGTGATTTTCTCCTTGGGAGGAATAGTTCTGTTAAGAACTCCAGAGGGTAGTTTGAAATCCTCTGTGTCACAAGGTCCTATCTCTGACTTAGAGTCAGTCTCAGATTCGTCAGAGGATGAATCATCCTCATATACAGAGGTTGAGTCACTTAGTTCTCTTTCGACAGAGGATGGACTTTCAGAGCATGTGCCATACTCACTTTCTTCCTTTTCTAAGGGACTATCTTCTAAGTCAACAGAAGTATCTGATAAGGTTTCTTCAGAGAGATTTTGATCGACAGAAGGTGTACAGAAGTTTTCGAAAAAGTTGTTTTTCCCGATTTCTATCAACTCTTTTTCATCTGAAACGTTAGGCTTAAAATCAGGAGCCTCTGCCGATAATTTCTTTTCAGAGTTTATTATGCAGACAAAGGCAACCTGTGTTTGAGTCTCGGGTTTACCAATCTGATCTTGAGTTTTCAGATATTTCATAGGTTTGGATTCTCTTTTGACAGAGATTGAAGGTGACAAATCTGTGTTTTCAAACCACACATTTGTCATCTTCAGAGGTTTCCTTATGTGAGGTTCCCCAGAGACTTTTCGCCTTTTGCTAACAGAGAGTAGATTTGGAAAACCAGGTTTTCTTGTACTTCCAGTGAGAAATAGAGACGACAGAGATTTGTTTCTTTTGTTTCCGGTGTATGGATCTATATCACAGAAGCCAATTCCCCGTCTCCCTATTTGTGTGTTAATTTTCTCGTACACCTTCTGTGCATCTTGATATTTCTTAATTAAAAGATCTCTTCTGAGTAAATCTTGACAGAGGACTTCTCTTTCCTTTTGAAAATAATGTTTAAGAGCTAGAATGTTCATTCTGTCGGTCTCAACGTCCACTAGTTCTTTAGATTTTATTTTTAATGCAGAGTTAAGTTCAGAAATCTTTTCTTTCAAGGGATTTAGGTGTTTGTTCCAATTTGTTTCAATTTCTTCCTTTTCTTGAAAGATTTTAGCCTTTTATTGAGTGAGAAGTCTAGCTTCTCTCTCAAAGAAGGTAAGCTTCTTTTGAATACTTTCGCATGTCTTTTTAAGTTCCGTGTATTCAATGTTTAGTTTGAGCAAATCAGCTTCTGCTTGACTAGAGTTAGAGTCAGAAGTGGATACCTCACTATCAGAGTCGGATGAGCTGACCTCTGCCATTCCACAGAACAAGGCGTTTTTGTCGCCTTCATCAGATGAATCGTCTGACAACCAGTACTCCTGATTCACCATTAGCGACTTCTGAGCATAAAACTCTGCTTTCTTTTTGTAGTAAGCAGAGTCCATCTGTGGGCAGTTTGATTTGCTTCTGCAGTCAGCGGCATAATGACCTGACTTGCCACAGTTAAAACATCCTTGGTTCTGGGAACCGTTGCCAGCTCTGTCGTCCGACCTCTGTCGGTCACCACCTCTTTCAGTTCTACATTCATTGGCGTAGTGGCCTGGCTTACCACAGTTGTAACATACTTGGTTCTGTGGAGTGTTGCCAATTTTATCGTCTGACCTCTGTCGGTCACCACCTCTGTCAGTCGACCTCTGTTGGTCGCTACCTCTGTCGTTCATTTCATTTGACCCTTCTCTTCCTCGATCATCTCTTCCATAGCGTTCATTACCAGACTTCTTCTGGTAACCTCTGCTGAATTCCCTTGTCAAAAGGGCTAACGATTTAGCAATAGAGGCCATTGATGTCTCTTCTTCTTCCACCACCTCCTCATCTTCACTATCAACGATCAAGATCTTCTTCCTTTTCTTTTCTTCCACTGCTTTCTTCTTTTTCGGATTCTCTTTATCTTCTTTAGCCTTACCAACCAGCTCAAGAGGTGCACCGATTTGAATTTTTGCTTGTGCAATCTGAGGCTCTTGGGCTGCCAACGTTCCATAGAGATCTGACAGAGTCCAGGAGTCTAAGTCTTGATTTGTTTGCAGAGACATAGACCACTGGAGCCATTCATCATTGAGACTCTTTAGGAACATGACATTGTTTTCCTCAGAAGTTCTGTGGATTCCGAACTTCTTGCACTTGTTGATTAGAGAGTTGAACCGATCATATGTTGTCTGCAGAGGTTCTGTAGGCAGAGCTTTGAATGCGTAGTACTCGTTGATGCATTAGGCTCTGCGGTTCTTCTGAGTTTTGGCCCCACCCTCCATTTGTTTTTCCAGTTCCTTCCACAGATCGTATGCAGATTCACACGCATCTAAGGATTGGAAAAGGACATTGGGTATGGCCATTATCAGAAGTCTCTTAGTCTTCTGAGCAACTTCATATTTTGCCCTATCAGGATCTGACCATTTGTCTTTGGTCTTTGGTTTCGTGTGCTCAGGGATTTCAGGAGTGTCGTCTGTGGCAGGTACACGGGGTACTGTGATCATTGGTACGAAAGGAGGATTGTTGATATAGTACATGAGTTCTTTGTCAGTACCCTCGAAGAAGTGAATCATTCGTATCTTCCATTGAGGGTACTCATCTCTGAGTAGTGTGGGTGGTTTGGTTAAAGAACCAGCGGTGAAGAAGTCGTTTGTGTTTGTCATTTTGAAAGGGTTTGAGAAATCAAGAAAAATAGGGTATGAACAGTAAACCTTCAGAGAATGAAGTGGATGTTTCTAATGATTTTTATAAGCCTTAAAACCTTTGAACAATGCACTAAAATGGAGATTTAACCGAAGAATCAGATTCTGTAAGTTTACCAAAGTCGAAACAGGTCGAGAATGGCAGAAAAACAGATGTTGTTTTGAAAGATATGAAAAATAGGTTAAAAGTCCAAGTTTCTACCAAAAATCATTGTAAGTGAGGATCTCTTGTAACGTCCCAAAAATTACAAGGAAATTTAAATTTTCTAAAACATATATTACATTATAAAACAACCACATTTTTAATAAACCGTAACTCAAATAAAGTTAATATCGTCAACTCAAACAGTCAAAAGAATTTATGCAGCGGAAATATTATAAATAAAATCTAAAAGTTTAAAAGTGTAAATTCCAACAATTCTCGGCGCCCGCGCTTTGTGTGTACCGTCAAGCCCGACTGCCGCTCGCACCTGAAATCACAACATATTGGGAAAGGGTAAGCTAAACGCTTAGTGAGTCCTACCACACACGCAGGTAGCAACCCCACGTATATCGCTCCTACTCGCAAGCAGGTAACATTACTATCACCACGAATATAAACCAAATAATAATTAATGTATAAATACGAACCTCGGTCCCACCGAGTACACAAAAATATATTGATGCAAGCTCAGTCCCACCGAGCCCTCGGTCCCACCGAGTAAAGATAATATAATTATACTAGCTCAGTCCCACCGAGCCCTCGGTCCCACCGAGTAAAGTTAATATAATTGTACTAGCTCAGTCCCACCGAGCCCTCGGTCCCACCGAGCCCTCGGTCCCACCGAGCCCCTCAGTCCCACCGAGGTGTACACAAAACACATACCATTCACATATTAATTAAACAATCACAACTATTTATCACATCCCAACTAGTTCACGTAAACACGTAATAAACACGTAACACACAATAACGTTACACATGAAATTCCTAACTACGCGGTGAGAGAACTCACTTCGTAAGCGCGCCTAGCTCAGGAACAACAGTTCCAGCTCCACCAATCCAGGATCACTTCCCAATACCTAAACAAATGTTAAAACGCATTAACACGAGGTCCGAACCCTAAAACATGACGCACGAACAACTGTCGCTAAAACTACTTTTCTGTCTAACCAAACAGGTCTGTTCGGGACCTGTTCCGACCTCCCCAAACACAGAAAATCCCCAATCACATTACATCACCAGAAAGTTCTCTGAGTTAGGGTTCCAAGGATATATTATACTCCTCCTAACGATTTTTCTACAGTTTAATAGAAAAGTTGGCCTAAGCTACGTTCCGAACTGGATTTTGCACAAAACATAGAAAGGTTACTAGACTCAAAATGGGAACTTTTGGCACCGATTTCACCCCAATTCGTGCCACGAGTAAAGAGTTACGGCTTACGCAATACGGTGGCAGATTACTAACTTCACATGAAATCATAAGATGGTTTTGCAAAACGACTAGGCGGTTTCGGGCCAAGACCACAGCGGTCTTAGGGTTCTCTCTCTCGATCACCCTAATCGTGCACCCACTCACACACACCACCACAGCCGTCCACCCACGGCTACCGCAGCGGCGGCGTGCGGCGGTGGTGGCTTCGCCGGAAAATGAAAAGAAAATGGAAAAGGAACGAGGGTTTACCTTACGGCGAAGCGGCGGCGTTTTCTACACTCCTCCGGCGGTAGTGACAGCGGCGAAGGGTGGTTGCCGTCGTGCTCTCCCTCCCTCTCCTCTCGCCGGCGACCTCTCTCTCTTTCCCTCTCAATTTCTTTCTTTCTCTCTCTCTCTTCGATTGCTCTCTCTCTAGCTTTCTTCTTGGCCGAACACACAACAAGGGGGAATGGGGAAAAGGCTTTTGGGAGTTACTTAAGTGGAAAACGAAAGGGGTGAGGGAAGGGGATCGGTCATGTGGCTGGTCCCATGCATAAGTTTGGTGCATTCACCCAAATGGCCCCTCAACTTCCTTTCCTTGCATAAAACCCAAAACGAGTAGACCCCGTTAACTTTTTGTCCCATTTCGTCTAATTCTGCTAACGAACACCAAGCTAGGGAGAAGATTTTAAAAAGAAATTAATAAAAATAATAAAGAAAAAGGCATACCGGTGTGCGGGCTTTACAACTCTCCCCCGCTTGAAATTAGACTTCGCCCTCGAAGTCTTGACCGATGAATAGCTCGGGATAATTCTCGCGCATCTCCGCTTCGGGCTCCCACGTCCACTCTGAACCCTTCCGGTGTTGCCACTGAACTTTCACCAGTCCAATGACCCTGTTACGCGAGGTTCTCGTCCTCCTGTCAGAAATGGCAACCGGCTTTCCCACGTAATTAAGCCGATCGTCGATCTGAATGTCTTCAAGGGGGATCACTGCAGACTCGTCCACTACACACTTCCGCAATTGGGAATATGGAAGGTGTTGTGAATTAAGCTCAGTTCCTCAGGTAGCTCTAAACGGTAAGCTACTTTCCCTACACGGGCGATAATCCGGTAAGGCCCAATATGACGAGGCCCTAGCTTTCCTCGCTTGCGAAACCGGATCACCCCTTTCCAGGGTGAAACCTTCAACAACACATAATCGCCCACCTGAACTCCAAGTCTGACCGCCTTTTGTCGGCGTAGCTCTTTTGTCGACTCTGAGCAGTAACTAATCGATCTCGAACCACCTGAATCATCTCGGTCGTTTTCAACACAATGTCAGTGCTCCCTAACACCCGATGACCAACCTCGCCCCAACAAACGGGCGTCCTGCACTTCCTACCGTACAACAACTCGTATGGCGGCATGCCAATACTAGAGTGGTAGCTGTTGTTGTAGGAAAATTCTGCTAGAGGAAGGTGCTGATCCCAGCTACCTCCAAAATCGATAACACAAGCTTGAAGCATATCTTCGAGGGTCTGAATGGTTTGCTCGCTCTGTCTGTCCGTCTACGGATGAAAAGCCGTGCTAAAGTGTAACCGTGTACCTATCTCGGACTGGAACTTCTCCCAACATCGGGAGGTAAAACGAGTGTCCCTGTCAGAGACAATCAAAACTGGCACCCCGTGCCTGGCCACGATCTCACGTACAAACATCTCCGCAAGCTTTTCCGCCGAGGAGCTTTCCCTGATGGCCAAGAAGTTAGCACTCTTGGTCAGACGGTCAACGATCACCCAAATGGCATCGTTCCCACGGGGAGTCCTTGGGAGTTTCGTTATGAAGTCCATAGTAATCTTTTCCCATTTCCAAATCGGGACCTCCAACGACTGCAATTTCCCATGTGGTCGTTGATGTTCCGCTTTGACCTTCCGACAGGTCATACATACCTCAACACATCTAGCAACATCCCGCTTCATGCCGGGCCACCAATAACCTTCACGCAAGTCTCTGTACATCTTTGTAGCTCCCGGGTGAATCGAGAACTTGGACTTATGTGCCTCATCCATTAGTACCTGCCGGTTCCCACCGAAGAATGGGATCCAAACCCTACCGTGTCGAGTTAACAATCCCCAACTATCACGAACAAAATTCGGGATTTCCCCCGACACTCTTTCCCGTTTTGCATTTTCCTCCAAGACAGCCACCTCCTGAGCGCTCCTTATCGACTCCAGAATAGGTGTAGCCACTGTCAATCGCTGACATAAACCCCTCAATGGCTTACCGACCGGATGTCGGCTGAGTGCGTCCGCGACTACGTTCGCTTTACCCGGGTGGTAAAGTATCTCGCAGTCATAATCCTTGACCACATCGAGCCACCTTCGCTGACGCATATTAAGGTTCTGCTGATCCATCAAGTACTTGAGGCTCTTATGGTCAGTGTAGATCGTACACTTGACACCATAGAGATAGTGCCTCCAAATTTTAAGGGCAAACACTACCGCTCCCAACTCCAGGTCATGAGTCGGGTAATTCGCTTCATGAGGCTTCAGCTGCCTCGAAGCGTAGGCTATGACCTTGCCGCGTTGCACAAGCATGACACCCAAACCTTGGTGTGAAGCGTCACAGTATACTACCAAATCCTCCATGCCCTCGGGCAAGGTTAACACAGGAGCCTCGCACAAACGCCTGCGTAGCTCCTCGAACGCCTTCTGTTGTTCCTCACCCCAACTGAACGCCGCAGATTTCTTCGTCAATCGCGTCATAGGCATCGCGATCTTGAAGAAATCCTGAATAAACCTTCGGTAATACCCTGCCAATCCTAGAAAGCTTCGCACCTCAGTAGGAGTCTTCGACACCTCCCACCGCATCACTGCTGAAATCTTAGCTGGGTCGACCATAATACCACCCTGATTCACGACATGTCCTAGGAACTGGACCCCGCGCAACCAGAACTCACACTTGGAAAACTTAGCGTATAACTTCTCTCGCCTCAATACTTCCAACACTTCTCGAAGATGCACCTCGTGCTCCTCCTTGGACTTTGAATACACCAGAATATCGTCGATGAACACAATCACCGATCGGTCCAACATCGGACTACACACTCGGTTCATGAGGTCCATGAATGCTGCCGGTGCATTGGTGAGCCCAAAAGGCATCACCACGAACTCGTAATGACCGTACCGCGTACGGAAGGCCGTCTTCTCCGTGTCCTCACTCCTGACCCGCATCTGGTGGTACCCCGACCGTAAATCAATCTTGGAGAACCACGAGGCCCCCTAAAGGTGGTCGAACAAATCGTCAATCCTTGGTAAAGGATAACGATTCTTTACCGTAAGCTTATTCAGCTCCCGGTAGTCTATGCACATACGCTGCGGCCCGTCCTTTTCTTCACGAATAAGATAGGTGCTCCCCACTGCGAACAACTCGGTCTAATGAACTCCTTCTCGAGAAGTTCTTGCAACTGGGCGTACAGCTCTTTCATTTCTGGTGGAGCCAGGCGATAGGGTGCCTTGGCCACCGGAGCAGCACCCGGGATCAGATCGATCCGAAACTCTACCTATCGTTCGGGAGGTATCCCCGGAAAATCCTCGGGAAATACGTCGGTGAACTCCCGTACCACTGGCACGTCTTCCGCAGACTCCTTCGCTTCCCCAACACGCGTGTCTATCACGTATGCCAAATATCCCTGACCACTATGCCGAAGGTACCTCCGAGCTCTCGCAGCCGAACATATGGCCGTAGTCCGTCTAAACGAATCTCCCTGCACTAACAGTTCTCCCCCGCTTGGGGTTCAAACTCGCACTTGTTTGTGACGACAAACAATCTCCGCATCGAACTTATCCATCCAATCCATGCCCACAATCACACAAAGCTCCCGCATAGCGATCGGGATCAGGTCAATGGGAAACCGTACTCCTGGGATCTCTAAAGTGCACCCACGAAACACGTCCGTGACCGTCAAGGTCCTATCATCAGCCACCTCAACAACAAAAGGATGACTCAAACGTCCTACCACTCGGCCCAAACCCTCGCTAAAAGTGCGAGACACAAAAGAGTGAGTAGCCCCGCTATCAAACATCACAACCGCAGGCACCGAGTTAATCTAGGAACGTACCTGTAACCACTTTAGGCGTCGCATGCGCCTCATCCACCGTCAACTGGTGAACTCTACCTCGAGCCGCTCCCGCCCCCAGCTGACCTGCTCGACCATCGGTGATACGTAACGGGGCATTCCCAGGCGCCCTCTGTGCTCCACCCCCAATAGCTACCCCTGCTCTAGGACAGTTGGCCTTTACATGGCCCGTCTGATTACAGTTGAAACAGACCACTAGCGGTACCTTACAATCCCGGCTAAGGTGACCGGGTTGGCCACACTTAAAACACCCCTACTACACTCACGCTCCACTCCTTGGCTCCCTCGTGACTCTCCCGACTCGAGTATGGATCCTGTGCTTCAGATAGTAGGAGCTCTGCTACTACCCTTCACACCTATCCTTACTCGTTTCGAGTCCTGTCCCGGGACGTCCAAGTAGTTGCTTACCACAAACAAACACATATGTCCACTCCGGCATATGTAAACACTTTTCCTAGCTCCCTAGAAAAGTCGTAACAACCCACTACCCTTGCTAGAACGGGACCCCCACTAACCCTGACGAGTCGCCTCGTAAACGCACAGTCGTATACAGTGAAACCAGATAGACATTCGAATATAAGATTCTATCCTACAACGGTTGGACTCAAACAAGAGCTGCGCAATAGAACTAAATCCAACATTCTAAGGCTATTCGGTTCCTACCGCATACAACCTATAGTGCATTCGCTTAACAACCTATCAAAGTTAGCATAAGTCCCTAATAGCAATCAACAACCATACAATACAGTGTATTAAGCACCAAGCAATCTAGCATACATACTCCTATGTTCTAGAAAGCAATTTTGCATACGTACTCATATGTAAACGCTATTCTCAGCTCACTAGGAATTTCATCTCATCCCACTACCCTTGCTACAACGGAATCCCTGTTAGCCATAACGAGTTGCCTCGCGAATACCCAGTCGCATGCAGCGTGAATCAAATAGACATTCGAATACAAGATTCTATCCTAGAACGGTTGGACTCAAACAAGAGCTGCGCAATAGAACTAAATCAAATATTCTAAGGCTATATGATTCTTACTGCATACAACCTATAGGGTCTTCACTTAACAACCTACTATAACTAGCATTGATTCCTACTAGCAAGTAGTCATCATACAGTACAGTGTAAACAACATAGGCAATCTAGCATGCATACCCTATGCCTAGAAAGCAATAAATACACTAAGCACTGTACCTTCCCATATAGCGTCGGCTGACTGTACACACTGCGCCCCCGATCACCGTTTCCCAAACGGATTTTCCTTTTTCCTTTATTCTCAACGATTTTAGTAAAAGAGTTTAAAACTTCATAGCCGCAACTTGAGACCAAACACACCGAGATGTGTTTGATTCACTCAAGCTGTGCTCTGATACCAACTTGTAATGTCCCAAAAATTACAAGGAAATTTAAATTTTCTAAAACATATATTCCATTATAAAACAACCACATTTTTAATAAACCGTAACTCAATTAAAGTTAATATCGTCAACTCAAACAGTCAAAAGAATTTATGCAGCGGAAATATTATAAATAAAATCTAAAAGTTTAAAAGTGTAAATTCCAACAATTCTCGGCGCCCGCGCTTTGTGTGTACCGTCAAGCCCGACTGCCGCTCGCACCTGAAATCACAACATATTGGGAAAGGGTAAGCTAAACGCTTAGTGAGTCCTACCACACACGCAGATAGCAACCCCACGTATATCGCTCCTACTCGCAAGTAGGTAACATCACTATCACCACGAATATAAACCAAATAATAATTAATGTATAAATACGAACCTCGGTCCCACCGAGTACACAAAAATATATTGATGCAAGCTCAGTCCCACCGAGCCCTCGGTCCCACCGAGTAAAGATAATATAATTATACTAGCTCAGTCCCACCGAGCCCTCGGTCCCACCGAGCCCCTCAGTCCCACCGAGGTGTACACAAAACACATACCATTCACATATTAATTAAACAATCACAACTATTTATCACATCCCAACTAGTTCACGTAAACACGTAATAAACACGTAACACACAATAACGTTACACATGAAATTCCTAACTACACGGTGAGAGAACTCACTTCGTAAGCGCGCCTAGCACACGAACAACAGTTCCAGCTCCACCAATCCAGGATCACTTCCCAATACCTAAACAAATGTTAAAACGCATTAACACGAGGTCCGAACCCTAAAACATGACGCACGAACAACTGTCGCTAAAACTACTTTTCTGTCTAACCAAACAGGTCTGTTCTGGACCTGTTCCGACCTCCCCAAACATAGAAAATCCCCAATCACATTACATCACCAGAAAGTGCTCTGAGTTAGGGTTCCAAGGATATATTATACTCCTCCTAACGATTTTTCTACAGTTTAATACGGATTTTACAAAAACGGTTCGCAGAACAGCGAAAACAGAACCTTTCAGTACAAAACGACGATTTGGCCTAAGCTACGTTCCGAACTGGATTTTGCACAAAACATAGAAAAGTTACTAGACTCAAAATGGGAACTTTTGGCACCGATTTCACCCCAATTCGTGCCACGAGTAAAGAGTTACGGCTTACGCAATACGGTGGCAGATTACTAACTTCACATGAAATCATAAGATGGTTTTGCAAAACGACTAGGCGGTTTCGGGCCAAGACCACAGCGGTCTTAGGGTTCTCTCTCTCGATCACCCTAATCGTGCACCCACTCACACACACCACCACAGCCGTCCACCCACGGCTACCGCAGCGGCGGCGTGCGGCGGTGGTGGCTTCGCCGGAAAATGAAAAGAAAAAGGAAAAGGAACGAGGGTTTACCTTACGGCGAAGCGGCGGCGTTTTCTACACTCCTCCGGCGGTAGTGACAGCGGCGAAGGGTGGTTGCTGTCGTGCTCTCCCTCCCTCTCCTCTCGCCGGCGACCTCTCTCTCTTTCCCTCTCAATTTCTTTCTTTCTCTCTCTCTCTTCGATTGCTCTCTCTCTAGCTTTCTTCTTGGCCGAACACACAATAAGGGGGAATGGGGAAAAGGCTTTTGGGAGTTACTTAAGTGGAAAACGAAAGGGGTGAGGGAAGGGGATCGGTCATATGGCTGGTCCCATGCATAAGTTTGGTGCATTGACCGAAATGGCCCCTCAACTTCCTTTCCTTGCATAAAACCCAAAACGAGTTGACCCCGTTAACTTTTTGTCCCATTTCGTCTAATTCTGCTAACGAACACCAAGCTAGGGAGAAGATTTTAAAAAGAAATTAATAAAAATAATAAAGAAAAAGGCATACCGGAGTGCGGGCTTTACATCTCTTGATATAGAAAATCAAGAACCGCTCTGATACCAATTGTTGGTTCCTGTTTTTCTTAACAATGACGATTCTATCTAATTAGTTCAAACAATATATAATGCGGAAGCGTTTTAACGAACTAACAGATATAATGAGGTAGAATAACACACAATATCAAATATATGAAGTGTAAATAACACAGATAAATAGCTCAATGATTCACTGTATTTGATATAATAAGAACACCAAGAACACCGAAAGGTTTGACAAGAAACTGCTCTAAAGGTGTGTGTGTTGTGTAAAGCTTAATAGAAGAACTCAACATGAGTCTTCTATTTATACTACTTCTAAAGGGGAAAAGATCTTAGATAATAAGGACCGAAGGTACTAGGATACAGTTGATAAACAGTTGTTGGAATGTACTAATACACAATTCTGTTACTGTTGATACAACGTGCATTAAATGTTCCGTATTCTGCTTTAGGCTGAAACCTATCAGAGTTTGACACGTGGAGTTGTCAGGTCACGCCTTGTCAGAATGATCTTCAGAACCTTCGAATGGCAGATATTGTAAGAAGCACGTTTGTCCTTGTTTAGATCTTTTGCGTGGATCTTCTTTTTACCACAGAGGCTCTGTCAAGTATGACAGAAGCTCTGTGGTCTTGTCCGTTTAGAAGAGTCTTCTGTTGCTTCTTTACTTCGGTATTCTTGGATAACTCGGCAGAGCCTCTGTCGAAGACTTCTGTCTTCTTGGTTACTCGGCTACTCGGCAGAGCCTCTGTCGACGACTTCTATACTTAGCCTATTTTTCAACACTTCTATTAACAGAAAGATTGGAGCTAACAACTACGAAGTGTAACGATGCGATATGGGTGATTATGGATATTCTCACTAAATCCGCGCATTTCCTACCAATCAAGAAGTCAGATTCGTTAGAAAAGCTAGCCCGATTATACATCAACGAGATTGTATCTAGGCACGGGGTGCCACGATCCATCGTGTGTGACCGTGATAGTCGATTCACGTCAGCATTTTGGAGAAGCCTCCAACGAGAGTTGGGTTCGCAACTGAAGTTAAGCACCGCCTATCATCCTCAAACGGATGGTCAGAGCGAAAGAACTATTCAGACACTGGAGGATATGCTTCGAGCGTGCGTCATCGATTTCAATGGGTCTTGGGAAGTACACCTACCGTTGATAGAGTTCCAATATAATAATAGTTACCATGCAAGTATCCAGGCAACACCATTCGAAGCATTGTATGGGCGAAAGTGTCGTACGCCGTTGTGTTGGAACGAGGTAGGAGAAAGACAGTTAGCAGGTCCAGAGATTGTACAACTGACAACGGATAAGATAGAGCTAATCCATGAAAGGATGAGGATCGCGCAAGATCAATAGAGAAAGTATGCAAACAAAAGAAGGAAGCCTATCGAGTTCCAAGTAGGCGACAAGGTAATGTTAAAGGTCTGGACTTGGAAAGGGGTGGTACGCTTCGGAAAGAAAGGGGAGTTGAGACCGAGATACGTGGGGCCTTTTGTCATTATTGAGCGAGTGGGAGCAGTAGCGTACAAGTTAGACTTGCCGGAAGAATTAAGAGGAGTTCATCCGACGTTTCATGTGTCATATCTGAAGAAGTGTTTAGCAGAGGCCGACGTGGCCATTCCATTGGAGGATGTCGGCATTGACGATAAATTGACGTACGAAGAGGAACCAATAGAAATCGTGGACAGTAAGGTTTGCAAAACGAGGAACAAAGAGGTCCGACTAGTAAAGGTTCAATGGCGGTATCACAAGGACAAGAGGCAACTTGGGAGGTAGAAGCGGACATGAGGTCCAAGTACCCTCAACTTTTACAAAATGGAATTCCGGGGACGAAATTCTTTTGAGGGGGAGGTATTGTAATAACCAAGTTTATTTTTTCTTTTGCTAAAGAATTAAAAGATGGGTGGAAGAAATATAAAGTCTAAATTTTAGAGGGGCCTTAGTGTAAATTGCTGGAAGGTATAAAACCCTCAAGGTTTTGCACAAAACCCTAGAGCTAATCATTGTGTGTGTGTGTGGCGGCTTAGAGAGAAAGAGCAGAGAAAGAGAGAATTTTGGTTCAAAAGCAATTTGGAGAAGGAAATATCATCAATCTACAATTGAAAGAAGAAGTGGGAGATTGAACCCAATCCTACATTGATTCATCCAGGTAATCTCATCTTCTAATCCCTAGTCTTTGTTTATTTTGAGAAAGTCAGATTAGTGGATTTTATTTTGATGAGTTTAGTGTATTCAAAGATCAATCACGTATAAGTTGTGAAAAATATAATTAAGTTGGTTAGAAGTGTATTAGGGATTCTTGCAATCCTTCTCCATAATATGCATCGATTGGAATCGAGATTTGGGCCACTCTGAGACCTCAGAATTGAAAGTTTGGTCAGGAATCGGAATCGGATCCGGAATGGACCGGAACCGGATGTTTAGAACCGGAATTGTTTAGGATCCGGAATTGTCTAGATCCGGAATAGTTCCGGAATGGGCTTGGGCTGATATAGGATCCAGAATCCTTATGGGATCTGGAATGTGCTTGGGCCGATATAGGACCCGGAATCCTTATGGGATCCGGATTGGGTTTAAACCGATGTTAGATCCGGAATCCATATGGGATCCGGAATGGGGTTGGGCCTTTAGTGGATACGGAATCCATGTTATGTTCCGGAGTGGGCCGAATCCGGATTTGAGCCCAAATTGGAGGAAGTAGAGTCCGAAGCAATGGGTTCGGATTCCAGGGTTCGTTGGGAGTCAAGTTATGTAGAAAACTGTTCAGGATTAAGGTTAACTCAAGACTCACAATTCTTATCCTTTTTAAATATCGTAGGTGTTCACCTTAAAATCTGAAGTTTTCGTGAGATGAAATTGTTAAAGCGACAGGTGAGTTTTTCTAACTAAAAATACATTTTTTAAACGTGTTTTCCAAAGAAAGTAAATGAGTAGAAATGCCATGTTTATTTACATGATTTTACTTGTTTGAAAGCTTATATGAGATGTATGCATACATTGTGATTAGACATAAATTGGCTAAGTCAGGGGGTGTGGCCCGCCAGTGCTCATGCCGGGAGGAGTGACCCGTTTATGCCATGGGAGGAGTGACCCCGTAAGGCAGCGTGAGACTGACTCGTTGTCACTTTCGAGTGACTTCAGGGTGCCATTTACGGGTGCGGATTTTCCGTGAAAGTTTTATGTAAAGTTGCTTGATAGTTATAAACTGTTTTAAAATGTTTTGAGAACTGTTATATTGAGGGAGCTCACTAGACCTCACGGTCTAACCCTCTCATTTTCCATACTAAACATTTTTCATGTAAGCAGATAGTAGGAGGCTCTAGTAAGTGAGCAGAGCAGGACTAGAGTACTGATGCAGCTAGAGACAGTGCTACACTTTTATTTCAAAATTTAGTATTATTCTCAGTTGTGTATAGGTTGTTTCCGCCAACCTAGATTTTGATACATTTGTTTGAGATTTTTGAGACCGATTTTGGGATATTCTAATGTTTACCGAATGCTATGCTTTATATTTTAGTTGGGGTGTTACATTCAAGTTGATTTGTGAAAACGTTGTACATGCCAAAATGTTATTTTAAAGTGTTTTAAGTGTTTTACATGAAAATATGCATTGTTGAGTTATTTAAAGAATTTTGATTTACTTGGAGTATTTGATTTTATAAATCTCACAAAACACCCACCTTTAGAATTTTTGGGTAACTTGACAAAATTGGTATTAGTTGAAGTGTTTTGGTAATTATTGCATAATTGAAGATTTTTTTTGTGAAAATGCACTTTTAGTGTTTTGTTGGAAATATGCATAATTTTATGTGGTGGTATGTTTTAAAGCATGAACGTGTGAGTCATTGGGTTTTGGGTCATTTCCGGCCTTGTGAACATTTTAGAAGTTGTAAACCCTTCGGTTTGAGAAAAGACGTAATTCGGGTATTTTGATGGATGAACCTTACGTATTGTTATTTTAAATGATTTATCTTACGTTTGTAAATCTTTGGGTATAAATGCACTTTGATGCATACTTTGGTAAATGGCATGTCTTAAATTAAGAGTTGTGTTGAGTAATTCGAGTGTATGAAGCATAATTCACTTAAACGTGGAATATATACGTTTTAATGCATTATTTGGTTTTCATGAGTGGTTAATTGGGTTTGGTTGAGCATATTGCTCAGTTAATCTTTAATGAGTCCTGAGGACATTTGTCCGGATTTTAACAATTGAATGTGGAGATTTGGTCGTCAGTTGCATTTATTGAATTTTATTTGAAGAGTACATGTTTTGAGTGTTTGTGTCGTTAAAGTGGAGTCATGTACTTTTAGACCGTAATGCATTGGATCCATAGGCATAAGTGTCAGTCATGTTTATATAGTGGAGAGCCTTGGTATTCTCACTTTGGGACATACACCACTTTGGCCTTTTGTGTCCCGACGTTTTGGAGAGGAATCGTATGTGGTTGTACTCCGGGATTTTGGGTTTATTGTGGATGTTCTAACACTTGTGCACAAGGGTTGAACATCTTGGATTATCAAGTAAGGAGTCGAGACTCCAACTCTTGAATGCTGGTAAGTAGGCACTAAAGGTTCAATGAGGACCTTGAGGTGTAACTTACTAGAGAAAGAACATGCAATAAGATCGTGTATCCTTGAGGTGTAGTTGGGCACATAAGAAATTGGGGGATATGGTGGTGCCACCCATTGCTGGTTGTGGGACTTGAGGTATAGCTACATTTATAGCAGGCAATGGAGTCCGACTTGAGTTGGAGCTTATTAAAGCAGACAATAGAGTCACGATCTAAGGTGTAGTTCAATAATGTGGTTATGCGGCTTACCTTTGTGTTTCTCCATATACCATGGAATCGGGTCTCCCCTGTCACCGAAAGGTGTTGTTTGCGTAATCATTTTTATCCATGTTTTCGGTGACGTATTATATCTATATGGGTCGATTTCAATATATTTAAGGGCTGTGATTTATGCCTCATCCGTGCTTGGGATGTTTTGTGTATTTGAGATTTATTCACGTTTTTATAATTTTGGAAATCAATTACTATTTCACTTTCAAGTGGGTTTTGGGTTGGTTCAATTTTTTGAGAATCGTTTTATATTAAAGCTTTCGTCACGTGATTTGTGTGCGTTGGAAAATGGGTGGTTTGCATTTAAAGTAAATCCTTTTGAACTCATGATTTGAATTGCACCTTTCTCGTCTTACGAATTATATAACCATGATAAAAACTCTTGAACTCACTAGGCGTTAGCCTAACCTTTTTATTTGTCGGCATGTGCAACAGGTTCTGGTTGGTATATAGGTTTAGTGACACATCAAAGAGTGAAGAGCTAGTTGTGTGTTCAAGAAGTAAGTAGCTTGGTGAAGTCTTCCACATTTGGGGAATAGCAACTTGTTTTTGGGGTTGAGTAACACCCGACCATTGGTAGCCTTAGCGAATGACTTAGGTTTTGATTTTTGAAATTATAATGTTTTATATCGAGGTAATTCCAAGAATGGTTGTAGGAGGAATTTTATCCTTACTTGGTTGTTTTATTGAAATTTTTATTTAGTTTCTTTTTCCAATTTTGAGGGTGTTACATCAAATTTACCTTACATGCTAGTTCTTACTACCTTATCCTTAGTGCACCTAGAGTGATCTTTCTTTAAGGCATCCTATATCTCGGTTGTGTCCCCCATCCTACAGTTTAAGTTTAGGCCCATCCGGTCACCTAAATCTCTTAAACTATGGCTATGATACCATTTGTAACAACCCAAAACTCAAAAAATGCACTAACCATAAAATTTAAATCCCAAAACGGGTCCCAATACATTACAATTCACATCAGAGTTTACAAAACTTGCAGCGGAAACAAACTTCCACAACTGAGAATCTATCTAAGCTATAACGATAGATTAAAGAGAGTTACAATGCTCTAAACTTGAATCCTCCATCTCTATCTTCAGACCTTCTCTTTACCATTGGAGGAAGCTCCACTATCAATCTTGCCTGAAACTGGTTTTAGTTTTTGAAAGCGAGAGTTAGACCATGAGGTCTTGTGAATTCCCTCTCGGAAACAGTTTGAACAAATCTCTTCTTTAAAACACGTAAACTGTCATGATATTAAATAAAATAACAATTTAACATAAACAATCTCCACATAAGGGTATTTGCACAGTGGTCTCAACACCCATCACCTCTGCATGATGTCCAGGCTCAGGGCCCAGTAGATCCCCACGACCCCTTAGTAGATGTCGTATCCATGTGTGCGAGAAACAGATTCAACGCACACGGGATAACCACACTCCCAAGGATTCTCGACGATCCAAGGTACAACTAGATCCTCTGTGCAACCCGACTCCACATACAAGCCTGTAATTACGAAAACATGTAAATAATGAATATGCGGTAATACGTTCTCACAGTTATAAAATAACATGTCTCATGTCAATGTACGTAACAAAATCTCGACACCATAATCAGTTATTGAAAACATGCTCCAGTTGATTTCAAATAAAAGGGATATAAGGGAACTCACCTGTTTGTTGAGATATGATACGCCCCACCTCTCATGTAACATCCCAAATTCCATATAAGACAAACATAGCATTAAACATGACATTCTCATAACGGGGTCCCAAAGTTCCATTACATTTCTTCTAAAACTGAGGTTGGCGGAAACAACCTATACACAATTGAGAACAACTCATTACTACAAGTGGCACCGGCACTGTCTCTAGCTGCACCTGTACTCTATCTGGCTCTTGCCCACTTACCTGAGCCTTCTACTATTAGCTTACCTGAAAAGGTTTTAGTTTTGAAAAGCGAGGGTTAGACCATGAGGTCTAGTGAGTTCCCTCCATAAACAGTGTAAAACAACATTATAGAAATCATTTATAAAACAGTTCATACTCTTCGCATAAACATCATTCATGGTACTGCACTGTGCAAGGGATCACATAACATTTCGCGATCGGGGCCCAAGCAGACTCCCCTTTCGCCCTTTCTTTGGAGCCTACGTAGACTCCCCTTCCCGGAGCCTACGCAGACTCCCCTCTACTCGAAATAGGAGGAAACGGATTCCAACCTACCAGTCTGTCATACATATCCAAGGGATCATCAGAACCCGAGGATCTATCTCTGATCCCACAGTGCAGACCGACCCCACATAGCATACACATAGTTCATCATAAACGGAAAACATGAACTCCGTATAACATTTTACAATCCATTTCATCTGGCTGGAACAATCTTTTCAGTAAAGCATTATTTTCATGGGATAACATTCGTAAAAACTTGTAATTAAATCATGCTCGTACACGTACCCTGATCAGTAAAGTATAAATCTTTCATTTACGTAAAAGTCATGTAAAATTAACAGGGCATTTACATATAATCACTTTCATTAAGAAAACACGTAAGAGCACGTATTTTAGTTAGAAAAACTCACCTGGCGTCCAGCTTAGAAGTTCTTACCCGCACCGATCATCTCTACACACACCTACAGTTAAACCCAACATACGTACCGGGTAAGACACCGGATCCTAAGTCTCGGCCTCGACTCTCAAAATAAAACTCTAAATCCTAATCCATACTAATCCACTAACTCTTAAAACTAAATCACGGCCCAAAAACTTATATGAAAACTAAATTAATTTACTAATCTAAATATTGGATTAAATGAATTGAAATACCATGCGTAGACATTAGGTCCACCAACTATTTGTAATTAAAATCCATCGGCCCACTGTACTTTTGAAAATCCAATTGTTTTAGCAACAAAGTCGGTCCACTAGGAAGAAGGCTTCGTGCCTCACAACTAAAGCCCACAACTTCAGTTTACCAACTTACCGAAGCCCAAAGAAATAAGGGACTCCCGGTATGTCCAAGTCCCGCAACCCAAACAAGCATTAAACACACAGCACCGGGACTCACTCACATCACGTACCGGGACTTAATCTCACACTCACGTACCGGGACTTAATCACACACTCACGTACCGGGACTTAATCACACCAGACATACCCAGCTCAGGGTTTTATCGAGAACGAACCATGATCCACAGATTCTTAGGAGGTTAATACGAACAATAACTAACGTAGCCATTTTCCTTAAACTGGTTTGTGCGATAATGCTATTTGATTTAATTGATGTAACAGTCCCAAAACTCAATCCTAAACACTAGGAACAAAAACTAAGGAGACAACTGGCTTAGATTAAATACCTGGATTTTGATAAGAACTTCTCCTCTCCTTCTCCCAATTCGCATGAAAAGCCAACTCAACCACTACCTCCGGCGACCACCACCACCAGCCACCACCGCCGGCGACCACCAAAACTGCCCAAAACACTGCTTCTTTCTCTCGTCGCCTCTCTCTCTCTCTCTCTTCGTCTCTCTCTCCCCCATCGTCTCTCTCCCTCTCGTCGACTATCTCTCTCTCTCGCCGGCTGTCTCTCTCTCTCGCCGGCTGTCTCCTGCTGTTTATTCCCGGCGCACACACACAGGACACACACACAAGATCATTGTCTCTTTCTCTTTGCCTTCTCCTCACGAAGAACGTCCAAAGTCTCCCATGGCAGCTTCTTTCTTACTGCCCTTTTCACTCTCTCTCTCTCTCTATCGATGTGCAAGTTAAACTACACACACACACACAACCCTAAATCTATAACTTGCTTTCTTTCCAAGAAAAAGAAAAGGGATTAAGTTCCAAACTTTCAACTTTTAACCCCATATTTTCATAATAAACAAAATGTACCCCTTATCTTTTATTTAAATCTCAATCTTTACTTTGGGTTATTACAATCTCCCCTCCTTAAAAGAATTCCGTCTCGGAATTCACTCCACAGATAACCGGCGACAATTGATTATCAAAGCTTAAGTCTTTAACTCTCAGAATAAATCCTTCTAATAATAACACAATAACAACATACCTTCACGCCTTTGCTGCGCAACTCCGATTAGACTAATAATCTATGTTTGTAACCATAACATGCAATCATTTTTTTTATTTTTATTTTTTTTTCATCTTCCAGTCGGATCTACTACATCAGGGACACCACGAAACTCAGGTTCTAAAATTCTTTCGATTACCCACAACGACTATAAAATCGGATATCTTTATAAAAAGTCATCCAAATTTTCTTACTTAGATTTACCGTACCCAATTCTTTAATGATCGGTGTGCCATTCTCAAAGACACTTCCTCAAGAATTTTCGTAATCCATCTTACAAATCACATCATACAAATAGAGGTTGTAAGCATCTCTATGCTTACAAGTCCCTAATTAACCTTATCTGATTCTTGACTACAATAACAGTTTCCGCACTCAACTGCCTTTCTCGAATAATGCGATATATTACCACCGATCCTTACCGCATAAAACAATACAATTCATACTCTTTATCACAAGCAACCTTAACTTGCCCAACTCAATTCAAATATAATTTATCAACTTATTTCGAATGATAAACTCCAATTGAGATGTAGTTCATTTCTTTCTACCAACCATAAATTATCATATTAAATAACTTAATATCAATATCTCACTATTTCGGTATTCACAAATTCATCGGTCAAAACTGATTTCTTAACTAACAACTCCACTGAGTAATCCAACCATTCACAATTTACAAAATAATATGAAAATTACATATTCCATCATACTAACATCCCCTTCTCATTTTAACATATCGATTCTCCCTTAACAGTTCTTGATAAGAATCTCGGTAGGAAGCAACACATCTTGTAATAACCAACAAATGTCATTACTTAATAATTCCTAAAATTTTAATCAGTCAAGCAAAGGCTTATACATCATTCACGACGTTTCAAACCAACTAATGATCATACTACTACTCTGACCCATACTCATCATCTTGTCTTTCTCTATACATAGCCAAATTTCTAACTGTTTCCGTCTAGGATCATTCCCTCACACATAAGAAACAATTCATGCTCTTTAGAGATTTACCATTTACTATAACACAATTTGACTAACGCATTCTTCATCCTCTTTAGACTTCCAATGGTTCCAACATATACTTATTTAGTGACTATTACAACCAAAACACTTGGTTTCTCCTTTGGGTAATCTCCCACCACTACTCCGTCCTTCAACCCCGAACATAATCACACCATAAAGTCAACTTACACCCTATGTGTTCAATCAAACCGGTTAAAAGATCGTACATCTCATCCGTAAACCCCAAGAGCTTCTATCTGATGCTTTCTCCTTCTCTAATATCACCTCACTACGATACTAGCTGATACATTTAACTTGGCAATAAATGCCATTACATAACTGTACATTTCTCACTCATAACATAACACTGTAGACCAAGTCTCTCATGGTCAATCATACACAATTCACACTTTCCTTCATTTTCTCCCGTATACTACAATCGAGTCTATCTCACTACGTAGTTCTTTCCAAACTTGTTGAACTATAACCCACGAGTTCTCAATTAGCTCACACGCGACCATTCTAGATAGCTCTTTACGATCCGAGCCCTTACATAGACACAACACACCTCTTACCGACTGATGAAATCTACACACTCGCTTCGATTGGGCCATATGCTTCCTCATTCTACATATCCTTCCATACCTCGTAAATAGAACTCTTATTCAGATCGAAGACTTCTCATCCTCCCAACACCCCTACAAGGTGTTTTATCAACTTCCACCTTCTGGTTCACGTCTTCGGTCTCGGCCATCTTACCTAGCTATCGACTTTTACAACAGACAATCTGTAACTACTCTCTTAACTTATTCTTTAACAAGGGTTCCTTACGGAACCTAATCCTCCCAACATATCCCTATCACTTCCATAGTACGTCTCCCTCTATTCTGTACTTACTCCTGCAATAACAATAATACAAGCTCACCTCGAAACTCATACCCAACACCGTGGACGTTTCGCTTATGTCTCTCAACACTACTCTTAACGAGTTGCTAAAATCAACATCTTGATGACGTCTAGTCCTTCCCCTGGACCCAACCGTCCCTCTACAACCGTACCTCCAGATACCGAACAAGGGTGCAGACCCTCATACAGTCGACACTATGATTCACTTCTGACTCTTTCACTGTCCCCCTTTCCTCTTGAACACGTGTACTAAAACCACATACGTCCTCCCCTGATTTTTCCAACACCTTTCCACTCTTGGAATCTTACTTTATCTTAGAATATAATATTTCCCCCAACCTAGTGAGTTCGTAGCCTTCATGCATGACAACGCATTAAATAAATCATTTCGCACATTTTATCATTTTAATAAACCACCTTCGCAACTAGCTTGGGTACCCACGACCCCATCATCCTCATAACCTCAATGCCCTGCACAACGATTTCAAGAATCGTGTACATGCATCTATCCGTAAGACTCAATCTTACTCCGACCGAACGATGTTATTACGACAGTAATATATTGCATGAAAATCTTTTCATTTGACACAATTCTGAAATAATTACCGCCACAAAGTAAATCATTCGGTTCTCACGCTCATTTGTATGATATCAATAAATCAATAGGTATTTGATTGTAAAAGTTTTGGCTGGCAAACGTTTTCCCGACATTTTTGTAATAATTTAACTTATCATGAAAATGTGGAATACTTTGCAAATCGTTAGACTCGAAACTCCAATGTGCAACGTGGATGAAACCACCTTTTCTTTAAACATACGTGTGCACTTCTGACTCGTTTTCGATTAAAATTTGTATTTATCCCTTTAACTTAACTCGTGGAAATTTTGGGTTACATTAAAGAACACCATGCATGAGACTCTACTTGCAATTGAAGGCTACTCTCTCAACTAAGGTCAATCCCTTTACTTCCGTAGCTTACCCTTGACACTTTACCTACGAACAGTGGTCGCCCTCTCGGTCATGCAACAACTTACCGAGCATCCTTTCCACATCTCACTTACTCAACCCTTTCATACTATTTCATTTTAGTCACTATCTCATTTTCTACTTCTACATGCTTTCATTTCACTATAGGTATCTTATTTCACTTACCCTGCCATTGAAAAGCTCGACTAGGAAGTCAGGGTTCTATTGATACATTCAAAATTTCAACACTGTTATCCCTTACCATTCTAACTGATCTCTTCCCACGATTTCTAGAACTAGGACTTTCTAGAAACAAAAGTCTTACTCAAAATCAATCATTCATTCTCTCCGAATTCACGTAGAGCTTCCTCTAGACAACTCATAACATTCCAAACAACATCTCGTCTCTACGATGTATACATTCTTCACATCATAAATGATCTCTCATGAAACTTCCCCAATAAGGGGTCTTGCTGACATTCTAGATTACAGAAAACTGACATAAACATTAGCTTCTGACTACCACTTCGGAATAATAAGGTAGGTTAAGCACATACATGTACCTGTAAGTTCGCAATTCCACTGGCCAGGTGTAATTCCAAACTTACCTTACACGACCGTCCTCGGTACCCTATTAGTCCTATTTTCACTATAGTGTCCTTCTAACGCATTTCTTATATCAATAATAGTGCCTTCCTAACGCATTTCCTGATTCTCAGTTGTGATCTCTACTCCAAAGTTTAAGTTTAGGCCCGTCCGGTCACCTAAATCCCTTAAACTATGGCTCTGATACCATTTGTAACGTCCCAAATTCCATATAAGACAAACATAGCATTAAACATGACATTCTCATAACGGGGTCCCAAAGTTCCATTACATTACTTCTAAAACTGAGGTTGGCGGAAACAACCTATACACAACTGAGAACAACTCATTACTACAAGTGGCACCGGCACTGTCTCTAGCTGCACCTGTACTCTATCTGGCTCTTGCTCACTTACCTGAGCCTTCTACTATTAGCTTACCTGAAAAGGTTTTAGTTTTGAAAAGCGAGGGTTAGACCATGAGGTCTAGTGAGTTCCCTCCATAAACAGTGTAAAACAACATTATAGAAATCATTTATAAAACAGTTCATACTCTTCACATAAACATCATTCATGGTACTGCACTGTGCAAGGGATCACATAACATTTCGCGATCGGGGCCCAAGCAGACTCCCCTTTCGCCCTTTCTTTGGAGCCTACGTAGACTCCCCTTCCCGGAGCCTACGCAGACTCCCCTCTACTCGAAATAGGAGGAAACGGATTCCAACCTACCAGTCTATCATACATATCCAAGGGATCATCAGAACCCGAGGATCTATCTCTGATCCCACAGTGCAGACCGACCCCACATAGCATACACATAGTTCATCATAAACGTAAAACATGAACTCCGTATAACATTTTACAATCCATTTCATCTGGCTGGAACAATCTTTTCAGTAAAGCATTATTTTCATGGGATAACATTCGTAAAAACTTGTAATTAAATCATGCTCGTACACGTACCCTGATCAGTAAAGTATAAATCTTTCATTTACGTAAAAGTCATGTAAAATTAACAGGGCATTTACATATAATTACTTTCATTAAGAAAACACGTAAGAGCATGTATTTTAGTTAGAAAAACTCACCCGGCGTCCAGCTTAGAAGTTCTTACCCGCACCGATCATCTCTACACACACCTACAGTTAAACCCAACATACGTACCGGGTAAGACACTCTGAATTTTACTAAGCTTTACTATATAAAAAGTCCCAGCCGGATAAACACCGCATCCTAAGTCTCGGCCTCGACTCTCAAAATAAAACTCTAAATCCTAATCCATACTAATCCACTAACTCTTAAAACTAAATCACGGCCCAAAAACTTATATGAAAACTAAATTAATTTACTAATCTAAATATTGGATTAAATGAATTGAAATACCATGCGTAGACATTAGGTCCACCAACTATTTGTAATTAAAATCCATCGGTCCACTGTACTTTTGAAAATCCAATTGTTTTAGCAACAAAGTCGGTCCACTAGGAAGAAGGCTCCGTGCCTCACAACTAAAGCCCACAACTTCAGTTTACCAACTTACCGAAGCCCAAAGAAATAAGGGACTCCCGGTATGTCCAAGTCCCGCAACCCAAACAAGCATTAAACACACAGCACCGGGACTCACTCACATCACGTACCGGGACTTAATCTCACACTCACGTACCGGGACTTAATCACACACTCACGTACCGGGACTTAATCACACCAGACATACCCAGCTCAGGGTTTTATCGAGAACGAACCACGATCCACAGATTCTTAGGAGGTTAATACGAACAATAACTAACGTAGCCATTTTCCTTAAACTGATTTGTGCGATAATGCTATTTCATTTAATTGATGTAACAGTCCCAAAACTCAATCCTAAACACTAGGAACAAAAACTAAGGAGACAAATGGCTTAGATTAAAAACCTGGATTTTGATAAGAACTTCTCCTCTCCTTCTCCTAATTCGCATGAAAAGCCAACTCAACCACTACCTCCGGCGACCACCACCGGCAGCCACCACCGCCGGCGACCAGCAAAACTGCCCAAAACACTGCTTCTTTATCTCGTCGCCTCTCTCTCTCTTCGTCTCTCTCTCCCCCATCGTCTCTCTCCCTCTCGTCGACGGTCTCTCTCTCTCGCCGGCTGTCTCTCTCTCTCGCCGGCTGTCTCCTGTTGTTTATTCCCGGCGCACACACACAGGACACACACACACAAGATCATTGTCTCTTTCTCTTTGCCTTCTCCTCATGAAGAACGTCCAAAGTCTCCCATGGCAGCTTCTTTCTTACTGCCCTTTTCACTCTCTCTCTCTCGATGTGCAGGTTAAACCCCACACACACACACAACCCTAAATCTATAACTTGCTTTCTTTCCAAGAAAAAGAAAAGGGATTAAGTTCCAAACTTTCAACTTTTAACCCCATATTTTCATAATAAACAAAATGTACCTCTTAACTTTTATTTAAATAGCAATCTTTACTTTGGGTTATTACATCTCACTTACGAGTTAAGTGAACCCCTACAAGTGACCATACAGAACACTATCAAAACTTCACATTCGGACCACACATATCCAGACACTTCTGTCTGGGTTTCTTCGTTTATCCGGATACACTACCGAATTTATACACAATCCGGACACTACTGGACTTTCATGAAATCCGGATACGCACACTCATCTGGATGCCATAAATAATCTGGATCGACTTCCCGGATTTCCCCGTCCGAATAACTATCAGATTTCCTCATATAAATAATGCATCTAGAAAACACCCGGTAGCTGGGTTACCCTATCCGAAAAATAAATAATATCCGAACCATTAAAAATATATGGATACCACATCCGGAAACTAACAACGTCTGGATTACATTCGACATTCCATCCGGATTTCACCCCAAAATCCGGGTACCATATTCCATCCGGATTTCACCCCAAAATCCAGGTACCATAATCCAGATCCGGCGATATCCGGATGTATGAACTGTAAACCCAAAAATCTTCTTAATCGATTAAAAACAACGATTTTTGCCTTAAACCTATTTAGATGCTTATTTGGGTTAACACACCAATCTTTAACAATCATTTAATCAGTCATTTAATCAATCCATTCATACAATATGCATTCATTTTGGTGAATAGTCCATAGATTTTCAATTTACAAGAACACAAACCAATTTTCATGTGCTTTCTTTTTCTCAAATCAAGATACACAAAACATAAGGAAGTTACTAGGGGATGATTAACTTACTTGAAATTGATCTCTCCCAAGAAATCCTTTACCAATTCCTTGCAAAGCCTTTAATGCTCTGCTCTTCTCTTCCCGATGGCAGCCGCACAATGACACAGTGAGAAAATTGGGGATTTCATCCCTTTTTTTACTTTTCACAATTTACAAGCAGGTCCTCAAGTCTCTTCTCTTTAACTTTAGCCACAACTTAACCAAAAGTATACATTTTAGGATAACTGTTGTTATAATAAATAAAACTATGTTATGTTACGGATCGATGGGCAGTCGTCATTATATTATTGATGCATATGATTATATTTTTAAAGGGTTGTACTAAAACTGGATTTCTGAAGAGGGTGTGTATCCTAGAAGGTCTGTAGAAAGTCCATTATCCAGTAGTTCATTAAAGAGTGATCCTATAAAAGAATCATTGGATTTTCCATTATCGGTTCTCAGAATTGATGAGAGTCCACTACCTGCTTAAGGATATCCAACCCAAGTCGCAGATAAAACATCTGAAATCATAGGTATAGTAACAAACCATGTTGGCAAATTTGTTTCCAACATGCAAGAATTTGCAAATAAGAATCATTTTTTTTATTTTAATATGGACGGATCATCAACTTCCGAAAAAGTTACTGGATCCATATTATGTTGATGACAAGGAATCACCAAACTTTCTTTTGTTCCGACAAATTTGTAAGTTATTACTCATGGGAAACCCCATTCAAATCAAGTATAGAATATATATCATGGATGTGTCTTGGAACCATACATGATTATCGTTGATGCTAAGGGTTTTGTGATCATACTCTCTTTAAACTGAGATAATGATACAGGGAGAATTCGAGAGATCATAAAGATTTTTACAAATAATAATAAACGAACTCGAACAGGGAAACGAGCCCAAAAGAGACTCGAGATTTGGCGTCGGAAAAGGAACAAACATAAAACACCAAATATAGATAAAGTAACTACAAAAATCGAGAATCAAATCGAGAGGCAAGGCAGAAAACATAAAATCGAAACAGTGCCTGGCACCCTTGGTGGTGCTGGTTGCAGAAAACATAAAATCGAAACAGTGCCTGGCGCCCTTGGTGGCGCTGGTTGAAACGCGCCAAGAGCCGCACAGGACACTGCCGGCTAGTCCCATTTTGTGGCTATCTCCTTCCAATTGCTATTCCTTCCAATTACCAATCACGTGACCAACTCTTATTTCTTTTCCACCCACGTGACCAACTTGACCATTCCATATTCCCTTAGTTATTTTCTTATTTCCATTATTTAAATATAGTTATTATATTTTAGTATTCAATTTTAGATTAGGATTTAATTTTCTTATTTATCTTAATAGTTTAGTAGTTATCGTTTTATTGTTTTAGATTATAAATAGGGTATTAGGGTTCTTTGTTAATCATTCTATCAATTAATAAAAGTGTTCTTTTTAAGAGTTTCTCTTAAGCTTTGGTGTTTTACAATTCGTAATCATGGTTATCAAAAGGGTTTAGACGCTTGTCGATCCTTCCGCAAATCTACGCTGCGTCAAGTGGTATCAGAGCAGGATTCGCCTGTCTTTTCACCATCAATGGCAGATCAACAACTCGCTACCAAAGCAGATTTGGCTGAGTCGGATGTGGCCTTATCCACAACGCTCGCGAACCTGACAGCAGTTGTTAATAGGCTTCAACCCAACATCGTCAACGACAAGTGTCGGAGAAGAGACAGGTTTGAAGGACCGGTTAGGGTTCCGTACGATGGCAACCGCAACCGGGTTAATCTATCGCGTTCCGAATCCGAAGAGGAGGAGGAAGATTCGCAAGAAAAAATCGATATCGTACTCCAACGAATATTGCTTGCATCAAAGGAAGAATCTCAGCACGAAGATCTCTTTCGATCTCATTGCTCGGTACAGAAAAAGGTATGTAACTTAGTTATCGACGACGGTAGTTGTGTGAACCTCGTGTCCCAGAAATTGGTCGACTACTTTGATCTACCCACTCAACCCCATGAAGCTCCATATTCTCTTGGGTGGGTCAAGTATGGCTTTCAAGTTAAAGTCACACAAACTTGTCGGGTACCCATCTCCATTGGCAAACACTATCGAGAAGAGGTACAATGTGACGTCCTTGATATGAACGCTTGCCACATTCTATTGGGTCAACCGTGGCAATTCGATACCAACGCCACTTACAAGCGTCGGCACGACATTGTACTATTTCATTGGGGCGAACTCAAAATTGCCATGAGACTAGTCGACAGCTTCGATGAAAGCACCAACAAGGAGGGCAACGATAATAATCGTATTATGAGTTCAATTTCTTCCCTATCCAATCAACCGCCCATTCCGGAAAACCCACCGGAAAAAGAGGAAGTCTTGCCGGACAAGGGGGAAGATAAAGTCTCTTCTTTCGAAACAAAATCACACCATACCGATACGGAAGAGCCGACAACAGATTTTGGGTCCCCGGTCAAAGAAACCGAAAGGAAACTAATGGAAGACATTCTCGAGCCAATGAAACCGTTGTCACAAGAAATCAAGGTCGATGATCCCGAAGGTAATGCTTTCGTTAGTCACGCACCCAAAGCTTCCGTTCAAACCAAAACAGTTCTTGATAAAGTGACCCCAATCTCTTACCCGTTCGAGCTTGATAAGCTATTTTGCGTATGGAAGGGATTGCAACGACCCCCGTTGGAATTTGAAGACCGGTCGAGGATTTTGAAATTTGAAGACCGAGTGGTGTATCCAAGTGGTTTGAAGAAACACATGTTCTACGAGCCGAGTAAAGTTGTTTCTCAAGTGAACTCGAGGACGAGTTCTTTTCAAGTGAGGGTGACTGATACAGGGAGAATTCGAGAGATAATAAAAGTTTTTACAAATAATAATAAACGAACTCGAACAGAGAAACGAGCCCAAAAGAGACTCGAGATTTAGCGTCGGAAAAGGAGCAAACATAAAGCACCAAATTTAGAGAAAGTAACTACAAAAATCGAGAATCAAATCGAGAGGCAAGGCAGAAAACATAAAATCGAAACAGTGTCTGGCGCCCTTGGTGGCGCTGGTTGAAACGCGCCAAGAGCCGCGCAGGACACTGCCGACTAGTCCCATTTTGTGGCTATCTCCTTCCAATTGCTATTCCTTCCAATTACCAATCACGTGACCAACTCTTATTTCTTTTCCACCCACTTGACCAACTTGACCATTCCATATTCCTTTAGTTATTTTCTTATTTCCATTATTTAAATATAGTTATTATATTTTAGTATTCAATTTTAGACTAGGATTTAATTTTCATATTTATCTTAATAGTTTAGTAGTTATCGTTTTATTGTTTTAGATTATAAATAGGGTATTAGGGTTCTTTGTTAATCATTCTATCAATTAATAAAATTGTTCTTTTTAAGAGTTTCTCTTAAGCTTTCGTGTTTTACAATTCGTAATCACGGTTATCAAAAGGGTTTAGACGCTTGTCGATCCTTTCGCAAATCTACGCTGCGTCAGATAAAAGAAAGAAGATTTGTATGTATTTTGATTCAAAGTATAAATGATTCGTGTCAAGGATGAATGGAAGTCAAGGTTCTAATTGGCGTGAGGCGTGGCGTGGCGACGAGGCCAAACCTCAAGCCTTAGGAGCCATGGCGTGCCACAAGCATATAGCGTGGCGTGAGACACAAGCCTTAAGTCACGACGCGCCATGACGGCTGTTGCGGCGAGCCTTTTAGAACAGTGATGGAAATTAATTACTTGATAAGCTTTATGGAATATGTTGGTGATTTTTTTAGTATTATTAGTCATTTGGTGTAATTGAGATTTACATGGGATATTTTTCATGTCATTTTATTTTTGTAGTTTTGTTTGTATTCAATATGTTAAAGCAGGACTTTGAATACTGATGGAGTGATGGGTGATCTTATCAATCTAAATTATGTTTGATCTTGTTCAAGTGAAGGAATGTAGTGTACTAGAAAGCACTTATGGGATTTTTGTTTGCATTAGGACATTTCCCAGGAGGTTTAAATGAATTTAATTCTTGTAAATTGATTAAATTTACTTTGAATCCGTAAGATATTTACTTTTTTTTATGCGAGTTCTTTTGTTTATTGGTTTGTAATTACAAGCATATTGGCCTTTTTTGTGTGAGATTGTACAATTTCATTGGCTGACTGGGATGGTGATTTGCCCTGACCCGATAGGGAACCCGGTTCATCCGACGTGACCGGGGCTGGGGATTCCCCACTAAACAGTGTATCGGAACCGGGGATCCCCGCTTGACTAAAACCGGGACCGGGTAACACACACCCGACCCGACCGTGCCCGGTATATATATATATATATATATATATATATATATATATATTAATATTTATTTTTCTTATTTATTAATATCAATCTCAACATCCCGTACTTGTTACAACTTACAACTCGATGTTTGTTCTACGGTTTATATGTAGCATTTGATTTCCAAATTATAATGTTCGTTGATGTATTATAACTATGTTACGGTTTTCTTTTGTATATATAACAAGTTAAGAACCAAGTTCTTGGTTTGATTTCTTTACCGTTGACTTTGAGTATTTTGTTTTATTGAAGCAAAGATTGCTAAAACCAAAGTTACACTTGATTTTCTCTTCGGTTTTGTTCTACCAAACAAACTAAATCTCCTAAGCACCTTCCTCAATCTACTAGCATACTTCCTTTGTGAAGCAAAGTTCACAGTTCCTATGCAGCTACTTAACATGTCCAGGAGGGGTTCTTTTCTTGCTCATGCATTATTCCATTCAGCAGCTTAGTCTTTATATTTGGTTTTATGAAATATTTGGTCTTTTTAAAACTGGGTTTAGACCGGGTCGGGGAACGGGTATGAACCGGGGACGCGAAACGGGGGTCGGACCGGCCGACCGGGGTTAGACAATAGAGCAAAATGGGGATGCGTTAGTATCTTTTTGAGATTTTATACCCTGTCGCATTGCGCGGATACATAACTAGTGTGTTTGTATATATATATATATATATATATATATGGGAGAGATATTATGAAAACCACACTAATTTTGAAAACTTTGAAAACCACCTCCGACTAATTTAATTTCATGGGCTATGTCGTCATTTTGTTACAATGTTATTAATTATGGGAGGTTTTTCTTTTACATATTTTTGGAATAACCAATTTAATATTTTATTTAGGGAAATATAATCTCTTTTTTTAATTGATTTTAATTCAATAATTGCATCCAAAACATCCATTCGGAGGTGGTGATCTGCATCGGCAACGCGCAGGGGGCTTACTCATCGGTGGACTCCAAGCACAAGAATCCGGTGTTCATGACGACCCTTTGGGATTGCCACCGACTGAAGGTCTCCGGTTCATAAAATGCACGGAAGGATTCGTCCAAGGATTCTAGGGTTTCACCAATCGTACCGCAGAGAAGGATTCCTCCAACCATGCCGCAGATCGAGTTGTTTCATCTTCGTTCATCTCCGATTCATCTCTGGTTCATATCCGTTTCATCTCCGTTCATCTCTGTTTTATTTCCGTTCATATATGTTTCATCTCCGTTCATATCCGTTTCATCTCCATTCATCTCCGTTTTAAATTTGTTCGTCTTCGGTTCATCTCCCTCTTGCCGCGATGAATATACTTGAATTCGAAGATGATCTTCAAGTCTTGATAAACAGAATGAAAACGATGAAATTTCAGTTTTTGATTTCGTTTTAGGCGAATCATGGGCGATGAAATCAGCGAAGATGGTCTAGAAAACCTTGTTAGTTTTTTAAAATAATCAGTTTTCTCCGATTTTCAAGTGATCAAGCCAAAGATCATGCGTCTGATTCAGTTTCCTTATTCAAAATGCTTAATGAAATTACCCAGATACCCTCATGTTCATTTTTCGGTGTATTAAAAATAATTGAAAAAATTGATTATTAACATAAATAGATCAATTTCATAATGACCGTAGATCATCTTGATCTATGGTGTTAAAGTAGGTTTCACAGTTTTCAAAATAGCATAGGTTTTCACATGAAACGGCCTCTCTCTATATATATATGGTTGGGTTCACGTGAGACCAACATGTTTTCGTAAGACTCGTGAGACCACATTTTTACATTTGAAACTTCACTGCAAACACTGTAAAGGTAAAACAAAATCCGAACCTTCACAGCAAAAACATCGTGAAGGTTACTTTTACAGTATTTTGTTGTGAAGTTTCAAGTGTAAAAATGTGGTCTCACGCGTCTTACGAAAATAGTTTGGTCTCACATGATCGCAAGTCTCTTTCTCTCTCTCTCTCTCTCTCTCTCTCTCTCTCTATATATATATATATATATATATATATATATATATATAGCCTTAGGTTCAATAGAGAAGTGCAAATATTTAGAGAAATAGAGAAGTAAAAAAAACGGGACCGTTCATATATGAACGTTCATATATAAACAGTCATATATGAACGTTCAGATATGACTGTTATATGAACGTTCATTTATGAACGTTCATTTATGAACGTTCATATATGACTGTTTATATATGAACGTTCATATATGAACGTTCATATATGAACGGTCCCGTGTTTTTTTACTTCTCTATTTCTCTAAATATTTGCACTTCTCTATTGAACCTTTCCCTATATATATATATATATATAGGGAAAGGTTCAATAGAGAAGTGCAAATATTTAGAGAAGTAGAGAAGTAAAAAAACACGGGTCCGTTCATATATGAACGTTCATATAACAGTCATATCTGAACGTTCATATGAACGTTCATATATGAACGGACCCGTGTTTTTTTACTTCTCTAAATATTTGCACTTCTCTATTGAACCTAAGGCTATATATATATATATATATATATATATATATATATATATTATCCCTTACATATTTATTATTATTATTAGTTTATATTAAATACATATTTCCAATTTTTTAAAATATTTTCTTATTATATTATATTATATATATATATGTGAATATTACGTTGTTTTTATTTATCTACTTTATTGTATATATATTAATTATATTATATACATTAGTTATAAAATAAATATTTTACTTACATGTAGATAGTATATATATATATATATATATATATATATAGAGAGAGAGAGAGAGAGAGAGAGAGAGAGAGAGAGAGTTGGGTTCACGTGAGACCAACCTGTTTTCGTAAGACCACAAATAACACTAAAACTTCACAGCGATTCATTGTGAAGGTAAGAAAATCAGCGAACCTTCACATCAAAAACACTGTGAAGGTTTACCTTCACAATACCTTCACAGTCTTTTGTTGTGAAGATTTAGTGTTATTTTTGTGGTCTCGCGGGTCTCATGGAAATAACTTGGTCTCACAGATATCTCAAGTCTCTCTCTCTCTATCTCTCTCTCTCTCTCTATCTATATATATATATATATATATATATATATATATATATATATATATATATATATATATATATATATATAGAGAGAGAGAGAGAGAGAGAGAGAGAGAGACTTGATGCTACCTCATTACTCTTGAGTTTTCCTTTTATATATATAAAGATAAAGATTTAAAGATTTAAGGATAGGAAATTTTAACTATTACATGAAATGTTTTGTCCTGTAAATAAAAAATAACTATTTAACCCAATCATATTTTGTATGAACCTTCAAGCTATATTTTATCCTTTATGTAGCCACTCACACTTCCAACTTTTCACTTTTGTCACCAATGTGGGACAATGAAGAATCAACCACAATTCACCATTTGATGAATACTTCATTCTCATGATGTCACCTCATTACTCTTGGATTTTCCTTTTATATATATAAAGATAAAGTTTTATATATTTTCATCTTCTAACTTTATTAGAACAATCATCAAACTTTTTGCATATATGACTATTTAAAGATTTGAAATGTTTAACTATATATGAAATATTTTGTTATGTAAATAAAAAATAACTATTTAACCTAAAAATGGATCAAATTTTGGATGAACCTTCAAGCCATATTTTATCCTTTATATATTCACTTACACTTCAAACTTTTCACTTTTGTCACTACTGTGGGACAATGAAAAATCAACCACAATTCACCATTTGATGAATACTTCATTCTCATGATGCCACCTCATTACTCTTGGGTTTTCCTTTTATACATATAAAGATAAAGATATAAAGATTTAAGGATATGAAATGTTTAACTATTAAATGAAATGTTTTGTCATGTAAATAAAAAATAACTATTTAACCCAAAAATGAATCAAATTTTGTATGAACCTTCAAGCCATATCTTATCCTTTAGGTAGCCACTCACACTTCCAACTTTTCACTTTTGTCACTAATGTGGGACAATAAAGAATCAACCACAATTCACCATTTGATGAATACTTCATTCTCATGAAGCCACCTCATTACTCTTGGGTTTTCCTTTTATATATATATATAAGATTTTACATATTTTCATCTTTTAACTTTATTACAACAATCATCAACCTCTTTGCATATATGACTATTTAAAGATATGAAATTTTAACTATTACATGAAATATTTTGTCTTGTAAATAAAAAATAACTATTTAACCCAAAAATATTGGATCAAATTTTGGATGAACCTTCAAGCCATATCTTATCCTTTATATAGTCACTTACACTTCCAACATTTCACTTTTGTCACCAATGTGGGACAATGAAGAATCAACCACAATTCACCATTTGATGAATACCTCATCCTCATGATGCCACCTCCTTACTCTTGTGTTTTCCTTTTATATATATAAAGACTAATGTGGGACAATGAAGAATCAACCACAATTCACCATTATACTTCATTCTCATGATGCCACCTCAGTACTCTTGGGTTTCCTTTTTATATATATAAAGATAAAGATATAAAGATTTAAGGATATGAAATGTTTAACTATTACATGAAATGTCTTGTCATGTAAATAAAAAATAACTTTTTAACCCAAAAATGGATCAAATTTTGTATGAACCTTCAAGCTATATCTTATCCTTTATGTAGCCACTCACACTTCCAACTTTTCACTTTTGTCACTAATGTGGAACAATGAAGAAATCAACCACAATTCACCATTTGATGAATTTCATTCTCATGAAGCCACTGATAACGCCAATTTTTGGCGTTATTTTCAGTCTACAAACCACTGAGAGTGGCTTGTTTTGAAGCAAAGCGGTGTTACTTTCACGTGTTTTCCAGTGAATTGCGCAGTTGTCCCGAAAGGAAGGTACAGTAGAGAAAACGAGCAGAAAAAGGATTGAAAGAGAAGCTAAGAGAGACCAAACAAAAGCCCAAAGTCCAAGCCCAAGATCCCTCCCAGGCCTGAACTCGAGCGAAAAGCAACACGCGCGACTTCCTACGCGACTTCATGTCGCGGGGAAAGTCGTGCAGCCCTCTTTTTCAGCATTATGTTTGGCGTCTTCCGGAATTAGGGCATCATCGTTTTACGTGCGATGGGAGGCAGAGAAGAGGCGATTTTCAGAGAGGATTTTGTCACTTTTGAGCCACGATAGAGAGCCGATTGAAGAGGAGTTCACTACCATCAACGGATTAGAGCCGAGAGAAGAGAATTCATCAGTATTACACTCACATTCATGATCACGATGTTTTCACACATTAATTTCTACCCTTTCCTTGTGTTTTTATCCATCGACAACATGAACTAATCTTTAGATGTTGGGGGTTGGAATAACTATGGTGTTTATTAGAGATGACATGTAACCGAAGGATTTTATCGATTTGATTTATGAAGCATTTGATTTCAGTTTTCTTATACAATTGTAGATTGATCACCTTTAATTGATTTTTATGGTTTTTGATTAAGTTCGAGAAAATTAATTAACAACTAGATCAGATAATCATGTGTCGGACAGGAGATTCGGGTAGAGATAGTCGAATCACCTTTTTGCTCTGCAAAGTTTAACATAATGTGTTTTAAGACCAACGATGGAAATCGAGAGATAAAACTTGTGGGTTTTATAATAAGATCCGTTATTGTTTGAGAAAGGATAACGGTGAGTTTCAAAACTAGGGTTCATAGAAAGAATCGGTAATAGTTGTTCGGGTTTTTGTTCGTCGACAGTACAACCATGGGAAGTCCAACCCTCAACCTTTTCTCTATCAAAGTCTTTTCCCACTTCCACACTGGTATAACTGAAGACTGGAGTTCCCCATAAGGTCGTTGGTGTTCTGCTTTAACCTTTAAACATGTCACACACCGCTCCACAAAATGGGCGATATCCTTCTTCATCCCCGGCCACCAGTAAGACTGTCTCAAGTCTCGGTACATCTTATTCGTTCCCGGGTGTATGGAATACCGCGACTGGTGCGCTTCTTCTAAGAGGCTTGCTCTCAGATTACCCAGTTTAGGAACCCACACTCGGCCTTTTACGCACTTCAGACCACCACCGTTGACTTCGAATAGCGAGGCCACTCCAACTACTCTTTCGCTCTTCACGTTATCTTCCAACAACGCTTCCTCTTGAAATTTCTTAACTTCTTCGAGAAGATTCGAGGTTGCCTCGACTCTGAAAGCTACGACCTTGGTTTGATCTCCCCGATCCTTCCGACACAGCGCGTCAGCCACCACATTCGCTTTACCTGGGTGATACAGGATCTCACAGTCATAGTCGTTCAACAGTTCTATCCATCTCCTCTGTCTCATATTTAACTCCTTCTGCTCAAACAGGTGCTTTAGGCTTTTGTGATCGGTGTAAATCTGACACTTTACTCCATATAAGTAATGCCGCCAGATTTTCAGCGCGAACACTACCGCCGCTAACTCCATGTCATGAGTAGGGTAGTTCTTTTCATGATTCTTCAACTGTCGAGAGGCGTAGGCAATTACTTTTCCGTTCTGCATCAGCACGCACCCCAGCCTAAACTTAGATGCGTCACTGTAAATCACAAAACCCTCCGATCCGTTAGGCAATGCCAAGATCGGGGCACTGCTTAAACTTTCTTTCAGCCTCTCAAACGCTGATTCTTGTGCTTCAGCCCACACGAATTTGGCGTTCTTCCTCGTCAACGAGGTCAGCGGCGAAGCTATCCGAGAGAAGTCTTGGATAAACTTCCGATAATACCCTGCTAAACCGAGAAAACTCCTCACCTCCGATGGGGTTCTTGGTGTTTCCCAATCTTTAATGGCTTCAATCTTAGCAGGATCTACCTTGATGCCGTCCGCCGACACTACATGACCCAAAAACTGAACTTCCCTTAACCAAAATTCACACTTCGAGAATTTCGCATATAACTTCTCACGCTTAAGCAATTCCAGCGCTGCCCGAAGGTGCCTCTCGTGGTCCTCTCGGGTACGAGAATAGATTAGGATATCGTCAATGAAGATGATCACGCACTTATCCAGCAATGAGTTACACACCCGATTCATCAAATCCATGAACACCGCGGGCGCATTAGTCAACCCGAAGGGCATGACTAAGAACTCGTAATGTCCATATCTCGTACGAAAAGTTGTCTTCGGCACATCGCCTTCCTTCACCTTCAGCTGATGATAACCCGACCTCAAGTCTATCTTTGAGAAATAACTCGCACCCTGCAGTTGGTCGAAGAGGTCATCGATCCTCGGAAGCGGATACTTGTTCTTCACGGTCACCTTATTGAGCTCACGGTAATCTATGCACATTCGCATGGATCCGTCCTTCTTTTTAACAAACAGTACCGGTGCTCCCCAGGGCGAAGTGCTCGGGCGAATAAAACCCTTGTCGAGTAACTCCTGCAACTGGGTCATCATTTCTTTCATCTCCGCTGGTGCTAACCGGTAGGGTGCGCGCGCAATCGGTGCCGCCCCAGGTACTAGTTCGATTCTGAACTCCACTTGACGATCTGGAGGCAAACTTGTCAAGTCATTCGGAAACACCTCCGGGTACTCACACACTACCGGGACATTCCCCACACTCTTCTTTTCCTTCTTAGCGTCTAGCACGTAAGCTAAATACCCCGGACACCTCTTTCCCAAACACCGCCTAACTTTCATCAACGAAATCAGACACGACTTCCTATTTCGTTGATCTCCGTAAATTACCACCTCTTTCTTATCGGGCAAGGCAATACGGATCAGCTTCTTATTACAAACTATATTAGCGTGGTTTTCCGCTAACCAGTCCATTCCTAGGACTACATCAAACTCCCCCATTCCCATAGGATACAACCTTAATGGAAATAAGTGACCATCCACGTCTATACTACAAGCTTCATAAACTTCCTTTACCCAGACTCGACTATCATCTGCTATCTCTACTTCAAACCCAAAGTTCAACCTCTTGGGTTTCACTTGTAGTTTTTGAATAAACTTGGGCGACACAAACGAACGGTTGGCCCCCGAATCGAACAATACTTTAGCTACCAGTCCAATTTCTTAATTGCTGCAAGGGAGCAAAACTGTGCTTTGAACCTTCCAACAAACGTTCCCCACAACATGCTCTTAGCTACCTCTGACCCTTTTCCTCCAGTTTCGACATCCCACCAAAAGATTGCTTCAGATTTCAACATTGACCTGGCAAACAGTACCTTATCCTCCTCGGCGCACTTGCTAGTATCAAACGCTAACTCCATCTCGGGAACCCATTTCACAGCTAGAACAGGATTACGCTCCCCGTTGAACGTCGGAGGTTTGCATGAAGCAAAGGTCTTAAACGAGCACCCCTTCACTGCCTTCGGTTCGGAAACCGCAATCGGAGTTGTCACCGAATTGTTCCCTATTTCAGTTCGTGTGTACATTCCTCCTCAGTCTTCTTTCCAGTACTGCTCTTGGTTCCTCCCTCAGACGCAATCTTATTCTGGTTGTCTAGCACTGCTTGTAGGGTCTTTTGTAGTTTAGCCATCTCTGCCGTGAACTTATCCTTGGTCACGAAGGCCGGTGCGGTTTCAGGTTTACCCCCTTTCTTAGCTTTCACCCCCTTTGCCGGTGCTGAACTTTCTTGTTCGGATATTACTTTCACTTCTGGCTCCTCCACACTCTTAGCCTTACGTGTAACACCCTAAAAAACAGGGCCAATTTAAAACTTAAAAATTGCCACAAGTTATGAACATAAGACTTCAAACTTCTATAACCTGAGGATCAAAGGTAAAGGTTTTATATACAACATATCATAATTCAAATAACCTATTAATCTAATCATACATCATAATTAGATTAATTAAGTTATCTAATCCTTTGTCCCAAAAGCATCCAAAATAGCTAGATCCTCTGTTATCTCTAAGTTGAGTCTTTCCAAAAATCCTCATCACACTTTCCCGCTTACTTCCCGGAGCTTGTACCTGGTAAGAAAAATTTAACTTGAAACATTAGGCTTTCGCCTAGTGAGAATATTCAAATCAAACTAAAGTTACACAATTAAAATCTCAACAGATACATCAAACCTGTTCTCGCTCATCTTACCATACAATAACTCCTTTCAATACTGGGAATCTACCCCACTCCCATACTTATGACTAATTCGTCTAGCCATAACCACACTACCAAGAGTCTACTATAAATCATCCCAGATTCAAAGTCAAAACTCTTATCTAAGAAATTACAAGTCAAAGCCTGCCTATTTCTTATTCCTCTTTTCATAATTGGGAAATCTCTGATCTTCCCTGTAACAATGGAAATCTCCGATCTTCCATTTGAAATAGGAATTACAAATCAAAATCTACCTATTCCACATTTCATATTTTCCTCACCTCAGAATCAATGGTCCCAATGGGATTATTATATCGCGATAAACAACCGGGACCCCCGATGATTCAAGGTACACTCAATTACTAAAAATTACATCCCTTTGGTCAATGGCGAGTATTAGGTTCCCATTAGACCGTACCCAGGTGCCCCCGATGACCGGATGTCTATTTTTAGTAATTACAACATAATACATAAGTATTATAACTCTTATCAGTGTATATACATACCACACAATGTAATACATTCTATATATGTATTTATAAAAAAATCTTAATAATTCTAGTACCTCGACTTCTTGGCTATCACCTCTTTGCAATTTAGCACGGGGACCAACATAGCATAACTTTTAAATCATTTAACTGGACTCTTTACTGATTAAGACGAGTCCTTTATTTATCATGTTTAGACATACATATTACATATCTATTTCAATATCAATTGCTGAACTTTAAAGAGAGTTAAATAAACTCACCTGATATGAAATCACTCTTCTTTTTAATTCTTTTAAAAACGTAAGGACTTCTGTCTTCACCACCACAGTTTACTGTAATACCCAATACACAAATATACTGTTAGCTCCAATATTCTGAAATATTAGAAGTATTGAAAAATGGCCAAGTACAGAAGAACTTCCACAGAAGCTCTGCTGAGTGCAACAAAAGCTCTGTCGGGCATCTCAGAAGAATCAAAGGAAGTTTGATCAAGAGTGATCAAAGACCGAGGAAACTACAGAAGGACGCTTTCAGAAGACCAAGACCGCAGATCCTCTGTTACCAATAACAGAGCCTCTGCGGACAACATCAGAAGACAAGGAACCAAGAAGACTTCTCACAGAGGACCGAGCCACAGAACCTCTGCCACCCTTGACAGAAGCTCTGCAGAAGTAAACAACCAAAGACTCGGAATCCGGTGAAGACTACTTTACAGAGGAACCAGACCGCAGAACCTCTGTAACACATTACAGAGCCTTTATGGTCCTCAAAAGACTAGGAAGATATTTATAATATCTTGCTACTGTTCCAAGACCTGTTCATCAACTTGCATGGAAAAGTATTGTCAAAACACGTGTCAAGCTCTGAGTGGACTCAATAGGGCAAGGTACAAAATAGACGTCTGCGCCATTTAATGCATTTACCAAAAGTACATCTGCTCCATTAAATGCGCATGGCTCAAACAACTGTTCACACCATCCAGTTTACTATTCATGCCGTAAAAGGAACAGTGACCTACTTCATAGTCTTCTAAGAGTAGTATAAAAGGAAGACTCATGTTGAGTTCTTCCTAACACAATATATAGAACAACACAAAAAAAAACAGAAAAAGAAGAACACTTCAATCAAACATCAAGAACACATAGCTTATGCACATTTAGAGTCATATCTGTTTAAAGCTTTGCATACTCACTGTTCTTAAATCTGTTCTTGATATATATATATTCAGTAAACTTTGAGATATTATTTCCTGCTCACTGTTTATTTATATTGTGTTCTAAATCTATCAAACATATCTGTTAGTTCTTCAAATACGCTTCCGCATCAAACATAAACTCGAACTAATAGATCTGATAATCTTGTTTAAAGCAAAACGGGAACCAACAATTGGTATCAGAGCAAAGCTTGGTTTTCAATATCAAGTGATCCTCGTTTAGACAAGATTCTTGATAGAAACTGTCTGTTCTTAACCTATTCTTCATTCCTTCAAACAGATTCTGTTTTACTGCCATTTTCGATTTATTCGATCTGGTAACATCCTATAAACTGTTTCTTTCGTTAAAAACTTCATTCAATATGTCAAGACTAAAATTTAGTGCTGATGCTGATTTTCGTTATTATTTCAAACTCAGCACAAATTTTAAGAAAATAATTCCTTCTCTTGAGAAAGAATTAGAGGAAAGAAACAAGATCATTCTTATTAACTCAGACAACATTGCCAAGCTTGAAGAATCAGGTAAACTCCTAAACTGTGAAAATCTTGAACTAAAAAGGAAACTATCTGAGTCAGAAGAGCTTGGTAAAAAGGAGAAAGAGAAGTTTGAGGAAGTTAAGACTGTTTTTAAAGAAGAGAAGAAAAGCCTTGAGCTTAAGTGTCTAAACTTTTCTAAACTGATTTCCAACTTTGAAAAACTTATAATCAGTAAAAATGAAAAGTTTGGAAAAGAGAAAACTCTTCTTGAGACAAAGAATATGGAACTTTCTTTCAAAATCTCAAAATTACAGAAATCTCTTGAAAAAGAGAGGAAAGATCAGGATTTTGAAAGAAAAGAGTCTGAAAAAGTGAAGAGAGGAGGATTTCAAACAAAGTGTTTGAAATACAAGTTTGAGAAGGAAAGAAAGGTCTTTAAAGCTGAAATGTCAAATTTAACAAAGAGACTATCCGATTTGTCAAACAAGATTATGTTGGAGAAGAGGTATAAATCAGATCTTCTAAGAAAATTTGATTTAAACCTTAAAGAAAAAGATGTTTTAGCTAAAAGGCTTAAGAACCTTGTCTTAGCAAACTCTTGTGCTAAAAATTCAAATAATCCTGTTTACAAAAAGATGAAAATGGTTTGGAAAGTCAAAAACTCTATTCCTGACAAAAATGTTCCAAAGCCATTTGTTTCTACAAAGCCTTCATCTTTTCATTCATATAAATTCTTTGATCTTCTGCTTCAATTAAGAAACCTTTTCTCTAAATCTTTCTGTGTACAAAATAGGTCATTTCAAAAAAAAAATCCAAAGACCCAAAATGAGAAAGGTCATAGAAAGAAAGTTGGCAAACCAACAGAGATTGGCAAACCAGAGGACCTAAAGACAGCTCCAAATCCTAACAAAAAAGGACCCATTTGGATATGGGTACCAAAAGTTCTTTGATCTGCCTTGCAGGTACTCGGACTTCTGATCATTACAGATCAGGACTCGCTCTTCAGAGGAGAAAAGGACTCCTAAACACATCAGTTTAGGACTCGCACTTTAGTGAAAAAGACTCTTAAACAAATCAGTTTAAGACTCGAGCTTCATCAGAAAAATGACTTCTGACCATTACAGATCAGGACTCACTCTTCAGCAAACAATGGACTCCTTAATACTTCTATTAAGGACTCAGGCTTCAAAATACACTATGACTCTTAAACACTTTGTTTAAGACTCATCCTTCAAAGATTCTATACTTCACAGAGCCTCTGTGGAATTGCTCAGAACCTATGACAATCTCCACAGAACCTCTGATGAGGTTGACCTATGTTCTGTGCATTATTTATCTCTATTGATTCAAGCATAGGTCAAGGGGGAGCAGAAGGAGACCTCAAATTAATCTACAGAGGTTGATCATTCAAGGGGGAGCCAAAGGAGGATTATGATCAACAAGAGTTTCTGTCGTCCAAACTAGACACTCTAAAAGGTATGTGTCACACAAAATCTTTTTCCAAAAACAATTTTCCAGGACAAAAATTTCTAAATATAATGTTTAAAACCATAAAAACTTTGGATGATCAAAAAGTTTTATAAATTATTAGTTATTAGAAATTTCCTATCACAGAGCCTCTGCTGGCTCTGGCAGAGGTCCAAAAACCTCTGTAGGATAATTTCTCTCTACTAAAGATTTATCGATCCTCTCCAATGTTTTTCAAACGTTTTTGGTAAAAGTACAAGCTTCAAGAGATAAAAAGGCAGGTTTCAAACCACAGAGATCAATCCTAAAAGAGGTTGTTAGATCAAGGAGGAGCGGAAAAGGAGACCTTGCTGAATCTACAGAGATTCATAAGTCAAGGGGGAGCAAAGAATGCGACAGAAGAGATCACATTCGCCGATCAAAAGGAAATAGGTTGGTATCTTGCCACAGAAGTCATAAGCCACAGAGTTCTTTCAACCAAAGAACCTTTGTAGATCACTCAAATCAATCAAATGACTTCTGCTGCACAAAATCTTTGAGATTTACAATTTTCTAGGACACCAACTTTCAAATAAGTCCTAAATACATTGTTAAAACTGATCAAAAACTTGGATGATTAAAAATGTTTATAAATTATTAGTTATTAGAAATTTCCTGTCACAGAGCCTCTGCTGGCTCTGGCAGAGGTCCAAAAACCTCTGTAGGATGATCCTCTCCGTGTTTTCAAACGATTTTCATTAAAGATACAATCTACAGAGATAAACGTTTTTCAAAATCACAGAGCTTCTGTACCCACAGAGCTTCTGTAAAGATTTCCACTTGGGAATTTCTGTATCTGTAACGGTAACTTTTCTGTGGTGAAAATTTAAAACCCACGCGTTTTTCATTTAATGTGGCCGCCCACGACGTCTCGTCGTCACTGACATTGATGACGTGTCAAGTTTTCATTGACGTACATATCACGTCGTCCTAGAAACTTGCACCACGCCGAATGAACTCGAGTGTGGACCTCAAATTTTATTAACTTTCTCACATTTTCACCGTTCCGAACTCTATCCGTTACCACAGTATAAAACCCAAGATAAAATCACTTTCAAAACTTTACTATTCTCTCATCTTCTCCGGCGAACTTGCTTATTTCTTTCTGAAAACCTAGAACTTTCAAAACCTACAAATGGCTTCCAGTTCCAAATCTGCTCACGTTTCACCAACGAACTCTCCGACATCCTCTCCAGTGCATTCTGAGCACTCCCACAACCCACACATCGCCACCGATGCCGACAGACACGACTCCGGCGACGAGGCATCCTTCATACCCACTACCCACCTGCAACAATTTTTCTCAAATGACCATTTCGAGCAAACCCTTTCCATTAAATCGAACAACTGTTATCTTGTTCCTTCTCCTACGGCATTTGGCAAAGAACATGCCATCCTGCTAAACATCCTAGAGAACCACTTTCTTTACCCTCTTCTGAGCAAAACCGTTGAACAAATACCAGTACGTTACCTACATCAGTTTTGGCAATCTTGCCGTTATGACGCTGACACCGATTTGATCAGAGGCTACATTTCTAAACCTGACCAAAGTAAGAGCCTTGAACTGATGTTCAATCGCACCATGTTCTCATTAGAATTTGGCCTTCCAACAAGAGGACTCATGGGAATCAAAAAGTATGCACCCCAACCAACAAATGAAGAACTTGTCGACTTTCTGCACATGTTAGGGTACAACCAACAGTTGAAAAAGAGGAACGATTTCCGCAGAGCAAGACTACCTCCTCTGTGGAATACCTTATTCTCCATCCTAAATCGTTGCCTCACAGGAAAAATCGGGAGCATTGATCAAAGCTCACCTCAAATTCTCTCAATCATGTATGGTGTATACTATGATCTACCCCTAGATTATGCCACCATAATGATGCAAGAGATCATCAACACCATCGATCGCAAAATCGCCTCCCAGAAAGCCAAAATGTCTGATCACAACTGGTTACCCCCTCTGCAGTTCCAGCGAATCCTCAGTGTACTTTTCGAACCCTACTCCTTATCCAAAAATGGCCAATGGACGGTCCCAAACCTAAGCAATTTCCTATGTCCAAGAACACCCCTACAGAACATGAGGATGGCTACCCACACATCAGGCCACTAACAAAAGTAATGTTAGGTTATGCTAGTGATGAAGAACTAGTTAGTGAGTACACACGCGTTTACAGAACTCCTGAACCCAGTTCTGTAACACCCCCGCGTATAGGAATGCCCATAGGAGGTAATGTAGTAGAGAGACTTACAGAAGAAGAATGGAAGATAAAGTTGGCTAAACACAAGGCCAACCAGAAGAACTTCAGAGATATAAGGAAAGACCTCTATTCTTCAAAGAGGAAGTCTTCTGAGGGATCTAAAGAGAAGAAGAAGAAAAAGGGAAAGAAAACCAAGACCCCTACAGAGGAACAACTTGCCTCTGTTTCTGCTATCCAACAAAATCCTGCAGAACCATCTTCTCCACCCACTGAACATCCCACAGAACCCTCATCTCCACCACAAATCCAAGGTCCCTCTGCCCCTCCCTCTTCCAAAAGAAAAAGAAAGTCAAAATCTACAGAGGAGGGAGCACCAAAACCAAAGAAGAGGAAATCAAAGAAGAAGAAACCATCTTCTCCTCTGCAAACAATAACAGAAGGAATCGAACCACCTCTGCAAACTCAAATCTTCACAGAGGTTCTTGATTCACTTCTGCCAAGACAAGAGACTGCAGAAGAAGAGGTGCAAATAGGTTTAGAGGATAGGGTAGAAACGTCTGGAGGAAAAGAAAATGAGAAAGGAAAAGATGCCGAAGTTGCAGAAGGCACACATCCCTCAACCCCTCCCAGTGCAACCCACACATCTGACACCGCAGGTCTAGCTGCAGAAGGTGTCATTGAAAAAGAGCAGCACAGCTCGAACCTCACCCAACCCATCCAGCCAGAGGTTACTCTTTCAACCTCTGTGCCCACAGAAGCCGGGGAATCCATTCCTAGGGAGTCCCCTCAGAGGGACTCACCTATAGTTCGTGATCCATTGCCCCAGATCACACTAGAACACCCTACAGAGGAATTCGTTTCCTCTGACACGCACAATATAGGGCCAAAACTTCTTTCAGAGAGAAGTAGAGAGCACCATGACGAAGAGACTCTAGACAAGTCTCCAAGTCAACAGAAGAATATTCTGATACCCACCTCTGGAGTGGATTTGGACAATATTCTTCACAGAACTTCTGTAGAGACTGAAACTCAGGTTTCTTCTCGAGGATCAGATGGAAATCCTTCCACCCCCAACGTACAAACAAGGGTGAACGAAGGTGTCCCAGGAACAGGGACTCACTCTGGAGAAGGAGTTGTTCCTCCAGAGGTTACCCAAGAGGAACATGTTACGAAGGATGAGTTCCAAGCCTTTGTAACCTCTGTAACTCAAACATTGAATGAGTTGCAAAGCTCATTCACGTCTTTTACAGAGTCAACTTCAGGCGCGCTTACAGGATTAAATACCAAAGTGGATACCTTATCCACAGAGGTTAAAGCAGCCCTTGCAGAAATGAAGTCAACTACAGAAACTTCTGCTGCTGCTGCCATCGCCTCTGCCACTAACATTGCCAAAACAACCGCTGCAGAGTTCGAGAAAAGTGCGACAAAAGCCTTCAAAACTTCTATCGCAATCTACTTTGAAACAATGAAGAAAAATGCAGCAAGGCAAGCAGCTCAAGACACCTGCAGAACAGAAGTTACTGCTAAAAGAAGGCAGGATGATCCTGATGATGAAGCATCTGGTCATCCTGAGGGGGAGAAAACAAAGGAAACTACAGAGGCTGCTTCTGCAAAAACTACAGAGAAATCAGCAGAACCCTCTACAACAGAAACCCAGAAGGGAAAACAACAGAGGCAAAACACCTCTATCTCACCAAAGGATGCACCAACCACAGAACCTAAGGTAATCAATCTTGCATCCTCATCCTCAGAACAAACTCCACCCTCACCCAAAGAACCAACACCAACCTCACAACCAATCCCGCACAAAACTAGAGTCAAAACCATAGCTCGAAAACCCCAAAGACCAAAACGCTCTGCAGAGTTCATTCTTCGCAGAATGGAATTTGTATCTGCTTTTCAATCAGCAAAGCGTTTTGACATTCCACCTCCAAGACCCGAAGACTCCTCACCAACAGAGACCTCACAACCCGAAGTATCAAAACCTTCAGAGGCAACAACCAAAACATCAGAGCATACAACCCCAAAACCCACAGAACCTCCAACTGTCAAATCAACAGAGGTTCCACCCACACAAATCCAAAACCCAATATCTGAAACCTCAAAGCCAAAAGATAAAGGCAAGGGAATAATGACAGAAGAAGAGCCAAAGAAGAAGATGCCAGTTGCTACAGAGAAATTGATGAAAGGTGCATTTAATGCCTTCGTCACTCCTAAACCCGAAGAGGAAGACTGGGCATTCAACTTGAATCCTCTGTCAGAAAACCCATCCCTGAATCCCACAGCTAAGGTAACAGAAGGTAGAGTAGCAGACATCACTCGAAAGATGGATGAGCTAAGGAGACCAATTCCAAGATCTACTTCAACCATTGAACAAATGGAAGAACAAGTCTACAGTTATCTTTACAGACAGCACTTCCAGAGCGATCTGCCAGCCCATGTCCGAGATCAGAAGCTAAGAGAGGAATTCGATGCAATCTTCACCTCTACAAAGTCAAAACCAGTCAATCAAGTTTACTCCATTCACAAAATAAAGAAGGTAATATATTGCAAATACTCCAAAATGAGAACCTATCCTCATACGGTGTATACCATCTGGAAAGTCAAAAGGTCTGATAGATCAGAAAATCAATTCTCTGATGCTGATATCCGAAACCTCAATCCCTATGACTTACCTGACCTTCTGCAATGGACGAAAGACAACTTCAATGACGACTGCCACAAAAGGTCTTATCGAGTTCTCAGAAAGGCGATGCGTGAAAAGCTCCTAATCTACAGCATGCTCGACATTCAACTAGCCATCGATCTGGGCATAACTACTCTAAGTATCAGACCACCAGAGGATTTCTGCCCACCCAATGCCATACCCAATTCAATCATCAAAACTCCAAGGTACGTGTTAGTATTCAAGAATCCTGCTGATCAACTGAAACTGTTTGTGACAATGGACTGTCAGAAGTACACAACTCGTACTCTGAACATGTTCAGAAAAATACTAGAGGAGAACAAAGCAACAGAGCTTATGGACGAAGAATCTGCTCAAATGATGATCAAAGATATTGATGCTACTCTAGGCTTAAGAAATCTCTGCCTCAAATTCTATGAAGAACTCAAGGAAGTAGGAAAAGACAACAGAAAGTTCAACGACTTCCCAAATGCAAAAATCTGAGTCTCTTCAAAGAACCTCTGTCAACGTTTATTTATGTGTACTCAAATGTAAATACCTCTGGCATAAATTCCAAATGAAAGAAATCATCTTCTGAGGTATTGTTTAACCTCTTCTTTACTTAGGTTAAAATGCATAAATTCAACCTTTTATTTTTCAATACTTAGGGGGAGATTGTTAGCTCCAATATTCTGAAATATTAGAAGTATTGAAAAATGGCCAAGTACAGAAGAACTTCCACAGAAGCTCTGCTGAGTGCAACAAAAGCTCTGCCGGGCATCTCAGAAGAATCAAAGGAAGTTTGATCAAGAGTGATCAAAGACCGAGGAAACTACAGAAGGACGCTTTCAGAAGACCAAGACCGCAGATCCTCTGTTACCAATAACAGAGCCTCTGCGGACAACATCAGAAGACAAGGAACCAAGAAGACTTCTCACAGAGGACCGAGCCACAGAACCTCTGCCACCCTTGACAGAAGCTCTGCAGAAGTAAACAACCAAAGACTCGGAATCCGGTGAAGACTACTTTACAGAGGAACCAGACCGCAGAACCTCTGTAACACATTACAGAGCCTTTATGGTCCTCAAAAGACTAGGAAGATATTTATAATATCTTGCTACTGTTCCAAGACCTGTTCATCAACTTGCATGGAAAAGTATTGTCAAAACACGTGTCAAGCTCTGAGTGGACTCAATAGGGCAAGGTACAAAATAGACGTCTGCGCCATTTAATGCATTTACCAAAAGTACATCTGCTCCATTAAATGCGCATGGCTCAAACAACTGTTCACACCATCCAGTTTACTATTCATGCCGTAAAAGGAACAGTGACCTACTTCATAGTCTTCTAAGAGTAGTATAAAAGGAAGACTCATGTTGAGTTCTTCCTAACACAATATATAGAACAACACAAAAAAATAACAGAAAAAGAAGAACACTTCAATCAAACATCAAGAACACATAGCTTATGCACATTTAGAGTCATATCTGTTTAAAGCTTTGCATACTCACTGTTCTTAAATCTGTTCTTGATATATATATATATTCAGTAAACTTTGAGATATTATTTCCTGCTCACTGTTTATTTATATTGTGTTCTAAATCTATCAAACATATCTGTTAGTTCTTTAAATACGCTTCCGCATCAAACATAAACTCGAACTAATAGATCTGATAATCTTGTTTAAAGCAAAACGGGAACCAACATATACTAATATTAATTTACAAAACAGGACTCTCTAAAAACTAAGAATCCTTAATCTTTAAAATCTACGTCTCAAGTCGCAACCAACTAATAATCAAAACCCTTGTCGCAATACACTGTGCCAAGTCGCAACCAACTACTGCGACTTCAACACCAAATCACAACCCACTATTGCGATTCCAATCCAAGTCGCAATCAACTGTTGCGACTCCAATGCCAAGTCGCAATCCTCTATTGCGATTTCAACACCAAGTCGCAATCAACTGTTGCGACTCCAATGCCAATTCGCAACCCTCTATTGCGATTCCAACCCAAGTCGCAACCTTCTATTGCGACTTGCTTGAATGTCGCAATGCACTACTACGACTTGCTTGAATGTCTCAACCCTCTGCAATTATCTAAAACCCAAATTTTTATACTTTTAAGCTATGTTTGTTTATGCAAACATGCAGATATGTTCAATACCACTAACATAACATATCTACAAATTCAGATTCTCGTAATCATCAAAATTTACCAAAACCCATCTAAAAACTCCATAGAAAGCTTTTAACTAAAAAGATGTAGGATTAATGATGATTACCTTTATTTGACTCTAGCTTCCCAACTGCAATAAATCAGATTTCTTCTTCTTATCTTCTTCTTCGATTTCTTTCTCTCTTTTGGAAACCGACGACACACACAAACAAGACACCAAATGAAGAAAATATCTTCATTTCTCTTTTCTAGCAAAAGAGACGGTGGTGGGGTGGGAGTTTCACTACTCACCCCCAAACTTCCATCTGTTGGCAACTTTGACCCTTATACTTCTAAATTAAAAATAAAGTTTACCCCTAACTTATTAATCCATAAAACGATTCAACGTAACTTATTCGCGGTTAAACTCTAAAATTAAATTTGTCAAATAAATAATCATAACTTATCGATTAATTATACTCAATTAATTAATAAAACCCATCATCATTATTTATGAAAATTCGAGATGTTACAATACTCCCCAACTTGAAAATTGATTTCGTCCTCGAAATCAAATCTAAACAAACAAATGGGGATATCTAACTTTCATATATTCTTTTGACTCTAAAGTCACATTAGCACCTCGATGATGCTTCCATTGAACTTTCAACATTACCATCTCTTTACCACTTCGTAACTTCTTAACTGACTTTTCCAGGATTGCCTCTGGTTCCTCTACACATCGGCTCCCTTCATCTACCCTTACATCAGTAAGTGGAATCACATCTTGTTCTTCGGCTAAACATTTCCGAAGATAACACACATGAAATGTATTATGGATCCCTTCCAGCTCAGGTGGAAGATCCAATTGATACGCTTGTAGACCAACTCTTTTAGTGATAGTGAAAGGTCCTAGAAAACGAGGACTCAACTTCCCACGCTTTCCAAACCGTATCACTCCTTTCCATGGGGACACTTTAAGCATCACACGCTCCCCAACTTGGAATTCTTTTGGTCTTCTTTTAGGATCAGCATAGCTTTTCTGTCTATCTTGAGCCGCTTTCATATGCTGCCGAATTTCCTTTACTTTGTCCTCGGTTTGTTGCACAAGTTCCGGACCAGCGAACTGTTTCTCCCCGGCTTCTAACCAGCACACCGGAGTTCTGCATTTCCTACCATACAATGCCTCGAAAGGTGCTCTTCCAATACTGGAATGGTAACTGTTATTGTAAGCAAATTCTACTAACGGCAAATGAGAATCCCAGTTACCTCCAAAATCTAGCACACACGATCTAAGCATATCTTCCAAAGTCTGTATTGTTCTTTCGCTTTGGCCGTCAGTTTGTGGGTGATAAACAGTACTTAGATTAACCCTCGTACCCAACTCTTCTTGTAGCGACTGCCAAAACCTGGAAGTAAAACGACTGTCACGATCAGACACAATAGACACCGGTATACCGTGTCGTGACACTACTTCATCAATGTATAGTTTCGCCAATCTATCTATTGGTGATGCTTCTTTCATAGCTAAGAAATGAGCACTCTTCGTCAGTCGATCGACAATTACCCAAATGGTATCGTTACCTCTTTGCGTCTTTGGTAACTTTGTCACAAAATCCATGGTAATCTTATCCCATTTCCACTCCGGAATTTCCAAAGATTGAAAACTTCCGTATGGTCTTTGGTGTTCTGTTTTTACTAACGAACAAGTTCCGCATTTCTCTACTATTCGTGCCACATCCATTTTCATAGCCGGCCACCAGTAATGCAACTTCAAATCTCTATACATCTTGGTACTTCCCGGATGTATAGAATACTTCGATCTATGCGCATCCTCCAAAATCAACTCCCGATTTCCACCTAACTTTGGTACCCAAACACGGCCTTGGAACAATTTAATCCCTCGGCTATCTTCAGTCAGCTGAAGATGTTGCTTGCTCATCACTTCTTCTTTCAAGTTGCTTTCTAACAAAGCCTCCACTTGAGCAGCTTTTATTCTTTCAATCAGACTTGACATTACATCAATTCTGGCGTTTGTCGATTTCAAGCACCCATTATACTCTTTTCTACTTAAGGCATCGGCTACAACATTTGCTTTACCCGGGTGGTAATGCAATTCACAATCGTAGTCCTTCAACAATTCAAGCCATCGCCTTTGCCTCATGTTCAACTCCTTCTGATCAAAAACATACTGTAAACTTTTATGATCAGTGAAGAGTGTACACTTCGTTCCATAGAGATAATGACGCCACAACTTTAAAGCAAACACAACAGCTGCTAATTCTAAATCGTGGGTAGGATAGTTCTTTTCGTGTTCTTTCAACTGTCTTGACGCATAGGCAATTACCTTACCTCGTTCCATCAACACACATCCCAAACCCATTTTCGATGCGTCACTATAGACTACCAAATCTTCAGTCCCTTCTGGCAATGCAAGAATAGGAGCTTCACACAACTTCTGCCTTAAGGTCCTGAAAGTTGTCTCTTACTTTTCGGTCCAAACAAACTTCACATTCTTACGAGTCAACATCGTTAAAGTAGAAGCAATCTTTGAGAAGTCTTTAATAAAACTTCTGTAATAACCTGCGAGACCCAAGAAAATTCTTATCTCAGACGCGCTTTTCGGAGTCTCCCAATTCATCATCGCTTCTATCTTTGCTGGATCTACTTTCACCCCTTCCGATGAAATCACATGACCAAGAAATTGTACTTCTTTCAACCAAAATTCACACTTAGAGAATTTTGCATACAATTTCTCTTTTCGTAACACTTCTAAAACTTCACGAAGATGGTGTTCATGGTCTTTCTCATCCTTCGAATAGACGAGTATGTCATCAATAAAAACGATAACAAACTTATCTAGAAATGGTCGACACACTCTATTCATCAGATCCATGAATATAGCTGGAGCATTAGTCAACCCAAATAGCATCACGAGAAATTCATAATGCATGTACCTTGTTCTAAACGCCGTCTTTGGAACGTCTTCTTCTCTTACCCGCACTTGGTGATACCCCGACCTTAGATCAATTTTAGAAAAACATCCCGCTCCATGGAGTTGATCAAACAAATCATCTATCCTTGGAAGCGGATACTTATTCTTTATCGTCACTTTGTTCAGCTCCCGATAATCTATGCACATTCTCATAGTGCCATATTTCTTCTTAACAAACAACACCGGAGCTCCCCAAGGCGAAGAACTCGGTCTAACAAAACCCTTATCTAATAACTCTTGCAATTGAGACATCATTTCTGTCATCTCAACTAGCGCTAGGCGGTAAGGTGCACGAGCTATCGGTGCTGCTCCAGGAATAAGATCGATGCGGAACTCTACTTGTCTTTCAGCTGGTAGACCTGGAAGATCATCCGGAAATACATCCGGAAACTCACGCACCACGTTGATATCTTGAATATGTTTCTTTTCTAACTTCGTATCTATAACATAAGCTAAATAAGACCAACACCCCTTCGATAAACATTTACGCGCCTTTGCCACTGAAATCAACGGAACATCTCCTTATTTCTTTTCTCCAAATACGAATACGTCATCTATGTCGGTCATCGGAATTCGAATCAGCTTCTTTGCACACATTATTTCCGCCTGGTTATTGCTCAACCAATCCATACCCACAATAATATCAAAACCCCCAATTTCCATTAACAACAAGTTAATCGGAAATTATGTTCCCTCTATTAAAATTTTACAATCGACCAGACTTTTATTAACCAAAGACTGGACTCCATTAGCTATCTCAACTACTAAAGCCTCTCCTAAAGTAGTGACAGGCATAGCTAGCTTACGCTGGAACAACTTGGATACAAAAGAATAATTTGCGCCACTATCAAATAACACACGTGCAGGAATGGAGTTTATAAGAAATGTACATGAGACCACATCTTTTGATCCTTTCGCTTCATCAGTAGTCATTTGAAATGCACGTCCAGTTGGTTTGGGAATAACCAACTTTCTTCCCTGATCTCCTTCCTTCTTCAACTTCGGACAGTCTCTCCGAAAATGACCTGGTTGTTGACATTCAAAACAAACTGATCCTGGTACGGTACAATTTGTTGCTATATGCCCCGCCTTCCCGCACTTGAAACATTGATTTCCAACCACTCGGCATTGACCAAAATGTTTACTCTTGCATTTAGAACACCAACTTGGTTCCCTACGAGAATCATAACGAATGTTCTTTCCAAACAACCTTATTTTCTGAGAAGATTCTGAACGACCTTCCCACTTTCTCTTTTCCCCTGGTTGCGCTTTCTCCTCTTTGTCTTTAACGTACATTTCTTCTATCACCTTTGCTTCTTCAATCGTCTCTCTTAAAGTAGCAGATTTCGAACTGCGAACCCTCGTCATCATATCCGCCGGTAGACCCTTCAGATAATATTTAATCTTGTCTTTCTCAGCTGGAGCCACATGCCCCACGAGGTTCAGCTTTTCCATAAAGGATTCGGTATACTTTCTCACTGTCATGTTACCTTTCTTGAGATTTCTGAACTCTTCTTCGATTCGGTCCATTTCGGTCTCGTTACAATATTCTTCCAGAATCTTTGCTTTGAACTGTTCCCAAGTCACGGCATTCAGAACTGCTTCCGTCACAGAAGATGACAACACGTTCCACCACTGCAACGCGTTACCGCGTAACATTTATGACCCAAATCGAACTTTCGACCTTTCATCACTACATTCACAAGCCCGAAAGGCTTGTTCAATTTCTCTTATCCAATTCATACAAGCCACTGGATTGTCATCTCCCTTGAATTCCGGAGGTCTACAGCTCAGGAAGGTTTTGTAGGAGCAGTTTCTTTCAACCCTTCTTTCTGCCCTCGATCCTGGGTTTCCAGTTGGATTTATCACACTGGTATCAACTACCGTTCGTCTTGGTTCCGTACCTCGATCGTTGAACATTTTCATAAACTTCTCAGCCTGTCTTCCCATAGTGGTATTCATCATTTCCGCCTGCCTCTCCATTGATGCATTCATCAGTCTGGTCACGTTATCCATTATGCGGCCTTCCATGCTTGAGTCCGATGGCGTTTGATCGGCAGTACTAGCACCCCCTCGATGTACTCGACTTCGCATTCCTCCTAAGGAAAGAAAATCTGGAGGCGTCTCTTGAATTCTGCTTACTCCAGTTTGCCTTTCTCCCGCATCGTCTAACCAATTCCTATTCATAGAAGAATTTGGAGACCTCGGAGGTGTATTCACCATTGATCTAAATGAGCACAACAGAATACTCATCAGTAATGGTTTATACAACTAGACATACAATACGTACTTTACCGCTAATCAGTCACTGTAACAATTTAGAAACAAGTATGCTTGTGTAATAATATATTCATAATAACAGTAGCTAATTGAAATTGCGAACATATCATACATGAAAATTCTCATTACCATTGTTACAGTACTAACCTCGCGTATTTCTGTCGACTCTAAGACTACCCAATCTTAGTACTTCTACCCATAACTCACGAATCATAACTTAATTCATCACATCTTAAGTCTAGGTATCTCAAATTCATACCTAGTTCGCTTAAACTACAACTCTGATACCATATTGTAACACCCTAAAAACAGGGCCAATTTAAAACTTAAAATTACCACAAGTTATGAACATAAGACTTCAAACTTCTATAACCTGAGGATCAAAGGTAAAGGTTTTATATACAACATATCATAATTCAAATAACCTATTAATCTAATCATACATCATAATTAGATTAATTAAGTTATCTAATCCTTTGTCCCAAAAGCATCCAAAATAGCTAGATCCTCTGTTATCTCTAAGTTGAGTCTTTCCAAAAATCTTCATCACACTTTCCCGCTTACTTCCCGGAGCTTGTACCTGGTAAGAAAAATTTAACTTGAAACATTAGGCTTTCTCCTAGTGAGAATATTCAAATCAAATTAAAGTTAAACAATTAAAATCTCAACAGATACATCAAACCTGTTCTCGCTCATCTTACCATACAATAACTCCTTTCAATACTGGGAATCTACCCCACTCCCATACTTATGACTAATTCGTCTAGCCATAACCACACTACCAAGAGTCTACTATAAATCATCCCAGATTCAAAGTCAAAACTCTTATCTAAGAAATTACAAGTCAAAGCCTGCCTATTTCTTATTCCTCTTTTCATAATTGGGAAATCTCTGATCTTCCCTGTAACAATGGAAATCTCCGATCTTCCATTTGAAATAGGAATTACAAATCAAAATTTGCCTATTCCACATTTCATATTTTCCTCACCTCAGAATCAATGGTCCCAATGGGATTATTATATCGCGATAAACAACCGGGACCCCCGATGATTCAAGGTACACTCAATTACTAAAAATTACATCCCTTTGGTCAATGGCGAGTATTCGGTTCCCATTAGACCGTACCCAGGTGCCCCCGATGACCGGATGTCTATTTTTAGTAATTACGACATAATACATAAGTATTATAACTCTTATCAGTGTATATGCATAACACACAATGTAATACATTCTATATATGTATTTATAAAAAAAATCTTAATAATTCTAGTACCTCGACTTCTTGGCTATCCCCTCTTTGCAATTTAGCACGGGGACCAACATAGCATAACTTTTAAATCATTTAACTGGACTCTTTACTGATTAAGACGAGTCCTTTATTTATCATGTTTAGACATACATATTACATATCTATTTCAATATCAATTGCTGAACTTTAAAGAGAGTTAAATAAACTCACCTGATATGAAGTCACTCTTCTTTTTAATTCTTTTAAAAACGTAAGGACTTCTGTCTTCACCACCACAGTTTACTGTAATACCCAATACACAAATATACTGATATTAATTTACAAAACAGGACTCTCTAAAAACTAAGAATCCTTAATCTATAAAATCTACGTCTCAAGTCGCAACCAACTAATAATCAAAACCCTTGTCGCAATACACTGTGCCAAGTCGCAACCAACTACTGCGACTTCAACACCAAATCACAACCCACTATTGCGATTCCAATCCAAGTCGCAATCAACTGTTGCGACTCCAATGCCAAGTCGCAAACCTCTATTGCGATTTCGACACCAAGTCGCAATCAACTGTTGCGACTCCAATGCCAAGTCGCAACCCTCTATTGCGATTTCGACACCAAGTCGCAATCAACTGTTTGGACTTGCTTGAATGTCGCAATGCACTACTGCGACTTGCTTGAATGTCTCAACCCTCTGCAATTATCTAAAACCCAGATTTTTATACTTTTAAGCTATGTTTGTTTATGCAAACATGCAGATATGTTCAATACCACTAACATAACATATCTACAAATTCAGATTCTCATAATCATCAAAATTTACCAAAACTGTTGGTCCCGAAGGCCTATACAAGTTTGTAGAAGGGGGGGTTGAATACAAACACACAGATTTTACTTTTCTAAATTGTTTATTGATAAATCATTAACAATTTACAGCTTGGTGCGGAAACAAGATTAAGGATAAACCTAAATCTAAACAAGTTGGAACACTAAGGTTTCTTGCACTAAGAAAGATAAGGAAATTACTAATAATAACCTATCTTGAGATAAGAGATTGAACTTGTCCAGAGTTAGCAAGTTACTTCAAATGAAGTGGGTTCATCTCTTTATATACTGCATGCATTTAATGCAAGTCAGTATACACTTTACACGTGTCATCAGCCGGTTGGTTGCATGTCATTGACCTTGGTTGACAACCTTAGTAGCCGCATGGATGAACAGTGTAGTATCAGAGTGGTTGTACGATTTCAGACAGTCGGAGGTTCTTTTCTGACATTTCGTACGGAGTCGTGCAAGGTAGGTTAAGACAAAAGTACTTTGTACGGAGGACTTCATGATCAGCTTTCGTTGATTCAGCGATCTATCATTTCATATCAGCGAATGATAGAGTTCAGCGATAGCTGAAGTCTTGTACTTGATACTTCACGTTGAGTGGACAAATCTGAGTCTTCGCTGATCCGCATCAGTTCATTAGGAGACTTGTCGCTGGTTCTTGAGCTTGATCTTCGACTTCAGCGTAGAACCTTTGTTGATGTGAAACTTGTCTTCAGGGATCATAAGTAAACAACTAACTTATCAGCGATCATCATAATGACTGAACAGACTCAGAGCATTTATGATGAACAGTTTCGCTGAATGTTTAACTTAAAGAGCGAGAGTTCCTATCAGCGGTACTGGAAGATCTTAGTACTTATCAGCGATAGTGAAACTCTGATACATATTGTTTACTTACAATTTTCACTAAGTATATAAGAGAGGGTCATTATCAAATCACTGAGGGTTTGGATCAACAATCTCCCCCTATTTGATTATGACATAGCAACAAAGAAAATTGCTATTTAATGAAAACATAAGGATAAAAAGAACTCATAAAATATTTGTCCCTTTTACTGTTTTCTGGGATCTTTTCAGTACTAATGGAGTAAAGTACATTCGCTGAAATCTTTCTTTAAAACTTTGAATCAGGTTACAAAGAGAAATGGAAAGATTACAAGTACAAGCGAAATAAATTACAAGTACAAAAGGATAACTGATAAAATAGATGAAAGAGGCGATCCTATCAGCTTACAAAGGTTCTTCCTTAATGAGAAGTTCATCAAGGGTCATTGATGTGGTGGGAATCATCCAGTCAGGAACGGTTACACCTTGTTTTCTTTTGATCAGCGCTTCTTCAAAAATCAAGGGTTTCAGATGTCGTGCCTGAGGGTCATTTCTGAAGTCACACCAGTAGATGAGATCTTTGAGCTGTTCGATTGGAGTGATTGGAAGCTCAGCGATCCGTTGAAAACGCTTTCCACCATCGTAGTCATGAAAAAATATCCCGTAGGGTTCGCTTATGACTTTGCCAGGGATGAAAGTCTCACCAGGAGGAAGAGATGTGTCAAGCATTGAAAGATCAGGATCAGGACCAAGGACTTCAGCACGTGAAAAACCAATACCTGTTTCATTTCGAATGACAGGGCCATCAATTGAAGATATAGATTTCTTCTTCTTCTTTGCTGAGGCCTTTCTTTTCTGACTTTCGAGAGGAGGAGGGGGAGGAATATCCACACAGGAGTAGACTAAGTCGATTTGTTTGTTGATCAGCTTTTCAACATGTTCCTTGTATTTCGACTTGGACTATTGGATGGCTAACCTGATCTCCAACCATTCAGAGAGACCGTACTTCGTTATGGCTTCAGCATAGAATTTTTCGGACTTCTTATCTTCTCTGAATATCTCAATTTCAGCGATTGAAACAAGGGTTGTTCTTCCAGAGATGAATACCTTGTTGATTTTGGCAGGAGAGTCTCTGTAGTTGACCTTTTCTTTGCACCAGGCTAAAGTTGACTGAGACACAATTCTCTTTTCTTCAGTTATCTTCTTGGCGTTTTCCCAGAGCTGACGTTGAACATCAATGGGAACTCTTTTCAGCTTGGGGTCTTTTATTGAACGTTTAGAAAGCTGGATGGCGTATTCTCTGTCTTTTTCTTCAGCTTCTTTTCTTTCAGCTATTAGACGTTCAGCTCTGAGATGTTCCTTGTATTCCTTTTTGGAAATTCTGAACTTTGGAGGAACTGAAGGAAGTTGATCACGCCTCAGAATGATTCGTTGATCCTCGAATCGCTTTATTATCTCCTATCTTCTTTTCTGATCCTCTTCACTTAGCTTTTGAGGAGCTAAAGAAGGTCTGCCTCTGTGCGAGAGTAGCTGTTCTTCTGGTTCATCAGTCTCAGAGATTAAATCTAAGACTGGGATTATTTCTTCAGCAGCAGCTGGTATTTTTGGTGAAGTCGCAGTTGTGGAGCCTTCAGCGATATCCTCAAACAGGGGAGAGGACTAGCTGAAACACAGCGATCTTACGAGTAAGAACTTGGGTAGAATCAGATAGAGAGAATTGGTTCAAGTGTATAGGCTTGGGTAGTAGAACTGATAGATATGATAGAGGAGGGATGGAGTGAGATGTTTAGCATACCTGACAAACCGGCTTTTCAAGCAAGATCATCAGATTGTCATCTTCAGCGACGCTTTTGCCTTTGCCTTTCTCAGCTCCAGAGGCTGAGGGCTTTGTCTTTGTCCGCTCCCCTGAAGGTTCATTTATCGAGATTCCCTTAAGAGCTTTGATCTTTTGAGCAGGTTTGATGATAAAGAAGTCATCGTCATCTTCGTCATCATCATCATTATTCTTTGGAGAAGAAGATGGTTCATCATCAGGGATGTCGACGGCTTCATCATCTTCTGCTTCGGATTCAGTTTTCTCAGCTTCTTCTTCGAGTTGCTCCCCCTCAGATACAGAGGCGAGCTTATCGGTTTCCTCAGGGTTTTCATATCCCTGAGGTCCAGCGGTGGTTTCTTCAGTATTCGTCTTCTCTCCCCTGATAGATTCATCATGGGAAAGGTCAGCGCTCTTGGCGACATCTTCAGCGCTCTTCTCCCCCTCTTTTTCATGATGACTGGGGGAGGAATGGCTAGATTCAGCAGCGTTGGTAGGTTCTCTGTCTTCTTGGCCAGAGAGACCTACACAAACTTCAATCTTTGCTAATCTGTCTTCAAGGCCAGAAATAGCAGGATTGATCTTCCCGAGCTCAATGCGATCTGCCGCTGTAAAGTGTTCAGATTCAGGGACAGGGGCAGGAGCAGGAGTATTCGCCTTGTGCAGCAGCTGTTCGATCATAGTCTTCATTGAACCAACGCCAGTCTTTACAGAGCTTAAGTCAGTCGTCAGAGTGTTGACATTTGTCTTCACAGCAGACATATCTCCCTCTAGTGTTCCAACCGATGTCTTCAGCGTTGAAAATTCGCTGGACATGGACGAAACTGAGTTTTTGAGAGAGGTGTAGTCTGTGTAGATATCAGCGAGCACCTTGGCGAAGTCGCTGAGAGTTTTATCAACTTGCTTCATGTCATCTGTGGAAGCCTTCTTCTCTACCACTGTTGTCAGCTTGTTCAGATTCTCTCCAGCGTTTGTTATAGCTTTATAGTTATTGGAGAGAGTAGTGGTGAGACCTGTCAGCTTTGTCTCCACGGACTTCAGAGAGGCGTTGATATCTCCCAAATTAGGACCTGTAACATATAAAAACTTGTGAACAGAGGAAAGCTCAGAAGTTGGGGTTTAGTCACAGTGTTTATGGGTTGTTGTTTACCTGCAAGAGGATTGGTGAATTCATCGAAATCACGGGTTCCTGAGTAAAGTTCCATGTCATCTTCAAAAGTGCCCATGGATTTTTCTGCAGGTCATGTCTTCATCATTCCTGGAGAATCAGCTTTATGTTCCGAGGAAATGATGGCAGCTCCAGCTAGATCTGGAGTAGAGACCAAATGAGTGGAGGGAGGAGCGAAGGATGAGAATGGAGGTTGGGTTCTGAGTTCAGCGTTGGATTCACTGACAATCACTTCATCAGTCTTTTGAGAGACTGAAGGAGGTTGGGTCGGTTCCAAGTTTGTAACCTCAGCGTTTAGAGACGCTGAAGTTTGGATAAAAGGGATGGCTTGTTCAGGTGTGGCAGAGCGTACCACTGAACGTTCCTTCAGCTCTGCAGAAAGAGCTGAGGAGTCTCCAGCATGAGATTGCTGGGGTTGCTCCTTTGTTTTCTTGATCCTTTTAGAATCAAGTGGGGTAGATGAATGTTTCCTTTTCTTAAAAGGAGAGGATTTTGTGGCCAGGGAATCAGCGATGGGTATTGTCGCTGAAGGAGCCACAGAAGTAGAAGAAGAAGGGTTGAGAAGAGTTAAGAGGGTAGAAAGACGTACCTCATTTTCAACAGGTTTGAAGTCGAGTACCTTAGGGCCAATCTGAGAGAGTTTCAGATCGCCCTCTTGCGGGTAGCTGTCCTTCAGGCCATATTGAAAGATAGCGCTGGTGAATAGGGGGTAGGGAACCCAAGCCGGCCTGTCAGCGGCAGAGTCTACTCTTTGCAGCAAGTCATCATAGATGAGAGATGCCCAGTCAATGTGTAGACCTTTCAGCAGAGCGTATCCCATAGCTTGCTGAGGTTGAGCGGCTTGATCAGAAGAGCCGGTCTTGGCAGTCATGCAGCTGATAAGGTGAGCGAAGATGAAGTTCATCTCGCTGGGCATTTTCGATTTCTTCAGCAGTGTTAGCTTCTTCTCAGGCTTCTTGTCTCTGCCCATTTCCCATACATAGCCCATTGCATCAAAAAATGCAATAAGAGCTTCTTTGTCAGTGAGCTTCTTATGGTCAGGGAAAGGAACAAAAGGTTTTTCCTTTGTAGCGATGGGAAATTTCAGAGCTTTGCGAATGATGGCAGGTGTGATCTTTATCGTGCCATATCTAGTATCGCAGAGGATACAATCAACTGTTTTGGAGGGATCTTTGGCGGATGGTAGCTGAGAGTGTCTGGCAGAGTACCAGAACTGAGATAGTAGCAGCTGACTTGCAGGAGGTGAAATGGTCAGGGCTGTTGAAATGCAGCAATTCTTCAGAAAATTCACAGCATCAGTCAGATGTGTGACTTGCTTTCGAGGAGGAAACTCGAGAAGTGCAGAAAGGTTGTTTATCTTAGTCCAGTCTAGTTGATGAATATTGAACTTAACCTGAGGAGCCTTGATGATTTCCACTTCCTCAGAGTCAGTAGAGAAGTTCTCAGCGGTAGTAGGAATGTTAGATGTTGCCATTTCCTGTATTATCAGTTTAACCAAAGATTAACAAATAAGAATAATCTTAATGTGGAAAGATTTTCCATTAAGATGGTTCGAATTTTGTCCATTTCATTCAGACAAAATGTCTTAATGAAGATTAGGGTTTTTCTTGATTTTTGAAACGAAATGTAAAACCCATTTTCTTGTTTTCCAGTTTTCTATGAAGAAATAGATTCTGGAAACGAATGAAGAACAAGTTTAAGATTTTGCATTTAAACTTGAAGAAAAACCATGAAATGGTTGTGTTCATAAAACCACGAAAGAAAAAAATGATTTCATTTTACGAAGTTCTTTTGTTTGATCTTGTTAAAACAATGAGAAGATCGGAAACAAGTTATACGCATTCGGTAATAAATAAGAACATATTAACCTTGATGTTTGATGAAGAAGATGATGAACAGTTCTTGAAGTTTTTGAAATCACAAATGCAACAGTGAATTCTTTCTCGCGGAGGAAGATTGATCGCGTAAAAGAAAAATATAAACAAAGAATTTGTTTATATAGAGATTTTAGAAAGAGAAAATCTTGAGCGGGAAAAGATTTTCATCATGACACGGACACGTGTTTGCATTTGATTGGAAGTTTGAACGAGACGTGCAAACGTGTGTCAGGAAGAGAAAACGTGCCGGGGTTTTATCCGTTGTAATGACGTCACAACTGTCCTTTCATATTCTTGGTTGTCTCTGAGGTTTTGAAAAACTCAGAGATACTTTTGAAAACATGAAGCACTGAATGAAAATATTCAATGAAGGTTTTAAAAAATTTCAAAAATATCGCTGTTAAGGAAGAGATATTCAGCGATGCATTTTGTTTTGAAATCTTGCATTTTCATGCGATTGTCAGAGAGAGTAAACGTACCTTGATATCAGTGAATCAAGTTTATTCAGAGAGAAGATGATAGAATGGGTTATACAAGTTGATTTTATCCTTTCGCTGATCAAAGTGAACCGCTGAAGATTTTATCCTTCAAAGTTCAGCATTCCAAGCTCGCTGATGAGAAAGTTGAATCTTGTCTCATCAAGAGGTTTGGTAAATAAGTCAGCTAACTGATAATCAGTTGGGATAAAATGAAGTTCTATATCACCATTCATCACATGATCTCTGATAAAATGATATCTGATTTCTATATGTTTGGTCTTTGAATGTAGTACTGGATTGTTTGCTATAGCGATGGCACTTGTGCTGTCGCAATAGATTGGAATTTTGGAGAGCTGAAGATCATAGTCTAGTAGCTGATTTCTCATCTACAAGACTTGAGAACAACAGCTTCCAGCAGCTACATATTCAGCTTCAGCTGTGGAAGTGGACACTGAATTTTGCTTTTTACTTGTCCAACTTACCAGCTTTCCACCCAGGAGCTGACATCCTCCTGTGGTGCTTTTCCTATCCATTTTGCAACCTGCAAAATCACTATCTGAATAGGCGGTTAGATCGAATCCTGAATCTTTGGGATACCAAAGACCTAGATTCGCTGTACCCTTAAGATATCGAAAGATTCGCTTTACAGCTTTCATATGAGATATCTTAGGTTCAGCTTGATATCGTGCACACAAGCATGTTGCAAACATAATATCGGGTCGGCTAGCTGTAAGATACAATAGTGAGCCGATCATCCCACGGTACAGCGTGACATTGACAGGAACACCCTTAGTGTCCTTATCAAGTGTCAGCGGTGGTGCCATAGGGGTTTTCATAGCTGAACTTTCAGTTAAGTCGAATTTTTTCAGCATATCTTTAACATATTTTCCCTGATTTATGAAAGTTCCTTTCTCATTTTGCTTTATCTGAAGACCAAGGAAATATGTTAGTTCACCCATCATGCTCATTTTATACTCATCTTTCATTCTATCAGCGAAACGAGTACAAAGCTCAGGGTTAGTAGAACCAAATATAATGTCATCAACATATATTTGAACTAAAATGATATGACCTTTCACTTTTCTAAAAAATAGAGTTTTGTCAATCTTACCTCGCTCAAATTTTTCAATATGGAGATAAGTGGAAAGAGTGTCATACCATGCACGTGGTGCTTGCTTCAAGCCATAAAGTGCCTTATCCAGTTTATAAACATAACCTGGACGCTTAGAATCTGAGAATCCTGGAGGTTGTTCCACATACACTTCTTCATTCAGCTTTCCATTCAGAAACGCTGACTTAACATCCATCTGATGTACTTTGAAGTTTTTGTGTACAGCATATGCTAAGAATAGACGAATAGATTCAAGTCTTGCTACTGGAGCAAATGTTTCGTCATAATCTATACCTTCCTCTTGTCTGTATCCATGAGCAACAAGACGAGCTTTGTTGCGGGTTACAGTACCATGTTCGTCCAACTTGTTTCGATAGACCCATTTAGTGTCTATTACCGTTTTATCAGTTGGTCTCCGAACAAGTTTCCAAACTTTGTTTCTTTCGAATTCAGTCAGCTCTTCTTGCATGGCGCTGACCCAGTTTGGATCTTTGAGGGCATCATCTACTTTCTTTGGTTCAGTTAGTGAAATAAAATTTACAAATAAACAAATATTACCTGCACTTCGTCGAGTCTGAATCCCAGCGTTTAGATCACCAAGAATTTGATCAATTGGATGATTTATAGTCCATCGCTGAGCCGGAGCGTGAGACGCTGACTCAACTTGAACTGGAGGAGCTGAAGATGAAGCTTCAGCGACGTCAGGAGTATCATCCAAGAGAGGAATGGATGCAGTTGTCATTATATTCACTGATTGCTGAGAAGTAGATGGAATGTCTGAGACATTTGGTTCAGCGTTAGGTATAGTGTTTATAGGAACAGCTGAGACCCAAGAAGTTTCAGCTTCACTGTTCTGTATATTTGGAATGATAGGACTATCATCTTCTACTGGATGAGCATTAATGGGAATATCTTCTGAATCACCAAGATGAGAAAACATCCATTGATTCAGTTCTTCAGTATCAACGGACGGTTTAGAGTTCGCTGAAAGGGATTCGTCAAACGTGATGTGAATAGTTTCTTCTACAGTTTGTCTTCTACGATTGAAGACTCTGAAGGCTTTGTAAACTGAGGAGTATCCAAGAAAGATTCCATCATCAGCCTTAGGATCAAACTTTCCAAGAGCATCTCTGTTATTCAGTATAAAACACTGACATCCAAAGATGTGAAGAAAGCTGATTGAAGGCTTTCTCCCATGAAAGAGTTCATAGGCTGTCTTTTTGAATCTTTTAACTATCAGCGACCTGTTTTGCGTAAAACAAGCAGTGTTGACAGCTTCTGCCCAAAACTGAGTAGGCAGGTGAGAATCGCTGAGCATTGAACGTGCAGCTTCAATAATTGTTCTATTTCTTCTTTCAGCGACTCCATTTTGTTGCGGTGTTCTCACTGAAGAAAAGTTGTGAGAAATACCCTTACTCTCAAGGAAGGAATCAAGAGAACTGTTTTTGAATTCAGTCCCATGATCACTCCTTACTGAGCGAACGGTCAGATTGTTCAGGGTTTCCATCTTCCGAACAAAATTGATGAGTTCTTCAGGGGTATCACTCTTAGAACGGAGAAACATTACCCAAGTGAAGCGAGAGAATTCATCAACTATGACCAGCGTATATTTCTTTCCAGCGATGGATTGTTTGTTAACAGGGCCAAACAAATCCATATGGAGTAGTTGTAGAGGAGATGACACTGAAGAAACTTGCTTTGATTTAAAGCTTGCTTTGGTCTGCTTCCCTTTTTCACACGCTGAACATAACGACTCTTTGGTGTATGAATGCTGAGGTAGACCAGTGACTAACTCTTTTGAAGAAAGAGTGTTCAGTGTCTTGAAATTTAGATGAGATAGCCTCTTATGCCATAGCCATTTGACATCAGATGAGGCCTTTAAGAAGAAACAGGAGTTCTCAGTGGTTGTTGAGTCCATGTTTATTACATAAACATTTTCCAAACGATAACCGCTGAGAGCTATCTTCTTCTTTTTGTCAGAGACAAAGCAGGATTCCTTAGTAAAGATTACTTTGTTATCCATGTCGCAAAGCTGACTGATGCTTAGAAGATTATGCTTCAGCCCTTCAACATATGCGACTCTTCTGAAGGAGGTTGTACCATTTGAAAGTACACCATACCCTCGGGTATGTCCTTTTCCATTTCCACCGAAAGTTACAGAGGGACCCTTCTCTTCTTTGTATTCAGCGAGCAGGCTTTTCTTTCCAGTCATGTGTCTAGAGCATCCGCTATCAAGATACCAGATACCCTTCTTAACCTGCAATACAAAGGAAGATTAGTTTTTCTTGGGTACCCACTTAACCATGTATACACGTTTGTCAGTGGAAGTAGTTGGAATGGAAGGTTCAGCAGTCTTCGCAGCATTTGAAGATTCAGCTTTGTCTTTCTTCACTTTGGTTAATTTCTTAACCTCAGTGGTAGAATTCACCTTGACCTGATTTGCACCAGGGTTGGTCTTCTTTGCCTTGGGGGCAATCTTCACCTTAGCTATCTTTTCAGCTTTGGTGGTTGTGGGGCACTTACTAGCAATATGATCGGTAAGTCCACAGTGATAACATTTCCTATAACTAAAAGTAGTTCTAGGACCATTTGAATGCTGAGCTTTTAATTTCAAATTAGAAGTGCCAGCACCAAGTAAACTATTGTCTTTAGAAATGGGACGAACATTCAGTTCTTCAGATTTCTTACCAAGGACATCCAATCTGAGTCTAGGAGTATATCGCTGAATAAATCCAGATATCTGCTTCCTTGATCCAGAGGGATGAGCCACTGAAGCTTTAGAAGCATTCAGTTTTGGTACTAAGGTACCCTTCTGAGGATTCTGGTAAATAACAATTCCTTTACCTTTGTCTTTACAGACAGAGGTAGGTTTTGAATATACCATTTTCTCCTTGCCTTTTGAGGAGGTAGGAGTTTCCTCAGGGATTGGTGTAACGGACGAGGAGCACTGAGAAGATGAAGTATCAGCGACTGAGGATACGAACGTTCCAAATTTAAGCATTGAACGCTCAGTGGTTGTTTTTGGAGTTTCATAATTGTAACCCAAACCACGTTTATCACTCAGGGGAATCTGAGACTTTATTATCTCAGTGATCTTTGTTGAAGAATTACACCATCCTTCAACAGTAGCTTTTTCAGCCTTTAATGCAGCGATAGCTTCTGCTCGTTCGATTTTGACTAGCTGATTTAAATATACTTGATCTTTAAAATCTTCTTCAATTTTAGAAAGCTTTTCTATTTGAAGGTGGCAGTTTTTAAGATTTTCAGCGAGATCAAGATTTTGGTTTTCAACCACAGTTTTGCCGTTCATGGCTTCGTATAAACTTCTAGTCAAGAGATCGATCTTACGGAGACTATCAGCTTCATCAATATTTGCAATATTGGTAAAGAAAGAGGGTGATACCTGAATAGCAGATGTTGAAGTGGAGGGAATGTCTGAACTTTCTTCCTCTTCTTCAATCTTGGCCATAAGACATAGATTTGCTTCATCATCTTCAGAGTCAGATGATGATGCTTCTTCATCAGAAGCAGCCCAATCATAGTCAGCCATCAGGCCTTTATTCTTCTTCTTAAAGCTTTTCACCTTTGCATATTTTTCTTTCAGCTTTGAATATTTTTCATCTTTATTTCTTGGAGCAAAGGGTTTCTTTGTAAAAGCTGAGGGTCTAGAAACTTTCTTAGACATGCACTCGTTAGCGAAATGTCCTGTCTTTTCGCAGTTAAAACAAGTAGCAGTAGCCTTATCAACAAAAGCTGATGATCTAGGCTTGTCAGTTATGGAAAGAGGTTTGTTCTTTTTAAACATTTTCTTTTTGGCAAATCTCCTGAACTTCTTAGTTAGGAGAGCCAAAGATTCATCATTATCTGAATAATCAGAATCTGATGACCTTTCAGAGTTACTCTCTAACTCAGTGATAGTGATCGAGGGTCGCTGAGTAGAGAGTTCCTCTGAGATTAAAGCAACAGGGGTGCTTTTGGAATCTTTTACAAGATTCTTCTTAAGATGGCTTGATTGCTCATGATTCAGCAACGTGCCATATAAGGTAGCAAGGGTCATTGATTTTAGATCCTTTGACAGCTTGAGACACATAGAATAATTGTCCCAGCTTTCAGGTAAACATTCTAGAAACTTTGTCAGCACTTCAAAGTTAGAATATTCCTTACCAACAGTTTTTAGATCTATAATTAAACAATTAAAACGTTGGTGAACTTCAGAGAGAGTTTCATTCTTACCAGAAATGAAGCTTTCGTATTGTCTTACCAGGTTGATCATTCTTGAGTCCTGGACTTCAGACGTTCCTTCATACTGAACACATATTGTGTCCCACATGGCTTTTGATGTTTTCAGATTCATGACGGAATGGTAGACTTCGTCAGGAAGAGCCATGGATAGTATGGATCTGGCTTTTGTATCTATAGCCACTTTCTTCTTATCTTTGTCAGTCCATTGAAGGATTTCCTTAGGTACCAGCCTTTCTGGAATAGCAGGTCTATTCTCAGCGCCTGGAACTGCAGCATCAATTCTTACAGGGATGAATGGACCATTCTCGAGATAGTAAGGCATAGTAGGGTCTACACCTTCTAAGAAGAGTGTCATCCTATTTTTCCATAAGTTGAAGTTATCTTTGGAAAATCTGGGAGGTTTAGCAAGAGAACCATTGTCTATATAATTTGTGTTTGTGTTGGTGGCCATTTTCAGATAATAGCAAGGAAGAGAAATATCTTAGATTAGATCTTGTTTATGAGATTAAACAAATCTGCTCTGATACCACTTGTTGGTCCCGAAGGCCTATACAAGTTTGTAGAAGGGGGGGGGGGGGGGGGTTGAATACAAACACACAGATTTTACTTTTCTAAATTGTTTATTGATAAATCATTAACAATTTACAGCTTGTTGCGGAAACAAGATTAAGGATAAACCTAAATCTAAACAAGTTGGAACACTAAGGTTTCTTGCACTAAGAAAGATAAGGAAATTACTAATAATAACCTATCTTGAGATAAGAGATTGAACTTGTCCAGAGTTAGCAAGTTACTTCAAATGAAGTGGGTTCATCTCTTTATATACTGCATGCATTTAATGCAAGTCAGTATACACTTTACACGTGTCATCAGCTGGTTGGTTGCATGTCATTGACCTTTGTTGACAACCTTAGTAGCCGCATGGATGAACAGTGTAGTATCAGAGTGGTTGTACGATTTCAGACAGTCGGAGGTTCTTTTCTGACATTTCGTACGGAGTCGTGCAAGGGAGGTTAAGACAAAAGTACTTTGTACGGAGGACTTCATGATCAGCTTTCGTTGATTCAGCGATCTATCATTTCATATCAGCGAATGATAGAGTTCAGCGATAGCTGAAGTCTTGTACTTGATACTTCACGTTGAGTGGACAAATCTGAGTCTTCGCTGATCCGCATCAGTTCATTAGGAGACTTGTCGCTGGTTCTTGAGCTTGATCTTCGACTTCAGCGTAGAACCTTTGTTGACGTGAAACTTGTCTTCAGGGATCATAAGTAAACAACTAACTTATCAGCGATCATCATAATGACTGAACAGACTCAGAGCATTTATGACGAACAGTTTCGCTGAATGTTTGACTTAAAGGGCGAGAGTTCCTATCAGCGGTACTGGAAGATCTTAGTACTTATCAGCGATAGTGAAACTCTGATACATATTGTTTACTTACAATTTTCACTAAGTATATAAGAGAGGGTCATTATCAAATCACTGAGGGTTTGGATCAACAAAAACCCATCTAAAAACTCCATAGAAAGCTTTTAACTAAAAAGATGTAGGATTAATGATGATTACCTTTATTTGACTCTAGCTTCCAAACTGCAATAAATCAGATTTCTTCTTCTTATCTTCTTCTTTGATTTCTTTCTCTCTTTTGGAAACCGACGACACACACAAACATGACACCAAATGAAGAAAATATCTTCATTTCTCTTTTCTAGCAAAAGAGACGGTGGTGGGGTGGGAGTTTCACTACTCACCCCCAAACTTCCATCTATTGGCAACTTTGACCCTTATACTTCTAAATTAAAAATAAAGTTTACCCCTAACTTATTAATCCATAAAACGATTCAACGTAACTTATTCGGGGTTAAACTCTAAAATTAAATTTGTCAAATAAATAATCATAACTTATCGATTAATTATACTCAATTAATTAATAAAACCCATCATCATTATTTATGAAAATTCGAGATGTTACATTACGCCTAGTCGGCGCCTTCTTTTTTTTACCTTTCCCTTTAGAAGTTGTCGCACCCACCTCAGTGACGGCCTTTATCGGTCTCCCACGGCCCCTACCCCTTCCACGAGTAGTCGCCGCTCTTGGAGGAACCACTGGTCTTCCCTCCCTCAACTCCTCGGATCTAACAGCTCCCATTTGCGGTGAAGCACTCTTAGTCTGCGCTTCCTCCACTAGCGGAATTGACCTACTTCTCAGAGTTCTCGCAGACATTCTGATAATCACAACAAACGACTCAATTAATACCACGGACTCAAAAGTACTACTGCAACGGAGTAGTAAGGCGATTCAAGCACGCACATGTACCTGTAAGTTCACAATTACACTGGCCAGGTGTAACTCCAAACTTACCTTACATGATTGTCCTCGGTACCCTAATAACTCCAAAAACTAAGTTAGTGTCCTCCTAACGCATTCCTGGTTCTCAGTTGTGTTTTCTACTTCTCCAAAGTCTAAGTCTAGGCCCGTCCAGTCACCTAAATCCCTTAAACTATGGCTCTGATACCAACTAAAACAACCCAACAATTTTTAAACATGCAATTCATATAATTAAAACATCCCAAAATCGCGTCTCAAAATTTGGTTGGCGGAACAACCTACACAACTGAGAAATATACTAAACCGAACTATAGTGTCACTACACTAACATGCCTCCTTGCTAACGCCTTGCTCACTTGCCCGAGCCTTTCATTACCTGCTTCCCTGAAAATGTTTTAATTTGAAAATGCGAGGGTTAGACCATGAGGTCTAGTGAGTCCCTCTTAACAGTTATCAAAGCATTTAAAACAATTTATCATTTCCAGAATATAAATTTCATGAATCTGACCATATAAAGTCATTCACGGATAAAGGTCCGCCCCTTGTAAATTGGCACCCTGAAGTCACCCTAAGGTGACAACGAGTCAGTCTCATGTTGCCTTACAGGGTCACACCTCCCTTGGCATAAACGGGACACACCCCCCAGCACGAGCTGGCGGAACACACCCCCCGACTTAGCCAATTTACATCAAAACCAATGTATGCATACATCCCACATATAAAACTTTAAACAACTTTCATGCAGATAAAACATTTATAAAAAAAATAAACATTGCATTACTCATCATGTCTTGCTTTAGAAACACATTTAAAAGCCGCACATTTTAGTTAGAAAACTCACCTGGTACGTTACTTGTTTTTCCCGACTCTTCCCCCCTTTTACTTCCAAACAGTCTACCTGAACAAAGGATAAAAATGTGTAAGCTGTCTAGACAAGTGTCCGGGTACTACTCACCGAACACACACTTTTCTGGACACAACCAACTTTTCCGGACAACCAACCTTTCCGGACAACCAGCTTTTCCGGACAACCAGCTTTTCCGGACAACCCGCTTTTCCGGACAACCCACTTTTCCGGACAACCAGTGTAACAACCCACTCCAAAGCATGCCAAATTTAAGACATTATATATATCGCCAAAACATGACCAAAGGTTCACATCAACAAAATTCCAAAATTTGGGTTTGCGGAAATAACCCTATTCCAACTGAGAGTATCTAAATACTGAAGTGTAGGGAAGTCCACTAATGCAAGCCACGCCCGCCGTTACGCCTTCTCTTTACCACTAGAGGAACCGCACTTAACCTGCTTACCTGAAAAAGGGTTTCAGTTTTGAAAATGCGAGGGTTAGACCACAAGGTCTAGTGAGATCCCTCAGTTACATCCACACCACATATAGCAATTAAAGAGTTATGCGAAACATAAATCAATATGAAGTTTGATTAATAACATTCACACAATTGACCAAATCGTCCATCCAGTCACACCCACCCGTGGATTGATCCCAGGGCGCTCAATCACCCTCGTATGGGACACACCCCCCATATATCCGTCACACCATGTCATATGGGCGACACCCCCCCCCCCCCATAAGCGTCATACCACAACAGATGGGACACACCCCCATAAGCATCACACTATGACATATGGGTCACACCCCCCATGAGCATCATACCACAACAGATGGGACACCCCCCCCCCATAAGCATCACACTATGACATATGGGTCACAACCCCCATAAGCGTCATACCACAACAGATGGGACACACCCCCCATAAGCATCACACTATGACATATGGGTCACACCCCCCATGAGCGTTATACCACAACATATGGGACACACCCCCCCCCCCCCATAAGCATCACACCTTAATGATTGGGACACGCCCCCCCCCCCCCCCCCCATATACCTCACACCAAGCATAAGTAATTTATATGCAACATATATTAAGCAAACGCACATGTACGAGTAAATGAACAAGTACCATCAAGCTTCAGTTAGAAAACTCACCTGTTACGCTTACGATCCTTTCCTACTCTGACCTGCACTTCCAGATGGTCTACCTGAGCGAAAGGGTAAACGCATAAGTTGACAGCTCAACTATCCGGACACACTACCCTATCCGGACAACACCTTTATCCGGACAACACCTATCCGGACGACACCTCTATCCGGACAACACACCTATCCGGACAACACCCTTATCAGGACAGCACCCTTATCCGGACAACACCCTATCCGGACAACATACCCATCCGGACAACACACTCATCCGGACAACACTTCTATCCGGACAACATGATCTCCGGGTGCTTACCCGGACACCTTCTTCTATTGAAGGTATCCGGACGGGGCGCTGTTCGAGTTTTTCACTCGAAAATCCCGTCCTGAGCTCCGCCAAAGCAACGATTAGGCAATAACAACTACCAAAAACGTACTATAACCAAACCCCGCAATATACATCCATAAAAACATAAACAAGAGGAGCTTAAACCTTCCACAAGAGTTTTGGCAATACTATTATCCAACTAAACTTCTCAATACTCTACAATCAACAACCTCATTAAATGGAGTAATGGATTGAGAGTTTACCTGCTCAAATGCTTGCCAGAAACGAATTCCCCAACAATCCTTCTTCTGATTTCCAACACCAAGCTCCTTCTTCTCCCAAAATCCACAAGAGCCCCCAAAACCCTCCTCTCTTTCTTTTCTCCAAGAACACAGCCGACACACACAGATTTTCAGCCAAAATGGAATGTTTCTAGGGTTTTGTGCCCTTATATACCTCATCCCCATTATTAACAAATAGCCCCTCAACTTCCATCTTATTACATTTCCACCACAAGGCTTGAAACTCTTTTTATTTGGACACGGTTACTACAACACTCCCCCCTCAAAAGAATTCCGTCCCCGGAATTCCATTCTCGAAAAGATGAGGGTACCTGGACATCATATCCGACTCCACTTCCCACGTAGCCTCTTGTCCCTTATGATACCTCCACTGAACCCTCACTAGACGAGTCTCCCTATTTCTTGGTTTCCGGACCTTACTGTCCACATTAACTATTGGTTCCTCTTCGTACCCCAATTTCTCGCGATACATCTTTACTCACGGAAAGTTCACAGATAACTGCACATGCCAACCACTTTGCTTTTCTAAGGATTTTCTTACTTCCACTTGCATAACCCTTCAACAACAAAGCGTACGCCAACAATTTCCACACTTTCGAATGATTACAACTCCTACTCTAGGAAATTTGCGTACCACAACTATGACGCCTCAGGTCAACGGTACATGGTACCGTCCACACACTTAGACGCACGGTTGCAACAAATTTAGAATTTTCGTCCACAACTTCAATCCCGTGACAGCACAAGTTACAACGGTTAGGGCCACAACAACATCCATTTCTTAACGAACCTTCAATTCACCAACCTAGCACAAGACCAACCTCGAGTATCACCTTAGATCACAGACATAATCCTCTTCGACTGATAACACATAATTCTACGATCACTTTCCCCATCTCAATACACGTATAAGGCAGATAACACTTTCTCACCTGAACTGCGTTGCCCACGGTTCATCAATAATAATCAATTCACACCCTTCCGCCATAGCAACACCCCCACACTATACAGAGCCAAAAGTAGAAACCTACACACTTTAACATCTGACGTACCCATCAATCCAACCCGGACCAATCTTGAAGTCACGCATCCGAATTCTCCTTGCATCTAACAGTCGTCCATCCACATGAGAGATAATTCAGGGTTCACCTGCTACCAGCAAGGAGCAACTATGCTCACACAAAAATATTCTTACTAGCTTAACACTGAACGACAAAGTTTACTTGGAACATTTCTCACACTACTACCAAGTCCACTCCAATGGTCCTTTTCGCGAACACTACTTTCGACTACATCCTTCCACTTCCTTTTTACTCATAAAACACGATTCCAAAGATCGGCTCACGGGAAGGTGCACACTCTTGATCAACCACACAAGCTGACTTTCCTTGACTCGAAAACCAATCACATACATGCCAATCCCCCTTTCTCATACTCCCACTAGGAGTTCATGCACCCGACGGTGACGTTCTTGAAAACATTGCTTCCACTTTTCGTGCCACTTGCCACACCTTCTACTTCACGCTTACACACCCATCCCAACCTACCGTCCCAATTACCCTATGGACATTTCTCATCCAACATTTACCACTCCATACACGCAATTTCAACGGTTACTATGCCCAACCAACAGTTTCACCATCTTTCATACGAGAAACTCCACCCAGTCAATCCGAAACACACTCGATGTTCGAAGCGACCACACATTTCTCATTCCTCAGAGATATTAACTCACCCCTTTGCATTTCCTTTATAAACAAGGATTAGTTCAGTATACCCAAAGATTTCATATCTACAACGAAACACTGTAAACTACTCAATCCAAGATCACACCGTCTCCCTCTTAGCTAGCCACCAACTTCCACCCCAACCTCTTGTTTTCGGATAAAAGCACCACACCCAACTTTAGCCACATCGAACAACTTATCAACAAATCCCGAGCAAGGATCTCCACTTACGCTCATCTCATAACAACACTAATCCACCACTTAACCTCACAACACTTCATTTCCACCATGCTTCGCATGCTTACTAAATATAAGTTACCGCCTTCATATCTACACAACCCCACACACTAGAGGTTCTATCCTCACGACTACTGTCCGCTCACTAGGCCATGCTTTCTCCCGCCAAACATCACATATATATGAAAGAGTTGGCGAAAACATTATGCAATAACTAATCTTGCAATTCAACATCCTCATACGAATAACGGAAATTCCTGGCTGGTCACTACACACCTGTGACCTGAACTAGGGCTCACACCCGCCCTTGGGAACAGACCAAGTCTATTCGAACAAACCACATGGGACGCACCCCCCATGTATTTTACACCATCAACCTGAGATTTACACACTTATAAAAACCAGATGCAAACACACAATAATAAGTATGCACGTTCAACTAACAAACAGGTACTATCAAGCTTTGATTTAGAAACTCCCAACTTTGCCTTCCTCCTATCTAGATGAACCACAAAATTATGACCGTCTACCTCACTCAACCGAGCCCTACATTCTGACCGACTCTTCGGATCTACTTGAGACACGCTCAAGTAAATCAAACTATAAGACACACCCTTGCAATCCAACATAGTCTACTTGTCCCACATTAGTTAGCTAACCACCTCCTTCGCAAATGACATAATCGCCATATAGGATGAATCACTTATCCTACTAACACATCTCCACTTTCAGGATATTTACAAAAGGCGGCCCATCCTCTTGACAGATGCATACCTTTCCACACCGACCTCTCATCTCCGCGCACATACCCGACAAAGTGATCACTCAAAGGCAACCTTTCAAATTCAAATCTCTCGACAACGAATTCAACACCCGCCGCTGACTTCAACCTCAATGCCTGACAATTAGTCTAAAGGCAAGTTAACCACGACCCCGGCTTCATGCCGATACCGTTTCATTCACATACCACGACGTTGCCTTTCAAAGTAATTTGTCTACTTCGAAATCACCCGGGACACACCTCCCCCGTCGACCGTCATATGTCAACTTACCAAAAGAGTAAGGACTCCCACCACACAAGCATTTCTATGGTCAAAGACCAAGACTACAGGTAGACACGGTCCTCCCTATACTGTAACACTAAGATCACAAATCAACCATCGACGACTCAACCACATTTTCCACTCTCGGAACTTCGCACCTTCTTAGGCCCGATATCGCTTACTACCTAGCGAGTTCATAAAATCATACACGGATATAGGTCCGTCCCTTTATAAAACGTTCACGGAATAAGGTCTGCCCCTTTATAAAACATTCACGGAATAAGGTCTGCCCCTTTATAAAACATCCACGGAATAAGGTCCGCCCCTTTATAAAACATCCACGGAATAAGGTCCGCCCCTTTATAAAACACCCACGGAATAAGGTCCGCCCCTTTATAAAACACCCACAGAATAAGGTCCGCCCCTTTATAAAACACCCACGGAATAAGGTCCGCCCCTTTATAAAACATCCACGGAATAAGGTCCGCCCCTTTATAAATTGGCACCCTAAAGTCACCCTAGGGTGACAACGAGTCAGTCTCATGCTGCCTTATAGGGCCACACTACCCTTAGCATAAACGGGTCACACCTCCCGACACGAGCTGGCGGGCCACCCCCCCCCCCCCCCCGACTTAGCCAATTTACACCTCGAACAATGTATGACTCACTTAACATTGAAGGCTATTTGCTCCAACAGGGTTAACCTTTTTGCAGTTACAACAACTCGATGCCGACACCCTACTTCCAACCAAACCATTCGGTTCCTTACATTAGAAACAACCTTCGGTACCGATACTTTCCTTCACACTTGGATGCTCCAACCCCACAGTCCACTTGACTATAAATACGGCTTCACCTCGGTCCAAAATGGTTGACCGACACCAGTGTTACCAATCCATGCATCTATCACTTCTCATCCACTCCTGTCACTCTTCCACTAACTCGAGAGTGAGACGGCACATCTCCACTATCCGATCCTTGAGTTGAAACTCTCAAGATCTCAATTCGCCGACATCGGGGACTCCCAGAATAAGGACTCATCAGAGATTAGGAGCTCATCTCTAATCATTTATTTCCCTTAAGAACTCTAAAGGTACGGACACTCATATCGAATACGATGCCTCTTCTAGGTAGTATCATCAATCACGCCAAGAATAATCTGCACAACACACTAAACCGTTGCCATAATGACAAGGTTAAACTTTACACACAACACAGATTAACAACTGTCCCAAAATAACAAGGCAAGAATGATCGTCGTCATGCACCTGTAAATTCACAATTACACTGGCCAGGTGTAATCCCGAACTTACCTTACATGATAGTTTTCACCACCCTGTTATTCACGCTTCCCAGTGAGGTCTTCCTAAGCCTTCCTACATTCTCAGTTGTACTTCTACAGTTTAAGTTTAGGCCCATCCGGTCACCTAAATCCCTTAAACTACGGCTCTGATACCAACTGTAACAACCCACTCCAAATCATGCCAAATTTAAGACATTATATATATCGCCAAAACATGACCAAAGGTTCACATCAACAAAATTCCAAAATTTGGGTTTGCGGAAATAACCCTATTCCAACTGAGAGTATCTAAATACTGAAGTGTAGGGAAGTCCACTAATGCAAGCCACGCCCGCCCTTACGCCTTCTCTTTACCACTAGAGGAACCGCACTAAACCTGCTTACCTGAAAAAGGGTTTCAGTTTTGAAAATGCGAGGGTTAGACCACAAGGTCTAGTGAGATCCCTCAGTTACATCCACACCACATATAGCAATTAAAGAGTTATGCGAAACATAAATCAATATGAAGTTTGGTTATTAACATTCACACAATTGACCAAATCGTCCATCCAGTCACACCCACCCGTGGCTTGATCCCAGGGAGCTCAATCACCCTCGTATGGGACACACCCCCCATATATCCGTCACACCATGTCATATGGGCGACACCCCCCCATAAGCGTCATACCACAACAGATGGGACACACCCCCCATAAGCATCACACTATGACATATGGGTCACACCCCCCATGAGCGTCATACCACAACATATGGGACACACCCCCCATAAGCATCACACTATGACATATGGGTCACACCCCCCATGAGCGTCATACCACAACAGATGGGACACACCCCCCAAAAGCATCACACTATGACATATGGGTCACAACCCCCATAAGCGTCATACCACAACAGATGGGACACACCCCCCATAAGCATCACACTATGACATATGGGTCACACCCCCCATGAGCGTTATACCACAACATATGGGACACACCCCCCCCCTAATAAGCATCACACCTTAATGATTGGGACACCCCCCCCCCCCCCATATACCTCGCACCAAGCATAAGTAATATATATGCAACATATATTAAGCAAACGCACATGTACGAGTAAATGAACAAGTACCATCAAGCTTCAGTTAGAAAACTCACCTGTTACACTTACGATCCTTTCCTACTCTGACCTGCACTTCCAGATGGTCTACCTGAGCGAAAGGGTAAACGCATAAGTTGACAGCTCAACTATCCGGACACACTACCCTATCCGGACAACACCTTTATCCGGACAACACCTTTCCGGACGGCACCTCTATCCGGACAACACACCTATCCGGACAACACACCTATCCGGACAACACCCTTATCCGGACAGCACCCTTATCCAGACAACACCCTATCCGGACAACATACCCATCCGGACAACACACTCATCCGGACAACACTTCTATCCGGACAACATGATCTCCGGGTGCTTACCCGGACACCTTCTTCTATTGAAGGTATCCGGACGGGGCGCTGTTCGAGTTTTTCACTCGAAAATCCCGTCCTGAGCTCCGCCAAAGCAACGATTAGGCAATAACAACTACCAAAAACGTACTAGAACCAAACCCCACAATATACATCCATAAAAACATAAACAAGAGGATCTTAAACCTTCCACAAGAGTTTTGGCAATACTATTATCCATCTAAACTTCTCAATACTCTACAATCAACAACCTCATTAAATGGAGTAATGGATTGAGAGTTTACCTGCTCAAATGCTTGCCAGAAACGAATTCCCCAACAATCCTTCTTCTGATTTCCAACACCAAGCTCCTTCTTCTCCCAAAATCCACAAGAGCCCCCAAAACCCTCCTCTCTTTCTTTTCTCCAAGAACACAGCCGACACACACAGATTTTCAGCCAAAATGGAATGTTTCTAGGGTTTTGTGCCCTTATATACCTCATCCCCATTATTAACAAATAGCCCCTCAACTTCCATCTTATTACATTTCCACCACAAGGCTTGAAACTCTTTTTATTTGGACACGGTTACTACAACCCGCTTTTCCGGACAACTATCCGGAGACTAAGGCGTCCGGACACCACCGAAAGGTTTACCGGACACTCACCTGGAAACCTTCATCTTGCTGTTTTCCGGATACGGCACTGGTCGATAAATGGGTCTGAAAATCCTATTATACACCTCTTAATCCTCAAGATAAACCAATAAATTATCCCTAAAAGTTCTGTATTCAAATTCCCAACAGTTTTAACAACAAAACGCAATAAAAGATGCCTAAATCTTCCCATATGGTCTCAAAAGACTTAAAACAAGAGAAGACCTCAAAACCCAACAATCATCAACCAAACTTAAATGGAGTTTTGGATTAAGGGTTACCTGATAGATTACTTGCAAGAAACGAAATCCACTCCTAATCCTTCTTCTGATTTCGAGGCTTGATGAATTTATTCTCCAATTGCACAAAACCCCCACCAAGACTCCTTTTCTCTTCTTCTTCAAAAATTCAGCCGTCGAACACCAACACAAATCAGGGAATTAGAATGTTGTCTAGGGTTTTGTGCCCCTTTTTATACTCCATCTCATATTTACCAACCAGCCCCTCAACTTCCACTTATCATCGAATCTTAACATAAAACATTAACTCTTTCAAAAAGGTCTGGGTCGTTACAACACTCCCCACTCAAAAGAATTACGTCCCCGGAATTCCATTTCCAAACAGGTAAGGGTATCTGGACTTCATCTCAGACTCCACTTCCCACGTTGCTTCTTGTCCTTTGTGATACTTCCACTGAACTTTCACCAAACGAACTTCCTTGTTCCTCGTCTTTCGTACTTTACTGTCTACGATCTCGATTGGCTCTTCCTCGAACATCAGTTTCTCGTCAATACTTACATCTTCTAACGGAATGGCCACATCAGTTTCGGCCAAACACTTCTTCAGGTTTGACACATGAAACGTCGGGTGAATCCTATTTAACTCTTCCGGTAATTCCAGCTTGTAGGCCACTGCGCCAACCCTTTCAATGATAACGAAAGGTCCAACATATCTTGGCCTCAGCTTTCCTTTCTTTCCAAAACGAACCACACCTTTCCAAGGTGACACTTTGAGCATTACTTTGTCACCTACTTGGAATTCAATCGGCTTCCTTCGTCTATCCGCATACTTCTTCTGTCGATCTTGCGCGATTCTCATCCTTCCACGGATTACTTCAATCATATCTGCCGTTAGTTGTACAATTTTCGGTCCGGCCAACTGCTTCTCTCCTACCTCATTCCAACACAGCGGCGTACGGCACTTTCATACATATAGGGCTTCAAATGGCGCTGCTTGGATGCTGGCGTGGTAACTATTGTTATAGGAGAATTCTATTAACGGCAAATGCGTTTCCCACGACCCCTTGAAGTCGATAGCGCACGCCCGGAGCATATCTTCTAACGTCTGAATCGTTCTCTCACTCTGACCATCCGTCTGAGGATGATAGGCTGTGCTCAACTTCAATTACGAGCCCAACTCTCGCTACAAACTTCTCCAAAATGCTGACGTGAACCGACTATCGCGGTCGGACACTATAGATCGCGGCACCCCGTGTCGAGACACTATCTCACCAATGTACAATCGGGCTAACTTCTCCAAAGAGTCTGACTCCTTAATAGGTAAGAAATGCGCGGATTTGGTAAGAATATCCACAATCACCCAAATTGCATCATTACCTTTCGGAGTCCTCGGTAACTTTGTGACGAAATCCATAGTGATGTTATCCCACTTCCACACTGGTATAACTGAAGACTGGAGTTCCCCATAAGGTCGCTGGTGTTCTGCTTTAACCTTTAAACATGTCACACACCGCTCCACAAAATGGGCGATATCCTTCTTCATCCTCGGCCACCAGTAAGACTGTCTCAAGTCTCGGTACATCTTATTCGTTCCCGGGTGTATGGAATACCGCGACTGGTGCGCTTCTTCTAAGAGGCTTGCTCTCATATTACCCAGTTTAGGAACCCACACTCGGCCTTTTACGCACTTCAGACCACCACCGTTGACTTCGAATAGCGAGGCCACTCCAACTACTCTTTCGCTCTTCACGTTATCTTCCAACAACGCTTCCTCTTGAAATTTCTTAACTTCTTCGAGAAGATTCGAGGTTGCCTCGACTCTGAAAGCTACGACCTTGGTTTGATCTCCCCAATCCTTCCGACTCAGCGCGTCAGCCACCACATTCGCTTTACCTGGGTGATACAGGATCTCACAGTCATAGTCGTTCAACAGTTCCATCCATCTCCTCTGTCTCATATTTAACTCCTTCTGCTCAAATAGGTGCTTTAGGCTTTTATGATCGGTGTAAATCTGACACTTTACTCCATATAAGTAATGCCGCCAGATTTTCAGCGCGAACACTACCGCCGCTAACTCCATGTCATGAGTAGGGTAGTTCTTTTCATGATTCTTCAACTGTCTAGAGGCGTAGGCAATTACTTTTCCGTTCTGCATCAGCACGCACCCCAGCCCAAACTTAGATGCGTCACTGTAAATCACAAAACCCTCCGATCCGTTAGGCAATGCCAAGATCGGGGCACTGCTTAAACTTTCTTTCAGCCTCTCAAACGCTGATTCTTGTGCTTCAGCCCACACGAATTTGGCGTTCTTCCTCGTCAACGAGGTCAGCGGCGAAGCTATCCGAGAGAAGTCTTGGATAAACTTCCGATAATACGCTGCTAAACCGAGAAAACTCCTCACCTTCGATGGGGTTCTTGGTGTTTCCCAATCTTTAATGGCTTCAATCTTAGCAGGATCTACCATGATGCCGTCCGCCGACACTACATGACCCAAAAACTGAACTTCCCTTAACCAAAATTCACACTTCGAGAATTTCGCATATAACTTCTCACGCTTAAGCAATTCCAGCGCTGCCCGAAGGTGCCTCTCGTGGTCCTCTCGGGTACGAGAATAGATTAGGATATCGTCAATGAAGACGATCACGCACTTATCCAGCAATGAGTTACACACCCGATTCATCAAATCCATGAACACCGCGGGCGCATTAGTCAACCCTAAGGGCATGACTAAGAACTCGTAATGTCCATATCTCGTACGAAAAGCTGTCTTCGGCACATCGCCTTCCTTCACCTTCAGCTGATGATAACCCGACCTCAAGTCTATCTTTGAGAAATAACTCGCACCCTGCAGTTGGTCGAAGAGGTCATCGATCCTCAGAAGCGGATACTTGTTCTTCACGGTCACCTTATTGAGCTCACGGTAATCTATGCACATTCGTATGGATCCGTCCTTCTTTTTAACAAACAGTACCGGTGCTCCCCAGGGCGAAGTGCTCGGGCGAATAAAACCCTTGTCTAGTAACTCCTGCAACTGGGTCATCATTTCTTTCATCTCCATTGGTGCTAACCGGTAGGGTGCGCGCGCAATCGGTGCCGCCCCAGGTACTAGTTCGATTCTGAACTCCACTTGACGATCTGGAGGCAAACTTGTCAAGTCATCCGGAAACACCTTCGGGTACTCACACACTACCGGGACATTCCCCACACTCTTCTTTTCCTTCTTAGCGTCTAGCACGTAAGCTAAATACCCCGGACACCCCTTTCCCAAACACCGCCTAGCTTTCATCAACGAAATCAGACACGACTTCCTATTTCGTTGATCTCCGTAAATTACCACCTCTTTCTTATCGGGCAAGGAAATACGGATCTGCTTCTTATTACAAACTATATTAGCGTCGTTTTCTGCTAACCAGTCCATTCCTAGGACTACATCAAACTCCCCCATTCCCATAGGATACAACCTTAATGGAAATAAGTGACCATCCACGTCTATACGACAACCTTCATAAACTTCCTTTACCCAGACTCGACTATCATTTGCTATCTCTACTTCAAACCCAAAGTTCAACCTCTTGGGTTTCACTTGTAGTTTTTGAATAAACTTGGGTGACACAAACGAACGGTTGGCCCCCGAATCGAACAATACTTTAGCGAGAATCGAGTCGATAGGAAAGGTACCTGTTACCACATCAGGCGTGTTTTCCGCCTCCTCAGCCGACATGTGAAAAGCCCTTGCCCTGGCGCGAGCTGGCTCCACATTCTTCTCAATATTCTTTCATCCGCTACTCCCACCTTCTCCTCTAGCGTATCCCTTTTTCAACTGCGGGCAGTCCCACTTGACATGGCCCGACAACCTGCACTGATAGCAGATTCTTGGATTGCGACAATCTCGGGATAGATGCCCCACCTTCCCACACTTATAACATCCATCTTTTTCAGTCCAGCATTCTCCTCGGTGCATTTTGTTACACTTTGCACACGGCTTCTCCACTGACTTATACCCCGCCCTCAGATCGGGTCTGGCTGTGTTCGGTCTTTTACCTTCCCGACTCGGCCCGTCCCACTTACGCTTATCTCCGACTCTTTCGGTTATTTGTCTAGCCTTTTCCTTCTCAGTAAGCTCCGCGGTATCAACCGCAACCTGAAAAGTAACCGGGTCTTTCACCTGCACCAACTCCCTTATACTGCTTTTCAGCCCATAAATGTACCTCTCTATCCGTCTTTCCTCAGTAGGTACGTACAACTCAGCAAACCGAGCTTTTTCGATAAACTTCGACGTGTACTCCTGAACTGACATTGATCCTTGTTCTAAACCCAGAAACTCTTCCTCCAATTTCTTAATTGCTGCAAGGGGGCAAAACTGTGCTTTGAACCTTCCAACAAACGTTCCCCACAACATGCTCTTAGCTACCTCTGACCCTTTTCCTCCAGTTTCGACATCCCAGCAAAAGATTGCTTCAGATTTCAACATTGACCTGGCAAACAGTACCTTATCCTCCTCGGCGCACTTGCTAGTATCAAACGCTAACTCCATCTCGCGAACCCATTTCACAGCTAGAACAGGATTACGCTCCCCGTTGAACGTCGGAGTTTTGCATGAAGCAAAGGTCTTAAACGAGCACCCCTTCACTGCCTTCGGTTCGGAAACCGCAATCGGAGTTGTCACCGAATTGTTCCCTATTTCAGTTCGTGGTGTACATTCCTCCTCAGTCTTCTTTCCAGTACTGCTCTTGGTTCCTCCCTCAGACGCAGTCTTATTCTGGTTGTCTAGCACTGCTTGTAGGGTCTTTTGTAGTTTAGCCATCTCTGCCGTGAACTTATCCTTGGTCACGAAGGCCGGTGCGATTTCAGGTTTACCCCCTTTCTTAGCTTTCACCCCCTTTGCCGGTGCTGAACTTTCTTGTTCGGATATTACTTGCACTTCTGGCTCCTCCACACTCTTAGCCTTACGCCTAGTCGGCGCCTTCTTTTTCTTACCTTTCCCTTTAGAAGTTGTCGCACCCACCTCAGTGACGGCCTTTCTCGGTCTCCCACGGCCCCTACCCCTTCCACGAGTAGTCGCCGCTCTTGGAGGAACCACTGGTCTTCCCTCCCTCAACTCCTCGGATGTAATAGCTCCCATTTGCGGTGAAGCACTCTTAGTCTGCGCTTCCTCCAATAGCGGAATTGACCTACTTCTTAGAGTTCTCGCAGACATTCTGATAATCACAACAAACGACTCAATTAATACCACGGACTCAAAAGTACTACCGTAACGGAGTAGTAAGGCGATTCAAGCACGCACATGTACCTGTAAGTTCACAATTACACTGGCCAGGTGTAACTCCAAACTTACCTTACATGATTGTCCTCGGTACCCTAATAACTCCAAAAACTAAGTTAGTGTCCTCCTAACGCATTCCTGGTTCTCAGTTGTGTTTTCTACTTCTCCAAAGTCTAAGTCTAGGCCCGTCCGGTCACCTAAATCCCTTAAACTATGGCTCTGATACCAACTATAACAACCCAACAATTTTTAAACATGCAATTCATATAATTAAAACATCCCAAAATCGCGTCTCAAAATTTCTTACATAACATCCAAAATTTGGTTGGCGGAACAACCTACACAACTGAGAAATATACTAAACCGAACTATAGTGTCACTACACTAACAGGCCTCCTTGCTAACGCCTTGCTCACTTGCCCGAGCCTTTCATTACCTGCTTCCCTGAAAATGTTTTAATTTGAAAATGCGAGGGTTAGACCATGAGGTCTAGTGAGTCCCTCTTAACAGTTATCAAAGCATTTAAAACAATTTATCATTTCCAGAATATAAATTTCATGAATCTGACCATATAAAGTCATTCACGGATAAAGGTCCGCCCCTTGTAAATTGGCACCCTGAAGTCACCCTAAGGTGACAACGAGTCAGTCTCATGCTGCCTTACAGGGTCACACCTCCCTTGGCATAAACGGGACACACCCCCCGGCACGAGCTGGCGGAACACACCCCCCGACTTAGCCAATTTACATCAAAACCAATGTATGCATACATCCCACATATAAAACTTTAAACAACTTTCATGCAGATAAAACATTAATAAAAAAAACAAACATTGCATTACTCATCATGTCTTGCTTTAGAAACACATTTAAAAGTCGCACATTTTAGTTAGAAAACTCACCTGGTACGTTACTTGTTTTTCCCTACTCTGCCCCCCTTTTACTTCCAAACAGTCTACCTGAACAAAGGATAAAAATGTGTAAGCTGTCTAGACAACTGTCCGGGTACTACTCACCGAACACACACTTTTCTGGACACAACCAACTTTTCCGGACAACCAACCTTTCCGGACAACCAGCTTTTCCGGACAACCCGCTTTTCTGGACAACCCACTTTTCCGGACAACCAGCTTTTCCGGACAACTATCCGGAGACTAAGGCGTCCGGACACCACCGAAAGGTTTATCGGACACTCACCCGGAAACCTTCATTTTGCTGTTTTCCGGATACGGCACTGGTCGATAAATGGGGCTGAAAATCCTATTATACACCTCTTAATCCTCAAGATAAACCAATAAATTATCCCTAAAAGTTCTGTATTCAAATTCCCAACAGTTTTAACAACAAAACGCAATAAAAGATGCCTAAATCTTCCCATATGGTCTCAAAAGACTTAAAACAAGAGAAGCCCTCAAAACCCAACAATCATCAACCAAACTTAAATGGAGTTTTGGATTAAGGTTTACCTGATAGATTACTTGCAAGAAATGAAATCCACTCCTAATCCTTCTTCTGATTTCGAGGCTTGATGAATTTCTTCTCCAATTGCACAAAACCCCCACCAAGACTCCTTTTCTCTTCTTCTTCAAAAATTCAGCCGTCAAACACCAACACAAATCAGGGAATTAGAATGTTGTCTAGGGTTTTGTGCCCCTTTTTATACTCCATCTCATATTTACCAACCAGCCCCTCAACTTCCACTTATCATCGAATCTTAACATAAAACATAAACTCTTTCAAAAAGGTCTGGGTCGTTACAAAACCCGCCTATCAGCCACCTCATTACTCTTAGGTTTTCCTTTTATATATATAGTGATTTTATATATTTTCATCTTCTAACTTTATTACAACAATCATCAACCTCTTTGCATATATGACTATTTAAAGATATGAAATGTTTAACTATATCATGAAATATTTTGTCATGTAAATAAAAAATAACTATTTAACCCAAAAATGGATCAAATTTTGGATGAACCTTCAAGCCATATCTTATCCTTTATATAGTCACTTACACTTCAAACTTTTCACTTCTGTCACCAATGTGGGACAATGAAGAATCAACCACAATTCACCATTTGATGAATATTTCATTCTCATGATGCCACCTCATTACTCTTGGGTTTTCCTTTTATATATATAAAGATAAAGATATAAAGATTTAATTAAGGATATGAAATGTTTAACTATTACATGAAATGTTTTGTCATGTAAATAAAAAATAACTATTTAACCAAAAAATGGATCAAATTTTGTATGAACCTTCAAGCCATATCTTATCCTTTATGTAGTCACTAACACTTCCAATTTTTCACTTTTGTCACTAATGTGGGACAATGAAGAATCATCCACAATTCACCATTTGATGAATACTTCATTCTCATGAAGCCACCTCATTACTTTTGGGTTTTCCTTTTATATATATATATATATATATATATATATATATATATATATATAGAGAGAGAGAGAGAGAGAGAGGCGGGTTCAAACGAGGAGCGCACCAATTTAAGAAAACGCGAGGAGCACCGCCCATGTACTGAATCACATGTGATTCACTACACAAATCGCGGGACAAACCGCGCGCTTTTGCAAACCGCGGGACAAACCACGCGTGTCTGAATTTTAATCATAGCTGTGAATCACATGTGATCCACTACATGGGCGGAAGCCCCCCGATCAGTTATGAATCACATGTGATTCGGCAGTAGTGAATCACATATGATTCAGTACATGGGCGGTGCTCCTCGCGTTTCTCGTAAATTGCTATGCTCATTGTTTGAACCTTTCTCTCTCTCTCTCTCTCTATATATATATATATATATATATATATATAAGATTTTATATATTTTCATCTTCTAACTTTATTAGAACAATCATCAACCTCTTTGCATATATGACTTTTTAAAGATATAAAATTTTAACTATTACATGAAATATTTTGTCATGTAAATAAAAAATAACTATTTAACCTAAAAATGGATCAAATTTTGGATGAACATTCAAGCCATATATTATTCTTTATATAGTCACTTACACTTTCAACTTTTCACTTTTGTCACCAATGTGGGACAATGAAGAATCAACCACAATTCACCATTTGATAAATACTTCATTCTTAAGATGCCACCTCATTACTCTTGGGTTTTTCTTTTATATATATAAAGATTTGTTTTATCGATTGTAAAAAAAATTGCTTGAAAACTATATATCTATATAATAATTTTATATCAAAAAATATATAGTTATAATAAATCAAAAAGACTAAATACCATAAAAGAAACTATTAATATATTTAATAATGCAAAAAGAAAAAAATATTCAAAAAGACTAAAATACCTCCAAGTTAATGAATGATTTTTAAGATATTTAGTCTCATGGATGAAAATAACAATAAATTACTAATGATAGGAACGAAAAATTGTAATTTCCAAACCATGAAGACGAAAATAGTACATTAACACCTATCAATATCACTGTGTTTGCGTGAGCTATCTCGTATTTAAATCAAATAAATATGTACATGCAGCTTTTACGTGTTAATTGTACGACAAATAATATTATTTTAGGAAAAGTGAAATGTAATATAAATTATTTTATATTTTATTTATACATCAAATCTTAATGTTTATTTTTTTTATAATTATATAGTTATTAGAAAAAAAATGTTTATATTAATAAGAATCTATCTATTTAAAATAAAACTAAAAAACAAAAAAACGAAAAGATCTGAAAGTATATGTAAAATAATATGGTAGAATAGTATAAAATAAGTTATTAAAATATAATATAAATAATATAAAAGAAAATATATATTTATTTATAATTCATATTAATTAAAATATAATATAACTAAATAAAAGAGAAATAGAGAAGTAATTATAAATTTATATTCATTATAATATAATAGAAATATATTTAAATAACAAAAAAATCAAAAATCAAAAAACACAAAATAATAATAATAATAATAATTAAATAAAGGTTAGCGGTGTCATTACTAAATTAATAATGTTTTTATAATGATATAATTAAACCGTTTCAACGAAGACGCAACCGTTTTCGTGATTTACGGCTGTTTTCAAGTCATTGTAAATAACGTAAATTTCAATATTGGTCTTTCAAGTTTAGTGAAATATCTGAAAGTGAGACCTGCACTTTGATAAATTTTCTTTTAAAAAATATCATAATGTTTTTTTATTATAAAATTTCTCTTTCAATCCAAAAATTGTTATTTTTAAAATAAAATATAAAATAAAGTTTTTTGTTACTCTTAAAGAAATTTTATATATATATATATCAAAAGATTGAAATGTCCCTCGGTCTAATGAAGAAAATAACTAAAGTTAACAACCAATAACCACTTTCAGAGTAAAATGAAAACCATAAAATGATTTTTAGACTTATTAAAATATGGGTCCCAATTTCAAACTTTTTACTAAACCATGCACAAGGACCAAAATTAAAGTTTAACTCTTACAAATATAAGAAAAATAAATATAGAATCAATTTATCATTAATTCAACTATTTATGAATCACAATTAGTTATAATTTTATACTTTATTCAAACATAAATTTCGGACTTATTACAAGAACTCATATTAATACATTATTTTAGTTAAACTTTTTTATGCAAAATGCATTATAATTACAAAAGTGATTAAACCATTATAATCATCTTAATTCTATGTGTTGAATTGTATTTACTTTTATTTGTGCCTCATGTTTAAATTAGACGGTTCCTAATATATTTATTAAAGTTTGGATTGGAAAAATGTTTCTAAATTATTTCACCGGCATATTAATTTTCTATGATTACATTTGTTTTATCGTTATTGTAATGTAACCATTTCTCAAATGGTACATACATTCGTTATGTATCAAGTTCGTAAATACAGTTCAATATTTTATTATTCAGATTATCATTCAATAATAATATTGTCTCAAAGCAAATATGTCTTATTTTAAGCCATTACATATGAAATATAGCTAGAAAATTTTCTTTGGTAACATATATAATATTACATAAAGTTATTTGTTATTTTAGAAAAAAAGTAACATTTTCAACCCCAAAAAATAGGCAAAAGTGACAAACTGTATATAAAATTAAAAGTATATATATATATATATAATCATTATAATGATTTCAACAATTATTCTCACACATATCACGATCTTTCCAGCAAAGACCATTGCTTATACAACAATAACATTCTCCTCCATCACTACAACGACTAGGACGTAGAAAGCAATGTCCAATAACGATCTTTTCACTTGTAACTCTTTGGTCATTTGACCTCAACGCCATCTTCCTCTGAACAAGACTGTTTGATGTGCCTGACCCACCAATAAAACCAAAAAACTTAGTAAGAAAAATGAATATATATATATATACACACACAGACACGAAGGAATGTGTGAAAAAAAGAGTTAAGGTGGGAAGGTAATAAGGGATCTAGACCCTTGATCAGTTTTAATCTCAAACTCACCCATGAATTGCGTTTGAAATGAAAATTGATCTGGTACATCTTAGTGCATCTCATTCTAATATGCATCCAAGGGTGGATATCTCTTCTTACTCTTTCACCATAACTTTCATTCTCACAAGAACCCAACCATATAGATATAGGCAAAAGATCATGTGAGAAGTTGAGGTTAGCGTAAAAAACGTGATAAGTGGATCTAAACCATTGACCACTTTTAATCAAATGCTCTCCCATGAATTGCGACTTAGAAGGGAATTGATCTGCATCTCGGTGCAACTTATCTCAATGCACCTCATCCTAATGTGCATCTATTTCTCATCCAACGGTTGATAACACTTCTTACGCTTTTCACGTTAACCTCAACTTCTCACCAGAACCCAACTATATATATATATATATATATAGAGAGAGAGAGAGAGGGGGAGAGATAGAGAGGGAAAGAGAGAGAGAGAGAGAGAGAGAGAGAAAGAGGAGGTTCAAACGCGAACAAGGTTAAAGTAAGAGAACACAAAAACGCCTACGTCTATATCACATGTGATTTTATTCTAAAAATCGCATGTAATTTAAAGAATGACCAAACATGTCATCAAGCCAAACACTAGCGTGCACACACCAAGGTTGACGATTTCTTAATGACGTGTGAGTATAAAATCACTTGTGATATAGAAGTTCTCATTTCTTTTTTAATTTAACCATGTTTTGAAAAAGGGAGATGGATACATACATTCATGAATGGAGACAAGAGAGGTGATGAGAAGGAAGAAGAGAACAAGTGAGTTGCAAGTAGTCATTGTTGTTGGAAGTTAAGATGAAGTTGTTACTTGCATGACAAAATGAAGGGATATTTATAGGTAGAGATTGATGTAAATGGCTTAAATTGTGCAATTATTTTATGCAAATTGATTTGCAACGGAAAATTGTTTTTTTATTTAAAAATGGAACTCATAGAAATAAGTAAATTACATATTTTCCAAAAAATAAGATGTTCAAGATAATATATATTAATAGAATATAGAAAAAATTACATGACCACTTTTTGGTCAAAGTAATTCATTTCTACAAATTAATATTGTATTTTCTTATTTTATATCTAATCTCATATTAATAGAAAATGAGATTTTATAAGTAGTGACGGACTCATGAATTTCTCAGAACGGATGCACCTTTAAAGTGAGTCTGCCAAAATTGCAATTTGAACTAGGAGGAAAGTCAACATGGTTTGACCATAGAAGAATTAAATGTGTGAAATTGAGAAATAAAATACATTTTTCTTTTCGAATGAAATCGATCTTGATTTATAAAATAAATATTTGTTGTCTTTAAAATGAGATAAAAAAACAATTTAAAGATGAATTAGTATTGAGAATGAAAATAAATCATGAAAAGGTAATAAAATCAAAATGAGAGAAAAATCTAGAGCGTGTGCTTTTTAAAAGGTTTTGGAGAGTCTTTTGGGAGGTTTTTCAAAAAGCAAAAACATCAAAGTGTAACAGCCCAAAAGTACAATAGAACAAACGTGACATTTAAGCATAAATTTACAAAACTGGGTCTCAAAAATTTTAGTTACATCATACGTAAACTAAGGTTGGCGGAAACAACCTATACACAACTGAGAATAATCTAACTTCTACTAGAGGCGCCTGCACTATCACTAGCTGCTTCCGTACTCTATCTTGCTGCTTGCTCATTTACTTGAGCCTCCAATGTAACGCTTACCTGAAAAGGGTTTTGGTTTGAAAAGCGAGGGTTAGACCATGAGGTCTAGTGAGTTCCCCCTAAAACATGTCCACAAATCATTTAAAGAAAAACGTTCATTTCAAATCAGTACGTATCAAATCATGTACTCAACAATGGTATGCACAGCGGAGAAGACCATGGTAAACACCCTACAAAGCCGGGTACGACAACACCCTACAAAGCCGGGTACGGCAACACCCTACAAAGCCGGGTACGGCAACTCAACACCTTACAAAGCCAGGTACGGCAACTCAAGAAGTCTTCCACTGTGCAACCCGACTCTGCCATGGCAATTTCACAAAGCATGCGGTTTCACACACTTGAGGGCAATCCTCCTTTAATAGCAAAATAATACTTTTCATGGAAAACATTCGTAAAAGCTTGTAGATAAATCATGCTCGTAAACATACCCTGATCAGTGAAACATAAAGCTTTCATTTATGAAAAATTCATGTAAATTAACGAGGCACTTTCATATAATCATTTTCCTTTGGAAACACGTAAAATCAAGTATTTTAGTTAGAAAAACTCACCTGGCCAGCTTGCTCCAAAGCTCCTCACTTACACTTTCGATCTCTAGGCGGAACACCTATTATATATTAATAGCGTTCGTCATAATCCGTTCAATTATTACTCGAGTTAAATCCCGAACTCAACCCTAACTTATCTAAATTGGTAGATTACCTTCTAGTCTAAAAGTCATAATTAATGGTCTTTGCTTACCCATCCGATTGACATACTATACCGGATCCATTAATTTACCCGACTCTAGGTTCTCAACATAAAATTATAACACTTGATTCTAAATAACAAAACCGGATCTCGTTAATAATAATATGGCCCAAATTAATAATTAGCCTATCACACCCTTATTATATAATTATAGGCTTTAATAAATAACTAAGCCCAATAGGACTTAATACATCTCTCGGCCCAACAACCAATTCGGCCCAAATTTGAGTTACGGGCCAACTCCCGGAACATACCGACTTCCGATACACACGGTTCAAAACAAAAACCCACATTCTTCGTCATTATTCTAATTCTACACAAAATTTGGAGACAACCTCTTCTTTTATTAATTAACCGATACACGACTCCCTAACCAAGAATTCACATCATTGCTTAACTTGACAATATGAATTGGGAAAAACTCTATTAACACTTTTACTAGTTTTCTCACTTACATAACCGAGCACAATAGGAATTAACCAATCTAACATTACTAGAAAAAAAAGAGCAATGAGATGGAAGGGTTTCTTACCGGAATAAAACCTCACAGAATGAAAAACTGCTGCCTAGAATTCCGGCGACCACCACTGCCGGCCACCGCCGGCATCTCTCTCACGCTGCTCTCTCCCTCTCTCTTTCTCTCTCACGCAGCTCTCCCCCTTTCTTGCTGCTCTCTCTCTCCCGCAGCCTCTCTCTCTCACGAAGCTCTCTCTCTTTCTCTCTCACGGTCTCTCTCTCTGCCGACCATCTCTTTCCTTCCGGCTGTCTCTCTCTCTCTCGCTCGTCGTCTTTCTCTCTCCGTCGTCTATCTCTCTCCCTCCGGCTGTCTCTCTCTCTCTCTCGCCCGTCGCCTCTCTCCCTCTCGCCGACTGCTTCTCCCTCTCACTCGCCGACGTCTCTCTCTCGTCTCTCGCCGGCGTCTCTCTCTCATCTCTCTCTCTGCCGGCTGCACACACCAAGACACACACAAGGCCCCTTCTCTTTCTCTCTTTTTGTCTATCTACAAGGCAGCCTCCACAAAACCCTAAACTGATTTTTTTTTTCTTTTTCTTTTCTAATACTAAAAATACTGCACTCTTCCAAAAAGAAAGGAGATTTAATTCCTACATTATCACATAATGCCCTCAATCTTTCTCACAAGAACCAATTCAACCCCTATCTTTTAATTAAATCAAAATATTGATTTGGGTTATTACAATCTCCCCTCCTTAACGGAATTCCGTCCCGGAATTCACTCCAAGGATAACTGGCGTAAATTATCAACAAAGCTTAAATCTCAGCTCTCGAAATAGTCTTTCTAATAACAAAACAATAGTAACCTACCTTCACGCCCTAGCTGTGCAATCCTGAATAAACTCACAATCTTTGCTTATAACTGAAACATACAATCATCCCATCCTTTCTCTTCCAAATCGGATCTATTACCTCAGAAACACCATGAAACTCGGGTTCTAAAACTCTATCGATTAACCACAATGACCATAAAGTCAGATAAATACATTTAAAGTCACCTCGGCTTTCTTATTTAGATTACTCCATCCAATTCCACTAAGTAACCCAGCAATTCACGATTTTTAAAATAATTTGAAGATTACTTATTCCATTGCTATTAACCATTTCTCACCTTAACATATCGATTCTCCCTTATCGATTCTTAGTACGAATCTCTGTAGAATTGCAACACCTCTTGTAACAACAACTAAATGTCATTACTTAACAAATCCATAACCTTTTAATCCAGCAACCAAAGGCTTATACATCTAGCCTGACAATTCCAAACAATTAATGCTTACATTACCATTTCGACCCATAAACGTCATCATGTCATTCGCTAAACTTTACACATATCTCTAACTGACTCTTACTAGGGTCCTTCCCTCTCACATACGAAACATTTCACGTTCATTAAAGATCTAGCGTTTACCATAATACCTTCTGACCGATCCAGCTCTCATCTTCCTTTAAACTTCTAGTGATTCCAAAACATGCTCACTAAGCAACTCTTACCATCATAACACTTGGTTTCTCAACTGGTTAGTCACCCTCCATCACTCTTGTCATTTCATCCCAAGCAAAAACATACCACAACGTCAACTTACCCCTACGTGCTTGAACATTCTGGTTAATAGATCGAACACTTAACTTGGCAATTAATGCCATTACATAACTGTACGTTCCTCACTCAATACATCACACTGCAGACCGAACCTCTCATAGTCATTCGTTCATGATCCCCACTTTCCTTCATGATCTTCCGCATACCTCAATCGAGTCTATCTTACTACGTAGTCCTTTCCCAACTTGTTGAACTATAATCCACGAGTTCTCATATAGCTCACACGCAACCATTCTAGTTAGCTCTTCGCGATCCGAGCCTTTATGAAGACACACCACTTTTCTTACTGACTGCTAAAATCTACACACTCGCTTCGCCCAAGTTACTTACCTCATCATCCTACGAACCCTCCTCTCTTCGGGAATAGAATGCGTAATCAAACAATAACTTCTCTTCCCCTTCGAACCCCTACAAGGTGTTCTATCAACTCTCAACTTTCTAGTTCAAGTCTTCGGTCTCGGCCAACGTACACATCCGTCGACTTCTACATCGACTGACAATCCTGTAACTACTTTCTTAACTTATTCTTAAACATGGTTCCCTTACGGAACTTACTGCTATCAACAAATTGAATCATTTTCATGATCCGTCTCCCTCCTTTCGTAACCTACTCAGGTAACGTTACCACTAAAAGCTCACCTCGAGACTCGCATTCCTACACCACATACATTTCATTCTTCCTTACCACACTATTCTTAACGAGTCGCTAAAATCATCACCCTGAAGACTTCAAGCCCTTCCTCCGAACACAACCGTCTCTAGACAACCGTACTTCCGGTTACCGAACAAGGGTGCAAACCTTCCTACATCCGAGACTATAATCCACTTCTGACGGAACACCTATCCCGATACTACAACATCCTCTCCTGATTTAACCATCAACTCTCCACTCTCATAGTTCTTTCTTAGTTTTAAAATGCAACATCCTACGACCTAGTGAGTTCATAGCCTTCATGCATGACATACGTAAAAGAATAAATCGTTTCGCGCCTTTTTATTATTTTAATCAAACAACTCCTGAAAACATATTGGGTACTCATGCCCCCATTACTCTTATAAATTTAACGCCCTGCACACGATCTAGAGAATCGTTCGCATGCAACTTTCCATAAACTTAATCTTACTCCTACCGAACGATGTCAATACGACAGTGATATATTGCATGAAAATCTTTTTATTTGGCACAATTTTGAAAGAATTACCGTCGCCAGGTAAATCAGTTGGTTTTCGTACTCATAAATAACTCCAACATGTCATTACTCACTTTGGTTATAAAAGTTTTGCATTTAATCGTTTTCTTGACTTTTGCAATAATTTAACTCGTCATGAAAAGAGCGAGATACTTTACAAATCATAAAACTCGAAACTTCATGGTGCCATGTGAATGAAATCACCTTTTTCTTTAAACATACGCGTGCACATTCTGACTCGTTTTCGATCAAAATTTATCTTTACATATTTAACTTAAATCGTGAAAATTTCATGTTACATAAAAAGGACACCATGCATGAGACTCTACTTGCATTTGAAGGCTACTCACTCTAACAAGGTCAACTGCTTTACTCGCTTAGCTTATCCTTGACATTCCACCTACGACCAACGGTCGCCCCTTTCGGTCACGCAACAACTTGCTGAACACACTTTCCACATCTCACTTACTCTACCCCCTTCATACTATTTCGTTTTAATCACTATCTCATTTTCTACTTCTACATGCTTTCATTTCACAATAGGTATCTTATTTCATTTACACTGCCTTTGAAAAACTCGACTAAGAAGTCAGGGTTCTATTGATACATTCAAAATTTCTACACTGTTATTCCTTACCATTCTATCTGATCTCATCCCACTATTTCTAGAACTGGGACTTTCTAGAAACAAGAGTCTTACTCAAAACCAATCATTTTATCTCTTCGAACCCACGAAGATCTATTTCTATATGATTCATAACATTCTAAACAACATTTCGCCTCTACGATGCATACATCATTCACTTCATAAAGATTTCTCATGAAACTTCCCCAACAAGGGGTCTCAGTCTACACCTCAGAGATCTCGTTGACATTCTAACGTACTGAAACATGACATAAACACTGGGTAGGTTAATAAGGTAGGTTAGGCACATACATGTACCTGTAAGTTCGCAATTACACTGGCCAGGTGAAATCTCAAACTTACCTTACATGACAGTCCTCAGTACCCTATTAGTCCTATCTTTATAATAGTGTCCTCCTAACGCATCTTCTGTATTTACAATAGTTCCCTCCTAACGCATTCCCTGATTCTCAGTTGTGATTTCTACTCCCAAGTTTAAGTTTAGGCACGTCCGGTCACCTAAGTCTCTTAAACTATGGCTTTGATACCATTTGTAACAGCCCAAAAGTACAATAGAACAAACGTGACATTTAAGCATAAATTTACAAAACTGGGTCCCAAAAATTTTAGTTACATCATACGTAAACTAAGGTTGGCGGAAACAACCTATACACAACTGAGAATAATCTAACTTCTACTAGAGGCGCCTGCACTATCACTAGCTGCTTCCGTACTCTATCTTGCTGCTTGCTCATTTACTTGAGCCTCCAATGTAACGCTTACCTGAAAAGGGTTTTGGTTTGAAAAGCGAGGGTTAGACCATGAGGTCTAGTGAGTTCCCCCTAAAACATGTCCACAAATCATTTAAAGAAAAACGTTCATTTCAAATCAGTACGTATCAAATCATGTACTCAACAATGGTATGCACAGCGGAGAAGACCATGGTAAACACCCTACAAAGCCGGGTACGGCAACACCCTACAAAGCCGGGTACGGCAACTCAACACCCTACAAAGCCGGGTACGGCAACACCCTACAAAGCCGGGTACGGCAACTCAACACCTTACAAAGCCAGGTACGGCAACTCAAGAAGTCTTCCACTGTGCAACCCGACTCTGCCATGGCAATTTCACAAAACATGCGGTTTCACACACTTGAGGGCAATCCTCCTTTAATAGCAAAATAATACTTTTCATGGAAAACATTCGTAAAAGCTTGTAGATAAATCATGCTCGTAAACATACCCTGATCAGTGAAACATAAAGCTTTCATTTATGTAAAATTCATTTAAATTAACGAGGCACTTTCATATAATCATTTTCCTTTGGAAACACGTAAAATCAAGTATTTTAGTTAGAAAAACTCATCTGACTAGCTTGCTCCAAAGCTCCTCACTTACACTTCCGATCTCTAGGCGGAACACCTATTATATATTAATAGCGTTCGTCATAATCCGTTCAATTATTACTCGAGTTAAATCCCGAACTCAACCCTAACTTATCTAAATTGGTAGATTACCTTCTAGTCTAAAAGTCATAATTAATGGTCTTTGCTACCCATCCGATTGACATACTATACCGGATCCATTAATTTACCCGACTCTAGGTTCTCAACATAAAATTATAACACTTGATTCTAAATAACAAAACCGGATCGCGTTAATAATAATATGGCCCAAATTAATAATTAGCCTATCACACCCTTATTATATAATTATAGGCTTTAATAAATAACTAAGCCCAATAGGACTTAATACATCTCTCGGCCCAACAACCAATTCGGCCCAAACTTGAGTTACGGGCCAACTCCCGGAACATACCGACTTCCGATACACACGGTTCAAAACAAAAACCCACATTCTTCGTCATTATTCTAATTCTACACAAAATTTGGAGACAACCTCTTCTTTTATTAATTAACCGATACACGACTCCCTAACCAAGAATTCACATCATTGCTTAACTTGACAATATGAATTGGGAAAAACTCTATTAACACTTTTACTAGTTTTCTCACTTACATAACCGAGCACAATAGGAATTAACCAATCTAACATTACTAGAAAAAAGAGAGCAATGAGATGGAAGGGTTTCTTACCGGAATAAAACCTCACAGAATGAAAAACTGCTGCCTAGAACTCCGGCGACCACCACCGCCGGCCACCGCCTTCATCTCTCTCACGCTGCTCTCTCCCTCAATCTTTCTCTCTCACGCAGCTCTCCCCCTTTCTAGCTGCTCTCTCTCTCCCGCAGCCTCTCTCTCTCACGAAGCTCTCTCTCTTTCTCTCTCACGGTCTCTCTCTCTGCCGGCCATCTCTTTCCCTCCAGCTGTCTCTCTCTCTCTCGCTCGTCGTCTCTCTCTCCGTCGTCTATCTCTCTCCCTCCGGCTGTCTCTCTCTCTCTCTCTCGCTCGTCGCCTCTCTCCCTCTCGCCGACTGCTTCTCCCTCTCACTCGCCGGCGTCTCTCTCTCGTCTCTCGCCGGCGTCTCTCTCTCATCTCTCTCTCTGCCGGCTGCACACACCAAGACACACACAAGGCCCCTTCTCTTTCTCTCTTTTTGTCTACAAGGCAGCCTCCACAAAACCCTAAACTGGTTTTTTTTTCTTTTTCTTTTCTAATACTAAAAATACTGCACTCTTCAAAAAAGAAAGGAGATTTAATTCCTACATTATCACATAATGCCCTCAATCTTTCTCACAAGAACCAATTCAACCCCTATCTTTTAATTAAATCAAAATATTGATTTGGGTTATTACACAAAGCATCTCCAACTTCTTTATTTTGAAGAAAATGGAGAATATGGAGATTTTGGGTTCTACTTTTGCTCCAACAGTTTCCTCAAAACTATCTCCAAAATGAAGAAAGTAGAAGAGGGAATAGGGTTTTCTTCAAATATAGAGATCACTCCAAAAATGATTACCAAGTGAGATGACCAACAAAAAAACTTTGAAAATAAATATGTAGAGAGAGAAATAATATTTTAATAGATGAATGAAATATTTTAATATTATAATCAATGTTCTTTTCTCCAAAATGAGGAATCTGTTGGAGTTGAATGTGATTTTTTTTTGAAGATTTTGATTTTTGGTTTTCTATTTTAGAGAAATTTTAAAAAAACTGTTGGAGATGCTCTCATTTTGTCGTTTTTTACATGATAGATAAGTTTTTCACATGAGGTTTTTGGTAAGGCTTTTCATCATAGATCCCAACTACACGACCTATTTGTTCATATGTAATCGGTTTTAACTTTATACAATTTTATAAAAGTTTTGTATTTAATCAGTTTTACTTAATAATATGATTTAAATTAATTATATTTAGATAAAACTATTAATAAATAATTTAAAAATAAAAATATAATTAAAGTAATTGCATTTTTTATATGTTTAAATTAGGGCTTGTTTGTTTTTGGGTTTTCAGCACTTAATTAGCTCTTTTGTCCGAATCGATCAGACATTATGCATTTCAGATTGTTTGTTTTTTTGTTAAGTTTTAGACCCTCTTATATCTAAATTTCATCTAAACAAATAAGGGGTGCCCTAGCATCTGAATCGCTTAGACGTGTGCCTCCTCCAACTTTTTTACACCTTTTTTTTCCTTTCTCTCAACGATACCAGACTCCTCTCGCCTGATTCCTCTCGTCGATTCCAGATTCCATCGCCGTCGATCTCCATCAGGTTCTTCCTCCTTTAACTTATCGTTTGCCCTCTTCTTTCTCTGAAAACTAGTTGTCGGGCATGGAGATGAAGGGAGAGAACCCTAAATTTGGTTTTCGAACTGGTTTTCCAACTTTGCTTCTGCTGCTCGATCTATTTGTTTTTCGAACTGGCTTTTCCACTTGTTTTCGAACTAGTTTTTTTCTGGTTTTCGAACTACAACTTCTTATTGTTGTTGTTCGATCTATTTGGTTTTCGAACTGCAGCTTCTTGCTGCTACTGTTCAATTTATTTGGTTTTCGAGTTGGTTTTTGAAGTGGGTTTTTTGTTGCTTTCGAACTACAGCTTCTTGCTTCTGCTGTTCAATCTATTTTGCAAGATGAAGCCCCAAATTTTGGGCACGACGGCACCTTCTTGTTGCTATTGAAACTGATTTTCCCACTTGTTATATAGAAACCCAAGCATCATCTACGAATGGAATTTATCCTACAACAGCTTCTTGCTTCTGTTTGTGCTGCCAAATGTGAACCACGAGAATGAATGGATGAAAATAATGTGCCTCTCCTGTTTGTTCAACATGCTATTTTATTAAATTGTTTTGCAATATGTATTAGTGAGAAATCTTATTTATGCTCTTGGAACTGGTTTGTCCTGTTTTATCAATATGTTATTTTCAGATTAAACTGTTTTTCAATATGTTGTTGGAACTGATTTGTCTTGTTATTTGTTTAAGAATAACATTGATAAAATAGCTACTTATACATATTCAGACGCTTGTCAGCAGAAAAAAACAAATAGTCTAACTGATTCAGATTTCATACTTCAGCACCATCTCTTAAAAATCAGAAGTGAAATCAGACTTCAGACTTCAGCACCTCTTAAAAAACAAACGCCGCCTTAGTGTCTCGAATTTAACATTTTTTACAGATTTTATTAATAATTCAATTTTTTTTTAAAAATTTATTGGACATACTTTTATAAAATTTTATAGATTTTTTAATAACTCAATTTGTATTTTTCATTGAATACGTTTAAATGTAACCTTTTCTAATTTTATGGTACATGTTTTGATACAATTTTTTACAGATTTCTTGATAACTCATTTTTTTATTGTATATTATTTTAAATTGACTTTTTTTAAATTTTTATTATTTCAATGTTGTTGAATTTATTGCAAGTATTGTAATATAAATTATTGTTTAATATTTTTTCGATATAAATACATATGTATTTTTTATAAATTTTAATCTATGTATTTTTACAAATAAGAATAAGAGTAAACTACACTTTTGGTCCCTATGGTTTATATTTACTATCAAGTGTAGTCCCTGTTTCAAACTAATTATAATTTTGGTCATTGTGGTTGCTATTCTTTTTTAATGTTGGTCCTTCAAACTAACTTATACTAAATAGGTACATTAACTCAGGGATATTTTTGTCTTTTTATACTTTTATTTCATTTTTCTTTAAAAATTAAAAATTAAAAAATTAAGAATTTAAATATTTAAATATTAAATATTATATTATATAATATTAATGAATATATTATATATAAACACATGGGTCAAAACGTCCCCCATCCGGCAATCCCTCTCACTTTCCAACATGTCTCCCACCCCTCCCGCTTTTCCGACACCTTCTCTTCTTCTCCGACAGCCCACCTCCTTTTCACGTCGCGACGCCGCCTCATTTCCTTCTCCGACATATCTCTAGCGGTAACTGTAATAACCGGGTTCATTTTGTAAATAGGTGGAGGTAGTGGGTGTGGTGTGAAGAGTGAAAGTTGAGGGACTTGAATGCAACTAGAAGGGATTAAGGTTAAAACCCCTAAAACCCTCATTATCTCCTTATCAGAAAAAGGTGTGGCTAGGTGTTTTGTGTGTTTGAAGAAGGAGCTTGTTGATTTGGGAAAGAGAGCCTGGAATTTGGAAAGCTTTGGAGTGTGAATCTTCATCTTCTTCGAGGTAATCGCATCTCCTTTAAATGTATATGTCTATAGTGGGTTTGTTGATGTTTCCTCTTTGAAACTCTTCAAATGGTGTGAGAATTTGGGGATGAGTATTAAATGGAGGAATCAGTGAGTTAAGAGTGTGTTTTAGTTTGGGACCGGTTCCTATTAATGTCTTGAATGGCCAAATCTATTCGGGGGTAGCTTTAATTCATGTTTCAGTTAGATTTCTTGTTTGGTGGAAAAGTGTAACAACCCAACAAAAATAAAAGCATAGCATTTCATAGAATATAAAACATCCCAAAATCGGTCTCAAGATTTCTCAAGTACACTGTCTCAAAACTAGGTTGGCGGAAACACCCTATTCACAATTGAGAATAAAATAAGAGTCTAGGTAGCATAATTGACATCACTATCTCTAGAAGCATCCACACTCTAAATCTTCTACTTACTCTTACCGGAGCTTCCGACTATCTGCTTCCCTGAAAAGGTTTAGTTTGGAAAATGCGAGGGTTAGACCATGAGGTCTAGTGAGCTCCATCAAGAAACAACAGTTCGATAATACACCTTTAAAACATTCATAACGTTCATAGATAACAACTTTAAATAAAGCTTTCAAGTAACAACACACCTGTAAATGGCACACTGAAGTCACTCGGAAGTTACAACGTGTCAGTCTCACAATGCCTTACTGGGTCACACCTCTCATGGCATAAACGGGACACACACCCAATTATGAGCACTGGCGGGCCACACCCCCCGACTTAGCCAATTTACAGCTAACAACAATGTATGCATACATCTCAAGTAAACTTCCATACACGCATTTTCATAACATAAAACGTATCAGTTCATATGCTCTTACTTACTTCAGAAATCACGTTTAAAACACATGTTTAGTTAGAAAAACTCACCTGTCCTTACTCGGTGTACTCACTTTTACTTCGAGTCCTCGAGCCGAAATTATGTAAAAGTAATTATAAGATCGATAAGTTATTTTACCGAACCTCTCAATTACCTAACTACAGTTCCCGACAAAACCAAACCATCCGGACTACCCTTCCGGAACTATCTGGATTACACTATCCAGACCCATCCGGACTACTCTATTCCGGACTAAAAGTGTCGGATTCCTCCCTCCGGATTCTGATAAAGCTTCCGGAGTCCGGTACCGATTCCGGATTCCGCACACCATTCCGGATCCCATACCGGAATCACATTACTCCGGATCCCATTCCGGAAATCACCTATTCTGGATTATCACTTCCGGATTCCTAGTCCAGATTCTGTCAACCAGAGCGACTTCCGGACTCGAGGGTTTTCGTCGATCAAACTCTAACACCCGAATAATCTCTAAGGTATTGGGGTACCAAAACGAAAGGCGAGCATTCAATGCAACACATGGATTCTATCATACAAGGCTCAAATCACCCCTCCCAATACCTTCTTCGAATGCCCACACCCAAGAACAAAAGTCTCCATAGTGTTCTCAAATCCCAAATAAAATCAACAAAACGCAACCAGAAATAAGAAGATAGGATTAAGGATTACCTAGATTGCTTGATGAAGAAATTCCTCTTCTCTCCTCCAAATACAGGTTGAAGAACAATTTCTCTTTTCTCTGCTTCCACACCCACAACCGTCACAAGGAAAATTGGCAATTCCTAGGGTTTTGTGCCAAGATTGAGGGTTTTATACCTTCCAACAAAATTACACTATGGTCCCTCAATTAGCCAAATTTCACTTTGCTTCTACAATTCTTATGTTTCTTTAAAATAGAATCTCGGTTATTACAATACCTCCCCCTCAAAAGAATTCCATCCCCAGAATTCCATTGCCGAAAAGTTGAGGGTACTTGGACCTCATGTCCCATTCTACTTCCCATGTTACCTCTTGGCCCTTATGAAACCGCCACTGTACCTTCACCAATCTGATCTCCTTGTTCCTTAACTTTCGAATCTTGTTGTCCACAATCTCTACCGGTTCCTCTACATATGTCAATCTTTCGTCGACACTAATATCCTCTAATGGGACAGTCACATCTGACTCAGCCAAACACTTCTTTAGGTTTGAAACATGAAACGTCGGGTGAACCCCCTTCAATTCTTCTGGCAAGTCTAACTTGTAGGCTATAGCTACAGCTACAGCTCCAACTCGTTCCGAAATGACGAAAGGCCCCACGTATCTCGGTCTCAACTTTCCTTTCTTCCCGAAACGTACTACTCCCTTCCAAGGCGAGACTCTCAGCATTACTTTGTCACTGTTGGGTCACCAAGGATTTGAAATTGACTCACCGATGTTTTCCCTAAAAACTCCTACTTAGAATATTTTAGTTCAGTTCTTTGAATGACTTGTACAAGATATCAAATGTTCGGTGAAGTCGAAGATCAACCGAAACCAAGCTTGAAGACTCTCTACTTGTGGAAAATAGAAGACTCTCGGCAACATTCAAATAAGTCATCACCACCGAAATTCCTTGACATTTCGGTGGCCTTCTCTCCACCGAATTTATTGGACAAGTTCGGTGGCCTTCTTCCACCGAAGTGCTTGGACAAATTCGGTGGCCCCATCCACCACCGATGACCACCGAAGTGCTTGGACAAATTCGGTGGCCCCATCCACCACCGATGACCACCGAAGTACTTGGACAAATTTATAGGATTGTTCTTTCGGTGCTCCTCTCACCACCGAAACATGCTTGCAATTTCGGTGGTCCTCTCACCACCGAAACATGCTTGCAATTTCGGTGGACTAGTCTTCTTTCCACCGAATATTTCTCAATCTCGGTGGAAACCACTTCGGTGCTAAAAGCTCAAGACAGAAGATCATTTATTATGGGACAATATCCTCCAGCAGAGAAAAGTGACAGTTTGTCTTTTTATCCACTTTCCGTTAAGGTCCCTTTTATCTGCTCAAGCTACTCTGTCTGCACTTAGTGAAAAGTGACAAGGACTTCACAGTTCTCCTGAAGTCAACATTATCAGCATATGTGAAGATGACAAGTGTCCCAAGCATTTAATGCTTGGGCACTCCTTGGCACTATAAAAGGAGAAGTGCTCTTCATGCAATTCTCACGCTTTCAAGAAATTCTCTCAGTGCAAGAAACCTTCTTTTAAGCCTTAAAACTCAATAGCTTTGCTCTTAGTGTTCTTAGTTGTTTTGTTGTATACTTTGTGTAAGATTGTTAGAATAGTTTGTCTGTTCTTTTCCGCAACAATCTTAAGTTTTCTGTGTGTAATTCTTTTGAAAGTTTTTCAAATATAAGAATTAAAATTGTGAAATTTTTGTGTATTGTATTCAACCCCCCCTTCTACAATACTTGTTAAGCCATCTGGGACGAACAAGTGGTATCAGAGCAGAAAGTTTAATCCCATAAACTTGATCTGCGATGGCTGCCTCTTCTTCTTCTACTGTTGAAAACTCTCTTCAAAACAACTTTTCAGAAAATGGGTCTATTTCAAAACCTCCTAAGTTTAATGCCAACAACTTCTCCTTGTGGAAAAGCCGCATGATGCTATTCATGGAAGGAGTGGATACTAGATATCCAACCATTCTCAACGAGGGACCCATTATCCCCAGAGTTTGGGCTCGCTATGACACGCAGAGGCCAGGTAAAGAAACCTTTGAAAAGGAAATCTCTAGTGATTCTGATGAGGAAAAATCCAGTGCTACTGGTCGGTATATTCTCAAAAATCCTAAAAAGTATACTGATGAGGAAAAACGTTTAGTTACTCTTGACTCCAAGGTAAGAGCTATTATTGCTCTCTCTCTTCCTGATGAGGTCTACCACTCTTTGGTGAACTTTGAAACTGCCAAAGAAATGTGGAGCACTCTATGTGTTCTGTACGAAGGTACAGAGGAAGTCAAGAAATGTAAAAAGATTGGTCTTATCAGAAAGTATGAACTATTTTCTTTTGAAAAAGGAGAATCTCTTCCTAGCTTCTATAACCGCTTCAACTCTCTTTTAAATGATCTTAAGTTGTTGGGCAGAGTCTATGATAATGAGGAAGTCTTGTGCAAGTTCATGGATTGTCTCCCAGATTTTTGGGAAAATATATGTACTTGCATCAAAACTACCAAGGACCTTGAGTTCATGCCCTTAACTGTTTTATATGGTACTCTTTTCAACTTTGAGCAAACCAAGCTTCAACGGAAATCTTTCATCAAAGAAATAAAGAGCTCCTCTATAGCTCTTGTTAGTGAAAGTTCCAAGAATTCTCAAAATCTTCCTAGAATCACCTATCCTTCATCTGACTCTGACAATGACAGCCAAACAAATGTAACCCACCAAACGGAAGCATATCTTAGTGATGCTGATGATGAAGGTGAGGATATCATGGTTGAACAGTTGTCGGATGAGATGGCAATGATGGCCGGTTCTAAACACAAGTTTCGTCCCTTCAACAAATCTCGAAGTCTTAGAAAAACTTCATCTTTCAAAACTTCTTTTGACAAGTCTAATGAGGAATGCTACAACTGTGGCAAGAAAGGACATTTTGCATCTGAGTGTAGAAGCAAGCGTATCTCCAAGTCCAGATTTACTTTTTCTGACAATCCCTCTTCAAAAAGGGAAAAATCCAAACACATGCCTTTCAAATCAACCTTTCCCAAAAAGGAGTCCCCACCATCCTTCTTAAATCATCAGGAGCGTGCTGAGAAATACAAGGCCAAGTACAAGAAAGAGAAGGAAAGGAGTGAGGGTCTAGAGAGAAAAGGGAAGGGTCTCATGGCAGAAACCCACGATTGGGACGACGAAGACACCTCCGACAGTGATTCTCAGAATAGATGCTTCGTGGCCATCTCAGAAGAAATGGAAGTTTCCGAAAAGGCCACTTCACCTATGGCTCTAGTGGCAACCGGGTGCTCCACAGCCTACGCTCAGGTACATCCCTTCAATAATATGTCTGATATTGAAAAGATCAATGCCTATGAGTCTTTAACTCAAGATTTTTATTCTGTTAAAGACAGTAAGAATAGAAAATCTGCTCAAGTGAAAGAGCTCAAAGCTGAACTTGAAATTTGCATGTCTAAGCTTAAAAGGTTTGAGGAAATCAAAAATGAGCTTGAGGACTTGAAAACAATAAATCATGTGATCTCAAAAGAAAAGAACTCCCTGTTTAAGAAACTAAAAAGGGAACAAGAAGTCATCAAAAAATGGTCAAGCTCTTCCAAAAATCTTGAACAAATCTTTCAAAGTCAAATTTGTAGTTCAAACAGGTTCGGTCTAGGATTTGGAAAAACTGATGTTTGTGAGTCCACTCTTGCTCTTGTTCCCCCCACCAATGCATGTGATGATTTCTCTGATTCTAGCTCTTGTGATTCCATCTCTTTGAACTCGTTAGATCTGTGTGAAGCCTTAAAGTATGGTATATCCTTAAAGGCCAAAGACTCCTCATTGCAAGTCATTGAGAAGCAAGATTCAAATGACGTTTCTAAACCCATCCATGATCAGCTCAAATTTTCGGCCATGGATGAAGCCTCCTCCTCAAACTCTTCAAAAGCTAATCCTTCCAAAAGATCTAAACCCACCGATCTTATCCCCTTTGTGCCCACCGATCCCTCAATCAATGACCCTCCAATTCCTCTTCATGAAGTGTTAAAATCTATTCACATAGATACCTACACCGAACCTAAGCCCTCAAAGATCCCCAAAAGAGAAACTCCTGTTCACTCAAAAAGGATCTCCTGTGCCGACAAAGGAAAATCGGTGGTCAACTGCATGGCAAGCTCCCATCCTAAAAGTTTTACCCCAAACATTCCCTCTAACAACACTTATATTCCTAGATCTGTGCTTTTAAGAAAATCAACCTCCAAAGATTTATCCAAAGGAATCCTTGGGTCCAAGCCTCCTGCTCTGTTCTCCTCTAACAAGGTTATAAGAACAAATGATAAAAGCCAAAACATGAAAAATGCTAAAAGGTGTTTATCTATAGAAAATGCTATAACTGTGGTGACACTTTTCATATGGCTAAGGACTGTCCCAAGGATAGGATTGATAGATCCAAGCTTAAGGAATCATGCTCTTCTAACCCCAAAGGACCCATTACAAAATGGGTACCAAAGAACTAATATGTGTTTGCATGCAGGCTTTTGAGCACCATCAAATTTGGTATTTAGACAGCGGGTGCTCACGCCACATGACGGGAAACAAGTCTCTTCTCATCAACTATGTGCCGGGAAAAGGTCCATCTGTAACTTTTGGTGATAATTCTAAGGGTTACACCAAAGGATACGGAACTCTCTCTAATGGATCTGTAACCTTCAATAAAGTGGCTTTTGTGGACGGCCTCATGCATAACCTCCTCAGCATTAGCCAACTGTGTGATCTTGGATACAAAGTTATCTTTGAACTTTGTGTCTGCTCCGTGGTAGACAAACAATTCAATGTGGTGTTATCGGGAAGACGGATGGAAAATGTCTACGTCATAGATATGGGACAATCCAATTCTTCATCAAATGTCTGCTTTGTGTCAAATGATGCATCCAAAAGGAACTGGTTGTGGCACAAACGTCTCTCTCATCTAAACTTCAAGACCTTGCATAAAATTTCCAACAAAGAGCTGGTGACGGGCATGCCAAAGTTGAACTTTGTCAAAGAAAAGCTGTGTGATGCATGTGAAAAGGGAAAGCTCACCAAAACATCCTTCAAGACGAAGCAATGCTCTTCCATCACTCTTCCTCTTCAATTGCTGCACATGGATCTATGTGGACCAGTCAGCACTCCAAGTCTTGGAGGCAAAAGGTATATTCTTGTTATTGTTGATGAATTTACCAGATATACTTGGGTGTTCTTTCTCAGGTACAAAAGTGATGCCACTGAAGAAATCATCAACTTTGTCAAGAAAAATGAAGTTCTCAATGGCCAGCTTGTCCGCTCGGTAAGGAGTAACAATGGCACTGAATTCCGAAATAGTGCTCTTGAAGACTTCTTCACCGAGAAAGGGATCTCTCAGAACTTCTCTGATGTTCGAACTCCTCAGCAAAATGGAGTGGTGGAAAGGAAAAACAGAACACTGTGTGAGGCCGCTAGATCCATGCTGAGTGAATCAAATCTCCCCACCCATTTTTGGGCCGAAGCTGTGAATACTGCCTGCTTCACTCAAAACAGGTCAGTAATATCCAAAAGACATGATAAAACCCCGTATGAAGTTTTTCATGGCAGAAAACCAAATATTGGCTTTCTTCATGTTTTTGGGTGTATCTGCTTTATTCTTAATGATCGTGAAAATCTTGGGAAGTTTGATCCCAAGGCAGATGAGGGAATATTTGTTGGGTACTCCTTATCCTCCAAAGCTTATAGGGTGTACAATCTCAGAAGAAAATGCATTGATGAGTCCATTCATGTCAAGTTTGATGATCTCAGATGTTCATCACTTTCAAGTGATGAGGATGATTTACACAGATGGATCTCATCATGTATTGGTGATACCCCCTTAGTCACTTCCACCGATATCTCCTCAATTCCCTCAAATCCATCTACCTCAAAAAACCCAGTTGGATCACTCTCTCCCACCGAAATTGATCAACCCATCTCTCACACCAATTTTCCTATTCCCACCGAAACTCCACACCGAAGCCCTTCTTCCATCCTTAATCCCACCGAAAATCACATGGCATCCACTACCGAAAATCCCATCTTACACCAAACCTCTGATCCCACTACTCCAGTTCACTCTACTCCTCATACCCCATCACCTTTACCCCCTGCTCTAAAATGGACCAAAGATCACCCCATAGATCAAATTATTGGTGACCAACAAGCAGGTGTCCAAACTCGCAGAGGAGTTGGAAATATTTGTCTCTATGTGAATTTCCTCTCTCTCTCTGAACCCAAGAAAGTGGATGAAGCTCTATCAGATCCTTGTTGGATCACTGCCATGCAAGAAGAACTTTCTCAGTTCCAGAGAAATAAAGTTTGGAGATTGGTTCCCAAACCCAGAAACAAGACAATCATTGGAACCAAGTGGGTATTCAGGAACAAAATGGATGAAGATGGTACTGTTATCAGGAACAAGGCCCGATTAGTAGCTCAAGGATACAGACAGGAAGAAGGCATTGACTATGATGAAACATTTGCCCCTGTTGCAAGACTTGAAGCCATAAGGATCTTTCTGGCTCATGCTGCCTACCGAAATTTTAGGGTCTTTCAAATGGATGTTAAAAGTGCCTTTCTCAATGGGGAACTTGCAGAGGAAGTCTATGTGAAACAACCTCCTGGCTTTGAAGACCCAGCTCATCCAGACTATGTGTACAGACTTGACAAAGCATTGTATGGTCTCAAGCAAGCTCCACGTGCTTGGTATGACACTCTTGCCAACTTTCTTCTCAAGCATGGATATTCCAGAGGTAAAATTGACAATACTCTCTTCATCAAAGAAACCTCAGGTAATATCATTCTTGTTCAAATCTATGTTGATGACATCATCTTTGGTGGCACTGATGAATGCCTATGTGATGAGTTTGCTTCTCTCATGATGAGTGAATATGAGATGAGCATGATGGGAGAGCTCACATTTTTCTTGGGACTTCAAGTCAAACAATCTTCAGAAGGGATTTTTATAAATCAAAGCAAATATATTCGTGACCTTCTGAAGAAATTTAACTTTCTAGATAGCTCTCCTATGAAAACTCCCATGGCACCTCCCTTGAAACTGTGTGCTGATCTAAAAGGTGAATCTGTGGATGTTACTCTTTACCGAGGTATGATAGGCTCTCTTCTTTACCTAACTGCTAGCAGACCGGATATAATGTTTGCTACCTGTCTATGTGCTCGTTATCAGGCCAATCCTAAAGTATCACATTTAAAGGCTGTAAAACGAATTTTTCGGTATCTTAAGGGCACACTGCACTTGGGTCTTTGGTATCCCAAAGACTCGGGTTTTGAACTAATTGGTTATTCAGATTCAGACTATGCAGGTTCCCAGATTGATAGAAAGAGTACTACAGGAAGCTGTCAGCTCCTTGGGGGAAAATTGGTAAGTTGGTCCAGCAAGAAACAAAACTCTGTATCAACCTCTACTGCTGAGGCTGAATATGTAGCTGCTCGGAGCTGCTGTGCTCAGATTCTATGGATGAGAAACCAACTAAGGGACTATAATCAATTCTTTTCTAAAGTCCCAATTTTGTGTGATAATTCTAGTGCTATAGCTATAGCAAATAATCCTGTTCTTCACTCTAGATCTAAACACATCGATATCAGGTATCATTTCATCAGGGACCACATTTCCAAAGGTGACATTGAACTGCACTTCATTCCCACCGATTTGCAGCTTGCTGATATTTTCACCAAACCTCTTGATGAAACCAGGTTCAACTTTCTCATCAGTGAACTTGGGATGTGCAATCTCCAAGAATAAACATGTGTTCATGCTCCACCGATCTCACATCGGTGGACACCTTCTTATCTACTTCTCTCTCTCCACCGATCTCTCATCGGTGGACAAATCTATGTGTTAAATCATTTCTATCTCTCTTTTCCAACACCGAAGTCCAATTTCGGTGATAATCTCCAGTATCGGTGAAGCGTGTCTACGAATGGAAGCCCATTTCGGTGGAAATTTTCAAAATCGGTGAAACTTGTCCACCACCGAAGTCTCATTTCGGTGGTCATCTCCAATCGGTGAAAACTGTCCACCACCGAAGTCTCATTTCGGTGGTCATCTCCAATCGGTGAAAACTTTCCACCACCGAAGTCCCATTTCGGTGGTACTTTCCAAATTCGATGATTCCATTCTACCACCGAAGTCCCATTTCGGTGGACCTCATCCAAATCGGTGAAACCATTCTACCACCGAAGTCCCATTTCCACCGAACTTCCACCGATCGTCTCCCGAACGAACACCGAATCCTCCACCGAAGCATCACCGAGCCTACACCGATCCACACGGTTCCCAAAGCCCACTTGTGACCACTCAATTGCATTTGCGTCAGACCCTTCGCCTATCCGCCGTTCCGTGTCCCGATTCCCAATAACCTTTTCACCTCATGAGCCGCATGTCCCCTCTCCCCATACAAAATCATCATCACGATACCTTATCCTTTCCCTATATATACATACCTCCCTTTACTTCCTCCCCACTCCTTTCTCACAATTCAAACCTGCAACTATCTCTTCTCTTTCAAACATATCTCTCTCATGGCATCCTCACGATATCCAATTCCTACACGTTTTGAAGACCTCCGCTTCAACCAGTGCAATCACGTTGCCCGCCTCGAATCCGATCCCGCTCATCCCGAGTTCTCTACTATTGCTAAATTTCTGTCTCGCTCTCCTCTTCTTCATGCCTTCACATGCAACCCCAAGATGAGCAAAATGCTCATTGGACAGTTCTGGCTCACCTCCGTGTACGATCCCTCCAATGAGGCCATTCACGCCTCCATCTTCACCAATGCCGAAGGTGATCACGACCTCACGTTTGGGGTCGATGATGTTCGTCTCGCTCTCAAGATCGACGCCTTTTCCGACTATGAAGACATGTATTTGGACACCATACATGAAGACATTGTTCTTACCACCGGTTATGTACTCGACGACTCCTCCAAAAGCTCCAAAGGCCCCGGTACTCTTCTTCGCAGCAAAATGGGAGGCATTTGGAATTTCTTCTTTGCCCACGTTATCCATTGCCTCTCACGCAAAACAAGTGGGCATGATCAATCGCCTTCACACGTCAACAAACTCGCTCATGCCCTCATTTTCCAAAGGAAAGTTGACTTCGCCCAATATTTCTTCTCAGAGCTTGTCGAGGTCATCAAAACTCCCAAGAAGTGTTACGTTGCTTTTCCCCGCTTCATCTCCATGATCTTACAACACAAGCTTTCCAAAGCTTTGGAAACCGATCGCCGCTCTTCCTCGCCCCGGTTCTGTTATGAATGGTCATCTCCCGTTGTGGGCACCAAAACCCTCAACGTCAAGCCGCTCGCCACCGATCGCCCATTACGCCCAGGTATGATTTCCTTCGCTCTATCTCCCGAACTTCATTGGGGTGATGCGGAAATTCCCGGGTTTCGCCACCTGGAAATTCCCGAGGTCACTCCAAATGTTGTGGTCCCTTCTCCCCGTTCCCGAGTGACGTCGGGTGGCACTCAAAAGAAACGACAAAAGGCCACCGACACCTCCGCTCCCGCTTCTCGAACCACGTCACCGAGAGATCCCTCGGAGACTTCCCCGGTTCACACCCCTTCTCATAAGCGGAGGCACTCATCTTCCCCTTCGGGATCTCTTCCAAAGAGGTCCCGGAAACCATCGGCCCCACCAACTAATCCAACTGTCGATTCTCAAAAATCGCCGGTTGTTGAACTTCATCCCTCCGGGCCAAGGGTATCCGTTTCGAACCCCACCATCTCCTCTGTTGCCTCTCAAAAGGCCTCAGTTGTACACTTGGAGAACCCTAAACAAACCTCCCCACTCGATTCTTTGGGTGGTGGAGATGACCTCGAGGTCTCTCCTCTCGAGGGTTCTGACTTTTCACTTCACAGCCTTTCACCCGATCAGTTTGTGATCGATGAGATTGCACAACCCAATCAGGGTTCCCCCCCACAATCTTCACCCCCACATGATTTCTTTGCATTTCTTTTAGCGGACACTGGTTCTCCCCGAACCATCCCGTCCCCCGAAGAACATCCCATCGAGCCTCCCTCGCCGAGACAACACTCTCCACAACGTACACCCTCACCTCCCCGACCTCCCCGAACCCTCTACACCGACGCACTCGCGCCTCACTTACGACATCCTCTTCCCGAAGCGGATCCCCTTCGATGGCACTGTTCGTTCCCCGAAATCGGTGGCCAAACTTCCCCGCACATCGACCGCACCTCTACCTTTCTTAAATCTACCATCACCTTAATCTCCCAAGCCAATTCCCGCATCTCTAACCTCGAGTCTCAGCTACCGCATCTTCTTCTTGATGCCATCACCGAAGCCCTACGCCCCATTCAAGAAAAGTTATCTACCCTTTCTACCACAGTGGAGTCCCTCTCCAAACCTTCCACCGACTCACCCAGTCCTGAACGTTCCCAGTGGGAAATGGATCTCGGTGACTTTGCCTTGGTTCCCCATACCACCGAAACGAGTCTGGCCTTCCTACACTCCAAGTTTGATAAGGCCTTCTATGAGTTGGGTTTCAAGTTACCGGCTGTTCCTGAGGGGGAGAAAACCACGGCTCCACCGAAACTTCCATCCATCAAGAAACTTTCCAGTAACCAGCCTCCACCGAAACCCTCTTCACCGAAATCCTCCTCTCCACCGAAATCCTCCTCTCCACCGAAATCTACCTCTCCACCGAAATCCTCACCACCGAAACTCTCTACCTCTCCACCGAAACCCTCTTCTCCACCGAAACATGTCTCACTCTCCCCGACCCATACTGGCTCCACCGAAGCTCTTGACCTTAATGCATCAGTTGAGGGGGAGCAGTCCAGCAAAGCTCCCGAAGACAAAGGAAAAAGAACTCTTTCGGCCGAAGAATTGGCCAGAGAAGCAAAGAAGAAAAAGGATCTGGCAAGATATGGGGCTCGACCGAAGGACGCTGAAACTCTCAAACTCAAGCCTGCTTCTCAACCTATCACCACCGAACTTGGCCTCTCTGCTCAAGAAATTAAGGAAGCAAGAATAGCTCAAATCGACTTAGACAAATCCAGAGATCTGTCTCTCAAAGCTGCCGCAGAAGAAGCTACAAAAGTCAAGTCCACCGATGCCATCCAAACACAGAAATCGGTGCTCAGTGCCTTGGAACAACAAAAGAATGAAGAAATTAGTTGGTACAAAAAGACCATGCACCACCGAAGCTATAGGTCACAAATTTCTTCAGTAAAGATTGCCACCTCCAAGGCAAACCCTCAAGACATCAGATTGATTATTAACTGGGAAGATGGTTCTATGAAGAGTGTGAAAGAAAGCCATCTCCAACTCTTCGGTCTCTCGGAATGGTATGAAATCACTCAACACCTTGTCAGGAGTCCAAATCCAAAGAAAGACGTCTTTGTCAAATACATTGATGGTCTAATGAATAAGATGAAGGAGATCAAAAGAAAACATAACATCATCCTCTCCACCGAAGAAAGAGCCAAACTGCTGTCTCTGAAAGAGAAGATCATCCTCTCCAAAGTCAAAAATCCTCCTGACTCAGTCTTCAAGGAAATGGCAAGAGAAGGTAAAATCCCGAATGTAAACAATCTTAACCTTACCATTCCCACTTCTGTTCCCTATCCTACCACAACCTTAAGCCTCTCACCAATACCAGGATTGTTCTTTAACGACGGTCTCGGTCGTCGGGCATTCTTCAGATTTGCCCAGATATCCATCGCCGACACTATATTTCTGGAAGGCATTCACAACCTCTTTCCGAACATCCCCGAAGCTCAACCGTTCTATAAGAAACTTACTGGATGAAATCAAGCGCCGCAAAACCTTAAAGAAGTAAGTTCTCTCCATTTGGTACTTGTAAAAGTTAGTTTCTCATTTTGTAAATTGTACGAGAACTTATCTTAATACAAGTATCTCTATTTGAATTTTATTTATGTACATACTTTATCTTTCGTTACCTGTAAATACTGTACATAGTATACATACGCATACAAAAGAAAAAGATCAAAAAGAACAAAAAGAATGGTCTATGTGAAAAGAACCCAAAAGAGTAAAAAGGGTCAAAACGCACTTACTTTTATTTACTCTTGAATATTCTAAGATAAGGAGCTCAAATTCAAATAGGGGGAGATTGTTGGGTCACCAAGGATTTGAAATTGACTCACCGATGTTTTCCCTAAAAAGTCCTACTTAGAATATTTTAGTTCAGTTCTTTGAATGACTTGTACAAGATATCAAATGTTCGGTGAAGTCGAAGATCAACCGAAACCAAGCTTGAAGACTCTCTACTTGTGGAAAATAGAAGACTCTCGGCAACATTCAAACAAGTCATCACCACCGAAATTCCTTGACATTTCGGTGGGCTTCTCTCCACCGAATTTATTGGACAAATTCGGTGGCCTTCTTCCACCGAAGTGCTTGGACAAATTCGGTGGCCCCATCCACCACCGATGACCACCGAAGTGCTTGGACAAATTCGGTGGCCCCATCCACCACCGATGACCACCGAAGTACTTGGACAAATTTATAGGATTGTTCTTTCGGTGCTCCTCTCACCACCGAAACATGCTTGCAATTTCGGTGGTCCTCTCACCACCGAAACATGCTTGCAATTTCGGTGGACTAGTCTTCTTTCCACCGAAGATTTCTCAATCTCGGTGGAAACCACTTCGGTGCTAAAAGCTCAAGACAGAAGATCATTTATTATGGGACAATATCCTCCAGCAGAGAAAAGTGACAGTTTGTCTTTTTATCCACTTTCCGTTAAGGTCCCTTTTATCTGCTCAAGCTACTCTGTCTGCACCTAGTGAAAAGTGACAAGGACTTCACAGTTCTCCTGAAGTCAACATTATCAGCATATGTGAAGATGACAAGTGTCCCAAGCATTTAATGCTTGGGCACTCCTTGGCACTATAAAAGGAGAAGTGCTCTTCATGCAATTCTCACGCTTTCAAGAAATTCTCTCAGTGCAAGAAACCTTCTTTTAAGCCTTAAAACTCAATAGCTTTGCTCTTAGTGTTCTTAGTTGTTTTGTTGTATACTTTGTGTAAGATTGTTAGAATAGTTTATCTGTTCTTTTCCGCAACAATCTTAAGTTTTCTGTGTGTAATTCTTTTGAAAGTTTTTCAAATATAAGAATTAAAATTGTGAAATTTTTGTGTATTGTATTCAACCCCCCCTTCTACAATACTTGTTAAGCCATCTGGGACTAACAGTCACCCACTTGAAATTCAATAGGTTTCCTTCTTCTGTTTGCATACTTTTTTTGCCGATCTTGCACGATTCTCATTTTCTCACGGATTAGCTCTATTTTATCCGCAGTCAATTGCACGATTTCTGGACCTGCTAACTGCCTTTCTCCCACTTCGTTCCAACACAACGGCGTTCGGAACTTCCGCCCGTACAAGACTTCGAATGGTGCTGCTTGGATGCTCGTGTGGTAACTGTTATTATACGAGAACTCTATCAGAGATAGATGTACTTCCCAAGAACCCTTGAAATCAATTACACAGGCTCGGAGCATATCCTATAACGTTTGAATAGTTCTCTCGCTTTGGCCATCCGTTTGAGGATGATATGCTATGCTCAACTTCACTTACGAACCCAACTCTCGCTGAAGACTTCTCCAAAACGACGACGTAAACCGACTATCGCGATCGGACACAGTAGATCACGGCACCCCGTGTCTCGACACGATCTCATTAATATATAACCGTGCTAGCTTCTCCAATGGATCCGACTCCCTGATTGGTAGAAAATGCGCAGACTTGGTGAGGCTATCCACAATCACCCATATCGCATCGTTACCCTTCGGAGTCCTTGGTAACTTCGTAACAAAATCCATGGTTATGTTATCCCATTTCCACACTTGTATCTCCATAGACTGAAGTTCCCCATAAGGGCGCTGATGTTCTGCTTTAACCTTCAAACACGTCACACATCGTTCCACAAAGTGAGCGATGTCCTTCTTCATCACTGGCCACCAGTAAAACTGTCTTAAGTCCTGCTACATCTTATTCGTCCCCGGGTGCATAGAATATCGTGACTTATGCGCTTCTTCCAAAATGCTTACTCTCAAGTTCCCCAACTTAGGAACCCACACCCGGTCCATCATACACCTCAACCCACTACTGTTGACACTGAGCAATGACGTAATCCCAACGATCCTTTCACTCTTTATATTCTCTTCAACAACGCCTTCTCTTGAGACTTCTTGACCTCGTCCAGGAGACTCGAAGTCGCTTCGACTCTTAAGGCCACCACTTTGGTCGATTCTCCTCGCTCTTTCCGACTCAACGCGTCAACTACCACATTGGCTTTACCCGGGTGGTAAAGGATTTCGCAGTCGTAGTCATTCAACAGTTCCATCCATCTCCTCTGTCTCATGTTCAACTCCTTCTGATCGAAAAGATGCTTAAGACTCTTGTGATCGGTGTAGATCTGGCACTTCATTCCATACAAGTAGTGTCGCCATATCTTTAAAGCGAACACCACTGCCGCAAACTCCATGTCGTGTGTGGGGTAGTTCTTCTCATGATCTTTCAACTGTCGAGATGCGTAGGCAATCACCTTCCCATTCTGCATCAGTACACACCCTAACCCAAGCTTGGAAGCATCGCTGTAAATCACAAATCCTTCAGACCCATCTAGTAAAGACAAAATTGGAGCGTTTCTCAGACTTTCTTTCAACTTCTCAAATGCAGCCTCTTGAGCTTCAGTCCAAACGAACTTGACGTTCTTCCTCGTCAATGCGGTCAACGATGTGGCTATACGAGAGAAGTCCTGAATGAACTTCCGATAGTAGCCCGCCAATCCAAGAAAATTTCTTACTTCCGATGGCGACTTTAGTGGCTACCAATCTTTAATAGCTTCGATCTTAGCGGGGTCCACATTGATACCATCCACCGACACCACGTGACCTAGAAAATGAACTTCTCTCAACCAGAACTCGCACTTAGAGAGCTTTGAGTACAACTTCTCGCGTTTCAACAATTCCAAAACCGTTCGAAGGTGCTCCTCGTGATCTGTACGGGATCAGGAGTAGATCAGAATGTCGTCAATGAAGACGATTACACACTTATCCAACAACGAACTGCACACTCTGTTCATCAAGTCCATGAACACTGCTGGGGCATTGGTCAGGCCAAAGGGCATAACTAAAAACTCGTAGTGTCCATATCTTATACGAAAGGCCGTCTTGGGCACGTCTTCCTTTCTCACATTCAGCTGATGGTAACCCGATCTCAAGTCTATTTTTGAGAAATAGCTCGCACCTTGCAACTGATCGAAGAGGTCATCAATCCTCGGTAACGGGTACTTGTTCTTAAATGTTACCTTGCTGAGCTCCCGATAGTCTATGCACATCCACATAGACCCGTCCTTCTTCTTAACAAAGAGTATTGACGCTCCCCAAGGCGATGAGCTCGGACGAATGAAACCCTTGTCGAGTAGCTCTCGCAGCTGCATCATCATCTCCTTCATTTCCGCTGGTGGCAGACGATAGGGTGCAGGCGCAATCGGTGCCTCCCCAAGCATCAAATCTATTATAAACTCTACTTGACGATCTGGAGGCAGACTCGTCAAGTCATCCAGAAACACTTCCAGGTACTCACTTACTATAGGCACATCTTCCACTCCTTTCTTCTCTTTCTTAGCATCTAGCACGTAAGCTAAATATCCCAGACACCCCTTTCCCAGACATCGTTTAGCTTTCATCATATATATCATACACGACTTCCTATCCCGCCGATCCCCATAGATTACTACTTCTTTCTGGTCAGGCAAGGCAATACGAATTAACTTCTTATTACACACAATGCTAGCGTCGTTATCCGCTAACCAATCCATCCCTAAAACCACATCAAACTCCCCCATTCCCATAGGGTACAAACGCAAAGGGAACAAATGCCCATCTACATCAATGCTACACCCCGTATAGACCTCTTTCACCCAGACTCGACTATCATCTGCTACTTCTACCTCAAACCCAAAGTTCAACCTCTTGGATTTCACTTTCAATTTTCGAATAAAATTAGGCGACACAAAAGAACGATTGGCGCCCAAATCGAACAATACTTTAGCAAACGTCGAGTCAATAGGGAAAGTACCTGTCACCACATCAGGCGTGTTCACCGCCTCCTCTGCCGACATGTGAAAAGCCCTTGCCTTCACGCGAGCAGGCTCCATCTTTTTATCTCCGTCTCTTCCTCCACCACTGTTGCCATAACCTCCAGCAGATCCCCTCTTCAACTGTAGACAGTCCAACTTGACATGGTATGGCGAACCACACTGATAACACGACCTCGAACTATGGCAATCTCATGCCATATGCCCCATCTTCCCACACTTGAAACATCCTTCCTTATCCGCCAAACACTCCCCTTTATGTATCCGATTACACTTGCCACAAGGTTTCTCCTGATCTGAGTCCCGCCCGCAGCTCGGGTATAGGAGCACTTAGCCTTTTAACATCACGATTTGGTCCTTCGCATTTTTATTTGTCCCCAACTCTTTCCATCATCTACATGTTCTTCTTTTTTTCTGTGAGTTCCGCAGTATCTACCGCAACCTGAAAAGTAACCGGATCTTTCACCTGTACCAACTCCCTCACACTGCTCTTCAGTCCCCAGATGTATCTCTATATGCGCCTCTCCTCCGTAGGCACATACAGTTCAGCAAACCGAGCTTTCCCAATGAACTTTAACGTATACTCTTGGACTGTCATCGTCCCTTGCATTCATCTTCTAGCTTCTTAACGGCTGCTACTGGACAAAACTGAGCTTTGAATCTTTTAGTGAACAATTCCCAGGTAGTTGTCTTTGCTATTTATGAACCCTTACCTCCAGTCTCAACATCCCACCAGAAGATGGCATCTGTCTTCAGCATAGACATGGCATATAGTACCTTGTCTTCCTCAGCGCACTTACTCGTATCGAAAGCTAGCTCCATCTCACGTATCCATCTCAGAGCCAAAACTGGATTGCGCTCCCTGTTGAAAGATGAAGGCTTGCACGATGCAAAAGTCTTAAAAGTGCATCCTTTCGCTGTCTTCGATTCAATACCCACAAACGGAGTCGACAATGAGTGTTCTCCCACCACACTCGGACGTAAACTAGACGCCTCAGTCTTTGTCTCGTTCCCACTTTTAGTTCGTCCCTCTGATGTAGTCTTAATCTGATTCTTCAGCAATGCTTGTAGAGTCTCTTCTAGTTTGCCCATATCAGTCGTAAACTTTTCCTCACTCACAAAATCTTGGTTCGGATTTCTCCTCTAGTTGTTCGACTGACTCCCTCCGCCTACCGAGGTGGTACTCTCTTGATGCAGAGGCTCACGCGCTTCAGGTGCCTCTACACTCTTAGCACGACGGGTGGTCGGCATCTTTTTCCCTCCTCGGGTTGCTACACCAGTCCCTACCGCCTGAGAGGTAGCTCGCAACGGCGGTCTTCCCCGTCCTCTTCCTTGGCCTCCGCCCCTTCTGCGGGTGGCCTCCCGTGTCGGAGGATTCACCAGTTTCTCCTCCAGAATTTTCTCCACGCGAATCTCTCCCACGACCGGATTCGTACCCACCACCGGCACAGATCTACTCCTCAAAGTTCTTTCGAACATACCGGATTACTGAAACATACCAAAGTAAATTACTTAAGACTACCGCTCCAGAATAATAACGCAATTTAAGCACATACATGTACCTATAAATTCGCAATTACACTGGCCAGGTGTAACCCCGAATCTACCTTACATGACTGTCGTCGCTACCCTATTATAGTGCCCTCCAAACGCATTCCTGATTCTCAGTTGTGATTTATACTCCCACAGTTTAAGTCTAGGCCCGTCCAGTCACCTAAATCCCTTAAACTATGGCTCTGATACCAATTGTAACAACCCAACAAAAATAAAATCATAGCATTTCACAGAATATAAAACATCCCAAAATCGGTCTCAAAATTTCTCAAGTACACTGTCTCAAAACTAGGTTGGCGGAAACAACCTATTCACAACTAAGAATAAAATAAGAGTCTAGGTAGCATAATTGACATCACTATCTCTAGAAGCATCCGCACTCTAAATCTTCTCCTTACTCTTACCGGAGCTTCCTACTATCTGCTTCCCTGAAAAGGTTTAGTTTGGAAAATGCGAGGGTTAGACCATGAGGTCTATTGAGCTCCATCAAGAAACAACAGTTCGATAATACACCTTTAAAACAATTCATAACATTCATAGATAACAACTTTAAATAAAGCTTTCAAGTAACAACACACCTGTAAATGGCACATTGAAGTCACTCGGAAGTGACAACGTGTCAGTCTCACACTGCCTTACTAGGTCACACCTCCCATGGCATAAACGGGATACACCCCCCCGGTATGAGCACTGGCGGGCCACACCCCCCGACTTAGCCAATTTACAGCTAACAACAATGTATGCATACATCTCAAGTAAACTTCCATACACGCATTTTTCATAACATAAAACGTATCAGTTCATATGCTCTTACTTACTTCAAAAATCACGTTTAAAACACATGTTTCGTTAGAAAAACTCACATGTCCTTACTCGGTGTACTCACTTTTACTTCGAGTCCTCGAGCCGAAACCTATGTAAATGTAATTATAAGATCGATAAGTTATTTTGCCGAACCTCTCAATTACCTAACTACAGTTCCCGACAAAACCGAACCATCCGGACTACCCTACCGGAACTATCCGGATTACACTATCCGGACTACTATATTCCAGACTAAAAGTCCTGGATTCCTCCCTTCCGGATTCCGATAAAGCTTTCGGAGTCCGGTACCGATTCCGGATTCCGCACACCATTCCGGATCCCATTCCGGAATCACATTACTCCGGATCCCATTCCGGAAATGACCTATTCCGGATTCCTAGTCCGGATTCTGTCAACCAGAACGACTTCCGTACTCGAGGGTTTTCGTCGATCAGACTCTAACACCCGAATAATCTCTAAGGTATTGGGGTACCAAAACGAATAGGCGAGCATTCAATGCAACACAGGGATTCTATCATACAAGGCTCAAATCACCCCTCCCAATACCTTGTTCGAATGCCCACACCCAAGAACAAAAGTCTCCAGAGTGTTCTTAAATCCCAAATAAAAGCAACAAAACACAACCAGAAATAAGAAGATAGGATTAAGGATTACCTAGATTGCTTGATGAAGAAATTCCTTTTCTCTCCTCCAAATACAGGTTAAAGAACAATTTATCTTTTCTCTGCTTCCACATCCACAGCCGTCACAAGGAAAATTGGCAATTCCTAGGGTTTTGTGCCAAGATTGAGGGCTTTATACCTTCCAACAAAATTACACTATGATCCCTCAATTAGCAAAATTTCACTTTGCTTCCACAATTCTTATCTTTCTTTAAAATAGAATCTTGGTTATTACAAAAAGTCAGTGTTCGATAAAAACCCTGTAGTCCGAAACTCGACCAATCTAGAAACCATAGGGAATCCGAAAGTCGGGAGTAGTCCGGAAGATTGGATAGCGGAACCCGGAGGAATTCGGAAGTTGGTACCGAATACCGGATACCGGAAGAAGGAATCTGGGAGTGGTTATCGGATACCGGGAGAGGTTTCCCGGAGAATGTTGGCAATCCAGAATCCGGAAGTGGTGTGTCCGGAAGTGGGTTGTCCGGAAGTGATTTGTCCGGAAGTGGTTTGTCTGGAAGTGGTTATCCGGAAAACTCCATTGTTTGGGACTGTGTCGGTAATCCTTTAGGATCCTTTTGTGTGCCGGGTAGAGAGTGCCTTAAGAAAGTCGGGATATGTCTCGGGAGGTGTGATAGAAATTCTTATAGGATGTTGAGTGACTTATTCACTCTCGTGTGTTGGGTGAAAATGTAGGTGGGTTGTTAGAGAATAGCGGTTTCAAGTTAGGACGTGTTAGCAAGGACGCTAGGTGAGTCTTTCTAAACTAAAGCTTTATCGATACTCGAATTTATTACTTGTACCGATATATTGAATTGCATGATTTACGTGGTTTTAAATATGCATGATCAAGGTGTGTAAATTATATTATGGGTATGTGCGGGCGTGTGATGACTTAATATGGATACATAGGGAGTGTGTCCTAGGCAGGATATATGAATTCATTTCATATGATCACTAAGGGCGGGTGTGTGCCCTAACACGTGTCACATGTGTGTACGCGACTAAGTGTGAGCCATTAATATGTGTTTTGTGTGTACTTAAGTTGATGTAAGTGTGACCGTTTATAAATGCTTATAAACTCTCTTTAGTGGATAATTGTGGCGTGGTGTTGGTAGCAAGAGGGATCTTACTAGACCTCATGGTCTAACCCTCGTTTTCAAAACCAAAACCTTTTCAGGTAAGCAGGTAGCCGAGAGATCGTTTAAAGAAAATGACAAGATGTGAGTTGGAGCTTGCGTATAGAAGGATTAGAAGACTTCCCTTTTATTTTGTAGTTATGTTCTCAGCTGTAGTTAGGGTTATTTCCACGAACCCAGTTTTGTAAACTTTTGGCAGTGTGACCCTGTTGGGCCATTTTGGCGTTTTATTTAAAGTGGTAGCTTTTCTTTGCATGTTGTTTGGTGTGGGTTGTTACAGTTGGTATCAGAGCCCTAGTTAAAGGGATTTAGGTGACTGGATGATCCTAAACTTAAACTGTGGATTAGGAGGACACAGCTGAGATATAGGAAGCATTTATGGAAGACCTTGACCATCGAGAATTCAGGACGATAGTAGTGAGGACTCTCATGTAAGGTAAATTCAAATCACATCTGGCCAATGTCATTATGAATTTACAGGTGTATGGGTGTGCTTGATTACAGTTGTTCAGATGGTCGATGGAGGTGGTAGTGTGTGGAGAGTGGTGGTAGTGTGTAGAGATTGGTGATAGTGTGTAGAGAGTTCTAACCTTGCCATGGTGGCAATGGTTTAGTGTATTGTGCGAGATCGTTCATGGTGTGATTGATGACACCATCTAGAAGGAATATTGTTTGAGTGGTGGGTGGATGATGTGAGGTAGAACCTCTTGGGTTCATAAGGGAAGAATAATTGATGGGAGGTGAGATCCTAATTCCTAATGATTCTTCATTCTTGGAGTTTTCGATGTCGATAAATTGGGATAAGCGTAAGTGGGAATCTTTGCTCGGAGATTGCTGTTAAGTTATTCAAAGGTGGCATATATAGGTGTGATGAGATGCATGGATGCTTGGTTGGTGATTTTGTATTGCTAGTTTGAGAATAAAAGAGTGGAGGAGTAGTTGGTAACTACCTAAAGAAGAAAATCGTGTGCTCTTTGGTCGCGATGAGTGATGGGCGAATTCATCCGGTGCCATTGAAATATTTATGAAGATGTTGGATTGGTTAATTCATGATGGTTCGTAGTAAATACAAAATTTTTGGGGATGTTGAATTATTCCTTGTCCGTAAAGGAATTCTCGTGAGTGGATTAATCTCATTTGAGGAATGAGAACTGTGTGATGGCTTCGAGCATTGGGTGTTATTTCGGAATTGCTTGGTTGAATTTCTCGGGCGAGATGTGGTGAAACCGTTGGTTGGGCATGGTAACCGTTGAGATTGCGCGTATGGAGTGGTCAATGTTGAACGGGAAATGTTCCATACTAGCCTGAGGAAATGGGGATGGTATGTTGAAATAAGTGAGTAAACTGGAGGTACAAAGTGTGGCAAGTGACACGAAAGATGGGAAACAATGTTTTCAGAATGTCATCGTCGGGTACCGAACTCTTAGTGGGAGTATGAGAAAGAGGATTTACGTATTTGTGATGGTTCAAGGGTCGAAGAAACCCAGCTTGTATGGTTGGTCGAAAGTGTGCACCTTCTAGTGAGTTGTTCTCTGGAAACATGTTTTATGTTCTGAGAAGGAAGTGGAAGAAGGAAGTTGAATGTAGTGCTCGGAATAAAGGACCATTGGGTTAGACTTGGTGATAGTGTGGGAAATATTCCAAGTGAGCTTGTCGTCCGGTGTTAAGCTAATGGGAATAGTTTTGGTGTGAGCATGGACACCCCTTCCTGTTGAGTGGGTGAAACTTGGATTTATTTCTTATGTGGATGGACGATTGTTGGATGCAGTGAGAATTTGAATGTGTATCTTCAAGATTGGTTCGGTTTGGTTGGTGGCTGCTTCAGATGTGGAAGTGTGGAAGTTTCCTACTATTAGCTAAGTATAGTGTGGGGTGATGATGTGGTGACAACGTATGAATTGTTTATCATTGATGAATTGTAGTCAATGCAATTCAGGCAAGGAAGTGTTATCTGCTTTAGACGTATATCGTGTTGGGGAAGGCGATTGTAGAATTGTGTGTGAAGCCCTTAATTTGACGCGTTTTAAAACCGTGAGTCTAGGTGTGGATGATATTGTGTACATTTGGTACGGTCGGCCTACGGCATTTTTTTTATGTTACGCAAATTTTCTGGGGTAAGAGTTGTAGTTAACCAAAAGTGTGATAATTCGTTGGTATATGCCCTATTGTTGAAGGGTTATGCATAGTGGGAGTGATAGAATCCTTAGAGGAGCAAAGAGGTTGGCATATGCAATTATCTGTGAATCTTCCAAGAATAAAGAGGTATCGTGGGAAAGAGGCATTGGGTGAGATCGGAGGTCGCGCGGTTGACCGCTGGTAAGTCAACCAGATTCGCGAGAAGTTAAGGGTGGCTCAAGACCGCCATGGGGTATATGTGAGCAAAAAGGAGGAGATCGATTGGATTTCTAGTGGGTGACAACGTGATGCTTAAAGTTTCGTCGTGGAAAGGCGTTGTGCGTTTAGGAAAGAAAGGGGATCTAAGGCCTAGGTATGTCGGGCCGTCTGTCATCACCGAGCGTGTAGGCAAAGTGGCGTATAAGTTGGCGATGCCCGAGGAACTTCGGGGAGTTTATTCGAACTTTTCACGTGTCGAATTGAAGGAAGTGATTGGCCAAGGAAAGTATGGCAGTACCGTTGGAAGACATTTGTGTGGACGAGAAATTAAACTATGTTTGGGAGCCGTTGGCGATCGTGGATCGAAAGATCAGGAAGTTGAGAACTAAACAGATCTCTGGTGAAGGCTTAGGGTTTAGGGTTTAGGGTCAGTGGAGCTTCCATAAGGGTCAGGAGGCAACTTGGGAAGTGGAGTCGGACGTGAGGTCCCGTTACCCTCGATTGTTCGAAGATGGAATTCCGGGGACAGAATTCTTTTGAGGGGAGGATGTTGTAATAACCGGGTTCATTTTGTAAATAGGTAGAGTTAGTGGGTGTGGTGTGAATAGTGAAAGTTGAGGGACTTGAATGCAATTAGAAGGGATTAGGGTTAAAACCCCTAAATCCTTCATTCTCTCCTTATCGGAAAAAGGTGCGGCTAGGTGTTTTTTGTGTTTGAAGAAGGAGCTTGTTGATTTGGGAAAGAGAGCCTGGAATTTGGAAAGCTTTGGAGTGTGAATCTTCATCTTCTTCGAGGTAATCGCGTCTCCTTTAAATTTCTATGTCTATAGTGGGTTTGTGGATGTTTCCTCTTTGAAACTCTTCAAATGGTGTGAGAATTTGGGGATGAGTATTAAATGGAGGAATCAGTGAGTTAAGAGTGTGTTTTAGTGTGGGACCGATTCCTATTAATGTTTTGAATGGCCAAATCTATTTGGGGGTAGCTTTAATTCATGTTTCAGTTGGATTTCTTGTCTGGTGGAAAAGTCAGTGTTCGATACAAACCCTGTAGTCCGGAACTCTCCCAATCCGGAAACCCTTGGGAATCCGGAAGTACGGAGTAGTCCGGAAGATTGGATAGCGGAACCCGGAGGAATCCGGAAGTTGGTACCGGATACCAGAAGAGGGAATCCGGGAGTGGTTACCGGATACCGGAAGAGGTTTCCCGGAGAATGTTGGGAATCCGGAAGTGGTGTGTCCGGAAGTGGGTTGTCCGGAAGTGGTTTGTCCGGGAGTGGTTGTCCGGAAAACTACACTGTTTGGGACTGTGTCGGTAATCCTTTGGGATCCTTTTGTGTGCCGAGTAGAGAGTGCCTTAAGAAAGTCGGGATGTGTCTCGGGAGGTGTGATAGAAATCCTTGTGGGATGTTGAGTGACTTATTCACTCTCGTGTGTTGGGTGAAAATGTAGGTGTGCAGTTAGAGAATAGCGGTTTCAAGTAAGGACGTGTTAGCATGGACGCCAGGTGAGTCTTTCTAAACTGAAGCTTTATCGATACCCGAATTTATTACTTGTACTGATATATTGAATTGCATGTTTACATTGTTTTAAATATGCATGATCAAGGTGTGTAAATTATATTATGGATATGTGCGGGCATGTGATGACTTAATATGGATATATGGGGAGTGTGTCCCAAGCAGGATATATGAATTCGTTTCATATGATCACTAAGGGTGGGTGTGTGCCCTAACACGTGTCACAGGTGTGTACGTGACTAAGTGTGAGCCATTAATATGTGTTGTGTGTGTACTTAAGCTGATGTAAGTGTGACCATTTATAAATGCTTATAAACTCTCTTTAGTGGATAATTGTGGCGTGGTGTTGGTAGCAAGAGGGATCTTACTAGACCTCATGGTCAAACCCTTGTTTTTCAAAACCAAAACCTTTTCAGGTAAGCAGGTAGTCGAGAGATCGTTTAAAGAAAATGACAAGATGTGAGTTGGAGCTTGCGTATAGAAGGATTAGAAGACTTCCCTTTTATTTTGTAGTTATGTTCTCAGCTGTAGTTAAGGTTATTTTCGCGAACCCAGTTTTGTAAACTTTTGGCAGTGTGACCCTGTTGGGCCATTTTGGCGTTTTATTTAAAGTGGTAGCTTTTCTTTGCATGTTGTTTGGTGTGGGTTGTTACAGTAACCCCCATCCCTTGAATCCTCCGTCTTCTTGCAGCACCAACGGTTACCCTAAGCCTCCGCCTGCAACCTGCAAAACATCACCACCATAAAATCACCGTGATTTAAATCTTTCTTCTGGTTTTATTTTTCTTTCAGTAAATATCTCTAGCGGTAACCCCCATTCCTTGAATCCTCTTAGTTTGTTCCTTTTCACCCCTGCAGCCATATGCAACCACCACTTTCCTCGATTTGGGTTAAGTACAAGTTAGGGTTTCACTGAATCAGATCTGAAGCTTCATATGTGTGTGAGAGTGTGTTGTGGGGGTCATAGTGATCAGAGACGATGAAAGGGACGAAGTCCCCTGTTGTGTATTATGACTGTATTATGGCAGAGCTCATGGAGAGGGAGGTGGGCTATGTTCCTGGTTACCATTGAAGAGAAATGATATCCATTATAGTATTATATAAATATCATTGTTTTAAATTAAAATAAATCAACTAGGGTGTAAAGACCAAAATATCCCTGAGTAAACATGGTTTTTTAAGAAGAGTTAGTAAGATAAACCAAAATCAAAACAAATTGAGAACCACAGTGGCCAAAATTGAAGTAAAGTGACAACCATAATGACTATAAATGTAATTATTTTGAAATAAGGACCAGGCTTGATAGTGAGTGTTAACCATAGGGAACCCCTACCTTTTGTTAATGACACATTTAACCTCCATTTCATCATTACTTGTTTTAATGTTGTTGTGTTTTTTGGGTTTTTGTTTTTTTTTGTTTTTTTCTTAAATATATTTGTATTAGATTTTAATTAATATAATTTATTAATTTTTTTCTTTTTTCTTTTTCATTTATTTATATAATATTTTAAGTAGAGTAAATTACATATTTGGTTCTTGTGATTTATGTGTTTTAACACTCTAGGTCCCTAGTTTGAAATATCTATGAATTATATCCATGTGCTTTGCAATTTATAACGTATTGGGTTCCTTGTTACTAACTCCGTTATATTTTCCTTTTAAATAATTAAACTAAGAGGACATTTTTGTTATTTTAATAATAGGGATCAAACATGTAATAAAAACCATAAGAACAAACATGTAATTCTTTATATATATCCATATATATATAATGTACATTTAATAGTAATAAGAGTAAACTACGATTTTCGTCCTTGTGGTTTGATGCTTATAACGGTTTTCGTCCTTGTAGTTTAAAAACTGCTTTTTTCATCCTTGTGGTTTTCAATTGCTTCTATTTTCGTCCTTGCATCTAACCTTGTTAAGTTTAGCCGTTAAAAACTTATTGGGAAATTACATATTTAGTGTAACATCCCAGGCCAACCGTACCAGATATTGTCCGCTTTGTCCACACACCCGGACTCACGGTTTTAAAACGCGTCTGTTAGAGGAGGTATCAAGCCCCTATTATAAGGCAACATTTGTTCCCCTCCCCAACCAATGTGGGATCTTACAATCCACCCCCCTTGGGAGCCCAGCGTCCTCGCTGGCACACCAGTCTGGTTCCCAACTCTGATACTATCTGTAACATCTCAGGCCAACCGTACCAGATATTGTCTGATTTGTCCACACACCCGGACTCATGGTTTTAAAACGCGTCTGATAGAGGAGGTATCAAGCCCCTATTATAAGGCAACCTTTGTTCCCCTCCCCAACCAATGTGGGATCTTACATTTAGTCCTTGTGATATGTAAAATTTTAAATTTCTCTCATTTTCTTTATTATATTTTATAACTATATATATATATATACATATACATATGCATATATAACAAATATATAAAAATATATAGAGTAAATCTCACTTTTGGTCCCTGTGGTTTGCAAAAAATAACGAAAATCGTCCCTACAGTTCATTTATTCCAAATTTGCCCCTGTGGTATGCGTTTTTGCCCGGATTTGGTCCCTCTCACTAACGGAGGTTAACCTCCATCCATTAAATGAAGGGAAAATCTGTCTTTTTATATATTTATTTATTTTAATATTACATATTTTGTCCTTACTCTCTTTCTCTCTACCTATCTCTCGCTGAAAACAAAAAGGACTTTCACCCCCCTTTTTCACGTCGACCTCCATCTCCACACACACCACATCTCCGGCGACCACCACCGGCACCTGACCGCCGACCACCATCTTACTCTCGTCCTCCCTCTACTCCTCACAACCACCGTAGCCACCACTGCCATAATCGACCCTCCACCCCAATCGAATTCCCCCTCTCGATTGCCATCACCGAACCACCAGCCACCATCTCCATCTCTCTGTCGATTCAGACCACCAAATCCCTCCTCTCCATGTCGATTTCACCACCCACTGCACCCTCAATTTTAGTCGCACTCCCTTCATCTCTCGGTCGATTTCACCCACAGGCCTCCAATTTCGAATTCCATAACAGCAGTGTTCATCTTTCTCATTTTCAGACCTGTACCATTTTTATCTCGCTCAATTTCTCGATTTCATAGCCCCTGTCTATTTTGACCAGCATCTCATATATTTTGTTCAAGACTGATTTCAAGTGCAAGGAGTGATTTCCAGCTTTGATTACTGATTTTCTCGACAGGGATGGTTGTGGTGATGGTGGTTTCTTGCTGCCGGACTCTGGTGTAGGTTCTGGTGCGACAGGTAGAGATGAAGAAGAGGGGGTCACGATGGCCGGTGCCAGCAGGAATCGCCGGAGAGATGAGTGGTGGCCAGCGAGAAATGTGCAGGTGTGAGTGGTCGGCGGTGAGTGAGAGGGAAGCAGCGAGGGGAGGAGGGAAATGGCGGTTGTCGGTGGTCTGTGGAGATGGTGGTGCGGCGGCGGCGGTTCTTGATGTGGTCGGTAGTTTGGCCGACAGTGTGGTCTTGGAATGGCAGCGTGAAAACAAAGGGAAAGGGGGGAAATTGGTTTCTCAGCGTTTGTTGTGATGAGAATAAGAGAATAAGACAAAAAAATGGTAAAAAGACTAACTTGCCCCTGAACTAACGTGTTTACTTAACCTCCGTTAGTGAGAGGGACCAAATCCGGGCAAAAACGCATACCACAGGGGCAAATTTGGAATAAATGAACTGTAGGGACGATTTTCGTTATTTTTTGCAAACCACAGGGACCAAAAGTGAGGTTTACTCAAATATATATTTTTAATTTAAATATCAAGTAAAATTGATTATTTAACAATAGACAAAGCTTAAATGAAAATATGAAATTATGAGAGTAAAGTGCATTTAATAAAAACAACTGGTTGTATAAAATACAACTAATTTTTTTCTCGAATCATATTAAACTTATTTATATGATAATTTAAAATAATTAAAAATCTTAAGTAAATCAATGAATAAAAAACTATTAATTTTAAGATATTTCAATATAAAACTTAGAAAAACAAATATCAATAATTTTAGTTTAATAGTTTCAATTATTATATTAGTAAGCTATGATTAACCGTAACTAATATCTTTTATTAAGTTAATAAAAATTAAATTTAAAGTATAACTAATATAATAAATAAAATTATTAAATTAAAATTATTTTTATTTCAAATGATTATATGAAGAAGTTTAATTAAATTAAAATTATCTTTTATTTCTTGATTTACTTAGGATTTTTATTTTATTTCAAATGATTATATGAAGAAGTTTAATTAATACAATTCGAAAAAAATGTTTTTTATACCAACTATTTGTTGTTTTTTATTAAATACACTTTATTTCCACTATTCCATATTCATTTAAACTTTTTTATTAAATAATCAAATTTGTTTAATATTTAAATTAAAACACACACACACACATATATATATATATATATATATGTGTGTGTGTGTGTGTGTGTTATATGTATATATATGTAGAAATAATGTAATAGAGAAAGAAAAGGTAAAAAGAATACAATATATATAAATGTCAAATTTATAGTTTACTAATGTCTAAATGAAATTTAAGGATAAATATTATAGATGGGTGTGTATGTTTTCATTTAAACTTTATCTATTGTTAATAATCAAAAAATTTATATTTAAATTATATATATATATATATATATATATATATATATTTGTTATATATGCATTATAAAATATAATAAAGAAAATGGAAGAAATTTAAAATTTTACATACCACAAGGACTAAATATGTAATTTCTCAAAGAGTTTTTAACGGCTAAACTAACAGAGTTAGATGCAAGGACAAAAATAGAGGTAATTGGAAACCACAAGGATGAAAAAAGCAGTTTTTAAACCACAGGGACTAAAATCGTTATAAACATCAAACTACAGGGACGAAAATCGTAGTTTACTCTAATAATAATGCTTTATATATATATATATATATATATATATATATATATATATATATATTTATTTATTTATTTATTTATTTATAAATATACATTTAATAATTAATAACATATATATAATTAATAATATTGTATATATATATTATATTCGACCCAAATGCATGATATATAAATCTACTTTTACAAAGTTTCTTATTATAACATTGCAGTTGCATATTTCTTATCACAACAACATGCTTTCAAATTAATTTTAATTAAGGCATTGTACTTTAAAAAAATAACCCAGTTTAGGGTGTAAGAAATAAAATGAAGTTCAGTGGTCAAAGTGTGATAAGCTAAAGTTTAGTGTTCATGTGTGATGGGTATAAATAAGAGTAAAACCCTATTTACCCTAATTTCATCAAAAACCACTGTGTGCGGCTAATGTGCGATTGGTGTGTGTGCAAGGATTGGAGACCTCTTGTAAGGATCATCGAGAAATCAAGGCATTCGAGATTTCAGTGTGTGAAGTATCTTTTTCTTCAAGGTAATCATCCTCTCTTGAAATGTGTGCTTCCATAGTTGTGGATGGTGTCTCTTCATATGATTGTGAGAATGCAGAGTGTTTTGTCCCAACCCAATCGGTTTGGGATGTCGAGGGTTTAGTTGTTAATCATTTAGACATGTTATCTCCTTGCTTTTATGGACTAGCATCTAGCATCGAGTTGTGTTGTGTTAAGGTAACTGGAATGGGATCGATCGATAAAACCCAGTAGTCCGGAAGTCGCTTTATTCGGAAATTTCTAGGAGTCCGGAAGAGGTTTTCCGGAAAGGTCGAGGAATCCGGAGTAGGATCCGGAATGCACCGGAATCCGAAAGATGTCTGAATTGCACCGGAATCCGGAAGATGTCCGGATTGTGTGAATCCTGAAAAGGTTTAATCAGGAGGAGTCCGGAAGGTGGTATCCGGAATCCGGATCTGCCGGTGTCCGAGACTTTTGTTGCCAGTAGCTTTTGTTAGGGAGTGTCTCGAGGGCCTCTTGGTTGTTGGGTGATTAATTCACTCTTGTGTGTTGGGTGCAAATGTAGGTGCGGATAGAGGATAGCAGTTTCTCGTAAGAACTCTTAGCGTGGACGTCAAGTGAGTACTTATAACCAAAGACTTTTATCAAGTGTGTTTATGTATGCATATCCTCGTTTAAAACTGTATGTTTTACTTGATGTTATTAAGCATGTTTATGGTGTGATTTATAAAGATGTGATTACTCGAGGGCGGACATACGATGGCTTATGGTGTGAAGATGGGGGGGGGGGGGGTGTCCCATAAATTGTGATATTGATATATCTGAATTTGTTTCATATAAATCATTACGGGCGAGTGTGTGTCCTAACACGTTGTCACGGGTGTGTGTGACCAGAGCGTGGGCCGTCGGTATGCGGCGTTGTGTGTGCTTAATTTATAAAGGTGTGATGTTTACAATTCTCTCTTATAAACCATTTGCGCTTTATGCTGAATTGTATCGTGGAACGTTATTGAGGGAACTCACTAGACCTCATGGTCTAACCCTCGCTTTTCAAACAAAACCCATTTTCAGGTAAGCAGGTAGCCGAGAGCTCGTTTAGAGAAAATGGCAAGACGTGAGTTAGAGCTTGCGTATAAAAGGATTAGAAGACTTTCCCTTTTTATTTTGTAGTTATGTTCTCAGCTGTAGTTAGGGTTATTTCCGCGAACCCAGTTTTGTAATCTTGATAGTGTGACTATGTTGAGTCATTTTTTGCGTTTTGAATTAAAGAGGTAGCTTTTGGCATGTTCGTTTGGTGTGGGTTGTTACATAAATAAATAAGGGTATAAAAATAATTGAGTTATATAAAAGTTATTTTAGGTATTTATTTAAGATTCTACTAAATATTTGTGAATTTAATATGATTTAACTTTTTTATTTAATTTATTTAAATAAGCATATTTAATTTTCATCTAAAGAATTCCTTTTCTTTTATTTAAAACAATATTTTTTTTAAATTACGGTTTTCAGCAAAATCACACGTGATTCACAAATATTTCTTTTTCAAAATGTTTTCTTAGTCATATGTGATTTAAAATTTGAAAAACAATGATTCAAATTAAACAATGAAAAGCATAAATAATGAAAACAAAATCATATGTGATGTGTAGTAAAACATATTTAAAATGTATAAGATCATACTAGTAATAAGTTGACAAAAAAATCTTACATCTTACACTAACACATAAATCTTCCACGCTTAATACATCAATCTTTTCAGGTTAAACCCTAATAGCTTCTTCCATATCATATCAATCACATTTCCCACAAGATTGTTATCAGCATAATATAGGTGTGGATCATTAACAACGTCTTATTTTCGCTTGAAAAAAGAATCGATTGCTCGTTTCTTGCTCATGATTAAACCTAAGATTATAAAATATTAAGAGCTTTATCAATCAAAATTCAAACAAATTATAATTTACACCACTCAAAATTCAGAACAAATTACTATTCTTCTATATAAAATATAAAGCCTTCAACTAAACTATTATTATTTTGCATTACAAGAAATGAAATGAAAGGATAGTTGTTATTATTCTGCATTACAAGAAATAGAATTGATCACTCTACCAACTTTAATTGACCTTAAATTGAGAAAGAAAAATGAAGACACAAATACCCTTAAAAAACAGATTAAAATCAAGATTTCTTGTGACCATATTCCAACATTATCCCATGAGAAGTCATGGAAGATCAAAACTCATAGGCCATCACATTGACGGACCAGCACCACCTACCCCAGTAAGCCTTTCGACTTGCTTTTCAGAGTTTTTCTTCAACTCCAAAATCCGTACCTTCAAGTACTCAGGTTGTTCGATTTTTAGGGTCTTTATTGGCGCGTCCCACCAAATACGATCTTGCCTAGCTTTCTTTATCATGTCTAGTTTTCCACCAGTCTTTTTCTCAACATCCAATTGAGCCAGCATATTGGTTAGCTGTCGCTATTGGCATTGCGGTAAGACTCCATAAATTGAGAAATTCGCAAACTTGAAGGAGGAAGTTTATCGAAGTAGCGAGTAAAAATCGCGGGAACATTTGGATGGCCAAATGAGATTGGATTTTTAGTTGGGGGAAATATAATGATTGTAAGCTCCACCCCACAGAGGGTGCAAAGCTCATTGGCCTTCCTGAAAAGACCATGATGACGCTTGGAGAATGTGACCGCCAAGCTTTTGTCATTTATTATTTTCGTCATCTCTATCTTTTGGCGACCTTTGGTCTTTTTAGGCGTCGTCATTTGGAAGATCGAGAGGAAGTTTAATTTTCCTGGTAGGGTAATTTAACAAATGTATATCGATCTCCTGGATTATTTTCGTTTCTGGTTTGATCTAGGCAAAAAATAACAGATATTTAAAGATTCTTCTAGCATTAGTTGCTGGTGTTGGGTGCATTAATAATACCATTGATAAATGTTGCTTTATGTATTTTATTTTATTTTATTTAAAAATAAATTTACTTCCATATGTGTTGGTTTTGTTTGATTGTCTTTGATAATGTAAACGAATTGTTAAATGCTTAGTCGTATCTTTATAACTTTTTTAAATAAAAAAATCAATATGATAATCTTTAAACAAACCTACCATCAACTCCAATATTTTTGAAGATTTATCGTTAATTATATTATTAAATATTTAATGTATTTTTACTCAAAAAGATTTCAAACAATTAAAGATTTTCATATAAACTTATAATTTTCCATCAAACATTTCATAAGATGGTAAATTTCAAAAAAAATATATATATATATATATTGTTTGAACATTTGGCAAATTATAAAAATAAATTTCGTAGTGTTGTAGGATAAATATGTCATCGTCTAAAGGATATGACGATAGAGATAGATTAGAATTAAAATATCTTGTAGTTATCTACTTGTAACTCATCCATATATAAAGGGCTTATGATTAATGAGAATAACGATTCATTCTCTCCATTCTATTGTTATGTTGTTTCGTATTTCCTTTAACACGTTATTAGCACGTAAGCTCAATCAGTTAATTCATTGATTGACTTTCGGTTTCCAACCTCATCAATCAATCCATCTATTACTACTGCAATCCAAGTAAGATCTCTTATACTTTATGTTCTTGATATTGTCAATGAATCTAGCTCTACTGTAAATGTATATATATATCGTGTCAGAGCATATAAATTCAGTTTGTTTTTAAAATATTTGAGATGACTGGTTAGTTAGTATGAGTTAGAGCTCATCGTAGATTCAAATTTGTCGTGAGACTTAGGTATCGATTGATTTTCTTTTGATGATTGAAAGTGAAGCCGAGAGAAAAAAAAAATATTATGGTTTGATTCAAACCACACTTTCTCACTTTTTCATTGAGATTGATCATGGTGTGCAATAATAATAAAAATATATCATGATTTAGGGTTTTGAGGGTGATTGACGAACCCCCTTTCTTGATAAATCTCTTCATTATTTATTTGTTTATTTATATATTTAATAAATATAAACTTTCACCTTGGTATTTATCATCTACCTCGTAAATTTATTTTACTTATAGTTGAAGATCATTTAATTTTAAAATGGATTAGTGGGTCTTTTATATTTTCGATATGCTATTGTAATTTATTAATTTGACATGTTATTAATTAATTCAACCATGTTAATGTTATTTATCCATTTAGACCAATCATGTCATTTTATTTAAATTATTTTGGATTAATTAATATTTATCTTGATAATTGGTTGTTCTATATTTAGATTCAAGTTTAATTTGAATGTAAACTTTTAAAATTAATTGTTTTATTCAAGTAACTTTAAATTTTAAATTTTAAATTTTAAATTGTAATTAAGATAGGAATTTGAAAGTTATATTTGTGGGTAGGATTTTTCATTCCATGTGTTTGATATGGTATAGATATCTATATTTTCTTTCTATTTTTCTCTTCACATATACTTGAATTATATTTGGTATGTTAACTGATTTAGATCAATATTATTTGAATTATTTCTGCTTATAATTAATTTAAAAACTATTGATTTGTAATTTAATTTGAGATAGTAATTTACATTTAGCCATTTAGGTATTCTAATTCTGATAGTTAATTTATTTTATGGGATAATACCAATAATTTAGTTTGGATAACAAATTCAAATATTTATCTTAATTATAAGTTTCTACTTATAATTTTTATAATAATTTTAGAAGTTATACTTTTAACATTATATTTTTGGCATCTTGTCAAAAACTATTAAGATTAATCTTAGAACTTATAATATTAAACCATTCTTAAATGCACTAATTCAAATGTACATCTTGTTTATGAGTTCCTACTCATAATTTTTAACTTTATAATTAATTTTTAAAAGTTACACTTCCATCCCCCATATTTTTAGATATTTTACCAAAAGCTCTAAAAACAACATGAAAATGTTAAAATATTAATCAAATGTCTATCTTGATTATGAGTTTCTACTCATTAATTCCAATCCTATAAATAATTTTTGGAAGTTACACTTCCAAACCCCTTATATTTGGTTTTTACCAAAATATCCATAATTACTATTAAGATGTTAAAAGTTTGAATTCGACTTTATGTCAATAAAAAAAACTAATATTGATTTGTTTGATGACAAAATCTCTTAAAATAGTATTAAGGTATTGAAACATTGAAATTGGCTTCATAAGCCAAACTCATATTCATTTTGGCCTCTTGCCAAAAACTCTATAATTAACAATGTTATATTCAAATTAATTAAATCGCAAGATATTGATTTGGATTTTGTCAAACGGGTATAAATAACCCTAAGGTTTGTAGGGACTTAAGAAATCCACGTGATTCCCCTACTACCTGAAGATCCAATAGATTGAGTGGTTTTTATTCGAAAATTGAAATATTGATGAAGTATGATCAATAAAATGTAAGAATACAAAAATCCAATACTATTATGATAATGAAATTTCATGCATAACATAATAAGTATAAACCATAATTCACTATTTTAGAAAATAATATGTTCTCCATTTTCTACGACATCTTTGAATCAAAAGTACTTGATTACCATAAGATAGGTTCGGAAAAACACAAGAAAATACGCAAAAGTCATCGAACCATTTTGACCCTAAAGAAAAAAAACACTAGATGTTAAGATACAATTAAATACTTTAAAATTTTTGAGACGATACATCAGTCACAACCTTCAGAGAGAATAACTAGAAACCCCCAAGAACCGTGGGTAGTCCCAAAAAGAAAATTTGGGAATATTCAGTACTACCATATACTTCTCAAACTAATCATACAGTGAAAAGAAACCTACTTACATGATTACAAGAAGGTAACTGATTTTGACAAAGAAATGTCATGTCTCAAAATGCATCTCAATCTTTGTGGCAAGGAACTCACAAAAGATTATGTGAATCATAACATCTTTTCATTTTTCTTATATCACCAATTATACTAAAGAAACAGTATAAGCTGCAATATAACTTTTAACAAACTCATTAACTTAATGCAAGTGGTTAAGAGTTGTAGCAATGTTTTTTTAACAACGCTAGACATACCCGGATAAAGAAAAATCTTGGGGTTAATAAGGCAAGCGTTGGAGGTGGAAAGAACTCCAAAAGATAGTGAGTTGAACATATTAATCCACACACATATGCTAAATATGTACCATATGGACAAGGTTGTGGAAAGGGTCAAATTCATGGAAAGAGTCGGGAACGAACTCCCAATAGAAAATGGAACAAGTTATAAATGAACTATGTCATATCTAAGATTGGTTAAGTATAAGTTTATTTAAATATAATTTAACTATCAAATTAATTGCATTTATGTATATATACTCCTGAGTTTATAACCATTAGAGATGTAAATGAACACATAAAAGAACAAATGCAAAACTCTCAATGTTTTTCGTTCCATGTATGAATGTATCGAGGAGAACTTGATTGTTTTTGTGACATATCATACAATCATAAGAAATAGATTGTTATTCATTGAATTAATAATATTTAATTCCTCCAAATACTTAGACGATGGGCTGTCACTTGTTGCTTAATGACACAAGATCAAACACTATATTAATAGGAACCTTGTTAAGATATTCATATCAATGAGAAATCATATTATAAGAATGGAAATGGGTATATGTACATAAACTCTAATGATATGAAAGCAACATACGTTAGAGATATTAATGTATCAAATTAATGGATTATCTATGTCATTAAATCATATTTTGTTACCAATAAAGAACTTTGGGACAATGACACATATATGTTTCGGCATGACCACGTGGGACACCATGGTCATGACATAGTGATCCATGTATCGCAAAATACACTTAGATACATTTTCTTTCGAGTGAAAGACAAAACGAGGGAATTAACCAAATTGCAACTGCTGACTTCTACTGCACAAGAAGCAACACCACCATCATAATATGCCCTCTCTAATACCTAGAACTTTTATACCCTGATCCTTAGCCAAAACAGGAATGAGACCATCCTAAAGCTAAGGACATAATATAAAAAATATTTCATTCTTACAACGAATACAAGGTGATATTTATGGACATAAACATCTAGAATGCGGGCCATTAAAGTACTTTATGGTTCTGGTTTTGACATGATGAACACGTGCCGTATTATAGTCCACATGAAATGTTGCACTCATACATTAAGGACCCACCACCCTGATTTTTTTCTCATCAAGTCTACATGACTTAGAATGCTGGAGAATTTACATCATAAGGATTTGATGATTATTGCATTTGTACCGCGTGTGTATATATAAAATGGTCTCGTAAAATGATAAAAGTTGTCATCAAAAGAATATAGATGGTAGGTAGGGCATTGGTTATGCGCACCAATTTATCCACATCTGCATGGTGTAATGCAATATTACATGCAACTTTACTTATTCGTGTTTAGACCCACAACCAGCCAACCAATCTTGTGCGTAACTGGATATAAGCCTGATGTTTTACATTTACGTATGTTTGGTTGTGTTGTATATATGCCAATTACGCCCCCACAGCGTACCAAAATGGGTCTTAAAGACGAGTCATCAAATGTTGGATATGAACCCCCAACAATTATCCGCTAATTAGAACCCTTGACGAGTGATCCATTTACCGCTAGATTTGTGGGTTGTCACTTTGATGAGACAACCTTCCTGTCGTTAGGGGGAGATAGGAAAAAGGATTTTCCATGGGAACGACAGGAAGTGTCATTGAATATTTCAATTGTGTCTCATTTTGATCCCCAAAAACTTCACAACGTAAAGTTGAAGTCAAACGAATCAGACTCGATACCTGATACGTTTAATATTATCTAGAAGTGACAAGATCACATATACGAGCTGCAAATATATTCGCAAGGTTAAAAGTCCCCAAACAAGGGCACAACGTCGCTGGAAGTACGTTGCAATCACACATGGTGGAGGTGTGGTTGAGGTCGTAGCTCCCAAAAGGAAATGGGGGAAGCTACTTGGTTCGATAGATACTCATCTAAAGGAAGAGAAAAGTAAGGCACAACCATATATCATCAATACATGAGATTATCTCTGATTAAATCTATGTCTATGAATCATTACTGGAGGACGCTCCGAAGTTATACTGATTCCAAAGATCAAAGAAATCTCAAATGAATATGAGTCGATGGACAGATCATAAATACTAAATGATGATATATATCGTTGCTTATGAGATAATAGAGCACGATGTCATCGAACCATGCTCAGTTGAAGAATGTCAACAAAGAGCAAATTGGCCTAAATGAAAAGAAGCAATCCAGGATAATTATTTGACAAATGAACAGGTATTTGGTTCGGTAGTGCTAACCGACCAAGTGTAAAGCCTGTAGGACATAGATAAATCATTTGTCAGGGAAGCGTAATGAGAATAATTAAGTCATACTATATAAGGCTCTCCTTTGGCGCAAGGTTTCTCACAACGCACTGGATTGACCACAATAAGACTAACTCTCTCGTGATGGACAACGTTCTACTAATTAAATTAGCCAAGTAGTTTCCGAAGGACTGGAAGTTGCAGCTCAACGATGTAGTTACTACATATCTCTATGGGGATCTAAATTCAGAGATATATAAAAGTCCTTGATGACATTATACCAATATCAAGTAACTCTAAAGCATGAAATGCGTTTACAATAAAATTGAAACACTCACTTTATAGATTAAAGCAATATATGCGGATGTGGTATACCCGCCAGAGTAAATACTTGATTGGGAAACGATAAATAAGAACGATGAACTGTGCCCTTGCGTATTTATATAAGAAAACAAGTCCCAGATTTTCATAGTAGCTCTATATGTCGATGTTATGAACATAATAGACACTCTTGATGAAATAAGAGAAAACACAAGCTACTTGAAATCTGAATTTGAGATGAAAGATCGTGGGAAAACTTGGTTTTGTCTAGATACTTGAGCTACGACACCGAGTTTGTGGAATATTAATCCACCGATCTGCATATGTCTAGAAAATGATCAGGCGACCTAATATGGACAAAGCGCATCCGATTAGCACTCCCATGATCGGTCAAAGTGTTGGATATAAGAAAAGATCCATTTCGTCTAAAGGATGAGGACGAAGAGGTGTTAGGAGATGGAATTCCATACCTAAGTACAATAGGCGCATTATTGTACTCAACATAATACACTTGACCGTATATTGTACTTCTCACTGAACTTGTCAGCTAGATTTAGCTCAGCGCCAACGCAACGTCATATAAAGGGTATTCCCAAACTGGATAAGGAATTATCATATGGAACATGCCGATTGCTTGGAAGTAAACTAAGCAAACCCTTAATAACTATCTTCTTATATTATCAACAATCTTACTCTCCATGAGACTATTTAAGAGTGTATATGGTTAAGGACTATCATTACACATATAAGAGGAACTGGTAATTTTGAGTTTAATCACTATACAACTTGCATATATGGAAATAATGCATCATGTATCGAAGAAATGAAAGTAAGATATATCAAGGGTTATAACACAAAGCATATTTTGCTTAAGTTTTCATATAATCAATTATCCTCAAGATTCAAGTGAACTGAATAAGATGCGAGGAAAATGTGACATGTTTGTTTACCAAATCAATACGTAAAATCATATTTGGGAAACATGTAGAAAGTATTAAAATGGAAATGTTTTAAACCTCCTTTGATTAATGCACAAATCAGGGGGAGTAGTAGACAAAAGGGGGAGTCTACTATATATGTAATATTGGTATGTTGTGCTCTTTCCTTCAACCAAGGTTTTATTTTTTCCATTGAGTTTTGTTCCTTGGTGTAAGGTTTTAGTGAGGCAACGGTTTATATACCATCATGTTTTCTTAACTCTCATGATTAATGTACGAATCTAAGAGAGAATTAGACTAAAATAAAAGTCTATGTATTGGAAATAAGCTAGTGCGTTGTACTCTTTCCTTCGTCATATTTTTATTTTTTCCCACTGGGTTTTTATTTTGGCGTAAGGTTTTAACGAGGCAACAATTGTGCACCTTCACTCCTTTGACTCGGCACAAGGGGGAGTGTTGTAGGATAAATGTGTCATCGTCTAAAGGATATGACGATAGAGATAGGGATAGAGATAGATTAGAATTGAAATATCTTGTAGTTATCTACTTGTAACTCATCCCTATATAAAGGGCTTATGATTAATGAGAATAACGATTCATTCTCTCCATTCTGTTGTGTTCTATTTCTTCTTTCCTTTAACACGTAGGTATTAGTGCGTGAAATATTTAAGTATAAATATGACAATATGAAATTCTTGGCGGGTTTGATTTTTATTTGATGGATGAATAAAAAAAAGTAATTAAATGTAGTTTTGAAAATTTATCTAAATTTAAAACTAAAAAAATTCTCTTTGTTTTTCATTTTGAAGAATTTGACGAACAAAAAAAATATGATTAAACTTCTAGAAAAACAACTTTTTTATTTGCAAAAAATTGTTTTTTTTAACGACAGATATTTTATAAAACTAGCAAGAAGCTAGAGAAATATAACAATTACACGTAGATAATGGCAAGGTGCAAAAAACTTGTTAGATTACTCATTTACAGCCTCAGCAATAGACATTCCTAGACAATTTGTTTATTTTAATAATTTTAGCATTAATTATATCATTTAGTACATTTTATACGTATCAAGTTTTCAAACAATCAAATTACCTTATATAAAATTGTAATTTTCAGCACCTTTTGATTAATGGCTTAAAAACATAATAATAAAATAATTATTTATTTAAATGCTTGGCACGTTTGATTATTTAAAAAACTAATAGATCAAAAAACATACTTATATATCATTGAAGTATTTAAATATAAAGTAGAAGTCTATTTGCAATGTAGCACGATATATCTCGATTTTAATGTTCTAATTTATTTTAATGTATGGTTTTGAGAAAACGGTCATGTTTTTTTATAAATTTATTTTAAGAATGACGTTTTTTAAGGAGTTCATGATTTGAGGATTTGAAAGTGGTTAGAGATAAGGATTAATTAATAAGAGTCCGCGATTTAAAATTTGAAGGTTGTTAGAGATAAGTATTAATCAAGTAATTAGCATTAAAAGCGGTACATAAAACTTCATTAGTTATTTTTAAGAGATTTTAAGTAATTAGCATTAAATAGCCGTACATGAAGTTTTAGGGTTGTTTTTAAGAGTTTTGCATAAAGGCTTTATAATATAGTATAGATGTACTTCAAAACGTAATTCATAATTTTTCATCAAAATCACATGTGATTCACGATGAATTAATTTTTTTTAAATGTTTCCTAATCATATGTGATTTGAAAAACAATGATTCAAATTAAACATTGAAAATGAAAAATAATGAAAACAGAATCATATGTAATATGTAGCAAAACACAATTAGAATCTATAAGCTCACATGTACTCTAAAACGTAATTCATAATTTACACATATCACTTGAATGCTGTAAAGTAACTTACATTTATTTTCTACTATGATCAATATCACATATGATACATTGACGAAAATTAGCGAGTCCTTTTTAGGAAAAAATTGTCGATTAATTGTTGATATCACATCTGATTTTTGGCGAAATATGTAAAAAATATTCCTAAATAAACTAATTCGATAAAAATGAACATTTAAAATGAAAAACTAAATCATGCTTATTTTAATATTGTAAAAAATAATAAGTAAAAAAATAAAATAATAAAAAAATTATGTTTAAATCACGAAAATTATATATAAATAAAAAATCATGAATAAATCCCTTAATTAAATTTATTACATACTCTATATAGAAATAAATGAGTTTTCATAAATAATATGTATACAACAAATGACACATATGCCTTTTTGGACGATTTTTAAGAAAGTTTTATTTAAGGTATTATTTAACGAATTGATAGGTCCAAAGTTATTCTCTTAATGTGTGTCATAAGTATCATTCTTGTTTGAACCCAACTTTATCTCTCTCTATATATACACACTACGAAGTGTGTATATATACACATATACACAGTAAAATATTATATATATAGGGGGCCCTTATTTTGTAAACCATCCTAAATTTGTAACTCGTGTAAACCGTCGATTTCGATGGTTAAATTAATGAAATTGTTTCATAAAATTGTTTATTTTGAGGAAATTGTTTCATATCATTCATTTCTTGATGAAATTGTTTCATATATTTGTGTTTTTTATGTAGTTTCATGTATTTTTTCATTCTTATGAAACTGTTTCATATATTTTCGTTTTTACATAAAAAACACAAATATATGAAACAATTTCATTAAATTAACCAATGAAATCGACGGTTTACAAGTTTATGATGGTTTACAAAAGAATATCCATATATATATATATATATATACACACACGAACTCAGTGGCTTTGAATGGGGTTTCATGTGGGTTTTTATGAAGAATAGATGTGGGCTCTATATGAAGATGAGGAAAACAATAGGTGGAGAGAGAGAGAGAGAGTTATGTGTGAAACACGGGGAGTGAGCCTTGGGGATAAACAATAAAGGCAAATCAAACCCATCACAAAATATCCATTGTCGAACTAAAAACCCATGAAGATGTTATTTGTTACAACCCAAAGCTCAAAACCAAACACAACATAAATAAATGCCAAAATGGCTCAAAAACATCAAGTCAAATACTGAAATACATCTCATGAGTTTACTGCAGGTAAACACCTCAACAAGTGAGAATTATAAGAAAATAAACTAAGTCTAGAAAATCTAAACTTAAACTACGAATCTTTACTCTATCCACTAGTGTAACACCCCTAAAATTAAGGGTAAATTTAAACCTGAATGTGGACATAATTAAAACTTAAATAAATGAATCACCCAAAAATGGGGAAATAGTAAGGCGTTTACAATCCAAATACGCAAGAGATAAATTCAACAACCTATAAACTAGTCTAGCTTAGATTAAAGACGGGTGTCGCTATCTCATCCCAAAAGAATCTTGCTCAACAAAATATCGCCAAGGCTATTCTTCACCAAAATGTGCCATTACCGGCAACTCGATTCTCCGCTCAAGCCCGGGGAGTCTCACTACTAGAATGACCTGATATACATGTCATTTTAAGAAGAAGTGTTAGATTAAAGCCTAGTGAGAACAAACAATTTATAATTTAAAATTAAAAGAAGATAAATCGAAATCGTAACTTTAAACCAACACATTTGGGTCGAAGTAACTTTCAAATGAACACATAAACATCTTGCAATGACGGGGGAAACCCGATTCCATGAGTTGTGACGGAACACAAGAGTAAGCCACATTACATGTTAAATAAGTCACACTCATGTATTATAATCTAACGATATGTCAAACTCAACTACTCCAAGTCTATTGCTTGTGGAGTCTCAAGTTCAACCACACTAGGTCTATACCTTGAGATATTCAAAATCCGAGTTTGGTCTTAATCGCGATGGAATTACATTTTACCACTCTTAGGCGATGCCCGACCATATAGGTCCACACTTACTTTCCATAGAGACTCAGGGGTCGTTTACAAAACGCTTACTCGGGTAAGTGCTTACCAAGTCACATTAGCTTACCGGATGAATATGGCATGGACCAAGAATCTTACACGGTAAGAGCGAAAGCAAGGACCGAGAGTCAAAAGCAAGGACCGAGAGTCTTACCCGGTAGGTGAGTGTGACGACTCTTACCACGGTTAGCGCTTACCGGCTAAATTGTTGTTGTTGATCCAAACCCTTCATTGATTTGATGATGACCTTTAGAATCACTTAGTGAAAATTATAAGTAAACATTATGTATTAGTGTTTTGCCATCAGCGTAAAGACACTAAGTCTGTTCAGTATCGTTGATGGGAAAACTGCTCTTTAATTATACTTCAGTGATAAATGTACATCAGTGAGACCTGAGCCTGTTCAGTCTCGCTGATGATCGCTGAATGTTCATTTTGTAATTGTTTGCTTATGATCCATGAAGACAAGATTCGCGATAAAGAGTTCAATGTTGAAATCCAAGACTAAGCTGACGAACAAGTGACTGAGTCTACTCATGACCTGATGCGGATATCAGCAAAGCCAAGACTTGTCCAAATCACGCGATATTTAAAGTAGAAGACTTCAGTGAAAGCTGACCTTCATTCAGGCCTCCCTGAAGAAGATCAACTCAGCGATCGCTGATCATGAAGCCTGTTCTATAAGGAACATTTGTATTATCCCCTTGCACGCTTTTGTATGATTTGTCAGAAGGACATACCCTTGTCCAGAATCGTACAAACCACTCTTCCACTACACTATTCACCAAGCGGCCAACAACATGTTTGCAAAAGTCAGAATCATGCAACCAACCAAGTGTTGTCACGTGTAAAGTTATCCTGACATGCATTTAATGCATGCAGTATAAATAGGAAGTTCAACTTCATTTTTGAAGTGCTCGTCCTCCCTGAACTTCTTAGTGCCTTAAGAAAATTATCCTTAGTTTTCTTAACTTCTTTCATTCTCTTCTTAGTAAAAGAAATCTGTGTGATTCTCATAGTTTGTTTAAGTTAGGTTTTATACTTAGTCTTGTTCCGCAACAAAATGTAAATTGTTTGATTATATCAATAAACAATTTAGAAAGATAAAAATTGTGTGTTTGTATTCAACCCCCCCCCCCCCCCCCTCCCCTTCTACAAACTTGTATAACCCTTCTGGACCAACAAGTGGTATCAGAGCAGATTGTTTAATCTTAATAAACAAGATCTTGCTTATACTATCTCTTCCTTGCTATTCTCTAAAATGGAAAACACCACAAACACAAATTACATAGATAATGGCTCTCTTGCCAAACCACCTCAATTCAGCAAAGGTAACTTCAATCTTTGGAAGAATCGAATGATACTATTTCTAGAAGGTGTAGATCCCACTATACCGTACTATGTTGAAAATGGACCCTATGTTCCATTCATTATCAATGCTGCAATTCCAGCCACTGCTACCACTCATGCCGTTCCTGAAAGGCAGATCGTCAAAGAAATTTCTCAGTGGACTGACGATAACAAGAAAAGGGTGGCCATAGATAGCAAAGCCAGGTCTATAATTTCTATGGCTCTCCCTGATGAGGTCTACCATTCGGTCATGAACCTCAAAAGCTCTAAAGCCATGTGGGACACAATCTGTGTTCAATATGAAGGTACTGCTGATGTACAAGAGTCCAGAAGAATAAACCTGGTAAGACAGTATGAAAGCTTCATTTGTGGTAAGCATGAAACTCTCTCTGAAGTTCACCAACGCTTTAACTGTTTAATTATTGATTTAAAAACTGTTGGTAAGACCTATGCTAACTCTGAGATCCTGACAAAGTTCTTGGAATGTCTTCCTGAAAGTTGGGACAACTATACCATGTGTCTTAAACTCTTAAAGGATCTGATATTTATGACCCTTAGTACCTTATTTGGCACTATGCTCAATCATGAGCAGTCGTGCCTTCTTAAGAAGAATCTTGTGAAAGATTCCAAAAGCACACATGTTGCTTTACTCTCTTCAGAGTTAATGCCCATTCAGCGATCTTCTGTCACTATCACTGAAATGGAATCTAACTCTGATGACTCATCAGACCCTGACCCTACAGAACTTGATGAATCTCTGAAATTCCTGACTAATACTTTCAGGAGATTTGCTAGAAAGAGTAACTTCAGAAGGAATAAACCTCTCACCATCTCTGACAAGCCAAAATCATCTCTTATTGATAAGTCTACTGCTACCTGCTTTAACTGTGAAAAGTAGGACACTTTGCTAGTGAATGCAGGTCAAAGAAAGTCTTTAAACCTTCTTCATCCTTCAAGAAATCCTCTACTCCTAGGACTAGAGATGACTAATACCTAAAGCTCAAAGAAAAGTATGAGAAGCTGAAAACTATAAAAAGAAAGGTAAAGGTCAGATCGCTGAAGATCATGATTGGGCTGAATCTGATGAAGAAGATGAGGCCAATCTCTGTCTCATGGCCGAAATTCAAGAAGATGAGGCCAATCTCTGTCTCATGGCCAAAATTCAAGAAGATGAGGAAGAACCCACTGAAATTCCCTCTACTTCTACCTCTCAGGTATCACTCTCTCCTTCTCCTTCTCCAACTATCATTGACGCTGATAGACTTCGTGCTAGATATGCTAACTGTTGATTTATATGACGCCCTGAATGGCAAAACCAAAGATGAACACACATAATCTAGATCTATCTGAACAGCTTGAAAATGTCATTTAAAAATACAAGAGCTTTCAAAAATCGAAGAAATTTTGAAAGATCATGTCTACGTAAATCAAGTCATCAGTATTGAGCGTGAACAAGCTATCGCTGATTTGAAAGTTGAAAACGATATTGTTGAAGGATGGTATAAATCCTCAGCAAAGATCACTGAGATAATCGGTGCTCAGATCCCTGTCAATGACAGAAGTGGTCTGGGTTATAAAGCTAACGCTGAAGAACCAACCACTGATCGTTCCATGCTTAAGTTTGGAATGTTCGTGTATTATATCCCTGACACTTCATCATCTCAGTGCTCTTCTTCAAATGTTCCAATCCCTGAGGAAAAATCTACCTTAAGCCCCAGACTTAAAGGTAAAGAAAAAATTGTTTTCCAAAATCCTCAGAAGGGTACCAAAGTACCAAATCTGAAAAATTCTAAACCTTCAGCTAATCTTCCCTCTACTTCAAAGAACAAGATCCCTGAACATGTTCAGCGATCTACTCCAAGAATCATAGTAGATTTTGTTGGCAAGAAATCTGAAGAACCAATGGTTCCTCCGATCTCTGATGCCAAAGGTATTCTTGGTACAGGCCCTGCCCATTTGAAACTGTCAAATAATTATGCTTATGGTCCTAAAGCTACTTCCAACTATAGGAAATGTTATCACTGTGGACTTACCAATCATATTGCTAGTAAGTGCCCCACAGCCACCAAAGTTAAGAAATTAGCTAAGGTGAAGACTACTGCCCCCAAGGCAAAGAAGAATGTCCCTGGTGAAAAACAAGCCAAGGTGAAAATTACCACTGAGGTTAAGAAATTAACTAAAGTGAAGATTACCACTAACGTTGAGTCATCAGATGCTGTGAAGCCCGCTGATCCTTCTACGTCCTCTACCACTGACAAGTGTGGACCCATTGTAAAGTGGGTACCTATTTCAAAATGATCTTCCTTTGTTTGCAGGTCTCGAAGGGTATCTAGTATCTCGGTAGTGGATGCTCTCGACACATGACTGGAAAAAAAAACTTGCTCACTGAATATAAGGAAGAGAACAGTCCCTTAGTGACCTTTGTGGAAATGGTAAAGGATATACTCGAGGGTTTGATGTACTTTCTAATGGTACAACTACCTTTAGAAGAGTCGCATATGTTGAAGGACTGAAGCACAATCTTCTTAGCATCAGTCAGCTATGTGATAAGGACTACAAGGTTTGCTTTACTAAAGAAGCATGCTTTGTCTTTGACAAGAAAGAGAAGATTTTTCTTAGTGGATATCGTTTGGAAAATGTTTATGTTATAAACATGGACTCAACATCCACTGAAAACATTTGTTTTCTCTCCAAGGCCTCATCAAACGTCAACTGGCTATGGCATAAGAGGCTCTCTCATATCAACTTCAAGACGTTGCACTCTCCCTCCTCCAAAGAATTGGTCAATGGCTTGCCTCAACACTCATACGCTAAGGAATCTCTTTGTTCAGCGTGCGAGAAAGGAAAACAAACTAAGGCTAGTTTCAAATCCAAGCAAGTCTCCTCAGTGACAAATCCTCTTCAGCTCCTCCACATGGATTTATTTGGCCTTGTCAATATTCAATCCCTCGCTGGAAAGAAATATACTTTGGTCATAGTAGATGAATTCTCTCGCTATACCTGGGTAATGTTCCTCCGTGCAAAGAGTGACACCTCAGAAGAATTCATCTCGTTTGTCAGGAAAATGGAAGTCCTTAATAATATGATTGTTCACTCTATAAGGAGTGATCATGGGATTGAATTCAAAAACAGTTCTCTTGATAACTTCTTTGAAAGCAAGGGCATTTCTCACAACTTCTCTGCAGTAAGAACTCCTCAGCAGAATGGCATCGCTGAAACAAGAAATAGGACGATCATCGAAGCAGCTAGATCCATGCTCAGCGATTCTCATCTTCCAACACAATTCTGGGCAGAAGCTGTCAACACTGCCTGTTTCACTCAAAATAGGTCATTGATCGTCAAAAGATTCAACAAAACGGCCTATGAACCTTTCCATGGAAGAAAGCCATCTATCAGCTTTCTCCACATCTTTGGTTGTCAATGTTTCATCCTAAACAACATAGATGCTCTTGGAAAATTCGATCCCAAAGCTGACGATGGAATTTTCATAGGATACTCTTCAGTGTCTAAAGCCTTCAGAGTCTTCAACAAAAGAAGACAAATTGTAGAAGAAACCATTCATGTCACCTTTGATGAATCCCGTTCAGCGAACTCCAGACCTACTACTGATAACGAAGAACTTACTAAGTGGATGTTTTCTCATTTTGGGGATTCAGAAGCTAATCTTAACCCTGACCCTCGGGTCAACAACCCTACCACTGATGATGCTCAAAACATCATTCCTAGCATGCAGACAAGTGAAGCTGAATCATCCTCTTGGGTTTCAGCTATTCCTATTAACACTTTGCCTGCCTCTGACCTCAACCTCTGAAAACCCATCGACTTCTCAGCAATCAGTGATTGAAATTTCATCTGGAACTCAGCTTATCTTGCCTGGTATACCTGAATCAACTGTTGTTGAAGCTTCTTCTTCAGCTCCTCTAGAAGCTCCATCTGAGTCAGTGACTCAAGCTCTGGCTTAGCGATGGACCTTAAATCACCCAATTGATCAAATTATTGGTGATCCAAACTTATGTGTTCAGACTCGAAGAAGTTCAGGTAACATTTGTCTCTTTGTTAATTTTATTTCGCTGATTGAACCAAAGAAAGTTGATGATGCCCTCAGAGATCCAAACTGGGTCAGCGCTATGCAAGAAGAGCTGACAGAATTTGAAAGAAACAAATATTGGAATCTTGTTCCCAGACCATCTAACAAGTCAGTGATAGGCACTAAGTGGATCTATCGAAACAAGTTGGATGAATTTGGTACTGTAACTCGCAACAAGGCTCGACTTGTTGCTTAGGGATACAGACAAGAGGAAGGCATAGACTACGATGAAACCTTTGCCCCAGTAGCTAGACTCGAAGCAATTCGACTCTTTCTAGCCTATGCAGTTCACACGAACTTCAAGTTCATCAAATGGATGTTAAGTCAGCATTTCTTAATGGAAAGCTGAATGAAGAAGTCTACGTTGAACAACCTCCAGGATTCGTTGATCCTAAGCATCCAGGTTATGTTTATAAACTGGATAAGGTACTCTATGGCTTAAAGCAAACACCTCGTGCATGGTATGACACTCTTTCTTCTTTTCTCCTCACTAAAAAATTTGAACGTGGAAAAATCGATAACACTCTATTTTTCAGGAAAGTAAAAGGTCATATCATTCTTGTTCAAATATATGTCGATGATATTATATTTGGTTCTACTAACCCATCTCTTTGTGATCGATTCGCTAAAAGAATGGAATCTGAATATAAAATGAGTATGATGGGTGAGCTGACATACTTCCTTGGACTCCAAATCAAACAAAGTAACAAAGGCACTTTCATTCACCAAGGTAAGTACGCTAAAGATATGCTGAAAAAATTTGATCTTACTCAAAGTTCAGCAATGAAACTCCTATGGCACCTCCGCTGACACTTAACAAGGATCCCTCTAGAAAACCTGTTAATGTCACTGCCTTTAGAGGAATGATAGGCTCTCTTCTCTATCTTACAGCGAGTCTTCCTGATATTATGTAAGCTACTTGTCTTTGTGCACGATATCAATCTGAACCCAAAGAATCACATCTGATCGCATAAAGCGAATTTTCAGATATCTGAAGGGTACACCCAACCTAGGTCCTTGGTATCCCAAAGACTCAGGGTTCGATCTAACTGCCTATTCAGATAGTGATTTTGCAGGTTGCAAACTGGATAGAAAAAACACCACAAGAGGTTGTCAGCTCATGGGTGGAAAGCTGGTAAGTTGGACAAGCAAAAAGCAAAACTCAGTGTCCACTTCTACCGCTGAAGCTAAGTATGTAGTTGCTGGAATTTGTTGTGCTCGGGTCTTATCGATGAGAAATCAGCTATTAGACTATGACCTTCAGCTCTCTAAAATTCCCATCTATTGCGACAGCACTAGTGCCATCGCTATAGCAAACAATCCAGTGCTACACTCAAAGACCAAACACATCGAAATCAGATATCATTTTATCAGAGATCATGTGATGAACGGTGATATAGAACTTCACTTTATTCCTACTGAATTCCAGCTCGCTGATCTCTTTACCAAACCTATTGATGAGACAAGATTCGACTTTCTCATCAGCGAGCTTGGCATGCTGAACCTTGAAGATTAACTCTTTAGTGGTCATGCATTATGTTAGTGATAAAAGAAATTCTATCTCTTTATTCATCATCTAATCTCTGAACAAATGTTCTCTGACACTAAGGTATGTTTTTCTATTCCTAATCACTGAAGTTTACTTCAGTAAGCTATTTTTCAAAAACTATGTTTGAATCACCGATATTTTTCTTTCTGTGATATCCTTTTGAAATAACAACTAATTTCCATCACTGATACTTCTATTCAGTGATTCTTCATTATACAAAATCATCCCTGAATTTTCAAAACCTTCAGGGATATCTTTTGAAATGAAAAGATGTTTCTGTCTGTGACGTCATGGCACGCCTTTTTGTCTGACACGTTCGTCTGTTTCGTATCCTTGCCCAATAAGCTTCGTGGGACGTGTCACGTGTCATGATGAGTACTTTTTCCCGCTCATCACTTTCTCTCTCTACTCTCACTATATAAACTCTCTAAGTGTATATTTTTACCATTTACGCGCACTAAACTCTCTCAAGCAAGAAAAATTACCTTTGCATACTTGTTCTTGGATTTAACTGAAACCTTCAACTAAGTTCTTCAAACCCTCAAACGAACAGCTTCACATTTCTTCCTTATTCTACATAAAATCTTCTTCAAACTTATTTTGATTCATTTTTCTTGTTTACAAGGATCAACACAAACGTTTTTCTTACACAAAATCATCTTCTTCTTGATTTTATAAACAAAACTTGAAATATAGTTTTTCTCACAAGTTTAAAATCAAAATCTTAAACTTGAATCTTCATACGTTTTTTCCAGAATCCTTTCCTTAAAAGGAAACTGGAAAATCATCTTTTCTAACTAGTTTTGATTTTCACAAAACTATAGTTTTTTTCTTTTTCTTTCCCAAAAAAGAAACTGTAAAACCCAAAAAACCCTTATTTTGGAAAATCTTTCCATACTAAGAAGTTTCTTCCTCTTTCCATTTTTTGTTGGTTACTTGTTCAGAAATGGCATCTACCAACGCTGCTGCTACCAACACTGTTACTCGCCCTACAACCATGGTCAAGTCCTCCAAAATGACTGGTGAATTACACCAGATCAAAATCGCTGCCAACAATCACTTGGCCCTACTTGAATTCCCTAAGAAGAAACCATGCACCCACCTTGCTGATGCGGTCGCATTCCTGAAACAATGCCCATTATACACTGCCATGCCCATTGCACCTCCTGCACACCGCCATCTCCTACAACAGTTTTGGTTCACCGCTGAACAAACCATTCAAACCTCTACTCGCACCGACAAAGAATTCTCTGTCATCGATTTTCAGACCGAATTCGGCCAAGGCTGTATTTCTACCGCAGCGATCCGTGCTGCACTACATCTCCCTGAAAGACCTTTCGAATCCCTCCCCAACCAACCTGAACATGAGGAAGAACTGATCAAATTCCTTGATCTCATGAAATATGCATGGGACAAGAAGGGGTGCACTGACGAAGATGACAAGCGCCTCACCAAAATCCTCAAAGCCAAAATGCCCGTTGAACTGAACTTCATCTTCGCCCATGTCATCTCATGCATGACAGCGAAACTGGGCTCCACTGACCAAGCAAGCCGCACTCAGGTTGCTATGGGGTACTCTCTTCGGAAAGGGGGTATGATCGACTACGCCATAATCATTTTTGAAGACCTGATGGAGAAGGTCGAAAATCCTGAAAGGGACATGAAGGTTCCCTACCCTCGCTTCATCTTTGTCCTCCTTTAAATGCTGATTGAGGCACATTATCCCAAACAGGGAGATTACAAACTCTCCCAAGTTGGTACAAAGATCCTCGACTACAAACCCATTGCAGGCAAGGTAAGTCTCTCTTCCCTTATCTCTCTACTCTCCAAAAATTCTTCATCTTCTGCGGCTCCCTCAGCGGCCAGACCCACCGCTGACACCCAAGCTGCAACATCCAAATCATTCAAGAAGAGGAAACCATCTGACACCCCCTTGGCACCCACAAGACCAAGAAGATCTCGGAGGAGAATCCCCAACCTTCTCAAGGTTCAGATTCATCGATCGCCTCTTCACAGGCATCAATTGAAAACTTCGTGGTCCGCTCCACCACACTCGCTGAAACCATCCCAACAACCACTTTGGAGGCTCAGTTCTCTGAAATATTTATGGTGTTATCCCCAACATCTTCAGTGCCTCAAAGCACTGAAGAGGTCTCCATCAGCGACACCAGCGTTGAACTTGCCACAACATTCTCAGTCCCCGCTTCTTCTACACCTTTGGTCATCACCACTGCTCCTACAGTACCAGCGTTATCGCTGACGGATACAAGCGCTACACTGCTGCAAAACCTCATGCAGCAAAATTCAACAGGACCTGAAGGCATCCCCATTCCATCCCTTGCTGACGACATGGAATACTTCGGGGGAAGTCGTGATTTTAGTACTTTCTCCAACCCCCCTTCAGGTATCCAAACCTTATCCCCTATCCCTTCTCAACTACCAACTTCTTTTGGGCTTTCCTTTGCTCGTAAGTTAGGTTCTTTTACAGGTCCCAATTTAGGCACAATCACCACATCCCTCAAGGATGTGAGTGATAAAGTGGCATCGCTGACCACCAACCACTCCACCAACACAATGGCGGTCAACGATGTTGGGGAGACGTTGAAGAAGATTGCCACCTCCCTTGATAGCAAGGCTTCCAGCGCTGATGTTTCTACGTTGAATGGGGACGTGAAGACTCTCCCAGGGGACGTGGTCAACAACTTAACGTCCATCTAGTCCCTGACCTCCAGCGTTGTCGATCTCTCCTCCACCTTCACAAACCTCAGCAGTGAAGTTGGAACGCTGAAGAATGCTCTCTCAAGGCTCCAAGGTGAGGTAAGCACCCTCACTTCAAAGGTAGCTGATTCAAACTCCCTGCTTACCAAGATCCTTGAGCGCCTGGAAGCTCCCACAATCCCTCTATCCTGCTTCACGCCGGATGACCGAGCGAAGTTAGGCATGGCTGTGGACTTCGTTATTCAGGCCACTTCTACATTCCCTGGCCTAGAAGACAGGGTTGGTTGAATTGAGAAAAATCAGACCTCCGGGTCAGGTGCCCCTGGCCACGAAGACAGGGCTCCTGAATCTATTACTGTTGCCGCCATCGCTGATATTCCTCCTCCCTCCCCCCCCCCCCCCCCCCCCCCCCGTGTTGATGAAGAGGGGTAGAAGACAAATGAAGATCTTCCCCAACATTCTGAGAGGGGGGGAAACGATGAAGGCCCCTCCTTCGCTGAGGAGGGAACCGCTGAAGATCCCTCTCTATCTGAGGGGGAGAAAGGCGAAGACAAAGAACCCACTCCTCTTTCCTCCCCGCGGTTCACTTACAACATTCCCTCTTCTGATGAAGATGACGAAGAAGAAGAGGAAGAGGAGGTGGAAATTCAGGAAGAAGAATCATCATCCCATCCTGAGAACAAGGATGATGACGATGATGATGAAAATTTTTGGTTCCAACCCACTGCCATCAGGGTTCCAGAACCAAAAGGGGTCTAAATAAACGAACCAGGGGAGAAGACTCAGAAGTCTCCTGCAAAGAAGACTTCTCAGGGAGGCAAGCAGAAAAGTCTTGCTCCTGAAGGGAATTTGGCCATCCTTCTCAAGCCATATTCTCAGGTATGTTCGTCTCTGATCCCCTACGCTGCTTCAATCCTTCACCCCTTCTCTGCATCTATTCTCCATCACACAAAACCTCTAAACACTTAGCCATTTTTTTCTATCTTCTTTCTACCCTCAAAAGATCTAACTCTTTGATCTTTTATTCAGCTAGTCCTCTCCCTTGCTTGAGGATATCGCTGAAGCTCCTCAACCTCTAGAAATAATCCCAGATGGCCAAGCTGATGACAGCGCAATAATCCCAGTCTTAGTGAATGAGACTGATGAACAAGCTGAAGAACAAGAGCTGCTCTCGCACCACAAAAGACCCTCTCGACAACCTTAATTGTCAGAGGATGAAGAATTAATAAGAAGAGCAGCACTGATTCAAAGGCTAGAGAATCAACGAATCATCCCTCCAACTGGTCTTGGCTTCTTGACTCCCAAAGATATCGATGAAGCCATCCAAGATGAAAATCTTCTTGCTGAACAACAAAGGGGTCTGCTCAAAGATAAAGAGTTCGCTCTTAAGATTGCCCAAGGTTCAGTGAAAGACAAACAGCTGAAACGGTTTCCCCTCAGAGTCCAAGAAGAACTTCTCAAGAGAGTTGGAGAAGAGCACAAGAAGAAAAAGGCACATGTTAGTGACACCACTCTGAGTTGGTGTAAGAAGAAAGTCGACTTCAGGTATCTTCCTAGTCGAATCATCAATGTCAACATCAAGGGAAGAAACGCCCGAGGTGTTTCAATAATTGATGTCACGGTAATAAGGGAAATGGAGACACGAAGATATGCGACCTTTCAAAAATCGAAAGTTATGGTCTCGATGAATGGTTGGAAATAAGAGTTGTAATTCAAGATCAAGCTTCAAACCTCATGTCCAAAGTTTCATCAACAAGTTGATCGATTGAGTTGCCTCAGTGGTCGACTTGCCTCCTCCCCCAGCACTTCATCAAAACCAGAAACCTGCAAAGAAGAAACAAGTATCATCTTCAGGGCCTGCTATCCGAAATGAAACAGGGATCAAATTTTCAAGGGAAGCAGTGCTCGGTCCTCCACCTGACTTATCAGCTCTAAACACCTCGTTGCCACCTGGAGAGGACTTTGTCCCTGGAAAGGTGGTCAGTGAGCATCTCGGAATTTTCTTTCTCAACTTCTACGACAAGAAGTGTTTTCAACGCTTCTCTGAACTATCCATTTGCCCAATTGACCAGCTCAGAGACCTGATGTATTGGTGTGACGTGACCCGACTTGGACTCTTCCTGAAGCCTCAAGTACTGAACGAAGCAAAAGTAAGAAGACAACAAGGAGAAAAAGTCCCTGACTGGATGATTCCAACAACCAATGCCTTTGATGAACTACTCTTCAAAGATGAACCTAGCTGATAGAATCTCTCTTGTATTCTTCTATTTTATCAGTAAACTTTTGTACTTGTAATTTTATTTCATTGTACTTGTATTTTTTTCAACTTCCCTTGTAAACTGATTACGAAGATTAATGAAAAAATTCAATGAAGTACTTTACTCCATCAGTACTAGAAAAAATCCCGGAAAACAGTAAATGGGACACATATTTTATGAGTCCTCTTTAACCTTATGTTTTTAACTTAGCAATTTTTTCATGTTGCTTAGTCGTCACCAAATAGGGGGATATTGTTGATCCAAACCCTTCAGTGATTTGATGATGACCCTTAGAATCACTTAGTGAAAATTATAAGTAAACATTATGTATTAATGTTTTGCCATCAACGTAAAGATACTAAGTCTATTCAGTATCGCTAAACTGCTCTTTAATTATACTTCAGTGATAAATGTACATCAGTGAGACCTGAGCATGTTCAGTCTCGCTGATGATCGTTGAATGTTCATTTTGTAATTGTTTGCTTATGATCCCTGAAGACAAGATTCGCGATAAAGAGTTAAATGCTGAAATCGAAGACCAAGATGACGAACAAGTGACTAAGTCTACTCATGACCTGATGTGGATATCAGCGAAGCTAAGACTTGTCCAAATCATGCGATGTTTCAAGTAGAAGACTTTAGCGAAAGCTGACCTTCATTCAGGCCTCCCTGAAAAAGATCAACTCAGCGATCGCTGATCATGAAGCATGTTCTACAAGGAACATTTGTCTTATCCCCTTGCACGCTTTTGTACGATTTGTCAGAAGGACATACCCTTGTCCAGAATCGTACAAACCACTCTTCCACTACATTGTTCACCAAGCGGCCAACAGCATGTTTGCAAAAGTCAGAATCATGCAACCAACCAAGTGCTGCCACGTGTAAAATTATCCTGACATGCATTTAATGCATGCAGTATAAATAGGAAGTTCAAATTCATTTTTGAAGTGCCCGTCCTCCCTGAACTTATTAGTGCCTTAAGAAAATTACCCGGGAAGTAAGCGATAGTGTTGAATTTTACCAATAAGCACTTACCCGGGTAAGTGATTAGGTAAACGGCCCCTCAATGCCTATTTCATGCTACCACATGGGAATTCATTATTCCAAGCCAACAACACAAAAGACTTATATGCCTATGGATCCATTACATTATAGTCACCTCAAGTTATACAACACCATTTTTTAATACCCCAACTCATAGATAACATAAGGTACCAAGTAAAAAGTCCCAAATTTTGCCAAGATATCATAAATATAGAAAATACTCATTTGGTTCCAAAACTCAACCAATCTTTAAGATATATAACATTAAACATAAGGAATCACCATCCATAATATTTCACTGAACCATCCAAAATCCTCAAAACCCTAGTTTGACCTAGGTTCCCCAAACTCCACAAATATGGTTAAGGAAGTAGTAATAACTTTGAGAAACCACAAACTTGTATTTAAAACTCATTAGAACTTGTATTTGAGACATATCATCAAGAAAATCTAAAACCCTAAAATCTCCCAAATTCTTCAAAATAAGGGTTTATGTTTATAACGTGAGGAAAAAGATCAAGAGAAGTTTAGGAGACTAAATAATAATGTTTTGACATGTATTAAGTTTTTAAAGTTAGGTTGAACTCACACTCTAGGTTTTGAAGAAAACCTACATCCAACCACAATGATGAAGAAGTGAGAAGAACTTGAATCCTTTGTTCTAACCTTGATTAATGCAACCCAACCTCTTAAATGCTCATTTTGAATGTGTAGAAATCAGTCCTAGGTCAGCCAAAAGTCAAGTGAATGAAGAAGGAAGTGAAAGAGGAAGTAAATGCCCAAAAAATGAAGGCCAAATCGAGTTAAGTGTAGTCTGAACCCTCCACGGGGATTTACCTGTGGTTAAACTTGTGCCCATAACCGCCTGCGTCCCCCAGGTCACATCTCAGTCGCGCAGCTCCCAAACGGCTTTACCAGCACAAAAAGTCGCTCAGATGCCCTAAACTCAAAATCACAGTGTACCTTGGTGCGACCAAACTCGCCTGAAACATGCCTGAAACATTGTGCCCTTTCTAAAAGTTCATTTTTCTTACAAATACTTAAGGTTTCACAACAAAACATCGTGAGGTGACTTTGGTTTGAGTAACCGGACATTTTCCAATGTTATCATACAAAACATAAAGGTTCTAAATTTTTTGAGAGTTTTACAACTAGGATCCAAGCTCACATTGTGCCCTTTCCTTTACTCAAGCCCTCACTACCTAGCTTACCTAAAAATGGTTTTCAGTTTTATAAAAAGCGAGGGTTAGACTGGAGGTCTAGTGAGTTCCCTCAAGTAACAACATCACACCACATGTATCATCCAATATAAGATATAAAACATTTAGAAATAATTCACACTTTAAAACCTCCATATATATACATATACACACATACAACACATGTAGATGGAACCCGCTTAAAGTCACGCACACCTGTGACAATATGTTCGGGCTCATAGCTGCTCTCATACGAATTACATGAAACGGATTCATGTATTCCAATGAATGCACACTTTTAATGTAGTTTCATATTAAAACATGATATATGTAATTGTAAAACGATCATTTTAGATACCAACATGCATAATCAAGCTTTCTTGTGAAATAAGGGTAAGTAAGGAAAACTCACCTATCGTCCACGCTTAATCTCACACTTGAAGCTATGAGTGCCCAAACCGAACACCTAAATTTCACGAAATACGATGGGTGTTAAACCACCTAATTATTCCTTAAAACCATCATTAACAAACCCATGATCGGTGCCTCGATCCTAGCCCCAAACGAGAAACAACACAAAAATGAAAATCACCCAAATAATGTATGGGGCGACGTCCAAGCGACCAAACTCGCTTGGGGTTCGCTTCAGCCGTTGTTTGGCCTGCACGAAATTTCAACCAAAAATCCCTAAAGCCTCTTATGTTCAAACCTTCCCAAATCGATTTAAGCTCCTAAATCGAGGGAATCATTATCCTAAATTATTATAATCAATGACCAAATATCAAAACATCCATGTATCCATATAAATCCATCCATTGAAGAACTCCCCTTTTACAAAATCAATACAATGAAGAACTCTTTAAGGAAGACCCATCAATACTCAATCAAACAATAATTCCTTTGGGTTTTAAATCCAAAAACACTTTTATATGAGACTGATGTTGGGTCGCATCTTTGAAGACGGATATGGCTATGTCTTCTAATATTCTTATGAAGAAGGATTGCTCACGACCGAAATGAACACAGCGGTAAGAGTCAAATTGTGCATAAATATGATTTGTGTGATATTCATTGTTTTGACTTACTACACAGTGTGGTTAGTTCAAGACTACTTGTCACTACCAACAAGTAGATCCGATGAATACTCACTATGAAAAGTTCAAGTCACTTAGACACATTTTCTGATGCATTTTATGTTTAGTTTCTTGAATAAGAACAATTAATACTCTGAGATTATCTTATTTTCTCTTCAAATGTGGGGTATTGTTACAGTTTGAATAAGAAATGTGGGGTATTGTTAGGACTTGCTTATCCTACATAGACCTACTGAGAAATTGCTAGCCTTGTATTGAGATTCTCCTATCTCTTAACAAAATGGACTAACCAAGTAGATGGGCTTAGCACGTATTAAAAGTCAAAGATGGGCCTTGGGCCTCTTGGGGTCTCTCAGATACTTGAACGGATTATTGAATCCTTTAGATAGACGACCGCAAATCGACCGTACGATGAACGAATTTATGTATAAGGACACTGCAAACACATGCCTCAATCCAATTTACGATCTTCATCAAATTTATATCAACATCATCAAGTTAGTCATCGTTTTTTTAACTCTTCTTGATTATGTATTCAACTTTGTACATGTATATATATATTTCGATTATATATATACATATAATTTCTTGTTTTGTATCATTTCCAATAATCGTTGTATGAGCTATTAAATAATAATAATAATTGTTGTTGTATGAACGAATTTTTTATTCGAGTATCTAAAAGCATCTCCAACAGCATTGCTAAAATAGAAAAAATGGATTTTTGTTTGCTATTCTTCTCCAACAGCATTGCTATCTTGTTTGCTAAAATAAAGATTCATGGAAAAATTTCTAAATATAGAGAATTCTCTATAATTCTCTAAATAGGAGAGAGAAATGATTATTTTATTCAACCCATCAATAACATAAATCTTTTATCATTTTATATTAAGTTTTTCTTTTAAAGTGTATTGGGAATATAAATTAGAGAATATTATATTAATGTAATTTATGTTAAAATCTCTAAAATAACAAAGCAATTGGAGATGAATGTAATTCTTTCTAAAGATTTTAACTTTTGATTCTCTATTTTAGAAAAATTATAGCAAACGTGTTGGAGATGCTCTAAATTCTAACAAAATGCACACATGGAAAGGAGGTCCTGGGGCGCTATCACCTGTTTGCTTATGATTACACAGTTATGCTCTTCTTATATAAATATTTATATAACTTAGATTTAAAAACATTTTTACACAATTTTTATATACATAAATGCATACATATACGATAGTACCAAATTTTAATGAAGAATTTGATATAATTGATGATAGATCGAAAAAACTCGGTTCGTACAAATAAAAACCAATGTTTTATTTGGTTTGAATGATCCTTATGAACGGGCAGATGCAGTAGAGGTTGTTGCAGCGACAATGGTGATGGAGCTAATGGTAGAGGCGTTGGTGGATGTGGAGAACATAAAGATGGTGGATGGCAGACGGCGGTGATTATAGAGGATATAAAGATGGTGGACAATGGTGGTGGTGACGACAACAATAGTGGATAGGAGGTAGTTGCAGCCGATGTGGTAGAGGTAGTGGTGGGTGGTGTGAATGAACATAAATGAACATAAACGAACAAACTTAAATGAACATAAACGAACGACTTTAAATGAACATAAACAAACGAACTTAAATGAACATAAACGAACGAACCCAAATGAACAAAAAACAACCACCATACTCGTTCGTAAAAAATACCTTAAAAAAATGAAAAACCAGGTTAACTTAGGAGGTATTAGTTTTTTTCTTCTAAAAGATCAATTTACTTGATGATTTTACACATTAATTTCATATTATATAAACATGTTTATATATAAACAAGCATAAACGAACATAAATGAACATAAACGAACGTAAACGAACATAAACGAACGTAAACGAACGAACATTAACGAACATAAATGAACGAACGAGATCATTGTTCATGTTCGTTCATTTAACTAAACGAACAAAAAAACATGTTCATGTTCGTTCATTTATTAAATAAACGAACATAAACGAACTTCCCGCCGAACAGTTCGCGAACGGTTCGCTGAACGTTCGGTTCGTTTACAGCCCTAGGTGTGATGGTTATGGTGAAGGTGGAGGGGGCCGACGACGGATGGTGGTAATGAACTAATGATGGCGGCGATGATCGATGATGGCCGAGTGGCCGACGGTGGTTGTGAAGGTGGTAAAGGTGGTTATTGTAGTTAAGAAGAAAGTAGAGGTGGCCGACGATGGGTCAGTGGTGACTACCAATTGGCACTAGTGGTGGTGGTGGTAACCATTAAACCGAATACCGTATTAGATAATATCAGATGATGGTAGATTAATAATTTTTTGTTTGTCCCAAAAAAAAGCATTTTATGTCCCACTTAGTCCATGTCCATGTCCATGTACGTTCCATGTTACACCAAACGTGGAACAATGAGTTTCTATCTTGTTCCATGTCACGCCTAGACATGGGAATAGGACCGGCCCATTGGGAAACCCAGTGTACCCATCCCGATCAGGCCCATTTCACACAAAAAGCCCGAGTTTTTGTTGCTTACTAAAAATGGGCATAGAAGGCACCCGAAAAAGCCTGGGCCTTGCTCAAATCTCAGAATATGATATTTGAGCAACTCGAAGGATAAACGAGACAGATGTGTTAAAAGAAATAGGGAATCAAATTAGCTGAGCCAATGGTCCCGATATAACTGAACCAGCTGCACCAAAAGTTACAATGTTTCTAGTGACTAGGTGTGTGTGTGTGTGTGCGTTTTGTTAGGATCGGTGGAACCGGTTGGGACCAGACCCTAGGCTCTGTGGTCCTAGCTCAAAAAGACTGGCATGCGGTGGGTTGTTGTAGGCCCTAGATTGACTTTTAATGTTCTATTAGAAAGTTGGTCCAAAGATCAGGTCTTAACCAGTTACGGTCCAGAACCAGACCTAACTCAAAGCAGGTCCTAACCAGATGGTTGGCTGGTCCAACTATGGACCTTAGTTGCAACTTTTTTGCCAATATCTAGTCCATAATGTTCATCCTACATTTCATATGCAGGTTAAAAAGAAGTATAATATCGAACCATTTAGGGCGTTGTCCTTAAATGAGATTCTTATTAACAACATAACTTTCTGACAAGTTTAGTAGCATTCAGGTGTATTGAAGTGGCATTCTTATGTATGGAGATGGCAAGCTAAGAGCATCTGCAACAATTATGCTATATTTTTTTACAAAATAGAGTATCAAATATCAATACCTCAACAAAAAAAAAAATTACTTCCAACTCCAAACAGCTATTCTATTTTAGAGATTGTAGCATTAATTACACTATTAAAATAATCAATACATTAACAAAATATTAATTTTTCTTTCCTAATACCTCTTATTGGTGGAAAGTTTAAAATATTATTTCTTTTGCTTAAATAGTGGGTTTTAGAGATTTCTCCAAATTTGGAGATTTTTATCTTCTCTCAACTTTTTTCCTATTTTAGCATACAACATAACATAGTTGTTGGAGAAAAAGTTGCTAAAATCTCATTTTCTTTATTTTAATACTAATTTCGAGCACGAAATATTGGGTTTGTTTGGTTTAGTTGTCTGGGTGCAAGTACAGGCAAATAGCCGCCCACAAGTTAAATACATATGGTGATTTATTTCTCAAGTTACACAATGAACTCGCAGACGCTTTTTACATTGATAATACGTTAATCATCTCCGCACAACCCATTTAAGCAGGGAAATGATGCACCACATAAACTGTTAAAAAGGGGAAAAATAAATAGAACGTTACACAGTGGTACAATTTAAAGAAACAAACCTTTTGTTATCATACTGAGTCAACATTTTCAACTTGCTGTCGAGCCAGATATCTTTCTCTTCTTTCTTTCTACAAGGATATAAAAAAGGAGAACGATAAGAGCCATATAAAGTACATAAACACATGTCGCCCAAATACAAACACATGAGAAGATTCATATGAATCCCAAACATGTGCATATACACGTGTGCATGTTACAAATTACTTGTATGCACAAGTGCATATCGTCCAGATAAACGACTATCAGAGTGTTCCTCAGTTTTTCATTTTTTTTGCGGTTTTCCCCTGAACCTGACCCTATATATATATGTGTGTGTGTGTGTGTGTGTGTGTGTGTGTGTGTGTGTGTGTGTGTGACAACTCACCCATTCATCTATGACAAGGCCTTCATTGATGATTTTTGGCCCCGCTTCTTCTGCAGGTTTCTTGTGGGATTCAAGAGCAGCCTCTGCTTCTGCTAACCGGTGCTTCAGTTTTTCCAGGGCCTTGAAACAAGAAGACATAATCTTGTAAATCCCATGAAAGTTCCAAGGTTTCTCCAAGCATATATTTTAGAAAAATGTTTGAATATTAACCAAATGTCATAAACACCCTTCACCAAATCAATATAATCAGTTTTTGTAATGATGACGATGGGTGAGTACATAAATTTGGATTTCCCAGAAGAAGAAAAAAAATCTCAGTTTTCATTGAATATCCCAAAATAGGGAACTCTTGCGATTCTAGTGAGATGGAGGAGTATAACACAATACGGACTTACAGGACTCGGACGTTCAACATCAAGAAAAACAACTTGCAATATCTGCTCCACAGCCACTTGATCTTTCTGCTCATCGAACTGAGTAAAAAACAAAGTAAACTCTATTTAGCAACTAGTAGAGTAGATCAATAACCAATGAGTGGGAGACATTCATAGAGTCATAGACAATAACAAGGTATAAGCCATAGTCAATGAAGTTTGGTCAAGAGTGATTTCTATTAAAATATTAGGTATTCTACTGATTTAACTAAATTGCAAACCATAAAGAGGAATGACAGTTTCAAACCAAACCATGGATACATGAACCATGTTACAAATCAAATTAATCAAATATGGGATGGGATTGGGAATGGGAATCCCCAACAAATTCAAACTTTCCTCCTTTTCCCCTAAAAAGTTTTATTTTCAATTTTCAAATAGTACAAGTATTTTTATAACCTTATTTATACAAATTTACTTCAAACCCAAATATATATTTAACACGCCTATACCAGCTTAGAATCCCTCCAAATCTTTTTCGCAGGCCGGGGGAGTTCACTAAAACAGCTTTTACCCCTTGGGGTAGAGTAATGGTCTAGAGGAATGGTCTGCATACATCCTACCCCAGACCCTATTTCAAGAGACAGATCAAATTCATATTTCAAAAACGATGTGTATCTCACCAGCTCAGGTACATAGTCCATCATTCCTTTGACTTTCAGACTCATGATTTTGAATTTCACCTTTCTCTTCTGGTCCATCGGTTTTTCATTGCTATCCAGGGGCTCCACAAACTTGAAAACTATCACAACAATTATAGCAAAAACTTAAAACATATTAGTAATTGTAGAAATAAAAGATGCATTTTACAAAATTAATTCTACCAAGAATGTTAAGTTTGCCAAACAGTCTCAACTTTCTTGTCAGAATGCTTAAATAACATTAACGAATAAGTAGACCAAAGGTGATTACCAGTTGCAATTATACTCTCACCAGGAGCAAGAATAGCACCGGGGGGACGCATAAAACAGCTTTTTGGGGCAGTTGTTTGGAACTAAAGCAACATAAACAAACAACATATATCAGATGATAGAAAAATAGCTAAGGTTACATGACTCTGCAAGCCTATTAGAGAAAAGGAGTTTCAAATAATAAATATATGTAGCGAGCCACTAGTCAAAATAGAACAAAAGTTAGAAGGCTTAAACAAGATTTACGGTCATACCTTGAAAGCAACATGAGACTTGCTGGTGTTTTTTATCTTGATAGCACTTTGGACTTGCTTACCAGGTTCATCTAGAAAGTTCCAGGAAAAAAAAGCAAAATGATTCATTGTTAACCACGCAGGTACATCCAGAAAATTTGTTAGATAAAAGGCAAAGAACTACTTCGGCATATGAATAAGTTGAAATAGAAAAATTCAAACTAAAGAAGCATTCACGCATAGACATAAAAAAATGAAACGGAAAAATGATGATTAGATAACTAAAAAGGTCAACAACACGAATCTAATAATTTAAGGTCCAATTTATAACTCCCAATGTTATTACTTATTATTAAGAAGCATACAAGCAAACAGCAGCCTCTTTACTTAGGATGGCATTCCTCCATAACAATGATATGGTATATTACCACAGATTGGAATATAATAGTTAATAAATTGTATAAAACTCTAAATAAAGAAGCAATAAGTGACGACCAATTTGTTGGAAGACCACTGAGAAGTTATGACATAAAGCATGGATATGAAATGTTATATTAATAGAATAACTAAACAAGACAAAAATGTTGAGGACAGAAAACCAATCCTAGCATTCAGATTGTATTGTGTTTATATAGAAACTCAAGCCACTTTCAGCATTTTAACAACCCAACATTGAATTCAAGTCAACAAAGGCTATCCAAATTGCCTGCCCTTCAATACCATACTTTTTTAATATGCTATACATGATATCCAGAGTCAAAGCAGTAACAATTAAAAGTATTTTCTGTTATTCAACAATGTGGAAAATCTCTTACATATGCATTAGTTTATACAAGTGAATAGCATAAAGATAAGCTACAAAAATAACCTATATCCTACCAAACAATGATAGAGATAAGATAATATAACACTCCTCAAGTTGAACCATAGCTATAATCATGCCAACTTGTTGCATACAAAGTCCATTTGAGTCTTCCGTAGAGGTTTTCAACAAACTAATATCTGATCTGGATATGAACGGGCTGAATAGTTGGTGGACTAGACGAGGTCCCAATAACATAATTTCTAACAAGATGAAAATCATACTCTATATGTTTGGTTCTGTCGTAGAAAACCTTATTCTTGGTCATATGATAGCAGATGGATTATCAAAGTAGAGCCTCATCAGTTTCTCCATAAAGGAACCAGACTCCTATAACAACCTTCTAGCCCAAATCCTGGCACACATAACACCTACCTTGGCATAATAGTCTGAATGACACTGTAATAATAAAATGTAGGCTACAAGCTCTTCCAAGATACTACTATTCACTATGGCTATCTATTCACTATGATGCATCGTTATCATCATATTTGTGTTAAGTCTCGTTTTGATGTTGCTTGGTTTATTAGTCGCAAGTTTAGGAGGAAATCAAGACTTGTTTACTTAGTCTTGATTGCTGTTAATTAATGTCCAATTCTATAGGAAGCAGTTAGGAGTTGATTTCTCTTGATTTCCATTGTGTACGTTAGACTTTTTAAGGTTATTTAAAGCCATGATTCCATCTCTTAATAAAAAATTGAGTTCTTAATTTTTGGTTGTCTCTATTTCTTAGAACTCAACAAAGTGGTATCAGAGCCCCATTGCGCCTGACTAGCATAGAAGCAGCAACTTCACAAGGAAAGACAGAGAGATGGGAGGAGATGTTAAAACTTCCACGTTTTGATGGGAATTGGGATCATTGGAGTGAAATCATGAACCTCTTAAGAGCAAAAAGGCTTTGGAGTCCGGTCAAAATTTCTTCCAAGAGCCAGCAACAATGATTTTGCTAACTGAGGGGAAGAGAAAACAACTTGAAGTTGCATGAACAAATAATCACCGTGTCAAGCATTACCTATATCAAGCCGTTGATAGGGTTACCGTCGAACAAATCCTTACAGCAAACGTAATTTGGGACTCCATGAAGAGAAAGTTTAGAGGCAATGCTCGTGTCAGAAGTCGCTCTTGCGAAAGCTCAGAAGAGATTTTGAAGTTTTAGAGATGAAAAGTACCGAAAGCATAACGGAGTACTTTACTCGGGTTATGACTATTGCAAATCAACCGAAAAGCAAAGAAGAAATGCCAGATGTGAAAATAGTAGAAAAAGTTCTCAGGACGTTGACAAGAGAAATTCGCGTACGTGGTGGCATGATGGCATCCATTGAAGAATCAAAGGATATTGAGACAATATCCCAAAATAACCTACGAAGTTCACTTGTGGTTCATGAGCAGAAATTCAAGAAAACAATCAAGGAGAAGATCAAGTTTTGGTTGGACGTTATGAAGAAGGAACGGCCTCTAGAGAAAGACGATGACATATGAACAAGAGAGAACGAGGATGTGATCGAGGTAGAACTTCGTTCAACAAACCCCTTGTGGACTGTTTGAAGTGTCATAAACTTGGACATTTGTTGTAGTAGTGTCCCTAATGGGGGGACGAACCAACTATGCCAATTTTGGTGACAAGGAAGAGATGAAGCAATGGCAAAATGTATGTTTTATGTTTCATAAATGACTTCAGTCGCAAAGCTGGGGTATATTTGCTAAATGAAATATTAAAGGCATTTAATTGTGTTTCAAAGTGTTCAAAAGATTAGTAGAAAATGATGCATGTAAAACTATAAGAAGCTTGAGGAGGAATCGAGGAGGTGAGTACACCTCACACCCGTTTATAGAATTTTGCAAGGAGCATGGGATACACAGGCAACTTACCACAGCATACACATCTCAGCAAAATGGTGTAGTTGAACAAAAAAATCGCACTGTGATGAACATGGTGAGATCAATGCATGCCACAAAGAAGGTATCGAAGACATTATAATCGAAAGGTGTGTAATCTGGACGTTGTATGTACTCAACAGACGTCCAACCTTGGCAGCAAAGATGTCACCGCGAATAAGCTTGGAAAGGCACAGAACCGAACGTGAAACACTTCAGAGTTTGGGGCTCTGTTGCGCATGTTCACACACCACACATAGAAAGAGGTCAACTTGATTACAGAAGTTCTATATGTGTGTTATTGGGTTTTAGCGAAGAGTCGATTGTTCAACCCAAGCAGATTGATGTTGATTTAACGATGAAGATGAAATAATTAAGTTTGAAAATGAAGAAAATGACAAGGATGAAGAAATAGAGAATGAAGCAGCTCCAGAAGAAAATAGCAATGGCAAGCAATCCGACGTCAGAAGCAGATAGTGCTTGTGAGCAACACACTACAGCACCAAGTGTAAGGCAAGGCTTGTAGCCAAAAGCTACTCACAATAACATGGGATAGACTATCAAGAAATTTATGCACCAGTAGCCTGAATGGATACCATAAGAATGGCGATTGCAACAACAGCTCAAAAGAAATGGGATATTTATCAATTGGACATCAAGTCAGCGTTTCTTCATGGGACATTGTTGGAGGATGTGTATGTGCAGCAACCAAAAGACTATCTTGTATCAGAAAAGAAACACAAGGTGTACAAGCTCCATAAAGCTCTTTACGAACGAAAACAAGCTCCTAGAGCTTGGTTCAATCATATAGAGACGTACTTTATCAAAGATGGGTTTCAGAAAAGCCATAATGAACAAACCTTGTTCATAAAGAAGGGTTGCAAAGGTAACATTCTCATTGTTAATATCTATGTAGACGATCTTATCTACACAGAGAATGATGCCCGGATGACGCAAAAATTTAAGGTATCGATGCAAAGAGAGTTTGATACGTCAAATCTTGGTAATAAGATAAGATTCTTCTTGGGGATAGAGATGTGCAGCTATCCAATGAAATCTACATCTCTCAATGCAAGTATGTATTGGAAATTCCAAGGCGTTTCAAGATAGAGAAATGCAATTCGGTGAGCAATCCAATTGTACCGAGGAACAAGCTCGACAATGATGAAGAAGGAGAAAGAGTGGATGAAACTCTCTATAAGAAAATGCTGGTAGCCTCATGTACATTACTATTACTCGGCCATATCTGCAATTTTTGTAAGCTTAATCGGTCAATATATGACAAAACCCACCAATCTGCATTTCTTGGTAGCAAAGAGAGTGTTGAGGTATCTCAAAGAGACCTTGGATTACAAGTTGTAGTATAAGAAACAAGAAGTAGGAGAACTAAAGATTTTTACAGATAGTGATTTTGTGGGGGAAGTGACAGTAGTAGGAGTACATATGGTTATGTGTTCTTATGGCACAACACAACACTATCATGGTCTTTAAAGACGCAAGAGATAGTAGTGTCATCTACAAGTCAAGCTGAGTATGTAGCAGCAGCCTCATGTCATCGTGTGCCTGTCAAGCCATTTGGGTCAGAAGAATACTTAAAGAGTTGGAGCATAAACTAGAGAAAGAATTACCATTTTCTGTAACAATACCTCTACCATCAAACTGTCCAAAAATATGGTATTCCATGGAAGGTGCAAACACATAAGAGTTCACTATTGTTTTTTGAGAGATCTGGTTAACGATGGTATAGTGCAAATGAAGTATTGTGGAACTCAAGAATAAACTGCAGACATATTCACAAAGGCCTTTAAGCGAAAAGTGTTTGAGAGACTCGAAAGACAGCTTGGATTATGCTCGGCAGCAAGTAAGCAAACCGAGTAAACTTGGTATGGTTTATGGAAGGGTTTGTTAAGTCTCGTTTTAACTTTTAATGTTTGAAGAATTTCTGAAGTTGTTAATAATTGCATCAAAGATATCGAGGATCATGTCAAAGATCTCGGGGATCATGTTAATTAGGGTGTTATCCCTGATTACTTGCATTATGATTTTTAGAGATCTTCCCAATCCTTTCTCTTATTAGATATGGAAATGATCCTTTTGTCTCTTGTATAAATAGTCTGGCTTAGGTGTTTTGTTATTCACTGAGAAATATGAAAAGTTGTTGATGTTCTAATATGATCTGTTTCTAAATGGTATCAGAGCATGGTTTTTGATCATCGCCTCTCATGGAAAACCTTTCCTTTCACTTCGGCCGTTACCAACCAGGCCAGGCCAAACGACTCTAACGACTCTGGTTGGCGAGTCCAGCAGCTCTGCAGCTCCACCATCGACCAAAACAGACCCAACAACCCTCCTCCTCCTCAAGAGCAACCAATGGTTGCTCCAGATATCTTTCCTATCACGGGTCACAAGCTAAATGGCCAGAATTTCAGCTTGTGGTCACATTCCATCCGGTAAGGGAAAAGAAGACTATCTCTCAAGGAAAAGTGTGTCACCCGAAGAAGGAGACCCCACTTACAAGCAATGGAAAACCGAGAACAATCTCGTAATGTCTTGGCTTCTCAGCTCCATGACGGCTGAAATCGGAGAGCAGTTTATCTACTACAAAACAGCCGCTGAAATCTAGGAAGCAGCAAGGGACACCTTCTCCAACAAAGATAATACCTCCGTTATCTTTGAGATCAAGGGGTTGCTCCATGATCTCCGTCAAGGAGACTCCACAGTCACGAGTTATTACACAGCCCTAACTCGTTTCTGGCAACAACTTGATACTCTTGATGAAAACACGTGGAGTTGTCCCACTGATGCAAAGCGATATAGACAGATTCTCGAAACTGACAGGATCTACAAGTTCCTTCTCGGTCTAAATTGAGAACTAGATGAAGTTCGAGGCAGAATTCTCAGCACTAAGCCATTGCCCAACATCCGAGAAGTGTTCTCTGATGTTCGACGTGAGGAAAGCAGAAGAAAAGTAATGCTTGGGAGCACTACTACCAACCCGGTTGGTGAAGGGGCTGCCCTAGTTGCTCGATACCTGGAAGTCTTCTTTCGTTTCTCAACAGTGAAGTAAGACCAAGCTCATGAGCTTATTATCTCAGGTCGGAACAAGTTGATAGGATCCCCCTTTTTACGTCCCCATGCCCTCTATGTGGCGACATGGGGGCAAAAAAAGGAAAAAGAGGGATGGGGTTTCTCTCGCTTTTGGCATAGTGGGCCCCCAGTGAAGGGCTCGCACGACGAGCTATTAGCTCAGCGGGTAGAGCGCGCCCATGATAATTGCGTCGTTGTGCCTGGGCTATCACCTAGTGGGAAATTTCAACAAGGTAACTCCCAAAAAAAGTCAGGACGACCATGGTGCGACCATTGCAAACGGACAGGTCACACAAAAGAAGTATGTTGGAAAATCCATGGGAAACAAATGGATCGGAAATCGAACTACTCAGAAAACAATGGTCGTGCAAATCTGGCAACTTCTCAAAGTCATGAACCTTTCAGCAACGAACAGGTAGCAGCCCTCCAAAAAATTCTCCAAGACACGTTGCACAGAACTCAATCCTTTGATCAGACAAAGACAGCAAATGTGGCACAAAGGAATGCGTTGACCACTCATATGGTGTAGAACAAACCCTGGATTGTGGATTCTGGAGCATCAGATCATATGACCGGTAACCGAAACATATTCTCCTCTTTTCAGCCAGAATTAAGTGGTACGACTGTCCGAGTGGCAGATGGGTCCAAGTCACGGGTATTGGTACGGTTGTTATATCAAAGGAAATTGTGTTAAAACATGTACTTTATGTTCCAAATCTATAGTACAACCTTCTATCTGTTAGGAAACTCACCCAATTTGAATTGTCGTGCTAATTTTCTACCTGATATATGTGAATTTCATATATGTGAATTTCATATATGTGAATTTCATATATGTGAATTTCAGGTTTTGAACTCGGAGAAGAAGATTGGCAGTGCTAAAGTTCAAGCAGGTCTGTACCTCCTTAATACCAATGTGTCCGCCAAATCGTCCAAACTCAAGCCAGCCTTGTTTACGGTTTCTAGCATAGAAAGTGATGTTATGTTATGGCACCGTACGCTAGGTCATCCCAACTTTTTGTATTTGAAGAAATTATTCCCGGAATTAATAACAAAGAATCTTAATTCTCTCAAATGCGAAACATGTCAATTCTCAAAACATATTCGACATTCCTACCCTCCTGCTCCGTATAAAGTTTCTCATCCGTTTTACCTTATTCATAGTGATGTTTGGGGACCTTCTCGAATTAAAAATATAACCGGCTCACGGTGGTTCATAACGTTTATCGATGGCCACACCCGCGTGATCCGGTTATTTTTAATGAGGAAAAATTTGAAGTTGGGGCTATCTTCCAAAAGTTCCACAAAATGATTCAAAACCAATTTTCCTCAAAAATCCAAATTCTGAAAACGGATAATGCCAAAGAATATTTCCAGTCCGAACTTGGAGCGTACCTTTCCCAAGAAGGGATAGTTCACATCAGTTCTTGCGTAAACACACCCCAACAAAATGGCGTGGCTGAAAGGAAAAATCGGCACCTCTTAGAGGTTACCCGCTCTCTCTTATTAGCCAACACTGGGGAGAGGCTGTTATGACAGCAGCATATTTGATCAATCGCATGCCCTCTCGTATCCTCACTTTCCAAACACCACACCAAACACTTTTATCCACATATCCTCACCTCAAACTCATGTCCCATATTCCTCTAAAAGTGTTTGGGTGTATAGCTTTTGTCCACAATACTCGGCCAAACCGAAGCAAACTTGATCCACGAGCATTTAAATGTATATTTCTTGGGTACTATCCTAACCAAAAAGGGTACAAGTGCTACTCTCCATCCACAAACAAAGTGTACAACACCATGGATGTTACCTTCTTCGAAGAACAACCATTCTATACCAAAACCGATATTCCGGGGGAGAGTGTGGAAGAATACCGGTTCCTAGCATACTCGGACATCTCAAATCAGCCCTCACCTGTCCCAAATCAGACCTCACCCGTCTCAAATCAGCCCTCACCCGTCTCAAATCAGCCATCAACAGAAAAATCTCAGCCGATCGATGCTGAAAACACAATTCCAAAAGATTACATTGTGTATACAAGAAGGTCACAAAAACCTACTGTTGAGCCGATGCACTGTCAGACTACTTCTCCAAAGTCACAATCCTTCCTTCTCGGATAATACTGAAAATTCTGAAAGTTCTAATGACCTGGAAATTCCAATAGCTCTCAGAAAAGGCAAACGAAGTTGTACGATGCACCCGATAGGCAACTTTGTGTCATATGAGAGATTATCACCCAAGTATAGAGCTTTCACTACCAACTTGGATGAGATAAAAATTCCCATGAACATACAAGAAGTTGTTTATCAGAAGGAATGGAATGAGGCAGTAAACGAGGAGGTCAAAGCCTTGAAAACCAATGGCACATGGAAATATATGGAACTACCCGAACGAAAGAAGACGGTTGGGTGTAAATGGGTATTCTCCGTAAAATACAATGCCGATGGAAGCATTAATAGATATAAGGCCAGGTTGGTGGCCAAGGGATTCACTCAATCGTACGGAATTGACTACTCCGAGACCTTTGCACCGGTCGCCAAACTTAATTCTATACGTGTGCTATTGTCAATAGCTGCTAACCTGGATTGGCCTCTACATCAATTGGACATCAAGAATGCTTTCTTAAATGGAGAACTGAAGGAAGAAGTCTATATTGATGTGCCCCTGTCCCCAGGACTGGAATCTGGGGAAAATCAAGGGAAGGTATGTAAATTGTTAAAATCATTATATGGTCTAAAGCAATCTCCACGTGCGTGGTTTGACAGGCTCACCCACGTATTAAATAGACACGGTTTCAGTCAAGGGCAAGTTGACCACACAATGTTTACCAAACACTCCATGGACGGTCGAATTATCGTGATGATCGTCTATGTGGACGACATCATCATTACCGAAGATTTTTTCCAGGAGATCGCTCGCCTAAAAACAGTTCTTGGAAGAGAATTCGAAGTCAAAGATCTGGGGCAGTTAAAATACTTCCTAGGAATGGAGGTCGCTAGATCAAAGAAAGAAATTGTTGTATCATAGAGAAAATATACTCTTGATCTTCTCTCCGAAACCGGACTTTTGGGATGCAAGCCAACAAGTATTCCAATGGAACCCACCCAAAAGAAGATGCAAAGCTAGTGGATAAAGGGAGATACCAACGGCTGGTTGGAAAATTAATATATCTCACCCATACAAGAACGGATATTGGATATGCTGTTGGAATGGTCAGCACGTTCATGAATACTCCCAGTAAGCAAAACATGGATGCAGTGTTCCGGATCCTACACTATCTCAAGAAAAATCCAAGAAAAATTCAGGATACGGACTCTTCTTCAAAAAGACAAATCAGAGCGATTCAAATCTTCACTGATGCTGACTGGGGAGGTTCAAGGACCGATGGAAGATCCACAACAGGTTATTGTACATTCGTCTGGGGAAATTTGGTAACCTAGAGAAGTAAGAAACAGCAAGTGGTTTCCAGGAGCAACGCAGAGGCTGAATTTGGGTTAAAAGGCTGCTCAAAGAACTAAAGCTTCTCAACAGAACCAATCAGGCTCTTATGCGACAACAAGGCAGCCATAGAAATTGCAAAAAACCCGGTGCATCACGATAGAACGAAACACGTGGAAATAGATCGACATTTTATCAGAGAGAAGATAGAAACAAGAGCCCTTGAGATTTTCTTTGTGCCATCTGATTTTCAAGTAGCAGATGTCTTTACTAAAGCCTTGCCCAGGGGCAAGTTCGAGAAAATGATAAACAAGTTGGATATGATCGACCTCCATACCCAACTTGCGAGGGAGTGAAGAATTTCTGAAGCTGTTAGTAATTGCATCAAAGATATCGAGGATCATGTCAAAGATCTCGGGGATCATGTTAATTAGGGTGTTATCCATGATTACTTGCATTATGATTTTTAGAGATCTTCCCAATCCTTTCTCTTATTAGATATGGAAATTATCCTTTTGTCCCTTGTATAAATAGTCTAGCTTAGGTGTTTTGTTATTCACCGAGAAATATGAAAAGTTGTTGATGTTCTAATATGATCTGTTTCTAAAATGTTGCTTGGTTTATTAGCCGCATGTTTAGGAGGGAATCAAGGCATGTTTACTTAGTCTTGATTGTTGTTAATAAATGCCCTATTCTATAGAGTGGTTAGAAGTTGATTCCTTTGATGTTCTCGGTGTACGCTAGACTTCGGCTATTTAAAGTCATGATTCCATCTCTTAATAAAGCACCGAGTTCTTAAATTTCCGTCGGCTATGTTTCTTAGAACTCAATAGTTTGTTATCCACCTGTGTTCTTTCCCCCTTTCTTAACGAGTATTCTGATGTTTCTTAATAGGGTTTCTTTGATTAACAAACCAAATTATTTGAAATTTCAAGTCACAATAAAATGGAAATGTCCTCAATTTTCAAATCAAGTAGTTGAATAAAATACCTCATTAGAATAGCCCATCTAATTGTAAGCATACAATTTACAACTTCTTCCGCAATGAATCTTTGGTAGCCTTTTTGCATTAAATACTTCAAAAATAACAAAAGAAAACTATATAACACCCGTATTTTCATAATATAAATATTAAATGGAATTTCAAGATTTACCGAGCCAATTTCGTATTCAAAATAGGAATATTTGACTTTTGCGGCACAGTGACATCAGTCACTAATTCCGTATAGCAGATGCAACAAGAGTTGTTGCATCTGCGCAATAGTGACATAAGTCACAATAGCAAGGCAGGATAGCAATAGAATTACCGAGAATTAGTACACCGCGCAATTGTGACTCGCGATTTGTCACAATAGCATGGCACGATAGCATGAGATGTATCGAGATGTGGTACATCGGCGATTGTGACTCGCGATTGCGATATCTGTCGTCACAATAGCATGGTGTCACAATAGCATGGCAGAATAGTATGAGATGTACCGAGAGGTGGTATATCTGCGGGATTGTGACTCGTGATTGTGACGGCAGGATAGCATGGGATGTACTGAGAGCGGGTACATCCGCGCAATTGTGACTCGCGATTGTGCCAACTATCACACAGGATAGCATGAGATCTACCGAGAGTTGTCACAATCGCGAGGCAATATAGTCGGCGGGCCCTGAAGCATAAAAAGTTGTTTTGAGCTACAGTTTATCATTTTGTTCATCTCATTCTTTCTCTCTTCATCCACCTCACTTATTACGATTTGTGGATCATTTAAGTCGCTTTCTCAACCATTTCAAAGGGATTAATCACCATCAAAGCTAAGGATTCAAGTGTTCATCTCATTTTCTAGAATTTTCTTGATTTTCTAGATTTTCACCAAAAACTAACATTGTGAGTTCATTGATTCATCCTACACTTTTACAAAACTATATACATGTTAAAATGTTGTATTTTACTTCCTCAAAGCTTCCATTTTATGTATTCCTCATTTTGTTAATTTTGGACCACCTAGGTCAAACTTGGGGATTTTTGGGACTTTATGTTTTTTGATAAAATAAGTGTAGGGAATGATGGGAGATTATTATTTCCAGATTTTGATGGGTTTTGGATCCACATATTACAAATGGTCTTAACTTGAAGTTTTTGATAAAAATGGGAATTTTACCCACTCGATGACTATTTATATATAAATGCTCATATGTTGGATATGGTTTGACAAATCTAGAAAGTTGAATATATTAGACTATAACGCAATGAATCCATAGGCATAGAAGTCAGTTTTATTTGGTATGAATGGGATGAAATTCCCTAGTTGTAACTTGGAATAGGCATTGGGTCTTCATAGGCAATATGGTGTGGACTCTTGGAGTCGGGCATCGACCATCGACCAACATAATGTAAGTTTTAGTGAACGAGCTAAACAAGGGTCTTTGGAGATCTCAAACTATGGATCATGGGTGTTGAACTTGATGACTCATTAAGCTATAGATCATGGGTGGTTGAACTTAATGACCATTGACCCTTAGTGTCGCTCATAGAACATAATGGCCTACTTTGTGTTCTTTCACTATCAATCGTAAATCGGGTCTTCCCCGTAATCGTAAGATGTATTGTGCCTTCTCAAGAGCGAGAATGGTTTAAATGGACTAATTAACTTGATTAAAGTTATGTTTTCGATTTTTAATATTTTATTGCTTTATCATATAATCGTTTGAACTCACTAGACGTAAGCCTAACACTTTTTTTAAATGACATGTATATCAGGATCTCAAGGTAGCGGCGCCACTAACATTTGAGTGGAGTGATGGTTGTTGATAGAGGCATTTTTGAGAGATCGACTTTTGGATGACTTTTTTGAGTTATTAAATGATAAAATACTTTTGCGGATTGTAACGACACCCAATTGTAATCTTAACCTTGAGTGGGTATGTATTAATAGGTTGTTAGCTATCGTCCATTCTTATGATGTAAAATCTACTACATTTTCCATTGTTGGGTGATTTTTATATTTAAACTTATAATTCGCTTTATTGTTTGGTTAAAATTCCCTCCTATTTTAAGGGTGTTACACTGTGTATCGAAAGGGAAATAAAAACCTTTCATATCAATCAAAATGCAAATCAGAAAATCACCACCAATGTTAATATGTTATCATTAAACCACCGCAATTCCTATATGTAGAAAAAAACATACGACTTGTCTCATAATTAGACTTTGCTTATCCAAAAACGAAAAAAGTGGTGATTTTGGTGGCTGCGCATGTACTGTAATTGATATTACTACAAAGAAACACATTGTAATAATAAAAAGCACCTCAGCTACTTGTTGCAGCAATTAAAGGTATCAAATGAACCAAGAGTTTCTAGTCAAATACTTCAAAAAGAAATTAGTAAAAAAACAGTAGGCAACGTAAATAAAAGTGTAGTTATTAATTATTAACCAAACTGCAAGAACTAAAGTCACTCTGTTTCGCTAATCTGAAATTAAAAACAACAGTTTTACATGTTTATAATCAAACAGGTCGGATTCAAAATAGCTAATATCCAAGCACCAGTAGTAATCAGAGTAAGATGAGCAGATAGAGGTAAGAGTTCATACTAGGAAAGTACAGCTTATTGCGTGGATCAAGTCGTAGACGACGCCGTGTCGGGAGCAGAGATCTAGCCACCGAAGACACCGAACTGCTGGAACTCGAGCCATGGTGGTTGTTGCTGTTGCGAGCGTTCGATCCTTCGATTTGATAGGAAGAAGACGACGTCGTTGTGTGCGTTGTACCGTTGCTTGTGTTTCGAAACGGTAGCTTAAACAATCCCCAAACTTTGCCGACGCCGCCGCCTTCCGACGGAGGTCTACTGTCGACGATTGCCATCACCGGCAATTCAAATTTCGAATTATTCGCCGATAGAAGTACAACTTCTTCTCTCTAGAACTGCTTCTCTTTCTCTCTCTAGAAGTCCATAGACTCTTCGCTTCTGGAAATGCAACGAACAAGTCGCGTCGTTTCTCCTTTTTCTCACCATGATTTGAAAAGGATGAGTATTTTCTGTACAATTTTCACATTTCACCCTTCATCATTTTGTTTGGTACGAAATTAGTCCCCAACTTTTCTTTAATTTCCAATTCAATCAATCTCTACCCTTTTAGATAGAGGAAAAGTCTCCATACATCTCATCATATCACCCTACTTTCAAGTATAATATATTGATTTTGTTTGGTTTGGTTTGATTTCATCGATCTTTAATGATGTAACTTATATGATTGTGAATATAAGTATTGGATTTGGACTAATTATTCTTTTCATTTTGCCAATAAAAATACTAATAGTCATTTTGGTTGGGCCTATGATTTCGAGAATTGATCTTTTGTGTTTTTATAAAAGCTACAATAGTAACCACGCTTAAATCTAACACAGAAAAGGTTCAAAAGTTGTTATATTTCATAATCTGCTATGCCATATTGATATACGGATTAACAAGATTGTGGCAAACCTCGGCCATTATATCAATGGTTGAACAACCTACACCAATACCCACTACATATCTCTGAGATTTTGTCAAACAACATATATATCGCTTGCCACATCCGAATTTATATACATGAGATTGGACAACCAAAATTTCACCATTTAGTTTCTATCACAACAAATATGGTTCTTACCTCATCACAAACCATCTTATTATCATTGATGTGTGATGTTGCAAGTTAGGGGTCTTCATGAATGCAACATGTCATTTATATCTACTTTTTATCCGTTTCAAACCTTGTTATGTGTCAAATTTACTAGATCTGTTTGGTTTGATTTAGTTGTATTATATTGATCGATAGGGGGTTGACATCCAATTGATGTGAGGGGAACCGAGCCGATCCAATCATCCATTGGATGTCGAATTTTTCTAACCGAACCGATTCACTCATCCATTGGATGTTGGATTTTTCTAATCCAGTGGATGATTGGATCGCTTCGGTTCCATCCATTGGATATTCTAATTGGATATCTATTGGATCGGACTGGATCCATCCGACATCCAATGGATGATCGGATCGGACTGTTGATCCAAACCCTTCAGTGATTTGATAATGACTCTCAGAATTACTTAGTGAAAATTGTAAGTAAACAATATGTATCAGTGTTTCACCATCTAATAAAATATACTAAGTCTGTTTAGTATCGCTGATGAAAAACACAAGTTTTAATTTATACTTCAGCGATACCTGTACATCAGTGAGCCTTGAGTATGTTCAGCCTCACTGATGATCGCTGAAATTTCATCTTGTAATTGTTTGCTTATGATCCTTGAAGACAAGACTTGCGACAACTGAGTTCAAAGCTGAAATCGAAGACCAAGCTGAAGAACGAGTGACTAAGTCTACTAGTGACCTGATGCGGATATCAGCGAAGCCAAGACTTGTCCATTTCACGCGAAGTTTCAAGTAGAAGACTTCAGCGAGAGCTGAACTTTATCATTCGTTGATATAGATACATTCAGCGTTCGCTGATCATAAAGCCTATACTACAAGCAACTTTTGTCTTATCTCCTTGCACGCCCCCGTACGATTTGTTATAACGGACATCCCTTTTGTCCAGGATCGTACAAACCACTTTGCCACTACACTGTTCATCATGCGGCCACTAGGATGTTTGCTAATGTCAAATTCATGCAACCAACCAGACGCTGCCACGTGTAAAGTTGTACTGACTTGCATTAAATGCATGCAGTATAAATAGGAAACCCTACTTCACTCTTGAAGAAGCTTTTCCTTCGCTGAACTTCTTAGTGTTAGAAATTTATCCTTAGTTTTCTAAATCTTCTTTTTCTCTATTTCTTAGTGCAAGAAATCTGTGTGTTTCTAATAGTTTGTTTAGATTAGGTTTTAACTTGATCTTATTCCGCAACAAACTGTAAATTGTTTGATATATATCAATAAACAAATTTAAAGATAAATATTTGTGTTTGTATTTGTTAGCTTCAATCTTCCTAATCATAGAAATACTTAGAAGTAGTGAAAAATAGGCTAAGTATAGAAAAGCCTCTCACAGAGGCTCTGCCACTTCTTACAGAAGATCAAGTCCAGAAAGCCACAGAAGCTACAGAGGTAATCACAGAACCTCTGTAGTGCGCAAGAAGAAGATCAACTCGGAAACAAGTGGACTGCTCCACAGAAGGTCAGACCATAGAACCTCTGTAATGCCTTACAGAGCCTCTGTGGTCTGCTATGAAGACTTGGAAGATATTACTGGATACGTTCATCAACTTGCATGGAAAAGTACTGTCAAAACACGTGTCAAGCTCTGAGTGGACTCAATAGGGCATGGTACAAAATAGACGTCTGCGCCATTTAATGCATTTACCAATAGTACATCTGCTCCATTAAATGCGCATGGCTCAAACAACTGCTCACACCATCCAGTCCACTGTTCACACCATCCAGTCCACTGTTCACACCATCCAGTTTACTATTCATGCCGTAAAAGGAACAGTGACCAACTTCATAGTCTTCTAAGAGTAGTATAAAAGGAAGTCTCATGTTGAGATCTTCCTAACGACGAATAGACAAGGAATCACTAATACTCTCAAACTTTATTGTCAAATATCTGAGTGTTATATTCTCACACACCAACAGTTCTTAATCTGTTCTTCGTGTTGTTATTATATATTGAATAACAGTAACTGTTCAAGAAATCCTTTTCATTCTTTACTGTTTTCTTTATATATGTGCGTTCTAATATCTATCAAACATATCTGTTAGTTTAATACGCTTCCGGATCAAACTCTAAACTCAACTAATAGACTGTTAATCTTGATTAAGCGTATCTGGGTTCCAACAATTGGTATCAGAGCCTTCCTTGATTTTCAATATCAAGTGATCCACTTATCAAGACTCTTGATAGATATTATTGAGATTTAAAATTGTGTCTGGAAACTGCTTAAACCCAGAAAATCTTCAAGCTCATCGAAGTAACTCTTTAGTCATACTTTCTTTCTAAAATCTTCAAATGACAAATACAAATAATTTCTTTACTACTGGTTCTCTCACTAAACCTCCTACTCTCCTTCGAGATGAGTATCCTCAGTGGAAAATAAGAATGGTCCATTTTTTCGAGGGTACTGAAAAAAATCAAGTACAATATCTGTACAATCCTCCTCCTATTCCCATGCCAGTAGTACCTCGTATACCTGCTACTGCTGAATCTGCCGAAATCCCCGAACATCAAAAACCAAAGCCAAAAGGGGAGTGGTCAACCGAAGATAAAGCAGAAGATGAAGTTGCTCAGAAAACCAAGAGGACATTAATTATGGCAATACCCAACGAACTCTTTCAATCCTTGGATTCATGTGAAACAGCGCATGATCTGTGGAAAGAACTGGAAAGACAGTTGGAAGGAGGTGCTAAAACACAAAAAAACCGAAGAGCACAGTACATCAATGAATATCATGCATTCAAAGCCTCTGCAACAGAATCTCTGCAAACAACATACGACAGATTCAACTCTCTAATCAACCAGTGCAGAAAATCAGGCATTGACAGAACTTCTGAAGAAAACAATGTCATGTTTTTAAAAAGTCTAAATGAAGAATGGCTCCAGCTGTCTATGTCCCTACAGACAAATCAGGATCTAGACACCTGGACTCTCTCTGATCTTTACGGAACATTAGCCGCACAAGAACCTCAGATAGCACAGGCTAAAACACTAACCATTGCACCATATGCATTGGTTAGTAAAACTAAAGAGGATGCACAGAGACCAAGAAATGATAAAGCCACAGAGGAGAAGAAGAAGGGGAAGAAGAAGATGGTGATAATTGACAGTGAAGAAGAAGAAGAGCAAGCAGAAAAGGAAATAACTCTTGCGTCACTAGCTAAATCTTTAGCTCTATTGACAAAAGAGTTCAGAGGAAACAGAAGAGGTTCCGGAAATGAAAGATATGATAGAGAAAACCAGGATGACAGAAGAGACAACAGAAGAGATGACAGAAGAGGAGAAGAATCAAGTGGCCGACAGAGGTCAAGCGATAGAAATTACAGAGGGAATGACCGACAGAGGTCAAATGACTCGGTAAGCCACACGCAGCAAGAATGCTACAAGTGCGGCAAACCTGGTCACTATGCAAATGAATGTAGATCAGAGAAAGGCGGAGACCTACAGAAGTCCAATGATCGAACAGGAAACACTCCTCAAGGGTGTTTTAACTGCGGAAAACCAGGCCATTTTGCGAATGAATGCAGAAGCAGATCAAATCGCCCACAGAGGGACTCTGCTTTCTACAAAAAGAAAGCCGAATATTATGCTCAAAAATCCTTAATGGCAAAAGGACATTCTGAGGAGAACACCGAAGACTTCCAGTCAGACTCTACTTCTGACGATGAACATACCGCTAATGCCCTCTTCTGTGGCATGGCAGAAGTCGACTCCTGCACTGACTCTGAGGTATCCACTTCAAATTCCAACTCTTGTATTACCTCTATAGATGATAATGCACTTAGAATTAACATTGAATTAATTGAACTGAAAGAGATAAATCAAAGTATTCAGAAAAGACTCACTTTCAATGAGAGAGAAGTACGGCTTCTCACTCAAGAAAAAGCAAAGATTTTTTAGGACAAAGAGAGAATAGAAAAGAATTGGAACAAAACTCTAGATCCTTTAAAAAAACAAATTTCTGAATTAACCAATACTTTAAAAGATAAAACAAAAGAACTTTCAGTTTCAAGGAGCGAAACTACTGACATAAGAGCTCTTAAAGAATACTTTCAAAGAGAAAGAGAGGTATTATGGCAAGATTTACTCAGAAGAGAAGTTTTGCTTAAAAACTATAAAGATGCACAGAAAGTTTATGAAAAAATAAACTCACAAATAGGGAGACGAGGTATAGGGTATGATGATATCACCCTAGGTGTTGAAGGCAAAAGAAACAAACCTCTGTCCTCGTTATTTGTGATTGGAAAAACAAACAAACCAGATTTTCCAAATCTAATCTCTGTAAGCAAACGGGCGAAAATCTCTGTGGATCCTTACTTGAAGAAACATAAGAAGATGATTAACGTGTGGTTTGAAAACACAGACTCATCATCTTCAACCTCTGTCAATAGAGGTATCAAACCAAAGAAATATCTGAAAACACAAGATCAGATTGGTATCTTCAAGTTTGGTAAACCAGAGACCCAAACACAGGTTGCTTTTGTCTGTTTGATAAACGTTGAAAAGAAATTATCAGCAGAAGCTCCTGAGTTTAAACCCATTTTTTCAGAAGAAAACTTTAAAAATTTAATTGAAAAAGAAATTTTGGAAATATGGAAATCAAGCGTTTTAGAAAATTTTTGTATATCTTCTATAGATAAAACTCTCACTGAAGAAATCTTATTAGAAACCTCTGCAATCTATGAAAACTATTCTACAGAGGAAGAAAGCTCGTACGATACATGCTCAGAAAATCCAGCCTCTATTGAAAGAATTGACTCAACCTCTGTATACGAGGACGATTCATCCTCTGACAACTCAGAGACTGATTTCAAATCAGGGATAATTCACTGTGACACAGAGGATGTCAAATTCTCCTCTGAAGTTCCTCACAGAACTATTTCTCCAAAAGAGAAACTCACAGAGATTCCAATCTGCCAAGATTTTCTAAAATTGAATCTACATATCAAAACCTCTGCTGAGCTTAAAATGTTACAGAAGACCTATATTGATCCTATAAGTTCTAGATTTTCAAAACCCAAGGTTAATAAATCTTTTTCTTCTGTGACAGTGATGAAAGAAGTTCACCACAGAAGCAACCCACAGAAGGCAGGTCCTAAACAGAGCTTTTGCAAACAACATTCGAGTATTCATAGATCTTCTAGTAATAGGAAATCTAATGTAAAGAAAGAATGTAATGCCTCTGTGGCTGAGTTTAAAAAGTTCAATGAAAAGTTCAAGCAAATTACATCTCATATTCAATACTGTCATTGCTTTGATCTTATGTCTAAACTTAATAATCATTTTTCAAGTCAAGTCTGTTTACTCTCTACGACAATTCAAAAGTCAAATCCCACAAAGAAACAATCTGACTCTTCTGCAGAGAACAAAATGTATTTCAAGAATGCCAAGGCAAACTTGAAAAACTCTAACAATATTGGACCCATATGGATATGGGTACCTAAATCTCTGTGATTGTCCTGCAGAAGAAGTATGTGCCAATCTGGTATCTAGACTCCGGATGCTCAAGGCACATGACTGGTGACAGAAGTGCACTATCCACGTACAAAGAAACACAAGATGGTGGATCTGTGACTTTTGGAGACAACAAGAAAGGACACATAAAAGGCTATGGAGTCATAAGGAAAGAAGACGTTTCTGTATACAAAGTTGCATATGTGGATGGCCTTAAGCACAACCTACTCAGTGTAAGTCAACTTTGTGATACAGGATTCAATGTGTTGTTCAAAAGAACTTTCTGCTCTCTACAAAGTGAAGAAACAAGTATGGAACTTCTGCGAGCTGAAAGAATAGGTGATCTATATCTAATGAACTTCAACTCAAAGAACAAAGACAAAGTTTGCCTTGTTGCCTGCAAAAGTGAAGAAGCCTGGTTATGGCACAACAGGTTCTGTCACTTAAATTTTCACACATTGGAAAAACTGGTCAAACTTGATCTAGTTAAAGGTTTGCCAAATGTTAAATTCAATAAGGATCATTTATGTTCTGCCTGTGAGATGGGAAAACTCAAAAGAGCTTCCCACAAAGGCAAAACAGATGTATCTTGCACTAGACCTCTGTACATGCTTCATGTCGACCTCTGCGGTCCCATTGCCATACAGAGCCTAGGTGGCAAGAAATACATACTTGTCCTAATTGATGAGTATTCGCGTTTCACATGGGTTGAATTCGTTAGAAAGAAATCAGATGTTCCAAATATATTGATAAACCTAATGAAAAGAATCCAAGTTCTTTATAATTGCAGAATACAGAAGTTAAGAAGTGACAATGGCACAGAATTTAAAAACTCTGTCATTGAAGCCTATCTTTCAACAGAAGGAATATCACAGAACTTCTCTGCAGCTCGCACTCCACAACAGAACGGTGTTGTCGAAAGAAAAAATCGAACACTTGTGGAAGCCGCAAGAACTATGATGTCAGCATGCGGATTATCAATGAACTTTTGGGCAGAAGCAATTTCTACTGCGTGTTATACTCAAAATCGATCAACCATTGTGAAAAGACACCTCAAGACGCCTTACGAATTGATTAACAAACGGCGGCCAAACATCAAATTTTTCCATGTATTCGGATGCAAATGCTTCGTCTTAAACGACAGAGATTCAAGAGGAAAGTTTGATGTAAAAGCAGATGAAGGCAAATTCATTGGATACTCTGCCACTTCCAAAGCCTACAGAACATTCCTTACAAAATCTCACAAGATTGTAGAAAGCATCAATGTTTCTTTTGATGATTCATTCCAAATGACTTCTGAACAAATCAGTTCAGAACTCGGAATTAAAGGGAAATCCTCTGTCATCTCACGAGCAAAAGAAGACTTGGATCTTCTATTTTTAGAGATGCTCAACGAAAACATTGATCCTTCTGTTGAAACAATCAGGGTTTCTGAAGAACCATCCTCTGTCGGACAAAATCCTACAGGTTTGTCTCTAACTGGTCCTAATAATGCTTCATCTTCTTCTGTACATACTACAGATGCAATTGCCGAAGCAGAAGAAAGTGCAGAAGATGAAACATCAAGGAAAACGACCACAGAAGCTGCACAAACCACAGAAGAACCAATTACAGAGGAAATCGAGGACCAAGACTATACGTCCTCAGAGGAACAAACTCCACCACCACTCATACCAATCATTCCACAAACGGTAGAATCAACTACCAAGGCACGAAGAACAACAGAGGCTACACAAGTAGAAACACAAGAAGTCTCTAAAGAAAGTCTGAATGACATTGATGATCATCTTCCACGCACAACTCAATGGACAAAAAGCCATCCTCCAAGCCAAATAATCGGAGAACCTTCTGACGCAGTAAAAACAAGGTCTGCCACTGCTAACTTTTGTTTCTTTACAAATTTTATTAGTGTGATAGAACCAAAGAAGATTTCTGAAGCCCTGGATGACCCAAACTGGGTAGACGCCATGCAAGAAGAACTTTTGCAATTTGAGCGTAACAGAGTATGGACTCTAGTACCTCTGCCAAGAGGAAAACAGGCCATTGGGACTAAATGGGTCTACAGAAATAAGAAGGATGAAGATGGAGTGGTCATCAGAAATAAAGCAAGATTAGTAGCAAAGGGATATAGACAAGAAGAAGGCATAGACTACGATGAAACTTTTGCCCCTGTCGCACGGCTCGAAGCAATAAGAATATTCTTAGCCTTCGCAGCCCACAGAGGTTTTAAAGTCTATCAGATGGACGTAAAATCAGCTTTTCTCAACGGTGAAATCCAAGAAGAGGTCTACGTTAATCAGCCACCAGGATTTGAAAGCTCAAAGTTTCCAAGGCATGTATACTACCTTGAAAAAGCTTTATATGGACTGAAACAGGCTCCACGAGCATGGTATGAACGACTTTCTACCTTTCTTCTAGTAAATGGTTACAACAGAGGTACAACAGATACTACCTTATTCTATAAACGCAAAAGTAGTGAGATAATGCTTGTACAAATATACGTAGATGACATAATTTTTGGGTCTACTAATTCAGAAGAGTGTAAAAGATTTGAAAAACTCATGCAGAGTGAGTTTGAAATGAGTATGATGGGAGAATTAACTTTCTTCCTCGGACTCCAAGTCAAACAATCATCAGAGGGAATTTTTATAAATCAAGCTAAATATGTCTCTGACATTCTTTCCAAGTATAGCTTCTCTGATGCCTCTGCAATGAAAACTCCAATGGCCACTGGAAACAAGTTATTCTTAGATTCAGATGGCATCTCTGTAGAATGCACTCTCTACAGAGGCATGATTGGATCTCTGTTATACTTAACAGCAAGCAGACCTGACATTATGCATGCCACATGTCTCTGTGCACGCTATCAAGCTAATCCAAAGAAATCACATTATGATGCCGTAAATAGAATCTTTAGATACCTAAAAGGGACCAAAAATCTTGGTCTCTGGTATCCACAGAACTCTAGTTTTGGTCTTAAAGCTTATACAGATTCAGACTATGGAGGATGCATGCTCGACAGAAAGAGTACCTCTGGGAGTTGTCAATTCCTAGGTGGTAAACTAGTCAGTTGGACCTCCAAGAAGCAGAATTGTGTTTCCACATCCACTGCAGAAGCTGAATATGTTGCTGCCGCTAGCTGTTGTTCTCAGGTTCTATGGATGAAGACTCAGCTAAAAGACTACGGCCACATTCTGTTCAAAATACCCATCTTCTGCGATTCCAAAAGTGCTATTGCTATCTCTGCCAACCCTGTGCAACACTCAAAAACCAAGCATATCGATATAAGGTATCACTTCTTGAAACATCATGTTGAATACGGTACAATCGAAATGCATTTTGTGCCCACAGAATATCAACTCGCTGACTTATTCACCAAAGCACTAGACGAGAAAAGATTCAACTTCTTGGTGGGTAAGATAGGAATGATTAACATGGTGTGAAAATCCTCAGTAAGTATAGTTTTTATATTCTGTAAATAATAAGTAAATACATTGCTTAATTTATTGCTTTGATTGATTCTACTTCTGTATGTAAATTCTTAAAACCTTAAATAGTTCTTAAAATCACAGAGCTTCTGTAAGTCAACTCAGAACCTCTGACGACCCCTACAGAACCTCTGAAAAACCATGACCTATGTTCTATGCAAAACTTATCATTCTTTGATCCAAGCATAGGTCAAGGGGGAGCAAAAGGAAATTACTTGATCTACAGAGGTGATTAGGTCAAGGGGGAGCAAAAGGAAATTCTTGATCTACAGAAGTGATTAGATCAAGGGGGAGCAAAAGGGGCCCTGAGATGATCTACAGAGGTAAAATCTCTCAAAGGAAAGCCGAAGAAGAATGTCGATAATTCTCCATCGACAGAAGAAAGACAAAACTGCCGAGAACAGAAGAACCAAAAGGTATGTCTCTCGCATGAAAGGTTTTTAGAAAACAGTTTTCTAGGACAAGAATTGTCAAATATGTCCTAAATATACTGTGAATAACATTTCAAAAATCAAAAGTTCAAAAGATTTAACAAAATTCGAAATAGGAGAAATTTAAGGTCATAGAGCTTCTGCTGAGCTCAACAGAGCTTCTGCAGGAAATATGCTCTGTGATCACAAATTAACCCTCTGTCGATCTTTTGGAATGTTATCTCGAAAACCGACAACACACACCATGACCTTCTCGAACAAAACGTTTATCAAAATAGTTTTATCGGACACCAACCTTCAAAAATGTGCGAAAAACATCTCTTAACACAGATCAAAAATTGGATGATCAGAAAATTAATAGAATTCAAGTTATAAGATTTTTTCTCTCATAGAGCTTCTGCTGGCTCTCACAGAGCTTCTGCAAGTTCCATCAGAGCTACAAAACCTCTGTGAGTAAAATTTCTTGACAAAATCCTATTAATCCTCTCCAATATCTTTACAAACGTTTTCGTTCAAAGAAGAATCTTCAAAGTCATGATAACAATGAGATATATGAGAAGGTTAAAACTCTAAGATTTTCAAAATCACAGAGCTTCTGTAAAACACAAAAGTTCTGCCATTTTGTTATCTGTGGTAATAACGGTTACTTTTACTGAGAGTGAAACTCATATGGCTAAGAACAACTCCACGCGCCTAGCATTAATGGGCCGCGCACGACGTCCTGTCATCTTCTGACATGGCCTACGTGTCCCATTTTCATTGAGCAAACATGGAACGTTTTTTTTGTAAGTTGAACCCGCCGCTCAAACTCGAGTGCGGATTCCAAACTTTAATCCATTGCCATATATTTTACCCTTTTGAAGTCTACCGTTTTACCATCCTATAAAAAACAAACCTTACCCTCTCATAAAACTTTTTACAAACTATCATCTTCTTCTCCGGCGATACCCTGCAAAACACTTGCAAATGGCTTCATCTTCTCGAGCTACATCCTCTGAACTCTCTCCGGCGAACTCAACGGAAAACTCCCCTGCTCATTCAGAACATTCTGAAAACCCCAGCCTTGCAAGAGATATTGAACAACAAGATTCCGGGGACTCCGCAGACTTTGCTCCGACGACACACTTGCAAAACTTCATAGCTAAGGATCATTTCGAAGCCACTCTTCCTATCAAATCCAACAACTGCTATTTGGTCCCCTCACCCACTACTTTCGGCGAAGCCCATGCCATACTTCTGAACATCATGGAAAACCATATCCTCTTCCCTCTACTATCAAGAACCCCTAACAGAATTCCAGTCCGTTATTTGAACCAATTTTGGCAAAGCTGCCGATTTGATAAAGACGATTCTCTTATCAAAGGGTACATTTCAAGACCTGATAAATCTGAGCATCTTGAAATCAAGTTTAACAGAACAATGTTCTCACTTGAATTCAACCTACCAACAAGGGGTCTTCTGGGATTGAAAAGTTATGCAGAGCAACCAACAGACGAAGAGCTCTGTCGATTCGTGGAAATGCTTGGGTACAACACCCAACTACGGAAGAGAAATGACTTCCGCAGAGGCCGATTACCACCTCTGTGGAACACTTTGTTCTCTATTCTTAACAGATGCCTGACAGGAAAGATAGGGAGTATTGACCAGAGCTCACATCAAATCTTGAGCATCATGTATGGGGTTTACTATGATCTTCCACTAGATTATGCGACCATAATGATGCAAGAGATCATAAACACCATCGACAGAAAGAACAACTCGAAAAGGGTCAAAGAGAACGATCCCAACTTTCTACCACCTCTGCAATTCCAAAGAATATTGGGAGTACTGTTCGAACCTCTGCTGCTAATCCAAAATTGGCCAATGGAAGGGCCAACTCCCAAACAGTTCCCGATGAACAAAAATACCCCCACTGATCATGCTGATGGCTACTCACACTGCAGACCTCTGTCAAAGAAACTTCTGCGCTACGCATCGAACATATCCCTTAAGAAAGAGTATATACGCGATCATAGAACTCCAAAACCGAGTCCTATGACACCCCCGCGTTTAGGTGTCCCCCTAGGAACAATGATAGCAAAACCTCTTTCCACTCAAGCAGAAAAGGATCAAAAGTTAGCAAAACACATGGCTATTCAACTCAGCTTCATAGCCAAACGCGCAGAAATAATGGGAAAGAAGTCTTCATCAAGAACCTCTGCATCTACTCCAAAAGCAAAGAAGAGAAAAACTGCAGAAGGCACCTCAACAAGCACTACAGAAGATCGACCTTCACCTCCCCATGCCACAGAGATTGGCTCCTCTGCTCCTCCCCTTTTCACAAAACAGAAAAAGAAGAGATCCAAATCAACAGAGGAAGGGGCACCAAAACCAAAAAGGAGGAAAACCAAAAAGAAGCATGGTAAAACACTTAAAAAGTTGTTTACCATTGCAGAAGAGGAAATCATAGAGGGAGAAACTGCAGAAGAAGAAGATGCAGAAGTAGGAATGACAGAAGAAGGATATCAATCACCCTATCAATCTCCAGATAGATTTGCTCACCAAGGAGACCTGAATGATTTCCTACAGAACCCCGAAATTGCAAACACCCTTAATACAGCAGGGTGGACGGCACAACCTCTCGACCACCACACTCCAGAAGAACAAGATTTCTTCATTTCTGGCATTGACACACATCTACACGAAGATGACACAACACCCAGAAATCAACCAGCCGAAACCCCTGTGATTTTACAAAACCCTTTCATTCAAGGATTGGACGTCCACAGAAGAAGTCCAAACCAAGCTTCAGAAGAAACAGAACAAATCGAAGCTGAGTGGAATACAACTAAAGTTACAGAGGCAACGGTTGTAGAAGAAACCACAGAAACAGGGATAGAAATCTCAGAGGTAGATTCAGATGAAGAAGAGGCTATCTGGATACGAAAAGGTCTCTATCATCCTCATGTCATGAGATTATACGGATCTCATCACATGTATGACTCCTTGCGCACAGAGCAAGGAACTTCCAAAGAACCAGAAGAAGAAACAAGAAAAGATGCCGAAGTTGAAGAAGGCACACATCAATCACCCCCTCCCAGTGCAACCCACATTTCTAACTCCGCAGGTCTAGCTACAGAAGGAGTTATTGAAAAAGAGCAGCACAACTCGATCCCAAACCAACCCATCCAGCCAGAGGTTACTCTTTCAACCTCTGTGCCCACAGAAACCGGGGAATCCATTCCTAGGGAGTCTCCTCAAAGAGACTCACCTAATGTTCGTGATCAATCGCCCCAGATCACACAAGAACACCCTACAGAGGAATTTGTTTCCTCTGACACGCACTTATTAAGACCCACACTTCTTTCAGAGAGAAGTAGAGAGCACAAAGACAAAGAGACTCTAGACAAGTCTCCTAGTCAACAGAAGGATATTCCAATACCCACCTCTGGAGTGGATTTGGACAATGTTCTTCTCAGAACTTCTGTAGGGATTGAAACTCATGTTTCTTCTCAAGGATCAGAAGGAAATCCTTCCATTCTCAACATACAAACAGGAATGAAAGAAGGTATCCCAGGAACAGGGATTCACTCTGGAGACGAATGTGTTCCTCCAGAGGTTACCACCGGAACACAAGTCACAAGGGATGAGTTCCAAACCCTTGAGACATCTGTGAACCAAACCTTGAAAGAGTTGCAAAGCTCTTTCAAATCTTTTGCAGAGACAACATCACTGGCACTGCTAAACCTGAACACCAAAATGGACAACCTGTCCACAGAGGTGAAAACTGCCATCTCACAGATGAAGTCTGCTGCTACCGCATCCACCACTTCTGCCGCAACAACTACTCCTTCTTCGATTGAGAACTCCATCAACAAGTTCCTTGATCAATTGAACAAACAGACTTCAGTGTCAACGGGCATCACTCCTGCAGATCTACAGAAGGCCCTACAAAAAGTTCAAGAAGAAGCCATGCGAAATACCATGCTGATGCAACCCAAAGACTACATGACAAGAGCACAGCTGACAGAGCTTGGGCAGAACGTGATTAATCAAGTGACAGAAGTCATCCTTTCCTTCACCACTGCCAATGCTAACTTCGTCAAAGATTTCAGAGAAAGTGTAGGAAGGATGAGATTCAAAACAGAGGCAGAGCTAGCAACTCTTCTTGGCCTCTGTGATGATGTCTGCGCGAAACTGATCGCTGCTGGAGCCAAAATGCCAAAGAAACCCGATGCTTCCTGCAGAGCAGAAGGTACATCAGACAAGGGTCAGGATGACTCTGATGATGATGACCATCCTGGTCCATCAGATCATCCTGAGGGGGAGAAAACTACAGAGAAAACTGCAAGCAGAGGACTTACAGGTCCACCAATAGCCGCAGAACCTCTGAGTCAAGCACCTCCAGAACAAACCCAACAACAAACTCAAAGAACCACAGAGAATACACCCATCTCTGTGGATTCAACCTCTGAAGAACCCAACACTACAGAAGCAGATAAGCAAACCTCAGAGGCAACTACCACCCCTGAGGTAATTACTTTGGAAGAAACAGATGAACCAACCACAGAGAAAACACCCACCTCTGTGGAAACACCCCAAACCATACCTAGAAGAAAGTCGATTGCCACCAAACCAAAAAGAGCAACGACCTCTGCTTCTGACATTCTGAAAAGGATGCACACAACGATAAGTGATCGTATGGTGAAGAGAGAAGAAGAAAGGCACAGGTTCACTTTAGCTTTCAGAATGGCAAGAAGATTCAATGAAAACACTTCATCAACAGAAACTGAGCTCACAGAAGAAGTCACCAAACAACCTCCAACAGAGGTTACAGAGCAAGTCAAGCCAACAGAACCATCGCCACAAAAGTCCTCTAAGTCACAATCGTCAAAATCCACAGAGGCAACCTCCATCAAACCTACAGAAGTGCAAACCTCAAATCCTACAGAAGCAACAGGTTCTGCCACGACAACAAAAGATAAAGGCAAAGGGATACTGACAGAAGAGCCTAAGAAGAAGAAAACATTGTCAAAGCCAACAGAGAAACTGATGAAGAGTGCGTTTGACGCCTTTCAAACCCCAAAACCCGAAGAAGTTGACTGGGCACATGGATTGAAGCCTCTGTCAGAAATTCCTTTAACTGGTAGAGCTGCAGAAGTTGTTCAACAGATGGAGAGTCTCAGAAGACAAATTCCACGACCTGGTCCAACACATGAAGAAATGGAAGAAGTGGTATACAAATACCTCTACAAACAATCCTTTCAGACAAACTATCCAACAGATCATGTGACAGATCCAAGGATCAGAGAAGAATTTGAGAACATCTTCACGAGAACAAAGCCAAGAACCAAAGCAGATGTTTTCTCAATTCACAAGATCAAAAAGGTGATCTTCTGCCGATTCTCCTTCACAAGAACCTATCCAAGGGTCAGGTACAATCTTTACAAAGTCAGAAGAGAGAACAATTCAGAATCTACCTTCGCTGATGCTGACTTAAGAAACATCAATCCATACGATCTACCTGACCTTCTGCAATGGACAAAGGACAACTACAACACAGAGGCAAACACCAGAGCCTATCAAGTATTGAGAAAAGCGATGAGGGAAAAGCTTCTGCTCTACAGCATGATAGATTTCCAGCTGGGAAAGGATCTCGGTCTCAAACATCTGGATCTACGACCACCAGAGGATCGCTGCCCACCAGACGCCATACCAAACTCAATCATCACAGAACCACGGTTTGGGTTAGTATTTCAAAACCCTCAAGGCGAAACTAAACTATTTGTATGCATGGACTGTCAGAAGTACGCAACAAATACTCTGAACAAGTTCAGAGCAAGCCTTGTGAAATACAGAGGTTCAAAGAAAATGGAAAAAGATGCTGCAGATACAATCATAAGAGAGATTGACGCAACAATTCGCCTAAGAGAACTCTGCATCAGATTCTACAAAGAAATCAGAGAAGTCGGTAGAGACAACAGAAGCTACAACGATTTCAAAGATGCCAAAATCTGATTCTCAGACCTCCAATCTCTACAAACAAAGTTTTATCTTTCATTGTACTCAAATGTAAAATGCCTCTGGCATATTTCTAAATGAAAGAAATTTCGAGGTATTGTTTAACCTCTGTCTTATCTAACTTAGCCTAACTAAACACAAAGTCAAATTTTTATTTTTCACTACTTAGGGGGAGATTGTTAGCTTCAATCTTCCTAATCATAGAAATACTTAGAAGTAGTGAAAAATAGGCTAAGTATAGAAAAGCCTCTCACAGAGGCTCTGCCACTTCTTACAGAAGATCAAGTCCAGAAAGCCACATAAGCTACAGAGGTAATCACAGAACCTCTGTAGTGCGCAAGAAGAAGATCAACTCGGAAACAAGTGGACTGCTCCACAGAAGGTCAGACCATAGAACCTCTGTAATGCCTTACAGAGCCTCTGTGGTCTGCTATGAAGACTTGGAAGATATTACTGGATACGTTCATCAACTTGCATGGAAAAGTACTGTCAAAACACGTGTCAAGCTCTGAGTGGACTCAATAGGGCATGGTACAAAATAGACGTCTGCGCCATTTAATGCATTTACCAATAGTACATCTGCTCCATTAAATGCGCATGGCTCAAACAACTGCTCACACCATCCAGTCCACTGTTCACACCATCCAGTTTACTATTCATGCCGTAAAAGGAACAGTGACCAACTTCATAGTCTTCTAAGAGTAGTATAAAAGGAAGTCTCATGTTGAGATCTTCCTAACGACGAATAGACAAGGAATCACTAATACTCTCAAACTTTATTGTCAAATATCTGAGTGTTATATTCTCACACACCAACAGTTCTTAATCTGTTCTTCGTGTTGTTATTATATATTGAATAACAGTAACTGTTCAAGAAATCCTTTTCATTCTTTACTGTTTTCTTTATATATGTGCGTTCTAATATCTATCAAACATATCTGTTAGTTTAATACGCTTCCGCATCAAACTCTAAACTCAACTAATAGACTGTTAATCTTGATTAAGCGTATCTGGGTTCCAACAGTATTCACCCCCCCCCCTTCTACAAACTTGTATAACCCTTCGGGACCAACAAGTGGTATCAGAGCAGATTGTTTAATCTAATAAACAATATCTTGCTTATACTCTCTTCCTTGTTATTTCTTCAATATGGCAAATTCCACAAACACGAATTACATAGATAATGACTCTCTTGCCAAACCACCTCGATTTAGTAAAGACAACTTCAATCTTTGGAAAAATTGAATGATGCTCTTTTTGGAAGGTGTAGATCCTATTATACCTTGCTATGTTGAAACTGGACCTTATGTTCCTTTCATCATAGATCATGTTGTTCCAGCCACTACTACCACACCTGTCGTTCCTGAAAGACTTATCGTTAAGGCAGTTTCTCAGTGGGCAGAAGAAGACAAGAAGAAGGTGGCCATCGACACTAAGGCCAGATCCATCATCTCCATGGCACTTCCTGATGAAGTCTACCATTCCATAATGAACCTGAAAAGTTCCAAAGACATGTGGGACACTATATGCGTTCAGTATGAAGGTACTGAAGATGTACAAGAATCCAGGAAGATAAACCTAGTAAGACAATATGAAAGTTTCATCTGTGGTAAGAATGAAACTCTCTCTGAAGTTCACCAACGTTTCAACTGTTTAATTATTGATTTAAAAACTGTTGGTAAGATTTACTCTAACTCCGAGATTCTGACAAAATTCTTGGAATGTCTTCCTGAAAGCTGGGACAACTATACCATGTGTCTTAAGCTATCTAAGGATCTTAAATTTATGACCCTCTCTACCTTATTTGGCACTATGCTCCATCATGAGCAGTCGTGTCAACTTAAGAAGAATCTTGTCAAAGATTCCAAAAGCACACATGTTGCTTTACTCTCCAGTCTCCTCAGAGTCAGTACCTGCTCAGTGATCCACTGTCACGATCACTGAAATGGAATCTAACTCTAATGATTCATTAGATGCTAATCCTTCAGACTTGATGAATCTCTGGCACTCCTGACAAATTCTTTCAGGAGGTTTGCTAGAAAGAGTAAGTTCAGAAGAAATAAACCTCTTTCACTCACTGACAAGCCTAAATCTACTCATGTTGATAAGGCTACTGCTACCTGCTTTAAACTTGAAAAAGTAGGACACTTTGCAAGTGAATGCAGGTAAAAGAAAGTTTTCAAGCCTTCTTCATCCTTCAAGAAATCCTCTAACCCAAGGGCTAGAGATGACAAGTACCAGAAGCTTAAAGAAAAGTATGTTAAGCTGAAAGCATACAAAAAGAAGGGAAAAGGCCTGATCGCTGAAGATCATGACTGGGCTTAGTCTGATGAAGAATCAGACTCAGGTGAAGAAGATGAGGTCAATCTCTGCCTCATGGCAAAAATAGAAGAAGAGGAAGAACAAACTGAAATTCCCACTACTTCTAACTCTCAGGTATCAATCTCTTCTACCTCTACTTCAGCTATCACTGAAGCTGATAGACTTCGAGCTCTCGATATGCTGACTGTTGACTTATTCGATGCCATGAATGGCAAGACCAAAGCTGAAAAACAAAACTTAGATTTAACTGAACAGCTTAAAAACTGTCATTTAAAAATACAAGAGCTTTCAAAAATAGAAGAATATTTGAAAGACCAGTTCTACGTAAATCAAGTCGTCAGTATCGAGCGAGAACAAGCTATCGTTGAACTGAAAGCTGAAAAGGCTACTGTTGAAGGATGGTATAAATCCTCAACAAAGATCACTGAAATAATCGGTGCTCAGATCCCTCTTAGTGACAAAAGTAGTCTTGGTTACAAAGCTGACGCTGAAGAACCAACCACTGACCGTTCCATGCTAAAGTTTGGAATGTTCGTGTCATCTATCCCTGACACCTCTTCATCTCAGTGTTCTTCTTCTAAAACTCCCATCACTAAGGACAAACCTACCTTGATTTCTAAAGGTAAAGAAAAAATTATTGTTCAAAAACCTCAGAAGGGTACCAATGTACCTAAGCTGAAAGTTTCAAAACCTTCAGCGAGCCATCCCTCTACTTCTAAGAATAAGATCCCTGAATTCGTTCAGCGATTTACTCCTAAAATAAGAGTGGATGTCATTGATAAGAAATTTGTAGAACTTATAGTTCCTCCGATATCCAATGGCAAAGGTATTCTCGGTGCTGGCCCTGCTCATTTAAAAATATCAAATAAGCACTCCTCTGGTCCTAAAGCTACTTTTAGCTATAGGGAATGTTATCACTGTGGACTTACCGATCACATTGCTAGCAAATGCCCTACAACCACCAAAGCTGAGAAATTAGCTAAGGTGAAGATCAATGCCCCCAATGCAAAAAAGACCAATCCTGGTGCAAATCAGGTTAAGGTGAAAACCACCACTGAGGTTAAGAAATTAACCAAAGTGAAGAATGTCACTGAAGTTGAATCTTCAGATGCTGCGAAGATTGTTGAACCTTCCACTTCCTCTACCACCACTGACAAATGTGGTCCCATAGTTAGGTGGGTACCTATTCCAAACTAATCTTCCTTTGTTTGCAGGTCTCGAAGGGTATCTGGTATCTTGATAGTGGATGCTCTCGACATATGACTGAAAAAAAACCTGCTCACTAAATACAAGGAAGAGAAAGGTCCCTCTGTGACCTTTGGTGGAAACGGAAAAGGCTATACCCGAGGGTTTGGTGTACTCTCTAATGGTACAACAACCTTTAGAAGAGGCGCATACGTTGAAGGGCTGAGGCACAATCTTCTTAGCATCAGTCAGCTCTGTGACAAGGACTTCAAGGTTTGCTTCACTAAAGAAGCATGTTTCGTCGCTGACAAGAAGGAGAAAGTTGCTCTCAATCGATATCGTTTAGAAAATGTTTATGTAATAAACATGGACTCAACAACCACTGAGAACTCTTGTTTTCTCTCCAAAGCCTCTACTGATGTCAACTGCTATGGCATAAAAGGCTTTCTCATCTTAACTTCAAGACGCTGAATACTCTTTCTTCAAAAGAGTTAGTTACTGGTCTTCCTCAACACTCATACACTAAGGAATCTCTTTGTTCAACGTGTGAAAAAGGAAAACAAACTAAAGCAAGCTTCAAGTCAAAGCAAGTTTCTTCAGTGACCTCTCCTCTTCAACTTCTCCACATGGATTTGTTTGGCCCTGTCAACATTCAATCCATAGCTGGAAAGAAATACACACTGGTTATTGTGGACGAATTCTCTCGCTACACCTGGGTAATGTTTCTCCGTGCTAAGAGCGACACCTCAGAAGAACTTATGTCCTTTGTCAGGAAAATGGAAGTCCTGAACAATCTTACTGTTCGCTCAATAAGGAGTGATCATGGAACTGAATTCAAAAACAGTTCCCTTGATAACTTCTTTGAAAGTAACGGTATTTCTCACAACTTTTCCTCAGTGAGAACACCACAACAAAATGGAGTCGCTGAAAGAAGAAACCGAACGATCATCGAAGATGTACGTTCAATGCTCATCGATTCTCAAATTCCTACTCAATTCTGGGCAGAAGCTGTCAACACTACATGTTTTACGCAGAATAGATCGCTGATCATCAAAAGCGTCAACAAGACTGCCTATGAACTTTTTCATGGAAGAAAGCCATCTATCAGCTTTCTTCATATCTTTGGTTGTCAATGCTTCATCTTAAACAACAGAGATACTCTTGGAAAGTTTGATCCCAAAGCTAACGACAGAATATTTCTTGGATATTCTTCAGTATCCAAAGCCTTCAGAGTCTTCAACAAAAGAAGACAAACTGTAGAAGAAACTATTCATGTCACCTTTGACGAATCCCGTTCAGCGAACTCAAGACCCCCTGCTGATAACAAAGAACTTAATCAGTGGATGTTTTCTCGTTTTGGGGATCTAGAAACTATTCCTAACCCTGACCCTCAGGTCAAATCACCGACCGTTGATGATGATCCTATCATCGTTCCCAACATGCAGACAAGTGAAGTTGATTCCTCATCTTGGGTCTCAGCTGTTCCAATCAACACTATGCCTGTTCCTGAACCATCATCTGATATTCCATCAACCTCCCAGCAATCAGTAAATGAAGTTTCATCTGTTTTGCCTATCGTGCCTTTATTACCTGACATCGTTGAAGCTTCCTCTTCAGTGATTCCAGAAGTTCACTCTGAGTCAGTGGCTCATGCTCCTGCTCAGCGATGGACTATAAATCACCCCATAGATCAAATTCTTGGTGATCCAAACACAGGTGTTCAGAATCGACGCAGTGCAGGTAACATTTGTCTATATGTTAATTTTATTTCACTGATTGAACCAAAGAAGGTTGATGATGCCCTCAAAGATCCAAACTGGGTCAGCACTATGCAAGAAGAGCTGACTGAATTCGAAAGAAACAAGGTTTGGAACCTTGTTCCAAGACCATCTGACAAGTCAGTGATAGGCAACAAAGCTCGTCTAGTTGCTCAGGGATACAGGCAGGAGGAAGGTATAGATTACGACGAAACCTTTGCCTCAGTGGCAAGACTAGAAGCTATTCGTCTATTTCTAGCATATGTTGTTCACAAAGACTTCAAGGTTTATCAGATGGATGTCAAGTCAGCGTTTCTAAATGGAAGGTTGAATGAAGAAGTCTATGTCGAACAACCTCCAGGATTCTCGGATCCTAAGCATCCAGGTTATGTCTATAAACTGGATAAGGCACTATATGGCTTAAAGCAAGCTCCACGTGCATGGTATGACACTCTATCATCTTTTCTTCTTATCGAAAAACTTGAGCGTGGTAAAATCGATAACACTCTATTTTTCAGGAAAGTAAAAGGTCATATTATTCTTGTTCAAATATATGCCGATGACATTATATTTGGTTTTACTAACCCTGAATTATGTACTCGCTTTGCAAAAAGAATGAAATCTGAATATAAAATAAGTATGATGGGTGAGTTGACTTATTTCCTTGGACTCCAAATCAAGCAAAATGATAAGGGTACTAAGTATGTCAAAGATATGCTGAAATTTTTTGGTTTAACTCAAAGCCCAGCTATGAAACCCCTATGGCACCGCCGCTGACACTTAACAAAGATCCTTCAGGGAAGCCTGTTAATGTCACTACGTACCGAGGGATGATCGACTCTCTTCTTTATCTTACAGCTAGCCGACCTGATATTTTGTATGCTACTTGTTTATGTGCACGATATCAATCTGAACCCAAAGAATCTCATCTGATCGCTGTAAAGTGAATTTTTAGATATCTTAAGGATACTCCCAACCTAGGTCTTTGGTATGCCAAAGACTCATGGTTTGATCTAACTGCCTATTCAGATAGTGACTTTGCAGGTTGCAAACTGGATAGAAAAAGCACCACAGGAGGCTGTCAGCTAGTGGGTGGAAAGTTGGTGAGTTGGACAAGTAAGAAACAAAGTTCAGTGTCCACCTCTACAGCTGAAGCTGAGTATGTAGCTGCTGGAAGCTGTTGTACTCAGGTCTTATGGATGAAAAATCAACTATTAGACTATGACCTTCAGCTCTCCAAAATTCCAATATATTGCGACAACACTAGTGCCATCGCTATAGCAAATAATCCAGTGCTACACTTAAAGACCAAACACATCGATATCAGGTATCATTTTATCAGAGATCATGTGATGAATGGTGACATAGAACTTCACTTTATCCCTACTGACTTTCAGTTAGCTGATCTTTTCACCAAACCTCTTGATGAGACAAGATTCAATTTTCTCATCAGCGAGCTTGGCATGCTGAACCTTGAAGAATAATTCTTCAGTGGTAACGCATTAGATAAGTGATAAAGGAAATTCCATCTCCTTATTCATCCTCTAATCTCTGAACAAAATGGATTCGCTGATACTAAGGTATGTTTTTCTATTCCTTTCGCTGAAGTTTACTTCAGTATGTTGTTTTTCAAAAAAATTGGTCGCTGATATTTTTTAATTCAGTGATTTCTTTTGAAATACAAATCCATCACTGATACTTTCTTTTTCAGTGTTTCTTCATTTAAAATTGTCCCTGAACCATTCAGGGAGGTGTTTTGAAAATGAAAAGACGTTTCTGACCATGATGTCATCAAATGGATAACCCCTGGCATGACTTTTTGTCTGACACGTTCGCCCGTTTCGAATTCCTTGACCAATAAGCTTCGTGGGACGTGTCACGTGCTATGATGAGTTTTTCTTCCCGCTCATTACTTTCTCTCTCTACACTCACTATATAAACACTTCATGTTTATATTTTTACCTTTTACGCTCTCAAGCTCTCCTAAAGCAAGAAATCTTCAAGCATTTGTTTTTGGATTTTTGATATTCAAACCTGTTGATCGAATCTTCAACCTTCACTTATACAGGTTACTATCTTCTTATCTTAAAACTTTTATATATCTTGTTTTGATCTCATTTCTTGATACACTGGATCAAAACAAACGTTTTTTCAAACATAAAATCATCTTCTTCATGATCTTATGAACAAAACTTGAAATACAGTTTTTCTCTTAAGTTTAAAATAAAAATCTTAAACTTAATACTCTCATATGTTTTTCCAGAATCCCTTTCCATAAAAGGAAACTGGAAAACATTGTTTTTCACTAGTTTTAAACTTCTTTAAAACTAGAAAACCCACCTTTTGCATTTTATTTCCTTAAAAAGAAACTGTAAACCCTAAAAACCTCAAAAACCCTTATTTTGGATAACTATTTCCATTTTAAAAAAATTCTTCTATATCCTTTGTGTTCTAAACAGAAATGGCATCTTCAAACATCCCTACCACTGCTGCTCCTGCTACTGTTTCTTCCACCATGACCAAGGCTGACAACATGAAACATGAGCTGAACCGAATCACCTTTGCCTCCAAAAACTCTTATGCCCTATTGGAGTTTCCCAAAAAGAAACAAGCCCCTCATCTTACTGATGCTGTAAACTTTATCAAAACATGCCCACTCTCAACAGCTATGACCATAATACCCCCTGCTCATCGTCATCTCCTACAGCAGTTCTGGTATACTGCACACTGCACCACTGCGGTCTCCAACAAGACTGGCAAATAATACTCAGTTATCGGTTTTTAAACCGAGTTGGGTCGTGGAACCCTTTCCCCTGCTGCACTTAGATCAGCACTGAACCTACCAGGAAGCTCTAAGGCTAACCCCTTTATTACTTTCCCTGACCCTAACACCCCTGAGGGTAACCAACTCTTGATCAACTTCCTTGATCAAATGAACTATCTCTGGAATACCAACCGCAACAAGGAACCTGAGAAGAAGATCACAACTGTTCTAAAGAACAAAATGCCATCTGAACTCAATTTCATCTTCGCACATATCATAAGCTGCATGACAGCGAAGACTGGCTCCACTGATCAAGCGAGCAAATCCCAACTCGCTATGGCCTACGCACTCCTCAAAGGCCTGCATGATGGACATGGTAGAGCAACCTGAACGCTCATCAATAGTTCCCTACCCAAGGTTCATCTCAGTCGTTCTGCAAATGGCTCTGGGAAGCCACTACCCCACTCAGGGAGACTACAGGCTCTCCCATGTAGGCCCCAAGGTACTCGACTTCAAACCCATCGAAGGTGAGGTACATCTATCTACTCTTCTCTCTCTTTTCTGCCCCACTTCTTCGCATTCTGCAGCTATCCCTACAGCGGTACAACCCCCCGCTGTGACCCAGGATGCAACAACTACCTCTCTGAAAAAGAGGAAACACTCTACTACCCAACTTGGCACCCATAAGTCCAAGAAGCCCTCAATGGAGCAACCTCAGCCTTTCCAGGCTCAAGACTCCACGTTGGCCTCTTCACAGGCAACGATGGATGATTTCGTGGTCCACTCCACCACATCTGCTGAAGCCACCCTTTCTACAATCGTTTTAGCGACTCAGTTCTCTGAGACTTTCTTGGATGAGCGCCCAACATCCTCAGCGCCTCAAAGCGATGCGGAGGTCATTTCCAGCATCACCAGCGCTGAAGATGCAATCCCACCTCTCTCAGTCGTCGTTTCTACTCATTCTTTCATCTACAACATTGCACCAACCATGCCATCATTCCCACTGATGGACACACGCGCCTCAGTTCTGCAAGGCTTCATCCGACACAATGCTACAGGACATGTAGGATCATCGACAACTATTCCTGCTCATTCCCTAAAGGATGACATGGAACATTGGAGTGGCACTCGTAATTTCGACACCTTCTCCAATCCAAATCCTACAGGTATCCAAACACCATCCATATTCCTTTCTGTACCCCTGACTTCCGAGCTTTCTTTCGCTCATAAGTTACTTTCTTTTTCAGGTCCAAACTTGGGCACTATTAGCACGTCCCTTAAGGACATCATTGAGAAAGTGGATTCTCTATCCACCAACATCACTAACAACACCTCAGCAATTACTACTGTTGGAGATACGTTGAAGAATGTCTCCACCGCCCTTGCAGCCAAAGCAACATCGACTGACATTTCCTCACTACAAGGGCGAGTGAATTCGTTGGAGAACGTTGTCTCCACCAACCTCTCCAACTTACAGAACACCATCACCGATCTCTCAAACAACTTCTCCAGCCTCAGCAACGAGGTTGGAATGCTGAAGACCGACTACTCTAGTCTCAAAGGTGAGGTGAGCAGTCTCACTAAACAGGTTGCTGAATCAAATACCCGGCTCACCAAGAACCTTCAGCGGCTAGAGACTCCCACTGTCCCTCTATCTCACTTTTCTCAGGCTGACCGGGAGAAGTTAGATATGGCTGTGGAATTCATCATTGAAACCACCCCTGCTATTTCTGGCCTTGAAGATAGAATGGCAGAGGTTGAGACGACTTTAGGGCACCCTGGCCATAAAGACAGGTAGGGGTGTGCAGAAAGTCAACCGATCCAATCAGAACCGACCGATCAAATTAGAACCGACCGACCTTGATTGGATATCCAATTGTAATTGGATCGGATCGGATCAAAATTTTCAACATCCAGTTTGGATCGGTCGGTTCTTGGATGACAGTCCAGAACCGACCAAAACTGAACCGAACCGAACCGATTCACCATCCAACCATCCATCCAATTATCATCCAACCACTCATCCAATTATCATCCAACCACTCATTCGATTATCATCCAACCACCCATCCAGTTATCATCCAACTACCATCCAATACATTATAATTCAAAGTTTTAAAAGTAAAAGTTTTTTATTTTTAAAACATTATAATTTAAAAACATTTGTATAAAAAAACTAAATTTTTTAGAAAGAAACATAAAAACATTGGATGGATCCGATCCGATCCAACGGATATCCAATGAGAATATCCAATGGATGGAACCGAGCCGATCCAATCATCCATTGGATTGAAAAAATCCAACATCCAATGGATGATTGGATCGGTTCGGTTGGAAAAATCGGACATCCAACAGATGATTGGATCAGTTTGGTTCTCCTCACATCCATTGGATGTCAACCGATGAACACCCCTAAAGACAGGGACCCTGAGGTTGCTGCTACTGTCACTACTACTTCCCCCCATTCGGTGGAAGAGGGGGAGAAGAACATTGAAGGCTTCCCCCGAACTGTTGAGGGGGAGGAAGAACTCCAAGAGAAAGACCCTCAGGAAGGTGATAATCCTGAGGGAACCGCTGAAAGTCCCTCTCCATCTGAGGGGGAGAGAGGCGAAGACCCTCCTCATTCCCCAGTTGACAACACTGTGGAAATTCCATCTGAGGATGAGGAAGAAGAAGAAGATGAAGAAGAAGACGTCGACATCGATGATGAAGAACCATCATTCAAGCCTTAGAATGATGATGATGACGAACTTTTCTTTCATCATGAAGTGATCAAAGCCCCTGCTCTAAAAGGGGTTTCCATTAATGAACCAGGGGAGGGGAATGCTGCAAAGTCTCTTTCAAAGAAGACGCAACGTGGCAAAAACAAAGACCTTGCGGAAGACAACTTGGCTATCCTTCTAAAGAAGCCAGTCTATCAGGTATGTTATCTTTTCTTTCCATACACTGCCTCCCTCCTTTACCCATTCTCCATTTCTACACTCCTACTCATAAAACCTCTATACACTTAAACCTCTCATTTCTCTATCTCTTTCACCTTCAAATGATCTAACTCTTGTGATCATTTTGTTTCAGCTAGTCCTCTCCCCTACTTGAGGCTACCATTGAAGCTCCTACATCAACAACGCTGCAAATAATCCCAGTGCTCAACGCTGAAGAACAAATAATCCTAGTCTCTGTTCTAGATGAGACTGAAGTACAAGCTGAAGAAGAATTGCTTTCCCACCCCAGAAGACCTTCTCTGACTCCTCAAAAGTCAGATGAAGATGAACGAAAAAGGAAAGCAGCGATGATTTAGAAGCTAGAAAGTCAGCGTCTCATTCCTGCCCATCTCAGCTGTCTGACTCCAAGGGAAATTGCTGAAGCTCTAAAGGCTGAAAGGATTCTCGCTGAACAACATAAGGCTGAGCTCTCTGATAAGGCTTTTGCTATTGAACTTTCCAAACGTTCAGTACAAGATCCTCAGCTGAAGAAATTTCCCTTTGAAGTCCAGAAGAAACTGCTTAAAGATGTTGGCAAAAAGAAAGAAGAGAAAAGGAAGGTCATCAATAACACCCTTGCCTGGTGCAAGAAGAAACTCCACTTCAGGTTGTTACCAGCAAGAATAAAATAGGTAAACCTGAGGGGAAAACTGTCGGAGGTGCTACTATCGTTGATGTCCAGATGATCAGGGAGAACGATGTGTCAAGAACCTGCTATACCTCAGAGTTAGAAAAGCTTGGAGTGAACGAATGGTTGCAAATTTGGGTCGCAATTCAACGATCTCGATCAAGCTACAAGTCTTATGTTGAAAACGCCATTAACAGGGTAATTGACCAAGTCTCCTCAGCTGTTGATCTGCCCATTCCAGCCATCAAACCAAAACAAACCGCTCCAAAGAAAAAGCCTCCACCATCTTCAGGTCCCATCATAAGGAACGGGACTGGTGTTGACTTTTCTCGTGAAGTTGTACTTGGTCCAAATGTTGATCTTTCAGGACTTGACATCTCTCCCTCCCGCTGAAGATTTCGAAGCTGGAAAGGTAGTCAGTAAACCTTACGGCATATTCTTTCTTGACTACTATGGTCGCCACTGCTTTCAAAGAATATATGAGTTACCCATCACTCCTATCGAACAACTCATAGACCTATTGTATTGGTGTGATAGCTCATTCCTTGGAAGATTCATCAAGCCCCAAATCTACCGTGAAGCCAAACGAAGACGGGATCAGGGAGTAACAGTCCCTGATTGGATGATCCTACAGACTGACACCCTTGATGAACTTCTCTTCAAGGGAGAACCTGAATAGATGATAGAATCACCTTTTGTATTCTTCTATTTTATCAGCTTGTAACTTTTTGTACTTGTAATTATTTTCATTGTACTTATAATTTTTCCACTTCCCTTGTAATCTTGTTTACGAAGTTAATGAAAATTTTCAATGAAGTACTTTACTCCATCAGTACTAGAAAAGATCCCTGAAAACAGTAAATGGGACACATATTTATGAGTCATTTTTATCCTTATGTTTTTAACTTAGCAATTTTCTTTTATTGTTATGTCATCATCAAATAGGGGGAGATTGTTGATCCAAACCCTTCAGTGATTTGATAATGACTCTCAGAATTACTTAGTGAAAATTGTAAGTAAACAATATGTATCAGTGTTTCACCATTTAAGAAAATATACTAAGTCTGTTTAGTATCGCTGATGAAAAACACAAGTTTTAATTTATACTTCAGCGAAACCTGTACATCATTGAGCCCTGAGTATGTTCAGCCTCACTGATGATCGCTGAAATTTCATCTTGTAATTATTTGCTTATGATCCCTGAAGACAAGACTCGCGACAACTGAGTTCATAGCTGAAATCGAAGACCAAGCTGAAGAACGAGTGACTAAGTCTACTAGTGACCTGATGCGGATATCAGCGAAGCCAAGATTTGTCCATTTCACGCGAAGTTTCAAGTAGAAGACTTCAGCGAGAGCTGAACTTTATCATTTGCTAATAAATATACATTCAGCGTTCGTTGATCATGAAGCCTGTACTACAAGCAACTTTTGCTTTATCTCCTTGCACGCCCCCGTACGATTTGTCAGAACGGACATCCCTTTTGTCTAGGATCGTACAAACCACTCTGCCACTACACTGTTCATCATGCGGCCACTAGGATGTTTGCTAAAGTCAAATTCATGCAACCAACCAGACGCTGTCATGTGTAAAGTTGTACTGACTTGCATTAAATGTAACGCCCCTTAATCCCAACATACAAGTTCCATATAATTCACAAAAAAATAACATATCATAATCCAAAAATGGTCCCTTAAATTCTACAATTAGGTCTTTCGGTACAAACTTTTTCGAATAAAGTAAAATACATAACAACTACTAATTATAACTGAAATCTTCATAATCATTCAACATCCACAAAAGCTAACATGATAAATCCTATCATTGTCTCTTGTTTGCTCAATGACCTGGAATACATATTTTAAAACAAAAATGAGGGTTAGACCTTGAGGTCTAGTGAGAAAATCCCCGTTAGTTAAAGGAAACATTTGCACATAATCATTCACGTAATTCACATAAGAATACCAATTACGACTCATGCATCATGTATCTTTCCATCTCTTTCTCTTTTCCTTGGCCATATTAATTGGTAGCAAGCCAATTAATTTATTTACACCGCTGTACTAAATACATCCAACACCACTGTCCCTTGTACAGCCAACTTTCACCGGTCCTAAGCCCGGCCAACTTGTACTCATACAATGTAATATTCATATAAACACTTTATGCACCATATTACATTTAATCGCATATATGTATTCCATTTTGAAAACATTTCAATTAAAAACTCACCTCTTGTGTTTATCACAAAAACTCTTCCAAGATCAATCACGTAGGTCGATTCTTCACAAAATATGAAATCAGATAAAATACCGAATATCTCCTTTAATACTTAAACTTACAAAATCCTTAATCCAAGTCGCAACCCAAAATATATGAAATCGAAATCAACAGTACAAGTCGCAACCGCAATGAACAGTACCAAGTCGCAATCTCCACCCTGAAGTCGCAACCCCTTATTGCGATTTCACCCCGAAGTCGCAACCCCTTATTGCGATTCCACCCTGGAGTCGCAACACACTATTGCGATTCCACCTTGGAGTCGCAACGCACTATTGCGATTCCACCTTGGAGTCGCAACGCACTATTGCGATTCCACCTTGGAGTCGCAATCAACAACTGCGATTCCAAACTTGAATCGCAACCAACTACTGCGATTTCAAGCCATGTCGCAAACGACCATTGCGACTTCAATGCCAAGTCGCAACCAACTGTTGCGACTTCGTTGAATGTCGCAGTCGTCTATTGCGACTTCGATGAATATTTGCCTACTGCGACTTCGATGAATATAAGCCTACTGCGATTTCGATGAATATCTCAGCCTACTGTTTCATCCTAAAACCCAGATTTTTGCAGATTTATACTATGCATGTTTATGTAACTTTGCAGTTATGTTTTATACTACTATTAGAACACTATTCCAAACCCAGAATTCATATACCTTCTAAAAATAACATAACCCACCAAGAACTTAAATATAAACCTCAAGAACACTTTAGAGAATTAAAACACATAAAGGTATGGATTAATTACCTTGAATTACTGCAGTTAAGTACTTAAATCTCTGTAGCAACCTTTGCATTCCTTCTTCTTCCCTTCAAACTCTCTCGATTTCTCTCTCTCTCTCTAACCGAACTCACACTCACACACTAACACTTGAATAAAGTTTGAATATCTAAAAGTGAAGACATCATTTTCCTTTTCCCTTGCTGGAAGTCGGTTGTGGTATACAAGGTTAGCAAAAAGACCAAACTAACCCTAAACTTCTCTCAATTGTCGAAACACACCCCCAACTTTCTATAAAAATTTAAATCTTATCTCTTAACTTTTAATTTCTCAAAATACTAACATAAGGACTTATAAAATTCTAAATTTAACTTAGATAAAAATACCTGGTTATTACAACATCTCCCCCTTAAAAGAATTCCGTCCCGGAATTCGATTAAGCGAACAGATGAGGGTATTTGGCTCTCATCTCGGACTCTGATTCCCATGTAGCATCCTGACCTCGATGATGTTTCCACTGAACCTTTACCTGCCTGATTTCCTTATTCCTTAATACTTTAACTTTGTGATCCACTATAGCTTCCGGTTCTTCCACGTAGTTCAGCTTTTCATCAACCTGGATATCCGGTAGAGAGACTGCCTGGTCCGGTGTAACTAAACATTTCCGAAAATTCGACACATGAAATGCGTTGTGAATCCTGCTCAACTCCAACGGAAGATCCAATCTGTATGCTACTTCACCAATTCTTTCTGTAATTTTAAATGGCCCAATATACCGCGGACTGAGTTTACCTTGTTTCCCAAAACGTATGACTCCTTTCCAAGGTGAAACTTTTAACATCACAAACTCCCCAACCTGAAATTCTAACGGTTTCCGGCGTCGATCTGCATAACTTTTCTGTCTGTCTTGTGCCGTTTTCAATCTATCTCGGATCTGAGTAATCTTATCTGCTGTTAACTGTACTATTTCTGGCCCTGCTAACTGCTTTTCCCCCACTTCATTCCAACACAAAGGCGTTCGGCATTTCCTACCATACAATACTTCAAACGGTGCCACTTGAATACTAGAATGATAACTGTTGTTGTAAGCGAACTCTATCAAAGGCAAATGTTTATCCCATGATCCTCCAAAATCAACTATACAAGCCCGAAGCATATCTTCTAAAGTCTGTATCGTTCTTTCACTCTGCCCGTCTGTCTGTGGATGATATGCTGTGCTCAACTTTATCTGCGTTCCCATCTCTTTTTGAAAGCTTCTCCAAAATCTAGAAGTAAAACGACTATCTCGATCAGAAATAATCGAAATTGGTACTCCATGTCGAGTTACTATTTCATTAATGTACAGTTTGGCCAAACGTTCCAAAGAATCGGTTTCTTTTATCGGCAAGAAATGAGCAGACTTTGTCAACCTATCCACAATCACCCAAATAGAATCGAATCCCTTTGAAGTTCTTGGTAACTTGGTAATGAAATCAGTTGTGATCTGATCCCATTTCCACACTGGAATTTCTAATCGTTGCAGTTGACCAAACGGTTTTTGATGTTCAATCTTCACCTTCTTGCAAGTAGTACATTCCTCCACATACTTTGCAATGCTTCTTTTCATCCCCGGCCACCAGTAAAATGGCTTCAGATCTCTATACATCTTATTTGCACCTGGATGAATGGAGAATCGAGATTGATGAGCTTCTTGTAGTACACGATCACGTAATCCACCCAAACGAGGTACCCAAATCCTATTCTCCAAACACAACAACCCACGGTTATCTTTCCCAAGCAATGCTGATATCCCAACCAACCGTTCAGATTTCAAACTTTCTTTTTGATAAGCATCTAATTGGCACTTCAGTAATTCGTCAAAAATGTTTGGAAGCAGTTCCGCTCTTAAAGATATCGCCTTTATCGTTCCACTTCTTTCTTGTCGACTTAGTGCATCTGCCACCACGTTCGCTTTTCCTAGGTGATAAAGGATTTCACAATCATAATCATTCACTAACTCTAGCCACCTTCTTTGCCTCATATTCAGTTCCTTTTGATCAAAAAGATGTTGAAGACTCTTATGATCAGTAAAAATTTGACATTTGGAACCATACAGATAATGTCTCCAAATCTTCAATGCAAAGACAACCGCTGCAAGTTCCATATCATGGGTAGGATATTGCCTTTCATGATCCTTTAATTGACGAGAAGCATAGGCAATTACTTTTCCACGTTGCATGAGTACACATCCCAAACCTAACTTAGAAGCATCACTGTAGACCACAAAATCATCCGAACCTTCTGGCAATGCTAATATCGGCGCGCTGCAGAGTTTCTCCTTTAATATCCTGAATGCTTCGTCCTGTTCTGCCTTCCATTCGAACTTCAAATTCTTCCGAGTCAGTTTCGTCAACGGTGTGGCAATACGAGAGAAATCTTTTATGAACTTTCGGTAGTAGCCGGCCAAACCCAGAAAACTTCGTACTTCTGTTGCTGTCTTTGGTGGTTCCCACTTTTCAACTGCTTCCACTTTTATTGGATCGACTTGTATACCCTTTTCAGAAACTATATGCCCCAGAAACTGAACTTCCCGTAACCAGAATTCACACTTTGAAAATTTCGCGTATAACTTTTCTTTCTTCAAGAGTTCTAAAATCAAACGTAGGTGTTGCGCGTGCTCTTCCTTGGATCGGGAATAGATAAGTATATCATCAATAAACACAATAACGAATTTATCAAGATACGGCTTACATACCCGATTCATTAAATCCATAAAAGCGGCTGGAGCGTTCGTCAATCCAAATGGCATTACTAGAAACTCATAGTGACCGTACCTGGTGCGAAAAGCAGTTTTCAAAACGTCTTCTTCCTTGACCTTCAACTGATGATAACCGGATCTTAAATCAATCTTGGAGAAACAACAAGCTCCGACTAATTGATCGAAGAGGTCATCAATTCTAGGTAGGGGATACTTATTTTTGATCGTGCGCTTATTCAATTCTCTGTAGTCGATACACATTCTCATCGAACCATCTTTCTTCTTCACAAACAAAACTGGTGCTCCCCATGGCGAAGTACTTGGTCTGATGAAACCCTTATCGGATAGATCTTGCAGTTGTGCCATCATTTCTTTCATTTCCGGAGGCGCCAAACGATACGGTGCACGGGCTATAGGGTTGGCTCCAGGAATTAGATCTATACCGAATTCTACCTGTCTAACGGGCGGAAGACTGTTCAAGTCTTCAGTAAACACTTCTGGAAAATCACTAACAATTGGGATGTCTTCTAACTTACTCTTCTCTAGCTTAGTATCTATTACGTAAGCTAAGTAACTCTGACAACCTTTATTAACACACTTACGGGCTTTTATCATAGAAATAAGATTATACTGGTGATTCCTACGATCGCCATAGATCACTACCGGGCCTTTTTCAGGTAACACAACGTTTATTAACTTCTTATCACAATTTATATTAGCTTGATTCTCGGCTAACCAGTCCATTCCTACTACCACATCAAACTCGACCAGGGCTATTGGAAATAACTGAATCGGTACCCCGCACCCTTCTATATCTATTACACAACCATCAAATACTTCTTTAACTGATACTTGATTTTCATTTGCCGTATCTACCATTAAAGCATGATCTAACACTTTCGGCTTTAAACGCATATGAGTAGCAAATGAAGGAGACACAAACGATCGGTTTGCACCGGAATCAAATAACACCTTAGCACGTGTAGAATTTATTAAGAATGTACCTGTAACCACGTCCGGAGTTTCCTCCGCTTCTTTTGCTGTCATCTGAAATGAACGGCCTCTTGCTCTTGTTGGCTCTGACCTCGGTACTGTTGGTCTAACACCCGTTGCTCTTGTCGACGTGCCTCCCGATGGTATTCTTCCCAGTGGACAATCCGATTGAAGATGATCTGGAGAATTGCATGAATAACAAAATCTAACCACCCGACAATCTTTAGCAATGTGACCAAACTTCCCGCACTTATAACAGTTTCTAGGATCTACTTGACAGCTTCCCTGGTGGAAACGGTGGCACTTTGGGCAAGGTCTTTCAGCTGCTCGAAAAGGTGGACGATTATCAGATCTCTGAAACCCAGACTTCTTCATATCATGTGGCGGTCCTTCCCATTTTCTCTTTCCCGCACTTTTATCCCCAACATCCCTCTTATTGTCTCGCTCCACATTTTCCGCAGCATTGACTGCTTCTGAAAACGTATTAGGTCTCGCTGCAGTTACCAACTTTCTGATCTCCGAATTCAATCCGAATACATACCTTTCCATCTTCATCTTTTCGGTGGCAACATAATATTCTCCGAAACGCGACTTTTCCAAGAAACGAGCAGTGTAGTCTCTTACCGATAAATTTCCTTGCTGTAGGCTCAGGAATTCCTCTTCCAACTGTCTAACTGCGGCTTGCGGGCAAAACTGTTCCTTAAATGCTCTCGAGAATTCGCCCCAAGTAAAAGTTGAATATACCCCAGGTCCTTCAGAGTCAATAAGGGCCTCCCACCAATACAAGGCGTCCGCTTTCAACATTGCTGTTCCGTATAACACTTTATCTTCTTCCGCGCATTTACTGGTCTTAAATACAGCTTCAACTTCCTTCAGCCATCTCATTGCTTTTACTGGATCTCTGTCCCCTCCATACGTGGGTGGTTTACAGCTTAAAAACATTTTATAATCACACTTTCTTGGTACTGATGTGACAATAGGCGCGATAGGTACTTCGTTTCCAAGGGTAGGGTCTGGTATTTCCGTTTTCGAATGATGAGTCTGGTTAAACATGGCTTGAATATTTGCCTGAAGTCTTCCCATTTCAACCGCTAGATCGTCTCTTGTAACAAACTCTGTGCCTCGCCCCTGTACACTGCTCCCTGTCCTACCTCTGCCTCTTTCTCCCCCTCTTCCCCTTCCTCCGGCTGTTTGTTTCGTTCCACTTGCCATTCTGTTGATTCAAACAAGGTTAATATACACATAAGCACATACCCCATATAATAAAGTATTCTGGTTCAAACATGTACCTGTAAGATCATAATTACACTGGCCAGGTGTAATCTGAAATTACCTTACATGATGTTCCTTCTACCTTTTTATATTTATCATCCCAAGGTTCTAAAATAACAAGGACATCCTACTTCGCATGCAGTTTAAGTCTAGGTACAGATACTAATACCTAAATCTCTTAAACTAAGGCTCTGATACCATTTGTAACGCCCCTTAATCCCAACATACAAGTTCCATATAATTCACAAAAAAATAACATATCATAATCCAAAAATGGTCCCTTAAATTCTACAATTAGGTCTTTCGGTACAAACTTTTTCGAATAAAGTAAAATACATAACAACTACTAATTATAACTGAAATCTTCATAATCATTCAACATCCACAAAAGCTAACATGATAAATCCTATCATTGTCTCTTGTTTGCTCCATGACCTGGAATACATATTTTAAAACAAAAATGAGGGTTAGACCTTGAGGTCTAGTGAGAAAATCCCCGTTAGTTAAAGGAAACATTTGCACATAATCATTCACGTAATTCACATAAGAATACCAATTACGACTCATGCATCATGTATCTTTCCATCTCTTTCTCTTTTCCTTGGCCATATTAATTGGTAGCAAGCCAATTAATTTATTTACACCGTTGTACTAAATACAGCCAACACCACTGTCCCTTGTACAGCCAACTTTCACCGGTCCTAAGCCCGGCCAACTTGTACTCATACAATGTAATATTCATATAAACACTTTATGCACCATATTACATTTAATCGCATATATGTATTCCATTTTGAAAACATTTCAATTAAAAACTCACCTCTTGTGTTTATCACAAAAACTCTTCCAAGATCAATCACGTAGGTCGATTCTTCACAAAATCTGAAATCAGATAAAATACCGAATATCTCCTTTAATACTTAAACTTACAAAATCCTTAATCCAAGTCGCAACCCAAAATATATGAAATCGAAATCAACAGTACAAGTCGCAACCGCAATGAACAGTACCAAGTCGCAATCTCCACCCTGAAGTCGCAACCCCTTATTGCGATTTCACCCCGAAGTCGCAACCCCTTATTGCGATTCCACCCTGGAGTCGCAACACACTATTGCGATTCCACCTTGGAGTCGCAACGCACTATTGCGATTCCACCTTGGAGTCGCAATCAACAACTGCGATTCCAAACTTGAATCGCAACCAACTACTGCGATTTCAAGCCAAGTCGCAAACGACCATTGCGACTTCAATGCCAAGTCGCAACCAACTGTTGCGACTTCGTTGAATGTCGCAGTCGTCTATTGCGACTTCGATGAATATTTGCCTACTGCGACTTCGATGAATATAAGCCTACTGCGATTTCGATGAATATCTCAGCCTACTGTTTCATCCTAAAACCCAGATTTTTGCAGATTTATACTATGCATGTTTATGTAACTTTGCAGTTATGTTTTATACTACTATTAGAACACTATTCCAAACCCAGAATTCATATACCTTCTAAAAATAACATAACCCACCAAGAACTTAAATATAAACCTCAAGAACACTTTAGAGAATTAAAACACATAAAGGTATGGATTAATTACCTTGAATTACTGCAGTTAAGTACTTAAATCTCTGTAGCAACCTTTGAATTCCTTCTTCTTCCCTTCAAACTCTCTCGATTTCTCTCTCTCTCTCTAACCGAACTCACACTCACACACTAACACTTGAATATAGTTTGAATATCTAAAAGTGAAGACATCATTTTCCTTTTCCCTTGCTGGAAGTCGGTTGTGGTATACAAGGTTAGCAAAAAGACCAAACTAACCCTAAACTTCTCTCAATTGTCGAAACACACCCCCAACTTTCTATAAAAATTTAAATCTTATCTCTTAACTTTTAATTTCTCAAAATACTAACATAAGGACTTATAAAATTCTAAATTTAACTTAGATAAAAATACCTGGTTATTACATTAAATGCATGCAGTATAAATAGGAAACCCTACTTCACTCTTGAAGAAGCTTTTCCTTCGCTGAACTTCTTAGTGTTAGAAAATTATCCTTGTTTTCTAAATCTTCTTTCTCTCTATTTTCTTAGTGCAAGAAATTTGTGTGTTTCTAATAGTTTGTTTAGATTAGGTTTTAACTTGATCTTATTCTGCAACAAACTGTAAATTGTTTGATATATATCAATAAAGAATTTTAAAGATTAAAATGTGTGTTTGTATTCAACCCCCCCCCCCCCCCTCTACAAACTTGTATAACCCTTCGGGAACAACACGGACCCATCCAATGTTTTTATGTTTCTTTCTAAACAGTTTAGTTTTTAGTTTTTTCAGATGTTTTTAGATTATAATGCTTTATAAATAAAAACTTTTTACTTTTGAAACTTTGAATTATAATGTATTGGATGGTGGTTTGATGATAACCGGATGGGTAGTTTGATGATAACCGGATGAGTGGTTGGATGATAATTGGATGAGTGGTTAGATGATAATTGGATGGATGGTGAATCGGTTCGGTTAGGTTCGGTATTGGTCAGTTCTGGACTGTCCTCCAAGAACCGACCGATCCAAATTGGATGTTGAAAATATTGATCTGGTCCGATCCAGTTACAATTGGATCTGATCCGATCCAATTACAATTGGATCTGATCCGATCCAATTACAATTGGATATCCAATCAAGGTCGATCGGTTCTAATTGGATCGATCGATTCTGATTAGATCGGTTGACTTTCTGCACACCCTTATTGATCGAGATAGATCATTCGATTTATGTGGCATTAAAAAGGATTGATTACAAAAACAAACGTCTATATGAGTTTGTTTAAAAGTTTATGATTTGTAGTTGTATACAAGTTGAGAGTGTAAACTTAGATATCATCTATTCTTTCATGAATTACCAAAAAAATACCATCAGAGATTATAAATTTTGATTTTATTGGATCTGGGTTTTTTTTTCAACTAGGTAAATTTTAAACATAGATTATAGCAATGATTCTCTATATTGGGAGTTTTTCCCCATGATTCTCTATTTTAGAAAATAGGATAGAGAAGCTATTAGAGCACTTTAGAGAACAAAAAGTTGTTTTTCCCTATTTTAGAGAAGCGGTTGAAGATGTCTTTAGAGCATCTGCAATAAATTCTCTAAAATGGAGAAAGTAGAGATTTTATGGATTTTTGGTATGTTTTTATTGCTTCAATAGATTCTCCAAAATGGAGAAAGTAGGAGAGAGATTGTGTAAAAATCTTTAAATTTGGAAAACATACCAAAAATGATTGCAATGAGAGAATAATATTACTTAAATATTTTCACCAATAGAAAACTTTGAAAATAAAGAGAGAAATAATATTTAATTAGATGCATAAATATTTTAATAATATAATCGATGTGGTAATCTCCAAAATGAAAAATATGACAGAATTGAATGTATTTGAAGAATATGTTGGAGATACTCTTAGTCATAAATATAAATGGGTGACATGACAAGTGGAATATAGTTGAGAGGGTAAAGTGAAAAGTAGAACATTTGCAGCACGAAAATGATGGCGTTTACCGTTGGGTGGGTTCCACACGTCTCAAAGAGATCAAAGAATTCTTCAGTAAAACGATATAGAAAATGTTATACTTTTTTGTATTATAATAATAGTACTTTGATTTTGACCGGACGATAGTTTATTATTATATTCACTTATTTTATTGGGTAGTATTTTTGGTCATTAAAATAAATTGTAAATGTTTTTTACCCGGTAATGTTTACCGGGTAAAAGTCTCCTCTTCATTTACTAGTTAAAATTATCGGTATTGCTAATGCTTTTTACATTGTAAGATTTTTAGTTACTATCATTTTCATCCGATAAAGTACGTAACACCCGGTAAACATTTGGTAAACAATTTTTTTAAATAAATTATGAATAAGTCTATGACAACATCCGGATGGTCATCATAAGAAGTGATAAAAGAATATAAACATGGACAAGTCTATATTATATTATAAAATAGCTGGTAAAATCTCTTATAAATAGCTTATTAAAAGTGAGGTACAACTTATAAATGTATAATTTTTTTAAATACTACTTTATAATTTATTATTTCACATGTGCAACTTAAAATCTTAATAGCGGAGACGTGTTTTACGCCATATCACGCCATGATGTTGTCATGGTGTGTCATTTTGAACAATATTGATAACAATACATTGTAGATTCAATTGATTTTTGTTATACCATATGTTTACGTTGTGTTCTCGGATTTTGGAAGGAAAAAAAGAAATAAAATATTTTTATTTGTGTTTTTGAGAATGAAAGGAAAGAAAGGAAACAGGAAAAACATAAAATAAGTTTTCATATTCTTGAGTGAGGAGAAGGGAAAGGAAAGAAACAATGTTACTTTTACAAATATACAGTATCTTCTTATTTATGTTATAGTGGAATATAGTTAGGCATGGCAACGGGGCGGGTATGGGGCGGGGTTCCCCATCCTCGGCCCCAGTTTGTGATACCCTCCCCCGGCCTCGGCCCCGGGCGGGTACGGGGATACCAACCCCGTCCCCGGTCAACTTTCGGTCAAGACCCGGTCAACATCCGTCCCCGGTTCCCCGACCCGGTTGGTGTTTTTTTTGGCTTTTTTAACAAATATTTTGTTGTTGTATTTTTAAAATTGGGAAAAAATAAATATTTTTAACAACTATCTGAGATTATTACAAATTGGAAAGGAATAAATATTTTTAAAATTTATTATATATTTTAAATATATAAAATAAATAAAATATTAATTGTCGTGATTTATTTTTGCAATTTCATATCAATTTTTACTTTAAAGTCGAATTTATTCGACGAATTACAATTCTATCAAATTTCATTCTGTCAAGGAAACACCCTTAGAATTATCATAAGAGATTTAATTACTTGGAAAAAAAGATATCACTTATCAACTGACTTTTGGATTATGAGTTCGAACCTTATTCAAAAATATGAGTTCCAATTGCTGTATGTTTTGCCATGACCATAAATAAAAGCCAGGGACAGTCATTATCGAATGTTGGTTTGTTTCTGAGACAACCAGTCTTCACCCATGCTCAGTTCTATGTTGCTTTATCTAGAGTAAAAAGTAGGCAATGTTTAAAAATATTAATTATAGATGATGAATGTATAATTAGCAATAGAACAAAGAATACTGTATATAAAGAAATATTTGGTAATTTATGATACGTGGTTCTTATTTTATTAATATTTTAACTATGTACTTTTCCATATTTTCATTTATGTTCTATTATAAATTTTGTTTTATAAATTCTTAATATTTATTCATATTTTTTATTAATTTTTTGCAAAACATCCTTTGTGAAACTGCCTAAAACAAGGACATTTTGTAACCAACTGCAAAAAAAAACAACTCTGAAGAGAAAAAAACTTGAAAAAGTAGCATCGTACTTTCGATGATCATTCATATCTGTAAGATAAGTTTTCTGGCATGATTTAATTTTTTTTAAATTACCCCGTGTAATACACGGTTCGAACCTAGTAATATTATATATAAAAACATATGTTTTGTACTATTAATCGACGAGTCAATGATAATAAACAAACTAAATTAGGTTATATATTAAAAAATATCAAATAAGACATTAAAAACGTAAAGAAAAATCAAATATCACGTTACAAAAGACCGCATATTAGGCCATGACGTGCCACAATAATAACGTGGCGTGAGACACTAGCCTTGAGCCACGACGCGCCATGGCGACTGTCGCTGCGAGCGTTTTAGAACAGTGGGAACGTTTTGGAAGGAAAATCAATATTATTTTCCTTCCCTTTATCTCCTTTAAAAAAACTCGAGAACACAACATTTTTTCATTCTATCCTACTTTCCTTCCCCCTTTCCTTAAAAAACTCGAGAAAGCAACATTTTTTCTTTCCCTCTTACTTTCATTTCCTTTTTTCTTCCTTTTCTTTGTCAAAAAAAGAACTCTAGAATACAATGTTAAGGTTAGCTTATATTGTAACCATTGATGGAATGTTTCTCATTGCGATACATGAAAAAACAACATAATATATTACTTATATTGTATTTCACAATGTGAAACATCAAAATATGTTGATTTTTTTTATGTTTCACAATGTAAAACAACAGAAGTAGTTCATACCACACACAATATAATGTGGTAAAACATTCATATTTCACAATGCGAAATAGTAGGTCAACGGTCATACATTTTTATTTCATAGTAGGAACACCATTTCTGCCATTCAAACGTCATAAATGAGTTGTTTCACATTGTGAATTAAAAATGAAACAACACTAACAATCCACAAAATAACACCATTATGAACTAGAAACAGTGTTTAAACCACAAACAATTGTCATAACAAACTTACAATGTATTACATGTTTTTGGGTTCTATGAAATAACAAATTACTTTACATGAACCTTCTTCGTCATCTTCGATGTTCCAGTCTTCACTTTTTTCGTATTGTGTTAAATAAACCTCAACATTATTATCAAAGACCTGACAATTGAAGTCTGAATCTATGCGTCTTTTGTTTCTTTGCTACGATGAAACCACAAATATTAAATCTTCAAATCAACAATTGAGATATGTTTCAGAGTGTGAAAAAAAATCACAATCACACGTGATTTCACAAAAAAAACATGTGGATCCTATATGAACCTTCATCGTCATCTTGGATCTTCTAGTCTTCGATCTAAATTTAACACATCAAGATAAGTTCATTTGAATTAAGAATTAGAATGTGAGATAATAATCTAAAGTTGTTCGTTTGGTTTTTTCTTGATGCATGATAAATTTTATGAAACACATTATGATGAATATCCAATTTGCTATTTAAAAATATGCAGCAGAAAATGATTTCATTTGGATGCAATAATGAATAAATGATTGAAAGAGTGATAAGGACTTAATTCGAGATAGTCAATCTCCAAAAGAAAAGTAAAGGAAGAAGAAGACGTTGGGGCAATTTTCTGTGTTCCTTCATAAACCAAAAATACCACTTAAATAATGCAAATGACTACCTAGACTCAACAAGAACATGGGATTAAGGAACCACTAGTGCTCCTCTTATTTCTCCTAAAATCATGCATGCGCTACTACCTCTAACGTCTAAATGGAATCTTTCAAAATGCATGTGACAAAAAGAAAGCAGTGGACTTGGTCTTCAATTTTTCAGTCTTCAAACCGTTTCGGTCGCCGGATCAACCGAGTGGGTCGGTTCGGTTTACTACCCACGAGACCCGTATTCGTATCAATACCCCCTCATTAACAATGACCTTGTCCTCAAGGTACTGAACTGCTCCTGGAAGGCTAATTTCCTCTTTGTTTTCCCACGTGGACTCAGAGATATCTCGACCCAACCACTTGACAAGTACCTGTTGTGCTGCGTTTCCATTCTTCTGAATAATACGCTGATCCAGGATCGTTTTCGGTTCGAGCACCGGGATCTCGTCAATGTAAGTTGCTGGAAGAGGAAGTTGTGATGGGTTAGTGTTGTCGTGACAGGGACGAAGTAAGGATACATGAAAAACTGGATGGATGCGAGAGCCCGATGGTAGTTCCAAATGATAGGCAACCTTGCCAACCTTTTCAATGATCTTGAATGGACCAAAATACCATTTGCCGAGTTTTTGAAAATCCCGTTTAGCAACTGATGATTGACGGTAGACGCGTAGACGAAGATAAACCAAGTCGCCTTCATTAAACTCCTTCTCCATACGATGCTTATTAGCTTGTTCGGTCATCCGTTGGCGAGTTCGTTTCAACGTCTCCTTGAGCATGGAGATTAAGCGTTGATGTTCCTTCAATGTGGTATCAATAGATGTTACTTGAGAGCTACCGATTGTGTACTGGGGAATGGATGGTGGTGGACGCCCGTATAAAGCTTGGAAGGGGGGCATTTCAATAGCACTATGATAACTAGTGTTGTACCATAATTCTGCCAGGTAAAGATACTTACTCTAGGTGGTCGGTTCATCACTCGCGAAACAACGGAGGTAAGACTCTAAACACCGGTTTACCACTTCTGTTTGCCCATCTGTTTGCGGATGATAGGCACTCGAGTGTAAGAGTTTAGTGCCTATTTTTCCAAACAATTCTTTCCAAAAGCGGCTTAAAAATGGGATCATTGTCTGAAAGTATCGACTTTGGCAGACCATGTAGTTTGTAGATGTTATGTAAGAAAAGGGTGGCAAGCGAGGCCGCTGTCGAATGAGGTGGAAGCGCGATAAAATGAGCAAACTTTGAGAGGCGGTCTACAACAACCCAAATGGATGTTTTCCCATTAGATGGTGGCAAATTGGTGATGAAATCCATTGATATTTCTTCCCATACCTGGTTTGGAATGGGTAATGCCTGCAACAACCCATATGGTTTATAAGTGGGGTATTTTGTTTGTTGACAGGTGCTGCACTCCATAATGAATTTGGCAACATCTTTTCTGATATGTGGCTAAAAAAAGAAGAAGCATTTAGCCTGCGGATTTTTGGCATTGACCCCCGAGTGGCCTCCAATTGGGCTTGAATGGAATTCAGCCAATAGTTGATTTCGAAGGGATGAGCAGTAAGGTATAAGTAAGCGATTATGTACATACAAAAGCCCATCATGAACTACGTAACCTGGGAATTATTCTGGTTGTTGTGAAACTCGATCCATCCTTTGAGTAGTAGTCGCGTAATTGTTGCACCCACGGAAAGGTTGAGACCGAAAGAGCGAGAATTTGTGGATGATCAACACGACTTAAAGCATCAGCAACCCGATTCTCCTTTCCAGGCTTATAGTGAACTTCAAAGTCATATCCTAGTAACTTGGCAGCCCATTTATGTTACTCGGGTGTTTGCATGACTTGCGATAACAAATGTTTAAGACTTCGTTGGTCGGTGAAGACCCGAAACTTGCGTCCCAAAAGGTATTGCCTCCACTTCTTGACAGCTTCGGTTATCGCATAAAGCTCTTGGGTGCAGGTTGAAGCTAATCGCATACGAGGGCCTAACGTTTTACTAAAAAAATCTATTGGTTTATCATTTTGGGAGAGCACAGCCCAAATGCCGAGACCCGACGCATCCGTGGTGATGTCAAATTTTGCAGTGAAGTCGGGAAGGGCTAGAACAGGGAGGGAAGTCATGGCAGTCTTGAGGGTTTGGAATGCTGTTTCTGCTTCCTCGGTCCAGGCTAGTTGCTGGTGCTGAAGAAGATCCGTTAAAGGGGCTGCGATATGAGAGTATCCCTTTACAAAGTGTCGGTAGTAGCCCGTTAAACCCAGAAATCATCGCAAGCCCGTGATGGAGGTAGGCTTAGGCCATTCTTGAATGGCTGATATATTTTCTGGATCTGTGGAAATGCCTTTATTGGAGATAACGTGACCTAGGTATTGAACCTCTTGAATCGCGAATATACATTTGCTCAGTTTAGCAAAATACTGTTGTTTGGTCAATATGGAGAATACATGGCGAAGGTGAGCATAGTGTTGTTCGTGATCAGGACTGTAGACCAGTATGTCATAAAAAACGAGAACAAATCGGCGCAACACATCGCGAAATATGTCATTCATGGCGGCTTGGAATGTTGACGGTGCATTGGAAAGTCTGAATGGCATTACGAGGAATTTGTAGTGGCCATCTACTGTCCTAAACGCGGTTTTGTGGGTGTCGGCATCCCGTACTTGTATTTAGTGGTAACCTGTATGGAGATCGATTTTAGAGAAAACGTGTGCACCATGAAGCTCGTCCAATAACTCATCCACCGTGGGAATTGGAAAACGATCGCGAATGGTAATGGCGTTTAAAGCACGATTGTCGACACAAAATCTCCATGTATCGTCTTTTTTGCGTACTAAGAGTACCAGAGAGGAATAAGGGCTATTGCTTGGTTTTATCAGTCCATCCTTTAACATATCGACGATCAATTCAGTCATGATTTGTTTTTGGTAATGTGGATAACGATAAGGACGAACATTGATGGGGTTTTTTTTCTGGTTGAAGGGGAATATGATGGTCATGGTTTCTTGGTGGGGGTAGATATTTAGGGGACTCAAAAAGGTGGGAATAGTTCTGCAGTAATCGTTGAATGTGGCGGTCTGGGTGTGGAGGAGGGGTAGAAGTGGCTATTGGTGGTTGGTATTGGAAGACTAATGTGTGTATGGATTCAATGGCATCCTTCTGCATGAGATGGTGGAGGGTGCTGGGGGTGACAGGAACGGATTTAGGTTCACCCGAAAGCGTGATGGTGTTGCCTTCATGGGAGAATGTTAATTGAGGTACCGCGAAGTCGGCTACAATGGTCCCTAATGAACCAAGCCAATGCATGCCTAAGACCACATCAGCTCCTTCAATGGGAAGAACGAAGAAGGGGACGGTGAAATGAGCACCCTTGAGGTGGAGTGGAACAGTGGAACAAAGCCCGTGACAGTGAAGGTGAGACCCATTGCCAAGCATCACCAGGAAGGACGGAATTTGTGTGATTGCAAGTTTAAGGAAGGAAGCCGTTCGAGGCTGGATGATGTTATGGGTGGTACCTGAATCGATCAGAATAGAGATGGGGTGTCCTTCTATGTAGCCCATGATTCGAAGTGTTCGTGGGGAGGCTAACCCGAGGAGGGCAGCTGGTGATAGGGACAGAAAATGGGGCGGTATAGTGGAGGTGAGAGCCTGGTTGGTGTCATCATTGAGCATAAGGTATTCGTTGGAGTTTTGTGAGTCGGTTTGAAAGGGAAACGGATCAGTAGGTTATTGGGCGGCAGGGGCATCATCGTTGTCCACAATTAAAAGGAATTGCGGGGGATTGCTTTTATGTCCCGGGTGGTATTTGTCTGGGCAGCGGAAGCACAAGCCTGTTGCTCGTCGTTTTTGCATTGCCTCAGGTGACAAACGAGTAAAGGGTAGCATGGGGTTCGATGGTGTTTTTTTGGGGGTGGGCAACAAGGGTGTTGAGGGTGTGTTTGTCGAGGTTATTGGGGCTTGTAGGGGGGCGGCGATGGGTTGAATGAGGATGGTGAGTATGGGAGATTGCGAGCAGGGGGGCCGTATTTAGTGCGGGTTCGATGATCGTTGGTTTTGTCTTCGATTAGTTTGGCAAGGGTTGTTGCTTCCGTGATGGTTGATGGTCGAAGGACGGTAAGCTCCTGTTGGATATCTTGGCGTAGGCCTGAGAGAAAACAGTTGAGTAACGCTTATGGTGGTAGACCCACGACGCAATTACTCAAGCGTTCGAATTCAGTTTGATACACCGTGACGGTGGTGGTTTGTCGTAGTTTGAAAAGGGCTGCTTGATGATTGTCGTAGGAGGATGGACCAAAATACGTTTCAAGTGTTCGTGTGAAGGCGTCCCATGTCGAGAGGAGGTGATTGTTGAAAAGGTATTTATACCAACTCAACGCATCATCTGTTAGGTAAAAGGCGACCATGGAGAGGCGTTGTGGTGGTCCGATATTGTGGAAGGTGAAGTATTGATCGGCTTGGAAATGCCAGTCAAGAGGGTTGGAACCGTCAAAGGTCGGAAGATTGAGTTTTGGGGAGCGGATTTGGGTTTTTGGGGGTGGCGGCGGTGGCGGTGGCGGGGTGTTGTTTTCAGGTTTGGGGATGTTGGCCAGGAGTACATTTGTCTACTCATATTGGGCAGCAAGTTGCTTAGAAATGACGTCGAGTTGGGAGTGTGAGGAAGCTTGTCCGGCGAAGAGTTGTTCAGAGTTGGTGGCAGTTGTGGTGATGAGTTTGGATAAATTTTCAACCAAGGCAGCCAAGGTTTCTTCCATCGAGGGAGGGTCTCATTTAGGTGGCATGGTTCAAGGGAATGAAAGCACCAAATGATAAGGACTTAATTCGAGATAGTCAATCTCCAAAAGAAAAGTAAAGGAAGAAGAAGACGTTGGGGCAATTTTCTGTGTTCCTTCATAAACCAAAAATACCACTTAAATAATGCAAATGACTACCTAGACTCAACAAGAACATGGGATTAAGGAACCACTAGTGCTCCTCTTATTTCTCCTAAAATCATGCATGCACTACTACCTCTAACGTCTAAATGGAATCTTTCAAAATGCATGTGACAAAAAGAAAGTAGTGGACTTGGTCTTCAATTCTTCAGTCTTCAAACCGTTTCGGTCGCCGGATCACCCGAGTGGGTCGGTTCGGTTTACTACCCACGAGACACGTATTCGTATCAAAGAGATAAAAAAGAAATATGAGGGATATTAAAGATATTCATATGGTTATCAATTGATAAATAAGAAATTATCATCATGCCCTTAATGAGACTTAAGATCGTGTGATAATAACATGTACGTATTGTGTGAATAGTGAAAACACATTTGAGCCTTTGGATGAGTTAACTTTGTTGGTCCCAACTGGGATGACAATAAACATAAAATAATTGTAGGAGAGGGGTTGAATTAATTACATACATTTTTTTCAACTTTTTAATTTTTATTAACGTATATCAAGAATTAACACACAGAAATACAGATTGCTGAAGAATAAACACATAACTTACAAGAACACCACAGAGTGTAATTCTAAGGAAACGAAGAATGTTGAGCTTTCTTCACACACAGGAGGGTAGGAGAGTAAAAGAGGAGAGGAAAGAGTTAATTGCCTTAAGAATGCATTTCGAAAATTATGTAAAAGAAGCGCTTGAAATGCATAGATTATGCACTTTTCCTTTTTATACCACCTCATCATTTAATGCATGGGGAAATTCGTCACCTTGGGATAGGATGGAAGCGTTGACAGGGGTGGAACACGAGCCTTAGAACATAGGGGGTCGAACGTGTTAGTGGGTATGCACAAAAGCCAGTCATTTGATGATTCTGTTTGGACATTGTGTCGTGATATTAATTAAATAAAAGGCATTGCCCAACTATTATGTGTAACACCCGTGATTTCTTTGTTATTTATAAAATAAATTTAGAGATACCGTCGAGGAACGGTCAATAGAGATAACCCTAGTTGAGAGTAGTTGTCGAATTGTGTTATGTCTTTGACGAATATATCGAGATTTACCATTAGACATATTACTTTGTGCTATGATAATCGCTGGTTGACTATCACAATGAATGCATATTGGAGAAACAAGTTTAGGCCATCTCAGAACATCTTCCAAGAACTGATGTAGCCATTCACCTTCTTCCCCACACTTGTCCAAAGCTATGAATTCAGACTCCATTGTGGACCTCGCAATTACTGTTTGCTTTGAAGATTACCATGATATTGTTGTACCTCCAAGTGTAAACACAAATCTTGTTAATCCAAACTCTCTTAGTGATTTGACGACGAATCTTAGAATACTTAGTGAAAATTGCATTTAACATTTGTATGTATTAGTGTTTCACCATCAGCAATAATATAATGAGTTTGTTCAATATCGTTGATGGTTACTAATGTAAAAGTGTTAGATGTAAACCCTGAAGACAAGCCTCGCGACTAAAGAGTTCATCGCTGACATCGAAGACAACGCTGATGAACAAGGACAAGTCTACTCATGATCTAAAGCGGTATTCAGTGAAACCAAGACAAGTCTACACACGCGTGACAATTCAAGAACAAGGCTTCAACAATAGCTGACTTACATCAGGCCTCACGGATTTAAGAACCCATCAGCGATAGCTAATCATGAAGCTTGCTACTCAAGAATTGTTTGTCTCATTGTCTTGCATAAATAGTATGAAGGTACAAAAGGAAGTTTGCTTTTGTCCATAATCGTACAACCACTCTACCACTACACTGTTCAGCATGCGGCCAAGAGCACGTCTTTGACAAAAGTCAAATCATGCGCCCAATGAAGATTTGACAAGTGTAAAGTGCTCCTGCCATGCATTAAATGCATGGGGTATAAATAGGAAGCAACATCCTTCATTTTAAAGGATCTTCCAATCTTCTTAGTGCAAGTAGAAAAACTCTCTATTTTTCTACTTATCCTTTCTTTCTATTTTCTAGTGCAAGAACCTTAGTGTTTCTCAAGTTTGTTTAGATTAGGTTTTACTTAATCTTATTCCGCAACAAACTGTAAATTGTGTTTTGATTTATCAATAAACAATTTAGAAAAGTAAATTTTGTGTTTGTATTCACCCCCCCCCCCCCTCTACAAACTTTCACCCTTGTAGAACCCCTTCAGGACCAACAAGTGGTATCAGAGCAGGATTGTTTAATCTCATAAACAAGATCTTGCTTAAATCTCTCTTCCTTGCTATTCTTCAAATGACATTCAACTCAAACACAAATTATATTGATAATGGTTCTCGTGCAAAACCACCTCGATTCAACAAAGACAACTTTAGTCTTTGGAAAAAATCGAAAGATGCTTTTTCTTGAAGGTATAGACCCTACGCCTTACTATGTTGAAAATGGACCCTATATTCCTTTTGTCATAGCTGTTGCTGTTGCTGTTCCTGCTACTGCTACAACTGTTGCCATACCTGAAAGGCAGGTCCTAAAGGAACTCTTTAAATGGTCTGATGAAGACAAGAAAAAGGTGGCCATTAATAATGGATGCTCTAGACACATGACTAGTCAAAAGAACCTGCTCTCTGAATACAAGGAAGAGAAAGGTCCCTTAGTGACCTTTGGTGGAAACGGGAAAGGCTATACCAGAGGGTTTGGTGTACTCACTAATGGTACAACTACCTTCCAAAGAGTCGCTTACCTCAGCACTCATACGCTAAAGAATCTCTTTGCTTAGCGTGTGAAAAAGGCAAGCAAACCAAAGCTAGTTTTAAATCTAAGCAAGTGTCATCAGTGACAACACTTGTTCATCTACTCCATATGGATTTATTTGGACCTATCAATATACAATTCATCGCTGGAAAGAAGTACACTCTAGTGATAGTAGATGAGTATTCTCGCTATACCTGGGTGATGTTTCTCAGATCTAAGAGTGACACTTCAGAAGAAATCATTTCATTTGTAAGAAAAATGGAAGTTCTGAACAAAAGGACGGTTCGCTCAATAAGGAGTCATCATGGAACTGAATTCAAAAATAGTTCTCTTGATAACTTCTTTGAGAGTAAGGAGATATCTCACAACTTCTCAGCAGTGAGAACACCTCAGCAAAATGAGTCACTGAAAGAAGAAACAGAACGATCATCAAAGATGCTTGATCTATGCTCAACGATTCTCATCTTTCAACTCAATTTTGGGCAGAAGCTGTCAATACTGCCCGTTTTACTCAAAATAGGTCGCTAATTGTCAAAAGATTCAAGAAAATTGCCTACGAACGTTTCTATGGGATAAATCCATCTATCAGCTTTTTTATATCTTTGGTTGTCAGTGCTACATCTTAAACAACAAAGATACTCTTAGAAAGTTCGATCCCAAAGCTGACGATGGAATATTCCTTGGATACTCCTCAGTGTCCAAAGCCTTCAGAGTCTTCAACAAGAGAAGACAAACTGTTGAAGAAACTATTCATGTCACATTTGATAAATCTTGATCATCAAACTCTAATCCCACTGCTGAAAACAAATAATTGAATCAGTAGATGTTTTCTCATTATGGGGAACTTGAAGCTTATTTCAATCCTAATCCTTAGGCTAACAACCCAATCGCTGATGATGGACCTATCATCATTCCCAGCATGCAAACCAGTGAGGTTGAATCCTCTTCATGGATATCAGTTGTTCCCTTAAACACTTTACCTCCTTCTGAATCCTCAAATTCTAAAAACCCATTCACTAATCCTCAGCAGTCTGAAAATGAAATACGATCTAAACATCAACAATTGATGCTTGATATACCTGATATGTCTGACAATACCATCACTGAAGCTTTTTCTTCAGCACCTCCAGAAATCCACTCAGAGTCAGAATTTCAAGCTCCAGCTCAGAGATGGACAATGAATCATCGCATTGAACAAATTCTAGGTGATCCACGCAGGTATTCAGACTCGATGCAGTTCAAGTAACATCTATCTCTTTGTAAATTTCACATCGCTGCTTGAACCTAAAAAGACCGATGATGCCCATCCAAACTAGGTCAGCGCTATGCAAGAAGAGCCGACTGAGTTTGAAAGAAACAAGGTTCGGAATCTCGTTCCCAGACCATCTGACAAAACTATTATTGGCACCAAGTGGGTGTATCGTAACATGTTAGATGAACATGGGACTGTAACCCGAAACAAGGCTAGACTTGTTGCTCAGGGATATAGACAAGAGAAAGGCATAGACTATGATGAAACCTTTGCCCATGTGGCCAGGCGCGAAGCAATTCGATTATTCTTAGCTTATGCAGTTCATGAGGACTTCAAGTTCATCAATTGGATGTTAAGTCAGCATTTCTAAATGAAAAGTTGAACAAGGAAGTCTTTGTTGAACAACCCCAGGGTTCGCTGACCCTAAGAATCCAGATTATGTTTATAAACTGGATATGGCCCTTTATGGTTTTAAACAAGCCTCTCGTGCATGGTATGATACTTTATCTTCTTACCTTATCACTGAAAAATTTGAACGTGGAAAGATTGACAATACTTTGTTTTTCAGAAAGGTTAAAGGTCATATTATACTTGTTCAGTTATATGTCGATGACATTATATTTGGATCCACTAACCCATCTCTGTGTACTCGATTCGTTAAACGAACGAAGAAAGAATATAAGATGACTACGATGGATGAGCTAACTTACTTCCTTGGACTTCAGATAAAGCAAAACAACAAAGGTACATTTATTGACCAAGGTAAGTACGCTAAAGATATGATGGAAAAGTTTGATCTTACTCAAAGCTCAGCAATAAAACTCCTATGGCACCTCCGCTGACACTAAACAAGGACCCAAATGGGAAACATGTTAATGTCATTGCCTATAGAGGAATGATTGGCTCTCTTTTATATCTTACAGCTAGTCGACCCAATATCATGTATTCTACTTGTTTATGTGCACGATATCAATCAGAACCCAAAGAGTCACATATGATCGCTGTAAAACGAATATTCAGATATCTAAAGGGTACTCCTAACCTACGTCTTTGGTATCCCAAGGACTCAGGGTTCGATCTCACTTCCTATTCAGATAGTGATTTTGCAGGTTGCAAACTGGAAAGAAAAAGCACCACTGAAGGCTGTCAGCTTTTAGGTGGAAAGCTGGTGAGTTGGATAAGCATGAAGCAAAACTCAGTGTCCACCTCAACTGCTGAAGCTGAGTATGTAGCCGCTGGTAGTTGTTGTGCTCAGGTCTTATGGATGAGAAATCAACTTATATACTATGACCTTCATCTATCAAAGATTTCTATCTATTGCGACAGCACTAATGCCATCACTGTAACAAACAATCATGTGCTACACTCAAAGACCAAACACATTGAAATCAGATACCATTTTATCAGAGATCATGTGATGAATGGAGATATAGAACTTCATTTTATTCCCACTGACTATCGGCTGTCTGATATCTTCACCAAACCTCTTGATGTGTGAGTTCCAGATTGACAGGTAACAACGAAATCAATAATAAATAACAAGAACAATTGATGATTTCAACTTGTCATCCCTATCGTATTCATTCAAAGTATCGTTCAGAGAATATTACAATTCAAAGTAAAGGAACGATTTCTAAAACAATAAGCTCTAATGAATTGCTCTAGGAATGCTCTAACCTAAAACTAGGTTAGTACTAATCCTTATATACTAAGGCCTTTAGACAAACAAGGCCTAAGCCCATTAAGCAATTAAGCACAAATAACATAATTAAGGCTTTTACAAAAGGATTAAATAAACTAATTAATCTCTATAATTAAACTATATAATTCTTTATATATCTTTCTAATATGTAGGACATTTATGGTCCTAACAATCTCCCCCTAAAGATATATAAGGAAAAATCGGTCTTGAAACCTTCAGATCTTGATCTTCTCTTCCTTTAGAATCATTGAAACACTTCGGTGTTGCTTGTCTTCATGTCTTTTTAAGCGCCCCCCTTGAATAAGGCTCTTGGTCTTCAAATCTTCAACGAATCTTTCTTTGAACCGCGAGTTGAATTTGCTTTCAGCTTCAGCTTTAAGAACTTGTAGAACCAATATGCTCGAAGGAGGAAATACTGAATTGTAGCGAACACCACTTGATAAACGATGAGAAGAGTTGATCACTTGTAAGCACTTTGAACTCTTTTTGGATTTCGGAACTGTTACTCCCCCTTGGCTTTTGCATGGGGACTTCTTTACTCCCCCTCGGCTTTTGCTAACTCCCCCTCAACTTGATATTCGGTGTCTTTGAATTTGTACCCTTTCTCCCCCTCATGATGAGTAGGAGCATCCGGAGCATCATGTATGTTCAAAGACAATAGTGACGAGTTGCAAAAATTCCAGATCAAAACATTATAGTAACCAGGGCAATCAACTAACACAGAAACACATTAGTAACTGTTATCATAACAATTTAAAAAATTGTGTGGCCTATGTTCAGAGTTGGCAATGGTGAATCTCTTATAGGACTTCCAGTTATCACTGAAGCAAAATCTTTAAAAAAATTACTTCTCAAACTGTTCCGGCAATATCACAAAGACTCGTGCATGTGTGAAAGAATAAGATTATATCTGGTTGGCTCAAATATTGATTTAACCTGGGACGCAAGTTAAAAATCAATTGACTCAGTGAAATATGAAGTTCGGAGACCGGAGCTGATGTCTTCCTTTTTCAATATCTAAGACCTCCGAGTGAGGAATAGATAGATTATGTGCTAAACCTCCGTGAATATATGAAAGAAGCATCTGTTGTGAGATACTTGAGTGGCTGGGTGGGGTGACACAAGTTATCGACACTGGGTCCATGTCTGTTTCAATATTCATCTCCAAAGAACGAGAATGAATAGATTGTGTGGTAACCCGGATAACTGACTCGGTTTGGTAAGGACCAATAATTCTTTTAAGTCCTGTCACAGCCTCACCAAATTCTTTTCACTCCGAACTCATCTAACAATCTAGACCCCTCACTGTTATCTATAAGGGGTGTGTTTCTTGGGTAGGTCCTTCCGGTTCTGGATTGACCATAGAAACGATGTAATTCCTAACACTCCTTTCATGCAATAAATAGAACAGTTGAGTAAACAGTGAAGTACGAGTTCTAAACTGAAGTGTTTAGAAGTCGTAGCATTTAAGAACGAGTCCTGATCTGAGATGATCAGAAGTCATAAAAATGAAGTGCGAGTTCTGATCTGAGGTAATCAGAAGTCATTAAAATCATTTGAAAGAGAGAATTTCAAGAAACAAAATCAAGAGCGAAACAGAATGACTCAGTAAGCACATTACATTCAAAAATGAAACAATGATTAGAAAGTTTAATTGTGAAGAACAAGTCACAATTATTATATCAGATAAGAATGGAATCATTTGCAAGAAATAGCGAATTTGGAAAACATTGAGGAATTCAAACGAGTGTATTTCCATCGAAAAATCAACGAATATGTGAGACATGGAAATAACTAAGTCAAGAAAAATTGACACGTGGCAATCATGGAAGTTAAAATTGGAGAATAACAAACACAAGTAAGTTATCCAGAATGATTTACCACGGTCTTTGAATTCAGTTGAAGTTCACTTACCTTTTATAAGATAGTACTCCCCCTCAAAATCGGCATAACCTTTGAATGTTCGTCATGTGAAAAGAATCTTCTAATTTAAATGCACATGACATTCCTGCAAAACAGATTAGTAGGATTTTGGTATCCATCTTTTGATGGATCCTTGTTGGTTAGTTGCCCTATGAGGACCTGGAATACTATAAGTACCATACCAATACTTAGCACGGTCTTTACTCACAAACTCACTTGTTCCACAATAAGAACAACATAGCTTCTGTGTAGATAAGCTGATCAGCTTATTAATAGAGTAAGCACGATCAGTTTTCACAAAAGGTTTAGCGTGGAAAGCTTTGTTGTTCTTGTCACTCTTAATAGAGACGAATGACTTTGGAGAAGGAGCGGATCCTTTAACTCTCCAAACCATGTTTACTTTCTTGAAAAATTGATTAACTTTCTTATCAACACGAGAATTATAGAAAAGATTGGAAGGTCGAATCTGATATTTTGAAAAATCATTTGATTTGACAAAATTCTTTGAAGAACGATTTGTAGGAATTGAACTTGAAGCATAATAAAGTTGAACACCTTTGATCTTGCTTTCATCAAGTTTCTTGACTTTAACGGATAAGGCATTTCGTTCTTCGAGAATTAAATCAAATTTCTTTTGTAAATCAGATTTAACCATTTGTTCCTTCAAAATCTCGGTTGCTAATCCAGATAATCTCTGTGTAAGTTTAGAAATCTCAGTCTGAAAAATATTTCTTTCGATTGCAAAATCATCTTTCAAACTTTTTGCTCTAAAACCTTCAACTTTCTTCTTTTCAGACTCTTTGATTTGAACGTCAAATTCTTTCTCCAAATCCGTTATTTTTAAAGAAAGTTCTCCATTCCTTTTAGTAAAAGATTTGCGTTCAGTTTCAAACTTCTCTCTTTCTAAAATCAAAACTTTTTCAAAGTCGGAGATCTGTTTTGAAAGTTTTAAACACATAAGCTCAAGACTATTCTTCTCTTCAAGAGATTTGGTTGAAAAACCAGATTGCTTTTGTATAAACAATTGTCTTTCCTTTGCAACACTTTCTTTCTCCTTTTTAAAAACCTTATCAAAAGTAGTTAGTTTATTTTTAAGCTCAAGGTTTTCACAGTTCAGGAGTTTACCTTTTTCTTCAAGTGCCTTTTTCTCGTCTTGTGATGGCAAATCAGAGATCTTCCTTTTCAGCTCAGTGTTCTCAGTTTCTAAGCTCGTTGCCTTTTCTTTTGCTTTAGCCAGCTTCTCAGAACTATTCCAGATTTGAGATTTCAGTTCCTTCAGTTCTTTGATGTACTTGCTGACCAATTCATCTGCTTGCTTGATATTCTTTTCATATCGTCTTTCTTGCTCTTTCTCAGTCTCCTTGATATCATCTCGTGATGATAAATCAGATAACTTCATTTTCAGCTCGGTATTTTCAGTTTCTAATAAACTCTCCTTTAACTCAAACTCTTCTTTGTCTTTTGTCACTTGGTTTTGAAGCTCAGTGAATGTCTTTGTCAATTCAACATGGTTATTTCTTAACCAAACGTTGTTAGCTTCAAAATCTTTCGACTTTCTATCAGCCTCTTGAAACTTCTTTTGTAAATCGTTAATTTTGTCTCGTGTATAACAAGATAGATACAAAAGAAAGTCACACATGTCGTCTGAATCAAAATAATTCATTGTTACCTGAAAATTTTGATCGTTGATCGGTGTTACTTTGAAGAATAAAACTTGCGGAAGAAAAATCAAAAATTAAAACTGAAAAACAAATCTAAAAAATTAAATTCGTTTTCAAAAATTAAAATCTGATTATTATCGGAACGAACGGAATCAAACTTCGAGGATGAAACCTGCAAGATAGACAAACCAAGTTAGATCGAACACGTCAATCTAAAATCACATAAAATGATAAGCGTCGCGAATAAGATCAAATCGTCGCAAATAATCTCAAACGTCACAAAAAATTGCAAATCGATCGTTGAGAAAAAATTGCAACTTTCGTTAAAATACCCTCAACCACGAGACGTGTGGTAACTCGGGTACCGACGAGAACTTACCAATCAAAACTTACCAAACAAAGGATACTTACCGGGCGAAGGAGTACTTACCGGGAACTTATCCGGATGCGATACGCTTACCGGATGCGATGAGAACTTACCGGGTGATGTGAGACCTTACCGGATGAATGAGTTTCCGGATGAAAGTTGGTTACCAATCAAGGACTTACCGGGTGGTTGAGATTCTTACACCAAAGAAAACTTACCGGACAAATGAGATTACCGGATGAACATACTTACCTGATAAAAGTCAACTTACCGGATGCAAAAGATGCTGAAGTTACCGGGTATCGACCGGATGGAGTTACCGGGTATCGACCGGATGGAGTTACCAGATGTGGGAGTCCGGATACGGTTACCGCGTAAACTGATCTTACCAGGTAAACAGATGTGTCTGGATAACTGAGTTTACCGGGAACAATGAATTTGTCCGGTCAGGGAACTTTACCGGGTACTTACAGGATGAAGGTTGGTTTACCGGATAAAAGTGATATTTTCGAAAAAAATTGCTTTCCGAAAAAAATTACCCGGACAAAGGTTTCCTTAGATATATGAACTGAATATGCACGGAACAATTGAGAAATAAGATTGCAAACACAATGGTTAACAACTTATACAATTGTGTATGTATGGATGCAGAAAGAGAGAAAAAAAAACTATATTAACGAGTGTATATATGTGCTATGTTTCTGCATGCAACAATGGGAATCTAGAGAAAATGGCGAGATGATGCAGCAGCTAAGATGGAAGGAATATTTATGCAATGGATGGATGGTCAAACAATGCATGCACAAAAAGGATTTAGTCAACAAAAAAAAACTGAGTGGGTTTATTATTTGGTCACTTAGGCCATGAGTACCGGTATCATTGAACCCACTTGCCACCTCAGCGCCACATCAACTTTTCTCTTTCCTATCCTCCTTACCCAATCATTACCCAAAAGTGGAGTACCACTACCCAATGAACCCATTTGCCACCTCATCTTTTTTAATTCTTTTATTTATACATTTAATTATTTAACAAAATAAAAATATTTATATATTTTTTAATAAATAAAAATAAGATAAATAATAAAAATAAAAATTCATATCATTCATTAAAAAATTAAAAATTACAAAATAAATTTAAAAATTACAAAATATTAAAAATCTACCCGTCGTCATTGTTGGGAACTTGGATACGCCAAATATGGAAGAAAGTATAGTGTTGTTTGGTGTGAAAAAAATGAAGGTATAGGTTAATATATATAGTGTGATTAATTTGAAAAAAAAATAAAAAAAAAATTCTAAAATAGCCGTTTAGCAACGGTATTATTTCAAAAATAAAAAAAAAATAAAAAAAATAAATCAGCAATGGGTTGATTGGGTTGGGGAACCCGGTAGCCGAACCCGCTTGCTACCCGGGACCTCCCCGTACCGCTGCCCACTTGAACCCTCTCGAACCCGAAGCCAACTCAGCCGAACCCGCACCCGCACCCCCTTACCCGAGGGCGGTACGGGTAGTCTTACCGGGTACTTACCACGAGGAGCCTACCGGATGGATGGTCAAAGAAAAACCATAGTCAACAACTGTAGGCTATTAAATGCATCCGGGAACAAATGATCTTCCGGTAACCTTAAAAAAAATCTATCCGGAAACGTTGAGTTACCTGGTAACTTGTGGTGACCGGTAAGTGATGAACTTACCCGGTATGTGAGAGATTTAAGAGGACTTACCCGATAAAACTTAGTGATCTTCCGGTAACCACGGCTGGTTGAAAAAATCGGATTAGGGTTCGATGGGGTTGCTTGATTTCCCACCTGTAGGATTAGATTTTGACCAAAAACACAAAAACAAACATACCCAAATCGATTTCTAAGCAAAACATATCCTATTTTTCAACAATCACCACAAAAATTTAAGAACACAAAAAAAACTCAAGAATTGATTTTTAAGTTGAGAAATTAATACCTTTGAGTATCAATATTAACGCAGATAAACACCAGATTAAACTATTAAGCAATCGAGATCTAACAGAAAATTATTTAATCGACGAAAGAACTTTGCAAACCCGATTGATGATCGATTTAACCCAAAAATTTACTGCACTACGACGAACAACAAAAGAGTGTCTTCTGGACCTTAAACGATTAATCTCACCGTTCAGACTTCAGAATGCAGACCAATATGTCGTGAAGCTACTGACCAAAAATCGTGACGATCCGACGGTTCAAACTCCGGGAATAGGCAAAACGGCTCACTGCGTTTTCCAGAAAAATTCAATACGAAAATTCTTTGTTTTCTCTTGCTTTCAATTGGCTTTTTCAGTTTCTTCAAATCACCGATTAGGCTCTGATACCAATTGTGAATCCCAGATTGACAGGTAACAATAAAATCAATGAGCAATAATACGAACAATTGATAATTTCAACTTGTCATCCCTCTCGTATTCATTCAAAGTATCGTTCAGAGAATATTACAATTCAAAGTAAATGAACGATTTCTAAAACAATAAGCTCTAATGAATTGCTCTAGGAATGCTCTAACCTAAAACTAGGTTAATACTAATCCTTATATACTAAGGTCTTTAGACAAACAAGGCCTAAGCCCATTAAGCAATTAAGCCCAAATAACATAATTAAGGCTTTTACAAAAGGATTAAATAAACTAATTAATCTCTATAATTAAACTATATAATTCTTTATATATCTTTCTAATATGTAGGACATTTATGGTTCTAACAATCTTCCCCTAAAGATATATAAAGAAAAATCGGTCTTGAAACCTTCAGATCTTGATCTTCTCTTCTCTTCCTTAAGACAAGATTCAACTTTCTCATCAGTGAGCTTGGAATGTTAAACATTGATGAATAACTCTTTAGAGGTCAAGCATTAAGTCAGTGATTAAATTTTTATATTTTATATTCAGCTCCTTATCTCTGCCTAAATGTCTCCGATCCTCATGTATGTTTTTCTATCTCTCCTCACTGAAGTTTCTTTCAGCGAGATATTTTCCAAAACTCTCAAACTTGATCATTTATTTTCCTTAAATGATTAAAAAGTTTTTCAAAATGAAACTCATCACTGACATTTCCTATCAGTGATTCTTCTAAAAACCAAATTCTTATCACTGAGCCTTTCTATCTCAGTGATATCTTTTTAAAAATGAAAAGACGTTTTCTATCGTGACGTCATTTTTTAGGATAACCCCCGGCACGCATTTTTCTGACATACGTTCGTCCACACTTCTTGACCAATCAAATTCGTATGACGTGTCCACGTAATGATGAAAGTTTTTCCCGCTCATCATTCCTTTCTCTCTCCTAACTCATATATAATCCACACTTTGTCTCATTTTCACTCTTTACGCGCACAAATCTCTCTAAAGACAAGAACACTTTGAGCATTGAAAAACCTCAAGAACACTTAGAACTCGTACTCCAACCCTTGAAATTTCTAGATTTTTCTTATAATCCTCATGCACACATTGTTAACAAGTTTAACACTCTTGATATTTCTTCTTTGCTAACTAAGATCAAAAACAAGTTATTTTTTCAAAATCATCTCCTTCATGATTTCTTAAAAACCCTAAAAGGTTTTCAAGTTTAACACTCTTTTTAAACTAATGTTTTCCATTTTAAGTGTAAGTTACCATCTCTTTCTCAAAAAAGAAACTAGTAAACTACATTTTCTACCAATTTCATCTCTTTTGGAAATTGACAAACCCACTTTTTACCTTTTCTTTCCCGTAAAGGAAACTGTTAAAACTGTATCATAGAACTTGTTGTCTTAAAACTTCTATTCTAAGAAACTTGTTGCATTTCTTTTTTCTCCTTCTTCTAAAAACAGAAATGGCCACTTAAGCTTCCACCTTCACTCGCTCCAAAATTGTCAAGTTCGAACTCTCGGTTGTGTCCTTCAAGTCCAACAATCACTTGGCACTCCTAAACTTCAAGGCTGACAAACCACCCCCTCACCTCCAGGACGCCACCACATTCCTGAAGAACTCGCCCATCTTCTATGCTCTCACTGTTTACTAGGGCTGGCAACGGGTAGGGTATGGGTAGGGTAAGGGTTAATCCGTTATCCAATCCATTTAAAATAACGGGTAACGAAACGGGTAATTATCCATCTCATAAAACCCTTATCCATAGCCTACCCTACCCATTAAAAATACCGGGTAACGAAACGGGTAATAGACAAATGGTAAAACAAAATTTTATTTTAAACTATAATTGATATCGTTGAATCTCAAATATCTAAGTAAAAATAAGCTCATAAATATATATATGGTTACTATTTTATATCTAATATGTATACTAAACATTTTATTATTTTCAAAGAATAATCATAGTATAATATTAAAAAATATATATATAAATTACAAGACTAACATTTTTCATTGTATTTATTTTCTTGAACCCGTCTTGTTTCTCGTTTAATCATCATGAAATCTTTTACTCGATAAATATAAAAAGTAAATTAAAGTACATATTAATATACGACAACATTATAAATAATATTAATAATATATAATTATGTATATATATACACACTAATATTTACTTATATATATATATGTGTATATATATATATATATATATATATATATATATATATATATATATATATATATATATATTATATCGTAACGGGTAATGGATAACGAAAAATACCGTTTATCCATATCCTACCCACTAAGGCTATGTTTGGCAAACTAGCTGATAAGCTAGCTTATGACTTATAAGCTAGCTGGTAGCTGATAAGCTAGCTGGTAGCAGATAAGCTAGCTGTTGACTGATAAGCTAGCTGATGAAAAAGTCACGTTTGACAAAAAGTAGCTTATAAGCATTTAAATGAGCAAAAATGACATATTAAAAAAATAGTTAATAAGTAATAATTAATATTAATGAGGCCATAATTGGAATATTTACAAAAAGCTACTCATAAACTACTCCAAGTAGCTTTTCAAAAAGCTAGCTTATGGTCATCCAAACATGTACCTCAAAAATAATCTAGCTTTTTTTTGCCAAACAATGCCTAAAATTTCGGGTAACGGGTTTACCCTTACCCATTGCCAACCCTACTGTTTACCCACCTGGGCACAAGAACCTCCTTCAGCAGTTCTGGTATACCGCTGAAAGAAATGAGAAGACCCTGAAGTCAGGGAAAAAGGTAACAATGATTGCCTTTGAAACTTAACATGGAGAAGGTAGCATCACTCTATTAGGAATAAGAAACGCTGAAGCTACCGGTATCTAAGACCTATGACTCTACTCCCACTGATGAAGAGCTCATCAAATTTCTGGACTTGATGGGTTACGATTGGAAACCAAACATAATGTCCCTAACATGAAGCTGACCAAAATCCTCAAAGCGAGGATGCCAACGGAGCTTTGTTATATGTTTGCTCACTTCGTCCAAAGCATGGGCGGAAAGATGGGCAACCTGGACCAGGCTAGTCGGGTCGCTCTTGACCTAGGCAATTCAGTGATCACTAGCAGAAATGTTGACTACGCCAGAATGATCTTTGACGACCTGATGACGAAGGTCGAAAAAGCTTATAGGGACCCCTTTGTACCCTATGTACGCTTCGTAAGCGTTCTTCTTCAACATTTCTTGGGTTCCCTATACCCTGCTGATGTGGTTATCAGCTACCCAAACTTGGGTCTCGCCTCTTCGACAGAGAGCCTTTGGACCATGAGGTACTATTTCCACTCTCTATCGCCTTCTCTCATCCTAAGATGCTTCTTCTTCAACAACGATGCCCACGGTCCCCATGCTGTTACAACCACCTCTTCTAAGAGGAAACCCTCTGCATCAACTCCTGGTCCTTTCAAAAAGACCAAGAGACAAACTAAGGAGAAACCCTAAGCTGCAACAACTTCAGGGATTGCCTCTTCATAGGCTTCCCTTGACTCATTCGTGGTTCGCTCCACCACACGATACAACTACAACCGCCTCAACGACTTCAACGCTCGTTGATTCTATGTTGGCTTCTACCCCACCAACCTCAGTGCCTCAAAGCACTGAAGGTGTAGCTTTAGGCACCGCCAGTGCCTCACTGCCACAATGCACTGCCATTTTCACCAACATCTCTTCTACTCCCCCAATTTCTTTCGTCATCAATTCCAGCGCATCAGCTGTCCTCTCTGATACGCATGTGGAACTACTATGCAATCTCATAGCGGAAAGCACAGGACCTGATGGTCTCCCTCTCAGAGCCCCTCAGCATACCATGTTCTCAACTCCTCTAGAGCAGGACATGAGGACATACTTTGAAGGAAATCCTTTGGACTCCTTCAATGAACCATCAGGTATTCCACCTTCCCTAACCCTTATTTTTTTGGTGATTAAGCATGAGCATCCTTATGCTAAATAATCTTTTGTTTTTACAGGTCCTTCTTTTGAGACGCTGAACAACTCCATCCAAGACATCAACAACAAGATCACCACTCTCTCCACTGACTTACTCAATAACACCACTGCCATCAATAACGCAGACTCAACACTTCGGACGCTCACCACCTCCCTTGCCAATAAAGCTGATAATTCTCAGCTATTAGCCCTACAAGAGGAGGTGGCCAACATAAAAACAAAAGTTGCTGCCAACACTACCTCCCTCAGCACTCTCTCAAATTCTGTCAACGACCTTTCCTCCAAGGTCGAAGCAAACAACAAGCTGCTAGCTGATGTGCTAGCAGAATTAGAGAAGCATGTCTCTGCACCCTCTTCGTTTTTCACAGACGCTGACAAGAAGTCTCTCGACATGTCGCTGACTTTGTCGTGGAGTCAGCTGCTACTTTAGGGAGCTATTTGACAGGGTTGACAACCTGGAGAAAGCTGCTCCTTGAACTTCAATAGCAACTCCTGTCGCTACTACTGCTCCTTCCACCTCCACAACTTCTCCTACCTTTGATGTTGAAATAAATCCTCCCCCATATGATGGTGACAAAGAGGGGGAGAAGAACGATGGAGAAAATAATGTTGACCCTCAGCAAGCTGAAGTTGAGTGGGTCATCCCAACAGAAGACCTTCCTCATGCTGAGGGGGAAGAAGTTGCCAAGGAGATTGAAGCTCCAGCTGCTACTGTCAACATTTGCTCTGATGAAAAGGAAGAAGAGGAAGAAGAATACATTGAGGATATTGACATCCATAATGATGGCAAGGACCTCGGTTCCAAGGATGCTGCTGATGATGACGATGATGAAGAATCTGAAATATGGTTCCCGCCCAAAACCGCCGGTGCTCATCTCAAAGGAATTGTCTTCAATGAAGCAGGGGGAGATCTAAAAAGGCCCCATCTCATAAGAACTCCTAAGGAAAGCAGAAGGGAGTTTATGTCGAGGGTAATCTGAAAATCATTTACCCTTCTGAGGGGGAGCAACCTTCTCAGGTATGTCTCTCCATCATCCCCTTCTTTTCTACCCACACTTAAAACCTCTTATACATACTTAACCTTTTTTTTCTTTCTTTCAAACACCTAACTCCTTCTTCTTGTAATTAGTTAGTTCTCTCCCCTGCTTGAGGGACAAACTGAATAGAACAACCTACAAATAATCCCAGCCATCGTTGAAGAACCAATAATCCAGTCTCCATCATTGAGACTGATGAAAAAGAAGAAGAAGAGGAAGAAGTGCTGACACACCCATCCAGACCCTCACGACCAATTCAAAGGTCTGAGAAAGAACAACAAAGAAGAATGTCAACACTGATCTGTCAGCTAGATAGTTAACGAATCCAAATCCCCCGTCGACAAGGCGCTGTAAATGAAAATGAGCTTGGATTTCTAAGTCAAGCTGAATGTCAAGAATCCATCAAAGTTGAGAAGTTATTTGCGGCCTACCAAAAGGATGCCCAATATGCCCTTAAGGTAGCCCAAAGCCCAGTCTCTGATAGGAAACTTAAAAAGAACCCTGTCAGAGTTCAAGCTCAACTACTGAAAGAAGCCGAGGAGGAAGCCCGAAAGGAAAAGGTCGTCAGTGATTCAGAATTGGCCTGGTGCACAGAAAAACTCGATCAGAGATACAATCCAGAAAAGATTACAAGTGTGACTGTAACGGGGAAGACTAAGAGAAACTCAGTGATGGTGTCCATACAATGTTGGTCCCAAAGGGTTATACAAGTATTAAGTTTGTAGAAGGGGGGGGGGGGGTTGAATACAAACACAAGATTTTTATCTTTCTAAATTGTTTTATTGATAAATCAAACAATTTACAGCTTGTTGCGGAATAAGACAGTACAAGACCTAATCTAAACAAACTATGAGAATCACACAGATTTCTTGCACTAAGAAATAGAGAGAAAAGAAGTTAGAAAATTAAGGATAATTTTCTAATGCACTAAGTAGGTTCAGGGATGACCACCTTCGAAATGAAGGTGCGTTCGTCCTATTTATACTGCATGCATTTAATGCATATCAGGAGGACTTTACACGTGTCTACATTTGGTTGGATGCATGCTTCTGACTTTTGCAAACATGCTTTGGGTCGCATGGTGAACAGTGTAGTGGCAGAGTGGTTTGTACGATCCTGGACAAAGGTATATCCTTCTGACAAATCGTACAAAAGTGTGCAAGGGGATAAGACAAACATTTCTTGTAGATCAGGCTTCATGATCAGCTATCGTGTAACATCCTGAATTTTCAATAATAGTAATTTACTGAGAATTGGGATCTAATTGTATTTTGGTTTAAAACCTTGAATTATGTGGTAATTTATAATTCAATAGGGTTAAAATACAAGGGTTTAAAGTTTGGTGTTATTTTGGAAATAATGAAACTTGGAGGTGTAATTGGTCATTTTGGAAAGTATGTTTGGATAAAATATCTGAAAATAAGATATTATTTCATTTTCTTGATGGCTGAGTCGGTTTAGAAAAGAGAAGAAAGAAAGCAAGAATAGAGAGAAAAGGGAGAAAGAGAGAAAAAGAAGAAAAGCAAGGTTTTGGTTCAATTTGGTAAGAAATTAATCTGAGTTTCTGATAAATTGTTGTAGAGGTATGATTGTAAACTAATCTGTGTATTGGGTTGATTTCCAGAATCATTCACAGCAGATTGGAGCAACAGTTTGAGATTAAAGTGGGTTTTTCTTCAAATAGGTGAGTTCATTTGTTGTTTGCTTAAATCAGTGTTTTCATGTTAAATTAAACCTTGAAATAGCTGTATAAATTGGTTATGAACTGTATGGGATGGTCTGGAATGAACTGAATCGAACAGACATCGAATTTGGTCGATTTTTAAGCTGCAGGTCGAAGGATTCCGAATAAAACCATGTATCCAAAAACCGTGGTGATGAAGGTCTCCGGACGCGATTAAGTATCCGGTAAGTATTGATTTTATTGAAAGTTTCCGGATAAAATAGTTACCGGATAGTATCCGGGTTACTGTAGTTTCCGGGTGTTGTCCGGATTAAATGTTTGTCCGGAAAGTGTGTTGTCCGGATTAATCATGTATCCGGTGAGTTATATTTATCCGGAAGGCTTAGTTATCCGGAAAAATCAAAGTTATCCGGAAAACCCCTGTTGTCCGGACACTTCTGAGAAATTAGAAGATTGCAGATTTTGTTAATCATAGAAATGTGCAATTTAGGAATTGAAAGGTAATTGTTATAGCTTGAACATACTTACAATTGAATGGTAGTGTGTTAGGCTTAAAGACTGTGCTAGTTTGATACTAGGCAGGTGTGTAGTAAGTATAATGGATCCATAGGCACTAGTGGTTATGTACACGTAGAATAGATGAAGATTAATCATTATTCTGATGTGTGTGAGAAATCATGGAATAAATGTAATTCCTGACTTCTAAGGAAAAGAAGAGATTGGCATGTGTATATTGTAATCACTATTTCCTTCTCTAAGAAATAGGCATGTGTATATTGTTATTTCTTAGATATGTACAGAAATGGGCATGTGTATATTGCGGTTTCTGGAATAGATGTGTACGGAACTGGGCATGTGTATATTGCGATTTCTGGAATAGAAACATTACTCTAGAATCAGTGCAGATTCGTAGTGTAGCTCTGAGACATGATATGATGATGGAATGTGTGTCAGGCATATTCATGGAATTGGGTAAAATCGTGTTAACGGAACAGAGTTACACGTATGGTAAGAAAAAGGGTAATCAGGTTTGTTATAACTTGTTTACATTGATTTTGCAATTATTATTGGGGAAACGAATGTTCTCACTAGGCGTTGGCCTAATCGTTTCAATATAATGTTTTCTTACCAGGTACTAGCTCGGGAAGGTAAAGGATTGTGGGACGAGCGTTTTGGAATAGCAGAGAAGTCATTTAACAGAAGGAGATTTTGAGGGATTGCTTAGATAACTTAGTTAATCTGATTATAGTGAAACGATTAGATTAATAGGTTATTTGAAGGATTCTGTATTTGTAAATATACTCCTTATGGTTAATGCACTTCCTATATGAAATTTGAAGTTTATTTTATCATAACTTGTGGAAATTTGAGGTTCAATTTAGCCCTGATTTTAGGGTGTTACAATATGGTATCAGAGCATTAGTTTAAGTGAACTAAGTATGCTGATGAGATACTTAGACTTAAGTTGTGATGAATTAAGTTATGATTCGTGAGAATGGGTAGAAATACTAAGACGGGATAGTCTTAGAGTTGACGGAAATACGTGAAATTAGTACTGTAACGATGGTAACGAGGATTCTCCTGTATGATATATTCACAATTTCAATTAGCTACTGTTATTTATGAATATATTGTTACATAAGCATGCTTGTTTCTAAATGGTTACGGTGACTAATGATCGGCATAGTATGTTTCGTATGTTTGTATGTGTATAACCATTTCTTATGGTTATCCTCTTGTGTATATCAGAACGATGGTGAATACGCCGCCATTATCCCCTATTTCTGCGATGGATAGGTCCATAATTGATGGGACAGGAGAAAGGCAAACTGGATTAGGCGAAATTCATGAGACTCCGCCGGGGTTTCTTTCTCTTGGAGGAACATCAAGTCAGGTACATAGAACGGGTACCAGTACTGCCAACCCAAGAACACCAGAAGCAGGTATGGAAGCCCGAATGATGGAAAACATGACAAGAATGATGACAAACGCAATGGATCAACAAACCGAAATGTTTATGAAAGCATTGAATGATCGAAGTACAGAGTTGCAGCGAACGGGAACCGATACTGGAGTAATTAATCCACTTTCTACTCCAGTAACAGAAACATAAAGGAGAGTGGAAAGAGTTTGTTCTTACAAGACATTCCTAAGTTGTAAGCCGCTCGAGTTTAAAGGAACAGATAATCCAGTAACCTGTATAAATTGGATTAGGGAGATGGAACAAGATTTTAGAGCTTGTGAATGTGATGAAAAGTCAAAAGTTAGATTTGCATCTCAAATGTTAAAAGGATATGCACTGACGTGGTGGAACATAGTGACCGCTTCAATATCGGCTTCAATATTGACTACTATGACTTGGGAGTCATTCAAGAAGAAGGTTTTGGAGGAATACTGTAATGAGAATGAGATGGATAGAATTGAAGAAGAGTTTCAGACTCTCAAGAAGGGTAACATGTCTGTGAGAAAGTATACTGAAACGTTTTTGGAGAAGCTGAATTTGGTGGGGCACGTGGCTCCAAATGAAAAAGAAAAGATTAAAGCTTACCTAAAGGGTTTGCCAGCGGACATGATGTCCCGTGTAAGAAATGCTAAAGCTTCGACACTGAGGGAAACGATTGAAGAAGCTAAGGTGATGGAAGAAGTCTACGCCAAGGATTTACGTGTCATGAATGCAGACAACCTGGTCACTTCCGTCGGGATTGTCCAAAGTTGAAAAAGGGCGGGGATCATAGTATGAAACCAAACGTTCCAAAGCCAGCGGGTCGGGCCTTCCATATGACAGCTGACGAAGCTAAAGAATCGAAAGATGTCGTCTCGAGTACTTTCCTTGTTAATTCTTGTCCTGCGCGCATTTTGTTCGACCGTGGTGAAAATTTGTCATTTGTGTCCAAGTCGTTCTTTCACAAGTTAGCTATGCCTGTTATTACTCTGGAAGATGCCTTAGTAGTTGAGGTAGCTAATGGGGGTCAGGTCTTGGTTCGTGAAAGACTTGATAGTTGTTTTATTTCGATAGAAGAGACAAAATTTCCGATCGACTTGTTGTTGATGGAAATTGGAGGATTTGATGTGGTTGTGGGTATGGATTGGCTGATAGCCAATCAGGCAAAAATACTTTGTGCAAAGAAATTAATCCGGATTCCTATGGCTGATAGGGATGATGTACTCATCTTTGGGGAAAAGCAAAAAGGGGAAGTTCCGTTAATTTTTGTTGCAAAAGCGCGTAAATGTTTAATGAAAGGATGTTCATCCTATCTAGCTTATGTTTTAGATGTAAAGTCAGAAAAGAAGCGAGTAGAAGATATCAAAGTGGTACGTGATTTTCTAGACGTATTTCCCGATGATCTTCCAGGCCTACCAACTGAGCGGCAGGTAGAGTTCCGTATTGATCTCATTCCTGGATCGGCACCTATTGCGCGTATCGTCTAGCGCCGGCCGAAATGAAAGAGATGATGACTCAACTCCAAGAGTTGTTAGATAAAGGTTTTGTTAGACCGAGTTCTTCGCCGTGGGGAGCTCCGGTGTTGTTTGTTAAGAAGAAAGATGGTACTATGAGAATGTGTATAGATTATCGTGAGCTGAATAAGGTGACTATTAAGAATAAGTATCCGCTTCCAAGGATTGATGACCTGTTCGATCAACTCCAAGGTGCAGGATGTTTTTCTAAGATTGATTTAAGGTCTGGGTATCATCAGGTTCGGGTAAGAAATGAAGATATTCCTAAGACGGCTTTTAGAACAAGATATAGGCATTATGAATTTCTTGTAATGCCATTTGGTTTGACAAATGCTCCAGCAGTGTTCATGGATCTGATGAACAGAGTGTGTCGACCATTTTTAGATAAGTTTGTCATTGTTTTCATTGATGACATACTTGTTTATTCAAAGACTGAAGCTGATCACGAACACCATTTACGCGAAGTTTTAGAAGTGTTGAGAAGAGAGAAATTGTACGCGAAGTTCTCGAAATGTGAATTCTGGTTAAAAGAGGTACAATTCCTAGGTCATGTGATCACTTCGGAAGGAGTTAAAGTAGACCCAACAAAGATAGAAGCTATGACGAATTGGGAGACACCAAGAAGTGCGTCTGAAATAAGAAGTTTCTTAGGCCTAGCCGGTTACTACCGAAGGTTTATTAAAGACTTCTCGAAGATTGCTTCTACTTTGACTTTATTGACTAGAAAGAATGTGAAGTTTATCTGGACAGAGAAACAAGAATCGGCTTTCAGAACTTTACGTCAAAAGTTATGTGAAGCCCCTATTCTTGCCTTACCAGAAGGAACAGAAGATTTTGTTGTTTATAGTGATGCTTCCAAGATGGGCCTGGGATGTGTATTGATGCAACGAGGCAAGGTAATTGCTTATGCGTCAAGACAACTTAAAGAGCATGAGAAGAACTAGCCAACGCACGATTTAGAGTTAGCAGCGGTTGTTTTTGCTTTGAAGCTGTGGAGGCACTATTTGTATGGGACAAAGTGTACTCTTTATACTGATCACAAGAGTTTGAAGCATGTCTTTGATCAGAAAGAGTTAAATATGAGACAACGACGCTGGTTAGAGTTACTTAAGGATTACGATTGTGAATTACATTACCATCCTGGTAAAGCAAATGTAGTAGCCGATGCTTTAAGTAGAAAAGAGTATAGTGGGTGTTTGAAGACGACCAATGCTAGGATTGATGTAATGTCCAGTCTGATTGAAAGAATAAAAGAGGCACAAGCGGAGGCCTTACTGGAGGAGAATCTAAAAGATGAAGTAATGAGCAAACAACATCTTCAACTGACTGAAGATGGCCGTGAAATTAAGTTGTTTCAAGGCCGTGTTTGGGTACCAAAGATTGGAGGGAATCGAGAGTTGATTCTAGAAGATGCTCATAGATCTAAGTATTCTATACATCCTGGAAGTACTAAGATGTATAGAGATTTGAAGTTACACTATTGGTGGCCAGCTATGAAAGTAGATGTGGCACGAATAGTAGAAAAGTGTACAACATGTTCTTTAGTGAAAGCTGAACATCAGAAGCCTTATGGAAGTTTCCAATCTTTGGAGATTCCAGAATGGAAGTGGGAGAAGATTACTATGGATTTTGTGACAAAGTTACCAAAGACACAAAAGGGTAACAACACTATTTGGGTGATTGTGGATCGTTTGACTAAGAGTGCTCATTTTCTAGCTATGAAAGAAGCGTCACCAATTGAGAAATTAGCAAAACTGTATATTGATGAAGTAGTGTCAAGGCATGGTATACCGGTGTCGATAGTGTCAGATCGTGATAGTCGGTTTACCTCGAGATTTTGGCAGTCACTTCAAGAAGAATTAGGTACAAAGGTAAATCTGAGCACTGCTTATCATCCCCAAACTGATGGGCAAAGTGAAAGAACCATTCAAACTTTGGAAGATATGCTCAGGTGTTGTGTGTTAGATTTTGGAGGTAACTGGGATACGCATTTACCTTTAGTAGAATTTGCGTATAACAATAGTTATCACTCCAGTATCGGAAGAGCACCTTTCGAAGCTTTGTATGGTCGGAAATGTAGAACTCCGGTGTGTTGGTTAGAAGCCGGAGAAAAGCAGTTTGCTGGTCCGGAGTTAGTACAACAAACAACTGATAAAGTGAAAGAAATTCGGCAACATATGAAAGCAGCTCAAGATAGACAAAAGAGTTATGCTGATCAGAAAAGAAGACCAAAAGAATTCCAAGTTGGGGAGCGAGTGATGCTTAAGGTATCCCCATGGAAAGGTGTGATAAGGTTTGGAAAACGTGGAAAGTTAAGTCCTCGTTTTCTAGGACCTTTCACTATAACCAAAAGAGTTGGTTTACAAGCATATCAGTTGGATCTTCCACCGGAGTTGGAAGGGATCCATAACACTTTTCATGTGTGTTATCTTCGAAAATGTCTAGCCGAAGAGGAAGATGTGATTCCACTTGCTCATGTAAGGGTAAATGAAAAGAGTCGATGTGTGGAAGAACCGGAGGCAATTTTGGAAAGATCGGTTAGAAGGTTGCGTAGTGGTAAGGAAGTAGCTATGTTGAAAGTACAGTGGAAACATCATCGAGGTGCTAATGTGACTTTAGAGTCGGAAGAGAATATGAAGAGTAGGTATCCCCATCTGTTTACCTGATCTTGATTTCGAGGACGAAATCATTTTCAAGTTGGGGAGTATTGTAACATCCTGAATTTTCAATAATAGTAATTTAATAAGAATTGGGATCTAATTGTATTTTGGTTTAAAACCTTGAATTATGTGGTAATTTATAATTCAATAGGGTTAAAATACAAGGGTTTAAAGTTTGGTGTTATTTTGGAAATAATGAAACTTGGAGGTGTAATTGGTCATTTTGGAAAGTATGTTTGGATAAAATATCTGAAAATAAGATATTATTTCATTTTCTTGATGGCTGAGTCGGTTTAGAAAAGAGAAGAAAGAAAGAAAGAATAGAGAGAAAAGGGAGAAAGAGAGAAAAGGAAGAAAAGCAAGGTTTTGGCTCAATTTGGTAAGAAATTAATCTGAGTTTCTGATAAATTGTTGTAGAGGTATGATTGTAAACCAATCTGTGTATTGGGTTGATTTCCAGAATCATTCACAGCAGATTGGAGCAACAGTTTGAGATTAAAGTGGGTTTTTCTTCAAATAGGTGAGTTCATTTGTTGTTTTCTTAAATCAGTGTTTTCATGTTAAATTAAACCTTGAAATAGCTGTATAAATTGGTTATGAACTGTATGGGATGGTCTGGAATGAACTGAATCGAACAGACATCGAATTTGGTCGATTTTTAAGCTGCAGGTCGAAGGTTTCCGGATAAAACCATGTATCCGAAAACCGTGGTGATGAAGGTCTCCGGACGCGATTAAGTATCCGATAAGTATTGATTTTATTGAAAGTTTCCGGATAAAATAGTTACCGGATAGTATCCGGGTTACTGTAGTTTCCGGGTGTTGTCCGGATTAAATGTTTGTCCGGAAAGTGTGTTGTCCGGATTAATCATGTATCCGGTGAGTTATATTTATCCGGAAGGCTTAGTTATCCGGAAAAATCAAAGTTATCCGAAAAACCCCTGTTGTCCGGACACTTCTGAGAAATTAGAAGATTGCAGATTTTGTTAATCATAGAAAGGTGCAATTTAGGAATTGAAAGGTAATTGTTATAGCTTGAACATACTTACAATTGAATGGTAGTGTGTTAGGCTTAAAGACTGTGCTAGTTTGATACTAGGCAGGTGTGTAGTAAGTATAATGGATCCATAGGCACTAGTGGTTATGTACACGTAGAATAGATGAAGATTAATCATTATTCTGATGTGTGTGAGAAATCATGGAATAAACGTAATTCTTGACTTCTAAGGAAAAAAAGAGATTGGCATGTGTATATTGTAATCACTATTTCCTTCTCTAAGAAATAGGCATGTGTATATTGTTATTTCTTAGATATGTACAGAAATGGGCATGTGTATATTGCGGTTTCTGGAATAGATGTGTACGGAACTGGGCATGTGTATATTGCGATTTCCGGAATAGAAACATTACTCTAGAATCAGTGCAGATTCGTAGTGTAGCTCTGAGACATGATATGATGATGGAATGTGTGTCAGGCATATTCATGGAATTGGGTAAAATCGTGTTAACGGAACAGAGTTACACGTATGGTAAGAAAAAGGGTAATCAGGTTTGTTATAACTTGTTTACATTGATTTTGCAATTATTATTGGGGAAACGAATGTTCTCACTAGGCGTTGGCCTAATCGTTTCAATATAATGTTTTCTTACCAGGTACTAGCTCGGGAAGGTAAAGGATTGTGGGACGAGCGTTTTGGAATAGCAGAGAAGTCATTTAACAGAAAGAGATTTTGAGGGATTGCTTAGATAACTTAGTTAATCTGATTATAGTGAAACGATTAGATTAATAGGTTATTTGAAGGATTCTGTATTTGTAAATATACTCCTTATGGTTAATGCACTTCCTATATGAAATTTGAAGTTTATTTTATCATAACTTGTGGAAATTTGAGGTTTAATTTATGATAGGATTTATAAGAACCCTAAACCGGATCTTTAAGCTCAAGAATGATTAGTTCTAGATCGTGGAATAAACATATACAAATCACAACATGAACAGCGGAATTAAACGACAGATTTGTATAGCTAACAAGGTTCATTAATTTAAACATACTGATTACATACTCACGCCCCAATTTGTTGACCTAAGTTATCAACAAACGAATACTTCTTCTCAAGTATTAGGATTAAGAACCTTGGGGCTCATGCACACACATCTACACGTTTTTGTTTAAACGTGGGTTTCAAGAACATCTAATTCTATATCTCTAGGTTTTATTTATATACTAGAAACCTAGATAAACTAGAAACTAGATAAATACCAATCCTAGATAAACTAGGAATCCTAGATAAACTAGAATTTACAAGGATAACTATAAAATAAACATATTACAATTCGAACCCTTGTAAGTTGAAGTTTTGACACATCAAATCTATATGAAATATTCCTAACAATCTTCCCCTATTTGATGATGACAAAACTTAGCATCAGAATCTTCAAGTAGCTCTTCCCCTTTTTGACATAATCAAATCCAAAACTTATCAAACTTGAATCTTCCCCTTGAATGATCAACACTTCTTCTTCCCCTGAATTTATGCTAACCATCCTTGTGTCTTCGAGGTTATATCAATTACGTTGTAAAGAAAATCAACCATTATCTATTTGAAGTTGAAGTAAAAAACCAAACCTTGAGTCTTATATCCCGTAGAAACTAAGTGAACAACAACGTCATTCTCATGAATGAGGGGATCCCTGTCCTTCGACCAATCTTCTTCTCTAAGATTTCGTCAAATTGAAGTCACATTCTTCGAACAATTACGTTAATAATCTTCATAATATCACGGGTTATCTTTAACAGGTGAAGGATACCTTTAAAGATATGATAAGAACACAAACTCTAACTTTCACTTCTTCTTCAAACAAACTCTAATTAATCTTCCTTTTTGTAATCAACTGATGACGATCAAAGGGTAGTCATTTAAGCATTCTTCCTCTATCGTTCATCAAATCTTCATACCTTGTGTGTGTGAATTTTCTTGAAACAAACAAAAATCATCCTCCTTTTGTCGAGCATGATCCTAACATGGTGTGTGACATGTATTCTCCATTGCATCGCGACTTTGATTTCATGGCTTTGAGGAATTCTGAGTGAAGAACATTTTTTATCAAGAAAAAAAAACTGCTGGATTTCGAGAATTTCTGGGAGCGTTCTGGACGTCGTACGGCCAATCCAACCAGACATAATGTTAAACAATGTGTCCCGAAGCTGCTGTCCAAAAATCGCGACGATCCGACGGTTCAATCTCCGGGAATAGGCGAAACGGCCGGCTGTGATTTTCCAGAAAATTTCTGCGAAAAATCTGATTTTTTCTTTCTTTCGTTCGTCTTCTTTCGTCTCTTCAAATCTTCCATTAAACCTTGTTTTTCTTCCAGATCAGAGAGCACCATGTGCTCTGATACCACCTGATAGGATTTATAAGAACCCTAAACCGGATCTTTAAGCTCAAGAATGATTAGTTCTAGATCATGGAATAAACATATACAAATCACAACATGAACAGCGGAATTAAACGACAGATTTGTATAGCTAACAAGGTTCATTAATTTAAACATACTGATTACATACTCACGCCCCAATTTGTTGACCTAAGTTATCAACAAACGAATACTTCTTCTCAAGTATTAGGATTAAGAACCCTGAGGCTCATGCACACACATCTACACGTTTTTGTTTAAACGTGGGTTTCAAGAACATCTAATTCTATATCTCTAGGTTTCTTTATATACTAGAAACCTAGATAAACTAGAAACTAGATAAATACCAATCCTAGATAAACTAGGAATCCTAGATAAACTAGAATTTACAAGGATAACTATAAAATAAACATATTACAATTCGAACCCTTGTAAGTTGAAGTTTTGACACATCAAATCTATATGAAATATTCCTAACAATTTAGCCCTGATTTTATGGTGTTACAGATCGCTGAGTTGATCTTCCATCAGTGAGATCTGATGTAAGTCAGCTATCGCTGAACTCTTCTACTTGAAATATCGCGTGTTGTGGATTTGTCTTGGTTTCACTGATATCCGCATCAGATCATTAGTAGACTTGTCACTTGTTCATCAGCTTTGTCTTCGATTCAGTGATGAACTCCTTTGTCATGAAACTTGTCTTCAGAGATTACAAACAACATTTCTTACAACTGAAACTATCAGCGATCATCAGTGATAAGCGAACAGGCTCAGATTATCACTGATGTACACTTATCGCTGAGTGAATGCTTTTAAGAGCAATGGTCACCATCAGTGATAGATTCAGTATCTTTATCAGTGATGGCAAAACATTAATACATACATATGTCATTTGTAATTTTCACTAAGTGATTCTAAGGGTCATCATCAAATCACTGAGAGGGTTTGGATCAACAATCTCCCCCTATTTGATGATGACAAAGCAACATAAGAAAATTGCTAAGTATAAAAACATAAGGATAAAAAGGACTCATAGATGCGTGTCCCGTTTAGTGTTTTCAGGGATCTTTTTAGTACTGATGGAGTAAAGTAGTTCATTGAAATTTTCATTAAATCTTCGTAAATGATTACAAGGGAAGATGGAAAATTACAAGTACAATGAAATAATTACAAGTACAAAAGTTATACTGATAAAAAGAAGAATATAAACAAGTTCTATTAGCTTAAGAGGTTCGTCTTTGAAGAGCAACTCGTCAAAGGCGTTTGTTTATGTGATCATCCAATCAGGGACTACTTCACCCTGTTGTCTTCTGACTTTGGCTTCATTCAACACTTGGGTCTTCAGGAAGAGTCCGGGTCTTGACATGTTACACACCAGTAAACAAGGTCTCTAAGTTGATTCACTAGGCAGATAGGTAGTTCTGAGAAGCGTTGAAAGCACTTTTTACCATTCCATTCATAAAAGAAAATTCTGAGGGGATCACTGACTACTTGACCAGGGATGAAAGGTTCATCTGGTGGCAGTGATAGTGTTAGTCCCATTAATAACAAGCAACAATCCAAGTAATCAGTGATATTAGGTAACAAGATGAGATATAAGGAAATATGGTGTATTATTCATATGAAGAGGACTTCCTAGAGAGAGAATGGTTCTCTCTCTAGAACACACATACTACACCATGATGTCTACATTGTAATATGATTTCTTACCCTAATTACACACACAAATCCTATATATACTCCCTTGTTACACACTTAAGCCCAAGCCCATATTACAATAACCCAAGCCCATATTACAAGTATAAACCTTTACAAAAGTATCATATAATTAGGACATTTTGTGTCCTAACATCCCCCCACCCTATAGTTTTGTAAAGGAATCACCTTTCTCAAAAGATCTTCAAACCTTCAATTCCTCTCCCCCTTGATTTCTTTAAAAAACCATAGCGATGCAATTCTTCAAATGTAGTCTAGGCCCCCCTTGAAATAAGCTCTTACTCTTTATATTTCAACCTTGAAAAACCAGATTCGATGTGCGCCATAACCTCAACCGAGTGCACGAAAAACATCTTTAAAATGTTGAAACTCTAGCTCGTACCGATAAGCTCACAAGAAAGATAACGAGTGAGTTGTTGCGTGACAAACCAAAGTGCAATCTCAGTTTATGACACCAAATCCGTCGATAAACCGCGAGTTGAATAGGAATTCGGCTTAAGAGCTTGATTCGGATTTGCTCGAAGGAGGAAACATAATGAAGCACACACTACACGGTAAGGATTAGAAGAACCAAACAAGTAACATTGTTCATCAACTGTGGAAAAATGCTCTTCTCCAAAATACTTCAGAACACTGAATGATGAAAATCCAGAACTTCAATCTTCAAGAAATAGCTGAATGATTATAAGCACTCAAAAGTCTGAATCACAACCAAAGCACCAGAACAATGATTGCAAGCACTCACAATTCTGATTGAACATGTCAGAAGAATGATTAAGAGCACTCAAAGGTCTAGCATCGTCAACAAAACTCCAGAATAATGATTGCAAATGCTCAAACATCTAATCAAATCCAATCAAAGACTTAATTGCAACACCCACCTTATGAAAATCTTGACAAACTTGAGCTCTTTTAAACATTGACGGTTGCTAGAAGTATGTGACAAACTAAATATAAGAATGATGTCACACACGCTTTATGCTAAAATTCCATGAACAATGCCCCCCTCCCGAGACTTAGCACGGGGGTTCCGCTACCCGGTTAGTGGATGGGGTCAAGGGGCAACGCCCTTGCGGGGCCGAGGGCCAACGCCCCTAGAGAAATTGTTTTCACTATTGAATGGGTGATAACTTGGGCGGGAACTGATTTTATCGCACGATAACTAATTTATCGCACGATACCCGTGCGATAACCCCTTTTTATCGCACGATTCTTGCGTGATAACTCTTATCGCATGCTACTTGTGCAACAACCCATAAAGCTTTTAACGCACGATACTTGCGCGATAAAAATACTGTTCATACTATTTTATCGCACGCCAATTGCGCGATAAAAACACTGTTCATCCTATTTTATCGCACACCACCAGTGCGATAACCTTGAATTTCTTTGATGCGCGATAAAGATGAATATAGCCTTGTGCGATATAGATGAACATGCCTTGTGCGATAACATTGAACATATGAACTCAGTCTGAACTAAAAACTCAAAAACGTCCAAAATGATCAAACTAAGATGGATTGATGATCGTATGATGTTCAGAAATACTTTTCGATCAATCCTTAGCATTCAACACTTATCCAAACACAATATACGCACAAGATGATAAAAAAAAGTTATTGTTTCATCAAAAATGGGTTGTAGAACATGAATTGTTGCAGAATGATCATATCGATGAATGATTTCTTCGATTTGGCTCTGATACCACTTGTTAGTCCCATTAATAACAAGCAACAATCTAAGTAATCAGTGACAATAGGTAACAAGATGAAATATAAGGAAATATGGTGTATTATTCATATGAAGAGGACTTCCTAGAGAGAGAATGGTTCTCTCTCTAGAACACACACACTACGCCATGATGTCTACATTGTAATATGATTTCTTACCCTAATTACACACACAAATCCTATATATACTCCCTTGTTACACACTTAAGCCCAAGCCCATATTACAATAACCCAAGCCCATATTACAAGTATAAACCTTTACAAAACTATCATATAATTAGGACATTTTGTATCCTAACAGATAGGTTCAGGGCTGATAGGTCAGGAGGTAGCACTACTTCCCTTGAAAATTCAATTCCAGTTTCATTTCGGATAGTAGGCCCTGAGGATAAGGAGGCACGTTTCTTCTTTGCAGGAACAGGTCTTTGGTTTTGGAGAAGTGCTAGAGGAGGAGGCAAGTCGACCACTGAAGACACTCTGTCGATCAACTTGTTCAGGAACATTTCAACATGAGGCTTGAATTTTGACTTCGACTTTTGAATTGCATTCCTTACTTCCAAACATTCATCCAACCCATATTCTTTGCAGGAACAGGTCTTTGGTTTTGGAGATGTGCTAGAGGAGGAGGCAAGTCGACCACTGAAGACACTCTGTCGATCAACTTGTTCACGAACATTTCAACATGAGGCTTGAATTTTGACTTCGACTGCTGAATTGCATTCCTTACTTCCAACCATTCATCCAACCCATATTTTCGAGCTTTGATAAATAACATACCTTTATCTCCCCATTTTCCCTGATCACTGTGACTTCTATCACTGGAACACCCCTTACCATTTTTCCCTTCCGGTTGACGTTTACGATTCGACTAGGATGATACCTGAAGTCTACCTTCTTTTTGCACTAGTTCATCGTTGAGTTGCTGACAGTTTGTTTCTTCTTTTGATGAGCCTTACCAACCTCCTTGAGTAATTCTTCTTGAACCCTTAGAGGAAATCATTTCAGCTTCTTATCAGCAACTGAGCGCTGAGCAACCTAAAGGGCAAATTCTTTGTCCTTAACTATGGCCTTTTGGTTCTCAGCAAGAAGCTTCTCAGCCCTGATTGATTCTTCAATCTTTTCGGGGGACAAGAAGGCAAGGCTGGTTGGAGGGATGACCTTTATTTGCTGACTCGCTAGTTGTTGGATCATAGCTGCTCTTCTTTGGATTTCATTCTCTAACCTTTGAGAAGGTCGAGAGGGTCTGTTAGGGTGTGTGAGCAACTCTTCTTCTTCTTCTTCTTCTTCTTGATCATCAGTCTCAATCACTGAGACTGGGATTTTTGGTAAGTCATTAGCTGTAGCAGCTGGGATTATTTGTTGGAGCGGTTGAGTTTCTTCAGCGGGTCCCTCAAGCAGGGGAGAGGACTAGCTGAATCAAAAGAAAATAGAGTTAGATTCTTTTGAAGGTGAGAAAAAGATAGAGAAAATTGGCTAAGTAGATGGGTTTGAGGAGAGAGTGGATAGAAGCAGAGTAAGGGATCAGTGAAAGGCATACCTGAGCGGTTGGCATGCTCTCAGCGTTGAAGAGAATTGCCAAGTTCCTTGAAGGAGAAAGTCCCTTTTGCTTGCCCTTGGAAGCTTTCTTGGCAGGAGACTTCTTCGTCGTCTCCCCTACTTCTTTGAAGACGACCCCCTTGGGCTCAGGGACCCTGATGGCAGCAGGTTGGAACCAACATTCTGGTTCATCATCATCGTCTTTATTGCCATCAGGGTGGGAAGAGGGTTCTTCATCTTGTATCTCCACTCCCTCATCCTCCTCTTCATTCTCTTCTTCTTCAGAGGGAATTTCAACTGTTTCATTCCAAGGAGAAAAAGGAGGGGTGGGTTCTTTTTCTAACTCTTTCTCCCCCCTCAGATTGAGATGGGTCTTCATCAGCGTTGAGCTGGTCAGCGCTTCCCTCCCCCTCAACATGAGGAGGGTCTGTTTGTGCATTCATCTCCCCCTCTTTGTCATCATCAACAGGGGGAGGAATATAAGTATCAGTAGCAGCAGTGACAACACCTTAAGCAGACCTATCTTCCAGGCCAGGTCCCTCCCGTTGAGGCGGAGGCACGATTTTCCTCAAGAGAGCCAACCCTGGCTTCTAGGCCAGTGATCGCTGAGGTTGCATGGACGATGAAGTCGGCAACCATCCCTAGTTTGGTGCGATCATCAGCAGTGAAGTAGGAGAAGGGGACCGTTGGAGCATTCAGGCGGTCTAGGATTTGAGAAAGTAGGTTGTTGGAGTTATCAACCTTTGAAGTGAGGATACTTACCTGACCCCTGAGTGCTGAAACTTCACCATGCAGAGATCCCACATCGCTGCTGAGGGTAGAGACGGTGGTGGTGAGAGTTTGGATGGAGGTGGAGTTGTTCACCACATCCCTTTGAAGGGTCTTTACTTCCTCCTTCAACGCTGATAGATGCTCATTATCGTCCTTGGTGCTGATGGTGGTGGAGAGGTCCTTCAGGGAGTCACTGGCTGAGTTCACGGCATGAGTGTTGTTGGCGAGATCCGTTGAGAGCGAATCCACCTTGTTCTTTACATCCTTAAGGGATGCAGCGATGGTGCCCAAGTTAGGACCTGTAAGAAGAAAGGAGTTTTGAGCAAAGGAAAGCCCAAAATAGGAAAGGGGTTGAGAAGAAGAAATGGGATTGGTTTGAATACCTAATGGATTGGAGAAAGTGTCAAAATCTCTACTTCCACCATAATACTCCATGTCATTTTCCATTTCAGACACGGTGGTGGAAGAAATAGGAAGACCATCAGGTCCTGTATAGTTTTGCTGCATAAGGTGGTGTAGCAGCGATTGTTGAGTATCTGCGACCGTTGTCGCCTGTGCAGAAGTGATGGCCAAAAAGGGAGGAGAAGAGGCAACTGTTAAGAAAGTAGTACTGTGAACAGGTTCGGCACTGGCGTTGCCGAGAACAGCTCCTTCAGTGCTTTCAGGCACTGAGAAGGTTGGTGAAGTTTCCAGAGAAGCTTCAGCGTTCTGAGGCGCTGAAGTGGCTGGTGTTTCAGGTTCAGCCATGGTGGAGCGTACACGAAGTTTTCCAGTGTCGCTTGTGAAGAAGCGATCACTGACTTAGTACCATGAGAGGGCTGAGGCTTCTCCTTTGAAATCTTCTTGGACTTATGGGAGCCAAGGTTGGTATCTGAAGGATTCCTCTTCAACGAGGACTTGGTGGTGGTGGCATGGGTCTCATCGGGGGGTTTTACCACTGAAGTAGCTGCCGAAGTAGAAGAAGTAGGAGTGAGAAGAGTTAAGAGATGAAAAGACGTACCTCACCTTCCATGGGCTCAAAGTCGAGAATTCGGCCGCCTAGCTGAGGGAGTTTGTAGTCTCCCTGATTTGAGTATTTATCTTTAAGAAACATCTGAAGGAGGACGGATACAAACCAGACATAGGGAACCTTCACGTCCTGGCAGGCTTCTCGACCTTATTCATGAGGTCGTCAAAGATAATGCGGACGTAGTCGATCTTTCGCCCTGTGATTAGCGAATACCCTATTTGTACCTAGTAGTGGATGGCTTGGTTCAGCGATCCGAATTTTCCACTCATGCATGAAATGACATGAGCGAAAATGAAATTCAACTCAGAGGGCATTTTTGCCTTTAGAATCTTGGTGAGCTTCTTGTCGGGCTCTTCAGTTCTGGGCTTGTTGTCCCAAGTATACTTCATCAGGTCTAGGAACCTGATAAGTTCTTTGTCAGTAGGCATAGATTCGAATGGGCCAGTGGGAAGAGCGAGAGCGGTGCGAATGGCATTGGCAGTGATGAAGCCTTGGCCAAATTCGGTTTAGAAACCAATAACAGTAACTTGCTTTCTGGAGAAAGTGGTTTGGGTAGTCTTGTGAGCGGTGTACCAGAATTGTTTAAGTAGATGGCGATGGGCAGGGAGAGCGATGGTTATTGCCATGAAGATAGGAGAGTTCTTCAGGAATATGACGGCTTCAGCGAGATGGGGGCAAGGTTTCTTTTTCGTGAATTCGAGTAGGGCCAAGTGGTTGTTAGAGCTAAAGTTAATTTGGTTCAGCTCTCCAGGCATGTTATTTGATTTTACCATGGCGACAGGGGTTGCAGGTGTAGCATATGCCATTTCTGAGAAAGAACAACCAAAAATGGAAAGAAGACGAAGCTTTCTTAGTTAGGAAAGATTTCCAATATAAGAGATTTAGGGTTTTTCTCAGTTTCCTTTTAGAGGAAAGAAACTTAAAAAGGTGTGTTCCAGTTTTGTAAAGTCCAAAACTTGGTAGAAAATACAAGTTTCCAGTTTCCTTTTTAGGAAGGATTCTAGAAAAACGTATGAAGAATAAGAAGAAAGTTTAAGATTAAATGTTAAACTTTAGGAAAAACTTTGTTAAAGTTTTATTCAAAAATCATGAAGAGGATGATTTCTTTTGAAGAAAAAAAAGTTTGTTTTGATCTTTAAAATAAAAAGATTAAGATCAAAAACATGTTTTGAGAGGATTTAGATGCTTATTTAAGAAGGATTAAGGGAAGAATGTTAATCTGTTGTGTTGAAGATTGAGATGAACGAGTTCTTAAGTTTCAAATTGTAATCCAAGAACACAATAGCTTAGGAAATTTTTCTTGCTTTAGAGAGATATGAGCGCGTAAAAGGTAAAAATATAAACATGAGGAGTTTATATAGTGAGAGGAGTGAGAAGGATTGATGAGCGGGACAATAAACTCATCATGACACGTGACACGTCCCACGAAGCGTATTGGTCAAGAATTCTAACGGACGAACGTGTCAGACGAAAAGTCGTGCCAAGGGTTATCCATTTGATGACGTCACAATATAAAATTGTCTTTTCATTTTCAAAAAGGCAGCCCTGATAGTTTGAAAATTATTAGGGATGATTTTGTTTGATGAAGGATCACTGATGGGAAATATCAGTGATGGAATTTTATGTTATTTCAAAAGAGATCACTGATAGGGAAATGTCAGTGATCAAATGTTAGTTTTGAAATACATCTTACTGAGGTAAACTTCAGTGTTCAGGGATACAGAAACATACCTTAGTATCACTAAACATTTATTCAGAGATTAGATGATGAATAAGAGAGATAGATTTTATCACTGACCCAATGCGTAACCACTAAAGAGTTAATCTTCAAGGTTCAGCATTCCAAGCTCGCTGATGAGATAGTTAAATCTTGTCTCATCAAGAGGTTTGGTAAAAAGATCAGCTAACTGAAAGTCAGTTGGATTAAAACGAAGTTCTATATCTCCATTTATCACATGATCTCTGATAAAATGATATCTGATTTCGATGTGTTTTGTCTTTGCGTGTAGCACTGGATTGTTTGTTATAGCGATGGCACTAGTGTTGTCGCAATAGATGAGAATTTTAGATATATGAAGGTCGTAGTCTAATAGCTGATTTCTCATCCATAAGACCTGAGCACAACAACTTCCAGCAGCTACATACTCAACTTCAGCGGTAGAGGTGGACACTGAATTTTGCTTTTTGCTTGTCCAACTTACCAGCTTTCCACCCAGGAACTGACAACCACCCGTGGTGCTTTTTCTATCCAGTTTACATACTGCAAAATCACTATCTGAATAGGTAATTAGATCGAACCCTGAGTCTTTGGGATACCAAAGACCAAGGTTAGGTGTACCCTTCAGATATCTGAAAATTAGCTTTCCAGCGATCAGATGTGATTCTTTGGGTTCAGATTGATAACGTGCACAAAGACAAGTAGAATACCTGATATCAGAACGACTCGCTGTAAGATAGAGAAGAGAACCGATCATCCCTCTATAGGCAGTGACATTAACAGGTTTTCCAGAGGGATCGTTGTTAAGTGTCAGCGGAGGTGCCATAAGGGTTTTCATAGCTGAGCATTGAGTAAGATCGAATTTCTTCAGCATATCTTTAACGTACTTATCTTGGTAGATAAAAGTACCCTTATCGCTTTTCTTGATTTGAAGTCCAATGAAGTATGTCAGCTCACCCATCATACTCATTTTATATTCGTTCAACGAAACGTGTACACAGAGATGGGTTAGTGGAACCAAATATAATATCATCGACATATATTTGAACAAGAATAATATGACCTTTAACCTTTCTGAAAAATAGAGTATTTTTGATTTTACCACGTTCAAATTTTTCAGTGATAAAAAATGAGGATAAAGTGTCATACCATGCACAAGGTGCTTGCTTTAAGCCATAGAGGGCCTTATCAAGTTCATAGACATACTCTGGATGCTTAGGATCAACGAATCCTGGTGGTTGTTCAACGTAGACTTCTTCATTCAGCTTTCCATTGAGAAACACTGACTTGACATCCATTTGATGAACTTTGAAGTCTTTGTGAACTGCATAGGCTAGTAAAAGTCGAACTGCTTCGAGTCTTGCCACTGGGGCAAAGGTTTCATCATAGTCTATGCCTTCCTCTTGATTGTATCCCTGAGCAACTAGTCTAGCTTTGTTGCGGGTTAGGGGCTGTTTACCTGCCTCTTATTAGCTCTTACCCAACAACAAGCTCTTACCCTGTTAAGAGGTAAGTTGTTTACTTATCCACTTTTTCAAAAAATACCTCTGACCGTTCCTCTTTCCAGGACATCCTCGGTCAACAACAATATTCACGCTTACGGTGGACAGCATCTCCACTTCTTGTTTTCTTTCGATTTTATCCTCATCAATTCCCTATTTCTATTGTTTTCCCCAATTCCCACATAAACTGTTCATCGCCTTCCCCACAATAACTAGGGTAATCGTTCTCCATATCTCTACCTTGAGGAATCGACTTCACCTTCACCTTCACCTTCACCTCCAAAGGATTTCATCTCTTCTTGCTGTCACTAATTTTTATCAATTTCAAGTACGATTTAAAATTACTGTATTGATCGAATTTTTGTGAAAGATGTTTGGAACTGAAGCCAAACAATCTATTCTGACAGCTTCCCCTTCCTTACATACATTATTGAGTCATTTGTAAATATTTAGGATTATATAAACAGTGAAATCGGGTAGTTGCTTTTGGGTACATGAGCTCTCATCTTACGGTAAAGATGAGATACTTTTGCAGCTTCAGGAGCCTGAATGCAGTGGTTTGGAGCCATGCGTGAATCTTCTTTAGATGGCATGTTCAAACTTCGAACAATCCATTTTAGTTGTGGTCTTTTTAGATGGCATGTTCAAACCTATGCATCCAAAAATAGGCCTGTAAATCTGCTTCACAAGCCACACACAACTTAAAGACGATTATTTCCCCCCCTCTCTCTCTCTCTCTCTCTCTCTCTCTCCCTAACCCTAAATATATATAAACACACATACATATATAATATATTAGGTCACATGAAGAATTACCATGAAATGGGTTCTTCTCTTTTTTGGTCATTCTATTGCAATATACTTATTGAGGGGGAAAGAGGGGCAGAGCTGCTCCTGACTTTGACAAAACAAGCCAAATCTATATTAGAAGATCCCAAATGAAAGACAACTCATAGTTAATTTTTTTTAATATTGTATCAAGTTTTATGTGATCATATTGTAAATTAATTATTATCCAATGTTTCAAATTAAGATTTGTGGGCAAATTATTATGTTCCATTTCAATTTAAATTAATAAATTTGTATTCTTTTTGTTTTCAACAATTATTCATACATAACATTTGGTAAATAACTGCATTACTTTAAATACTTTATCATATATAGGGTTATAATGGTCATTTTTTGCCAATCAGCACCAAATCCAAAATACTTGGTAAACAACCGTTTTCCAGACATCACTTATTCCAGACAGAGACGCTTACTGTATTCAGACCTCTTATTCCAGACAACGCTTACCAACATTTGTCGGTAAACAACCCCTTACAGTACCAAACAGAGGCATAGACAGGAGGGGGCAGGCCGGTGCCAAGCCCCCCCAACCTGCATCCCACCTTATGTATCTAATCATACGGGAAAAAAAATACTATGCAAGACATAATTGAAAAAGATAAGCCCAACCCCCCCCCCCCCCCCCCCTAACATTTTGGCCCAATCAGATTTCAGTTTTAATTTGTGCAGCCACCTCCATTTATTTAGCCGCCTCCATTTATTTATTAAACCTATTACTTTGTGCTCCAAAACAAATAACATACTCATCATCTTGTCTGACATCTTGATTCAACTTTCAAGATTCTTCAAACCACCACTTTACCATCCACCAAGGTAATATTATTATGTATTTATAATTTATATATTGTTTAATAATATAAAAAATAAAATGATATGTTTATGTTAGTTCTTTTAATTTTTTAGGCATATAAAAGAGTTAAAAAAAGCTAGTTTTTTTAATTTTTTGTGATTTTAGGTTCAGTTATGAGTAAAAAAAGAACTATAGATTCTTTTTTCAAACGAAAAGAAGACATTGTTAATGACCCACAACCAAATATTGACAATTATAATCCTGTGGATGTTGATATGGGAGAGAATAGAGTTGAACTTGAAAAGAATGGCGTGCCAGATTTGGCGAATGCCAACATAGATTCTTTGATTCGTGATCCGGGCGCACGACCTTCAATACTAAGTTATCCAAGTTCCCAACGTGATGAAATTAGGCGAGCATATATTAAACTTGGACCATATCAACTTCATAAATCGAAGTATCCTTTTAGCCCGACCGGTCCAAATGGTAATATGCAGAGTTTTCAAGCAGCTTGGTTTAAGAATTTTAGTGGTTGTAATATTCAGAGAAAAATGATGTCGTGTTTTGCTTTCCTTGCTATATTTTCAATAAAAAGCCTATTGGACGAGATGGGTCTGATAGATTTACCGTATCAGGGTTCAACAAATGGAAAAAGGTGAATTGTGGAAAAGATTGTGCGTTCGTCATTCATGAAGGTAAGACCCCAGCCTCAGCACATAATTTTTCAGTCAGATGTTATGAAGATTTGAAAAACCAATTGTGCCACATAGAGAATGTGATAGAGAAGCAAACTACTCAACAAGTTATGGACAATAGATTGCGCCTTACAACTTCTATTGAGGTTATTAAGTGGCTCACTTTTCAGGCTTGTGCTTTAAGGGGACATGATGAGCTGCCTAATTCAAGAAATCAAGGGAATTTTCTTGAATTGATAAAGTTTATTGCTTCTTATAACAAGAATATTGAAGAAGTCGTGTTGGAAAATGCTTATCAAAATGCAAAGTATACATCACCAGATATTCAGAAAGAAATACTACGTGTCTATGCTAGAAATGTACAAGAAGCAATCCGTGATGAGATTGGAACGGCAAATTTTTGTTGATAGTTGATGAGTCTCAAGATGAATCTAAGAAAGAGAAAATGGCTATTGTTGTGAGATTTGTCGACCGAAATGGGTATGTCAAAGAAAGGTTTTTGGATTTAGTTCATGTCAAAGATACAACTTCATTGACTTTGAAAAATGAGATTTTGTCGTCTTTATCTTTTCATAAGCTCGATGTTCAAGATATTTGGGGCCAAGGATATGATGGAGCTAGTAATGTGTGTGGAGAATGGAATGGCCTACAGGCTTTGTTCTTAAAGGAATGTCCTTATGCTTATTATATACATTGTTTCGCCCATCAACTGCAATTGGCTCTCGTTGCGGCATCTAAAGATGTGACCGAGGTACATCATTTTTTTAAGAATTTGAACTTTATTGTTAATGTTGTTTGTTCTTCTTGAAAACGTAATGATCAATTGCAAGCTGCTCAAATTGCTGAAATTTCCCATCTAACTGAAACTGGAGAGCTTGAGACCGGAAAAGGAGCAAATCAAGTTCGAACTTTGCAAAGACCCGTAGATACTAGATGGAGTTCTCATTTCAGATCAATATGTAGCTTGATGAGATTGTTTGGCCCGACTTGTGTTGTTTTGAATGACATTGCTACTGAAGGGTCTACATCTTCTCAAAGAGGTGATGCTAGATATGCCCTTACTCATGCATTATCATTTGATTTTGTCATTGTTATTCATGCGATGAAAGAAATTATGGGGATAACTGACATACTTTGTCAAACTTTACAACAAAAATCTAAACATATTGTTAATGCTTTGACTTTGTTTCTACTACAAAGACATTGATTCAGAAACTTAGAGATGAAGGATGGGAATAACTTTTGGATCAAGTTGTTTCTTTTTGCAACTGTAATAGCATTCTAGTCCCTGATATGAATGGCATTTACAAAGATATAATTCGATCACGCCATAAGAAAATAATGTGACCATTGAGCATCATTACCGTGTTGATGTATTCATTGCTGATGTTGATAGTCAGTTGCAAGAGTTGAACTCTATAACTTATTCGTCTTAGTGTTGCTCTGGATCCAAAGAGGTCTTTCAATATTGATGATATATGTAAATTCGCAAAAACTTACTATCCTGACGACTTCACAGAACAAGAGAAGATCCAACTCAAGCTTGAGTTGCAACATTATAATCTGGATGTGCCTAATCATCCACAACTGAAAAATGCATGTACACTTTCTGAGTTGTGTAGAGGCCTCCAGGAAACGGGGAAGTCAAAATTTATCCATTAGTTGACATATTGGTTCGTCTTATTTTAACTCTACCAGTTTCTACTGCAACTACTGAAAGAGCTTTCTCAGCAATAAAAATTGTGAAGACAAGACTTCGTAGTACCATGGATGATGAATTTCTAAAAAGTTGCTTGCTTCTTAATATTGAAAGGGAGATTGCTGCTTATTTTTCCACAGATAAGATAATAGATGATTTCTATTCCAGGAAACAAGACGTGCTCAACTTAAAATACCTTAACGTACAGTTCCTTACAATTTTTAACTTTATTGTTTACATTAACAACTGTTTGTTTGGTGTATGTGTACAAGTTCTTAATAATTGTTTTATTCTCAACAGATTAGTCGATGAGAAAATGAATTGACGATGCTTACGGCAATTGGAAGATTCATGTGTTCGTCCAATATGTAAGTTCTTTTTTTTATCAAAAGAATTATTTTGTTTGAATACAATATTTTATCGTTATTATTTGACAACAAAGTACGACTTCAAAATTTCGGACCCCCTATCATAAATTCCTGGCTCCGCCCCTGGTACCAAATTCATCTAACTTGTTTCTATAAACCCATTTAGTGCCTATCATTTTTTGTTAGATGGTCTGGGAACAAGGTTCCAAACTTTGTTTCTTTCAAATTCAGTCAGCTCTTCTTGCATTGCACTGACCCAGTTTGGATCTTTGAGGGCATCATCAGTTTTCTTTGGCTCAATCAGTGAAATAAAATTAAAAAATAAATAAATGTTACCTGAACTTCGTCGAGTCTGGTCTGAATACCTGCGTTTGGATCACCAAGAATTTGATCAATTGGGTGATGTAAGGTCCATCGCTGAGCAATAGCTTGAATCACTGAATCAGATAGTGTAGGAACCAGGATTGATCTTACAATCAATATTAACAATCAAGAACACGATCAAAGCATAGAAATATAGAGAATTAAGCCAAATGCTTTGTATTCAATGTAGAACAAAGTACAGATCTAGAGAGAGAAATCTCTCAAAGATTACAAGACTGAATACAAAAGTTAGTTAGCTTACATTTTGCTAACAACTATATATACTATATAGAAATACTAAAGCTACAATACATATACAAAACAGACCATTAGAACAAAGACACGTGTTCTAATATGGTAACTAATAACAGAATTACAAAGATAGAAAATGTCTAAGTCATAAGTTCTGAACCACTTGTTCAGAACTTCTGAACACTATTCTGATAAAGCATACTCAGAACATAACACTTGAGCTCAGGAACATTTTCTTCTTATTCAGAACTTCTGAGTTCTCCTTCTCAGAAGTCTGAGTCTTCTCATCAGATATGAACACTTAGCACTTGGCAAATACTTTTCATCCATAACTTCTGAGTCTTCTTTCTCAGAAGTCTGAGTCTTCTCTTTAGACTTTAACACTTAGGTTTTTGACAAACTTCAAATCTAACAATCTCCCCCTTTTGTCAAACAACCTGGTACTTGTCTAAATTGTTATCTTTCAAAGCAGTAACAAACTTTAGAAGGATCAAGTTTCTCAGGGCTAGTCTTCTGTCAATCTTCTCAATGATTTCTTTTATTTCTTTGACCTTATCTCCCTTTGTCAGCTTTCTTTCCATATTGCTCTTTATGAATCTGAGTGTTCCAGAACTATATTTGGCAACTTCACTAACTCTGAAGAATATCTTTTCACTGTGATCATTTGACATAATGACTCCCAGTTCTGGCCATGTACATACATATCCTTTCTTCAATACACTCAGATGATTGTGATCAGTGTTTGGCCTTGACAGATAAACACATGGTCTTCCTACAGATAAAGCAATCTGGAAATCATTGTAAGCAGCCCATCTCAAAGCATGAAACATTCCTTCTTTTACAATGGCCAATGCCCCTCTTTCTTTCTGGTATTTGCTATCTTCTTTGTTTCTCAAAAGACGATACAAATCATAGAAGTCAAAAACTGAAATATTCCCAAAATCAGCTTCAAAGAAGTAATACACCTTTCCATCTTCTCTCAGAACTTCAAATCTATAATAATCATTCTTCATAAACTTCTTTATACAGATTTCTCTGAGGCCAGTGATCATAAACTCAGAATACACAAAATTTCTTTGCTTTCCTATGCATCTGATCCGTTCTGTATAAAACCTCTGAGATTCTTGAGACTTGTCATGAAATACATCAGTATACTGAACAACTCTGTTTTCAAAGAAGGTTGGTAACTCAAATTCTAAGAACAATGCATTCAGATTAAGTGGCACTTGCTCTGAACCAGCTTCAGAAGTCTCAGGATTTTGTTCAACATCCTGCATTTGAACATCTTCTTGAACAGAAACAGCTTCTGGAATAATTTCTTCAGCAATATCATCATACACACCATTTACTTGATATTCTGAAGGGAACACAAAATCAATGTGAAGCAATTTCTTAGGATTTTCTTCTGATAGCAACAAATCATGACAGTTTCTGACTTTGATTCTGAGCTCCAATCTTTCATTTATATGTCTTATGCACTTTTCTTTTATAGAAGCATTCACCCCTTTACTATTTGCTTTCATCTTCATCAAAATCAATTCTAAAGTAGCATCGCTGTATTTCACTAAATCATTCAATCTAAACAGAATAAGTTTGCTGGGATTTGTAAAAATGACGCTTTCATTGCCAATTCCCTCACCAACAAACCCAACAATGCTAGTGTCATGCTTTGGACTTCTGATTAGACAGGCCAAATTGCACTTTTCTTTTCTTGCCTCTATTTCCAGTTGAAAATCATACATGTACAGATTTCTGACATAAATTCCCAAGAGCCTTCTGAATTCAAGCTCAACCCATGTTTCTTCAGTACATGCAAAGAACTTTACCAAGAATATCTGATCCTCCAAAAACAGCCTGTGAAAGTCAAAGCTTGTAAAATTGACTTCAATATTTCCTTCTTTCAGAACTTTGATACTGACATATTTGAGATCAGCAAAGTTTTCTACTTGGAATCCAGAACACTAACAATCTTTTTCCTTAAGAACAGTCTTTCATCTGGTTTTCTGAACCTGTTAGAAGCTTCAAAGTAGACCATTTGCAGTTTCGGATCCATGTATCCATCAATAAAGTGTTCAACTTCAACAAATTCATCATCTTGGCAATACAGTGACCAATAGTTGTCTTCAGGAAAGATATCAAAGTGATAATTTCTGGCCAAAGGAACATTCTTCTGTACCACAATGAAATCACAGATTGGTTCTTCCAAGATAGGCAAATCAAGTCTGGGAATAACGATTGGACTTCTGTACATAAACTCTGGAGGCATAAAGTAGTTTGCAACTCTTTCATATGCTTCTTTTGACAAGTCATCAAAGAAATGTTCTGCAACATCATCTTCAAATTTCTCTGGATACCCAACTGTGCAATCATAATCACCCATCAAATCATTTGGAGTTACACTTCTGAGACATATGGGAACATTTGGACAATTCAGAATACTTTTCATAATATTGTGCATCCTCCATGTCAATATACTCTGCATCCTCCTTTGCTTAAACTCATAAGCTAGATTCTCTCCAGTGTAGAGAACAATATCAGAACAAGTATTTTCCATTACCACTTCTTCTGATTCAATCACATCTTCAGAACTTTGTTTCTCAGAACTGTTGCTTGGAACAACCATAAATTCAGTACTTGCCTTTAGCCTTTTCTCCCCCTTTTGATGATCATGAGACTCATCATCATCAAACTTTCTCTTAAAGGACTAAGTTGAACAAGACTCTGTCATAGCCACAGCCACAGGCATCACTTCCAATGGCTTTGTTACAGCATCCAAATGTGATGTAACGTCCCAAAAATTACAATAAATTTTAACTTTTAAAAATAAGCATTTTAATAAATGAAACCTCATTAAATATCCAAAACCGTTTCGTTTGCAAACTTAACAATAAATATTCTCATTAATGATAAACAGCGGAATTAAATCGTTTAAGTGATCAGTCTAAATCTCATAAATATCAAACCCTTCACGCGCGCCAATGTGTACCCGTCACGCCTTGGAGCCACTAGTACCTGAAACCACGTTAAATAGGAAAGGGTAAGCACAAGGCTTAGTGAATTCCATCACATACGCAGATAGCAATTATATGCACATCACCCCTATTCACACATGAGCAACAACCCAACAGTTACATAATTCAAGTAAACACATACAAGTATTTATGTACCCAACTCCTCGGTCCCACCGAGCCCTCGGTCCTACCGAGTTCACACAACATTTCCACCCACATCCTCGGTCCCACCGAGCCCTCGGTCCCACCGAGTTCACACAACATTTCCACCCACATCCTCGGTCCCACCGAGTTCACACAACATTTCCACCCACATCCTCGGTCCCACCGAGCCCTCGGTCCCACCGAGTTCACACAACATTTCCACCCACATCCTCGGTCCCACCGTGCCCTCGGTCCCACCGAGATATATATAATACGCATTTATACTAAGCATTTAAACCAATCAAATATTACGCACCACAAAACAACTAGTTCACACCACAAAGACAGTAGTACATACAAACTACCATAACATGCATACAATCCCTAACTACCCAGTGAGAGAACTCACCTCAGAAACAAAGTAGATGTCCTCAACAGCAAAACGAGTCGGCCAACTCCAACTCACCTTTTTCCACCTAAATAAGTGATATCAAACGTCAAAGCGAAGTCCTAGCCCAAAGTCACAACTATAAGTTCACTCATGAAAAGTTCCAGCTTTTATTTTAAGATTTACAGGTCTGTTCGGGACCTATTTAGCCCCTCTTAAACTCATCAACCCAGAATTATTATTCCATAATCAGCTAGTTCTATGTCTTAGGGTTCCAGGGACATATCGCACGCGTTCTAACGATTTTCCTACGATTTACTATGAATTTTCTAAAAACGGGATGCGAGTCTGCCGAATTCGGATCTGCTGTAAAAACAGCTAATTTACACCTAGCTAGAGGCCGAACCAGACTTTCGCTAAAACACGAAAAGTGTGCCCGGCACAGAATGTGAACCGTGGGCACCGGTTTCGCCTCAATCCGAGCTACGACGGAAAAGTTATGAACGAAATAAAACTGGGCAGAAACGATATCGATCACATAAAATGATAACTTTATTAAAACGGTTTACGCGATTAGTTTAGGTTTTTCGATTTAGGTTTTAAGGTTTTAAGCTACAAGGGGTTGGACTCACTGCGCACCACCCACTGCCACCTCCGGCAGTGGTGGTCACCGGCGGCGGCGGCGACGATGGTGGTTTACAAAAACCCCGGCGAGACCACACGAAAAACCCGACCACCCATCTAAACCGCACACACTCATACGCAACCACTCCACATCCCGCACGGTGCAACCACCGCCCTGGTGGTGCACGGCGGCCACACACCGGCAGCCTAGGCTGCCGGCGGCTGTGGTGGTTTCACGGCGACGGAAAGTTAACGACGAGAAACAAAAGAACGAGAAGAGAATGGAAGAGACGATACCTCTCATTCAGAAACGCAGCAACACACGATCCTCGATTGCTCCTTCTCCCTCTCACGTTTTCTCGCTGCGGCGGTGGCGGTGGTTCTCGGCGGTGACGAAGACAAAGACAAGGAGGGGGGGGGTTACGGCCGTGATCAAGAAGGAGGAGGGGTAGGTTTTTGGGGTTGGGTCTCTATGTGTGTGTCGCAAGCAAGCAGGAAGAAAACGAGATGGGGGATCGGTCCTTTCCTATGGGCCGATCCATGCAACATTTTAAAGAAGTACAACACAAGCCCCTACAGCTAGAGTTTTCACAATAAGCCCCAAAAATCCAACCTTTACATTTCTGGTCAGTCTCGTTAAACACGTTAACCAACAACGTTAAAAGAAACACAAATTAATTTTATAAAAATAGAACATACCGGGACACGGGATTTACAACTCTCACCCGCTTGAAATTACACTTCGTCCTCGAAGTCTACGTCCGCGAACAGTTCCGGATAGCTCTTTCGCATCTCCTCCTCAGGTTCCCAGGTCCACTCGGACCCCTTCCGGTGCTGCCACTGGACTTTCCCCAACTAGAATCTAAATTCTCACCCCGTCTAAAATTTCTCGAATACTTTTCTTACTAACAAAACTCCTTCAAGGACACTGAACTTATGATCGGCAGAACACTCCAACAATTGGAATCATTCTTAGTCCAACAACTTCGGTTGTCCCCCAACCTTAGGTATTCCATACATCCCGATTCAAATTTCAAGCTCTAACCATTCTAAAGTTGCTCACCAATATACCCTACATGATACTCGAATCCGATCATTCCTACCATTAATGTCGATTAACTTCCACGAGTTCTAATAGATTCCCAAAATTTATCTCACACGAATCATCAAACCAGTAAATTTAAAATCACTCACGAAGGTCATTCCACCATAAACATTCATCACAAGTGAGCATTTCAGGTTACTACTACTATCACCATAATTATTTTAAAATCGGCTACAATTCTCCGATTACACTAAAGGTGTTTGGCCTCAAGCCCAAAAGTCGACACCTAAATCTACCACTTACCTCAAAAGGTTCTACGCATTTATTCTCTTTATTATAAAGGGCATCATTCCCTTAACCGTAACCATTCGACCTACATTACCACACGCGTGGAATACCTTACCTTCCACCGTCGACGTATCCTCCACACTCGCTCTACGAAGCCTAGTTACACCGTATCAAGGATACACCTTAACGTCTACCTACCAGGTACGTCTCAAGGCCCGGCACATCGGAACTACCTCCCAGGTAAGTGCTCAAGACTATGTCCTCCTAGTGCCTACTGGAAAGTCAAGGTCATAACACATGAATACCGGGGTCCCACCCCGAGATACCCAACCGACCATTACCAACGACTGACTAACGTGACCAAGGATCCAATGCAAAACAGTCTACCAACAACATGCCTATCCCGGAATGACTCACTCACCCAAACATGTGAATACTCAACGTACAATAAATGCAAAACTGTGCAACAAAAACAACCCATCAACAAGACTCCACATCGAGCCATTAAAACCGTGCAGTTGACCCATGACTATCTCAAAGTCAAAACCGAGCAAAATGCTCCACGCTTGCTAGACCCATAAGTCGGTCAAAAACGCGTGTAAATAAAGTAAGCAAGCAATACTCTAAAATCAACATTAGTCCCAAACTCAACATGGGTTAAACAAAAGAGTTTTCCAAAAGGACTCACACCCTTAAAATTCTCAAAATGACACATAACACTTAAAAGCGCATTTCCCAAATGGTTTACAAAATCATTTACAAAATATTTTCAACGTCAAGATTTTTCATCTCAAAAAGATCGTATGCAATAAAACTACTATTACCAGGTCGGTAGTTACGCAAAAATGGACACGCTCGTTCCACATATGAAAATCATGTTGAAAATCATTCCATTGCAGCTCAGATTACTCACAAAACGCAAAGCGAAAAAATAATTTCTTTAAAAATGAACCGTCACGGTTCTAGTATGGATTGACTCATGACATGTACTTAAAGTAACCGCTCGACCTTACACAGGGTGCGACAAAAGTGTGCACATAATTTTAAAATCAGTTCCACGACATTTGACCCCAAAATTTCTCTTTTTAAACATAAAATGTCGTGGCACAGGGTTCACCAACAAATTTTTACGCGCGTCAGCTAGTCATACAAAACGATGAAACGGTTTACAAATATATTTTTGTTAAAACACAACTGTCTCGTGTAAGTTTCAAACTTAAAGATAGAAACCAATCCGTTTCCATCATTTGAAAATATCGACTAAAACCTCATAAAATCTCAAAAGGTGGGGTTCTTTAAATTGATTTCCAAGATTTCCCCAAATGGTCACATAAAAAAATAAGATATGCACCTCGTGAAATTAAACCCACACGACTCAACATGCCGTAAAACAAAACTTATTTTAACCAAATCACTCAAATAGTTTTATACAGACATCGTGGAATGTAACTTTCCGTCTCAACTCTAACATATGTGGAGGAGTTCCAATGTTAAAGTCACAAGCCGTAGTCACTTGCCCAACATTTTAAACACCACAAAACACGGATATCATCTTACCCGAAAGAACCGTTGGAAATAACGAAATGAAACAAATTCTAACAAAGTTTGCAACTCCCGTGATAAAACGGTTTCATCTACTTTCAAGACCATAATTCGAAATCTTGTGTGTGTGCTGAACATTTCCCAAAATTCCAAAACACAATCCATAAAAGGATTGGAAACACAAGAATTAGTTAATGCAATTTTATTTTCAAAATAAACTTTGTGCATGACTCAGTCGGCATTCAACGTCTCGAATCATACCCCTCCAAATCTCTCCGGTCCACAATCGTCATCCGGACATTTAAACCTCTTAGGCAAGTTGGGAAATTACGGCAAATAATCCTCAAATCGAAGTCGGCTCAATAAGCCTATGATTCTAGCACAGTCATCCATCTTGACCCGAAATGGTCTACTTAAAACAACGTCATCCTTATCGTCACTCCAAGTGATTAATACTAGAGTCGTCCTTCTATTCCAACGACTACTAGTTTAGAACCTCCATCACTACCCCAACGATCATCCCATCAAAGCAATTCAAGTACACACCTGTACTAGTAGGTTCACTATTGTTGTTCCTCCTTGTGATGGCTATTATGGGTAGTAATTACAACGAGTTATTAGTACATAATAACTCACACTAACAACGCTCACGCTCAACTCCTTGGATTCCTCGTGACTTTCCCCGACTCGAGCACGGATCCTGTGCTTCAGATAGTAGGAGCTCTACTACTACCTTCCACACCTATCCTTACTCGTTTCGAGTCCCGTCCCGAAGAGCCCAAGTAGTTCCTTGCCAACAATTAATCCCATATGCCCGTACCAGCATATGACAATACCCTTCCTAGCTCCCTAGGAATTTCACCCAATTTCACTACCCTTGCTATGACGAAATCCCCACTAGTCATGACGAGTCGCCTCGCGAATGCACAGTCGCACACAGTGTAAAACCAGGTAGACGTTCGAATATAAGATTCTATCCTACAACGGTTGGACTCAAACAAGAGCTGCGCAATAGAACTAAATCCGACATTCTAAGGCTATTCGGTTCCTACCGCATACAACCTATAGTGCATTCACTAATCAACCTATCAAAGCTAGCATAAACTCCTATTAGCAAGTAACAAACATGCAGTACAGTGTAATAAGCACCAAGCAATCTAGCATACATACTCCTATGTTCTAGAAAGCAATCTAGCATACATACTCATATGTAAACACTCTTCCCAGCTCCCTAGGAATTTCATCTCATCCCACTACCCTTGCTACAACGGAATCCCTACTAGCCATAACGAGTTGCCTCGCGAATACCCAGTCGCATGCAGCGTGAAACAAATAGACATTCGAATACAAGATTCTATCCTAGAACGGTTGGACTCAAACAAGAGCCGTGCAATAGAACTAAATCAAATATTCTAAGGCTATGTGATTCTTACTACATACAACCTATAGGGCATTCACTTAACAACCTAACATGACTAGCATTAATTCCTACTAGCAAGCAATAACCATACAGTACAGTGTAACCAACACAAGCAATCTAGCATGCATACCCTATGATCTAGAAAGCAATAAATACACTAAGTACTGTACCTTTTCCCTTGGTCCCGGCTGACTGTACACACTGCACCCTCGATCACCGTTTCTCAAACGGGTTTTCCTTTCTTTTATTTTCCAAAAATTTTAAGAGAAGAATTTCATAGCCGCAACTTGAGATCAAACACACCGAGATGTGTTTGATTCACTCAAGCTGTGCTCTGATACCAAGTTGTAACGTCCCAAAAATTACAATAAATTTTAACTTTTAAAAATAAGCATTTTAATAAATGAAACCTCATTAAATATCCAAAACCGTTTCGTTTGCAAACTTAACAATAAATATTCTCATTAATGATAAACAGCGGAATTAAATCGTTTAAGTGATCAGTCTAAATCTCATAAATATCAAACCCTTCACGCACGCCAGTGTGTACCCGTCACGCCTTGGAGCCACTAGTACCTGAAACCACGTTAAATAGGAAAGGGTAAGCACAAGGCTTAGTGAATTCCATCACATACGCAGATAGCAATTATATGCACATCACCCCTATCCACACATGAGCAACAACCCAACAGTTACATAATTCAAGTAAACACATACAAGTATTTATGTACCCAACTCCTCGGTCCCACCGAGCCCTCGGTCCCACCGAGTTCACACAACATTTCCACCCACATCCTCGGTCCCACCGAGTTCACACAACATTTCCACCCACATCCTCGGTCCCACCGAGCCCTCGGTCCCACCGAGATATATATAATACGCATTTATACTAAGCATTTAAACCAATCAAATATTACGCACCACAAAACAACTAGTTCACACCACAAAGACAGTAGTACATACAAACTACCCTAACATGCATACAATCCCTAACTACACAGTGAGAGAACTCACCTCAGAAGCAAAGTAGATGTCCTCAACAGCAAAACGAGTCGGCCAACTCCAACTCACCTTTTTCCACCTAAATAAGTGATATCAAACGTCAAAGCGAAGTCCTAGCCCAAAGTCACAACTATAAGTTCACTCATGAAAAGTTCCAGCTTTTATTCTAAGATTTACAGGTCTGTTCGGGACCTGTTTAGCCCATCTTAAACTCATCAACCCAGAATTATTATTCCATAATCAGCTAGTTCTATGTCTTAGGGTTCCAGGGACATATCGCACGCGTTCTAACGATTTTCCTACGATTTACTATGAATTTTCTAAAAACGGGATGCGAGTCTGCCGAATTCGGATCTAGTGTAAAAACAGCTAATTTACACCTAGCTAGAGGCCGAACCAGACTTTTGCTAAAACACGAAAAGTGTGCCCGGCACAGAATGTGAACCGTGGGCACCGGTTTTGCCTCAATCCGAGCTATGACGGAAAAGTTATGAACGAAATAAAACTGAGAAGAAACGATATCGATCACATAAAATGATAACTTTATTAAAACGGTTTACGCGATTAGTTTAGGTTTTTCGATTTAGGTTTTAAGGTTTTAAGCTACAAGGGGCTGGACTCACTGCGCACCACCCACTGCCACCTCCGGCAGTGGTGGTCACCGACGGCGGCGGCGACGATGGTGGTTTACAAAAACCCCGGCGAGACCACACGAAAAACCCGACCACCCATCTAAACCGCACACACTCATACGCAACCACTCCACATCCCGCATGGTGCAACCACCGCCCTGGTGGTGCACGGCGGCCACACACCGGCAGCCTAGGCTGTCGGCGGCTGTGGTGGTTTCACGGCGACGGAAAGTTAACGACGAGAAACAAAAGAACGAGAAGAGAATGGAAGAGACGATACCTCTCGTTCAGAAACGCAGCAACACACGATCCTCGATTGCTCCTTCTCCCTCTCACGTTTTCTCGCTGCAGCACCTTATCGCACTCTCTCCTTCTCCGGCAAGCTGCGGCGGTGGCGGTGGTTCTCGGCGGTGACGAAGACAAAGACAAGGAGGGGGGGTTACGGCCGTGATCAAGAAGGAGGAGGGGTAGGGTTTTTGGGGTTGGGTCTCTATGTGTGTGTCGCAAGCAAGCAGGAAGAAAACGAGATGGGGGATCGGTCCTTTCCTATGGGCCGATCCATGCAACATTTTAAAGAAGTACAACACAAGCCCCTGCAGCTAGAGTTTTCACAATAAGCCCCAAAAATCCAACCTTTACATTTCCGGTCAGTCTCGTTAAACCCGTTAACCAACAACGTTAAAAGAAACACAAATTAATTTTATAAAAATAGAACATACCGGGACACGGGCTTTACATGTGAATTGAAAGCTTGAAGCAGAGAAGACTTCATAGCATCCATGCTTTTTAGAATATCTTGTTGAAACTTTGAGAAATCCTCTCTGATCTCCTTTTGATGAGATTCCAAAGAGACTTTAACAACATCTACTTTTTGTTCAACATATTTTGCTTTTTCTTCCAAAACAGTTCTGAGATCCTTGACTTCAGTTTTCAAGGAAATCACCTCATCCTCCAAGTTCTGAACTTTACTTTCCAAACCATGATAATTGTTCTGAATCTTTTCAAATTCAGAAGTGAACAGTGGTAACCCTGGAGCAACATATGTTCCAGTTTTCATATGTTCAGGGAACATATGGCCTGTAGGTGTCACTGAGTCACCTAGTACAACATATGCACTTTTTAAAGAAGCTTTTAAGATGTTCACTTCCCTAGGTCTTCCATCCAATCCTTGCCACCCAATATTAGGTATGTCTATGGATGTTGTGACAGGAAAACAAATTCCTTGTGATGTGCTTGTGTGAAAAGAAAATTCAGGCTCAAAAAGGATATTATTGTGCAATCCAGACTCAATGTATTGAAATGAATGTTGGGATTGATTGCCAAACTCCAAATGAGAAAGCAATGGTTCCCCTAAAGAAATTGAAACAGCTGCATGTGGAGATGCTACTGAGTGGGTGGGGATGGGTACTTCAAAGTCTACCATGGGCTCAGTGGTATTTTCAATATTAGTCACCAAGATTTGTGAACCAATAGAAGATGTGGGTGCCCGGTTTAGATCAGCTAGAACAGAGTCATCTCTTTTTTCTAACTCTGGAGACATTCTCTCATACTCACCACCCTCTATCTGTTTTCAATCTCATCTCTACCCATACTCTCTGAATTTTCCCTCTCAGCACTCTGAGAATGTTCTCCCCCTAGAACATCCTCCCCCTCTCTATTTACATTAAACCCCTCACCTCTCATCTCTTGGTTTTCTTCATAGGTAGGGACTTGAGGTTCTTCAAGTCCCATAGAGGTGCAATAGCTTTTAAAATCTCACTATCCCTTGGAATATATGACCTAAGTGTTTTTGTTAACAGTTTATGTTCTGGAAAGTTAACAAGTTTGAGAGATGAAGTCATTGTACCCATATAAAAGATTGGCCCTTGCTCTTCTTCTGCTCGCCTTGGTATTTGAGGATTCTCCCTTAGTACATACCACAAGAAAATTTGCCAATACCTCTGATATGGAATGTAGGACAGAGGTTTGTCCTTTGTTAATCCTTTCACTGCTTTCTGATGTCTTTCATAAGTATTCTTCATATCCTCCCACAGGATAGAAGCATAATTGTAGTGTTTGTTCTTCACCAATCCATGAAATATCTGCATTATTTGCCTTGACCCCTGATCTGGTGAACTATGCTTTCCAGATAAGCATTTGTTGACAATTGTAAAGAAACATGCCCAAATCGGAGGTAACTTATTTCTTCTGAACGAGCTTAGATTTTTTAAATCATCTCAATAACCAAGTCTTTTAAAATCTGCAACCATAACCTCTGAAGTAGGCTCATCATCAAAATCTGATCTTCCCTCTAACTCATCACTTTCTGGCAGTCTCAACATGGTCCTTAGTATTCCAATGTTCAAAGTTAGTTGAACTCCCCCTACATTCGATACAAATACATTGCCCTGCAATTCTAAATGCTTCCACCATTGTTGAATATATTGTGCATGCACAGTCTTCTTCAGCGTAAACCACTTTCTAAATGGATGATATTTCAATAGTTCAATGATGATCCTATGCTCTTCCTTAAACTTTGCTAGATCATGCACCAAAACACAATTATTCTCCAGAATATCCACATACTCTTCCATAGGTACTAATCTATCCAATGAATAGGTCTAGAAGACATCACAGACCTTACTGTACTCTGTTGATGTTCAATATTTGCATTACCCTGCTCAGCATCACCCTCAGACTCAGCCATTTGAATTTCATTTACATTCTCTTCATCATTCTGATTCTCCACCACATTTCCTCCAATAACCTCCTCTACTGCAACTACTCTTTCAGGCATCATTACCTCATTCTCTGAATCCGACGAAGACTCAATTAATGTTCTAGCAGTGTGTAATGATCGAGTGATAGTTCTTCGTAAGGCAGACATGATTGAAATACAAGAGTTTGCAAGAATACAGAATCAATGAACTCGAGAGTTTTGCGATAACAATCTGAGAACTTAGAGTTTGAAAAAGTTTGAATGAGGGATTTTAAGGTCTATTTAAAATCTGCAAAGTTGAAGGGTTTAAACAACAAACAACGCTCTTTGACAGAATGAAACAGTAACAAACGTTGTAAATGCCACCAAAAGATTTCATTTAAGACGTGGCAATTTCAATGAATAAGAAGCTGACACGTGATATTGGATAGAATTCAACACAAGTTAAAGTTCTGAATACCGCGTTCAGAATTCTGAGATTGCATATTCAGAAGTTCTGAGTATACAATTCAGAAGAATTCCCTTGTAACGAAAACTCATTTAAAAATTCAACTTCTGATGATATAAATCTTTTAAACACACAGAAGTAGTTTGAACAGATATAAAACTGTTTTGTCATCAAAAGTCTGTCCCTCTTTAGATGATTTGAAATTTCAAAAAAAACTTTAAAATCAAACTTCTGACCTTGTAAAACCCTTTTTATGGATTCAGAAGTAGTTTGAACAAGTGAAAAAAATTATCATTAAAAGCTTGTCCCTCTTAAAAAGATTTGAGATGAGAATAGAATACAAACCTTGCAAACAGCTCAGAATGATTTTTGAATAATATCAATGCTCCCCCTTAACTAAAGCATACACTCAAAACACATATTAGAAGGAAAAGATAAAATAGAAAGAACTTCACAACTAATTGTGTAATACCCCGGGTAAATCCGTTAGTTAAAAATCTAATTGCGTTAAGTTTATTTAACTTTAAAGTTTCTATTTAGGGAAAGTTTGGATAAGTTTATAAGTTAAGGGTGTTTGGGTCATTGTTGAATAGTTTAAGGGCTAAAAGGTAAATAGGGTTAGATATTATCTATTTAGACTTCAGATATTTTCATTATTCATATTTCAAGTGTGTGTTTTGAGAGAATAGAGAGAAAAAGGAAGAAAGCTAGGTTAAGGCATCATTTGGTGAGTTTGGAAGAGATTACAGGTATGTTTCCTTTGCAATTTATGTTTGTAATGGTTGGTAAATGGTTTCTGTCGGATTAGAATCAATAGAATCGAACTGGTATGAATTTCTGTCGATTTCTGGGTAAAATAGGAAGAACCGACAGAGGTGTCCGGACATAGTATGAATGTGTCCGGATAGTTCTGTTGGGGGTGTCCGGGTGGTTATGTCGATGGTGTCCGGATAACGTTTTAAGGTGTCTGGACGAGTGTTTGTCCGGGTAAGTCTCTCTTTTCTTATGTTTTCCGGATGAGGTAAGATGTCGGGTGGTGTCCGGGTTACTTGGGTATCCGGATGTTGTCCGGATAGTTCTGTTTTGTCCGGATTAGTCATGCTGTCCGGAAAGTTGTGTTGTCCGGATAGTTCTGTTTTGTCCGGATACTTTAGCTGTTTTGGTCACTTTTGAGGATTTGAGTTATCTAGAGTCATTGGTCTTCTAGTATGTTTTATGTGATCAGTTGGTAAGGGGATATTTGTATTTAATCTATTTGCAGACTCTGTGGATTGGGATTGATAGACTGAATCTTTGGAAAAGGCTTGGAAGAGTTGTAATAAGCATTCAGGTGAGTTTTGCTTTAAGACGTTTTTGAACTGGGATACATATATATATGGGTATATATATATATGAGATGATTATGTGGTAGGAATATGATTATGTGTATATGTATATATGAGATGATTATGTGGTAGGAATATGATTATGTGTATATAAATGACAATATGATGTAATGAGATATATATTGTATTTATATAAGCTTTGCACTACACGAGTGCACTTGTTGCCGGGTTCCGGTGAGCGGACCGGTGTGTAGCCGGGTTCCGATGTGCGTACCGGTGAGTAGTCGGGTTCCGGTGTGCGGACCGACGGGTAGCCGGGTTCCGGTGAGCGGACCGGTTGTTGATTTATTAGTTGGCTTGCTACCAACTAATATGGCCATTTGTGGAGGAATAAGGTGAATGAGATGTACACGATGCACGAGTCTGGATTGGTATTTAAATACGTGTGGTATGTTTATATTTTACGAAAGAATTACCAAAGGTTTTTCTAAACTATTTTGATACAAAAGATTTACATAAAAGGTTTTATAATGATTTTGGAAAGGACCGGGATTAACTCACTAGACCCGTTTGGTCTAACCCTCATTTTGTTTTCAAAAATATGTTTTCCAGGTTAAGGATCGGCAAAGGAAAGGATTAAGTGTAAGGAGCTTTTGATGGGCGTTGATTAGGAAGCTTAATGTATTTTGTAGTTTCGAGACCGAAGGGACCGTTTGTGGTTTATTATGTATCTTTTATTATGAATGTAATGAAGTTATGCAATGTATGTTATTTGAAGCATGTTTGGGAAACCGGGTCGTTACAAATTGAAACACTTGTAATCCTCCCAAAAGGAGGATTTAACTTCACTTGTCTGCATGCTAGGAACGATGATAGGATCATAATCAGCTATAGGGTTGTTGACCTTTGGGCCAGGGTAAGATTAGCTTCTGATTCCCCATAATGAGAAAACATCCACTAATTTAGTTCTTCGTTTTCAGCAGTAGCTTTAGAGTTAGCTGAACGGGATTCATCAAAGGTGACATGAATGGTTTCTTCTAAAATTTGTGTTTTCTTGTTGAAGACTTTGAAGGCTTTGGATATAGAAGAATATCCTAGAAATATTCCATCGTCAGCTTTGGGGTCGAACTTTCCAAGAGAATCTCTGTTGTTTAAAATGAAACATTAACAACCAAAGATGTGAAGAAAGTTGATAGATGGCTTTCTCCCATGGAAAAGTTCATAGGCTGTTTTGTTGAATCTTTTGACGATCATCGACCTATTCTGCGTGAAACAGGCAGTGTTGATAGCTTCTACCCAGAATTGAGTTAGAAGTGAGAATCGTTGAGCATAGATCTGGCAGCTTTGATGATCGTTCTGTTTCTTCTTTCAGCGACTCCATTTTGCTGAGGTGTTCTCACGGCTGAGAAGTTGTGAGAAATGCCCTTACTCTCAAAGAAGTTATCAAAAGAACTATTTTTGAATTCAGTTCCATGATCACTCCTTATTGAGCGAACAGTCATATTGTTCAGGACTTCCATTTTCCTGACAAATGAGATGAGTTCTTCTGAGGTGTCACTCTTTGCACGGAGGAACATAAGCCAGGTATAGCGAGAGAATTCATCTACTATGACCAGAGTGTATTTCTTTCCAGCGATGTATTGTATGGTGACAGGGCCAAATAAATCCATATGGAGGAGCTGAAGAGGATTTGTCACTGAGGACACTTGTTTTGACTTGAAACTAGCTTTTGTTTGTTTTCCTTTTTTCACACGCTGAACAAAGAGATTCCTTAGCGTTTGAGTGCTGAGGTAATCCAGTGACTAGTTCTTTGGAGGAGAGAGTGTTCAGCATTTTGAAGTTTAGATGAGAGAGCCTCTTATGCCATAGCTAGTTGCATCTAATGAAGCTTTAGAAAGAAAACAAATGTTCTTAGTGGTTGTTGAGTCCATGTTTATGACATAAACATTTTCCAAACGATAGCCGTTGAGAGCAATATTTTCTTTCTTATCAGTGACAAAGCATGCTTCCTTAGTAAAGAAACCTTTGTAGTCTTTATCACATAGTTGACTGATGCTAAGAAGATTGTGCTTCAGTCCTTCTACATAAGCAACTCTTCTGAAGGTGGTTGTACCATTAGAAAGTACACCAAACCCTCGGGTATATCCTTTTCCATTTCCACCAAAGGTCACTGAGGGACCTTTTTCTTATTTGTATTCAGTGAGTAGGTTTCTTTTTCCAGTCATGTGTCGAGAGCATCCACTATCAAGATACCAGATACCCTTCGAGACCTGCAAATATAAGGAAGATTAATTTTGAATTGGTACCCACTTAACTATGGGTCCACAGTTGTCAGTGGTAAAGGAAGTAGAAGGATCAGCAGTCTTCACAGCATGTGATGATTCAGCATCAGTGGTAACCTTCACTTTGGTTAATTTCTTAACTTTAGTGGCATTTTTCACCTTGGCTTGTTTTTCACATGGGGTTATCTTCATTGCCTTGGAGGTAGTCATCTTCACCTTAGCTGATTTCTCAGCTTTGGTGGATGTGGGGCACTTACTAGCAATATGATCAGTAAGTCCACAGTGATAGCATTTCCTATAGCTGAAAGTAGCTTTAGGACCATAGGCATAATCATTTGATATTTTTAAATGAGCAGGGCTTGTACCAAGAATGCCTTTAGCATTAGAGATATGAGGAACCTTAGGTTCTTCAGATTTCTTACCTATGACGTCAACCCTTATTCTTGGAGTTGATCACTGAACATGTTCAAGGATCTTGTTCTTTGAAGTAGAGGGTTGATTAGCTGAAGGTGTATACTTCTTCAGCTTTGGCACTTTGGTACCCTTCTGAGGTTTTTCTAAAACATTTTTTCCTTTATATTTAAGTTTGGGGCTTAAAGTGGATTTTTCCTCAGGGATAAAATTATTAGAAGAAGAGCACTGAGATGATGAGGTGTCAGGGATAGAAGAAACGAACATTCCAAACTTAAGCATGGAACAATCTTTGGTTGGTTCTTCAGCGTTAGCATTTTAACCAAGACCACTTCTGTCATTGACAGGAATCTGAGCACCGATTATCTCAGTGATCTTTGCTAAGGATTTACACCATCCTTCAACAGTAGCTTTCTCAGCTTTTAGTTCAGCGATAGCTTGCTCGCGTTCAAAGCTGATGACTTGATTTACATAGACCTGATCTTTCAGATTTTCTTCGATTTTAGAAAGCTCTTGTATTTTTAAATGACAATTTTTAAGCTATTCAGATATATCTAGATTTTGTTGTTCAGCTTTGGTCTTGCCATTCAGGACGTCATATAAATCAATAGTCAGTACATCGATAGCACGACGTCTAACAACGTCAATAATAGATGGAGAAGAAGAAGTAGATACCTGACACGTAGAGGTAGAAAGAATTTCAGCTGGTTCTTCCTTTACTTCTTGGATTTCGGCCATAAGATAGAGATTGGCCTCATCTTCCTCATCAGAATCTGATTCTTCATCAGATTCAGCCCAATCGTGTTCTTCAGCGATCAGACCTTTACCTTTTCTCTTGTAGCTTTTCAAATTTTCATACTTTTCTTTGAGTTTGAGGTATTTGTCATCTCTAGTCTTAGAAGTAGAGGATTTCTTGAAGGATGAAGAAGGTTTGAATACTTTCTTTGACCTGCACTCACTAGCAAAGTAACCTATCTTTTCACAGTTATAGCGAGTGGCAGTAGCCTTATTAATAGGAGATGATTTGGGCTTGTCAGTGATAGTGCGATATTTATTTCTTTTGAAGTTACTCTTTGTAGCGAATCTCTTGAAGAAGTTAGTCAGGAGTGCTAGAAATTCATCAAGCTCTGAAGGATTAGTTTCTGATGAAGCATCAGAGTTAGATTCCAACTCAGCGATAGTGACAGAAGATCGCTGAGTGGGAATTAACTCTGAAGATATTAAAGCAACATGTGGGTGTTGGTCCCGAAGGGCTATACAAGTTTGTAGAAGGGGGGGTTGAATACAAACACACGTTTTTACTTTTCTAAATTGTTTATTGATAAATCAAGATAATTTACAACTTGTTGCGAAACAAGATTAAGGATAAACCTAATCTTAACAAGTCTTGAGAAACACTAAATTTCTTTCACTAGAAAGAGTTAAAGAAATTACGAATAATAACTTAACAATAAGAGAGAAATAAGAAGATGGTCCGAGCACACTTCAAAACTGAAGTAAGGATCTTCTTATATACTGCATGCATTTAATGCAAGGCAGTATGGCTTTACACGTGGCAGCAGCTGAGTGGTTGCGTGTCATTGACCTTTGTAGACAACCTTAGTAGCCGCATGGTGCACATCGTAGAATCAGAGTTGTTGTACGATTACAGACAAAAGGGATGTTCGTTCTGACAGTTCGTACGGAGACGTGCAAGGGAGGTAAGACAATAGTAACATGCAGGGAGACTTCATGATCAGCTTTCGTTGAGTCAGATCTTTATCAGTGAATGATAAAGTTCAGCGATTGCTGAAGTCTTCTACTTGATACTTCACGTTGAATGGATAGGTCTTGCTTCGCTGATATCCGCATCAGTTCATGAGTAGACTTGTCGCTGGTTCTTGAGCTTGATCTTCGACTTCAGCGTAGAACATATGTTGACGTGAAACTTGTCTTCAGGGATCATAAGTAAACAACTAACTTATCAGCGATCATCTCATAGACTGAACAGGCTCAGAGCTATAAGATGATGAACAGTGTTCGCTGAATATCTAATCTAAAGAGTGAGAGTTCCTATCAGCGGTACTGTAAATTCTTAGTACTTATCAGCGATAGTGAAACTCTAATACATATTGTTTACTTACAATTTTCACTAAGTGTTTAAGAGAGGGTCATTATCAAATCACTGTGGGTTTGGATCAACAATCTCCCCCTATTTGATTATGACATAGCAACAGAGAAAATTGCTATTTAATGAAAACATAAGGATAAAAAGAACTCATAAAATATTTGTCCCTTTTACTGTTTTCTGGGATCTTTTCAGTACTGATGGAGTAAAGTACATTCGCTGAAATTTTTCTTTAAACTTCGTAAAGATTACATAGGGAAGTGGAAAAATTACAAGTACAGCAAATAAAATTACAAGTACAGAAGATGTAGACAGATAAGGATAAAAGAATTACAAGGAGATCCTATCCGTCAAAAGGTTCTTCCTTGATGAGAAGTTCATCGAGGGTCTTTGATGTGGGAATCATCCAGTCAGGGACAGTGACACCTTGATCCTTTTTGTTCTTTGCTTCTTCAAAGACCAGGGGCTTGAGGTGACGTGCCTTAATGTCGCGTCTGACTTCACACCAGTATATGAGATCTCTGAGCTGTTCGATGGGAGTGATTGGAAGCTCAGAGATGCGTTGAAAGTGTTGATTTCCATGGTAGTGTAGAAAGAATATACCATAGGGATCACTTATGACTTTTCCAGGAATGAAAGTTTCACCAGGTGGTAGGGAGGTGTCAAGCGCTGAGAGATCAGCATCAGGGCCAAGAACTTCAGCACGAGAGAAACCAATACCTGTTTCATTCCGTATAGGAGGACCTGAGTCTGAGACTTTCTTTTCCTTTGCAGAGACTCTTCTTTGTTGAGGAGGAAGAAGAGTGGAAGGAGGAATATCCACAGCAGAAGAAACCAAATCGATCTGAGTATTTAAAATTTTCTCGACATGGCTCTTGAACTTTGAGCACGATCCCTGAATGGCTAATTTCACTTCCAACCATTCAGAGAAACCAAACTTCTCTAAAGTAGCATCATAGAAAGTTTTCTTGGTTTTGTCTTCTCTGAATACATCAACTTCAACAATAGGAACGTCTACAAACAGTCTTCCTCTGATGTTTACTTTGATGATTTTGGATGGTCGAGATCGATAATTCAGCATTTCTTTACACCATTCCAAAGTCGTATCAGATACCTTAGTCTTTTCTTCAACGATCCTTTGGGCATCATCCCATAGCTGACGTTGGACATCAATGGGAGTTCTTTTCAACGCGGGGTCTTTCACCGATTTTTGGACAAGCTAGATGGCGAGAGCCTTTTCTTTTTCTTCAGCTTCCTTCTTTTCGGCGAGTAATCTTTCAGCTCTTAGATGATCCTCGTATTCTTTCCTTGAGATCCTGAACTTTGTGGGAGCAGGGATTTTGTCACGAGGAAGAATGATTCGCTGATCTTCAAGCTGTTTGATCATTGCATCTCTCTTTTCTTGATCCTCTTCACTTAGCTTTTGAGGAGCCAAGGAAGGTCTGTTTTTGTGAGAGAGCAGCTGTTCTTCAGGTTCATCAGTCTCAGTGGTTAAATCCAAGACTGGGATTATTTCTTCAGCTCTTGTGGCTGGGATTATTTCTGGTGTGGTCGAAGGAGCTTCAGCGGGATCCTCAAACAGGGGAGAGGACTAGCTGAAACACAGCGATTGTTTAAGTAAGAAAAGTTGGGAAGAAAGAGATAGAGAAAAGAGTGTGGTTAGGTGTATAGAGGTTTTAAGGATAGAAGGATTGAGATTGAGAAGGGATAGAAGAGGGATGCAGTGTAAGGGAATAGAAGGTAGTGTACCTGACAAACTGGCTTTCGAAGCAAGATCGTCAGATTGTCTTCTTCAGTGAGGCCTTTGTTTTTGCCTTTGTCAGCTTCAGACGCCGTAGGCTTTGTCTTGGTCCGCTCCCCTGAAGGTTCTTTTATCTTTATCCCTTTTTGAGCAGGGGCTTTTGCAACAGTCTGGACGTAGAAGAAGTCGGCATCATCATCGTCATCATCATCATCTTTGGGGGATGATGATGGTTCTTCATCAGAGATGTCGACAGGTTCATCATCTTCAGTTTCTTCTTCAGACTCGACCTCTTCAGCATAAGGTTCGGTCACGTCAACAGCAACTTCCTTATGTTGCTCATCGAGTTGCTTGTAACGACCCGGACCAAAATGGAAGGAAGTTACGTTTTGGGTTAAAAGTTAATATTAAAGAAAGTTGAAGGGCTATTTGGTAAAGAAGAGAGGAGGTATTTAAAGGGCACAAAACCCTAGGTGAGTCATGCTATTACTGATGTTGGTTGTTGTTGACGGCTGGAAGATCAAAAGAAAGAAAGAGAAGGAAGGAATAGAAAACAAAGGAGGAAGGAAGAAAAGGAGACAAAGCAAGAAAGGAGAAAAGGATTTCGGATTTGGAGAGGGAAGAAGAGGTCCTTCATCATTCAATCAACCAGGTAAACCTCCTTTAATCTCGAATCTGTGGTTGGGTTATAGAATGTTTATCCTTTTGAGTTTTGGTTAAAAGTAGATTTTGAAGGTGGGAGGGAGAAACCGAGCCTCTTATTGTGTTATTGTTGCTAAGAACCCGTTAATTGCTAAGTTTATAGTTGTTGTTGCTATTGTTAATCTTTGGTTCGAGAGAATCGAGTTTAGCCTGTGGATTTCAGCCCAAAAACGGACCAGGTCGACGTCCGGACACCTTCTCGGGCGTTCGGATTCATTCGTGGCTAGGAGGTCTCCGGACGTGTGGTTTGTCCGGATAGGAAGTTGTCCGGGTAGGTGTTGAGTCCGGTAAAGTCTTGTATCCGGTAAGTTCGGTACCCGGAAAGGGGTATCGTCCGGAGAGTAGAAGTTACCCGGAAAAAGGGGTGTTGTCCGGATTAGTTGTCGTCCGGATTAGTGTGAGTGTCCGGATTCTTTGGGCGTTCGGAAAATCAGGGTTGTCCGGAGAGTGTTATTATCCGGATACTTTTGCTGAGTAATTGGTATTATGTCCTTTTATTCAGGAAAGTCGATTGGAAGTTTGGAACCGATTAGAAACGAGAAGTAAGGGCATCAGGTGAGTTTTCTAAACCAAAATGCGTGGCTTTTAAAGTGTTTTCAAATTATGTTTGAATGATGAGAATTTGCCATGCTTTATTTTTATGCTTTAATTGCATGAAAGACGTTTAAAGTTTTATGAGAATGTATGCATTCATAGTGATAGACGTAAACTGGCCAAGCCGGGAGAGTAGACCCGCCAGTGCTCGTGCGGGAAAGTAGACCCTTTATGCCAGGGGAAGTGGCCCCAATATAAGGCAGCATGAGACTGACTCGTTGTCACATGAGGGTGACTTCAGGGTGTCAGATTACGAGGGGCGGACCTTACTCCGTGAATGATTTTATGAGATCAGTTTTATGAAAGATTTATGCTGAGAAGATAAATTGTTTAAATGCTTTGATAACTGTTAGGAGGGACTCACTAGACCTCATGGTCTAACCGTCACAATTTCAAAATAAAACCTTTTCAGGTAAGCAGGTATCGAAAGGCTCTAGCAAGTGAGCAGGAGGTTAGCAAGAGGAAGATGAATAGTGTAGATACACTATAGAGCGATGTAGTTATTTCTCAGTTGTGTAGGTTGGTTCCACCAACCTAAGTTATTCAGACAGATGTAATGAACTTTTTGAACCCAGTTTTGTAATTGTTTAATATTAATGCTATGTATGCTTTATTTAGAGTGGGTTGTTAAAGTTGGTATCAGAGCCGTAGTTTAAGGGATTTAGGTGACCGGACGGGCCTAAACTTTAACTTGGGAGTAGAAATCACAACTGGGAATCAGGAAATGCGTTAGGAGGGCACTAATGTAGATACATGAAATGCGTTAGGAGGACACTATTATAGAGATAGGACTAATAGGGTACTGAGGACTGTCATGTAAGGTAAGTTTGAAATTCCACCTGGCCAGTGTAATTGCGAACTTACAGGTACATGTATGTTCTTAACCTGCCTTATTATTCCGAAGTGGTAGTCAAAAGCTAGTGTTTATGTCATGTGCCAAGACTTTAGGATGTCGGTAAGATCACTAAGAAGTAGATTGAGACTCATTGATGGGGAGATATCGTAGAAGAGCAGTTATGATGCGATGTATGTATACATCGTAGAGTTGGAAGTTGTTTGGAATGTATTGAGTCGTCTAGAGTTAGATCTTCGTGGGTTCGAAGAGAATGAGCGATTACTTGTGAGTAAGACTCCTGGTCCAGGAGAGTCCCAATTCTAGAAATTGTGGGGGAGATCAGTTGGGATGATGAGAAAGGACAATGTCGAGATCTTGAAAGCGTAAGTTCAATAGCAAGTGCAAGATTGGGGCATTGACTCTTTAGTCGAGCTTTTCAGTGGCAGGAACGTTGAAGGGAGAAATCAGTAGAGAATTAAAAGCGTGTAGTGTTAGAATGTGAGAAAATTGTTCAAGACGAGAATAGTATGGAATGGTCGAGTAAGTGGGCCGTGAAACACATGCTCAGAAAGTTGTTACAGACCGAGAGGGCGACCTTTGGTCGAGGATAGAGTGCAAATGATATGTTGCGTGAGTTAAACGGTTGACCTTGCTTGAGTGAGTAGCCTTTATTTACGTGTAGAGTTTCATGCATTGCGTTCTTGTGTGCGTTACATGAGTTTTCGTAAAAAAAAAACAATTGCGTAAATAGCAATTTTGGTCAGGATTGAGTCAGCCGTGCAAGCGTATGTTTAAAGAAAAATGCAAATCCATTTACATCGCACAATAAAGTTCTGAGGTTTACGTTTCGCAAAATATTCCACCTTTTTCATGACGAGTTAAATATTTGCAAAAAGCCAAGGAAACGATTGAATGCAAAACTTTAATAACCAAAATAAGTATTGACATGTTGAAGTTACATAAATGAGTATGAAAACCGACTGGTTTACTTCGTGTCGGTAATTTCTTTCAGGATTGGGTCGTATGAAAAGATTTTCACTCAATATATATTTCTGTCGTCACGACATATTTTGGTGGAGTAAGATTAAGTTTATGGATAGTTGCATGCGAACGATTCTCGAGATCGTTGTGCAGGGCATTGGATTTTATGAGTGATGGGGGCATGTGTACCCAATATGCTTTCAAATGTTGTCCATTGGAAATGATAAAAGGTACGAAATGATTTATCTATTGCATTGTCATGCATGAAGGCTATGAACTCACTAGGTTGTAGGATGTTGTATGTTAAGCTAAGGAAGAACTTCAAGCGTGGGGAAGTGTCGGACAAATCAGGAAAGAATGGTTGTAGCCTTAATATTTGTGTTCATGAGGAAAGGTGAATAGCGGTATAGTCGGAAGTGGATTATAGTGTCGATTGTATGAGGGTTTGCACCCTTGTTCGGAAACTAGAAGTACGGTTGTCAAGGGACGGTTGTGTCCGGAGGAAGGATTTGAAGCCTTCAAGGTGTTGGTTTTGCAACTCGTTATGGGTAGTGTAGTGAGGAAGAATGAAATGCCTATGGCATAGAAGTATGAGTTTCGAGGTGAGCTTGTAATGTTGATGTTACATGAGTAGGTTTCGAAAAGAGGGAGACAGATCATGAAGCTGTTTATGATATGTTGGAAGAGTTAGGTTCCGTGAGGAACCCTTGTAAAAGACTAAGTTAAGAAAGTAGTTTCAGGTTGTCAATCGATGTAAAAGTCGACAGTTGTGTATGATGGCAGAGGCCGACGACCTGAACCAGAAGGATGAAAGTTGATAGAACACCTTGTAGGGGTGCTAAGAGGATGAGAAGTTATGATTTTGATTAAGCGTTTTATTTATGAAGTATGGAGAGATCGTAGAATGACGAGGTTTGAACCCGAGCAAAGTTAGTATGTAGATTTTATGGTCCAGTAAGGGACTGTGCCCAGCTTATGTAAGGGCTCGGATCGTGAAGAGCTAGCTAGAATGTTTGTGTTTGAGTTAATTGAGAACTCGTGAGTTATAGTTCGACAAGCCGAGAGAGGACTAAGTAGCGAGATAGACTCGGTTGTGTTTGCGTGAAGATGTGAAGGCAAGTATAAATGGTGTAAGAATGGCCATGGGAGATTTGGTCTGCAGTATGATGTGTTGAGTGAGGAATGTACAGATAGGTAATGGCATTAATTTCCGAGTTAAATGTACCAGCTAGTATCATAATGATGTGATATTAGAAAGAAAGGAAGCTTTAGATAGAATCCTTTTGGGGGTTTCGTACGAGATATACGATTTGTTAACCAAATTGTTGGAGCACGTAGGTGTAAGTTGACGTTGTGATATGATTATGTTCGGAAGGAAATGTCGAAGCGGGAGTGAGTGATTACCCAAATAAGAAACCAAGTGTTTTTTACTGTGTGAGTCGATAAGTAAGTATGTGGTTGAAACCTTTGGAAATTTTAGAGAAGGCGATGGATGGGTTAGTCAAAGATGTGGGGTAGTAGATGCGAAATCTTTGAAGAATGTGAGTTGCTTCTTATGTATGGAGGAATGATTAGAGGATGTATTAGTGAGAGATCCAAAGATGTGCAATGACTTCGAGCACAGATGTCATTTCGAGATGACTTGTTTGAATACCTTAAGTTAGAACTTTGATGCCACCGTTTGGGTATGTTTAGAAACGAGTAAACGTTTCAGCAAGTGAAAAGGTTGGAAGAAAGAGGCAGGTAATGTTTGAGAGGTGATGCTTCACGTTATTGTGGGGAGGTGAAGATAGTACGTTGGGATAGAAGAGAAGGTTAGAAGTAGTAAGCTGGTCAGTAACACCAAGAGGTGGAGTAGCGTGAATAGCTTGTCGGTAAGTGTGTGAACTTCTAGAAAGAGTTTTGAGGAAGGGGATTTTTTGTACGTCTGGTGCAGGAAAGAAGCGGATAAGATAGTCGAATGATTCGAGTCGAGTTGGCGATATTGTGGGGAGCGGTCAAACGAACTGATCGTTCAGTGTAAGATATTGAGAACAGTAGAGTGCGACCTAGGTTACTCTTCCAAGTTGAGCGAGGATAACCGAAGTTATGTTATGAGACTGGACGTTTGTGGCAGTCAGTAAGAAGTTGATGAGCCTTCGGGATAAGTTCAATTCGAACAGGTGAGCACTACAATAAAGAATTTTAGAGTTTCCCATTTTTTGGCCACGATTAAATGTGAAATGATGATGTGGTGAGAACGTGCGAGTTAGTTGTCGAGCGGTAGCCGATGTGATTCGGGAAGGGAATACGGTCTGCTTAGGCGCATATCGGTTGGAAGAAGTGGACTAGAATTACAGGTAACCCGAGGAGAGAACTCTTAGGTGTGAGTTCATCAAGAGGTGGAAGGGTGGCCTTGTGCCAAGTGGTCAGAAGAGTGATGATTCCTGGTCTTAGAGTCTCGTTGTAGTGGCGGGGAATTTCCGCCAAGTTCCTTCTTTTAAGGAAGTAAAGAGGGTATGAGAGACCATAAGTAGATGTGTTGAATAACCGTGAGTTCCGACGTGGAGGCAGAAGCGAGCAAATGGAGGCGCGGGTGGCCTTGGATTCTTCTAGTGGTGTTTTAACGAGTATAGTATTCGGAGAGGTTGCAAGTAAATAATGCAAGATGACACGTTTTAGCAAAGTGGTGACTCGCCGAGGGCGGTTTTCTGAGTATGGGGTGCGATTATGTTCCCCATCAGAACGGTTTGGGGGACTGAGCAGGATTGAGCTGGTTGGATTGAGGAACATAAGGCTTTTGAGCCTTGAAGTTTGAGAGATATGTAAGATGGACTAAGTCTGTGGAGCCGTCGAAGTATGAAAGTTGAATAAATGGTGCGCGATCTTGAGGTACTCGGTGAGATTTTGAGAAGAAATCTTTAGTGTGTTACACGTCTCTTTCGTGGAAGAGCCGATGTGGGAAGTGAGATGATAGCGATCTTGCAAGAAATACAGGCGATAAGAAGTTGACTTTCGCCATTAGTGAACGAGTTAGAGGAGCGGTATACGTGTAAGACTGGCTAGGGAAGTGAATGGGTGTCCATCCGACATTTCATGTCTCGAATCTAAAGTAGTGTTTGTCAGAAGTCGATGTGGTTGATTCTTAGAGGGGACATCAGTATTGATGAGAGTTTGACTTACGTAGGAGGACCATTTGAAGTTGTGAGTAGTAAAGTACGAAAGTCGAGACACAAAGAAGTACGCTGAGTGTAGTTTCAGTGGAGGTATCTTAAGAGACGAGAGGCATCGTGGAAGTCGGATCAGTTATGCAGACCTGATACCCTCACCTTTTTGTAAACGGAATTCCGGGGACGGAATTCTTTTGAGGGGGAAGTGTTGTAACGACCCGGACCAAAATGGAAGGAAGTTACGTTTTGGGTTAAAAGTTAATATTAAAGAAAGTTGAAGGGCTATTTGGTAAAGAAGAGAGGAGGTATTTAAAGGGCACAAAACCCTAGGTGAGTCATGCTATTACTGATGTTGGTTGTTGTTGACGGCTGGAAGATCAAAAGAAAGAAAGAGAAGGAAGGAATAGAAAACAAAGGAGGAAGGAAGAAAAGGAGACAAAGCAAGAAAGGAGAAAAGGATTTCGGATTTGGAGAGGGAAGAAGAGGTCCTTCATCATTCAATCAACCAGGTAAACCTCCTTTAATCTCGAATCTGTGGTTGGGTTATAGAATGTTTATCCTTTTGAGTTTTGGTTAAAAAGTAGAGTTTGAAGGTGGGAGGGAGAAATCGAGCCTCTTATTGTGTTATTGTTGCTAAGAACCCGTTAATTGCTAAGTTTATAGTTGTTGTTGCTATTGTTAATCTTTGGTTCGAGAGAATCGAGTTTAGCCTGTGGATTTCAGCCCAAAAACGGACCAGGTCGACGTCCGGACACCTTCTCGGGCGTCCGGATTCATTCGTGGCTAGGAGGTCTCCGGACGTGTGGTTTATCCGGATAGGAAGTTGTCCGGGTAGGTGTTGAGTCCGGTAAATTCTTGTATCCGGTAAGTTCGGTACCCGGAAAGGGGTATCGTCCGGAGAGTAGAAGTTACCCGGAAAAAGGGGTGTTGTCCGGATTAGTTGTCGTCCGGATTAGTGTGAGTGTCCGGATTCTTTGGGCGTCCGGAAAATCAGGGTTGTCCGGAGAGTGTTATTATCCGGATACTTTTGCTGAGTAGTTGGTATTATGTCCTTTTATTCAGGAAAGTCGATTGGAAGTTTGGAACCGATTAGAAACGAGAAGTAAGGGCATCAGGTGAGTTTTCTAAACCAAAATGCATGGCTTTTAAAGTGTTTTCAAATTATGTTTGAATGATGAGAATTTGCCATGCTTTATTTTTATGCTTTAATTGCATGAAAGACGTTTAAAGTTTTATGAGAATGTATGCATACATAGTGATAGACGTAAACTGGCCAAGACGGGAGAGTAGACCCGCCAGTGCTCGTGCGGGAGAGTAGACCCTTTATGTCAGGGGAAGTGGCCCCAATATAAGGCAGCATGAGACTGACTCGTTGTCACCTGAGGGTGACTTCAGGGTGTCAGATTACGAGGGGCGGACCTTACTCCGTGAATGATTTTATGAGATCCGTTTTATGAAAGATTTATGCTGAGAAGATAAATTGTTTAAATGCTTTGATAACTGTTAGGAGGGACTCACTAGACCTCATGGTCTAACCCTCGCACTTTCAAAATAAAACCTTTTCAGGTAAGCAGGTATCGAAAGGCTCTAGCAAGTGAGAAGGAGGTTAGCAAGAGGAAGATGAATAGTGTAGATACACTATAGAGCGATGTAGTTATTTCTCAGTTGTGTAGGTTGATTCCACCAACCTAAGTTATTCAGACAGATGTAATGAACTTTTTGAACCCAGTTTTGTATTTGTTTAATATTAATGCTATGTATGCTTTATTTAGATTGGGTTGTTAAATTGCTCCCCCTCAGATACAGAGGAAGGTTTCTCGGTTTCCTCAGGGTTTTCAACTCCCTGAGGTCGTGAAGTAGAAGTACCAGTAGCAGTTTCAATATCCTCCCCCTCAGCATTATGGGGAAGTTCTTCTTTATTCTTCTCCCCTCTTCCACATCATGGTTGGGGGAGGTAACAGATTGTTCAGCAGTAGTGCGTATTTGGTGTCTGTCTTCCAGGCCAGAGATCCCAACACAGTTTTCAATCTTTGCTAATCTGACTTCCAGGCCAGTTATAGCGGGATTGATCTTTTGAAGAGCTTCGCGATCGACCTGAGTAAAATTTAAAGTTGGGGCGTTCAGGCGATCGAGCACTTTCTGAACAATTTCTTTGATGGAGGAGACGTCAGCCTTGATCGTGGAAACTTCACCCTTAAGAGAACCAACCTCTGTCTTCAATGATGTGACTTCATTGGACAGAGAGGTGAAGTTTGTTGAAAGAGAGGTGGTGGCGGTTGAATTGTCAGCGAGGGTGGTAGAAAATTAAGCGATGCTACCATCCACCTTCTCCAGATCAGCTTTGGAGGCTTTTGTATCGACGATCTCAGTCAGCTTTTTGAGTTTCTCTCCAGCGTCTGTAACCGCTGAAGAGTTTGTGGAGAGAATGGTGTTGTAATTTTCAACCTTTGTTTCCAGGGCCTTCAAGGAGGTGTTGATATCCCCCAAATTAGGACCTGAAACAGTTATTAACTTATGAACAGAGGAAAGCTCAGAAGTTTGGGGTAGAGAGAGGAGTGTTTTGGATTGTGTTTATACCTGCAGGCGGGTTGGCGAAGTTGTCGAACCCTTTGTGTCCTGAATGAAATTCCATGTCGCCTTCAAGAGTACCTTGGCGCATGGAGGTGCCTGCAGATCCTAAGTTTGCATCCATCATCGTATTTAGAGTGTCTGCAGCTGAGTCATGTACGATGAAAGGTGTCCCTGAGAAAGTTGGGAAAATTGATGGAGAGACCAAAGATTGAGTAGGAGGAATGAGGGATGAGAATGATGGTTGGGTGCAGGGTTCAGCGTTGGATCCGCTGTCAATCACTTCAGTCTGTAGAGAGGCTGAAGAAGGAGGATTGAGAAGAGATAAGAGAGTAGAAAGACGTACCTCGTTTTCCAGTGGTTTGAAGTCGAGTACCTTTGGGCCAACCTGAGAGAGTCTCAGATCACCCTCTGTTGGGTACCTTTCGCCAAGTCCAAGTTGAAAGACGACGCTGATGAACCTGGGATAAGGAACCCATGCAGATCTTTCAGCCATATCTACTCTGAACGCAAGGTCGTCGTAGATGATTGAGGCCCAGTCAACATTTAGACCTTTCAACAATGCATAGCCCATTGCTTGCTGAGGTTGAGCAGCTTGATCAGAGGAGCCACTCTTCATTGTCATGCAGCTTATCAGATGTGTGAAGATGAAGTTCATCTCGCTGGGCATTTTGGACTTCTTGATCAACGTCAGTTTCTTCTCAGGCTTCTTGTCCCTTCCAGTGTCCCATGCGTAACCCATTGCATCGAAGAATGCAATGATGGCTTCCCTATCATCATGGTTTTTGTGGTTTGGGAGAGGGACAAAGCGGTTTTCTTTGGTAGAGGTAGGAAGGCTCAGTGCTTTCCTAATTATGGCAGGGTTGATTTTGGTGGTGCCAAATTTTGTGTCACACAGAATGGAGTCAACGATCTTCGTTGGGTCTTTGGCATGGGGTACCTGAGCTCTTCTAGCAGTATACAAGAAATGAGAAAGTAGGAATTGATGAGCAGGGGGTGTAATGGTCAGGGCTGTGGATAAGCAACATGTTTTGAGATAGTTCACAACATCATCCAGATGTGTGACTTGCTTTCGAGGAGGAAACTCGAAAAGCGCATGAAGATTGTTCGATTTTGAAAAATTGATTTCCTCAAGCTTGAACTTGACCTGAGGAGCTTTGACGAGAGTCGGTTTCTTTGCAGCCGTGGATTTATCAGCGGTAGGAGCAGGAGTAGAAGATGCCATTTCTGTTTAACATATCAACCATGAATCATAAAAAAATACAATCTTATTGTGAAGGATTTTCCAATAAGATGTTTTTCGATTTTTGTCCATTTCATTCAGACAGAAATGTCTTTAGGGTTTTCTTGTTTTGAAAAAGAAAAACAAACCCAGTAATAGTCTTGTTTTCCATTTTCCTTTAGATAAGGATTCTGGAAAAACGAATGAAGAACAAGTTTAAGATTTTGAGTTTTAAACTTGAAGAACAACCATGAAAATGTTGTGTTCATAAAACCATGAAAGAAATGATTTCATTTTAGAAAAAGTTTCTTTTGTTTGATCTGTTAAAAGCAATAAGAAGATCAGAAACAAGTTATGCAGGTAAATAGTAAGAATATTAACCTGGTAATCGAAGAAGAAGATGAACAGATTTCTGGAAATAAGCAACAGTAAATCTTTTCTTGCTTGGAGAAGAAGTTCGCGTAAAGAGAAAATATAAACTCGAAATAGTTTATATATAGAGAGATTTGAGAGAAAGAAAAACTCGAGCGGGAAAGTTTTTCATCATGACACGGACACGTGTTTGCATTTGATTGGAAGGTAAACGAAACGTGCAAACGTGTGTCAGAAAAAGAACGTGTCAGGGTTTATCCGTTGTGATGATGTCACAAACGTCCTTTCATATTTTAGGATGTCTCTGAGGTTTTGAAAGCTCAAGGACTATTTTGAAAAACATGAAGCACTGAATAGAAATATCAGTGTTAGTTTTAAGAAATTTCAAAGTATCGATGTTAAGGAAGAGATATTCAGCGATGCAATTTGTTTTGAAATCTTACATTTACATGCGAACATCAGCGAGCAAGAGAGAAAGCATACCTTGATATCAGCGAATCAATTATGTTCAGAGAGAGAATGATAGAATGGGTTATATAATTGTTTTATCCTATCGCTGATCAAATGTGAACCACTGAAGATCTTACTCTTCAAAGTTCAGCATTCCAAGCTCGCTGATGAGAAAGTTGAATCTTGTCTCATCAAGAGGTTTGGTGAACAGATCAACTAACTGATAGTCAGTTGGGATAAAATAAAGTTCTATATCACCATTCATCACATGATCTCTGATAAAATGATACCTGATTTCGATATGTTTGGTCTTTGAGTGTAGCACTGGATTGTTGGCTATAGCGATGGCACTTGTGCTGTCGCAATAGATTGGAATTTTCGAGAGCTGAAGGTCATAGTCTAGTAGTTGATTTCTCATCCACAAGACCTGAGAACAACAGCTTCCAGCGGCTACATACTCAGCTTCAGCAGTTGAGGTGGACACTAAGTTTTGCTTTTTACTTGTCCAACTCACCAGCTTTCCACCCAGGAGCTGACAGCCTCCTGTGGTGCTTTTCCTATCCAATTTGCAACCTGCAAAATCACTATCTGAATAGGCGATTAGATCAAACCCTAAGTCTTTGGGATACCAAAGACCTAGGTTCATAGTACCCTTAAGGTAACGAAAGATTCGCTTTACAGCGGTCATATGAGATTCCTTAGGTTCAGCTTGATATCGTGCACACAAACAAGTTGCGTACATTATATCGGGTCGGCTAGCTGTAAGATACAATAGAGAGCCGATCATCCCACGGTACAGCGTGACATTAACAGGTATTCCATTTGAATCCTTGTTTAGTGTCAGTGGTGGTGCCATAGGGGTTTTCATAGCTGAACTCTGAGTTAAATCGAATTTCTTCAGCATATCTTTAACATACTTTCCCTGATTAATGAAAGTTCCTTTTTCATTTTGTTTTATCTGAAGACCAAGGAAGTATGTTAGCTCACCCATCATGCTCATTTTATACTCTTCTTTCATCCTTTCAGAGAAACGAGTACAAAGATCAGGGTTAGTAGAACCAAATATAAAGTCATCAACATATATCTGAACAAGAATGATATGACCTTTCACTATTCTGAAAAATAGAGTTTTGTCGATTTTACCTCGCTCAAAATTTTCAATTAGGAGATAAGAGGATAGAGTGTCATACCATGCACGTGGAGCTTGCTTTAAGCCATAAAGTGCCTTATCCAGTTTATAAACATAACCTGGACGCTTAGGATCTGAGAATCCTGGAGGTTGTTCCACATAGACTTCTTCATTCAGCTTTCCATTGAGAAATGCTGACTTAACATCCATTTGATATACTTTGAAGTCTTTGTGTACAGCGTATGCTAAGAATAGACGAATAGATTCTAGTCTTGCTACTGGAGCAAATGTTTCGTCGTAATCTATGCCTTCCTCTTGTCTGTATCCCTGAGCAACAAGTCGAGCCTTGTTGCGGGTTACAGTTCCATGTTCGTCCAACTTGTTTCGATAGACCCATTTAGTGCCTATCACTGTCTTGTCAGTTGGTCTTCGAACAAGTTTCCAAACTTTTTTTCTTTCGAATTCAGTCAGCTCTTCTTGCGTGGCGCTGACCCAGTTTGGATCTTTGAGGGCATCATCTATTTTCTTTGGTTTAATCAGAGAAATAAAGTTAACAAATAAACAAATATTACCTGCACTTCGTCGAGTCTGACCACCAGCGTTTGGATCACCAAAGATTTGATCAATTGGGTGATTTACAGTCCATCGCTGAGCAGGAGCATAAGTCGCTGACTCAAATTGGACTGGAGGATCTGAAGATGAACCTTCAGCAACTTCTGGAATATCAGCCAAGAGAGGAGTAGGTGCAGAGGTTATCTCATTCACTGATTGCTGAGAAGTAGATGGAATGTCTGAGACATTTGGTTCATAAGCAGGTATAGTGTTTAAAGGAACAGCTGAGACCCATGATGTTTCAGCTTCATTATTCTACATGTTTGGGATGATAGTAGGACTATCATCTTCAACGGTATGAGTATGAGGAGTGGGAATATCTTCTGAATCACCAAGATGAGAAAACATCCATTGATTCAGTTCTTCAGTATCAGCAGAAGGTCGATAATTCGCTGAACGGGATTCGTCAAAAGTGACGTGAATAGTTTCTTCAACAGTTTGTCTTCTTCGATTGAAGACTCTGAAGGCTTTTGAGATTGAAGAATATCCAAGAAAGATTCCATCATCAGCCTTAGGATCAAACTTTCCAAGGGCATCTCTGTTGTTCAGTATGAAACACTGACATCCAAAGATGTGAAGAAAGCTAATTGAAGGCTTTCTCCCATGAAAAAGTTCATAGGCTGTTTTATTAAATCTTTTGACTATCAGCGACCTGTTTTGCGTAAAACAAGCAGTGTTGACAGCTTCTGCCCAAAACTGAGTAGGCAGGTGAGAATCGCTGAGCATTGAACGTGCAGCTTCAATAATAGTTCTATTTCTTCTTTCAGCGACTCCGTTTTGTTGCGGTGTTCTCACTGAAGAAAAGTTGTGAGAAATACCCTTACTCTCAAAGAAGGAATCAAGAGAACTGTTTTTGAATTCAGTCCCATGATCACTCCTTATTGAGCGAACGGTCAAGTTGTTCAAGGTTTCCATTTTCCGAACAAAGGTGATGAGTTCTTCAGGGGTGTCACTCTTAGAACGGAGAAACATAACCCATGTATATCGAGAGAATTCATCAACTATGACCAGTGTATGTTTCTTTCCAGCGATGGATTGTTTGTTAACAGGGCCAAACAAATCCATATGGAGAAGTTGTAGAGGAGATGACACTGAGGAAACTTGCTTTGACTTAAAGCTTGCTTTGGTCTGCTTGCCTTTCTCACACGCTGAACATAAGGACTCTTTGGCGTATGAGTGCTGAGGTAGACCAGTGACTAACTCTTTTGAAGAAAGAGTGTTCAGTGTCTTGAAGTTGAGATGAGAGAGCCTCTTATGCCATAGCCAAATGACATCAGATGAGGCTTTTGAGAAGAAACAGGGTTCTCAGTGGTTGTTGAGTCCATGTTTATTACATAAAAATTTTCCAAACGATAACCGCTGAGAGCTATCTTCTCCTTTTTGTCAGCGACAAAGCAGGATTCCTTAGTAAAGATTACTTTGTTATCCTTGTCGCAAAGCTGACTGATGCTTAGAAGATTATGCTTCAGCCCTTCAACATATGCGACTCTTCTGAAGGTTGTTGTACCATTAGAGAGTACACCAAACCCTCGGGTATGTCCTTTTCCATTTCCACCGAAAGTTACAGAGGGACCCTTCTCTTCTTTGTACTCAGTGAGCAGGTTCTTCATACCAGTCATGTGTCTAGAGCATCCGCTATTGAGATACCAGATACCCTTCTTAACCTGCATTACAAAAGAAGATTAGTTTGTCTTGGGTACCCACTTAACCATGTGTACACACTTGTCAGTGGGGGTAGAAGAGGAAGTGAAAGGTTCAGCAGTCTTCGCAGCATTTGAAGATTCAGCTTTGTCAGTCTTCACTTTGGTTAATTTCTTAACCTCAGTGGTCTTCTTTGCCTTGAGGGCAATGATCTTCACCTTAGCTATCTTTTCAGCTTGGGTGGCTGTGGGGCACTTACTAGCAATATGATTGGTAAGTCCACAATGATAACATTTCCTATAACTAAAAGTAGTTCTAGGACCATTTGCATGCTGAGCTTTTGATTTTGAATTAGAAGGACCAGCACCAAGTAAGCTATTGGCTTTTGAAATGAGAGGAACATTCAGTTCTTCAGATTTCTTACCAATAATTTCCACTTTGATTCTAGGAGTAGATCGCTGAATAGATCCACGCTGAATAAATCCAGGGATCTTTTTCTTTGAATCAGAGGGATAAGTCACTGAAGCTTTAGAAGCGTTCAGCTTTGGTACAGAGGTACCCTTCTGAGGATTTTGGTTAAAAGCAATTCCTTTACCTTTGTTTTTAAAGACTGAGGTAGGTTTTGGATAAACAACTTTTTCTTTACCTTTAGAAGTTAAGGTAGAGATTTCCTGGTTTAGAAGAGGAACACTGAGATGAGAAAGTGTCAGGGATACAGGATACGAACATTCCAAATTTAAGCATGGAACGGTCAGTGGTTGGTTCTAGAGTATCAACTTTGTAACCAATACCACGTTTATCACTCAGGGGAATCTGAGACTTAATTATCTCAGTGATCTTTGTTGAGGAATTATACCATCCATCAACAGTAGCTTTTTCAGCTTTTAATGCAGCGATAGCTTCTTCGCGCTCGATTTTGACTAGTTGATTTAAGTGAACTTGATCTTTAAAATCTTCTTCAATTTTAGAAAGATTTTCTATTTGAAGGTGACAGTTTTTAAGCTGTTCAGCGAGATCAAGGTTTTGATTTTCAACCACAGTTTTGCCATTCATAGCTTCATATAAACTTCTAGTCAATAGATCGATCATTCGAAGACTGTCAGCTTCATCAATATTTAAAATATTGGTAAAGAAGGAAGGTGATACCTTAGTAGCAGAGGTTGAAGTAGAGGGAATGTCAGAATTTTCTTCCTCATCTTCAAGTTTGGCCATGAGACATAGATTGGCTTCATCATCATCTTCAGAGCCAGATGATTCTTCTTCGTCAGAGGTAGCCCAATCATAGTCAGCCATAAGGCCTTTGCCTTTCTTCTTAAAGGTTTTCAGCTTTGAATACCTTTCTTTCAGCTTTTTGTATTTTTCATCTCTAGTCCTGTGAGTAAAGTTTTTCTTGGGAAAAGCTGAGGGTCTAGAGACTTTCTTTGACCTGCACTCGCTAGCAAAATGTCCTATCTTTTCGCAGTTATAGCAAGTAGCAGTAGCCTTATCAATAGGGGTTGATGATCTTGGCTTGTCAGTAATAGCAAGAGGTTTGTTCTTCTTGAAATTACTCTTTCTAGCAAATCTCCTGAACTTATTAGCCAGGAATGCCAGAGTTTCATCATTATCTGAAACGTCAGAGTCTGGTGATCTTTCAGAGTTAGTTTCCAACTCAGTGACAGTGATAGTCGATCGCTGAGTGGAAGGTGACTCTGAGATTAAAGCAACAGGGGTGCTGTTGGAATCTTGTACAAGATTCTTCTTAAGATGACTCGATTGCTCATGATTCATCATCGTGCCATATAAGGTAGAAAGGGTCATTGATTTTAGATCCTTTGACAACTTGAGACACATAGAATAATTGTCCCAGCTTTCAGGTAAACATTCTAAGAACTTTGTCAGTACTTCAAAGTTAGAATATTCCTTACCAACAGTTTTCAGATCTATTATTAAGCAATTAAAACGTTGGTGTACTTCAGAGAGAGTTTCGTTCTTACCACAAATGAAGCTTTCATACTGTCTTACCAGGTTGATCTTTCGAAAGTCCTGGACTTTAGAAGTACCTTCATACTGAACACAGAGTGTGTCCCACATAGCTTTTGAGGATTTCAGGTTCATGACGGAATGGTAGACTTCATCAGGAAGAGCCATGGAAGTATGGATCTGGCTTTGGTGTCGATAGCCACTTTCTTCTTATCTTCATCAGTCCACATATGAGTTTCCTTGGGAATCAGCCTTTCTGGAATAGCAGGTCTATTCTCAGCGGCTGGAACTGCAACATCAATTCTTATAGGAATATATGGGCCGTTTTCAAGATAGTAAATCATAGTAGGGTCTACACCTTCTAAGAAGAGAGTCATCCTATTTTTCCATAGATTAAAATTATCTCTGGAGAATCTAGGGGGTTTTGCAAGAGAACCGTTGTCAATATAGTTTGTGTTTGTGTTGGTAGCCATTTTAAGAAATAGCTAGGAAGAGAAATCTTAGTATAGATCAGATCTTGTTTATGAGATCAAACAAATCTGCTATGATACCACTTGTTGGTCCCGAAGGGTTATACAAGTTTGTAGAAGGTGGGGGGGTTGAATACAAGCACACGTTTTTACTTTTCTAAATTGTTTATTGATAAATCAAGACAATTTACAACTTGTTGCGAAACAAGATTAAGGATAAACCTAATCTTAACAAGTCTTGAGAAACACTAAATTTCTTTCACTAGAAAGAGTTAAAGAAATTACGAATAATAACTTAACAATAAGAGAGAAATAAGAAGATGGTCCGAGCACACTTCAAAACTGAAGTAAGGATCTTCTTATATACTGCATGCATTTAATGCAAGGCAGTATGGCTTTACACGTGGCAGCAGCTGAGTGGTTGCGTGTCATTGACCTTTGTAGACAACCTTAGTAGCCGCATGGTGCACATCGTAGAATCAGAGTTGTTGTACGATTACAGACAAAAGGGATGTTCGTTCTGACAGTTCGTACGGAGACGTGCAAGGGAGGTAAGACAATAGTAACATGCAGGGAGACTTCATGATCAGCTTTCGTTGAGTCAGATCTTTATCAGCGAATGATAAAGTTCAGCGATTGCTGAAGTCTTCTACTTGATACTTCACGTTGAATGGACAGGTCTTGCTTCGCTGATATCCGCATCAGTTCATGAGTAGACTTGTCGCTGGTTCTTGAGCTTGATCTTCGACTTCAGCGTAGAACATATGTTGACGTGAAACTTGTCTTCAGGGATCATAAGTAAACAACTAACTTATCAGCAATCATCTCATAGACTGAACATGCTCAGAGCTATAAGATGATGAACAGTGTTCGCTGAATATCTAATCTAAAGAGTGAGAGTTCCTATCAGCGGTACTGTAAAGTCTTAGTACTTATCAGCGATAGTGAAACTCTAATACATATTGTTTACTTACAATTTTCACTAAGTGTTTAAGAGAGGGTCATTATCAAATCACTGAGGGTTTGGATCAACAGTGTGCTTTTGGAATCTTTGACAAGATTCTTCTTAAGTTGACACGACTGCTCATGATTGAGCATAGTACCAAAAAGAGTACTTAAGAAAAGATTCTTCTTAAGTTGACACGACTGCTCATGATTGAGCATAGTACCAAAAAGAGTACTTAAGGTCATGTATTTAAGATCATTTGAAAGTTTAAGACACATGGTATAATTGTCCCAACTTTCAGGAAGACATTCCAAGAACTTTTTCAGAGTCTCGGAGTTAGAATAGATCTTACCAACAGTTTTCAAATCAATGAGTAAGCAGTTAAAACGTTGGTGAACTTCAGATAAAGTTTCATTCTTACCACAAATAAAACTTTCGTACTGTCTTACCAGATTTATTCTTCTGGACTCTTGTACATCAGCAGTACCTTCATATTTAACACATATTTTATCCCACATGGCTTTGGAGCTTTTGAGGTTCATTATGGAATGATAGACCTCATCGGGTAGGGCCATAGAAATGATTGATCTGGCCTTTGTATCGATTGCCACCTTTTTCTTGTCTTCTTCAGTCCATTGAGAAACTTCTTTGAAAGTTGTCTCTTAGGAATGAAGGGAGTGGTGGCAGTGGCAGGAACAGCAGCATCGATGATGAATGGGATATAGGGTCCATTTTCTACATAGTGAGGTATAGTGGGATCTACACCTTCTAGGAAAAGCATCGTTCGATTCTTCCAGAGATTAAAGTTGTCTCTGCTAAATCGAGGGGGTTTGGAAAGACAGTCTTTATCAACGTAGTTTGTGTTTATGTTGTTTGCCATTTGAAGAATAGCAAGTAAGAGACTAGTATAATCAAGATCTTGTTTATGGAGATTAAACAATCTTCTCTGATACCACCTGTTGGTCCCGAAGGGTTATACAAGTATTAAGTTTGTAGAAGGGGGGTGAATACAAACACAAGATTTTTATCTTTCTAAATTGTTTTATTGATAAATCAAACAATTTACAGCTTGTTGCGGAATGAGACTAAGTACAAGACCTATCTAAACAAACTATGAGAATCACACAAATTTCTTGCACTAAGAAATAGAGAGAAAAGAAGTTAGAAAATTAAGGATAATTTTCTAATGCACTAAGTAGGTTTAGGCCATCCACAGCGCATAGATAAAAGCCCTCAACGCCACATCAGCGTCACATCAGCCAAGCCCTCAAGCCCTAAACACCCCCAGCGCATAACTAAAAGCCCTCAAGCCCTCAATGCCACATCAGCGCCACATCATTTTTTTAATTCTTTTATTTATACATTTAATTATTTAACAAAATAAAAATATTTATATATTTTTGAATAAATAAAAATAAGATAAATAATAAAAATAAAAATTCATATCATTCATTAAAATATAGAGATGATGATGATGATGATGCGGTCGGTGAACCGGGTTGTGGCGAATCCATATTGTTTAAAATATAGAGAATGGAAGAGAATGAGAGAGTTTGAGAGATTGTTGGTGTGAAAAAATAAGAGGTTGAGGGTTAATATATATAGTGGGATTAAATTGATTTTTTTTTTATAAAAGTAGCCGTTTGGGAGAATTTATTTTGAAGATTTAAAAAAAAATAGCCGTTGGAGATGCTCGGGTTCATCTGGTTTGAAAGCCCGACCTCCGAGCCCGAGCCCCAAGCCCGAGCCACCCCCACCGCTACCCGATGGAGCCCGCATCGAGCCCGTGGCCGAGCCCGCGGGCGCTGCGGAAGGCCTTAGGGATGACCACCTTTGAAATGAAGGTGCATTCCTCCTATTTATACTACATGCATTTAATGCATGTCAGGAGGACTTTACACGTGTCAACATTTGGTTGGATGCATGCTTCTGACTTTGGCAAACATGCTTTGGGCCGCATGGTGAACAGTGTAGTGGCAGAGTGGTTTGTATGATCCTGGAAAAAGGTATGTCCTTCTGACAAATCGTACAAAAGTGTGCAAGGGGATAAGACAAACATTTCTTGTAGATCAGGCTTCATGATCAACGATCGCTGAGTTTATCTTCCATCAGTGAGACCTGATGTAAGTCAACTATCGCTGAAGTCTTCTACTTGAAATATCGCGTGTTGTGGATTTGTCTTGGTTTCACTGATATCCGCATCAGATCATTAGTAGACTTGTCACTTGTTCATCAGCTTTGTCTTCGATTCAGCGATGAACTCCTTTCTCGCGAAACTTGTCTTCAGAGATTACAAACAACATTGCTTACAATTGAAACTATTAGCGATCATCAGTGATAAGCAAACAGGCTCAGATTATCACTGATGTACATTTATCGCTGAGTGAATACTATTAAGAGCAATGGTCACCATCAGTGATAGATTCGGTATCTTTATCACTGATGGCAATACATTAATACATACATATGTCATTTTTAATTTTCACTAAGTGATTCTAAGGGTCATCATCAAATCACTGAGAGGGTTTAGATCAACATACAAGTTCTCAGGGAAGATAACTCAGCAAAGACAATGTTCATGTCAAAATTGTAGAACTTAGGGTTTCATGAATGGTTAGAGAGCTCAGAGATGCACTTCAAAGATCAAAGTCCAAGTATAAAGCCCATGTGAAAAAATTCTTGAACTTGCTCATCAGTAAAGTCTCAGTAAGGGTTTATATACCTCTTCCTCTACCATAGAACCCGATATCAGACAGAAAGAAAAAGCGAGCATCGACCTCTGAAGAAGAACCTGCATACAAAAACGAAATGGGAATAGATTTCTCAAGAGATGCGGTACTTGGACCACCACCTGACCTCTCAGGTCTCAACCTATCACTGCCACCTGGAGGACCTTTTACTCCTGGTCAAGTGATAGGTTTCCCTTACGGATCAATATTCTACGATATGGATGGTATTCAAAGATTTCAGCGAGATTCAGAAATACATCTCTGCCCCTTGCCTATCTGAAAGATCTTCTGTACTAGTGCAAAATGACAAGGCAAGGTGTCTTCATGAAATCCCACATTTATAAGGAATGCAAACTTAGAAGACAAATATGAGAAGAAATACCTGACTATATGATCATTGAAGACTCATACGACGAAGACCTGATCAAGGAAGAACCACTCTAGCTGATAGATTCCCATTTTGTATTCTTCTTGTAATTTATCAGTTAACTTTTAGTTAGGCATGGGAATGGGGCGGGGACCTCAATCCCCATCCCCGTCCCCGATCCACATCTTCATCCCCATCCTCGTCCCCGTCCCCACCAGGGATTATGATCATATCCCCATTCCCACCGGGGAACGGGGATCCCCAACGGGGAAACGGGGATTTTTCCCCCATCGAGAATTTTTATTTAAATAAAAAATATTTTAATACAAGACAATTATTTTAATACCAATAAAAACTACAACACCATATAGTCATTAATAAGCTAAAATCAAAAGAAATTCAACCTAATCCAAAAAAAGTTAACGTCTGTAACACCCAGATTTTCGGGAAGTACTTTCAATACCATAATTGTGATTTACTCATATAAAAACCATTGGATCTAGTAAGGAAGAAGCTACTTTTCATCCAGATCAGACCATAGCAGCTCAGGAAAGAGGACGACAAAATCATACTTTCGGTACATTTCTAGCTAAAGTGCCATGCTAAAGTGACACTTGGTCACTTTCGCAGGAAACCCCCCGAACTCTCGGTACATTTCTAGCTAAAGTGCCATGCTAAAGGGACACTTGGTCACTTTCGCCGGTCACTTTAGCCGTCGGACCCCAGTCCTTAAATTCGACTAAAACGACCATTTCACCACTTTTCTGATTTGAGACCTTCTTGAATGCGATTTTCACAGCTCCCTTAGGTAAGGTTTCCCCCTCAATCATCTTTCTTCATTTACTACATCTATGAGATCCTTAAGTGGTCATTTATTGCAAATCTAGGGCTAGCATTTGGTGAGAATCTTCTCTAGAGTTCAAGCTCCAACTCTCTCAACTATCCTCCTCACTCTAGGGTTTTAGTTTGCTTTGAAAACTACCAAGGTTAGTTCATCTAACCCACTCTACTCTTATATGTTATATACTTAAGCTTTTCTTATGTGTTTATCTTTGTATACTTGGTATCCTTTGGATTTGAGATAAAAGACCCAAATTTCCATTTATGGAAAGTTTAGGGTTTGATCTTGATAAAGATGATTATAAGTGATGAAAGTATGATATTTGATGTTGTATTAGTGTATTATTGAGTGTGGTTCACATTTCTTTCATTCTTATGATCTTGAACAAGTTAGGTCAAAATCAAGGGTTTTGACATGTTTGGGTATTTTGGGAAGGGAATGAGGCTTAATGATCTCCTTTGTGAAAATGATGTTCTAAAATGATATTTGATGAATTTAGAGATTTGAAATGTAGATGGTTTTTTGTGGTTGAGTCTAAGTTATGGGGAGTCATCTTACTTAATATGGTAATATTGAACTTTACCTACTTGGATGTTGGAGGCTAAACATTCGGTTTGGATTGATGCTTCAATGACTAAAGATCCGGTTTGTATTGATGTCACTTGACTAAAGATCCGGTTTGGATTGATGTATCGAATGGCTAAAGATTCGGTTTGGGTTGACGCCACCATGAACTAAAGATCCGGTTTGGGTTGATGTCCATATTGACTAAAGACCCGGTTTGGGTTGATGTCATTGATAAGCCTATATTGAAGAAGTGCTACTTGGCAACGGTTGGAAAGTTATACTTAATTGATGTTTCTATTTATTCCAATGTATTAATTATTTGTTCTCACTAGGCTTTAGCCTAACACTTCTTCTTGAAATGGTTTGCTTAGCAGGTCTGCCTAGCGGTCGGGCTTCTCGGGGTTGAGGGAAGTGTGAGAAAAAGAATAGCATTTTTGTGCAAGAGAGTAGCGGCGTATTTTGTTTATAGCCGAGCACTTTTGGTAGTGAGATAGCGACACCGTTTATAATCTAAGCAATCATAGTTTAGATTAGTAGGTTGTTGTCATTATATCTTAATTGTTGACTTGTTGTATCGTCACGCTAGTATTCTCTTTTGGAAACATTTGTCTATGATAGCATGTTATTCCGCAAAATTTCAGGCTTAAATTTACCCCGATTTTTAGGGTGTTACAACGTCACACGTACCAAAACATATCAAGTGATATCCAAAACCATATCGAGTAATTATATATTAGTTTGACGTCCAAAATACATACTAACATCCGAAAAATAACAATTTTCTATTCTCAACCTAGTTAGGAAATACGAAATTATAAATTACCGATTTAGTTTAAATAATATAAAATATATTTAATTTAAATATATAACGGGGACGGGGCAGGGCAGGGAGTGCCATACCCGTCCTAGGCCCCATCCCCGGTTTGAGACAAACGGGGATCCCCGATTTAGCGGGGAATCCCCATCCCCGATCGGAGTGGGTGGACCAGGTTCCCGACGGGTCGGAGCCCATTCCCATGCCTACTTTTATAACTTGTAGAGTTTTTCACTTGTACTTGTAAACTTTCGAATTCCCTTTATAACCTGATTACGAATTAATGAAAGTTTTTCAGTGAAGTACTTTACACCATCAGTACTAGAAAAGATCCCTCAAAACACTAAAAGGGACATGTATGTTATGAGTCCTTTTTATCCTTATGTTTTGTAACACTTAGCGATTTTCTCTTAAGCAAATCAAATAGGGGGAGATTGTTGATCCAAACTCTCTCAGTGATTTGACGACGACTCTTAGAATACTTAGTGAAAATTGCATTTAACATCTGTATGTATTAGTGTTTCACCATCAACAATAATATACTGAGTTTATTCAGTATCACTGATGGTTACTAATGTAAAAGTGTTAGATGTAAACCCTGAAGACAAGCCTCGCGACTAAAGAGTTCATCGCTGACATCGAAGACAACGCTGATGAACAAGGACAAGTCTACTCATGATCTGAAGCGATATTCAGTGAAAACAAGACAGTCTACATACGCGCGACAATTCAAGAACAAGGCTTCAGCGATAGCTGACTTACATCAGGCCTCACTGATGTAAGAACCCATCAGTGATCGCCGACCATGAAGCTTGCTACTCAAGAATTGTTTGTCTTATTCTCTTGCACAAAAAGTACGAAGGTACAGAAGGAAGTTTGCTTTTGTCCATAATCGTACAACCACTCTGCCACTACACTGTTCATCATGCGGCCAAGAGCATGTCTTTGACAAAAGTCAGAAGCATGCGCCCAATGAAGATTTGACACGTGTAAAGTGCTCCTGCCATGCATTACATGCATGGGGTATAAATAGGAAGCAACATCCTTCATTTTAAAGGTTCTCCCTATCTTCTTAGTGCAAGTAGAAAAACTCTCTATCTTTCTACTTATTCTTTCTTTCTATTTTCTTGTGCAAGAACCTTAGTGTTTCTCAAATTTGTTTAGATTAGGTTTTAATTAATCTTATTCCGCAACAAACTGTACCATTATACAAACTTTCACCCTTGTAGAACCCCTTTGGGACCAACAAATCTATATGTTGACTAAGAGTCCTTAATATCAGAAATCTAATTTGCATCCGTATACCCTTCATCTACAGCAGGATATCCAGTGTAATGTAACTGTTAGGACCATAAATGTCCTACATATTAGAAAGATATATAAATAATTATATAGTGCTTAATTAGATTAATTATTATTTATAAAAGCCTTATTTGTGTTAATAGGACTTTGTTTAGGCTTAATGGGCTTAAGCCTTGTTAGTTTAAAGCCTTAGTATATAAGGTTAGTTAGCCTTTAGAGTTAGGTCAGCAGTTCCATTATCATTCTAGAGCTTATTGTTAGAAGTCGTTATTTTACTTTGATTGTAATATTCTTATAACGATTAATACTTTGAATGAATACGAGAGAGATGACAGCTTGAAATCATCAATCATTCGTGTTATTTCTCATTGAATCGTTGTTACCTGATCAAACTGGAACTAACAAATGGTATCAGAGCAGAATCGGTGATTTGAAGATACGAAAGAAATCGAACGAAAGCGAGAAAAAGTATAAAATTCGTAGTGAATTTTTCTGGAAAAACGCAGCGAGCCGTTTTTCCTATTCCCGGAGATTGAACCGTCGGATCGTCACGATTTTTGGACAGTAGCTTCACGACATACTGTTTTACATTCTGAACGGTTGGATTAATCGTTTGAGGTCCAGAAGTCACCCAGATTATTTTCGGAATACAGCAGATTTTTCTTGAGAAAATTGTTCTTTAATCGGGTTTGCAAAGTCTTTCGTTTACTTATTAATTTGTTTGTTTGATCTCGATTGTTTACTCGTTTTTATCTGATGTTTATCTGCGTTAACATCGATTCTCAAAGTTTTTAATCTTTCAATTTTAAAAATCAATTCTTGAGTTTTTGGTGTTGTTCAAGTTTTTGTGGTGTTTATTGATAAATAGGATATATTTTGCTTAGAAATCGATTTGGGTGTGTTTGTTTTTGTGTTTTTGGTCAAAATCTAACCCTACAGGAGTGAAATCAAGCAACCCTATCGATTCCAGATCAGAATTGCAACCACAGCCGCAGTGTCCGGGTAAGTTTCCTATTATCTCAAGTGACCGGATAGTTTTTTAAGTTGCCGGGTATTTTTCTTAAAAAGTTTCCGGATATTTTTGTTTTTCACCAACTTTCCGGACATCTCATATACTCCAAATTGTTTTCATTATTTTCCAGATAAACTTTTTTTTTTGGCTGTCCGGGCAAAATCCACTTCCCGGATAAATCATTTTCACTAGTCTCCGGATGAACTGATCTTTCCGGGCAAAACATCACTTCCCGGACACGTATGTTTGGATGATTTTTGCTTGAGCCGTAAGAGTTGACTAAGGTGTTTGTCTTTGACCGATTGTTATTTGTTGACCACGTGCATACATACATTGCCAATTTTTTTTCTTTCATTGTCTATCATCACATGCATTCATGCACACACATCGCAGCATACATACATAGCTACCATCTCATACATATTAATCTTTGTTGCTAAATTAATTTTTTCATCCCGAAAGCACAAGTCTCTATTTACATCTGGAAAATCAATTTTTACCCGGTAAGTCACAATTTTACCCGGTAAGTTAACGTCAATCATCCGGTAAGCACATCATCCGGTAAGTTCCTAAGTTCTCATCGCACCCGGTAAGTGTATTTTTGCGAGAACCTTCGTCCGGTAAGTTCTCATCACATCCGGTAAGTCTCACTTTCTTATCATCCGGTAAGTTACAATATCCCTATCATCCGGTAAGTCACAACTTAATTGTCTGGTAAGCTTAAATCTTTGTTGGTTATTGTCCGGTAAGTTGTGTTTTTGGTAAGTTTTGGTTGGTACGTTCTGATCGGTACCCGAGTTACCGAACGTCTCGTGATTAAAAGTTTTAACGAAAGTTGCAATTTTTTCTTAACGATTGATTTGCAAAAAAAAATTAGTGACGGTTTGAGAATCATTGCGACGCATTTGAGCTTATTTTGCGACTATTATTATTTTTGTGATTTATTTTCGTCGTTCTTGATTTAACTTGGTTTGTTTATCTTGCAGATTTCACTCTCGAAGAGTGATTTCGTTCGTTCGAATTCGATAATAATCAGATTTTATTTTTTGAAAACGAATTTAATTTTTTAGATTTGTTTTCAGATTTGATTTCTGATTTGATTTCTGATTTTTCTTCCGCAAGTTTATTCTTCAAAACAACACCGATTAACGATCATAATTTTTCAGGTAACAAATGTCTTATTCATCTCAATCTGCAGCAGCTTGTCAGGTATGTCTACCAGCTCATACCGCTTTAGTTGATAAGATTCAACTGCTTGGTCAAAAGGTAGAGTCCTATATGTTTTCCTCGAATGAACAACTACTTGAAATTAACTCGTTAAAAGCAAAGTTAGATGTTCAAACAAAGATAACAGAAAAGCTTAAATCTGACAACACCTACCTAAAGGAAAAGTGTGCTAATCTTTCGATAGCACCAAAAGATCTTCGAGCCAAGATATCTGAACTAACCTTAAAGCTAGATTAATGTGAGAATGAGAAAGCAGAAATTGTTTATCAATGCTCTGCTCTTCAAATTCAGCACAAGGAGTTTGTCGCTAAAATAGTTGACCTTGAAACCAAACTCCACAAAAGAGGTCAAACTGATCAGACCATCCATATGAATAAACCCAAGGAGTTCACTTACTTCAACAAGGAGTGAGGAATCGGATACGATAACCCACACTATTTGAAAAAGGGGTTTTGGCATACACCAACATTGTATGACTTTGGTTGTTTAGGATTAGACAAAAAGTATCCGGAATATGCGATTAGATGGACTGGTCCTCTTGAATCTGAAAAGGAAGAGGAAACTGAGGAATACAAGCGCACAAAAACGTCTAAAATGCAACTTCCTTTTTGTTATGAACCTTTGAATTATTCTTATCAGAAGAACAAAAAGTACCTCTCGAATGACTACTTCGATTGCTATAAGGTTGTAATGCCCAAGGATTCATCCAAAAAGGTTGAGGTCAAAGCAACCGAACCCAAGACTGAGACGGATGAGTTCAAGCTCTATGTTCCCCCCCTCGTCTTGGAAGCAAAAATAGTTGAGTTAGAAGAGTTACTCGAGAAGGAAAGGTCATGTTTTCAAAAGGAAAAACAAGCGCTCGTAACTGAACTTGAGGCCCTTAAATCCGTTAAAACCGAGTCTGTGTCGAATGAAGGACAGGAAATCCTTCGGGTTGAAATCGAGCGGCTCACATCCAAACTGTCTGCTTTGGCAACAGAAGCGATGACTGAGCATGTGAAAAGTGTTCAACTTCAAGAGAAGATTGATATACTCCAAGAAGAAAAGACATTTTCGCCTGATTCTTCCTCGAACTCATCTGACACATCCTCGTGTAAAGCTTTCTTTGGCAAAACCTCTTCAAGAAAAGGAAAAGTGTCTCAAGAAAAGTGTTTTCAAAAGTATCTTAACTCTGAATTTCAAAAAGCTTCTGCACCAGATTCTTCACAAAACATAAGTTCAAAGTGTTCCTCACCTCCCTCGACCAATCCTAGTCTATCAATTCCCAAAGTTGATTTTTCAGAATATATGAACTCCGAAGGCCATTCAGATGAAGGGTTTGAATCTTTTCCATTTGACAAACCTCTTCCGAGTCACACCGACTTTCTTTCTAAAGCGGTAAATCGCCCGGTCAATTTTCTTAAAGGCGAATGTTCTTCAAAACCAAAAACCCCGGCTGTGAACAAAGTTTCTAAAACTGATTCTCGTTCACAAAATCATTCACAGTCGCGGCAAAAGACCGGTCGATGGAATGATAGACATACTTCCCACTCACGCTCTTCTGATCATACCTTTAATGATAAGTCAGTTAATAATGTTCAGAGAAAGAGGTTCAAACAAGTTTGGGTGGTGAAGGGATCACATGAAAGCAAAACGTATGCAAAGTCATTTAAGCCAGTTTCGCATGCTAGGACATACAATCACAATCATGTTGCGTTTAATTCTCGAACTTCTGTTGAACAAAGAGTAAAGTTTACTTTAAGACTTTATTCAATTCAACAGTTGCTTCAACTTTCTCATGATTGTATATGTTGTTCTACATGTGGTTCGAATGATTTTGTTGACCGTAATTATTCATCTCATTGGTACGGTACTTATAGTATCCCCGGTCCTCACTATAATAGGGCATCTAACCGTCAAGGATCCATCAAAGGATGGATACCAAAATCCTTCTAACCTGTTTTGCAGGAATGTCATGTGCGGCTTTAATTCCTATTATTCACATCACATGACGCGCATTCAAAGGTTATGCCAATTTTGTGGGGGAGTACTATCTCATGCAAGGTAAGTGAACTTCAACTAAATTCAAAGACCGTGGTAATTCATTCTGGATAACTTACTTGTGTTTGTTATTCTCCTCTTTTAAATTCCATGACTGCCACGTGTCAATTTTCCTTGACTTAGTTATTTCCATGTCTCAAATGTTTGTTGATTTTTCGATGGAAATACACTCGTTTGAATTTCTAGTTGTTTTCCAAGTTCGCTATTTCTTGCAAATGATTCCATTCTTATCTGATATATTAATTGTGACTTGTTCTTCACAATTAAACTTTCTGATCATTGTCTCATTTTTGCAAATACTGTGCTTACTGAGTCACTCTGTTTAGCGCTTGATTTTGTTTCTTGAAATTCCGTATTTCAAATGTTTTTGATTGACTTCTGATTACTTCAGATCAGAACTCGGACTCAACTTTTATGACTTCTGATTATCTCAGATCAGAACTCGGACTTAATTGTTATGACTTCTGATCACCTCAGATCAGGACTCGGACTTAAATGTTATGACTTCTAAACATTTCAGTTTAGAACTCGTACTTCACTGTCTACTAAATTGCTATACTCGTTGCATAAATATGTGTTAGGACTTACATCGTTTCTATGGTCTATCCAGAACCGGAAGGACCTACCCAAGAAACACATCCCTTATAGACTACAGTGAGGGGTCTAGATGATAGATGAGTTTGGAGAGAAAAGAATATGGTGAGGCTGTGACAGGACTTAAAAGAAATATTGGTCCTTACCAAACCGAGTCAGTTATCCGGGTAACCACACAATCTATTCATTCTCGTTCTTTGGAGATGAATATTGAAACAGACATGGACCCAGTGTCGATAACTCGTGTCACCCCACCCAGCCACTCAAGCATCTCACAATAGATGTTTGTTTCAGATATTCACGGAGAATTAGCACATAATCTATCTATTCCTCGCTCGGAGGTCTTAGATATTGAAAAAGGAAGACATCAGCTCCGGTCTCCGAACTTCATATTCTAATCACTGAGTCTATTGATTTTTAACTTGCGTCCCAGGTTAAATCAATTGTTTGAGCCAAATCGATATCATTTGATTCTTTCACACATACACGAGTCTTTGTGATTCCTATTGCATATCTTTGTGATATTTCTGGAACAGATTGAGAAGTAATTTTTAAAATTTTACTTCAGTGATAACTGGAAGTCCTATCAGAGATACCCCATTGCCAACTCTGAACATAGGCCACACAATTTTTTTTAAATGGTTGTGATAACAGTTACTAACGTGTTTCTGTGTTAGTTGATTACCCCGTTCTGGTTACTAAAATGTTTTATCTGAATTTTTTTGCTACTCGTCACTATTGTCTTTGAATGTGCATGATGCTCCGGATGCTCCTACTCATCATGAGGGGGAGAAAGGGTACAAATTCAAAGACACTGAATATCAAGTTGAGGGGGAGTTAGCAAAAGCCAAGGGGGAGTAACAGTTCTGTTATTTGATCTGTTCCGAGATCCAAAGAGCTCAAAGTGCATACAAGTGATCAAAGTACTTACAGGTGATCATCTCTTCTCATCGTTTATCAAGTGGTGTTCGCTTCAAATTATTTCCTCCATCAAGCATATTTACAAGTTCTTTTAAAGCTGAAAGCAAATTCAAGAGCTTTAATCAAGAGCTTTATTCAAGGGGAGCGTCGAAAGACATGAAGACAAGCAACATCATTGCATTTCAAAGATTCTAAAGGAAGAGAAGATCAAGACCTGAAGGTTTCAAGAACGATTTTTATTTATATATCTTTAGGGGGGAGAATGTTAGGACCATAAATGTCCTACATATTAGAAAGATATATAAATAATTATATAGTGCTTAACTAGATTAATTATTATTTATAAAAGCCTTATTTGTGTTAATTGGGCTTTGTTTAGGCTTAATGGGCTTAAGCCTTGTTAGTTTAAAGCCTTAGTATATAAGGTTAGTTAGCCTTTAGAATTAGGTCAGCAGTTCCATTATCATTCTAGAGCTTATTGTTAGAAGTCGTTATTTTACTTTGATTGTAATATTCTTATAACGATTAATACTTTGAATGAATACGAGAGAGATGACAGCTTGAAATCATCAATCATTCGTGTTATTTCTCATTGAATCGTTGTTACCTGATCAAACTGGAACTAACAGTAACCCATAGTCTCGAGTGTACCTTAAGTATCTTAACACTCTTGTTATGGCCTTCCAATGTTCATGATTTGGATTGCCCATATACCTACTTAGCCTGCTTACAACGTATGCGAAGTCGGGTCTAGTACAACTCATCAAGTACATCAAGCTTCCAATGATTCTTAAATACTCTAACTGAGCGACACCCTACCCTCTGTTTTTTGACAAATGTTGACTTGACTCAAAGCAAGTCTATCTTTGTTTGTTGAAACCTTCACTCCAAGAATCATATCTGTAGGGCCCATGTCTTTCATGTCAAACCTTGACTTCAACATGTCTTTAGTGGATTTAATAATTTTATTGTCACTCCCGACAATGAGCATATCATCAACATAAAGACACAAAATGACATAGCCATCGACAATGTCTTTTATGTAAATACATTTGTCACACCCATTGATTTTAAACCCATACTTCATCATAACATGATCAAACTTTTGATGCCATTGTTTTGGAGCTTGCTTTAAACCATATAGAGACTTTACCAGTTTGCATTTGTTAGTTTGATCTGGAGCAGAGAAACCCTCGGGTTGTTCCATATAAATTTCTTCATCTAAATCTCCATTGAGAAATGCCGTTTTCACATCCATTTGATGTGCTTCAAGCCTTCTCAAATCCGTAATTGCTAGTATCAAACGAATGGATGTGATTCTAGTAACTGGTAAGTACGTATCAAAGTAGTCAATGCCTTTTTGTTATTTATAACCTTCTATTACCAATCTGGTCTTGTACTTTTCAATTGACCCATCTGCTCTCATTTTCCTTTTTAAAATCCACTTACATCCTAGTGGTTTGCTTCTAGGAGGAAGGTCCACTAATTCACAAATGTGGTTCTGTAGGATGGAATCTATTTCACTCTTAATGGCCTCTTTCCATTGAGGCCCTTCAAACGAAGTCACCGCTTCTTGAAAACTCATTGGTTCACCTTCCATCAAATATGTGAGAAAATCAGAACCAAATGATTTCTCCACTCGAGCTCGTTTACTTCGTCTAAGCTCAACTTCTTCACTCCCTGGTTTTCTTTGACTATCTGTAACACCCGTGTGTTCAACATACGGAATGCAAGCATTTTAGTTCCTTAGTCATTATTTGAAGTCGTTACTTAATTGTTTACCTATGAGGAATCACAAAACCATGCATGCGACTTTACCAAATTTGTTAGGGGGAAGTTTTTGGGCTCGGTACATCCCAAGCGAAAGTGCCCTTGGGCACAATCGCATGTCACTCTCGCTGAAAACGTACCAAAGGTGGTACACTCCGGGCGAAAGTGCCCTGGGGCACAATCGTCGGGCATACTCACAGGCGCGTGCAGGGGTATAAAAACCCACTTAACCCGACGTTTACTTCACTTTTTCATCCCTATTCAGTTTTGGAGCGACTTTGAAGGTTCTTGGACGATTTTTCTTCCTATACACTTCCCTTCTCATTAAATTCAAGCCTAGGGTTGTAAGAGACATTTATTGGGCATCAAAACTCACCCTTGGAGCATTTAGTGTGGATTCCAACCACCAAATCATCCTCTCACCTCTTACCAAGTTCTAGGGTTTGCTATTTTTCTAGGTTTTTATCCAAAACCTAGATTGTGAGTTTTCTAACCCTTGTAAAACTAGATACATGTCAATTGGTATTTATGTTCATCCTACTTGTTTGTTATGCAAACCCTAGTTTTTACAAAAGGGTATTTGACACATTGAAGTGTGTTCATGATTTTTGGTGTTGGAAATGCTATGTTCTACCAAGTATAGAGACTATGTATGTTTTGTTTATGGAAAATGACGTTTTATGGCTTAACCTCATAAATGGCTAATTTAGGGTTTTGGCCCAAGAATTAAATACTTATTTATATGATGGTTGAATATGTTTTTGGTGAATCTCGGTTTACTTCATTGAATTGTTGGACATATAAATTATGGTATCGCATTTTTGGACGCTTTTATGTGGATTAATTGTGCCTAAATGGCTAGATGTGCATTTTGAATTATTATGGGAAATTTATTATGATGGGAATGGAAATTAATCCATGTTTTGCCTTGATGGCGTTGAAATTGGGTACTACACCCTTATGTGCCATGTGGCCTATTTGGACTTTGAACGAATCATGTTAAGTGTTCACTAGGAGAACTTAGTCTTGGGTGCCACCGTGCGGGTATGTTCCTAGACCTCTGCCATTTGGGGCAATGCCTTCATTGTAACCCCGAATGTGTCGGGCCTTTTGGTGTCACTCGTAGTAGTTGACACTAAGGTATCTCGACTCTTTGGGTGAAACTTACTTGGTGTTATGGGTCTCCCAATTGACTTCAAACATGATTGTGGAATTTGGAATAATTGCTCTTTATGAATAATCCTTACATGTTTTTATTTGATCAAACTCACTAGGCTTTTTGGCCTAACACTTGTTTGGTGTCGACGTGTATCTCAGGTTCTAGCGGAGCCGTTACAAAGAAAGCTTAGGCAGGATGGTGTGAGCCTGGGGAATCGGTTTTGGAGTGCCATTGTTGGAAGAAATTACTTGGATTCGAGATGACACCCTTTTGTAATCTTATTTCTATTTTAGAAACTAGATTAGTTGGTTGTCATTTATTTCCGTTAAATTACTAATTGTAATCAAACAGGCGTTTGTTAATTCCCCATTTTTGGGAGGCTCATGCTTTGACATTTATATATCACTCCTTCCATTTTATGGAAGTTTTTTGTTTATCCCAATTTTTGGGGTGTTACACTATCATTGTTGATAGTCTTAGACATGTTTCATGTATCCTTGTTCATATATGGAAAGCCATTCTCAAAGAATGAAGCATTCCTAGACTCAATTGTCGTATTCTTGTGCATATCTGAAATTTTAGATTCATGTAAAAGAAATCGATATGCACTGATGTTGTGAGCATACCCAATGAATATGCAGTCAACAGTCTTAGGCCCAATCTTGACTGCCTTAAGTGGAGGTACAACAACCTTTGCCAGGCACCCCCACACTCACAAATATTTATAGGATGACTTTCTCCCGATCCATAACTCTTGTGGTGATTTATCAATTTTCTTTCGTGGCACCTTGTTTAGCAATGCCATGATTATCATTTCTGGAGTACCCCAAAACTTATTCATTTATCAATTCCGTGCAAAACATGGGATTAGACATGAATTCACCGCACCTTATTCTCCTCAACAAAATGTCTAATCCCATGTTTTGCACGGAATTCTGCAAATGGTGATTCATATTCACCACCTCCATCACTTCTCAACGCCATGATATTTTGACCAAGTTGATTCTCAACTTAGGTTTTATATGAGAGAAACTTATCAAATGCTTCATCTTTACTCTTAAGTAAATACAAAGAACAAAATTTTGTGTTATCATCGATAAACATAATGAAATACTTATTGCCAACTCTTGTTGGAACTGATTTCAAATCATACACATCCGAGTGAATTTAATCAACAGGATTAGTATTTCTTTCAACTGATTGAAACAACGATCTTGTGAGTTTGGCTTCAACACACGTTTCACATTTATGGTTTGAGTCAATTTGGAACGAGGCAATACTATTCAATTTAATCAAACGACGAATAGAATCAAAGTTCACATGGCCAAGTCTACCATGCCACATATTAAAAGGCTTAAGCAAATAAACAAAAGAGTTATTCATTTCATTAAAGTTGCGTTTCAGGGTCATTACATTAAGCTTAAACAACCCATCAAGGGCATACCCTTTCCCTAAAAACATTCCACTCTTAGATAACACAAACTTGTCAGACTCAAACACTAGAAGGAACCTGTGTTTATTGAGCAACCAACTAGATACGAGATTCTTTCGAATTTATGGCACATACAACAGTTCACTCAGAGTAAGCTATTTCCCGAAAGTCATTTTCAGAATGACCTTCCCGTTGCTTTTGATTTCAGCAGTTGACGAATTTTCCATGAACAGTTTGTCGCCATCCTCAATAACTTCAAAGAAACTAAAAGACCCTCGGTCAGAGCAGACATGACGAGTAGCTATGGTGTCAATCCACCATTCCTTCGGGTAAGATCCGACCAAATTCACCTCAGAGATCACTGTCGCCAAGTTGATATCAGATACATCACGTGTGATGCCATCAACATAGTTAGCTTCCCTATTGGTATCATGCCTCGGGAGTCAAAGTCCTTGAAATCTTTTTATTGAAATTGCTTCCCTTGGAAATTTTTCTTAACAACACCTCCTGTTGCTCCCAGCTTGTTGACTTTTCTTTTGTTTTTCCCAGGCATGAATTTTTGGCTCTTTGAGGACCGACCATGTTCACCAATGTTTGCTTTAGCTTCACCAAAGACATACCCTGCTTTCTCAGCTAGCTTGTTGTCTTCCTTAATCTAAAGTCGTACTATGGCCTTCAACACTCATTTCCTTTCTTTTGTGTTTCAAGTAGTTTTTGAAATCCACCCAGACCGGTGGAAACTTTTCAATAATGGATGCTACCTGAAATGTCTCGCATATTCGCATTCTATCTGCATGAATGTCATGCAACATTATTTGGAGTTCTTGCACTTGGCTTAGCACTGGTTTAGAGTCCACCATTTTGTATTCTAAAAACCGAGCCACAATGAATTTCTTGGCCCCTGCATCCTCAATCTTATATTTTTTATCAATGGATTCCCATATTTCCTTTGTAGTTTTTGCTGCACTATACACATTGTATAGTGCGTCCACCAAACCATTCAACGCATAGTTGCGGAAGAAGAAATCAGAGTGTTTCCAAGCATCAATAACACTCACGGTTTGAATATCACCATTTCCAGCATAGACTTGTGGTGCATATTCTGTAAAAAATCGAGCTAAGTTGAGTGTGGTCAAATAAAAAAACATTTTCTTTTGCCACCTCTTGAAATTCAAGCCATTAAATTTCTTTGGTTTCTCGACATGGTTGTGTGGCACAATCCCCATGTTAGTTCTGACTCCCTGAGCAAGATTCCCACTTCTAGGAGTTATCACCCCAGTATTATGTGGGCGTGAGACATTGTCCGTAGTGTTTTCCATCTGATGCGTGAAGGTTAAACAAATTAGTTAGTTCCTTTGTTTGAACCACATTTCACCAAACAACAAGACCTCATCAATATTTCACGTTTCTTCTTCTTCTTCAAACATCTTAATATAAATCGTTTTTTAATTTATTTATGGATTCCCCAAAATGGAGAACCAAAGATCAAAATCTCCAAAAAAATTACATTCATCTCCAACAGATTCCTTATTTTGGAGAAACAAACATTGATTATAGTATTAAAATATTACATTCATCTATTAAAGTTTTATTTCTCTCTCTAAATATTTATTTTTTAAGAATTCTATAGATGCTCTCATCTAGTAATCATTTTTTGGGCTATCTCCATATTTGGAGAAAACATCCTTCTCTCTCCTACTTTCTCCATTTTGGAGATAGTTTTGGGGAAGCTGTTGAAGCAAAATTATAACTAGTTGTATTTTAATACAATTTCCCAAATTTTAAATAGGGAAATTAATTGAAATGCCCATTTTTTAACCCATCTCACAAAAACGCCCATTCTCTCTTCCATTTCACGAAAATACCCCAAAACTTCGTGAAACGCCTCTCGATAGAGAACTCCTTCATAACTTCCCAGAATTTTACACTTTGGTCCCTGGATCTTGAAATGTAGGTTAGCGATCACGAACTTGGTCCTTGAAGATTGTAAAATAATAAGTTTGGTCCCTCCCTCGTGAAATAGGTTTGTGATCGCGAACCTGGCATTCCAGAAAATTACACTTTTGGTCCCTGTTCGTGAAACCCAATTGCTTTTCAAGTTTTATGTGTTTTTCACTTGTTTTTTGCATGCCTTTCACCAAATGTAGTGTTTTTTCCACAATTTGTCTGATAATTGTACTGTTTTCATTCAATTTTGTGGTTGCATATCATTTATTCCATCCATCTTTCATCTATAAAGACCAGTGAAATGTAAACCCTAAAAGTTCATCACATCCATTGTTCTTGCTTTCCTTGTTCATCACATCCACTGTTCTTGCTTTCTTTGTTCATCATATCCATTTTTCTTTCTGAGATTCATATGCAAAAAATGAGTTCAGCTGTTGAAAAAGTTAAGCTATTTTTCTGTGGCGGTGGTGAATAGGTGCAAGATAACAATTTTTTGATCGCAAGCCAAGCATTACAACTTCTATAAGTTTTTGCAAGCTACAGTATAACAAGTTTTCGTAAAAGAAGTTTTCGTAAGCTACAGTTCAAGAGTTTTTTTCGCAACACTTTCAGAAAACTTTTCACAAGCACTTTCAGAAAACTTTTCGCAAGCATCTGAGTTCAAAGAAAGTTTTCGCAAGGCACTTAATAAAAGTTTTCGCAAACCTTTTGAACGTAAATGTTTAGTGGGTTTTGAAGTTTGCATATGATTAATGATGACAATACCATCAGGCTGTTTCTGATCAATAAGAGACAACAACTTGTTAATTTGATCTTCAGTGAAGGAGGATGAATTAGTAGGACCACGACCAGTCCCATCACTAGTAGAAGCATTGCTTGAAAAAGGTTTAACAGCTTGATTCGGTTTACTTTTGGTGAATTGAAAATCCTTTGGAAATACAATTAATTTGAAACACCGCTCAATAGTGTGACCAGTTAACCCACAATGTTTGCATAACAGATGAGGTTTTCTAGTTTGCTTTTTATTATTATTTGAGGTTTTTTCAAAAAAGGCAGAATTCTGAAATTTAGTATCAGCAGAAGTACGAGTCACACCACGATGTGACTCTTCTCTCGATACCAAGGAAAAGGCAGTCTTAACAGAGGGAAGAGGATCAGTCATTAAGATGTTACTTCTCACATTAATGTACATATCATCAAGCCCCATTAAGAACTGCATTAGCTTTAAAAGCTGATTATGTTTGAAAATTCATGAGCACCGTTACAGGAGCATGAGGGTAACTTTATTAAGGCATCAAACTGTTTCCAAAGAGAGTTTAACTTGTGATAATATTCAGAAACAGGAGCACCATTTTGACTCAAAGAGTTAATTTTCTGATGTAAGTTGAAAGTTACAGATCCATCAATTTTATCATAAGTCTCCTTGAGTTCTTCCCATACTTCAGAAGCAACTCTTGAGAAGACTTGGCTAACAAACAACTCATCAGAGATAGAACTAAGAATCCAAGACAAGACCACAGAATTACACATATCCCACTATTTACCTAGAATCTCATTATCAGTGGGATGAGACATAGAACCATTTATGAATCCCAGTTTATTTTTGGTTTCTAACGCCAAAATCATAGCACAAGACCACACTTTATAATTCTCGGTACCACTCAACTTCATACTCATAATAGAAACACCAAAAGTATCACTCGTGTGGAGATATAAAGGATCTCCAAAGTCAAGTTTAGCAATCAGAGATTGCCCTTCTTGATTTTTGGAAGACTCTCCAACAGCCATGATAACAACATGTATAAAAGGCACACAAGGTAAAACCTAGGAGACCACATAGCAGGATTCCTTGCCACTCAGAGGTGGTAGGTCAAGCCAATCTCCTAGTTACCAAGAAGAAGAAAGAAGAGAGCAGATCACACAGATGATAAGAATAAGAAGACTTACAGTGGGGTCAACTATTCAAAAAACACGGAACAGGAACAATTTACACAGGTTCCTTAAATGATAAGCACAGAGGAAACACAGTCACTTGTCTCTAAAAGAGAGACCAGAAAACCTGAACAAAACAGAGAACCAGAAGAGAACAAGGTCCAAATAGTGAGTGGAGAACACCTTCAAATAAACCTTGACTAATCTAGAACCTTGACCAGATCTGGAGATAAACGAAGAACAGAATAACACACATCACAAACAACTTAATATAACAACAGTAACATCAAGTAATATAACAACAAAACAACAAGGGCAGATCTATAAGGAAATGTACAGATCTGTAGAGATAAGTACAAATCAGAGGCAAATCTCAATGAATCAAGTACAGATCTATGAAGATATGCACTAGACGATACCAGATAGAAGAAAACTCACAAGAAGATGATCAAATCAAGAATGATTAGAGCAACTTCTTCAAGAGAATGAAAAACACTATATGAATGTACAGACGAGTTCAGATATAAAAAGATGAGAACGTATATTGTACCACTCAAAGAGCACCTCCTCAAGTAATGTTTCAGATCTACGAAGATCCAAACAATCCTTGAGAGAAGATGAAACGAAACAGCTTTGAAAAGGTAAAAAACTCGAAAGAACAGCAGATCTGAGAAGAACAAACAACTCAGATCGATGAGCAGATCTGAGAAGAACAAATAACTCAGATCGATGGAAAATATTTTTTCCTTTTTTTTTGAAGGAAGACAAACAGATTTAAAAGGAAATCTCACCAACACGTTGATGTATCGAAGAGCAGATCATAAACTCGGCTCTGATACCATAATCAACATTTATACATCAACAAGATTTACAATACAACAATCTCAAAACATCTATTTCGTATACAAATGAAATGAAAATACAAAACCTAAAATTAGAACAAGATGTTCAACCTAATTCTAGAGTGAGAAAGTGAGAGAGAGAATTGTAGTGTAATGAAAATAAAAATGAACGTAATGAATCACTGAACACTAAACACAACATTATATATCATCCAACACTTTTACACTTCAGCCCCTCATCTTCTCAGCAAGTGCTCCGCTGCCCTTTATCTTCACAAGAAAGTGAAGCGCAGTCCTTGTACTTCTAGAGCCCAACTTTCAGCTTTCAGTCTTTATACAATTAGCACCCTCAAGAATCTGAAACAATACACACGCAACACAATAAGTTAAAAGATGACAAGATTGGTCAAGGTCAATATGGCTGGTATGTTTTCTGGTATGGCTAGTATTTCCAAATTATTTTCAAATTTAAATAAATATGGTTGGATCATCGATTCTGGTGCCAACCAACATATGACCTCATCGATCTCTTTCTTAGAAAATGTGGTTGACATTTCTGATCTTAAATTAAAGGTAACTCAACCAAATGGTGATGAGGCTATCATTAATAAAATTGGAAATTTTAAACTAAATGATAGAATTACATTATTTGATGTGCGTGTTATTCCTGATTTTCATGTGAATTTATTATCTGTGCACAAACTTGCTAGAGATAATAAGATTTTTGTGGGATTTAATGAGTATAAATGTTTTCTTATTCAGGACATTCCTGCAATGAAAGTTGTGGGGACTGGTAGTGAACAGGGAGGTTTGTACTTATTTGATCAGATTAATAAAACTGATATTATTGGTTCTAGAGTCTTAAAGAACAGTGTTAATACTTCAAATATATCCATATACTGTAATGTCTCTCACCAACTTTGGCACAGTCGTTTAGGGCATCCTGCTGATCAAGTGTTAACTGTGCTAAAGAATAAACTGAATCTAAGTAATGATAGTGCTTCTATTCCTTGTGAGGTGTGTCATAAAGCTAAACAAGCTAGAGACAAATTTAACCTTAGTGAACATAAAACCACGAACTTAGGGGATCTGGTTCATATTGACTTGTGGGGTCCCTATCGTGTGTCTAGTAGAGAAGGTTATCGCTATTTTTTGACTGTGGTAGATGACTTTACTCGTTCTGTTTGGGTTTACTTGTTGAAACATAAAGATGAAGTTTTTGACAATGTTGTTGCTTTTCACAGTTTACTCTTCACCCAATTTGGCAAATCTGTAAAGTTTTTCTGGAGTGATAATGGGTCTGAATTTGTTAATAATAGGTTAGGTAAGTTTTTTAAAATCAGTGGTATTATTCATCAAACATCTTGCGTGTATACTCCCTAACAAAATGGTGTAGTAGAGCGCAAGCATAGACACTTGTTGAATGTTGCTAGAGCTTTAATGTTCCAAGGAGATATTCCATTGAACATGTGGAGTGAGTGTATTTTCACTGCCACATATCTTATAAATAGAACTCCATCTTCTGTTTTAAGTGGAAAATGTCCTTACGAACTTGTATTTGGTTTTGCACCTGTGTTTTCTCATTTAAGAAATTTTGGATGTCTTTGTTTTGCAATTAAACCTAATAATACTGATAAGTTTTTTTTTTAATGAGAAATATTTTTCAATAAATTTATTGGATCCGAAACCATCAGAATTCGGACCATGAAGCATCCGAAACCAATGAATCCGGATTAAGTAGGGTGAGAATTCACTCAATTCGGATCATGTTGAGTGTGAATTCACTCAATTCGGATCATGTTGAGTGCGAATTCACTCAATTCGGATTAAGTAGGGTGCAAATTCACTCAATTCGGATCATGTTGAGTGCGAATTCACTCAATTCGGATCATGCTGGGTGCGAATTCACTCAATTCGGATCATGCTGGGTGCGAATTCACTCAATTCGGATCATGTTGGGTTCGAAATCAAGACAATTCGGATCATGAAGGGTTCGAAATCATGGAAATTTCGTGTCATGTTGGATGCGAAACCATGCCTATCTTGAATAAATGGAATTCGAAACCATTAGAATGAGGATTAGAAAGATGCGAAGCCATCCATACCTTTGAACCTTTAGGTGTAAGCACATTCCGAAATTCAGAACTAAGATGACCAAATTCAGCAATATTTCGGACTTCACAAGATCCGAAACCAACAACTCTGAACAGTTCGAAACCATCTAAGCCATCCAAACAATAGTAGCATCCGAAACCATGAACAGTAAAGCATGAAGGATCTGAAATCATCAATGAACAGTAAACGATGAAGGATCCGAATTCATCAATGAACAGTAAATGATGAAGGATCTGAATTCATCAATGAACAGTAAACGATGAAGGATCCGAATTCATCAAGAATAATCCGAATTCATCAAGAATAATCCGAATTCAAGTAACAGCATCCGAAAATCACTAAAATCATCATAACTTCTTCAATTCTTGACCAATTTCAGTGATTCTTTCGCAGACTTATTCGAAAAATGAAGATGAACAGATTTCTAGTTGATCAAAACTTGTAATTTGATCGATTTGGCATACTTTTGATCCAAAAAGTGAGTTCGACTTTTTCTTGAACAAACACCACAAGAATCCGAAATCTGAGCAAAATAGGGCTAAAACGCTTGAATTGTGAAGATCCGATGATCGTATCGATGAAAAATTCTTCGATTTGGCTCTGATACCACTTGTTAGGTCCATGATCTTCATACAATCCAAGTATTGTGTAACAAGATGATGAAGAACATTATTGAAAAGGAAATCTAACCTAGAGAGAACACAAAGTGATTAGAGATCTACATCTTGTATTAATGAATTCACTTCTTACAAACTACAAGTAAAGACCTATTTATAGTCTTCATCACTTGCTACAACAGTTAAGCATAAGCCCTTTAACACAGCTATTGCTTTACAAAACTTTCTATTATAAAGGACAACTTCAGTGTCCTAACATTGTTATTTCTCGATATGTGAAATTTTACGAAACAATATTTCCTTTCAAAATGAGTGCAACCAAGGAAGCTTTAGACTCAAGTAACCTAAATACTTTAAACTTTTTTGATTCAATTTTTGTTCAGACTAATGAGTTCACATCTGGAATGCCCGATGATGAGAATAGGGAAAAAACTCAACGTGGGATAAATTCTAATACCTCTGAGAATCACAGTCACCATGATTAGCTGGGTAGCTTAGATAGAGCTACCAGTGTAACATCTGGCAGTACTAATAATCTAGACGGTACTAATATTGATTTTAACAGAGCTGCCGAACCACAATGTTCTGGTAGTACTGATTTTAACAGGGCTGCCGAACCACATGGTTCTGGTAGTACTGGTTTGGCTGCCGATGATCAGTGTGATACTAGTCCCTTTAGTCCCTTAAGTATTCGACATAATGATGTTAGGTTGAGTTCCCCTTTTGAGGGTACTACTTCTCTAAGAAAATCAAATCGTCCTTCAAATTTGCCTAAATGTTTTATTGATTATGTTGTTGAAGGAAAGGTCAAGTATGGGATAGAAAAAGTAGTTAACTATTCTTTTTTAAATAAGGATAATTTATGTTTTTTCCACATTAAATAAACCAGTCGAACCTAATAATTTTTTTGAGGCATGTAAAGATCAAAACTGGGTTACTGCAATGATTGACGAGATGGAAGCTTTGTATAGAAATAGGACTTGGGGTTTAACTGAGTTACCTCCTGAGCGTAAACCTATTAGGTGTAGGTGGATTTATAAAATAAAATATAAATCCACTGGTGAGGTAGAAAGATATAAAGCTAGGTTAGTTGTCAAGGGGTATTCTCAAAGGGAGGGATTAGATTATGAGGAAACTTTTTCACCAGTGGTTAAAATGGTTACCGTTCGTTGTGTTATTGCATTAGTTGTTCAGTATGAATGGCCTTTATGTCAGTTAGATGTAAATAATGCTTTTTTATATGGTGACTTCACTGAAGAAGTTTATATGTCATTGCCTCCTGGATACTTTTCTACTAATGACAAAAGAGTTTGCAAATTGGTTAAGTCTTTATATGGTTTAAAGCAAGCTCCTAGGCAATGGTATGAGAAATTGTCATCTTGTTTAATTGAAAATGGTTTTTTACAAAGCTCAAGTGACTATTCTTTGTTCACTAAAAGTATAGGTTATGTTTTTCTTATTCTATTAGTCTATGTTGATGACATTATTCTAACTGGAAATTGTATAAATGAAATAAAAAAAGGTAAAGGAACATTTACAATCAAATTTTAAAATCAAGGATCTGGGTGAATTGAAATTTATTCTAGGAATAGAAATTTTTAGAACTGAAAGAGGGATTTGTATGTCACAACGTATGTATTGTCTTGAACTTTTAAGTGGATTTGGGTATTTAGGAGTTAAACCCATTGGTACTCCAATGGATATGAACTTAACTGTAACAGATTCATGTGGTTCTGATTCCAAAGATCCTCTCTTAAAGGACTTTATAGGTTTTCAAAAATTAATTGGTAAATTGATTTATCTGTTAGCTACTAGACCAGATATAGCCTTTGCAGTTCATTGTTTAAGTCAGTTCATGCATTCACCAAGATTGTCTCATTTGAAGTTGGCTCTTAGGGTGTTGCTTTAACTGAAAGCTTCACCAGGTAAAGGAGTTAATTTTTCTGTGTCTTCTGATTTTAAACTAAATGTATTTGTAGATGCTGATTGGGGCAAGTGTTTGTCCACTAGACGATCAGTAACTGGTTATTGTCTTTTTTTTGGGTAATTGTATGATTTCTTGGAAGAGTAAGAAACAAACAACTATTTCTCGTTCTTCTGCGGAATCTGAGTATAGAGCAATGGCTTCTGCTCTATGTGAGATTATATGGGTAATTAGTGTTTTGCAGGAGTTAAAAATAAAAGATTTACTTCCTGTAAATCTACACTGTGATAACAAATCTGCAATCCAGATTGTTAACAACCCTGTTTTCCATGAACGTACTAAACATATTGAAATCGACGTTCATCAAGTAAGAGAAAAGGTTTCTTCAGGATTATTGAAAACTGTTAAAGTTCCTTCAACAGAAAATCCTGCAGATCTTTTCACTAAATCTCTTGGAATAAACCAACATAAGTATCTTTGTGATAAGTTACATATGTTGGATTTATTTAGATGCCAAGATTGAGGGAGGGTGTTAAAAAGGTAAGTAACTTGACCAATCTTGTCATCTTTTAACTTATTGTGTTGTGTGTGTATTGTTTCAGATTCTTGAGGGTGCTAATTGTATAAAGACTGAAAGCTGAAAGTTGGGCTCTAGAAGTACAAGGACTGCGCTTCACTTTCTTGTGAAGGTAAAGGGAAGCAGGGCACTTGCTGAGAAGATGAGGGGCTGAAGTGTAAAAGTGTTGGATGATATATAATGTTGTGTTTAGTGTTCAGTGATTCATTACGTTCATTTTTATTTTCATTACACTACAATTCTCTCTCTCACTTTCTCACTCTAGAATTAGGTAGAACATCTTGTTCTAATTTTAGGGTTTGTATTTTCATTCCATTTGTATACGAAATAGATGTTTTGAGATTGTTGTATTGTAAATCTTGTTGATGTATAAATGTTGAATAAAAACCACTACAGATCTTCTTGTTTTTTTTTTGGAATAGAAAGATCTTGTTTTTGTATTTGGAACAGAAAGGAACTCTCATAATCATCTTTGGTTGAGAAATCATCGACTTTCAACTTCGTCGGAGCACTCGCCAGAAAACCGGGTTTTGCCGGAAAACAAGATCTTCGCCGGTTTTTTGCTTTCATTCTATCACAAATCGATTCTTATCGGTCGTTAATAAGTAATTTGGAGTAAATTTCATCGAGAAAACAGTGAGTTTGGTGTGATGGAAGAGCTCGCCGAAAAATAGCTGATCTCGCCGGATTTTTTTTTATTTTAAAAACACACTGTTATTGATCGTATTTTCATGCATGAACGTGGATTTTTGTTGAAATGTGTTGTCTCATGATCGGTGAACATCAAGAAACCAAATTAAGTTTGATTTGGACGTGAAGAATCGAAGGAAACTGAACATTTACTTTTCGCAAGCTGCTTAAAGAGATATATCGAAAAGTTTTCGCAAGCATATAACAATCCAAGTTTTCGCAAGCAGCTAAATATCATACTGGAACTTTTCGCAAGCCTTCTGTTACGAAAACTAAGCTCTAAAACAGAAGATCACGACAGCTTCAAACATTTTCGAGATTTTCGATCGATTTTTTTTCGGAATATTTCGGAAGCTTCATGTTCGAGTTCGAGAGGTTCTTTAGGGGTAAAATCGATTAAGAAGGTTGAAAGAAGTCTCTTGGAGTCTTAAGAAACGTTTCCTTCGAAGAAACAGACGCCTACGAGAAGTTTTTGAAAAAAATTCGAATTTTCGGAATTTTTCGGTATCAAATATTAAGAGTTTCGAAGAGTGTTTCGATTTCTAATCGATTGAGGGAGCTTAATATTTGATACCGAAAAGTTTGGTCCCATAACGTTTTTCTGCAGATTGGTCGTGAGGTTGAAGATGATGAATAGTGACTTAACGGATTTTGTTAGTGTTCCATTAGTTTTGTGACATTTTTGGTCCTAATTCCGTTAAGTGTCGTTTCTCTCAGTTAGGGTCGTTAGTTTCTTTACTTTTTCAGTTCTTTTTCTATTAGTATTTAGTTAGTTTTGTTTGTCTCTTTTAGTTAACAATTCGTTAGGTTTTTCCGTTAAGTTTCTTACATTTTTGGTCCTTTCGTTAGCTTTCCAGTTAAGTCTGTTAGTAGTTTAAGATTTAACAGTTTAGTCCCTGCACTTAGACTTTTAGGTTTTAGTTTTTTACATTTTTGGTCCCTGTAGTTAATTATTTAGGTTTTTATAGTTTTAGTCCCTAGAGTTTTAAGTTTCTAGTTTTGTCATTTCTAGTCCTTTTAGTTTTAATTTTTAGTTTTTGTCATTTTTAGTCCTTATTTTTGTCGAGTCTTAGTATTTTTTTCACTTTTAGTCCTTATTTTTTTGTGTTAGTTTCATTTTTTTCAGTTTTAGTGCCTACATTTTGTATTTTTCTACGTTTGGTCATTTTTATATCGTTTTTAGTCCTTATTTTTCGTTTAATTTTCAATTTAGTCATTTTTGTCAATTTTATAAATTGTACTTGCATTTGTTCTTAACTGATATATTTTCATGTATTTTTTGCAGGTTCACCGATTAAAGTTCAATAATTCCGCGTTGATTTTTTTTGGAAGACAAATTTACAATTTGGTTTTTAGATTTTAATTTTTGAAAGTTTTTCTGACTTTAACCGTGTTTCTCGGATTTTATATTTTCGACTGTGCACATAATTCAATTCTAAGCGACGTTTCTCTTGATGATCACTCTATTAGGTAGTATTTTTGGTTTTATTTCTATATTATTTGTTTAACTTGTGTGTTTGATTTTTTTTCCAGGATTATATCAAGATTCAAGATGACTACTTATACAAAAAATGGGGGAACAATTTTATCAAAAAGAGAGTGTGCAATCATATATATGCCTGAAATACCAGAACTTGAGGCAAAACGAGACAAATTGAAACTTGAGAACTCAAATCTTCAAGAGAAAGCAATTGTTCTGGAAAATGAAAATGCTGATGTCACACCCCGCTAAAGCGGAAACACGGGGTATAACAGTGTAGGGTTTCATTTCAAAGGTAACAGACAACACCAACCACAAGTTTAATACAATAGTATGAAATATTACAATACAACGTCTTCAACCAAAAAGTTCCAAAAAGAAAACGACGGATACAAAAATTAATAATAGAAATTTTTAAGGTTCTTGATGTTGATGTCATCAACCAAAATACACCCTACGTGCCTTCACTTACTTCTTATTCCCTGAAAAGCATATTTAAAACGAAAAGGTCAACTACAAAGAGTTGGTGAGTTCACAGGTTTTTCATATCCAAACAGTTTTCAACCAAAGATTATTTTCGTGAGTCTTTTGTCACGACAAGCTTTAAATTTAAATCTTATGAGTACACATTACAATAAATGACTTTCGCAAGATATATGATTGTTGAGCCACTACTAAGCCTCCGACAACTTACGCCCCGCGGACTACCTCAGAGGTGGTATGATGGCCACATGAGTAGAACATTATTACCAGATAAAGTGCACCCCTACTCGTCAGTTTAAGGTGGGTTTGTCAAACCAAATAGCGCTATCCACAAATATCACCGGCTCGTTATGAGTTAATAAGTAGTGTACCTATTGGGGACTTAACATTTTTATTATCACTCAACATATCTTTGTCACTTATGTAAAGTTGTACATTCATTTGTACTCATTTCTTAAATCACAAATATCCATAATTTTACTATCATGAATCATTTAGCATTTTAAAATCATAACATGCTTTTCACCCCAAACATTTAAACAAGTAAAACGGGGCTGTGAAAACTCATCTTTTAGCGTAGATGCGCAAGTAGTGAAAGCTTGCTCACTTAATCCTCTTTACGGGCTCCCTATAATGTCAAACGATCTCTATGAGTCCTTCATAGCTAACCCAAAGTTAAACTTAACTAACTTAATCCACGTCTTGTGATATGCCTTAGCTTTAGTAATTTAGTTGAAATGCATAAATTAGCATTGTTCAAGTGTTTTTTTTTACTCATCAATATGAATGGTTATAAGAAAACTCAACAGTTTCCAAAATGCTCAAGTTGACAGAAACTTCTTACCACAAAAGTGACTGTTTTACAACACTTTCCAGAATGACAAATTTATCCATTTTTTTATATATGGTAATATACTGAGTTAAGGATATTGTGACCAAATTTCATGAATTTTGGAAGTGTTTAAGGGGTCCAAATAAAGTTTATGAAACAGTGCAACACAGAGTCTAAAACAGGTTACATCCTTCTGCCATAACAGACTTTTGGAGGGTCAAAACTCAATATTTTGCAGAGTTTTTACACACTCTGGAAACCTAACACATAGAAGCATCTCATGGAAAAAGATTCATAAATTTTAGATAATTTTTGAGAGAGTTATGGCCAAATGAAGTTGCATGTACCAATCTGCCAATCTGGGACAGATTGACACACTTAACTTGTAAAAATTATTTGAGTGCCCAAAACACCATATATTTTTATGAAACCAAATGCATGTGAAACCTAACTCATATAAGGATCTTCCAGAGGAAAATGAAGAAATTTTATGCATGCTATAGAACGTTACATGCAAAATAAAATGACACAACAACCTGACAGATCATCTGCTGCACACCAAATTTGTTCTAAGGAGTTGAAGGTCTAAATCTCAATGTTTTCTTATGAGACCAGTTGGGTTTGAACCCTAACCCATTAAACCTTACTCCAGAAGAAAAATGAGAAATTTTGGACATGATTTGACCAAGATATGGTCGTCCTAAGTACATGCAACAAATCTGCCAGATTCTGGAACTTGAAGATTCCCAATAAAACCCATTTTTAAGCATTTTAACATTCATAGATGTGGATTCCTTTGCTAAGGATTCAATCCCCACATCATATGACATGTTTTTAAAAGAGAATACCCAATAGTTAAAATAAAATATGCATGCAAGGATTTTCCAAACTCAGATTCTATTTTAAAGAACAAAATCACCAAAGAAGATGCTTGAAAGTTAAGAAAATGACTAGTTAGAGTTCTTACCTTTTGGAGATGATGCAAACACTTCAACCTCTTGAAGTTTTCGATTTGGATGATTGTTCTAGGGCTGAATGTTGCTGGAATTTCTAATGGTTGAAGGTGAAATGATGAAGAGAAAAGATGGGATTTCAAGAGAGAGAGAGAGAAGGAAGATGGATGGTTTCTTTAGGATTTGAAAATGAGTAACAAAATTTATGAAATTTGGAGGGTAAAGGAGGGGGAAGGGGCCGGCCCTTGCATGGGCCCCCAACCCTTGCAAATATTTTTTTTCTTTTTTTTTTATAAAATTTTGAGGCCCAAAAATATTATGTAGCATTTTCTTCTTGTTGATTTTTATAAAAAAAATTGAATTACAAGGCCCTAAAATACTATCTAATTTTTATTAAATTTCTTAAAAAGGAAAGTTTATATATAAAAGTAAAACCCTATATTTTATATAGGTTATATGCTATTTGAAGCATTTTGGCATTTCACAAGGTGTTTCGGTTAGTCTCGGGTCGAAACCGGGTGTTTTCGGCAACTACCGGGAATTCTAGCGAATTTTCGCCTTAATTTTATTTTGAATGGGTCTTAACAAGGTATGTTCCCTATGTTAACATTTGTAAAGGTTAAATGATGCTAACCTGAAAGTTTTTGATTTTTGCCGGATGTTACAGCTTTCCCCCGTTAGAGAAATTTCGTCCCGAAATTTAATGATTGGCATTCTCGATAGGTTCCTTGGCGAACAGCTGAGGATACTTATCCCTCATAAAGTCCTCCCGTTCCCAAGTGTATTCAGGTCCATGTCTTGCGTTCCATCGCACTTTCACGATCGGGATCTTGCTACGTCTTAACCGCTTAACATCTCGGTCAAGTATTTCAACGGGTTCCTCTATAAAGCGTAACTGCTCGCTCACTTGTATATCTTTCAACGGTAGGACTAACGATTCATCCGATAGGCATTTCTTCAAGTTCGACACGTGGAATGTATCGTGAATGGCGCTTAACTCTTGTGGTAGCTTGAGTCTATATGCGACTGGTCCAATCCTTTCCAGTATCTCAAATGGACCGATATATCTTGGACTTAACTTGCCTCTCTTCCCAAATCGTACCAAACCTTTCCATGGCGATACCTTGAGTAGTACTCTATCGCCCACCTGAAATTCCAATGGCTTCCTGCGATTATCTGCATAACTCTTCTGACGAGTTCTGGCTACTTTAAGTCTTTCTTGTATGGTTATGATCTTGTCCGTAGTCTCCTGAATTATGTCGGGTCTTATCAGCTGTTTGTCACCGACTTCCAACCAACTGAGTGGGGATCTACACTTGCGTCCATATAAGGCTTCGTACGGCGCGCACCTTAAGCTGGTATGGTAACTATTGTTGTAAGAGAATTCGGCTAGCGGTAAATGATTATCCCAACTTCCACCAAAATCCATCACACAAGCTCGTAACATGTCTTCTAGTGTTTGTATAGTTCTTTCTGTCTGACCGTCCGTCTGCGGGTGGTAGGCAGTGCTCAAATCCAAACGCGTGCCCAAAGCTTTCTGGACTGATCGCCAAAAGCGTGACGTAAAACGACTATCCCTGTCCGAGATAATAGCAGTAGGTACTCCATGACGCATAATGATCTCGTTGATGTAAATCTGAGCAAGCTTTTCCACTTTGAAGTCTTCCCGAATAGGCAGAAAATGTGCAGATTTAGTAAGCCGATCCACAATAACCCAGATTGAATCATGCCCTTTTCCGGTTCTGGGTAACTTAGTTATGAAATCCATGCTTATCTATTCCCATTTCCATTCAGGAATCTCAGGTTGCTGAAGAAGACCGGATGGTTTCTGATGTTCAGTCTTAACCATTGCACAAGTCTGGCACGTGCTTACATACAAAGCAACATCTTTCTTCATTCCTGGCCACCAATAGTATTCCTTCAGGTCCTTGTACATCTTATCGGCTCCGGGGTGAATTGAATATCTTGATTTATGGGCTTCGTCCAAGATTATTGATCGCAGATTGACAACCTTAGGTACCCAAACTTTATTTCGGAAGTAACGCACCCCGTCTGGTTGTGTTTCAAATTCCTTTTCCAGCTGATGAAGGGTTTCGTTTTTCAAATTCTCCTCTTTTAATGCTTCTTCTTGAGCTTCGATGATTTGATCCTTAAGACTCGTCCGGACCATCGTTCCCATGGCTCTTGCCCTCGATGGCTTCACCCTTTCTTTTCGACTTAAAGCATCCGCTACAACATTAGCCTTGCCTGGGTGGTATTTTATCTCGCAATCGTAGTCGCTAAGCAGTTCAACCCATCTCCGTTGTCTCATATTCAGCATTTTCTGATCAAAAATGTGTTGTAGGCTCTTGTGGTCGGTAAAGACGGTACATTTGGTGCCGTAGAGGTAGTGTCTCCAGATCTTGAGTGCGAACACTACAGCTCCCAGTTCCAAATCATGGGTGGTATAATTCTTTTCGTGAACTTTAAGTTGCCTTGATGCGTAGGCAATAACCTTGTCTTTTTGCATTAGCACGCACCCCAACCCTTGGTGTGAGGCATCGCAGTAAACAACAAAATTGTCTACACCCTCTGGTAGGGTCAAGATCGGTGCATTGCATAACTTATGCTTAAGCGTCTGAAAAGCTTCCTCTTGTTTTTCTCCCCAATCGAACTTCTTATCCTTCTGGGTTAATGCCGTCAATGGTTGTGCAATTTTGGAGAAATTTGCAATGAAACGCCGATAGTAACCAGCTAAACCGAGAAACGAACGAATTTCTGTCGGAGTCTTTGGGGCTTCCCACTTCTTGATGGCTTCTATCTTGGCCGGATCAACGTGAATTCCATCTTCATTAACTACATGCCCAAGAAACTGCACTTCGCGAATCCAAAATTCGCATTTGGATAGTTTAGCATACAGCTTCTGGTCTCTGAGCAGTTCTAGTATTTGCTTTAAATGTTGCTCATGCTCCTTCTTGCTTTGCGAATAAATTAATATATCATCTATGAACACAATTACGAATTTGTCCAAGTACGGTCGACATACTCTGTTCATTAGATCCATAAAGACTGCTGGAGCGTTTGTCAGACCAAAAGGCATGACTAGGAACTCATAATGTCCATATCGAGTCCTAAACGTTGTCTTAGGAATATCCTCCTCACGAACCCTCATTTGATGGTATTCGGACCGAAGGTCGATCTGTGAAAAGTATGTAGCGCCTTGAAGTTGGTCGAACTGGTCATCGATTCGAGGAAGGGGATATCGGTTCTTGATGGTCAGCTTGTTAAGTTCCCTGTAATCGATGCACATTCGAAAAGAACCATCTTTCTTTTTAACGAACAAAACTAGAGCTCCCCAGGGTGAAGAGCTGGGTCTGATGAACCCTTTATCGAGTAGCTCCTGGAGTTGGCCTGACAACTCCTGCATTTCTGAAGGTGCTAACCGGTAAGGTGATTTCGCCACGGGTGCCGCTCCCGGAATTAGGTCAATATGAAATTCAACTTGTCTTGGTGGGGGTAATCCAGGTAATTCATCTGGGAATACTTCGGGAAAATCTCGCACTATTGGAAAGTCTTGAATATTCTTCTCTTTGATCTCCTTATCCACCACGTGTGTCAAAAACGCAACACAATCTTTCCGCAAATACTTTCGCATCTTCATACTCGACACCATTTTGAATTTTCTCCCGGGGTTTTCTCCATGTATTTCAAGTATTCTTCCTTCGGTTTGTGGTATTCGGACGATCTTTTCGGAGCAACCGATTTCAGCGCGATTTTTCGATAACCAATCCATACCCACGACTATATCAAAGCTTCCTAGTTTGATTGGGATTAAATCTATGCTAAAATCGTTTCCCGCCAGTTTTAGGGTACAATTATTAATTACATCACTGGCCCTAACTTCCTGCCCATTTGCAAATTCAATAACATATATCTCTTCCAACTTTCGGGTTCTCGAGTTTAATTTCGACTTAAAGTCTAATGATACAAAACTTTTATCTGCTCCAGAATCAAATAACACAGATGCAGGATGGTTGTTCAAGAGAAACGTACCTGTGACTACATCCGGGTTCCGTCTTGCTTCATCGGCCCCAATCTCGAATACTCGACCCCGTGCCTGACCTCCTTGATTCCCTTGATTGAATGGTCGCGCTTGATTTGCATTAGGCCTTCGGTTCAGTTTCGGACATGCGCTCCGAAAGTGATCTGGGCTCCCACACTCGTGACAGGTTCTTTTTCCTCCGCTCTTGCAATCCCTGGCGACATGGCCTCCTTTGTTACACTTGAGGCAAATGATGCATCTTCCGAGATGACGATTATTGTACTTGCTGCATCTTGGGCATGGCCCTTTCTCTTTCTCCTCGGCCTGTGCTTGAATTCCAAAATTTCCTGTCACCCTCTGAGCCTTGTCTGATCTTCCCCCAAATTGCCTTCTTGCAGGATCTTCTATCTTTCTTTTCCCTGCGGCTTTGTCATTCCCAGTTGCTCTTGAACGATTTGCGTTGTTGGTGAGTCTCGTTGCTAAATTCACTGCTTCTTGAAGAGTCTTCGGGTCAGCTGAAGTCACATTTCCTCTGATTTCTTCAGATAAACCCCACACATATCTATCCACTCGGTTTTCCTCGGGCGTCACCAAGTGTGGCACCGGCTTTGCCAGCTCATGGAAACGGGCAGTGTAAGAATCTATGTCGTTTCCCTTCATTTCATGGTTCCACAGTTCTGCTTCCAGCTTCTGGATCTCACTCCTTGGGCAGTACTCATCCTTGAGCATCTTTTTAAACTCATCCTATGTCAGTCTATTGGCCACATCCCGGCCTCGGGTTTGTACTTGGGTGTTCCACCATGTTAATGCCCGTCCTTGCAGAAGGCAAGCGGCATATTCCACCTTGTTTCCTTCAGTACATTTACTGATATTGAGAACAGACTCCATACCCTCTAACCAAGCTAATAATCCAACGGCTCCCTCAGTTCCGTGAAACTCTTTAGGGTTACAGCCCCTAAACGTCTTGTATGTGCATTCCCTGTTTCCAGCCGTTCCCGCATTATTTCCTGGATTAGCATTCAGACCGGCTGCTACTTGGCTAACAATGTTCGGAAGTGCGGCCATAATTTGCTCAGCCACGAGCCGTGCGACTTCAGGATTCTCTCTCCTTGGAGGCATAGTCCTACAGTTATGGTCTTAATTAAGGATTTAGTCGCATGGTCACCAATTCTGTTACTTGGTTACACTTCCTACTTGTTATGTTAATCCAAGTTATGATACTACTTCATGCATACTATCATTATTATCAACACATATTGTCATAATAACATACCACGATTTCATAATCTTGCATTAAAGTAGTTGAGATATATAAACATTAACCAAGCATTTCATTAATAAGCCGTACATATTCAATTCCCCAAAAGAAACAGTTAACAAAACATACAATGTTTGAAATTAAACGGCCAAATGCCCCAAAAATATGAGTTTAAGTTTAAATAAATCCCAAAAGTTCCACCATAATTGGTCTTCTAGTGCATCATCATCCAAATCAGCATCCCTATCATCAACACCAGTGCTCCTATCACCCACATTAAGTACATATACAGGGTCCTCATCTCCCTCCTAGTGGCATCAACTACCTCCATGGTTCTATCGGAGACCTCATTATGTGCATTTAAGACCCCCATTATTGCATTCAGGTGTTCATGTTGTATGTCCAATCTCTCCTTATGATGTCGCACATCCTGCGATATAAATAGGACCCACTGGCTCTCCCGCGTGGTCATGCCGGGAGGAGGAGCCACGGGTACCCCGGTCACCATTTGTGGGGTTCCGTGCCTCGCTCCCGATCGGGAGGACTCTCCTTCAAATCTCGGCTGGTTGGTGAAATTCACACATCTTGGCAATGGGACACTTTTCCTCGCCGTTGTTATCACTCTCGGTCCACGACGAGTAGACGAAGGGGATTGAGTGGGAGGTACACTGTTTACTTCCCGGTCGTCATCATAAGGGTCTCTTTCTACTTCAGCAGATCTATGGCCCCTAGGTCGGCTAGTGATGTAGCCGGATGGGTCGGCCGAGTACGAGTGCTCGGAGGGAGTGTGTTCCGATGGGTCGTGTTCGGATGACATAGTGAGCTGCGATAATAGTAGACTTTGTTATTATGTGTATTATTGTAAGTGCCTAAAATATGCAAGGTTTATGCCGACACACACAAAATCATGCTTTCAAAATTTTAAGTAGAAAATTTATTTTAAGCATACTTCCATTATGACTAACCCGAGTCTCTCATTATATTTACCCGAATTAAACATAGGTGATCAGGCTTTGTTTAATTGAGATATAATAATGTGACATTCAACTTGGTTATATTAGCAATATACTTCAGATTTTAGACAATCATTTCGAAAACCGTTTTGAAAATAGTTTGCGTTATGGTTGGGTTATAGTTTGTGGTTCCCATAAGAAAACCAGCATTCTCTATAACCTTAGGCTCTGATACCAAATCTGTCACACCCCGCTAAAGCGGAAACACGAGGTATAACAGTGTAGGGTTTCATTTCAAAGGTAACAGACAACACCAACCACAAGTTTAATACAATAGTATGAAATATTACAATACAACGTCTTCAACCAAAAAGTTCCAAAAAGAAAACGACGGATACAAAAATTAATAATAGAAATTTTTAAGGTTCTTGATGTTGATGTCATCAACCAAAATACACCCTATGTGCCTTCACTTACTTCTTATTCCCTGAAAAGCATGTTTAAAACGAAAAGGTCAACTACAAAGAGTTGGTGAGTTCACAGGTTTTTCATATCCAAACAGTTTTCAACCAAAGATTATTTTCGTGAGTCTTTTGTCACGACAAGCTTTAAATTTAAATCTTATGAGTACACATTACAATAAATGACTTTCGCAAGATATATGATTGTTGAGCCACTACTAAGCCTCCGACAACTTACGCCCCGCGGACTACCTCAGAGGTGGTATGATGGCCACATGAGTAGAACATTATTACCAGATAAAGTGCACCCCTACTCGTCAGTTTAAGGTGGGTTTGTCAAACCAAATAGCGCTATCCACAAATATCACCGGCTCGTTATGAGTTAATAAGTAGTGTACCTATTGGGGACTTAACATTTTTATTATCACTCAACATATCTTTGTCACTTATGTAAAGTTGTACATTCATTTGTACTCATTTCTTAAATCACAAATATCCATAATTTTACTATCATGAATCATTTAGCATTTTAAAATCATAACATGCTTTTCACCCCAAACATTTAAACAAGTAAAACGGGGCTGTGAAAACTCATCTTTTAGCGTAGATGCGCAAGTAGTGAAAGCTTGCTCACTTAATCCTCTTTACGGGCTCCCTATAATGTCAAACGATCTCTATGAGTCCTTCATAGCTAACCCAAAGTTAAACTTAACTAACTTAATCCACGTCTTGTGATATGCCTTAGCTTTAGTAATTTAGTTGAAATGCATAAATTAGCATTGTTCAAGTGTTTTTTTTTTACTCATCAATATGAATGGTTATAAGAAAACTCAACAGTTTCCAAAATGCTCAAGTTGACAGAAACTTCTTACCACAAAAGTGACTGTTTTACAACACTTTCCAGAATGACAAATTTATCCATTTTTTTATATATGGTAATATACTGAGTTAAGGATATTGTGACCAAATTTCATGAATTTTGGAAGTGTTTAAGGGGTCCAAATAAAGTTTATGAAACAGTGCAACACAGAGTCTAAAACAGGTTACATCCTTCTGCCATAACAGACTTTTGGAGGGTCAAAACTCAATATTTTGCAGAGTTTTTACACACTCTGGAAACCTAACACATAGAAGCATCTCATGGAAAAAGATTCATAAATTTTAGATAATTTTTGAGAGAGTTATGGCCAAATGAAGTTGCATGTACCAATCTGCCAATCTGGGACAGATTGACACACTTAACTTGTAAAAATTATTTGAGTGCCCAAAACACCATATATTTTTATGAAACCAAATGCATGTGAAACCTAACTCATATAAGGATCTTCCAGAGGAAAATGAAGAAATTTTATGCATGCTATAGAACGTTACATGCAAAATAAAATGACACAACAACCTGACAGATCATCTGCTGCACACCAAATTTGTTCTAAGGAGTTGAAGGTCTAAATCTCAATGTTTTCTTATGAGACCAGTTGGGTTTGAACCCTAACCCATTAAACCTTACTCCAGAAGAAAAATGAGAAATTTTGGACATGATTTGACCAAGATATGGTCGTCCTAAGTACATGCAACAAATCTGCCAGATTCTGGAACTTGAAGATTCCCAATAAAACCCATTTTTAAGCATTTTAACATTCATAGATGTGGATTCCTTTGCTAAGGATTCAATCCCCACATCATATGACATGTTTTTAAAAGAGAATACCCAATAGTTAAAATAAAATATGCATGCAAGGATTTTCCAAACTCAGATTCTATTTTAAAGAACAAAATCACCAAAGAAGATGCTTGAAAGTTAAGAAAATGACTAGTTAGAGTTCTTACCTTTTGGAGATGATGCAAACACTTCAACCTCTTGAACTTTTCGATTTGGATGATTGTTCTAGGGCTGAATGTTGCTGGAATTTCTAATGGTTGAAGGTGAAATGATGAAGAGAAAAGATGGGATTTCAAGAGAGAGAGAGAGAAGGAAGATGGATGGTTTCTTTAGGATTTGAAAATGAGTAACAAAATTTATGAAATTTGGAGGGTAAAGGAGGGGGAAGGGGCCGGCCCTTGCATGGGCCCCCAACCCTTGCAAATATTTTTTTTCTTTTTTTTTTATAAAATTTTGAGGCCCAAAAATATTATGTAGCATTTTCTTCTTGTTGATTTTTATAAAAAAAATTGAATTACAAGGCCCTAAAATACTATCTAATTTTTATTAAATTTCTTAAAAAGGAAAGTTTATATATAAAAGTAAAACCCTATATTTTATATAGGTTATATGCTATTTGAAGCATTTTGGCATTTCACAAGGTGTTTCGGTTAGTCTCGGGTCGAAACCGGGTGTTTTCGGCAACTACCGGGAATTCTAGCGAATTTTCGCCTTAATTTTATTTTGAATGGGTCTTAACAAGGTATGTTCCCTATGTTAACATTTGTAAAGGTTAAATGATGCTAACCTGAAAGTTTTTGATTTTTGCCGGATGTTACAGCTTTCCCCCGTTAGAGAAATTTCGTCCCGAAATTTAATGATTGGCATTCTCGATAGGTTCCTTGGCGAACAGCTGAGGATACTTATCCCTCATAAAGTCCTCCCGTTCCCAAGTGTATTCAGGTCCATGTCTTGCGTTCCATCGCACTTTCACGATCGGGATCTTGCTACGTCTTAACCGCTTAACATCTCGGTCAAGTATTTCAACGGGTTCCTCTATAAAGCGTAACTGCTCGCTCACTTGTATATCTTTCAACGGTAGGACTAACGATTCATCCGATAGGCATTTCTTCAAGTTCGACACGTGGAATGTATCGTGAATGGCGCTTAACTCTTGTGGTAGCTTGAGTCTATATGCGACTGGTCCAATCCTTTCCAGTATCTCAAATGGACCGATATATCTTGGACTTAACTTGCCTCTCTTCCCAAATCGTACCAAACCTTTCCATGGCGATACCTTGAGTAGTACTCTATCGCCCACCTGATATTCCAATGGCTTCCTGCGATTATCTGCATAACTCTTCTGACGAGTTCTGGCTACTTTAAGTCTTTCTTGTATGGTTATGATCTTGTCCGTAGTCTCCTGAATTATGTCGGGTCTTATCAGCTGTTTGTCACCGACTTCCAACCAACTGAGTGGGGATCTACACTTGCGTCCATATAAGGCTTCGTACGGCGCGCACCTTAAGCTGGTATGGTAACTATTGTTGTAAGAGAATTCGGCTAGCGGTAAATGATTATCCCAACTTCCACCAAAATCCATCACACAAGCTCGTAACATGTCTTCTAGTGTTTGTATAGTTCTTTCTGTCTGACCGTCCGTCTGCGGGTGGTAGGCAGTGCTCAAATCCAAACGCGTGCCCAAAGCTTTCTGGACTGATCGCCAAAAGCGTGACGTAAAACGACTATCCCTGTCCGAGATAATAGCAGTAGGTACTCCATGACGCATAATGATCTCGTTGATGTAAATCTGAGCAAGCTTTTCCACTTTGAAGTCTTCCCGAATAGGCAGAAAATGTGCAGATTTAGTAAGCCGATCCACAATAACCCAGATTGAATCATGCCCTTTTCCGGTTCTGGGTAACTTAGTTATGAAATCCATGCTTATCTATTCCCATTTCCATTCAGGAATCTCAGGTTGCTGAAGAAGACCGGATGGTTTCTGATGTTCAGTCTTAACCATTGCACAAGTCTGGCACGTGCTTACATACAAAGCAACATCTTTCTTCATTCCTGGCCACCAATAGTATTCCTTCAGGTCCTTGTACATCTTATCGGCTCCGGGGTGAATTGAATATCTTGATTTATGGGCTTCGTCCAAGATTATTGATCGCAGATTGACAACCTTAGGTACCCAAACTTTATTTCGGAAGTAACGCACCCCGTCTGGTTGTGTTTCAAATTCCTTTTCCAGCTGATGAAGGGTTTCGTTTTTCAAATTCTCCTCTTTTAATGCTTCTTCTTGAGCTTCGATGATTTGATCCTTAAGACTCGTCCGGACCATCGTTCCCATGGCTCTTGCCCTCGATGGCTTCACCCTTTCTTTTCGACTTAAAGCATCCGCTACAACATTAGCCTTGCCTGGGTGGTATTTTATCTCGCAATCGTAGTCGCTAAGCAGTTCAACCCATCTCCGTTGTCTCATATTCAGCATTTTCTGATCAAAAATGTGTTGTAGGCTCTTGTGGTCGGTAAAGACGGTACATTTGGTGCCGTAGAGGTAGTGTCTCCAGATCTTGAGTGCGAACACTACAGCTCCCAGTTCCAAATCATGGGTGGTATAATTCTTTTCGTGAACTTTAAGTTGCCTTGATGCGTAGGCAATAACCTTGTCTTTTTGCATTAGCACGCACCCCAACCCTTGGTGTGAGGCATCGCAGTAAACAACAAAATTGTCTACACCCTCTGGTAGGGTCAAGATCGGTGCATTGCATAACTTATGCTTAAGCGTCTGAAAAGTTTCCTCTTGTTTTTCTCCCCAATCGAACTTCTTATCCTTCTGGGTTAATGCCGTCAATGGTTGTGCAATTTTGGAGAAATTTGCAATGAAACGCCGATAGTAACCAGCTAAACCGAGAAACGAACGAATTTCTGTCGGAGTCTTTGGGGCTTCCCACTTCTTGATGGCTTCTATCTTGGCCGGATCAACGTGAATTCCATCTTCATTAACTACATGCCCAAGAAACTGCACTTCGCGAATCCAAAATTCGCATTTGGATAGTTTAGCATACAGCTTCTGGTCTCTGAGCAGTTCTAGTATTTGCTTTAAATGTTGCTCATGCTCCTTCTTGCTTTGCGAATAAATTAATATATCATCTATGAACACAATTACGAATTTGTCCAAGTACGGTCGACATACTCTGTTCATTAGATCCATAAAGACTGCTGGAGCGTTTGTCAGACCAAAAGGCATGACTAGGAACTCATAATGTCCATATCGAGTCCTAAACGTTGTCTTAGGAATATCCTCCTCACGAACCCTCATTTGATGGTATTCGGACCGAAGGTCGATCTGTGAAAAGTATGTAGCGCCTTGAAGTTGGTCGAACTGGTCATCGATTCGAGGAAGGGGATATCGGTTCTTGATGGTCAGCTTGTTAAGTTCCCTGTAATCGATGCACATTCGAAAAGAACCATCTTTCTTTTTAACGAACAAAACTAGAGCTCCCCAGGGTGAAGAGCTGGGTCTGATGAACCCTTTATCGAGTAGCTCCTGGAGTTGGCCTGACAACTCCTGCATTTCTGAAGGTGCTAACCGGTAAGGTGATTTCGCCACGGGTGCCGCTCCCGGAATTAGGTCAATATGAAATTCAACTTGTCTTGGTGGGGGTAATCCAGGTAATTCATCTGGGAATACTTCGGGAAAATCTCGCACTATTGGAAAGTCTTGAATATTCTTCTCTTTGATCTCCTTATCCACCACGTGTGTCAAAAACGCAACACAATCTTTCCGCAAATACTTTCGCATCTTCATACTCGACACCATTTTGAATTTTCTCCCGGGGTTTTCTCCATGTATTTCAAGTATTCTTCCTTCGGTTTGTGGTATTCGGACGATCTTTTCGGAGCAACCGATTTCAGCGCGATTTTTCGATAACCAATCCATACCCACGACTATATCAAAGCTTCCTAGTTTGATTGGGATTAAATCTATGCTAAAATCGTTTCCCGCCAGTTTTAGGGTACAATTATTAATTACATCACTGGCCCTAACTTCCTGCCCATTTGCAAATTCAATAACATATATCTCTTCCAACTTTCGGGTTCTCGAGTTTAATTTCGACTTAAAGTCTAATGATACAAAACTTTTATCTGCTCCAGAATCAAATAACACAGATGCAGGATGGTTGTTCAAGAGAAACGTACCTGTGACTACATCCGGGTTCCGTCTTGCTTCATCGGCCCCAATCTCGAATACTCGACCCCGTGCCTGACCTCCTTGATTCCCTTGATTGAATGGTCGCGCTTGATTTGCATTAGGCCTTCGGTTCAGTTTCGGACATGCGCTCCGAAAGTGATCTGGGCTCCCACACTCGTGACAGGTTCTTTTTCCTCCGCTCTTGCAATCCCTGGCGACATGGCCTCCTTTGTTACACTTGAGGCAAATGATGCATCTTCCGAGATGACGATTATTGTACTTGCTGCATCTTGGGCATGGCCCTTTCTCTTTCTCCTCGGCCTGTGCTTGAATTCCAAAATTTCCTGTCACCCTCTGAGCCTTGTCTGATCTTCCCCCAAATTGCCTTCTTGCAGGATCTTCTATCTTTCTTTTCCCTGCGGCTTTGTCATTCCCAGTTGCTCTTGAACGATTTGCGTTGTTGGTGAGTCTCGTTGCTAAATTCACTGCTTCTTGAAGAGTCTTCGGGTCAGCTGAAGTCACATTTCCTCTGATTTCTTCAGATAAACCCCACACATATCTATCCACTCGGTTTTCCTCGGGCGTCACCAAGTGTGGCACCGGCTTTGCCAGCTCATGGAAACGGGCAGTGTAAGAATCTATGTCGTTTCCCTTCATTTCATGGTTCCACAGTTCTGCTTCCAGCTTCTGGATCTCACTCCTTGGGCAGTACTCATCCTTGAGCATCTTTTTAAACTCATCCTATGTCAGTCTATTGGCCACATCCCGGCCTCGGGTTTGTACTTGGGTGTTCCACCATGTTAATGCCCGTCCTTGCAGAAGGCAAGCGGCATATTCCACCTTGTTTCCTTCAGTACATTTACTGATATTGAGAACAGACTCCATACCCTCTAACCAAGCTAATAATCCAACGGCTCCCTCAGTTCCGTGAAACTCTTTAGGGTTACAGCCCCTAAACGTCTTGTATGTGCATTCCCTGTTTCCAGCCGTTCCCGCATTATTTCCTGGATTAGCATTCAGACCGGCTGCTACTTGGCTAACAATGTTCGGAAGTGCGGCCATAATTTGCTCAGCCACGAGCCGTGCGACTTCAGGATTCTCTCTCCTTGGAGGCATAGTCCTACAGTTATGGTCTTAATTAAGGATTTAGTCGCATGGTCACCAATTCTGTTACTTGGTTACACTTCCTACTTGTTATGTTAATCCAAGTTATGATACTACTTCATGCATACTATCATTATTATCAACACATATTGTCATAATAACATACCACGATTTCATAATCATGCATTAAAGTAGTTGAGATATATAAACATTAACCAAGCATTTCATTAATAAGCCGTACATATTCAATTCCCCAAAAGAAACAGTTAACAAAACATACAATGTTTGAAATTAAACGGCCAAATGCCCCAAAAATATGAGTTTAAGTTTAAATAAATCCCAAAAGTTCCACCATAATTGGTCTTCTAGTGCATCATCATCCAAATCAGCATCCCTATCATCAACACCAGTGCTCCTATCACCCACATTAAGTACATATACAGGGTCCTCATCTCCCTCCTAGTGGCATCAACTACCTCCATGGTTCTATCGGAGACCTCATTATGTGCATTTAAGACCCCCATTATTGCATTCAGGTGTTCATGTTGTATGTCCAATCTCTCCTTATGATGTCGCACATCCTGCGATATAAATAGGACCCACTGGCTCTCCCGCGTGGTCATGCCGGGAGGAGGAGCCACGGGTACCCCGGTCACCATTTGTGGGGTTCCGTGCCTCGCTCCCGATCGGGAGGACTCTCCTTCAAATCTCGGCTGGTTGGTGAAATTCACACATCTTGGCAATGGGACACTTTTCCTCGCCGTTGTTATCACTCTCGGTCCACGACGAGTAGACGAAGGGGATTGAGTGGGAGGTACACTGTTTACTTCCCGGTCGTCATCATAAGGGTCTCTTTCTACTTCAGCAGATCTATGGCCCCTAGGTCGGCTAGTGATGTAGCCGGATGGGTCGGCCGAGTACGAGTGCTCGGAGGGAGTGTGTTCCGATGGGTCGTGTTCGGATGACATAGTGAGCTGCGATAATAGTAGACTTTGTTATTATGTGTATTATTGTAAGTGCCTAAAATATGCAAGGTTTATGCCGACACACACAAAATCATGCTTTCAAAATTTTAAGTAGAAAATTTATTTTAAGCATACTTCCATTATGACTAACCCGAGTCTCTCATTATATTTACCCGAATTAAACATAGGTGATCAGGCTTTGTTTAATTGAGATATAATAATGTGACATTCAACTTGGTTATATTAGCAATATACTTCAGATTTTAGACAATCATTTCGAAAACCGTTTTGAAAATAGTTTGCGTTATGGTTGGGTTATAGTTTGTGGTTCCCATAAGAAAACCAGCATTCTCTATAACCTTAGGCTCTGATACCAAATCTGTCACACCCCGCTAAAGCGGAAACACGAGGTATAACAGTGTAGGGTTTCATTTCAAAGGTAACAGACAACACCAACCACAAGTTTAATACAATAGTATGAAATATTACAATACAACGTCTTCAACCAAAAAGTTCCAAAAAGAAAACGACGGATACAAAAATTAATAATAGAAATTTTTAAGGTTCTTGATGTTGATGTCATCAACCAAAATACACCCTATGTGCCTTCACTTACTTCTTATTCCCTGAAAAGCATGTTTAAAACGAAAAGGTCAACTACAAAGAGTTGGTGAGTTCACAGGTTTTTCATATCCAAACAGTTTTCAACCAAAGATTATTTTCGTGAGTCTTTTGTCACGACAAGCTTTAAATTTAAATCTTATGAGTACACATTACAATAAATGACTTTCGCAAGATATATGATTGTTGAGCCACTACTAAGCCTCCGACAACTTACGCCCCGCGGACTACCTCAGAGGTGGTATGATGGCCACATGAGTAGAACATTATTACCAGATAAAGTGCACCCCTACTCGTCAGTTTAAGGTGGGTTTGTCAAACCAAATAGCGCTATCCACAAATATCACCGGCTCGTTATGAGTTAATAAGTAGTGTACCTATTGGGGACTTAACATTTTTATTATCACTCAACATATCTTTGTCACTTATGTAAAGTTGTACATTCATTTGTACTCATTTCTTAAATCACAAATATCCATAATTTTACTATCATGAATCATTTAGCATTTTAAAATCATAACATGCTTTTCACCCCAAACATTTAAACAAGTAAAACGGGGCTGTGAAAACTCACCTTTTAGCGTAGATGCGCAAGTAGTGAAAGCTTGCTCACTTAATCCTCTTTACGGGCTCCCTATAATGTCAAACGATCTCTATGAGTCCTTCTTAGCTAACCCAAAGTTAAACTTAACTAACTTAATCCACGTCTTGTGATATGCCTTAGCTTTAGTAATTTAGTTGAAATGCATAAATTAGCATTGTTCAAGTGTTTTTTTTTTACTCATCAATATGAATGGTTATAAGAAAACTCAACAGTTTCCAAAATGCTCAAGCTGACAGAAACTTCTTACCACAAAAGTGACTGTTTTACAACACTTTCCAGAATGACAAATTTATCCATTTTTTTATATATGGTAATATACTGAGTTAAGGATATTGTGACCAAATTTCATGAATTTTGGAAGTGTTTAAGGGGTCCAAATAAATTTTATGAAACAGTGCAACACAGAGTCTAAAACAGGTTACACCCTTCTGCCATAACAGACTTTTGGAGGGTCAAAACTCAATATTTTGCAGAGTTTTTACACACTCTGGAAACCTAACACATAGAAGCATCTCATGGAAAAAGATTCATAAATTTTAGATAATTTTTGAGAGAGTTATGGCCAAATGAAGTTGCATGTACCAATCTGCCAATCTGGGACAGATTGACACACTTAACTTGTAAAAATTATTTGAGTGACCAAAACACCATATATTTTTATGAAACCAAATGCATGTGAAACCTAACTCATATAAGGATCTTCCAGAGGAAAATGAAGAAATTTTATGCATTCTACAGAAAGTTACATGCAAAATAAAATGACACAACAACCTGACAGATCATCTGCTGCACACCAAATTTGTTCTAAGGAGTTGAAGGTCTAAATCTCAATGTTTTCTTATGAGACCAGTTGGGTTTGAACCCTAACCCATTAAACCTTACTCCAGAAGAAAAATGAGAAATTTTGGACATGATTTGACCAAGATATGGTCGTCCTAAGTACATGCAACAAATCTGCCAGATTCTGGAACTTGAAGATTCCCAATAAAACCCATTTTTAAGCATTTTAACATTCATAGATGTGGATTCCTTTGCTAAGGATTCAATCCCCACATCATATGACATGTTTTTAAAAGAGAATACCCAATAGTTAAAATAAAATATGCATGCAAGGATTTTCCAAACTCAGATTCTATTTTAAAGAACAAAATCACCAAAGAAGATGCTTGAAAGTTAAGAAAATGACTAGTTAGAGTTCTTACCTTTTGGAGATGATGCAAACACTTCAACCTCTTGAAGTTTTCGATTTGGATGATTGTTCTAGGGCTGAATGTTGCTGGAATTTCTAATGGTTGAAGGTGAAATGATGAAGAGAAAAGATGGGATTTCAAGAGAGAGAGTGAGAAGGAAGATGGATGGTTTCTTTAGGATTTGAAAATGAGTAACAAAATTCATGAAATTTGGAGGGTAAAGGAGGGGGAAGGGGCCGGCCCTTGCATGGGCCCCCAACCCTTGCAAATATTTTTTTTTCTTTTTTTTTATAAAATTTTGAGGCCCAAAAATATTATGTAGCATTTTCTTCTTGTTGATTTTTATAAAAAAAATTGAATTACAAGGCCCTAAAATACTATCTAATTTTTATTAAATTTCTTAAAAAGGAAAGTTTATATATAAAAGTAAAACCCTATATTTTATATAGGTTATATGCTATTTGAAGTATTTTGGCATTTCACAAGGTGTTTCGGTTAGTCTCGGGTCGAAACCGGGTCTTTTCGGCAACTACCGGGAATTCTAGCGAATTTTCGCCTTAATTTTATTTTGAATGGGTCTTAACAAGGTATGTTCCCTATGTTAACATTTGTAAAGGTTAAATGATGTTAACCTGAAAGTTTTTGATTTTTGCCGGATGTTACAGCTGATCTGAAGAAACAGATTCCAGAAATATCATTTTCAAATGAAAAGTTTATTTTAGACAAACATAATATTAAACTTTCAAAAAGGATTTCTGATCTTCAATCTCATATTGCAGATTTTGAAGCTACACAAGAGAAGAACTACTTAACTCTTCAGGATGAAATCAAGAAGCTTCAAGACAAAGCAAAATCTTTGGAAGGTGAGAATGCTAATCTGAAGGAAAAGATCTGTCTTGAAAGAAACATTTTGAGAGATGAAAAAGATTCGTTTAGAGCAAAAATTTGAGTCTAAAAAGAAGGATTTGGAAAGAAAGATTTTCTCTTGTGAAACAATGAATATAAAACTTTCAAAACAAGTTTCAGATTTTGAGATAGTTTTGATCATTGAAAGAGATAATTTTGAAAAAGAAAAAATAGAGTTTGTTGAACAAAATGTTGAGCTTTCAAGAAAGATATCTGATTTGGAAATGATTTTGGAAAGAGAAAGAAAGGAATTTGAAGAAAAAAAGATTATTTTGTTACGGAAAAGAAGAGTTTTAAAAAGAAGACTGTGGGATTTTTCAATGAATTATCTGATAAGAGAAAGATTTTAGAAAAAGATTTTGAATATGATAGAAATATCTTTGAGACTGAAATTGTTAAATTTACAAGAAAATTATCTGAATTAGCATCGGAGTGTATGAAGGAGCAAAAGGTAAAATCTGATCTTCAAAAGAAATATGATTTGATTATTGATGAGAAGAATGATTTGCTTAACGAAGTCAAAGAACTTGAAGATATAAATTTTAAGGTTGAATTATCTGAACAAGCTAGTCCTGATACTATTATTCAGTCTCCATATGATATTCTTGTGAAACAATGAATATAAAACTTTCAAAACAAGTTTCAGATTTTGAGATAGTTTTGATCATTGAAAGAGATAATTTTGAAAAAGAAAAAATAGAGTTTGTTGAACAAAATGTTGAGCTTTCAAGAAAGATATCTGATTTGGAAATGATTTTGGAAAGAGAAAGAAAGGAATTTGAAGAAAAAAAGATTATTTTGTTAAGGAAAAGAAGAGTTTTGAAAAGAAGACTGTGGGATTTTTCAATGAATTATCTGATAAGAGAAAGATTTTAGAAAAAGATTTTGAATATGATAGAAATATCTTTGAGACTGAAATTGTTAAATTTACAAGAAAATTATCTGAATTAGCATCGGAGTGTATGAAGGAGCAAAAGGTAAAATCTGATCTTCAAAAGAAATATGATTTGATTATTGATGAGAAGAATGATTTGCTTAACAAAGTCAAAGAACTTGAAGATATAAATTTTAAGGTTGAATTATCTGAACAAGCTAGTCCCGATACTATTATTCAGTCTCCATATGATGATTCAACTGAGTCTGTGCTTTCATTTAAAACTGCTTCAAGTTCACTTAAAGCAAAAATTTCTGTCAAATCAAAAAGTTTTTTAACAGATCACGTTTGTCCTTCCAACCATTTCAATGATTATGTTGATAGTTCAAATAATAATTTTTTTAAGTCCAAAGATAATCAAATTTTCAAGAAAGTGAAAATGGTTTGGAGAGTCAAAGGATCATCTCCTAAGCAAAAAGTGCCAAACGCCAAGAAGAACAATTCTTCTCAAGGTAAATCTTTTGTTAAACCTGATTTAGTTTACTCTATGAATCATTTAATCAGATTAGCACAAAAGAAAATTTGGGTTTCTTATTGTGGAACTAATGATTTTATTCATAAAAATTATGTTCAATATTGGTATGGTACATATAGGATTTCTTCAAATAAAACTGCACCTAACAAATCAGGACCCATGTTCCGTTGGGTACCAAAATCTGTTTAATTTGTTTTGCAGGTTCATCATGTGTAGTGCTGAATGTTATAAGTATAACAAACACATGACTGGAAAACAGAAGAGAAATTGTGCAGAATTTTGAAGAAAAGTACCTGTGCTTTTAAGAGAGAGTTCAAGATAATTGACTTCTAAACATATATGTTTAGGACTCGTACTTCAAAGATATATTGGCTTCTAAATAATCCAGTTCAGAACCCGTACTTCAATGATTTTGACTTCTGATCATATCAGATCAGGACTCGGTCTTCAATGGCTATGACTTCTGATTTGAGGGGGAGCTCAAACATTTCTGAATGTAAGTATTTTTTATCTTAATCTTGGATTGTTTGAAAGAAGAACGACATTCAAGCATGAAAAATGTTTTCTTTAAATGTTCAAACCACTTCTCAATTTCAAACAGATTTTATGAATTCAGAAGTGTGATTTTAAATGTTTTTCATATCGATCTCCGATTACAACAAGTTTATTCATGACCGTGTGTTTCCAATGATTAATATTGCGTATTATCTTTTCTATACTTTCAAGTATTCATACACACCGGTACAGCTTCATATTGACTTTGTTATTACCATGTCTCAAAATGAAACAATTTTTCGATGGTACTACTCCCGTTTGTATTCGATGGTACAACTTCAAATATTTTTTCAGCGTAAAAGATTGAGCGTTTATTTCAATGATTGTTTATATTTGTTCATATAAACAAATTTCAATTCTTTGATACCATATCCATTTATGATTATCATTTAAGATATTTGATCTATGTAATACCTTGTCAGATTCTCAAATAAGTCTTTCGAATTCATTTCATTCATTCAATATCCTTGTTGTGAGAATTCTTCATTGTTCAAATGCTCAAATACTATTGATATTTTTGTGGAGCATTAATTCTGATGACAATGTCATTAAAACATTGATATTCATATTTGTTCAAGTTAAACTGTTGAACAACGCAATTTTTTTGGACAAAATTTCATGAGATCAGTGTGAGATTATTAAACTTCTATGGATTCACCTTAACTAGTGTTTCCTACCCAAGAAGTTATCTTTGAGTGATTGAGGGGTGAGGGGTCTACATCAAAGAGTGGGGGAGATAATTCATCCGGTTGAGTAATCTCATTCTGCTGAACGGTAAAATGTAAATGAGAGTTTGGGTAGAAGTGAGCGGATTAAAAACAGAAAGAGGGTGTGAGAACAAAGTTAAAAGATTAAGAGAACTTTGTACCAACCATTTTCTGAGTCGGGCAACCACATTACTGATCGGTTCACATTCTTTGGTGACCATCATTGAAACAGGCAATGAGCCCATGTCAACTCTTGCTTTAACCCCACTAGCTACTCATTTCTTTCTCAACAAAGAAATGTTTCAATTTTTCTTGGGGACTCAGCATATAATCTATCTAATCTTCATTCAGAAGATTTGGATATTGAAAAAGAAGGAAGTTTGCCCCACCTTCGCACTTCAATCATGCACATTGAGTCCGTGGAAAACTTGTTGATGTCTCAAAATTTACACACTTTGAGCCTGATAAAGCATAAGTTGCTTCATTTATTTCTAACACAAGCACGTACACACAAGGAATATGTTTTCTTGTCATAACGTTCATAGAAATTCCTTTGTGTTTTTCGATGATTGAATGGAAGCCCTGGGAGAGTGAACATCAAAAAGCTCATTTCTAAAGTACATTCGTTGTACTAAGTGGCTTCGTGCTACTTACAAGCATTTTAACTGATTCATATGGTGTTTCAGGGTTACCACATTCATTCTATTTGAATTTGAAAAGATTGATTTTTTTTTGGAATTGATGATTATTCAGATCAAAAGGAGGAGAATGTTACTTGGTATTCAAAGACCGTGTTGACATTGAAAAGAGTTTTGATGATTATGATGCTCACAATCATCAAAAAGGGGGAGAAATAACATGCTGAATAAAAGGGGGAAATATATCAATAAAAGATAAAGGGGAGAAATAGCATACAGATGAAAAGGGAAGATAATTTGAATGAATCAATCTCAAGATAAAGAGAAGTTTTGTCAAAGTCAAGAAGCTCGAGATAACAAGATAAAGATGTTCCAAGATGATTTGAGAGAGATTAATGTTCAACGTTTGTTCAAGAGATAAAGATACAAAGTTCAAGAAATCATTTAAAGAATTTGAGTTCAAAGCTTCATAGACTAAATCTACAAAGTTCAAAGCTGCAAAGATCTGAATTTTGTGTTTTAAGTGTAACGACCCCCACCCTTACATATAACACATTTACATGAAATTACTACAAACCATCACATAGGTCCGCATATTAAGTCTTCATTACAATACTACAAATACCACTACTAACTTTTTCCTTCTACTTAACATAAATACATATTCGTATATATAAAAAACAGTTACACATATGTGATATCAACTAATACATATAATCTTCAGCTTTCACGTAAAGCAATCCTACACATACACGTCGCGCATTTTTCCTTTTCTTTATCAAGTATCCAAACCTGCCCTGGAATACATATTTGAAAACGAAATGAGAGTTAGAACAATTGGTCTAAGTAAGAAAATCCCTGCATTTGTCATACATTGGTATGATCATTTAAAAACATAATAATTCAATAAACCATTCATCAATCCATTCATGTCAAAACATCCATGTCAAACCTTTCTTCACTTTATTCAAAAACCGTTGGCACTCTTCTTTATACATTGGCACTCAGGCCCTTTCAATGTACCTTAAAGTACAACCAACACCACTGACCTTCAAGTACAGCCAAAGTGCAAGTGAAGCTGGCAATTCTTAAACACAGCGCGAAGTGTAATGTTCTAGAACAGCCGATAATGTCACCGATTGGCCTCTTTAGGCTCAACCCCCGTATACTAGTACCAACCACATACATATCCATTCTCATTCATTTCATATAATGAAACACTTTTATCCAATTCATATTATATGTATTCCAGTTTGAAAATAGTTAAAGAAAAGTTCACCTTATTAAGAGTTTGAAGCCACACACGAGCAAATGACACAAACGAGCAAAACCGGCAAATAACGCCACAACCGAACACCACCCAAGCCACACTTCACCGATGAGTAAACAGGTATGTAATATACACACATATATTTGATTTACTCAATTATAAACATATAAGGCTTCCTACGACGATTAAGGACCCTACATGACCCGTCGGACGCCCCCGAATCGCAACCGGGCTAAAAACCGAACAACCGACGTCAATCACAAGACTTTAAGTTTGTAATTGAAGATCAAGAGATGAAGACTACTGTCAATTTTTTTAAAATCTTGAATCCAAAGGGGGAGAATGTTAGCGCATAAAATTTTATTCAAGATTTATTGAGAAGTCAATGTATTCTAAAAGTCAAAGATAGTCAAAGTCTTCTAAAGTCATAGAAAATTAAAGTAGTTTAAATGAAAGTCAATGTAATTAGGTTTAATGCTTTGTAATTAGAAGGTATAAATAGGTTTAGCTTTGTTGTTAAGCTTGTAACAAGAGAGCATAATTGTAATATTCTAGAGAGAGAAGTGAGAGAATTCTAGAGAGAGAAAGTCTTACATTCATATGTAATCATCTAGAATTATTAAGATCAATGAAAGATTTGATGTTTACCGATCTGGTGTTAACAGGTAGGATTTTGCTTATTCTGCTAAGCATGGTGTAAAATTGCAGCAAACATTACACATCGGAAGTTGCTTGGTCATGCCATGCAAAAATGTGGAATCGAACGTTCTGCTGTTGGTGTAACCAAGTTAGTGTACAAGAATGATGGCTCAATCTTTGAGTTAACCGACGATGTAGATTTTTCTGGTTTTATGGAATTTGCAACCCAATCAGATAGACCTCTTGCACTTTTTGTGTTTGTCGATTCATTGATGTGCGACGAAGGTGATGACGAAACCCATGTCGGTGGTAATCAACTGGAGTCTGATTCTCAATTTCAGCCCTCTTACAACCCAACATTTAATTTTAATCATACATATGGTCTTAATGACTATTATCCCGATTTTGTCCCGGAGACGTAACAAGCAGAAGAAGAAGAAGTAGAAGAAGAAGAAGACGAATAAAGACGGTTTGCTGGAGTTGTTGATGACGAAACCCATGTTTTCACAATGGGTCTATCTGATATGGACTTATCAGATACCGATAATGATGATGACGAAAAAGTAGAAACATATACCCCTACTAATAAATCATTTGGTGAGTTAAATGATTATTTTGATATGCCTCCTCCCCTTCCAACCCTAGAGACCTATATACCAACCTACCAACACGCACCTTATAATCGTAGTTCAAGAATAGCTGAAGGTCAGATATTTGATATGAAGAATCAAACGATTATAGAGCTCGAAATTAAGTTCATGCTAGAGGGCTGCGTGTTTAAAACGAAGAAATCTTGCAAAGAAATATTTGAGGTTGTATGTGAGAGAGAGAATTATAATTGGCGTATGACGACGAACTCCATGGGAAAGAAAGGATTGATGTTTCACGTTAGAAAGTTGGTGGACGTACACAATTGTTCTAGGACCCAGCTGAATCCCAACCACCGGCAAGCAAACAAAAGGACTTTGGGCCATATACTGAAAGGAAATTTTCTTGATGCTAGCAGGGCACTTCGGCCAAAGGATACCGTGAACGATATAAACGAGCAGTATGGTATCATTATTGGTTACCACCAAGGTTGGCGGGCGAGATGTAGGGCACTACTACTGGTGAGGGGCACTCCTGAGGAGTCGTATGAACGACTCCCTACGTATTTTTATAATTTGGAGTTGCATAATCCAGGTACATGCACCAGAATAAGGAAGGATTCAAGGGGAAGTTTTGAGTTGTGTTTCGCTGCCCTTGGATGCGCGGTACGTATATTAATACGTCATATGTTTACATATTATAAATTATAACATTTATGAATGGAAACCACCTATATTTTTGCAGATCTGGACTTTTTTTGACAAATCTGCGTCGTGTCCTTGTAATAGACGCTACCCATTTAGGGTGCGTTTGGTAGGGTGGACAGCATGGGACAGGACAGGACAGGACACACATGTCCCATGTTTGGTGCGACCAAATGTAGAACTAAGTGGAACTAAGTGGAACTCTCATGGGACAAGGGTGTTCTATGCTTACCCCCTAGAACTAAGTGGAACAAGGATTTTTTGACAAAAATACCCCCTTTGTTCTTCTCCCACATATTCTTCTTCTTCTTCTTTGTTTCCCACCACCGGCACCACCACCACCGGCACCACCACCGCCGTCGCCGCCACCACCCCCGCCACCACTGCCACCACCACCCCCACCGCCACCGCCGCCACCCCCGCCACCACCACCGCCGCCACCACCACCGCCGCCACCCCCCACCGCTACCGCCACCGCCACCCCACCGCCACCACCCCCACCCCCACCGCCGCCGCCGCCGCCACCACCGCCACCGTCGCCACCACCCCCACCACCGCCACCACTGGTTACTGATTTGATTTCATGGTCATTATTTGGTAAAAAGAATACTAAACAAATCACTAGGGGTAAATTGGTCATTTAACCGGTCCTGTTCTGTCCTGTCCAGTCCTATTTATGTGTTACCAAACACTGAACAGCTGTTCTGTCCTGTTCTGTCCTGTCCTGTTCTGTCCTGTCCTGTCCCGTCCTGTCTGCGTACCAAACGCACCCTTAAAGGGACGTTATTTGGGTACAATGTTCTTGGTGGTTTCCGTGGACGGAAATAACAACACTGTGCCCAATGCTTTAGGAGTAGGCAAGTCCAAGATCGAGGAGGAGTGGGGTTGGTTTTTGTCCATGTTGAGAGAATGTATCGGAGACCCGGAAGGGTTGGTGTTTATGTCCGACAGGACTCCTTCCATAAGCGCCGCAATTTCCGTCGTGCACCCAACGACCCCTCATGCTCTATGTTGTCGACATTTGGAGATGAACGTGAAAAGCGTGGACAAACGTATTAAAATATACTACATGACCTACTGGAAGGCATGCAAAGCGTATACGGTTCGGGAGTTTGACCGGTACATGAGTGCACTACGAGTTAATGTAAATGTCGGATCTAAAGTTATGGATGATGCTGGTAAGGAGAGGTGGTCAAGGAAAATGGTAGTGTAAATGCCGGAGCTAAAGTTATAGATGATGTTGGTAAGGAGAGGTGGTCAAGGGCCCATTTTCCTGGTACACGGTATAATATTATGACCTCAAATAGTGCAGAGTCGGTGAATGCACTCTCCCGTTTTGCACGTAGATTACCGATTATACGTGTACCAGGAAAATGGGCCCTTGACCACCTCTCCCGTTTTGCACGTAGATTACCGATTATACAACTTATGGAGTACTTCCGATCCTTTCAACAAGAGTGGTACCTACTTCGACGGCAAAAGGGAGGTTGATAAACTCTGAAAATTTGAACTTATATATAGTTGTTTTTTGTGTTCTCTATAAATCGTAACACAATTAACACATATTTGTAGATCAAATGCGGAATAGAGTCACACCAAAGGCGGACAAGATAATTCAGAGAAGGGCGGGAAAGTCTGCACCATGAAGGGTACGCAGAATTGGATATGACCAGTACGAGGTTCAGGATCACCGTTTGGACGCGAATGTCGATATAATCAACCATGTTTGTTCATGTCTGCAATGGCAAGTTTCTGGGTTACTATGTGGTCATGCCATCGTTGTTGCAAGACATATGGGTCATAGAGATTGCATCGATTTGGCTATAAATTACTACACGTCTGAAACTTACCGGCAAACACATCGGGAGGTAAGCATTCCATCTGGACCTCCTGATTCATGGGTGTCTCCACACGCCCCCCTTCCGCCATGCTATCCACCGTTAATAACTAAGAGACGTGCCGGGAGACCAAGTAAGAACGATCGACATCCATCTCGTGGTGAAGGTCCCATACAGAGAAAACGTGGTAGGTGTGGAGCTGTAGGACATACTCATGGAGAATGTCCAACTTGTGCCCCTTCAAGGGTGCCTGGGAGTAGAGGTTTAGGTAGCCAAAGAAGTCGCTCGCAGGGCCCATCGGAGCTAGAACCACATAGAAGTCTAAGATATGATAGCATTGACCTGAACATTGATTTCCCTTGATTTTAACGACTAAATCTTGTATGCTAAGTGCTTCTGTTTTTATGTTCAGTGTTGATTTTATCGTGTTTATTAAGTATTCTTGTGTGTAAAATAAAGTAAACATCAGTGTTTGTTAAGTCGTTATGTTACATTAAAGCATCATTTTATTAAGACGCACATTTTGAAGAAAACATGGAAACGGATATAGTGCATCTAAAGTAAACCAGCAACCCTTGGAGAAATCTAGTACGGGTGGATATCCTTGCATTTGATGATCCACTCAGACTTTTCATTGATCATCTCCTCCAGACCGGTATAGCTTTCTTTGATATCTCTGACCGTAGCCTCCTCTTCATTGATCTCTTGTTGCATGACTGCAAGCTCGCGCTTCTTTTCCGCTATCGGCGCCTCTTTTTTCAGTTGAACTTTGTTGTTCTTTAGCCATATCGCGTTTACCCTTTTGATATCTGCGTCTGCCTCCATACAAGACATTTTCAATTTGTCAGGCATGACTTGAGACCGTGGAGGGTCCTTCGGCGGGTTAACCAACCTGGAAGAATAGGTTGGTGGTTCATTCTAGTTATGCGTGTGGACGTAGGTCTCCCATGCATACTCCCATTCTTCTTTCTCCGCCTCTGTTATTGGCCAATCGACCTCAGTTCTCCCAAACTGTGACCACTCCTCCTCTGTTTTTGTATCTTCCAGCTACGTCGGAGACTTCCATCATTAAGTTCTGGCCTCATTCGCTGACTTTTTATTGGTAGAGCATGAACCTCCAGCCATAGAGTTATATAAAAAGGTACGGAATATTTGTAAACGGTGTAGAGGGTAGGAAAGGATAGATAGCAAGTTGTGAATTACAACTTCATCAGACCACCTACTTATAGTCGTGAAAAGGTAGCTTTGTAATCGCGGATGTGGATATGGTCAAAAGATTCGTCTGCAAAGGTCAGCAAGATTCAATGGGAAAAGTCTGCAAAATTCGCTTGAAAAAGACTGCCAGATTCGCTTGAAAAGTAGAAGCTTTATGTTGACCAAATGTATGTTCGCAATTGCTCCTTGTGGCTATAAATACCCATGTTAATTCCAACTTAAAAGTCACAACAAATCCATACAACATTTTTGATATCATAAGACTCTCGTCTTTCACCAAACACATGGCTTGAAATGCATACTCTTCAAACCCACCGTCTTCACAAACAATGTCGGAAAGGATGAAAAAATCGATAGAAAAAAATGAAGCGGAGATCGAAGCACTCACTGAAAGGTGGAAACAAGTGATGGCCAAGAAGGATGGACACCTTAAAAGGATCGAAGAGTAAGAAGCGGAGATAAAAAGGTTGAAGATGGAAATAAAAGATAAGGAGTTCTATATTCGTCGAGAAAACTTACAAGTCAACAAGATTGTACAAGAGTTCGCAATTCTTCAAGCGAAGGTAAATGAGAACCAAACCTGGATTGATCAATGTAAAACACTTTATCCTTAGGTGGTGCTAGTGTTGTTGGTTTCGTACTTTGGAGTTTCTATGTTGTTGTTTCGTACTTTGGAGTTTCTATGTTGTTGTTTCGTACCTGGAGTTTCCATGTTGATATTTCATATTTTGATACTAGTGCAAAAGTTGGGTATAAAATACAGACGTTAATTGATTTCCCAAACATAAAGCGATAGAACATCAAATCATCATTCCACATGAACATAAAAACAGTTATTGGAAACACACGTGAACAGAAACATAAACCGATAGATTACACATCAATCATCAGTCAATTGTTAAACGCCTGAAAGCTTCATCTGGGATTATGCGTGCACCATCCCTTTCCATATACACTTCAAGTATGGTTGTTTCATCCCAATAGTGACCTATATTGTGAACATCTAAGTCATTTGTGAGTTCTTTTAATCCAATGTCTAAGTCTTCCTCTGGTGATTTAAATACAGTTTCATTCCAACTCGTTCTTGTTCGTCATAACCAAGTTGAGCCATTAGTTGATGCATGTGTAGCATACAAAGACACTGAACATCTACTAGGTCAACTAATATTTCCATGTCGTTGATATACAACCTACCGGGTGGTGGTGTGAAATAGCCGTTATGATGGACCTTCATAGTAAAGATTAATGGTTCGTCGCCTGTGGGATGGAAAAAAGTTAGATATTAAGGCGATAAAATTTATTTATGGACGTGAAAAGGAATTACTAACAAATGATGTGTTTGATCCATTGCGGAAGCGGTTCAGATGGACCTCTAAGTCTCCAAAAACGTTGTCCTTCAAGAGTCATTCGTGAAGAAATTGCAAGTTGAGGAAATAATTGAGTGAAAAGCAGGAAATGTAGAACATATGAATGGATAGATAGCAAGTTGTGAGTTACTACTTCATCATACCACCTACTTATAGTCATGAAAAAGTAGCTTCGTAATCACGGATGTGGATTCGGTTAAAAGATTCATCTGAAAAGGTCTGTCAGATTCGCCTGAAAAGGACTGAAAAAGTAGTCTGAAAAGGTCTGTAAGATTCTTCTAAATGTGTCTGTCATATTCGCCTGAAAAGGACTGAAAAGTAGTCTGAAAAGGTCTGTAAGATTCGTCTGAAAAGGTCTGTAAGATTCGTCTGAAAAGGTCTGTCAAATTCGCTCCTAAAATGACTGAAAAAGTAGTCTGAAAAGGTCAGTAAGATTCGTCTAAAAAGGTCTGCAGATTCGTCTGAAAAAGACTGAAAAAGTAATCTGAAAATTACTGCAAGATTCGTCTGAAAATGATTCGTATTAAAAATAACAAGTCATACCAACTTATTTGTCATACAAAATTATTTCATAACAAACACATACTAATCAGTACAAAATTATTTAAATGTCAAATTTCGGCTACAAGATGCTTGAGTTTTTGACAATCCCCACCGACTTCTTATATGCTCTGGTGAGACGAGTCTGGAAGTGCTAAGCTCCACTTTCTCACTGTACACTTCAATCATGGTATGGCTGTCAACATACTGACGTATATTGGCTACATCTTCATCGGTAGTCAATTCTACTAGTCCAGTCAATAAGTCTGCATTCGGCCTTTTAAAATACAACATTTGGTTCATCGTAGTCTATCTCTTTCATGATCTGTTGAAGCAGTTGCATGGAAATATCGTCCACATCTAACATGTCAACATAAATTTCTAGACCACGGAAGTAATGTCTTCTAGGTGGTTCGGTGAAGTACCCTTGATGGTGGACTTTCATTGTGAACAATTGTGGATGTGCATCTGTTCATGAACATTAACAAAGTTAGCCTTAGACAAGATTTGACACAAGCAAAACCCAAATAAACATACATACTAACCATATAACTATGTGGCAGTAGCGGGAAGCGATTGAGATAAACACCTAAAGTTCCAGACATGAAGATTTGGGGATGCCATGTAAGAAGACGTTAATGATACTATATTCCCGTTTATGTGTTTTACGACTCATCTAGCGTGGGATATTTATAGCCAAAGGTAGATCCCGGTTCGCATTGAAAAGTATGAAAACGTGGAAAATGAGAAACTTGATTAAAAGAAGAAGTAGTCTTGCCCGTCCTTGGATTACCATAGTCTTGTCCCATCATGCTTTCCTTTTGGTTAAACTATTCATATAGTATGGGTCTTTTAATATTTAATTTCTTAATAACTAAGTTTTCCATTTATGTGATTTATTTACTTTGTTTATTGTGATTTATTTACTTCGTTATAAATGAAGCCTGAAAGCGTACTTTATTATAAAAAAACTTCAAGTACCTATTTTGGTGATTAATTTCTCATTCAAACGATGTTCGATTTGGACGTTCAATGTACCCAAACGAAGGTATGATGGAGGATTAAGCAATACTATAATAATCTACATAATGTTAGATTAGATAAACGTCCGTAGTTTGTGTTCCAAAATGGAGTAATGTCAATTTTGACAAGTACTGAAGTAACAAAACACACATTATAAAAGATTAATGTTACATTCTGAAAATTTTTATGGACTACATAATAATAAACAAAAAACAACCTACTCATATGGGGGGGGGCCTACTGCCAGCTCATATAAGACCTCCGCCATATGGTATTGAAACTCCATGGCCGCGACTGAAGCGACATCTAGAGCACATGATGGGATCCGATCATCAATCAACGTGGATAGGTTTTTGCATACCCACACACCACAATCTCCATGGAGCCCCACCTGTTGTGGTGCATCATCTGCGTAGCACCATTTGAAGGTTTCGCTAGCCTTTATACGTTGAGTATCTTTGATTTTCTTAACTAACGGCTTCAGGCGCTTATCAAATGTGTTCATCATTTGTTTTATTGAACAATCGTATAGGGTCCCACGGAGGCTGTCATATACAACCATCTCCATGGTATTCAGCTTCAGAACCCCGAGCACCAATGATGGGGTGCAATGAGATGGGAATGTAAACCTGAAATATTACAATAATAGACTAATAGTTAGTAACAAACAAGTTATAAAAAATACATGTAAATTGATTTCCATACCCAGTCGAGGTTCTGCCAATGCGGCTCATTCTAGTTATCACCATTGCACATTTTGTACACAAATGTCTCATCTTGCCCGTCCGTGACTAGCATTTCAAAGAAAATACTAATCATCACCGTCCACCTCGCTGATTTAGGGCGGCTGTCAGCGATCATTTTGACCCAGGCGTCGACGTGCTATACACAAAACATAGATTGTTAGACCTCTAATTAGAAATATATTTGATTATAATACTTTATTTAAATGTTAAACTTCAATACTAACCACATCCTCTAGATTCCCTTGCTTCTCAAACGCTACCAGTACGCCAAACCACCTTCTATTCATGGGAAACATCTCATAGAACAGTAGATGCATCTCAGGGATCTCATCATTATGGTATCGGCCAACGATAGATGACACCGGAGCATGTGCCACGTGCACCGCATAAAATGGCACGGTGGAACCCATGGTCGTAGATGAAGAAGGCAAGGTCTTAGTAGGTCCCTTTGCCTTTGTATTTGCCTTTGTTTTTTTGGAGGGAGCGGTGTGGTCGAATTTTGTTTGGTGAATGGACTTCTCCGCCATTTCTCAAAAAACTTCTTCCGGTCCGGTGTTGGTGCTGCCACCACCGTCGGGTCATCTGTCGGGTCCTCCGGAGTACCCTCTGGCATACTAAAGTGATCTCCAATGATGTCAGAACCACATGCCACAAACGGACCGCTAGACTGCGGCTGGAGGGTGTCACACCCCGACCCCATCGACTGGAAGGTCGCGAACCCCGAGCTCCGAGCCCGAACACCCGACCCCGTCGACCGGTAGGTCGTCGAACGCATGCATATGTGCTCCAAACACGGTGTCTGCATACGCACGAAAGTCGCCATATCCATACCCCGTAGAAGCCATGGTGCCCTTAATATTTTGATTGATCTAAATAAGTTACACATTTTCAAAATAAAAAAGTTAAACAAAGAGTAAAAATAACTTACAGCCTGCCCGACGGTGTCGAACGCAGACCCGGTATAACCAGATGTCATCTGAAAATTAATAGACATTCGAATACAAGATTCTATCCTAGAACGGTTAGACTCAGACAAGAGTTGCGCAATAGAACTAAATCAAATATTCTAAGGCTATGAATCTCTTACTGCATACAACCTAGAGGGCATCCACTTAGTAACCTATCATAATTAGCATAAATTCCTAATAGCAAGCAGTACAACATACAGCATAGTATCAACAGCAGGCAATCTAGCATGCATACCCTATGATCTAGAAAGCAATACAACACTAAGTAATGTACCTTTTCCCTTTGGCTCCGGCTGACTGTACACACTGCGCCCTCGATCACCGTTCCTCAAACGGATTTTTACTTCTTTTTATTTCCCAAAAACTTTAAAAAAAATTATAGCCGCAAACTTGAGATCAAACACACCGAAATGCGTTTGATTCACTCAAGCCGTGCTCTGATACCAAGTTGTAACGTCCCAAAAATTACAAGGAATTTAAAATTTTTAAAGTAACATTTCATTAATAAAAACTCATTTAATGATTCAATCATTTCATTTGCAAACTCATAATTAATATTCTCACGAACAATAAACAGCGGAATAAATGTCTAAAATTAAAATCATAAAAGTAATCAACTCTTCCCACGCGCCAGTGTGTACTCGTCACGCCTTGGAGCCACTCGTACCTGAAACCACAATTTATTGGGAAAGGGTAAGCACGAAGCTTAGTGAATTCAGACACCATATATAACACAGTTATTCCCACACCACCTCTAAACAGATAATTACACATAAACAGCATACAAGTCTACGAACAAATCATAAACATGCATACTTACACCATCCCACCCAAAGGCATAAGCTGGTCCACCCGACCACACGATAACCGTGCAAGCATTACCCGGCTCCCCCGGGTTCCTACGCCACCCGCGTATATAAACCTCGGCCCCACCGAGTTACTACGCCACCCGCGTATATAAACCTCGACCCCACCGAACTCCTACGCCACCCGCGTAGTCATAACAATAAAGGTCCGACTAGACGCCCCACTATTTAGTCCCGCATCACAAACAATTAAAACTACCACACACGTACAAATCGTAATGTAAAAAGTAACCGACATTAGTTATAGTGAGAGAACTCACCTCGTAAGCGCGCCTAGCTCACAAACAATAATTCAAGCTTCACAAATCCAAGATCGCTTCACAAATCCAAGATCTAAACAATCGTTACAATGTATTAACACGAGACCCGGACCCTAAAACACGACGCACCCTTAAATCGACACTAAAACGACTTTTCGGTCTAACCAAACAGGTCTGTTCGGGACCTGTTCCGACCTCCATAAACCCAGAAAATCCTCAATTAAATTACATAACCAGAAAGTGCTCAGAGTTAGGGTTCCAAGGACATATTATACACCTCCTAACGATTTTTCTACAATTTAATACAGATTTTACGAAATTGGTTAACTGCACAGCGAAAAACAGCATCTTTCGTTATAAAACAGCAGTTTGACACTAGCTACGGTCCGAACTGGTTTTTCCGCAAAACATAATAAACTTACTAGACTCAGAATGGGAACGTTTGGCACTTGTTTCATCCCAATCCGACATTCCTAGCAGAAGTTATGGCTTTCCCAAAACAGTGGCAGAAACTGAGACTATTAAAACGGAACGCGATCTGCCACATCCGGACCTGCTGTGTAAACAGCCAATTTACGCCTAGCTAGAGGCCGAACCGGACTTCCGCTAAAACACGAAAAGTGTGCCCGGCACAGAATGTGAACCGTGGGCACCGGATTCGCCTCAATCCGAGCTACGACAGAAAAGTTATGGCCGTCGCAAAACAGTGGCAGACCAATGTTTTCACATGAAATGACAAATATTTTTTTATAAACCCATTAAGACATAGCTTAACCCAAACAGACCCGGGAAGCCTAAAACTCACTGGAACAGATTATACCAAGGTGTAACGACAGCCGTGCACCACCCCCTTGCCGCCTCCGGCGGCGGTGGTGGTCGGCGGCGATCTCGCACACACACACACACACATACACACCACCCTCACACCACCGCTCTTCACTCTCGATCGCTCTAACGCGCACACACCCGAACGCGTATAACCACGACCGCCCACGCACGGCCACCACAGCGGCGGCGTACGGCGGTGGTTGCTTCGCCGGAAACGAAAAGAAAAAGGAAAAGGAGACGAGGACTTACCTTGCGACAAAAACGACGACGTTTCTATATTCCTCTCTCAATCTCGCTCTCCTTCCTCGACTCCGGCGTAACTCCGGCGACAGCAGCAGTGGTGGTCGGTGGTCCTATCCTCTTTCCGGCCGGCAACAACAAGAATCACCAAAGGAAGAAGATGGAGCCGTAGGGTTGCGGTTTCCTTTTTTTTCTTTTCTTTGTTTGTTGCTCACGAAAACCCACCCCCAACACTACAATTTCAATGACCAAAATTAATTTCTTTCATTACTGCATGGGCCGAAACCCATGTGGGGTTTTTGGGCCTTTGGCACAATTAGCCCCTCCACTTACCACTCTCTCACCACTAACCAAAAATTCGACAATTTAACGATTTGACCCAACTCGACTAACCCCGTTAACGGAAACCACAATAAATCAAACTTGAAAGGAAAGAATTAATAAAAGAAATTACATACCGGGGTACGGGCTTTACAACTCTCCCCCACTTGGATTAGGCTTCGCCCTCGAAGCCTAGACCGGCGAATAACTCGGGATAGTTTTCGCGCATCTCTGCTTCGGGCTCCCACGTCCACTCTGAACCTTTCCGGTGCTGCCACTGAACCTTCACCAATCCAATGACCTTGTTGCGCAGGCTCTTCGTCTTTCTCTCAACGATAGCTATCGGTTTCTCCACGTAGTTGAGTCTTTCGTCAATCTGGATGTCCTCAAGAGGAACCACGGCAGATTCGTCTACTACACACTTCCGTAGTTGAGAAACGTGGAAGGTATTGTGGATTAAACTCAACTCATCCGGTAACTCCAAACGGTAAGCTACCTTTCCCACTCTAGCAATGACCTTGTAGGGTCCAATGTAACGGGGCCCCAACTTCCCTCGTTTGCGAAATCGAATCACCCCTTTCCAGGGCGAAACCTTCAACAACACATAGTCGCCCACCTGAAACTGTAGATCCGATCGCCTCTTGTTGGCATAACTCTTTTGTCGACTCTGTGCAGTAACTAGCCGCTCCCGAACCATTTGAATCATCTCAGTCGTCCTCAGTACGATGTCGATGCTCCCCAGCACCCGCTGACCAACCTCGCCCCAACAAACGGGCGTCCTGCATTTCCTACCATACAACAACTCGTACGGCGGCATGCCAATACTAGAGTGATAGCTGTTGTTGTAAGAAAACTCCGCCAGAGGAAGGTACTGATCCCAGCTACCTCCAAAATCGATAACACATGCTCGAAGCATATCTTCGAGGGTCTGAATAGTCCGCTCACTCTGCCCGTCCGTCTGCGGATGAAAAGCCGTGCTAAAGTGTAACCGTGCACCCATCTCCGACTGAAACTTCTCCCAAAACCGGGAGGTAAAACGAGTATCCCTGTCGGAGACAATCGAAACTGGCACCCCGTGCCTGGCCACAATCTCTCGCACAAACACCTCTGCAAGCTTCTCCGCCGATGAACTCTCCCTGATGGCCAAGAAGTGAGCGCTCTTAGTCAGACGATCCACAACTACCCAGATAGTATCATTCCCCCGCTGAGTTTTGGGAAGCTTCGTGATGAAATCCATCGTAATCTGCTCCCACTTCCACACCGAAATCTCCAACGGCTGTAACTTTCCATGTGGTCGTTGATGCTCTGCTTTGACCTTTCGACAGGTCAAACACACTTCAACACATTTGGCGACATCCCTCTTCATGCCGGGCCACCAATAATCTTCTCGTAGGTCTCTGTACATCTTAGTAGCTCCCGGATGAATCGAAAACTTGGACTTGTGCGCCTCATCCAATCGTATCTGTCGGTTCCCACCGGTGAATGGAATCCAAACTCTATCGTATCGAGTCAACAACCCTCGACTATCACGGACAAAATTCGGAATTTCTCCCGAAACCCTCTCCCGTTTTGCATTTTCCTCCAAAACGGCCGCCTCCTGAGCGCTACCTATCGACTCCAGAAGAGGTGCAACCACTGTCAACTGCTGGCACAAACCCCTCAGTGGTTCACCAACCGGATGTCGGCTAAGTGCGTATGCGACCACATTTGCTTTACCCGGGTGGTAAAGTATCTCGCAATCATAATCCTTAACCACATCGAGCCACCTTCTCTGACGCATATTGAGGTTCTGTTGATCCATCAGATACTTGAGGCTCTTATGATCAGTGTAGATCGTACACTTGACGCCATAGAGATAGTGCCTCCAAATCTTTAAGGCAAACACCACTGCTCCCAACTCTAGGTCATGAGTCGGGTAGTTCGCCTCATGAGGCTTCAGCTGCCTCGAAGCGTAAGCTATAACCTTGCCGCGTTGCATAAGCACGGCACCCAGACCCTGGTGTGAAGCGTCACAGTACACCACTAACTCTTCCATGCCCTCGGGCAGGGTTAACACCGAAGCCTCGCATAATCGTCTGCGTAGCTCCTCAAAAGCCCTCTGCTGCTCTTCTCCCCAGCTAAAAGCAGCAGACTTCTTCGTCAAACGGGTCATGGGCAACGCGATCTTGGAGAAATCTTGGATGAATCTCCGATAATACCCTGCCAACCCTAGAAAACTTCGTACTTCGGTGGGAGTCTTCGGCACTTCCCACCGCATCACCGCTGAAATCTTGGCTGGATCGACCATAATACCATTCTGATTCATGACATGTCCTAGGAATTGGACCTCTCATAACCAGAATTTGCACTTGGAGAACTTAGCATAAAGCTTTTCTCGCCTCAGAACCTCTAAAACTTCCCACAAATGCATCTCGTGCTCTTCTTTCGTCTTCGAATACACGAGAATATCGTCGATGAACACAATCACCGATCGATCCAACATTGGGCTACATACCCTGTTCATAAGATCCATGAACGCTGCTGGTGCATTGGTGAGCCCGAAAGGCATCACCACAAACTCATAATGGCCATAACGTGTGTGAAAAGCCGTTTTCTCTGTATCTTCACCCCTCACCCGCATCTGGTGATACCCCGACCTCAAATCAATCTTAGAGAACCACGAGGCTCCCGGAAGCTGGTCGAACAACTCGTCAATCCTGGGCATAGGATAACGATTCTTGACCGTAAGCTTATTCAACTCACGGTAATCTATACACATTCGCTGGGACCCGTCCTTCTTTTTCACAAACAGAATCGGGGCTCCCCACGGTGAACAACTCGGTCTAATGAACTCCTTTTCAAGAAGCTCCTGCAATTGAGTGTACAACTCCTTCATCTCCGGTGGAGCAATGCGGTACGGTGCCTTGGCTACCGGAGCAGCACCTGGAATCAAATCGATACGAAACTCTACCTGTCGCTCGGGAGGTACCCCCGGTAGATCATCGGGAAATACATCAGCGAACTCCCGTACGACTGGCACGTTCTCCGCAGTCTTCGTCGCTTCCTCAACGCGCGTATCTAACACATACGCTAGAAATCCCTGCCCACTATGCTGAAGGTATCTCCGAGCTCTCGCAGCTGAACATACCGCCGAAGTCCGTCTCGGCGAGTCTCCCTGGACCAACAGTTCTCCCCCACTTGGGGTTCGAACCCGCACTTGTTTGTGACGACAAACAATCTCCGCATCGAACGTATCCATCCAATCCATGCCCACGATCACACACAGCTCCCGCATCGCAATCGGGATTAAATCGATGGGAAATCTCACGCCCGAGATTTCCAACGTGCATCCCCGATACACATCCGTGACCGTCAAGGTCCTACTATCCGCCACCTCAACCACAAGAGGACACACTAACCTTCCTACTACCCGACCCAAACTCTCGCTAAACGCGCGAGACACAAACGAATGAGTAGCCCCGCTATCAAACATCACAACCGCAGGCACCGAGTTAACTAGGAAGGTACCTAACATACAATTTTACCAAATTTAAATACACAAGGCATAGAAAGGAAGGATAACAGAAATAAACAAAGGAATGTACCTGTCACCACTTTGGGCGTCGCCTGCGCCTCATCCACCTTCAGCTGGTGGACTCTACCTCGGGCTGCCTCCGTCCCCGGCTGACCCGCTCGACCGTCGGTGATGCGCAGTGGGGCATTTGCAGGAGCCCTCTGTGCACCACCCCCATCAGCTGCCCTCGCGCTCGGACAATTGGCCTTCACGTGGCCCGTCTGCTTGCAGTTAAAGCAGACCATCAACGGCAGATTACAATCCCGGCTGATATGACCAGACTGCCCACACTTGAAACATCCCTCCGTCCACTTCCCACTAGCATTCCTGGGTTTAAACCCACCGCTCCTCGAACTCGCGCGCGAATCTGTGAACTTCGATTTCTTTGACACCGAAGAGATTGGCGTCACCGCCTGTGTTGCCTTACTCTTCTTTGCTTGGGTCTCCAACTCCAGTTCCCTCCTTCGGGCCGCATCCATCATCGCAGATAAGGAAGCATACTGCGCTGTGCTAACAAATTCCCGGATCTCCGTGCGTAACATGTCTTTATACCGCGACATCTTCATCTCTTCCGAGGCGGCATATTGGGGACAAAACAATGCCATCTCGGTGAACTTCTTATTCATCTCCTTCACCGTCTCGACTGTTTGCGTGAGCTCCAGAAACTCCTTAGCAATCCGCTCCATCTCCACCGGAGGCACGTACTCGGCACGAAAACGAGTGACGAACTCCTCCCAGGTCAAGGTAGTGCGCTCGGCAAGCGTCAACGCCGTGGCACACCAATCTTTCGCCCGGTCACGAAGTAAGTTCACTGCAAAGCGGACCTTCAGATTATCCGGGCAGCCACTGGTCAGAAAAGCGCACTCCATGTCGGATATCCAACGCATACTGACGATCGGATTCGGGTCTCCCTTGAACTCAGGTGGAGAACAGGCAGAGAGATCCCGATACTGAAACTCTCGAGTACGGGGCTGTCCCCCCCACAGGCGGTGGAATCGCTGCAATCCGCTCCTCCATCAGAATCACCACCTCATCTCGGATGGCCGTGATAATCTCGGGGATCGCCTCCCCGATCGCATGTGCTACCTCAGCAGCAATCATCTCTCTAATCTGCTCCTCAGTGATCCCCGCCTCAGCCCGCGGATCGGCCGTGTTGTTTCTTCTAGTGATGGCCATTCTAGGAAAAGAATTTACAATGAGTTATTAGCACATAATAACTCATACCAACAACACTCACGCTTAACTCCTTGGATTCCTCGTGACTTCCCCGACTCGAGCATTGATCATGTGCTTCCGGTAGTAGGAGCTCTACTACTACCATCCAAACCTATCATCGCCCGTTCCAGGTTCCATCCCAGGGGTCCAAGTAGTTTCTCATCGGAACTATACACATACGCCGCACCGGCGTACGTACTCACTCTTCCTAGCTCCCTAGGAATTCTATCCCAACCACTACCCTTGCTACAACCGAATCCCTACTAATCATAACGAGTGGCCTCGCGAATACCCGATCATATGCAGTGCAAAACAAATAGACATTCGAATACAAGATTCTATCCTAGAACGGTTGGACTCAGACAAGAGCTGCGCAATAGAACTAAATCAAATATTCTAAGGCTATGAATCTCTTACTGCATACAACCTAGAGGGCATCCACTTAGTAACCTATCATAATTAGCATAAATTCCTAATAGCAAGCAGTACAACATACAGCATAGTATCAAAAGCAGGCAATCTAGCATGCATACCCTATGATCTAGAAAGTAATACAACACTAAGTAATGTACCTTTTCCCTTTGGCTCCGGCTGACTGTACACACTGCGCCCTCGATCACCGTTCCTTAAACGGATTTTTACTTCTTTTTATTTCCCAAAAACTTTAAAAAAAAATTATAGCCGCAAACTTGAGATCAAACACACCGAAATGCGTTTGATTCACTCAAGCCGTGCTCTGATACCAAGTTGTAACGTCCCAAAAATTACAAGGAATTTAAAAATTTTAAAGTAACATTTCATTAATAAAAACTCATTTAATGATTCAATCATTTCATTTGCAAACTCATAATTAATATTCTCACGAACAATAAACAACGGAATAAATGTCTAAAATTAAAATCATAAAAGTAATCAACTCTTCCCACGCGCCAGTGTGTACTCGTCACGCCTTGGAGCCACTCGTACCTGAAACCACAATTTATTGGGAAAGGGTAAGCACGAAGCTTAGTGAATTCAGACACCATAAATAACACAGTTATTCCCACACCACCTCTAAACAGATAATTACACATAAACAGCATACAAGTCTACGAACAAATCATAAACATGCATACTTACACCATCCCACCCAAAGGCATAAGCTGGTCCACCCGACCACACGATAACCGTGCAAGCATTACCCGGCTCCCCCGGGTTCCTACGCCACCCGCGTATATAAACCTCGGCCCCACCGAGTTACTACGCCACCCGCGTATATAAACCTCGGCCCCACCGAACTCCTACGCCACCCGCGTAGTCATAACAATAAAGGTCCGACTAGACGCCCCACTATTTAGTCCCGCATCACAAACAATTAAAACTACCACACACGTACAAATCGTAATGTAAAAAGTAACCGACATTAGTTATAGTGAGAGAACTCACCTCGTAAGCGCGCCTAGCTCACAAACAATAATTCAAGCTTCACAAATCCAAGATCACTTCCCAACAGCTAAACAATCGTTATAATGTATTAACACGAGACCCGGACCCTAAAACACGACGCACCCTTAAATCGTCACTAAAACGACTTTTCGGTCTAACCAAACAGGTCTGTTCGGGACCTATTCCAACCTCCATAAACCCAGAAAATCCTCAATTAAATTACATAACCAGAAAGTGCTCAGAGTTAGGGTTCCAAGGACATATTATACACCTCCTAACGATTTTTCTACAATTTAATACAGATTTTACGAAATTGGTTAACTGCACAGCGAAAAACAGCACCTTTCGTTATAAAACAGCAGTTTGACACTAGCTACGGTCTGAACTGGTTTTTCCGCAAAACATAAGAAACTTACTAGACTCAGAATGGGAACTTTTGGCACTGGTTTCATCCCAATACGACATTCCTAGCAGAAGTTATGGCTTTCCCAAAACAGTGGCAGAAACTGAGACTATTAAAACGGAACGCGGTCTGCCACATCCGGACCTGCTGTGTAAACAGCCAATTTACGCCTAGCTAGAGGCCGAACCGGACTTCCGCTAAAATACGAAAAGTGTGCCCGGCACAGAATGTGAACCGTGGGCACCGGATTCGCCTCAATCCGAGCTACGACGGAAAAGTTATGGCCGTCGCAAAACAGTGGCAGACCAATGTTTTCACATGAAATGACAAATATTTTTTTATAAACCCATTAAGACATAGCTTAACCCAAACAGACCCGAGAAGCCTAAAACTTACTGGAACAGATTATACCAAGGTGTAACGACAGCCGTGCACCACCCCCTTGCCGCCTCCGGCGGCGGTGGTGGTCGGCGGCGATCTCGCACACACACACACACACACATACACACCACCCTCACACCACCGCTCTTCACTCTCGATCGCTCTAACGCGCACACACCCGAACGCGTATAACCACGACCGCCCACGCACGGCCACCACAGCGGCGGCGTACGGCGGTGGTTGCTTCGCCGGAAACGAAAAGAAAAAGGAAAAGGAGACGAGGACTTACCTTGCGACAAAAACGACGACGTTTCTATATTCCTCTCTCAATCTCGCTCTCCTTCCTCGACTCCGGCGTAACTCCGGCGACAGCAGCAGTGGTGGTCGGTGGTCCTATCCTCTTTCCGGCCGACAACAACAAGAATCACCAAAGGAAGAAGATGGAGCCGTAGGGTTGCGGTTTCCTTTTTTTTTCTTTTCTTTGTTTGTTGCTCACGAAAACCCACCCCCAACACTACAATTTCAATGACCAAAATTAATTTCTTTCATTACTGCATGGGCCGAAACCCATGTGGGGTTTTTGGGCCTTTGGCACAATTAGCCCCTCCACTTACCACTCTCTCACCACTAACCAAAAATTCGACAATTTAAGGATTTGACCCAACTCGACTAACCCCGTTAACGGAAACCACAATAAATCAAACTTGAAAGGAAAGAATTAATAAAAGAAATTACATACCGGGGTACGGGCTTTACAAATTAAGGCAACTATTCTTAGTCAGGATCAGACCCTAGTCCCAACGGACTCCCCTAATAAACTTGTCGGGGTGAATGGTGAAATTCTCGAGGACGATGGGAAACATCTCCAAGATCCATATCTGGAATTACACAACAAAAACAAGTATGTAAAAAGGAAACCAACCTTAAACGAATAACTATTTATTTTATACTACTTATCTAACCTTGAAGGCGTATACACCCGGATATCGTCATCTTGCCATGCTTGTCGGCGCGTCTCTCTATGGCACGATGCATTTGTTTGAATGTATGTTTCCAGATGTGGCTACCCCACGGATAACTGCTAAATTCATTTAAGTCATCGACGACCCTAAGGACTGTGTCGGTAACAAACTGAGAAAACTCACGACCCATAAACACCATATCCACCATCACCACTAGGCACACACAGACAACATCCTTATCGAATACCTCTGCTAGGCCGGTCTTCATCAGGTTCACCACATGTTTAATCTACAACTTGTTCGATGCAGGGTCGTTGGGAAAAACACTACTAACGAAGCTATCGGGTTCCAGGGGACGAAGGGAGAGGTTCGGTCCGAAACGGAGTTCTGTCAAAAGACATAACTCATGTCGCCTAAAGCGCATAGAATGCCCATACACATTAAAATAAAGCTCATCTGGATCTGGGTTTTCGACCACGACCACCTTCTATAAAAACATGTGAACTAGCATGAGGTCGCCACCATGCATGGACCGAAAAGGTGTCCGTCTAAAGATCAAATCTTGATTTGGTAGATTCAGTTGCAACTTAATGGTGTTTGCCATTGCTACGCGACCCTTGAGCGTCAAGGTCGCGTAGTATAAATCATCCTACATAGTAACGTAGAGATATTGTTAAGGGACCTAAGTTGTAATTAAGCAAAGTTTGGGGACCTAAGTTGTAATTATGCAAAGTTTGGGGATCTAAGTTGTAATTAGGTAAAGTTCGGGCACCTAAGTTGTAATTATGCAAAGTTTAGGGACCTAAGTTGTAATTAAGCAAAGTTAAGGGACCTAAGTTGCTATTATGCAAAGTTTGAGGACCTAACTTGTAATTATGCAAAGTTAAGGGACCTAAGTTGTCATTATGCAAAGTTCGGGGACCTAAGTTGTAATTTTGCTAAGTTTAGGGACCTAAGTTGTAATTATGCAAAGTTTGGGGACCTAAGTTGTAACTATGCAAAGTTTGGGGACCTAACTTGTAATAAGCAAAGTTCGAGGACCTAACTTGTAATTTTGCAAAGTTTGGGGACCTAACTTTTAATTTTGCAAAGTTAAGGGACCTAAGTTGTAATTTATCAAAGTTCGAGGACCTAGCTTATAATTTTGCAAAGTTAAGGGACCTAAGTTGTAGTTATGCGAAGTTCGGGAACATAAGTTGTAATTTTGCAAAGTTAAAAGGACCTAAGTTATACGTTTCATTTTTAACAAAATTACAGTTTTGTTAAAAATAGGCATTTACATCAAATATGGTGTAAATGCACTTTTAAAAATATAATTTGAACAAAACTGTATTGTTAAAGAATTCGCACATTTTGCAAGGTCAAAAGAATTATTTGATGATTTAATTTAATTTTATAATAAGTAATTAGTTTTATACAAAATAAAAATAATTTTACATTTCTCATTTTTATGTGTAGTTTCACATATTTAAAACTCAATATCAAACAAAAAATTAATTCTAAAAATCAACTTTCTCGTAATTAATAATTTCACATAGTCTAATTTAACGCAAAAGATAATTTCACATAGTCAAAAATAACCCGCCATCATATTATTAAATATTTTCGAAACAAATAACAAATATATAACAACATGTATTTTTAACTATAAAACAACAAGGGGGTTATGAAAACTTACCTTACGAGTCACCGCCATGTTGTCTGAAGTAGAAAAACACTCACGAACCTTGATGAGATTTTAAAGTGCGTAGATGGCACGATAAAAAGAAGAGAGTAGAGAAAGAAACTTGAGAGAGAGGTGGGGTTTGTGGTGGAGCCGGATGGCTGTTTTTATGGTGGGTTCGTGAAAGGGGTTGGTGACAATTATAAGGGGTAGGTGTCACGGATGGAATAGGGCTTTTCACGATGATAAACTGCTAGGGTTTACCCCATCTCGCCACGTGGTGCGGCAACCTTGCGATCGCAAGGTACGGGCTTTTTCATAAATACTTTTAACGACTAAGGGACCAAATGCGTAAAATTGGGTTTCACTTTACCCCGATATCGCGATCGCAAGGTAATTTCATGACTCAGGGACCAAAAGTGTAACTTTAGGATTTTGGCCGATAAAGGAGTTCTCCATCGAGTGGTGTTTCACGAACTTTTAGGGTATTTTCGTGAAATGAAAGAGAAAATAGGTATTTTTGTGAGATGAGTTAAAAAAATTGAGCATTTTAATTAATTTCCTTTTTGTAAGTAAGAATGATGTCGATTTTTGAGGGCATGCTTTGATAAGTTGTACTTTGATGCATCACATCTGTACACGTACATGCATTGCTCTCCACGAGATTTTCTTTATAAACAAGACACCTATAATTTGGGGAGACTGTGTGAACGAACATTAACAAACAAAGAAAAAGTCTCTTCAAACCTCAACCCTCCTCCATTTCTCCAAAACGCCGCCATAGTTTCCAATCAGCTCGACCTTTTACGACGATCATTTTTAAAGATATACATACATACACATACATATACGGTGGCCAACGAATCTTGAATCGGTTTTTCATTCTGATGATCTATAGCGGTGGAATCACGGTTTGTATTTGTAGAAAATGCTCGCGATTCGCAAATTAGATTCAATCCCTAAGCGAACGCCTCTCTCTTCTCGCTATGTCAAGGTTCTAATTCTTTTCTCTAACTCAAATACCTTATATGTATGCATTGTATTAGGTTTTATGCTCTTTGTTCCAGGAAATTGTTTTTGAATGAATTGCTGATGATATATCATGTATATGATGAGTGCTTAGGTTTAACACTCGGAGATTTTAGGTATTGATAATTGGAAGGAATTGTTGACCTAGAAAGTTTGAATTTATATAACGCTAGAGTGGTTGTCTTTTTCAACCGTCCGCTTGTTTTCGTTCTTCAAAAAAGCTAGAGTTTGTAACAGTCGAGGGAATTAGGACAACTTTGGCAAGTATGATTGGTTCTTTTTGCAATTAGATCTTCAAAGCTTGCCCACGTCATGCAGTGTGTAATGTTTAATTTTTTTTGACATTTTCATAATAACGAAAATTAGGTGGTTCATCCAAGACGATGGTTTAGGTAGTCAATCACTCTGTAAATATACAATGAGGTAACTAGCTTTTGCCTACCAAATAGCATATTATGTTATAGGTTTTCTAATCTGCAAATACTGTTCAGTTACTTGCGAGCTTCTAACCTGTAAGCTAGGGAATTACAAGGAGACATTTTCCCCCTGAGAAGCCAGAACTAATTGTCAAGCTTCATATGATGTAGGATCATAATCTTATAACTAAAAACTGATTGGATGGTCATAAAATACATTGTTAAGCTAAGGGATGAGCAAGGATCCATCTAGGGATTTATAGCTTTATGCAGGTAAATTAAGGGAAATAATGTCAAAGATTGTAGTCTAATTTTTGTATGGAAATGGGTTCAAATTAGAATTTTTCTTTACCATGCGCAAGGGGGTGGGGCAGGGGCGGACTTTTATTGAAAGATACGCTGGCACGGGCCACCACTTCATGGTTCTGTCGTAAGGGAAAAAGTACGTTTCTGAAGGGTGCCACCGTATTATTTTGTTGGGTGCCACCATATAGTTTTTGAAACTGAAAGATTAACACAAGATTTAATTGGTGGAGATGGTAAATGCTTCTACCTATGTACAAGAGACGCGGGACCCTCATTGTTGTCAAATTTGTTGGTTTTTAACTTAAAAGTTTAGTGTTATTTAATATATCTGTTGTGTTTTTAAAAAAGATATGTAAATATTGTGAAATTTTTCTTTAGATATATTTTTATAGTCAAATTGTGCCACCACTTAAACAAATTTCTGGGTCCGTCTCTAGAGTGGGGTGGACGCATGGAGCAAGACTGAAGTGATCCGTGCTTGGTGTTGGATGTCTCTTTTTCAGATGGAGGGTTAGGTTAGAGAACTGATGCTTTGTACCCTTGATTTTGGATGTAGCACTTTTAAATCGGGACATGAACTCTAACTTAATTGATCAATGTGACATCTATTCTTGAATGAGTCCTAAAAATGTGAAGCTGCCATTAGTCTATTTTAAAATTTTGATTTAATTCATTTAATCTTGCTTCGTAGTTCTATTTGTTCTGCCTCACATGGCAACATGGGTTTTGTTATTGTCTCGTTAGCCCATAGGTCAATATGGAGACATCTTATTTTTGGAATTTGGGCATTTTGGTGAGATGCCAAACGTCTAACGTGTGAAACTGAAGATATCTAGGATTTGAGGAGTGATTCCTAAAACTCTGATTCTTCTCGTTTCTACTTTTTCATGATTTTTTGCATCCGTTTTGTTTCAAAATCAACTCATTTATTGTAAATACAGGCTCTTGGCGATCAGAAATATTAAGAGAACAGCACAGCTAATTAGAACAAGCAACTGGGGAGTTCATTCAGAAGATGGGAAATATGGGTCAATCGTCAGATTTGGTTTATACTCTTTCAGATTCAGGATACACCCTCAAAGCATGCTCTCTAATAGAGGGCTTGCTTCCGTCTTGGCATGTAAAGCCAAGTGTTGTTTTGGCAAGAATAGTTTTTCTAGAAACTATTCTGTTATCCCAGCCAATAACACGATAACACATCATGCCCAAATTGCTTGGAAGAGGGTTTCAGATAGTTCGTATCAGAACGTGGGCATAAGTAGGATTGCTCAAGCATTTAGTTTGGCATTGAGCCGGTCGTATGTTGTTCTTCCTGGTATATTTGCCTTGACATGTGGCAATATGGCATTGGCAGATGCAGGGTCAAACCTTGATTATTTTCAGCCAAGAAATAGTCTGTACATGCGTGCTGAAAATGGACACGCATTCTTAATTTCATCATTACTTTCGGTATTTGAAGGTCTAATATTGGTGTTCAGAGCTGTTTATTTGGCAATTTTGTTCTCACCCAGTATGGCAATGGCCCCATTTGCAGAGTATTTTGGGAATTCTTCTAGAAAAACGTGGCTTCAGCTTGTACGTCGTACTTTGGAAATAGCGGGTCCTGCATTCATAAAGTGGGGTCAATGGGCAGCCACACGCCCAGACCTTTTTCCTACAGACTTGTGCACCGAGCTCTCTAAGCTTCACAGCAAGGCTCCTGAACATAGCTTTGCTTACACAAAAAAGACAATTGAGAAGGCTTTTGGTCGTAAAATATCTGAAATTTTTGATGATTTTGAGGAGGTGCCTGTGGCATCGGGAAGTATTGCACAAATCCATCGGGCTTCTTTGAAGTATAGATACCGTGGCAAGCGTAACAAGCCTCTATTAGTTGCAGTTAAAGTTAGACATCCTGGGGTGGGTGAATCAATTAGAAGAGATTTTGAGATTATTAATGTAGTTGCAAAGATGTCTAAATTCATTCCTACACTTAATTGGTTGAGATTGGATGAAAGCGTACAACAATTTGCAGTTTTTATGATGTCCCAAGTTGATCTTGCACGGGAAGCCGCTCATTTGAGTAGGTTTATATATAACTTCCGCAGTTGGAGAGATGTTTCGTTCCCGAAACCTGTATATCCACTTGTTCACCCTGCGGTTTTGGTAGAAACCTTTGAACATGGAGAAAGTGTGGCACGCTACGTTGATGAGCTTGAAGGACATGTGCGACTTAAGAGTTCTCTTGCTCACATTGGGACTCATGCGCTTTTGAAAATGCTGCTGGTAACGTCTTCCATCCCCTTAATGCTTCTTACTATCAATCAAGACTTGCCATATTTAAAAAAACTTATATTTATATAATTTTACTTGAAAAAACTTGGTAAGAATGCTTATTGGGTTTGTGTAGGTTGATAACTTCATTCATGCTGACATGCATCCTGGAAATATCCTTGTTCGGAGCAAGTCATCTCGTAAAGGGATCTTCAGATCGAAGCCTCATGTGATATTTCTTGATGTAGGCATGACTGCCGAACTTTCAAAGAGTGATAGAGTCAATTTGTTGGAATTTTTTAAGGCTGTTGCTCGCAGAGATGGACGCACTGCAGCAGAGTGCACTCTCAGGCTATCAAAACAACAAAATTGTCCTAATCCTCAGGCCTTCATCAAGGTAACTAATATCACTTGTCTCCTTTTCTTTTACATTCATCTTTAATTATATAGCACCACTTAGCACCAATCGGTTCCACGTTCCATTCTTGATTTGGTGGAATGGAAACTCAATCGATTTACACTCTTCAACACACAAAAATTTAGCATACAATATATTGTAGTTACTAAGTAGTTTTTTTTTTCAATATGTAATATTTGACATTTTGACTTGATGTGTATTAGGCACACAGTGTATTAAGTTATATATATTTGTATTTATTTTATGAACCTAATTTTTCTTTACCGCTATACTACCCCGATAACTGTGATTTCAAATCTCAGCCCCAACCATGATTTTCTCAATCAACTGTGATAACTGCCTAGATTGCGGCAGTCTGTGTTCTTATAGTTAAAACTGTTTGATTTATTTAATATGATATAATAATATGTAATTAGTAATAGCTGTTTTTATTAAATATATTGATAAAAAAGTAAGGATTTACATTATGTAAACTTTGAGTGATTAAACAAAAACCACATACCTTAGCTCTTACACAGTAGGTTTTCTCATCACAAACTCTAGTATATTGTTCATCTAATTTTCTGTATTGATTTGACCCCATAAGCAGGATGACCACCCAATAGCATTTTGCCAGCTAGATAATTGATTAAATAGAAGGCAAGATGTAAATTCATACCATTTCCGAATTCATTCAAACTCTTTGCACTTTGTGCTGCTGTAGTTCATTCTAAGATATAAATTTAACTTCCTGTTTTCATTCCAATTGAGTGCTAAAGATTACGAACACTTGTTTCTCATTTTCGCTAGTTTTTTTTTCTCTTTTTTTGGCTTAGAACAGATGTGTAAAAGTCGCCTCTACATTTGCTGTTCATATTTCTTATGTGCTTTTGTGCATCTTTCAGGAAGTGACAGAGGCTTTTGATTTTTGGGGTACCCCAGAAGGTGACATTGTCCATCCTGCTGATTGCATGCATCAAGTGCTAGAGCAAGTGAGGCGTCATAGAGTCAATGTGGATGGAAACGTCTGCACTGTGATGGTTACAACTTTGGTTCTTGAGGTAATTCTTTCCTGCATTTCTCTTTTTATGCAAAACTTTAACTATAATATGAAGAACATGAACATAAAATGTGTTGGGTGGGTTATTTAGGACAAGGATTTGGACAGATTTAAGAATGCCTCTTGTCTAAATAACCCTTTTGGGGAAGAGGGTATCACATATGCGTTGTAAGTCGTAGCGTGATTTTATGTGGTATGGGTGGTCTTTTTGTAAAATACAACTTCAACTCTAAAGACCATCTCTTATAAAAAAAATGAGGGCAAATTGCTTGAAACTGCACCACACTTTTCTCTGATTCCTATTTAATGCAAGGTACTTTCAAAATCTTCATTTTGGTACTACCTTATATTTGATATCTCAAACATTTTGACTTAAGTATGTTGACACAAAATAGAAATTATATCAAAGTATGTTATATTTTCATGCAATCTCGTATATATGCAAACCAGTTGCCTAATGTTTGAGACATCTCAATTGAGGTACCAAAAACTGTTGGATAAATAGTGATACGTTGCATTTTCATGCAATTTGCCCAAAAAGTAAAGCAACACTTTGTTCTATTATAAATATAGGATCAATAATCACATAACACAATAATGATTGCAAGTAGTTAAAAATTAAGGAGACGATAATTACGTGGTTTAGCAGTTTGCCGACTGCTCTCCTATCTCAAAGAGGTTAATTTGAACCATGCTCCATATGTAACACGTCCTTTTTGGCAAAGTTTTGAATATTTAAATTCGAAGTTATTACCAAAGTGGAGAGTTACAAGTCATGGAACATGTTTTGAGTTCTTGTACATGAGCCTTGGTTCTTTCCTCGATTATTGGGTCAAATATTATTTCATTAGTTTCATTTAAATATATTTTTGGACTTATATATCCACATTAGAAAAATACATGGGACCCAAAAATGGAGGTTGTTATAAGTGACTACCATAGTAGAGCTTTAGAGGTTCTTAGTTTGTCGAGTGGCAAGAAAATGTGCAAAAAGGAGGTTCTTATTAGTCACTACATACATGGAGATCCTCTTAGTAACAATCATAAAACATTGGTAACGTTGATTTTGGTTCAAAAAAGTGCTCTTATTTTGTTATTCCCTCGGTCTCAAAATGTCTACAATGAAAAGGTACACAGTTTTAGAAATCTGTAACCATTACACTTTTTAATTAGCCAAATGACAATTATACCCTTACTAATAGAGGAAGTAATGAATTTCTTCATCTCATAATTGAGGGTAGAATCGGAAGGTACAAAATGTGGACAATTATTACGTGGACACTATTTTTTTGAACGGAGGGAGTATACGCTATGCATATTGTGTTCGAATTTGCTCTTTTGGTGCTTGATGAGTGGTTTAAATTTCGCTAGTCTTGGTCTTAGTTTGTGATTCGTTTCTGCAGGGTTGGCAACGGAAGCTTGACCCAGATTACGATGTTATGCACACACTTCAAACGTTGTTGCTAAAAGAAGACTGGGCAAAGTCACTAACCTACACAATCGAAGGCTTGATGGCCCCATGAAAGTTTTGTAAACCGCTACGTTTTATACATGTTTTACAGATGGGAAAATTTTGTTTTTTGTATTTAAGGTCTTGAGTTTTTATAAGATATAAAGAATGTGACATTCTTAATGGAAGGGACAATGTTTGAATTCAATCTTTGGGTGGTATAACTATAATGTAATAAACAAATCTTCATCTCTATGAACATTGCTTAAAAGTTCTTGAAAGATCAAAAAGTTGTTGCATACATTTCAATGTTATAACATGTTTTTTTTATCTATTACAATCATATAAGAACAGGTGATTAAGGTTCTGTTTGGTTTGAAAGGATAGGATTCGGTTTGGAGAGATTTATATTTCGTAGGATTTGTATGTAATAATGTTTTAAATTAAGTTAAAAGTATTTGTTTTGTAATAATAAATAAAAATGTAATTTAATAAATTTTGTAATTGTTTATAAAAAATTACATTCCAAATCCTACAAACCAAACACACCAGAGATTCTAAAATTTTCTAGATTCAAATCTCTCTAATTTCAAGTCATTTCATAAAATCCAAATCCCTCAAAACCATTCCATCAAACCAAACACCTCTAAAGGATACCGTGTCAGTGAGGAGCCTTGTAGATGAAAAATGAGGAGCCTTGTAGATGAAAAATATGGGTTTCTCAATAATAAAATTAATAAAGTTGGGGAAGATGGGACAAAACTGAGGTTAGATTTTGACATGTCACAGTACAACCTTGGGGGGTTATAGGGTAAATATGTTTAAGCTTATGATGTCCTTACTTCACAAACTAACAAGTAAAATTAAATTTTATATTTATATTGCATTGCATTGCATTGTGCGTACGCATTTTATGTCCGAGTCGGAACATGTGATGGAGACGCAGTTTATGTCTAAGCCTAAACATGTGAGGAATGCAACACAACTTGTGTCCGAGCCGAAACATGCAATAGATGTGACACCATCTCGATCAGTGGTGGTCCTGTTGGTGCCATATGAGGCGTCGTGTTTGGCCGATGCTCGTGACATTCACAACAACATGGGATAGACTATTAAGAAATTTATGCACCAATAGCCTGAATGGATACCATAAGAATGGTGATTGCAACAACTCAAAAGAGACGGGGTATTTATCAATTGGACATCAAGTCAACGTTTCTTCATGAGACGTTAGAGGATGTGTATGTGCAGCAACCAAAACACAATGTTGTACCAGGAAAGAAACACAAGGTGTATAAGCTCCATAAAGCTATTTACGGTCTGAAACAATCTCCTAAGCTTGGTTCAATCATATAGAGACCTACTTTATCCAAGAAGGGTTTTAGAAAAGTCATAATGAACAAACCTTGTTCATAAAGAAGGGTTGTGTAACACGCATAATTTCGATAAGTAAACGTCACCCCGTGCGTTTTTGTGATTCCTAAGTTGTGGTTTTGAGTTAGAAATTTATTTCTTTTGTTCATAAGAGTATCGGGGGTGTTTTGTATGTGAAAAGTCGAGTTTCGGTGCTCGGTACAGGCCGACGATAATGCCTGACGACTATGACAGTGTCACTATCGCCGTGGCAAAGTTGCACTATTTAGGGAACCTTCGGTACACCTGGTGCGACAATGCCATGGAAAAGTCGCCTGGCAATGTCGCCAGGTGGTACAAATCAGTTTAAAGACGGGATTTCAACCATTCTTCTCATTTCTCACTTCTAAACTCTTTCCTTTTTCCCCCAAATCAGTTTCCCTTCACCTAACTGATTTTGGGGTTTTTTCATGGAGATTAAAGTGTCTCTTCTCCATCAAAGATATTGATTTCATCTTCTAGTGCAAGACCAAGTATTCATCTTCAATTCTAGAGACTTTTGGGGTTTTCTAGGTTTTCATGAAAACCTAATTGGTGAGTTCATCATCACTTTTTCTGAACTTTTATGAGTTATAAATGTTCCATTTATGACTTCCGAGTGTTTTATTTCTCAATTTTCGGTTTGGATGATATTGGTAAAAGTTAGGTCAATATTAGGGTTTTGGTCAAAATGGAGATTCTTGGTGAGAGGTGCATGGAGAATGATTCTAAGTACTTGGGTTTGTGTGTTTATGTTTGCAAACTTGTGGATCTATGATTTGGAATGATTGCTTGCAGATTCAAGTTTTCAAGGAAGCTCAAGATTGGAGTAAAATCTAGATTTAACCTAAATCTAGCAAGATGAGTTCAAGTTGTTTTGTGAAAAATTTGTACATGCCAAAAATGTCCATTTTGAAGTGTTTATGTGTTCTACATGTGATAATTATCAAATGTTGGAATATTTTATGAGTTTTGCTTATTTGAAGTGTTTGATTTTATAAATCTTATGAAACACCCATATTTGGGATTTTTGGGTACTTTGTTAAATAAATCATAAATGTATATGTTTTGATGATTTATTTTATAAATGCAAGTCGTTTGGTAAAATTGCACTTTTAGCGTGTATTTTGGGAGAAATACATGAATTGTGTTATGAGACGTTTTGAAAGTGTAAATGGTGTAAGTTCCTTTGGAAAAATGGTTTGTCCCAATCTAAAATTGTGTTTTGAGTTATTCATGTATTTGGAGCATGTGTTTGCATAAACGTGGGTTAATTACGTTTTATTGCCTTTGAGGACTTTTAACAAATGGTCATTTGATTTGTGGAGCTTTTGACTCGGTTGCAACTCAAAGGAGTCTTGGGGGCATTTTCCCAACTTTATTAGCTCGATGAGGGGCTTTGGACGTATGATGGTTTAATTGCATTTTGATGGAAATTACATGATTGAGTGCATTAGTCATTCATTTGAGTCATGTAATGTTTTAGACTGTAATGCATTGGATCGATAGGCATAGGAGTATTTTTATTTTAAACTTGGACTTTTGATGTCCACGTTTGAGTCTAGTGAGTGGTCCCCAAGGCATGTTTGGGAAAGCTTGCAGTGGTGCTCATGGGAGCCGTACGGAGCTAAGTCTTGCGGTGGTGCTCATGGTAAGCCGGATACGGGGACTTGTGACTTTTGTGGTAAGACTCATTTAGAGGTCGAGTAGACACTAGGGTCATTTGTGTATCTTGCAGTGGTTGTTCAAAGGATCCGTATACGGGGATCCATGACCCGAAGTGAATCTCAAGAACATTGATAAGTGGCTTAACTTTGTGTAGCCGTTACATTCGATGGAATCGGGACTGCCCCGTCACCGAGAGGTGTTATTTTAGGTATTAATTATTATACATGTTTTCGCCGACGTTTTGTGTATGGATTGTTATCCATAATTTATGGATTGAGTATTATGTCTCAGTATTATGTCTCATCCGTGTTTTGGCTATATTGGATAATAAAGTTTTATCCACGTTTTCGTGTTTTGAGTGAGTTTTGGGTTTGAGTTTACATTGTGAAAAAATGTTTTATATTGGAGTTTTCGTCACAAAAATTGTGTGTGTTGGAAAATGGGTTGCTTTCATATTTAATGAAAATCATATTGGAAATCATGATTTAAACTGCATTATTTCCGTTTAACGATTTATATAATTAAGATGAAAACTCTTGAACTCACTAGGCGTTAGCCTAACCTTTTTAATTATCGGCATATGCATCAGCTTCCGGTTGGGGAATGGTTCTAGCGGTTCCGTGAAGAGTTGAGCGCTAGTTAGATGCACGAGAAGAGTGTGACTATTGGGTGAAACCTTCTACACTTTGGAGATGGCAATTTGTATGGATTTAATAACACTTGACCTTCATTTAGTCTTTGTATAAGACTTTGGTTAATAATTGTTGAGATTAAATTTAGAATCAATTTTGAGATATTCCCAAGTATTGTTTTGTTGAAAGGGAGTTTATCCGTTATTTAATGTCTTACTGAAAATTTAAAATTAGTTGCTCTTTCCAAATTTGAGGGTGTTGCAGTGCAGGTTGCAAAGGTAACATTCTCATTGTTAGTATCTATGTAGACGATCTTATCCACATAGAGAATGATGCATCTGACGCAAAAGTTTAAGGTATCGATGCAAAGAGAGTTTGATACGTCAAATCTTGGTAAGATGAGATTCTTCTTGGGGATAAATGTAACACTCGTATTTTCTGTAAACCCTTATCTCGCGTCTTCCTTATTAACCTTTATTTGTAAACCTTAATTGGAAACTTTTCGGTGGAATCAGTTGTGCATCGCATGTGCCTCCGCTCGAAAAAGAAAGTCGAAACTGGGCTCAGTACGACCTGTGCGAGAATGCCGGCGATTGTGACACAATGTCACTCTCGTCGGGCACTCTCGCGGGTTATGTACCGCGGGTGGAGAGGAGTGGGCGACTATGCCCGTGATTGTGACACGATGTCACTCTCGCGGGGCAAGGTCGCCGTCAGGGGTCTGAAACACCCATATTTGGGATTTTTGGGTAATCTTATAAATAAATCATAAATGATAGTTTTTGATGAGTTATTGTGTGAATGAGAGTTATTTGATAAAAGTACACTTTTCGTGTTTGTTGGAAATGTGTAAGGTTTAAGTTATGGGACGTTTTGAAAATACGTATGTGTGGGTCTTTTAATGAGTTTGCATATTTGTACATCTCATTCTAATAAAGCTCATGAGAGGTCCATCGTTGGCTGTTTGGACACTTTGGTAAATAAATTTTGAGAGTATGCCATCTTGGGGTGCTCTATCTCATAAATGGATATCATTTGACATTTATGCACTCTTGATGCCTTTAGGTTTTATAACCCATCGTGAAAGATATACGTTATCGAGTTATAAAGTATTTAGGTATATAAATGGTTGGATTTTATTGGGTAAATGTCAATGAAGGGGTTTTGAGTTAGTCATGTCCTTGGAGCATGTATTTGCATAATATGGGTTAAATACATTTCATTTGCATGTTGACTTTTAACAAATGGTCATTTGATCTTTTGAGCTTGTGGCTCGGTTTTTTACTATGTTGGGTCTTCGGGACATTTGTCCGATTTTGATAGCCCAATGTAAAGCTTTGGTTATGATTTGCATGTATTGCATCATATTTGGGAATTACATGATTTGAATGCGTTGGTTATTCTTTTGGAGTCATGTATTAACTTCTAAATTAAACAAGCTTGTTTTGGATGCTGAGATCCCAAGGTAAAGATCCAGTTTGGGTTGAACTTGGTGGTTTTAGGCTAAAGATCCGGTTTGGGTTGATGCCTTAATAGACTAAAGATCCGGTTTGGGTTAATGTCTCCGTGGACTAAAGATCTGGTTTGGGTTGATGTCTTACTAGGCTAAAGATCCGGTTTGGGTTGATGCCTCAATTGACTAAAGATCCGGTTTGGGTTGATGTCACAATAGACTAAAGATCCGGTTTGGATTGATGTCTCCATAGACTAAAGACTCCGTTTGAGTTGATGTCTACACGGACTAAAGATCCGGTTTGGGTTGATGTCCAAGATTGACTAAAGACCTAGATAGGGTCGATGTCATAGGCTTTTCCATCCATGAAACATTCTTGTAACATATGGTTGTGGTTTAACTTGTGTAGCCGTCACATTCGATGAAATCAGGTTTCCCCCGTCACCGAAAGGTGTTGTTTGGGTATTTCTTTTTATCCATGTTGTCGGTGATGTATTATATTTATATGGATTGTTTTCCATGATTATGGGTGGTATATTATGCCTCATCCTTGTTTGGATGTTTCGATTAATGGAGTTTATTTCACGTTTATATTATTTGGAAATTTAATATTTATTCACGTTTTGAGTGAGTTTTGGAATTGAGTCCGCTGTTGAGAAAATGCTTTTCATTGGAGCTTCGGTCATGGAATTTGTGTGCATTTGGAAAATGGGCTGTTGGTATATCTAATACAAATCCCTTTTCGAAAATCATGATTTGAGTTGCATTCTTTTCGTTTATAGAAGTTATTTAATCATGATTAAACTCTTGAACTCACTAGGCATTAGCCTAACCTTTTTATTTGTCGGCATGTGCAACAGATTCCGGTTGGGGAATTAGTACTAGTGACACTGAGAAGAGTTGAGAGCTAGATGTGTGCTCAAGAAGTGAATAGCTTGGTGAAGTCTTGCACATATTGAGAATAGCAACCTTGTATTTCGGTTGAGTAACACCCGATCTGTTGTAGTTTTAGTTAGTGACTGAAGTCATTGAATTTTGGTGTAGTTTTATGATTTGAAGTTGAGGTTTTTCCAAGGATGGTTTTTTGTAGAAAGGATTTCATTCCTTATTTGGTTATTTTATTGAAGTTTTTATTTAGTTGCTCTTTCCAAATTTGAAGGTGTCACAATAAAGGTGTTGTAGCTATCCGATGGAATCTACATTTCTCAGTATAGAGGAATGCAATTCGGTGTGAAATCCAATTGCACCGGGGAACAAGCTAACAATGATAAAGAGGGAGAGAGTGGATGAAACTCTCTATACGAAATGACTGGTAGCCTCATGTACATTACTACTACTCAACCAGATTTGCAAGTGGTTCGCAATTCGCTAATGCATCTACGAAATTCGTTGGTTCATCCGTTCCACTGGAATGCCACTGTATGCTTACATGTTTCCTTTCCAAGAGCCCATACCCTCGACAACACCCATTGTAACCAATTTACCACCTCCACCTCCGTTGCCAACCACGGCTTTCATGACTTTTTCCCGTGATCTGTGCCATCCATGACACTTCCATTGATGTCTATACTTGACATCCCCACCATTCCTATGTCAGTCGTCCCCAAATCAACTGAAAGGAGAGGAGCGATAGAAACTCACCAGAAAGCAACTAGATGTCGCCCTGCTTCCCTCTTCCCTCTCGATAGAGGGCTAAATCACCTACTTAACACTAACCCAATAGAACCAGGAAAGCATAACACCTTTCGCAGTTGTTACAAAGAACTTCAAGATATTATAGCTATTCTTGGCTTGGACGAATTATCCGAAGAGACCAAGCATTCTTCTTACGGCTAGATCCAATCTCCTGGTCTGCGAAAAGGAAAAAGAAATAGGCATTCCTTCGTATACCTTACTTAGACCGACAATTACATATTTTTGTTTGGTCGGAAGAGTCCTCCGAATATTTTGGTCTTAGATTAGTGATTCCTTTTGATATTTTGATTTCATTTTGGAATATGACAAGAGAATAGAGGATAGGCTCCTTGAAAGAGTGTGTAATAGCTCACTGATCGAGCGCTCTTGCGCCGAAGATGAACGGGGCTAAGCGATCTGCCGAAGCTGTGGGATGTAAAAATACATTGGTAGGGGATTATTCGGACGCACCGACTGGTTATGAAATTGTATTGATAGCCTCTACTCGTGTCCTAGCCCGTCGGAGAGCTAGATTTGCCTCAATTGTTTGCCTAAGGTTATTCTAAGTTGTAACTTCAATCAAATAAGAATAGTTTCCTTAACAATAGGTCCTGGAGACTTTTTGGTTCATCATGCTATTGCTCTGGGTTTACATACAACTACGTTGATCTTAGTAAATGGTGCGTTAGATGCATATGGTTCCAAGTTAATGAAATCGCTCCTTATGGACTCGCTGAGAATGATTCAGGTCTAGTTCGTGGTTATTAGAAGTAGAAGGCGCTCTAGTGGGATCCTCACGGACATCCTCTCTCCATCGGAACAATAGGGTCGTTATGCTCATTACTAAACTTGTTGAAGACGCCCGAATCGGATTTTTTGAGGAACGTATTGAGAGAGAATTTGATTTGGTTAGACAATGTGTGGTTGGTAAACAAGGATCGGTTTTTTCGCAAGGTACGGAATGTATGTATTATCAGCTATGGGTTTGAATATAAGAGAAATTCTAGAGAATGTTTGCTATCCTGAACTATTTTTGTCTTTTCTGAATGATAAAAAAAAACCTGGGATGCTTGTGCCCATAAGAAATCGCGGAGCCACCCATTAATAGTAATAGAACTCTGCGCAAAGTTTCCTACCGTGATATGAGTTACTACTCCTTGATCGCTTATACTTCCCCAAACATCTTCTACCAATTGGGGCCCTTCCTTCACCACCCCCATGTGGATGGTCTACAGGGTTCATAACTACTCCTCTTACTACACGGCGCTTACCTAGCCAACGCTTAGATCCGGCTCTACCCAAACTTTTCTGGTTCACCCTTACTTTAACTAAACAGTTATGAAGGACTTAACAATTTCAAGTCGAATTGAGTTCTACGGTGGTGAACTCAATGGAGTCAGTTATAGTGATCCTGTTACTGTGAAAAAATATGCTAGACGCGCTCAATTGGGGGAAATTTTTGAATTAGATCGTTCTTCTAGGCAAACCTCCTGGCTGTCTCTACACCCCTACCTCCTTTATCACTGAGCGGTCATTTAGGGGCCTTAGCTGGTGATCCGGGCTGTTTCCCTCTCGACGATGAAGCTTATCCCCCATCGTCTCAATGTGCTAATCGGCGCCTGACCCTGAGATGTGGATCATCCAAGGCACATTAGCATGCCGTACTCCTCCTGTTCGAACTGGGGTTTGAAACCAAACTTCTCCTCAGGAGGATAGATGGGGCGATTCAGGTGAGATCCAAGTCCGCATCTTCACAGACATGTCTATTTCACCGAGCCTCTCTCTGAGACAGTGCCCAGATCGTTACGCCTTTCGTGCGGGTCGGAACTTACCCGACAAGGAATTTCGCTACCTTAGGACCGTTATAGTTACGGCCGCAAACCAAAATACCCAACAAGCATTAGCTCTCCCTGAAAAGGAGGTATTTTGGCCAAAATACCAAATGGAAGTAAATCCGGTTTAGGTTGCTCCCATTTCGCTCGCCGCTACTACAGGGTTAATTCAATAAGAAATGGGAGTTAGCACACGATTTTGTTAGTACCATCCAACATAATCCAATTTAATTGTTCTAATAAGTTGTTTAATAGTTGGCATGTTGAATCATATACATAATGGGTTGGTTTAGATCGATCCTAACCGGATGATTATGAACTACTTGGTCCCCCGACTGATTTTACCATAGAGGCCAACGATAGACAATTCGACATGCATAGGAATTCAATAAACTCTTAGAATCTTTGCTATTATCTAAACCAGCCCATTATGTATATGCTTCAACATGCCAACTATTAAACAACTTATTAGAAATACAAGACAGCTAATTAGAAATGTCACAAAATCCCCCGCGCTTCGGGGATGCCCTCAGCGTCGGGCAACTGTTTACCAAAAACACAGGTCTCCGCAAAGTCGTAAGACCATGTATGGGGGCTGACGCCTGCCCAGTGCCGGAAGGTCAAGGAAGTTAGTGACCTAATGACAGGGGAGCCGGCGACCGAAGCCCCGGTGAACGGCGACCGTAACTATAACGGTCTTAAGGTAGAGAAATTCCTTGTCGGGTAAGTTCTGACCCGCACGAAAGACGTAACGATCTTAAACCCCCTTTAACAGTTCTCAAATGGAGTCCTATCTGAACGTTGACAAAAGACATATTGTCTTGAGTCAACTTGTTGATAGAATGGCTTTTGTTTCGTTTAAAGGTCAACCCTTATCTCTATGATCTCCCTTCGGTCATCAATGTCGGGTTGTTTTAGCTGCAACTGTTGTTAGCTATGACTGTCTTGTTATTCTTACATGAAGCATTGACTCCAGCTATATAAAAGCAATAAACCGGTAAGGGCACAAGCTTCTTAGTGCTGCTTCCTGCAGTTTCAAGTTAGCTACATATCGTGCTCCTCTATATAGTATATGCATACAAGATGTATTGGGGCCAATCCTTTTCTTTACAGTCTTATCTTTTATGAGAAGAAAGCGCTCTTAGTTCAGTTCGGTAGAACGTCGGTCTCCAAAACCCGATGTCGTAGGTTCAAATCCTACAGAGCGTGATTCAGATCTTCTTCAATTGAATTCGGCTGAAACACTAACTTGAACAGTAATCCGAATTTGACCTCCTGGATATTAAAGATGTTAATTAATCAAAGGTCCAACTGATCGTCGCGCCTGTATTGTAAATATGCAGTTACAAATAATCCAGCCAAAGTAATAGGAATTAGACCTAACAGAAAAAAAGGAATTTATATATATAAGGTAGTACCCCACATGGGACCCTTTTTCTGCAGTTATAGAGGCCTATAGCCACCTCTCAGTGCGTTTATTACTAACTGCAAACAGCTAACACAAGGACAACAACACAAGGCTACATTGAGAGAGTTCACTAGCTTTTAGATTCTTAGAACATATCAATGAACCCTATCACACAAGGACACTCCGTTCGTGCTCCCCACCCGGGAAGCACTCTCTGTCGACCGACTTGGGGAGGGAGACTACTGTCGACCGGTAGGGAGACTAAAAAGAGCAACACCAAGCGAGCGGGGGTGAGCGATCAGTCAGTAGCAAGCAAGCGGGGGCGAGCGATCCACAGAAAAAGGCGAGATATAATATCTAGCACAGAGCAGAGAGTGCTTCCCGTGACGAAAAATCATCGCATTATCATGGAGTGCATGCAACTATGGGTTTTACCACCCAGGATTTTAGGATTCACGCAACCCTTTGTGCCTCATTTCCAAAATCTCGGCCAAACCTTCAACGACTCAGTTGCACGACGGTTGAGGCTACTAGAAGAGAAAAATGAAAGGTGCTATCTTCACTCTGAGTTTCCGTCTTCCATAGGTATATTTAAATTTCTGATACAACAATGTCATCATCCATATTTACCTCCCAGAACGGAGACTGGTTCGGAGATTTAGTTCGGAGATTAGTTCGAAGATGAACCAAAAACCTATCATCTCCATAGTCATTCATCAGTTCAAAAACCTCAGTTGGTTCGTTTTGATACTGTTGATTTTCTATCGGAGTCTCCGACACATGAAAATAACTATTAAGTTCATTCATTATAGGAGCACCAAATGGATACCTATAAGTAAAACAAGGAAATAAACTACTGGGTTGATTGATTCCAACAAATTGTAGGGATTTTCACCACTACCACTAGGGAAAACTACTGGGTTGATTTATTTCGACAGCATAATTTGGATTGACCACTAACACCAGGGGAGAAATTACCTGATTGATTCATTTCGATAGAACCGTAGATATTTCCACCACTACCACTACGAAGAAACTACCTGCTTGATTGATTTCGGGCAAGGTGTCACTCTCGCAGGGCTTGATTGAGAAATGGATACCACATCCAAGGAAGGCAGCAGGCGCGCAAATTAACCAATCCTGACACAAGGAGGTAGTGACAATAAATAACAATACCGGGCTCAAACGAGTCTGGTAATTGGAATGAGTACAATCTAAATCCCTTAACGAGGATCCATTGGAGGGCAAGTCTGGTGCCAGCAGCCGCGGTAATTCCAGCTCCAATAGCGTATATTTAAGTTGTTGCAGTTAAAAAGCTCGTAGTTGGACTTTGGGTTGGGTCGGCCAGTCCGCCTTCAGGTGTGCACCGGTTTATTCGTCCCTTCTGTCGGCGATGCGCTCCTGGCCTTAATTAGTCGGGTCGTGCCTCCGGCGCTGTTACTTTGAAGAAGTTAGAGTGCTCAAAGCAAGCCTACGCTCTGTATACATTAGCATGGGATAACATCATAGGATTTCGGTCCTATTACATTGGCCTTCGGGATCGGAGTAATGATTAACAGGGACAGTCGGGGGCATTCGTATTTCATAGTCAGAGGTGAAATTATTGGATTTATGAAAGACGAACAACTGCGAAAGCATTTGCCAAGGATGTTTTCATTAATCAAGAACGAAAGTTGGGGGCTCGAAGACGATCAGATACCGTCCTAGTCTCAACCATAAACGATGCCGACCAGGGATCAGCGGATGTTGCTTTTAGGACTCCGCTGGCACCTTATGAGAAATCAAAGTTTTTGGGTTCCGGGGGGAGTATGGTCGCAAGGCTGAAACTTAAAGGAATTGACGGAAGGTCACCACCAGGAGTGGAGCATGCGGCTTAATTTATGACAAGGTGTCACTCTCGCGGGGAAAGGTCGCCGCCGGGGGCCTGAGCTATAAAAATGCGATTTTCCCATTTTTCTCACTCTCATTTCACCCACTTCGTTTTTCTCTCCCAAGAACCTAACCCTAACCCCTTTGAATCCCTGTTTTGAGCCTTCTTGATGCTTTTCCTTGTTGTGTAAAGTGATCTTCCTCAATCTAGTGAAGAGTTGGTAACAAGGATGTAAATCTCACTCTCTCATCTCATTTGGAAGTTCTAAGCTTTTAGGGTTCACCAAACCCTCATCTAATCTTTTGAAAAATTGGAGTTTGAAGTTCATTCTGGAACCCTAAGGGGGGGAGGGGGGGGTTTGTTGGTGGATTCAAATTTTGGTTAAGGTAATCTTCTTTTTTCTCCCACCTAAGAAATTAGGGTTTTGATATAAATGAAGATGTTGATGTAAAATGTTTGAGAAACGATTTTAAGTGTTTGGGGATGAATATTTATGGTCGAAAACTTGTGGATCTAGGTTTTTGGAGGATTTGGCTTGATGATTCAAGTTTCTTCAAATGAACTCAAGTTTGGAGAAAATCTAGATTTAGCCTAAATCTAGCAATGTGAGTTCAAGTTGATTTGTGAAAACGTTGTACATGCCAAAAATGTTTATTTTAAAGTATTTATGTGTTTTACATGAAATTATCAATTGATGAGTTCTTTGGTGGGTTTATATTATTTGAAGTGTTGATCATTACAAATCTTGTAAAACAACTACATTTGGGATTTTTGGGTAACCTTATAAATAAATCATAAATTATTTAGCCTAGTTTCATTTACTATATTTTATATAGTTTATTTTTCCATTAATTATTAAATGTGTATATATATATATTGGTTAACATTGTTAGTTGATGTCTAATTGTTAATATTTTTGTTAACTATTAATTGTTAGGGTTAAAGGTTGTCAGTTGATGTGAACTTTTAATTTTTATGTTAGCTATTAGGGTTACGTTTATGGTTTGTTAGGTGACGCCGAATTGTTAATTTTTGTTAATTGTTAATCTTTAAGGTTAGGGTTTGTTAGTTGATACCTAATTGCTAATTTTTTTATTAAATGTTAATGTTAGATTTTATTAGTTGATGTAATTTATTTTGTTAACCGGTAGAGTTAAGTTAGTTGATGCCTAATTGTAAATTGATGTCGTTGGTGTTTATTAGTTGATTACTAATTATTAGTTTCTTTTGTTAATTATTTTATTGTTAGGATTTGTTAGTTGATACCTAATTGTTAATTGTTTTTTATTTCGCTAAAAATTTGGAAAAATAATGACCAACATCCGGAACCGGTAGGAACGGTAACGATTCTTGTAATATTATCCTACCTAACTCTACTCACTTGATGCCTAGGAAATTGTTTAGATCCATCCGAAAGGAAAAAAAAGTTATAGAGCATCATTTTGGACAAATAGATAAATAAGACGATCGAGGATATCTGATAGAGAACATTATTAACCACCTGGGCACGTGGCCACGACTAAAATTCCGACCCCATCACTAAAAATTCTGGATCCGCCACTGTGGATAGGGTTGATGTCATAGGCTTTTCCATCCATGAAACATGCTTGTAACATATGGTTGTGGTTTAACTTGTGTAGCCGCCACATTCAATGGAATCGGGTCTCCCCCGTCACCGAAAGGTGTTGTTTGGGTATTTCTTTTTATCCATGTTGTCGGTGACGTATTATATTTATATGGATTGTTTTTCATGATTTATGGGTGGTATATTATGCCTCATCCTTGTTTGGATGTTTCGTTCATGGAATTTATTTCACGTTTATATTATTTGGAAATTTAATATTTATTCACGTTTTGAGTGAGTTTTGGAATTGAGTCCGTTGTTGAGAAATGCTTTTCATTGGAGCTTCCGTCATGGAATTTGTGTGTGTTTGGAAAATAGGTTGTTGGTATATCTAATACAAATCCCTTTTCGGAAATCATGATTTGAGTTGAATTCTTTTCGTTTATAGAAATTATTTAATCATGATTAAACTCTTGAACTCACTAGGCGTTAACCTAACATTTTTATTTGTCGGCATGTGCAACAGGTTCCGGTTGGGGAATTAGTACTGTAACACCCGTAATTTTCGGATAAGCATAATTTCGAATCAGTGAGAAACCGATCTTTTAAGAAAAATATAAAAAGTAATATTTTGGGTTAAATCTTAGATTTTATGGTATTGTTGGATGAGGAATTCGAATACGAGTCCAACGGTTCTTTCCGGAGCGAAAACGGAGCTATAACGAAGAAGTTATGGCCAAAACAGTTTCGGCACCGCGGAGCTACTATGACCAGCGACTATGACCATGTCATTGTCGCGTGTCATTGTCGCGCCAAGGGTACAGCCTACGGTACACCTTGTGCGACTATGACCAGCGACTATGACCGTGTCATTGTCGCGGACGGGTACCTGGTTGCTGTCAAATACGAAATTCACACCCCAAACTTCATTTCTTCATATCTCTCTCATTTCAACTCCGATTATGGCGATTCAAGTGGCTATGGTTCCGATTTTGAGAGCTCTTCAAGGATCTAGAAAGAGTTTTGAAGTTCATAGGAAGATTCAAGGGTGTTTGGTGGTGGTAAGTCTCTCAAATCTCTTCCCTTTCTCTCCCAAATCGTTTTCCTTCCTTCCTCACAACCCTAACCGATTTTGGGGCTTTTCTTGGAGATTAATGTGTTTCTTCTCCATTTTATGCTAGTGGTTTCATTCATTGATGCAAGAACAAGTTTCATCCACATCACTAGAGATTTTTGGGGTTTTCTAGGTTTTCATCAAAACCTAAGTGGTGAGTTTATCCTACTAGCTTCTATACTTTCATATGAGTTAGAAATGTTCCATTGATGATCTTTTAGTATTTTTCTTTTCCAATTTCGGTTTGGATGATTTTGGAGAAGTTAGGTCAAATTGAGGTTTTGGGTATAAATGGAGATTTTGATGGTTGATGTTTGGAGAACAATTCTAAATGGTTAAATGTGGTTATTAATGGTGGGAAAATTATGGATTTAGGTTTTGAAGTTTTGGTTTGAGGATTCATGTACATCAAAGGAGCATACGTTTGGGAAAAAATCTAGATTTAGCTAAATCTAGCAAAGGTGAGTTCAAGTTGCTTTGTGAAAACTTTGTACATGCCAAAATGTTATTTTTCCAAGTACTTATGTATTTTACATGAAAATTATCAATGTTGAGTTGTTTGGTTGGTTTTAACTTTTGAAGTATTTATTGTGGCAAATATGGTAAAACACTTACATTGGAAATTTTGGGAAAATGTGATAGATAAATCATACATGAAAATGGGTTGTTGATTTATGTTATAAGCGGAGTCTATTTGTAATGAAAATGCATTTGTGTATATTTTGGAAACATGCATTTAGTACATTATGGGACGATTTGGAAATGTACGGTGTGAGTTCTTTGGAAAATAGGGTTGTCCCAACCCAAGGTTCTATTTCGGGTTTTCATGGATTTGAAATATTATTGACAAAAGTGTGTGTTGCTACGTTTAACCTCATGTTATGACTTTTCACGAATTATCTTTTGAGTCAGTTGAGTTTATGGCTCGGTATTGGATTTTGTTAAGTCTTGAGGACAATTGTCCAGTTTTGATAGCTCAAGTTGAGTTTTGATCATGATTTACGTTTTGGGGAATTGCATGTTTGAATGCACTTGTTTATTCATTTGGGTTCGTGTAATGTTTTAGACCTTGTTAGCTATGGATCCATAGGCTTTTGAGTTTCCCAAGTATCACGAGCAAGAGATCGGGATTGATTGAGCTCAGTTTAAGAGACATTAGTTTCTCTTTTGTAGCACGGAATAGGCATCGGGTTCTATGATAAGTAAGGCGTGGACCTATATGGTCGGGCGTCGTCTCATGGACAGTAAGGTGTAATTCCATATATGTGCTTAGCACGGGATAGGCATCGGGTTCCATGATAAGTAAGGCGTGGACCTATATGGTCGGGCGTCGTCTCATGGGCAGTAAGGTGTAATCCCTAATGTGATGTCGTGAATTTGGAGTGACCCAATGCATAGACCTGGAGTGGTTGAAGTTGGGGGCTCCCTAGTCTCGCGGGCAATAGATCTGGAGTGATTGAGCTCAGTTTACGAGAGTAATCCACGTGGGTGTTTTTATTGCATAGTAGGTGACCCACTTTTGTATTCCGTCACGTGCAATGTATACGGGTCTCCCCCGTCACCGAAAGGTGTTGTTTTGGGTATTTGTGTTTATCCATGTTTTCGGTGACGCATCAAATTTATGAGAATTGCTTTCCATGTTACATGAGTTGTGGATTATGTTTCATCCATGTCTTGGGATGTTTTGGGAAAAGTGGCAAATATTTATGAATTCAATCGTTTTGAGAATTGAATATTATTTCACCTTTCACGTTGATTTTGGAAATGAGTATTTTGGAAATCGTGTTATATTAAAGATTTCAATATGGGAATTGTATGAGTTGGAAAATGGATGAATTGCGTTTAAAGTAAACTTTTTGAAATCATGACTAAAACTACCACTCTCTCGATTTATGATTTTATATAGTCATGATAAAATGCTTGAACTCACTAGGCGTTATCCTAACCTTTTTTTTATTTGTCGGCATGTGCAACAGGCTCAGGTTGGGAGTAGCTTTAGCTACACTGTGAAGTGGCGGGTGCTAGTAGAGTGCACGAGAGATGATTTTGATTAAGTGAGTCTTCCGCATTTATTGGGACTAGCAACTTGTGTTGTGTTAAGTAACACCCTTCTTAAGTTTTAGTTGTGGAAATTAAAAAGTTTAAATTCCGAGGTATTTTCAGGAATGAATTGTAGAGACGATTTATCTACTTTTGGTTATTTAATCGAAATTAAAGTTAGTTGCTCGTTCCAAATTTGAGGGTGTTACAAGTACTAGTGACACTGTGAAAAGATGAGAGCTAGATGTGTGCTCAAGAAGTGAATAGCTTGGTGAAGTCTTGCGCATATTGAGAATAGCAACCTTATATTTGGGTTGAGTAACACCCGATCTGTTGTAGTTTTAGTAAGTGACTGAAGTCATTGAATTTTGGTGTAGTTTTACGATTTGAAGTTGAGGTTTTTTCAAGGATGGTTTTTTGTAGTAAGGATTTCATTCCTTATTTGGTTATTTTTATTGAAGTTTTTATTTAGTTGCTCTTTCCAAATTTGAGGGTGTTACAATAAAGGTGTTGTAGCTATCTGATGGAATCTACATTTTTCAATATGGAGGAATGCAATTCGGTGTGAAATCCAATTGCACCGGGGAACAAGCTAACAATGATGAAGGAGGAGAAAGAGTGGATGAAACTCTCTATAAGAAAATAACCGATAGCCTCATGTACATTACTACTACTCGACTAGATTTGCATGTGGTTCGCAATTCGCTAATGCATCTACGAAATTCGTTGCTTCATCCGTGTTCCACTGGAATGCCACTGTATGCATACAGTTTCCATTCCAAGAGCCCATACCCTCGACAACACCCATTGTAACCAATTTACCATAGGTATATTTAAATTTCTGATGCAACAAGGTCATCATCCATATTTACCTCCCAGAACGGAGACCGGTTCGGAGATTAGTTCAAAGCTGGAACCAAAAACCTATCATCTCCATAGTCATTCATCGGTTAAAAAACCTCAGTTGGTTGGTTTTGATACTGTTGATTTTCTATCGGAGTCTCCGCCACATGAAAATAACTATTAAGTTCGTTCATTATAGGAGCACCAAATGGATACCCATAAGTAAAACAAGGAAATAAACTACTGGGTTGATTGATTCCAGCAACATTGTAGGGATTTCCACCACTACCACTAGGGAAAACTACTCGGTTAATTTGTTCCGGCAGCATAATATGGATTCACCACTAACACCAAGGAAGAACTTACCTGATTGATTCATTTCGATAGAACCGTAGAGATTTCCACCACCACCAGGAAGAAACTACCTGCTTGATTGATTCCGGAAGCATCGTATGGATTTCCACCACTACCACCAAGGAAAAACTTACCTGGTTGATGGATTATGATAGTTGATCGATCTCCACCATCATCACCGCTATCGAAAACAAAGAGTGTCAACGTTTACAGTAAATTTTGATAAACGATTGTTTCAAACATTGGCACATCATCATCGTCACCTAGATCAAATATCTCACAACTCGAAAGATTTTTATAAAATAACCTAAAACCACTACATAAACTTAACTTTTTTTACACACGCTTAACCAAAGCAGAATGTGTCATTGGCGAAGAAAAATGTAATATACGTTTCAAAGCTCCTAACAGTATATACTCTATAACACCATTCATCGTCTGGAACGAACCACCACTTTGAATATATATATATATATATATATATATATATATATAGTAATTTTATCATTTTGATGTGATTTCATAATGTGTTAAGGGTTGTGATGGTAGAAGGGATGGATTTGTGATGGTAGAAGATATTGGTGTTTCCATTTAGGAAGAAAACTCCATGGTCAAATCGGTCAAAAATTGCCCATAAGCAATAAAAAAATCTTAAGAGAAAATATCAGAAAATTGCCAGCCTTGGACGATTTTCTGTAGGTAGCGGTTTTCTTACATCTGGTTTCCTCTTTATGATGCAAGTGGGTCCCTCTCATACAAAAAATGGAATTTCTCCATATTTAAAGCATTTTCGCCAAAGGTTAGCGAAAATAGGGTCATTTTGTGAGAATGGTATGAACATTGGTCATTTTGTAAAGAATTTTTTTTTTGTACAAATGGTCATTTTGGAAGATTTCCCTAAAATAAATTGAACAGGAGGGGTCTTTATTAGTTACATATTTTGGACAAGGGTGGACCTAGTTAAAAGTATACGGTGACACGTGTCACCACTTTCATGGTTCTGTCGTAATGAAAAAAGTTACGTTTATGAATGGTGTCACCATATTATTTGACACAAGTTCTTGATGTCATAGATGGTTAGCATGTTGTCCAAAGGGCACAGTTTGAGTCCTGCATTTTTTATTTTTTGGCTTAAATTTTGTATAACTTTTGTGGTTTAAAAAAATTCAAAGACAAGGTGTAATGACCGAGTAAGTTAGTTATTTATTTATTTTTGTGTTTATTAGTTTAGGGTAAGTTTGGGTTAGTTTTGCAATCTTAAGGTGTTACCGTTGTTTTAGTATAGTTTGAGCCCTTAAGTTCAATTTTGGTCCTTATATATATTGAGCACCTCTTTATGATTTTCATAAGTCGGTTTCGTGTGTGTGGGGGAAGAGTCGAGAGAAAGAGAGATAGCAGAGGAAGAGAAGTTCGTTCGATTAGGGTTCAAAGAATTCTCCGGTTGATTCGATTTTGAGGTATTTGTCTTTTCAACTTGTGTTTATAATCGATAGTAGTAGAGTTCTATCGATTTAGAATTTTCAATTTTGATTCTTGTTTTGTGTTCGATCGATTCTGGGTTGGATTCGATGCGTCCAGATTCTTTTAATTTCCGGATGTAATATTTATCCGATTCTGTATTGTTTTCCGAATGGTATCCGACTTGTGTTATCCGGATGAAGTTTTCCGGATGGAAATTATCCGGATCGGTTTTCCGGTTAGGATTTTCCCGGGTGATTGTCCGGATAGTTTTTCCGGATAGAAGTTTTCTGGATCGGTTTCTGATAGGTGTTGATTTATTAACCCTAAATCACCACCTTTTGTGTCTTTTATTTTACCCAATTTAGTGAACTGCGTCTTTAATTATCTTATTTTATGCGTTTTTAGGTTTTATTTATTTATTAACGATTTGCTGAATTTTAGATTTATTTTAGTCTATTTTCTTACGTTTATTTTTATATTTAAATTTTCAGATTTGTCGGGATTCCGGAGAAGCTGTAAATGACGGAATTGGGCTTAATGTGGGCTTGCTCTCGGATTTTGTTGGATATCGGAATTGGGCCAAAGACTTGGATCATCTTCTTTCAATTGGGCCAAGATAGTTGGGCTCATTTTGGTGTAATTTTGGCTAAAGCCTATGAAGAAGATGAATACTTGGTGCTTAAGTATTGCAACACTATAAATACTTGGTGCTTAAGTATTTTTTGTCATCTTTAGGATAATACTTGGTGCTTAAGTATTGCAACACTATAAATACCCTTCCAAGTCTTTGTTTTTAATGTGCTTTCTAAGTCTTCCTAGTTTAATATATTCTATGCTTTCTTTAGTTTCTAAGGTGGCGTTTGTTTTTTAAGAGGTGCTGAAGTCTGAAGTCTGATTTCACTTCTGATTTTTAAGAGGTGGTGCTGAAGTCTGAAATCTGAATCTATAAGACTGTTTGTTTTTTGTAAACTGACAAACGTCTGAATATATATAATTGTTTATGTTATCTATATCATTGAGTTTATAAAAATATAAGTTCATATTAATTAAATTATAGTAATCAAATATGCACAGAAAGTAGTCGTTTATAGTTGGAACTTGGAAACCATGAGCAAAATAACCATCATTCTTGTTTGCCCTCATTTTGCACATTCTGTCAAATGCATATTTTCTTCTTTTTGTATTTTTGAAAGTATGGAGGTTGGTTAATGCCAATCCACTCTATAAAGGTACACTTTGAAGAAGAGTGAATAGACTTGCAAACCTAAAGGACATGAATGGCACCTATTGGAGCACAAAATGCACATCAAAGGCTCAATATACAACAATCAACAGCTAACAAAACAACCTTGGTACAGGAAAAAAAAACCAAGACTAGTGTACAATAAATGGACATTCAAATCCTACCAAAATACATCATTTGAACCATCTCGTAGATGTTGCCCGCCGTTGCCCCTTCTATAAGAACCACATTGATGATGGCGATCATTACCACTGAGATTGTGATCCAAAGCTTCCTCTTGTGAATCCTTGTGTGTATGGTCTCTTGGAGAAGACTGCTGCTACATTTGCGCTAGAAATACCACACACATCCTGTGTTCTTTTTCCATTCTTTGTATTCTTTAAGTCCCAAAACGCAATCAATGGTCTTAGTAGACGAACCCGCCTCGAAAACAAAAGCTTCAAGGATGTCAATTAATCTCCACAACCTTTATAATAACATTTTATGAAGCACACCCACATCACTGATCAAGAAATAATGAAGAAAAACTGCAACAAAAAGTAATTGTACGATTAGTAGTAAGATTTGTATTTTTGGGACAGAACCTGGTTGAATCTTGTTAATGGCCTTGCAAAGAACCAATCCATTTCTCAAGCAAGAAATGAAGTCTTTCTTTGATGGCTCCTTTGGGATGCCTAATGGACCCACAAAACTTTCAATCCATTCAGTAGCTTGAATCCTCCTCCAAGCTATAAAAATAACGAAAAAGAAACCCAAAATTAATGGATGGATTTGATTGATTCGATGAACAAAATTGATACTAGTTTCTATAATTTTTACCTGCTTATTGGGCTTATCTTGAGGCCAAATTGGAATCATGAATCACCCCCATAATATTTCATTTGAGGAAACCGAAACAATTCTCTTAACTGCTTCTGCTCTCAAACCTGACCACACACATCCACCTAAATACTAGAAAAACGGAAAACAAAGTATGGATTTCTAAGTCCTTTCTCGAGCATTCCAATGACCAGCAAACAAAACCCAAATACGGGGGTCTGATCGATTGAGGACGAAAACGAGGAAGATACAGCGTCTGATCGATAGAGGACGAAAACGAGGGAGATAAAGGGAATGATCGATTGAGGACGAATACGAGGGTTAAACGATGGAAGAGAGGGACGATACCCGATCGATTGAAGGAAGAAGTGAGATGGATTCGATGAGAGGATGAGGCCATATAATCTGGATACTGGAGGCGATAAAGAGATTGGAGGCGATGTCTAACCGATTTAGAGGTTAGGGCACCACTTTTTCATTTAGATGATTTTTAGTCTTCAGACCCTCTGAAAATAGAAACAAAACAAACACTCTGATTCAGTATATGTCTTACCGATTAAGATAAAAGTGAATAATAAGGGCTGAAATTCACAAAACAAACAACCCCTAAGTGTTAGTGGCTACTTGAATTTCCTAGTTGTAGTAAGAAGTTTGCAAGTCAAGATTTCATCCAAGCTTGTGGGTTGAAATCCTTTTGTTGAAAACAATCAAGTTCTTTTGGTAATTTGCATGTTGTTTGATAAGTATAATTGTTTGGTCGAATTATTGGAATTAAATTTGTCTTTCTCTACTAATTCTAGTCTTCAAAATCGAAGCTACACTTTGGATTAATTTTCATTCGAGCATCGTGGCTAGTAATTAAATTATTGGAGCAAATATTTCCAATTCACCAAGTTGTTAGTTGTTTAGTTCTTTTGGTCATTCTAATCTCACTTTTAGAACAAAGCCGTAAAACGTGGCGATACTTTAGGATTAATTTCCTTAAGTGCCAGACTGCCCGTGGTGAGTTTCTAATCGCTCGAGATTATTATTTCCAAGTTTTTGCAAATATTCAAATTTTCAAACGAGACTTCCCGCGCAAGTTATTAAATCTGTTGCACGAACTGCACCTTTAATTTATGTCATTTATCGCTTTATTTACATTTCTCGCATTTATATTTCCTGCAATTTAATTTTTGTCTTCACTTAAGATTTTAATAAATTGCGCGACAAGTTTCCATTTTAAATTTCAGTATTTGTATTTTGTTTCTTTCGTCTCCTTTATTTACTTAACTGTATTTGAATCTTTTGTAAGAAATACCAAGCTATGATCGGCTAAAAACCGTAGCTTGGGGTGCAAGGCAGAATTAGGACCGAGACCGATAGAAAGTAAAAAGTGTCAAAAATATAGTTTAAAGTCTCGTTGAGCTATCTCAGGTAATTAAAGATTACATATAATTAACTGACAACTAATTAAATGTATGAAAATGTGTAATTTCTAACGAGTTACATTAAATATTAATTCTGAGATAAACGAGACTGCTATAATATCTTTTTACCGGCTTATTTATATTTGTCCTAACGAACCTTTGCATCATTTGCCTTTTCTTACTACTGAACTTTCTTTTTCTAAGTTGTTAACTCACAAAACAAACCATTCAACAAATCTGTTTTCGAATTCGCCATCTGAAGTCAGTTTTTAAAGATTGGACTTTTTGAAAAGTTTTCACAAGTTTTCCCTGTGGATCGATATCTGGTACTTTTACCATTATTACTTGTTACGAGACGATAGTAGTTCAAGGTGTATACTTGCACTGAGTTCTACTTAAGTGAATCTCTAAGGTTGCATAAATCTTACAACAGTTTCCGATAAGAAAATATTATCCGGGTAGCGGGACCCCGTGCTAAGTCGCCGAAGAGGGACATTTGTGAGTGTTTTCTGGGTAAGGATAAGATAGGCTTATTTAGGATTCTTAGCATGTCATTGAGTTTTATGTGGTAAATAGTTATATGTATTTTATGTAATTCAGATTCGGTGGAGTTTGTTGAAAAGTAAAATCCCCGTGATTTTCAAAGAGAAGGTGTTAGTTGCGTTATTTCTTTCAGGTGAGTTTTAGTTTAATCATTTTCAAACTGGAATACATATATACTGAATAAGAATGTGGTAAGTAGTGTGATGATGTGCTTATGATTGAAATATGATATATTGGGATGTATGTTGTATTTATATAAGCATTACACTACACGAGTGCACGTTGGCCGGATTTAGGATTTAGGGCAGGTGGAGTTTGACGGTACGGAGGGACAGCGGAGTTGGCTGTATTTTAGTGCAGCGGAGTAAATTGATTAGTTGGTTTAGCGCAACCAACTAATATGACCATGTGAAAGAGTTGTACACAGTGCATACGGATCATGCTTGGTATTCAAATACTTGTTGTATATTTGTGTTTTACAAAATGATTACTAAACTGACAGGGATTTTCTCACTTAGACCAATTGGTCTAACCCTCATTTTGTTTTCAAAAATATGTATTCCAGGTCAAAGAATGATTAAAGACAAAGGCAAGGATAAAGTGTAATGTGCTTTCGAAGGCTGTTTGTGATTAAGAAGTTTTCCTGAATCGTTTTGTATGGATAGTTTTGTGGATTGTATTTTAATATGTTAGCGAAACGTTTGTATTGATATATGTAATGTATAGTTTTGGGACCAAGGGACCTTATATGATATAATGTGTATCTTTGTTAACTTATATTGAGATGTAAATGGTGTTATATGATGTATGTTTGGGATGGGCTGTTACACACGGTCATTGCATGATTGAGTAATGGCAAGGAACCAACCAGCAGATCTGTAACAATATAACAATATTATGAAAGATTTCTATAGTCAATTTGTAGCACAACTGGAAACGTTCCTAGGTACGCCTCTTCACAATGTTGGTATCGCTTGTAACCGATTAAGAGCGATAACTCTCAATTTCGAGAGTTATTTATCGTCAAATACTCCTATTTTTATGTCGTTTTATGTACTCACTTTTCTTTTATCTCGTTTTGGTCTAAAACGTTTTTTTAGAGGTGATGATATGTCAAGGATTTCATTTTGTTCTAAAACCGTCATTGTTGATCCGGATAAGATTTCAAAGAGCTATTTCTGATTACATGGAGCTTCTAAGGATGAAAGAAGGGGAAGGACTTTTTGTCGAAAAGGCTGTTTGAAGCATTCAATACTCTTTAAGAGATCTAGAGCAAAGGAGAAGCATTTAATTTCCAGCATTTAGTTTACTTCTTGTATTTTCTTTCACATATTTGAAATTATGTCCACTGTCTTGCTACTGTGACAATAACTTCAATTTATATTTTAATGCAAGTATTTCTTAAGTAAATCTCTACTTCTACCATGTTCTCTATTTTTGTTATGAGCTAAGCATCCTCTTGGATGTGGGTGTAAGCCGAACTTAAAGACTAGTAGGGAACACTTAGGGAGTTGTCAATATTGGTAGTTCTTAAGTTTGGTCACTTGGGTCGAAGCCTTAACTCAACATGGATAAGTTGATCACTTTGAAGTATTAATATTACATCATAGATCAAGAGATGGGCTGATTTGAAGTACGACTTAAGTGATGCACAAAGATTTGAAAAGGTCTTTGATAATTATGTAGAGATACAAGTTTTATGTGATTTTTGTTAAGGTTCAAGCATAGGTCTATATTTGCACTACAAAGAGATTTGAGTATAGATCTTCATACTAATGGAACTTGATTTTTAAATCAACTTAGCTAAATCGGCAAGCTTAGAATCTACAATTATGGTGACGTTGTGGGCACTTATATAATGATTCACTTTCGAGAGATAGGGACCTTTATGGACGTTTTTGTAACATGGGTTTCTGACTATTTTGTTACTACCATTGTCTCAAGGGAAACTTACATCATACCCATCTTTTAATCAATAGGTTCACTTTGTTATTTGACCAACTAAAAACATTAATTTTCTCACAACCGAAAACTTGCACAAGTTCATGAAACTATCGGCTGTAGTCCGGTCCTGTAAACGATCTTTGTGTATTACCACTTTCTTACTTGTAGCCATCACAATGTCAGTGTGCACTAACACCGCCACTTTGGGAACATTGTGACCATTTTATTGATCTATACAATTTTCCGCTATCAAAGAGCCTAGTGGAACCAATGTTTATTGATCTCTAGTTATGGTTAAAGTCGGTATTCGAGCAGAAATGTTATCATACAAGAACATAATCAAATCGAGTGGGATTGGAAAAGCCCCAAGGCCTGAAAGAAAAACATTACATCAGAGTCTTAAACACCATGAAATAAAAATTACAATGACTGATATGAGCAAGAGCCAACACCATGAAAAAAACTACAATGACTATGACATGAGCAAGAGCTAAATTGGTACACAAATGTGATACTAACATGTAGAGAAGCCCTCGTGAGCAAAAAGATAAGGCCCGTGCTTTGGGGTTGAAAAAGAGCCCGGTCGGGCCTTTTTCAAGCCAATCTTAAATCGTTTTTTTTTCACTTATCCGGACTTTCTAAAGACAAGCTTAACCGAGCTTTTTTGGGCCAGCCCCGAAAATTTCAGCCTTGCCTGGACCAGGCTTTGAGGCTTTGGGCTCGCTAAGCTCGGACTTTTTTGTGCAATAGGGCAAAATCAACGGTTGGATCGTAAACGTTCCACTTCTTTTCTTGCGACATTAGGTATACAAAAATTGTACAACGTTTTCTTAAAGAATTTCTTAACGGGCCAAAAAGAGCACAAAATACTTACCGTGGAAAAAATTAAAATTAGTTATAGTTACAAAACACGTACATAACACTAAAAAAAATCAGTTCCAATTACAACGATTTACATTTTCCGTTTTTGTGTCTTACCATTAAAACTCAAATTTAAGCTTCGATATGCTCAATGATGATGCCCGGTGGTAGCACAAAACGAAACAGACAGAGCGCCATGTCTGTAACAACTTTTCATAGTTATATCCTCAAAGATTTCCCAAACCCGAACCCGAGAGAATCTTGAAGAACATAAATAGGAGAAAGGATAGATCTTATCTTGGTGATTCAAGATACAATGGTTAATCACCGTGCATCAACTTTCTTTCTACTTGCAAGGGGCGACAATCAACCGATACAGATTTTGTCATCACGATGTTTTCAGGCGGCTTCTTTGGAATTCCGTTTTACGAAAGCCACATGGAACGAGAAATTGAGAATAGAGAACGGTCAAGGCTACCTGCACAGAAACATGATTTGCGAACCAAGAATCCAGATTAAAACAAAAGCAAGAAACTAAGAGCAGGCTTCGCGTTTGAAGGGTAAAAATGAAACGTGAACAAAATGCAGCCAATCCATGGTGGTCAAGTAACCTGTCGAACCCTTTAAGAATCTAGAGATGCATGTACATAATGATGATTCTAACGAAATATATGTTCTCATATATATATATATATATTGCATATAGAGTTCAGAAAAAAAAACCTCAAAAAAATGAAGTTGTTTTTAACATGCACACGTGCATAAAAACCAAAAAACAATTTCAGTTACTTGTATGCACATGTGCATACCGTCTAGATGAACGGTTACCAGGGGCGTTCCTCAGTTTTTCATTTTTTATGGTTTTCCCTTGAACCTGACCCATTGTATATATACCCCTGATATTAGCCAATAATTTTTTCGGTCATGATGCTAGAAAGTGGACCAGAAAGTAACAAAAGGTTATTGGATAACAACTTATAGTCCCCGATACCAAATCATACCTCAAAATTCTGCAAAAACAGATTGATGCTACCTTCTGGAGCGCCGATTTCAAATCTGGGCAAAACATGAATACAATCAAAATACCTAAAAAAAATTGGAGTTGGAGGGTTATCGTGTTTTTTACTCCATTTTGAACTAATTAGTGGGGATTAACACTAATCCTCGCCCTAAACTAAATATAACATTTGAGTAGACACAATCTAATGAGCTTTTTTTACTCAAATATGTAAGATATCCCTCGATAATGACAAAATAGAGAAATCTCGTGACTAAAATCAATGCTATCAGTATTCTATAATGATTAATAATCGACAATGACGTAATACTAGATCGAGACATTGCCAAAAATGGAAAAAAATCATTTACTTATGGATGTCAATAAAACGAAATTGTTGCATGTTTTTGCAATGGAGTGAATTTTACCTCTTGTTCTTCTTTGCTATCACAATGCCTCCAGTTGGTAGTCATGGATGCTTTCAACGGAGGATAATCAACCACTAACTGCATTTATAACTTGTTAAATTGGAATCCTCCTAACACCATTTTTAGAAATTCCATACGTTACGAGAAACCAAGAATCACCTGCAACACAATTTAATTACCTCAACATAAAGTAAAGATAAAAGCACGAAATAACCACCACATGCTAATCAAAATAATGACACAATATTTTTACTGAAAATCGAGTAAAAATTGGAAAATAATAACATCGGTGTTAATCCAACAGAAACTAATTCTTGTCCTATTCATATTAGAGAGACATACACAAACGATCCTTCTAAAGAAAGGTATATATGATATATATATATATATATATATTATACATAGATACATAGTAAAAGTGTAGGAACAATGAGTAATAGAATAATAAAAGTGTAAAATCCATTTGTTGTTGTGCGATGAACAAATAGACCATGTTATATTGACAGATAGGTATAAAGGGTAAAATTTTGCATAGAGTACCACGACTAGTAGAAGAAACTCTAACGAAATATAACGGAAAAATAATGAGACGAAAAACCTTTCAGGAAAAAAAAGTACATGGTTTTATATACAAAAGAAGCCAAGATACCCTCGTGAGAAACTGAAACAAAACCCTCTAAACTGCGAAACTATTTAACTGTATCATCTATTAGGAAACTAATTTCATTTTTATTTCCTCTTGCCTTCATTTTTATTATTGTTTCATGCTCTTTGTAATTCCAAATCGTCGTTTTCAAAAGTAAAAACTTAAATAAATAAGATATTTATAAAGATATGGCTTCTAGATATGCTTTCAAAATATTTTTTGCAAGAGTTGAATAGTATTCAACTTAACATAAGTCATAAGTGCAAATATTTCTTGATAATCTACTCCATAGGCGGATCTAAGAAGGGCTTATCGGGTCAGTAATATTTAAGCTATAGGTTAGGCACATTAATGAAGTGGATGAATCTTAAATGTTCCTTACATGTGCTTGTACCTTCTTCCCCCATTTAAGCTTTTTATTGTACGGTACAAATAATTTATACGATGGTTTTCATTAATACGTATGTTTTTTTAAAAGGTCGTGGCATCATCTTTGGTCGTCCTAGTTCATGCAAATCGTTGAATTCCACATGAACCAGATGAATTTATTTCCCCTTTTTTGTAGAATAAACATGATTGTGGTATACAAAAGAAATTGAAATTGATATTTTAGTGTTTTCTACCATATGTGATGGAAAAAGTTGAAAACTTCCTCGCCTTCGTCATTGAACAAAAAGCCCCATCCAATGAGGTTGTTTCCGTGAAGACCCCAACTTGTGTAAGGGTTGTGAAAAATATTTTGTGAGAAACAGAACTGTTTCGAAATTTTGACATAAGATTGAAAGAAAGGAAAATGGAACAAAAAAATGAAATAAGAACAAATAAAAATAAATAATAAAAAACAAAAATAAAAATAAAAAAGCAAGGGAATTAAAAGCATATCAAACGGAATGAAACCACTGAAGTAACGAAAGAAAGTTGACCCTTCTAGAGTTGTGCTACCTTCCTACCGCATTTTGAACGCAAAAAAGCGGCCGCTTAACCGCTATTTGTAGATAGGTTGTTTTGATGTTAAAAAAGGTAATTTTGTGGGCTTTTGTATTGGACCTTCATTGGGTTTTATTTTAGTCCAACAATATTAAGGCTTCATTATTCTTGATTTTTAAGACTTAGGGCACAATTATTCTTATTGTTTGGACATGGACACCATTATTCTTATTTTTTCGGACTTGGACGCCATTATTCTTATGTTTTTGAACTTTGACACCATGACTTTGACTTCTGGCTTTGAATAAAAGTGTTCACATTGATCAATTAATTTTATTTGGACTTAGGATATCATTATTCTTATATACTTTTTACTCAGTAAATATAATGTGTTTTGAGTTATGTATACATACATATATATAATTCTAATTATTTTGTGGACCGCTTCACCATCGCGATAGCCGCTATTTCAAATCAACGTCCTGATCGCGATTTCATATTTTGACCGTTGTAACAGCATAGCGCCCAACACTCCACGAAACATAGTTGGTATGATGGGTACAATATAGAATTTGCCCTTTAGGTTTAGTGGGACTTTCTTGTCATAGAAATTCCCTAAGCATCCCTCCATTTTAACCACCCTGCCATGGATCCCAACCCGTAGATGTTATGCGATGAGTAACATCATCCTTAACCTCACCCCGATCATGAATTATATAGAGCCCAGATACTATTCTTTTGTGGTCCCTTTGCTACCCTATGCGGACATCTAACCTTCCTCGTCATGCTCCTGACTGAAATTACACCAAAGTCGTCGGTCTTTGACTTACTAACGAACAAGCCTTGAGTCTCTGAAGCCACCCTCCATTGTTCCAACCTCAAATTCATCTTTATCTTTCTTTCCGCTTCCCACACAATACCATTAGCAAATAACGTACACCACGAGATACCCCTGGATCCCTCGCAAAATTTCATCCAAAATCACGACAAATAGAAATGGGCTCAGGTACAGAGCCTTTAACAACACGTCAACAAATCATGCCTTCAATCTGTTGACACTCCCATAATTTTTATGCTTGAAGGTGAGTGCATATCCCATATGTCATTACACTAACATGAATTTCTTCCACAATAACTGCTTTTATGGCTTCAAGATCTAGGTGATTCTTGGTTTCTCGTTGCGTATGGACTTTCTAAAATGGAGTTACGAGGAGTCCAATATCAATCCAAATGCTACAGTGTTGTGTTATTGGTTGCTAGCCTCTAAAGACGCTGGTACCCTCATGGATATGGTCCTAGCAATTCCGAATGATAGAGTAGACAGTCCCTTTTGGCTTACAAATTGAGGTTGGTAAGGTATAGACCTTGGGCTCTTCTAACTTAAAAATATATGTTTTGTTAAATAATAGTTGTAAATGTAATCTATAGCTTTTCCTTTTATGTAGATTCCCAGAATAGTAGGAATTTCAGTATAAATAGTGAGTCTATCATTGTATATTCAATATGAAATACAATAGAATATTTTCTCACAAATACTTTCTAATGGTATTAAAAGGGTTTGGGAAAAAAATCGAACCTCCTCCGCTATGTTTCCTACGAACCCCAAACCCTATTTAGTAGCCACAGAAACCCAAGTTGCGGCCCTTTGAAAATTTGCCACAACATCCATCTAGGTTTTATTCAATTTTTCTTCCTCTCCTTTGTTTCCGCTTAGAAATTATTGGGTTCAGATAAGTGTTGAGTTGTAGTTTATCGGTCAAGGTCATGAAGATCACTTGGTGAAGCAACTTAATATCGATGCAAATGACCGACCTAAGTGGAAACAATCCATGCCTTCCTTTGTAATGCTCTTTGGAATTCGATTGTTACGAAGTCTGGCATAAGGCAAATAAACTTTATTCAAAGAATATCAACCGTTTGTATAAAGAGAACAAACATATTTTAGAAAGGTCCATACTTATCTAATCCTTGTGTAGCTAGAAGTTTCCTTGTAAATATCTAGTAGAATAGTCTAGATAGAGTTCTAGAAAGATCCATGAGTAATATAAATAAAGGTATTCTTTCATTTGTATAATCACACTCCACACTCCACTCAATTGTAGAGAAGTTGATTAATAGAATATTAGGGCTCTCGCAATCATCTTAGCCTTCTTGTTTGCACATCTTATTCGAGATTCTTGTAGTTTGGCCCGCTTAGTCCGAGAACTAAGGTCGTCCACAAGTTTGTGAAGACAACTTTGTGACACTGCCCTAATTTGGATTTCATTCGTAAGATTCTAAATATTGATAGAGTGTTTGAGCATTGGCTTGTATTTCAGCACCAACAAACATAACGATACGTTCCACTACTACCCAATTGATTCTACTATTCTTGTTGCCTGTAAGGAAAAGAAGGCAACAGAGGTCGTGGAAGCATAATCGTCCTTGGTGCACTCATTGCCATAAGATTAGCAATACAATCGATCAATGTTTTTAGCTTAAACCACCTAAGGTAGCTAATATTATACAATACGACTCGTCTCTTGGGGCCTCGCTGCATAGTTTATCTATCTCAGTTAGAGTTTCTGAAACTTTGAGAAAATAAGCAACTATCACCCGTCAACCCAATAGTGAGACCGGTTCCTCCATAGTTTGCATATCTCAATTCTCGCCGATTAGGCCTTAGGTTCTAGATTATGGTGCTTGAGATCATGTCTTGTAACAATAGTTCATTCACATGTATTACATACTCTAATACATTGTCTACTGTTACCTTAGTTGATGTTCATAAACTAAGGTCGGACGCAATGGGCATAAACTAAGGTCGGACGCAATGGGCAAGATAAACCCTTGCACCATTATCTCTCGACTTTGTTGTACTTGTACCTAGTTGCTATTTCAATCTTATCTCTGTTAGCAAATTAACTCAAACCTTACCATACTCTTTTACCATTCAAGTTGATTTAGTTTTTGTGTAGACTATTGGCGTAGGATGTCAACACCATGCTTTAAACTACCTTACACCACCACCATCTCCAATAACATGTATTGCCACCAATTATCCAGCCATCATCCATTGCCGTTTGAGGCACCATAGCCTACAAAAAATTAGAAAAAATGGTACCTAGTCTTGCGAATTTGTCTTTTTTGGAGTGTGAACCATGTCATATAGGAAAACATGTTAGTAGTTATTTTCTAGTCACCTTAATAAACAATACGTGCCATCGTTGCTTAGTTAATTTAGATGTGTGGGGTCCTAGTCATGTCACGTTAAGTTTGAGTTTTAATTATGGTCACATTTGTTGATGATTTCTCAAGATGTACTTGACTTTTATTAATGAAAAATCGTTCCGAGTTATTCCCTATTTTGCACCTACGTTACCTTTTTGTCCTACCAATTGTGTTGAGTGTCCTCTTGATTTCACTCGAATTCCAGGTACTGATCCTACTCCACAAAACCCACCGACCTTTAACCCTGTCGCCCCAAAACAAATTCGCCACCACTGCACCACCTTTGTGCACTTGCCTTTAATGGACTCCCAATACAAATTCTCCCTATCACAACCCCATATCCAATCTATAACTTCTTAAGCTACTACCATTTATATTCTTCATTAATGGTTTGGTATCGTCGTTTGTTTGCACTCCCGAAAATGTAGAAGAGGCCCTTATGGTTGGAGTCAGGGCGATGGCTGACGAGATGAATGCATTACATTCTAGTGGTACATGGGACCTCTTCCTCCTGGGGAATCAACGGCATAAAAGTTTTATGATTCTCTTTGATTGTAACTTGATCTAACTAAACTACTTGAAATTTTCTAACTTATAGTGTACCGAATGGTGCAATTCATGATATAGTACACAAACAAAATTTTGGTGCAAAACATGATCATCTTTGGCCTAAACCATAAACAAACATTTAAGATTCTCCTAAAAAACATGTTGCACAACCAAACGTTATAACATTAAACGCCACATGGAAGCATGTAGTTTGACAACATTATGTGTAGATATTGACTATTATGAAGAATACCATGTTCATGCATCACGATGTAGATAGGTTGATTGGCATTGGATCAAGAAGGATTGATATCTTCCGCCCCTGTAGATTTTTTATTGTTGATGTTTAATTCAAAATTAGAAATGGGGATTACTAAAAGAACTCACAAGAATATAGATCATACTTGCATCACAAACAACACCCGCGACAACTGGAACTGAACCTCCCCAATAAACCAAAAGCTGCTTTTTATTCTTCAATTACACTGTTGATCCTGGAATTGTAAGTGAGGGAATGAGACAAGAATCATACATCGCTATGCGAACTAGAAAAGATCAGCATCTAACGATTCTAGCAATGAAATTTCTAAATAATATAAAAAAGCTGTAAAATAAACAAAATAAAGTTGATAAAAAGAAAAATCCTCTTTGCTCATGGAAGATGGACGAATGGGATGCGAAAAAATTTAGGTCCAATTCGTTATAGTTTTGTTTTGTGGGACCCATTTATATGACACGAGATAAACAAAGATGTGACTATGGGTCCTATTTACTTGATGTGAAAAGAAATAGATGACGAAAATGGAGAAAAATGGAAGAGACAACTTACTCCGCATGTGAAACCTTAGAGATTTCTTCAAGCGCCGCATCTATAGAATAGACAATCATTTTCTTGACCTGATAAAGTGTTTTCTTTAATATCAATACTCTCGAAGAGGAGAAATTTGAAGAACTTGAGATTCTTATTTAGAAGGCTTACCGCTAGCATTTTCCCTTTTGCTTTGTGATTCATGGGAAGTCGACGGAGTTCGTCAGTCAACTTGAAGCACTCAGATGCACTTTCGGGAGAGATAAATTCCAACACCAGATTAACGCAAGACTGCACACGGATGAAAATCTTAGTGTGTCGGGGCTTAAAACCAAAAGAATTTTAATCACCCACCTTAAAATTGAAATTAATATAGTGACCAAACTATACATAAGACCTTAATCATATAATTTCATTTTGCAGGAATCAATATTCTTGACCATTTGGGATGACCGAAGAAGCCCCAAACTTTGCAAACCACACTGAAACCGACAGTTTGGAAATTATGACGGTTTGGTTTCAACCTTTTTATTCAAATTCTCAACTCCCAAACCAACACCGAACCAAACTGGGGCATATTAGTTCATAAATTTTTTTATTTTTGAGATTTATATTATATATAGTTATACATAATTTCTTTTTAAAATGCATTTTCTAAAAAAATCTATACTAATACTACTAATACTATACTAGTAAAAAACCAAAAAAAATAAAACATGAAACTGACCTGAACAAATTAATTTTGAGGCCAGACACTATACAACAAACAAACACACACACACAATAAAATGCCGGAGAAAACTGCTACCTTAATTTTGTTGATTTGATAAGGACATCCAGCTGGAATGACAACGGCTTCACCAATATGTTGCTCGAACGTCCATGGTTCAATATCTGAAAAATGAAGAAGTTTTAGTAGGTATTTTAGAGGTAACATTTAGGGAGATGAAGCTTGAATAATACTTACCAAACTCTTCCTTAAGTTTCCTTTTATGGAAGGCGTCTAAATAGAAGCTTTCATCAAGAACAGGGTGAACAACCTATAGTATAGTCCAATGCAAATAAGTTAAGTACCTCAATCAGTCTGACATAAATCATGTTAAAAAATGTTGATAAAAGATGATACTTTTTTGGGCGAGGAGTGTGGTTCCTTGAGTTCATTAGAATACTTTCTAAGATACTCTATAAGCTTTGGCACATCTTGTCGTTGAAAAACATCCCACACGGCCCCCTGAGTATCAAGAACAAGTTTCTCTCCATAATAATTAGAATACAAATCCTCATCATCCGACACTTCGATGCTTGAATCATCAGAAAGCACACACACTTCCTCATCTGTTTGAGTGAGATCACTAGAGACCGATGCTTTTCCCAAGAGATCATCTATTTTATTCTCAATTTCAGTCTTACTCGAGGACTCGTTCTGATGTTGTGAACCATATTTATTCATCAAATTCTTTACTCTACTAAGATTTTTCTCAGAAATCTGGATCTCTGTAGCATGCACAAAAATATTCACCTGAAGGAAAAACAACAAAATCATGAGATATCACCTAGTTTCTTGAAGCTAAGCCAAGAAACATCCAAGGATAATTTTCCTACACTTACAAAATTTACTTTTTGCAAGAGTAGTGTAAAAGGTTTGGTTTTTGACAGAACCATGAACCGAATCACCCACAGACCCACTAGGTCCCAAATTTTCTGAACTAAACCAAATCAACCAAAAAAGCCTTTGAACAAAAATAGAACCAAACCATTTTAAGTTTGGTTTAGTTCCCTAGCTTAAATCATTTCTTCTCTAGCTACCATGAAACTCAATACAATCTCCTTTTGTAGAGAAACTAAGGGGAAAAGAAATGGTAGATTCTGATGGTAACATGTGTGATTCCTATAGGTTTTTCTCTCTAATATAAACAAACTTGGATTTTAGTATACATGAAATTGGATCAATTTTGTAAATCCATGATTATAACACAAGATAAATTAATTTAAGCTCGGGGGCCGTTTACAAAATGCTTACCCGGTAAGTGCTTGCCGGCTCTCTTTACCTGATCGAATGAACATGACAATGATTGAGAATCTTACCCGGTAAGAGTGACGACAAGGACACAGAGTCTTACCCGATAAGTGAGAGTGACGACTCTTACCCAGCAAGCGCTTACTAAGCAAAAATGTTGCATACGATGCCGTTTTAATGGACTAAAATCTTACCCTGTAAGTTAAATGGAAGTGTTGACCATTACCAGTAAGCACTTACTAGGTAAGCGTGGGTAAACGGCCCCTTAGTTCAAAACAAAAGATATTGGTTCCATTTGGTCCAACACCTGAAACTACAAACCGAATTGATTGGCAAATTGACAAGTTTAGTTTAGTTTAGTTCAGTCTGATTTCGTAGTTTGAAGAAATTTTTGTAGCTGGAGTTTTTTAAAACATACCACATCAAATGCATGATAACATAACTTGGTTGAGAAATCTGCATCTCCGGGTCTACCATATGAAATATAGATAAGAGGACCCAAGTCAAGATTCTGAGTTTCCTGTGGAAGTTTTGATGCTAAATTTAGAAGACCACTTAATGGATTGAAGTACTCGGGCAGTGGCAAATCATCCATCACGGCAGCATAATGACCTGGGAAATGCTTCCGGAAGAAAGCAGATGAAACCTCAACTTTAAATTTCAGAACCTCATTCTGTACATTTGCATGCGTTTTACCCCCCATAAAAATCTGCTTCCTACCCATTTCCACTTCATACCAATCGGGGCACTTTTCCAACTTTGCCCCTCCTTCATCCTTCTGGTATTTAGCACTCGCTTCTAGGTATGTGCAGAACATGAAAACCGGATCCCATTTCAACTCAGGATCATTCTTGACCACATCTCGAATAATAAGAGGTTGACCTTTGACCCAGTGCTGTCTAAAATGTTCAAGATTTTCGTCCCGAAGATCATCCGTCATGGATAAATACAAACACTTGTTCTTGAACAAGATTCCATCGTCGCTTTCATTACCCTTTTCGGCATTTCCATCAGATGGAACCTCCAAAGATTTTGTGAAATTATAGTTGCAAATGATTTCTTTCGCACTTGTTTCAAGATCCTTAGTCCAATTAAAGTGAGAAAGACATCTTATGTCAAGAACACCGTTCCCACAACCACCTAAATTCTTTGGTGGGCATTTTATGCTTCCATCTTCACTTGTTTTCCAGTTCCACAATACTGTTGACAAATATTTCCGTTTTTCTGTGCTCATGTATTTGAAATCTCGAAAACCCCCATGCAACTCTCCTTCACGAAAATCCCAACAACAAGATATACAAAGCATATACAAGCAATTTCCACAATGTCTATGAACATCCACAATGCAAGACTTGCAGAAGCTACTGCACAAGAAAAGGAAATGAAGTGACTTTACTTTAAAATCTTCATGAAATTGCAAAATTTTAATTTGGCATGTTAAACATCTTAAATGCCCTTCTTTAAAAAACAATTGAGGATACAAAGTAAAAAAATCAATTTACTTGTAATGATGATAGTTGGCATGTCATTTAAGAAAATTGGTTGACTCTTTTTTGGGCCCTTCAATAAGGACAACATATATTCATTTGTAATAATGATAATGGGCAAATGGATAATCTTAACATCAAAACTTCCCAGAAAATAAAAACTTGCAATTTTCATAAAGCAGGGAAGTATTTGATAACATACCAACACTGCTGCTTTTCGGAATCCATAGCAGGCTGAATCTGCAGCTCGGTATGATGGCTTTCTGTATTGGTCAAATTCCATCAAATTGTTCTTATTTTCAATCGTCACTCAGAAAAAGTTAACAAACTACACAAACACAAACAAGGACACTCTACCTTTGAGTTTAGCTTCCATATTGAGTTCAATGGTTTTTTCTTGATTTATTTGTTCAAGCAAAGGAAGAAGCATATCGATCATATAAAGAAGTTGTTCATTTTTGTCGAACTTCTTTTTGCTGTTATAAACAACTAGATCCTGAAATATAGTTCCAAACGTAAAGTTATATGGATTATGAACATTTAAGATCAAAGTTAAAAAGATTATGGTGGCTCTGATCAGTACCTTAGTTTTGACGTCTTTAGATCTTTCCTTTATGCAAGCTCTGCAATCACAAGTTCCACAACAAACCGGACATTTGTTCTTGACATTTGTCTTATCAAGACACCTAAATCCATTCAGATAGTTGAAGTCTGATTTCTACATTTCTAATCATCATTTTAATATGAAAAGTACCCGGGAGGGGGGGGGGGAATAGTACAAGTACCGGTCATCAAGTATTGCAAATCCATAGTTATTACACTAAAAGTTTGTCTTATCACATCAAATGGCAAAACATAATATCCAAAACAAACATGTCTTTTCTTCTTTTGATCTAGAAGTTGTGTCACGAAAACACTTTCGTTGCCAAAATGCAAGGAAAGATGTGTACAAGACCCTTGTAATAACCTGTGTTCCTTTCCCATAATAGTATAGGAGTGCAGGTGGTTGTTTGGGAAGAACCTTGAATATTGGAGGACCATTTGTGTAACTAGTGGTCCATATGGGGTTTTGCAAATCCATTTCATACGTATCATTCTCCTAAAAAGGTGTGTAGGAAGAGTATTCTTGGAAAAAGGAAAAGAGTTTTGTGAGGGAAAAATCTTTTGGTGAAGAATTCTTGAAGATGGAAGCAGAAATTGTGTGAGATTGATCATCTTAAGGTAATGTTCTTGACTTTATGCTTAGTTTCCTCCATTAATGGAGTTTTGTTCTTGAGTTGGGGATTTAGGGTTTATTGGGTGTTTCTTTGAGAATTATTAGATTATCATTGAGAATCCACCATTCTTCTAGTTTTGGTGTGAGATTGAGAATTTAATCTAATTTCTCTTATTAAATCCTTGGTGTGAAGCTTTTCTCTAGCTTTTGAGATTGAACTCTTTAAAAGAGGAAGAACTTGGGTTTTCTTTGTTTTAGTTTCCTAGTTGAATAATATGTTTTGTAAGCTGGAAATCAAAGTTTTGAAGTAAGGAGTCGATTTAAGGTGCAGACCTGGTTTGGGAAGAACGCGCAAACAGTGTCTGGCACGACTTGGTGTGCGACCTAAGTCGCGGCGCAAGTCGCGCAATCTACTATTTTGGCACGACTTCGTCCGTTTCGTTTCTCATTTTGGGTCAGGGGCGAAGCGCCTAGACTGCTTAGGGATTTATAAAAGTAGCATTTTGGGAAAACTAAGAGGGTTTAACACTCATCTTAATTTGATTAATTTAGGCGTTCGATTTGCACTTTTTAACCGTTTGGGCTTGTGGTGGGGTGCGGAGCACCAGGTGAGTCCTCTTAGCTCAATTATATAAACTCGTGAATGTTTTAAAACTCTGATTATGGTTTTATGCATTGATGTCTTATTTTATAAAATAGCATTATGCATACGTTATGATTGTTGAATCATATGTGAACTGTGTGGGATGGTTGGATTTGCACAACGGGAGTACGGTACCTTGAGATGATGACATCTCTTGGGAGTGATAATCCATGTGCCCTGAATCCGTTTCTTGAGCACATCAGAATAGGCATGGGGGTCTTGATAGTTTATGTCACGATAGGTGACGGTGTGGCTACGAACGCGATGCAAAGTCTGTGTGTGGAAAGCGTGAATATCTACTTGGTTATAGTGTTTCCATATTAAATTTCTATTTTAAATGTTTTAAACGTTGAAGGTGAAAATAAGGGAACTCACTAGACCTTTTGGTCTAACGCTCGCTTTTCAAAGTTATTCAAAGGAGAAAGAGCAAGCTGAGATTCTTCTTATTTAAGGCTTGATTGTTCAAGTTTAGCCTCTAGACTTTGTAATAAATTATAGTCGTGAACGTTGTTTTCTATTGCAAGGGTGAAATTTATTTTATCAGGTTTATTGTCGCGCCAAATACCTATCAGGTGTGGTACACGGATTCTTAGTTCCCTTAGTAATCTCCTTAGCCAGAGTGCTTCACACACACCTAGGGCAGTAGCTTGTAATTAGGCTTCAACACTACTTCTTGAGACCACTCATTGTTTCTTACTTGCCACGTGACAAGGTTGCCAAACACATAAGAGCGGCAACCCGAGGTAGAATGCCAATCACTTTGACAACTTGCAAAACTTGCATCTGTGAACACTTCTACACTTCGACTGTCTTGTTTGTTAAACAATAAATCATGACCGGTGTACCTTTAAGATATCGTAGGATTCTATGAGCAACATCAAGATGGCATTGGGATGGTGAGTGCATGAACTGGCTTAAATATTTAACTGCAAACGTAATATAAGGCCTGGTATGTGCTAGCTATATCAGTTGACCAACAAGGCATTGGAATCTCCCCCTTGTCGACTGGAACGAGAACTAGAACCTTCAAAGTAGCATCATGCTTTAGATTAGAATCCATAGCAGTAAAGGCTGGTCGAATCCTAGCATCCCAGTGTATTTTAGCAAGTCCAAGGTATATTTCCTTTTAGACAAGCTAATGGTAGATTTTGTTCTTGCAATCTCCATTCCCAATAAGTACCTTAACGGACCAAGGTCTATCATTTTGAAGGATTTGGCCATATGGGCTTTGATTGTTGTGATGGCCACGACATGATCTCCAATAATGATGATGTCGTCGACATAAACTATTAGGATAGTAATCTTACCATGCTCCCTAAGATAGAAAAGTGTCATCAGCATGGGCTCGAGCATACCCAAAATGTTTAACCGTGTGAGTGAATTGATCGAACCAGGCTTAGGAGACTGTTTAAGACCATAGAATGCTTTCTTGAGACAACAAACGTTATGGGTGCCTTTATAGCATGAAAACCGGGGGGAGGGGGTAAGTCCATGTAGACTTCCTCGTTGAGGTTGCCATTTACGAACGCATTTTTACATCTAGTTGATGAAGAGGCCAATCGAAGCTTGCAGCAAGCGATAGAAGAACCCGAATGGTATTAAATTTTGCAATTGGGGCAAATGTTTCTGGATAATTGATGTTGTATGTCTGTGTGTAGCCTTTTGGTACAAAACATGCCTTGTATCTTTCTATAGAGCCATCACTCTTGTACTTAACTGTGAACACCCATTTAGCCAATTGGGGTCCTTCCGTGCACGCGTTGAACCACTACCCATGTACCATTCTTTTGAAGGGAACGAAGCTCTTCAAATATTGCAACCTCCGCTATCTGTCCTGTAAAAGCTTCTTGAATATTTGAAACAAGAGCCTTCATAAATGTAGTTGAATGAGCATAGCAAGAAAATCGGAAATAGGATGTTGAGTGCAAAAGCCCGTACCTTTTATGAATGCAATTGGTATATTAATATCAATTTTGAAGGCAACACCTGGTGTATTGTAGACTTTGGAGTAACTCATTTCCTGAATTCCTTCGGTTGTATGTGATTGGGAAGGACTCGGCTTAACTTAGGTTGGGTGAGGGCACATTGTGGGGTTGTAAATGATGGTGAGGCTGAAGAGGGAGGAACATGGTAGGTTGTTTCGAGGATTGTGGGTGTGGGTGAGGTGGCTTCTAGTTGGTTATTTGGTGAGGTGGTTGAAGTAGGATTAGACGACCAAAATTATTCCTAGCTTTGGGATCCTACACGATCCAATACTTGGTCTTCCTGATAGAGTGAGGAGAGTAATAAATTTGATTCTCGACAAGGGTTTGTTATGCACCAGCTTAACCCAGTGAATCAAACACAGAAATAGAGACAGAAATGCTCGGCTAAATTGGATTTAAGCAAGTAAAATGAACGGAAATTGAAAGACAATACAAACGATACCAAAACCTCTAGCAATTCGAGAGTGCTAGTCTCTCCCAAAAGATCCCACTAATTATCTCCATACCTACACTCCCTACATCCCCTATATTTATACTAACTTTATTATAACCAAATATCTAAAATACCCTTTCTAAACCCTTCTAGAATACCAACTATAAAAGGGCTTGGGCCTAAGATCGATACATGACATTACCGCGCCCCCAAAGAACCACCTTGTCCTCAAGGTGGATAGAGAAAATAGAGAAACCGGTGTTGCCGAGTGACCACAACTCTCCAACCGACCGGCATTAAAATCAAATTCTTGCAATTCAACGTCCTTACACCTCTGGTTTTCAAAATCATAGTCGAAGACCAACGGTCACGTTCTGCAATTTGAAACACTGAAACCCCTTTATTTTCCTGTGTTGAGTGGGCTAACAAACTCCAACCCCAAACCTTGTCTTCCCCTCCTTTCAAAATAGCAGCAAATCCAGTAAACAGAGTAGCATAGGGGTTGGAACTTTGAACAAGAGTAGAAAAACCCATGGATAATGTTGAAATGGGTCCAACACTATACCCACTTTGGTGTTGTTGAATGTATCCACTATGTGCTTTTATTGCCAGAATATCCATTATGGATCTTGATCTAAGCAGTTAACACGACGATTGCGAAAATTTCGATCAAGACCTTGATTTGAAATAGCGGAAATAGCGATGAAATAGCGGTGAAATAGCGATAAAAATAAAATTAAATATGAATATATATAATATATAACATATAACTTAAAAACTTAATAAAATAATGATCAAAAAAAATTTCAAACCACACAAATAACATAGATCGCTACTGGATGGAAGCAGAAAGTCGATGGAAGCAAGACAGTAAGCAGAAAGTCGATGGAAGCAAGGCAGTAAGCAGAAAGTCGCATTTGAATTGGGAAGATTAGGTCAAAGAGTGAAAGATTAATGGTCAAAAGGTTTGGATAAAAACCCAAAACAAATAAAGACTTAAAGAGGCCCAGAACTTGATTAAAAGTAGCCCAAAACTTATTAAAAACAAAAAACAAAGTCCAAAAGAATTAAAGAAGCCAAAAAAAAAACCTTAAAAAAATTTCGGAAATTTCGATCAAATTTCGAAGTCAAATTTCGGAAATTTCGGTCAAATTTCGGAAATTTCGTCGCTATTTTCGACATCGCTATTTTGGGTCGAAATTTAGGACCGAAATTTCGATAAGGGTCGCAAGTGTCGCTATTTTCGCTATTTCGTCGCTATTTCGTCGAAATTGACTGCTTAGATCTTGATAAATTTCCCCATTGAACAACTCCCAACCAGCCTCTAGATAACCCCTCCAATTTTATAATTTTTGAATCCAAAACAGTTCCCAAGACACCCACGATGAAGTTAAAGAAAACCCCCATTTTCAGATTTGTATCCCTAAAATGCTTCACTTCCTGACATTTCTCTTTTAACAAATGGTCCACTCCTTGATTCTCTTCTTCACTATTTCGACCTTTCTTATCAATTTCTTTATCTAGAGGACATATGTCAAACCTTACGGTCCTGCTATCTTTTGCTATCTTTTTCCAACCAGTGGTCGCATGACATACCATGGTCATTAGTCATCAATCGAGTCACAACACGTGATTTTGTTTCCAGTGGCCACGGTGGTGGTGGTAGCGGCGATGGCGGTGGTGGCAGCAGCGGAGGTGGGGGCGGTGGTGGTGGAGGCAGTTCCCGTTGATCGTCGCTCCAACCATATCTCCCATAGTCGGCAATATGGAGTATGTCGTGAAACTGGGAATAGGAATTAAGTTGGGCATAACCTTGGGCCAATTTAACACAATAGGATTGGTTTTGGGCCATAGGATAATAACTAAAATGGGCTTTAGTCCTTGCTTTTTCATTCTCGGTTGTTACAAACTGGATTCCAGCCCTAGATCTTCTCTCAGTCGCACGGGCCTTGTGTTGATTGGGCTGAACCTGATCCTCTTTCTCTACGTTTGTTATGGAAGAATAGCGAAACGAGGAAACCGTCCAGGTCCCAGCGTCTTTCTCAATTGAACTTGCGACGGTGATTGAATCCCTCAACGAACCAGCAGGAAGCGGCAAAGAATCCACATCAGGTGGTTCTGGGTCTGGGCCTGGACGCAACCCTAAAACTCCCGATTCTAGACAGTGAATAGAAAATACCTTCATCGCTTGGTAGCCTCCGATGTTGATCATGGATTCCGATGATCCTTCTGCAATTGACCGATCTTCCTTCCCCTCTATCGGCGATTCCTTCTCTCCCTTTTCTCTTTTCTCTTCCGCTTCTCCTCCATCTTCAGTTGTCGTCATGACCATACTGAGATCTGGAATTGATTTCATTTCACCGGTGAAATCAAAGACCTCTTCACGAGTGCCCTCCTCCTCATTTCCAATCATTGTCGTGAGGTTCAGGTTACCCTGGCTCAGATCAAGAGTGTGAATAGCCTCTTCACCATTCGAGGTGGTACCTCCAGATGCGCTCTCCAACAGTGAAGAACCCCTTGATTTCGTTGGGTATTCAACATATGGACCTGATTGGGATCGAATAATACTTAACTCTTCACGAATCATCTCTATCACATTCCGATTGAACATGGTTAATTGGTCTTGAAGCTGCTGCTTAAAGTCGGCAACAGCGGACTGGAGATTGATCGCTTCCTTCTTCCTGGATTCATCCTTCTGTTGAATCCGATCATCAGCCTTGTAATCAAACACACTATAGGACATTTGCAATTCCCTGTCCATGGACTCGTAGTGCTCTGATACCATTTGTTATGCACCAGCTTAACCCAGTGAATCAAACACAGAAATAGAGACAGAAATGCTCGGCTAAATTGGATTTAAGCAAGTAAAATGAACGGAAATTGAAAGACAATACAAACGATACCAAAACCTCTAGCAATTCGAGAGTGCTAGTCTCTCCCAAAAGATCCCACTAATTATCTCCATACCTACACTCCCTACATCCCCTATATTTATACTAACTTTATTATAACCAAATATCTAAAATACCCTTTCTAAACCCTTCTAGAATACCAACTATAAAAGGGCTTGGGCCTAAGATCGATACATGACAGGGTTACGTCATGTGAAACATAGTATTTTTGTTCCTTTAATGAATAACCAACAGACACCTTTCACCCTCCTTGGATCAAGTTTGGACCTTTTATGACTATGAATATGAACAAAGAGTGAGCAACCAAATACTCCTAGATGAAGATTGGAAGAGGCATAAGCCTTTGGGAAGGATTTTTGTAGGACGGATAAAAATAGCGGTGGTATAGCGGTCCAAAAATAGCGGTTCATATAATAATTATTAGGCTGGGTCTAGATTACTGTCGACGATGATAGAAAGAAAATTGAAAACCTAGTAATTTCTAGTCGGATGCAATTCGTTGACCGTTAAGTGTTAACTTAATGGATTAGAATAAAATAAGGGCCCATGCCAAAATAAAAGCCTAGAAGAGACAAAATGTAAAAATCAGATTCAAAGGAGGCCCAACTGAGAATATCGGTATATCGGTATTGCGGACCGCTATTTTACGTCAAAATCGGTGTTAACGCAAGAGCTTTGATGTATGATGCCATGTCTTGTGGTAAAGCTAGACATGGCCGAATTGAAATACTCCATGTCGTTGTCGGTTCGAACGATTTTTTATCGTTGCATCATATTGTGTAAGAATCATGGAATGGAACTTTTAAAAATGCCAATAACTTCAGCTTTGTCACGTAAAAGATAAATCCAACAAACTCGAGTATCACCAATAAATGAAATAAACCATAAAAGCTTTGCTAGCATAAAAGTTCTAAAGGTGCAGGAAGAATAATATGAATAATATTTTCTGGTATCTATTAACTTACAAGATAAGGGAATATGAATACAAAAGACTACAACTCCTAACAATATGGGATAAAGGCTGATCTATAGAAGCTTTCTTATCAGAGTCTAACTACAACTATCAACTAATCCATATCCACGGATAATTCTACAGATTTCTAGTCATTGCCCTCCTTACTAAAATAGCACCAAAAGTACTCAGTCTACAATGACTAATGTGCAAGCACCCTAACTTCCTCGTAGGACACAAACTCTTTTACACCCAAAATCAACATATGTTATTTGAGTAAAAAGGAAAGAAATAATAGAAATGTTCTATCATAATGGCATTTGAAACATCTATCAAAAATGATAAAGGAGTAAAGCAAACCTTGCTTGGACACAATCTTCACAAAAGATAAGTTTTTTGCAAGTTGAACACTTGATGAAATTTCGATAACCACACTTCCGACACCAATGGCACTTCTTTTTCTTTGTCACGACTTTTACCTTTGCTTTTACACTTGGTAAAATCTAGATATAACAGTAAAACCACACCGCAGTTTAACATACTTGGTTAAGAAAAAAAACACATTGTAGCAATAGTAGAACTTCAAATGATAAGTATCATATTGGCTTATATAGAAATAAAAGTGGAACAATTTACATGAACAACCACAAATTGCTTCGTGAGAACAATCTGCATTGTAGTAGCAGGGGCATAAACAGAAGTGGAAGAAAGGAAAACATGGGTCATAAACAAGCGAAATATTAACAATTTTGATTGAAACAAAACAAGTTTGTTTATAAGAACAACCTACATTGTAGCAAAATCCAAAACAGATTATAACATAAATGGACTATAAACAAGCAAAATCATAACAACTTTGACCAAAACAAACAAATATGGCTATGAAAATAACCTGCATTATAGCAATAGGGACACAAAACAAGTAAAAATACAAAAAGAAACAAAAAAACATGATTGATTTTGATGAAAACCTATATAATTTGGCTATGAAAACAACCTATGATGCATCACAAAACCGGTAAAAAAGAAGAAAACTTTAAAAATAATTTAGATGGAAACAGAACATATTTGGTTATGGAAACAACCTGCATTGTAGCAATAGGGAGTGGTTCAATGTTTTTTGATCTGAAAACCCTTCTAGGAAAAGAATTGGAAGCAGAAACCCCAACTTTGACATTCAAAGAACCTGCATTGTTGGTTGAGATGAGTCCAGATGATATTGGAGACTGTGAAATTTCTAGTCTCCCATACTTCAAATCTCTCACAACATTTTCTTTTGTGGTGAATTGTTTCTCTATTTTCTTCTCCACTTGTCTCATCAAACACCCCCGGATCAAATCTAATTGGAGATCACCCTTCTCCAAGTTCATCTTTCTCAAAGCATCATCAAGTTTCTCAGAAATATCAACCGAGGATTTATCCTCTCTTTTGTTCCTTTTACCCTGTTTTGGGTGCAAATTGGAACAACCCACATCTCCATTTGCCCTAATCTTGAGGTTGTCAGTTGGGTTTTCTCCAAACCCATGAACTGAAGTTTCCTCTTTTCTCTTCCTTGTACTTCGTTTTTGGGGTAAAATAACATCTTCATTTTTAGGTGGATGATCTGCAGTGGGTTTTGGTTTGTCGAGCTGTAGATGATGAGGAAGTGGGTCTCTTTGCTTGCGGTAATGGCCTTGTGCAAAATGTGCTTCACAGAGAGTCCTCCCCTGCATCACCGGTCGCCGGCACCGCCATTTCCTGCCATCGCTTCTCTTGCAGCGCTGCTCGTCCGGCAAAGAACAATCACCACCGTCATCACCAACTTTTTCTACCATTTGAAACCCCCTGCCTTTTTCGTTGCTGAATTTTGAAATTTTCTAGGGCGTGGGTTGTCGAAGAAATCAGGAACAAGGGTTTACTTTTGATGGGTATCTTGATAAAGTTACAGCAAGAGACAGGAGCAGTTGAGGTTATATTTAATTTCATACCCCATTTTTTTTAAACATCTACAACAGTTTTTCTATAATTTTTCTAAAATACAAAATCAAAACTTAAAATCTCTAAAAAGAGTCACGTTCATCTCCAACAGATTCTCTATTTTAGATATTTTAACACAAGTTATATTAATATAATATTCTCCAATTTATCTTTCCAATTTATCTTTCCAATTTATTTTTCCAAGGGTTTAACTAAAATACGTTAAGAAAATATTTTTTAACAACTTTCAAATCCTTAAATCGTGTACTCTTATTAATTAACCCAACGAACTATTCGATTTTGAATGGTTTAGTCCCTAAACTATTTTTTTAAATGAAAAAACCCTTAAACTTTCTAAACCCGGTTAAATACATCTTTGTGACCTATAAAAACAGGTTAATGTTATACAAACTTGGAAAAAGTCTAAAAAACCCAACAAACTATTTGATTTTGAATGATTAAGTCCCTGGATTTTTTTAACAAAATAGTTTCTAAAGTTTTTTTCTAATGTTTTTACCAAATACATTCTTGAACTTTTTTAACAAATAAATTCCTAACATTTTTTGAAAAACAAATTCATGAACTTAATTTTGAACAAATAAACCCGAACCGTTTTTTTTTAACAAAGAATAAGTTAATCCTTTACTGACAACAAATAAAATGAAGAAATTAAAGAGAGAAAAATTATACTATTTTCATTACTAATTCTAAATCATTTAAGAAAATGCTCATATTTTTCACATAATATATAAAAAACGCATATCCCTTCACAAATATACCAAAAAATGCCCAAAAGATATACAAAAGTTATGTCATTTTTCACATAATTATTGCAAACAACATAACTTCTGGTATATCTTTTGGGCATTTTTTGGTATATTTGTGATGAGATATGCGTTTTTTTTTATATATTATGTGAAAAATATGAGCGTTTTTCTGGTATATTTTGTAAAGGAATGACCAGATGGATATAGTTTTTTTTATGTATCTACGAATGTTTTATGCATAACTCTTGAATGATTTAAAAATGTTTCGGATTTATTTGTTCAAACTTAAGTTCATGAATTTGTATTTTCAAAAAAGTTAGGAATTTATTTGTTAAAAAAGGTTCAAGAATATATTTAGTAAAAAAAATTAGAAATCATTTTGTTAAAAAAATCCAGGACTTAAGCATTCAAAATCAAATAGTTTGTTGGGTTTTTTTAGACTTTTCCTAAATTTGTGTAGCATAAACTTGTTTTTATAGGTCACAATGATGTATTTAACTGGTTTTAGAAAATTTAAGGGTTTTTTCATAATAGTTTAGGAACTTAACCATTCAAAATCAGATAGTTGGTTGGGTTTTTTCAGACTTTTTCCAACAATATAACACTTTTATTTTCATGCTAAAAAATATTAAGATTTCGTTCTAAAACGTTAGCGGACTATGATTAACAAGATTTCTTGATATAATTATGATAATGATCTATTAAATAATACAAAGCCAATTTTTTTTAAATACGATTAATGTAATAGCTTTTAATATATATATTTTTTGAACATCTTAATAGTTTTCTATAATCATTGGCGACTTGGCGTTACAAAAATAAATGAGACAAAAAAAAACTCTCCTAAAAGCTATTACAGTAAAGTTTTGTATAAATTTTTAATTTAATGAGTTAGAACGGTAAAAGATGTACCATAATTAAATAATTAATTATAAGAGTATGAATTGTAAATATAAAAAATATTTTTATGTAGTATATATGATATATAATTAAATAATTAAATAAAAAAATATTCAATATTAGGCTCATTTCGAACGTATCGAAGAGATGATTATAATGGTGTAATTTGTTAAAACTAAAACGTATTTTTCAAACGTATTTTAGCTAATATACGATTATATGTGTTAATATAATGAATGTGTAAAATAAAAATTAGAAAAGTAAAAGGTATAAAGTAAACTTATTAAATAATTAAAAGGATATAAAATGTAACTTAATTTTGTTTAACATTGTTTGTGAGAGGAGACAAATGTTGCAAACAAGATAACAAAGCTGTTGGAGAGGTTTAGGAAACAAAAACTCATTTTTTTCTATTTTAGCAAAGTTGTTGGAGAAGGGGGTGTTTGGGATTTTTTTTTATTTTTTATTTTGTGTTATTTGATTGAAAAAAGAAAAAGTACTTATGATTTTCCCACGCCGCAAATAAGTTGTTTTTGATACGTTACTCCATCGTGACTAATTTAAAACTGCGTATTCAAACAAGTTAGTTTATTACCCCTAAAATTGTCGATTCTAACCTAACTTTTTTGGGTCAGACGGACCATCATCCACACCATAGTTGTTCACGGATTGAACCGCATGATCAAAACATGGGCTTGGACAACGAATTTGAATGGGTTTGGATTAGTTCGCTAATATTAACGGGTTGTTCGGTAATTGTTGAATGGTTTTGTGCATAACGATTAAGAGATTCTTATGATATAATGTAAAATGAAATATAGTTGTTTAGTAATTGTTCAAAGTGAAATTAGGGCGTTTAATGGTTAAGGAAGACTCAAGATACAAAGTCATTCAAAATGTTTTAGAACCATTAAGAGGCATACTTTTTTTGCTAAACAAGATTCACCTCGTAGCGATTTAGAGGTTGCCTCTTAATGGAACTATTAAGAGGTAAACAAAGGATTTAGTCCTTGTAGTATGCGATTTTGTACGAAATTGTACTTATTTATTACCACGTATGGGGTTGTTTATTTTTTCATGGTTTTGGTCCCTTGACCAAAAGATCGTTAATGGAGTCTGTTAAGCTCGGAGGTAAAATGGTTTGTTTGCTATTTTTCTTTATTTTAACATTTTTGTTTTTGCCAAAAAAAAATACTAAAACCCTTCTTTCTCATTATTCATCCTCTCCATCAAGAACATGCAAACCTAAATCAACACTTAAAATCAAGCTTAAAAAACCTAAAACATGAGAATTCATTATCTTCACCGCCGCCACCACCACCCCCATTTTCTTTGTCATGAACAACCCTAAAGTAAAAACAATAAATCAAAAACAATAAATGAAAACGTATATCAAATCATCATGTGATGTCGCTGGAACTCAGAAGAAGAAACGTGATCACTTGTCACAAACCCTTTGAAGCCCATGTTCTTCTTTGTGAATCAAACCCTCATCGTTGTTTATCACATTGTAACCCCCTGCTTATCGTAAGAACAAGAATCAGATCTCCATGTGCAACGCCGAACTCCACCTTCACCACCATGAACTTAAAATGTAACTAAGATTTAGATTTAGGGGTTGACTTTGGGTCTATATTTTAGGTTTTAGGGTTTGTTCATAATGTTAAATAGGAGAATATGATTCAAAAGGGGAGGGGTTTGATCAGCAATTAGTCGAAAAAGACGGTACGGGGTTCGTCGTAGAAAACAAGTTGGGGTTGACAGCTAAAGAAGACACGAAGGCTTCATTTGTGGTTCTCTCGATTAGTGTATTAGAAAAAAGACAGAAAGAAGATAAAAAAGAAATCTAGCGAACAAATCCATAAAAACCAACATACCACAAGAACCATGTCCATAATAGACATTTTATAATTTATATAATTTATAATTAACTAAAAAAAATTAGTTGAATATTTTAAAGTAAATTACAAATTTGTCTATGTGGTTATATGAAAATGACGGTTTGGGTTTTTAAGCCTAAAGATATATGGATAGGAACAATTGTTTCTTTGATTTCAACCCCCAAATCATGAAAACTTTCTCAAAATAAAGTTGATTAAAAATGAAAGAAGGTGGGTTTATGTGGTTCATTTGTTCACAGACAATCAAAAACAAAATGTGATATACTCCACATTTTCAACACAAGCACCCATAGGAAGAGAAATTAAAGTAAATTTAAGACAAATACTCACTGGATTTGCTCTTACTGTGGTTCCTCTTTATATAACATTTTTGGTAAAATGTTAGACTTAAGGGGCCGTTTACCCAAACGCTTACCCGGTAAAGTCTAACACTCTAACTTACTTTATATGGTAAGATTATAGTCCGTCAAAATAGTATCATACGCACCAATTTACCCGGTAAGTGAGGGTGATAACTCTTACCACGGTTAGCACTTACCGGGTGAATTGTTGCATATGAAACCGATTTGGTGGACTAAAATCTTACCCGGTACGTAAGTGATAGTGTTAAAGTATACTTGTAAGTGCTTACCTGGGTAAGCGTTTGGTAAACGACCCCTTTGTCAATTTCCAAAATCATACACGATTACATTTGATGCGAACACATAATCATATATGATTAAACAGGTCCAAAAGGGAAGCAGACGACTTGGCAATATAATTTCACTCATTTAACTGTATTGCATTTTTTTTTCCAATGAGCTGCTGACATTGTTCATTTCTGCCATCACCCCCACAGCTATGTATATGACATTGTTCATTTCTGCCATCACCCCCACAGCTATGTATATAGACCCACCTGCTGTAAACCCTGTGCATTTCATAATCAAAAATGGTGCCACTTAGTTTCTACTTCACAGAATTTCACTCATTTACCCATGCTCTTTGGTCCCATCTTAACTCCAGAATGCATCTAACAAGAAAAGTAAGCACTTATACTTGAGAAGCTTGTGGTCCAGTGAGTTTGTAAAAGAACAGGAAAATTTAGTGAACCATACAAAAAGGAGGAATGAAACAAAGACATATATGTTATGTTTTACCCATAAGGCCATAATAATCATCCATCGTAGACACTTTTAAAATACCCACTGAAAAATGATACTTCACCTAAGCTCCCAAACTATACCACTTATATTGATCATACCCTAAAATAAACCGAAACAAACTCTAATACATCTCATTCGATGCCACCTACTTTCACCATATCGTACCCCAAGTTTACATGAGTTTCCAATTGACCGTATGTTCAATGTCGTTGATTATTAAGGCATAAACATGATGAATCAATAAGATCAAAATGTTGCATACGAATTTACGATCAATACTATGGATTCCATGAACATATTCATAGGAATATTTAACATTCCCCCAAAATCCCTAGCAATAACAACGATTTTATGTTAAATCATATGAAATTGACTGCAAACAACAATCAAGTTCTTAAACTTCAAACCAGCACCCTTGCTTTTCAGAAAAACAACTACATTTTATCTCAATCAAAAACATTTCTTTAAATTTCAAAATTCAATTGCTTGTTTAAACATAACAATGATAGAAATATGATGTACACCCGATCAAAAACAGGTAAAATGGATGAAAACACCACGAAACATTTATTAAATGGATAAAATCAAGAGTTAGGGTTTCGTACGCTACCTGAAATAAAAGTCGGAGAGGAGAAGTGATGTAGGTTTCTTCAAATCAAAATCAAACAGACAGCGATACTCTCATCTGATTTTATGCATCGTGAAGTTTGAGGAGCCATTAAGTAGCAGGTAGAAGAAGTGAGAAATCTTCCATTTCAGTATGGAGTACTCTCATTATGCGTGTGGCACTCACGGTATGGGCTAAACCTGGCCATGCCCTTTTGTACCACGGTATGGGCCAGAAGGGGTCAGCTGTTTTTTTAATCAAAAGGTTTTTAACTTGTACATTGTGCAGTCTTACTTGTAATTAAGAGTTTTTAAAATTTATGCATAAAATCCTTGTACTCTATGCATTAAAATGTGTCTTTAAGACATTTTGCTTAAATGCTTATATATGTAGTATAGATATACATACACACATACAAGATGACGGTTATTTTGCAACCGGCAACCCTTGCAACCTTCATCATCACCTTCCATTTCATTTGTTTTTTTTCTTTTAATTGTTTTTTTAATTCGAATATTGTGAAGGGTATTTCTGTCATTGCGTAATTATTGTATTTATACATATTTATATTTTTTTATTGATTCATTAAAAAAGGCGATTTTTATGGGTTTAATTTAAATGTTTAGTGCAGCTTTTTTGATAGTTTTCTGTTTCCAACCCCGATTTAACATTATACATTATCATAAAAAAATATTAATATTGATAAGCATTGGGTTTTTTATTTTATTTTTAAAATTAATGTGTTTTTCAATGTTGACATCATTACCCAGTTTTTGGTGTCACCTAGGTGGTTTGATAAATAAACTTTATATCTCCTTCATTGTCCATGACCATTGTTGCAGACGCTTCATCTCTCCTTCTCACTCTAACCTTTCTGTTTCATTTTGTTTCGAGAATGTCGCTCTACAACTCTTCCATTTCAGATGATATATCTGATGAAACATGTCCGATGTTTGATGTAGTACCTTGTACTCAGATGATGCATTTGTCGCAACTCAATGGATTCATGGTTTTTAATTGTTGTTTTCATGAATGTCCACTCATGAATTACAGTTTCATCATGAATCTAGTTTTCATAATCAAATCAACTGTTTTCATTGTGAATGAAAAACCTTAACCTTCATTAGTTATTAGGTCGTGTTCCTTAAACCCACCAGTTTCTGCCTTGTGCATGAACCAATCTTCCCATTTCTAGGGTTGCAATCCTGTAACACCCCTAAAAATTGGGACAAACAAAAACTTCAATAAAACGAAAATATGGTATATAAATGCCAAAGCATGAGCCCCCTAAAAATGGGTAAATAAATAAACACCTACATAATTACAATTGTAATGTAACGTAAATAAACGACAACTAACTAATCTAATTTCTAAATAGAAATAAGGTTACAAAAAGGGTGTCATCTCTATCCCAACAATGTTCTTCAAAGGTTCGTTGTCCCAAAAGTATATTCTCCCAAGCTCACTCTAACTCCGTCTAAACCTTCTTAGAGACGGCACCACTAAGACCTAAGATACATGTTGACACCAAACAAGTGTTAGGCCAAATAGTCTAGTGAGTTTGAACAATTAATAACATGCAATAATAGTGCATAATGAACGTTTATACCAATTCGTACAATAATATTTGGAGTCAATGAGGGAGACCCATAGCACCAATCAAGTTCCACCTAAAGAGTCGAGATACCTTAGTGACAACTACCAAGAGTGGCACTAAAAGGCTCGACACATTCGAGGGTTACAACTAAGTCATTGCCCCGAATGTCGGAGGTCTAGGTACATACCCACACGGTGGCACCCAAGACTATGTCCTCCTAGTGTCTACTTGGCTTGGTTCATCCAATAGTCCAATTAGGCCATAAGGCACATAAATCCATGGGACATATATCCAATGCCATCATAGGCAACTTCTGGTTTACATACCACATACATCATAGTAGGATTTTACATAATATTCCAACATGTCCAATTTGGCCAAAAAGGCATACATTTTACCATTAAGAATTCCAAGTTATATAATTACAATACATGTGCATAAAAGCTCAATACCAAAAGTATAAACATATAATTATCAACGAGCATCATATTTGACCAAATCCATAAGTTAGGTCAAAACCCTAGAATTTGGGTATTTCATAAAATGGTTAGATACCAGTATTTTTCATGAGCAAAATGGCCAAACCTTAAATAACCAAATATAACACTTTTCTTCCGTACAATACCCATATCTCCCTCTTATATGAAAACATGAACCATTTAGTCAAAATGAGGATTTTCACCAATCGATGAAGAAACCAACAAATAGACATACAATAACATGTATCTAGTTTTAACAAAAGGTTTAGGAAACTCACAATCTAGGTTTTGAGCAAAACTTAGAAAAATGGTGAAAACCCTAGAATTTGGGAAAGAAGATGAAGTGGAGACTTAAAGGCTTGATTTCCCCTCACTTGATGCTCCAATAGTGCTCTTGATGAGTAATGAATGCCCCCAACCACCAATCTTAGAGGAGTAAATGAAGAAAGAGAGATGGAAGAGAATGAGGAGAAGGTTTGAGGGGTTTTTGGGAGAAAATCGTTGGTGAGAGCGGAAGGATTGATCTGATTTTGAGTTTTGGTAAAGTAGGATAAAGGTGATAAAAGTCTTAAAGTAAAAAGGACAAAAATCGTCAGAGGCAATGCGGACGTCCGACTGGAAGACCATGCGGACGTCCGACTGGAAGACCATGCAGACGTCCGACTTGACTTGACTAGAACCCCAAGGTTTTTCTGTTGCTTCCGCGGAATCACACGGACTTCCGGGTGGACACGGACGTCCGACCTAAGCCATATGCGGACGTCCGCATGCCCAAAATCCCATATTCCTAAAAACCAGTTTATGTGTAGTGAGCATGCACAAAATACCAATTTCAAATAGTTCAAATAACATATTTTAGCATGCCCAAACTAGCCTTGGCTTATGAAAAGTCCCTTCATGAGAAAATGTCTAAGTTCTAAATGCTTAGAGTGTGAGTGACAAAATAAGGTTTGAGTTACTTACCGGTAAAAATTCGGGGTGTTACAAATCCCAACATAAACACTAAAGAAACTTGAAAAGTTAAAATCCTTAGGTCCAATGTTGTTTTTCATTGCTTAAAAAAGAGCATACAAGTCGTTTGTCGTTTAGCCATTTTGGTCATAAGAAACCACCATGGAACACCAAGAAACATCATTAGGATTTAAAATGTTATTCAAAACTAGGTGAGCCACTGATGATAAACAAAAACTATGGTTACTACTTTACCCATTTGGTCCAGATATGGGTGGGGAGATATTGAGGATATCAATTGTCACAAGTTACAGGGATATCACAGAGGACAAGGTGGAGTTGTCGGAGGAGGCAAGGGTTGGGGTAGCCGAGTAGTGATTTTGGTGTGACCACCGGATTTGGAGCCACCTTAACGGAGATGGATTGTACATAAATAAGGGTGAATTTACACCTATAAATATCTTATTAATGTATAGGATATGTGGCACACTCTTCTTTGTCCCCCTGTTCACAATGGAACTTAGGTTTGCAAGTGAAGCTACCCACATATTTTTAAGGGCAGGTTCATTTAGCAACCTTAAATATTTTAGGAAGCCATGAACCACCTAGTTGTGTATTATTCATAATGAATAACGTGGCGGATATTCATGATGATGTCATGACATATATTTATGATGAATAACATTCATTAGTATTCAAGGTTATTCATCATGAATACTACATAAAATAGGCGGTTCTGTGTTCTCAAAATATTTAAGGTTCCTAAATGAATCTCCCTATATATAGTTGTGTTCAGGAAACCACAAGAAATGGAAAACGGGAAAACACCCTAATAGTCACTGATTACTTTTTATCTGATGGGTAATATAATTGGAATTAGTTTTAAATCAAAATGGTATTTTGGTACATTTCACTCTCATCATATATTCTTCAACTTAAATACAATTCTTTAAATAATAAGAGTTACCAAAAATCATGGAAATCTTCTACTATCCTAAAAACAAACTATAGAGAAAACCTTTCACAACTGATTACTGTTATTCTTTATCTTTTGGGTCGTATCCACGTGTAAATGAGTCATTATATTCACCGTCTTTTATTTTTTGGGCTATAAGTCTTGATATTCATTAGTCTTTCATATTATGTGTTACATGTGCATGTGAATAAGACACCTTATTCAACGTCCTTCGAGTTATTGGGTTGCATGCACATGTGAATGATTGCATACATATGTGAATGAGTCACCGTATTCAAATAGATGCATGTAGAATGGATTGAAAAGACGAATGATTCAAATTTGTTACCTACGCATATGTGCATAAAACCCAGAAACACATATTTGAATAGATGAATGATTGATTATTACCAATTCACATGTGCATAAAACTCGGTAAAAATAATTGAATACTTTTACATATGCACGTGTATATAAAACTTAGAAACACATATTTTAAAATGAGGAATGATTAAATACAATTACCTATGCATATATGCATAAAACCCATGAAAAAAAGTAATTGAATATTGTTACCTAAGATCACATGTGCATAACACCCAGAAAAAATATATTTGAATATTGTTACCGATGGAGATGTGAATAAAACTCAAAGAACAAATTTTCAAATAAATATATGATTGATTAGACAAAAGTGGATTTTTCATCTAGTTTATTGAAAGGTCCCATTTTAAAGGTTTAGGTTCAAAAACTATCCTTTTTAAAGATATATTTCTTGGGATGTCTTCAACCTCTTTGTAACACCTCGAATTTCATTCGGTAAGTAACTCAAGCCTTGTTGTTGCCTCTCACTCTAAAGCACCTAAAATCTTTGGCATTTAGTCTATTAGAGACATTATGTGAATTATTTATGTCTATACGTGAACTAATATGTTATTTGGACTATTTGTAAACAATACATATGTATGTTCGTTTCTCATATCAGAAAATTGGAAAATTGAGATTTTTTGCTTATGTGGACTAGACGCATATGTCCTTAGCCGGACGCCCGCTTTAGGTTGGATGTTCGCGTGATTCCGTGGAAGAAACAGAAGTTGAGGGTCTAGTCGTATGAGAAAGGTCGGACGTCCGCAAGGTACTCCAAGCAAATGTCCGCTTGATGTCTGACGGAAATTTTTACCTTTTTCCCCAAGTTTCCCTCCTCTCTCTCCTACTTTACAAAAATCTCAAAATCAGATTTCTCTCTAACCCTCACCTGCGATTTTTACTCCCCCAAAACTATCTCCCTCTCTTCTATTTTCCTCCCTCATTAAATCCTTGAAGATTTGTGATTGGGAGCCATTAAAATCCATCAAGAACACCATTAAAGCATCAAGTGTGGGAAAGAGTCAAGCTTTCAAGACTTCACTTCATCTTCTTCCTCAAAACCTAGGGTTTCCCCATTTTTCTAGTTTTTTGTTCAAAGCCTATATTGTGTGTTTCTCAAACCTTTTTGTTAAAACTAGATACATGTCTTGTGTGCTTTCTTGTTGTCTAACCCTTATCCTTGATTTTAAACCCTTGTAAAACTTAAAAATCCACCCTCTTCATATTTGAGAAAATTGTGGGTTTCATTTAGATAAAGTGTTCTATTTATCATTTTAGAGGTATGGAAAATATTTGCTTCATGGTTTGTGATGTTTAACCTTTTCAAGAAAATACCCAATTTTAGGGTTTTTACCTAACTTGTGGGTTGGGTCAAATGTGGTGTCAATAATGACTATATGTTCATACTATGAATATTGAGCTTTTGTGCATATGGATTGTATTTGTACTTTATAAAATCGTTGTGGAGCGGTATGTGCCATTTGGCTAAACTGGATATGTTGAAATATTAAATGAAATCCATCTATGTGCGGTGTAAACCACGTGTTACCTATAATGGTATTCGAAACTGCATCCTACGAATTTATGAGCCTCGTATGGCCTAATTGGACTTTTGGACGAACCAAGTCAAGTAGACACTGGGAGGACATAGTCTTGGGTGCCATCGAGTTGGGGTATGCACCTAGACCTCCGCCATTCAGGGCAATGCCTTCGTGTAACCCGCAGATGTGCCGAGCCTTGGGTGACACTCTTGATAGTGGGCACTTGGGTATCTCGACTCTTCGGGTGGAACTTGATTGGTGTTATGGGTCTCCCCCATTGACTCCAAGGATGAGTATTGGATTGGTGTAAATGATTAATTATGTGTTAATACTGCATGTTATTAACTGTTCAAACTCACTAGGCTTTTTAGCTTAACACTTGTTTGGTGTCGACATGTATGTGAGGTTCTAGTGGCGCCGCCTCTAAGAAGGTCTAGGCGGATTTTGTGAGCTTGGGGAATGCAAACTTTTGGGACACCATAGTTAAAGAGATATTGTTGGAGTAGTGACGACACCCCTTTTGTAATCTTATTTCGTTTAGAAGTTAAATTAGTTGGTTGTTGTTTACTTTCCATTATATTACAAACATTGTAATTAAACAAGTGTGCATTTATTCCCCTTTTTGGGAGGCTCAAGCTTTGGCTAATTTATACCACTCTTCCGTTTTATGGAAGTTTTTGTTTGTCCCAATTTTTGGGGTGTTACACTCTTTTTCAATACAATAGGGACATCTTCTAGGTTAGAAAACATATTGAATGTTGTCGTCAATGTATTTATGCAACCCTTGCTCTAAAAAATAGAGAACTACATAAAAGCTTGGATGAATAACTAAAATAGAGAAATAAAACATATCTTCTGTCATTCAAAGCAACAATGATTAAGATAGATATGGATGCTTAGGGTTTTCATTTAGTTTTATGGTTGGGACTAGGGTTGTTTATCGGTTGACATTTAACGGATGTGAGGGAAACCGAACCGATCTAAGCATCAATTCGATGTTGGATTTTACCAACCAATTTAATCCTATTAACATTGGACAACCGATCCAATCCAATCCAATGGATGATTGGATTGGTTCGGTTCCATCCATTGGATATTCTTATTGGATATCCAATGAACCATATTGGACCCAACCAATTGGATTGGATCCATCCGACATCCAATGGATGATCAGTTCGGATTAGATTCATCCATTATGTTAATTCAATCCAATTTTTCAATAATGAAACAAATTGATTAATCAATTTTAATATGTGTTAAAACAACACTAGTGAGGCTAGCGAGGATAAAAATTCAAAAACCAACACAAAACAAAGTTCGATTTAAGCAAATTGAAATTGGATGATATTTGGATGATGGTTGGATGTACAAGTGAATGGTCATAGAATGGTTAATTAGATGGGTAATTGGATGTTGGCCGGTCTGTTCAGTCGGTTTTGGTCGGTTATGGACTACCATCCAAGAACCGTCCAACCCAAATTGGATCTTGACATTTTCAATCTGCTCAAATTACAATTGGATATCCAATTATTGTCTTTGGTTCTATTTGGATCAGTCGGTTCCAATTGGATCAATTGACTTTATGCAAACCACTAGTTGGGACAAACATGAAAACAAGAAGACGATGTGAGAATCAACAATCAAATATGCTTATAGGAGTTTAGGAAATGGTTGAGGTTGAAAAGAAATACGCACGAAAGTAAAGGATTTTGAAAAACCTCAGATATGTTAATGTAATTCCCAAAACCCAAAGCAACATGTTGACCCAATAACTTCAGATTCAACTTAATGGCATAAATTATTGGTAGCTCACAATTTTGAGCTTTTAAGAAGCCCACAAATCTACTTTTCTGACAATGTGGGAGGGGTTAATACAAACTCCCCCACTTAAATTCCTAACACCCTCCTTGTGGCTACCCACAACCTTCCTTGTAATCGGCGACGTGTGATTCACCTAAGATGTTATGAACACCCCACCTTAAGGACTCACAATGCCCAATGATGTTTGTATAACCATCCCGATGGTACAAGGATCAGTTTTGATACCATTTATAACACCCAAAGCCCCAAGCAACATGCTAACCCAATAACTTTGAATTCAACTTAAAACCATGGTGGAAGTGATCGATAGCCTACAATTTTAAGTTTATAAGGAACTCACAAATCTACTTTTGAGACAAATTTTTACAATTAAAAATATCTTTTAGAAATTCCCCTCTAATGCACCATCTTGCCTTTTGCAAACTTCATTGGGTTAAATTTACTTGCAAAAATATCATCCATATGTGATCCCGTGATTTTTTAATCCAAGGGGTGTTAAGGGTTTCCCGTGAACTTGAGTGTGTGTGTATATATAGGCTTAATAATTTCAGAACTCCAAAATTCGTGAAGTTCATTTTAGTCCACTTATTGTATAAATTAATTGTATTCTCAAATATAAAAGGTGATTGCCCTATGACGTGTAGCTCAGTTGACAAATGGATGAAACGACTTTACAAAAAATATACGTATTCAAGTTCGAATATTGTGGGAGACGGGCTTGAACTCTCCCGTAGCCTCAGTCGTCGAGTCATCTCTGAAATGCCTCTTCACATGTGGTTCCTACGAGCGGGTTCCATGTGAGCCAACTGGGTTGACGGTAATCAACCTTTTGCTCAATTTATAAAAGGATGATTCAATAATTTGTATCGTTGACAACTCATTAAACATTTAATTTATTTTATTAGGAAATCCATTGTATTATGAAATCAATACTTGGTCACGACCAGCTAAAGCTAAAGTTCCATTAAAGAGCGTTTCCACGGGGTAGAACCTCCTCAGGGAATATAAGGTTTTCATGAGGCTGATCTTGAGCCGCCATCCAAGCACGAATACCTTCGTTTAATAGAATATTTTTGGTGTAGAAAGTCTCAAATTCAGGATCTTCCGCCGCGCGAATTTCCTGAGAAACGAAGTCATAGGCACGTAGGTTCAAGGCCAGACCGACTACTCCAAGAGCACTCATCCATAAACCAGTTACTGGTACAAATAACATAAAGAAATGTAACCAACGTTTATTGGAAAAAGCAACCCCAAAGATTTGGGACCAAAAGCGATTAGCAGTGACCATTGAACTCGCCTGCATGAAGCCGGAATCGCTAGTAATCGCCGGTCAGCCATACGGCGGTGAATCCGTTCCCGGGCCTTGTACACACCGCCCGTCACACTATGTGAGCTGGCCATGCCCGAAGTCGTTACCTTAACCGCAAGGAGGGGGATGCCGAAGGCAGGGCTAGTGACTGGAGTGAAGTCGTAACAAGGTAGCCGTACTGGAAGGTGCGGCTGGATCACCTCCTTTTCAGGGAGAGCTAATGCTTGTTGGGTATTTTGGTTTGACACTGCTTCACACCCAAAAAGAAGTGTATATTCCGCCCAAAAGTTTTCTTTTAGTTCAAAACGATCAATATGTAGAATCAGAACAAGTGATTGCTGAGATTCGCGCGAGAACATCCACTTTGAATTTGAAAGAGAAGGTTCGAAAACATATTTATTCTGACTCAGAGGGCGAAATGCACTGGAATACCGATGTGTACCATGCACCTGAATTTACATATGGTAATATCCATCTCTGATAACTCTCTTCTATCTAATAAAATTTTTATAATAGGAAGTCAATTACTCATAATTAAAGACTGCCTAATATATCAATCACTCCCTTCTCTTCATCATTTTGTAGTATTTTATTTAAAAACATTATTTTAAATATTTTAGAAATAAAATATATGAAATCAGATATAAGATAATTTTGAATGATGAGCATTATGCAGAGGTTCTTCATGGGGTTTTTATTAGAACCAGGGGTTTTTATTAGAACCACCACTGTGGAAGCGGTTCTTGTTCATGCTCTTGTAATAATTTATTTTTTTGTTAATATTATTTTATTTATTATTTTTATTATTTCTTAACCATATTATTTCTTTTAATAAATCTAAAAAAACATATATGTTAAAATTGATCCAAAAAATATAAATTATTATAAAATAGTTTTTTTAATTTCGTTTTAGTTTTGTTTCTTATTAACTTATAAATCGTAAATTATTAATTATAAAATATCTTTTTTAATTTTAATTATATTATGTATAATTTTACATAATATAATTGTTGAAGATGAAGGTAACATATTGATCAATTGGATCGATGACGAGGTAGATAATTCGACACAAATATTTCAAGGTTTCACCCATGAATTTTGTTAGGACCATAAATGTCCTATAAAATAGAAAGTGATATAAAGAAATTACTAGACTTATTAGTTTGTTTGTAAAAGCCTATAATTGTTAATGGGCTTTAGAGGTTAATGGGCTTGGGCCTGAACAATAGTTGTAGGCCTAAGTATATAAAGTATCATTTTAGTTCATTGTTAGGTAAACCGTTCATTAAGAAAATAATCGTTCCAATTCACATTGTAAACTCTCTGAACGACATTAATCCTGTTAGGACAACCTTAGGGGGGGGGAAAGGTTGTATTTAAAAATACTTCTCAAATAAAAATTCTCTTATCAAGTTCAACAATAAATATTGCATGCACAACAAAGATATAAATAAAATTAAGTGCACAGCGGAAATATAAAGAGATAAGGGTAGAGAATATTGATACCGACACCGAGATTTAAAGTGGTTCACCACCAACTGGCTGGCTAGTCCACTTGCCGAGACACTTCTCGACACACTGATTCACTATAAGTGTTCTTTATGGTAGAACACAAACCTTGATACAATGATAATAAAATCTCTTGCTTTTGCTCGAGACCGTGAATCACTCACTCTATTCAAATACTTACAAGAGAATATATCTCACAATGGTAATCACTCTTGTATGAGTATGACACTTGGATGATCAAAGAATATTAAGTGGTGAGTGAAGACTTGAATGGGAGAGAGCTGATTATTTCTTGTGTATTGACTTGTATCAAAAGCTAGTTGTTGATTTGCTTCTCCACGAGCCCTTAAATATCAGCTCTCAAACGGTCAGCACATGGGGGCCATCAGATTTCAAAAGCAAAAATGGAATCAGGTTCAATAAGACAAAGTTTGAGCAGGCTGTGCGCTGGCAGCCTGTTGGTCAACCTGATAAGAGCTCAAAATGGGATCCTGCAAAATATTGTTTCCCATTCTCCAAAGAAGTCAAACATACTTCTTTAAATTTTAAAAGAACTTTTCTGATTTTAGGAACCATGCGTATGACAACACTTTCACCAAAATTCATATGTTTTTCTTTTTAATTAATTAATTAATTAAAAGCTTTTCTGATTTTATAATTGATTTAAAATCAAGGATTTAATTCATTCAAAAACAGTGTTGGGTTTAGAAAATATCCAAGTGGTATTTTATTTTAGGGTGTTTATCATTATGAGATATATATAAATAATGACGACGTAAAACTTCCGTCTTGAACCCTTCAGATAAAATCTTCTCGTGTTCTTCAGCAACTGTACACTTGGATTAAATTGTTAGATAAACAAAAATACGGTGTGTGTGGAATCATCAAAATAAATGTATAGAGATGTGGCACACTTGCACCAACAATCTCCCCCTTTTTGATGATGACAAACACAACCGCTAAACACGAGAGCATACTCGGTTTCTCTCCCCCTTTTGTCGAAGCAAAAAGGGTCAGGAAAGACGCTATGCTCCCCCTCGAGAGATGCTCCCCCTCAAAATATGCATATAATTGGGAGTAGCATTATCTCATGGGTTATACTCAAGCATGCCTAAACCAAGTCTTAATTTAAAGAACGATTTTTTGTTTAGGGCTTTAGTAAAAATATCGGCCAAATTGTCTTCGGAATCAACTTTTTCAAGCACGATGTGGCCTTTTTGAACATTATCTCGTAGAAAATGATGTCGCAACTCAATATGTTTGGTACGAGAATGTAAAACGGGATTTTTACTTAGGTTTATGGCACTTGAGTTATCACACATAATTGGAATTTTGGATTGACGTACCTCAAAGTCGGTAAGTGTGTGCTTCATCCATAGAACTTGAGCACACGCTCTCGCGGCGGCTACATATTCCGCTTCGGTAGTGGATAAAGCTACGGATTGTTGTTTCTTGGAGAACCAAGACACAAGCGAGAGACCTATAAAGGCACATACTCCACTAGTGCTTTTTCGATCAACCATCGAGCCACCAAGATCGGAATCGGTGAAGCATGTTACTTCTAGCTCGGGTTGTTTTGGATACCATAGTCCAAGGTTCGTAGTACCTCTAAGATATCTAAAAATACGCTTGACGGCTTCATAGTGAGATTGTTTAGGCGAAGATTGAAAGCGAGCACATAAACACACACTATACATGATATCAGGTCTACTAGCAGTTAAATACAGTAAGCTACCAATCATACCACGATAAATTTTTTCATTAAAATCAGTTCCCTCTTCGTCACGAGATAGTTTTAGATTAGTGGTCATCGGAGTTTCAACAGATTTGACATTTTCAAAATTAAATTTTTTTAACATGTCTTTGCAATATTTTGATTGACTTATAAAAGTACCATTTTCACTTTGTTTTATTTGTAATCCTAAAAAGAATTTTAATTCACCCATCATGCTCATTTCAAATTCACTAGTCATTTTTGTAGCAAATTCATTAGAAAGATTCTCATTTGTAGAGCCAAAAATAATATCATCAACATACACTTGCACCACAACAATATCATTTTGAGCATATTTAACAAACAAGGTATTATCTATTTTACCCATAATATAACCACTTGTAATTAAAAAGGATTTTAATCTATCATACCACGCACGCGGAGCTTGCTTTAAACCATAAAGCGCCTTTTTTAATTTATAAACATGCGTCGGATTTTCAAAATTTTCAAAACCGGGAGGTTGGGAAACATATACCTCCTCATTTATAAAACCATTTAGAAAAGCACTTTTGACATCCATTTGATATAATTTAAAATTTTTAGCATTAGCAAAAGCGAGAAGCATTCGAATAGATTCTAACCTTGCAACGGGTGCAAAGGTTTCATCATAATCGATACCTTCTTGTTGATTGTACCCCTTGGCAACTAAACGTGCCTTGTTTCGTGTGACTTCACCGTTTTCATCTACCTTGTTACGAAAGACCCATCGTGTGCCAATAATGGTTTGACCGCTAGGGCAAGGAACTAAGTCCCACACATCATTCCTAGTAAATTGGTTTAATTCTTCTTGCATGGCCATTATCCAGTCCTCATCACCTAAAGCTTCTTCTATATTTTTAGGTTCTAAGGTTGAGATAAAGGCGTGAAAGGCACAAAGGGTATGGATTTGTGATCTAGTCGTTCTTTGGTTTAAGTCACCTATGATTTGATCTACGGGATGACCTCTAGATGTTCTAAGGTTAGGATCATCTACTCCTTGTGGAACATAACATGGAGGGGCATCACTAGATTCTACATTGTTTGTAAGAGATTGGGTAGCTAAGTCCAAGGTTCTAAGATGATGGGCTAAGGCATCTCCTTCACAAACAATATCGTTTACTAAGGGTACACTAGGTTTAGGAGGACTTTCATCAAAGCTTACATTTAGGGATTCTTCTACAACCATGGTCTCTTTATTAAGAACTCTATAGGCTTTGCTATTCCAAGAATAACCTAAAAATACTCCCTCATAGGCTTTTGGGTCAAATTTGGTCAAATAAGATTTGGTATCTAAAATAAAGCACTTACAACCAAATACCTTAAGATGGGCTAAGGAAGGCTTTCTACCACGTAGGATCTCATAAGGGGTCTTATTTAGGATACTCCTAATTAGCACACGATTGAGGACATAGGTCGCGGTAGCTACGGCATCACACCAAAACTTTTGGGGAACTTGATGTTCATTGAGCATAGTCCTACTCATTTCTTGTAGGGTTCTATTTTTCCTCTCCACAACCCCATTAGATTGAGGAGTGCGAGGAGCAGAAAAATTGTGCGTTATACCATATTTGTCGCAAAACGCACCAAATTGAGTTTCATTATCGAATTCGCGTCCATGGTCCGTACGAATCGAAACAATCGTGCAACCTTGTTGGTTTTGAATTCGTTTTCCCAAAATCTTAAATTTTTCAAAAGCTTCATTTTTATGTTTTAAAAATAAAGTCCACGTATATCGCGAAAAATCATCTACAATTACTAGAGTGTAAAAATTTCCTCCAAAACTTTGAATGGCCATAGGGCCAAAAAGATCCATGTGTAAAAGTTCTAAAACTCTTTTAGTTGAAATCACATTTTTTGATTTATGAGAAACATGAGTTTGTTTGCCGACACGACATGCATCACAAAAATGATTATCAAATTTTAATTTTGGAAGGTCACTCACAAGCTCCTTATTTTTCAAATTTTGAATTAATCTAAGGTTAGCGTGACCTAAACGTCTATGCCACAAAGTCGAATTATCATATATGGAAGATAAACAAACATTTTCATTTACATCAGTTTTACAAACATAAAGATTTCCTTTTATAACCCCATTCAAAAGAACTTTACCATTTTTCAGAATTTTGCAAGAATCTTCTTCAAAAACAACAGTTATACCATTTTTGCACAGTTGACGAACACTAAGCAAGTTAAATTTCAAATTATCAACATGCGAAACACCTAGAAATTTAACATCGTTGCAAGAAATTGTACCTTTCCCAATTACCTTTCCTTTGGAGTTTCCTCCAAAAATTACTTGTCCACCATCACATGACTCATATGATGAAAAAAGATTACGGTTTCCGGTCATGTGACGTGTGCATCCACTATCAAGAATCCAATCCATATCAAGATTTATCTACAACATTTAAAGTACATTTTTTATGGTCCCCACATCTTATGGGTCCTTTGAATGTTAGTCTAGAAAGCATAGAAAAACACATATAATAATAAATATATTTTCACAAAAAATATACAGACAAGAAAATTATTTACTCAACCCTTTTCGGTAGCTCTACTTGGAAGCGACCAGGAAAGACGGTGAGGGTGGTAAGCGCGAAGGCACTTTAAAAACCGACCTCATTAGAATTCGAAGAATTCGCCTTTATCTTTCCTAGACATCGTATCCAAATAGGTGAGCCTATTCGGAGTTGATTCATAATTTTCAAACACAGAATATATATATATATATATATATATATATATATGTATATAATATATATATACAAAAAAAATTAAAACCATAAACGCATGCCACCGGGATTATCAACACTAAAGGAGCCTTTAGGAATCCACTTTGGTACCATTTTAATTTTACGATCATATTTATCAAAGACGTAAAACGGAGTATGCATATTTACACTATTTTTTGGTCTAGAAAATTTACTATTATACATGCATGCATAAGATTTCCTAGACTTATAATTTACATTATTTATGTTGGACATATATGAGGATTTTTGCACATACGGTTTTCTCATTTCAACATTTTTAGGTGGTTCAAAATATCTTTTGATAGGCATACATAAGCACTTATCTTTACACGTATCGGAACCAACGCCTTTTCTACAATTAGTGCTATTTGACAAATTTAACATTTTAAGCACTTTCTCATTGCTACTTTGAAAGGCATGTGCTAACAAATTATCTTTTTCATGTTTATCACATTTTTCTTTTAAACATGCATTTTCCTTTTTAAGCACATCACAATTAGCACATAAATCATTTTCAACTATTCTTTTCTCAAGGCATGCAATTTTTTTATTTAAAATGTCACAAGAATTGCAAACGTATTTTTCACTTAATTCATTTTCTAAATTTACGATTTTTTCATTATCGCATGCAATTTTTTGTTTGCTATCATGAATTTCCTTTTTACTTAATAATAATTCTTCCTTTAATTTTGCGTTCTCATCTTTATAATTATTTGTAAGCATAACCATTTTTTGAAAAGCATCATTTAACATATCAAGATCATCATCATCATCGCTAGAGTAATTTGAGTAACACGAGTTTACCTCATCGTCGCTTTCCGCCATGAGACAAATGGCTTCATACTCATTTTCATCTTCACTTGCGCTCCACGCGCCTCCAACGAAGGCTTTCTCCTTCTTGATTTTAGGTTTATTTCTTTTTGGACACTCGTTGGCATAGTGATCCTTGTCTCCACATGAGTAGCAAAAGCCCTTCTTTTTCTTGGCTTCTTCATCATCACTTGATTCGCCATTTTTATTTATTTTGTCGTTCCGTTTATGGAACTTTCGGCTTCGGTTTTCTCCACCACGGCGATAATCTCCTTTTCTTTGAAACCTATCATTTCTTGAAAACTTTTTGTTAGCTAAAAATTTAGAAAAATTTCTTACCAACATGGCTACATCGTCAAGATGTTCGGGTTGATCCTTTGAGGAGCTAGCTTTCTCCTTCTTTTTCTTCTTCTCCTTCTCGTCACTTGAAGTTGAAGCTTTAAGCGCCAAAGATTTCTTTTTATCATGCTCCCGATCTTTGTTCCTTTTTAGTGCAATTTCATGCACTTTGAGATTTCCAATGAGATCATCTAATTTCATCATTGAGAGGTCACGGGAGTCTTCCAACGATGTGATTTTCGGCATCCACTCCGGAGGAAGCGCTCGAAGAATTTTTCGCACGTAATCTTCGTTTGGATAAGTTCTACCAAGACCTTTCAAGCTCACCATGATAAGGTTAAAACGTTTAAACATTGAGTCGATTGACTCATCTTTTAACATCTCAAACATTTCATAGTCATGTACAAGAATATTTATTTTTGAGCTTTTGACTTGAGAATTTCCTCTATGAGTGTTATTTAGATTTTCCCAAATATCGTGAGCAGTTTCACAAGAATAAACACGTTCAATCTCATCTTTAGTAAGTGCCGAAAAAAGAATATTTTTAGCTTCAAAATTTAAGCACACCCAAGCATCCTCAGCGGCGGACCATTCCGCTACTGGTTTTTCACTAATTACTCCATCTTTGGTTTTGGTGGGTTTATAATCTCCATTTTTAATAATGTCCCAAATTTTTCGACTTTTGCCACGAACGTAGCATTCAAAAAGATTTGCCCAAAGACCAAAATTTTCGGTGTCAATTTGCGGAATCTTTGTAGAAATAATTCCCTCAGAGGTTGCCATTTTAAATATAAGAACAAGTTTTTAAAAAACACAAATATTTTTAAAGAAACTTGCAACCTGCTCTGATACCAATTGTTAGGACAACCTTAGGGGGGGGGGAAAGGTTGTATTTAAAAATACTTCTCAAATAAAAATTCTCTTATCAAGTTCAACAATAAATATTGCATGCACAACAAAGATATAAATAAAATTAAGTGCACAGCGGAAATATAAAGAGATAAGGGTAGAGAATATTGATACCGACACCGAGATTTAAAGTGGTTCACCACCAACTGGCTGGCTAGTCCACTTGCCGAGACACTTCTCGACACACTGATTCACTATAAGTGTTCTTTATGGTAGAACACAAACCTTGATACAATGATAATAAAATCTCTTGCTTTTGCTCGAGACCGTGAATCACTCACTCTATTCAAATACTTACAAGAGAATATATCTCACAATGGTAATCACTCTTGTATGAGTATGACACTTGGATGATCAAAGAATATTAAGTGGTGAGTGAAGACTTGAATGGGAGAGAGCTGATTATTTCTTGTGTATTGACTTGTATCAAAAGCTAGTTGTTGATTTGCTTCTCCACGAGCCCTTAAATATCAGCTCTCAAACGGTCAGCACATGGGGGCCATCAGATTTCAAAAGCAAAAATGGAATCAGGTTCAATAAGACAAAGTTTGAGCAGGCTGTGCGCTGGCAGCCTGTTGGTCAACCTGATAAGAGCTCAAAATGGGATCCTGCAAAATATTGTTTCCCATTCTCCAAAGAAGTCAAACATACTTCTTTAAATTTTAAAAGAACTTTTCTGATTTTAGGAACCATGCGTATGACAACACTTTCACCAAAATTCATATGTTTTTCTTTTTAATTAATTAATTAATTAAAAGCTTTTCTGATTTTATAATTGATTTAAAATCAAGGATTTAATTCATTCAAAAACAGTGTTGGGTTTAGAAAATATCCAAGTGGTATTTTATTTTAGGGTGTTTATCATTATGAGATATATATAAATAATGACGACGTAAAACTTCCGTCTTGAACCCTTCAGATAAAATCTTCTCGTGTTCTTCAGCAACTGTACACTTGGATTAAATTGTTAGATAAACAAAAATACGGTGTGTTTGGAATCATCAAAATAAATGTATAGAGATGTGGCACACTTGCACCAACAAATCCTTTGATTGAAATATATGGATGACAAATTGAAATCAGTTCTTGTTCTTGTTATTGATTGTTGATTATTATTGTTATTGCACTAATCTGGGATCCACAATTGGTATCAGAGCTGACAGCCGCTTATCGATTCAAGGTATCTAACTTTCTTGGTATTGTTTATTGAACTGTAAGTTTCCATGAAATATTAGTTTTGTGATTTACGCCAAATTGTTAAGTTATAGTTATTAAAATCCGTTTCTCTAAGCATCGTCAAGATTTTTGCAACGTTTTACAGTCTAATTCAAAGATTTGAAGTTTTAATTTGCAAAATCGTGTTATTGAGTTTTTGGGTCTCTGTTCTTGAAAAATCATTGATTTTTTCATCAAAATCGATTATTTGTGGTCAAAATCAATTGGGTTTGGTTGTTTTTGTGTTTCTGGTCGATCACTAATTTTTCAGAAGCAATATCGTGAACCTTAATTCGTTCTTAGATCCTATTTCATCGCAACAGCCGCACTGTCCGGATTACAATCATCTATCCGGGTAAGTTTTCGAATCCTATCCGGACAAAACATTATCCGGAATCACTTTCCGGATCATTCACTTTCCGGATCATTCACTTTCCGGGTAAGTCTCCTTTCTGGACAAAAACATTATCCAGACTCCATACCCGAATCTCTCACGTATCCGGTAAGTTCCCAGATCTCTCACGTACCCGGAAACCCCTCACTTCCCAATAAGCTATTTTTCCCGGTTACCTGCTATCCGGTAACTTATCTTTCCAGAAACTTATTACCCGGACACCTCACCCATACACTCATATTCAGACACTTCCATCCGGACTCTCTTTTTCGGATTCCTTATCCGGAAACCACACCCGGATCACATATCCGGGAACATTCTAAACTGACAGTTTTTTTTAAAAAAATCTCGGGGCACTGCCCCAGACCCCGCAAGGGCGTTGCCCCTTGACTCCACCCGGTTAGCGGGACCCCCGTGCTATGTCGCAGAAGGGGGACTTTTGGGTATTCGTGATATTGTCTGATTTTTGGATCATATCTTAATGTCTGGCGATCATCTAAGTACAATTAAGATGTCCTCTCGAGATGCTCCTGCAATGAGCAACCACACCGCTCCTCCAGATCTCGGAGAATCCTGCCAGGTATGTACTCGTATTCATCAAGCTTTAATGGATCAGATGAAACTGATTGTTCAAAGAATGGAGTCCTGTAAGTCTACCACTAATGAACACTTGCTTGAAATAACTACCCTAAATGAGAAGTTAGATTATCAAAGAAAGGTCACAAAAAAGCTTAAGTCTGATAACGCCAATCTAAAAGAAAAATGTGCAAACCTTTCAATAGCACCTAAAGACTTTCGGGCCAAAATATCTGATTTAAACGCAAAACTTGATCGGTGTGAGAATGAGAAAGCTGAAATTGTCTATCAACGCTCTTCTCTTCAAATAGACAACAAATAGCTTCTTTCAAAAAATAAAAGATCTTGAGCTTAAGTTTTATAAACGAGGGCACACTGATCAAACGATTCATCTGAACAAACCAAAGGATTTCAGGTACTATAACTTAGAATGGGGAATTGGGTATGACAACCCACACTATTTGAAAAAAATTCTTAACAATGGTGCCTACTTTATACGGCTTTAACCTTCTAGGCATTGATAAGAGATTTCCCCAATATAAAATCAAATGGACGGAACCGCTCAATGAGAAGGAAGAGGAACATGAGGAATATAAACGCAAGAATACGACTAAAATGCAATTGCCTTTTGCATACGAAGTTCTTAACACATCTTATGAAACAAAGAAATCCAAATACCTCTCAAATGACTACTTTGACAACTACAAAGTTGCCAAGCCCAAAGAATCCTCTAAAAAGGATTCGGTCCCAACAACTGAAACTAAAATAGAGAAGGACAAGTTTAAACGCTATGTTCCACCTCTCGTTTTGGAAATGAAAATAGTTCAGTTAGAGGAGTCATTTGAAAGGAACGGATTAAATTTCAAAAGGAAAAACAAGAGCTTTTATCCAAACTTGAGTGTTTTAACTCCACAAAAATAGAATCTGTTGAGGAAAAGGAAACCCTTCAGACAGAAATTAAACGGCTCACATCTAAACTGTCTGCCTTGGCAGCAGAGGTGACGCAAGAGCAGGTAAGCAAGGGTGAACTTCGAATGAAGTTTGACCAACTCAATGATGAAAAAATTGTTCTATCTGAACCTTCCTCTAACTCATCAGATACATCTTCCCTTAAGGCTTTCATAGGAAAATCTCTTCCAGAAAGGGAAAAGAACATCAAACAGAATGTTTTGAAAAGAATCTTGACTCTGAATTTTAAAAAGCTTTCCCACCTAATTATTCGCAAAACATTGTTCCAAAGTGTTCCTTAACCCCTTTGAATAATGGTGTTCCATCCGAGAGTGAACTTGATTTTTCCGCATTCATGAAATCAAATATTTATTCAGATGAGGAGTTTCCAAAGTTTGCATTTGATCAACCCCTTCCAAGCCATACTGATTTTCTTTCAAAAATGCCTGAACGATCGGTCAATTTTCTGAAGGGTAAATGTTCTACATCCGCCCCTCAAACCCATTCTGTGAACGATGTTTCCAAAAACAATTCAAATCTAAAAGATGTTCACAGAGATAGAAAACAACCGATCGCTCTCAAAACCGACATTCTTACTACTCCAGCTCAATAGACAGTGACTTTAATGATATTTCAGATAATAATGGTCAGAGAAAAAGGTTCAAACAAGTTTGGGTAGTGAAGAAGTCTAATGAAAGCACAACGAATACACATTCATTTAAGTCAGTTTCGCATGCTAGGACATACAATCATAATCATGATGTCTTTAATTCTCGTACTTCTATTGAACAAAGTGTGATGTTTCCTTTAAGACTTTATTCAATTCAACAGTTGCTTCAACTTTCTCATGATTGTATTTGTTGTTCTGCATGTGGTTTGAATGATTTTGTTGACAGAAAATATGCATCTCATTGGTATGGTACTTATAGTATCCCCGGTTCTCATTCTAATAGGGCATCTAACCATCAAGGATCCATCAAAGCATGGATACCAAAATCTTTCTAATCTGTTTTGCAGGAAAGTCATGTGCGTTTAGTTCAGAAGATTCTTTTCACATGACTACATTCAAAGGTTATGCCACTTTTGAGGGGGAGTACCAGGTTTTGATCAATACATGTTTTTTTAGTAACTTCAAAGAACCGTGGTAATGCATTCTGAATAACTTACTTGTGTTTGTTATTCTATGATTTTAACTTCCAGAATTGCCACATGTTATATTTTCTTGATTTAGTTATTTCCATGTCTCATATGCTTGAATTCCAATTTGTTCTTCAAAGTTCGTCATTTCTATTAATGATTTAATTCTTATCTAACACATTAATTGTGACTTGTTCTTCATGATTAAACTTTCTGATCATTCTTTCATTTTTGACCATAATGTGCTCAATGAGTCATTCTGTTTAACGCTTGATCTTGTTTATTGAAATTCTATATTTCAAATGATTTTTATGACTTCTGATTACCTCAGATCAGAACTCGGACATAATTTTTATGACTTATGATCATCTCAGATCAGGCCTCGTTCTTCACTATTTTGACTTCTAAACACTTCAGTTTAGAACTCGTACTTCAATGTTCACTTAACTGATTTATTTAATACATGAAATGAGTGTTAGGATTTTTATTGTTTCTATGGTCTATCCAGAACCGGAAGGACCTACCCAAGAAACACATCCATTTATAGACATCAGTGAGGGGTCTAGCTTGATAGATGAGTTCGGAGTGAAAAGAATTTGGTGAGGATGTGACAGGACTTAAAAGAATAAATTGGTCCTTACTAAACGGAGTCAGTTATCCGGGTACTCACACAATCTATTCTTTCTCATTCTTTGGAGATGAATATTGAAACAAACATGGACCCAATGTCGATAACCCGTGTCACCCTACCTAGCCACTCAAGTATCTCACAAAAGATGCTTGTTTCATATATGTACGGAGATTTAGCACATAATCTATCTATTCCTCACTCGGAGGTCTTAGATATTGAAAAAGGAAGACATCAGTTCCGGTCTCCGAACTTCATATTCTAATCACTGTGCCAATTGATTTTTAACTTGCGTCCCAAGTTAAATCAATATTTGAGCCAAACATATATAATTTAATTCTTTCATACATGCACGAGTCTTTGTGATTCCAATCGCATATCTTTATGATATTGCCAGAATAGTTTGAGAAGTAATTTTTTTAAAAACATTTACTTCAGTGATAACTGGAAGTCCTATCAGAGATACCCCAATGCTAACTCTGAAGATAGGCCACACAATTATTTTAATTATTGTGATAACAGTTACTATTGTGTTTCTGTGTTAGTTGATTACCCCATCTTGGTTACTAAAACATTTTATCTGATATTTTGCTACTCATCAGTTTCGTCTTTGAAATTACATGATGCTCTGGATGCTCTTACTCATCATGAGGGGGAGGAATTATACAGATTCAAAGACACGAATTATCATGTTGAGGGTGAGTTAGCAAAAGTTGAGGGGGAGTAACAATTTTAATTGTGCAAGAAAAGTTTACAAGTGCAGAAAAGTTTTTGAAACTGGTTCTTCTATCCCTTATCAAGTGGTGTTCGCTACAAATTATTATTTCCTTCGAGCATATTGGTTCTACAACTTCTTAAAGCTGAAGCAGAAAATCAATTTTAACTCGCGGTTCAAAAACAAATTCTTTATTTTAAACTGAAGATGCACTATGGAATGTCACGTAACTCACACATTACCTCTCTTGTGTGCTTATCTGATATGTTGAGTTTCTACAATTGAAAGCTGCGTTTTGTGCACTCAGTCGAGGTTATTGTTCATTGAATATGGTGATAGAGATGAAACTGAAGATAAGAGCTTTATTCAAGGGGGATCCTGAAAAGACTTGAAGACAAGCAATACCAAAGTGGTTCAAAGATTCAAGAGGAAGATAAGATCAAGACCTGAAGTTTTCATGACCAATTTTTCTTTATATAACTTTAGGGGAAGATTGTTAGGACCATAAATGTCCTATCAAATAGAAAGTGATATAAAGAAATTAATAGGCTTATTAGTTTGTTTGTAAAAGCATATAATTGTTAATGGGCTTTAGAGGTTAAAGGGCTTGGAACTGAATAGTTTTAGGCCTAGGTATATAAAGTATCCTTTTAGTTCATTGTTAGGTAAGTCGTTCATTAAGAAGATAATCGTTCCAATTCACATTGTAAACTCTCTAAACGACATTAATCCTTTGATTGAAATATATGGTGACAAATTGAAATCAGTTCTTGTTATTGGTATTGATTCTTGATTATTATTGTTATTGCACTAATTTGGGATCCACAAATTCCTAGAATATCTTCAAAGAAATTTTGTCATACGCCCATACGAAGTTCATCATCAACTCCGCTCTGACTTGGTTGGACATATTTGGTCGAATCGAGATCACGAGTGATCTATATTACTAAATATTATTTACCCGTACTTTTTTTAAATTAATATTTGTCTAATGTTGCACCTTTTTAATTGGAGTATAAAATTATATTTATGTTTTAATTGTTTTTCAAATATATTAACAAAATAAATAAATTTACAAATCAAAATTAATATAAAGTGAAAATTAATAATTATGTTGAATTTTTTTTATAATATTATGTTAGCCCTATTTCTGAGTTTTAAAGTATTACAAAAAGTACAAGTCTTCTAACTACAGAAGACCTCTGCGCCGAGAGAAAGCAACCTCTGTCAGACAGAAGATGCACAAAGGTTCTTAACCTGATGATAAGTCTCGGATCATTAGAGCCTCTATGGAAGACCTCAGATCCTCTGATGATGGCCAACCTCTCTGATCAAAGACTTGAAGAATTTCCTGAAAAGGAAAGTTGTGAAGACCTTCATGCACCCCTGCGACGTACCCCTTCATGCCCTTATTTACCTTTACATGTGGCAGAATCTCATAGGCCAGTGTGTTGACTTTGTATGTACTATATTTCCTATATAAAGGAAGATATGATACGATTTCCTTAGAGCCTTTTGCACGATTTGTTATAGCACACACTTCAACACCTTAACAACACACAATTAAGAGAGAGATTTGAGGGTTTTCCACACATAGTTGTGCATGTTCTTCATCTTTGTAATTTGTTCTTAATCAATAAAAGTCATATGACTAATTGAAGGATTTACAAGGTGTTCTTACAACTTTCATCTCTTATTACTGTTTCTACCAAGCTTTATAAACTGTTTAAATCGCTTCCGCATTCTACTCTATTTTCTGTTTATTTAAGCTCTATATAGAGATAATCTGGGACAACAATTGGTATCAGAGCAAATTGATTTTCTCAAATCAACAAGATCATCTCTGCCATTGTTTATTAGTTTCTCTTTTGGTAGAAACAGTCTGTTTCTCTGAATTTGTCTCTCATTCATAAACAATCCCTGTTTTGTGGTGTTTTTTGTCTAGTTCATTACTATACACTTATGGATCTCTTATTTTCTGTAGAAAACAAATCTGAGTGTGTTATTTGTGCAAAAGAAGTAATCTCAAAAGTCTCATCAAATTTTAGTCTCATTTTATTGTTCAGATCACTAAAACCCGTTCATGATCTCTGTTTCTGTCAAAATGGCTAATATAAATGCCATTTATACTGTTGGATCTCAAACAAAACCCCCAACTCTCTTGAGGGATGAGTATCCACAGTGGAAGATCTGAATGGTAAAATATTTTGAAGGCATAGACAAAGAAATTTTTGAATATGTGAAAAATTGTCCATTCATACCCATGATGGAAGTTCCTAGAGTTCCAGCAACTGAAGAAACCCCTGAAATCCCTGCTCACACCAAAAGAAAAGAAATGAAAGACTGGTCCCCACTGATTGGGAAAAGCTTGAGATGGAAAAGAAGACCAAAAGACTATTGATAATGGCTATTCCCAATGATATCTTCCAATCTTTGGATGCTTGTAACACAACCCATGAGTTATGGCTAGAGTTAGAAAAATAGCTTGAGAGAGGAATTAAGACTAGAAAGAAGAGAAAGTCCCAATGTCTGAATGAGTGTTATAGCTTCAAAGCTAAACCAGATGAGTCATTACAGCAAACCTATGACAGTTTAATGCCTTAATGACTAAATATAGGAAATATGGCATCTATAGGACATCTGAGGACAATAATGTCTTATTCCTGAAAAGCCTTGGTGATGAGTGGCTCCAACTGTCCATGTCCTTGCAAACAAACCAAGATCTTGACACGTGGTCATTATTTGATATTTTTGGTACCTTAGTGGCTAAAGAACAATACATTGTTTAAGACAAACCTCAAATGGGTGGCCCCTTGGCTTTAGTGAGCAATACCACTGAAATCCCGGTCAAGCATATGAAAGAAAAGAGTAAGGAAGAGAGTTCTAGAAGTCAAAAGAAGGGAAAGAAAGCATTAGTTGCTGAGAGTGAGGAAGAGAAAGAAGAGTGTGAGGATGAAGATGTTACCGGTATGACTTCAATTGCTAAATGTTTGGCCCTGCTAACCAAATAATTTCATAGGGGATACAGTAGAAAGCCTGTTTTTGGTAGAGGAAGTGAAGATAGAGATGAGAGGGAAGATAGATTTCACAGATCTGAGAGACAATATGTTCAAAACCACTCTGACCCAAGACAGTTTGCTCAAATGCATCCTAGACAGTTTGACTCAAGACAGTTTGCACCACCCAGCTCCTATGACCTAGATATCCCATGAGAGAAGAGTACTATAAACCTAAGGATTATGATCAGAGGTATGAGCCTAAATATTTTGAGCAGAGACCCGGTGAGTTTAAGCAAAGGATTGTGCAGAATGAGGAGCACAGAGCTCCTGAAAAACAGGACAAAATAGAGCCACAAAGCAACAAATGCTTTAGGTGTGGTAAGGATGTCCATTTTGCTGCTGAGTGTAAGACCTCACCTGTAAGAGATGCATCATTTTACAAGAAGAAAGCACAATACTATGCATAAAAGTCTCTTATGGCAGAATAAGAAAAATGGGTGTCTGATGAAGCTTCAGATGAGGAGGATAGGAATGCCATGTTTTGTGGAATGGCAGAAGTCAACAAGTGTGATTCTGATAGTGAGGTATCCTCTTCGTCTACTGATATTGAATGGTCACAATTCTGGAACAAAAGCTATGAAAAGCAGAAAAAGATCTTGCTTTTTACAAAAGAGAAGCTGATAAGTGCTAATTTTATATACATTTTATATCAAATTTACCCCAAAAATAATGTTAATTAGATGTTTAAAATACCCCTATTAATTTGAATTGATGTTTATTTGTGAAGAACCAATTAAGATCATAAATAAATAAAAAGATGTAATCTAATGCAAAAAGCTGATTTTGAGACGTTCTGTGTACACGCAATGCCCACTGCGGACACACTGGAAAAGCCACTGCTCACTGCGGGCACTCTTGAAACACCACCGCCCAAAACAATTGCAAATTGTACAAGTTTCTGAAGATAAGTGATAAGATGGCACGCTTTTCAATGTCCATCTCCTCCATCTCAAATTCTATAAATAGAAGGAGAGGAGCACGGACGAAAGACGACGACGATGAGGAGAGCAGCACGGAGACGATTGAGGAATCTATTCTCTTCTTTTAGTAGGTAATTTAGATTAGGTTTAAAATTATTTTCCTTAGGTAATTTTTATTTTCAAGCAATGAGTTTGTAATCTTTTGGCTCGGATTGTGTTGAGACTTGTTGCACTTTTTACTATCATTTGATTTCCATTTATGCAAACTTTGAATTAATCGTTTATCACAGTTCGGTCGGTTAATTTGAGTAGGTACCCTCGAATTGTTGAACCTAATTGTGAATTGCTAGATAGAGTTGTGAATCCGTAATTGTTCTAAATTCTATTTTAGTAGCAAATAATACTTCAATTGATTGGGCGTCTGAATAATTTTAGTGTTGTAAGTTTGCTTAATCTAGTCTAAATGGTCGGCGTCCGATCATTGACTAGGAATGGTGTTTGTGTAATCTTAAAGAAACCGGTAATTGAACTCTATGTTCGTAACTAGATTAGATTAACCGGTTAGAAATTAGTTACTGAGCTTCTCGAGCTAATTGATTTTTGACAAACGGTGTATCGATGTGTATCGATATTCGAGCCATTCTGGAATGATAAAAATCTTTTCACGACAAGTCTATGATACACGATCCAGTCAAAGAGTTAAGCTCATTGCTAGTTTATAATTACTAGTGTTCGACACCACGCGTTGCGTGGTGACGATACAACTTTTAGAAAAAATAAAAATTAAATGGGTTGATGGTCACATAACATACATTAAACTAATAAGAATTGATATTTCACCTAATATGAAATATTCTCATCATCCTTAGTTCACTTGAGACTATTTCTTCCAAGCATACATTATCGGTAAAGAATCTTGAAAAAAATAGGATTTAGTCATATATGTAAAATGAAAGATATTATATCGATTCATAGTTTGATTTCAGTTTAAACTAAATAATAATATTGATATAATTACAAATTCATGATTGTAGTAGGTTATTCTTTCTAATTTTATTTACTTTGTTATTCCACTTTAATTTTTATATATATGTTTCTATCATTTTTTTTGAAAAGATGAAAAAAAAATGTTTCTATCATTTTTATATATATTACTATATTTTTCTAATAACTTTTAGTTTTAATTATATATATATATATTGTTTCTTGGATTTATTTATTTTATGTATTGATTTTAATTAGTGATACTAAATGTAATAGGCATTTTATTTGTTAATGATAGAGTTGGTAATAGTATTTACTTACATGTTAATCTTATTTTGTGATATTAAATGTAATAACTATTTCGTTTATTAAAAAAGAGCTCAATAATAAGTATTTACTTATATATTGATTCTATTTTCATTAATATAAATTGGTTGTAATGTCAGTTATATTTATATATTGATTTAATAAGATTTTAAATGATAATAATTTGTTGAGTTTTATATATTGATTCAAACTTTATATATTTATTCAAATTTTAGATATTTAATTTTATTTGAAGATAATACATATTAATATATATGTTGTAGTAGAAAAATGATTGAAATTTGTGTGATTGATCATAAAAATATATAGTTTTTCAAATTTTATATATATAGAGTGTTCTAACTGATAATGATCATAATGACGTGAGTAATCGTCTTCATTTATTTATATTAATCATAATCATTTTATTAATACATAAATAAAAATACACATATTATTATATTCAAGTCTCATAATAGTAATTCGATTTATATAATAAGTTCTTGAATATGTTGGTATATATGTTTATAAAATGCTATGTAAAAAAAAATAGAATCATTGTGAAATAAAAGAAATAAAGAAATTTACGTATAAACAAAGAAGACGAATGGTCTAAGTAATTAAATATTTTGTTAATAACTACATCAAAAAAGGCAAAATTTGAGAAAAGAAAGAGAGAAAAAAACATACAAACTCAATCAAACATAACATAGACCATAAATGTTATTCCATTTTGATAGAGCATTAGGTTGTAGCTTATAAATAATTTTGTTATAGGTTTCTTTTAATTTATAGATGGAGAGATGGAGAGATTAAAATGAATGTTTTTAGAAAGTTAGATAGTTTAGAATGTAAAGGTAATTAAATTGGAAGTTAAATTATGAAAAAAATCTTTTAATGAAATACACATTTTTTATGTAAGGGTAGAATAATTTTAACTTATTTAAAATTTTAAAAATTCAAAACAATGAGAAAATTTCTATTACTTTAACAATGTGTCACATCATTCTTAATAGGTTTCTTTTATCATTTTATTTTTTTGGAGTTGTTCTATTCACTTATGTTTCATTGTAGATACAACATTTTTAATTATAACAAAATTCAGTACATACCTCATACATTTTTTATTTGAAAAGATGTATCTATAATATGGCTTCATAATGAAGCTTCAAACTTCCTAACCACACGAAAAACTATCATTTCATTACCACATCTAATTCATGTAATAATGATGATCAAAACATGTTGTATTACAATGAGAAAGACAATTTTTCATTGCTCAAGGAAGGGTTCATTGTTTATTGCAAAAAAAATCCCTAAAGGCTATAAAAACCGTAGAAATCCTAGTTAAAAATCCCATAAAGTTTGAAACAATAGTAAAAAAGCCTCCAAGATTTAAGGGGCGAAGAAAAGACCAAGCTTCTCTTCATGGGCACTTCAGTCGCAACCAAATCAACGTCCACTTTCCTCTACAACAGAAAAAATGAAAATCCAAACACAAAATCAAAAGACAAAGTGAGTTTATCTTCAATAGAATTAAGGGTATTGAATGTTGTAGTGACAAAATTAAAAACTAAACCATAAACAACGAACATGATCGAATGTTTTGTGCAATGCATGTAAGATATATAAACCACAAACATCATTTAACTTTGGCTTCTTCACTAATATATTAGATATATATATAGTATAATATGAATGCTTTGTTCTTTAATATATTGGGAGATGAAGAGGAGTTTGGGAAAATGAAAGGACCAATGTTAAATGCAAACATAATTAATAATCAATGCATGCAAAATTACAAAGAAATCCATGTTAATATGAATTACACATTTTCCATATAGGGGCATAATAGTCTTTTACATATTCAACATTTAAAAAAGTCAAAAAATTGAGAAAAAAGATAGAAGAGATTCTAAGCCTTAGAGGGTGCCACCTCATTCTTCTTGGGTTTTGTTTTTATATATATATAGATTTATTTATCGCTTTAATTTCATGTTTAGTTTAGTATATAAATCTAACCCCCTTTTTTTACGTAAAGCGTAGAAGTTGACACGTTCACATCCAATCCCTGTGGAATCGACCCTACTTGCCACTATTGCAATTTTGTTGTAATACGAGGTATTAGGAGGACTTTATTATTTTCCGTGCTCGACACCCGTCAAAATTTTGGCGCCGTTGCCGGGGATTGGCATCGGTGAATGTTGTTAGTTTTTGCACTTTATTTTCTGTTTAATTTATATTATCTTTTATTTTATTGTGTAATCCTATCATGTACCTAACGTCAATTTCTTTTGAGTGTTTCTACATCTTTCATGGCGTATTTTTTTTCTTCTAATGGGTCACGATACACCACCATGTGATGCGATCCAATCGAGGTACGTCTCTCTTCACTTGAGTCAAAAATTTCCGACTTAACCGATATTGTGGAACAGTTGGGTTGTAGAAAGGCACCATCGGTGAGAATCTTTAGGACATATGATCAATATGCCCATCCAATGAACACATGTGTAACTTTCCATTACAACACCGAGCCTATCTACACTTACGAGGAATTTCCATGCCCGAGCCAAGATCATTTTGACTCGTACTCAAGCACTTACCAACCGAGATGGCAAGACTATCCATATCCGAACGAGTATGATTACGAATGGCAAGATCAATCATTCCCTTGCTATGAACAGACACCACCGACAATACAACACTATTATGAAAACTCATGTATGTCTCTTGAAGAAATGGTCCAACTGATGTCTCTTAATACAACTTTATATTCATTTCAGCAGGAAACATTCAAGTTACATTTTGTGCATTTTGAAACAACATAACCATTGGTTTTTTATGTAGTTCACAGGTCAATATCTTGTCAGAAGCAATCCATTTGTTTCTGATTCATGAATCTAAATTTATCATTCATGAATAATTAATAAGTGCTTCATGATTTAAGTAATGCTAACTTCATGAATGATTGTTGTACTTAAAAATTTATTTGCCTATTCATGAAGCTGTGAAAGTCATAGTTGAGTTTACTTAATTTGGATGAATATTTGGAGTGCAAACGATGTTTTAGCTACATACTGCCAAAATAACAACACACCCATTATGAATTGTGTGCATTCCCTACATGAATAACAGATCTGTTGCATGAATTTGTGAGTTTGATTTAATTTAATTATCTTAATAAATCATTGTTGACTACATGAATAAAGTACTCATTTGATTAATGGATTTAACTCTTTAGAGTAATTATGAAATGTTTGCATTTCCTACATGAATATCACAACAATCATGAATTTAGTGGATTCCCTACATGAATAATAATTATGCTTCATGAATATGTGACGGTGGTGTATGATTAAATTATTTCCATACAAGTTAGTTAAATGCTGATAAATTTGTTTACTATTCATGATTGCTACTTGGAGTACATGAACCAGGAGATGCGGAGGCAAGGAAAGATTGTAACATACGCAAAGATGTCAATGGTATAACCATCCATTTAATATTTATATTATGCAACATCATGAAAACTACTTTTAGTCACCATAAAACACAATGACAGTGATTGGAGTAGAGACATTGCTACAAGACCTTACAATGGATGACAGAAGTCGAACCGATACAAGCAAAACAGGTACTTTACACAATATGCAGCCACAAAATTCAATTTTAAGTTCATTAGTGGTAAATCTGTTAATTTGATTAACAAACATAAACTATTATCTACTGGGAACAGGCAGTGATAAGATTCAAGCAACTGAAATCAGTGGAAAAACAAAAATTTCTGGGAAAAAGGGTACGTATACCAAATAAAATATGAATTGACTTTCATATTGTAATATCTAACAACAACAACTTAATGAACAAAAAATACTAATGTTTTTTTCTCATGTTGTAAGGTTGCGGTTGCGGTTGAAAGTTCATCAAGGGTAACCCGGAGCCATAAAAAGCGTGTAATAGACCTCGACACACCTGAAACAACACGAAAAGCTGCAAAAAGAGAAATAGGTGACTCTTTTTGAAAGTAACTATTCAATGTTAAAAATTGAATGTTAAAAACATAATACTTAGTGTGTTCTAATTTTCCTATTTTTATTGCTCAATGGAATTCATGAATTTCAGGTGAATGTTCAAATAAGGGTTCCCGGAAAAGGCAGAAACCGAAAAATGATGAATCTGAAGAACTTGATGCTAAAAAACCATTCACAACAATGCATTCGGGGAGTTCGAGGAGGTTTAAAGTGAATGTAATTAGGACTCGAACCTCCCCAAGGACATTGCATGGCACTATTTTTGGGTTGACTTTTGGCTAAAAAAAAAGCAGTGAAAGAGTTGGGGTTAGCATCTTTGTTGGCTATGGACCTAGATGTTGTACCTTCAAAGTTGGGATACTTTGTGGTTGATAGGATAGACACCGAGTCTATGAGCATTAGGATTAGAAATGGTATCATCCTCATAACAGTTGAGTCAATAAAGGAGATTCCAGGACTTCCAAATGAAGGAGTTGATTTACTAGCCGAGAGTGATGTTGACCCAAAACATAGTGTAACGTCATTGTGGAAGGATCAGTTGAAAAAGAAATCTATCAGGCCAAAAGATGTCATGAATCAGATATTGGATATACATGATGATGGGTTCAATTTTAAACTGAACTTTTTAGTTCTTTTTCTCAATCTAATGGGTGAATGCAACAACATGGGGACTTGTGCGTTGGGATTCCTATCGAAGATACGAAATGAGGAAATGATTAAACAAATAAATTGGTGCCACTTACATATCTCACTGTAAGTCTAATTATAAATACTTGAATTTAGTAAAATTATGATTGAATTTTAATATTCTAACAAATGGTTTAAAAATTTTATATGAAGTTGTTGTACGTTCGCTCGACCGTCAGCAATAGAGTTGAGATTGACCAAAAGCAAGATGCTCATGGTTTTAGAGGGCGTTTGAGGCCTAAGCCTCAAACGCGCCTCGAGGCGAGGCGGTCCAAAACCGCTTCTGAGGCTTAAGCCTCAGGGATCTGGACGAGGCTTACGCCTTGATAACTGAGGCGGTTCTGTGAGGCGTGAGGCGTGAGGCGCTGGTGAGGCTAGCCTCGGCTCCTTTTCTATATTTTCTGAGTTTTTGTCCCTGTCTTTTAAAAAAAGTGGCTAGCCTCAGCTCATTTTCTATATTTTCTGAGTTTTTGTCCCCTGTCTTTTAAAAAAAGTAGAAAAAGTCAAAAAGCAAATATACTTTTATTAATTTTGTCTATTTGGGGTGTCCTTTCTAGAGATAAAGGGGTTGACCATCTTCTTCTTCTCTCTCGGTTTCTCCTACAATCAAACTTCATTTTTTCTCTTCTCCTATTCTCACATTTTACTCTGTCAAGAAACTGCACTTTTCTGAGTTGTTTCTGAGTTGGAAGATGAAGATGATAGTGATCATGGATACGAATACGATGGTGGAGCTATGCAATTTGATCATGTTACGGGGAACTATAACTTGTAAATTGTTATGTTTTTGGACTTATGACTAGTATTTTTGTGAACTTATGACTAGTAATTTTGTTAAGCTATGACGTTTAAAATTTGGTATGGAATTATGTTTTGCACTTTTGCTTATTATTAGTATTTATCAATTTTATTTTGTATGGAATTATATATTATATATATTATATATATACACGCCTCGCCTCATTGGAGGAAAACGCCTCAAGGCTCGATTCCGCCTTTTAAAACTATGAAGATGCTTTTAGAACATGGAACACGACAAAGCTAAAGCAAAGAGAATCAACGGAATTAGCCGATGGTGGTTTTGGACTTCTACCGTTGAAGGATGGAACGCCAAACCCAATGCACATGGAGAATGAATCTAAATCAACACCAAAGTCGAAAGGCAAGCAAGGGTTACGTGCAGACCAAACAAAAGAGGTAAAACGTTAACATGAATTAATTAATTATATATTCGATTAACTAACACCATAAATAATGTTTATAAACTCTAAACAATTTCAGGAATTCGTTAATAATATAAGGCGTAAAATTAGCAGCATCAAAGAAACAAAGGAGGCAACCCAAAATGCTTCAACAGATACACTATATAAAAATGTTCAAAGATGATGGGGAGTTACTGGGACTGAAATCAGAATTCAGTTGTTTATTTGGCACGCAAACAGCCTCGGAGAAGTGTCCATGCACCGACATAGTTCTGAGTCAACCTATTAAAGACCCATTTGCTGAATTTTGGGATAGTCCAACCTTTGTTGGAGAGGTAGATGAATCGATGCAGGTCTCGGTGGTAAATTAAAATCAAGGGCAAAGAAGAGTTTAAAGGACATGAGACCACCTACCTTTGACATTGGAACTACACCATCGGATCATGAATCTGGTAAAGGTAAAGTACTTTAATATATAAAATTTTAAACTAATTCAAATCTTTGAGCATCGTGATTAGGTTAACATATATATTTTTAATAAGAAACCATTGTCAATACAGTGTTATGGTTAGATGAACATTCTTTGAATATATATGCTTGTTCGTGGATTTGGGATCATAAATCATGCATCTGAACAGATGCTTCATGAATTAATATACACGAAGTCAATGATCTGACCAGATGAATATGATTGATGAAGATTACCTTAGGAAATACTACACCTTGTTAATACTAGTTACAAGGTGTATTCATGTGTTATGGAAGTGATCTGTTACTCACATGTGCATGTGCTTCATGAATCTAATTATCCCCAATAGTGAATTGTTAGTTGATCATCTACCTGAGTTTCTTATATTAATTCTTGAATTTTATTATGTTAACTTCTTTATTTGACAACGTTCTATATACTTTCAAAAAAATAATTGACTTCTTAAATATTAACACTTTGTTCATAATAGCTATAAAGGGTTTTACATTTCCGTTTAACTTTGCGGGACATACTTTGTTTTCTAGTTTCACCATTTACAGTCCAACCCATTAATTGATTACATTCGGTAAGTCTTACACTAACATAACCATGGTTTTATATGTAAGTGAGAAAGGATAACAACAAAGGAAAAGGTGAGATGGTAGATGACGCGCCTGACTTCGACCTTGGAATCGACCTTGATCAATTCGGGATAAATAACATTGATCAATTAACATGGCATAATTAGGGTTTAATACGATGGAAAAATAGCATTATAATCGCAGATGATAAAATTGCAATTCAATGCAGTTTTGATGTTTGCGGCGGCATACATAAACACGAAGTAAACCGATAAATTAAAGCCATCAAAACTAATACAAATCATGAATCAATTTTGAACCGGGCTCTGATACCACATGTTGGAATTTGTATTTGATAGATAATAAGATGACAAGAAAACATACCCGATGATCCTGAGGATCCAGTGAAAGCATTAAACATATTTGCCATTGATTGTCGGGTTCCCAGAACGAGGTGATCGTATTATGATGGGATGATGATCGATCGAGAGAGACGATCTCAGGGGAGGCACACGGCTGATTGTTGATTAGCAGTAAAATGATTAGGGTTAAATGTATGATTAGGGTACTCTATATATAATAAGAGTATTTACACTTTTAACCCTTGGTGTTTATTATGTGCCATATAATTCCCCATAGTTCCAATCACCTAATGGGAAACCCTATAGTATGTCAATAATAGTAAATACGCCCATCATATATTTACCAGACATAGGGATTTCAGTTATTGTCAATTATCATATCAGGAATGATAAACGATCAGTGACGGTCACTTTTAAGGTGGTTCCAACATTCTCCCACTTGACCAAGCGATCTTTTATCTATGAGTATCAATAAGTCCGGCCGGGATAATACTCATTTTGTTTTAAACTGAAATCATAGCTAATAAGTACAGCCGTAGAGAAGAATATCAACTCAGGACCCCCACTAGTCAAACTGTGACTCAAATTTAAAACTGAATAAGCAATGATCAATTGACTAAGACAAATTTTGTTATGATAATGTCCGTACACCATTATGAGCTCAAAGCGTAACTAATGGACAAACAAAATCTGAATATAGAGGAAAATTTATTAAGATAATAATAATGACCAATAAGTACAACATGCTATTAAATTAAGTCTTTTGTAAGCCCCATCTTCGACACGTGTCCTACGAAGACATTAGGAGGAAGACCTTTGGTCATCAGATCCGCTAGCATATTCTTTGTACTTATGTACTCGATACAAAGGACATTTTCCTCAACCCGTTCGCGCACAAACAGATACTTTGTATCAAGATACAGCCCAGCGCCAGTTGAACTGTTACTGTTCGAGAAAGTTACGGCAGCTGAGTTATCACAGTAAAGCTTCAATGGTCTAGAAATGGAGTTGACGATTTTGAGTCCACTGACCAGGTTCCTTAACAACATCCCATGACAACTGGCATTATAAACGGCAACGTATTCAGCCATCATGGTGGACGTTGTAGTCAGCTTCTGTTTGTGACTCCGCCATGAGATAGGTCCACCAGCTAACATAAATATGTACCCAGAAGTAGATTTCTTATCTTCCTTGCATTTAGCAAAATCGGAATCAGAATATCCTACTACTTCTAAGTTGTCACTTCTTCTATAAGTTAATTTGTAGTCTTTGGTCCATTGTAGATATCGTAGAACCTTTTTAGCCGCTTTCCAGTGTGCTATTCCGGGATTAGATAAGTAACGTCCTAGCATACCAGCGATATAAGCGATATCTGGACGAGTACAGACCTGAGCATACATAATGCTCCCTACTACAGACGAATAAGGTATCATCCTCATTTCTTCCTTTTCAATCTCAGTGCTCGGAGCTTGGAAAGAACCAAACACGTCCCCTTTAACTACTGGAGCTACAGTGGGTGTACAGTGCTGCATGTTATAGCGTTTTAAGATACGCTCAATATATGCGTTTTGAGAAAGTCCCAAAACACCATTATGCCTATCTCGATGTATTTCGATACCAATGACATAAGAGGCATCACCGAGATCTTTCATGTCGAAATTTTGCGAAAGCATCCGCTTCGACTCATGCAGCATATCCAAGTTGTTACTTGCTAGTAGGATGTCATCTACGTACAAGACAAGGATTATAAAGTTACTCCCACTGATTTTGAGATAGGTGCATTGATCCACTTGATTCTTTAGAAAATCATGCCCTTTTACGATTTTATCGAACTTGAGGTACCATTGTCGTGATGTCTGCTTCAACCCATAAATGGATTTCTTCAGCTTGCAGACCATATGCTCTTTACCTTCTGGAATGAATCCTTCCGGTTGTCGCATGTATACGTCTTCTTGCAAGTCTCCATTTAAGAATGCGGTCTTGACATCCATCTGATGTAACTCTAAATCATAATGAGCTACAAGTGCCATAACAATCCTTAAAGAATCTTTACGAGAGACAGGAGAGAAGGTCTCTTGATAATCGATTCCTTCCTTTTGAGTAAAGCCTTTTGCAACCAGTCTGGCCTTATAGCGTTCGATGTTTCCTTTCGGGTCTAATTTGGTTTTGAAGACCCATTTACAACCGATAGTTTTGGATCCTTCAGGAAGTTCAACCAAGTCCCAAACATCATTATGATGCATGGAATTAAGCTCTTCAATCATGGCTTCATTCCACTGAGTGTCCTGATCACTATTAATGGCTTCTCGATAAGAGGTAGGATCAGTAAGCTTTCCAATGTTCTCAACTTCAGATAAAAAGGTTACGAAATCATCAAAATTTGTGGCCCTGCGTGCCCTAGATGATCTCCTGAGTTGATTTTCCGGTTCAGTAACAGAAGGAGTGGAATCAGTGATATTAGGTTCAGCGTTCGGAAGCGATGATGATGTTTCCTCGGTATTTTGGTTAGGAGGAGCAGGATCAGTGATATTAGGAGCAGCGGTGGGTACAAGAGGAATTATCGGAGGAATAAGTATACCGGAAGAATGGTTTCCCCCCGCTTCTTGTACTTCTTGCAAATCTGAGTCATGATTTGTCGTGCTCCCACTGATCTTTGAGTTCTCAAGAAATGTGGCATGCTGCGTGTCAATGATGCTCGTAGTGTGGGAAGGACAGTAAAACCGATAACCTTTTGAGTTATCAGGATAACCGATAAAGAAACATGTAAGGGTTTTAGGATCCAGTTTCTTTAAGTTAGGGTTATAGACTTTTGCTTCGGCAGGACAGCCCCATACTTTCATATATTTTAAACTCGGTTTCCTACCTGTCCAGATTTCATAAGGAGTTTTAGGGACAAATTTTGATGGAACCCTATTGAGTATATGAACGGCTGTTTTTAATGCCTCAGTCCATAGGAAAGTAGGTAAGTTAGTGTTAGCAAGCATACTTCTCACCATGTCCATTAAGGTTCTGTTTCTCCTTTCAGCAACACCATTTTGTTGAGGAGAACCAGGCATGGTGTATTGGTTAATTATGCCTTATTCCTTGCAAAAGTTATAGAAAGGACCAGGAGCTTGACCAATATCAGTATGTCTACCATAATACTCACCTCCTCTATCTGATCTCACAACTTTTATTTTATGATCAAGTTGGTTTTCAACCAAAGTTTTAAAATCAATAAAAGTTTGTAAGGATTCAGATTTTTCCTTAATCAGATATAGGTGCATATAACGCGAATAATCGTCAATGAATGTAATAAATGATGTATGTCCTGTGATTGATGCGGGATAAGGACCACTAATATCAGTGTGAATTATTTCCAACAAGTTGGAACTTCTAGTAGCTCCTTTCTTATTCCCTTTCGCCATTTTGCCTTTGAGGCACTTAATACATGTTTCAAAATCACTAAAATCAAGAGAATGTAAGATTCCATCCTTTACGAGTCGAGTCATTCGATCTCGTGAGATGTGGCCAAGACGTTTATGCCACAACATGGAGGAATTCTCTAATTGTTTAGGTGATTTTGTTGTTTTAGTTACGTCATCAATATTAAGAGACAACAAAGACTGTGAGAAATTAGGATCTAGTTCTAATTTATACAGCAATCCATCCAAGAAACCTCGACCAAGTAATTCATTATTATGAGTAATAGCAATCTTGCCGCAACCATGAATTATTACATAACCTTCAAGGTCTAGTCTAGATATGGATACAAGGTTCCGAGTAATTCTCGGTACATATAAGGTATCCACTAGTCTAATACACTTTCCGGTACTCATATGTAAATTTAAAGTTCCCATGGCTTCGACATCTAAGAGATCACCACTTCCAACTCTAAGTTTTCTTTGGCCCTTTGGTAGCTTCTGGATTGTAAGGAATCCCTGCATTGAGTTTGTCACATAGACCATAGAACCAGAGTCACCCCACCATGTATTAATAGGGACATCAGTAGTAAAGGAATCAAATATTACATAAAAAATGTTACCTTTCTTAGCTAGCCATTCCTTGAACTTAGGGCAATCTTTCTGTCCGTGCCCTTTGGCACGACAGAATTTGCAGCTAGGTTTGTTAGACAAGGATTTAGAGCCAGAGGCAACGGCACCATGATTATTATCCTTTTGGACTTTATTTCCAGTCTGATTACCGTGATTACCCTTCCTTTTCTTAGAATTAGTAGTGGTTGTCAGGTGAACAGCTTCAGGTTGTACCAGCTTTAGGCGATCCTCCTCTTGCACACACATTGCAATCAGTTCACTTATCGAACATTTATCCTTCATAGCATTATAGTTAACTTTGAAGGTGTCGAACCGAGCAGGCAAAGAGGTCATTATGAAATGCACAAGAAAATTATCAGAGACTTCCATCTCAAGACTCTTAAGCTTATGAGCCATATCAATCATTTTCATAATGTGTTCACGGACACTGCTATTTCCTTCATATTTCAGAGTGAGCATCTGTAGCATTAAGCTACTTGCATGAGCCTTAGACGATCCCTTGAAGTGATCCTCAACAGATTTGAGGTAAGTTTTGACTTTATCAGAGTCAGGGATAGCTCCTCGGATACTGAGGTTAATGGAGTTCTTGACCATCATTAGTGACAAGCGGTTTGCCCTTTCCCACTTTTCAAAATCCGCTTTCTGAGCTGCAGTGGACGCAGCAGTAATAGCAGTGGGTTCATCATGGCGAATAGCATGGTCAAGGTCTAGCATCCCCAGAGTAAGAAGTAATTGATCCTTCCATGACGCAAAGTTCGCACCAGTAAGTGGCTCAATGCCAAAGTTAGGTACTGATTAGGAAAGGAGGAGGATATAAGTTATAGAAGACTATCATAGTGACGTAGTTAGCTATAAAAGGCGGACAAAGTAATGTTTCTTAAAGTAATGGAATCAAAGTAATGTTAAAGTAAGCAGGCCTAACAGTAATATTCCTTAGAGTAATGAAACTATGACCATTTTAGTGATGAAGCTAGTGATGAGTATACCTATTGTAAACACCAAAACAATAAGTCAAAGTAAGGCTCTACTTAGATGTTACATCACCTTTGGGCAGAAATAACTAATATCTAAGTAAACATGAGCGTTAGGGTTATGCAACGCAATGCTTATCTTTTGACCTTTGGGCACAAAATAGAGCATCGTGTGAATTATGCATGTAGAAAGTCCTTTTGACACACAAGTATATTAAATCACCTTTGGGCAGAATTAATATACTCAGTGTTCATTATGCAAAAGGAAAAAAAATGCATTATGAGAATCATATTTGACATTTGGGCACAAATGATGAGACCATAAATATTAGTGCAAGGTTTTCGCTATGTACAATAGCGAAAAGTAAGGTTTTCACTATGTACAGTAGCGAAAAGTAAGGTTTTCGCTATGTACAGAAGCGAAAAGTAAGGTTTTCGCTATGTACAGTAGCGAAAAGTAAGGTTTTCGCTATATACAGTAGCGAAAAGTAAGGTTTTCGCTATGTACAATACCGAAAAGTAAGGTTTTCGCTATGTACAGTAGCGAAAAGTAAGGTTTTCGCTATGTACAATACCGAAAAGTAAGGTTTTCGCTATGTACAGTAGCGAAAAGTAAGGTTCAACCGAAAAAAAAATTCTATACATTGATCAATTCGGGATAAATAACATTGATCAATTAACATGGCATAATTAGGGTTTAATACGATGGAAAATAGCATTATAATCGCAGATGATAAAATTGCAATTCAATGCAGTTTTGATGTTTGCGGCGACATACATAAACACGAAGTAAACCGATAAATTAAAGCCATCAAAACTAATACAAATCATGAATCAATTTTGAACCGGGCTCTGATACCACATGTTGGAATTTGTATTTGATAGATAATAAGATGACAAGAAAACATACCCGATGATCCTGAGGATCCAGTGAAAGCATTAAACATATTTGCCATTGATTGTCGGGTTCCCAGAACGAGGTGATCGTATTATGATGGGATGATGATCGATCGAGAGAGACGATCTCAGGGGAGGCACACGGCTGATTGTTGATTAGCAGTAAAATGATTAGGGTTAAATGTATGATTAGGGTTAAATGTATGATTAGGGTACTCTATATATAATAAGAGTATTTACACTTTTAACCCTTGGTGTTTATTATGTGCCATATAATTCCCCATAGTTCCAATCACCTAATGGGAAACCCTATAGTATGTCAATAATAGTAAATACGCCCATCATATATTTACCAGACATAGGGATTTCAGTTATTGTCAATTATCATATCAGGAATGATAAACGATCAGTGACGGTCACTTTTAAGGTGGTTCCAACAGATGGAACAGCAGAAAAAGCGAAAAGAAATCGTGTATTGGTCGATACAAAAGATGATAGGGCAGCGGCGATGAATGAAGCGGCTAACAACGAAAACATGCGTCAATGGACAACAAAGCGGACCATTAGGCTGGGAGATCAGTTAAAATCACCGTACTTCAATCGAATAGTTGACTTCAATGTCTCAAAGGAAGAAAAGAACGTTCATGAGTGGTGTTTGGCGATGTTTGGGGGGAAATAGTAAGTGCAATAACTTAAAGCATAATAGGCTATTAGACATATTAACTACATATTCATGAATGTGCTTCATACTAATAATCTGATTTTTTGTACAGTGATGATGTGTTCAGATCACCGGACTGTACGCGTGTTAAGCGGCCGGGAATGGAATCGTTAGCTGCAATCAACATGAATGTGTGTCCAACGGTTATTGACGGATGGTCAACAACTCTGAATTATGAAGAGCGGTATCGGAATACAAATTCACCGCGCCGTTATTTCTTTAATGTGGAAACAATGGTAAAGTAAAAAAAAAATTATTAGTTAAAATCTGAAGATAATCATATTATCGATAATTAGATAACATTGCATATATAGTATGATTACACAGGCAGATCCATTATTGCGGAAGAGGTCTCTCAACATACACGATCAGTATGAAGTGTTCATTCAAACACTATGAAGAATAGAAAGAAACAACAAGGTTGTACTTAGTATGAAAGAATTTGACAATTGGTAAGTTAAATATTACGTTATAATCAACTCTTTAATAATATATGATTTATTTGTTAGTTTAATTATTCTTATTTTGCAGATTTTCTTCCCCATGTATGATGGATATGACTATTATCTTGTTGTCATAAACTTAAAAAAACCATGCATCTGGATAATAGACAACCGGAAATGGGAGATATCATCGTATGATGCTATGATGAGAAGATACATATATGTGTCGGTTGTGTTGGTAAGCATTATCAAAGCAAACCACATAAAAACTGTTTTATGCAAATAAAGTATACTAACAATCATATAATTACAATACTGTTTCAGCAAAGGATGATTTCACACCATTTGGTAACCGTTGGGCATACGGCTGGAAAAGCATTGGGAGTGTATGTTAAGGCAGCAAAGGCTGGAAATGGATTGGCAAACCAATCTGAATTCATATGACAGTGGGGTCATCGCAATGAGGCACATGGAGACATTTATGGGCGACGCAAAATGGAAAAGCGGATTTGCAGATGAGAGTCAGAAGCAACAAAATCAGTTGGAGGATCTTAAAAAGAAATATGTTACGAAGCTAACCCTCCATACAAAAAATGTCATTTTCTAATTTATGGCAATGAAAAATACCTTTAAATAAAAAATGTTAAGAAGCTATATTCATTCCATGCAACTATTATAACATTTTAAATATCTACCACAATGATAAGGCATTCTTTACATAGAATATCATATTAACCTCTAACACAAACTTAAAAGTCAATACCATTGGAACACAAAACTGAAAACAGATAAAAAAAATCCCAAAACCCAATCTGCTAAAAATCATAAAAAAAACAAACCAAGGTCCTTGCAATACTGTCGTTTTAATTAATTAAAAAAGATGTTGAAAAGCATAAAAATTCTACTGATTCATAATTATCTATCCGGGCAGTTGCGTGAATCATGTCTCGTTGCTTTGCCACACCTACGACAAACCCTCTTTGGAGTCTTCGCCTTCTTGGCAGCCTTCTGGCGGACGCCGATTAGCCTCTTACGTGTTCCACATCCCTTATTACGAACACCTGAAGGAGGTAAAATTTCAGCTGTAGCAACCTCGGATGCTCCCATGAACTCTTGAAAATTTGAACTCTTACGCTGGCGACTAGTTTGTTCGGGAGTATCAACATCAATATCATTGTTCCATTTCTCGAGATGTGTCACAAAATCAGACAGAGATTTTTTTTTGTCAGCCCTCAACCGCTCAACAATAACTTCAACGAGCGAATGAGAATCAACCATTAACTTCTCCGTTTCAGCATCAACTTCACCGTAACAAACTTTAGCAGGCAACCATTCAACAGGGATCAAATCTCGTCGCCAACGACGTAACATATAACGCTCGGGCACAATTTGAGCTTTCTAATTAATCAATACTTTAAGCGCATGATGACATAAATAATTGTTGTTAGATTGGGTGTATCTTTAAAATTGACTATAAGTAAACCTTAACGCAAGTATACATCTTGGTCTACTATCGTCTCAAACAAGTAATAATGGTACAAAAGTACTGAGTATCGATCCCACAGGGAAGCGTGGAAAAGTTTCTCTTTAAAAGTCCAGTTCGTAAAAGCGAGTTTCAGATGGCGATTTCGAAAACAATATTTTGGAGGTTTGGTTAACAACTAATGACAGAAATCAGTTATAAAAAGAAGCACATGGTATAAAGATCCGTTGGGATGATATTAATAATTGGATATAAAGATAAGACGACATTCCTTGGTTATCTCAAGTGACGACTATTTTATGCTACAACGTACCGGGTGTCAATTAGTCAATTGTGATCCACCATAACATATAACATTGATTTAAATAACTTTGGACAATCATGCAGTACGATACACCTCTTTATTTAATTATCAATCTCGGTCCCAACTTCACTTTATACCCCGAACTAGGACGCTTAGCCCATCATCTTTCGGTCTCTAATTATAAAGGATGAGTAAATTGGGAAAACAAATAATGAAGATGGACAATACATAAATAACAACAAAAAGACGTAACTTGTTATGCAAGTAACGATGGGTTTATCCGATGAGAAGTTAACGACAGCTTGAAAATTATGTGGAAAATCTTGTTTTAAATGTGAGACTTAAAATGAAAGGAACTATTAAGTGAACCACCACCGGTTACGTTTGGAATAAATTCCAAACGTTAAGCTATGGATTTGGTTACTTAAACAACCCAAGTATTTAACCAATGATGATTTAATTAAAAACACTTGCTTGGAACACTTAATTATAAAACGTGAATTATAAAGACAAGATTTAAAGAACTAAGAGAAAGGTTTAATACTTGGAAATTAAACTAGGTCGTTAAACACAATTAACCGTGAACCAGTGGAATTGGGAACCCGAAATTATTAGTCGGACTTCCGGTTAACAATGATAACGAAATCGTTTTATAATCAAAGTATTGAAACCGTGAGTGAGATTTTGTAATAGAAACCGTGAGTTGGCAAAGAGGTAAACTAGTAACAATTAACAAGCTAAATTCGTGAGTTGCAAGAGAAGAGAACTTCGATGATGGTAAGTAATTAGAACCGTGAGTTTATAAGCGGAAATGATTAGTAATAAGTAACAAACTACAACCGTAAGCAATTAAAGGAAATTGATGGCAACAAGATTATAGTAGACGAAAATCGTAAGCAAGTAAAGGAAATAATCGATGGTAACAAGAAAGTAAATATGATTGGTTAGTAACGAGAATTTAAGTAACGAACTGAGATTAAGATATAAGTAAACAAGTAATCGACAAGTAACAAAATGGAAAGTTGACGATGACGTAACTGAACCGAACTATGGTTGAACCCGGTTGGTTCAAACCGTATTAGTAGGGTGCCTCCCAGCAGGCTGCCACAATAAAGCATAAAAATAACAAGGGGTGATAAGAAGGAACCTGGCCTACTCGGAATGAGTAGGGTGCCTCCCAGCAGGCTGCCACAATAAATGCATCGGAAAGGGGGGTAGTGTCTTCAAGATCTCGGGGTGTTCCTTGCTCCAAATCATCTGCATGGCATCGTCTTTCACTTTCTCGTATGCCAACCATGCGGTCCTCTCATCTCTATCCTCTCTCCTCCATCTCTTCATTGTTTCCCAATGGTCCTCAGAACTTCCAGTGATCTGTGCGGCGATAAATTGTCGTTGTTCTCTTAGTGCCGCCCTAATTTCCTTTTTAAATGAGCGGAGGGTTGCCTCTAAGGAATCTAGACTATCTTTCTCGCTCTTCAGTTGGAAGTACGTGTTGTTACGTAGCAACCGTTCAACGTTCATTTTATCCATGACCAACTTATCTTTCAAGAAGTGGTCAGTGGATAAAGTGGGTACCTTGGCGCGTTCCATGAGGGAGTGTATTATGGTGGGATGTGGTAAGCATGCATTAGCCCTATCAGCACCTCCAAGTATGTTGTTGGAGATGAGCCGGTCGACGTCGAATTTATGACCCTCCATAATACAGTACAATATGAAAACTCTAACCATGCATAAGCTAGTGTCATGTGAGGTAGGAAACAACGTGTGTCGCAGAAAATAAAACCAAACATTAGCTTCTGGTTTTAGACAATAAGTGCGCAAAACACGTGAGTTTCCTTGAAAATACCAGTCTGACCCTTCATGGGCAATCCGTTTTAGGACTGCCTCCAAGTCAGCTTCCGTAGCATGGTTAGAAAGTCTCCAAAATTCAGATTTGTACGGGGGTGGTACCTATCCCAAAACACTGTTAATGTGATCAGCAGAATAACAAACTGGGGTTTTTCGTACAGTGACTTCTATCCCGTTTGTAACTGAAAGTTCGGCATAGAATTCACGTACCCAATTTAAATTATAAGGCTTAGGGATGCTGCAAAGCAACTCCCATCCCAGTTTAGTTATAGTGTGCTGAAAGTGCGGGTGTGCAAGCAATATACGATGATGAAAACCTTTAGGAGATTGACCGAGTTTAGTTGCAAAAGATTTGTGTCTAAGAAAAGCTTCATGACAACTAAACATATGCATGTGAGTAATACGAAGATTAGAGATGTTACCCACTTTCTTTTTACCCTTTTCTTTGGTTGTGGCCATTTGTGGTGGCACAATGGTTTGGTCACCATCTGATTCCTCATCCGAATCACATGCAATCTCCTCATCATCTTCTACCAAGGCTGTGGTTGCATCATTTTCTTCAAATTTTCTCTTCTTAACGGGTTGGATACTGGATGCAGCCACCGGTTTACACCTACGGGTGTATTGAATAGGCTGTTTTGGTTGAGTAGAGGCAGGAGTGGCAGTGGTTGGTTTGGTGGTTAGTGGGGTAGCGATGGGTTGAGAGGGGTATCAGTAGGGTTGGTGGATGTTGGAACTAGTGGTGAGATGGTGGTTGTAGGTGGAGTGATGGAGATGGTAGGTGTTGGAAGGCGATGGTCGATAGGGACGGCTGTAGGGGCAATAGGTGGGTACTCAAGATTGAGTCGCGGCTGTCGCCGGACTGGTCTGAATGCCGATGGTCGGTACAAAATAGGGTCACCATTAGGGTCTAATACAACCGCGGATGCAAAGGGTGGGGGTGTGATAGTAGATGATCGGGGTTGGGAGCTTTGAGACCCATACCTAGCAATAGGAAAACCTGGCGGTGGTGGTGTTGCGTCTGTGCGGAGATTCTCGAGCAGAAACCTTTCGACATCGGGAGGTGCTCGGTGAAACTGAGGTGCTAGGTCACCTAGTCCAAGGGAGTCTCGAGTGATCACAGTAGGGGGATTGAGGGGGAGTTTGGTGATAGATGGGCACCAAGGGTCAAACCGAAGGGGTAGGTGATGTTAGGGTTTCGATTTTCCATGTGGGTGAAATGTTAGGGTTTTGGTCGGAGCGATGTTGATGACGAAGGTGGTTATTGACGGAATCGCAGGTGGGTGATGGTTGATGGTGAAGGAGTAGTTCAGAGGATCGATATTGGAGATCGAAGCTCCTGTCGGTGTGTGGTAGAGTGATCGGAGATCGGAGACGGGGTTTTTGGGTTTCCATTTGCAGGCGTGATCTGGAGATATAAGGAGGAAGACGAAGAGGGTGGTGTCTTTGTCTTGGGAACAGAAAAATGGTGGCAGGTCTTGCAGGTGACAGCGACAGTAGTCAGCGCCGACGATGACGTGGTCGGCGTGAGTGATCGAGAGAGAAGAGCGCAGAGAGATAGAGAGTTCGTTTGTTTTGGTACGATGAAGTACAATTTCTCTACACTGTTCAAATTCTAGATACTGATACAAGATATACACTGTACTGTTTAAATCTACCAAATCCAATCCTAGTTTTAGTTAAAATCAAACCAGATTAGTTTACCCAGCCATTTCATAATTCAATTTCAAAAATCATATTGGGCTGGGCCGAAAATGATAATTGTTTGGAAATGGACTTGGGCCGAGAATAACTTCAAGTATATGGATGTTGGGCCAACATTATCATCTCCAAACAAAACACAATTGGGCCTCAGTACATTGGATCGTGATTCGAATATTTATCTAAAATGCTTAAACTCGAACGATCTTTATACCATTCATGTCTGAATTACCCGTTTTATGATACCCAAAACAACCATTGTTAAAAATTTGGCCATGGGCCGAAAATTTTTATTTGCTTCGTTAGAATTTGGTTCGTCATTCTTCCTCACTCATACTTATTCTGTCGTATTTTTGTCATTTCTAAAATCATTAAACGAACATATATATATATATATATATATATATATATATATATATATATATATATATATATATATATATATGTATATATTTTATTTTTCGTTTTCTCTTTGAACAAAATAAAAATCTTTTTCTTTTTTTTAAATGAAATTTACAATCTCATGGATTTTATTACAAATCCAAGAGTTCACAGGCAGTTTCTTAATTCAGGAGATGAACAACCTCAAGACGTTGCTGTATCAGTGCAGTAGGCTCGATGAAAGGTTTTACCCTTTGACCATTTACCTTGAAAGTGCTTCCCTTTGCTGGATCAATTAATTCTATAACACCATAGGGATAGACTTTTGCAATCTGATACGGTCCAGTCCACCTAGAATTCAACTTTCCTGGAAATAAACTGAGTCTAGAATTAAACAATAAAACTTGCTGACTTTCAAAAAACTCTTTTGGAACTATTTTCTTGTCGTGCCATTTTTTGGTATTTTCTTTGTAAAGTTTGACATTTTCGTAAGAAAAATTCCTGTGTTCTTCTAATTCACAAAGTTGTAGAGTTCTTTTTCTTCTAGCTTCATCTAGACTCATGTTAAGTTCCTTAATAGCCCAATAGGCTGTGTGCTCTAGTTCAACAGGTAGGTGACAGGCCTTTCCAAAAACCAATTTGTAGGGGGACATACCAATAGGGGTTTTATAAGCAGTCCGGTAGGCCCATAGGGCATCATCCAATTTGGAGGCCCAGTCTTTTCTGTGTGGCTTGACTACTTTAGCTAAAATACCCTTGATTTCCCTATTAGACAATTCAGCCAAACCATTAGTTTACGGGTGATAAGCAGTTGCCACCCTGTGTTGAATGTTGTATTTGTCCAGGACTTCCTCTAATAAGTAGTTAACGAAGTGAGTGCCTTCATCACTATTTAAGGCACGAGGTGTACCAAATCTAGTGAATGTGTGCTTTTGAAGAAATTTGACAACTGTCTTGGCATCATTGGAATGGCAAGCCATAGCCTCCACCCATTTAGACACATAGTCTACAGCTACCAGAATATAGGCACAGTTGTTGGACAGTGGAAAAGGTCCCATGAAGTCAATGCCCCAGACATCAAACAATTCTACTTCTAAAATTCCATTTAAGGGCATTTCATTCCGTTGAGAGATGTTTCCACTTCTCTGACACTCACCACAACTTTTTGCAAAATTATGAGCATCATTGTTTAATGTGGGCCAGTAAAATCCTGATTGTAGGACTTTTGCAGCTGTCCTTTGTCCACTAAAATGACCACCACATGGTTTTGTATGGCAGTGGTGTAATATGGATGTCACTTCTTCCTTTGGGATGCACCTTCTTATCACCTAATCTGCACAAATTTTAAACAAAAATGGATCATCCCACAAGAACTTCTTAGAATCAAAATTGAGTTTCTTTCTTTGATGTTTGTTAAGTTCCTTGGGAATGATCCCACAAGCCAAATAATTAACAATATCTGCAAACCAAGGTAATGCAGCATGTTGTACAGCTAAAATTCTTTCATCTGGGAAAACCTCACAGATATCACTAAGGTGTTCCTTTGTGTCCTGTTTTTCCAGTCTTGATAAATGGTCAGCCACTTGATTATTTATACCCTTTCTATCAACAATTTCAAAATCAAATTCTTGCAACAACAAGACCCACCTGATTAACCTAGGTTTTGCATCTTTTTTGGAAATAAGATACTTGATGGCAGCATGATCAGTGTGCACAGTTACTTTGGCACCCATCAAGTATGATCTAAATTTTTCAAAAGCAAAAACCACAGCTAACAATTCTTTTTCAGTGGTGGTGTAATTGATTTGAGCTTCATTGAGGGTTTTACTAGCATAGTATATGGAATGAAAAACTTTATTCTTCTATTGTCCTAGAACAGCTCCAACAGCCCAGTCACTAGCATCACTCATGATTTCAAATGGTAAGGACCAATCAGGTGCCACTATTACTGGAGCAGTGACAGTGCTTCTTTTTATATTTTAAAAGCCTTTTTACAATCTTCATCAAAGTTGAAAGCATGGTCATGCTGTAGTAGTGAGCACAGAGGTTTGGATATTTTAGAAAAATCTTTTATAAACCTCCTGTAAAAACCTGCATGTCCTAAGAAACTTCTGATCCCTTTCACAGTGGTCGGTTCAGGCAAATTTGCAATTACTTCCAACTTTGCCTTATCAACCTCAATACCTCTATTGGAAATGAGATGCCCTAGCACAATGCCTTCTTTAACCATAAAGTGACATTTTTCCCAGTTTAAAACCAAATCTGTTTCTTCACATCTTTTAAGACTTTTTTCAAGGTTTTCTAAACACAGATCATATGATGTACCATAAACGGAAAAATCATCCATGAAAACTTCCATGGACTGTTCTAGCATATTTGAAAAAATAGACATCATACATCTTTGGTAAGTCGCAGGAGCATTACAAAGTCCAAAAGGCATTCTTTTAAAAGCAAAAGTGCCATAAGGGCAGGTAAAAGTGGTTTTCTCTTGGTCTTCTGGTGCAATGGCAATTTGGTTATAACCTGAATAACCATCTAAGAAACAATAAAACTCCTTACCTTCTAGTCTGTCTAACATTTGGTCTATAAAGGGTAATGGGAAATGGTCTTTTTGGGTTGCTTGGTTAAGCTTCCTGTAGTCCATACATATCATCCAACCTGACACTAATCTAGTGGGTATAAGTTCATTTTTATCATTTGTTACTATAGTTACTCCAACCTTCTTGGGTACACATTGCACTGGACTGACACACGTACTACTAGCAATAGGATAAATTATGCCAGCATCAAGCCATTTCAATATCTCTTTTTTCACAACCTCTTTCATCATTGGATTGAGTCTTCTTTGAGGCTCAACAGAGGTAAAATCTTTGTTTTCTAAAATGATTTTATGTTGACAAATGGTAGGACTTATGCCTTTTAAATCAACTATGGTCCATCCTATGGCTTTGGTGTGTTGTTTCAACATACTAACCAACTTTTCCTCTTGATCAGATTCTAAGGATGATGAAATAATGACTGGTAACTTCCCTGGTTCTCCTAAAAAGGCATATTTCAAGTGTGAGGGAAGCTGTTTTAACTCTAAGTATGGAGCACATTCTAAAGAAGGAACAAGAGTTTTCCTATCCTTATTTTCTAAAATTTCAATAGCAGAGGTGACCTGTATGTCTTCTAAGTCATCAAACTCTGCTATATCATCTTCACTATCAGATTCTCCACTTCAGGGTATCTAAGGGAGTCCAACACATTAAAAGTTACCTGTTGGTCTTGAACTCTCATAGTGAGTTCACCTTTTTGGACATCTATCAGAGTTCTTCCTGTAGGTAGGAAAGGTCTTCCTAAGATAATAGGAATGTCTTTGTCAGCTTCAAAGTCTAAGATGATAAAATCTGCAGGGAAAATAAACTTATCAACTTGGACAAGGACATCTTCAATCTTACCCTTAGGCCAAGCTATGGACTTATCTGCTAATAAGAGAGAAACATTTGTTGGTCTAGCTTCGCCTATGCCTAAGGTGTTAAAAACAGATAGGGGCATAAGGTTTATACTGGCTCCTAAGTCACATAATGTTTGTCCTACTTCTTTTCCTCCTATGGAGCATGGGATTGTAAAAATTCCAGGGTCTTTCATCTTTGGAGGTATTTTGTTGGACAACATAGCACTACAACCTTCAGTCAGAGCTACAGTCTCATACTCATTCAACTTTTTCTTTTTGCTCAAAATGTCTTTCAAAAACTTTGCATAGGTTGGCATTTGTTCAATGGCTTCAACCAAAGGTATGTTTATATGCAACTGTTTAAAAACATCTAAAAACTTTTTGAATTGCAATTGTTCTTTCTCATTTCTCATTCTTTGAGGATAAGGAATGTAAAGAGGACCTGTAGTAGGAGGCGTAGTCTTTTGAAGAGTAGGTGCTGGTGCTGATGGTAAAATTTTTTCTTTTGTAATATCACTAGGAACTTTGGGACTGTCACCAGCTTGTGACACATCTACAACATGCTTTTCTTTGGTTTGTGAATCTATCTCGGGTTTATCAGGGATTAACAAAGGGATAGTTGGAATGGTAGTGGAACTATTGGGCATAACAGTGTTAGTTGTTCCAATATTTCCACTAGACGGAGCAGAGCTTGAAGCTGTGTTTTTCTTTTCTGGCTCTGCTTTGTCTGGATTTTTAAAATCTTTTTGTAAAGTTTCTGGTAAATCCTTACCACTCCTCAAAGTTACAGCTTTTACATGCTCTTTTCCGATTCTTGGGGGTGTTTCAGTATCACTAGGCAATGAACCGGGAGGATGTTTCCTCATTTCCAAAGCCATTTGACCCATTTGGGTCTCCTGATTTTTAATGGATTCCTGGGTTTGGGACATAAATCCCTTCATCATTGCTTCCAAGGAAGTAGATGACTCAGCATGGTGGTTTGACTTTTGAAAAGCATATTGATTATTTTGAGAATTTGCGTGCTGATTGTTTTGAGGTCGGTGTTGAAATTGGTGGTTTTGACCTTGCAATTTTGGTGGTGGTGGATTTAAAGATGGACTGTGCCATGAAAAATTAGGATGGTTCCTTCACTCAGGGTTGTAAGTCTGAGAAAAGGGACCTCCTTTGTTATTGTTGTTGTTGTTGTTATGATTATTGTGACCAACGTAGTTGATACGCTCAGGATTTCCAGGACAATGTTCAAAATTATGGCCATCACCACAGTATGTGCACTGTATAGACTGGACATTAGGAGGTGGTGCAACAGAGTTGAGTGTCACAACATTGAGGTTTTTAATCAAAGATGCCATGTCACTTAACTGTGTAGATATTAATGTTGATCCAAACCCTCAATGATTTGATAATGACCCTCTCTTATATACTTAGTGAAAATTGTAAGTAAACAATATGTATCAGAGTTTCACTATCGCTGATAAGTACTAAGATCTTCCAGTACCGCTGATAGGAACTCTCGCTCTTTAGATTAAACATTCAGCGAACACTGTTCACCATTAATGTTCTGAGTCTGTTCAGTCATTATGGTGATCGCTGATAAGTTAGTTGTTTACTTATGATCCCTGAAGACAAGTTTCACGTCAACAAAGGTTCTACGCTGAAGTCGAAGATCAAGCTCAAGAACCAGCGACAAGTCTCCTAATGAACTGATGCAGATCAGCGAAGACTCAGATTTGTCCACTCAACGTGAAGTATCAAGTACAAGACTTCAGCTATCGCTGAACTCTATCATTCGCTGATATGAAATGATAGATCGCTGAATCAACGAAAGCTGATCATGAAGTCCTCCGTACAAAGTACTTTTGTCTTAACCACCCTTGCACGACTCCGTACGAAATGTCAGAAAAGAACCTCCGAATATCTGAAATCGTACAACCACTCTGATACTACACTGTTCATCCTTACGGCTACTAAGGTTGTCATCAAAAGTCAATGACATGCAACCAACCAGCTGATGACACGTGTAAAGTATATACTGATTTGCATTTAATGCATGCAGTATATAAAGAGATGAACTCACTTCATTTGAAGTAACTTGCTAACTCTGGACAAGTTCAAATCTCTTATCTCAGATAGGTTATTATTAGTAATTTCCTTATCTCTCTTGGTGCAAGAAACCTTAGTGTTCCAACTTGTTTAGATTTGGGTTTATCCTTAATCTTGTTTCCGCAACAAGCTGTAAATTGTTAATGATTTATCAATAAACAATTTAGAAAAGTAAAATCTGTGTGTTTGTATTCAACCCCCCCCCCCTTCTACAAACTTGTATAGGCCTTCGGGACCAACAATTAATGCATAGGCATCAGAATCTTGCACTCCTACTGTCCTTCTAGCTGGCAATGCTCGTGGATCTGACCATTGTTGTTAGAAATTCTTTCAACGATGTCATATCCGTCATTATAGGTACAAGATGTACAAGCTCCGTTTGCAGTAGCATCGATCATTTGTTTTGCAGTAATATTTAAACCACTGTAAAACGTCTCTAACTGTATGCAGTACAGAATGCCATGGTGGGGGCATTTTCTCAAAAGCTCCTTGTACCTATCCCATGCATCAGGAACTACCTCATCGTCCATTTGTTTAAAAGTACAAATTGCATTTCTGGACTTAGCGTTCCTCGTGGGTGGAAAATATTTTTTAAAAAATTTCTCAGCCATTTGGGCCCATGTAACTATAGAATCTGGCTTCAAGGAGTTGTACCACGATCTTGCACTGTCTCTTAAAGAATATGGAAAAAGTTTTAATTTTAGTGCATCATCTTCAACTCCAGGAATCTTAAAAGAATCTGTAATTTCCATGAAAGACCATAAGTGAGAATGAGGATCTTCTGTTGTCATACCAGCGTATTGACCGTTGGTTTGTAACATATGAAACATTATTGGTTTCAACTCAAAATGGTGGGTTTGCAAAGTTGGTTTAAGAATTCCTGAATGTAACTTAGTTAAAACAGGAACAGCGTAAGACATAATACCACCATCTTTGGAATCGGCCAACCGAAAAATGTTTTATTCCTCATCATCAATATTATTAATTGGCTGGTTTTCTGGAATTTCATTATTATTAGGTTGCCCATCAGGATTGACAAACGGTGGAGCATCATCCTCATTGTCTGACGAAGAATAATGTTCAGACATCGTTGGAGAATTTAAGATTGAATTAGCTCTTTGAATTCTTCTTCGTTGTTTAAACGTTCGTTCAATGTCGGGATCAAATTGGAATAATTCACCGTGAGGCAACCTTGGCATACACTATTTTTTTTTGATTTTCTGAAAGATGGTAGAAAAACTTGCTTTTAAAAACTTTACTCTAAACAAAAGAAAAACTTCTAGTGTGCTTCCCCGGCAACGGCGCCAAAAACTTGTTGTTAGATTGGGTGTATCTTTAAAATTGACTATAAGTAAACCTTAATGCAAGTATACAACTTGGTCCACTATCGTCTCAAACAAGTAATAATGGTACAAAAGTACCGAGTATCGATCCCACAGGGAAGCGTGTAAAAGTTTCTCTTTAAAAGTCCAGTTCGTAAAAGCGAGTTTCAGATGTCGATTTCGAAAACAATATTTTGGGGGTTTGGTTAACAACTAATGACAGAAATCAGTTATAAAAAGAAGCACATGGTATAAAGATCCGTTGGGATGATATTAATAATTAGATATAAAGATGAGACGACATTCCTTGGTTATCTTAAGTGTCGACTATTTTATGCTACAACATACCGGGTGTCAATTGGTCAATTGTGATCCACCATAAAATATAACATTGATTTAAATAACTTTGGACAATCATGCAGTACGATACACCTCTTTATTTAATTATCAATCTCGGTCCCAACTTCACTTTATACCCCGAACTAGGACGCTTAGCCCATCATCGTTCGGTCTCTAATTATAAAGGATGAGTAAATTGGGAAAGCAAATAATGGAGATGGACAATACATAAATAACAACAAAAAGACGTAACTTGTTATGCAAGTAATGATGGGCTTATCTAATGAGAAGTTAACGACAGCTTGAAAATTATGTGGAAAATCTTGTTTTAAATGTGAGACTTAAAATGAAAGGAACTATTAAGTGAACCACCACCGGTTACGTTTGGAATAAATTCCAAACGTTAAGCTATGGATTTGGTTACTTAAACAGCCCAAGTATTTAACCAATGACGATTTAATAAAAAAACACTTGCTTGGAACACTTAATTATAAAACGTGAATTATAAAGACAAGATTTAAAGAACTAAGAGAAAGGTTTAATACTTCGAAATTCATCTAGGTCGTTAAACACAATTAACCGTGAACCAATGGAATTGGGAACCCGAAATTATTAGTCGGACTTCCGGTTAACAATGATAACGAAATCGTTTTATAATCAAAGTATTGAAACCGTGAGTGAGATTTTGTAATAGAAACCGTGAGTTGGCAAAGAGGTAAACTAGTAACAATTAACAAGCTAAATTCGTGAGTTGCAAGAGAAGAGAACTTCGATGATGGTAAGTAATTAGAACCGTGAGTTTATAAGCGGAAATGATTAGTAATAATTAACAAACTACAACCGTAAGCAATTAAAGGAAATTGATGGCAACAAGATTATAGTAGACGAAAATCGTAAGCAAGTAAAGGAAATAATCGATGGTAACTAGAAAGTAAATACGATGGGTTAGTAACGAGAATTTAAGTAATGAAATGAGATTAAGATATAAGTAAACAAGTAACCAACAAGTAACAAAATGGAAAGTTGACGATGACGTAACTGAACCGAACTATGGTTGAACCTGATTGGTTCAAACCGTGAGCAAGAGCTACGGTTTTAGAAACCGGCTCTAAGCTCACTAACTACAACTAAGAACTAAGTAACTAATAGTATCAAGTGGTGTCAAATTTTTTTTTGATAGGTTACATGAGCTTTCTATAAATAGCCATAAGAATACTTGGAGAGGAGGAAATGACCATGGGTCATACCCATGGATCAAAAGATCCATGGGCCGAAAGGGTTAGGCCAAATCCACAAAAGAAGTAAACTAAAGCCCATGAAACTTGTGTGTTTGTTGCTCCAATAAATCGGCCCAAGTGAAGGTGTTCGGCCGACCCATGCATTCACAAAAATCGGCCCAAGTTTGAGATGATCCGCAAAAATCAAGCCCAGTCTTCAAAAGTTGGAGTCTTTGGTTTCGTCCCAAAAATTTGCTATCCGCAATCTTCTTAATTGTAGAGCTCCAAATGACCGTTTTTCCGCAACCTAAAATACATAAAGTGTAAAATAAGCGTTTTTGGACGATTTTCATACGATTTTGTTCGTTTTTGGCCAACTTAATACCCAAGGGCATAAATTGCATACTTTACATAAATGCTACTAAAATAAATTGAAATTGACTCAATGGGATAACAAAATGGCTCAAAAATTGGAATTATATAGCTAAAATAGGGTTAAATAAATAACCCTATCAGTAACCATTCCTTGTAAATAAGTTGCATGAACAATCAATAGTATCCAGAGACAAATCTCGAACAACCTAAAAAAACATATATAAGTAAATTAAAAAATTGAATAATGATTAAAAACAGGGAATTAATCTTTTTTATATGACATCACACAAATTTAGAATAAAAATCTTACCGAAAATTTTGTATCACCTTCAGAACCTCCAAATTGAAAACACTTTCTTCCCATCAACTTCATGAAAACCATCCCAAACACATGAATAACTTGCCTGGGCCAACTCTTCTTGAAAATCACAAAAATGGGACGAGAATACACCAACGCCGCATTCTCCTCAATCATGCTAAAAGTAACCATGCGTGGGACAGTAGATTTCATTTTGACTGCTTCTGCCGCATGTTCTTTTCTTTGAGAGTCAATGGAATTATCAAAAGAAACAAGGAACAAGCGAAGGTCATGATGAAATGCATGAAAAACACTGAAAAAGGCATTAATACTCTCTCACCGTGAAGTCGTTTTCATCAATCCCGACATCAAGAAATCCTTAAAGTAAGCAGGAATCCACGATTCCCTAATGTTATACATTTCAGTAAACCATGAATCATCAACCAGGGAATAACGAGCCATTAATTGATTCCATCTATCCTCAAACACGCTAGGCTCCATGTTCACATCCCACACGAGCTTGTCAAACTCTGATCGAAAGTTCGTTTTAATCCTTAGATAAACACTAATCTACAAAAAATTACATACAAATACAAAAAGTAAACAATTTTATCATGTTTTAAGTATCAAAAACATATATACATAATCATAATAAACTAACAAACACACGCCTTATCATCCACCTTCTTCATTATATGCCACATACAAAGGCGATGCTTACTTTCAGGAAACACGACAGGAATAGCTTTCTTCATTGACAAACACTGATCAGTAATAATGAAAATAGAAGCACGACCATGAGCCTTCAAAAAGGCAGTCAAAACCCATTCATAATGTTCAGCCGTCTCACCGGATATCAAGGCCGCCCCAACCACAACTGATTTCTTGTTGTTATCAACAACTACAAAGGGGACAAATCTCATCGCATGTAACAACCCGCACCAAAGAAGCATACCAAACGCTACTTCATTAATTCAAAACGCCAAAATGGCCCAACAAAGTCACACTATCAACATTACAAAACTGGGTTCGCGGAAACAACCCTAACTACAGCTGAGAACATAACTACAAAATAAAAGGGAAAGTCTTCTAATCCTTCTATACGCAAGCTCCGACTCACGTTTTGCCAATCCTCTAAACAAGCTCTCGGCTACCTGCTTAACTGAAAAGGTTTTAGTTTTGAAAAGTGAGGGTTAGACCATAGGGTCTAGTGAGTTCCCTCAAAACAAGGCCACACCATAAACAACATCATTAAATAAAATAGCAGCAAGGGATTTTGTACAAATTCATAATGAAGCACACTTACATGATAAGCACACCACGACACATGCTAATGGCACACGCTATAGTCACACACACCGTGACAGCGTAATAGGGCACACACCGCCCATATATGAAATGAATTCATATATATAAATAATATGGGACACACCCCCATTTCACACCATAGCCATAGCATGTCATCCACATTTCATTTAACCACACACACATTCCACTTTGTAATTTAAAACAGTTGATATACATGAGTTGTATATAAGTATAAATCACCACGCATGTACAAGATTTGGGTTTAGAAAGACTCACCTAACGTCCTCGTATAATCCTCTCACTGGATTGATTCTCCCTTTGACTGCACCTATAAGGATACACACTACACTACTACAGTGATAAGTCACTTGACCGAAACTAAATCCCACTTGGTTATCTCCTCGGACCAACAGACAGTCCCCGTAACTAGAACTCACTAACCGAATACCTTAAGGGTTTCACAAAGTCATTATCCGGATAAGATTTGCCCGGACAGCTAAGCTATCCGGAAGATTCTACCCGGACAACAGAAACTATCCGGACATCAGAACTTTTCGGGTGGAACATTCCGGACACCCAATTCCGGATACCTCACGCTATCCGGACACTCCCGGATTCCCAAGGGTTTCCGGGTAAACGACCGGGAACCACGAATGGCTCAACTACCCGGATAACACACCCTACCCGGACACCACTCCCTCCGGACACCACACACTATTCGGACACCACTCCGTCCGGACACCACACACACTATCCGGACACTTACCTGACCAGAAGAGCTTTTCGGATACGACAATTTTTACACAAATCGTAAAAGATTAGCATACTCACCCTAAAGCCCATCATCACCTCCAGGGATTGAATACAGATCGATTGAATATCACATTAACCCACTCTTACACATCCCTTAAACAAATTAATAAAGGAAACACAAAGAAACCCTCACAATCCAAGTTTCTAAATCAAAATACTATCCAACTCCCACAAAACTTAGAGAATGAGAAGATGAGTAATTACCTTGATGAATTCGATGTTTCCCAAAGCTCAGCTGCAAACTCCAAGATTTTCCTCTTCAATTGCCAAATTGCCTTCTTCACACACACACACACACTAGTCGCACCCACACACTGAGATGAAGAGAAATGGAGAGATTAGGGTTTCCATCCCCTTATATACCTTTTTCATAAAATCACAAAACTTCCATTTTTCTCACTTCCACCACCACACTTTATTTATTCACAAAAAGGGCACGTTTATTACATCATCCTCCCCTCAAAAGAATTCCTTCCCCGAAATTCCATATTCGAACAAATGAGGAAAACGGGTCCTAATGTCTGATTCTACTTCCTAAATTGCTTCTTGTCCCTTATGGAAACACCACATAACTTTCTCAAGAGAAATCCCTTTTGTTTTCCACTTTCTGATCTTGCGATCCACGATCGCCAACGGTTTCTTAACCTACCTTAACCTCTCGTCCACACGAATGCCTTTCAACGGTACGACCATACATTCCTTGGCCAAGCACCTCCTTTGTTTGTCTAGAGCCACCCTTAACTTCCCGTGAATCTGGCTGGCTTATCGGTGGCCGACCGCACGACCTTCGGTCTCACATAACGTCTCTTTCCCGCGATACATCTTTACTCTTGGAAGGTTCACAGATAACTGCACATGCCAACCTCTTTGCTTCTCTAAGGATTCTCTTACTTCCACTTTGCAGAACCCTTCAACAACAAAGTGTACGCCAACAATTTCCACACTTTCGGTTAATTACAACTCCTATCCCAGGTAATTCCGCGTACCACAACTATGACGCCTCAGGCCAACAATACACAGTACCGTCCACACACCTAGACGCACAGTTGCAATGAATTAAGATTTTCACTCACAACTTCGCTTCCGCGACAGAACAAGTTTACAACGGTTAACGCCACAACAACATGAATTCCTTAACGAACTTTCAATTCACCAACTTAGCACAAGATCAACCTCGAGTATCACCTTAACTCACAGTTATGATCCTCTTCGACAGATAACACACAATTCTACAATCACTTTCCCCATCACAATATACGTCTAAGGCAGATAACACTTTCTCACCTGAATTGTGTTGCCCACGATCCAACGATAATAATCAATTAACACGCTTTCACCACAACAACACCCCCACACTATACAGAGCTAAAAGTAGGAAACCTCCACACTTTAACATATGAAGTACCCATCAATCCAAACAGAACCAATCTTGAAGACACACATTCAAATTCTCCTAGCATCCAACAGTCGTCTATCCATAAGTGAAATAATTCAAGTTTCACCCACTAAACAGAAAGGAGCAACCATGCTCACACAAACTATTCCCATTAGCTTAACGATGAACGACAAAGTTTACTTGGAATATTTCCCACACTACTACCAAGTCCAATCCAATGGTCCTACTCCCCGAACACTACATTCGACTACTTCCTTCCACTTCCTTCTCAAACATAAAACATGTTTCCAAAGAACGGCTCACTAGAAGGTGCACACTCTTGACCAACCACACAAGCTGGCTTTCCTTGACTCATAAACCAATCACATACATGCAAATCCTCTTTCTCATACTCCCACTAGGAGTTCATGTACTCGACGACGACGTTCTGAAAACGTTGCTTCCCACTTTCCGTGCCACTTGCCACACTTTCTACTTCCAGTTTACTCACTTATTCAACCTACTGACCCCAATTCCTTAGGCTAGAATGGAACATTTCTCGTCCAGCATTGACCACCCCATACACGCAATTTCAACGGTTACTATACCTAACCAACAGTTTCACCACATCTCATACGAGAAATTCAACCAAGTCCTTCCGAAAACACCCAATGCTCGAAGCCACCACACATTTCTCGTTTCCCCGAACGAGATTAACCCACTCCTTTGAATTTTCTTTACATACCAGGATTAACTCGACATTCCAAAAGATTTCGTATTTACTACGAAACATCATAGACTAACCAATCCAACATCTTCACAAATAATACAACGACACAAGGCAAACGCACTCATCAACCAACCCAAGAGCACACAATTTCCTTCTTAGCTAGCCACCAACTACCACCCCATTCTTTTATTCTCATATAACAATACTACACGCCACTCAGACATCCATGCATCTCTACACATAATTTACCACATTTGAATAACTTATAAGCGAATCCCGAGCAAAGATATCCACCTACGCTCATCCCATATCAACACTAGTCCACCACTTAACCTCATAGTAACTCATTACCACCAACGTCTAGCATGCTCACTAAATATAAGTTACCACCAACTTATTGACACAACCCCCACACACTAGAGGTTCAAACCCCACGATCATTTGTACGCACACTAAGCCTTGCTTTCTCCATGCCAAACACAACATATATAGAAATAATAATATCTCGTGACTTTGCCTTTCTCCAATCTAGATGAACCACAAATTATGACTGTCTACTTCACTCGATCGGGTCTTTATCCCCAGTCGACTCTTCGGAATCCACACGAGACATGCCCAAAAATCAGACGATAAGACGCTCCCTTGCAGACCAACATAATCCACGTGTCCCACATGAGTTGTGCTAACTACCTCATCCATAAACGAAACATCAATCACATAGGAAAATCGCCTATCCAACTATCGATTCTTCACCTTCAAAACACTCACAAAAGGCGGTCCAACTTCTTGACAGATACACACCTTTCCAAGATCGACCTCTTATCTCTGTGTATAAACACGACGAAATAATCACACCAGAGTTACCTCTTCCAATTCTATTCTCCCGACAATGATATCAACAACCGTCGTTGACTTCAACATCAATGCCCGACAATTAGCCTAAATACAAGTTCACCTCAACTCCAGCTCCATGCCGATACCATTTCATCAATATACCACAACGCTACATTTCGAAGTTATCTTGCCTACTTCGAAATCACCCGGGACACACCCCCGCCGACAGCCACACGTCAAATTACCAAACAAGGGCAAAGACTACCATAATACAAGCATCTCTAAAGTCAAAGACTGAGACTGCAGTTATTCGCCGCCCTCCCTAAAAGGAAACACCAAGGTCGCGAATCGACCATCGATGACTCAACCACATATTTCCACTCTCGAAACTTTCCACATCCTTAAGCGCGATACCTCTCACTACCTAGCGAGTTCATAGCCTTCATGCATGACAACAAAATGATTTAAATGGTTTTACACACTTGAAATACACTGCGAAACAAGTTTCGATATACATGACACGACGCCCCCATAAGGAATAGCCACACACACATCAATCTCAAGGATCGTTCACACGCGACCTATGATATCTCACAACCTTGTCCATCAATCGAACGTGCATTCACTGGAACTCTTTTCGTGCAAATTTAAAAAATACGGAAAAATCACCCACACTGGGAGAGTCGGTCGACTCTCACACTCGCCGATATGACAACAACGTGTCCACACCGACTCCGCTTATAAAACCATGTGATCAATTGTTTTTATGATTTCTACAACAAAGGTTAACTCACTCGTAAAAGACGTGAAATAAATCGCATTTTCCCAAGTTCAAAATTTATCACACAACGTAAGTAAAAATGTCTTTTCCCTCAAACACACGCTTGCACGCGCCAACTCATTTTCAAATCCAGAAACTTACAAGGCACATACACACGCACACACACATATATTTGACATGATGGACTCAGGTAACTTGTTTGAAAATACAATGCATGACTCACTTTACATTGAAGGCTATTCGCTCTAGGAAGGTCAACCGTTTGCAGTCACAACAAATCGACACTGGCGCCCTACTTCCGATCAAACCATCAGGTTCCTCCCATTTGCATCAACCTTCGGTACCGGTGCTTCCCCACACACTTGTATGCCCCAACCTCACAGTTACTACTTGACTACTAATTTGTAAAATATGCGGCTTCTCTTCGACCCCAAATAGGTTAACCAACAATAGCCCCTCTTCATACTATCCTCGCCCCATATTACCAAACAACGCGTCTCTCCTTCCTCAACCACCCTTGCCCCTCTTCCACTGACTAGAGAGTAAAAAAACACATCTCTACTACCCGATCCTTGAGTTGAAACTCTCAAGATCCCAATTCATCGACATCGAAAACTCCCAGAATGAAGAATCATTAGAAATTAGGAGCTCACCTCCCATCCGTTATTCTTCCCTAAAGAACCCCCAGAGATTCTACCTCACACGGCCACCCACCGTTTGAGCAATACTCCTTCTAGATGGCGTCATCAATCACACCAAGAACGATCTCGCACAACACACTAAACCATCTCCATCATGGCAAGGTAAGAACTCTCTACACACTACCACCACTCTCTACACACTTCCATAAATCTCTACACACTACCACCACTCTCTACACACTTCCACAAATCTCTACACACTACCACCATACTCTACACACTTCCACAAATCTCTACACACTACCACCACACTCAATCATCTGAACAATAGTAATCGAGCACGCCCATGCACCTGTAAATTCATAATGACATTGACCAGATGTGATTTGAATTTACCTTACATGAGAGTCCTCACTAACATCATCCAGAATTATCGGTGATCAAAGTCTTCCCTAAAAGCTTCCTATATCTCAGTTGTGTCCTCCTACTCTACAGTTTAAGTTTAGGCCCATTCGGTCACCTAAATCCCTTAAACTAGGGCTCTGATACCAACTGTAACAACCCGAACCAAAGAAGCATACCAAAGGCTACTTCATTAATTCAAAACGCCAGAATGGCCCAACAAAGTCACACTATCAACATTACAAAACTGGGTTCGCGGAAATAACCCTAACTACAGCTGAGAACATAACTACAAAATAAAAGGGAAAGTCTTCTAATCCTTCTATACGCAAGCTCCGACTCACGTTTTGCCAATCCTCTAAACAAGCTCTCGGCTACCTGCTTACCTGAAAAGGTTTTAGTTTTGAAAAGTGAGGGTTAGACCATAGGGTCTAGTGAGTTCCCTCAAAACAAGGCCACACCATAAACAACATCATTAAATAAAATAGCAGCAAGGGATTTTGTACAAATTCATAATGAAGCACACTTACATGATAAGCACAACACGACACATGCTAATGGCACACGCTATAGTCACACACACCGTGACAGCGTAATAGGGCACACACCGCCCATATATGAAACGAATTCATATATATAAATAATATGGGACACACCCCCATTTCACACCATAGCCATAGCATGTCATCCACATTTCATTTAACCACACACACATTCCACTTTGTAATTTAAAACAGTTGATATACATGAGTTGTATATAAGTATAAATCACCACGCATGTACAAGATTTAGGTTTAGAAAGACTCACCTGACGTCCTCGTATAATCCTCTCACTGGATTGATTCTCCCTTTGACTGCACTTATAAGGATACACACTACAGTGATAAGTCACTTGACCGAAACTAAATCCCACTTGGTTATCTCCTCGGACCAACAGACAGTCCCCACAACTAGAACTCACTAACCGAATACCCTAAGGGTTTCATAAAGTCACTATCCGGATAAGATTTGCCCGGACAGCTAAGCTATCCGGAAGATTCTACCCGGACAATAGAAACTATCCGGACAGCAGAACTTTCCGGGTGGAACATTCCGGACACCCAATTCTGGATACCTTACGCTATCCGGACACTCCCGGATTCCCAAGGGTTTCCGGGTAAATGACCGGGAACCACGAATGGCTCAACTACCCGGATAACACATCCTACCCGGATACCACTCCGTCCGGACACCACACACACTATCCGGACACTTACCTGACCAGAAGAGCTTTTCGGATACGACGATTTTTACAAAAATCGTAGAAGATTAGCATACTCACCCTAAATCCCACCATCACCTCCAGGGATTGAATACAGATCGATTGAATATCACATTAACCCACTCTTAGACATCCCTTAAACAAATTACTAAAGGAAACACAAAGAAACCCTCACAATCCAAGTTTCTAAATCAAAATACTATCCAACTCCCACAAAACTTAGGGTGCGTTTGGTACAGAGAATGGAATTGCAGAAAAATGATTCCAGAGAAATGATTGCAGAGAAAGAGAATTGGTCAGGAGAATAGGAATTGACTATCCTGTTTGGTAGCACAGAGAATTCAGCAGAGAAATGCAACAGAGAATCATTTCTCTTGTTTGGTTGCACAGAGATTTCAATAGAGAATTGTACCAACCTTGTCATTTACACCCATATTTTTATATTTACAAATCAATTATTTAAACCCAAACAAAAAAAAGATGCATACATTAGTAATTAAAATGCATTAATCATACCAAAAAGACTACCAAATATAGTTTTTAATAAAACCAAAAAGAGTACAAACATTGTTTTTAATCAAACCAACTAGAAACATAGTTTTTAAACAAAAAAAAATAACCATAAACTTTTAATCCAAATCTAACCATTGGTAGACGATTCTACCATGTCAATCTTCTCTTCTTATGTCAACCCAAGAAATAATCGTCCTAGAAGCACATCCTTACCAATCAACTGAGTTGCTTTAAAACGTTTGATTCCAGTAATACCCGGCAAAACTTTCAACTCGTCACTAACCTTCTCAAAGATTTCACGAGCCTCCAAACTTTTTTCACGAGCCTCCAAACTTTCTTTATTCAAGCTTTCCCCCACGATCTCTCCAAATCTAACCAATACCTCCTTCATCTCTTTGCATGACTCCCGATAAATGTCATCTCCATCTATACTTTTGCGTTTGGTACGTTTGCTTGTTACACTACTTGTTGGTCCTTCAGATCGACTAGCACCTTGAACATCATCTTCTTCTCCAAGATCAATCGGGGAACTTTTTTGAGTCTCTGGAACGACATCATCTTCTTCTCCAAGATCAATCGCTTTACTACCCGTTGCTCTATCCTTACCATAGATGATACACAGCTTGTCATAGAAAGGAAATGGCTTGCCTCGAAAATTTGCGGCACCTTTGTGAGACTACAAGGCAATTAGAAACAAATTTAGTACAAACTTTTGTAAAAAAAAATACCAATTTAGAATAAATTTAGCATGTACCTTGACGTATTCATCCCAAACACTGTCCTCAGCTACCACACATTTTTTTTCTTCATCCCAACCGAACCCACTTGTATGCACCATATCATAAACAATGCTAAAGTGTGTCTTCCATGTCTTCATCCGAGACTTTATATGTGGTTCTGCTTTGAGGCCGGAGTTAGGAAGACTTACATCTAGCAATTGTTGAACGCCATTTAAATAGCCCGGTTTGAAACCATTGTCAGCACCGGCATACTTTCCAGATGCATGTAACTCCATTAATGCATCAATTAGCTTTGCGTCTTGATCTTCTTTCCAAGTATGTTTGGTCCGTACAGTACCTTTCACTTCATTTGACTCTGCCATGTCTACAAATAATACATACAAATAGTAGATACAAAATAAAGAGTACAAATAAAGAGTACAAATAAAGAGTACAAATATAAATGAAAAATTAAAATTAACTCGATCATAATTCATGGTTCTACAAATAAAGAGTACAAATACAAAGTACAAATAACATTAACGATCATAATTAATTAATTGTAGATACGCCTAGCATTCCAATTGTTAAACATTTCGTTAGCAAGAGCGTCTCTACGATCGGTCCATTCTTGTGAGGGCTCAACCGTAGAAATAACATTATCATGATCGTAGCCTGGTTGTGTGTGATTTGTTGGGACTTCGTTATCAATAGGGTCTTCACTCATTGTTTGTCGTATGAAATTGTGTAACAAACAACAAGCAATGATGATACGTGGCATGGACTCTATGGGATGATATGAGTTATCACGCAAAATAGCCCATCTAGCTTTAATTAATCCGAAGCATCTTTCTATAACATTCCTTGCCGACGAATGTCTCATATTAAATAACTCCTTGGCATTGGTAGGCGGCCGAGACCAATCATTAAGATGGTAACGTTGACCTCGATAAGGAGTTAGAAATCCTTCACCATTCGTATAACCGGCATCACAAAGGTAGTATGTTCCTACATTAACCATAAACTCTACGTTAATTAACATATGTAATTATATGTTTACTATTTGAAGACTATATATCACATACCCTGAGTTACTTTAAGACCGTTAGGTCTACTAATTGCATCTCGTAGAACTCTACTATCAGCTGCAGAACCCTCCCATCCCGCTAATACATATGTAAATAAAAGGTCTCTCGTACATACTCCGAGTACATTCGTACAAATCTCCCCCTTTCGTGTCCGATAAGGTTTTCGATCAACAGCGGGGACTTTAACTTTAACATATGTTCCATCTAATGCTCCTAGGCAACCCTTCATAAAAAGAAAACATCATTAAAGTGTTCTATTAACAAAGAATATATTTAATAAAAACTTATGTGTTTGACTAACCTTAAACCATTTCCATCTCTCGTCGGTTTCATTATCTGGCACTGGTACGGGTGACTTGTAGAATTCTTTGTGTAATCGACATACAGCATTTAAGACTAACTTGAAATACCGACTTATAGTTTCCCCAGATCGATGAAATCTATTGACTAGTATCCTATTCTTAGCATTATGAGCAAGGGTATGTAAAAACATAGCAACTTGCTCATCTACTAGCATGTTTTTACTAGCCTTTAACCCCCCCTCTACTTTCTAGCATATCACAAAGTGTTGAAAACGCATGTATATTCATTCTTATGTTGACAACACTAGTAACATCACTTTCATAAACCATCCTCATCATGTTTTCATGCCTATTATGGTAACTCATTAAATATCTTGTACGTAATGTTCTAGATTCAATCGAACGACGTCTACGATAACTACACATCATCCACCAACGAATCATAACATACATGGCATAAAATGCACCTATGGCAACTATTCTTTGTCTCAACGGTGATCTTGCCATCTACACATACAATTATATAGTTAATACTAGATATATATATATATATATATATATATATATATATATATATATATATATATATATATATATATATATAAAGGAAACATAACTATTTCATATAATACACCACCCTAAATGCTAAATGGTTGCCAAACACATAAATATTACAGGATTATTGTCAATGAGGAGAAAATGGATCAGGGAACCCAATTGTTAATTTATGATTTAGGCACATAACAAAAGCTTCCATTTAAAACCCCTATATCAGGTTTGCAAAGTGTATAAGCTGTGGAATCTTGCCCTGATTTGTGGCTATCATTAAAAAGTTGTTAAAGAGAAGAGATATATATAGTCATTTAACCATATATATATATATATATATATATCATATGAAGCATGTATGATGAATTAAAGAGACCATATTGAACCCAATAATATCCAATTTCTACATTCATTCCAGTAAGATGTTTAGAATTTTGATGAAAATTCCAGGCCAATTGAACCCAATAATATCCAATTTTTACATTCATTCCAGGGCGAACGAGAGAGAGAGGAGACGAGACAGAGAGAGAGGAGACAGGGAAAGACGAGACAGAGTGAGAGAGGAGACGGGGATACCTAGACAGGGCGAACGGCGGTGGTGGGCGGCGGTGGTGGGCGGAACCCTAGACAGGGCGAACGAGAGAGAGAGAAGCGAACGCGAGAACAATTCTCCGTGTTTTCCTATTCTCTCCATTTCTCTTCCTAAATCAGAGAAATCAAATACAAAGGGAGTCAATTCTCGGGAAATACCAACTCTCCGTGTTTTTATTTCCCTTACCTACCAAACAAGAGAATTCAAATCCATTTCCATTTCTCTCCTCTCATTTCTCTCTACCAAACAGCCCCTTAGAGAATGAGAAGATGAGTAATTACCTTGATGAATTCGATGTTTCCCAAAGCTCAACTGCAAACTCCAAGATTTTCCGCTTCAATTGCCAAATTGCCTTCTTCACACACACACACACACACACTAGCCGCACCCACACACTGAGATGAAGAGAAATGGAGAGATTAGGGTTTCCATCCCCTTATATACCTTTTTCACAAAATCACAAAACTTCCATTTTTCTCACTTCCACCACCACACTTTATTTATTCACAAAAAAGACACGGTTATTACATCGCATGCCTATAAAAATGAATATTACTTCATTATTATATAAAAATACTAAATATAAAATAAAAATAATGAGCCAGTAGAGATGTATAATTACTTGTTTGTAGGGAACGTAGCGTCAAAAGAAATCACATCTCCAAACTCACGATAATTCAACCTTGCAGTCTCGTCAGCCTAAAAAAATGGCCACAACTCCTTATCGTCAAGCGTGTATTCAAAAAAAATAATCGGGACAAAATTGTTGACGATTGTTCATTGTGTCAATAAGCATTTGAGCATCCTTATTACCAACAAAAGTATTCATATCGCGTCGGTAATTCTGATAATCATGAACAGTTCCACCCTTCTTGCGAACACCACCACTCAAAGCATTCCTAATCCTATGGCCTTTTGTTACACCCTCCTTATGACTACATGAATGAAAAACGTTTTTCTGCTCGGCATAACTAAGGTCCTACTTGATCGAGAAAACCTCATCTCTTCCTCACTTAATAATTCATGATTATGCCACTCAATAAATTTATAAACTTTGTACCTATCCTTTTCCTTCACATAATGAATCATAAAACATGCATTGCACCAGTACGTTTAATGTTTGTGTTACGCCTTTTCCTTGAACCATGACCAAACGATAATGAATCAAAAATCTTTGGTCTAGGGTTACCCTCTTTGCTACAAACAAAATATCTAGTTGTGATTCGGCCTAAACAGTTTATTTTTTTATTAGATAACCTCACATCAAAACCAGACTTCTCAGCATAACTTCTATAAAACTTTTCAGCCTGACCAAGATTACTAAAAAATTATCCAAGCTTCAGAATGTATTCATCAAGGAACCCAGTACTTCGATCCATTGGGAGTTACTTCCATCTCTTGGTTATGGATATCTAAAACAACAAAATAGACACAATCGACGACAACAAATTTAAAGAAACAGAATGGAATAAATGAATTAAGAACAACAATGGAATCAATGAAATAAAAAAGAAATGCATTCAACCAATATAATAAATAGTGTGCGTTTATCATACTACCGATTTGATACAAACAAACAAACAAAATGAATGGGATTTAGAAGATGTATAATTAGAACAAAAAGTTAATTACAAACATTAAGGAATTCGCCCACTTTTATTAATGGTGATGCGTTTAATAAACTGAACAAAAAACAATGAATGGAAAATAGGAACTGTGTAATTAATAAACAATTAATTAATTACAAACAATCATTAAATGCTTTAATAAACAAAATTATCTTTGAAAACACTAAATAATACATTAAAGGCACTCCTAACTTAAAGAAGATTAACTGGAAAATAACAAATACACATATGCTTCAAAACAAAAAAAAACAAAAACTTACCATCTTCATCATCTCTAGAATCATCATGTTCGTCGGATAATTGAACACCATCAGAACACTTCAAGTGTCCTTCATCACGCCCACATCCTACTGATGAGTTAGGAAACTCGTCACTTTTTTCTTTGGCACCAACATCGGATGCAAAAACGTTAGATACAAACTCTTCGTTAAACGGTTGAGAATCCGCCATTGAAGGATACGCTTAGAACTCAACTTTGATTGTAACAGTAGCAGAAAAATATAGAACAAAGGTATTCAATCTGCACAAAAATATAAAGCAGGAAAAATCGATATCGGAATCATAAACGTAATTTGTGTGATAATAGCCTAATTTGAATGAAATCGCTAGGATAAAAACTAGATACGATTACTGAATATGATTTGAAATTCGGTTTTGGGATGAGGATGATCTCATGAATCTTCCCTATAATCATGTGGAGGTTACCATATATAATTATTAATATTTTTATTGATTAAATTAAATTAAATTGTTAAATTAAATGATCAGATTATGATCTCAAGAATCTTGCCTACAATCATGGGGAGGTTACCATATATAATTATTAATAGTTTAATTGATTAAATTAAATTAAATTGTTAAATTACATGATTACCCTCATTATTAAACTAAATAATTAATCCTGATTTAATTAAATGAGTGGCTATGATTGGTTTGTAAAGTTTGTACAATCTATTTGGTTTGTATTTGATATTCATCCTATATATATATATATAGCGTCCACTTCTTTTGTTAACCTTACTTTTAGTGTTAACCATGTTAACCAATCAAGACCATTGATCTTGAAAATCAAGGGCTAAGATTAAAACATAATTTATTCCATAATTAACTAAATTACACGGTTGAATAATAGAAAAACATTTATGAAGAGGGGTAAATATGTCAATCGTCAAATAAGACAAGTTCATAGATAAGGATATGTAACAGCCCAAAATTTTCAACAAGCAAAAACATTGAAGAAATCCCAAAACGGGTCCCAATTACGAATAAGGATTCATAAACTAAACATTACAAGGTGTAAATAACTCAAAATTTTCAGCGGAAATATTCTATCCACAACCGAGATCTATCTAATACAAAGCAAAACTACTAAGGAACTATAGTGCTCCTTATGCCGATGCCTCGATCTCTAAACCTTACTCTTCTCTTGCCTTTACTTGAAGCACTGCTAGAGCGCTTCCCTGAAAACGGTTTAGTTTTGAAAGTAAGGGTTAGACCAAACGGTCTAGTGAATTCCCTCCGAAAACGGTTTTAACAACAAGCATAAAACATTTCTTTAACAAATCATGCATCTCAACACAAAACTCCATACATGGGTATTTGCACAGTGTTCATAGACCGCACAATTTAACAACCACGATCGGGGCCCAAGCAGACTCCTCTCTCGCCTCCTATCAGGGCCCAAGCAGACTCCCCATTACCCGAATAGGCAGGAAACAAATTCCATATCCACCGGTTCAAAATAAACTCCCATGGGATCATCGGATCCCGAGGTACACTAATCCCACTGTGCAACCCAACTCTACATGGCATATAAGCATAGCTAACAATAAACCAACAATGCATGCAATCTTTATAAATAATTTAATCATGCTAAATAAGCATTTCCAAAACATACTTTCATGCGAGGAGTTTGTAACAATTTAAGAAAATGAAACATACTCGCATATCATACCATGATCAGTTTAAAACATTTAACATTTTATTTCACGTAAAAAGGGTTAAGGGAACTCACCTGTTTGTAGTGATTTTCCTAACCACGCGCCTCCCTTATGAACAACCGATCCGAACCCAACACCTAAGGCATACCATACACTTCAATCAGTAACATACCCGAAAAGTCCTTTTTGAAAACCTCTATCCGGAAAACGAAATTCGGACCCGCCTGAAATCCGGTATCCGGAAAACACCATTCGGAATCCGATATTCGGTATCCGGGGACTCCATCCGGAATCCAGTATCCGGTATCCGGAGACTCCATCCAGAATCCGGTATTCGGTATCTGGAAGACACCTCCGGAATCCGGGGAGTGCGACTTCCGGAATCGCGGACCGCAAAAACCCCAGAACCCACAAACCTAGTGTCAAAAGCAATTTAGCCCCATGTTTAGTTACATACATCATAGGTTTGTATTTACCCTTGAAAAACTTCCATCTATTTCATCCTTTGATGACCTTTAAACGGTCCAAAACCCTCCAAACTTCATAAAACTGAAAATGCAAGATATCACAGAGAAATTATGGTGTTCACCCATATTTGCAAGTTCTAACCATTGCAGAAATCGAATACAAGGTGGAAAAGAGAGAGAGAATCACTATTTACCTTCAAATGGAAGCCTCTTAGCCGGTCCTTCTCGATTTCACTTCTTTCTCCATCCTCCCCATTCTCAGCCGCAAACTTCAAGAGAATGGAAATAAATGTGGTAACCTATGGATTACTTCCCTTATATATCTTTCATTAATTTCTACTTGGTCCCTCCGCAACCTTTTCCCTTTTACATTTGACCACAAGTCCTCTATTATTTACGATTTGGGACACAGTTGTTACAAGATACCTTCCTTATCTCACGACACTCCCAAAAAAACAAGATTCCGATTTCGTCTCTCAAGAAAACCGTCTTTATTTCTAGTTTGTGCATATGGGCACAACGTTCCATACTGTGCATAAGTGCACAACGTCTCTAAAAAAATCGTCCTTATTTCCAGTTTGTGCATACGTGCACATCATGTGCACAGTGTTCTATACTGTGCATACATGCACATCATGTGCATACGTGCACATCATATGCATACGTGCACATCATGTGCACAATGCTCCACACTATGCATAAGTACACATTGTGTTCCATTTTATGCATAAGTGCACAATGTTTCTAGTCTGTGTATAAGTACGCATTATTTTCATATTGTGTAAGAGTGCATATGTGCACATTATTTCCAGTTTGTGCATATGGGTATTAAATAGTTATAAAAAATAACAATTACTACCATAAATATTCTAACATGATAATAGAAAAGTAAATATATATTAAATAATTAAAATAACAATAAACTACCATAAATATCCTAGCGCGTGATAATAGGAAAGTAAATTTATATTAAATAATTAAAATATTAAAAACCCCAAACTACCCCTAATAAAATCATATTCCTGTTACTAAAACAAAGAAAATTCCTGAAATCCTATTGGTCCAAATTGATTAACATGGTTAACACTAAAATGAAGGTTAACAAAAGAATGACCCTCTATATATATTAGTTGTCACTAAAATAGAGGAATTAAAATTTAAAAATATAAGGTCTAATAAAAAAAATATAGAATTTAAATAACTAAGGGATAAATGTTATACATGAGTAACAAAAAAAGCATGCAACCAATCAAGATACATTTTAGATCTTCTCAAATCGATGCCATCTTTTATTGCCGCTAAGAATAAAACGATATTGTACACCAACCCTACATAAAAATAAAGAAGTGTCAATAATTTTTATAGATCTTGATGAACAAGTTTTCAAATTAATATTGAAAACTAACCTGACCTAAAATTGGAGTTCGTCTTTGATGCAACGATTTTATGAGAACGCATGAACACATGGACATGGTATAGATGATTTCAAGTAACGTAATGCAAGTAAATTTCCAAATCGTATGATAACACATAAAGCACTTACTGAAGAGTGAAGATGAGCAAGCTCCCTGCATGTAGCACATAATAAGCCACTCTCCGTAATATTCATTCCATTGAAGTCATCGTTTGATGAGGATGGTGGTTGTCTGATGATCGTCAAAAGAGTTGTAGAGCTACATCCATTGAACAAAGGCAGAGTGTTAGATCCGATGAGTATTAGCCTGAAATGGATACTTGGAATTTAAACGGAGATAATGGAAACGGAAGAAGAAGCAAACATAAAGGAGAAAGGTGAACCAAAAAAAGTAAGAAGAAAACAAAAACTCTATTGTGAAGTAGGAAATGGGAAAATGAAATGGCGGTGTTAAAGGGAAAACATAAATGGATTAATTAATTTTGATAATAAATTATGGTGGAATATTAATTTTTATGTAGCTTTAATATAAAAGAGATGAATACATTATGGAGATAGATGGTTTGAAGTTGTCACTTAAATTAATATACAAGGAGATGAATGATTTGGAGTTATATATATATATATAGAGAGAGAGAGAGAGAGTGGGAGATTATTGTGTTAACCCCCAAAGGGTATTAACTTTGTTAACCCATTTCAACCAATAGAAATTCATATTGTTTGGTGGTTTGAACCAACTCATTAATGATGGACCAAGGTTATAGTTGTTATTTCATAAATAGTTTTTTTTTGTTTTTTTCTAAATTTTTTGAATGGGGAGTTACAAAAATCAATAATTAATGTGGGAGTTACAATATTGATATAGGTTTCCATATTTTTTTCTTCATAATTTCTAGTTTTTTGAGTTTGCTTTCGTTCATCTAAGTGCGTGTTTGCAAGAAGATGGATCATTTGTTGAAACACAACTCAACGGATATGACGAATCGGTGACACAAAACGGTAGTACCAACACAGTCGAACTATCCGAACCGAATGTAAACGGCTTGATCGGTCAGTATGTTTTTTTAGAGTTGTTGTTTTGGTGATATAGATTTTATATTAAAAAACGTATTCTTCATCTATGAAATTAGCGTGTTGTCATTGTGTGTTGGTTCATCCATGTTCAAAGCACACAAACGTTCACGTTCTAGTTTAGCCACATTTGTTGTTCACGAATGTTCATAACACACAAACGTTCACGTTCTAGTTCGGAAAAATAATAGGTTGTCGTGTTTGGGCTATTATTGAATCCCTAACTTTGGGTTAGTAAGTGTTTGTATGTTGCTTTGTTTTTTTTTTTGGTATGGTAAGAGTGTTTGTGTGTCTGTGTCATACTTCAAGGTCCTATCTTCATTTAACCAAACCGGAAAGTCAATGTTCATGGTTGTTCGTTTCGTCATTGAACCAAAGCATTTTTAATGCCATGAATGAACAAATGTGTTCGTACACAAAAGTTCATGAACTTGCATGAAGATCAAGGTCCTAACTTCATATTAAAGAACCAACATGAACATTCATGAACAAAACATTAACAAAATATGAAATGTCTGTCCAATTAGCACAATTTGGTTACTTGTAGATGTTTGATTTGGTACTTGTAGATAGGTTGTATTAAAATATTTCATTAAAAAAATACTCCACAATAATTAGTGGGACAAACAATCATAGCATACAAACTCATATTAAACTACTCCATTAAAAAAAATTAGACGTGTTCTTGTGATGGTCGTCGTCATGCATGTGTTATGAACATTCGTGAACAACAAATATGGCTAAACTAGAACGTGAACGTTTGTGTGCTTTGAACATGCATGAACCAACACACAATGTCAACACACTAATTCCATAGATGAAGAATATGTTTTTAATATAAAATATACATCACCAAAACAACAACTCTAAAAACATACTGACCAATCAAGTCGTTTACGTTCGGTTCGGATATTTCGACGGTGCTGGTACTACCGTTTTGCGTCGCCGATTCGTCATTTCTATTGAGGTGTGTTTCAATAAACGATACATCTTCATGCATACAAACATCCATCTTCTTGCAAACACGAACTTATATGAACGAGAGCAAACTAAAAAACCTAGAAATTTTGAATTTTTTTTATGGAAACTTATATCAATATTGTAACTCCCCCATTAATTATTGATTTTTGTAACTCCCCACTTAAAAATCTTAGAAAAAAAAACTAAAAAACTATTTATAAAATACCAACTTAACCCTTATCACAAGCGTTCCTTTGATTTTATATGTTTTGACCAATATTGTAATACGACGATAATCAAATGAGAACTACAAATATGTTACAAACCCGTGAGAACCAAATTAAAAAAATTTGTTTACATTATTTTTTTTTCATCAACACCTATGATTTAAGATATTGTTACACATATGTTCGTATTCACCTAGTGAAAACATTACATGTGAAAAACGAATTTTGTTTCACCTAATGAAATGAAAAATACTCGTAAAGAATATTCACATGGTGAAACAAATCTATGTGAAACTACCATATTATGAAACACATATATGTGAAGCAAAATATAATAAATTCTACTATTTGATGAAAAAATATCATGTAAAAAAATATTTTTTATACCGGTTCTCAAGGTTTATAACATATTTGTGGTTCTCATTTGATTTAACCCCTATTGTAATAAATGTCACACCAAAATTTCATCACAACCACTCATTTATTTGATCAATGGCTACAAATAGGTTAACAAAGTTAATACCTTTTTTTTGGTTAAGAAAATAACTTAACCCAATTAGATAGAGGGAGCTAAAAATGTAAGAATACATACAATTAAAGTATTGAAAATGCGAACACGTACCAAGCATGTAATAAACTCCATAAATAATATTATTACATCTATACTACTTTATAAAAACTCTAAAACGTTTTTTTTTTCTTTCTAAATTCAGTTTTTCAAGATTACCATTTATTAAGCTTGATGTACAACCTTTTTAAGCTGGCCTCTCCCACACCTCTCCCACGTCTCTCACAAATCAAACAAATTCAATTTCTAAGTTACACTTTATACTCTTAGAATTAGTTTTTCAATTATTTTTAATCCCTTTCTTTTTCATTTTTTATTTTACATCCTTATCGTTTTAACATAAATAATCGTATATGAATTAGAATGCATTAAAAATACATTTTTTTTACAAATTACACCATTGTAATCGTCTCGTCAATACCTTCGAAATGAGCCCAATATTGAATATTTTTTGATTTAATCATGTTATTAAATATCATGAACATGTTCGAATTAATTTATTTTATATTTCTTACATTATTCATTTTCATTTTACATCCTTATAATATTAAGTTACACTTTATATCCTTAGAATTAGTTATTCAATTTACTTGTAATCTCTTACTTTTTCATTTTTTATTTTACACCCTTATCATATTAACATAAATAATTGTATATAAACAAGAATGAATTAAAAAAATACATTTATTTTTTTACAAATTATACCATTGTAATCGTCTCGTTAATACCTTCGAAATGAGCCCAATATTGAATATTTTGGGATTTAATCATATTATTAAATATCATGAACATGTACGAATTAATTTGTTTTATATTCGTTACACGATTCATTTTCATTTGACACTCTTATAATATTAAAAATACATAATCATATAGTTTAACTAAAACATATTAATAAATGCATTTTTTTACAAATTATATTATTACAATATTCTCGTCAATAATTTCAAAATAAGTTTATTATTAAATATTTTTTTAACTTAATAATATTGTGAAATATCATAAATACGTATCAAGATTTTTCAAGAATGACGTACCGAGATTTTTTTTAAACTTGTACATTTTACGCTCTTATCTATATTTATCTATTATACTTTTTTAAAAATAATTTCATTTACGGTTATTTTTGAATTTTTAAGAAGTACAAACCTTAATACATCATGTACAAGTTTAAAAGCTTTAAAACGTTCAACGTTCAACATGATAATTAAAAATAAAATTATTTTTTATTTTTAAATTACATTTTATACTATTATAATTAGTTATTTAATTTACTTTATATCCCTTCTTGTTTCATTTTTCATTTCACATCTTTATCATATCAACATACATAAACTAAAATACATTAAAAAATATGTTTTTCTTTTTTTATAAATTATACCATTATAACCATTCATCAAAACCTTCAAAATGAGCACAAATGTTATGCGTTTGAAGATCCCCACTATCGAACGGATATTTTTCAATTCTATTGACCAATTAATCATATTGACCTTTAGTTTTATACATCTGATATGCGATTTAAAAGCGAATAAATTTGAACATGAAACAAAATTATTTTTTTAAATTCGCGGCTTTAGATTCGAGATACTTCGCGCCGCATCGCGCGCGGGTACGTGTCTAGTAAAAAATAATTTTTTTAGAGTAAATTACTCTTTAGTCCCTGTGGTTTTTTGAAAATTTTACTTTTCATTTTGAAATTATAATTTTCATTCTTACGATCTACAATTCATTATCTTTCTCATTCTTATAATTTAAATTTTATTTCTTTTTTAATCCTTATAGTTTAAAATTCATTTCTATTTTAGTCCTTTATACTTAAAGTTAGTGTTTTGACACCATGAATGAAAATAGAAATGAATTGCGGGACGAAAACCAAAATTTTGAAACCATGAGGACTAAATGCAATTTTTGACAAACCATATAGACGGAAAAAGTAACTTACTCTAATTTTCATTTTAGGGTGGGTATAATCGTCTTTTTACGAACCAATCTGAAGAACCTTTTTCTCTTATATCAGGGTTCTAGGGTTTGTAAGTGTTTGGGATTGCTTAGATCGCCATCACCATCACCATCACCATCACCATCACCATCGTCTCCTCCAGCTCGTCTCCACAGATCGCCTCCATCACGCCTCTCTCCTTCGCGATCGATACGTGATTCAGGTATATCGAATCTGCTCATCTTAACAATCTGTAAATCTTCGATTGGTCACTGTATAAATAATCTATTTATACCATCGATTGGTCACTCTATTTTGTGATAGACATTCTCATCTTAACTATGAAAACGATGAATGAAAACAAGATTTGTTCCCAATCTTTCTTTATCATTCTTGAGGCTCTGTTAAAAATTGCTGCAAGCACACAACCATTTATGCTTCAAGTATTATACTTTTTTAAGAAATAAACCAATTCAATCATAAATGCCTCTTTTTTTTACTTCTGTGTACTAAAATTGGTCAACAACATAGGTAGGTGTACACTGAGCAATGGTTAAGAGCTTGTAGATTTTCATATGATATTTCACACCAAATGGGACACTTGTTTTTTTCTGATCCATTCATATAAATGGTTTAATGCGGCAGTAGATAGCAAACTTGACACCTCTGCGTTCTTGATTATCATTCATTTTTTGTGTTTTGGTTTATCCAAATGCAGCGTAATTGAATTAGGTTTTTTATTTTTGTTTCTTGGTCTTGAAAATTTTAATTTTCTGTTAATGCTTCTTTAGCTAAATGTAGAGATAATAGTATGGCGCAGTTGTCAAGGAGATTGGACGTTTAATGAGGAAGGTTTTGTTATAAACTTATAATACTGATGTGGGGAGAGATCTTATGAACCTTTCTTGGTTCATAGTTTCTGTATGTAGCTTTTGAAGTATTGCACCACACATTCAAAGTATATTTTGAAGTTTGAATGTATGTTACAAGGACTTGGGAACATAAATAGCATCCTACATGCTCTCCTATAAAAGGCTAATGTTCTTGTCAATCTTCCTTTATCCATTAACATCGAAGCTAAAGGATGAAAGGTATTTTTCTTAGGCCTTGTGTGGAGACATACCACATTTTGAGCCTGTTTGACAACATCACTAGTGTTGCAAATACAAGATACAGATGAGTAATGTTGAATATATGAAAGTTCTCTTTTCTTATTTTTTACTCCACCTTATTATATATGAAGTGGAATCTCTTTCTCAAAATTTGTAACTTCAGGTCTATTGATATTTGAAACTCATCATTCAACTGTTATACCAATATGTGTACATTTAATTGTATTGTAAACTGAAATGGGTGGGTAAAATTGGCCTGAGAAAGGAATCCGAAGATTTTCACAAGCCCTTTGACATTCTCTTAGGTGCTACATAGAATGTTTCTTCTGTTTTTCATTAGTTATATAATAGTATCTATTTTAGGGACGAAGGGGGTAATTATACTGAATTTATTTGTACCATCGAATTGCTCTCTAGTTTGCTTTCTTGGGTTTAATTTTTTTTAATCATGTGTAAATTTTGAGCTTTTTCGTTCTGCATTTGTTTGTCAATTGTCATGTGTTCATAGCAATTTCATTCATGCTTGGTGGATCCCGTGAGAAACACATATTGGTTAATGTTATTTAAGTTATTATTATTTTTTTAAATTATTAATGTTATTGATATAATTTTTTGTCAAAAGATAAAAATATAAATGAAGAAAAATAAATGGTTATATGTTAAAGAAACAAATAAATCAATAATATAGAAGAATGTCCTTTTTGGTCATTTTACACATAAGCAAAATTTGCCAAACACTTAAAAACTGCTTATTTTCTTATCACGTTTTGGTACCACAATAAGCTAATCCAAACACTTTTTAAAAAACTCATTTTCTTCACCACATGAGTTGATAAACACTTTTAAAAATAAGCATAAGTTGTTTTAAATAAGCAATCTCAAACACCCCCTCATTCCTCTCAATCGGGTTTTCAGAAAGAAACAGAGAGAGATGGGAAGAGCGAAGAAGGGTCCCAAATTCGCAGTCATGAAGAAACTTGCGTCTCATAAAGCAATCAAACAGTAATCATCGTCTAACCATCTCTTGATTTTTGCTCACTATCGTTTTTGGCTTATGACATTGTCTGATTCACCTGTTTTTTTTGTTTCTTTATTCAGACATAAAGAAGAGGTTTTGAACCCTAATAAAAAGGATTTAACAAAGGAGAAGCTCCCTAGAAATGTGTAAGTTTGTAACCCTAACTTGTTCTTGTCTTTATATCATGTTTTGAAGCATTTGATTTGTGATTTGGCTGGCAGACCCTATGTTTCTTCTGCTCTCTTCTTCACCTACAATACGGCTCTGGGACCGCCTTATCGAGTTTTGGTCGATACCAACTTCATCAATTTCTCCATTCAAAATAAAGTGAGTTTTGCTTTATGTGTTATTTGGGGGTTTCAAGGGAGTTCCTGCAGTTGTCCAATTTTTACAAGTGTATGAATGTTTAGCACCATGATTTTGGATAATAACATTTAGTGGTGTAAGGATATCATAGTGTATATATAGTATATATATTTTATATATATTAACTATGCTGTTAAAATCGCGATATATCGCCGATATATCGGTGATATATTGGAAATCGTTCATACTAAAAAAATCGGTGCAAAATATCGGCCAATATATCGGCCAGCGATATATCGGCGATATTTACCGATATATCGACCGATTTTGCCAATTTTTAGGTCAAAAAATCGCCCAAAATCGCGATTTTTGAAGGGTGTTTTTTGGGGCCTTTTTAATGACTTCTTGATGTAAATGTAAAGCCTCTTTTCTTCACGAACCCTTCCAAAAAATTGAAACCGGGTCAAAACGAAAATTAGCAAAACCAAGCTGCTCGAGCTCGAGATTTCGGAGCTGCATTCGTGTCCGCAGGTCGCGCCCACACATAAGTTCGGCGATTTTAGTTTACGAAATCCTCAATCGGCACCCCCCCTGCGCACAGGTAGGTGTTGGAGTAAAACCATTCAAAGGAGCTTGTAAACCCCTCACACTTTCATGGTTATAAACCATTAAGGTTTTACTCTTTCTTCCTATGTGGGATACATTCCCACACCCACTTGGTTTTTGCTAATTTCATCCAAGTACTCAACTTTGAGTATCGATATCTCATTTACACATACTCCGTTTTGGACACATTATGCATCGTTTCGAAGCTCTCATATAGGAGAACACAAGCCCACTAAGAGTTAATTATATATAATACATATATATGTATTTAAATGTGTCCAAAGTTAGTAAAAACATATATATTTTTTCCTAAATTTTCCAACATATATATATATATAATTCTAAAAAATATTATATAAACCGATATTCCGATATATCACCGATATATCCGAGATATCGAATATCGGTCCTTGACCGATATCGCACCGATATCCGATTTTAACAGCATAGACTAAGAAAGAAAAGAGCTCTCTGCCTTGATCTGCTTGAATCTAGAGCCAAGCTTGTTCATTCACGGGAGAGAGAACGATTATATCCTGTTTACTTGTGCAGCTCTAGAGTTGCCACTGTTTATCTTATAAAAGAAAACTAATGCTCCATCCAATCAAATAGATGCATCAATTTCCTTTTTGTTCATCTCTTGGTTTTTTGGAAATCAAGACTGAAATGTTGTTAACTTTTGATGTAGTTGGACTTGGAGAAAGGAATGATGGACTGCTTATATGCAAAATGTAAGTTCTGATTCTGTGTTCTATGCTAAAATGTCATGGTAGAATGTAAATGGGCAAATTACTAGATCAATCCTTACTGGTCCAATGCTATCATCACTTGGCTAGATGTACATAAGAAATTAAAATGTAGAATAATATTTGGTAGCTTAAGGATGTCATAGTAGGGTTGGGTTCCCGTGAGAAGTGCCAAATTTGGTGAGAAGTGGTTATCAACCATTGGATAAGATATTGACGAACATTAGGATGAGATGCACCTAGATAAGATGCACAATGTCAATTCCTTTTTAAGCGCAATTCATGGGAGGGTATTTGATTAAAGGTGATCAACGGTTTAAAAGTACTTCTCACACTTCTCACCAAAAATGGCACTTCTCACATGATCCCATGCCTGTCATGGTATATATATATATATATATATATATATATATATACACACACACACACACACACACACTTTAGAACGAAAAGATCTCTCTGCCTTCTTCTACCTAGATACACGTAGCCTCGTTCTCCTGGAATCTAGATCCACGCTTGTTCATTCACGGCAGAGAGAAAGATTATGTTCTGTCTTACTCGTAATATTTTATGTCAATATCCATGATTGCTCATGGTCGTCGCTAATTATTACAAAATATTGATAGTACTGGTTTACAAGATTTCACTATGTTATAAGCCCTTTAAAATTTGCATTTATTTCAAGACAGATGAAGTGCTCTGTTATATTAGAAAGAGTATTCATGTATTATATATGCTTACAGCCTTGAATGGTTGTGTTTTTTTTATCATAAATAATTTTGTGTCTTGTGTTTTTTCTGAAGGCACTCCTTGTATTACCGATTGTGTGATGGCTGAACTTGAGAAGCTTGGTCAAAAATATCGTGTTGCTTTGAGGTAAATCATCTCATTGCTCACCTTCAACTGTAGGCTGTACTTGTCAAGAAAAGAATCCCACGGACAAGATTGTTATTATTATTTATTCTGTAGATGCTATAACTATTAGTTCTTGTTTGTACCTCATGGGATCGTGAAAGACTAGTTTATAATGAAATTCAAAATAGATGTTTAGAAATGCGCGAGATGAATCAAACAAACATTGGGAACAGGATCCTGATTATATCTTATTATGATCTTGAAATACCTATTTTCTTATATTTTCTTATTGTTGTCTGGTTGCTTACATAGAATTGCCAAGGATCCTAGATTTGAAAGGCTTCCTTGCACTCACAAAGGAACTTATGCTGATGATTGCATTGTTGAAAGAGTTACTCAGGTAATACTTCTTAGATGCTTGTTTCTTTATTGTACCTGAACTCAACTTTTGGTACCATTGATTGGTTCTAGACTTGTATATACTCTATCCGTCCCAAAACGAGTGTTCACTTTTCAATTTTAGATTTGTCCCAAATAAATAATAATTCCAAATGTACCCTTAAATTATGAGATGAACAAATTCATTCATTACTCCCGCTGTTATTAAGGGTAAATTTGTAAAACCATCATGTATCGAATCTCATAACCTCTTTGATTGAAACAGCACAAATGCTATATGGTAGCAACATGTGATAGGGATTTGAAACGTAGGATTCGCAAGGTATGTTGTTTCTTATAGCTAGCAAGATTCAAGTGTTTTTTTTGTCTTCAAATTTGTATGATTGAAAGCAACATATATATATATATATATTTTGGATGGTAATCAGATACCTGGTGTGCCGATTATGTATATCACCCAGCATAAATATTCCATTGAAAGATTGCCTGAGGCAACCATGGGTGGAGGTAGGCTGCTAAATCACCATTTAAAATTCTTAATTTTCACCGTTATTTATTGCTCATAACTCTTGTTTCTTCTCGTTGCAGCACCAAGAATATGACTTTTGCATGTTATCGATGATAGAGCTTTATGTTACCCGAAGAACGGATCTTGTAGAAATGGGCTCACTACTAAGCGCCTATTGTTCTTCAAGAATGCTTTGTCATTGTATCTTTTTATGTTGCAAATTTTGTCTAATGATACGTAAAGTTGAGAGATCAAAGTTGTCACCGTACATTAAAAAGTAAGCAGTCGTTGGACAAATCTAAAATTGATTTTTTTTTGTATACGATACTGTTTTGATGAACTATAACTTATCCATAAGTAGTGATAGTGTTGAAATTTACCGTTTAAAGCACCCGTATACCGCGAGAAAGATAGCTGAAGTTTTTGCAAAAGAAGTACGTTTACATGGAATTCCACGATCGATTGTAAGCGATCGAGATCCAGTGTTTTTTTAGCTTATTTTGGCACGAGCTTTTTCGATTGCAAGGAACTATGTTAAAAATGAGTTCCTCGTACCATCCGGAGACCGATGGCCAAACTGAGGTGGTGAATAGATGCCTCGAGACCTATTTGCGATGTTTTGCTTCCGAACAGCCTAAGGTTGGTCTCACTGGGTGGTGTGGGTTGAATTGTGGTACAACACCACAATTCATGGTTCCACGGGGGTCACTCCGTTTCAGATAGTATACGGGCGGAAACCGCCAATGTTGGTCCGTTATGCACAAGGTGAAACAGGTTGTTGCCGATTTAGTTGATCGTGATGAAGCATTGACTCAATTGAAACATCATTTGTTACGTGCCCAGCAGCAGATGAAGAAGTATGCTGATCGTAAACGAAAAGATGGGGAATTCAAGGAAGGTGAATGGGTTTTTCTTAAACTCCGACCCCACCGTCAGCAAACTGTGGCTAGAAGGATTAATCAGAAGTTGGCTCCACGCTATTATGGCCCTTTTCCTATTGTTTCGAAGATAGGAAGTGTGTCTTATAAGTTGAAATTCCCGACATCGACCAAGGTTCACCCGGTTTTTCATATTTCTCAACTTAAGCGGGCTGTTGGCAACTATCAAGTTGCTGAGACATTACCTGATGGTTTGGAAGTTGAGAGGGGCATTCTGTAATTAAGTCTAAATCTACCCTTAATTATGAGATGGAGATGGAGATGTTCAATACCCCCTCTATTATTAAGTCTAAATTTTCTATTTTATTAATTAAAAAGTGTAATAATCACACATTTCTAAAACTGTATTTTTTTCATCGTGGAGATTTATGTTTGGGACGCATGGAGTAACTTCTAAATGAGAAAAGTTGAAACCTTTACACACAATAAAGTGACGCACCAGTCCAAGACCGCGATAAAGTGGACCACGATGTAAAAAAGGCCAAGCTCCTTGCCCAAAGTAAGGTTCGTAGATGCATAATGGTTGACCCGTTCTTTCAAGCTCCCCATCATCCCTCTCATGCAATCGTTCCTATTTCGATCGGCTTTCTTTGCACTTCGATATACATCCTCCCACGTTCCCCTCGGTTGCTCACTTCTATCCCTTAACTACATCATATTTACATCAAAGATGACAAGGTATAAATATGATCCTTAAATATCCAAAAAATTGGATCTTGCAAGTTATTTGGGATTTCCCATAAAAGGAAAGATATTCATAATGAATATCTAATATCATGATAGATATTCATAATGAATATCTAATATCCAAAAAATATTCCACGACAACAAAATGATGTACCATGTACATCAAAAACATTTCATTCTATTTGCTCATTATCGTTCATGGCAGGTTCAAATGAGAACCGTGAATATTGTGAAAACGTGGGAACCAAATATTCATAATGAATATCTAATATCATGATAGATATTCATGACAATATTCTGAACAACAAAAATGCATAGTATTCACGCTGAATATTATTCATGAATATTTGACGGTTCTTATCATGAATATTTATGGTTCTCATTTGAACCCGCCCATAGTGAGGGAAGTTCCGTTAGGAACCCGGGAACAACCCACAACGCGCCACGTGTCCCTTTTCGGGATGAATATTCACCATGAATAACACATTCATGATAAATATTGAAGTGTTATTCATCATGAATCTCACAGTTATGATGAATATGGATGTGCCATGGACTTGTTATTCATGATGAAAAACATATTCACATTCCTGATGAATAGGCCAAGTGTCGCGCTTTGGGAAGTTCCTGGGTTCCTAATCAATTTTAGGTTCCGTTACCATCAGTACAATTATATCAATGGTGTTTTGATTTAGGTCCACAGGATTCCGATACTGCCCTTGGAGATGCAACTTCCGATGGAAGGTTAACAAAATTTTCTACCAAAGAAGCATACCCTTCAACAGATTCCAAAACCATCATGTTTTTTGCGGTATATTTTCCAAACGATGCAATATTGTAAGCTAAAGATGATAGTCTTCCTTTTGACACCAGTTCAGTTGCAGCATGATCTGTGTTAAAGCCTTTATATTCTCCTTCGGAAAAAGATAGCCGTTGATCTTATCATCAACCTGAAATATGATATCGAACTTCAGTTTCTAGAAGTTTCTAGAATGCAAATTATGGTCGAGATGTTAAAAGGCTGAAGTTTCTAGAAGCGTACGGATTTCTTGATTATGGATAGGTCAGGAGCCACGATTGGTTTCTCAAAGCACATTGCTTTTATTAGAATGTGGGGAAGATTGTTCTTCTAGAAATGACCCGTATAAAACGATATCTGCAATGCTCAGAACATTGTATACATCTTCATCAATGGCAGCATGATTTACGGTACCAATTGGGTAGTTCAGATTTGAAGCAATTCCCTACGAAAAAAGTTGACATCAAGTTAGCATGAAGCAGAAAGACGCAAAATAGATAGATTACTAAACTACCCTTTCGTCCAATGAAAACTACAATCGTTCCTATTCTTGGTTGTCTGTGTGTGTTTTGTAAATTACTAAACTACCCATATCAATGTTTGGCGTGATATTAGACTGGGAGTGTGACAAAGCACCAATATAGGTGGAACAAAAATTAGGAAGATGGGACAAAATTGGTAAATTACTAAACTACCCCCTGTCAAATTTAAAACCCTAAAACCTTCCACAATTCTTTCACCCGTCCATTCATGTTCCGTTCTGTCCAGTCCCATCTGCGTACCCTTAAAAGTTCCAAGCTTTAGCTTCTTTTTGCAACTTTGCGATATAAAATTGCATACCAAAATTGCAAATTTGCAAGTTAAGATGGGTCCATAAGGTTATTTTATTTTGATTAGTCAAGGGTATTTTGGGTATTTAACAAACAAGCAAACACTTAGATGTGACTAAATGACTGTCAAAGTTTTCGGCTTTTATGGGATTATATAAGTACCACATTGATAAAAACAAAGTCTAAAGAAAAAGATTCTACCTTGATAGCTTCACTTTAATTACCCGTTAAATCTTGACTCAAGATTATGATCCTGAGACGACGACTCAAACAATCATCAACAGGAAACTCAGCTAAAAGTGGCGATAAAGCCTTTAAAACAAGTGCATGCTCCGGCCATAATCCTTTATACAGAAACTGACTCCGCGTTATAGCAATAACAAAATCACGATCCCCAATGTTCATATTCACACGTGAATTTTCTTGAAGAACAGTAGTCGAGTTATCTAATTTGCAAGCCCCAGAAGGAGATCCAGGTATAACAAAGTAGTTTTCAGCATCAAATGCAGCATAAAACATCTGAAAATATAAATCAAATTGGAAAAAATAAAGTTTTAATAGAACATTTTGACCAAAAGTTAATGGAAGGACAAAAGTGTCATTAAAATCTACCGGAAGCTCATGATTAGGGAAGACAACAACTGTAGCTCGATTAAAGACAGCTTTCCAATCGTCAATCAGCTCAACTTGGCCATTTGAGACGTAGTTTTTGAAGCGTGTAGCGAGTGTTTTTTCGTGGATGACCCATATAAGAGGTAACGATTTAAAAGGTTCCTGCAAAAGGCTGTAACAACTAAATTTATTAAGTTTATGTAACCTATGACCACATTGCCTCAAACTATTGGATTGAGTTGTTTTGGTTATCTTTTTATTGTATGTTTTTTTTTTCTTACAAAAGGCCGTGTTTCAAGTTTGAAAATGCTAATCGCTTTTATGATAATTTTTTTGGTAAACGTACCCTGAAACAACGTCTTTTGCTTCAAGAGATGTCACAAGTATGTGTAACAACCCGATTTCCATGTATACAAATAACATACATTTCATAACATAATTTCATGAAAAGTACATCATATTTCATATTCGGTCCCATAGTCTTGCTAAACATAATAAGCAAAACAGTACAAACTTTTTGACTAAGTAATTTACATTATGACTAACAACAAAGTCATAAGTACAAAAACACATCTAAATCTTCATAACAAAAGTCTTCACAAAAGCTATCCACCAGTTACTCTATTCACTTGCTCTTACCCGATCCACCACCTGGAATACATATTTTTAAAACAAAATGAGGGTTAGACCTAGTGGTCTAAGTGAGAAAATCCCTGTCAGTTTGAAATCATTTATATAAACTCCATTTACATAAATTCCATTCATATGACACAATCACATATATCAATTTGAACTCACTCTTCATTTACTTTCTCTTCTCATTCCCATGGCCATATTAGTTGGTTGCAAGCCAACTAATAAATTATCTCCACCGTACAACTTCTACGGCCAACACCACCGTACAACTACTACGGCCAACATCACCGGTCCTAAGCCCGGCCAATATACTCTCGTATAATACTCATGCAAATATAATATAATCTTCACATATTATATTCCCAACATAAGCATATAAACACATCATTTATCACATATTCTATACACACATATATGTATTACAGTTTAAAAACATTTTCAAGTAAAACTCACCTGTTAGCTTAACAAAAATGCTTCCAAGCCTTTTCCACAGATTCAGTCCTTTACTCAGGATTCACAAAATCTGTATCAATCAGATACAATATCTCTTTACCATATAGAACACATAAGACTCTTTAGCAACTGAGAATCCTAATTAACCTATCAAACTCTTATCCTCAATTGTTCCCCTACGACGACTTAACACGGGGGTTCCGCTACCCGGTTAGCGGATGGGGTCAAAGGGCAACGCCCTTGCGGGGTCTGGGGGGGGGGGGGAGGAAGTTTTCGGAACAACTTAACTCAAAATACATTTGGAAACTATATCCGGGCACTCAAAAGTATCCGAAATCTCAAAATTGGTCAAACAGCTAAAGTATCCGGATACCACAAGTTATCCGGACAACACTACTTTTCCGGACAACATGACTTTTCCGGACAACCTAAACAATCCGGACGTCATCCGGACACCAAAGTAATCCGGATACCATCCGGTATCCAATTCTATCCGGAAAACATAGGAAAAAGGAACTTACCCGGATAAAAGACTCGTCCGGACACCTTTAGAACATTACCCGGACATCACCAACAAAATTACCCGGACACCTTCATACTGTGTTCGGACACCTCTGTCGGTTTCTTCAATTTCGACCCAGAATCAACAGAAATTACTACTGGACGTGTAATCGGGTATTCTACTCCGATAGAAGCTATCTATTGGTAATTACAGACATAAAACATACAAGGAACATACCTTAAATTACTTCCAAGCAAATCAAATGAAGCCTTTTACCCTAGCTTTCTTCCTTTGCTCCTTTTCTCCCCAAAACACACACACCTTTCTGATTTTCTGGGTTGTGATAATATCTGAAGTCTAAGAGATATTATCAACCAAATTTTACCAATTAGACCCTAACCTATTCAATAATGACCAAAATACCTTTTTAACTTATTAATTAATCCAAACACCCCTAAACTTATAAATTCACCTAAACTCACCCTAAATATCAATTATAGAGTTAAATAAATTTAACGGAACGAGACTTTAACTAACGAACTTACCCGGGGTATTACATCATCTCCCCCTTAAAAGAATTTCGTCCCGGAATTCGGTTAAGCAAAAAGGTGAGGGTATTTGGTTCTCATTTCGGATTCTGATTCCCAGTTAGCATCCTGACCCTTGTGATGTTTCTACTGTACTTTCACTTGCCTGATTTCCTTATTCCGCAAAACTTTGACTTTATGATCAACTATGGCTTCCGGTTCTTCCACATAATTCAGCTTTTCATCCACTTGTACATATGGTAGAGAGACGGCCTGATCTGGCGTAACTAGACACTTTCGAAAATTTGATACATGAAACGCGTTATGAATCCTGCTCAACTCTGGCGGAAGATCTAATCGGTAAGCTACTTCACCGATCCTTTCCGTGATCGCAAATGGTCCGATGTACCTTGGACTGAGTTTACCTTGCTTGCCAAATCATATGACTCCTTTCCAAGGTGAGACTTTTAACATTACAAAATCTCCAACTTGAAACTCTAACGGTTTCCGGCGTTGGTCGGCATAGCTTTTCTGTCTGTTTTGAGCCACTTTCAATCTTTCCCGAATCTGAGTAATCTTATCTGTTGTTAACTGTACTATATCTGGCCCTGCTAACTGTTTCTCTCCCACTTCATTCCAACCACAGAGGCGTTCGACATCTTCTACCATACAGTACTTCAAACGGTGCTGCTTGAATGCTGGAATGATAACTGTTGTTGTAGGCAAATTCGATCAGTGGCAATTGCTTATCCCACGATCCCCCAAAGTCAACAATGCAAGCCCGGAGCATGTCTTCTAAAGTATGAATCGTTCGTTCACTCTGACCGTCAGTTTGAGGATGATACGCCGTGCTTAAATTTATCTGCGTCCCCATTTCCTTTTGAAAACTTCTCCAGAATCTGGAAGTAAAACGACTATCACGATCAGAAATGATCGAGATTGGAACTCCATGTCGAGTTACTATTTCGTCAATGTACAATTTGGCTAATCGTTCCAATGAATCAGTTTCCTTTATCGGTAAAAAGTGTTCAGACTTCGTCAACCTGTCGACTATCACCCAAATAGAATCAAATCCCTTCGGAGTCCTTGGTAGCTTTGTAATGAAATCTGTAGTAATCTGATCCCATTTCCACATTGGTATTTCTAATCGTTGTAACTGACCAAACGGCTTTTGATGTTCAATCTTTACCTTCTTACAAGTAGTACAACCTTCCACATGTTGAGCAATGCTTCTTTTTATTCCCGGCCACCAATAAAATTGTTTCAGATCTTTGTACATCTTATTCGTACCTGGATGAATAGAGAATCGAGATTGATGAGCTTCTTGTAGTACACGATCACGTAAACCACCCAAACGAGGCACCCAAATTCTGTTCCCCAGACACAACAACCCACGGTCATCTTTTACTAGCAATGCTGATAACCCCACTAACCGTTCTTACTTCAAATGTTCTTCTTGATAGGCTTCTATTTGACACTTCAGCAGTTCGTCAAAGATGTTAGGCAAGAGTTCAGCCCTTAGTGAAATAGCTTTTATTGTTCCACTCCTTTCTTGACGACTCAGTGCATCAGCTACCACATTCGCCTTTCCGGGATGATAAAGAATTTCACAGTCGTAATCATTCACCAGTTCTAGCCATCTTCTTTGCCTCATATTTAGTTCCTTCTGATCAAAAAGATGTTGGAGACTCTTATGATCGGTAAAGATTTGACATTTAGAGCCGTAAAGATAATGCCTCCAAATCTTTAGCGCGAAGACAACCGCTGCAAGCTCCATGTCGTGCGTAGGATACTGTCTCTCATGATCTTTTAATTGACGAGAAGCATAAGAAATAACCTTTCCATGCTGCATTAATACACAACCCAATCCCAACTTAGAAGCATCACTATAGACCACAAAGTCTTCGGAACCTTCAGGTAATGCTAGTATCGGCGCGCTACAGAGTTTCTCTTTCAGTACCCGGAATGCTCCATCCTGTTCTGCTTTCCATTCAAACTTCAGATTCTTTCGAGTCAGCTTAGTCAAAGGCGTGGCAATACGAGAGAAGTCTTTTATAAACTTTCGATAGTAGCCGGCTAAACCCAGAAAACTTCGTACTTCCGTTGTTGTCTTCGGCGGTTCCCACTTTTCAACTGCTTCCACTTTCATCGGATCAACTTGTATACCTTTTTCAGAAACTACATGCCCCAGAAATTGAACTTCCCGTAGCCAGAATTCACATTTCGAAAATTTAGCATACAACTTTTCTTTCTTCAATAACTCCAGAATCAAACAAAGATGTTGCGCGTGCTCTTCTTTGGACGAGAATAGATAAGTATATCATCGATAAATACAATAACAAATTTATCGAGATACAGCTTACATACTCGATTCATTAAATCTATAAAGGCAGCTGGAGCATTCGTCAAACCGAACGGCATTACTAAGAATTCATAATGGCCATACCTTGTTCGAAAAGCAGTCTTCAGAACATCTTCTTCTTTAACCTTCAACTGATGATAACCAGATCTTAGATCAATCTTGGAGAAATAGCAGGCTCCAACCAATTGATCGAAGAGGTCATCAATTCTGGGAAGCGGATACTTGTTCTTGATCGTGCGCTTATTCAGTTCCCGGTAGTCGATACACATTCTCATCGAACCATCCTTCTTTTTCACAAACAAAACTGGCGCTCCCCACGGCGAAGAACTAGGTCTGATGAAGCCTTTGTCGGATAGGTCTTGTAGTTGTGTCATCATCTCTTTCATCTCTGGAGGTGCCAGACGATACGGTGCACGGGCTACAGGAGCGGCTCCAGGAATCAGATCTATACCAAACTCTACTTGTCTAACGGGCGGAAGACTATTCAAGTCTTCAGGGAACACTTCCGGAAATTCACTAACAATCGGAATATCTTCCAACTTGTTCTTTTCTGGCTTAATATCTATCACATAAGCTAAATAACTCTGACAACCCTTATTCACACACTTACGGGCTTTTATCATAGTTATAAGGCAAGACTGATGATTTCTACGATCACCATAAATCACTACCGGTCCCTTTTCAGGTAATACAACATTAATTTTTTTCTTATCACATACTATGTTAGCCTGATTTTCAGCTAACCAATCCATCCCCACTACCACATCAAATTCGATCAAAGCTATAGGAAATAGTTGTATCGGTACTCCACACCCTTCTATATTTATTACACAGCTATCAAATACTTCTTTAACCGACACTTGGTTATCATTTGCAGTATCTACCAGTAAGGCATGTTCTAACACTTTAGGCTTCAAACGCAGATAAGCAGCAAATGCAGGAGATACAAAAGATCGGTTTGCACCGGAGTCAAATAACACTTTAACACGTGTAGAGTTTATGAAAAATGTACCTGTAACCACATCCGGAGTTTCCTCCGCTTCTTTTGCTGTCATCTGGAATGTACGACCCCTCGTTCTTGGTGGCTCTAGTCTCGGTACTACTGGTATGCCAACCGCTGGTTTCCGTGACATACCCCCTTGCTGTATTCTTCCCCTCGGACAATCCGACTGTAGGTGATCCGGAGAATTACATGAAAAACAAAATCGCGTTACTCGACAATATTTAGAAACATGCCCGGTCTTTCCACATCAATAACAAACCCGCGAATCAACTTGACAACTTCCTTGATGGATACGGTGGCACTTCGGACACGGTCTTTCCGCTGGTCGAAAAGGCGGGCGATTATCGAATCTTTGAAACCTGGACTTTTTTGGATCATACTGAGGTCCTTCCCATTTCCTCTTTCCCATACTCTTATCACCGACATCCCTCTTATTATCCCGCTCCACATTTTCCGCGGCATTTACTGCGGCTGAGAAGGTATCAGGTCTCGTTGCAGTCGCTAACTTTCGAATTTCCGAATTCAATCCGAATATGAACCTTTCCATGTTCATTTTCTCCGTGGCAACATAATACTCTCCAAAACGCGACTTCTCTAGGAAACGGGCAGTATAGTCTCTGACTGATAAATTCCCTTGTTGTAGGCTCAGGAATTCCTCCTCCAATTGCCTGACTGCTGCTTGAGGACAAAACTGTTCTTTGAATGCCCTTGAGAATTCGCCCCAAGTAAAGGTTGAGTATACATCAGATCCTTTAGAGTCAATAAGGGCCTCCCACCAATATAAAGCATCTGCCTTCAACATTGCAGTTCCGTATAACACCTTATCCTCTTCCGCACATTTGCTGGTTTTAAATACAACTTCAATTTCCTTCAGCCACCGCATCGCCTTCACTGGATCTCTATCCCCTCCATAAGTTGGTGGTTTACAGCTTAAAAACATCTTATAGTCACACCTTCTTGGTACTGATACGACAGTAGGTGTGATAGGCATCTCGTCTTCCAAGTTAGGATCTGGTCTTTCCGTTTCAGTATTATGCGTCTGGTTAAACATGGCTTGAATATTGGCTTGTAATCTTCCCATCTCAGCAGCCAAGTCGTCTCTTGTAACAAACTCTGTGCCTCGTCCCTGTACTCTGCCTCCAGTCCTGCCCCTGCCTCTTTCTCCCCCTCTTCCCCTAGTTCCGACTGGGGGATTTGTTCTATTAGAGTTGCTTCTTCCTCCCCGATTTGTTTGTCTAGTACCACTGGCCATTCTGTAGATTCAAACAATGTTATTATACACATAAGCACATACCCCATATAATAAGGTATTCCAGTTCAAACATGTACCTGTAAAATCACAATTACACTGGCCAGGTGTAATATGAAATTACCTTACATGATGTTCCTTCTACCTTTTTATATTTAACATCCCAAGGTTCTACAATAATAGGGACATTCTACTTCACATGCAGTTTAAGTCTAGGTACGGATACGAATACCTAAATCCCTTAAACTAGGGCTCTGATACCATCTGTAACAACCCGATTTCCATGTATACAAACAACATACATTTCATAACATAATTTCATGAAAAGTACATCATATTTCATATTCGGTCCCATAGTCTTGCTAAACATAATAAGCAAATCAGTACAAACTTTTTGACTAAGTAATTTACATTATGACTAACAACAAAGTCATAAGTACAAAAACACATCTAAATCTTCATAACAAAAGTCTTCACAAAAGCTATCCACCAGTTACTCTATTCACTTGCTCTTACCCGATCCACCACCTAGAATACATATTTTTAAAACAAAATGAGGGTTAGACCTAGTGGTCTAAGTGAGAAAATCCCTGTCAGTTTGAAATCATTTATATAAACTCCATTTACATAAATTCCATTCATATGACACAATCACATATATCAATTTGAACTCACTCTTCATTTACTTTCTCTTCTCATTCCCATGGCCATATTAGTTGGTTGCAAGCCAACTAATAAATTATCTCCACCGTACAACTTCTACGGCCAACACCACCGTACAACTACTACGGCCAACATCACCGGTCCTAAGCCCGGCCAATATACTCTCGTATAATACTCATGCAAATATAATATAATCTTCACATATTATATTCCCAACATAAGCATATAAACACATCATTTATCACATATTCTATACACACATATATGTATTACAGTTTAAAAACATTTTCAAGTAAAACTCACCTGTTAGCTTAACAAAAATGCTTCCAAGCCTTTTCCACAGATTCAGTCCTTTACTCAGGATTCACAAAATCTGTATCAATCAGATACAATATCTCTTTACCATATAGAACACATAAGACTCTTTAGCAACTGAGAATCCTAATTAACCTATCAAACTCTTATCCTCAATTGTTCCCCTACGACGACTTAACACGGGGGTTCCGCTACCCGGTTAGCGGATGGGGTCAAAGGGCAACGCCCTTGCGGGGTCTGGGGGGGGGGGGAGGAAGTTTTCGGAACAACTTAACTCAAAATACATTTGGAAACTATATCCGGGCACTCAAAAGTATCCGAAATCTCAAAATTGGTCAAACAGCTAAAGTATCCGGATACCACAAGTTATCCGGACAACACTACTTTTCCGGACAACATGACTTTTCCGGACAACCTAAACAATCCGGACGTCATCCGGACACCAAAGTAATCCGGATACCATCCGGTATCCAATTCTATCCGGAAAACATAGGAAAAAGGAACTTACCCGGATAAAAGACTCGTCCGGACACCTTTAGAACATTACCCGGACATCACCAACAAAATTACCCGGACACCTTCATACTGTGTTCGGACACCTCTGTCGGTTTCTTCAATTTCGACCCAGAATCAACAGAAATTACTACTGGACGTGTAATCGGGTATTCTACTCCGATAGAAGCTATCTATTGGTAATTACAGACATAAAACATACAAGGAACATACCTTAAATTACTTCCAAGCAAATCAAATGAAGCCTTTTACCCTAGCTTTCTTCCTTTGCTCCTTTTCTCCCCAAAACACACACACCTTTCTGATTTTCTGGGTTGTGATAATATCTGAAGTCTAAGAGATATTATCAACCAAATTTTACCAATTAGACCCTAACCTATTCAATAATGACCAAAATACCTTTTTAACTTATTAATTAATCCAAACACCCCTAAACTTATAAATTCACCTAAACTCACCCTAAATATCAATTATAGAGTTAAATAAATTTAACGGAACGAGACTTTAACTAACGAACTTACCCGGGGTATTAAAGTATGGCATCGTAGCTGAAAAGATAACGCAAAAACAGTAAATGATTAGATCAAATAGCCCGTTGAACACCTTAAGTTGAATATGAATACCATCACATATCATTCAAGAAAATGTTTCAAGAAAATTGAGACCAAATTTCAAGAAAATGGACTAAAGAAAACCTGTTGTGTTAACTAAACATACTTTAGCCAGTCTATCACAATCTTTGTATCACCACTAGATTCCACAATATTGACTGGAATCCCAACATTTTGCCAAACGGCATGCACAGGGCCGTCTTCAAGCGAGTAAACCTGCACAAGATGTTGTTGATGATAACTAACAAAATCTCTTAAGAGCATCAAATATCAATTTTACACTAAGCAACTCTCGTTTCGCTCCAACAAAGGAGCCAAATTTCATAAGAATTACGCATAAAGATAGATACCCAAGAATCAAATCGCTAAGTTTTGAATTCGATAGCTAAAACAGTCAACAGTTATACTCATTCTAACTAGTCGTTTTTCTTTTTTCTATGCCATTAAAGTCTCCTAATCAAAAATCACAGCAATAAAAGTAGCCCAAATTCTCCTGAACAACAAAATTACCTCAATTTCATATCCAATTGCTTTCAAAGCAGCTGCAACAGTGACCATCAATAATTGTTGTGGATCAACCAACAGATCTGCAAAAACCTAGAAAGGGAACTAATAGAAGTTAAAACTAAAATGAACCCAAATCCAAATACCATTAAGAAGATTCTTAATTAGGCCTTGTTTGTTTTTGCTAAATCAGTTCTTAATTGCCTCTTTTCTATGATTCGGTCAGACATTTTGAAGTTCTGACTGTTTGTTTTTCTCTAATTTTTAGAGGCTCTTATCACTTAAAAAGATCTAAATCAAAAAGTGACAACCCATCCTCTGATTCGCTTAGACCTAGCACACGCCTCCTTCAAACTCACGCCGCCTCCATCAGACCTCCATTCCCAACTCATTTTCGTGGTTCTACTCCCTGAATCTGCCATTTTCGTCCTTGAACTTTTTCGTCGATGGATCTGTGGTTTTCGTCTCTGTCACTGAGAAATCCGTCCTTGTATCTGTGGTTTGCGTTTGTGGGTTGTTTGATGTTTGCATCTGGTTAGAAATTTGTCCCTCGGTGTTTTGCATCTTGTCTCCCTGTTTGCATCTTGTTCAACTATCCAGATTTTGGTCCCTTTTTGCATCTTAAAGTGAAACCTTACATCCAAATGAATATCGATGAGCCATGACCAAATTTACGTCCCTGTTTGCAGTTGTGGTTATCGTCCCTGTTTGCATCATGTTTCTCCAAATTTAAGAAGTTCAATTTTGAAAACTTTCACTTGGAATACAACGAGCATAGCGATAAGTTCACAAAAGAAGATTCCAAGATTACTAAAAAATGATTATGTTATGTGTTGGAAGGTGTATGGTAGGTAGCGTGTGGATGTTTGATGAACAACAAATTGCAAGAAGTTGAACATAAGAATGATGGGATTAGTGGATTATAAAATACAGATGCCTGTTGACAAATTGGAATTGGAAATAAAGATGAAAAGAGTCATATCCAAGTCGCAAAAGACTTGCAGATTTGCAGTATTGAGGAAAGCAGCAAGGTAACGAAAACAAAAAAAAGATAACAAATCATGACAGGTGTCAAGTATTATATACTCACAAAGTGGGTTGGTTTAGTGTGTAGCATCCAAGTGTAAAAAGGATAAAGAATTTGACTACTAATAACACTAGGTGTTGGCTGAAATAGTTTTCTAATAATTTTATTACATTTATACATATTTAGATGTTTTTCAGATTATAAAAACAAACAGTTGTATTAATTCAGCACCATCTGTTATTAATTAGAAGTGAAATCAGAAATCAGACTTCAGCACCTCTTAAAAAACAAACGCCACTTCAGTAAAGCACTCAAAATGAGCAAGAATCTTCAGAAATTACTATGAAGATACTCACAAAAGCAAGTTGGGGTTTTCTGTGCCCAAAACCCACATTATTAACATCTCTATTGTCTCTTTGGAATTTGTGCCCAAAACCCACATTATTAACATCTCTATTGTCTCTATTGTTCCTTTCATTTCTAGATGAAGATTTGAGTAAAGGATCCCTCTTTTCCGTTTTCAAGAGAAGCCATTTACATTCCCACCAATGGATACCCAAAAACACAGATTTCCACAGATTACATAACTAATAAAAATCCAACGCACAAAAGGGGATCTTTTTTCTTCAAGTATTTAGCTAAACTGGGATTAAAGCATCACGGCAAACCCAATAAGGGAAAAGGCCTTGATTTTTTTTTTTGAAAGGCAAAAGGCCTTGAATATTGTATTCAAGATTTCTTGAAAAGGGGTAAAGACAAAAAAGGGGTTGCTTTTTTTCCTTTGAGTGATGTGCAATGTAGATCAACGTGATATTGAGAAGATGCAATTTCAACCTCAATAACTTTGGAATAGTTCAGTAAAGTGTATCGAAATGATACGTGAATTAGTCTTGGTGTATAAGGAGCTTTCAGGAGCATGGAGAATAAAAAGAGCAAGCTCAAGTGACATTAATGTCAACTTTAAAGAAGCCACAACAATGGCCAATGTCCTAATTGAGAAAGAAGTTCATACATAAATGCAGAAGCGTTATTCACTACAATATCATTCATAGTACTTCAAATTTGCAGCTCACCAACATCAAAATGAAGTATATTATAACTTTTATTACCCTGTCTAGTTGTTTAACAAAGTGAAAATACTTGCATATTTACATGGAATAAGAAATAACATGGGAGATGGAATCCAGCAGCAATAAATTGGCTAAGAATGAGAAAAAAAAACATGTAAAAAGGGGGACCCGCGATAATTTTAAAAAGAGCACCTAGATCTGAGAAAATGTAATACATACATATCATTTAAACACCGAAACTGTTGAGCCTTAGGGTCATGTATTCTTTTTAATAATGTTTTTTTGGAAGGGTGTCCTAGGCTATGCCTAGACTAATCCCTTGGCAAATTATAACCGTAAGACATCAAGCCCTGATTAAACCTCTGTGGCCACAATTCTTGTGTACTCCTGGATTCGAACCCTGGACAGATGAGATATTCCACCACATCCCTCAGGGCCTTAACCACTATGCCACAACCCTTGTGATTTTTTTTTTTCTTTTTAATAATGTTAGATATAGTAGAAGGAAGATTTGTCTTTAGGATCTAGTTCATCAGTCTAGGCAACCCAATCACTCACATAAAAGAAAACTGTCAAAAAGATTCTCACATGTAAAAACCGAATCACACCTGGAACTTGATGTGCTTCTTTTTTTGCTTCATCTCGTATATCTGTTGGGTTCTCACTTGCTTTTGTGACAAAAGCACCAGATGAATTTGTGTAGATTGAAAACAGCCTTATTCCAACTAACTGAAACTACTCTTGATCAAAATCACATTCATATACATTAAAATTCACACGCAACATTTAAAATCCACATAATCTTACCACCACAACCGAAGTGCTGTGAAGACACATACCTACCTTGGAAAGTTGAAGCTTTTTTCCCATTGTCTCTCTCGATTAATTAACTGAAGCCGAGTTTCTCACTGTGTGACCATAATAAGTTAAGAGATGGGTTGTGGAATCACTAATAGTAAACGGTTTCAATAGGTACCCAACAATGTCAGATATTTTTAAGAGATGGGTTGAAAGGGTACCTACTTCATTTGCTATACATCAACAAAAAAAGTAAATGTTGAGCATTCATGAGTAAACCAAAGAGAAATCATAGGAAGAAAAAAATCCAATGGCTTACCATAATTTGAAGCCTCAACAGAAGGCGAAATGAGTATTTATATAGTATACGAAGAATTAGAAATATTATTAGAGATGGAGACAATGAGAGGAGTGTGTACCAAGAGCTTGACAGTTGACACCTTGAAAGCAAGCGTGAAGTCTTTAATGGAAAAAGTAGAAATGGAAGGAGACATATACCACTTATTATAACATACATACAACTTATTAATACATTTGAATTTTATAAAATTAACTCATAACCAATAAATAGATATGTTCAAATAAAAGATAAGTATTGAGCCCTACTAATACACTAAAATATGTTGATAGTTAACCTAAACTTTTGGGTTAAATTTAGTAAGTCAGAAAGTATGTATGTATTATGTAAATAAATAAAAGGGCATGACTCTTGGAAGGGACACACTGATTCTTCAAGGGGTGTCAGTTAGTTAGTGTCGGTTATTAGGGATTAGGCACTGTTTAGTGAAACAACACACCGTTTCATGGTGCCTTTTCAATGTGTATAAATAGGGTCAATGTATTTGTGATTTGTATGAACAAAAGTTGCAAGTATCAATCAATAGCAAGTATATTTATATATTACCTGTGATTTTTTGTTCATCATAGCAAGTTCTCTTCCAACAAAATATACTTCATAAAACTGATAACCAACAGAAAACTCTATCGCTATCTCAAAGCCAGACAAATTCATATAATTAAGAGACGAAATAGAGATGTATTGCATTGGTATACTTCTAGTACTTTATGCTAAGTCTTGGTGACAAATAAAACCAAAAATTACATACACAATGATGTATATCCACAACAACAAACACTTCCAAAAATACCTATTCCAAGAATCATGAGTTCCAATCCTATTTACTTATTTTTTTGATAGAAATCGAACGATATCACGAAGCACCTACTCCAGCTACCGTTATCGGGTGGTCGTCGGCTTCTTAGTCCAAACTCCGTGCTCGTTGCACGGGAAAAGCGTGAGCCGTGGACACTTAACTTTCTCCAAAGAATTCATTTTCGGAAACAGATTCTGCAACTCTCTCCAATCCATCTTCAATTCATCCAAATACTTCAACCGTAACACCTCCACGTTCCACGTATCCTTAGCCGGAATGGGTGAAGTTTCCCATTCGTAAATATCCTGATACTGACCCAAATCCGAGAATTGTCCACCTCGGATGTACAATTTCTTTAGACCCTTGAGACTACCCGGGGTTAGCCAGTTTGGCGTAACATGGTCCGGAAAACACTTAAGGTCCAGTTTCTCTAGCCGTGAACCCAACGTCGAATTATTAAATGCATTCATTCGTCTCATGGACCCTTTAACCCACTGTTTTCTTGGAATCAGTTTCATCATTTTCGATGCAAGATTACTTTGACATCCAAGGTCTTGTTTCAACTTATCGGTTTTGGGCTTCGATTCGTGACCACCCCACAAGATGGTTAGTTTTCGAAGCCTTTCGAATTTCTGTAATGCATCTAGATGTGATTCTTGTGGGAAGTCTTTCATATGTGTGTACAGGCTAAGTTTTCGCAAGTTTCCTAGTTTCCGCAAATCATTAAGCGTACATATGTGTCTTCCTGGGGATTCAACAACTACGAACCCTTTAAGGACTTCTAACGATTCTAGAGACGAAATTTCTTTCGGCATGTGTTCTAAAAGGTAACATTCGGCCATATCTAAATGCGTTAAACATTTTAGTAAACCGATGGTTTTAGGAATTACCTCAAGATTATGGCAAGCTCGGAGGTCAAGAATCAGAAGGCTTTCGAGCTTTGAGATGGATTTTGGAAGTTCAGAAATCCTCGAAACTCCTTGAAGGCTAAAGAACCGAACATGGTTCATATGCTCCAAACTTTCTTTGAACTTGAACTCTTCGACTTCAATATGGTGAGCAGCCGAACTCTGCCATCTTCCTAGGAAGACAACGTTAACGTTTTTCATCCTTAAAAACCATTCCGGCTTAAATTCTAGAATATCATCCTTAACATTGAACAACATATGAAGCTTCTCCCACGGAATACCTTTCGATAGCCCGCTACCCATTAAGCACACCTTATATGACTTTGTGGTGATTTTCTTTTTCTCGTAAAAATAAAACTTTTTCTCGGAAAGTATTGACTTTCCGTTGCGGTCAACCGGGTGTTGAATGTTGTCCGGGTGATGTGGAGCAAACGGAATTGGATTCCCACCGGAATCATGAAACCGTATTGTTTCATACGTTTCTTCGTTATTTTCGTTATAGAAATCGAAGAACTCTCTTGGTTCACCAAGGGGATAGATAAGAGGCACATCTTCCGGACTTTCAATCTCGTCGAATTTTCCGAAATCTTTCGGGTTACCATATTCATCGAAATCGAAGAACTTAACCTTGTCTGCGATCATAACGAGCGAAGCCCGAATCATCGGGTGCATTTTGCAGGTGGCCACATTACGACCATGCCTTTTTGATACGGGCTGAATGAAGTCCTCCTCAATAAGCTCTTCAAAACAACGATTTGCACGATCCTCTGCGGTTTTCTCAAATCCTTCGTCATCGTCAAGAGGAACAAGCCCTTCTCCTATCCACCAGTAAACCATTAACCTTCTACTTATAATTGCGTTTTCCGGAAACACCGAGAAACATAGCAAACAAAGCTTTAATTCGCGCCTGAGGTCGTTATAACGTTTTTGTATAGTTTTACAGAATGGGCTGTCTCTAAACAGCTGGTCATGCAACTGAGGCATCTTTTTCTGCAACTTAGCGGGAATCACGCCCCCGTTATCCATATCGAATTGCTTTTTCTCTTGTGGGTCGAGTTCGTCATACGTTCTGTATTTTGCAGGGATCTGAAGCTTTAATTTGGTGACGATCTTCTTTAGATCTTTGAGTTCCTTCAATTCACAAGGCTCGTTTTTTAACTTCCCAAACGTGTTTGTGGCGTCTCTGGCTTCTTTCTTTATATGCTCTTGGTGTTTGCCAAGTTTTGGACAAACCTTTTCCACAAATTTGAGTTCTTGATCTATCAAGTTCATAAGATGCTTTCGCTCCTGCTCAGGCGTGGAGTCACTTGGGGCGATCTCCTTGTTGGGCTTCTGCTCGGGGGTGGGGCCAGGTAAGTCAGCGGGGACAATTCCTGTAGGTGGGTCTGTGGCGTGTTGGATTTCAGGTGAGGAAATCTTGGGGTGGTTAGTCGCAGAGGTTGTGTTGTTGTCACTAGCGGCTGCCGGAGATTCTTGGTTGGGGGCTGCCACCTTGGTGGTGGAACCTTCAGTTGAGTCATGGGTGGTGGGTGAGACTTCCGGTGGTGAAGAATTCCCGGGGTCATGCTTGTTGGCACCCAAATTAGGGATCTGAGGGGCGGACGTTTCAGGTGCTACTATGGGTTGGCCCTCAGTTGGTGATGAAGTCTCGGGGTCATGAGCAGGGATTGTGGTGGCATGCTTATTGGAATCTGAATCGGGCGTCTGAGTGGTTGAAGTTTCAGGGGCGACCGTGGGTTGGACCTGTGATTGAGAAGAACTCCCAAGGTCATTGGTGAATATTGCAGTGGCTTGGTTATTGGCGTTTGAATCAGGGTTCTGAGTGGTGGAAGTTTCAGGGGCAGTGGATGGCTGGACCTCAGGTGGTGATGAATTCCCAGGGTCAAGGATGGTGGAAGTCTCCGTAGCATGCTTGTTGGAATCTGAATCAACAACGGTTTGAGTGGTGGTGGGTTGGACCTCAGCTAGTGATGAATTTCCATGCTTGTTAGCATCTGAATCAGGGATCTGGGTGGTGAGAGTTTCAGTGGGTCGGACCTCTGGTGGCAAAGGATTCACAGGGTCATGGGCATTGGATTGCTTGTTTTCATCCGCTTTAGAGATTTGAGAGATGGAAGTTTGAGGTGGTGATGAATCTTGTTGGTTCCCAGAGGCTGTTCTTGTGGCAGCTGAATCAGAAACTGAATCTTGGATCTGAGTGGTGGAATCTTCAAATTCAGGTGCCAAAGGATTATCATGCTTGTTTGGAACTGAAGTGGTTGTCTGATTGGATTCAGGTGATGAAGATTTGTCATGGTCACCAGAAGCTATTTCAGAAACACCCTTTTGGATATCTTTAGTCTGTGTGGATTCATCCACAGCAGGTTGCACCACGGGTGATGAAGAACTTCTATCGGCAGACATGATGCTGAAAAAGAACACAATCATCACATACAGCATTCATATTCATTCAGAGATATCAACATGGTTAAGAAATAAAAAACAAACAAAAGCATTCATCGCCATGATTATCGCCATGTTTCACAATCATAAGCTACTTTACTTTTTGAGCTTATCGCCGTGGTTATCCATAAGCTAGCTTTTTGAATGTAGCGTTTCGTTAAGCTCCACGGACTTTTTTTTTACTTTTTTCCAATTATAACCCTTATATTTTTCAAATTAACAATTTTAACAAATCCTATTGTCATCTTACTTATCAGCTAGTTTTTACCAAACATGTCTAGTTTATCGGCTAACAACTAGTTTATTAGAGCATCTCCAACAGCTTCTAGCCTTCTCTAAAATTTTTCTAAATAGAGAACCAAAAGTTAAAATCTCTAAAAAGTAAAAAGAATTACATTTAGCTCCAACAGATTCTCTATTTTAAAGATTTCAACATCCATTATATTATTAAAATATTATTTAAATTTATCATCCCAATACATTTTAAAACGAATTTGTAAAAAATAATAATAACTCAACCCTATTGGTGGGAATGAATAAAAAAATAATTTATCTCTCCATCTACCAAGTTTTAGAGAATTCTCTAAACTTGGAGTTTTCTCTAGGTTTCTCTATTTTAGAGAACAATATAGAGAAGTTGTTGAAGCAATTTAGAGAACAAAGTTCAATTTTCTCTATTTTAGAGAAGTTGTTGGAGATGCTCTTAGCCAACAACTACCTATTTCAACTAATAGTTAGCTTATCAGCCAACTGCTAGCTTTTCAACTAGTTTGCCAAACATAGCTTACAGCTGAACTCCATGGCTTCAGGGCATGGGAACGTCCTTTTTGCAAAGTGCAAGGAAAGATTATAAACTTATCGCAAACCCTCAGAAAAGCAAAGGGGGTCCATGGTGCCTTGTAGAGTAGCTGGTGAATAATGTACTATGTCAACAGAAAACAGAGCACTAATGAAGTCAAATAATGTAGGCAGAGGCTAAGGATGTAAGGATTCAATACAGGCCTCTGCTACTAAATAGTTAGATGAGCATGAGCTTATGAACCAATATTTGTTTTATACTATATATGGTCCCTCCGTTCATAAAAATTACAACGCTTATACACGGTTTAAGAAAATTATTAGGATATTAGTAGAATATCAAACTACCATTGAATTATGTATAAAGAGAAGCATCTTGTGAACCAAAAACAATATTCTCAGAAAGACACCAACTTGCATTAGATAATAATGGTTGCAATTTTCATGGGACGGGAGGTGTAGTGTAGTACTTTTCCTTTAATTATTTTGGCAAATTTTGTAAATCACTCAGGGAGTCAATTTAAAATAGAAATGTTCACTGTATACTTGTGCAAGTGCAAAGAAAGGTTCGAAACATTTCACTTTTTCTATGTTTGTGTACAGTAGAATTGCTAGAGTAAACGAAGAGTCTTTGGCCTTGCAATATCAGGGTTAAAGGTAGAGCAGCCTCCTAGGAGGTCATGGGTTCAAACCTGACTAAAGGTGAGGAGGGTGCACGAGTTCATTTCCCGTATATAAATATCATTTACTTCAATAAAAATGCTAGAGTAGTTGGAGCTTATAGGTTATAACCAATATATCATGAATCTACATTTGAGGGTTGACCATTGAATTAGCAGTGGTACATCAATGATGGACAACATGAAATTTCCACCCTTGGTTTACTCACCTTCGGGTCAATTTCTGAGTCAACATAGAAAAAGAAAAAAAAAAGTTGTATAAATTTGGTCTATGGTCTTGCAGAGTTTTTATTTTTCAGCAAACCCTTGAACAATGTAGAGCTGCAAACCGTAAGCAATAAATCCAAGAGAAGAAAGTTGCTTAATTTTGTGGAAGAAGGGGAAAAACAATTTGCATACTATTCTATCTCCTTCCCCAAAAAATGGAAATTCAGTTATTGACTTGTGAGTGTCAAAAAAGGTTATATTGAACTTCAGACTTTGTAAGATTCATTTTCTGTATAAAAAATATGATGGCTATATTCAACTACATGATAAAATTATTAGAAGAGGGAAATTTTGTTAATAAATCAAAGCAGGTAACCCCATTTAGGGGTAGGGCCTGGATGTACGTATAATTTTCCCCTACCTCAAGCGATAGAGAGGTTGTTTCTGTGAAGAGCCCGACTTGTAAAGATACTTATAATCGCTCAACCATTTGACCACTTGAAATTTCAAATCAGAGGTTCAATTTTCCTTTTTTGAATCCAAATTTTAAAGATTAAAATTTCTTACTGACAGTTATATTTAATATTGTATTTCAATCATTCACCTTATATTCTTCTAAAATCTGAACAGAGTAACTACCCATTTGACCACATAAGTCAAAACATCATATCTGATTTTGGAAATTAGGGGGGTTAAATACATTCCTCTGCTAATCACTAAACAAACTACTTTTAATTTCAATATAGATACCAATATGTTCAAATTTGAGCAAAATACATCAAAGGATACAAAAACTTTGCCATTGAAAACGTAAGAGAAATCATAATAATCATCTATTAATTTTGACAATTTAAGTTTGATCTTCAGTTCTTCACAGTCAAAAGTATAACAATCATCAATTTCTGAGCTTCAATATGGATTCGAAACCGACAGAATTACAGTTTTCAACATACCATAACAGTATTCAGCATAATGCAATTCAACTCAAACCTAGAATTTAACCATAATCGAATCTCTTTAACATACAAGAATAATTTCAAGTTCCTAATTAACATATGGAATCAAGTGATTGCGATAATTTCATGATAAATACAAACACACAGAATGAAGAGAACGAGAGAGAGAGAGAGAGAGAGAGAACCTGGTAATGGCAGTCAAGCTGGTAATGGCGAAAGTCAATCACACTGTGTATATTTAAATGCCATATTTTATGATATCTGAATCTTCAGGGGGTTAAATAGAAAATTAGGAGAATAAGAATATTTCAATGTTACAAGTTATCCCCCCAACTTTAATTTGATGTTTTTCCTCTTCCTCACTCTATCTTCTTCACTTTTTGGTACAATATGGTTCAAACGAGAATAGTGATCAAAAAGTACAACACAACAACGACCAAATCACATATGATTGTGCACAACCTAGGTCGTCGACTAAATTGTCGGCACACCATTGCTCTGATCATGTTATGTAATCACATGTTATTTTAATGTCACATGTGAATTGGTTCATCTCATGGACGGACCTTTATAAGGGCACACGGTGGCACGTGCCACCGTATCATTTCTTCGGCGAAGGGTAAAATTTTTTGGTTTCGTGAAAGGTGCAACCGTATCGTTTTAGGAGGTGCTATCGTATTCTTTTGAAAGTGCAACCGTACCTAGTAATCAACCAAAAAACCAAAAAGAACCCTTGAAATCAACCAAAAAACCAAAAAAAAAAACTCGTGAAATCAACCAAAAATACCGAAAAGTCTCTCAAAATCGTTAAAAAAACTTGAAATCAAGCCAAAAACTTTAAAAATCCCTCGAAACACCGAAATTTGGCTACAAACATATCAGTTGATATTGAACGTTGATAAAAAAGATATACATGTCGATAAAAACCGTTTGGAAAATATGGTGCCAACATATGAAAAAGTTTCTAAATCCGTCCCTGGTTCATCTCATGTTCTCATTTGATCCTCCTACTTTTATAATTATATTACTTATATCATTTTTCGTGAGTTTATAAATAAGCCATTCAAAATTAAGGTTTTCTAAACTTTTATGGTTATATACTTATATTACTATTCTTGTCGTCCACCTGTCACACTTTGTGTTGATTAAAATTTGACAAAAATAATGTAACCATGGTGCTGCAAATATGGTATTAGTATTTGTTTAAATACGTAACTAAGAAAATACAGATATACAATGACTGCCTCACTTTCCAAAAAAAATAGGGCCAGGTTCAGGGAAAAACCTAAAAACAGAAAACTGAAGAACACCCTGATAGTCCTTCGTCTAGATAGTATGCACTTATGCATACAAGTAATTTGTAACATACATACGTGCATATGCACAACTGCATAATGCATTTGTGTATAAAAACAAAAAAACAACAACATAATTTACCTATATGCACAAGTGCATACCGTCCAGATGAAAGGCCATGAAGGTGTTCTTCAATTTTCCGTTTTTGTTTAGGTTTTCCGTGAACCTCCCTATATATATATATAGACGACCATTCAAGGAAGAACTGAGTTATCTGTGGTAACCGTGAAATCCAATCTCAACCACATATTATAAGATAAATTAGGAAATCATTAATTTTGGTAAGTTTAATTAAAATTTTGATTAAAGGGTATTTTAGGTATTTTATAAATATCCTTTCTCCTTTCTACTCTCTTCGGCGAAACGTTTTAAATCACATACCAGAATACAATGTGAGACCAAAATACATACAAAATACACAGTGATACAAAATACAATGTGAGACCAAAATACATACAAGATTCATTGTAGCCACTTGTATATACATAATTGACAAAAGAAGAAATAGAGATGCATTGTGATACAAAATACAATGTGATCCAAAATTACATACCAGATTCACTGTGATACACCCTAGAACCAAAATCACATTGTGATACACTATCTTAAATCACAGTGTATCATAGTGATACATTGTGATACCCATTTCTCGACAAACACAGAGACGTTCCAAATTACATACCGGATTCACTGTGATACCCATTTCTCGACATACCTTATCATGTGACATTGTGTGATACACGATGATACATATCAGACCGTACAACGCATGTTAGCTACAAGGGGGTAACTCAGGCCATAGTTATGTTATCTCTGGTACAAAGATCGAGTCCTCGTGAATCGACCGCAGGGTATTGTAGAGAGAACTCTGTTTTCTCTTAATCGTCCTCGAAGCTTTGTATATGCTTATCAACGATGTCTCGTCCGCCGTTGATGAAGGCTTTAGTTGATCTACGAGTTCTAGGGTTTTGCAGAAGGGCGGTGACCTGGGAGTGGGGATATGCCATCGATTTTATCTAGAAAAAGAAAGGAGAAACACAGAGAATTGTATAGAGAGCTCTGTCCTCTCTTAATCGTCCTTGAAGCTCTATATATGCTCATCGACTTCATCTCGTCTGCCATTGATGAAGGTTTAAGTTGATCTCTTGTTCTAGGGTTTTGCAGAAGGGCTGTGACCTAGGGATGGGGAGATGCCGTCGGTTTTATTTGGAGAAAGAAATGAGAACATTTGGTAATTAGGTTATATGGTAGAGAGATAAAGAGAGATGATACGTATAACAAAAAAGGATAGACGTTAGGAACTAAACAAATTTACTAAAATACCCTTTTCTACTTACTTAAAATTTGTATTAATTATCCTAAATGTGTGGTTCACATTGGATCTCACGGTTACCACAAACTACATAGTTCTCATATGATTAGGCCCCTATATATATAGGGCACATGTTTTTTGCAACCCAGTAAAAGGTTACAACCCGTGCAATCTTCATCTAAACCGTCCATTGCATTTGGATTTTCATTGATTCTCTAAATGAATTTACCTGATTTCGTCGAATTTCTGCAAAATATGTCGATGCACATAACGGTTCATGCGATGTATAGATGAAGGTGATATTATTGCATGAAACCAGTAATCATTGATGCAATTCAGTTATCAATCAAGTGTCTACATGATGAATGAGGCTAAATGAATGGTTTGGATGAGGGTTGCACGGGTTATAACCTTTTAATGGGTTGCAAAAGAAATCACCCCTATATATATATATATATATATATATATATATAGAGGTTAAATCATGTGAGGACCAAAAAATGATTGTGAACCATGAGGACTAATCTCAATCATCCAAGGATTTTAATCAAATGCTATTATAAATGGTGGCATTTTTGTAATATTTGTGAAAACATAGCCTAATCTCACGTCTAATCTGGAAGTTCTAGGGCAAAATTGTAATTTGAAATATGGAATTACACGCCTCACTTTCAGATGCATCCTCCCCAAAAATGGCTTCCACTTCCAATTTCCATTTATCTCTACCTCTTTCCTGCTTCTTCTTATTTGTCGTCGCTACCATCACCGTCGCCGCCAAGGAATTCATGTTGGTGTTGCCATCGGTTGGGGAATTTCGACCGCCAACGAAACCCAACTCTACAACTTATCGGCTTCCAGAAGACGATTCCATGTAGGAGATTCCCTCCGCCAGTTTCCTATGAAACAAGTTTTCGTTCCTGAAGACGATTCCACATCGGAGATTCCCTTCTTCTTTATTTCTTGCAATTTTTTCTTGAAACTGATGTTGGATTTGATATTATGTGAAATAGGTTTTTGTTACAAAAACGATTCGTGACGACGATTGAAAATTTGGGGTTTTACCACAACAATTCATTTTTCGGGATTCTTTCTCTCCCAACCTTTGCAAATCACATTCTTTCTTTCGAGTAACCATTGATTTCACCACCAAGCCGACATCTCGTTTCTCACATATGAATTTAAGGGACGATTTGGTTTAATGTTTTGATAGAATGAAGTAACATGAAGTAATGGATGAGTTGATTTTATTTTATCTAGGGTTTGTTCATTCTTCTTTTGTTTGCTACATAAATCAAGAAGACAACTTTGTAACAGGTTTGGGGTTTTTTGTTCCCCAAAGTTAGGGATTAGGGATCAAAATCGAACATATAGTTGATTCCATAGAAAGTAACTGAGGTTGATTTCATGTGGTGAAAAATGAAATTTATGTTGGATTCATGTGGTGAAATATGAAAGTGGTGTTGGATTCATGTAATGAAATATGAAAATTATGTTGGATTCATGTGGTGAAATATGAAAAGTATGTTAGATTCATGTGGTAAAATAGCAAATAAGGGAAATTGTATTTGATTTCATGAGGTGAAATACGATGTTGAATATGTGTTTGATATGGTGAATTTTTGTTACGAAAATGACAATTATGCCCTTTTCATGTGGTGAAACAACTTTCAATTAAAACAATAGGATCAAAACTAAATAAGGTCTCATATCAGTTCACACGGTTTTTAACCATTTTGTGGTTTTCATTTAATTATCGTTATATATATATATAGGTGGTTGAAAACAATATAAGTTGCATACGCATCGTTCTGAAAAAAAATGATCTGGATAAATCTTGATCAAAGCTTGATCAACGTAATTAGAAGAAGTTTGAACCAGTCCAGTACTAAAGTAAAGACTTGAACTCAGATAGTCGATTTTTCCTGGTCGAGTACGAAAAATGTTAGGCTTGTCTGGTTCGATATGTTAGTGGTCCCCTTTCGTTTTAACAGTTAACCATGTGGCAAGTTCAAGAATTTCATCTTGATGATGCATTATCTTAATAAATAAAGTATTTTTTACAAAACGAAATTGTATTGATCTATTTTGCTTTTTGTGGATTTTTTACTAGACACAAAAATCCTAGTCGTCGTTACAAAATTAGGAAATACACAAACTTTATGATGCTTCGGTTTATGAACAGGAGAAGGAATGTCTCCTATTTTATATACATTTATTACCATCCTGAATCTTACTGTTATTGACAACGCTTGACGGACAATATTTGATATGAATCTTAATGAGACATGATTTGAGTAAAATCAAAAGTAAGTACGGAATAAGAATTTAGGAGTATTACAAGTTATACCCAACTTTAACTTGATGGTTTTTCGACTCCTCATTTCATCTTTATTTATTCTTTAGAATTAGCATTTCTAACAGATTTTCTAAAACTAAGAAAATGAGGTTTTGTTCTTTATATTATTCCAAAAGATTCTCTATATTGTTATCTATAATAGATAAGACTAGAGATAACTAAGTTTAGATAATTCTCTAAAATTTGTTGTGTGGAGAGAGAAATTATTTTTTTATTTACTCCCACCAATGAGATTGGATATTATTACTCTTTTTTTAAGATGTATTTATGATGATAAATTTATAGAATACTAGTGTGTGGTCCGTGCGTTGCGCGGTAACAAAAAACATTTTAAAGAAATATTTGTCCAAACTAAGTTAAAACGTAATTATTTGGTTAATAGTTAATTATATCCAAATTAAAATGAAGAATGTATTTTCGTAAGTGGTACATTTTCATATATTGATAATTGTTTCTTGTTATTAAGAGTTTAGGATGTATCAGTTACAATTTTATTGTTATGTCTGTTGAAATTCAAAAGACATGTCATACAACCATATCACTATTGTTGCTACAAAGGTTCAACTAAAATTAGCCAGATGCAACAATTTGACGTACTCTTATTTTGTCAATATAAGATCACATGTGTCATTAAAAAAATCATCTTCTCACCAATATGGAATTACTAAACTCACCAAATTTCATATTTATATAAAACATTCATTCATCGTTTTTTATAGTCATATAAGAATCTCTAATCTAACTTTCTCTCATCAAAGTGGAATGACTAAAACAACATCATAATACAACTCAAATACCTTTGGTTCTTTCTTTCGTACATATAAAGAAAGAAAGAAAGATAAGGATGTAAGTATTTTTTTGGGTTTATATATAAAGATTTATGTAATGTTTTAAAAAACATCTCTAACGAGGTTTGGTTAAAAGATTTTTCTATCCAATAAAACATTTTAATCGTCAAAATCATCCATCATCCATCATCCATCATCCTTTCTTATAGCTATCTTCATTTTTAAATCTAACGTTTCTTAATCAATGTGGGATAACTAAAGTAATACCATTTTGCAATATTTGAAAATATTCAATTCTCCCAATGCCACCTCAAGTACCCTTAGTTGTTCCTTTTATATGTATAAAGATAAAATTGAGAGATTTTGATATAATGAATTGTTATATCATGTAGATTAAATAATATAACGATGAATTATTCATGAAAATGTTCTGTACTTTTATACTTGTTCATTCTTATACCCACCCACCGCCTTTTGATGATTTATTTTTTCAAATGATTTTAAATACTGATATTTATTTATTTATTTATTGGCAAAAAAATAGTTATACAAATAATATGATCGCTTGTTACAAAGTATGACCTCCTCCGTTCATATGCACACTTTCTTCTTTCAATCATCTTCTCACCAATGTGAGATACACATACATAAACAAATTTCAAGATTTAAGGAATTCTTAAAATGACTTGCTACAGAAAATGACCTTCTCCTTTCATATATATATTTCCTTCTTTCTTCTCACCAATGTGCGATAAACAAACTTAACCACATTTTGAGATTTAAGAAAAAAACTCAAATCTCATCATGACTTGCTATAAAAAAATACTTCTTTTAATATACACATCTTCTTCTTTCAATCTTCTTTCTCTCATCGACGTGGGATACAAAAAATTCAATCACAATTCAAGAATTAAAAATTCTTAATTCTTAGAATTCTACTACAGTTTTAGGGTTTTCCTTTTAGATGTATATAAATATATATTTTAAACTTTTAGTTGGCCAAAATTAGCCAACATATTGTTTTGGAGGGTCGGCCAAAAAAGGCCAACAACATTGGTTTAGAGGATTGACCAAAATGAGTCAACCCCATGAGTTACCACAAAGGCATCTCAACCTCCATTTATTTATCCATAATTCATTTTCAACCTTTTGTCTCTCTATCAATGTGGGATACTGTTAATGCCAAAAATCGTCCAGAAGGATAACTTAAGGTTGATTGTGGAGCTTAACAACTAAAGATAGAAATCGTTCGACAAAGCAATGCGACAAAGACTAAAAACGTAAATAAGACACAAGGAATTTGGTAACGTGGGAAAAACCTCAACGAGGAAAAAACCCGTGGACGACTGTGGATGTCTTCGCTGCACTATGGTCGCCAAACAGGGGCGATGTCCTTATGTTTCAGATGTCGAGAGTACAATGGTTACAATACAAATGAAAAGAAAGACTTTAGATGTAAAGTAAACAGGTGTATCGTGTGTAAATATAAGTGTGTCGTGTATAAGAACTAAGCGTCGTGCGTCGTCTGTTCGAGAGAGAATGTTTCTTTGTTCTTGCAGTGAGTGTTCTCAAGAGTTCAGATGTGCGCAAATGATGATGGAGCCCTTGTTTATATAGTTTCCGTGGCTTTCAATGACTCCATAAAGACTTTGAATAACGGTCGTAACGGTTGCTGAAGTTAATGCTCATAATTAACCTTGTCGGTTATGTCCGTTGGCCATTAATGTCATTGATCCTGCATTAAACAGAGAAAACATAACAGTTGTATCACACGTTAGTCGGTCGAGGTCGTGAGGTGTCTTACGACGGTCGAGTGTCGTGAGTAACTTTCGATTTAAACTTTGGTCAAACGATAAAATGTTTATGATTTTATCTTATCATAAAGAAGTGTAATAAATATTTTCCTTTTCTGGTCGTGGTCGAGACTGGTGAATTTTTACCCAAACAGTTTGCCCCCAAAATTTAAAAATAGAGTGGCAATTTCAAAATTTGAATTTTTAAATTTTTGCTGGAAGACAATCTTTTAAAATCTCCGCCCAAGGGAATGTCAAGAGGCATGACACGTGTCAAAAGTCGTTGGTTTTGGAAACTGAATCAGTTCGACTTGAACTATGGAAGTTGAGAAGGCGATAAGATCGTGACATCATGCTGACGTACGATTATGCCTAACAGCTGTAAAGGCCAAGTGTCGTCGATCCGGGCGTGCATACGAAGAGGCATGGACACGTGTCGATCATCGAGCGACTCGTCCTGACATGATCATTTACATAAATAGCGACCCTTAGTGGATCTTTTCGACTTTACGCTTTCAGAAACCTCTTAGAGCTATTTCTTCCTTCGATTGTTTAAGCAAATCCATTCCAAAACCTGCAAAAATCTTGCACCGATTTTAGAGTTTTCGAGGATTAGAGCACTATTTAAGGTACGACTGATAACGCCACTTTTTGGCGTTATTTTCAGTGCTCAAACCAATGAGATTGGCTTGTATTTAAGCAAAGAGGCGGAATTTTATGGTTTATCTAATGGAATGTGCAGGTAATCTTAAAGGAAAGCAATCATCGAGAAAAGAAGTGAAAAGAGTCCAAAACGAAGCCAACGGAAGCCCAAGACCCGCGCCCGAACCAGGACCCAAAACCGCGAACCAAAACCGCGGCACACACTGTTCCACGCCGCGCGGTTTGGTGGCGCGCGGTTTGCAAACTGCGGCCCAAACCGCGGCACACACTGCTCCACGCCGCCGCGCGGTTTGGCGCTCGGTTTGCAAACCACGGCACAAACCGCGGCACACACTGTTTTGCGAATTTAAGCTATGTTTTTCCGGGTTTTAGGTCATTATTCAGCACACGACGAACAACAGCAGTCCGGAGGCGATTTTGGGAGATATTTTACATCTTTTGGAGCCACGAGAGAGGATCAATCGAGGAGGAAGTCACGACGCGATGCGGATTAGAGCCGGGAGAAGGGAGTTTATCACTACATCTTTCACCTTCACGTTATCATGTTTACATACAGTTTTTCATCCCCTTTTCTTGAGTTTTTGTCCCCCAACATCATGAACTAATCTTTAGATGTTGGGGGTTGGAATGAATTCGATTTAAGCATATTAACATGTAACTTGAGACTTTTATCAGTTTTTCCTATATTAATGAAGCATGTGATTTGGATTTTAATGCTTTTGTGAATTTGGCCAATTTACAATTAATTTGTTGTTTCTAATTAAGTTCGAGAGAATTAATTGTAACTAGAACTAGGAATCGCATGCCTAAGGTGAGAAAGGTGATAGAGATATACCGAGTAAGCCTTAGTCGCGTTAAAATCTTGAGCTTAATGTATTTTGAATTCCATAGGTGAGATCGAGAGATAAACTTGTGCTTTTCAAGATAAAGCCCGTAATTGCTCGAAAGAGAACAACGGTGATTTTTACAAGATTGGGTATTCATTAATCGGAACAACTGGTAACTGTTTTGAGTCAATTGTTTGTATGTGTAAGTCTTAGGATTTCCAACCCTCAACTGTTTCTCTATCTGAAGTTCTTAAGCTGTTTACTGTTTCCGTGTTTGATTTAGTTTTGTTTGCAATTAGTAATTATAAACCAACCAACTTAACTTGCGATCGTTCAGTTAATAGTTTTTATAGTAATTGTGATACTTAGTTCCTAGTTCCCCGTGATTCGATACTCGTACTTTCTAGTACTATTACTTGACTTCGACCCGTACACTTGCGGTGAGATTTAGGGGGGGTGATACCCGCCTATCAAGTTTTTGGCGCCGTTGCCGGGGAACTAGTTGCAACTGATAGCACTACCAGCTATAAGCGCTATTAGATTGAACATTTTTTTTTATTTACTTTATTTCATCACTTCAGTTTTGGATTGCTAAATTTGTTTTCTTCCCGTTTCAGGTGCTAATTAGTTTATGCCAAGGAAAACCCGAGGGGAAGGAATCGAACCAATCGATCCGGAGATTGAAAGAACCACCCGCCGTTTACGAAAAGAAACAAAAGCCAAAAAAGATATCAAGATCGAGATGGCCGACGAAGCACCTCCTCGCAACAATCCTCCGCCTCCTCCTGAGCAACGCCCTATGAAGTCGTTTGCCAACCTGAATGTGGCAGCGACACGCATAGGCATTCAAGCACCTGCCACTGGGGCGAATTCTTTTGATCTAAAACCGAGTACCATTGTCATGGTACAACAAAATCAATATGGAGGAGCGCCGACTGAAGATCTACATGCACATCTCCGTGCATTCGAAAGGATCTGTAACACATTCAAGATCAATGGCATGAACGAGGATGCCATCAAGCTGAGGTTATTCGGATTATCTCTCAAAGGCCGAGCTGTAACATGGATCGAGGGTATCCAACCGAACTCGATCACTACTTGGGAGAAGTTGAAAGCTGCGTTTCTTCAGAAGTTCTTTCCTCCGAGCAGAACCGCCCAACTCATGGCCGAAATCACACATTTCGCGCAATGGGACCAAGAAACCTTGTATGAAGCGTGGGAAAGGTACAAGGAGATGACCAAGAAATGTCCACATCATGGGTTACAAGGTTGGGTAATCATCCAGACTTTCTTTAGTGGACTTCACCCGCAATTTAAAAACGACATCACAGCTGCATCAGGTGGAGCACTAATGGATAAGTCGTATGAGGAAGCATGTGAGCTGATCGACAATCTGGCCGAGCATAGTTTTTCGACTCCAAGAGCCGATGTTAGAAGAGTTGCGAGTGTTCGGGAATCGGATGAGCTGAAGGAGCTAAAAGCTCAATTAGCCGCAATCACGAATCATTTGAAGGGAGGTAATCCGGAAGAACCCGAACAGGTTCAATTTTTGCAAAACCGGAACAATCAACCGAGGAACGACCCGTTTTCGAACACATACAATGAGGGGTGGAAGAAGCACCCGAACTTCTCTTGGAGTCAACCCGGTCAACAACAGCAAGGTAATTCTTTTAACTTTGCTAATTATCCTAATGCTAACAATGTTTACCGTCCTCCAGGTTTCAATCAAAGGAATTCCAATGAAGGGCCACCTATGGAGAAGAAGCCGGGGCTGGAAGAGATGATGATGAAGTTCATGACCAAGATGGACAACACGGTTGGAGAGTTAGCGAGCACGGTCAATACAGTAAAAGCTGCGACGGATCAGAACACCGCATCTATCAGAATTTTAGAGAGGCAAGTGGGGCAGATCTCTGAAGCTCTACAAAACCGACCTCCCGGTACATTTCCTAGTCAAGCTGAAAGGAAACTGAGAGAAGAATGTAATGCCATCTTTTTGAGAAATGGCAAGGAGCTGATCAAGGAGCCTACACACGAACCGTCATCAAGGGAGACCGAGCCTAAAGAGAAAGAGGTTGTAGATGTGGATGAGCTAGAGGTTGATGAAGATGTGGTGATTGAGGAGAACCCGAAGGATGAAGAGAACAAAAAGAGTGAGGAGACGAAGCCAAAGCAACCACCGGTCAAGCCGGTGGTACCGAGAGTGCCCTATCCGAGCAGACTTAAATTGCATAAGGATGATGTTAACTTTTCTAAGTTTCTTGATATATTTAAAAAGCTGCACATTAACATTCCTTTTGCAGATGCTTTGGCACAAATGCCCTCATACATGAAGTTCATGAAAGAGATCCTATCCAAGAAGAGGGCAATCGACCACCAGTCTACCGTTGCACTTACTGAGGAGTGTAGCGCAATTATTCAGAACAAGCTTCCCCCGAAGCTCAAAGATCCAGGGAGTTTTTCGATGCCTATTCAAATTGGGGAACTTAATTTCAATAAGGTATTATGTGATTTAGGAGCTAGTATTAATCTAATGCCTTTATCTGTTTTCAGTAAACTCGGACTGGGAGAAGTGAAGCCGACATACATGACGCTTAAGCTTGCGGACAGATCAATAATATATCCGTATGGAGTGGTAGAGGACGTCTTGATCAAGGTTGGAAAGTTCTACTTCCCGGTGGACTTCGTGGTGATCGACATAGATGAAGACGAAGAAGTTCCGCTGATTTTGGGGAGATCCTTCCTAGCCACGAGTAGAGCTCTGATAGACATGGAGGAAGGAGAGATGACACTGAGAGTCGGCGATGAGAAGGCGGTGTTCAATATGTTCGAGAGGGTGAGAGAAAGAAGTGAAGCGAAGTCGGATGGCAAAGGAGAGCCAGATGAGGAATAATCAGCGAAGAACCGCAAGTATGGGCGATTCGAGTCCGCGGATACCGAGCCGAGTTGAGAACCACATAGTCGTGCCACGACTCTAACTACGGCGCTGGGTGGGAGGCAACCCACCGAGGTTAGTTTTTCTTTTTAATTTCCAGTTTTTGAGTGTGTTCTTACTTACGAAAAACCATAAAAATGAAAAAAGTGAAAAAAACAAAAAATAGCTGAAACAGGGACTTACGCGGCTTTGTTTGTTTTTTGAAACAGGGGGTTGCACGGTCTTTCCTGCGGTTTTCATACCGCGGCGAAAGCCACGCGGCTTCCTGTCCTCATGCAGTGTGTTATTTTTTTCTTACTTTGTGTATTTCCTTTCGTCCCTTGTTTTGTTTGCTTTGTTTTGCTTTTCCCTTCTCCGATGCTTCTCAATCGTGATCACTTCAACTCTTTCAAGAGAATCTCCTCTGTCCGGGCAAACAGGTACGCTCTAAGCTTTGTATGTAACGGGTGTGTAAGATATTGGTTTCTTATTAGTTAACGAGATGCAACAAACCTAAGTTTCACTTAGGTTTGGGGTGCCTCACTTTTCAACGTCTACACACTCATTTTCTTTGAACCCTGTGCAAACCTCGGTTTCACCGAGGTTTGGGGTTGGCTTTCGTTTGATAAACCTAGGCCACGGCCTAGGTTTGGGGTGGCCATAGTTTAATGAGAATAACTCTTTGATGCTTGTGCTTAAGTGTTATGTCTTGCCTGTCTAATACCTGTAATAACCGCACAACGACACTTGTTTTGTGTCGCCTGAACCGACACTTGCACATTGGGGACAATGTGTGGGTAAGGTTTGGGGTTGCCCAATCGAGCCCACGTTATGCACGTAGATTTCGTGCACTTCTGAGTACCTAGATCACTTCAGCTAAAATGTTTGTTTTGAATGATGGAGACCAACCATGGTAGGAAGAATCTTGTGATAGTGACGTGACCGCTAGGGAAGGACCGGGAAAGGACATGACTAGGGACATTAGTGGAGACCACCCATTAGTGAGATTTGAGCCTAAAAGACGTCTTTTCATTTCGAGGGATTCATACACGAAAATCGTATACACTTTTTCGAGTTCCTTGTCGTGAATATAGAATGATCTCGCTATATTATTGCATTGAGTAGCAAAGACAGCTGTTTGGGTAAAAAATCACGTCGTAAGACCACGGCCAGAGCAGGTAAGACGCATGTTATAATCCAAATCTTGTATTAAGATAAGGTCTCAACAAGAACCCATAAAACATCTGTCGTCCTCCATAAAAGGTAAGTCGAGAGTTCCCCACGACGCTCGACCATAGTGTCGCCAGTTCCGCACGACCATCGCATAGTACCATGCGACCGAACTAACGTTAACCATGACTGTTACGTTTGTTAAGTGTTTAATGCAGGAGTCAAAGTCATTAAAGAGCAACGGATATAACCGACGCAACCATTAACGATCGATAGCCGTAACGGACGGGGAGTATTATGAACATTCATCTCGGCGACCGTTTCCAGCCGTTGATCAAATCATTAATGGAGCTAATTAATGACACGAAGACTATAAAAGACAAGCTAAAGCCTCATCTCAGGGGACATCAGTAAAACATCCAGGATACATCAGCGAACATCACCAAACAACAGAGAAAATCATCCAAACTCATAGCAAAGAACATTCAAACTCTGGAGATCAAGTACTGAAAGCCAGAACCTTACAGCGAACTCAAGAACACTCGAAGGAAAGCTCAAGTATCGCTCTCGACGCACGAAAAACCGCCCTCGACCAGAAGTTCACACTTTGTATTCACACACGACAAACACCTGTTTTTACATTTAAACACTTGTACTTTACATTTCGAAGTATTTCCTTCATTTGTATTGTAATCATCGTACGACCGATGCCAGTACCAAGGACGTCGCTCCTGATTGGCGACCATAGTGTAGCGACGACACCCACTGTCGTCCGCAGGTTTTTTCCTCGCTTGAGGTTTTTCCTGCGTCATCAAATCCCTTGTCTCGTTTATTTTTCCCTCGTCGCACGTCTCGTCGAAAGATCCTTTCTTTAGTTGATTAAGTCCACATCGAACTTAAGTTGTCCCTTTGGTGCGATTTTTGGCATTAACAGTTTGGCGCCATCCGTGGGACTTCATCTAGAGAAAATCCTCGACGAACGTGCACCCTACTAACAGTTTCTTAGAGTTTTTTTCTGCTCTCTATTACAGGAATAATGGCAGCCCCTGGAAATCCGCAGCAAGCTGTTGCTCAGATGTATCAGAAGCTCGAAGTCGCCAGGAATCAACTCAATGCAATAGTAGAGTAGAATCGCAGAGCAGCTGAGGAGATCGCGCGGTTAAGAAATCCTCTTGGGCCTTAAAATGGTCCTAGGCCGTTCGTACAGAACCCAATTCCAAGATCGTTCGACCAAAATGGCCCTAGACCATTTGTCCCGAATCCAGGTTCATCCGTGTAGAATCAACAGCCAGGGCCGTTCAACCCAAATCCTCAGTTTGGGACAGTTCCTCCTCAGCATATAAGGCCACCACCCGTGAATAATGGGTCTCAGCCATTACAGGGGTGGCAACCATTTCAGCAGCCATTTCAGAATGGACCTCAAGGTAGATCTCAGCCACTCCACGGTGGATCGCAGCCTCTCCAGCAGGGACCACAATCGTTTCAGAATGGACCGCATCAATTCCAATATGGGTCACAACCATATTCTGTTCCGTTCAATGGGGACACCAATGGTTTGTCGCATGGTAATGGCACTAGCCTAGGGACCAATCCCTCGATAGGGGCAAATCCTGATCTTAACGATCCCGTCGCCCAGCGTTTGAAGATGTTAGAAGACCAAAATGAGCGCGTCCTGTCCTTGCTCGCCAAGTTGCCTGGGGCAGCCGTGCCTGTCGACGTCGAGCCTCGCTCGGGGTATCAGGCGTCGCCCTTCATCGACGAGATCGCCATCGTCGAGGTCCCAAAGAAGTATAACATTCCTGCCTTCACTCCCAAATATTCTGGTGTGACTGATCCGACTGAGCACGTTGCGCAGTACAAGCAGCTCATGTGGACGATCTCGATCCCGTTTATGTACCAGGAAGTATGCATGTGTAAGAGTTTCGGAGCAACTCTCACTGGTCCAACTCTCCAATGGTTAATCAATCTCAAACCCAAGTCCATCGGGTCGTTTGCTGAGTTGGTTAATCAATTCTCCCAGCAATTCACCAGCAGTCGTAAGATGGAGAAGCAGGCCATCGACCTGTATTACATCGTGCAGAAAGCTAATGAGTCTATTCGAAGTTATTTCAATAGATTCAATGCCGAAATGATCAGCATCCGCAATTGCGACGTCAAAACTGCGATCGAAGCCTATAAGCGTGGTCTAGACGATAGTTCAGGTCTATATATCGATCTGACCAAGTATCCCCCAGAGACTTTCGAAGACGTCCGAGCTCGAACCTTAGCATATATGAGGGTCGAAGACGATGCAGCCTTTCGTCGCAAACACACTAACGACAAGAAGTCGTTAGGCGTCAGAAAGCCAGAGTTCAAGCCAAAGGTTGTTTTCAGAATAGAGCCAGCGCGCCAAATTTCAAATGTTCGTTTCAAGACGAAAGCAGAAGCCAAGACCGCGACTAAGTTCACTCAGTACCCCAAGATATCCTCTTATGGATTCAAAGGATCTACAAAGGACCTAGTCGAAGCTCTGAACACCGCTCAAGCTACCATTCGATGGCCAAAGAAGTCCGACCTGGACGATGCTAAGAAAGACAAATCAAAGTGGTGCGACTTCCATGCCGATCATGGTCATGCGACAGACGACTATATCGCATTGAAGAAGGAACTAGCATATCATTTCCCGAAAGGAAATCTCAAGGATATCATCGACAATGTCGCTGTTCCAGCTAATAGCCATCGACCGTCGACTCCCGAGCATGCAAAAGTTGTCAATTGAAATTCCCTAGTCGCTCGTGAGTGCTACAAGTGTACCTTGAAGCCGAGAAAATAAACTGAAGTCGCAAGATCAAGCTCTCGACAGGTTCGTTCTTCTATCCCTAAATTAATATCTTTTCCACAGGGATAAATCTACTATGGTGCCTCGTCGCATGACAACATAGTCGACCGCAGGACAATATTTCTCCGTGTCATTCTGTCATTTAAAACCTATCTTTTCCTCCCAAAAAGGATACGGTAATAAATGACAGGGGGCAAATAGAGAGAGTCTGAAATGGTACGTTCTCTAGCCCTTTGGTACGTTCTCTAGCCCTTTCTAGCTCTTTCTCATACGTTTTTTTTCTCACAAAACATTTACTGACTTAAGCATCGGAGGGTCGTTGGTGAGCCAACGACCAACCCCCGACATCGTTTTATCGCAGAATCGCATGACAGTAACCATTAAGTCTACTAGATGACTTTAAATTCGCAGAATTGCACGACATAAACAATCAGGATTTTCTTCCCCGATCATCCCTCCACAGGGGTATACGACACAAACTCACTGTACGATCTGGTCGTACGATCACAAAGTCTAAACGACTTTACCCCTAAAGTTTCTTAACTTTCATACACTGAATGGATGCTTTAATCGCGTGTTTTTATATTTGTTTTACGTTCTTATCATCGTATTACAATGAATACCTTAGTCGCATGATTTCATGTGTATTTTATGATCAAATTCATAACCAATGTGATTTGAATAAAGCACAAGTTCAAACAAAAAGTGCATCGTCAGGTACACGCTTGACCACCAACGATCGAGCAGCAAAGCAAAACAAAATAAAATTCCTAAATTAAAGGAGGAACATCCATCACATTCATGCCCGAAGTCCCGTCCTGAAGGCTTTCGCCTGCCACCTCCTCCTCAGCGTCCATCTCATCATCCAAGTCGAGATCCCTCTCAGTCCCGACTCTCTCATAAAAGAGACGCAACTCGTCTGACGCTGAAGCCAAAGAATCCTTGCCCTGCAGGTGACGTCGCATAAATGCCGCACGCGCAGTAAGTCGAGCATAAGAAAAGAAAGACTTATTTTTGTCCTTCAACTCATCAGACTCCTTCTTCAAATTTATCACTTTAGCCTTGATTCCCTCGACTTCCTTCCTCTTCGCGGTTACGGATTCCTTCATCCCCTCCAGCTCCTCTCTCTGGTCGCGCATCAAAATCAGGGACTCCTTCAAATGCGAGTTTATCTCGTCTCTTGTATGACTGAGGGCATCCAATTCGTCCAAAGCATGGTCAAGGCGCACCGACATCGCTTCTTCATGCTCCAAAGCAGCTTTCTCTTTAGCTAACGCTGCATCTTCATCTTTGGTAATAGAAGCCGTTGAAACCTCTATATTCATCGTTTCGGCATGCAATGCCAGGGAAGCTTGGAACGCCTGAAGAATCATAATATGAGCGGCATTAGTAAACAACGACAACGACAACGACAACGACAAACGACAAACGACAAGTCTTGAAAGAAAGGCTTACCAAGAATAAGAGTCCAGCTGTATGGAACTCTTTCTTCTTGAAAGAAAACCCGTCAAAACGCTCCCTGAAAGACGGAAGCAAATATTTTTCCAAATGGGGGAACAACTTCGTCTCGTCCAAGACATTGTCGTCCAGAAAACCCGACGGCAACGTAAAGTTGACCGTCGTTTCCCCCAAAGGTCCCTTCTGCGCGCCTTTGCCCCTGTCGGCCGATGAAGGGCCGGATAGGACGACGGGAGACATCGTCGCCAGTTGCGCAGTATCCACAGATTTCGCGCCGGTCGCAACCGACGCCTTCGCCTTCCTGGGCAAGGCAACCCTCGATGGGTTACCCGTCTTCAAAGACGGTTCCCTCAGAACGGACACCTTTGTCCTCTTTAAGAGGCCCGACCCGGCTGTCGGGACCTCTTTTCTCTTCAGGACTCCCGACCCAGTTGTCGAAACGTCCTTCTCCCTCGCCTCGCGAGCTACTTCGACTTGGGCCATCTTCCTAGCAACAGAAGACGTCGCCTGTGCTTGAGATTCACCTGTACAGTAAAAGAAAGAAATTAGACGATTCAGAACAGAGAAAGACCAGGTCAAGTGAAAAGAAGACAAAAGGATACTTACCAATTATCTCTACCTCTGGTTCTTCGTACTTCTCTTCCTCCTCAGTCTTCTCAGAGTCCTCCTCTTCTTCTTTCTCCTCTCGACCCATCCTCATTCTGTCGCTCAAGAAAACGGTGTCATCATCCTCGTCTATCAAATGACGCGTGACGTACGACCGGTCTTCAGTACTAAATTCCAAGAAATTTTCGATCTTAGCCCGAGAAGCATCATCCGGCTCTACCTTATCGAAATCAATATCTACGCATAAAAAAGAAGATCAATCGAAGAAACAATCGAGCAACATAATAACATGAAAATGTACAATCAAAGGCTCACCCGTCATATTCCAACCCTCCCTAATCCAGTCACTATCAGTGTCCAGCGTCGACGCCCGTACGAATACATACCTCTTCTTCCATCCACGGTCGTTGACCGCAGTATTTAAAACCAGGGTACGATCACCCTTGAACCTTGAAAATAAGCTATAGCGACGGTACCGGTCATTCTTGACCTTATACGCTGTCAGAAGGTCCCTCACATTCGTCGGTGGATTCCAGTTGGAGGTAAGTCGTTCGATGATCAAGATAACTCGCTAGAACTGGGGCATCAGTTGCCCTGGCGAAAGATCAAATTCACACATGAATTCTTTGACTAAAGGCGAATATGGCCAGTGAAAGCCTATTTTGAATGGGTATTCGTATATAACAATGTACCCCTCGGGGCACATTTCCGGTCGAACCTTGCCAACCTTGCTTACGGTAATCCCCACGGGAATCCTTGCTAGACTTCTAAAGTCGTCGAGATCTTCTTCGTTTTTTAATGGTGCTTCTAGGCTCCGTCGACATTGCCAGCCCCGTTAAATCGATTTGCACTTCTGAGAGGCCCCAGATATCCCAGTTTTTTCTAGGCTTTCTAGCAATAGACTTGCGACGCATACGCAAACTGGAGGGTCGTATCTTATATGATCTCAGAAAAACTTAGATTAGGTCAAAGATCCTCGCAAGTTCTAATCGAATAGAAATCGCCAAGAAAAGATCCATCGTAATCTTTATTTATGCAGTCGATCATGTCAGGTCGAGCCCTTTGATGATCGCCGCGCATCCCCGTCCTTTCGTATGACCACAGGGATCTTCGACACCTGTCCTCGACAGCTGGTAAGCATCATCGTGTGTCAGTATGACGTCACGACCTCGTTCCCTTTTCAACTTCTCGTTCAGTTAGAAATGGACCAGTCTAGCTCCAAGGCGATTGAGGTAATTTCTAACTCTTGTCTTATTTCCTATGCGCCTGATTGACAAAATTTAAAACTCAAATTTGACATTCAATTTTCAAATTTTGGGGGCAAACTGTTTGGGCAAAAAATCACGTCGTACGACCACGACCAGAGCAGGTAAGACGCACGTTATAATCCAAATCTTGTATTAAGATAAGGTCTCGACAAGAACCCATAAAACATCTGTCGTCCTCCATAAAAGGTAAGTCGAGAGTTCCCCACGACGCTCGACCATAGTGTCGCCAGTTCCGCACGACCGTCGCATAGAACCATGCGATCGAACTAACGTTAACCATGACTGTTACGTTTGTTAAGTGTTTAATGCAGGAGTCAAAGTCATTAAAGAGCAACGGATATAACCGTCGCAACCATTAACGATCGATAGCCGTAACAGACGAAGAGTATTATGAACATTCATCTCGGCGACCGTTTCCAGCCGTTGTAGCCGTTGATCAAATCATTAATGGAGCTAATTAATGACACGAAGACTATAAAAGACAAGCTAAAGCCTCATCTCAGGGGACATCAGTAAAACATCCAGGATACATCAGCGAACATCACCAAACAACAGAGAAAATCATCCAAACTCATAGCAAAGAACATTCAAACTCTGGAGATCTAGTACTGAAAGCCAGAACCTTACAGCGAACTCAAGAACACTCGAAGGAAAGCTCAAGTATCGCTCTCGACGCACGACAAACCGCCCTCGCCCAGAAGTTCACACTTTGTATTCACAGACGACAAACACCTGTTTTTACATTTAAACACTTGTACTTTACATTTCGAAGTATTTCCTTCATTTGTATTGTAATCATCGTACGACCGATGCCAGTACCAAGGACGTCGCCCCTGATTGGCGACCATAGTGCAGCGACGACACCCACTGTCGTCCGCAGGTTTTTCCCTCGCTTGAGGTTTTTCCTGCGTCATCAAATCCCTTGTCTCGTTTATGTTTTCCCTTGTCGCACGTCTCATCGAAAGATCCTTTCTTTAGTTGATTAAGTCCACATCGACCTTAAGTTGTCCCTTTGGTGCGATTTTTGGCATTAACAACAGCCCATCGGGATATTAGGAAGGGATATAGTAGACCAATTCGTGTGGACCTTAAGAGATGATTCCAGGCATTGTGTGTATGCTTAACCCTGTTTTGAGCTATCGTACCTTTTTACCCAATTGTGTGTATCCATAACCCCCGTTGGAGCCAAACACTCACCTTGTTCATTTCTAAACCCACCTTTAAACCCGAGCCAAAAGCCGTAGCCAACCTTATCCGAAAGTGTGTCAATCTGAGCGGTAATGAACTGAAAAAGCTAGAGCGGAAAAGAAGGAAATCAGGCCAGTCATGAAAATAAATAGAAAAGAGGGCCAATGCAGCCCCAATCAAATAAAGAGGACCAATGAAGTCCCCAAAAAAAAAACTAGTTTAAATATTGATAGCAAGTACAGTAGAAAATAAGAGAGTCAAAGCGACTCCAATAGTGACAAAGAGGGTCGAGTGATAGAATCAAAACCAGAAAAGTTCAGAACTGTTAATGATTGACACGCCGAGGATTTTTGTTCCTTTATACCCTTAGTTTCTTAGCCATAACCTTAGCCCCGTTACAACCCGTGTAAAGACCTGGATGATCTTCTGGAAAATGTGATTAGGGTATACGACCATCTTTACTGATAGTCCCTGTCTTGCTACTTGATTCCTTTGAGATCAATTTTTGGACATTAGTGCGTCTTTCATTAGAGTTGTCATGTAATATTTGAGTATTCTTGTACATAACTTCCTATACATGACAACACGTGCGATAACCTAGGTTCGAGCGAAATGAGAGAATCTCGTGAGATAGGGTCGAGGCGAAATGTTCTCCTTAGTATGTGTGGACCTAGTACGACCTTAATGGAAACGGAGCAGTCACGAGTTCAACTTACAATGGAAGGTCAGAGATCAAACAAAATAAGGATGAGGCGAGAGTGAGATAAGCATTCACGGGTATAGGAAATCACCAGTGCATCACGTGGTACCAATTGGGAGTTGTGCAGTTATTATATTTCATTGATATGTGCTTTTACTCTATTTTATCGCTAATTTGCTTGGGGACAAGCAACGCTCGGTTTGGGGTTGTTGATAACGCCACTTTTTGGCGTTATTTTCAGTGCTCAAACCAATGAGATTGGCTTGTATTTAAGCAAAGAGGCGGAATTTTATGGTTTATCTAGTGGAATGTGCAGATAATCTTAAAGGAAGGCAATCATCGAGAAAAGAAGTGAAAAAGAGCATAAAAAGAGTCCAAAACGAAGCCAACGGAAGCCCAAGGCCCGCGCCCAAACCAGGACCCAAAACCGCGAACCAAAACCGCGACACACACTGTTCCACGCCGCGCGGTTTGGTGGCGCGCGGTTTGCAAACCGCGGCCCAAACCGCGGCACACACTACTCCACGCCGCCGCGCGGTTTGGCGCGCGGTTTGCAAACCGCGACACACACTGTTTTGCGAATTTAGGCTATGTTTTTCCGGGTTTTAGGTCATTATTCAGCACACGACGAACATCAGCAGTCCAGAGGCGATTTTGGGAGATATTTTACATCTTTTGGAGCCACGAGAGAGGATCAATAGAGGAGGAAGTCACGTCGCGACGCGGATTAGAGCCGGGAGAAGGGAGTTTATCACTACATCTTTCACCTTCACGTTATCATGTTTACATACAGTTTTTCATCCCCTTTTCTTGAGTTTTTGTCCCCCAACATCATGAACTAATCTCTAGATGTTGGGGGTTGGAATGAATTCGATTTAAGCATATGAACATGTAACTTGAGACTTTTATCAGTTTTTCCTATATTAATGAAGCATGTGATTTGGATTTTAATGCTTTTGTGAATTTGGCCAATTTACAATTGATTTGTTGTTTCTAATTAAGTTCGAGAGAATTAATTGTAACTAGAACTAGGAATCGCATGCCTAAGGTGAGAAAGGTGATAGAGATATACCGAGTAAGCCTTAGTCCCGTTAAAATCTTGAGCTTAATGTATTTTGAATTCCATAGGTGAGATCGAGAGATAAACTTGTGCTTTTCAAGATAAAACCCGTAATTGCTCGAAAGAGAACAACGGTGATTTTTACAAGATTGGGTATTCATTAATCGGAACAACTGGTAACTGTTTTGAGTCAATTGGTTGTATGTGAAAGTCTTAGGATTTCCAACCCTCAACTGTTTCTCTATCTGAAGTTCTTAAGCTGTTTACTGTTTCCGTTAGTAATTATAAACCAACCAACTCAACTTGCGATCGTTCAGTTAATAGTTTTAATAGTAATTGTGATACTTAGTTCCTAGTTCCCCGTGATTCGATACTCGTACTTTCTAGTACTATTACTTGACTTCGACCCGTACACTTGCGGTGAGATTTTGGGGGGGTGATACCCGCCTATAACGACTCTCATCCTTTTGTATGCGTCGTAAGTCTGTCGCTAGAAAACCTAGGAAAAACTGGGATCTTTGGGGTTTTTCAGACCTGAAAATTTGGTTAACAAGATTAGAAATGTCGACTGAGCCTTCAAGTTCCATTCGAGATCAAGATGATCTCGACGACCTTAGGAGTTTAGCAAAAGTCCCTGCGGGGATTACGTTGAGTAAGGCCGGTCAAATTCGACCAGAGATGTGCCCCGATGGATATGTCGTGATATACGAATATCCATTTAAGATAGGATTCCAATGGCCCTATTCGCCTCTGGAAAAATCCTTCATGTGCGAGTTCGACCTCTCGCCGGGGCAACTAATGCCCCAGTTCTGGCGTGTTATCCAGGTCGTCGAGCGACTTACAAGGGACTGGGCCAAACCCATGAATGTGAACGACCTCTTGACGGCTTATCAGGTCAAGATGGACGGGTACCGTCGCTACAGCCTGTTCTCAAAACACAAGGGCGATCGTACCTTGGTTATGAAAAATGCGGTCAACGACCGCAAATGGAAGACCAGGTACGCATTCGTACGTGTGGCGACGCTGGACCCTGACAGTGACTGGATTAGGTCCGACTGGAATATGGCGGGTGAGTTTTTTTAGCTTTTGTCGAGCGTCCTGTGTTACATTTAACTTGTGTTTTTTATTACTCCTTTTCTTTTGCATCTGTTTGACAGACATTAAGTTCGAAGACGTGAAGTCCAACGAAGACTCCAAAATCAAGATCGACAGATTTCTACAGTTTAGCACCGACGATCGATCATTCGTCACGCGACATCTCATAGACGAAGACGAGGACGTGGTGTACATCGGTGAGACAAGACGTGCATAGGAGCAGGAAGAAGAGAGGGAATAAGAGGAAGAAGAGGGAGAAGAGGAGATGATGGGTAAGTTATCCACCCTTCTTTTATAGTTTGTTCGATTGTCGTACGTTTATCTGATGTTCTCTTCTTGCTTTTCAGAAGAATCCAATGTCAAGTTGTTGTCTGTGATGGCCAAGAGGGCGGCCCAAGCCGAAATGGCTCGTAAGGCGAGAGAAAAGAGGAAGGGGCCACGACAACTGGGTCGGGGGTCCTGAAGAGGACAAAGATGTCGGTCCCGAGGGAACCGTCTTCGAAGACGGGCGGCTCGTCGAGAGTCGTCACGCCTGAGAAGGCGAAGGTGTCAATCGTGTCCCCGGAGAAGACGAGGACATCTTCGGATGCGATTGACGTGGAGCCTGTTAGTTTTGCGCCTCCGGAGAAAACGACGGTGCCTCCATCCACATCATCGACCCCTTCATCGACCGACAAGGGCAAGGGTCATGCGATTGGAGAGGCTGAGGTCATGACGGTCAACTTTACGTTGCCGTCAGACTTCATGGCTGACAATGTCCTAGACGGGATGAAACTTTTCCCCCATCTGGGGAAATACCAGCTCCCGTCTTTCAAGGAGTGTTTCCGAGGGGTCTCCGTCGAGGAGACAAGATCGCATGTTGCCGGATTGGCGTTTATGGTAAGTCTTTCTTTCAAGACTTGTCTTTTGTTTTATATAACTTTGTCGAGCGTTTACTGACATGATCCTTTATGTTTTACAGGCGTTCCAGCCCTCCCTGGCTCTGCACGCCGAAACGACGAAGATAGAAGGTCTGGTGTCCTCTGCTCTCGAAAGAGAGAATGCGACACTAGACAGGGAGAAGGCGGCTCTGGCGCGCGTCGAGGACATGTCGATACGGCTCGACGACGCCCAGAATGAGTCGGAGGCTGTCGGGCGTGCAAGGGACGAGGCGAACTATCGTCTGAAGCAGTCCCTGATCGCCGAACAAAGGGCGAAGCTGGACAAGACTAAGGAATCTTTGGCTGCGATTGAAAAAGAAGCCGAGGATTCCAAGTCCAGGGCGGTGAAGCTGGAAGGGGAGGTAAAGGAGCTTAAGGATGAGGCGACGTCCGTCTTTGCTCTTGCTCGACTGACCGCGTGGGCGGCGATCATGCGACAACACCTGTCGGGCAAGAACCCCCTTGCCTCTGCGTTGGATGAGCTGGCGTTCTTCTTGTCGACTGTCGGACTGAGAGAGACCTCTACTCGGACGACGAGAAGGAGGTCGAGGAGGAGGAGATAGATGAAGGCTCCAAGGGCAAGGCTTCAGGCAAGGACGTGACCGATGACCCTCCTCAGCCTTAGAAAATTTTATTCTTAATTTTGTTTTCATCGCTCGACCGTTGGTGGTCGAGCCGTTGGAATGTAATCGATCATTCAATGAATGAAATTTTCCTTTCTGTTGAACTTGTGCATCATTTTTCCTTATACATTTCATGAATATATACAATATCAATTGTGAAGTTCATTAAGTAAGTACACATCGTATAAAAATGAACAAGAAGACGTACGACTTAGGCATCTATTGTAATACAACGATTAGAACATCAATCGTACGACTTTTATATTTTTAAATCGTGTAAGCAAACTTAAATACGTGCGACTTGGGCACTTATCCAAAACATGAAAATTTTTCTAAGTCAAAAAAACTTAGAGCATGAAGTCGTTAGACCTTATGATCGCATCATTGAGTCGTGTGATAAACTTGAATCACGCGTCCCTGTAATAAGGTGGTCAAGTCATATAGTAGACCTGATCGCTTATGTCGTGCGATCCTGCGAGAGTGTACTGAAGTCGTACGATAGTCTTAGTAACTTATGTCGTGCGATCCTGCGATAAAACAAGGCCAGAGGTTGGTCGTTGGCTAACCAACGACCCTCCGATGCTTAAGTCAGTACTCGTCGTGATGAATAAAAATCGTATAAGAAAAAAGGGTTTAGAAGAAATACCTTTTAAGATGTGTTGCATTCCAGCTACGTGGGATATCTCGATTGTCGAGGGTTTGGAGCCGATAGGCACCTTTACCCACGACTTCTGAGATACAATAAGGACCTTCCCACTTGGTGGAAAGCTTACCTGCATTGAGCTCTTACGTGCTTTGGAACACTCGTCGGAGGACGTAGTCTCCTTCTTGGAAGACTTTAGCTTTGACGTTCTTGTTGAAGTGTCGTTCGACCGCTTGCTTCTGCGACGCCATTCTGATCAATGCCGATTCTCTAAGTTCTTCAAGGGCATCGAGGTCATAACTTAAATCAACTAGGTTATGGTCAACGGAAGTATGCCTCGAGGTTGGGAGCTGGACCTCGACCGGCAAGACTGCTTCACAACCATAGACCAAAGAGAAAGGGGTTTGTCCTGTGGACGTGCGGGGCGTCGTGCGATTTGCCCACATGACCGAAGGGAGTTCTTCGACCCACTTTCCCTTTGCAGCTTTTAGCCTTTTCTTGATCGAAGCAATAATGGTCTTATTGCTCGACTCTGCAAGTCCATTTTCCTGGGGATATCTGGGCGTCGAGGTCGTTAGCTTGATATTGCGGTCTTCACAGAACTGTCGAGTCCTGTTGCTTATGAACAGGGATCCATTATCGCAGACAATTTCGGATGGAATCCCAAACCTGCATATGATGTTAGTCTGGATAAAAGAGACGACTTCCTTGTCCCGAACTTGGGAAAAAGCAACTGCTTCTACCCACTTAGAAAAATAATCTGTGAGTACGAGAAGAAATACCTTTTGCCCTAGGGCAGGTGGTAGCTTGCCGACAATGTCCATTCCCTACCTCATGAAGGGCCATGGGAACTGTGACAACCGTTAAATTTACACCTCAGGTTAGAACTACACTGGATATCTCATTTTCTCATGACATAGTTCACACAGTGAAAACTTAGCAGTAAACGCGGTACGATAGGAAAATTCGAGAAATTTTGCCTAAGAAACCCTCGAATTAGGAAATTATCCATAAATCTCATAAAATGCCAACTTAACCTATATATTTGACAATTTATGTATTTCAAACAAATTATATATAAATACTTTATTTTTATATAATTACTTTGTATTTTTATTTATTAAGAAAAATACTTGTATTTTAGAAATTAATCAAAAAGATTAGACTTTTGTATTTTATATTTTTTTTATCACACTACCCCCCCCCCCCTTCTCAACTCTCCTTATGTATTTCTTTTTAGTCATTTCATTTCACTAGCAACATTTCATTCTCTCATCCTATTCTCTCTCAATCTTCAAATCTTCAAATCTTCAAATCTTCAAATCTTCAAACCTTCATCCATCTTCAACCAACAATTCAGCCCCTAAATCATCTTCTTTCAAAAGATCAAAAGAGTTCAAGGTAAATACAAGTGTGTTGGGTGAAATCCACACACACTCTTTTCTTTAAATTTCATTTTCTTACACTTTTATGGATGTTCTTCATCTTCTTCTACACATTCTTTAACTTCTTAAAAATCATCTTTATATATCTTAATGTTTGTAGATTTACCACCATAACACCTAATTGTTATTAAAAAGGTGGTGAATCCAAAATCAAACCTATGTTAAGATCAAAGATGAACTTTTAAAACACATGCATGTGGTTTTCTTGAGAAATCAATATCTTTTTATTCAAGAGTTTTATGAGTAAGTCTTTGAAATCCACTAAAAACATACTTAAACAAACATGCATGAGCTCAAAATGCACAATTTTAAGTTGCATGTTGATGTTCTTGACATGAACATCAACATTCTTCAAAATGAGTCTTTTTCAAGAATTTATAAAAGTTGAGATGATGGGTAACTTGCATGTATTTTAAATGGATCAAAAATGTGTTTTGGAACTGAAAATAAATGTATGGAAGAGGGTCAAATCGGATTTTGCATGCAAAGGAATAAGAATATTGGTTAAAAAGATCATATGGGAGCATATGCACAAGGTGTGGTTTTGACAGCTTGCTGTCAGATTCCACACCCCACTTCAAAGGGTCATATCTCACTCAATATAACTCAAAATTGAGTAATTCTTTTTCTGGAAATCATTGTTATGTGTTAAGATTCAAACCCAAGTGGGTTCTCTCAAAACCTCACAGATTTCATCTACCAAACAGTCCTCACAAAATCAGTACGCAAACAGCAATATTTTCTGTCGGGTTTTACGTCGTGTATTCTTTTATGTACTTAAACACTTCTAAAAATTATGAAACTTATGCCAAAAGTTCCTAACTCACTGAACTTCTTGGACTTAAAATATCATGACCAAACTATACCTGGAAGTTATCCAATGATGGAAACAAAGTGACACTAAAAATCTGGACAGCAAAGGACTAACTTTTAATCCCATTTCATCATTTTATGATGAAATTGTGGAATATATAGGTATATCTTATATTATATATATCTATGCAATTTATTTATTTATACATTTTATTACTCGTATCCCGTTTCATCCTTTTATGGTGAAATGATGGAATATACATATATATAACATATTTATATATATTTACGCAATTTATTTATTCTTTATCCCATTTCATCATTTTATGATGAAATTGTGGAATATACATATATACTATACATTTATATTTATGCATTTTAAAATACTTGTCTTTACATTTAAGACCTTTAATCTTATCGTTCTTACGATAAAATTTTGGTTTATATATATATATATATGTATTATATATATACACGTTCTTTAAAACCCTTTTCGTTACTTATTGTGACGAAATTTCGGAAACTTTAATCTAAAGAAGAACAATGTATACACTTGTTACGTTATAATATTAAAACACAACAAGGCATTTTATGACGATTTGGATAGTTAGTACCGAACCTTCGAGATTGGAAACTCACTAGTGACCTTACGTTCATAGGTTTGAAGTAGGATCATCTCGAAGTACTTGTGGGAGATTCCCGGATTCTATCGCTTATCATGTGAGTTCACAGCCCCTTTTTCAATGTTTTACATATTTTGGGGTGAAAAACATGTCGTTACTACAATTATTTTACGCACCGATTCTATTACGTATCGATTTCACTGTTTATTTAAAATACTGAATATTTTCTCCGTATACTTATGCGCTATGGTATGTATGCTTATGTTAGTTGATTCTGAGTTTTGCTATTAAGTCCCCGGTGATTTTACATTACCCATTAGCTCATTTAGCGAGCCACTTGATATATTATGGATAACGTTAAATGGTTTTACCCATGTGGAATGATACCCACCGCTGAGGTAGAACCGAACATGTGTCTAAATGGTCTTACCCATGTGGAATGATACCCACCGCTGAGGTAGAACCGAACATGTGTCTAAATGGTCTTACCCATGTGGAATGATACCCACCGCTGAGGTAGGACTGAATATGTGCCTAATTGGTCTTACCCATGTGGAATGATACCCACCGCTGAGGTAGGACGCACGGGGCGTGATACAGTCAGTAGGTTTGGGTAGTGGCTCATTACTTTAACATGTAATTGCATACAATACTGTACCTTGCGCATACTGACAAATGAATTTTTTATCCACTTGTGCGGATTTAAAACTATTTTACGACCGGTTGTTTTATCCATTTGTACGGATTTCAACTGCTTTGATTTATCCACTTATGCGGATTTAAATCACTTTACAAAATCCACTTGTGCGGATTTAAACTATTTTGATTATCCCTTGTGCGGATTTAAACTATTTTGACTTACCCACTTGTGCGGATTTAAACTATTTTGACTTACCCACTTGTGCGGATTAAAACTGTTTTCTATAACCGGTTGACTTATCCACTTGTGTGATTTATAAACTATTTCGATGACAAACCGTGTTGTACTCATTAAACCTGTGATCTCACCAACTATTTTATAGTTGACCCTCTCATTTACATGCTTTTCAGGAAATAGCAAGTAAGATTGGAACTTTAGAAGGTACCTCAAGTAGCTGCATTCAACACGTCTTTCCTTATCATGTCAAATTATGTTTTGGACAAATTTTATATTTTTGGAACAAGATGTATCTTTTGTAAACTTTTTATGCTATGACGATTGTGTGTTGTCTTCTACCTTACGCAATGAAATCTTTAGCTGTGACATCCCGTATTTCCGCTTTAGCGGGGTGTGACAGGATCAGTGTCGAATGTAAAGATTTAGAAGGTTTATGGGACGTACCTGAATGTCATTGACAAGGATCACAGTTCTGGACATACCTGACGGCGTCTTGTCGCAGTGTTGGCCAAAAGTAACCTTGTCGATAGATGTGATTGGCCAAACTGCGACCACCTGAGTGATTGCCACATTCCCCATCGTGCATCTCTTGAAGGATTTTCTGAACTTGACTTTTGTTGATGACGCATCTCAGGTTTAAGCCTGTCGATGATCGTCGATAGAGTCTATCTCCTATCATGACATACCTGGATGCCTTGAACTTGATCTTGCGAGCTTCCATCTTGTCTTCTGGGAGTTGGTCGTGCATAAGAAAATTTTTGATGTCGCACGACCAATCATCTTCCTGGACTTTGATCTGGGCGACATCATCATTTTCGACGGACGACGTCGCCAGGTGGATCATGGGGATGCTGTCGAATATTGGTTCGACTAATGCAGATCCAAGGTTTGCTAAAGCGTCGGCTTGAGTATTCTGGTCCCTTGGAATCTGTTCAATAGAAAATGATTTAAACTTTTATGATTTTTCTTTTGCTACTTTTAGATACGCTGTCATCTTTGAATCTTTGGCTGCGAATTCTCCATTCATCTGGTTCACGACCAGTAGAGAATCTCTTCTGACATGTAGCGCGGTTCCCCTCGAGTCGTAGGCCATATTCATTCCCACGATCAGGGCCTCGTACTCGGCTTCATTGTTGGTGGTTTTGAAGTCGCATCGAACGGAATACACCATCTTGCCCCCCTGTGGCGACTTTAAGACGACGCCTAGTCCTGAACCTCTAGTGTTGGATGAACTGTCGACATGCAGAGTCCAGGGCACGTCATCGTGAGTCACCACAGTAGACACCTCAAGCTCTGCTTCTTTTTCCAGCTCAGGGCTTAAGTCAGCAATGAAATCTGCCAAGGCTTACGATTTGATCGCGGTCTTGGGCTTGAAATCGATGTCGTAACTACTGAGATATATGCTCCATTTTGCCAAACGATCTGTCAACTCAGGCTTCCTCAAGACAGACTTAAGAGGAAAGTTAGTCACGATAGTGTTGATCCAAACCCTCAGTGATTTGATAATGACCCTATCTTAAATACTTAGTGAAGATTGTAAGTAAACAATATGTATCAGAGTTTCACTATCGCTGATAAGTACTAAGATCTTACAGTACTGCTGATAGGAACTCTCGCACTTTTAGATTAAACATTCAGCGAACACTGTTCACCATATCGCTGAGTCTGTTCAGTCCTTATGGTGATCGCTGATAAGTTAGTTGTTTACTTATGATCCCTGAAGACAAGATTCACGTCAACAAAGGTTCTACGCTGAAGTCGAAGATCAAGCTCAAGAACCAGCGACAAGTCTCCTAATGAACTGATGCGGATCAGCGAAGACTCAGATTTGTCCACTCAACGTGAAGTATCAAGTACAAGACTTCAGCTATCGCTGAATAGTAAATGATAATCGCTGAATCAACGAAAGCTGATCATGAAGTCCTCCGTACAAAGTACTTTTGTCTTAACCTCCCTTGCACGCCACCGTACGAAATGTCAGAAAAGAACCTCCGAAAATCTGAAATCGTACAACCACTCTGATACTACACTGTTCATTCATGCGGCTACTAAGGTTGTCAACAAAGGTCAATGACATGCAACCAATCCGCTGATGACATACTAAATTGCATTAAATGCATGCAGTATATAAAGAGATGAACTCACTTCATTTGAAGTAACTTGCTAACTCTGGACAAGTTCAAATCTCTCAAGATAGGATTTTATTAGTAATCTCCTTATCTTTCTTAGTGCAAGAAAACCTTAGTGTTCCAACTTGTTTAGATTTAGGTTTATCCTTAATCTTGTTTCCGCAACAAGCTGTAAATTGTTAATGATTTATCAATAAACAATTTAGAAAAGTAAAATAGTGTGTTTGTATTCAACCCCCCCCCCCCCTTCTACAAACTTGTTTAAGCCTTTCGGGACCAACAAGTGGTATCAGAGCAGATTTGTTTAATCTCATAAACAAGATCTAATCTAAGATATTTCTCTTCCTTGCTATTATCTGAAAATGGCCAACTCAAACACAAACACTCACTATATCGACAATGGTTCTCTTGCAAAACCCCCTAGATTTTCCAGAGACAACTTCAACTTATGGAAAAATAGGATGACACTCTTCTTAGAAGGTGTAGACCCTACTATACCTTACTATCTTGAAAACGGTCCACACATCCCTGTAACGATTGATCCCGCCGTTCCAGCCACTGCAACTAGAGCTGCTATTCCAGAAAGGCTGATTCCAAAGGAAATCCATCATTGGACCGATGAAGACAAGAAGAAAGTGGCTATAGATACAAAAGCCAGATCCATACTATCCATGGCCCTTCCTGACGAAGTCTACCATTCCGTCATGAACCTGAAATCCTCAAAAGCCATGTGGGACACAATATGTGTTCAGTATGAAGGAACGTCTGAAGTCCAGGATTCAAGAAAGATCAACCTGGTAAGACAATACGAAAGTTTCATCTCTGGTAAGAATGAAACTCTCTCTGAAGTACATCAACGTTTTAATTGCTTAATTATAGATCTTAAAACGGTTGGTAAGGAATATTCTAACTTTGAAGTTCTGACAAAGTTTTTAGAATGTTTACCTGAAAGCTGGGACAATTATTCCATGTGTCTCAAGCTGTCAAAAGATCTAAGATCAATGACACTTGCTACCTTATATGGCACATTGCTGAATCATGAGCAATCTAGCCATCTTAAGAAGAATCTTGTAAAAGATTCCAAAAGCACCCCTGTTGCTTTAATCTCAGAGGAACCTTCTACTCAGCGACCCGTGGTCACTATCACTGAGTTAGAAAGTAACTCTGAAAGATCATCAGATTCTGATTCTTCAGATGATGAATCCTTGGCTCTCCTAACTAAAAAGTTCAGGAGATTCGCCAAGAAGAAAATGTTTAGAAAGAACAAAACTCTTTCTATAGCTGACAAGCCTAAGTCATCAGCTTTTGTTGATAAGGCTATTGCTACTTGTTTTAACTGCGAAAAGACATGTCATTTCGCTAACGAGTGCAGGTCAAAGAAAATCATGAGACCTTCAGCCTTTACAAAGAAATCCTTTGTTCCAAGGAATAAAGACGACAAATACTTAAAGCTGAAGGAGAAGTATGCAAAGCTGAAAAGCTTTAAGAAGAAGGGAAAAGGCCTAATGGCTGACTATGATTGGGCTGCTTCTGATGAAGAAGCCTCATCATCTGATTCTGAAGATGATGAAGCAAATCAATGTCTCATGGCCAAGATTGAAGAAGAGGAAGAAAGTTCAAACATCCCATCCACTTCAACATCTGCCATTCAGGTATCACCCTCCTTCTTTACCAATATTGTAAATATTGATGAAGCTGATAGTCTCCGTAAAATCGAACTACTGACTAGAAGCTTATACGAAGCCATGAACGGCAAAGCTGTGGTTGAAAACCAAAATCTTGATCTCGCTGAAAAGCTTAAAAATTGCCACCTTCAAATAGAAAAGCTTTCTAAATTTGAAGAAGATTTTAAAGATCAAGTCCATTTAAATCAGCTAGTCAAAATTGAACGAGCGGAAGCTATCGCTGCATTAAAAGCTGAACAAGCTACTGTTGAAGGATGGTGTAATTCTTCAACAAAGATCACTGAGATAATTAAGGCTCAGATTCCTCTGAGTGATAAACGTGGTCTGGGTTATAAATATGATACTCCAATACCAACCACTGAACGTTCAATGCTTAAATTTGGAACGTTCGTATCCTCAGTAGCTGACACTTCTTCATCTCAGTACTCCTCGTCGATTACACCAATCCCTGAGGAAACTCCTACCTCCTCAAAAGGTAAGGAGAAAATGGTTTATTCAAAACCTACCTCTGTCTCTAAAGATAAAGGTAAAGGAATTGTAATTTATCAAAATCCTCAGAAGGGTACTTTAGTACCTAAGCTGAATGCTTCCAAAGCCTTAGTGATTCATTCACCTGGTTCTAGAAATCAGACCTCTGGATCAGTTCAGCGACCTACTCCTAGACTCAGAGTAGATATCCTTGGTAAGAAATCTGAAGAACTGAATGTTCGTCCTATTTCAAAAACCAATAGTGTACTTGGTGCTGGCACTTCTAATTCCAAATTAAAAGCTCAGCACACAAGTGGTCCTAGAACTAATTTTAGTTATAGGAAATGTTATCACTGTGGACTTACCGATCATATTGCAAGTAAGTGTCCCACAACCACCAAAGCTGATAAGATAGCTAAGGTGAAGATAGCACCAAAGAAGACCAAACCAGTTGCAAGTCAGGTCAAGGTGACTCCTTTCGCTGAGGTCAAGAAATTGACCAAAGTGAAGAAAGACAAAGCTGAATCTTCAAATGCTGCGAAGACTGCTGAACCCATTCCAACCACTTCCACTGACAAACGCGTATACATGGTGAAGTGGGTACCCAAGCAAAACTAATCTTCCTTTGTATTGCAGGTTAAGAAGGGTATCTGGTATCTCGATAGCGGATGCTCTAGACACATGACTGGAAAGAAAAGCCTGCTCGCTGAATACAAGGAAGAGAAGGGTCCCTCTGTGACTTTCGGTGGAAATGGAAAAGGACACACCCGAGGGTATGGTGTACTTTCAAATGGTACAACATCCTTCAGAAGAGTCGCATATGTTGAAGGGCTGAAGCATAATCTTCTGAGCATCAGTCAGCTTTGCGACATGGATAACAAAGTGATTTTCACCAAGGAATCCTGCTTTGTCTCTGACAAAAAGGAGAAGATAGCTCTCAGCGGTTATCGTTTGGAAAATGTTTACGTTATAAACATGGACTCAACAACCACTGAGAACTCCTGTTTTTCTCAAAGGCATCTTCTGATGTCAACTGGCTATGGCACAAGAGGCTTTCACATCTCAACTTCAAGACACTGAATACTCTTTCATCCAAAGAGTTAGTCACTGGTCTACCTCAACATTCATACGCCAAAGAATCCTTATGTTCAGCGTGTGAAAAAGGGAAGCAGACCAAGGCAAGCTTTAAGTCCAAGCAAGTTTCCTCAGTGTCATCTCCTCTTCAACTACTCCATATGGATTTGTTTGGCCCCGTTAACAAACAATCCATCGCTGGAAAGAAATATACGCTGGTCATAGTTGATGAATTCTCTCGTTATACATGGGTGATGTTTCTCCGTTCTAAGAGTGATACCCCTGAAGAACTCATCACCTTTGTTCGGAAGATGGAAACTCTGAACAATATGACTGTTCGCTCAATAAGGAGTGATCATGGAACTGAATTCAAAAACAGTTCTCTTGATTCCTTCCTTGAGAGCAAGGGTATTTCTCACAACTTTTCGTCAGTGAGAACACCACAACAAAACGGAGTCGCTGAAAGAAGAAATAGAACAATTATTGAAGCTGCACGTTCAATGCTCAGCGATTCTCACCTGCCTACTCAGTTTTGGGCAGAAGCTGTTAACACGGCTTGTTTTACGCAAAACAGGTCGCTGATAGTCAAAAGATTCAAAAAGACAGCCTATGAACTTTTTCATGGGAGAAAGCCTTCAATCAGCTTTCTTCACATCTTTGGTTGTCAGTGTTTCATACTGAACAACAGAGATGCCCTTGGAAAGTTTGATCCTAAGGCTGATGATGGAATCTTTCTTGGATACTCCTCAGTTTCCAAAGCCTTCAGAGTCTTCAACCGAAGAAGACAAACTGTAGAAGAAACTATTCACGTCACGTTTGACGAATCCCGTTCAGCGAACTCTAAACCGAACGCTGATACAGAAGAACTGAATCAATGGATGTTTTCTCATCTTGGTGATTCAGAAGATGTTCCCACTACTCATACTCATACAACTGAAAATGATGGTCCTACTATCATTCCCAATATGCAGAATAGTGAAGCTGAAACATCTTGGGTCTCAGCTGTTCCTATAAATACTATACCCGCAGTTGATCCAAATGTCTCAGAAATTCCATCTATTTCTCAGCAATCAGTGAATGAAGTGACAAATGCAAGCATTCCTCTCTTAGCTGATTATCCAGAAGTAGCTGAAGCCTCATCTTCAGTTTCTCCAGTTCAGACTGAGTCAGCGACGCATGCTCCGGCTCAGCGATGGACTGTAAATCACCCAATCGATCAAATTCTTGGTGATCCCAACGCTGGTATTCAGACTCGTAGAAGTGCAGGTAATATTTGTTTATTTGTTAACTTTATTTCTCTAACTGAACCAAAGAAAATAGATGATGCCCTCAGAGATCCAAACTGGGTCAGCGCTATGCAAGAAGAGCTGACTGAATTCGAAAGAAACAAAGTTTGGAAACTTGTTCGGAGACCAACTGACAAAACAGTGATAGGCACTAAGTGGGTCTATCGAAACAAGTTGGACGAACATGGTTCTGTAACTCGCAACAAAGCTCGTCTTGTTGCTCAGGGATACAGACAAGAGGAAGGTATAGATTATGACGAAACCTTTGCTCCTGTAGCAAGACTTGAATCTATTCGTCTTTTCTTAGCATATGCTGTACACAAGAACTTCACTGTACATCAAATGGATGTTAAGTCAGCGTTTCTAAATGGAAAGGTGAATGAAGAAGTTTATGTGGAACAACCTCCAGGATTCTCAGATCCTAAGCGTCCAGGTTATGTTTATAAGCTGGATAAGGCACTTTATGGCTTGAAGCAAGCTCCTCGTGCATGGTATGACACTCTTTCTACTTATCTCCACCTTGAAAAATTTGAGAGAGGTAAGATTGACAAAACTTTGTTTTTTAGAAAAATAAAAGGTCATATCATTTTAGTTCAAATATATGTTGATGACATTATATTTGGTTCTACTAACCCTGAGCTTTGTACTCGTTTCGCTGATAGAATGAAAGATGAGTATAAAATGAGTATGATGGGTGAACTAACATATTTCCTTGGTCTTCAGATTAAGCAAACTGAAAAAGGAACTTTTATAAATCAGGGAAAGTATGTTAAAGATATGCTGAAAAAATTCGACTTAACTGAAAGTTCAGCTATGAAAACCCCTATGGCACCACCGCTGATACTTGATAAGGACACAAAGGGTGTTCCTGTCAATGTCACACTGTATCGTGGGATGATCGGCTCACTACTGTATCTTACAGCTAGCCGACCCGATATTATGTTTGCAACATGTCTGTGCGCACGATATCAAGCTGAACCTAAGATATCTCATATGAAAGCTGTAAAGCGAATCTTTCGATATCTTAAGGGTACAGCGAATCTAGGTCTTTGGTATCCTAAAGATTCAGGATTCGATCTAACCGCCTATTCAGACAGTGATTTTGCAGGTTGCAAAATGGATAGGAAAAGCACCACAGGAGGATGTCAGCTCTTGGGTGGAAAGCTGGTAAGTTGGACAAGTAAGAAGCAAAACTCGGTGTCCACTTCCACAGCTGAAGCTGAGTATGTAGCCGCTGGAAGCTGCTGTTCTCAAGTCTTGTGGATGAGAAATCAACTACTAGACTATGATCTTCAGCTCTCCAAAATTCCAATCTATTGCGACAGCACAAGTGCCATCGCTATAGCGAACAATCCAGTGCTACACTCAAAGACAAAACACATAGAAATCAGATATCATTTTATCAGAGATCATGTGATGAATGGTGATATAGAACTTCATTTTATCCCAACTGATTATCAGTTAGCTGATTTGTTTACCAAACCTCTTGATGAGACAAGATTCAACTTTCTCATCAGCGAGCTTGGAATGCTGAACTTTGAAGGATAAATCTTCAGCGGTTCACATTTAATCAGCGATACGTTTATACATTCTTGTATAGGCTCTGGATAAAATAAACTTGTACAATCCATTTCATCATCTTCTCTCTGAATAAATTGGGTTAAACTGATATCAAGGTATGTTTTCTCTGACAAAACGCATGAAAATGCAAGATTTCAAATTCTTTCATCGCTGAATAATATTTTGAAATTTCTTAAAACCCTCACTGATATTTCTATTCAGTGCTTCATATTTTCCAAAGAGTCCCTGAGTTTTTCTTTCAAAACCTCAGAGACAACGAAAGAATGTGAAAGGACAGTTGTGACGTCATTGCAACGGATAACACCAGGCACGCTCTTTTTCTGACACACGTTTGCACGTTTCGTTGTCTATCCAATCAAATGCAAACACGTGTCCGTGTCATGATGAAAAACTTTCCCGCTCAAGTTTTTCTCTCTCTACTCTCTTCCTATATAAACACTCTCAAAGTTTATATTTGTCTTTTATGCGAGTCAATCTTTCTCCGCAAGAAAAGAACACTGTTGCATTTTGTGCTCTCAATCTTCAAGAACTGTTCATCATCTTCTTCATCAAACTCAAGGTTAATATGTTCTTATCTACTATCAAATGCAAATAACTTGTTTTCGATCTTATCATTGTTTTACACAAGATCAAACAAAAGAACTCAAAAAATAAAATCATTTTCTTTCATGGTTTTATAAACACAACCATTTCATGGTTGTTCTTCAAGTTTTAAATCTAAAATCTTAAACTTGTTCTTCTTTCGTATCCATTTTTTTAAACTGGAATACAAGGCTTATAGGTGTTATATTCGTTTTTTTTAAAAACAAGAAAAACCCTAATCTTCATTAAGACTTTTTTGTCTGAATGAAATGGACAAAATTCGAAAAATCTTAATGGAAATTTTCTTTCCACATTAAGATATTTCTTATTTGTTAACATCTTTGGTTGAACTGATAATACAGTGAAATGGCAACTTCAAAGCTGAATGTTACTGCTGAGTCCATCTCCACTGATTCTGAGGAACTGGAAATCACCAAAGCTCCTCAGGTTAAGTTTGAGCTGGATCAACTAGACTGGACAAAGGCAAACAACCTTTCAGCGCTTCTCGAGTTTCCTCCTCGGAAGCAGGTATCTCATCTAGACGACGCTGTAAATTTTTTGAAGAATAGCCCCATCTACACAGCACTGACAATCACACCTCCTGCCAGTCAGCGTCTATTATCCCAATTCTGGTACTCTGCCAGACACACCAACCTACCCTCAGCCAAAGATCCATCTAAAACCATCGACTGCATACTCAGCGATACTGAGTATGGCACCATCAAGATAACCCCCGCAATAATCCGCAAAGCTCTGAAATTCCCTAACGCTACCTCAGAAAATCCTTTCATTCCATTTCCTGACCACAAGAAGCACGCTGACAGGGAAGAAATCATTGCTTTCCTTGATGCGATGGGTTACATCTGGGAGACTGGAAGAGACAAGCTACCTGAGAAGAAGCTGACGCTGATAAAGAAATCCAAGATGCCCAGCGAGATGAACTTCATCTTCGCTCACCTGATCAGCTGCATGACAGCGAAATCCGGATCTTCTGATCAAGCCGCTCAACCTCAGCAGGCCATGGGTTACGCACTGTTGAAAGGTCTCAACATTGACTGGGCCTCCATCATCTATGAAGACCTCATTCAACGTGTTGATTCTGCCGCTGACCGACCAGCATGGGTTCCTTACCCGCGATTCATCAGCGCCATCTTTCAATATGGCCTGAAGGACAGCTATCCTGAAGAGGGTGATCTGAAACTCTCTCAGATTGGCCCTAAAGTTCTCGACTTCAAGCCTGTCGCCAACGAGGTACGTCTCTCTACCCTTCTCACTCTACTTAATTCTCCGCTTTCTGTGGCTCCTTCAGCGACTATACCCCTCGCTGATTCCCAGGCCACAAAATCCATTCCTTCTAAGAAAAGGAAACAATCTCTTACCCCTCTTGATTCCAAAAGGATCAAGAAAACCAAGGAGCAACCCCAGCAATTGCATGCTGAAGACTCCTCAGCTCATTCTGAAGAGCTGAAGGAAAGTTCCGTGGTACGCTCTGCCACACCAATTCAAGCCATCCCTTCTAAACCTACTTCAGCGTCCTTAAACGCTGAGGTTAGAACTTTGGAATCTACCCAACCTTCGTCAGTCTCTCAAAAGACTGATGAAGTACTTCTCAGCGAATCCAACGCTGAACTTGAAACCCAACCCCAATTCTTATCCTTCGCTCCTCCCTCTACTTCTTTGGACACTCCTCCAGTCAAAACTGGAGATGCCATCATTCAAGAAGCCGTTGAAGCTTCTCAGCGAATGACGAAGAAAGGACCTGCAGAGATCTCCATCCCTCACGGAACTTTTGAGGGAGATATGGAACACTATGGAGGGACTCGAAACTTTGATGAGTTCGTCAACGCTCCTGCAGGTACAGATCCCACCTTAAACACTGTAACTAAACCTGAAACTTCTGAGCTTTCCTTTGTTCACAAGTACTTATATGTTACAGGTCCTTATTTGGGAGACATCAACCAGTCTCTGAAGTCTATGGAGATGAAACTTACGGATCTCACCACCGGTCTATCAAATAACTCTACAGCTGTAACAAACGCTGGAGAGAATCTGACGAAGCTGAATACTGTGGTGGACAAGAAGGCCTCCTCTGATGACATCAAAGACCTTGATAAAACTCTCGCCGACTTTGCCAAAGTGCTCTCCGACATCTACACTGACTACACCAACCTCAAATCATCAGTTTCCACCATTTCCAGCGAGGTTACAACGCTGAAGAAATCGGTTGGTACACTCGAAGGTGATATGTCAGTGGTCAAGACCGACTTGGGCTCAGTGAAGACCGATCTTAGTTCTGTCAAGACAATGATCGAGACGCTGGTGAACAAGGCAAATAATCCAGCTCCTGCTCCGGCCCCTGCACCTGTTTTGGACTCATTCACCGCAGAGGATCGCCAAGAGCTAAAGAAAATCACGCCTGCTATTTCTGGCCTAGAAGACAGAATAGCTAAGCTTGAAGATTGTGTGAAAGTCTCTGGCCCAGAAGACAGAGACAACACCAATGCTGAATCTACCCATTCCTCCCCCGCCCATCATGAGAAAGAGGGGGAGAAGAGCGCTGAACAGGAGAAGAGCGCTGAAGATCAAAATAAGAGCGCTGAAGACCTTTCCCATGATGAATCTATCAGGGGAGAGGGTAATGAAGATCGGATTACTGGACCTCAGGGAGATGAAAACCCTGAGGGAACCGAGAACCTCGCCTCTGTATCTGAGGGGGAGAAACTCGAAGAAGATGCTGAGGAATCTGAAGCAGAAGAAGACGAAGACTTCGACATCCCTGAAGCTGAACCATCCTCCTCTCCAAGGAACGATGATGATGATGATGAAGATGACGATGATTTCTTTGTTGTCAAACCTGCTCCTCGAACCAAAGCTCTTAAAGGTATTTCAATAAAAGAACCTTCAGGGGAGAAGACAAAGACAAAGCACTCAGCCTCTGGCGCTGAGAAAAGCAAAGACAAAGGCATCGCTGAAGATGATAATCTGGCGATCCTACTTGCAAAGCCGATTTGTCAGGTACACTAAACTTATTTTTCCTTCCCTGATCATCTCTGAAAAATCAGTTATCCATTCCACAAACACCATACACATCCACATTTTTTTCTATCTTTTCTACCCAAGTTCTTCTACCCAGTTCTTATTTGTAAGATCGCTGCGTTTCAGCTAGTCCTCTCCCCTGTTTGAGGATATCGCTGAAAGATCTTCTATTGCGACTTCACCAATAATTCCAGCTACCGCTGAAGACATAATCCCAGTCTTAGATTTAATCTCTGAGACTGATGAATCAGAAGAACAACCTCTCTCGCACAGAAACAGACCCTCCTCAGTTCCTCAAAAGAGGAGAGAAGAAATGATAAAGCGATTCGAGGATCAGCGAATCATCCTAAGGCGCGATCAACTACCTTCAGTTCCTCCTAAATTCAGAATTTCAAAAGCTGAATACCAAGATCATCTCAGAGCTGAACGCCTCATCGCTGAAAGGAAGGAAGCTGAAGATAAAGACAGAGAATACGCCATCAAGCTCACTCAAGAATCTGTCAAAGACCCCAAGCTGAAGCGTATTCCCATTCAAATCCAACGAAAGCTTTGGGAACAAGCCCAGAAGATCGTGGAAAAGAAAGCTGAAGTTTCTCAGACCACCCTGATCTGGTGTAAAGAGAAAATACACTTCAGATATCGTCCAGCGAAGATCAACAAGGTATTCATCTCTGGAAGAACCTCCATCGGAGTACCTATTGTTGACATCAAACTGTTCAGAGAAGATGACTCATCTGAAACCTTTCGTGCTGACACTGTAAAAAGGTATGGTCTCTCTGAATGGCTGGAGATGAGGTTAGCTATCCAACCATCAAAATCTAAGTACAAGGATCATTTCGAAAAGCTGATAAACAGACAGATCGATTTGATATCTTCTTGTGTGGATATTCCTCCTGTTCCTGATTTAAAGCCGAAAAGAAAAAAGGGCTCTCCAAGGAAGAAACGTCAAGATTCAAACTCAGGTCCTGTCATACGAAATGAAACTGGAATTGGTTTCTCTCGCGCTGAAGTACTTGGTCCTGATCCTGATCTATCTGCCCTTGACATCTCTTTGCCACCATGTGAACTTTTCGTCCCTGGTAAAGTCATCAGTAATCCTTATGGAATATTCTTTCTTGACTACGACGGACGTAAATGCTTTCAACGGATCGCTGAGCTTCCAATCACTCCAATCGAACAGCTCAAAGATCTCATCTACTGGTGCGACTTCAGAAAAGACATTCAGGCACGACACCTAAAACCCTTGATTTTTGAAGCTGCTCTGAAGCTAAAGAATAAAGGAGAAAAGGTTCCTGACTGGATGATTCCAACTGAAAAGACAACCCTTGATGAACTTCTCATTAAGGAAGAACCCTTTGAAGGCTGACAACAATCACCATTTTTCTCTATTGTATCAGTCATCCTTCAGTACTTGTAATTTATTTCGCTTGTACTTGTAATCTTTCTTATTCATATTGTAACCTGATTCAAAGATTTAAAGAAAGATTTCAGCGAATGTACTTTACTCCATCAGTACTGAAAAGATCCCAGAAAACAGTAAAATGGACAAATATTTTATGAGTTCTTTTTATCCTTATGTTTTCATTAAATAGCAATTTTCTCTGTTGCTATGTCATAATCAAATAGGGGGAGATTGTTGATCCAAACCCTCAGTGATTTGATAATGACCCTATCTTAAATACTTAGTGAAGATTGTAAGTAAACAATATGTATCAGAGTTTCACTATCGCTGATAAGTACTAAGATCTTACAGTACTGCTGATAGGAACTCTCGCACTTTTAGATTAAACATTCAGCGAACACTGTTCACCATATCGCTGAGTCTGTTAAGTCCTTATGGTGATCGCTGATAAGTTAGTTGTTTACTTATGATCCCTGAAGACAAGATTCACGTCAACAAAGGTTCTACGCTGAAGTCGAAGATCAAGCTCAAGAACCAGCGACAAGTCTCCTAATGAACTGATGCGGATCAGCGAAGACTCAGATTTGTCCACTCAACGTGAAGTATCAAGTACAAGACTTCAGCTATCGCTGAACTTTATCATCTGCTGAATAGTAAATGATAATCGCTGAATCAACGAAAGCTGATCATGAAGTCCTCCGTACAAAGTACTTTTGTCTTAACCTCCCTTGCACGCCACCGTACGAAATGTCAGAAAATAACCTCCGAAAATCTGAAATCGTACAACCACTCTGATACTACACTGTTCATTCATGCGGCTACTAAGGTTGTCAACAAAGGTCAATGACATGCAACCAATCCGCTGATGACACGTGTAAAGTGTATACTAAATTGCATTAAATGCATGCAGTATATAAAGAGATGAACTCACTTCATTTGAAGTAACTTGCTAACTCTGGACAAGTTCAAATCTCTCAAGATAGGATTTTATTAGTAATCTCCTTATCTTTCTTAGTGCAAGAAAACCTTAGTGTTCCAACTTGTTTAGATTTAGGTTTATCCTTAATCTTGTTTCCGCAACAAGCTGTAAATTGTTAATGATTTATCAATAAACAATTTAGAAAAGTAAAATAGTGTGTTTGTATTCAACCCCCCCCCTTCTACAAACTTGTTTAAGCCTTTCGGGACCAACAGATAGTAATACGATGCGATTCAAAATAGTGTCGCAATTTTTTAGCAGCTGTAACTAGCGACAAAAGCAATTTTTCCATAGAGGAATACCTGGTTTCGGCGTCCAAAAGAGATTTACTTACATAGTAGATCGGCAGTTGCGGCTTTTCATCTTATCGCGTCAGGACGACACTTACTGCATTAGGACTAACAGCCAAATATAGCTGCAGGACCTCATGATCGTGAGGCTTCGATAGCAGAGGTGTCGACGTCATATATTCCTTTAATTTCTGCAGTGCTTGCTCATGATCGTCGGTCCAGTCGAAGCCTTTATTTTTCCTGAGGACGTTGTAAAATAAATGACATTTATCCGAGGATCGAGAGATAAACCTGTTCAATGCTGCCACCCGACCAGTGAGCCTTTGGACTTCTTTAAAATTTCTCGGAGATTTGATCTCGATGATGGCTTTAATCTGGTCGGGGTTGGCCTTGATTCCTCGTCAAGTGACCATATAACCCACGAATTTTCCCGCACTGACGCCAAAGGAACACTTCATCGGGTTGAGCTTCATGCTATACTTTCGGAGGATGTCGAACGACTGCCTCAAATTCTCGACGTGGTCGACTGCTTGCTTCGACTTGACGAGCATGTCATCGATATAAACTTCCATCGTGTTGCCTAGATGAACTTTGGACATCTTATTCACCAGACACTGGTAGGTAGAACCAGCATTTTTTAGTCCAAAATGCATAACCTTATAACAATAACTACCTCGATCTGTCATGAATGCAGTCTTCTCTTGGTCCTTGACGTGCATCAGGATCTGATTATATCCAGAATAAGCATCCATGAACGTCAATAGTTCATGTCCTGCTGTCGCATCGACCATGGCATCGATGTGTGGCAATGGAAAAGGATCTTTTGGACAAGCTTTGTTGAGATCTGTAAGTCCAGGATTTACTCTTACAATCAATATATCAATCTATGAAGCAGTAATTGAGAAGTAATATGATCAAGCCCAATTGTATTCAATGAAGAACAGAATTACAGATCTTAGAGAGAGAGAGAGTATCTCAAAGATTACAAAAGATGAATACAAATGTATGCGGGGGAATCAGTTAGCAATATAGTGCTAACCACTATATATATACTGCAACGGAAATATTAAAGCTACAGTACAAATATGAATGACTAATAGGAACAATACACGTGTCCTAATTAGTTAACTAAACACTAAGGAAAGTATCTAGTTATAAGTTCTGAACATGTTGTTCAGAACTTCTGAACATAATTCTGATTAAGCTTCTCAGAACTTCTGACTCTTCTTCTCAGACTTTTGACTCTTCTTCTCAGACTTCTGTACTTGGTAAACTTTCAAAGTAATCCTGCTGAGCTTTTGTAGTCAGAACTCTGACCCTTCTTCTCAGAACATCTGAGCCTTCTTATCAGATTTCAACACTTAGTTTATTGAAAAAACTCAGATCTAACAATCTCCCCCTTTTTGTCAAATAAACTTATACTTTGTATCACCAAGCTCTTTCAATGCAGGAACAATTTTCTGTAACAGCACATTTCTCTGAGTAAGTCTCTTGTCAATTCTATCAATAATTTTCTGAATAGTTTCAACTTGCTGAGTGATCACTTCTTGAGTCATGTTATCTTGCTTCACCTTCAGCACCTTTTTCTCCAAATTATGCTTGATGAATCTCAGAGTTCCAGAGCTATATTTTGCAGTCTCCTTTGCTCTGAAAAAGATATTTTCACTCTTGTTTTTCAAAAATACTCCCAATTCTGGATGTCTGCACACACTTCCAGTTTTTAATACTTGCTTCTGATCATGATCTGTGATGGGTCTTGAAAGATAGACACCTGGCCTTTGTAAATACAGAGCTATTTGAAAATCTGTATAACAATGCCATCTTAGGATGTAAAACATAGCTTCAATCACTACACTCCTTGCCTTCCTTTCATTCTTATCTTTGCTTGATTCTTTGTAGCACAACATACTGTGTAGTCTGTAGAAATCCATTACTGATAGCTTTTCAAAGTCTGCATCAGTAAAATAGTACACCTTTCCATCTTCTCTTAATACTTCAAAGGATAAGTATTCTTGCTTTCTGAACTGCTTGATCTTTAATTCTCTGATCCCAGTGATTAGAAAATCTGAATACACATCTTTCTTTGGTTTTCCAAGACATCTTGACTTCTCAGCCAACCAGATCTGAGTCTCTTTTGGTTTGTCATGATATACACTTAGAAAGTTTACTTCAATTGGGTCAAAGAAGTTTGGCAGATCAAACTCCAGAAAATACCCATTCATATCAATAGATATCTCATCTTCTTTTGGTTCAGATCGTTCAGCTTGTTCAAAACTTGTTATTTGCACATCCTGAGGAATTATGTCCTGAATTTCTTCATCTTTATCTGAAAGAATTTCATTCACCTCATATTCAGCAGGAAACACAAAGTCATTATGCAGCATCTTTTTGGGATTAACCTCTGATAGCAACCATTCACCACAGCTTCTGATCTTTCTTCTGAGACTTAATTTTCTTTTGACAGATTTCACACATCTCTTCCCCAGACTTTTTCTTTCAGATACAGAAAATCCTTCCATTCCATTTAGTAACCAACTCAAAGTTGCATCACTATATTTTACCAAATCCTTCAATCTGAATAGTTCAAGTCTTTCATGAACTGTGTATGCAAAACCTTCTGATTCCATTCCTTCATTTATAAATCCTTTCTCATGTATACCAATCCCTGGAATCATCTCTGGACAACTTAAGTTGCATTTCTCCTTTCTTCCTTCAATAGCCAGTTGAAAATCATACAAGTACATGTTCCTGACATAAATGCCCAGAAGTCTTCTACATTCAATCTCTATCCAGGCTTCTTCAGTACTGGCAAAGAACTTAACAAGAAAGATCTGATCTTCAAGAGTTAATCTGTGGAAATCAAAACTTGATAAGAAAACCTTTACATTCTTTTCTTTCAATACTTCCAATTTTACATACTTCAGACCATCAAATTCTTCTGTTTGGAACATCAAAACTTTCTCAATCCTTTTCTGAATGTGCAGCCTTGAGTCAGGAATTCTAAATCTGTTTGAGGCTTCTGCATAAATCATATGAGATCTTCCATCCATGAAACCATCAACATTATTTTCCAAAACTTCATATTCTCCTTCTTTGTGATAAAGATTCTCATATGTTTCTTCTGGGAAGATGTCGTCATGAAAATGTTTAGCAAGTGGTACATCACTTAATTCTAGAACAAAATCACATATAGGTTCCTCTAACATTGGTAGATTAATCTTGGGGATTTCAATTGGATTTCTGAATAGATATTCTGAAGGCATGAAGTATTCTTTGACTCTTTCATATTCTCCTATATCATCAGCAATATCATCAACATAGTTAAAATAGAAATCCTCTTGAAATTTCTGAGAATATCCAACTGAACTATCTTCTTCTCCCTTCAGATCAATAGGTCTTACCACCTTCACAGCTTTTTGAATATTCTGAACATTAAGTGCTCTGACTAACTCACTTTGCATCCTTCTGATCAAATTCTCATTCAATCTTCTTTCTTCTGATTCAGAATCCATCACACTATCTCTGTCATAAAGAACAATATCTGTACAAGTGTTGTCAACAATTGAACTCTCCACTGTTTCCTCTGACCTCAACACAGGTTCCTCAATAGCTTCAGTTTCATCATAATTGATTTCCATCTCTGTGTCTAAATTCAATTCTTCTGTTTTATCTGAATCACCACCATCTATGCTTTCCACCTCCATTTCCTCTGTGTCTGAACTATCAATCTGAACTATCTGAGTATCCACTGTCTTTACAACTTCTTCTATCTGAATTTCTGTATTCTTTGTACTGACTAAGTGCATATCTGCTATTTAAAAATCTTCTATGCCAATCTCATCATCAGAACTCAACCTTTGCCTTTTCTCCCCCTTTTGATGATCATGAGGTTCATTATCATCAAACTTTCTTTTGTAGTTCTGACCAGAAATACCTTCAGGTTCAGCTTCTGCAAGTGGAACAAGATCAAGAGGCTTTGAGGTTGAAGCCATAGATACACTCAGTGCTTTAAATACAGACTCCTGCATACTCTGCATTTGTTTCAACAGATCTTTTTGAAATTCAGACATTATATCCTTGATCTCCTTTTTATGAGATTCCAAGGATATCTTCACATTATCTATCTTAGTTTCAACAGATATCAATTTTCCCTCTAACATATCTTTCAATCCTTTTACCTCATCATTCAGTCCATCCACCTTTTTCTCCAATTTTTCAACTTTTTCCCCCATCTCCTTGTTTTGATTCTGAATCTTCAAATTCAGAAGAGTCTAACTGTGAACCTGAACCAACAGATGGTCCAGTTTTCATGTGCCCAGAGGGCTCATGGCCTGTAGATAACAAGAAGTCATCTTGTACAACAGATGCACGTTTGAATGAGGCTTTTGAAATGTTCACCTCACCAGGACTTCCATCCAATCCTTGACACCCAATATTAGGTATGTCTATGAATGTTGTGTCAGGAATATGAAATTCCTGATTTGTGCAAGTGTTAGAAGGAATTTCAGGCTCAATGTGGATAGGACTGTGATATCCAGACTCAATGTGTTGAAAAACAGGCTGGGATTTATCACCTCCCTCCAAATGAGTTTGGGATGGTTCCCCTGATTTGTGTGAAACAGTAGCATGTTGAAATGCTTCTGAGTGGGTATGGATGGGTTGTTCAAGATCCACCACTAGGTCCATGGTGTTTGTTTCAATATTGGACACCAAGAAATGTGAACCAATAGCAGTTGTGGTTACCTGGTTAAGATTAGCTAGTTCAGAGGCATCTCTTTCTGTTTGAACCTCTGTTGACAATCTCTCATCCTCACCACCCTCATTCTGTTTTTCCTCACTTATTCTAACCAAGCTCTCAGAATTTTGCCCCTCATTTCTCTCAGAATGTTCACCCATTTGAACATCCTCCCCCTCTCTAACTGGACTAGACCCCTCACCTCTCTTCTCAGGTTGGTCCTCATGGGTAGGGATTTGAGGTATTTCAATTCCCATAGAGGTGCAATATGCTTTTAAAATCTCACTCTCCCTTGGTATGTAATTCCTAAGTGATTTTGGCAACAGTTTATGATTAGGATAATTCTCAAGTTTAGTAACTGAAGACATCTTACCCAAATAAAAAGTAGGACCATGCTGCTCATTTGATTTTCTTGAAATTGTTCTGTTTTCTTGCATTGCATACCATATCACAATTTGCCAATACCTTATGTAAGGTATGTATGCCAGAGGAGTATCCTTTGTCTTCTTTTGAATAGCTTTCTGATTTTTCTCAAAAGTGTTCTTCATGTCTTCCCAAAGTATAGCAGTGTAATCATAATGCCTATTCCTCACTAAACCCTGAAAAATTTGAAGAATCTGTTTTGAACCTTGATCTGCAGAGCTATTCTTTCCTGACAAGCATTTATTCACCACATGAAAGAAACATGCCCAAATAGGTGGCAATTTGTTCCTTCTGAACAAACTAAAGGTCCTTAATCCTTCATTATATCCTAACTTCATAAATTCTGCAATTAGTTCCTCTGTTAAAGGTGAGTCTTCAAAGTCTGACCTTCTTTGTACATCATCTTTCTCTGGAAGATTTAACATTTCTCTTAGTGCAGAGATTGATAAAGCAAATGTTACTCCACCAATTTCAGATACAAACTTGTTGTCTTCTAACCTAAGATGTCTCCACCATTGTTGAATATACTGAATAGGAACTGTTTTGCTTCTTGTAAACCATTTCTTGTAAGGATGATACTTGAATAATTCCATGATGATTCTATGTTCAGGCTTAAATCTACTCTCCTCAAATAGTAAAACACAGTTATTTTCTGACAATTTTAACCATTCACCTTCAGGCACAACCCTTTCCACTAAAATTGGTTTATTCGACATAATCGACCCTGCAGCACTCTGTTCATGTTCAACATTTATGTTTACCTCATCTGCATTTCCTTCTGATTCAGCCATTTGTTCATCTTCTTCATTAATTTCATCATTTCCTAATGCTTCTTCCTCAACAGGTCTATTTTGCACTTCATCATTATCCGAATCAGATGAATCCATCAAAGACTTAGTAGAATGCAGAGATATTTGACCACCTCTTCGAAATCCAGACATGATTTAAGAAGAAAACAAATTCAAAGAACTCTGGATTGATTCGTATCTTACTTTTCACTCTGGAATTTGAAAGAATTTGAAATAGGGATTTTAAGACCTATATAAAATCCGCGAAGTTGAAAGGTTTGACGGAAAAGCGAGGTCAAAGTTATAACGGAGTCAACACGTTTGAAATGCCACAGAAGATTTAAATGAAATACGTGGCATAATCAACCAAATATGAAGCTGACACGTGTTATTTGATAGAATATTGACACAAGTCAAAAATCTGAATAACACGCTCAGAAGATTGTCTTTCCTTTATCAGAGATCTGAGTATTCTACTCAGAGTTCTGAGTCCATGATTCAGAGGAATTTGCCTTGTAACCAAGATTTATTTAAAATCAACTTCTGACAAATGTAAAAACTTTAATTATTCAGAAGAGGTTTGAACAGATAGAAAAACAATGTATCATCAGAATACTGTTCACAAAATGATGATTTAAAGAAAATCATTTAAAATCTTATATCTGAATATGAAAACATTTGAAATTCAGATATAGTTTGAACAAGAAGAATTTTTTTTTATCATTAAAAGCTTGTTCTTCTTAGAATGATCAGAAATAAGAAATGAACACAAACCTTTTTAGCATCATGATATGATTTCCAAAAGATTTTGATGCTCCCCCTTGACTTTAGCATGTACTTGACCATATATGATACATAAAGATGAGGTAGAAAACAATAGAAAAAAAATAATCTACAAGATTGAAGTATTTGTATTTCTCATAAATAAATTTTTGAAAGATAGATTTCTGAAGTATTGACTCAGAATCTCTGACCTTAAGACTCAGAAGTTCTGAACTCAAGACTCAGAAGTTCTGAACTTAAGACTCAGAGTTCTGAGTACACTATTCAGACAATTTAACTTAGAAAAATTTATCATTTTTTTTTAAGAAATACAAATATTTTCAATTAGTCAGATTAAGCATTCCTATTTTACATATGAGAAAAGAGAACCTTTTGTGATCAAGAGGCTTTGTGAATAAGTCAGCCAATTGATACTTTGTATGCACAAAGTGCATCTCTATAGTTCCTTTTTCCACATAGTCTTTTATAAAATGATACCTCACATCTATGTGTTTAGTCTTTGAATGTTGAACAGGATTCTGAGTAATGGCAATTGCACTTTCTGAGTCACAATAGATGGGAATTTTGTTGAGCTGATATCCATAGTCCATAAGTTGTGTTCTCATCCACAAAGTTTGAGAGCATGCAGCAGCAACATCAACATACTCTGCCTCAGCAGTTGAAGTGGACACACAATTCTGTTTCTTTGATGCCCAACTCACTATCTTATCCCCCAAAAAATGACAAGCACCAGAAGTACTTTTTCTTTCCAACCTACTTCCTGCATGATCAGCATCAGTGAAAGCAGTCAATTTGAAGTCAGTTTCTTTTGGATACCATAAACCTAGATCAGGTGATCCTTTGAGATATCTCAAAATCCTTTTGACAGCTAACATATGTGATTCTTTTGGGTTAGATTGAAATCTAGCACAGAAACATGTAGAAACCATTATATCTGGCCTACTTGCAGTCAGATAAAGTAAAGATCCAATCATGCCTCTATAGAGTTTGTTATCTACTGAAACTCCTTTGAGATCAACATCTAACTTTATGTTTGTTGCCATAGGAGTTCTCATAGAAGCACAATCAAACATTTTGAACTTTTTCAGAATATCTCTGACATATTTTCCTTGATTTATAAAAATACCATTTGGTAATTGTTTGACTTGAAGACCAAGGAAAAAATTCAGCTCACCCATCATGCTCATTTCAAATTCAGATGACATGATTTTAGAAAAATTATCACATAATTCTGGACTGGTAGAACCAAATATTATGTCATCAACATAAATCTGAATAAGAATTAAATTCTCACCCTGTTTCTTTAAAAACAAAGTTGTGTCAATCTTACCTTTCTTGAACCCTGAAACTAACAAATGTTGAGTAAGAGTGTCATACCAGGCTCATGGTGCTTGTTTTAGACCATATAAAGCTTTGTCTAAAATATAAACATGATCAGGAAATTCTGGATCAACAAAACCTTCAGGTTGATGAACATACACCTCTTCATTAAGTTTGCCATTTAGAAAGGCTGATTTGACATCCATTTGATACACCTTGAAGTTCTTGTGTGCAACATAGGCCAAAAATATTCTGATTGCCTCTATTCTTGCCACTGGTGCAAATGTTTCATCATAATCAATTCCTTCTTGTTGACAGTATCCCTTAGCAACCAATCTTGCCTTGTTTCTAATAACAACACCTGACTCATCCTTTTTGTTTCTGAACACCCATTTAGTTCCAATGATAGATTTACCTTCAGGCTTTGGAATGAGTCTCCAAACTTTGTTTCTTTCAAATTGGAGCAATTCCTCTTGCATTGCTGAAATCCAATCTGGATCCTCTAGGGCTTCATTAGCTTTCTTAGGTTCAATCACACTTAAGAAACCAGCAAACATTGCTTCATTTGCTGTAGCTGATCTGGTTTTTACTCCTGCTGATGGATCACCTATTACTTGATGAATAGGATGATTTTAGTCCATTTATTTGCACTGGGAAGAACATCAATCTCTGAAAAATTGTTGTTTGTATCATTCTCATCAATGATTGCTTGTAATTCTGAGCTGTCCCCTTATTCTGAGATATGAGTAGGAGTTGTATCCAAGTTTGGATTCTGAACAGTGAAGTCAGATTTCTGAGTAACTTGTTCAGAGTTCTGAATACAAGGTTCAGAATTTTCACCACTTGTATTTATCAAACTTGGACACTCCTCAGATGGACCTTTATCAGAAATTACATTTGATTGAACTATTTCTGGAGTTCTATTCTTCATCTCTTTTACCATCTTTGGGTTTTCATATTCTGCATAAGAATCAAAAATTAGTTCTAGAAAAGCATCCTTAAACAATAAATTGAGTTCTGAACAAATAGGATTAGAATTTGTATCAGAAGTCATTCTTGTCTTGTTCTGCATGAGTTCTGAACTGTCTTGTTCAGAGATCTTCATTCTGGCTTCATCAAATGTTACATTAATTCTTTCCATCATCCTCTTGGTTCTTCTATTGTAGATTCTGAATGCTTTGGAAGTTAATGAATAACCAACAAAGTATCCTTCATCTGCCTTTTTATCAAATTTGGCAAGATTTTCTCTGTCTTTAAGAACATAGCATCTGCAACCAAAACCATGAAAGAATTTGATTAATGGTTTTCTTTTATTTATCATTTCATAAGCAGTCTTATTTAATCTTTTATTGATTAAGGTTCTGTTCTGTGTAAAACAAGCAGTTGCAATTGCTTCAGCCCATAGGAAAGTTGGAAGATTTGAATAAGCCAACATGGTTCTTGCAGCTTCAACTAGAGTTCTGTTTTTCCTTTCAACAACACCTTTTTGTTGAGGAGTTCTGACAGCAGAGAAATTGTGAGAAATCCCAGAACTTTCTAAAAAATTCTGAAGTGTCTCATTTCTGAACTCTGTTCCATTATCACTTCTGATTTTCTGAACTGGAAGTTGTAAGAAAACTTGAATTCTTTTGATAAAGTTTATCAAAGTAGTAGCAGCTTCTGACTTGGCCCTTAAAAACTCAACCCATGTGTATCTGGAATATTCATCGACAATTACAAGCATATATTTCTTTCCTCCCATAGACTGAACTGAAATAGGACCACAAAGATCAGTATGAATCATTTCTAATGGTGCTTTGCAAGATGAGTCCATTTTTAATTTGTGAGAACTCTTTTTCATCTTGCCCATTTCACAAGCTGAGCATAATGATTCTTTTTCAAATTTAATCTTTGGTAAACCTTTAACCAGATGTTTTGCAACAAGATTATTAAGATCTTTGAAGTTTAAATGAGAACATCTTCTGTGCCACAGCCAGCATTCATTTGCAGTTGAGTTTGATAAAAGACAAACATGATTTAATGTTTGTAATTTTGAAAAGTTAACCACAAATAAATCCATGTGTCTTTTGGCCCAGAAGACTTTAAGATCATTTTCAGTTAAAATCATGCAACCTGTTATTTTGAACTTGATTTGACAAAGACTGTCTAAAAACTGACTTATGCTGAAAAGATTATGTTGTAATCCTTCAACATAGAAAACTTTTTGAATTGTCAGATCTCCTTTTGTTAAATCTCCATAACCTTTAACTTGACCTTTGCTGTTATTTCCAAAGTTTACTGCTCCTCCAGCCTTTTCTGTGAAATTTGATAGAAAAGACTTCTGACCTGTCATGTGTCTTGAAGCTCCTGAATCTAAAAACCACACATGACAGCCCTGCAAAAACAATCAGTTAGTTTTAGGTACCCATTTTGGAATGGGTCCTTCTTTGTTAGCTTTGTTATCTGATTTAACAAAAGTACCTTTTACTTTTCATTCAAAATCTTTCTTTAAACACCATTTGCCTTGAACTTTTATGAAGTCACAACATTTTCTGTTCACAAATTTGTTCAATTTCTTCTTGAAAGTTGTAAATTTGGATGTTGCAGTATTTCAACTTTCTTTTCTTTCATATTAAGCCTTTTCTCATTCTTTCTTTTGATTTTAATTTGAGGATTCACTTCTTTTATCTTTTCTTTTCTCTGAGTTTGAGGAACATAAACATTCTTCTTTTCTGTATTCTGAATATCTTTTCTTATGAATGAAACAGATGTTATTGTGATTGGACATTTCTGAGAATATTGAAAAGAATCACTTTCACATTGAACACAAGTCAGATTTTTCTTTGCAAGTAACAACAAATCTGTACCATAAGTCCTTTCATTTTTATTTCTATTTTTCAAAGTACATGTACATTTATTACAGAAACTATGAGCTTTTGGTACAGAATCAGAGTTCAATTCAGTCTTCTCAGGAACTCTTTTCAGATCATCTTTCCTCTTGCTTTCCTCTTTTTCTGAAAAATTCAACTTATTTTTGTTAGAAAATGAATTAGATGATTCACCTTTTTCATATGTACTTGATTCATTAAAGAATTTATCATTTTCTTTTAGAGCATTAATCTTGAACAGATCATATTCAGCTTTCAGTTTCTCAAGCTCTGTTATTTTCTGAATAAAAACATTCTTTTCTTTTAAAGCATTTTTAAGATCAAAATCCAAATCACACAAGTCATTTTCAAGTTCATAATAAGCTTTCCTTAGGTCCTCAAGTTCTTGACTTACAAGATTAAATCTCTTTTCAAGTTCTAGAAATTCTTCTGACTTTGAATCAGAATTCTGATTAATAGACTCAGATTTCTGACCCTCAGAATCAGAAAATTGATAAGAACAGTCAGAATTCTGATTAGAAGATTCAGATTTTTGACTAATTGTTTCAGAAACCTTACTAGTATCAAATATACTTTCTATGTCAGAATATGAAAAACTTTGTTGTTTATTTTTGTAACTAACATTTAGAGAGTCGTATTTGAATTTAGTGTCATTGTATTTTGGTTTCTCTTCTTTTGGTTTAGAAATTTATTTCTTAACTTTATCTTCTGAAACATTTGACTTTTCTGTTTTTGATTCAGAAACTGTTTCCTTTGTCTTTTTAGAACTTGATTTATGTAAATCATCAGAACTTGTGATAGAACTTGCAGGTCTTATAAAAACTTCAACAACTTCTGGAATTTTTGGTTTAGGAACATGAAGCTTATCAAAATCATACAAGTTTACTGGAGCTCTTTTTAAAACAACATTTTCTTCCAATCCCAATCCCTTCTTTGGATTATAAAATCTTGTATCTTTTACATTGCTTGTTAGAAGATTTAATGTTTGCTGAGTCTGACCTCTTTTCATGTTAAGATCTTCTAATTCTTTGATTTTGATGTACAAATTCTTTCTTTCCTCAAATAACATATCAAACTTTATTTGTAAATCACCCTTTTCATCCTTGACTTTTGAAAGTTCAATTTTTAATTCAGAAATATTTTTCACCAATTCAGAATTTTCAGTTTTAACTTTCTGTTTCTCAACCTCAGATTCCTCATACTGTTCTCTTATTACCTCTTTTTCAATTCTGAATTTGTTAACTAAATATCTTTCTCCTTTTATTTGTTTTCTTAGTTTAACAAATTCAGTTTTCATTTCACCAATCTGTGTCATTAAGTCTATTTCAAGTGCAGAATGTACCTCAGCGGATGACTCAGAATCAGCATCTTCAAAGTCAGAATCATCCTCATTCTTCATCTTTGCCATATAACTCTGCATATGTGAAAAGTGATTGCAGTCATCTTCATCTGAAGTGTAGTACAACCAATTTTCTTGTTCAGCTAACATTGCCACTTCATCATCTCTTTTCTTTGCTAGCTGAGCCTTTTTGGTGTAGTACTCATAATCCTTCACAATTTTTACTTTGCAATCTTTTGCATAGTGACCAGACTTTCCACACTTGAAGCACATATTCTTTTCTTTTCTTTCTTCCTTTTCTTCTCTATTTTCTTCCCTTCTTTCTTCCTTCTTTTCATACTTACTCTCTCCTCTCTCTTCTCTTTTCTTGAAATCTGAATTTCCCTGCTCTTTCCTGTACTTGCCCTGAAATTTTCCTTTTCCATACCTCTTGTTGAAAGTGTTAGTCAACAAGGCCAACTTTTCAGCAATCATTTTGATATCTACATCTTCTTCTGATCCCTCTTCCTTATCAGACTCCTCCAGATTTGGTATCTCAGATAGATACGCAGTCTTCTTGGGTGTTTTAAAAATTTTGGACTTTGACAGAAAAGCTAACTGTTCTGCAACATTCTTCTTTTCTTCAACCACAATTTTAACAGAGTCCTCATGCTGATTTAGTACACAGAATAGATCATTGAGATCTTCTTCACACATATCCTTATTCATTTGTAGACTTATAGCAAATGATGACCATTCAGAGTTTAGACTGTTCAGAAATTTGTAGTTTATTTCTGACTTTGTCTTTTTCAATCCATTTCTTCTCAAATCATTCAGTATAGTACATAATTTACTATATCTCTGAGTCAAGATTTCAGATTCTTTAGCCTTGAACCTTTCATAAGCATTTATGCTTTGATTTAACTTTGCTTGTATCGATCTGACAGTTCCTAACATCTGTCTTTCCAGTTCATCCCACATTTCCTTGGCGGATGATCCACTGTCAATTCGGTTTAGAACTTCATTCGGAACGGCCAATGTCATCAATGTGATTGCTCTTTTGTCTATAGCATGCCTATTTTTCCGTTCTGCTGTGTATTGAGAATAATTCTTCTTCACCCTTGTTGCCGGAATTTCTGGAGTTGTCTCTGTTTCAGGGGTTGCAGCCACATCGATATAGACTTCGATAGGACCTTCTCGGATTGAAACCATTAGATTTTCATCTATGTTATCCAGGAATTGGATCATTCGAATTTTCCATTGCTGGTACTCTTCAGGTATTAGAACAGGTGGCTTTGTTTCAGATCCCATAGCGATATATTCTTTAGAAGACATGATTGTAAGAATTTTCAACAGAAAGACAAATTTGAATTTCTTGATCGAAAGATAACAATTAATTCAAGAATTGATAAGAATTCAAGAATTGTAAGCAGCAGCGGAATCGATTTTTGAACGAATCAAGAAATCTTCAAGAAAATTGATCAATTAACCTTCGCGATCACGATTTTGAACAATTTTGTTTGTTGATTGGCTCTGATACCAATTGTAAGTCCAGGATTTACTCTTACAATCAATATATCAATCTATGAAGCAGTAATTGAGAAGTAATATGATCAAGCCCAATTGTATTCAATGAAGAACAGAATTACAGATCTTAGAGAGAGAGTATCTCAAAGATTACAAAAGATGAATACAAATATATGCGGGGGAATCAGTTAGAAATGTAGTGCTAACCACTATATATATACTGCAACGGAAATATTAAAGTTACAGTACAAATATGAATGACTAATAGGAACAATACACGTGTCCTAATTAGTTAACTAAACACTAAGGAAAGTATCTAGTTATAAGTTCTGAACATGTTGTTCAGAACTTCTGAACATAATTCTGATTAAGCTTCTCAGAACTTCTGACTCTTCTTCTCAGACTTCTGACTCTTCTTCTCAGACTTCTGTACTTGGTAAACTTTCAAAGTAATCCTACTGAGCTTTTGTAGTCAGAACTCTGACCCTTCTTCTCAGAACATTTGAGCCTTCTTATCAGATTTCAACCCTTAGTTTATTGACAAAACTCAGATCTAACAAGATCAGTGAAGTCGATACAGACCCTCCATTTTCCATTTTTCTTTTGAACGACCACGACATTGGCAAGCCAGTCGAGGTACTTTACTTCTCGAATTTCCCTGTTTTTAGGAGGTTGTCGACCTCGTCATTTATCACCTTATTCCTTTCAGGAGCAAATTTTCGTCGCTTTTGTTTGATTGGCTTAAATGACGGGTCGACATTAAGCTTGTGGGAAATAACACTGGGGTCTATGCCGACCATGTCTTCGTGCGACCAGGAAAAGCAGTCGGCGTGTTCCTGCAAAAAAGATATCAGCTTTTCTTTAAGGCAGGGATCGAGGGACGAACCTATAAAGACTTTCTGGTCAGGCTTGCTCTGGTCCAGGACGACTTCCTCCAGGAGATAGTCGTCGGCTGTCCCAGTAGCATCATGGAACTGTAATTGCTAGATGGCCTGCTTCTGCATCTTCAGGGTGGTCTTGTAACAATCGCGGGCGACCTTCGGCTCACTTTTGATCTTCTTGACTCCCCACGGCGTAGGGAACTTCATGGTCTGATGGTACGTCGAGGGAACGGCTTTCATGTCATGGATCCATGGTTGACCTAAGATGATGTTTGTTTGGGCAAAAAATCACGTCGTACGACTACGACCAAAACAGGTAAGACGCACGTTATAATCCAAATCTTGCGTTGAGATAAGGTCTCGACAAGAAACCAGAAAACATCCGTCGTCTCCCGTAAAAGGTAAGTCGTACGTCCCTCATGACGCTCGACCACAACGTCGCCGGACCATCGCGTAAGATCATTGTACCTTCGACCAAAGCTAACGTTAACCTTGACTGTTACGTTTGTTAAGTATTTAATGCTGGAGTCAAATCCATTAACAGTGAGCAGCCGTAACGGACGAGGATCATTATGGATATTCACTCCGACAACCGTTTCCAGCCGTTGTAGCCGTTGATCAAAGCATTAATGGAGCTAATTAATGACACGAAGACTATAAATACCAAGCTAAGTCTTCACATCAAAGGACATCAGTTAGCACCCAACATACATCGAACACAACATCTGATACCGAGCTCGAGAAAGCATACACATCTTAAACTGAATTCCAGAATACTACAGTGAACTCAAGAACAACCGAAGTGAAGAACTTAATCTCGAAGAATCGCTCTCGACGCACGACAACAGCTCTCGACCAGTAGTTCATACTCTGTTTCGCACACGACAAACACCTGTTTTTACGTTCAAACACTTGTACTATACATTTCGAAGCATTTCTTTCATTTGTATTGTAATTATCGTACGACCGACGCCAGTATCCAAGGACATCTCCCCTGATTGGCGACCATAGTATAGCGACGACACCCACTGTCGTCCGCAGGGTTTTCCTCGTTTGAGGTTTTTCCTGCGTCATCAAATCCCTTGTTTCTTTATTTTTATCCTCGTCGCACGTCTCGTCGAAAGATTCTTTCTTTAGTTGTTTAAGTCCACATCGACCTTAAGTTGTCCCTTTGGTGCGATTTTTGGCATTAACAGTTTGGCGCCATCCGTGGGACTACATCTAGAGAAAATCCTCGACGAACGTGCATTCTACTAATAGTTTCTTGGAGTTTCTTCTATTTTCTGTAGCAGGAAAATGGTAGCCCCTGGAAATCCGCAGCAAGCCGTCGCTCAGATGTATCAGGAGCTCGAGGTTGCCAGGAATCAACTCAATGCAAAGGCAGAGCAGAATCACAAAGCAGCTGAAGAGATCGCGCGGCTAAGGAATCCTTTTGGACCCTAGAATGGTCCTAGACCATTCATCCAGAATCCAGGTCCGGGATCAGGCCCGTCCGCGCAGAATCAGCATCCAGGTCCATTCATGCAGAATCAGCAGCCGGGTCCGTTCATTCCGAATCCCCAGTCTGGGCAGATTCCCCCTCAGCACATCCGACCACCACCCTTGAACAATAGATCCCAACCATTGCAAGGTGGCGCCCAGCCGTTTCAGAGTGGATCCCAGCCGTTTCAAAATGGTCCGCAACCTTTCCAGCAAGGATCGCAATCTTTCCAGCAGAGATCGCAACCATTTCAGCATGGACCACAATCGTTTCAGAATGGACCGCAGCAATTTCACTATGGGTCGCAACCATATTTTGTTCCATTCAACGGGGACACCAATGGTTCGTCGCATGGTAATGGCACTAGTCCAGGGACCAATCCCTCGACAGGGGCAAATCCTGATCTTAACGATCCCGTCGCCCAGCGTTTGAAGATGTTAGAAGACCAAAATGAGCGCGTCCTATCCTTGCTCGCCAAGTTGCCTGGGGCAGCCGTGCCTGTCGATGTCGAGCCTCGCTCGGGGTATCAGACGTCGCCCTTCATCGACGAGATCGCCACCGTCGAGGTCCCAAAGAAGTATAACATTCCTACCTTCACTCCCAAGTATTCGGGTGTGACCGATCCAACCGAGCATGTCGCGCAGTATAAGCAGCTCATGTGGACGATCTCGATTCCACACATGTACCAGGAAGTATGCATGTGCAAGAGTTTTGGGGTGACTCTCATTGGTCTAGCTCTCCAGTGGTTGATCAATCTCAAACCCAAATCTATCGGATCGTTCGCCGAATTGGTCAACCAATTCTCACGGTAATTCGCCAGCAGTCGTAAGATGGAAAAGCAGACTAGTGATCTGTACTATGTCGTACAGAAGACCAATGAGTCTATTCGAAATTATTTCAATAGATTCAATGCCGAAATGATCAGTATCTGCAATTGTGACATCAAAACTGCGATCGAAGCTTATAAGCGTGGCCTAGATGATAGTTCAGGTCTATATATCGATCTGACCAAGTATCCCCCAGAGACTTTCGAAGACGTCCGAGCTCGAACCTTAGCATATATGAGGGTCGAAGATGATGCCGCCTTTCGTCGCAAGCACACTGACGACAAAAAGTCGCTAGGCGTCAGAAAGCCAGAGTTCAAGACAAAGGCTGTTTCCAGAATAGAGCCCGTGCGCCAAATTTCAAATGTTCGTTTCAAGACGAAAGCAGAGGCCAGGACCGCAACTAAGTTCACTCAGTACCCCAAGATATCCTCTTACGGATTCAAAGGATCTGCAAAGGACTTAGTTGGAGCTCTGAAGACCGCTCAAGCTACCATTCGATGGCCAAAGAAGTCCGACCTGGACGATGCTAAGAAAGACAAATCAAAGTAGTGCGACTTCCACGTCGATCATGGTCATGCGACAGACGATTGTATCGCATTGAAGAAGGAATTAGCGTATCATTTCCCGAAAGGAAATCTCAAGGATATCATCGACGATGTCGCTATTCCAGCTAATAGCCATCGACCGTCGACTCCCGAGCATACAAAAGTTGTCAATTAAAATCCCCTACGCCATTAGGAATCCTGAAGATCGAGAATGAGTCGAAAACGTCGCTATGGTGCCCTGTCGTACGACAATCAATCACAGACAGTATCTCAGCGGATCGTCGTATCGACTTGTCATTTAAAACTTATCTTTCTTTCCGAAAAGAATAGGATAATAAATGACAGGGGGGCAATACCCCATGAAGGAGAAAGGTATGATTTCTAACTCTTTTCCATACAAATTTTTTCTCACAAACAGCTATTGACTTAAGCATCGGAGGGTCGTTGGTGAGCCAACGACCAACCCTCGACATCGTTTTATCGCAGGATCGCACGACATAGACAATCAGGTCCATGACTTGATCACACCTTACATCTAGTCGAACGACTTGGTCGCACGATCGCATAGACGGCTTCGCAGCCTGAGCTTCTTAACTTAGAAAAACTTCGCGTTTTGAATAAATACCTTAGTCGTGTTTTGATTGGCATACATTCTAAATGAATGCCTTATTTTTTTCTCTCTTATACCCTGTATGGATGCTTTGATCGTATGTTCTCATATTTTATAAGTACCTTGGTCACATGATTTCCTATGTATCTTACATTCCATCGATGCGATATTTGTTTACCAAGTATATGAAAACACAAGTTCAAACAAAAAGTGCATTTACTGAAAAGATCGTCAGGTACACGCTCGACCATCAACAGTCGAGCAGCAAAACAAACAAAATAAAATTCCTAAATTAAAGGAGGAGCATCCGTCGCATTCATGCCCGAGGTCCCGTCCTGAAGGCTTTCGCCTACCACCTCCTCCTCAGCGTCCTTCTTATCGTCCGAGTCAAGATCCCTCTCGGTCCCGACGCTATTCAGATAGATGTCTAGCTCCTCCTTCGCCGAAGCAAGAGGGGCTTTTCCCAGCAAATGTCGTCGCATGATCGCCGCCTGAGCAGTCAGACGAGCTATGGCAAAAACCGACTTACCCTCGTCCTTTGCATCTTGCACTTCTTTCTCCAAACTCTCTACCTTGGATTTATAATCCTCGGCCTCTTTCGAAACAGCAGCCAAGGATTCCCTAATCTTTTTCATCTCCTCCCTTTGCTAGGCAGTCATGGACAAGGACTGCGTCAAGTGATGGCTAAGATCCTCTTTCGCATGATTAACGATCTCCATATGTTTTAAAGCGTCAGCAAGACGCTTCGATAGATCCTCCGTGCGACCAGTAGCATCGTTCGCTCGATCCATTGCTGCATTCTCCCTTTCGCGTGCAGCAGACAAGAGATCTTTCAGCTTCGCCGTTTCACTTCGCAAGGCCAAGGAAGCTTGAAGTGCCTGCGAAATCATAAAAGACAGACATCATCAGTAGACAACGACAACGACAACGACAACGACAACGACAACGACAACGAAGTCTGGGCCTAGACAAACTAAGTCTTGAAAGAAAGACTTACCATGAACACCAAGCCGGCTACATGGGCACCCATCTCCTCGATAGGAAAACCCTCAAAACGCTCCCTGAAAGATGGAAGCAGGAATTTATCCAGGTGAGGGAACAGGTTCGTCCCGTCTAGGACATTACCTGTCATAAAGTCCGATGGCAGCATAAAGTTGACCGTCGTGACCTTCTCCCCTCCCGTCGTGTGTTCCTTGCCCTTGTCGGCTGACAAAGGATTCGACGCAGCAGACGGGGACTTCACCGTTTTCGCCGGAAGCGCATAATTGATGGGTGTCACTGCAATCACTTTCTTGGGAGATGCGACCCCTAACTCTTCGGGTGTAACGACTCTCGACGAGTTATTAACCCCTGCCGACGACTCCCTCGGAGTCTTCGTCCTCGTCTTCTTCGGAATTTTAGGGCCAACAGACATGGCTTTTAGCCTCTTCTCTCTGCCCTGACGAGCACGCTCCAACTCAGCTGCTCTCTTAGCAGAAACATTCAACACTTTAGGTTGAGACTCTCCTGGAAAAAAAGAATGTTACAAAGCATACAAAGGAAAAAAGACTCGAGGCAACATAGGAAGAAAAGGAAAGTAAAACTTACTCGTCATCCCTCTCCTTCCTCTCGACTTATCTTCTTCCTCTTCTCTTCCTTTCTCTTCACACTTCTCCCCCTGATTCTCTCCTGAAGATTCTAAATCATCGTCATCCGCCGAGTGTCGCACGACGAAAGACCTCTCGGCGATGCTAAATTCTAAAAACGAATTGATCTTCACTTGAGAGTCAGCGTCTGGCTTCACGACCTCAAATTTTATGGCTGACAACATACAAAAAACAAGTTAAAAATCATATGTAAATCATCCACAGCGCACGCCAGATGAAATAACGAGGCTCACCCGACGTATTCCGGCTCGTCCTAATCCACTCACTCTCAGAGTCAAGGGACAACTTACGCACGAAAACATATCGAGACTTCCACCCACGGTCGTTCACACCCGTCCCTAAGACCAAAACGCGATCGCCCTTAAACCTAGAATGTAAACTACATCGATGACATCCATCCATCTTGGCTTGATAAGCCGAGAGGATATCATGTACATTCATGGGAGAATCCCATTTCTTAGTAGCACGCTCGATCACCCGTACGACTCGCCAAAACTGGGGCATCAACTGACTCGGTGCCAAGTCAAACTCTAACATAAACGCCTTAGCCAGAGGAGAAAAAGGCCAGCAGAAACCTATCCTAAAAGGGTATTCATAGATTACGATGTACCCCTTGGGACACTCGTTTGATCGGATCTGGCCTGGACGGATCAATTCGACCCACGCAGGAATTTTCGCTAACTTTCTAAAATCCTGGAGGTCCGATGACTCTTGAATAACACTCTCAGGATCCCTCGACATTTCTAAACAAAATTTGCAGAAGTCAGAGAAATCGTACCTTACTTATAGGCGCGTTAATCCTCGAAGAAACCTAACCAAGTCAAAGATTTTCACGAGTTCGGGAGATATCAGACAAAGAATGGCAAGGAAATCACAACACAAAACTCTTCAAAGGCGAAATAAGGAAATGATCCGTCAAAATCCCTATTTAGACCGAAAAACAGGGTTGGATCGAATCCCTGTATGATTTTCGTGCGTCCCCGATCTTTTCGCATACCCTCACAGATCTTCGACACCTGTCTTCGACAGCTGGTAAGCATCATCGTGCATCAGTATGACGTCATAACTTTTCAACTTCTTGTTCAGTTAAAGGCGAACCGGTCTAGTTTCCCGACAACCAGGTAAGTCCCTCAACCCAGGTCACAAGTCTAAGCGTTCGACAAGCAAAATTTAAAACTTAAATTTGTGATTCAATTTTCAAATTTTAGGGGCAAACTGTTTGGGCAAAAAATCACGTCGTACGACTACGACCAAAACAGGTAAGACGCACGTTATAATCCAAATCTTGCGTGGAGATAAGGTCTCGACAAGAAACCAGAAAACATCCGTCGTCTCCCGTAAAAGGTAAGTCGTACGTCCCTCATGACGCTCGACCACAGCGTCGCCCGACCATCGCGTAAGATCATTGTACCTTAGACCAAAGCTAACATTAACCTTGACTGTTACGTTTGTTAAGTATTTAATGCAGGAGTCAAAGCCATTAACAGTGAGCAGCCGTAACGGACGAGGATCATTATGGATATTCACTCCGACAATCGTTTCCAGCCGTTGTAGCCGTTGATCAAAGCATTAATGGAGCTAATTAATGATGCGAAGACTATAAATACCAAGCTAAGTCTTCACATCAAAGGACATCAGTTAGCACCCAGCATACATCGAACACAACATCTGATACCGAGCTCGAGAAAGCATACACATCTTAAACTGAATTCCAGAATACTACAGTGAACTCAAGAACAACCGAAGTGAAGAACTTAATCTCGAAGAATCGCTCTTGACGCACGACAACAACTCTCGACCAACAGTTCATACTCTGTTTCGCACACGACAAACACCTGTTTTTACGTTCAAACACTTGTACTTTACATTTCGAAGCATTTCTTTCATTTGTATTGTAATTATCGTACGACCGACGCCAGTATCCAAGGACATCGCCCCTGATTGGCGACCATAGTATAGCGACGACACCCACTGTCGTCCGCAGGTTTTTTCCTCGTTTGAGGTTTTTCCTGCGTCATCAAATCCCTTGTTTCTTTATTTTTATCCTCGTCGCACGTCTCGTCGAAAGATTCTTTCTTTAGTTGTTTAAGTCCACATCGACCTTAAGTTGTCCCTTTGGTGCGATTTTTGGCATTAACAATGTTATAGGCCGATGAGCAATCGATGACGTTGAACTTTGTCTGCTTGTTGATTGCTCCGGCATAGACATGCAAGGTGATCTCTCCAAAGGTGCTCTTCGCGTCTCCATTGAAACCGACCAAGGTTGTCGAGCGTCGGGTGATTTCCGATCGGTCGATTCCTATGGCCTTGATGGTATCAAGGAAGATGACGTTTGCTGAACTGCCTCTGTCGACCAAGACTTGTCGGGTCAGACAGTTACCAATCGTGAGTTGAATAATCAACCAGTCATGATGCTTCCGATATGAGTCGCCGAGGTCGTTTTGGTCGAATGTGATCTTCATGGCTTCTAACTCCAGATCTTCTTTGGGTCTTGATGAACGAGGGATAGGTCGATCATCAGGTGTCGGGCTGGCGTGACGTTTGGCTACGGAATACGCCAGACCGCACACATCGGAACCACCAGTTATGCAGTTGATGACCTTTGCATGCTAGGGAGTCGGCGGTCGAGCGTCTCTAGATGGAGTAACGACGTCATCGATAATATCCTTGAGGTTGCCCTTCGGGACGTGGTATGCTAGCTCCTTTTTGAGAGCTATGCAGTCGTCCGTTGTATGACCGTGGTCGACGTGGAAGTCGCACCACTTTGATTTATCCTTGTTACCATCATCTTTGTCGGACTTCTTCGGCCACCGGATTGTCGCCTGGACGGTCTTCAGGGCCTCGACCAAGTCCTTAGTAGTCCCTTTGAATCCATAGGAGGATATCTTAGGGTACTGAGGAAATTTGGTCGCGGTCGTGGTCTTGAACTCTGCTTTCGTCTTGAATCGGATGTTTGAGATTTGTCGTGCAGGCTCTGACTTGGATACTGCCTTCGTCTTGAACTCTGGCTTTTTTACACTAAACGACCTCTTGTCGTCAGAATGCTTTCGACGAAAAGCAGCGTCTTTTTCCACCCTCATATAAGCAAGGGTTCTGGCTCGGACGTCTTCGAAATTCTCTGGGGGATACTTGGCCAAGTCAGTGTACAGACCCAAATTGTCGTCTAGACCACGCTTGTATGCTTCGATCGCGGACTTGACGTCACAATTACAGACACAGATCATCTCTGCATTGAACCTGTTGAAATAACTCCGGATGGATTCACCGGCCTTCTGCACGACATAATACAAGTCGCTGGTCTGCTTCTCCATCTTGTGACTGCTGGCAAACTACTGGGAGAACTGGTTGACTAACTCGGCGAATGACCTTATGGATTTGGGCCTGCGGTTAATCAACAATTGGAGGGCTGGACCCGTGAGGGTCGCCCTGAAACTCTTGCACATGCAAACCTCTTGATACATATGTAGGATCGAGACCGCCCACTATAGCTGCTTATACTGCGCGATGTGCTCCGTTGGGTCGGTTATTCCCGAATACTTGGGCGTGAAAGCAGGGATGTTATACTTCTTCAGGACGTCGACAGTCGCTATCGTATCAACGAAAGGCGATGCCTGAAATCCCGAGCGAGGATCGACGTCGACAGGTACGGCTGCCCTCGGTAGCTTAGCGAGCAAAGACAAGACACGCTCATTTTGATCTTCCAACATCTTCAACCGCTGAGCGACGGGGTCGTTAGGATCGGAATTCACACCCGTCGGAGGGTTGACTCCTGAACTAGTGCCATTTCCGTACGACGAGCCGTTGACATCCCCATTGAAAGGGATGAAGTATGGCTGGGACCCATTGTACATGGGTGGTGGCCTCAGATGCTGGGGAGGAATCGGCCCGAATTAGGGATTTGGAATGAACGATCCATGCTGCTGGTTCTGCATGAATGGACCTTGCTGCTGACTCTGACTGAACGGTCCTAGACCTGGATTCTGAACGAATGAACACGAACCTGGATTCTGGGTGAATGGAGCGGATCCTGGATTCTGACCGAACGATCCTGGACCAGGATTCTGAACGAATGGTCTGGGACCGTTCTTCGGTCCGAATGGATTCCTCAACCACGCGATTTCTTTGGCTGTCCTTCGACTTTGATCAGCAAGGGCGTCGATCTGCCGACGTGCATTTTCAAGCTCCCAATGCATCTGGGCGATGATATGCTCTTGGTTTCCATTACCTGCCATTTTCCTGAAACAGAAAAAAGAGGAAACTCCGGGAAATCGTTAGTAGGACGCACATTTGTCGAAGATTTTCTCTAGATGGGGTCCCATGGATGGCGCCAAACTGTTAATGCCAAAAATTGTCCAGAAGGATAACTTAAGGTTGATTGTGGAGCTTAACAACTAAAGATAGAAATCGTTCGACAAAGCAATGCGACAAAGACTAAAAACGTAAATAAGACACAAGGAATTTGGTGACGCGGGAAAAACCTCAACGAGGAAAAAACCCGCGGACGACTGTGGATGTCTTCGCTGCACTATGTGTAATACCCCGGGTAAGTTCGTTAGTTAAAAGTTATTTCCGTTAAAATTATTTGACTTTATAAGTAATGTTTAGGGTGAATTTGGGTTAAATTAGGAGTTAAGGGTATTTTGGTTCATTAAGGGATAGCTTAGGGTTTAAAGGGTAAAAATGGGTTAGATATTATCCCTTAGTTAATCTGATATTTCAAAACAGCAGATATTATCTAGAAAAGCAACTTAGTGTGTGTGTGTTTTGGAAGAAAAGAAGAAAGGAAGAAAAAATAGCTTAAGGAATCAGTTGGTGCACTTGGAACTGAATTCAGGTATGTTTCCTTTACAGTTTATGTGTGTAATTGCTATTAGGTAGTTTCTATCGGACTGGAATAGTCGATTTCATAACTGTTAATGATTCAGTCGGTTTTCTGGGTAAAAAGCACCAAACCGACAGAGGTTTCCGGACACCATGAATGTGTCCGGATGGTTTTATTGGTAGTGTCCGGGTAGTTTGTGGGTGGTGCCCGGTTGATGTTCTAAAGGTGTCCGGACGAGTTCTTCTTCCGGGTAAGTTCTATTTCCCTATGTTTTCCGGATAGAATTAGATACCGGATGGTATCCGGATTACTTTGGTGTCCGGATGACGTCCGGATTGTTTAGGTTGTCCGGAAAAGTCATGTTATCCGGAAAAGGTCACGCTGTCCGGAAAAGTTGTGTTGTCCGGATAACTTGTGGTATCCGGATACTTTGGCTGTTTGGTCAAATTGATGAGTTTAGAGGCTTTTAAGTGTCCAGTAGCCTGTGTCTTGTTAATTCATGGATAGGGAATGAATAAGGACTGAAAGTACTGTGGACTTGACTTAAGTTCGGGTTTGGGGAAGACAATTGACGATAATAGTTAGATAGAATATCTAAAGCTCTTAGTCCTAACAAGCTCTATGTGTTCAAAATGGTAAAGCAAATTCTGTATATACTTGTTTAAGATACTGTGAATCGAAGGTGAAAGCAGAATTCTTTGTGGAGGACTGAAAAGAGTGTTGTTAAGCAAACAAGTGAGTTTTACTTCAAAATATTTTTAACTGGAATACATATATGTGTGGAATGGATATATGATTAAGGTGTGAATATTTTGTGTTTATAATATAGTAAGATATTATATTCCTATGTGCATTACACTACACAAGTGCACATTAGTCGGGTTCCGGTGTGCGGACCGATGGGTAGCTGGGTTCCGGTGTGCGGACCGGTAACGTTGATTATTTATTAGTTGGATTGCTACCAATTAGTATGGCCAATTGTGGAGGAATAAGGTGGGATGAGATGTACGAGTCTTGAATGGTATTGATATACGTGTAGTATATGGATGTATATGAAAAGTTTCATATAAATGGTTTTGATACAAGATTTACTAAACTGACAGGGATTTCCTCACTAGACCATTAGGTTTAACCCTCATTTCTGTGTTAAAAATATGTATTCCAGGTGGCGGATCGGGTAAGAGCAAGTAAATAGGACTCTTGATGGATAGCTTTTGTGAAGATGTTGGTTATGAAGTTATGGATGTATTTTGTACTTATGACTTCGTTATTAGTCAGCATGTTATTTAATTTGCAAAAAGTTTGTACTGAATTACTTATTATGTTTGGCAAGACTATGGGACCGAATGTGAAATACGATGTATCTTTTGATCATTTTATAATATAAAATGTATGTTATTTGTATTTATGGAAACCGGGATGTTACAGATGGTATCAGAGCCCTTGTTTAAGGGATTTAGGTATTAGTACCTGTACCTAGACTTAAACTGCATGTGAAGTAGGGTGTCCCTATTATTTTAGAACCTGGGGATGCTAAGTATAAAAAGGTAAAAGGAACATCATGTAAGGTAATTTCAGAGTTACACCTGGCCAGTGTAATTGTGATCTTACAGGTACATGTTGAACTAGAATACCTTGTTATATGGGGTATGTGCTTATGTGTATATTAACCTTGTCTGAATCAACAAAATGGCAGGTGGTACGAGACAAACAAATCGGGAAGGAGGAGGAAGCCTGAATAGAACCAATCCAACATGCGGAGGAAGGGGAAGAGGGGGAGAAAGGGGCAGGGGCAGGACTGGAGGCAGAGTACAGGGGCGAGGCACGGAGTTTGTTACAAGAGACGACTTGGCTGCTGAGATGGGAAGATTACAAGCCAATATTCAAGCCATGTTTAACCAGACGTATAATGCTGAAACGGAAAGACCAGATCCTAACTTGGAAGACGAGATGCCTATCACACCTCTTGTAGTATCAGTACCAAGAAGATGTGACTATAAGATGTTTTTAAGCTGTAAACCACCAACTTATGGAGGGGATAGAGATCCAGTGAAGGTAATGCGGTGGCTGAAGGAAATTGAAGCTGTATTTAAAACCAGCAAATGTGCGGAAGAGGATAAGGTGTTATACGAAACTGCAATGTTGAAGGCAGATGCTTTATATTGGTGGGAGGCCCTTATTGACTCCAAGGGATCTGATGTATACTCAACCTTTACTTGGGGAGAATTCTCAAGGGCATTCAAATAACAGTTTTGTCCTCAAGCAGCAGTCAGACAATTGGAGGAGGAATTCCTGAGCCTACAACAAGAGAATTTATCAGTCAGAGACTATACTGCCCGTTTCCTAGAGAAGTCGCGTTTTGGAGAATATTATGTTGCCACGGAGAAAATGAAGATGGAAAGGTTTATATTTGGATTGAATTCGGAAATTCGAAAATTAGTGACTGCAACGAGACCTGATACCTTTTCAGCAGCAGTAAATGTCGCGGAAAATGTAGAGCGGGATATTAGGAGGGATGCTGGTGATAAAAGTATGGGAAAGAGAAAATGGGAAGGACCACCGCATGATCCGAAGAAGTCTAGATTTCAGAGATTCGATAATCGTCCACCTTTCCGACCCATGGAAAGACCTTGTCCGAAGTGCCACCGTATCCATCAAGGAAACTGTCAGATTGAATCGCGGGTTTGTTATAGGTGTGGGAAGACCGGGCATGTTATTAAAGATTGTCGATTAACGCGGTTTTGTTTCTTGTGTAATTCTCCCGATCACCTTCAGTCAGATTGTCCGCGAGGTAGAATACAACAGGGGGGCACATCAGGGAAACCAGCAATTGCTAGACCAGTAGTTCCAAGAATAGAACCGCCGAGAACAAGGGGTCGTACATTTCAAATGACAGCTAAAGAGGCGGAGGAAACTCTGGATGTGGTTACAGGTACATTTTTCATAAACTCTACACGTGCTAAAGTGTTGTTTGATTCCGGTGCAAACCAATCTTTTGTGTCTCCCTCATTTGCTGCTCACATGCATTTAGAGCCTAAAATGTTAGAACATGCCTTATTGGTAGACACTGCAAATGATAATCATGTGTCAGTTAAAGAAGTTTTTGATTGCTGTATGATAGATATAGAGGGGTGTGGAGTACCGATACAACTATTTCCTATATCCTTTATCGAGTTTGATGTGGTAGTAGGGATGGATTGGTTAGCTGAGAATCAGGCTAACGTAGTTTGTGATAAGAAAATAATCAATGTCGTTTTACCTGATAAGAGGTCAGTAGTGATTTATGGGGATCGTAAGAATCATCAGTCTAGCCTAATATCTATGATAAAAGCCTGTAAGTGTGTCAGCAAGGGTTGCCCGAGTTACTTAGCCTATGTGATAGATAGTAGGCCTGAAAAGATTAAGTTGGAAGATATTCCTATTGTTAGTGAATTTCCTGAAGTATTCCCTGAAGACTTGAATAGTCTTCCGCCCATTAGACAAGTAGAGTTTGGTATAGATCTGATTCCGGGAGCCGCTCCTAATGCTCGTGCACCGTATCGTCTGGCACCTCCAGAGATGAAAGAGATGATGACACAACTACAAGACCTATCCGACAAAGGCTTCATCAGACCCAGTTCTTCGCCGTGGGGAGCACCAGTTTTGTTTGTGAAAAAGAAGGATGGTTCGATGAGAATGTGTATTGACTACCGGGAACTGAATAAGCGCACGATCAAGAACAAGTACCCGCTTCCCAGAATCGATGACCGCTTTGATCAATTGGTTGGAGCTTGCTATTTCTCCAAGATTGATTTAAGGTCTGGTTATCATCAGTTGAAGGTGAAAGAAGAAGATGTTCTGAAAACTGCTTTTCGCACAAGGTATGGTCATTATGAATTCTAAGTGATGTCGTTTGGATTGACGAACGCTCCAGCTGCTTTTATGGATTTAATGAATCGGGTATGTAAGCCGTATCTTGATAAATTTGTAATTGTATTTGTCGATGATATACTTATCTATTCTCGATCCAAGGAAGAGCACGCCCAACATCTTCGTTTAATTCTGGAATTGTTGAAGAAGGAACAATTATACGCTAAGTTCTCTAAATGTGAATTCTGGCTACGGGAAGTTCAGTTTCTCGGGCATGTAGTTTCCGAAAAAGGTATACAAGTTGATCCGATGAAGGTAGAAGCAATTGAAAAGTGGGAACCGCCGAGAACGCCAACCGAAGTACGTAGTTTTCTGGGTTTAGCCGGTTACTATCGAAAGTTTATAAAAGATTTCTCTTGTATCGCGACGCCTTTGACTAAGATGACCCGGAAGAATCTAAAGTTCGAATGGAAAGCAGAACAGGATGAAGCATTCAGAATATTAAAAGAGAAACTCTGTAGCGCGCCAATACTAGCACTACCTGAAGGTTCTGATGATTTTGTTGTCTATAGTGATGCTTCTAAATTGGGATTGGGTTGTGTATTAATGGAGCATGAAAAGGTTATTGCTTATGCTTCTCGTTAATTAAAAGATCATGAGAGACAGTATCCTACGCACGACATGGAGCTTGCAGCAGTTGTATTCGCGTTGAAGATTTGGAGACATTACCTTTATGGCTCTAAATGTCAAATCTATACTAATCATAAGAGTCTCCAACATCTTTTCGATCAGAAGGAACTAAATATGAGGCAAAGAAGATGGCTAGAATTGGTGAATGATTACGACTGTGAAATCCTGTATCACCCGGGAAAGGCGAATGTGGTAGCTGATGCACTAAGTCGTCAAGAAAGGAGTGGAACAATAAAAGCTATTTCACTAAGGGCTGAACTCTTGCCTAACATATTTGACGAACTGCTGAAGTGTCAAATAGAAGCTTATCAAGAAGAACAATTGAAATCAGAACGGTTAGTGGGTGTATCAGCATTTCTTGTAAAAGATGATCGTGGGTTATTGTGTCTGGGGAACAGAATTTAGGTGCCTCGTTTGGGTGGGTTACGGGATCGAGTACTACAAGAAGCTCATCAATCTCGATTCTCTATTCATCCAGGTACGAACAAGATGTACAAAGATCTGAAACAATTTTATTGGTGGCCAGGAATAAAAAGGAGTATTGCTCAGTATGTGGAAGGTTGTACTACTTGTAAGAAGGTAAAGATTGAACATCAGAAGCCGTTTGGGCAATTACAGGGTTTAGAAATACCGATGTGGAAATGGGATCAAATTACTACAGATTTCATCACGAAGTTACCAAGGACTCCGAAGGGATTTGATGCCATTTGGGTGATCGTTGACAGATTGACGAAGTCTGCTCACTTCTTACCAATAAAAGAAACTGATTCGTTGGAACGATTATCCAAGTTGTACATCAACGAAATAGTAACTCGACATGGGGTTCCAATCTCGATTATTTCTGATCGTGATAGTCGTTTTACTTCAAGATTCTGGAGGAGCTTTCAAAAAGAAATGGGTACACAGATAAAGTTAAGTACAACGTATCATCCTCAAACTGACGGTCAGAGTGAACGGACGATTCAGACTTTAGAAGACATGCTCCGGGCTTGCATTGTTGGCTTTAGGGGATCTTGGGATAAACACTTGCCACTGATAGAATTTGCCTACAACAACAGTTACCATTCCAGCATACAAGCGGCACCGTTTGAAGTTTTGTATGGTAGAAAATGCCGAACGCCTCTGTGTTGGAACGAAGTGGGAGAGAAACAGTTAGCAGGGCCAGATATAGTTCAGTTGACCGCGGATAAGATTTCTCAGATTCGGGAACGTTTGAAAGTAGCTCAAGACAGACAGAAAAGCTACGCTGACCGGCGCCGAAAACCGTTAGAATTCCAAGTTGGAGATTTCGTGATGTTAAAAGTCTCACCTTGGAAAGGAGTCATCCGTTTTGGGAAACAAGGTAAACTGAGCCCGAGGTACATTGGACCGTTTGCGATCACAGAAAGGATTGGTGAAGTAGCCTACAGGTTAGATCTTCCTCTAGAGTTAAACAGAATCCACAATGCATTCCACGTATCCAATTTCCGAAAGTGTTTGGTTACGCTAGATCAGGCAGTGTCTCTACCTGAAATACAGATTGATGAAAAGTTGAATTATGTAGAAGAACCAGAAGCCATTGTGGACCACAAAGTTAAAGTGTTGCGGAACAAAGTAATCACACAAGTGAAAGGTCAGTGGAGACATCATAAGGGTCAGGATGCTACTTGGGAATCAGAGTCAGAGATGAGAACTAAGTACCCGCACCTTTTTGCTTAAATCGAATTCCGGGACGGAATTCTTTTAAGGGGGAGATGATGTAATACCCCAGGTAAGTTCGTTAGTTAAAAGTTATTTCCGTTAAAATTATTTGACTTTATAAGTAATGTTTAGGGTGAATTTGGGTTAAATTAGGAGTTAAGGGTATTTTGGGTCATTAAGGGATAGCTTAGGGTTTAAAGGGTAAAAATGGGTTAGATATTATCCCTTAGTTAATCTGATATTTCAAAACAGCAGATATTATCTAGAAAAGCAACTTAGTGTGTGTGTGTTTTGGAAGAAAAGAAGAAAGGAAGAAAAGATAGCTTAAGGCATCAATTGGTGCACTTGGAACTGAATTCAGGTATGTTTCCTTTACAGTTTATGTGTGTAATTGCTATTAGGTAGTTTCTATCGGACTGGAATAGTCGATTTCATAACTGTTAATGATTCAGTCGGTTTTCTGGGTAAAAAGCACCAAACCGACAGAGGTTTCCGGACACCATGAATGTGTCCGGATGGTTTTATTGGTAGTGTCCGGGTAGTTTGTGGGTGGTGTCCGGTTGATGTTCCAAAGGTGTCCGGACGAGTTCTTCATCCGGGTAAGTTCTATTTCCCTATGTTTTCCGGATAGAATTAGATACCAAATGGTATCCGGATTACTTTGGTGTCCGGATGACGTCCGAATTGTTTAGGTTGTCCGGAAAAGTCATGTTGTCCGAAAAAGGTCACGCTGTCCAGAAAAGTTGTGTTGTCCGGATAACTTGTGGTATCCGGATACTTTGGCTGTTTGGTCAAATTGATGAGTTTAGAGGCTTTTAAGTGTCCAGTAGCCTGTGTCTTGTTAATTCATGGGATAGGGAATGAATAAGGACTGAAAGTACTGTGGACTTGACTTAAGTTCGGGTTTGGGGAAGACAATTGAGGATAAGAGTTAGATAGAATATCTAAAGCTCTTAGTCCTAACAAGCTCTATGTGTTCAAAATGGTAAAGCAAAATCTGTATATACTTGTTTAAGATACTGTGAATCAAAGGTGAAAGCAGAATTCTTTGTGGAGGACTGAAAAGAGTGTTGTTAAGCAAACAAGTGAGTTTTACTTCAAAATATTTTTAACTGGAATACATATATGTGTGGAATGGATATATGATTAAGGTGTGAATATTTTGTGTTTATAATATAGTAAGATATTATATTCCTATGTGCATTACACTATACAAGTGCACATTAGTCGGGTTCCGGTGTGCGGACCGACGGGTAGCCGGGTTTCGGTGTGCGGACCGGTGAGTAGCCGGGTTCCGGTGTGCGGACCGATAACGTTGATTATTTATTAGTTGGCTTGCTACCAATTAGTATGGCCAGTTGTGGAGGAATAAGGTAGGATGAGATGTACGAGTCTTGAATGGTATTGATATACGTGTAGTATATGGATGTATATGAAAAGTTTCATATAAATAGTTTTGATACAAGATTTACTAAACTGACAGGGATTTCCTCACTAGACCATTAGGTTTAACCCTCATTTCTGTGTTAAAAATATGTATTCCAGGTGGCGGATCGGGTAAGAGCAAGTAAATAGGACTCTTGATGGATAGCTTTTGTGAAGATGTTGGTTATGAAGTTATGGATGTATTTTGTACTTATGACTTCGTTATTAGTCAGCATGTAATTTAATTTGCAAAAAGTTTGTACTGAATTACTTATTATGTTTGGCAAGACTATGAGACCGAATGTGAAATACGATGTATCTTTTGATCATTTTATAATATAAAATGTATGTTATTTGTATTTATGGAAACCGGGATGTTACACTATGGTCGCCAAACAGGGGCGATGTCCTTATGTTTCAGATGTCGAGAGTATAATGGTTACAATACAAATGAAAAGAAAGACTTTAGATGTAAAGTAAACAGGTGTATCGTGTGTAAATATAAGTGTGTCGTGTATAAGAACTAAGCGTCGTGCGTCGTCTGTTCGAGAGAGAATGTTTCTTTGTTCTTGCAGTGAGTGTTCTCGGGCGTTCAGATGTGCGCAAATGATGATGGAGCCCTTGTTTATATAGTTTCCGTGGCTTTCAATGACTCCATAAAGACTTTGAATAACGGTCGTAACGGTTGCTGAAGTTAATGCTCGTAATTAACCTTGTCGGTTATGTCCGTTGGCCATTAATGTCATTGATCCTGCATTAAACAGAGAAAACATAACAGTTGTATCATACGTTAGCCGGTCGAGGTCGTGAGGTGTCTTACGACGGTCGAGTGTCGTGAGTAACTTTCGATTTAAACTTTGGTCAAACGATAAAATGTTTATGATTTTATCTTATCATAAAGAAGTGTAATAAATATTTTCTTTTTCTGGTCGTGGTCGAGACTGGTGAATTTTTACCCAAACAGATACCTTAAAAACAACCACAATTCACGAAATGAGGAATTCTCAATTCTTGGGATGTCACCTCATCTTTTGTGGATTTTCCTTTTAAATACATATAGATATAAAAAATTACTTTTTTAATATACACATTTTCTTCTTTCAATCTTCTTTCTCTCATCAACGTGGGATACAAAAAATTCAATCACAATTCAATAATTAAAAATTATTAATTCTTAAGATTCTACTACAGTTTTAGAGTTTTCCTTTTAGATGTATATAAATATATATTTTAAACTTTTAGTTGGCCAAAATTAGCCAACATATTGTTTTGGAAGATTTTTTCGGTATTTTCTTTCTCTTATCTATGAATGAAAGATTTACGATCGAGAGAAAGCGGACAATTAAGTGACATGATATATAAACCTTATACTTCAAAGGAATGAACTCAAGACCGGTTCCATTCTCGTTTCCTACAATGGATGCTTTTAAAGACCAGGAAACTGAGCAATAAGTCCATCCGATAGTGGGTCGGCCAAAAAAGGCCAACATCATTGGTTTAGAGGATTTGTAAACACCAGATCTATTAGGTAATCATGAAATCTTCCATTGATCTTGAGAAAATCTAGATATTACATAAGAATGAAGCTTTCTCTCTCTAGATTTTCTCTCTCTAGAATATTACAATTATGCTCATTCACTAATGACTTGCTTAACAACTAAGCTAAAGCTATTTATACCTATGAATTACAACACATTAAATGCTAATTACATTGACTCTCTATTTAACACTACTTTGACTTTGACATTTTTGACTTTTACTTTGATTTTACAATGTTTGACCATTACAAGACTTTACAATAAATCTTGAATACAATAATGCTCTAACATTCCCCCCCTTTGGATTCAAGATTTAAAAAATATGGTAGCAGTCTTCAGCACCTGATCTTCAAAACTTTAACTTTGACCGCTTTGAACTTTGAAGCTTTGGCAATCTTCAAACAGTTGAATCTTCACAAGTTCACGTTGAACTTTGATGCTTTGACAGTCTTCAAACTTTCATTTTTGAAGAATCTTCAATCAAACTTGAAAAGTCTATGTCTTTCACAATGTAAAGTCAATCTTCTTCAATACAATCTTCAACAAATTGTCTTCAAGTCTTGAACGTGAATTTCAGATCTTTGCATCTTTGAACTTTGCAACTTTAAACTTTGAAGCTTTGAAAAACTTTGAAGCTTTGAACTCAAACTTTGATAGATTTCTTGAACTTTGTATCTTCATCTTCATTGACCTTGAATTGTCTTCGAACAACGAACTCTCTCGAATTATCTCGGAATGTCTTCTTGACTTTGAGAAATCATTTCTCCCCTTTAATCTTTCAATGACAAATCTTCCTTTCCTTCAGGGTATTATTTCTCCCCCTATTCTTCAGTATACTATTATTTCTCCCCCTTTTTGATGATTATGAGCATCATGATCATCAAAACTCATATCAATTTCAGCACGCACTTTGTACACCACAAGTAACATTCTCCTCCTTTTTGATCTGATAAACCGTCAATTCCAAAAGAATTTATCTGAATCTTTTCAAATTCAGACAAAAGAATGTGGTAACCCTGAAACAACGGATGAATCAGTTATAATGCATGTAAGTTGCATGGAGCCACTTAGTACGGCGAATGCACTTTGGAAAGGAGCTTTTTGATGTTCACTCCCTCGGGGCTTCCATTTAATCATCGAAAAACCACAAAGGAATTTCTATGAACGTTATGACAAGAAAACATATTCCTTGTGTGTACGTGCATGTGTAGAAAGAATAAAGCAAAATATGCTTGAATAATAGGCTCAAAGTGTGTAAACTGTTGAGACAACAACAATTTTCCACGGACTCAATGTGCATGAATGAAGAGCGAAGGTGGGGAAAACTTTTTTTTTTCAATATCTAGACCTTTTGAGTGAAGATCAGATAGATTATATGCTGCATCCCCAAGAAAAATGAAACATTTCTTTGTTGACAAAGAAATGAGTGGTTGGTGGGGTTAAATGCAAGAGTTGGCATGGGCTAACTGCCTGTTTCAATGATGGTCACCAAAGAATGTGAACCAATCAGTAATGTGGCTTCCTGGCTCAGAAAATGGATGGGGCAGAGTTCTCTTATTCTTTTAACTCTGTTCTCACACCATCTTTCTATTTTTAATCTGCTCACTTCTACCCAAACTCTCATTTACATTTTACCTCAGCACAATGAGATACTCAACCGGATGAGTTATCTCCTCCACTCTTTGATGTAGACCCCTCACCCCTCAATCACTCAAGGATAACTTCTTGGGGTAGGAAACACTGGTTAACGTGGATCCATAGAAGTTTTGTAAAATCCTCACACTGATCCCATGAAATTTTGTCCTAAAAATTTGTGTTGTTCAACAGTTTAACTTGAACATATATGAATATCGGCATTTAATTAACATTGCCATCAGAATGTATGCTCCTTAATAATATCATGAAATATTTGAGCATTTGATCTTTGAAGAATTCTCACAACAAGAATATTGAATGAATGAAATGAATTCGAAAGACTTGTTTGAGAATCTGACAATGTATCAATCTGTTGATCCAAACCCTCAATGATTTGATAATGACTCTTTGAGAAACACTTAGTGAAAATCATAAGTAGACAATATGTATTAATGTTTTGTCATCAAAGAAAATACTAAGTCTGTTTAGTACCGCTGATGAAAACATATGCTTTAAATTACACATTCAGCGATACTGTTCATCAATGAGACCTGAGCCTGTTCAGTCTTGTTGATGATCGCTGATAATCTTAGTTGTTTACTTATGATCCCTGAAGACAAGTTTCACGTCAACTATGTTCTACGCTGAAGTCGAAGATCAAGCCAAAGAACCAGCGAAAAGTCTACTAATGAACTGATGCGGATATCAGCGAAGCTAAGACCTGTCCACTCAACGTGAAGTTTCAAGAAGAAAACTTCAGCGAACGCAGAACTTTATCACTCGCTGATAAAGATCTATTCAGCGAACGCTGATCATGAAGTTTCCTCTACAAGTTACTTTTGTCTTAACCCCTTGTACGTCTCCGTACGAAATGTCAGAATAGGACATCCCTTTTGTCCATAATCGTACAACCAACTCTGATTCTACATTGTTCATCATGCGGCTACTAGGTTGTCTACAAAGGTCAAACCATGCAACCAATCAACTGCTGCCACGTGTAAAGTTGTACTGATATGCATTAAATGCATGCAGTATATAAAGAAAACCCTACTTCAGAAATGAAGTGCTCGGCCATCTCCTTCTTACTATTTATGTGTGTTAGAATATTAGTCTTTAATATTCTTATCTCCTTTCTATCTTATTTCTAGTGCAAGAAATCTTAGGGATTCTCTTAACTTGAGTCAGCGACTTATGCTCCGGCTCAGCGATGGACTATTAATCACCCTATTGATCAGATTCTTGGTGATCCAAACGTTGGTGTTCAAACTCGACGAAGTGCAGGTAACATTTGTTTATTTGTTAACTTTATTTCTCTGATTGAACCAAAGAAAATAGATGATGCCCTCAGAGATCCAAACTGGGTCAGCGCTATGCAAGAAGAGCTGACAGAATTCGAAAGAAACAAAGTTTGGAAGCTCGTTCCCAGACCATCTGACAAGTCAGTGATAGGAACTAAATGGGTCTATCGAAACAAGTTGGATGAACATGGAACTGTAACCCGCAACAAGGCTCGTCTTGTTGCTCAGGGATACAGACAAAAGGAAGGTATAGATTACGACGAAACATTCGCCCCAGTGGCAAGACTAGAAGCCATTATTCTATTCTTAGCTTACGCTGTACACAAAGACTTCAAAGTTTATCAAATGGATGTAAAATCAGCGTTCCTCAATGGAAAGCTGAACGAAGAAGTCTACGTGGAACAACCTCTAGGATTCTCAGATCCTAAGCATCCAGGTTATGTTTATAAACTGGATAAGGCACTTTATGGCTTAAAGCAAGCTCCTCGTGCATGGTATGCCACTCTCTCTTCTTATCTCCATATTGAAAATTTTGAGCGTGGTCAAATCGATAAAACTCTATTTTTCAGGAAAGTGAAAGGTCATATTATTCTTGTTCAAATATATGTCGATGATATCATATTTGGTTCCACTAACCCTGACTTTTGTACTCGTTTCGCTGAAAGAATGAAAGATGAATATAAAATGAGTATGATGGGTGAGCTAACATATTTCCTTGGTCTTCAAATCAAACAGAATGAAAAAGGAACTTTCATTCATCAGGGGAAATATGTTAAAGATATGCTGAAAAAGTTTGATTTAACTCAAAGCTCAGCTATGAAAACCCCTATGGCACCGCCGCTGACACTAAACAAGGATCCTTCTGGAAAACCTGTTAATGTCACAGCGTACCGTGGGATGATCGGCTCTCTTCTGTATCTTACAGCTAGCCGACCTGATATTATGTATGCAACTTGTTTGTGTGCACGATATCAAGCTGAACCTATGGAATCTCATTTGATCGCTGTAAAAGGAATCTTTCGTTACCTTAAGGGTACTCCTAACCTAGGTCTTTGGTATCCCAAAGACTCAGGGTTTGATCTAATCGCCTATTCAGATAGTGATTTTGCAGGTTACAAAATGGATAGGAAAAGCACCACAGGAGGCTGTCAGCTCCTGGGTGGAAAGCTGGTGAGTTGGACAAGTAAAAAGCAAAACTTAGTGTCCACCTCAACTGCTGAAGCTGAATACGTAGCCACTGGAAGCTGTTGTTCTCAGGTCTTGTGGATGAAAAATCAACTACTGGACTATGACCTTCATCACTAGTGCCATCGCTATAGCCAACAATCCACTGCTACACTCAAAGACCAAACACATCGAAATCAGGTATCATTTTATCAGAGATCATGTGATGAATGGTGATATAGAACTTCATTTTATCCCAACTGACTTTCAGTTAGCTGATCTTTTCACCAAACCTCTTGATGAAACAAGATTCAACTTTCTCATCAGCGAGCTTGGAATGCTGAACTTAGAAGAGTAAAATCTTCAGCGGTTCACATTTGATCAACAATAATAAAATGAACTGGTATAACCCCATTAATCATCTACTCTCTGAACAAAACTGATTCGCTGATATCAAGGTATGTTCTTTCTTACTCGCTGACGTTTGCATATGAATGCAAGATTTCAAAACAAATTGCATCGCTGAATATCTTTTCCTTTCAGTGATACTTTGAAATTTCTAAATTACACTGATATTTCTAAATCAGTGGTCCATGTTTTAACAAAATGTCCCTGATTTTTCAAAATCCTCAGAGACACCCTAAAATATGAAAGGACGTTTGTGACGTCATCACAATGGATAGACCATGGCACGCTTTTTCTCTGACACGTTCGCCCGTTTCGTTTTCCTTGACCAATCAAATTCAAGGGTCGTGTCCGTGTCATTTTGAAAAACTTTCCCGCTCATAGTTTTTCTCTCTCTACTCTCACTATATAAACCCATTTGAGTTTATATTGTTACCTTTTACGCGAACATCATCTCCTTCAAGCAAGAACAACTGTTGCATTTGAACTCATTTTTCTCCAGAAAGCTGTTCATCTTCATCTTCTTCAAACATCAAAGGTTAATATTCTTGTTATTTTCCTTTCATAAACTTGTTTTGGATCTTATCTTTGTTTTTAAAAGATCAAACAAAAGAACTTTCTTAAAATGAAATCATTTTACCTTCATGATTTTATGAACACAATCTGTAAACTGGAAAACAAGATTATTCACTAGATTTTGTTTAAAACAAAAATCTTAAACTTGACATTTCAAACGTTTTTCCAGAATCCCTTCTTTAGGAAACTGGAAAACAAGATTATTCACTAGATTTTGTATTTTTTTCAAAAACTAGAAACACCCTAATTTCCATTTCCTTCTCTAAAAATGGAAATCGAAAAACCCTTATTTTGGAACTCTATCCATTTTAAGAATTTATTTTCATAATCTTCATGTTTGTACTTTATAAACAGAAATGGCATCTACTGAAGCTCCCTCAACTCAGTCTCCTACTACTCCTAAAAGGACTGAACTCATCCAATCTCCTCAAGTTGGCTTCAAATTCGAGCAAATTAACTTTTAAGGCAACAACCCCTATGCCCTCTTCAACTTCCCTCAAAGAAAGCAAATCACACACCTAGACGACGCTATAAAATTTCTTAAGACCTGTCCTCTATCCACAGCTCTGACCGTCACACCTCCCGCTAATAGGAACTTACTCGCTCCGTTCTGGTATACTGCCAGAAGAGCTAAGATCACCTCCACCAAAGACCCCAAAAAGGAAATCGAGGTCATCCTCTTTGACACCGACCATGGTACCTCCAAGATCACACCTGGTACTATCAGGTGTGCCCTAAACCTCCCCTCCGGTACAAAAGAAAAACGCTTTGTCCCTCTACCAAATCCCAAAAACCCAGCGGATAGAGAAGCACTCATTGCATTCTTTGATGCAATGCAGTATGTGTGGGAAACAAGGAGAGACAAGCTCCCTGAGAAGAAGCTGACCATAATCAAGAAATCCAAAATGCCCAACGAGATGAATTTCATCTTCGCTCATCTGATAAGCTGCATGACAGCTAAGGTTGGTTCCACTGACCAAGCCTCCAAACCCCAGCAGGCTATGGGGTATGCACTGCTGAAGGGCCTACACATCGATTGGGCCAAAATCATCTTTGACGACATGATACAGAGAGTCGAAGAAGCAAAGAGGCAAAAGACTGTTCCATATCCTCGATTTGTCAGCGCTCTCTTTCTACAAGGGCTCAGAGACAAATACCCAAAGGTGGGCGACCTGAAACTCTCAGAGGTTGGTGCTAAGGTTCTCGACTACACTCCCATGCCAAACGAGGTACGTCTTACTACTCTCTTATCTCTTCTCAAACCTCCTACTTCTTTTACTTCTGCAGCTACCTCAGCGGTAATCCCAACCGCTGATACCCAGGCTGCAACCTCCACTCCTCGAAAGAGAAAACAATCTTCAACCACTCTTGGTGCTCCTAAGGCCAAGAAAACCAAGGAGCAACCCCCTAAGTCTACCCAGACTGAAGACTCCACGACTCTTTCTCTACAAGAGCCGCTGGAAAGTTCCGTGGTACGCTCTGCCAAAGCTGATCAAACTAACCTTTCCATACCAACTTCAACGTCTCTAAACGCTGAGGTTATTAACTTGGAACAGAACCTCCCTCCCTCAGTACCTCCAAGTATTGTAGAAGTATTTCTCGGCGATTCCAACGCTGAACCTGCTTCCCAATCCCTCTTCTTAACATTCATTCCTCCTATTATTTCTTTGGTCACTCCACCTGTTTCCCCCACTCTCTGGAACAAACATCATCCTCCACGATACATCTGCTGAAACTTTACAGAGGATGATGGTTACAAACATAGGACCTACGGGCACTTCTCAGCGTAAAGGCTCTCTGGAAGACGACATGGAAACATTGACAACTCATCGAGATTTCGAGGACTTCGTCAACCATCCCGCAGGTATACACATAACTCCAAACACTCATCTCTCAAAATCCCCAACTTCTGAGCTTTCCTTTGTTCATAAGTTTTCAACTTTTACAGGTCCTAATTTGGGCGACATCAACACATCGCTCAAGGATTTGTCCAACAAGGTGGAATCTCTCACCACCACTCTCTCTACAAACTCTTCAGTGGTTACAAACGCTGGAGAGGCTCTCAAGACACTCACCGATGAGGTGAAAGGCAAAGCATCCAGTGCTGATCTGGAAAAGGTGAATGGATATCTTTCCACCGTTGCTCAGGCTCTCACTGACAACTCCACCTCCATCAACACCCTGAACACCACCACCAACACTCTCTCCACCAATTACTCCACCCTGTCCAATGAAGTTACATCATTGAAGACGGATGTGAGCACTGCCACAAATCTCCTGCAGCAAATTCTCGACCGCCTAAATGCTCCAGCTTTTACTCCATCACACTTTACTCAGGCTGATCGAGAGGACCTTGAAAAGATCACTCCTGCTATTTTTGGCCTAGAGGACAGAAATGATGATGATGTAAGTTCAGGATCTAATCTTACAATCAATATAGAAAGCAGTAATTGAGAAGTTGTATGATCAAGCCCAATTGTATTCAATGATGAACAGAGTTACAGATCTTAGAGAGAGAGAATCTCAAAGATTACAAAGAATGAATACAAGTATGTTTTTGGGAAAAATCAGTTAGCAATGTAGTGCTAACTACTATATATACTGCAACGGAAACATTAAAGCTACAGTACAAATATGAATGACTAATAGGAACAATACACATGTCCTAATTAGTTAACTAAACACTAAGGAAAGTATCTAGTTATAAGTTCTGAACAGGTAGTTCAGAACTTCTGAACATTCTTCTGACAAGGCTTCTCAGAACTTCTGGCTCTACTTCTGACTCTTCTTCTCAAACTCTCAAAGCGATCCTTCTGAGCCTTCTTAGTCAGAACTCTGACCCTTCATATCAGAACATCTGAGTCTTCTCATCAGACCTTTAACACTTAGTTTATTGACAAAACTCAGATCTAACAATCTCCCCTTTTTTGTCAAATAAACTGATACTTTGCATCATCCAAATCTTTCAAGGCAGGAGCAATCTTCTGTAAGAGCACATTTCTTTGATTAAGCCTTTTGTCGATCTTGTCAATAATTTATTGAACAGTTTCAATCTTCTGAGTCATCACTTCCTGAGTTATGTTGCATTGCTTTATTTTCAACATCTTTTTCTCCAAATTATGCTTGATGAATCTCAAAGTTCCAGAGCAGTATTTTGCAGTCTCCTTTGCTCTGAAGAAGATCTTTTCACTCTTGTTTTTCAAAAAGACTCCCAAATCTGGATATTTAAGAACACTTCCAGTTTTTAACACCTTTTTCTGATCATGATCTGTGTTGGGTTTTGCCAGATAAACATATGGCCTTTGCAAATACAGAGCTATTTGAAAATCTGTATAACCATGCCATCTTAGGATGTAAAACCTAGCTTCAATTACCACACTTCTTGCCTTCCTTTCAGTCTTATCTTTGCTTGATTCCTTGAAGCACAGCATACAATGTAATCTGTAGAAATCCACTACTGACAACTTTTCAAAATCTGCATCAGTGAAATAGTATACTTTGCCATCTTCTCTCAAAACTTCAAAAGACAAGTATTCCATCTTTCTGAATTGTTTAACTTTTAATTCTCTGATCCCTGTGATTAAGAAGTCTGAATATACAGCCTGTTTTGATTTCCCAAGACACCTTGATTTCTCTGCCAACCAGATCTGAGTCTCCTTTGGTCTATCATAATATACATTCAGAAATTGTATCTCTTTAGGCTTGAAAAACTCAGGTAGATCAAACTCAAGAAAGTATCCATTCAAATCAATTGACATCTCATCTTCTTTTGATTCAGATTGTTCAGCTTGATCAAGACTTGTTATCTGCACATTCTGAGGAGTTGTGTTCTGAACTTCTTCAACATCATCTGAAAGGATTTCATTCACTTCATACTCAGCAGGAAACACAAAGTCATTGTGCATCATCCTTTTAGGATTAACCTCTGATAATAACCATTCACCACAGCCTCTGATTTTTCTTCTGAGATTTAATCTTCTTTCCACAGAGTTTACACATTTTTCCTTTAGATTTTCTCTTTCAGTAGCAACATTAACTTTCATTTCAGTTAGTAACCAACTCAAAGTTGCATCACTATACTTCACCAATTCCTTCAGTTTGAATATTTCAAGTCTTCCTTGAACTGGATATGCAAACCCTTCATTTTCCATTCCTTTATTTATAAATCCTTTCACATATACACCAACCCCTGAAATCATTGATGGACATTTCAAGTTGCATTTCTCTTTTCTTCCTTCAATTGCCAATTGAAAATCATACATGTACATATTTCTGACATAAATCCCCAGAATTCTTCTGCACTCAATCTCTATCAAGGTTTATTCAGTACTGGCAAAAAACTTAACTAGAAAGATCTGATCATCAAGAGTTAATCTGTGAAAATCAAAACTTGACATGGAAACCTTTGTACTTCTTTCTTTCAGCATTTCCAATCTAACAAACATCAGACCATTGAATTCTTCTGGTTTAAACATCAATACTTTCTCAATCTTCTTCTGAATGTGTAGTCTTGAATCAGGAATTCTGAATCTGTTTGAGGCTTCTGTATAAATCATCTGAGATCTGTTGTCCATGAAACCATCAATGTTGCTCTTTAATAGCTCATAATCTCCTTCTGTGTGATAGAGATTCTCATATATTTCCTCAGGAAAAATGTCATCATGAAACTGTCTAGCAAGTGGTACATCACTCAACTCCAGGATAAAATCACATACAGGCTCCTCCAAAATTTGCAAGTTCATCTTAGGAATCTCAATTGGTTTTCTGAATACATACTCAGAAGGCATGAAGTAATTTTCTTCTCTCTCATATTCTTCTTCTGTATTCATCTCATCAGCATAGTTAAATCGAAACTCATGTTTAAATTTCTGAGAATAATCAACAGTTCTATCTTCTTCTCCCAATAAATCAATAGGCCTTATCAGTTTTACACTTTGTTGAATACTTTGAACATTAAGTGCTCTGACTAACTCATTTTGCATCCTTCTGATCAAATTCTCAGTTAATCTTCTTTCTTCTGATTCAGAATCCATCACACTATCTTTATCATAAAGAACAATATATGTACAAGTGTTGTCAACAATTGAACTTTCCACTGTTTCTTCTGACCTCAACACAGGTTCCTCAATTGCTTCGGTTTCATCAGAATTGATTTCCATCTCCGTGTCTAAATTCAATTCTTCAGTTTTATCTGAATCACCACCATCTATGCTTTCCACCTCCATTTCCTCTGTATCTGAACTATCAATCTGAACTATCTGAGTTTCTGTATTCTTTGTACTGACTAAGTGCATATCTGCTATTTCAAAATCCTCTATGCAAATGTCATCATCAGAACTCAACCTTAGCCTTTTCTCCCCCTTTTGATGATCATGAGAGTCATTATCATCAAACTTTCTTTTAGAGTTCTCACCAGAAACACCTTCAGGTTCAGCTTCTGCAAGTGGAACAAGATCAAGAGGTTTTGAAGTAGAAGCCATAGATACACTCAGTGCTTTCAAGACGGATTCCTGCATAGTCTGCATTTGTTTCACCAGATCTTTTTGAAATTCAGACATTATATCCTTGATCTCCTTTTCATGAGATTCCAAGGATTCCTTCACAGTATCTATTTTAGTTTCAACAGATTTCAATTTACTCTCCAACATATCTTTTAATCCTGTCACCTCATCATTCAAATCATCCACCTTTTTCTCCAATTTTTCAACCTTTTCCCCCATCACCTTGTTTTGATTTTGAATCTTTTCAAATTCAGAATGGTCTAACTATGAACCTGAACCAACAGATGGTCCAATTTTCATGTGCCCAGAGGGCTCATGGCCTGTAGATAACACAAAGTCATCTTGTACAACAGATGCACGTTTGAATGAGGCTTTTGTAATGTTCACCTCACCAGGACTTCCATCCAATCCTCGACACCCAATATTAGGTATGTCTATGAATGTTGTGTTAGAAATACGAAATTCCTGATTTGTGCAAGTGTTAGAAGGAATTTCAGGCTCAAATTGAATAGGACTGTGATATTCAGACTCAATGTGTTGAAAAATAGGTTGGGATTTATCACCTCCCTCCAAATGAGTTCGGGATGGTTCCCCTGAGTTATGTGAAACAGTAGCATGTTGAAATGCATCTGAGTGGGCATGGATGGGTTGTTCAAGATCCACCACTGGGTCCATGGTGTTTGTTTCAATATTGGACACCAAGAAATGTGAGCCAATAGCAGTTGTGGTTACCCGGTTAAGATTAGCTGGTTCAGAGGCATCTCTTTCTGTTTGAACCTCTGTTGACAATATCTCATCCTCACCATCCTCATTCTGTTTTTCCTCACTAATTCTAACCAAGCTCTCAGAATTTTCCCCCTCAATTCTCTCAGAATGTTCACCCATTTGAACATCCTCCCCCTCTCTAATTCGACTAGACCCCTCACCTCTCTTCTCAGGTTGGTCCTCTTGGGTAGGGATTTGAGGTAATTCAATTCCCATAGAGGTGCAATAAGCTTTTAAAATCTCACTCTCCCTTGGTATATAATTTCTAAGTGATTTTGGCAACAGTTTATGATTTGGATAATTTTCAAGTCTAGTAACTGAGGTCATCTTACCCAAATAGAAAGTAGGACGATGCTCTTCATTTGATCTTCTTGATATGGTTCTATTTTCTTGCATTGCATACCAGATTACAATTTGCCAATACCTTATGTAAGGTATGTATGTCAGAGGAGTATCCTTTGTCTTCTTCTGAATTGCTTTCTGATTCTTCTCAAAAGTATTTTTCATGTCTTCCCACAGTATGTAAGTGTAGTCGTAATGCCTATTCTTCACTAAGCCCTGAAAGATTTGAAGAATCTGTTTTGAACCTTGATCAGCAGAACTATTCTTCCCTGACAAACACTTATTTACCACATGAAAGAAACAAGCCCAAATAGGTGGTAATTTGTTCCTTCTGAACAAACTAAGAGTCCTCAATCCTTCATTGTATCCCAACTTCATAAACTCTGCTATTAATTCCTCTGTTAAGGGTGAGTCTTCAAAATCTGTCCTTCTTTGTACATCATCTTTCTCTGGTAGATTCAACATTTCTCTTAGTGCAGAGATAGATAAGGCAAATGTCACTCCTCCAATTTCAGACACAAATTTATTATCTTCTAACCTAAGATGTTTCCATCATTGTTGAATGTACTGAACAGGAACATTTTTGCTTCTTGTAAACCATTTTCTGTAAGGATGATGTTTGAATAATTCCATGATAATTCTGTGTTCAGGTTTAAATCGACTTTCCTCAAATAATACAACACAATTATTTTCAGATAATTTCAACCATTCTCCTTCAGGAACAACTCTTTCCACTAAGATTGGTCTATTCGACATAATCGACCCTGCAGCACTCTGTTCATGTTCAACATTTATATTTACCTCATCTGCATTTCCTTCTGATTCAGCCATTTGTTCTTCTTCTTCATTTATTTCATCATCCCTAATTGCTTCTTCCTCAACAGCTCTATTTTGTACTTCATCATTATCCGAATCAGATGAATTCATCAAAGACTTAGTGGAGTGTAGAGAAATTTGACCACTTCTTCGAAATCCAGACATGATTTAAGAAGAAAACAAACTCAAAGAACTCTGGATTGATTCGTATCTCACTTTTCGCTCTGGAATTTGAAAGAATTGGAAATAGGAATTTTAAGACCTATTTAAAATTCGCGAAGTTGAAAGGTTTGACGGAAAGGCGAAATCAATGTTATAACGGAGTCAACACATTTGAAATGCCACAAAAGATTTAAATGAAATGCGTGGCATAATCAACCAAATATGAAGCTAACACGTGTTATTGGATAGAATATTGACTCAAGTCAAAGATCTAAATAACACGCTCAGAAGATTTAACTTTCCTTTATCAGATATCTGATTGTTCTACTCAGAGTTCTGATTTCATTATTCAGAAGAATTTTACCTTGTAACAAATTTATTTAAAATCAACTTCTGATAGATGTAAAGCTTTTAGTTATTCAGAAGAGGTTTGAACAGATAGAAACACATTTTATCATCAGAATTCTGTTCATATAATGATGATTTTTAAAAAATCATTTAAACTCTTATATCTGAATATGAAACTGTTTGAAATTCAGATATAGTTTGAACAAGATAAAAATTTTATCATTAAAAGCTTGTTCCTCTTAGAATGATTAGAGATAAGAAATGAAGACAAACCTTTTAAGCATCATGAAATAATTTCCAAAAGGTATTGATGCTCCTCCTTGACTTTAGCATGTACTTGACCATATATGATACATAAAGATGAGATAAAAAGATAATAGAAAAGACATAATCTACACATTTGAAGTATTTGTATTTCTCAGAAATAAATTCTTGAAAATTAGATTTCTGAAGCATTGACTCAGAATCTCTGACCTTAAGACTCAGAAGTTCTGAACTCAAGACTCAGAAGTTATGAACTCAAGACTCAGAAGTTCTGAACTCAAGATTCAGAAGTTCTGATCTCAAGATTCAGAAGTTCTGATCTCAAGGCTCAGAAATTCTGAACTTAAGAGTCAGAATTTCGGAACTTAAGACTCAGAGTTCTGAGTACACTACTCAGACAATTTTACTTAGAAAATTTTATCATTTTTAAGAAACACAAATATTTTCAATTAGTCAGATTAAGCATCCCTATTTTACATATGAGAAAAGAGAACCTTTTGTGATCAAGTGGCTTTGTGAATAAGTCAGCCAATTGATACTTTGTATGCACAAAATGCATCTCTATAGTTCCTTTTTCCACATAGTCTTTTATAAAATGATACCTCACATCTATATGTTTAGTCTTTGAATGTTGAACAGGATTCTAAGTAATGGCAATTGCACTTTCTGAGTCACAATAGATGGGAATTTTGTTGAGCTGATATCCATAGTCCATAAGTTGTGTTCTCATCCACAAAGTTTGAGAGCATGCAGCAGCAACAACAACATACTCTGCCTCAGCAGTTGAAGTGGACACACAATTCTGTTTCTTTGATGCCCAACTCACTATCTTATCCCCCAAAAAATGACAAGCACCAGAAGTACTTTTTCTTTCCAACCTACTTCCTGCATGATCAGCATCAGTGAAAGCGGTCAATTTGAAGTCAGTTTCTTTTGGATACCATAAACCTAGATCAGGCGATCCTTTGAGATATCTTAAAATCCTTTTGACAGCTAACATATGTGATTCTTTTGGGTTAGATTGAAATCTAGCACAGAAACAGGTAGAAAACATTATATCTGGCCTACTTGCAGTCAGATAAAGTAAAGATCCAATCATGCCTCTATAGAGTTTGTTATCTACTGAAACTCCTTTGAGATCAGCATCTAACTTTATGTTTGTTGCCATAGGAGTTCTCATAGAAGCACAATCAAACATTTTGAACTTTTTCAGAATATCTCTGACATATTTTCCTTGATTTATAAAAATACCATTTGGTAATTGTTTGACTTGAAGACCAAGGAAAAAATTCAGCTCACCCATCATGCTCATTTCAAATTCAGATGACATGATTTTAGAAAAATTATCACATAATTCTGGACTGGTAGAACCAAATATTATGTCATCAACATAAATCTGAATAAGAATTAAATCCTCACCCTGTTTCTTTAAAAACAAAGTTGTGTCAATCTTACCTTTCTTGAACCCTGAAACTAACAAATGTTGAGTAAGAGTGTCATACCAGGCTCGTGGTGCTTGTTTTAGACCATATAAAGCTTTGTCTAAAATATAAACATGGTCAGGAAATTCTGGATCAACAAAACCTTCAGGTTGATGAACATACACCTCTTCATTAAGTTTACCATTTAGAAAAGCTGATTTGACATCCATTTGATATACTTTGAAATTCTTGTGTGCAGCATAGGCCAAAAATATTCTGATTGCCTCTATTCTTGCTACTGGTGCAAATGTCTCATCATAATCAATTCCCTCTTGTTGACAGTATCCCTTAGCAACCAATCTTGCTTTGTTTCTGATAACAACACCTGACTCATCCTTTTTATTTCTGAACACCCATTTAGTTCCAATAATAGATTTACCTTCAGGCTTTGGAATGAGTCTCCAAACTTTGTTTCTTTCAAATTGGAGCAGTTCCTCTTGCATTGCTGAAATCCAATCTGGATCCTCTAGGGATTCATTAGCTTTCTTTGGTTCAATCACACTTAAGAAACCAGCAAACATCGCTTCATTTGCTGTAGTTGATCTGGTCTTTACTCCTGCTGATGGATCACCTATTACTTGATGAATAGGATGATTTTTAGTCCATTTATTTGCACTGGGAAGCACATCAATCTCAGAAAAATTATTGTTTGTATCATTCTCATCAATGATTGCTTGTAATTCTGAGTTGTCCCCTTGTTCTGATATATGTGTAGTCTGAGCAGTGAAGTCAGAATTCTGAGTGACTTGTTCAGAGTTCTGAACACAAGGATCAGAATTCTGAGTACAAGGTTCAGAATTTTCTCCACTTGTATTTATCAGATTTGGACATTCTTCAGATGGACCTTTATCAGAAATTACAGTTGATTGAACTATTTCTGGAGTTTTATTTTTCATCTCTTTTACCATCTTTGGATTTTCATATTCTGCATAAGAATCAGAAATTAGTTCTAGAAAAGCATCCTTAAACAATAAATTGAGTTCTGAACAAATAGGATTAGAATTTGTCTCAGAAGTCATTTTTGTCTTGTTCTGCACGAGTTCTGAACTGTCTTGTTCAGAAGTCTTCATTCTGGCTTCATCAAATGTTACATTTATGCATTCCATCATCCTCTTGGTTCTTCTATTGTAGATTCTGAATGCTTTGGAAGTTAAAGAATAACCAACAAAGTATCCTTCATCTGCCTTTTTATCAAATTTGGCAAGATTTTCTCTGTCTTTAAGAACATAGCACCTGCAACCAAAAACATGAAAGAATTTGATTAATGGTTTTCTTTTATTTATCAGTTCATAAGCAGTCTTATTTAATCTTTTATTGATTAAAGTTCTATTCTGTGTAAAACAGGCAGTTGCAATTGCTTAAGCCCATAGGAAGGTAGGAAGATTTGAATAAGCCAACATTGTTCTCGCAGCTTCAACTAGAGTTCTGTTTTTCCTTTCAACAACACCATTTTGTTGAGGAGTTCTGACAGCAGAAAAATTGTGAGAAATCCCAGAACTTTCTAAAAAATTCTGAAGAGTCTCATTTATGAACTTTGTTCCATTATCACTTCTGATTTTCTGAACTGGAAGTTGTAGGAGAACTTGAATTCTCTTGATAAAGTTTATCAATGTAGTAGCAGCTTCTGACTTAGCTCTTAGGAATTCAACCCATGTGTATCTGGAGTATTCATCAACAATCACAAGCATATATTTCTTTCCTCCCATAGACTGAACTGAAATAGGACCACAAAGATCAGTATGAATCATTTCTAATGGTGATTTGCAAGATGAGTCCATTTTTAATTTGTGAGAACTCTTTTTCATGTTGCCCATTTCACAAGCTGAGCATAATGATTCTTTTTCAAATTTAATCTTTGGTAAACCTTTAACTAGATGTTTTGCAACAAGATTGTTAAGATCTTTGAAATTTAGATGAGAACATCTTCTGTGCCAAAGCCAGCATTCATTTGCAATTGAGTTTGATAAAAGACAAACTGGATTTAATGTTTTCAATTTTGAAAAATTAACCACAAATAAGTCCATATGTCTTTTGGCCCAGAAAACTTTAACATCATTTTCAGTTAAAATCATGCAACCTGTTATTTGAAACTTGATTTGACAAAGACTATCTAAAAACTGACTTATGCTGAAAAGATTATGTTGTAATCCTTCAACATATAAAACCTTTTGGATAGTCAGATCTCCTTTAGTTAAATCCCCATAACCTTTAACTTGACCTTTGCTATTATTTCCAAAGTTTACTGCTCCTCCAGCCTTTTCTGTGAAGTTTGATAGAAAAGACTTCTGACCTGTCATGTGTCTTGAAGCTCCTGAATCTAAAAACCACACATGACAGCCCTGCAAAAGGATCAGTTAGATTTAGGTACCCATTTTGGAATGGGTCCATCTTTGTTAGCTTTGTCATTAGATTTAACATTAGTACCTTTTACTTTCCATTCAAAATCTTTCTTTAAACACCACTTGCCTTGAACTTTTATGAAGTCAGAACATTTTCTGTTCACAAACTTGTTCAATTTCTTTTTGAAAGTTGTAAATTTGGATATTACAGTGTTTTCAACTTTCTTTTCTTTTACACTAATTTCTTTCTCATTCTTTCTTTTGATTTTTATTTGAGGATTCATTTCTTTTATCTTTTCTTTCTTCTGAGTTTGAGGAACATAAACCTTCTTCTTTTCTGTATTCTGAGGTACAGAAACATTTTTCTTTTCTGTTTTCTGAATATCTTTTCTTATGAATGAAACAGATGTTATTGTGATTGGACATTTCTGAGAATATTGAAAAGAATCACTTTTACATTGAACACAACTAAGATTTTTCTTTGCAAGTAACAATAGATCTGTACCATAAGCTTTTTCATTTTTATTGCTGGTTTTCAAAGTACAAGTACATTTATCACAATAACTATGTGCTTTAGGTACAGTTGCAGGAACCTCTCCATTTATCTCAGAAACTCTTTTCACACCATCTTTCCTTTTGCTTTCCTCTTTTTCTGAAAAATTCAACTTCTTTTTGTTAGAAGAAGAAGTAGATGATTCACCTTTTTCATATGTACTTGATTCATTAAAGAATTTATCATTTTCTTTTAGAGCATTAATTTTGAACAGATCATACTCAGCTTTCAGTTTCTCAAGTTCTGTTATTTTCTGAATGAAAACATTCTTCTCTTTTAAAGCATTTTTAAGATCAAAATCCACATCACAGAGGTCATTTTCAACTTCATCATAAGCTTTCCTTAATTCCTCAAGTTCTTGACTTACAAGAGTAAACCTCTTTTCAAGTTGTAAAAATTCTTCTGATTTTGTTTCAGAATCTTCAGTTGATTCAGAATTCTGACTCTTTGATTCAGAGGTCTGACTCTTTGATTCAGAATTCTGACTCTTTGATTCAGAATTCTGATTAAAGAACTCAGATTTCTGACCTTCAGAATCAGAAAATTGATAAGAAACCTTACTAGTATCAAATATACTTTCTATGTCAGAATGTGAAAAACTTTGTTGTTTATTTTTGTAACTGACATTTAAAGAGTCATATTTGAATTTAGCATCATTATATTTTGGTTTCTCTTCTTTTGGTTTAGAAATTTCTTTCTTAACCTTATTTTCTGAAACATCTGATTTTTCTGTTTTTGATTCAGAAACTATTTCCTTTGTCTTTTTAGTACTTGATTTTTGTAAACTGTCAGAACTTGTGATAGAATTTGCAGATCTTTTAAAAACTTCAACAACTTCTGGAATTTTTGGTTTAGGAACATGAAGTTTTTCAAAATCATACAAGTTGACTGGAGCTCTTTTTAAAACAACATTTTCTTCCAATCCCAAACCCTTCTTTGGATTATAAAATCTCTTATCTTTAACATTACTTGTTAGAAGATTTAATGTTTGCTGGGTCTGACCTCTTTTCAAGTTAAGATCTTCTAATTCTTTGATTTTAGTGTATAAATTCTTTCTTTCCTCAAATAGCATATTAAACTTTATTTGTAAATCACCCTTTTCATCCTTAACTTTTGAAAGCTCAATTTTTAATTAAGAAAGATTTTTCAACAACTCAGAATTTTCAGTTTTAGTTTTCTGTTTCTCAATCTCAGATTCCTCATATTGTTCTTTTATCACCTCTTTTTCAATTCTGAATTTGTTAACTAAATTTCTTTCTCCTTTTATTTGTTTTCTTAGTTTAACAAATTCAGTTTTCATTTCACCAATCTGTGTCATTAAGTCTATTTCAAGTGCAGAATGTACCTCAGCAGATGACTCAGAATCAGCATCTTCAAAGTCAGAGTCATCCTCATTCTTCATCTTTGCCATATAACTTTGCATCTGGGAAAAGTGAATACAGTCATCTTCATCTGAAGTGTAGTACAACCAGTTTTCTTGTTCAGCTAACATTGCCACTTCATCCTCTCTTTTCTTTGCCAGCTGAGCCTTCTTGGTATAGTATTCATAATCTTTCACTATTTTTACTTTGCAATCCTTTGCAAAGTGGCCAGACTTTTCACACTTGAAGCACATATTCTTTTCTTTTCTTTCTTCCTTCTCTTCTCTATTCTCTTCCCTTCTCTCTTCCTTCTTTTCATACTTACTCTCTCCTCTCTCTTCTCTTTTCTTGAAATCTAAACTTCCCTGCTCTTTCTTGTACTTGCCCTGGAATTTTCCTTTTCCATATCTCTTGTTGAAAGTATTAGTCAACAAGGCCAATTTTTCAGCAATCATTTTTATATCTTCATCTTCTTCTGATCCTTCTTCCTTATCAGACTCCTCCAGATTGGGTATCTCAGATAGATATGCAGCCTTCTTGGGTGCTTTCACAGTTTTGGACTTTGACAGAAAGGCTAGTTGTTCTGCAACATTCTTCTTCTCTTCAACCATAATTTTCACAGAGTCCTCATGCTGATTAAGAACACAAAATAGATCATTTAGATCTTCTTCACACATATCCTTGTTCATTTGTAGACTTATAGCAAATGATGACCACTCGGAGTTTAGACTGTTCAGAAATTTGTAGTTTATTTCTGACTGTCTTTTTCAGCCCATTCCTTCTCTAATCATTCAGTATAGTACAAAATTTACTATACGTCTGACTTAAGCTTTCAGATTCTTTAGCCTTGAATCGTTCATACGCATTTATGCTTTGATTTAACTTCGCTTGAATTGATCTGACAGTTCCTAACATTTGTCTTTCCAGTTCATCCCACATTTCCTTGGCGGATGAACCACTGTCAATTCTGTTAAGAACTTCATTCGGAACTGCAAGTGTCATCAATGTAATTGCTCTTTTGTCGATTGCATGCCTATTCTTCTGTTCAGCTGTGTATTGAGAATAGTTCTTCTTCACCCTTGTTGCCGGAATTTCTGGAGTTGTCTCTGTCTCAGGAGTTGCTTCCACATCGATATAGACTTCGATAGGACCTTCTCGGATAGAGACCATCAGATTCTCGTCTATGTTATCCAAGAATTGGATCATTCGTATTTTCCATTGCTGGTACTATTCAGGAATTAGAACAGGAGGCTTCGTTTCAGATCCCATGGCTAGATATTCTTTAGAAGACATGATTGTAAGAATATTCAACAGATAGACAAATTCGAATTTCTTGATCGAAAGATAACAGTTAATTCAAGAATTTCCAAGAATTCAAGAACTAGCCCTAGCAGCGGAATTGATTTTTGAACGAATCAATAAATCTTCAAGAAATTGATCAATAGATCTTCGCGATCACAATCTTGAACAAATTTGTTTGTTGATTGGCTCTGATACCAATTGTAAGTTCATGATCTAATCTTACAATCAATATAGAAAGCAGTAATTGAGAAGTTGTATGATCAAGCCCAATTGTATTCAATGATGAACAGAGTTACATATCTTAGAGAGAGAGAATCTCAAAGATTACAAAGAATGAATACAAGTATGTTTTTGGGAAAAATCAGTTAGCAATGTAGTGCTAACTACTATATATACTGCAACGGAAACATTAAAGCTACAGTACAAATATGAATGACTAATAGGAACAATACACGTGTCCTAATTAGTTAACTAAACACTAAGGAAAGTATCTAGTTATAAGTTCTGAACAGGTAGTTCAGAACTTCTGAACATTCTTCTGACAAGGCTTCTCAGAACTTCTGGCTCTACTTCTGACTCTTCTTCTCAGACTTCTGACTCTTCTTCCCAAACTCTCAAAGCGATCCTTCTGAGCCTTCTTAGTCAGAACCCTGACCCTTCATATCAGAACATCTGAGTCTTCTCATCAGACCTTTAACACTTAGTTTATTGACAAAACTCAGATCTAACAGATGATGATGACGATGATGATGACGTCGACTTCTTCTTCCAGCCTAGAAGGACCCCTGCTCAAAAAGGGGTTATGATAAAAGAATCATCAGGGGAGGGGACAACGAAAAAGCCTGCATCGACTGAAGCTGACAAAGGCAAGAACAAAGGTGTCTCATCTGAAGAAAACTTGGCTATTCTCTTCAGCAAGCCAGTTTGTCAGGTAACATACACTCTCTTCCCTTACACTGCATCCCTCCTCTATCCCTTCTCAACCTCAGTTCTCCTCTCTATAAAACCTCTATACACTTAACCTTCATTCTTTCTCTATCTCTTCTCCCAAATGATCTTACTTAAACGATCGTTGTGTTTCAGCTAGTCCTCTCCCCTGCTTGAGGATCCAGCTGAAGTTCCTCCTGCTACAACTCCAATAATCCCAGCCCCGAGTGCTGAAGAAATAATCCCAGTCTTAGACTTCGCTGAGACTGATGACATTTTTGAAGAAGAAGAATAGCCGCTCACACACGATAAAAGACCTTCCCTGGTTCCTCAAGTACCAAGTGAAGAAGAAACAAAAAAGAGAGTTGCTTTGATTCAGAAACTTGAAGCTCGGCGCCTTGTTCCTCATGACCTAAGGCATTTCACAAACAAAGAAATCGCTGAAGCTCTCAAAGCTGAACAAAGCTTCGCTGAACGAAAAAAGGCTGAAGAAAAAGACAGAGAATATGCCCTAGAGCTTGCTCAGCGTTCTTTCGACGATCCAGACTTGAAAAGATTTCTTGTTTCTGTCCAAAAGAAACTGCTGAATGACACACAGAAGACTCACCAGGAAAAGACCAAAGTCAGCGGCACCACCCTTTAATGGTGTAAGAAGATGTGCCACTACAGACAACATCCGTCAAGGATAAAATCTGTAAATGTCAAAGGGAGATATGCTCTAAAAAACAATATAAAGGTACCAATCATTAATGTCCAAATAGTCAGAGAAAACGGCTACAACAAAACTGTCTACATGTCAGCCATAAACACCTTTGGTCTCGCTGAATGGTTGGAGATGAGGATAGCAATTCAAAGATCCCGCTCAACTTTCAGGACCTATGTCGAACAAGAAATAAACAAGCAGATCGACTTGGTTTCCTCAGCGGTTGATATTCCTCGTCTTCCACTAATTCAGAAGAAGCGAGCTGCTCCAAAGAAGAAGACCCTTCCTCTCCAGGCCCGACAATAAGAAACGAGACATAGATTGAATTCTCTCGTGAAGTAGTTCTTTGCCCTGCCCCTGATCTCTCTGGACTTGACGTATCCCTACCTCCTGCTGAAACTTTCTTCCTTGGCAGAGTAATCAGCAATCCTTATGGCATTTTCTTCTATGACTTCAATGGTCGTGAATGCTTTCAACGCATCTCTGAGTTATACAAAACTCCAATTGAACAACTCAGAGATTTGCTATACTGGTGTGAGTATAAACAAAGTCTTCTCGGATCACTCCTGAAACCTCACATCTATCGCGAAGCAAAGAAAAGAAGGGATCAGGGAGTCACAGCCCCTGATTGGATGATTCCAAAGACTGATTCTCTTGATGAACTCGTCAAGAAAGAACCTGATTAGCTGATAGGATTCCTTGTAATTCTTCTATCTTTATCAGCCTATATCTTTTGTACTAGTAAATATTATTTGTTGTACTTGTAATTTTTCCACTTCCCTCTGTAACCTTTACGAAGTTTAAAGAAAAATTTCAGTAAATGTACTTTACTCCATCAGTACTTAAAAGATCCCAGAAAACAGTAAAAGGGACAAATATTTTATGAGTTCTTTTTATCCTTATGTTTTCATACTTAGCAATTTTCTTTTGTTGCTATGTCATAATCAAATAGGGGGAGATTGTTGATCCAAACCCTCAATGATTTGATAATGACTCTCTGAGAAACACTTAGTGAAAATCATAAGTAGACAATATGTATTAATGTTTTGTCATCAAAGAAAATACTAAGTCTGTTTAGTACCGCTGATGAAGACATATGCTTTAAATTACACATTCAGCGATACTGTTCATCAATGAGACCTGAGCCTGTTCAGTCTTGTTGATGATCGCTGGTAATCTTAGTTGTTTACTTATGATCCCTAAAGACAAGTTTCACGTCAACTATGTTCTACACTGAAGTCGAAGATCAAGCCAAAGAACCAGCGACAAGTCTACTAATGAACTGATGCGGATATCAGCGAAGCCAAGACCTGTCCACTCAACGTGAAGTTTCAAGTAGAAAACTTCAACGAATGCTGAACTTTATAACTCGCTGATAAAGATCTATTCAGCGAACGCTGATCATGAAGTTTCATCTACAAGTTACTTTTGTCTTACCCCTTTGCACGTCTCCGTACGAAATGTCAGAATAGGACATCCCTTTTGTCTAGAATCGTACAACCAACTCTGATTCTACACTGTTCATCATGCGGCTGCTAGGTTGTCTACAAAGGTCAAACCATGCAACCAATCAGCTGCTGCCACGTGTAAAGTTGTACTGATATGTATTAAATGCATGCAGTATATAAAGGAAACCCTACTTCAGAAATAAAGTGCTCAACCATCTCCTTCTTACTATTTCTGTGTGTTAGAATATTAGTCTTTAATATTCTTATCTCTTTTCTATCTTATTTCTAGTGCAAGAAATCTCAGTGATCCTCTTAACTTGTTTAGATTAGGTTTATTCCTTAATCTTGTTCCGCAACAAGTTGTAAATTATTTGATACATATCAATAAACAATTTAGAAAAGTAAAATCTGTGTGTTTGTATTCAACCCCCCCTTCTACAAACTTGTATAACCCCTCCGGGACCAACACAATCAGATCAAATATTACGAATGATGATCATAAAAGGATAGGGTATCAAAGAATTGAAATTTGTTTATATGAACAAATATAAACAATCTTTGAATGAAACGCTTAAGTTCTCACGCTGAATGAATGTATGATGCTCAACAAAAATTGAAATACAAACAGGAGTATTACCTACGAAAAATTGTTTCATTTTGAGACATGGTAATAACAAAGTCAATATGAAGCTGAACCGGTGTGTATGAATACTTGAAAGTATAGAAAAGATAATACACAAGTATTAATCTTTGGAAACACACGGTCAGAAATGATATTACGATAATCCGAGATCTCCATGAAAAACATTTAAAATCACACTTCTAAATTCATAAAATCTGTTTGAGAATAGAGTAGTGGTTTGAACATTTAAAGAAAGCGTTTTTCATGCTTGGAAGTCGTTTTTATTTCAAACAATCTCAAATTGAGATCAAAAGATACATACAATCAGAAATATTTGAGCTCCCCTTCAAATCATGATATAATGATTTAAAAACAGTTAAGCTCCCCCTTAACATGTGCAAAAGATCTTTTTGTGTACAAAATCTGCACAAAAACAAGACTTGGATCAAAATATCCTTAATCATGAAAATGAGTTCTGAATTACCAGGATTGAAGTAAATTCAGAAGTCATAGTCGTTGAAGTACGAGTCCTAAACTAATGTGTTTAGAAGCATAGTCATTGAAGTACGAGTCCTAAACTAATGTGTTTAGAAGTCATAATCATTGCTCCCCCTTAATGGCACATGTACTCTTCAAAAATCTGCACCGCTTCTCTTCTATTTTTCAGTCATGTGTGTGGTATGCATTACAAATCAGCATTACACATGATGAACCTACAAAACAGACAGATTTTGGTACCCAACGGTACTTGGGTCCTAGTGTGTTAGGTGTAGATTTCTTAGAAGAAACTCTGTAAGTATCGTACCAATAAGAAGCATAATTTTTATGAACAAAATCATTTGATCCACAGTAGGAACAACAAATTTTCTTGTGTGCCAACCTAATAAGATGATTTGCGGAATAAACAGAATTAGGTTGAACAAAAGATTTACCTTTCAGAGCGTTGTTCCTTTTTGCTTTTGGTATGAAAGCGGATGATTTTGGAGCATCTTTCTTCAGAATTGTTGTGCCTTTGACTCTCCATTCCATCTTCACTTTCTTGTAGACTGGAGTTTCTTTCTGCTTGGAAGGAGTATCAACTTTAGGCACTTTTGAATCATCCTCATTACAAATCAAAATGATCTGACGACTTTTTTTCTCCATTATTCTCCAATTTCCCACGACCAAAACCACTTTGTTTTAGTTCCATTATGCACCCAAATCATCCAAAAATGTTTTTTCAACAAAATATTGACATGTAGCGTGAAAAAAATAGGTTATGAAGCATCAACATCGACGTCGGCAAGACTTACGTACTGAGTTTTATTAACTTCATTTCTCTTCAAATTATCACGACCAAAACAGCCTCCAATTGATTCCATTATTCTTACTTTCTTAGTAATCATCAAAGAGTGGATATCAGTCACAAAATCAAGATCATGCATCGAGAAACACTCGTCGGCGATCTAACAACTTTTTCCGCTGACCGTAACAAACATTTTCCGGTGACGTTTACCAACAACTCTAAAACATCTGAATGCTTGCTGGAATTTCACGTCAAAGGATTGCAAACATATTGAGAAAACGAATACGAACAGATCTGGGGTAAACTTACAGCAAAACTCCGGCGAAAAATTCCAAATCCGGCCAAAAACTTTTTTTCCGATCAGAGAACTTCCAACACCACAAAAACTTTGAATTCATGCTGGAAATTGAATCTAATCGCTGCTGTATGATCATAACATCAAGAATGAACAGATCTGAGGTAAAAAATGTCAAATACTTCGCCCAAAAAAAATCTCGATCATTCTCGTTTTTCATATAGATCGGGCAAATTTTCACTTGAATTGTCGAGATCCGATGATTGTATCGAAGAAAAATTCATCGATTCGGCTCTGATACAATTTGTAAACACCAGATCTATTAGGTAATCATGAAATCTTCCATTGATCTTGAGAAAATCTAGATATTACATAAGAATGAAGTTTTCTCTCTCTAGATTTTCTCTCTCTAGAATATTACAATTATGCTCATTCACTAATGACTTGCTTAACAACTAAGCTAAAACTATTTATACCTATGAATTACAACACATTAAATGCTAATTACATAGACTCTCTATTTAACACTACTTTGACTTTGACATTTTTTACTTTTACTTTGACTTTACAATGTTTGACCATTACAAGACTTTACAATAAATCTTGAATACAATAATGCTCTAACAGCATTGACCAAAATAAGCCAACCCCATGAGTTACCACAAAGGCATCTCAACCTTCATTTATATATCCACAATTCATTTTCAACCTTTTGTCTCTCTATCCATGTGGGATACATTAAAAACAACCACATTCAAGAAATGAGGAATTCTCAATTCTTGGGATGTCACCTCATCTTTTGTGGATTTTCCTTTTAAATATATATAGATATAGATATACATACATTTTTAATAATATAAAACATCTACTAATATCACCTCCTCAAATATTATATAAACAAAAATAAATCTAGTTACCAAATAGGCATCATTCTCAAACTTTTATTGGCAAAAGGAAAACGTCAATTCATTTAAACCAATAATTTGGCCGCTTGTTACAAAGTATGATCTCCTTTCAAATGCACACTTTCTTCTTTCAATCTTCTTTCTCTCATCAATATGGAATATAAAAAATTCAACCACAATTCAAGAATGAAAAATTCTCAATTCTTAGGATGTCAACTCATCTTTTGTGTATTTTCCTTTTAGATATATATAGATTTAAACTTTTAGGTTGGCCAAAATGAGCCAACATATTATTTGGAGGGTCGGCTAAAGACGCAAAAAATGCCAAAAACATTGGTTTAGAGGATCAGCTAAAATGAGCCAACCCAATAAGTTACCACAAAGACATCTCAACATCCATTTATATATCCACAATTCATTGCCAATCTTTTGTCTCTCTATCAATGTGGGATACCTTAGAAGCAACCACAATTCAATAAATGAGGAAATCTCAATTCCTAGGATGCCACCCAATATTTTGTGGATTTCCTTTTAGATATATATATATATATATATATATATATAGATTTAAACTTTTAGGGTGGCCAAAATAAGCCAAAATATTGTTTGGAGGGTCGGCCAAAAAAGGCCAACAACATTGGTTTAGAGGATCGACCAGAATGAGTCAACCCCATGAGTTACCACAAACACATCTCCACCTCCATTTATATATCCACAATTCATTGCCAATCCTTTGTCTCTCTATCAATGTGGGATACCTTAAAAGCAACCACAATTCAAGAAATGAGGAATTCTCAATTCTTAGGATGCCATCTCATCTTTTGTGGAATTTTCTTTTAGATATATATAGATATAGATTTAAACTTTTTAGGTTGGCCAATATGAGCCAACATATTGTTTAGAGGGTCGGCCAAAAAAGGCCAATAACAATGGTTTAGAGGATCGGCCAAAATGAGCCAACCCCATGAGTTACCACAAAGACATCTCAACCTCCATCTATATATCCACAGTTTAGGGATACCTTAGAAGCAACCACAATTCAAGAAATGGGGAAATCTCAATTCTTAGAATGCCACCCAATTTGTTGTGGATTTTCCTTTATATATATATATATATATATATATATAGATTTAAACTTTTAGGTTGGCAAAAATGAACCAACATATTGTTTGGAGGGTTGGCCAAAAAAGGCCAACAACATTGGTTTAGAGGATCGGCCAAAATTAGTCAACTCCAAAATGAGTTCCCACCTTTGATTTCCGCCATTAACTTCACAATTTCACGTTCATATGATACTTATATGATTAGACGAAAAATCTTTGAAGATCTCTCTCAATCGTGGAATCGATTTGAAGCCGTGAGCGTACGAATCGTGTATTTTGTTTGGAAAGGGACGTGAAAGTTGGAAAGGAATGGGACCCTTCCTTATCTATTCCAAATCTCTTTTTATCATAATGACCGATTTGCCCTTATGCATATGTGCACTTCATTTAATTACATGGTTTTTCATTTATTAAATTTTAAAATAATTCATTTAATCTAGACCATTGATTACTGAGATGAATGGTTTAGATTGGTTAACACGGTTAACACTAAATGGGTGGTTAACAAAAGAAGAACACACACTCTCTCTCTTTCTCTCTCTCTCTATATATATATATCCATAATTTATTACCAATCTTTTGTCTCTCTATCAATGTGGGATACCTTAGAAGCAACCACATTTCAAGAAATGAGAAATTCTCAATTCTTTGGATGCCACCCAATCTTTTGTGGATTTTCCTTTTAGATATATATTGATATATATTTAAAATTTTAGGTTGGCCAAAATGAGCCAAAATATTGTTTGGAGGGTCGGCCAAAAATAACCAACAACATTGGTTTAGAGGATCGGCCAAAATGAGCCAACCCCATGAGTTACCACAAAGACATCTCAACCTCCATTTATATATCCACAATTCATTGCCAAACCTTTGTCTCTCTGTCAATGTGGGATAACTTAGAAGCAACCACAATTCAAGAAATATGGAAATCTCAATTCTTAGGATGCCACCCAATATTTTGTGGATTTTCCTTTTAGATATATATATATATATATATATATATATATATATATATATATATATATATAGATTAAAATTTTTAGGGTGGCCAAAATGAGCCAACGTATTGTTTGGAGGGTCGACTAAAAAAAGGCCAACAACATTGGTTTAGAGGATCGGCCAGAATGAGTCAACCCCAAGAGTTACCACAAACACATCTCACCCTCCATTTATATATCCACAATTCATTGCCAATCTTTTGTCTCTCTATCAATGTGGGATACCTTAGAAACAACCACAATTCAAGAAATGAGGAATTCTCAATTCTTAGGATGTCATCTCATCTTTTGTGGATTTTTCTTTTAGATATATATAGATATAGATTTAAACTTTTTAGGTTGGCCAAAATGAGCCAACATATTGTTTAAAGGGTCGGGCAAAAAAGGCCAATAACATTGGATTAGAGGATAAGCCAAAATGAGCCAACCCCATGAGTTACCACAAAGACATCTCAACCTCCATCTATATATCCACAGTTTGTTGGCAATCTTTTGTATCTCTATCAATGTGGGATAGCTTAGAAGCAACCACAATTCAAGAAAGGAGGAAATCTCAATTCTTAGGATGCCACCCAAGATCTTCAAATTGAACTCCAAATCTTGGAAATTAGCCTTTGATTCTTGAATAAGATTTGTTCCTCTATCAAAAACGAATTCAACGAGCTCTAATTCCAGTAGAATAAATCTCTAAATTGCAAGAATTTGAGAAAAAAAGAGATTTTCTTGAAAAAAACAAGAAAATTGATCGATTTTCCTCAAAAACCTAACAAATTTGATCTCAATTCGTGCAAATTATTCCGCAGATCTTCATTAACTTGCTCTGATACCAATTGTTAATCCCAAATCAATCAAGCAACCAAGAAATCGATAAGAATTCTAGAGAGAGGAAGTAGAGAGAGAAAGTAAATCGTATTCTCTATTTAGCACACTGTTACAATATGTGAGTTATGTCCAAAGTGTTCTCTCAATTGTTACAAGATTAGACTAAACAAAAGCTATTTATACCAAAGGACTAAATAAAGCTAATAAGCAACTTTGACTTTCTCATAAGACTTAATACATTGACTTTGACTTTGACAATAATATTAAATCTTGAAGACATATTTATTAAATCTTGAAGACATATTTAGACCTAACAGTTATGATCCCTTCCTGGTAGAGTCCAACTTATATTCATTGGAAGGCTGGAAATATACAGTCAATGGTATAAATGATGAGTGAACAGTCAATGGTATAAATAAATGAGTGAACACACAGTTGATGGAGTGTAAATCTCTCTCTCTCTCTCTCTCTCTATATATATATATATATATATATATATATATATATATGTTTAATCGATGGAAAACACACCGAAGTGAAGATGAAATGTTAGAAAACAAAAATAAATTACCTGGATTGAGGGGCGATGGAAGGACTAAGGAATCGATGAAATTGAGTAGAGTTTGAATGGTCACTCTGAATGCCATAAAGAAAATTTCCATTTTCAACAACTTTTAGAGCCACTTGCAGATTTGAATAACTATAAAAACACGGTAGATCGCCTAAAAATCCTGCAAATAAATAGACTATAAGTACAAATATGAGCCAATAACAATACTTAGCGCTAATATACTTCATCATTTTCTTCTAGAACAACTCAGTCTTTCAAACAATATACTTCCGAAAGTAATGAAGCAGGTTATACGAATAAATTTTGAAATTAAAGCATGTCTCCCTCAATTTCTGCAGCTCTGTATTAAAAATTTCCAAACTATATATTAGGTTTGAGAGTAAACCAAACAGGAAATATCAAGAGTCCAGGATTGCTATGGTTGTACATATAGTAGTTACAACCAAAACCACCACCATAATAGATCTCACATAATTTTAAAGAAAAAAATTAAAATGAGTTTAATAATATATATTATAGTGGAAAGTGTTGAGCATGATGCAAGAGTCTTGGAATCTTGTGCTATGATGTAGCATTCTGATACAAATAGAAGGTGATGATGCTACTTACAAAATTACCGTCGTCATCATTGACTCAATTCTGCAGAATTTTGCAAGTAGAGTTAAAGTTTCCTCCAAAGCCTTATGGTTTCTGCAGTTGCAACTCAAAACTGAAAAAATTGATTTTAAATAAGTGGAAAATGAGTAAAGGTGTCGATGGGTACCTTTAGGTCAAAAAATAATCTAAAAATGATCAAACCGTAAGAAAAATTGACCATAAGGAAAACATAAAACCATAGTTGAAAGTAAAGATAAAGGAAAAAGCTGTTAGAAGCCCTGCTGAAATATATCACCAAATTGAAAAATCTGAAGCGCTAATTGGAGTGTACCTTTTAATATCAACACAGAAGACCCAACCATTGAGAAACCTAGCAAAATTGGAGAAATAGAGACGATGAAGCATGGAACATGTACACAAATAATTTGAAGAGTACCTTGCCGTGAAGAGATGGAGAATGAAGCAAAGATAAACCCTACCTGGAAAGATGGAGAATACCTTCAAGTAGGAGAAAACAACAGATCAGTGGAAAATTTCTAGGATTATCAATAAAAAAGATGAGGAAGTTACCGTGAATTTCTAGAAGTTAGTTGGATTATATTTTTAAATAAAAAAACTAAGACTTTAAGACTTGGATTAATTTTTTAAATAAAAAAGATTTAAGATTTTTAGTCAGCAGGAATTTAAATAAAAGAAAGCAGAATCTGCAGGAATTTAATTAATTTAAAAAAAAAAAGATTTTAGAGATAACTATTAAATTTCAGCAGGAATTTAAATAAAAGAAAGCAGAATCTGCAGGAATTTAATCAATTTATAAAAAAAAGATTTTAGAGACAACTATTAATTTTCAACAGAAATTTAAATAAAAGAAAGCAGAATCTGCAGGAATTTAATTAATTTAAAAAAAAAGATTTTAGAGAGAACTATTAATCTTCAGCAGGAATTTAAATAAAAGAAAGCAGAATCTGCAGGAATTGGGTCAATTTAAAAAAAAAGATTTTAGAGACAACTATTAATTTTCAGCAAGAATTTAAATAAAAGAAAGCAGAATCTGCAGGAATTTAATTAATTTAAAAAAAAAGATTTTAGAGAGAACTATTAATCTTCAACAGGAATTTAAATAAAAGAAAGCAGAATCTGCAGGAATTTAATTAATTTAAAAAAAAAAAGATTTTAGAGATAACTATTAATTTTCAGTAGGAATTTAAATAAAAGAAAGCAGAATCTGCAAGAATTTAATTAATTTCTTAAAAAAAGATTTTAGAGAGAACTATTAATCTTCAGCAGGAATTTAAATAAAAGAAAGCAGAATCTGCAGGAATTTAATTAATTTAAAAAAAAAGATTTTAGAGATAACTATTAATTTTCAGCAGGAATTTAAATAAAAGAAAGCAGAATCTGCAGGAATTTAATTAATTTAAAAAAAAAAGATTTAAGACTTTAAGACTTTTAGTCTATATGCTTTATAAGGCCATGAGTACCGCAAGCCCTCAAGCCCTCAATGCCACATAAGCTTTTCTTCTAACCCTCTCCTCAAGCCCTCAAGCCCTAAAGACCCGTAGCGCTACCCTCAAACCCTCTTGCCACCTCATTTTTTTAAATTCTTTTATTTATACATTTAATTATTTAACAACATAAAAATATTTATATATTTTTTAATAAATAAAAATAAGATAAATAATAAAAATAAAAATTCATATCATTCATTAAAAAATTAAAAATTACAAAATACAAAACACTACCAATTATGATATTTTTTAATTTGCTTTTTTCTCGCTACCGTAGCCATCAAAGCGGGGCCCGAAAGGTGATCATGCGGGGTTATGAAAAACTCGAAGTCTTTATAAAATCGTTTTGCTCGTTCGATTTCTCGTTCGTGTTCCAACTTTTCTCGTTCGAGTTCGAGTTTTTTCATTTTGTACTCCATTGTATCATCAATCTTCTTGTTGAACGTCGTCAACAACTGAGTAACACTTTCGTTCGTATTCGACCCGCTCGTATTACTCGTTGATGTTTTTTTTGCCTTGTTTCTCCCGATGGGTCGTTGAAGTTGCTCGATGAAGTTGTCGTCATCGTCATCATTGGAAGGGTTGGTACGTTTTGAACCCCGCGATGAAGTTGTCGTCATCGTTGGAACGACTCCCTATTTTGGACATTTTTTGAGGACTTCCCAAGCTTGTTCGTGAGTGAAAGCAAACCCAAGTTGTGCTCGGTACCGTTCGTGTGCCGTTCGTGAAATGTCGGCCTCACTCATTCCGCTCCCTCTATTAGTGAGCAAGTTGTTGTAGATGCCGCCAAAAGAATTTATTCTTTTATTGAGGTCGTTGAACTTGGTGTTGAGTTGATGAGTTGTTCTATATTTTCCGCGACCCATTAAACTAAAGAACACTTGCTCGACACGGGTCCAAAAACTTTCTACATTTATGTAAATTCAAGTATAAGAATATTAACAAGAATAATAATAATATTAATAATATTAATAATAATAATAATAATAACAATAAAAATATTACCACCGGTTTGTGCGTTACCGATAACGGGGTCCTCCGAAACGTCAACCCACGCCGACACTAACGCGAGTTCCTCCTCTTTACTCCACATCTGTTTGGGGGCTCTATTTTCATATTGTTTTTTTTTTCCTTTTCTCGTTGGTCTCGGGTTTGACGGTTCCGGGTTTGATGGTTGTGTATAGATGGATTGTGGTGTGTGCGGCCTAGAATGTTGGGTTTCCGGAACAATGTCGTCGGCGAGATTGAATGCGGGTGAAGGAATATTGTAGTTGGCCGGAGTAAAACCTTGTTCAATCATACCGGGACGTGTAAGTTGGTAAGGAATTTGTTGCGGATATTGTTGGCGAAATTGTTGCGAAAATTGTTGCGGATATTGTTGCGAAAATTGTTGCGAAAATTGTGGCGGATTCTGTGGCGAAAATTGTTGCGAAAATTGTGGCGGAATTGGTTGCGAAAAGTGCGGATGATAACCTTGTTGTGCAAACGCTTGAAAACCAAGCTCCGGGTCTTCTTGCGGTTGCGGTGTATCCGGTCGGTTACGACGGGATGTAGGTGTTTTGTTTGGATTCATGATGAAATTTGAGAGAGTTTGAGAGAATTTGAGAGGGTTTAAGAGAGTTTGAGAGAGTTTGAGAGATTTTTGTGTGAAAAATAATATGGGTTTGGATTAACATATATAGTGTGATTAAATTGATTTTTTTTTATAAAAATAGCCGTTGGCAACGGATTTATTTTCAAATTATTAAAAAAAAAATTACTCGGGTTCAACGGGTTTTGGAACCCGGGGCTGGAACCCGAGCCCGAACCCGCTCCCCCCGTACCACAGCCCGCATGAGCCCGCAGGAGCCCGAGCCCGAGCCGAGCCCGCGTGCCATACGGATGGCCTAAGATAGTATATATATATATATATATATATATATATATATATATATATATATATATATATATATATATATATATATATATATATATATATATATATAGATTTAAACTTTTAGGTTGGCCAAAATAACTTGGTTTAGAGGATCGGCCAAAATGAGTCAACCCCATGAGTTACCACAAACACATCTCAACCTCCATTTATATATCCACAACTCATTGCCAATCTGTTGTCTCTTTATCAATGTGGGATACCTTAGAAGCAACCACAATTCAATAAATGAGGAATTCTCAATTCTTAGGATGTCACCTCATCTTTTGTGGATTTTTCTTTTATATATATATATATATATATATATATATATATATATATATATATATATGTATATAGGGTCCCCTTCTTTTGTTAACCACCCATTTAGTGCTAACCGTGTTAACTTTTCTGGACCAATAGGAATTAAGATAAGTTACTGGTTTGAAGGGTTAGATGACGATTTTGGTAGGGGTATTTTAGGAATTTTGAAATTTTAATTATTTAATGTTTATTTACTTTCCTAATTTAATGCACCAGATAATTATGGTAGTTATTAGTAATATGCACCAGATAATTTTGGTAGTTATTACTAATATGCACCAGATAATTATGGTAGTTATTAATGATATGCACCAGATGGTAGTTATTAATGAGAATCTCCATCTTCTAAAAATCAGTATTCTTGTGTGTATGATACATTTTTTTCACGATTTCATCTTCTAAAACCCAGCATTCTTGTCCTTTGTTTACTCCTTCAACTTGTCCATTGTTCACTTGTTTCTGTTTCATCGACCTTTCCTCTGTATCAAGTGTCAAAAATGTGAAAATATAGAAAGACACTTGTTGCTATTAAATAATATGATTATATATTCCTAAAGTGGTAATGAACATATTGAAATTGCATATATGCACATATTAGTACTGCATATATGCACATATCAGAACTACGTATATGCATATATCAGAACTGCATATATGCACATCTAAAAGTTTGCATATATGCACATATCATTAACTGCATATATGCACAACATAGAATTGCATATATGCACATATAGCTCAAAACAATCAGACATGATAGCCGATTTCCAACCTGTTTCTACAACCAGATGATTAATAGGGGTGAATAGTATCTTTACTTTGTTCGGTATTCTTCTCCTGTGTGGACGATTCTTGTTCAACCATTGCAGTAGCAACGCCAAGCTTTACCACGTCATCTAGTTTACGTTGTTCATCGGCTTCAACATCCACGACTGTCTCCATCATGTTCTTGAAGTTGGAAAATGACGATTTATTTGCAATCCTATCGCTCTTCCTTTGAACTGAACACAAATTGATATGTAATTGTGCACAGAAACCCTTTTAAAACCCTAGATTTTGAAAGTTTTACCTGAAATTAAAGGGTTTCCGCCTTTGATTTCCGCCATTAACTTCACGATTTCACGTTCATATGATACTCATCTGATTAGACGAAAAAGCTTTGAAGATCTCTCTCAATCATGGAATCGATTTGAAGCCGTGAGCATAGGAATCGTGTATTTTGTTTGGAAAGGGACGTGAAAGTTGGAAAGGAATGGGATCCTTCCTTGTCTATTCCAAATCCCTTTTTATCATAATGACCGATTTGCCCTTATGCATATGTGCACTTCATTTAATTACATGGTTTTTCATTTATTAAACTTTAAAATAATTCATTTAATCTAGACCATTGATTACTAAGATGAATGGTTTAGATTGGTTAACACGGTTAACACTAAATGGGTGGTTAACAAAAGAAGACCGCTCTCTCTCTCTCTCTCTCTCTCTCTCTCTCTATATATATATATATATATATATATATATATATATATATATATATAGAGAGAGAGAGAGAGAGAGAGAGAGAGAGAGGAAAGTTCAAATGAAAACTCATTTTCAATTGTGCACATGAGGACGGATATTGGCCCTTCCATCTCTATTGATCCAATGACTCATATTAAATAGAGTTTTTAGATGAAATTATTAATTAAGGTGATTAGGGGTAAAATGGGAAGATAATTTAAACTCACGCCTACCATGTTTGACTTTTTATTTTCTATTTTAATTAAAAACTTTTACCCCCTTAAAGTTTAAGATAAATTATCTTAAAAATTACTAATATTTTAATCAAACAAATTACATCAAAAAAATGAGAATTCCGTGCTCTTCGATATGACATCCATCTCGATATAGTTTTTTTGTTGTTGTTTTAACCGTTTTTACGTGAAATGTCATATATGTGTTATATTCATTATGAATATTTATGTACGTTCAAGTGTGTACAACATCTCGACACCGTAAGTCCGTAACTCGACATCACCTTCTATAACACTTTCTTCAACGTCCTAAGGCATCGTTTTCTTCATTACCGTAACCCAACACCCATCGAGATGAATCGGGAACCTATCGAGTTTCGATTGTGAACCGAGGAACAAAAGAGAGTGTGTCACGTCTCCACACCTTCACGGGTCACTCATGTATTATTCTTCATGAATAATGTATCATTCAGTATGAATAATACATCATTCAGGGTGAATAATACATGATTCATGAATTCATGTATTATTCATCCTGAATGTTATATAATTCATTCTGAATATTATATAATTCATTCTGAATATTGTATTATTCATCCTGAATACTGTATTATTCATCCTGAATAGTGAATGAACGTTCACCTTTGTTATTCATACTGAATGTGGACACCTGGAAATGTGCATACCTATTCATAAAAAATAAAACCAAGTTTCGGTTGTGAATCGAAAAACAATAGAGGGTGTGTCATGTGTTCACATCTTCACGGGTCATTCATATATTATTCATCATGAATAATGTATCATTCAGGATGAATAATACAACATTCAAGGTGAATAATACACGATTCATGTTTAATAATACATGAATCAGGAATTCATGTATTATTCATCTTGAATGTTGTATTATTCATTTTGAATATTGTGTTATTCGTCATGAATAGTGAATGAAAGTTCCCCTTTGTTATTCATACTGTATATGGACACCAGGAAACGTGCATACATATTCATAGTGAATATAACACATACATAGCATTTCACGTAAAAACGATTAAAATGAAGAAAAAACTATATCGAGATGGATGTCATATCGAAAAGAACGAAATTCTCGTTTTTTAATGTAATTTGTTTGATTAAAATATTAGTAAATTTAAAGATAATTTATTTTAAACATTAAGGGGGTAAAAGTTTTTTAATTAAAAAAGAAAATAAAAAGTCAAAGATGGTAGGGGCTGATTCAAATTTTCCAGATTTGTCCGTAATCACTTCTCAATTGGTTTCATTATGTTTTAACCATTGATTAGTTTTCCAAATCTTGATCAATGGTTGTGACTTGTCCTCATGTGCACAATTGAAAATGAGTTTTCATTTGAACTCACCCCTATATATATCCACAATTCATTGCCAACCTTTTGTCTCTCAATCAATGTGGGATACCTTAGAAGCAACCACATTTCAAGAAATGAGAAATTCTCAATTCTTTGGATGCCACCCAATCTTTTGTAGATTTTCCTTTTAGATATATATAGATATAGATTTAAACTTTTTAGGTTGGCCAAAATGAGCCAACATATTGTTTGGAGGGTTGGCCAAAAATGGCCGATAACATTGGTTTAGAGGATCGGCCAAAATGAGCCAACCCCATAAGTTACCACAAAGACATATCAACCTCCATTTATATATCCACAAATCATTGCCAATCTTTTGTCTCTCTGTCAATGTGGGATACCTTAGAAGCAACCACAATTCAAGAAATGAGGAAATCTCAATTCTTAGGATGCCACCCAATATTTTGTGGATCTTCCTTATATATATATATATATATATAGATTTAAACTTCTAGGGATGCCAAAATGAGCCAACGTATTGTTTGGAGGGTCGGCCAAAAAAGGCCAACAACATTGGTTTAGAGGATCGGCCAGAATGAGTCAACCCGATAAGTTACCATAAACACATCTCAACCTCCATTTATATATCCACAATTCATTGCCAATCTTTTGTCTCTCTATCAATACCTTAGAAGCAACCACAATTCAAGAAATGAGGAATTCTCAATTTCTTAGGATGCCACCCAATATTTTGTGGATTTTCCTTATATATAGATTTAAAATTTTAGGGTGGCCAAAATGAGCCAACATATTGTTTGGAGGTCGGCCAAAAAAAGGCCAAGAACATTGGTTTAGAGGATCGGCCGGAATGAGTCAACCCCATGAGTTACCACAAACACATCTCAACCTCCATTTATATATCCACAATTCATTGCCAATCTTTTGTCTCTCTATCAATGTGGGATACCTTAGAAGCAACCACAATTCAGGAAATGAGGAATTCTCAATTCTTAGGATGCCATCTCATCTTTTGTGGATTTTTCTTTTAGATATATATATAGATATAGATTTAAACTTTTTAGTTTGGCCAAAATAAGCCAACATATTGTTTGGAGGGTCGGCCAAAAAAGGCCAACAACAATTTTTTAGAGGATCGGCCAAAATGAGTCAATCCCATGAGTTACCACAAACACATCTCAACCTCCATTTATATATCCATAATTCATTGTCAATCTTTTGTCTCTCTATCAATGTGGGATACCTTAGAAGCAACAACACTTCAAGAAAATGAGGAATTCTCAATTCTTAGTATGCCACCTTATCTTTTGTGATTTTCCTTTTAGATATATATATATAGAGATATAGATATAAATTTAAACTTTTAGGTTGTCCAAAATGAACCAACATATTGTTTGGAGGGTTGGCCAAAAAAGGCCAACAACATTGGTTTAGAGGATCGGCCAAAATGAGTCAACCCCTTGAGTTACCACAAACACATCTCAACCTACATTTATATATCGACAATTATTGCCAATCTTTTGTCTCTCTATCAATGTGGGATACCTTAGAAGCAACCACAATTCAATAAATGATGAATTCTCAATTCTTAGGATGTCACCTGATCTTTTGTAGAATTTTTTTTAGATATATATATATATATATATATATATCCACATTTCATTGCCAATGTTTTGTCTCTCTATCAATGTGGGATACTTTAGAAACAACCACATTTCAAGAAATGAGAAATTCTCAATTCTTAGAAAGCCACCCAATCTTTTGTGGATTTTCCTTTTAGATATATATAGATATAGATATAGATTTAAACTTTTTAGGTTGGCCAAAATGAGCCAACATATTGTTTGGAGGGTCGGACAAAAATGGCCAACAACATTGGTTTAGAGGATCGGCCAAAATGAGTCAATCCAATGAGTTACCACAAACACATCTCAACCTCCATTTATATATCCACAATTTATTGTCATTCTTTTGTATCTCTATCAATGTGAGATACATTAGAAGCAACCACATTTCAAGAAATGAGAAATTCTCAATTCTTTGGATGCCACCCAATCTTTTGTAGATTTTCCTTTTAGATATATATAGATATAGATTTAAACTTTTTAGGTTGGCCAAAATGAGCAAACATATTGTTTGGAGGGTCGGCCAAAAATGGCCAATAACATTTGTTTAGAGGATCGGCAAAAATGAGCCAACCCCATGAGTTACCACAAAGACATCTCAACCTCCATCTATATATCCACAAGTTATTGCCATTTTTTTGTCTCTATATCAATGTGGGATACCTTAGAAACAACCACAATTCAAGAAATGAGAAATTCTCAATTCTTAGGATGCCACCTCATCTTTTGTGGTTTTCTCTTTTAATATATATATATTGATTGATATTGATATTGATATATATATATATATTAAAATTAGCCAACATATTGTTTTGAGGGTCGACCAAAAAAGGCCAACAACATTGGTTTAAAGGATAGGCCAAAATGAGTCAATCCAATGAGTTACCACAAACACATCTCAACCTCCATTTATATATCCATAATTTATTGCCATTCTTTTGTATCTCGATCAATGTGGGATACCTTAGAAGCAACCACAATTCAAAAATGAGAAAATCACAATTCTTAGGATGCCACCCAATATTTTGTGGATTTTCCGTTTATATATATATAAATATATATATATAGATATAGATATAGATTTAAACTTTTAGGGTTGGCCAAAATGAGCCAACATATTGTTTGGAGGGTGGCAAAAAAAGGACAACAACATTGGTTTAGAGGATCGGCCAAAATGAGTCAATCCCATAAGTTACCACAAACACATCTCAACCTCCATTTATATATTCACAATTCATTACCAATCCTTTGTCTCTCTATCAATGTGGGATACCTTAGAAGCAACCACAATTCAAGAAATGAGGAATTCTCAATTCTTAGGATGACACCTCATCTTTTGTGGTTTTCTCATTTAATATATATATATATATATATTGATGATTTTGACAATATAATAATTATTGAAATCTCTAAAATTGAGAAATTACTGAAGTTCAATGCAATTCTTTTTTTTTTAAATTGACTTTTAGTTTTCTTATTTAAAAAATATATACAAAATGTGTAGAATATGCTTTTAAACGGTTTTATTTGATTTTATGTTAAGGGAATCTCGAAAATAGCACCTCTTTAGGGGTGTTTATGAGAGAATAACACATTTTAGACACATTTCTCAAAAATAGCACCCTATTTCGTCGGCCCCCTTCTCCAACCGTCGGCGAAATGGTGGTGGGACCCACCTACCTTGCAGTCCAATCAGAACACGCCACGTGACCAATCTAGACATCAAAATCAGGTGGTGGATCCCACACATGTCAAATCTTGTCCCCTTCTCCCCAGAGTCACATCGGCGAAAATATGACTTCTGATGTAACCTAAAGCTAAAGCAATCCTGTCCCCTTGTCCGCCCAGAGTCACGTCGGCGAAAAATGTGACTTCTGATGTGACATAAAGCTATTTCACCGATTTGACATAAAGGTAAAAAAGTTCAGATGTGACATAAAGCTTCCCCTATTTCGCCAATTTGACATAAAGCTAAAAAAATTCAGACGATTTTACATTTGTGCTCATTAACAATGCAATTGTTTTTACCATATACCCGTTTTTTATACAAAATACCCGTCTTTTGTTGAGAAGTCAAAGTTGGGGTGAGTTTGATATTGTTGTGAATTACAAAGGTTCATATATGAACGTATAGTTCATATGTGAATCACACAGATTCATATATGAACTCGTTTTGCGTATTTTACGAAACTACCCCTCTATCGTGTGCAGACCACGTGCAGACCACACGTGGAATTATCAGCCGTTTCTCGGTCAAAGCCTCAAATGTTGACCGGATGAATGACTAAGATTACTTCTCTATTTCTCATACATTTCCTATTTCTCAAATGAACCTCTCCCTATATAAATGAAATAAATTTCGTCTAAAAATTTGATATATATATATATATATATGCATATAACATTATTTGTTTCTTTTACATTTTTAATATAGGATTTAACCAATAAATATATAGTCTTAAAACTAAAGGGGCACTCATACAAAAGTACGTGTATGTCCTTTTGAGGGGACAATAATATTTCGTATATTTGTTGTGTTTACAGTCTAGGACACTTGTGAATGATTGTATGAGAACTTGAGGTTAACATGAGAAGCGTGGGAAGTAAAATTGAATGGGAATAGGAGTGAACATTCTATTGATGTTGTTTGGTTAAACCATTATAATTAATAAAAAATGTTTTAAATAAAATTTTAATACAAATATGTGACGTCCGTGAAAATAAAAAATATTTTCCATTCAACATCGACAAATGAAGGGACACATGAGAAAAAATTGACTGGGCGGGAATAAAATTTCCATTCCCCCCAATTTGGTCAGGAATGGAAATTAATGAGTTTCGGGTAATGCGCCTATTATATTATATCAAACCAAACAACAGTTTTAATTTTATGTTTAGTATACATATAAAATAATTTATTAAATATGTCGTTTTTATTTCAACAATATTAAATATTTGTTTTATATATATATATATATATTTATATATTTATATATATATATATATATATATATATATATATTTATATATATATATTTATATATTTATATATTTATATTTATATATTTATATTTATATATATATTTATATATAAATTTATATATATATAATATTTAAAGAATAAATTTTAAAATAAGATAAAAAAATTTTACATTAATATAAAAGTCATAAAATACAAATTTAATGATAACTCTCTTTCTCTCCCTAGAATTCTCTCTTTACAATCTCTTTAGTCCAAAAAATAACAATCTTCAAAACCCTCTGTGGATTGAATTTTTTTTCAGTTGAGAATCCTTTCTCCTTTCTTTCCGGTGAACTTGCGTTAATCCTCTCTTCGGCGTACTTTATCTTCAGTTATCCTCTCTCTGTAGCTTCTCGGTCCCACGACTCGTTTACCTCCAAGTCAAGAGTTGGTTTTGCTCTCCCTTCGAGATTTTCCAGCTTCCAACGATGTTCTCCTCCTGTCATTACTACCCTCTCCAACTCTACATGGATTCCCGTCCCAACACCATTGATGACCTCTCGGAGCTAACAACTAAGCTCAACGTGTCCAAGGACTCTTCCAAGCCGGATGTCGAAGATGCTACTGATTCCTTTCTTGCTCAGGCCGTCGAAAAATTAAAGCTCGAAACCTTTGCGAAAACTTCAATGGTGGCGCACGTTGTTGTGCGTAAAGTTTGTTCCACATCCTTTCTAAAAACCATCTTCAACCGTATGTGGAAGTTTAGAGAAAGTTGGAAGGTAAGATTTCTTGGTAACGACGCTAAAAGCTCTTTTTTCGGCTTCACCTTCGCCTCCCCGTCTGATCAAGACTGGGTGCTCCACCGCTGTAACATCTAGATTTTTAAGTATAAAGTGTTACGTTTGGTTTATTAAATAATTTGAGTATAATTATTTAGTAAGTTATGATCGGCTAATTCATAGGTTAATTTTAGAGTTTATCCCGTATTAAGTTACGTTAATTGTTTTGTGGAATTATAAGTTAAGGGGTAAACTTTATTTTAATTTATAAGTGGAGGGATTAAACTTGCCAAGTGATAAAAGTATGAGGGGCTGTTTGGTGAATGTGATCAAAATAAACACCATCACCGCCCCATTTGATTTAGAGGCATGAGGTGTCCTCATTTCCTTAAGTCTAGTTTATGTGTGTGTGTGTGTGTTTGGCAAGAACAAGAGAGAGAGAGAGGGAGAACCGTAAGAGAAGAGAAGAAGCAAGAAGAAGCTGAATTTTCAGTTGGAAATTAAGAAGCAATTTGTGGAAGCTAAAGGTATGATTACACATAAATTTCTCTTCTTATGTGTATTAAGTTTTCTATGGGTTTTAGAAATGGGTTTCGATGTTTTTGAAGATTATGAGAAATATGGGCTTATAAACAGTTTCTGGTAGTGATGTTAAACATATCTGCACTTTTGTAGAAATTATGATGGTTTAAAAGAATAGATTTATGGGATAAATATGATTTCAGTTGGTTGAGACAGTTATGAATATCACAGCAGTTAGTTGCGATAGTTATGATGTTTGCGATAGTTATGAATGTCGCAACCTTGGGTTGCGACAAGCTCGATGGTATCGCAACAGTTGGTTGCGACAAGTTGTGTATCGCAACAGTTGGTTCCGATAAGATGGGATATCGCAATAGTGGGTTGCGATAAAATACTGTGTCGCAAGTAAAAGGTTGCGACAAGGGTTATCGCAGCTAGTTGGTTGCGATAAGTGTCGATAATTTTGGGATATTTAAGATTCTTAGTTTTTAAGGGTCCTGTACAGTAGATTAATACCGGTACACTATGTATTTGTGTATTTCATATCTTTGTGCAGTTGGTGACGGAATTTCTTACAACTTTGAGAACGTAAAGTAAGAGTGACGCGACTACTATCAGGTGAGTTCATTTTTACCTTACCCTTTTATGACGTTTTTAAATTATGGTAAGGTACATTTTATAATGAATTGATTGGATGAATTTTGGAAGAATAATTTTATGAAGTAAAATTATATCAAGACTCGTAAGTAATAATATTGATGGTTAGACTTATAGTATGAGAAATTGACGTATTAAATATGATCTGCTTATACTAAATGATATAAGAGAACTATAAAGGAGGTTTGATTTTACTGAATGATATGAGGAATTTGTGCGATAAATATGTGATTGGCTCATACTGAATAATATGAGAAATCCATATAAGCATTATCCTGTACGAGTATGAGTAAGTAGAACGGATCCATAAACATTAGTTTTATTTGAAAACGTAGGATAGGCAAAGTATAATTGCTATTCCTGTTTATATTGGAAGGTAATGAATAGGCAAAGTAGAATTGCTATTCATGTAGAAAGGAGGAATAGACAAATGTTATTCCCGTGTATCCTTGAAAAGGAGGAATAGACCAAATGTTATTCCCGTATATCCTTGAAAAAGGGAGGAATAGACAAATGTTATTCCCGTGTATCCTTGAAAAGGGAGGAATAGACCAAATGTTATTCCAGTGTATCCTTGGAATGTAATGAATAGGCAGAGTAGAATTGCTGTTCATGTTGAATTATTGTGTTGGCAAAGTAGAATTGCTATTCAGATTGAATGATTGGATAGGCAAGGTATAATTGTTATTCAGATAGAATGATTAGATAGGCAAGGTATAATTGCTATTCATGTTGAATGATTGGATAGGCAAAATAGAACTGCTATTCATGTAGAAATGAGAGAATAGGCAAAGTATAATTGCTATTCATACAGAATGATTGAATAGGTGATGTAGAGTTGCTATTCGTATTTGAGATGTGGAAGTATGAATTAGACGGAGTGTAAGTGTTGTTTTCCTGTGCTTTTGGTGGATTAGAAATAGGAAATTTATAAGTGCTACTTCTGTTTCCATTTCAAAGAAAAAGGTATGGCGATTGAATGTAAGTCTTTAGGTCTGATCGATAAACTAGGATCTGTGATGATTCGTAGTAAACTATTGAACATGGTGATATGATTTGCTGTATAGTAATCATACTCATGGGATTGGGCATGATTTGGTTATTATGAGACGAGTACGAGTATGGTAAGAATGATGGTAATACCGGTTTGATAAGTCTGGTTTACATTGATTTAAAAATATTATTTTTGAAATTGAATGTTCTCACTAGGCGTTAGCCTAATCGTTTCAAATTATATTTTCTTACCAGGTATGAGCTCACGGAAGTAATGGGACGAGTGGAGAGTTTATAGTGGCGACAAGTTGATGTAAATTGACTCTTGTTATTATTTTCACTCGTTAAGAATGTTTATATTATGGATAGTAGATTGTGTAAACCCTTTTATTTCAGGTTTAAATTTACCCTGATTTTTAGGGTGTTACAATATGGTATCAGAGCATTAGTTTAAGTGAACTAGGTATGATAGTGAAATACCTAGACTTAAGCTGAGATGAATTATGTTATGATTTGTGAGAATGGGTAGAAGTACTAAGAGGGGATTGTCTTGGAGTTGATGGAAATACGTGAAATTAGTACTGTAACGATGGTAACGAGGATTCTCATGTATAGTATGCTCACAATTTCAATTAGCTACTATTATTATGAATATATTATTACATAAACATACTTGTTTCTAAATTGTTACAGTGACTAATGAACGATAAAGTACGTTTCGTATATCTGGTTATGTGTAACCATTTCTTATGGTTATTTCTTTGTGCTATATCAGAACGATGGTGAATACGCCACCAATGTCCCCTATTTCTTCGAGGGATAGGGCCGGGATTGATTGGTCAGTGGAAAAGCGACCGGAGGTGGTTGGAACACATGAAAGTCCGCCGAGATTACCTTCTATGGGAGGAGCAGACAGTAGGGTACATAGAACGAGTACTAGTACCGCCGACTCGGATATGCCGGAGTCAACAATGGAGTCTCGTATGATGGAGAACATGACGCGAATGATGAATGCATCAATGGCACAACAAACATAAATGTTTATGAAGGCGCTGAATGATCGAAGTTCGGAGTTACGACGAACGGAGACTGATACTGGTGTAATAAATCCAATTCGTAATCCTGTGATGGATGTAGACAAGAGGGTGGAAAGAGTCTGCTCATATAAAACATTTCTAAGCTGTAAACCGCCAGAGTTTATCAGAGCAGACAATCCAGTGACGTGTATGAATTGGCTCAGAGAGATAGAACAAGCTTTTCGAGCTTGTGAGTGTGATGAGGAATCAAAGGTCAGATTCGGGTCTCAAATGTTATGAGGAAATGCGTTGACTTGGTGGAATATAGTGACGTCTACTATGACGGCTCCAATATTAGATGTTATGACATGGGAGTCTTTGAAGAAAAAAATTCTGGAGGAATATTGCAACGAGAACGAGATGGATAGGATTAAAGAAGAGTTTCGGACTCTTAAGAAAGGTACTTCGTCTGTTAGAAAGTACACTGAGTCCTTTATGGAAAAGTTAAACTTAGTGGGGCATGTAGCTCCAACTGAGAAGGAAAAGATTAAGGCTTACCTAAAGGGTTTGCCAGCTGATATGATGTCCCGAGTTAGGAGTTCAAAAGCTTCAACACTGAGGGAAACGATTGAGGAAGCAAAGGTTGTAGAAGAAGTTTATGCAAGGGACAAAGCAGAGAAGGCTCAAATGGGAGAGGAAAGAAAATTTGAAAGTCGATCGGAGCCTTCACAAGGACCAAAGTCCCTTATTAAGGACACTCAACTTGAGACTCGACCAGAGTCTAATTGGTGTCAGAAATGTAAGAGTAAACATTTTAGGCCGTGTCGGGTACTATCAAGGGAGTGTTTTAAATGTGGAAAGAGTGGTCATCAAATAGAGAGCTGTCCCATTCAAGGACCAACTTGCTATGAATGTAAGAAGCCTGGTCATTATCGAAGGGATTGCCCAATGCTGAAAGATAGCAGGAATAAAGGGAAGAAACCCAATATTTCAACATCAAAGGATTGAAACTTTTCACGTGACGATGAAAGACGTTAAGGAATGGATGGATATGTTTTGATACTGCCCTTGTTTATTCTATGCTTAGGTGTATGAATATTATGTAAGTAATGCTAACTTATCTTTTGTATTTTGGTCTATATCAAAAGTTAGCTATATTAGTTGTTATTATGGATAGATGCTTTAATGATTGAAAGGATTAAAATAAGATCAAATTGTAGTTGGATAAAGATTTGATAATTGAATAGTTACCCCAAGGATATTCGCAAAATTTTAAGTTGGGGAGTGGGTAATGTTGAGGGATGTAAGATCCAGAAGATATGGAAAGTCGAGTCCTTGTTCTTCCTGGACTTTTAACTGTGATTAAGTATGAAAGACTAGAAATTGAAAAGGGATATATATGACATATTTTATGTTGGTATGATGTGATTCCATTTATTGAAGTAAGAATAGATGAGAAGAGTCGTTGTGTGGAAGAACTGGAAGCAATTCTAGAGAGATCGATTGAGAAATTACAATCTAAGATTGTGGTTATGTAAAAGGCATAATGGAAACATCATAAATGTGCTAATGTGACTTTAGAGTCGGAAGAGGATATGAAGATTAGATATCCTCATTGGTTTACTTAACTTTGATTTCGAGGACGAAATCATTTTTAAGTTGGGGAGTATTGTAACATCTCGATTTTTAAGTATAAAGTGTTACGTTTGGTTTATTAAATAATTTGAGTATAATTATTTAGTAAGTTACGATCGGCTAATTGATAGGTTAATTTTAGAGTTTATCCCCGATTAAGTTACGTTAATTGTTTTGTGGAATTATAAGTTAAGGGGTAAACTTTAATTTTAATTTATAAGTGGAGGGATTAAACTTGCCATGTGATAAAAGTATGCGGGGCTGTTTGGTGAATGTGATCAAAATAAACACCATCACCGCCCCATTTGATTTAGAGGCATGAGGTGTCCTCATTTCCTTAAGTCTAGTTTATGGGTGTGTGTTTTTGGCAAGAACAAGAGAGAGAGAGGGAAAACCGTAAGAGAAGAGAAGAAGCAAGAAGAAGCTGAATTTTCAGTTGGAAATTAAGAAGCAATCTGTGGAAGCTAAAGGTATGATTACACATAAATTTCTCTTCTTATGTGTATTAAGTTTTCTATGGGTTTTAGAAATGGGTTTCGATGTTTTTGAAGATTATGAGAAATATGGGCTTATAAATAGTTTCTGGTAGTGATGTTAAACATATCTGCACTTTTGTAGAAATTATTATGGTTTAAAAGAATAGAATTTTGGGATAAATATGATTTCAGTTGGTTGAGATAGTTATGACTATCGCATCAGTTAGTTGCGATAGTTATGATGTTTGCGATAGTTATGAATGTCGAAACCTTGGGTTGCGACAAGCTCGATGGTATCGCAACAGTTGGTTGCGATAAGATGGGATATCACAATAGTGGGTTGCGATAAGTGTCGATAATTTTGGGATATTTAAGATTTTAGTCTTTAAGGGTCCTGTACAGTAGATTAATACCAGTACAATATGTATTTGTGTATTTCAGATCTTTGTGCAGTTGGTGACGGAATGTCTTACAACTTTGAGAACGTAAAGTAAGAGTGACGCGACTACTATCAGGTGAGTTCATTTTTACCTTACCCTTTAATGACGTTTTTAAATTATGGTAAGGTACATTTTATAATGAATTGATTGGATGAATTTTGGAAGAATAATTTTATGAAGTAAAATTATATCAAGACTCGTATGTAATAATATTGATGGTTAGACTTATAATATGAGAAATTGACGTATTAAATATGATCTGCTTATACTAAATGATATAAGAGAACTATAAAGGAGGTTTGATTTTACTGAATGAAATGAGGAATTTGTGTGATAAATATGTGATTGGCTCATACTGAATAATATGAGAAATCCATATAAGCATTATCCTGTACGAGTATGAGTAAGTAGAACGGATCCATAAACATTAGTTTTATTTGAAAACGTAGGATAGGCAAAGTATAATTGCTATTCCTGTTTATATTGGAAGGTAATGAATAGGCAAAGTAGAATTGCTATTCATGTAGAAAGTAGGAATAGACAAATGTTATTCCCGTGTATCCTTGAAAAGGAGGAATAGACCAAATGTTATTCCCGTATATCCTTGAAAAAGGGAGGAATAGACAAATGTTATCCCCGTGTATCCTTGAAAAGGGAGGAATAGACCAAATGTTATTCCCGTGTATCCTTGGAATGTAATGAATAGGCAAAGTAGAATTGCTGTTCATGTTGAATTATTGAGTAGGCAAAGTAGAATTGCTATTCAGATTGAATGATTGGATAGGCAAGGTATAATTGCTATTCAGATAGAATGATTAGATAGGCCAGGTATAATTGCTATTCATGTTGAATGATTGGATAGGCAAAATAGAATTGCTATTCATGTAGAAATGAGAGAATAGGCAAAGTATAATTGCTATTCATACAGAATGATTGAATAGGTGATGTAGAGTTGCTATTCGTATTTGAGATGTGGAAGTATGAATTAGACGGAGTGTAAGTGTTGTTTTCCTGTGCTTTTGGTGGATTAGAAATAGGAAATTTATAAGTGCTATTTTTGTTTCCATTTCAAAGAAAAAGGTATGGTGATTGAATGTAAGTCTTTAGGCTTGATCGATAAACTAGGATATGTGATGATTCGTAGTAAACTATTGAACATGGTGATATGATTTGCTGTATAGTAATCATACTCATGGGATTGGGCATGATTTGGTTATTATGAGACGAGTACGAGTATGGTAAGAATGATGGTAAGACCGGTTTGATAAGCCTGGTTTACATTGATTTAAAAATATTATTTTTGAAATTGAATGTTATCACTAGGCGTTAGCCTAATCGTTTCAAATTATATTTTCTTACCAGGTATGAGCTCAGGGAAGTAATGGGATGAGTGGAGAGTTTATAGTGGCGACAAGTTGATGTAAATTGACTCTTGTTATTATTTTCACTCGTTAAGAATGTTTATGTTATGGATAGTAGATTGTGTAAACCCTTTTATTTCAGGTTTAAATTTACCCTGATTTTTAAGGTGTTACAACCGCTCACCTTGGATCTTCTCGGGTGGCTTTCTTATCGTCTCCCCCTGGCCGATGTCCGGGAACTGGAAGGAGGCTCGTCTTGACACGATCCCACACATGCTCTCCATAGAAAACATTCCGTTGAGGTTATATACCAATAATAATCTCAACTCTTGGATAAAATCGGCGGTCCCCAACGTGGAGCTCATTTGGAAAGGGACCAACCTGGGCATGATACGTGCTAGCACCAACACGAGAGTGAATGTGCCGGTTGACAAACGTCCTTGCGTTGGTCTATTTATCAACTTTGAAGGAAGGAAGAAATGGCTACAGTTCAAGTTCGATTGACTACCGTTAATTTGCTACAAATGCGGACTATGGGGTCTCGACAAGGTGGGTTGTGTAAATAAACCGGTGGCGATACGAGACCCGGACGACCCGGGAAAAAAGCTCATGCAACTATATGGCCCTTGGCTCTTAGAAGACTTTGTGGGTGATTGCTTCACACCTTTTTACTCTAAAAAAGAATGGAAAGTCGAGGAGCTTCACGGGAACTCGGTTGGTCAGAAAAGTGCTAGTGTTCGTGATGAGGTTTCTTGTGGTCAGAAAATGATGAATTCTTGTGAAGATTCCGGCAACAATCCAAACTCGGGCAAAGATCTCCAGCCAACTAGTTCTTTTCAGGTACTACCGTCATCTAACCAAACCCATGCTAAAAGTAAAATTACTTTTTACTTTGGGAGTGTTTCCCAAAACAAAAAAAGCAATTCCTCCCTTTCTAGTACCCTTGTTGACCCCAATACCATAAATCCTAGTTTGGAAGTTTCCCAAACCCCACACCACCTCAAATCGTCGGCCTCCAACAGAGAACATCACCATCCCTTTGGTGATTTGACCCAATCCCCCCCTCTCTTAATTGACCACTTTTTACCTTTTCATAAAGATGACAAGATACCTTTTCCTAAAGATGACAAGACTATAGCCTCAAATCCTCCTAAATTGTTGTCTGATGTTGAGACATGCTTTTTAGGTAGTACTCCTCCCACCACCCATTACACCATTCCTTATCCTACCCACCCTACTCCCTCTCTTTTGAGGTCCCCACATACCAACGACTCCATACCCCCTCCCTCTACCCCCCATACGATTTGCATGGGGCTCCCCATGTATGGAACGTCCACCAACTTACCCAACCCACCTACGGTTCTTCCCCATGCAACAACCCATACCAACTCTCTTAATACGGATGGCTTCGTTTCCACTCCTCTTGACAGCGCCAACCTTTCGAGCTCGACGTGTTTTTTAGAGGGTACTATGAACCGTAAACGTATTTCCATAAAGGACAAAGCAAGATCGGTTAACGGCAAAAAAATCAAAACCGACTTGTCCTCTACAAGTATCGAACTGGGTTTTGCTAGAATGACCTCGACGAACGATTTCTCCTCCCCCAACGAACCATAAGCGGGACCCATGCCACAGGCCCGCCTAGATCAATGAAGCTCTTGGCGTGGAACTGCCAGGCAACCTACGTGCGGTTTCGATTCTTAGGGAATTGATTCGTACTTCCCGGCCCGATGTTATTTTCGTTTGAAACTTTAGTTTCCCAATCTAGAATCGATGTTGTTAAAGTTAGTTTGGGTTTCGAAAATTGTATCACAGTTGATTGTAACGGCCGTAGTGGCGGCATTTGTGTTTTGTGGAATGGCAATTCTAACGTTTCTCTTTTGTCGTACTCGCAAAATTTTATTGATCTCCATGTCAACGATTGTATTAAGGGAACGTGGATGGTAACAGGATTCTATGGTTTTCCCGAACAGGGAAGACGTAGAGACTCGTGGAACCTCCTTCGTACATTTGCTACTTGATCCAGTATTTCGTGGGTGGCCATCGGTGATTTTAATGACCTTTCTTCCCAACATGAAAAGAAAGGTCTCCTCGAGCACCCCGATTGGTGTATACACGGTTTTAGGGACGCCCTCTCCGATTGTAATATCGTTAATATTCCCATGCATGGGTTTCCTTTTACTTGGTGTAGACACAAAGGCAAGGTTAATGAAGTTTGGGATCGTTTAGATCGCGCGGTGGGATCTATCACTTGGACTAATCTTTTCCCCAAAGTTTGGGTGGAAAATTTGGTTAGCCCAACTTTCGATCACACTCCGATCCTTCTTCACACCACCGCTTGTTCTTCGAGGCACCACCTTTCTAATAGATTATTCGGGGTTGAAAATAAGTGGTTTCATGAGACGGCCCTTGATAATGTGGTTTTGGATGGGTGGCACGAAGCTTCATCTCTTCTGCTCCTGAACCGCCTTTCCGTGGTCGCGGATGACTTGAAGCGTTGGGGTCGTACCTCTTTGCCTCACACTATTTTGAGCTCAAAGAGTGCCGTGAAAAACTCTCATTCCTTAGGGAACATGCCTCCCCCGAAAATGCTAGTGATTATGAGGGTACCAATAAAAAAATGGTCTCTCTTCTTTTCAAGGAAGAGGAGCATTGGAAGCAACGGGCTAAAGATTTTTTTGGCTTCGAGAGGGTGACTCCAACACCAAATTATTTCACGCTCATGCTAACGGAAGAAGAAGAAAGAATTATATTCGACGTCTTAAAAATTGCAATGTGCTTTGGGTGTCGGAACCCGAGGATCTTCGGTCCTTGGCCACGACTAATTTCATCAATCGTTTTTCGGAGAGTAATGGATCGGCCTATCTTATCACCGAAAAGGTAAAAAATGGTATATCGGGTGATGATAATAGAAACCTTGACGCTCCGTTCACTAAAAATGAGTTTAAATAGGCTCTCTTTCAAAAGCATCCCGATAAAGCATCGGGCCCCGACGGCTTTAACCCACGCTTTTTTCAACACTTTTGGGACTCGATCGGCGATATCGTTTTCTCGACGAGGGTTTCTTGGTTCAAAACCGATCCTTCCCCGAAGGTATCAACGATGCTATTATAACTCTCATTCCTAAATGTGACAAACCGACCACCATGAAGGACCTTTGAGCCATTGCCCTTTGTAATGTAGTGCTTAAAATCATTACAAAGGTTCTTGCCAACCGTCTCAAGAAAATCCTCCCTAAGGTGGTCTCGGAGTATCAATCGGATTTCATTAAAGGGAGACTCATTACGGACAATGTTCTCCTCGCTTTTGAACCTCTCCATAGCATGAGACGCAACACCCGGAAAAAACATGGAGATGTCGCGCTCAAAATTTACATTAGCAAAGCCTACGATAGGCTCGATTGGAATTATATCCGTCTCATTTTATCTAAAAATGGGGTTCTCGCGGCATTGTGTTGAAATGATTATGTTATGCGTAACTTCGGTTAGATATTTCGTTCAGATTAATAATGAGATTACGGGGCCGCTTTTACCCAAGCAGGGACTCCGTCAAGGCGACCCTCTTTCACCATACATATTCATTTTATGCATGGAGGGACTCTCGTCTCTTATAGCGGACGCGGCTTCTAAAAATCTCATCCATGGTTGTCGGGTCTCGAGGCATGCGCCGACCATCTCGCATCTTCTCTTTGCGGATGACGCCTTTCATTTTTGCCAAGCTAGTATTGCTGAATGCACGACCCTTAAGGAAATTCTTGCTACTTTTGAAGACGCGTTCGGGTTGGCGGTTAACTTTGACAAGTCGGGCATAATGTGTAGCAACAATATTGGCCCGACTCTTAAAAGTAACATTTGTAATGTTCTTGGGTTATCAAACCCGCTTAATACCGGAAAATATTTGGGTCTCCCGTTTTTAAGTGGGAGAAATAAAAGAGCTATTTTTAACATATTAAATACAAACTTTGGCATCGCCTCTCCAAATGGCGGCAAAAACTGATTTCTAGTGCGGGAAGAATCACTCTTATCAAAGCGGCGGCCCAAGCTATTCCGGTGTTTTTTATGAGTGTTTTTTTGCTCCCTAATACTCTTTTGCAGGAACTACATCGACTCCTTAACACTTTTTGGTGGAGCTCAAAGAAGGACGGAGCCCGGTCCATTAATTGGCTCCCATGGGAAAAATTATGCTTACCGCAAAAACTTGGGGGACTTGGTTTTCGAGACTTCCCGGCATTTAATTTAGCATTGTTGGGCAAAAAAGGATGGAGATTTCTTTCTAACGCGGATACGTTGGTAAGTAGAGTTTTCAAAGCTAAATATTACCCAAAACGGGACTTTTTTGAAGCGTAATTGGGTCATAACCCAAGCTTCATTTGGCGAAGTATTTGGAGCGCTCATTCGATGCTTAAGACCGGTTTTAGATGGAAAGTTGGCACCGGGGAGGCTATTTCTGTATGGAATACTCCATGGCTCCGGGACGATTGCAACTTTTGGGTGGAAACTTTTCCGAGACCTTTTGAGGCCAACGTTCGTGTTTGCCACCTTTTTTCTTCGGATTCAAATGGGTGGGACCTCGACATTTTATTCCATGTCTTCTCTAACCGTGACCGTTCGGAGATTGTTAAGCTCCCATGCATTAGAAACAAGCCGGATAGATTGATTTGGCATTGGAGCTCTAACGTAGTTTACTCGGTTAAAAGCGGGTATCGGTTCTTAATGGACTCCTTACTCCCTGATTCCTCCAACTCCAACGGATTAAATTGGGGTATTATTTGGAAGGCCAACGTACCGCATAAAGTGAGGAGTTTCATTTGGAGATTGGGTAAGGATGTTCTTCCTCATCGGGTTAATCTCCAAAAACGTGGAATTGATATATCGTGCCTTTGCGCGCTTTGTGGTGTTAACCCGAAAAACAATTGGCACCTCTTCATTGATTGCCCGGTTACTACCAAGGTTTGGAAAGAGGCGAATCTTTGAGATATCGTTAATTCAAGGGTGGATCATTCCGAAGACTTTACAACCCTTTTATTTTCCCTTATTAATGACGACACTCTTTCCAACTGTGACACATTTTTAATGATTCTTTGGAGCATTTGGAACATGCGAAATGACACGTGGCAAAAATGTTGCGGTCAATTCAACTTCTAAGGTGCCAAGACGAGCTTCTATTGTGCTCTCAGATTGGCTTACGGCTAATGTCCTTCATTCACGGCTTGGGTCCCCCGTCACGATTACTACGTGCGATCGATGGCATGCTCCACCGACGGGGTTTCTAAAATGCAATTCAGATGCCGCCATTTTTTGCGATACCAACCAATCGGGGTCCAGAGCGATTCTACGCGACGAACACGGGGCCTTTTATTGCGGCCCAAACCGCTCTCGTAACCGGTACTCCTCCAGTTAAAGAGTGTGAAGCTTCGGCTTTTTTGAGGGCGATCGAGTGGGTCTTTGGTCTTGGACTTCAACGGGTTATGTTCGAATCGGACGCCAAGCTTGTAGTCGATGCTCTTCACTCCGGTCAGGATGATCTTTCAGAATTTGGATACATCATTGATAATTGTAGACCCCTCCTCTCGCGAAATGTCTTGTTCTCGATTCAGTTCGCTAGGAGACACTCTAACGGGGCTGCACACATCCTTGCTAGGAATGCTAGGAACCTTCCCAGAAATACTACTTTTTTAGCATGCCTGGAGTTTTGTATGACCATGTAAACCCAATTTGTAATCTTTCTCATTAATGGATCGTTTTATTTATTTCAAAAAAAATATAAACTTAATGCAAATTTCACAAGTTCGATGTTTTTTAGAGTTTAGTTGGAGTTGAGTTTTTTCTTGGTGTTGTGTAACACCCGTAAACTTTCAACAAGAGAAGTAGCTCAACGAATTACACGTGGCTCACAAGTTACAAGGTAATCGAGAGGGACGACGCTAGTTGAGGTCAAGGGTAGTACCGAGGAAGTTGGGATCGAAAAACGAGGTTTTCGGGTCGAGGAGTGCATGGTGCGACTATGCCCGGTGACTGTGACATGGTCACTATCGCCGAGGGCACAGTCGCTGAAGACCACCACCTCTCGGTACAGTGGCGGCGACTATGCCCGTGATTGTGCCCAAGGGCACTCTCGCGTGGCAATGTCGCGGGAAGGGAAGGGAGTCACGATACGTTTGCCGCGATAGTGCCGTCGATTATGCCATAGGCACTGTAGTCGGGCAAGGTCGCCCACGGGTGCAGACGTGTTTAAAATCGAGATTTCATCCCCTATTTCATTTCCAACTTCAACCAAACCCTTTCCTTTTCTATCTAAACCGAACCCTCTTGGTGATTTTAGGGTTTTTGTTGGTCTGGAAGGGCTATACAAGTTTGTAGAAGGGGGGGGGGGGGGTTGAATACAAACACACGTTTTTACTTTTCTAAATTGTTTATTGATAAATCAAGACAATTTACAACTTGTTGCGGAACAAGATAAAAGGATAAACCTAATCTAAACAAGTTGGAACACTAAGTTTTCTTGCGCTAAGAAAGAGAAGGAAATTACTAATAATAACCTATCTCAAGATAAGAAGATGACTTGACCAGAGTTAGCAAGTGCTTCAAGAATGAAGCTGGAGTCCTTCTTATATACTGCATGCATTTAATGCATGGCAGTTTATACTTTACATGTGGCAGCAGCTCATTGGTTGTTGGGTCTGACTTTAGTAGACAACCTTAGTAGCCGCATGTTTGAATAGTGTAGTATCAGAGTGGTTGTACGATTTCAGACAATAAGGAGGTTCTTTTCTGACATATCGTACGGAGTCGTGCAAGGGTGGTTAAGACAAAAGTACTTTGTATGGAGGACTTCATGATCAGCTTTCGTTGAATCAAATCTTTATCATTCTATATCAGTGAATGACAAAGTTCAGCGATAGCTAAAGTCTTGTACTTGATACTTCATGTTGAGTGGACAAATCTGAGTCTTCGCTGATCCGCATCAGTTCATTAGGAGACTTGTCACTGGTTCTTGAGCTTGATCTTCGACTTCAGCGTAGAACCTATGTTGACGTGAAACTTGTCTTCAGGGATCATAAGTAAACAACTAACTTATCAGCGATCACCATAAGGACTGAACAGGCTCAGAGTATTATGGTGAACAGTGTTCGCTGAATGTTTAATCTAAAGAACGAGAGTTCCTATCAGCGGTACTGAATTAGTCTTAGTACATCAGCGATAGTGAAACTCTAATACATATTGTTTACTTACAATTTTCACTAAGTGTTTAAGAGAGGGTCATTATCAAATCACTGAGGGTTTGGATCAACAATCTCTCCCTATTTGATTATGACATAGCAACAGAGAAAATTGCTATTTAATGAAAACATAAGGATAACAAGAACTCATAAAATATTTGTCCCTTTTACTGTTTTCTGAGATCTTTTCTGTACTGATGGAGTAAAGTACTTTTGCTGAAATCTTTCTTTAAACTTCGTATCAGATTACAAAGGGAAGTGGAAAAATTATAAGTACAAGCGAAATAAATTACAAGTACAAAAGAATAACTGATAAAATAGAAGAATAAGGCGATCTTATCAGCTTATAGAGGTTCTTCCTTAATGAGAAGTTCGTCAATGGTGTTTGATGTGGGAATCATCCAGTCAGGGATATTTACTCCTTGATTCTTTTTGTTCAGAGCTTCTTCAAAAATCAAGGGCTTTAGGTGTCTAGCTTTAATGTCGCGTCTGACTTCACATTAGTATATGAGATCTCTGAGTTGTTCGATGGGAGTGATTGGAAGCTCAGAGATGCGTTGAAAGTGATGATTTCCTTGGTAGTCTAGAAAGAATATACCATAGGATCACTTACAACTTTGCCAGGAATGAAAGTTTCTCCAGGTGGTAGGGAGGTGTCAAGCGCTGAGAGATCAGCATCAGGGCCAAGAACTTCAGCACGAGAGAAACCAATACCTGTTTCATTCCGTATAGGAGGACCTGAGTCTGAGACTATCTTTTCCTTTGCAGAGACTCTTCTTTGTTGAGGAGGAAGAAGAGTGGAAGGAGGAATATCCACAGCAGAAGAAACCAAGTCGATCTGAGTATTTAAAATATTCTCGACATGACTCTTGAACTTTGAGCGCGATCCCTGAATGTCTAATTTCACTTCCAACCAATCAGAGAAACCAAACTTTTCTAAAGTAGTAGCATAGAAGGTTTGCTTGGTTTTGTCTTCTCTGAATACATCAATTTCAACAACAGGAACGTCAACGAACAGTCTTCCTCTGATGTTAACTTTGATGATTTTGGATGGTCGAGATCGATAATTCAGCATTTCTTTACACCATTTCAAAGTTGTATCAGATACTTTCGTCTTTTCTTCAACGATCCTTTGGGCATCATCCCATAGTTGACGTTGGACATCAATGGGAGTTCTTTTCAGCGCGGGGTCTTTCACCGATTGTTGGACAAGCTGGATGGCGAGTTCTCTGTCTTTTTCTTCAGCTTCCCTTCCTTCAGCGATTAACCTTTCAGCTCTGAGGTGATCCTGGTATTCTTTTTGTGAAAGTCTGAACTTTAGAGGAATAGAAGGAAGTTGATCACGCTTCAGGATGATTCGCTGATCTTCGAATCTCTTGATCATTGCATCTATCTTTTCTTGATCCTCTTCACTCAGCTTTTGAGGAGCCAAGGAAGGCCTGTTTTGGTAAGAGAGCAGCTGTTCTTCAGGTTCATCAATCTCAGTGGTTAAATCCAAGACTGGGATTATTTCTTCAGCTCTTGTGGCTGGGATTATTCCTGGTGTAGTCGAAGGAGCTTCAGCGGGATCCTCAAACAGAGGAGAGGACTAGCTGAAACACAGCGATCGTTTAAGTAAGCAGAGTTGGGGTAGAAAGAGATAGAGAAACGAATGTGGTTAAGTGTATAGAGATTTTATGGATAGAAGGATTGAGATTGAGAAGGGATAGATGAGGGATGCAGTGTAAGGGAATAGGAGGTAGTGTACCTGACAAACTGGCTTTTGAAGCAAGATCATCAGATTGTCTTCTGCAGCAAGGCCTTTATTTTTGCCTTTGTCAGCTTCAGACGCTGCAGGCTTTGTCTTGGTTCGCTCCGCTGAAGGTTCGTTTATCAAAATCCCTTTGAGAGCTGTAGTCTTCTGAACAGGCTTGACGATAAAGGAGTCATCATCATCATAATCATCATCATCATCATCATTCTTTGGAGAAGAGGATGGTTTATCATCAGAGATGTCGACAGTTTCATCGTCTTCAGCTTCGTCTTCATCAGATTCAACTTCTTCAGCGTACGGTGAGGTTACATCAGCAGCAGCTTCAATGTTCTGCTCTTCGAGTTGCTCCCCCTCAGATACAGAGGTAAGCTTCTTAGTTCCCTCAGTGTTTTCAACTCCCTGAGGTCCAGCAGTTGTTTCTTCATTTGTCTTCTCCCCCTCTTCAGTAAGGGGAAGGTCTTCAGTCTTCTCCCCCTCGATAGATTCATCATGGGGATGGTCTTCAGATTTCTTCTCCCCCCCTTCCTCATGATGAGTGGGGGAGGAATGCGATGACTCAGCAGATGGTGTTGGTTCCCTGTCTTCTTGGCCAGGGATTCTGACATAATTTTCAATCTCCCCTAATCTGGCTTCCAGGCCAGTTATAGCAGGATTGATCTTGAGAAGTTCAGCTCGATCCGCCGGAGTAAAATGCGAAGGTGCAGGGGCAGCGACGTTCATGCAATCGAGGATCTGCTGTATCATCTTCTTCACTGAACTTACGTCAGTCTTTACTGAACTCACGTCAGTCTTTACAGCGGACACCTCTCCCTGAAGAGTACCAACCGATGTCTTCAGCGTTATGACCTCGCTGGACATGGTGTTAACTCTTGAGGAGAGAGAGTTGTAGTCGGTATAGATATCAGCAAGAACTTTGGCAAAGTCACCGAGAGTACGATCAACCTTCTCCAAATCAGCTTTGGAGGCTTTCTTTTCGACCTCAGTGGTCAAAGTCTTCAAGTTCTCTCCAGCGTTTGTAACCGCTGAAGAGTTGGCAGTTAGAGTTTTGTTGAAAGACTCCATCTTTATTTCCAGGGCCGTCAGGGAGGTGTTGATATCCCCCAAATTAGGACCTGTAACAGATAAGAACTTATGAACAGAGGAAAGCTCAGAAGTTTGGGGTTTAGTTACAGTGTATATGGTTTGGTGTATACCTGCAGGAGGGTTGGCGAAGTTGTCGAAACCTCGATGTCCTGAAAAAGTTTCGTAGTCGTCTTCAATATTTCCTAGACGACTGGAAGTACCTGCAGGTCCTGTGGTGTGTCCTATCATCCTCTGAAAATGTTCAGCAGTAGTGTCGCTGAGGATGACGGTTGTTGAGGAGAATAGGGGAATAGATTGAGTGACCAAAGAAGAGGTGAGAGGAATGGAGGATGAGAATGATGGTTGGATGCGGGGTTCAGCGTTGGATCCGCTGAGAATCACTTCAGTCTGTAGAGAGGCTGAAGGAGGTGGGTTCATTTCCAAGTTTATAACTTCAGCGTTTAGAGACGCTGAAGCTGGGATGGAAGGGGTGGTTTGGTCAGCTGTGGCAGAGCGTACCACTGAACTTTCCATCAGCTCTTCAATATGAGCTGAGGAGTCTTCAGTATGTAAATGATGGGGGGTTGCTCCTTGGTTTTCTTGATTCTTTTGGAACCAAGTTGGGTAGAAGGAGTGGAGGTTGCAGCTGGGGTATCAGCGGTGGGGATTTCCACTGAATGAGCTGCAGAAGTAGAAGAATGAGGATTGAGAATAGATAAGAGAGTAGAGAGACGCACTTCGTTTGGCATTGGCTTGAAGTCGAGTACCTTAGGGACAACCTGAGAGAGTTTCAGGTCTCCTACTTTTGGGTAGTTATCCTTCAGGTCGGTTTGGAAGACGGCGCTGAGGAATCTAGGATATGGAACCCATGATGGTCGGTCAGCAGCAGAGTCTACTCTGAGGACAAGATCATCGTAGATTATCGAGGCCCAGTCAACATGAAGACCTTTCAGCAATGCATAGCCCATTGCTTGCTAGGCATTTTGGATTTCTTGATGAGGGTCAGCTTCTTCTCAGGCTTCTTGTCCCTCCTTGTTTCCCATACATAACCCATTGCATCAAAGAATGCAGTGATGCCTTCCCTATCAGCATGTTTCTTGTGGTCAGGGAGAGAAACAAAGGGTTTTTCTTTTGTGGCGATGGGAAGGCTCGGTGCTTTTCGGATAATGGCAGGGGTGATTTTTATGGTGCCAAAATCAGTGTCACAGAGGATGCAATCGATTTTCTTCGTGGGGTCTTTGGTCGATGGTAGCTGAGTGTGTCTGGCAGAATACCAGAACTGAGATAGTAGTAGTTGATGAGCAGGGGGTGTTATGGTCAGGGCTGTAGAGAGGCAACAGGTTTTGAGGAAATTCACAGCATCATTCACACGTGTGACTTGCTTTCGAGGAGGAAACTCGAAAAGCGCATAGAGATTGTTTGTTTTTGTCCAATCGAGTTCCTCAAGCGTGAACTTGACCTGAGGAGCCTTGGTGATTTCCAGTTCCTCAGCAGCAGCAGTGTTCTCAGCAGTAGGAATATCAGTAGATGCCATTGCTGTATTATCAGTTCAACCAAAGATATAACAAATAAGAATAATCTTAATGTGGAAAGATTTTCCAATAAGATGGTTCAAATTTTGTCCATTTCATTCAGACAAAAATGTCTTAATGAAGATTAGGGTTTTCTTGTTTTTGAAAAAGAAATGCAAACCCAATAAAAAGTCTTGTTTTCCAGTTTCCTTTGAGGATTAGGATTCTGGAAAAACGTATGAAGAACAAGTTTAAGATATTTGCGATTAAACTTGAAGAACAACCATGAAAGGTTGTGTTCATAAAACCATGAAAGAAATGATTTCATTTTTGAAAAAGTTATTTTGTTTGATCTTGTAAAAACAAAGAATAAGATCATAAACAAGTAATGTAGGTAAATAATAAGAGTATTAACCTGGTTCGTCAAAGAAGAAGATGAACAGTTTCTGGAAAATTTGAGAGCTCAAAATGCAACAGTAAATCTTTTTCTTGCTTGGAGGAGAAGTTTTTTCGCGTAAAGAGAAAAATATAAACCCAAAATGGTTTATATAGAGAGAGTAGAGATAGAGAAAATCTTGAGCTGGAAAAGATTTTCATCATGACACGGACATGTGTTTGCATTTGATTGGAAGGTAAACGAAACGTGCAATCGTGTGTCAGAAAAAGAACGTGCCAGGGCTTATCCGTTGCGATGACGTCACAACTGTCCTTTCATATTTTAGGATGTCTCTGAGGTTTTGAAAGCTCAGGGACACTTTTGAAAATATGAAGCACTGAATAGAAATATCAGTGTTGGTTTAAGAAATTTCAAAGTATCGCTGTTAAGGAAGAGATATTCAGCGATGCAATTAGTTTTGAAATCTTTGAGTTCTAGGCGAACGTCAGCGAGTAAGAGAGAAAACATACCTTGACATCAGGGAATCAATTATGTTCAGAGAGAGAATGATAGAATGGGTTATACAAGTTGATTTTATCCTATCGCTGATCAAATGTGAACCGCTGAAGATTTTACTCTTCAAAGTTCAGCATTCCAAGCTCGCTGATGAGAAAGTTGAATCTTGTCTCATCAAGAGGTTTGGTGAATAGATCAGCTAACTGATAGTCAGTTGGGATAAATGAAGTTCTATATCACCATTCATCATATGATCTCTGATAAAATGATACCTGATTTCGATGTGTTTTGTCTTTGAGTGTAGCACTGGATTGTTGGCTATAGCGATGGCACTTGTGCTGTCGCAATAGATTGGAATTTTCGAGAGCTGAAGGTCATAGTCTAGTAGTTGATTTCTCATCCACAAGACCTGAGAACAACAGCTTCCAGCGGCTACATACTCAGCTTCAGCAGTTGAGGTGGACACTGAGTTTTGCTTTTTACTTGTCCAGCTCACCAGCTTTCCACCCAGGAGCTGACAGCCTCCTGTGGTGCTTTTCCTATCCAATTTGCAACCTGCAAAATCACTATCTGAATAGGCGATTAGATCAAACCCTGAGTCTTTGGGATACCAAAGACCTAGGTTCATAGTACCCTTAAGGTAACGAAAGATTCGCTTTACAGCGATCATATGAGATTCCTTAGGTTCAGCTTGATATCGTGCACACAAACAGGTTGCGTACATAATATCGGGTCGGCTAGCTGTAAGATACAAGAGAGAGCCGATCATCACACGGTACAGCATGACATTAATAGGTATTCCATTTGAATCCTTGTCTAGTGTCAGCGATGGTGCCATAGGGGTTTTCATAGCTGAACTCTGAGTTAAATCGAATTTCTTCAGCATATCTTTAACATACTTTCCCTGATTAATGAAAGTTCCTTTTTCATTTTGCTTTATCTGAAGACCAAGGAAATATGTTAGCTCACCCATCATGCTCATTTTATACTCTTCTTTCATCCTATCATCGAAACGAGTACAAAGGTCAGGGTTAGTAGAACCAAATATAATGTCATCAACATATATCTGAACAAGAATAATATGACCTTTTACTTTCCTGAAGAATAGAGTCTTATCGATTTTACCACGCTCAAAATTTTCAATTAGGAGATAAGAGGATAGAGTGTCATACCATGCACGTGGAGCTTGCTTTAAGCCATAAAGTGCCTTATCCAGTTTATAAACATAATCTGGACGCTTAGGATCTGAGAATCCTGGAGGTTGTTCCACATAGACTTCTTCATTCAGCTTTCCATTTAGAAATGCTGACTTAACATCCATCTGATATACTTTGAAGTCTTTGTGTACAGCGTATGCTAAGAATAGACGAATAGATTCTAGTCTTGCTACTGGAGCAAATGTTTCATCGTAATCTATGCCTTCCTCTTGTCTGTATCCCTGAGCAACAAGTCGAGCCTTGTTGCGGGTTACAGTTCCATGTTCGTCCAACTTGTTTCGATAGACCCATTTAGTGCCTATCACTGTTTTGTCAGTTGGTCTTCGAACAAGTTTCCAAACTTTGTTTCTTTCGAATTCAGTCAGCTCTTCTTGCATGGCGCTGACCCGGTTTGGATCTTTGAGGGCATCATCTATTTTCTTTGGTTCAATCAGAGAAATAAAGTTATCAAATAAACAAATATTACCTGCATTTCGTCGAGTCTGAACACCAGCGTTTGGATCACCAAGAATTTGATCAATTGGGTGATTTACAGTCCATCGCTGAGCAGGAGCATAAGTCGCTGACTCAAATTGAACTGGAGGAGCTGAAGATGAAGTTTCAGCAACTTCTGGAAAATCAGCCAAGAGAGGAGTAGGTGCAGATGTCATCTCATTTACTGATTGCTGAGAAGTAGATGGAATGTCTGAGACATTTGGTTCAGAAGCAGGTATAATGTTTAAAGGAACTGCTGAGACCCATGATGTTTCAGCTTTACTATTCTGCATGTTTGGGATGATAGTAGGACTATCATCTTCAACTGTATGAGTATGAGGAGTGGGAATATCTTCTGAATCACCAAGATGAGAGAACATCCATTGATTCAGTTCTTCAGTATCAGCAGAAGGTCAAGAATTCACTGAACGGGATTCGTCAAAAGTGACGTGAATAGTTTCTTCAACAGTTTGTCTTCTTCGATTGAAAACTCTAAAGACTTTGGAGATTGAAGAATATCCAAGAAAGATTCCATCATCAGCCTTAGGATCAAACTTTCCAAGGGCATCTCTATTGTTCAGTATGAAACACTGACATCCAAAGATGTGAAAAAAGCTAATTGAAGGATTTCTCCCATGAAAAAGTTCATAGGCTGTTTTATTAAATCTTTTGACTATCAGCGACCTGTTTTGCGTAAAACAAGCAGTGTTGACAGCTTCTGTCCAAAACTGAGTAGGCAGGTGAGAATCGCTGAGCATTGAACGTGCAGCTTCAATAATAGTTCTATTTCTTCTTTCAGCGACTCCATTTTGTTGCGGTGTTCTCACTGAAGAAAAGTTGTGAGAAATACCCTTACTCTCAAAGAAGGAATCAAGAGAACTATTTTTGAATTCAGTCCCATGATCACTCCTTATTGAGCTAACGGTCATGTTGTTCAGGGTTTCCATCTTCCGAACAAAGGTGATGAGTTCTTCAGGGGTGTCACTCTTAGAACGGAGAAATATACCCCATGTATATCGAGAGAATTCATTAACTATGACCAGTGTATATTTCTTTCCAGCGATGGATTTTTTGTTAACAGGGCCAAACAAATCTGTTGATCCAAACCCTCAGTGATTTGATAATGACCCTCTCTTATATACTTAGTGAAAATTGTAAGTAAACAATATGTATCAGAGTTTCACTATCGCTGATAAGTACTAAGATCTTCCAGTACCGCTGATAGGAACTCTCGCTTTTTAGATTAAACATTCAGCGAACACTGTTCACCATAAATGCTCTGAGTCTGTTCAGTCATTATGATGATCGCTGATAAGTTAGTTGTTTACTTATGATCCCTGAAGACAAGTTTCACGTCAACATAGGTTCTACGCTGAAGTCGAAGATCAAGCTCAAGAACCAGCGACAAGTCTCCTAATGAACTGATGCGGATCAGCGAAGACTCAGATTTGTCCACTCAACGTGAAGTATCAAGTACAAGACTTAAGCTATCGCTGAACTTTATCATCTGCTGAATAGTAAATGATAATCGCTGAATCAACGAAAGCTGATCATGAAGTCCTCCGTACAAAGTACTTTTGTCTTAACCACCCTTGCACGCCTCCATACGAAATGTCAGAAAAGAACCTCCGAATATCTGAAATCGTACAACCACTCTGATACTACACTATTCATCCTTACGGCTACTAAGGTTGTCAACCAAGGTCAATGACATGCAACCAACCAGCTGATGACACGTGTAAAGTATGTACTGACTTGCATTAAATGCATGCAGTATATAAAGAGATGAACTCACTTCATTTGAAGTAACTTGCTAACTCTGGACAAGTTCAAATCTCTCTCAAGATAGGATTTTGTTAGTAATCTCCTTATCTTTCTTAGTGCAAGAAACCTTAGTGTTCCAACTTGTTTAGATTTAGGTTTATCCTTAATCTTGTTTCCGCAACAAGCTGTAAATTGTTAATGATTTATCAATAAACAATTTAGAAAAGTAAAAATCTGTGTGTTTGTATTCACCCCCCCCCCCCTTCTAGAAAGTTGTATAGGCCTTTCGGGACCAACAAGTGGTATCCGAGCGGATTTGTTTAAACTAATAAACAAGATCTAATCTAAGATATTTCTCTTCCTTGCTATTATCTGAAAATGGCCTCCCACACAAACACAAATTATATAGACAATGGTTCTCTTGCAAAACCCCCTAGATTTTCCAGAGACAACTTCAACTTGTGGAAAAATAGGATTACACTCTTCTTAGAAGGTGTAGACCCTACTATACCTTACTATCTTGAGAACGGCCCACACATCCCTGTAACAATTGATCCTTTAGTTCCAGCCACTGCAACTAGAGCTGCTATTCCAGAAAGGCTGATTCCTAAAGAAATCCATCAGTGGACCGACGAAGATAAGAAGAAAGTGGCTATAGATACAAAAGCCAGATCCATACTATCCATGGCCCTTCCTGACGAAGTCTACCATTCCGTCATGAACCTGAAGTCATCAAAAGCCATGTGGGACACAATATGTGTTCAGTATGAAGGAACGTCTGAAGTCCAGGACTCAAGAAAGATCAACCTGGTAAGACAATACGAAAGCTTCATTTCTGGTAAGAATGAAACTCTCTCTGAAGTTCACCAACGTTTTAATTGTTTAATTATAGATCTGAAAACTGTTGGTAAGGAATATTCTAACTTTGAAGTACTGACAAAGTTTCTAGAATGTTTACCTGAAAGCTGGGACAATTATTCCATGTGTCTCAAGCTGTCAAAGGATCTAAGATCAATGACCCTTGCTACCTTATATGGCACATTGCTGAATCATGAGCAATCTAGCCATCTTAAGAAAAATCTTGTAAAAGATTCCAAAAGCACCCATGTTGCTTTAATCTCAGAGGAACCTTCTACTCAGCGACCTTCGGTCACTATCACTGAGTTAGAGAGTAACTCTGAAAGGTCATCAGATTCTGATTTTTCAGATGATGATGAATCCTTGGCTCTCTTAACTAAAAAGTTCAGGAGATTCGCCAAGAAGAAAATGTTTAGAAAGAACAAACCTCTTTCCATAACTGACAAGCCTAAATCATCAGCTTTTGTTGATAAGGCTACTGCTACTTGTTTCAACTGCGAAAAGACAGGTCATTTCGCTAATGAGTGCAGGTCAAAGAAAATCATGAGACCTTCAGCTTTCTCAAAGAAATCCTTTGTTCCAAGGAATAAAGATGACAAATACTCAAAGCTGAAGGAGAAGTATGCAAAGCTGAAAAGCTTTAAGAAGAAAGGAAAAGGCTTGATGGCTGACTATGATTGGGCTGCTTCTGATGAAGAAGCCTCATCATCTGATTCTGAAGATGATGAAGCAAATCAATGTCTCATGGCCAAGATTGAAGAAGAGGAAGAAAGTTCAGACATTCCCTCCACTTCAACATCTGCCATTCAGGTATCACCTTCTTTCTTTAACAATATTGCAAATATTGATGAAGCTGATAGTCTCCGTAAAATCGATCTATTGACTAGAAGTTTATACGAAGCCATGAATGGCAAAGCTGTGGTTGAAAACCAAAATCTTGATCTCGCTGAAAAGCTTAAAAACTCAACTTCAAATAGAAAAGCTTTCTAAAATTGAAAATGATTTTAAAGATCAAGTCTATTTAAATCAGCTAGTCAAAATCGAACGAGCAGAAGCTATCGCTGCATTAAAAGCTGAACAAGCTACTGTTAAAGGATGGTGTAATTCTTCAACAAAGATCACTGAGATAATTAAGGCTCAGATTCCTCTGAGTGATAAACGTGGTCTGGGTTATAAATATGATACTCCAAAACCAACCACTGAACGTTCAATGCTTAAATTTGGAACGTTCGTATCCTCAGTCGCTGACACTTCATCATCTCAGTGTTCCTCGTCCATTACACCAATCCCTGAGGAAACTCCTACCTCCTCAAAAGGTAAGGAGAAAATGGTTTATTCAAAACCTACCTCTGTCTCTAAAGACAAAGGTAAAGGAATTGTTATTTATCAAAATCCTCAGAAGGGCACCTTAGTACCAAAGCTGAATGCTTCTAAAGCCTCAGTGACCTACCCCTCTGGATCTAGAAAGCTGATCTCTGGATCTATTCAGCGATCTACTCCTAGACTCAGAGTGGATATCCTTGGTAAAAAATCTGAAAAACTGAATGTTCGTCCCATTTCTAAAGCCAATAGTTTACTTGGTGCTGGCACTTCTAATTCAAAATTAAAAGCTCAGCATACAAGTGGTCCTAGTACTACTTTTAGTTATAGGAAATGTTATCACTGTGGACTTACCGATCATATTGCTAGTAAGTGCCCCACAGCCACCAAAGCTGAAAAGATAGCTAAGGTGAAGATTGCCCCCAAGGCAAAGAAGACCAACCCTGGTGCAAATCAGGTCAAGGTGATTTCTACCACTGAGGTTAAGAAATTAACCAAAGTGAAGAAAGACAAAGCTGAATCTTCAAATGCTGCGAAGACCGCTGAACCTTCCATTCCAACTACTTCCACTGACAAACGAGTATACATGGTTAAGTGGGTACCTAAGAAAAACTAATCTTCCTTTGTATTGCAGGTTAAGAAGGGTATATGGTATCTCGATAGCGGATGCTCTAGACACATGACTGGAAAGAAAAGCCTGCTCGCTGAATACAAGGAAGAGAAGGGTCCCTCTGTGACATTTGGTGGAAATGGAAAAGGACATACCCGAGGGTATGGTGTACTGTCAAATGGTACAACCTCCTTCAGAAGGGGTCGCATATGTTGAAGGGCTGAAGCATAATCTTCTGAGCATCAGTCAGCTTTGCGACATGGATAACAAAGTGATTTTCACTAAGGAATCCTGCTTTGTCTCTGACAAAAAGGAGAAGATAGCTCTCAGCGGTTATCGTTTGGAAAATGTTTATGTAATAAACATGGACTCAACAACCACTGAGAACTCATGTTTCTTCTCAAAGGCATCTTCTGATGTCAACTGGCTATGGCACAAAAGGCTCTCACATCTAAATTTCAAGACACTGAATACTCTTTCCTCCAAAGAGTTAGTCACTGGTCTACCTCAGCATTCATACGCCAAAGAGTCTTTATGTTCAGCATGTGAAAAAGGGAAGCAGACCAAGGCAAGCTTCAAGTCAAAGCAAGTCTCCTCAGTGTCAACTCCTCTGCAACTACTCCATATGGATTTGTTTGGCCCCGTTAACAAAAAATCCATCGCTGGAAAGAAATATACGCTGGTCATAGTTGATGAATTCTCTCGTTACACATGGGTAATGTTTCTCCGTTCTAAGAGTGACACCCTGAAGAACTCATCACCTTTGTTCGGAAGATGGAAACTCTGAACAATATGACTGTTCGCTCAATAAGGAGTGATCATGGAACTGAATTCAAAAACAGTTCTCTTGATTCCTTCCTTGAGAGTAAGGGTATTTCTCACAACTTTTCGTCAGTGAGAACACCGCAACAGAATGAAGTCGCTGAAAGAAGAAATAGAACAATTATTGAAGCAGCACGTTCAATGCTCAGCGATTCTCACCTGCCTACTCAGTTTTGGGCAGAAGCTGTCAACACTGCTTGTTTTATGCAAAACAGGTCGCTGATAGTTAAAAGATTCAAAAAGACAACCTATGAACTTTTTCATGGGAGAAAGCCTTCAATCAGCTTTCTTCACATCTTTGGATGTCAGTGTTTCATACTGAACAACATAGATGCCCTTGGAAAATTTGATCCTAAGGCTGATGATGGAATCTTTCTTGGATACTCCTCAGTCTCCAAAGCCTTCAGAGTCTTCAACCGTAGAAGACAAACTGTAGAAGAAACTATTCACGTCACGTTTGACGAATCCCGTTCAGCGAACTCTAAACCGAACGCTGATACAGAAGAACTGAATCAATGGATGTTTTCTCATCTTGGTGATTCAGAAGATATTCCCACTCCTCATGCTCATCCAGTAGAAGATGATAGTCCCACTATCATTCCAAATATGCAGAATAGTGAAGCTGAAACATCATGGGTCTCAGCTGTTCCTATAAACACTATACTTGCAGTTGATCCAAATGTCTCAGAAATTCCGTCTATTTCTCAGCAATCAGTGAATGAAGTGACAAATGCAAACATTCCTCTCTTAGCTGATAATCCAGAAGTAGCTGAAGCCTCATCTTCAGTTTCTCCAGTTCAGACTGAGTCAGCGACGTATGCGCCGGCTCAGCGATGGACTGTAAATCACCCAATCGATCAAATTCTTGGTGATCCCAACGCTGGTATTCAGACTCGTAGAAGTGCAGGTAATATTTGTTTATTTGTTAACTTTATTTCTCTAACTGAACCAAAGAAAATAGATGATGCCCTCAGAGATCCAAACTGGGTCAGCGCTATGCAAGAAGAGCTGACTGAATTCGAAAGAAACAAAGTTTGGAAACTCGTTCGTAGACCAACTGACAAAACGGTGATAGGCACTAAATGGGTCTATCGAAACAAGTTGGACGAACATGGTACTGTAACTCGCAACAAAGCTCGTCTTGTTGCTCAGGGATACAGACAAGAGAAAGGCATAGATTATGACGAAACTTTTGCTCCAGTAGCAAGACTCGAATCTATTCGTCTTTTCTTAGCATATACTATACACAAAAACTTCACTGTACATCAGATGGATGTTAAGTCAGCGTTTCTAAATGGAAAGCTGAATGAAGAAGTGTATGTGGAACAACCTCCAGGATTCTCAGATCCTAAGCATCCAAGTTACGTTTATAAACTGGACAAGGCACTTTATTGCTTAAAGCAACCTCCTCGTGCATGGTATGATACTCTCTCTACTTATCTCCATATTGAAAATTTTGAGAGAGGAAAGATTGACAAAACTTTATTTTTTAGAAAAGTGAAAGGTCATATCATTTTAGTTCAAATATATGTTGATGACATTATATTTGGTTCTACTAACCCTGAGCTTTGTACTCGTTTCGCTGATAGAATGAAAGATGAGTATAAAATGAGCATGATGGGTGAACTAACATATTTCCTTGGTCTTCAGATTAAGCAAACTGAAAAAGGAACCTTTATAAATCAGGGAAAATATGTTAAAGATATGCTGAAGAAATTCGACTTAACTGAAAGTTCAGCTATGAAAACCCCTATGGCACCACCGCTGACTCTTGATAAGGACACAAAGGGTGTTCCTATCAATGTCACGCTGTACCGTGGGATGATCGGCTCACTATTGTATCTTACAGCTAGCCGACTCGATATTATGTTTGCAACATGTCTGTGCTCACGATATCAAGCTGAACCTAAGATATCCCATATGAAAGCTGTAAAGCGAATCTTTCGATATCTTAAGGGTACAGCGAATCTAGGTCTTTGGTATCCCAAAGACTCAGGATTCGATCTAACCGCCTATTCAGACAGTGATTTTGCAGGTTGCAAAATGGATAAGAAAAGCACCACAGGAGGATGTCAGCTCCTGGGTGGAAAGCTGGTAAGTTGGACAAGTAAGAAGCAAAACTCAGTGTCCAATTCCACAGCTGAAGCTGAATATGTAGCCGCTGGAAGCTGTTGTTCTCAGGTCTTGTGGATGAGAAATCAGCTACTAGACTATGATCTTCAGCTCTCCAAAATTCCAATCTATTGTGACAGCACAAGTGCCATCGCTATAGCAAACAATCCAGTGCTACACTCAAAGAGAAAACACATAGAAATCAGATATCATTTTATCAGAGATCATGTGATGAATGGTGATATAGAACTTCATTTTATCCCAACTGATTATCAGTTAGCTGATTTATTTACCAAACCTCTTGATGAGACAAGATTCAACTTTCTCATCAGCGAGCTTGGAATGCTGAACTTTGAAGGGTAAAATCTTCAGCGGTTCACATTTGATCAGCGATACGTTTATACAATCTTGTATAGCCTTCGGGATAAAATCAACTTGTATAATCCATTTCATCATCTTCTCTCTGAATAAACTTGGTTAAACTGATATCCAGGTATGTTTTCTCTCTCTGACAATCGCATGTAAATGCAAGATTTCAAAATAAATTGCATCGCTGAATATCTCTTCCTTAACAGCGATATTTTGAAAGTTCTTTAAACCTTTACTGATATTTTCTATTCAGTGCTTCATGTTTTTCAAAAGAGTCCCTGAGCTTTCAAAACCTCAGAGACATCCTAAAAGAATGTGAAAGGACAGTTGTGACATCATTGCAACGGATAACAACAGGCACGATTTCTTTCTGACACACGTTTGCACGTATCGTTCAAACTTCCAATCAAATGCAAACACGTGTCCGTGTCATGATGAAAACCTTTTCCCGCTCAAGGTTTTCTCTCTCTAAAACTCCCTATATAAACAACTCTTGGTTTATATTTGTCTTTTACGCGATCAATCTTTCTCCGCAAGAAAAGAATCCTCTGTTGCATTTGTGCTCTCAAAAACCTCAAGAACTATTCATCATCTTCTTCATCAAAACTTCAAGGTTAATATGTTCTTATCTTTTATCAAATGCGTATAACTTGTTTTCGATCTTCTCATTGTTTTAACAAGATCAAACAAAAGAACTTTGTAAAATAAAATCATTTCTTTCATGGTTTTATGAACACAACCATTTCATGGTTGTTCTTCAAGTTTTAAATCTAAATCTTAAACTTGTTCTTCATTCGTATCCAGTTTTCTTTTAGAAATTGGAATACAAGACTTTATGGGTTTTACATTTCTTTTTTAAAATCAAGAAAAACCCTAATCTTCATTAAGACATTTATGTCTGAATGAAATGGACAAAATTCGAAAAATCTTAATGGAAATTCTTTCCATACTAAGACAATTCTTATTTGTTAACATCTTTGGTTGAACTGATAATACAGAGAAATGGCATCTTCAAAAATCAATGTCACTGCTGAGTCCATCTCCGCTGACTCTGAGGAAGTGGACATCGTCAAAGCCCCTCAGGTTAAGTTCGAGTTGGATCAACTAGATTGGACCAAGGCCAACAATCTCTCAGCTCTTCTCGAGTTTCCTCCTCGGAAGCAAGTATCACATCTGGACGATGCTATGAGTTTTCTGAAGAACAGCCCCATCTACACAGCCCTGACCATAACACCTCCTGCCAGTCAGCGTCTCTTATCCCAGTTCTGGTACTCTGCCAGACACACTGAGCTACCCTCTGCCAAAGATGCATCCAAAACTCTTTCACAGCGGCGGATCGCACAGAGCTGAAGAAAATCACGCCTGCTATTTCTGGCCTAGAAGACAGAATAGCAAAGCTTGAAGGTTGTGTGAAAATCTCTGGCCCAGAAGATAGAGATAACACCAACACTGAGTCTACCCATTCCTCCCCCAGTCATCATGAGAAAGAGGGGGAGAAGAGCGCTGAACATTCCAGGGAGAAGAGCGCTGCTGAAGATCTAAACAAAAGCGCTGAAGACCTTTCCCATGATGAATCTATCAGGGGAGAGAGGAATGAAGATCTAACCGCTGGACCTCAGGAAGATGAAAACCCTGAGGGAACCGAGAAGCTCGCCTCTGTATCTGAGGGGGAGCAACTCGAAGAAGATGCTGAGGAATCCGAAGCAGAAGAAGATGAAGACATCGACATCCCTGAAGATGAACCATCCTCCTCTCCAAGAAAGGATGATGATGATGATGAAGATGACGATGATTTCTTTATCGTCAAACCTGCCCCAAGGATCAAAGCTCTTAAGGGAATCTCAATAAAAGAACCTTCAGGGGAGAAGACAAAGACAAAGCCCTCAGCCTCTGGCGCTGAGAAAAGCAAAGGCAAAGGCCTCGCTGAATTTGAAAATCTGGTGATCTTGCTTGAAAAGCCGGTTTGTCAGGTACACTAAACTTTACTTATATTTCTTCCCTAAACATCTCAATATACAATCAGTTCTCTACTCAACAACCTCTCTACACATCCACAATCTTTTTCTATCTTTTCTTCCCAAGTTCTTCTACCCAGTTCTTATTTGTAAGATCGCTGCGTTTCAGCTAGTCCTCTCCCCTGTTTGAGGATATCGCTGAAGGCTCTAAAACTACAACTTTACCAATAATTCCAGCTGCCGCTGAAGACATAATCCCAGTCTTGGATTTGATCTCTGAGACTGATGAACCAGAAGAACAACCCCTCTCGCACAGAAACAGACCTTCCTCAGCTCCTCAAAAGCTGAATGAAGAGGATCAGAAGAAAAGAGAAGAAATAATAAAGCGATTCGAGGATCAGCGAATCATTCTAAGGCGTGATCAACTGCCTTCAGTTCCTCCTAAGTTCAGAATTTCAAAAGCTGAATACAAGAAACACCTCAGAGCTGAACGCCTTATCGCTGAAAGAAAGGAAGCTGAAGAGAGAGACAGAGAATACGCCATCAAGCTTACGCAACGATCAATCAAAGACCCCAAGCTGAAAAGAGTTCCCATTGATGTTCAACGTCAGCTCTGGGATGATGCTCAAGAAATCGTTAGAGAAAAGACAAAGGTCTCTGATACAACCTTGGAATGGGCTAATTAAATGCTGACCTATCGATCAAGACCATCCAAGATAATCAAAGCCAACATCAGAGGAAAAATGTTCGTTGATGTTCCTGTTGTTGAAGTGGATATCTACAGAGATGACAAAACCAAGCAAACCTTCTATGCTGCTTCATTAGAAAAGTTTGGTCTCTCTGAATGGTTAGAAACAAAATTAGCCATTCAGGGATCACGCTCAAAATTCAAAAGCCATGTTGAGATGATCTTAAACAAACAGATCGACTTGCTTTCATCTGCTGTGGATATCCCTCCTCTTCCTCAACCGAAGAAAGCCTCTGCTAAGAAGAAGAAAGTTTCTGATTCAGGTCCAATCATTCGAAATGAAACAGTTATTGGTTTCTCTCGTACTGAAGTTCTTGGCCCTGATGCTGATCTTTCAATGCTTGACACCTCCCTACCACCTGGAGAAACCTTCATCCCTAGCACAGTGGTAAGTGATCCATATGGTATATTCTTCTTAGACTATGATGGAAATCATCACTTTCAACATGTCTCTGAGCTCCAAATCGCTCCCATCGAACAACTCAGAGATCTCGTATACTGGTGTGAAGTCAGACGCGACATCAAAGCTAGACACCTGAAACCCTTGATTTTTGAAGCTGCTCTGAAGTTAAAGAATCAAGGAGTAAATGTCCCTGACTGGATGATCCCCACTGAAAAGACGACCCTTGATGAACTTCTCATTAAGGAAGAACCTTTGGAAAACTGATATAATCTCCTTTTTCTCTATTGTATCAGTTATCCTTCTGTACTTGTAAATTATTTCGCTTGTACTTGTAATCTTTCTGTTCTTCATTGGAACCTGATTCAATATTTTAAAGAAAGATTTCAGCGAATGTACTTTACTCCATCAGTACTGAAAAGATCCCAGAAAACAGTAAAAGGGACAAATATTTTTATGAGTTCTTTTTATCCTTATTGTTTTCATTGAATAACAATTTTCTTTGTTGCTATGTCATAATCAAATAGGGGGAGATTGTTGATCCAAACCCTCAGTGATTTGATAATGACCCTCTCTTATATACTTAGTGAAAATTGTAAGTAAACAATATGTATCAGAGTTTCACTATCGCTGATAAGTACTAAGATCTTCCAGTACCGCTGATAGGAACTCTCGCTTTTTAGATTAAACATTCAGTGAACACTGTTCACCATAAATGCTCTGAGTCTGTTCAGTCATTATGATGATCGCTGATAAGTTAGTTGTTTACTTATGATCCCTGAAGACAAGTTTCACGTCAACATAGGTTCTACGCTGAAGTCAAAGATCAAGCTCAAGAACCAGCGACAAGTCTCCTAATGAACTGATGCGGATCAGCGAAGACTCAGATTTGTCCACTCAACGTGAAGTATCAAGTACAAGACTTCAGCTATCGCTGAACTTTATCATTTGCTGAATAGTAAATGATAATCGCTGAATCAACGAAAGCTGATCATGAAGTCCTCCGTACAAAGTACTTTTGTCTTAACCACCCTTGCACGCCTCCGTACGAAATGTCAGAAAAGAACCTCCGAATATCTGAAATCGTACAACCACTCTGATACTACACTATTCATCATTACGGCTACTAAGGTTGTCAACCAAGGTCAATGACATGCAACCAACCAGCTGATGACACGTGTAAAGTATGTACTGACTTGCATTAAATGCATGCAGTATATAAAGAGATGAACTCACTTCATTTGAAGTAACTTGCTAACTCTGGACAAGTTCAAATCTCTCTCAAGATAGGATTTTATTAGTAATCTCCTTATCTTTCTTAGTGCAAGAAACCTTAGTGTTCCAACTTGTTTAGATTTAGTTTTATCCTTAATCTTGTTTCTGCAACAAGCTGTAAATTGTTAATGATTTATCAATAAACAATTTAGAAAAGTAAAACCTGTGTGTTTGTATTCAACCCCCCCCCCCCCCTTCTACAAACTTGTATAGGCCTTTCGGGACCAACAAAATCCATATGGAGAATTGTAGAGGAGATGATACTGAGGAAACTTACTTTGACTTAAAGCTTGCTTTGGTCTGCTTGCCTTTCTCACACGCTGAACATAAGGATTCTTTGGCGTATGAGTGCTGAGGTAGACCAGTAACTAACTCTTTTGAAGAAAAAGTGTTCAGTGTCTTGAAGTTTAGATGAGAGAGCCTTTTATGCCATAGCCAGTTGACATCAGATGAGGCTTTTGAGAAGAAACAGGAGTTCTCAGTGGTTGTTGAGTCCATGTTTATTACATAAACATTTTCCAAACGATAACCACTGAGAGCTATCTTCTCCTTTTTGTCAGCGGCAAAGCAGGATTCCTTAGTAAAGATTACTTTGTTATCCTTGTCGCAAAGCTGACTGATGCTTAGAAGATTATGCTTCAGCCCTTCAACATATGCGACTCTTCTGAAGGTTGTTGTACCATTAGATAGTACACCAAACCCTCGGGTATGTCCTTTTCAATTTCCACCGAAAGTTACAGAGGGACCCTTCTCTTCTTTGTACTCAGTGAACAGGTTCTTCATACCAGTCATGTGTCTAGAGCATCCGCTATCGAGATACCAGATACCCTTCTTAACCTACATTACAAAGGAAGATTAGTTTTTCTTGGGTACCCACTTAACCATGTATACACACTTGTCAGTGGGTTAGAAGAAGAGGTGGAAGGTTCAGCAGTCTTCGCAGCATTTGAAGATTCAGCTTTGTCAGTCTTCACTTTGGTTAATTTCTTAACCTCAGTGGTCTTCTTTGCCTTGGGGGCAATGATCTTCACCTTAGCTATCTTTTCAGCTTTGGTGGCTGTGGGGCACTTACTAGCAATATGATCAGTAAGTCCACAGTGATAACATTTCCTATAACTAAAAATAGTTCTAGGACCATTTGAATGCTGAGCTTTTGATTTTGAATTAGAAGGACCAGCACCAAGTAAGCTATTGGCTTTTGAAATGGGAGGAACATTTAGTTCTTCGGATTTCTTACCAATGATTTCCACTTTGATTCTAAGAGTAGATCGCTGAATAGATCCACGCTGAATAAATCCAGAGATCTTATTCTTTGAATCAGAGGGATAAGTTACTGAAGCTTTAGAAGCGTTCAGCTTTGGAACAGAGGTACCCTTCTGAGGATTTTGGTTAAAAGCAATTCCTTTACCTTTGTTTTTAAAGACTGAGGTAGGTTTTGGATAAATAACTTTTTCTTTACCTTTAGAAGTTAAGGTAGAGATTTCCTCAGGGATGGGCGGTTTAGAAGAGGAACACTGAGAGGATGAAGTATCATCGACTGAGGATACGAAAGTTCCAAATAAGAGCATGGAACGATCAGTGGTTGGTTCTAGAGTATCAACTTTGTAACCAGGACCACGTTTATCACTCAGGGGAATCTGAGACTTAATTATCTCAGTGATCTTTGTTGAGGAATTATACCATTCATCAATAGTAGCTTTTTCAGCTTTTAATGCAGCGATAGCTTCTTCGCGCTCGATTTTGACTAGCTGATTTAGGTGAACTTGATTTTTAAAATCTTATTCAATTTTAGAAAGATTTTCTATTTGAAGGTGACAGTTTTTAAGCTGTTCAGCGAGATCAACGTTTTTTTTCCAACTACAGTTTTGCCATTCATGGCTTCATATAAACTTCTAGTCAAGAGATCGATCTTTCGAAGACTATCAGCTTCATCAATATTTGCAATATTGGTAAAGAAGGAAGGTGATACCTGAGTTGCAGAGGTTGAAGTAGAGGGAATGTCAGAATTGTCTTCCTTATTTTCAAGTTTGGCCATGAGACATAGATTGGCTTCATCATCATCTTCAGAGTCAGATGATTCTTCTTCGTCAGAGGCAGCCCAATCATAGTCAGCCATGAGGCCTTTGCCTTTCTTCTTAAAGGTTTTCAGCTTTGCATACCTTTCTTTCATCTTTTTATATTTTTCATCTCTATTCCTGGGAATAAAGTTTTTCTTGGGAAATCTGAGGGTCTAGAGACTTTCCTTGACCTGCACTCGCTAGCAAAATGTCCTATCTTTTCACAGTTATAGCAAGTAGCAGTAGCCTTATCAACAGGGGTTGATGATCTTGGCTTGTCAGTAATAGCAAGAGGTTTATTCTTCTTGAAATTACTCTTTCTAGCAAATCTCCTGAACTTATTAGCCAGGAATGCCAGAGTTTCATCATTATCTGAAACGTCAGAGTCTGATGATCTTTCAGAGTTAGTTTCCAACTCAGTGACAGTGATAGTCGATCGCTGAGTGGAAGGTGACTCTGAGATTAAAGCAACATGGATGCTTTTGGAATATTTTACAAGATTCTTCTTAAGATGACTCGATTGCTCATGATTCAGCATCGTGCCATATAAGGTAGAAAGGGTCATTGATTTTAGATCCTTTGACAGCTTGAGACACATAGAATAACTGTCCCAGCTTTCAGGTAAACATTCTAAGAACTTTGTCAGTACTTCAAAGTTAGAATATTCCTTACCAACAGTTTTTAGATCTATTATTAAGCAGTTAAAACGTTGGTGTACTTCAAAGAGAGTTTCATTCTTACCACAAATGAAGCTTTCATACTGTCTTACCAGGTTGATCTTTCGAGAGTCCTGGACTTCAGAAGTACCTTCATACTGAACACAGATTGTGTTCCACATAGCTTTTGAGGTTTTCAAGTTCATGACGGAATGGTAGACTTCGTCAGGAAGAGCCATGGAGAGTATGGATCTGGCTTTGGTGTCGATAGCCACTTTCTTCATATCTTCATCAGTCCACATATGAATTTCCTTAGGAATCAGCCTTTCTGGAATAGCAGGTCTATTCTCAGCGGCTGGAACTGCAGCATCAATTCTTACAGGAATATATGGGCCGTTTTCAAGATAATAAGGCATAGTAGGGTCTACACCTTCTAAGAAGAGAATCATCCTATTTTTCCATAGATTAAAATTATCTCTGGAGAATCTAGGGGTTTTTGCAAGAGAACCGTTGTCAATATAGTTTGTGTTTGTGTTGGTAGCCATTTTAAGAAATAGCTAGGAAGAGAAATCTTAGTATAGATCAGATCTTGTTTATGAGATTAAACAAATCCGCTCTGTACCACTTGTTGGTCCCGAAGGGCTATACAAGTTTGTAGAAGGGGGGGGGGGGGGGGTTGAATACAAACACACGTTTTTACTTTTCTAAATTGTTTATTGATAAATCAAGAAAATTTACAACTTGTTGCGGAACAAGATAAGGATAAACCTAATCTAAACAAGTTGGAACACTAAGTTTTCTTGCGCTAAGAAAGAGAAGGAAATTACTAATAATAACCTATCTCAAGATAAGAAGATGACTTGACCAGAGTTAGCAAGTGCTTCAAGAATGAAGCTGGAGTCCTTCTTATATACTGCATGCATTTAATGCATGGCAGTTTATACTTTACACGTGGCAGTAGCTCATTGGTTGTTGGGTCTGACTTTAGTAGACAACCTTAGTAGCCGCATGTTTGAACAGTGTAGTATCAGAGTGGTTGTACGATTTCAGACAATAAGGAGGTTCTTTTCTGACATTATCGTACGGAGTCGTGCAAGGGTGGTTAGAAAAAAGTACTTTGTACGGAGGACTTCATGATCAGCTTTCGTTGAATCAGAGCTTTATCATTCTATATCAGTGAATGACAAAGTTCAGCGATAGCTAAAGTCTTGTACTTGATACTTCACGTTGAGTGGACAAATCTGAGTCTTCGCTGATCCGCATCAGTTCATTAGGAGACTTGTCGCTGGTTCTTGAGCTTGATCTTCGACTTCAGCGTAGAACCTATGTTGACGTGAAACTTGTCTTCAGGGATCATAAGTAAACAACTAACTTATCAGCGATCACCATAAGGACTGAACAGGCTCAGAGCATTATGGTGAACAGTGTTCGCTGAATGTTTAATCTAAAGAATGAGAGTTCCTATCAGTGGTACTGAATTAGTCTTAGTACATCAGCGATAGTGAAACTCTAATACATATTGTTTACTTACAATTTTCACTAAGTGTTTAAGAGAGGGTCATTATCAAATCACTGAGGGTTTGGATCAACAGTTTTCACTCTTGAATCCTCAATCCTTGGAAATCCTTGGGATCTTTTGCATCTAGGAGAAGATTGAAGATCCTTGGAGTGGAACATTTCATTTCATCTCATCTCATCCTACCTTGAAGATTTCTTGATTTTAGGGTTTTATCCAACTCTCTTCAAAACCCTTTCATCATTTGGAGTTCAAGACTCATTTTGGAGCCCTATAGTGTTAGAGCACTTTGTAGCTATCAAGACAGTATTAATATTTTGTACTGTATCTTCTGAGTAGAGGCATGGACATGTCATAGCCCTACTGTATAAAGAAGATCCCTTTGTTATTTCCAAAACAGTTTCATGCATATGTCTTTTTTTACTTTGATGTCAATATATGGATGACAACTTTGCTCCCTAGATTCTCTATACTTGTGAATATGTTTGATTGCTAGATCTGGGATTTCACATTTGGTATCAGAGCAGAAACAGGAATTCAAGCAGATTAAGACCAAATTGAAGATTTTTTACACTGTTCTTCATGGTTTCGGATTGATCTTCAGCTACTGTTCATCATGATTTCGGACTCATCTACGTTTACTGTTCATCCAGACTTCATCATTTCTACCATTTTTATCTTTTGGATTGATTCTTGGCATTATAGCACTCGATTTTCATCCATGATCATCTTTACTACAAGAATCTATACCAAATTCTTCACACAAATCATCAAATTCATCAATTTAGATCTGTTTGTTCGAAAACCATATTCTTACTGTTTTGGATCTTAATTCGATTAAATTGATCGAATTAGGATTTGTGATTAACTAAGAAAGTGTGTGGAATCAAATTTGGAACAACTCTGTGCAAGTTTCATTGCAATTAATCAAGAACTGAAAAGGTTATGGTAGATTCAGTGATATTTGGTGTGTAAGAGAGGGTTTCGGATCATTCATCAGGGTTTCGGATCATTCATCGTGGTTTCAGATCATTATTTGGGGATTTCGGATCGTTCATGATTGGTTTCGAATCACAAAGTGAATAATGATATTTGTTAAAATTTACATGTTTGGGTTTCGGATCTTCTTGGATACGATATCCGTCCGTTTCGCATCAAGTATCATACGAAATCATCCATTTCGCATCAAGTTTCATACGAATTCAAGTGATTTTGGATCCGTTTGCATACGAAATCTGTGGTTTCGCATTCTGCTGCATACGAAATATGTGGTTTCGCATCCCATTACATCCGAATTCTGTAGATTTCGCATCAAGTTGCATCCGAATTCTTGGTTTCGGATCCTTATACATCCGAAATCTGTTGGTTTCTGATCCTTTTACATCCGAGTTGTGATAACAGTGTTGAATTTTTGAACAAGTTTAATTCTAAGTGTAATTTTTTTTTTGCACTTACTGCTTGATTTCCTGAAAGATCATCTTCTAGTATTTTTCAAAGATGTCGAGAGAATTACTCAGTATGGGTTCAAAGAACAAGCCTCCCGTTCTTCTAGTAGAAGAATATTCCCAATGGAAGAAAAGAATGATTCAATTCCTAAATCATCAGAACATATATTTAATGGTTTCAATCAAAGAAGGTCCTCACATACCGTTTATGGATGCTGGTGGTCAAGCCGAAACTGCTACAAGTCAGTATGTTGCTCCTAGAAGAGTTGATAAAGAACCCAGATTTTTTAATCAAGCTGACAAAGATAGGATTGAAATTGATGAACTTGCTTTGACTTACTTGACTATGGCTATTCCTAACGATATCTACAATCGAGTAGATAGTCGTGATTCGGCAAAAGAAATATGGGATGAGCTTGAAAGGCAGTTTGAGGGATCATCAAAATCTATGAAGACCAAAAGGAATCAAAGCATCAATGCTTATGAAGGGTTTAAAGCAAAAGATGGCGAATCGTTAAAAGAGACCTACAATCGATACAACATCATCCTTAATGATTTGAGAAGGAATGGAGTTGACAAATTAGAATCAGAGATAAATTACAAGTTTGTCAAAAATCTTCTACCAGAATGGGATTCATACTCTATTCAGCTCCAAATGTCAAGGGATATGGATGATGAAAAGTTGACTGATATTTTCACTATTCTTGGTCAACACGAAGAAAAAGTAAACGAGGTTAAGGAAAAGAATAAAAAGGTCGAAGAGTCTTTAGCCCTTCTGAGTGAACAAAAGAAAAGTGGAGCTATAAAAACAAAAGCTTTGATTTCCGGGATGAGCAAAAAGAAGATAAGTTCTGATGAGGATGGTAATGATAGTTCTGGAGATGACATGGAGGAAATTGCTGAAAAGTTATCCTTGTTGACCAATAAGTTTCAAAACAGGTTTGGTAGAAAGAAGTTCTATTCAAAAGCTAAACCTGAATATAACAAAGCTAACAGATATAAGAGGTTTGAGAAGAAATATGAGAACAAAGAGGAAGAGAAAGATGAGAAAGAGGAAAAAGAGGAGAAAAAGGAAAAAGAGGAAAAGAAGGATAGAGATGACCGAAATTGTTTTAACTGCGGGAAACCAGATCATTTTGCTAGAGACTGTAGGCAAAAGAAAGTAAAGGATTCTGAATACTATAAGAGAAAAGGTCACTTGGCTAAAGCAAAAGAAAGTGGAAAGCCAATCAAAACTGAGGAAGAAATTTGGCTCGAGGATTCTTCTGATGATGAAGAAGCGCACTTTACTGAAGTAAAGTACAGTCTGATGGCAAAAATGAATGAAGATGACCAGGAATCCGAGGTATCATCTCTTTACTCTTCTGATAATTCTGATAATTATGATAATAATTCTGAAACTGAAGATTCTAGATATGAAGAAATGCAACTCGTGATATCTGAACTTGAAAAGAAATTTGACAAAGTTCAAAAGAAACTTGAAGCTGAAAAAAGTTCAATGTTGAAATATCACGATGAGGCACTTCTTTATAAATGTCTAGCCGAAGATAGAGAAAAAGAAAAAGAAGTTATTAGAACAAAAGTTAAAACGCTTGAATCTGAAATTTTTGAATTGAAAAAGAAAACGAGAGATATAAGTGATGAAAATATAGATTGTCAATTTAAAATTAAGATTCTCTCTGAAGAAAGAATAGAAACTTTTGCTAAGATCAAAGAACTTGAAGAGTTGAATTTCGAAAGAGGTCAGACCGAGCAAACTTTAAAATTAATAACTAGTAACCCGAAAGATACTCGATTTTTTAATCCAAAAATGGGACTAGGATTATCTGATGTTGAGGTTCTTAAGAAAGCACCTGAAAATCTTTATACAATTGAAAATTTGGGTGAAGGTTTGAAGGAAACTCTTAAAACGGAAATACCTCCAATATCACAAATTTTTGTTAAATCTAATGAATCAACTCCTGTTTCTAATAAAGAGAAAGACAAGACGGATAAAGGTTCGGATGAAAAGCCTAGATTCAATACGACAAGTTTTAAATATGATGAATTAAATTCCAGTTATAAAACCAGAAAGGTTGAACTAACTGAATTTAACTCATTATTCTCAAACGAATCTATGGATAAATCTTTTGATTCTAAAATCAATGAACCTGAATCTGCTAAATCTGATTCTAACAAAAAGAAGTTTGTTCATGAAACCGCTTCTGAATTTCCTGATCTGGATTCGGCATTGATCAAAATTGTTGATTTAGAAAATCAAATTTCTGAGTTAAAATTACAAGTTGAAAAATTAGAAGATGATAATGAAAATATTGGAATGAATTTAGATCAAAGTCTAAAAGTTAATTCTAATCTTTGGACTGATATTCGAAATCTTGAATCCAAATTATTTGAATTATCAAAATCTAAAGATTCAAATACTTGTAAAAAGTGTGAAAATCAATGTGAATCAACAGATCAACCTAAATCATCAAGTTCGGTCAAAGCAAAAGAAAAATGTTCTTTCGGAGATTTTAATCTTAAGACAAAAGAATCATCATTTGTATGCTTTAGTAATTCTTTGTTTGAATCTAACTCAGATTCAAATGATAAAGAATACAGTGCTTATGAGAAAGGAGAATCATCCGGAACCAAATCTGATTCATCTACGAATGATTCTTCTAACTCTAAGAATTCTAACAGTTCATCTTTTTCTTCTTCTTCAGAAATGGATGAAGAAAAGTGCGTGGATATGAAGGAGCGTGTTGCAAATAGCAAGAATAGGAGTACCAATGCTGAGAAATGTTTTTCTTTCAATAAAAATTGTATACATTCATGTAATGTTTACAATGCTTGTGGCAATAAAAATTCCGCACTTTCAGATTCTAAATTGTTGACACAAGCTAAAAGAAGAATACATTGTGCTCATTGTTGGGACAACTATTTCAAGCTAAATAACATTGCTCCTAAGAACAAAAAGTATAATACTTCATCTTTTTCTTTAAAATCTTCAGCTAATAAATTTGCAACAATGTTCGGTTTTGGATCAAAGAAAAAGAATAAAAAGAAAGAAACAAAATCAGTTGATGTGAATATGGTTTGGATTCCCAAAGATCAAGTCAACAAACCAAATTCACAAAATAACCTTACTTTTAAAGGCAAAATTCAAGGTTCATCAACTGTGATAAACAAACTGATCCGTACTAACAAGAAAGGACCCATACAGATATAGGTACCTAAGATGAGGTAATTTTCTTTTACAGGACCGTCATGTGTGGGTCATTGATTCAGGAGCTTCTAGACACATGACGGGGTACAAGCACTTATTGCACGATTTTACTATACATCCTGGCGGATCAGTGGGGTTTGGAAATGATTCAAAAGGTCATGTTCGAGGCTACGGAACGTTGAAAAATGACTCGATGCAAATTGAAAAGATATTGTATGTCGAAGGATTAGGGCATAACCTTTTCAGTATTAGTCAGTTCTGCGACAAGGACTGTAAGGTGATATTTGACAAGAAGTTTTGCTACGTTGTGGATGAGAACTGGTCAGAAATTTTCAGAGCGAAACGATGCGGTGATTTATACCTAACAGATTTTGCGACTCTTGTTGCTTCTAATCAAGTTTGTCTTGTATCAAAAGCATCTCAAGACGAATGTTGGTTGTGGCATCGAAGACTATCGCATCAAAATTTTCGAAGCATCAACAAGCTCAGAATAGATGGATTAGTTTCTGGGCTTCCTGAATTGAAGATTGACAAAGTTTCCATCTGTCCGGTGTGTGAAATGGGAAAGATGAAACACGTCTCGCATAAGTCCAAATCTTTGTCTAATTGCAACAATGCCTTGGAATTAATTCACATGGATCTATGTGGCCCGATGCGGACTCAATCGATGGGAGGAAAGAAGTATATATTGGTGATAATTGATGAGTACTCGCGGTATACTTGGCTGGATTTTCTCCGACTCAAATCTGAAGCACCTGAGCTGATTATTAAGTTCATAAAAAAGATTCAAATTCTTCTACAACGCCCGGTTCAAAAAATAAGAAGTGACAATGGAACTGAGTTCAAGAATGCAACCTTACAAACGTTTCTTGAATCTGTTGGCATTTCTCACAACTTTTCTGCACCAATTACTCCACAACAAAATGGAGTGGTTGAAAGGAAGAATCGGACTCTTGTAGAAGCAGCTCGAGCGATGCTTGCCTATTCGGGTCTTCCACCAAATTTATGGGCTGAAGCGGTTTCCACAGCGTGCTTTACTCAAAACAGGACAATCATTAATAAACGTTTTAATAAAACTGCATATGAATTAATCAATAATCGCAAACCTAACATCAAATTTTTGCGTGTTTTTTGATGCAGATGTTTTGTCCTAAAAGATCGAGAACACCTTGCGAAGTTCCAAGTCAAGGCTGATGAGGGGATCTTTATTGGCTATTCCTTGAATTCGAAAGCATACCGGATCAACAATTATCGTACAAACACAGCCATCGAGAGCATCAACGTTACGTTTGACGAGAGTGTGACTTTGACTTCTGGACAACACGGTTCAGAACTCGGACAAAAATCTGAAGTTTCTACTCAAAAAGGAGTAGAACCTGTGCCAAAACAGTTTTCTAATTCAGTTTTAAATAATAATAATACTACTGATTTAGATCTATTATTTCATGATGCTTTTATGGATTACTGTGCAGATATGGAACCACCTATCACATCTGTATATGCATCTCCACAACAGACGAGTGTCAATATCTATGGTCCATCTGAAGATGTCGGTGCTAGTACTTCTGGTGCAACTAACGAGACTCCGAGTGATCCTACCACAATTCCAGTTACTGAACCTGAAATTCAACCTGAAGTTCCGGTTTCAGCAAACACATCATCGAAGGTTTCTACACCTGAAATACAACAACCAGATGTTCACATACCAGGACCGACACATACATCTTCAGCTGAATCAACCGAAGAGATTCTTTCAATTTTGGATGAGAATGATTCAACGAACACTCGTGTAGAAATTCCAACACTCCCTAGTACACACAAGTGGACAAGAGCACATCCTCCAGTGGATATTATTGGTGACATCAATGATGGTGTGAAGACACGATCTGCGACTACAAACAAATGTTTGTATGTCAACTTCCTAAGCACGTTAGAACCCAAGAAAGCATCTGAAGCTTTACAAGATCCAGATTGGATAAACGCCATGCAAGAAGAGTTAAATGAGTTTAAGCGCAACGAAGTTTGGCATTTGGTGAAGCTTCCTAAAGACAAGACCATTGTTGGAACTAAATGGGTCTTTAGGAACAAGAAAGACGAAGCAGGGATTATAGTCAGAAACAAAGCAAGACTGGTTGCAAAGGGTTACAATCAACAAGAAGGAATAGATTATGATGAAACCTACGCACCAGTAGCAAGGATTGAAGCCATTAGAATGTTTCTTGCATATGCCGCACATAAGAGCATGAAGGTATTTCAGATGGACGTCAAATCTGTGTTTCTGAAAGGAATACTTCATGAAGAGGTTTATGTAAGTCAACCTGAGGGCTTTGTAGATCCAAAATATCCAAACCATGTCTACATTTTAGATAAAGCACTCTACGGTCTGAAACAAGCACCAACGACATGGTATGAGACTCTGACTATTCATCTGCTTGATAATGTATACACCAAAGGTACAATAGATACAACTCTTTTTCTTAAAAAGAAAGGTAAAGACTTATTGTTAGTACAAATATATGTTGATGACATAATATTTGGCTCTACTAATCCTGATATGTGTAAAGATTTTGAAGAGGTGATGAAAAGCCGCTTCCAAATGAGTATGATGGGAGAGCTAAAATTTTTCCTTGGACTCCAAGTGACACAGTCAAATGACGGCATTTTCATTAATCAATCAAAATATATAAACGATATGCTTAAGAAATTTGACTTAAATTCCTCTTCCACCATGAAAACTCCAATGGCTACCGGTAGGCTTTTGGACGCTGATTTATCTGGTAAATCAGTCGATCAAAAGTTATACCGTGGCATGATTGGATCTTTACTATATCTAACGGCGAGTAGACCGGATATTATGTTTGCAACATCTTTTTGTGCACGTTTTCAAGCTAACCCGAAGGAATCTCACCTTGTGGCTGTTAAAAGAATCCTTAGATACCTTAAAGGCACAAGAAACTTGGGTCTTTGGTATCCTAAGGATTCAGGGTTTGAGCTAACTGCTTACACATATGAAGATCATGCGGGCAATAGGATGGACAGGAAAAGCACATCTGGTGCTTGTCAGTTTTTGGGAGATAAACTTGTAAGCTAGTCGTCAAAGAAGCAAAATTGTGTGTCAACCTCTACTGCGGAAGCAGAAAATATGGTCGCCGCTAGTTGTTGCTCACAAGTAATTTGGATGAAGACACAACTTACGGATTACAGATACATCATAAACAAGATCCCAATATACTGTGATTCCAAAAGCGCAATTGCAATAACTGAAAATCCTGTTCAACACTCTAAGACGAAACACATCGATGTCAGGTACCATTTTATTAAAGACCATGTTGAGAAGGGAACTATAGAAATGCATTTCGTACCGACAGAACTAGAGCTTGCTGATTTATTTACAAAACCTTTAGATGAAAAAGGTTCAACTTTTTAATCAGCAAACTAGGCATGTTGAATACTTAGGCATTTCTTAGTTTTCTTTAAAACATTGAGGGGGAGTATGTGTTCCTGTTTATTTAATTATATTCATATTTTGAGGGGGAGTTAGATTTTTTTTATCAAGTGATACATCTAACAACCTGGACTCATGTACAATGAGGACCAAGTTTCATCTGTCTTTGCAGATTTTTCTTTGAGGTCGAGACAACTGAGTATGCATCTGTTTAGAGGGAGCAGATTGGCATAAGTCTGTAAGTACGATATAGTATATAGTTTTTACTTTCAAATATTTTCTTAAAAAAAAATAATTTTAAGTAAGAGATTACAAAGATTTTATCTGATGTGAGATTTTTTGAACAGTTTGAAATCTTTTCTGAAAAAGTTGTAATCTTTTCTTGAAAATCCTTGAGGTTTCGGACCCTTAAGGATACGAAACCAATGGTTTCGGACTCTTATGGATACGAAACCATCCGTTTCGAATCCTTAAGGATGCGAAACCAATGGTTTCGGACTCTTAAGGATGCGAAACCATCCGTTTCGGACCCTTAAGGATGCGAAACCATCCGTTTCGAATCCTTAAGGATGCGAAACCAATAGTTTCGGATCTAAGAGGATACGAAACCAAGTGTTAAAAATATCAATTTGATTCGAATTCTTTTGGAACTTTTTGCATCTTTGTTCATGCGAATTGTTCAGATGAACAGTACCATGTCTACTTTTCAGACATGTCTTTCCTACTGCTTGCACAAGTGGGGTACTCTAAAATCGTGCCAAGTGTCATATTTTTTGAGTATAAAAAGAATTCAAAATCTCATTTCCTACTTTTCCTTTCTTTGCAAACCTTTCGAATACTCTCAAAGAAAGCACTGTTCATCATCTTCCACACTCAATTTCAACTGCTCGATTTGTCTTCATCAGGTAACCATTTCTATTGATTTTAGTCTTATTGGATTCGATTTCTTTATATGAATCTTTCTATCCATGTAATTTCATCGATTGAAATCATCTGTTATACTTATTTGTGCAAAATCAGTTCGGGTACTGTTCATGTTATTCATTTTCATCATCGATGATTTCATCTTCTGATTCATATAATTATTCTTGTTAATAGATTCCTTAGAAATGCTTTCTTTCTTATTTTTTCTTATCGAATCTATCAGTGTTTCTATGTTAAAATCTCATGATTAACATGCTTGGTTTGTGGTTTGTCGAGCTGTATTCATACATGTTCTTCGTGTTCTTGAGTCTGTATGTGTATGTGGACATTTTTGAAAGGTCAAAGCATGAGTCAAATTAGGTCAAAATTGTTAATGGTTTCGGATCACTTTTAAATCTGATTTGATTCTTGGTTCTTAAATGAAACATGTCCTGATTTCGGATCTCTCTTGATACGAAATCATGGATTTTTCTTTTTGTAAAAAAGGTTTGTGCCACATGTCTTGGTTTCGCATCCTATTGGATACGAAATCATTGGTTTCGCATCCTATTGGATACAAAATCCTTGGTTTCGTTTCCTCTTGGATACGAAATCATTTGTTTAAAGCTTTTTGAAAATCCTTAAATTTGCCAAGTCAAGAATTCGGGTCTCTTAATTCGATTTCCCTTGGTTTCGGATCCTTCATTCTATTTAAGTAAAGGTTTCGAATCCTTCTTGATCCGGTATCCTTTGGTTTCGGATTCTTCTCGATCCGGAATCCCTTGGTTTCGGACCCTTGTTCATTCGAATCCTTGTCAATATTTTTCTGTTGGATCCGAATTCCTAAGTATGTATGTCTGATCCGAATTCAACACTTAGTGATTTTTCAGAAATGTTTTTCAATTTTTTTTTCAAACTGATAACCTTTTTCAGAACTGTTTTGCTCATAATCAACAGTTCAGATGGCCAATCAAGAAGAACAAAGACGTATTCAGGGCTTTGGTGATCATGTTCCTATCATTCCCGACCCGACACCCGATGTTCCTTTACCATCAGCACGTTCTGTGCATCAATCACAATCCGGAGACCATCCTGATCATTTTATCATTCACCCGGTCAACTATGTCGCGATCATAGTCAATAATCATCATGTTGATTTTGATCGAATCAATATTCATCCGGTGATAAAGGAAGTGCTAAAAAATCATCCGTTAGCATACGCATTGACTAACACAGTCAATGTGCCTATGCTTTACTTACAAAAAGCATGGAAGACAATAACCACGACCATAGAGAACGGAAGACCGATCTTTATCTTTCAGATTGATGAATTCATAACAAAGCTCGACTTCCACAGACTGAGACTTGTATTGAGGCTACCTGAGCCTGATTCTCGTGAAGGAAAGACAGAATTTGATCCATATCCGTCTGAGGAAGAAGCGTTTGAAGGTATACGGGCAATGGGATATACAGGTCGTTTAACTCAAGTGAAGGAATTCCATAAATCAAATCTACCGCCTTTGTATTACGCGATCTTTTCAATCTTAATCCGGTGCTTAACTGCTAAACATTCGGGAACTGACACAACAAGTATCGGATTTCTGAAATTATTTCATGCGGTGGTGTATGATCTTCACGTAGATTATGCAGCCATCTTCTGGCATGAGCTGAACGAAAAGATAGAGCTTCGACGACAAAACAAAGGAAAACCGTACATTCCTTACATGCGGTTTCTTCAGATTATTATCCAAAGTATGCTTCGGTCAAACAGAGAAATCCCACGAAGAGTGAACCATCCTTCTGTGCCCGAAAAAGATATGCAATATCTTCAACTACCAAAGAGAAGCTATGATTATGAAATGCCTTTATCGGAAGGGTTCCTTGGATACGCTGATCAGGACGCTGAGTGTATAGTAGATTATAGGGAGTCTATGGTTTGGCCAGCACCGGAGGGACCTACCCCAGACTCAACCCCTAGGCGAGAGGAGTCGGTGAGGGTTCAGGATGTACGGGCTACTGAACGGGGAGAGTCGAGGGAAAATACCGATAGGGGAACCGGTGGGGGTCAAACATCTGTACTTAAAGATACACGTTCATCGTCTATGGACATACATCTAGATGATCATGTAGAACAAGACACCGAATGGCGTGTTCTCGAACATATTGGAAACGTTCCTTTGGTTGAGTATTCTAATGACAGTACAGAGTCTGACAATGCTTCTGATCACGCGGAGGAACAACATGACGATGATTCTGATGATAATAATGATGGTAATGATGACAATGATGGTGCTGATGTAGAAAATATTTTTGGTGATGTTGCTGATATTCTTGAGTTTCCACAAATGCACTTGTCAGTAAACATTAATGTGGAAGATTTATACATAGATGACATGCCCTTGATGTCTTCTCAAGTTGGCGAAGGTATGGGAGGTACAAGGAGAACCGAGGGAGAATTAGTTGAAAATATATGTGAGTCTGTGAGAGAAAATGAAGAAAAAAATATGGACAGTGTGAGAGCTACCCAAACCTACTATACCAGAAGGGCAACCACATCCACCACCAGATCTCATGTGTTGGGATCAGGTGTTGAAAAAGACGCTACTCGCCCAACGCAATTGCACACCTCAGCCAGCCATTCGGCTTCTTCTCAACAAGAAGCAGTCTCATCTTCTCACGGGGCTTTAGCACATACTCTATCCGGATCTCACTTGGAGATTTCGGGTATTGAAACAGAGCGACCTCCTCCCCGGTCCTCGACCTTCATTCCTGCACAAGTTGAGAGTCTAGTACCAATTGCTAATATTTTTGATTCTTTGAATAGGACACTTACGGAAACATTTGATGCGCGTCTTTGTGACCCATCCGGAACACTCGGAGTAGATCCTAATTCAGGACTACGAGGACTGAGTGGAAGTCCTACCAGTGCTAACACTATGCCAACACTGAGCGTAGGTCACACAGTTGAAACAACTGTTGTGTCAACGGAAAACCTAAGTGGTGCCGGTGTTACTTTACCCGTCTTTGTGACAAGGGAAACTTTCGACGGCGCCCTAAAGGTTGTTGAGGAAATGTTCATTCGGGAGATACAAGGAGTGAAAATGTTATTGAAAGGCAAAGGGCCATTGATTGATGATCCCGCTGTACGTCCACGTCCAGAAATTTTCTTGCCTCCGCCTCCGCAAAGTCGTGTATCTCAGCCTCCTCTAGTTCAGAATCCGGTTGATCAAACAGTTGATGAGTTAAGAGATTTGTTCTATGCCAAACTAATGTCCATAAGTCCTGAAGATCAGCAAAGCAAAACTCTATTGTCTTTACTCGAGAACTTCCAATCTACTCCACATCCACCACCACCACCACCTCCACCTCCACCTACACCTACACCTACACCTACACCGACAGTTACGATTACGGAGTTTAATATGTTCAAGTCAGAAGTTGTACAATCTCTAAGTGATATGAAGCAATCCATAGATGAGTTGAAAGCATTACTGAATCAGAGTTGTAAGACGCAAACCCAAGGAACGAAACATGTGCATGATCAAGATCCCGATGATCATGATCATGAGGGGGAGAAAAGTAAGAAGCAAAAGTCTGATTCAGAAGCTCCGAGTTTGGGCAAACAGTTAACTACTGAAGAAGTTATTCAGTTATTTGAATCCGGAGCTATGGGCGAAGAAAGCGGAAAACATATTGTATTATATGTGGATCCGAATGTACCGACGGTTGAAAAGCCTGAGGTAAATGAGGAGGAGATAAGGGAAGTTGTAGACAGATTTGTTGAAACTGTTGAAGTGGTTGATGTCAGTTCTGATGATGAAGCTGATGAAAGAGCAAGTGAGTATGAGAAGTATTGGAGAGTAAAGGAGGAAACTGAACCGCTCTTAATGATTACCTATGAACCAGATGATCAAGGTGTTGGGTTCTCACAAGATGAAGTAGACTTTCTGACTGAAATGTATGGGCCACATTCACCTGAAGAAATAGTTGTTAGCCCTATACGCTCACCCGAACCTATCTCAACTATCTTGCCAACACGATCTGATACTACACCATTATCTTTTAACCTTAATCAACCAAGCTCGACACATACCACCATACCTTTATCTGAACTGATTTCTGAAACCATTCCTGTTCAACATGTAACTCAACCAATCCCAAAATCCATTCCCATTCATCATGAATCTCAACCTTTTCATGATCCATTCCTTAAAGAACCAAAACCTGAAGAAACAGAAATTCCTTTCACTACATCCTCTGTACCACCTGTCATCCCTTCATACGATGAAGCTGGCCCTTCCAATCCACCAGTATCTGATCAACCTGGTCCATCAACTTCTCGAAGCAGAAAATTATCTGAACTTGAACAGCGGCAAAGAACTTTGTATTTGAGAACACCTTTCTTGGAAGATTCTGAAAGAAGACTGTGCATAGAATCAGGAGATTGAATCCCTATGTCGTGTTGGGAATTACAGATCAGTCAGCCGAATACAAGTTCGAATATATGTACTTTCTGAGAGACAAGTGTCAGAATAAAAGAGACGTGAGGAGCAAAAAGTTGATTGTGACTATAAAGGAAGTGCCTGCCAGATTATACAACAAAATGTGGTATCCGGAGTTTGTTGTTCAAAGGCAGGATTGTAGAAACTACAGTTTTACTGAAGCTGATTTTTGTCACATAATGATTGAAGATTTTGAGTTCATGTACCATCATTTCAGAGATCTTCAGATCAGAAGAGAAAACGTGACTCTTGCATTGAATGCCATCAAAAGATTTCTGAGAAGACACGTCTTGTACACACAGTGTCATGATTTTCAGATGGCCGTGGAAAGTGATCAACCTAGGGTAAATTTGATAAGGCCTAATCAAGATATGCCTGGATTGATGAGAATGCCTTTATTTGCTGTGATTGAAGAGCCAGAGTTTGGGATTGTTTTTAGAAATGGTGCAAACAAGATCTTCATTCGGATTGATGAACTGGCAAAGTATTCTGACGGTACACTCAAGATTGTGAGACTTCAGTTGGAAGAAAAGCTCAAAAGACATGATGCTGAACGAAAGATTACTTGGATGTCTACTAGACCAAGAATTATTTTGCGTAGAGCTATTCGAGAGATTGATGAAAGATTGAACTTCAGAATGGCTATGAGAAGAATTGAAACGTATCTTGGGTTCCGGAGAAGAAGAAGACCCTTTATGCCTTGATAGCTAAGGGGGAGATTGTTAGAGCACTTTGTAGCTATCAAGACAGTATTAATCTTTTGTACTGTATCTTCTGAGTAGAGGCATTGACATGTCATAGCCCTACTATATAAAGAAGATCCCTTTGTTATTTCCAAAACACTTTCATGCATATGTCATTTTGTACTTTGATGTCAATATATGGATGACAACTTTGCTCCCTATATTCTCTCTACTTGTGATTATGTTTGATTGCTAGATCTGGGATTTCACATAGAGACTTTGTTGGGTGGATTCAAGAGTTGTAGGTTAAGGTAAAGTGTCATCTTCTTCTTTTGAGAAACTAGGGTTTTGTGATTCTTCTTTCTCTCTTTATTTTCTTGGTTAGAACTTAGTATAACTTAGAAATATTGTGGTAAAGGATCATTGTGGAAAACTTGGAGCTAGGAGGAAGGTTCAAGCTCTCATCCAAGGAACTCAAGTTTGTGGGTAAAACCTAGATTTAGTCTAAATCTAGCAAAGTGAGTTTAGTTGCTTTGGTAAACTATATACATGTCAAAATGAACTTATTTTAGAGTTTTGGAAATACATCCATGAGTTTATCCTATTTTGATGAGTTTGTGAATATTTGCAAAGTGGTACATATTCGGGTCTATAAACTCTTGAAAATGATAATGTCATTGTATGAAGTATTTGAGTCATCGAAAATGGAAATCTTAATCCACCAAGCGAAGTTTGATTACTTGGAGATTTTGGGTAATGCACCCTTTGGTATCAAAAGTGGGAAATTAGGGCACAAAGAGTTTCAGATGGATTGGCATGTGAAATGACGTATTTATGGTCGGCTATTAATATATGTCTTATTTGGAGTTTTACTCATTTATGGGCTTTTATATGTATTGGAACCTTGCCTTTCCTCGATTTTTAAAAGTGTGAATAATGGGGAATGAGCATTCTTTGTTCCTTTGAATATTTTGGAAAATGTGAACCTTACGGTTCGAGCCTTTGGTTATTTACACTTGGGGAAAGTACTAAATTTTGGGAAAGTTGTGTATTGGTCTAGGTAGCCATATTGGCTTTATCCTATTTTTGCCAAACGATTTATAGTGCCTTATGGCTTGATTTATACTCTAATGGGTTTTGGGATGTTGTCCGATCTTAAATGGCTCCACGTGGATCATTTTATGGGAAATACAATTATGGAATAAATGTTGTCTATTACATGATTTAAATACGCTAGTTCATTTAATCGGAGTCATGTAACGTTATACTATAATGCAATGGATCCCTAGGCATAGGAGTCGTTTATTTGTCATAGAGTGTTGATGTCCATGTTGGTATCTAGTGAGTGGTCCTAAGTCATGTTTGTTGTTATGTAAGCTTGCGGTGGTCGCCCACGGGTGCAAACGTGTTTAAAATTGAGATTTCAGCCCCTATTTCATTTCCAACTTCAACCAAACCCTTTCCTTTTCTCTCTAAACCGAACCCTCTTGGTGATTTTAGGGGTTTTCACTCTTGAAGCCTCAATCCCTGGAAATCCTTGGAATCTTTTGCATCTAGGAGAAGATTGAAGATCCTTGGAGTGGAACATTTCATTTCATCTCATCCTACCTTGAAGATTTCTTGATTTTAGGGTTTTATCCAACTCTCTTCAAAACCCTTTCATCTTTTGGAGTTCAAGACTCATTTTGGAGCCCCAGAGACTTTGTTGGGTTGATTCAAGAGTTGTGGGTTAAGGTAAAGTGACATCTTCTTCTTTTGAGAAACTAGGGTTTTGTGATTGTTCTTTCTCTCTTTATTTTCTTGGTTAGAACTTGGTATAGCTTAGAAATATTGTGGTAAATGATCATTGTGGAAAACTTGATCCAAGGAACTCAAGTTTGTGGGTAAAACCTAGATTTAGTCTAAATATAGCAAGGTGAGTTTTAGTTGTTTTGGTAAACTATATACATGTCAAAATGCACTTATTTTAGAGTTTTGGAAATACATCCATGAGTTTATCCTATTTTGATGAGTTTGTGAATATTTGCAAAGTGGTACATATTCGGGTCTATAAACTCTTGAAAATGATAATGTCATTGTATGAAGTATTTGAGTCATCGAAAATGGAAATCTTAATCCACCAAGCGAAGTTTGATTACTTGGAGATTTTGGGTAATGCACCCTTTGGTATCAAAAGTGGGAAATTAGGGCACAAAGAGTTTCAGATGGATTGGCATGTGAAATGACGTATTTATGGTCGGCTATTGATATATATCTTATTTGGAGTTTTACTCATTTATGGGCTTTTATATATATTGGAACCTTGCCTTTCCTCGATTTTTAAAAGTGTGAATAATGGGGAATGAGCATTCTTTGTTCCTTTGAATATTTTGGAAAATGTGAACCTTACGGTTCGAGCCTTTGGTTATTTACACTTGGGAAAAGTACTAAATTTTGGGAAAGTTGTGTATTGGTCTAGGTAGCCATATTGGCTTTATCCTATTTTTGCCAAACGATTTATAGTGCCTTATGGCTTGATTTATACTCTAATGGGTTTTGGGATGTTGTCCGATCTTAAATGGCTCCACGTGGATCATTTTATGGGAAATACAATTATGGAATAAATGTTGTCTATTACATGATTTAAATACGCTAGTTCATTTAATCGGAGTCATGTAACGTTATACTATAATGCAATGGATCCCTAGGCATAGGAGTCGTTTATTTGTCATGGAGTGTTGATGTCCATGTTGGTATCTAGTGAGTGGTCCTAAGTCATGTTTGTTGTTATGTAAGCTTGCGGTGGTCGCCCACGGGTGCAAACATGTTTAAAATTGAGATTTCAGCCCCTATTTCATTTCCAACTTCAACCAAACCCTTTCCTTTTCTCTCTAAACCGAACCCTCTTGGTGATTTTAGGGGTTTTCACTCTTGAAGCCTCAATCCCTGGAAATCCTTGGAATCTTTTGCATCTAGGAGAAGATTGAAGATCCTTGGAGTGGAACATTTCATTTCATCTCATCCTACCTTGAAGATTTCTTGATTTTAGGGTTTTATCCAACTCTCTTCAAAACCCTTTCATCTTTTGGAGTTTAAGACTCATTTTGGAGCCCCAGAGACTTTGTTGGGTTGATTCAAGAGTTGTGGGTTAAGGTAAAGTGACATCTTCTTCTTTTGAGAAACTAGGGTTTTGTGATTGTTCTTTCTCTCTTTATTTTCTTGGTTAGAACTTGGTATAGCTTAGAAATATTGTGGTAAATGATCATTGTGGAAAACTTGATCCAAGGAACTCAAGTTTGTGGGTAAAACCTAGATTTAGTCTAAATATAGCAAGGTGAGTTTTAGTTGTTTTGGTAAACTATATACATGTCAAAATGCACTTATTTTAGAGTTTTGGAAATACATCCATGAGTTTATCCTATTTTGATGAGTTTGTGAATATTTGCAAAGTGGTACATATTCGGGTCTATAAACTCTTGAAAATGATAATGTCATTGTATGAAGTATTTGAGTCATCGAAAATGGAAATCTTAATCCACCAAGCGAAGTTTGATTACTTGGAGATTTTGGGTAATGCACCCTTTGGTATCAAAAGTGGGAAATTAGGGCACAAAGAGTTTCAGATGGATTGGCATGTGAAATGACGTATTTATGGTCGGCTATTAATATATGTCTTATTTGGAGTTTTACTCATTTATGGGCTTTTATATGTATTGGAACCTTGCCTTTTCTCGATTTTTAAAAGTGTGAATAATGGGGAATGAGCATTCTTTGTTCCTTTGAATATTTTGGAAAATGTGAACCTTACGGTTCGAGCCTTTGGTTATTTACACTTGGGGAAAGTACTAAATTTTGGGAAAGTTGTGTATTGGTCTAGGTAGCCATATTGGCTTTATCCTATTTTTGCCAAACGATTTATAGTGCCTTATGGCTTGATTTATACTCTAATGGGTTTTGGGATGTTGTCCGATCTTAAATGGCTCCACGTGGATCATTTTATGGGAAATACAATTATGGAATAAATGTTGTCTATTACATGATTTAAATACGCTAGTTCATTTAATCGGAGTCATGTAACGTTATACTATAATGCAATGGATCCCTAGGCATAGGAGTCGTTTATTTGTCATAGAGTGTTGATGTCCACGTTGGTATCTAGTGAGTGGTCCTAAGTCATGTTTGTTGTTATGTAAGCTTGCGGTGGTCGCCCACGGGTGCAAACGTGTTTAAAATTGAGATTTCAGCCCCTATTTCATTTCCAACTTCAACCAAACCCTTTCCTTTTCTCTCTAAACCGAACCCTCTTGGTGATTTTAGGGGTTTTCACTCTTGAAGCCTCAATCCCTGGAAATCCTTGGAATCTTTTGCATCTAGGAGAAGATTGAAGATCCTTGGAGTGGAACATTTCATTTCATCTCATCCTACCTTGAAGATTTCTTGATTTTAGGGTTTTATCCAACTCTCTTCAAAACCCTTTCATCTTTTGGAGTTCAAGACTCATTTTGGAGCCCCAGAGACTTTGTTGGGTTGATTCAAGAGTTGTGGGTTAAGGTAAAGTGACATCTTCTTCTTTTGAGAAACTAGGGTTTTGTGATTGTTCTTTCTCTCTTTATTTTCTTGGTTAGAACTTGGTATAGCTTAGAAATATTGTGGTAAATGATCATTGTGGAAAACTTGATCCAAGGAACTCAAGTTTGTGGGTAAAACCTAGATTTAGTCTAAATATAGCAAGGTGAGTTTTAGTTGTTTTGGTAAACTATATACATGTCAAAATGCACTTATTTTAGAGTTTTGGAAATACATCCATGAGTTTATCCTATTTTGATGAGTTTGTGAATATTTGCAAAGTGGTACATATTCGGGTCTATAAACTCTTGAAAATGATAATGTCATTGTATGAAGTATTTGAGTCATCGAAAATGGAAATCTTAATCCACCAAGCGAAGTTTGATTACTTGGAGATTTTGGGTAATGCACCCTTTGGTATCAAAAGTGGGAAATTAGGGCACAAAGAGTTTCAGATGGATTGGCATGTGAAATGACGTATTTATGGTCGGCTATTGATATATATCTTATTTGGAGTTTTACTCATTTATGGGCTTTTATATATATTGGAACCTTGCCTTTCCTCGATTTTTAAAAGTGTGAATAATGGGGAATGAGCATTCTTTGTTCCTTTGAATATTTTGGAAAATGTGAACCTTACGGTTCGAGCCTTTGGTTATTTACACTTGGGAAAAGTACTAAATTTTGGGAAAGTTGTGTATTGGTCTAGGTAGCCATATTGGCTTTATCCTATTTTTGCCAAACGATTTATAGTGCCTTATGGCTTGATTTATACTCTAATGGGTTTTGGGATGTTGTCCGATCTTAAATGGCTCCACGTGGATCATTTTATGGGAAATACAATTATGGAATAAATGTTGTCTATTACATGATTTAAATACGCTAGTTCATTTAATCGGAGTCATGTAACGTTATACTATAATGCAATGGATCCCTAGGCATAGGAGTCGTTTATTTGTCATGGAGTGTTGATGTCCATGTTGGTATCTAGTGAGTGGTCCTAAGTCATGTTTGTTGTTATGTAAGCTTGCGGTGGTCGCCCACGGGTGCAAACATGTTTAAAATTGAGATTTCAGCCCCTATTTCATTTCCAACTTCAACCAAACCCTTTCCTTTTCTCTCTAAACCGAACCCTCTTGGTGATTTTAGGGGTTTTCACTCTTGAAGCCTCAATCCCTGGAAATCCTTGGAATCTTTTGCATCTAGGAGAAGATTGAAGATCCTTGGAGTGGAACATTTCATTTCATCTCATCCTACCTTGAAGATTTCTTGATTTTAGGGTTTTATCCAACTCTCTTCAAAACCCTTTCATCTTTTGGAGTTTAAGACTCATTTTGGAGCCCCAGAGACTTTGTTGGGTTGATTCAAGAGTTGTGGGTTAAGGTAAAGTGTCATCTTCTTCTTTTGAGAAACTAGGGTTTTGTGATTGTTCTTTCTCTCTTTATTTTCTTGGTTAGAACTTGGTATAGCTTAGAAATATTGTGGTAAAGGATCATTGTGGAAAACTTGATCCAAGGAACTCAAGTTTGTGGGTAAAACCTAGATTTAGTCTAAATCTAGCAAGGTGAGTTTTAGTTGCTTTGGTAAACTATATACATGTCAAAATGCACTTATTTTAGAGTTTTGGAAATACATCCATGAGTTTATCTTATTTTGATGAGTTTGTGAATATTTGCAAACTGGTACATATTCGGGTCTATAAAACTCTTGAAAATGATAATCTCATTGTAGGAAGTATTTGAGTCATCGAAAATGGAAATCTTAATCCACCAAGCGAAGTTTGATTACTTGGAGATTTTGGGTAATGCACCCTTTGGTATCAAAAGTGGGAAATTAGGGCACAAAGAGTTTCAGATGGATTGGCTATTAATATATGTCTTATTTGGAGTTTTACTCATTTATGGGCTTTTATATATATTGGAACCTTGCCTTTCCTTGATTTTTAAAAGTGTGAATAATGGGGGAATGAGCATTCTTTGTTCCTTTGAATATTTTGGAAAATGTGAACCTTACGGTTCGGGCCTTTGGTCATTTACACTTGGGAAAAGTACTAAATTTTGGGAAAGTTGTGTATTGGTCTAGGTAGCCATATTGGTTTTATCCTATTTTTGCCAAACGATTTATAGTGCCTTATGGCTTGATTTATACTCTAATGGGTTTTGGGATGTTGTCCGATCTTAAATGGCTCAACGTGGATCATTTTATGGGAAATACAATTATGGAATAAATGTTGTTTATTACATGATTTAAATGCGCTAGTTCATTTAATCGGAGTCATGTAAGGTTAGACTATAATGCAATGGATCCATAGGCATAGGAGTCGTTTATTTGTCATGAAGTGTTGATGTCCATGTTGGTATCTAGTGAGTGGTCCCAAGTCATGGTTGTTGTTATGTATGCTTGCAGTGGTGCTCTTGGTAGCCAAATACGGAGCTATGTCTTGCGGTGGTTGTTCCCAAGGCCGTTCCAGGTAATTTGGAGGCCTGTGCGAAAAGCTATGTGCGCTCTTAATTTTTTCCTATTATTTATTAAATGATTTTTGACTTTACATTTGTCTTATAATAAATCGACCGATAACTTATTTTTAAATTTGATCAAGTTGTTCATCTTTTATTCTCATTTGACACTAAGTTTTAATTTTTAACATTATTATGTTAGAGTGGATTCAAAGTTTATAATTGTTTTTTAATTTTTCTTAAAGTTAGCATTAAAAAAACACTAAACAACTAAAGTTATCCACAACATCTCTATCAACTATTTTTTCTTAACATTTGACAATCTAAATTTAAAGTCTCTAAAAAAATTACATTTAATTCCGAACAATTATTTAATTTTAACATTTTCAATATTATTTATATTATTGAAATATTTTATAAGGTTATTATCTCAAAACATTATAAAAAATTGAAAAAATAAAATATAAATTAAGAACTTTAGATTTAAATTTTGAAGGAAAAATTGTATACAAAACACATTAAAAACAATATAATTAATTTAATTTTCATGTAAAAAGAACAATAAAAAATCACATGTCTTAGTAATCCTAAAAAATTAAAAATAAAGAAATTGTTAAAAGCTTTATATGTTTAATTCATTTAAAAGAGATTTACAATAAGACAAAACTATTTTAGACAAAACTATTTTTTTAAAATAAAAACTAAATTAGTTAGAAAAAACTAAACTTGCACCACGAGGGATTTGAACCCTCGTGGATTCCATCAACACGGAAGCCTCTCCACTATGCTAAAGCTGTTTTGGTTAATTTGTTGCATTAAATAACTTATATAGTAATTTTGTTATAAGTAAAAAATTTAAAAATATTCGGAGGCCCCCGACGATCGGAGGCCCTCTGCGGTAGGACCACTCCGAACGCCCTGTTGCACGACCCTGGTTGTTGCTTACTGAGCCGTATACGGAGACTTGTGACTTTTGTGGTGACACTCATTTAGAGGTCGACTAGGCGCTAGGGTTATTTGGGTATCTTGCGGTGGAGCCATGATGTGCTAGATACGGGGATCCATGATCCTATGTGAATCTCGAGAACGTTGATAAGTGGCTTAACTTTGTGTGTCCGCCACAGTCGATGGAATCGGGTCTCCCCCGTTACCGAAAGGTACTAATTGTGGGTATTCTCTTACCCTTTCTTTCGGTGTTAAAATTGTACAACTATTATTTCCTAATAAATATTTTGAGTAAAACATCTTGTGTGAGTATATTTGGAAAATAAAGGTATTGGGCGTTTAATATTGTAGAACATCGATAAGGATGTTGAATTTGTGCCTTGGACACACCTTGGGCGAATATGAAGGTTTACTTAATTTTCAAATGATATATGAAGTTATGACGCAGACCCTACTATCGAGGTTTTATAAAGTTTATGATTTATGGCAAACTATTGGTTTTAAACTGTTTAAAGATTATATGTTTTAAACTGCTTTAACTCACTAGGCGTTAAGCCTAACACTTCTTCTTTTCGACATGTATATCATGTCATAGATGGAACTAAGTGGCGAGTGGAGCTTGGTTGAAGTTCCGGGTGGATGACTTAGAGACGTCGTCCGGGTTTGAGAAGATAGCAGATTTGGTGGTTTTAGTAACACCCGTCGGTCTTGCGCCCGTGTCTGGGACTAGACTAGTTTTCTATAATACTCTGATTTTGTTGTAGTATTTCTACCCTTGTACACCTTAGATTGATGTATTTCGAGTTCGTATTTAGGGATTTTTGGAAGTTTTAAAATTTCTGCTATTTTCAATTTTAGGGGTGTTACTTGTTGATGGAGCCACCAAATTCGGTGTTTTTATGTTAAATTTGGTGTCATGGTTAATATCATGGTGGTGGGACCCACCGTAACACCTCAAAATTTCCAAAACTTTGTACGAAGAACGTTTGAAATATTAGGGAAAGTTATTTTAAACATTATGTTGAAATTTAATGACGATGGATTAAAAGTGTAATTGATCAAAGCTTGCAAGCTAATTTTTTTAAAGAATGTGAAACTTGGGGTTAGTTTCATCAAATTGGATAGTTGTGGGTCAATTTGTAAATTAGTGAAATTGATATATAAGAAAAGGAAGTCGGTCATATTTGAGAAATATCTCAAATTCCTTGTTTGAAGTCGGCTCAAAGGTAGAAACGAAGAAAATTGAGTTCTTCATTTTTGTACGGTAAGGAATTCAATCTCAATTCCTGCAAGTTTTTTTGGATAAGATTCATCTAGGCTTTGCCTAAACTAAATTCCTGCAAGTTTGTTCCTTAAAGAATTGTTGTAACAAAGTAATCCACTCTCTAATTAGGTTTCTAATTCGTATTGGTGAAAAAGAGAGTGAAGTTTGGAATTCTGATTTTGGTTATCGACTTTGAAGTTCTGCAGGTGAGTTCATCTCACTTTTGAAACAATTTTAATTGAAATTGAATGATTCTTGTGAAATTAAATTGTCTATGTGTTTTAGAATTACTGGAGTAATTTGTATTTGACTGAGAATTGAACTACTGAGGAAAATCGATGGTAAAAATTGAGTACATGTCGAAGTTTCCGGATAAAAGTTCAGTATCCGGTAAACTTTTATTCGATGGTGTCCGAAAAAAGGGTAATATCATAGGTATCCGGTAAGTACTATTTTTCCTTGTAGTATCCGGTAAAATTTAGTTCCCGGATAGTTGAATTGTCGGATGTTACCGGATTACTTTGGTTTCCGGACATTACCCGGATTGTTGTGTTTCCCGGTATGTTTTCTAAAAGTATCCGGTAAGTGGGTTTTCCGGATACAAGTTCCGGACTGTTCCCGGATTCCGGTAGTTTCCGGATATGCGTTCCAGACACTTGGTCCGGATAGTTTTACGTGAAGTGTCCGGTCAGTATTGATTTCCGGTAACTTTTGATAGGGAACATTATAACCTTGGATTCCAGTTTTAGCAGTATAAATATACTTATAATTCGACTTTAAGTATATGATATGATTTGAGGTGTGATTTGACCTCATGTGTACGTATGCTAGTAAGTGTAATGGATCCATACGCACTAGCAATAATTGATAACGGAGAATAGGCAAGGTATAATTGCTATTCTCGCTTATATTGGAAAATGAGGAATAGACAAGGTATAATTGTTATTCCCTTTTTGTATCATGACGTGAAACTGTGAAATAGGCCAGCTATAATTGCTATTTCCGTTTTATATTGGGAGATGAGAAATAGGCAAGGTATAATTGCTATTTCCGCTTTCATTTGGGAGATTAGGAATAGGCAAGGTATAATTGCTATTTCTACTTCCATTCCAAGAAATAGGCATGGTTTAATTGTAATTTCTTGGACATGAGCTGTAATCTAGAATCCGTGGTGATTCGTAGTGGCGCCCTTGAACATGACGATATGACCTACTTAGTGTTGTCATACTCATGGAATTGGGTATGATTCCCGTCATCGAAAGATGTTACGTGTACGGTAAGAAAGTTGGGAAATTTATACGCTTTGTTTACAATTTTGGTTACAAAGCTTATACAGATTTTGATTTGAAAATTGGATGTTCTCACTAGGCATAAGCCTAAGCTTTTCAAATTAAATTTTCTTACCAGGTACTAGCTCGGAAAAGGAGACAAGGGGATGAGTGAAGAGGGGTACAGAGTTATGATTTTTTGGAAACGCGATGGAGAAATTAGTGTCATAAATGATATTTTGGAGATATTGTAGACAACCTTATAATCTGATTTTGTTGATTGTGGATTAGATTAGTTGGTTGTTCACAATAGATCATTTGTAATTATGAATATTACCACTAATTCTCCAGTTGTAAATGAAAGTTTAGAAAGAGTTGTAGTAAACTCTGATAAATTTAAGGTTTAAATTTATTGCGATTTTTGGGTGTTTCAGTTTGGTATCAGAGCTGTAGTTTAAGTGAACTAGGTATGATCGTGAAATACCTAGACTTAAGCTGAGTAAATTAAGTTATGATTTGTGAGATTGGGTAGTAATACTAAGACGGGATAGTCTTAAAGTCGACGGAAATACGTGAATTAAGAACTGTGATAATGGTAACGAGGATTCTTATGTATAGTATGTTCATAATTTCAATTAGCTACTATTATTATGAATATATTGTTACGTAAGCATACTTGTTTTTAAATTGTTATGGTGATTAATGAACGTTAAAGTACGTTTCTTGTGTTTGAGATCATGTATAGCCATTTCTTATGGATATCTTTATGTGCTATACAGAAGACGATTGTTAATACGCCAAACAGATCTCCTACTCATTCAGAAGATAGGGCGGCAAACGAACTCACTGAAAATCAACCTGAAAGGGGTGGAACCAATGTTAGTCCACCAAGGCCACCCATTCTGGGAGAAAGAGGGAGTCAAATGCATCGAGTGAATGTCGGTACTTCCAACCTGGTGATGACGAAATCCACTATGGAATCCCGTATGATGGAGAACATGATGCGAGTAATGAGTAATGCACTCACTCAACAACAGGAAATGTTCATGAAAATATTGAATGATAGAAATGCCGAGTCACAAAGACAGGATTTGGGTACTGGTACCGTAAATCCACCTGTTAATCCGATGCAGAATGTGAATAGGAGGATGGAGAAAGTTTGTTCCTATAAGACGTTTCTGAGCTACAAGCCACCTGAATTTGCTGGTTCTGATAATCCAATTGCGTGCATGAATTGGATTAGAGAGATGGAACAAGCATTTAGAGCTTGTGAATGTGACGAAGAATCAAAGGTTAGATTCGGATCTCAGATGTTATGAGGAAATGCTTTGACCTGGTGGAATATCGTGACATCAACGGTGACGACTCCAGTTTTGGCCGCTATGACATGTGAGTCGTTTAAAAGGAAGATTTTAGAAGAATACTGCAACGAGAATGAAATGGACCGAATTGAAGAAGAGTTTAGAACGCTCAAAAAGGGTACTTAATCAGTACGGGAATACTCGCATCTTTTTGGAAAAGTTGAATTTAGTGGGGCATGTGGCCCTAACTGAAAAAGAAAAGATAAAGGCGTATATGAAGGCTTACCCGCAGATACGATGTCTGGAGTCAGAAATTCCAAAGAATTGACTCTGAGGGAAATGATTGAGGAATCCAAAATAATAGAGGAAGTTTATGCCAGAGATAAAGAAGAGAAGACACAAGTGGGGGAGAAAAGAAAATGGGAAGGTCGATTAGAATCTTCTCAGAAATCCAAGTCTTTTGTCAAGAATACTCGTTTTGAGCCTCGACGAGAACCGAATTGGTGCCAGAAATGTAAAAGAAAACACTTTGGTCTGTGTCGAGTGACTTCACTAGAATGTTACAAGTGCGGAAAGAGTGGCCATCGGATTGAGGACTGTCCCATCCAAGGGCCGACTTGTTTTGAATGTAAGCAGCCCGGTCATTATCGAAGAGATTGCCTGAAGTTAAAGAAAAGTGGAAATCAAGAGAGGAAGACTAATACTCCAAAGCCAATAGGCAGAGCATTTCATATGACGGTAGAAGAACTAAAAGAATCGAAGGATTTAGTTTCTGGTACATTCCTTATTAACTCAATACCTGCACGTGTATTATTTGATTGTGGTGCTAACCTGTCTTTTATATCGCAATCGTTTTATCAAAAGTTAGCTATGCCTGTCACTGTCTTGGAAGATGCTTTAGTAGTTGAAATAGCTAACGGGGGTCAAGTCTTAGTTCGTGACAAACTTGAAGGCTATACCCTTATGATAGAAGGAAAAAATTTCCAATTGATTTGATTCTGATGGAAATAGGCGGGTTTGATATAGTTATTGGTATGGATTGGTTGGTGAGCAATCAAGCATAAATTTTTTGTGCTAAGAAATTGATTCGGATCCCCATGCCTGAAAGTGGTGTTGTACTCTTCTATGGGGAAAATAGAAAAGGGGATGTTCCGTTAATTTTTGTAGCCAAAACGCGTAAGTGTTTAATGAAAGGATGTTCATCCTATCTACCATATGTTTTAGATGCTAAAGTAGAAAAGAAGCGAGCGAGGGATATAAAGGTAGTATGTGAATTTCCAGATGTGTTCCCCGATGATCTTCTAGGCTTACCACCAGAACGACAAGTGGAATTCATGATTGATCTTGTTCCCGGACCAACACCGATAGCACGTGCACTGTATCGTTTAGCACCGGCCGAAATGAAAGAGATGATGTCTCAACTGCAAAAATTACTTGAAAAGGGTTTTGTTAGGCCAAGTTCATCACCCTGGGGAGCTCCAGTGTTATTTGTCAATAAGAAGGATGACACTATGAGAATGTGCATCGATTACAGGGAGTTGAATAAGGTAACCATTAAGAACAAGTATCCACTCCCAAGGATTGATGACTTGTTTGATCAACTTCAAGGCGTGGGATGCTTCTCAAAGATTGATCTACGGTTGGGTTATCATCAAGTAAGGGTAAGAGAAGAAGATATACCCAATACGGCTTTTAGAACAAGGTATGGGCATTAAGAATTTCTCGTGATGCCTTTTGGGTTGACAAACGCTCCTGTTGTGTTCATGGATTTAATGAACATGGTGTGTCGACCTTTCTTAGACAAGTCAGTCATCGTATTCATTGATGACATACTTGTTTATTCAAAGTGTGAATTTTGGTTGAAGGAGGTACAATTTCTTGGTCATGTGATTACTTTTGAAGGAGTCAAAGTGGATCTGGCTAAGATAGAAGCGATGATGAATTGGGAAACCCCAAAGAATGCATCAGAGATTCGAAGCTTTTTAGGCCTAGCAGGCTATTACCGTAGATTTATAAAGGATTTATCTAAGATCGCTTCTGCCTTGAAAATCCTGACACGGAAGAATGTAAAGTTTGTATAGACTGAAAAGCAAGAGTCAGCTTTTAGGACATTACAAAAGAGGCTATGTGAAGCTCCTATCATTGCACTACCAGAAGGAACAGAAGATTTGGTCGTATACAGTGATGTGTCAAAGATGGGTTTGGGATGTGTATTGATGTAACGTGGAAAAGTGATTGCTTATGCAATAAGAAAATTCAAAGAGCATGAAAAGAATTATCCTACCCATGATTTAGAACTGGCAGCAGTAGTGTTTGCTCTAAAGTTATGGCGGCACTACTTGTATGGAACGAAGTGCACCCTTTTTACTGATCATAAGAGTTTGAAACATGTCTTTGATCAGAAAGAGCTGAATATGAGGCGAAGGCGTTGGTTAGAATTACTAAAGGATTATGATTGTGAATTACATTACCATCCTGGTAAAGCAAATGTTGTGGCTGATGCCTTAAGTAGAAAAGAAGACAATGGATGTTTGAAAGCGACTAACGCCGGGATTGATGTGATGTCGAGTCCGATTGAAAGACTCAAAGTGGCACAAGCGAAAGCGTTACTAGAAGAAAATCCGAAAGAGGAAGTCATGGTTAAACAACATCTTCAATTGACTGAAGATAGTCGCGGGGTCAAATTATTTTAAGGCCGTATTTGGGTGCCAAAGATTGGGGGAAACCGAGAGTTACTTTTTGAAGATGCCCACAAGTCCAAATATTCTATACATCCCAGGAGTACTAAGATGTATATAGATTTGAAACTACACTATTGGTGGCCAGCTATGAAGCTAGATGTGGCACAATGTGTGGAGAAATGTGTGACGTGTTCGTTGGTAAAGGCCGAACATCAACGACCTTATGGGAGTCTACAATCTTTACAGATTCCTGAATGGAAGTGGGATAAGATTACCATGGACTTTGTGACTAAGTTACCAAAGATATTAAAGGGTAACGATACTATTTGGCTAATTGTAGATCGTTTAACTAAAAGTGCTCACTTCTTAGCAATGAAAAAAGCTTCACCAATAGATAAACTAGCCAAGTTGTATATTGATGAAGTGGTGTCAAGACATGGTATACTTGTGTCTATAGTTTCTGACCATGACAGTCGATTCACTTCGAGATTCTGGCAGTAACTACAAGAAGAGTTGGGTACGAGAGTGAATCTGAGTACTGCATATCATCCACAAACGAACGAGCAAAGTGAAAGAACAATCCAAACTTTGGAAGATATGCTCAGATCTTGTGTGATTGATTTTGGAGGTAACTGGGATACGCATTTACCCTTAGTGGAATTTTCATATAATTGTTGGTCCCGAAGGCCTATACAAGTTTGTAGAAGGGGGGGGGGGGTTGAATACAAACACACAGATTTTACTTTTCTAAATTGTTTATTGATAAATCATTAACAATTTACAGCTTGTTGCGGAGACAAGATTAAGGATAAACCTAAATCTAAACAAGTTGGAACACTAAGGTTTCTTGCACTAAGAAAGATAAGGAAATTACTAATAATAGCCTATCTTGAAATAAGAGATATGAACTTGTCCAGAGTTAGCAAGTTACTTCAAAATGAAGTGAGTTCATCTATTTATATACTGCATGCATTTAATGCAAGTCAGTATATACTTTACACGTGTCATCAGCTGGTTGGTTGCATGTCATTGACCTTGGTTGACAACCTTAGTAGCCGTAAGGATGAACAGTGTAGTATTAGAGTGGTTGTACGATTTCATATATTCGGAGGTTCTTTTCTGACATTTCGTACGGAGGCGTGCAAGGGTGGTTAAGACAAAAGTACTTTGTACGGAGGACTTCATGATCAGCTTTCGTTGATTCAGCGATTATCATTTACTATTCAGCAGATGATAAATTTCAGCGATAGCTGAAGTCTTGTACTTGATACTTCACGTTGAGTGGACAAATCTGAGTCTTCGCTGATCCGCATCAGTTCATTAGGAGACTTGTCGCTGGTTCTTGAGCTTGATCTTCGACTTCAGGTAGAACCTTTGTTGACGTGAAACTTGTCTTCAGGGATCATAAGTAAACAACTAACTTATCAGCGATCATCATAATGACTGAACAGACTCAGCGCATTAACGATGAACAGTGTTCGCTGAATGTTTAATCTAAAAAGCGAGAGTTCCTATCAGCGGTACTGGAAGATCTTAGTACTTATCAGCGATAGTGAAACTCTGATACATATTGTTTACTTACAATTTTCACTAAGTATATAAGAGAGGGTCATTATCAAATCACTGAGGGTTTGGATCAACAATCTCCCCCTATTTGATTATGACATAGCAACAAAGAAAATTGCTATTTAATGAAAACATAAGGATAAAAAGAACTCATAAAATATTTGTCCCTTTTACTGTTTTCTGGGATCTTTTCAGTACTGATGGAGTAAAGTACATTCGCTGAAATCTTTCTTTAAAATATTGAATCAGGTTACAATGAAGAACAGAAAGATTACAAGTACAAGCGAAATAATTTACAAGTACAGAAGGATAACTGATACACTAGAGAAAAAGGAGATTATATCAGTTTTCAAAAGGTTCTTCCTTAATGAGAAGTTCATCAAGGGTCGTCTTTTCAGTGGGGATCATGCAAAAGAATGCAGAAGTAGACCAAATCGCCCACAGAAGGACTCAGCTTTTTACAAAAAGAAGGCCGAGTATTACGCACAAAAATCTCTAATGGCGAACAAAGGGCATTCTGAGGCAAACAAAGAAGACTTCGAATCAGACTCTACCTCTGATGATGAATCTCCCACAAATTAGGAGTTGAAAATAAACGACTAAAACCTCTGTCCTCTCTATTTGTTTTGGGAAAAACTAACAAACCAAACTTTCCAAACTTACTCTCTGTAAGTAAAAGGGTTAAAATCTCTGCAGAACCTCACTTGAGGAAACATACAAAGATGATCAATGTGTGGTTTGAAAACACAGATTCATCATCTTCAACCTCTGTCAATAGAGGAATCAAACCAAAGAAATATCTGAAAACACAAGATCAGATTGGTATCTTTAAGTTTGGTAAACCAGAGACTCAAACACATGTCGCTTTTGTCTGTATGATAAATGTCGAAAAGAAATTGTCAGCAGAAGCTCCTGAGTTTAAACCCATCTTTTCAGAAGAAAAACTTGAAGAATCTATTGAAAAAGAAATTTTGGAAGTTTTGAAATCAAATGTTTTAGAAAATCTTTGTACATCTTCTATAGATCAAAAACTCGCTGAAGAGATCTCATTAGAAACCTCTGCCATCTATGAAAGTTTTTCTACAGAGGAAGAAAGCTCGTATGATACATGCTCAGAAAATCCAGCCTCTGTCGAAAGAAATGACTCAACCTCTGCATATGAGGACGATTCATCCTCTGACGACTCAGAGACTGATTTCAAATCAGGGATAATTCACTGTGACACAGAGGATGTCAAATTCTCCTCTGAAGTTCTTAACAGAACAATTTCTCCAAAAGAGAAAATCACAGAGATACCTATCCATCCAGATTTTCTCAAAATGTGTATACAAGTCAAAACCTCTACAGAGCTTGAAAATCTGAAAAAGGCCTCTGAAAATCCAAAAAGCTTAAAATTTTCAAAACCTTTAAGGAAAATCAAAGAGAATCCCACTTGGCAACAAAAGGGAAAATGGCCTGAAGCTAACAAATATTTTTCCTCTGTGACAGTGAAGAAAGATGTTCACCACAGAAGAGAGTCACAGAAGGCAGGAACTAAACAAGACTTTTGCAAACAACATTCTAGTATTCATAGATCTTCTTGTACTAGGAAATCTAATGTAAAGAAAGAATGAAATGCCTCTGTGGCTCAGTTCAATGAATTCAATGAAAAGTTCAAACAAATCACATCTCATATTCAATACTGTCATTGTTTTGATCTTATGTTTAAATTGAATAAACACTTCTCAAGTCCAGATTGCTTTCTCACCACTGAAATTCGAAAGTCAGAACCAAAAGAGAAACAATCTGATTCTTCTACAAAAGATAAAATGTATTTCAAGAATGCTAAGGCAAACTTGAAAAATTCTAACAATATTGGACCCATGTGGATATGGGTACCTAAATCTCTGTGATTGTCTTACAGAAGCAATATGTGCCAATTTGGTATCTTGACTCCGGATGCTCAAGGCACATGACTAGCAACAGAAGATTACTATCCACATACAAAGAAACACACGATGGTGGATCTGTAACTTTTGGAGACAACATGAAGGGACACATCAAAGGCTATGGAGTCATACAGAAAGAAAATGTCTCTGTATACAAAGTTGCATATGTGAATGGCCTCAAACACAACCTACTAAGCGTAAGTCAACTCTATGATACAGGATTCGATGTGTTATTCAAAAGAACTTTCTGCTCTCTACAGAGTGAAAACACAGGAATGGAACTTCTGCGAGCTGAAAGAAGAGGTGATCTATACCTAATGAATTTTACTTCAAAATCCAAGGACAAAGTTTGCCTAGTAGCCTGCAAAAGTGAAGAAGCGTGGTTATGGCACAACAGGTTCTGTCACTTAAACTTTCACACCTTGGATAAACTAGTAAAACTCAATCTAGTTAAAGGTTTGCCAAATGTTAAATTCAATAAGGATCATTTGTGTTCGGCCTGTGAAATGGGAAAACACAGAAGGGCTTCCCACAAAGGCAAAACAGACGTGTCTTGCACTAGGCCTCTGTACATGCTTCATGTCGACCTCTGCGGTCCCATTGCCATACAGAGCCTAGGTGGCAAGAAATACATACTTGTCCTAATTGATGAGTATTCACGTTTCACATGGGTTGAATTTGTTAGAAAGAAATCAGATGTTCCAAATGTATTGATAAATCTAATGAAAAGAATCCAAGTTCTTTATGATTGCAGAATACAGAAGTTAAGAAGTGACAATGGCACAGAATTTAAAAACTGTGTCATTGAAGCCTATCTTTCAACAGAAGGAATATCACAGAACTTCTCTGCAGCTCGCACTCCACAACAGAACGGTGTTGTCGAAAGAAAGAATCGAACACTTGTGGAAGCCGCAAGAACTATGCTGTCAGCATGCGGATTATCAATGAACTTTTGGGCAGAAGCAATTTCTACTGCGTGTTATACTCAGAATCGTTCAACCGTTGTGAAAAGACACCTCAAGACGCCTTACGAATTGCTTAACAAAAGGCGGCCAAACATCAAATTTTTCCATGTATTCGGATGCAAATGCTTTGTCTTAAACGACAGAGATTCAAGAGGAAAGTTTGATGTAAAAGCTGATGAAGGCAAATTCATTGGATACTCTGCCACTTCCAAAGCCTACAGAACATTCCTTACAAAGTCTCACAAGATTGTAGAAAGCATCAATGTTTCTTTTGATGATTCATTCCAAATGACTTCTGAGCAAATCAGTTCAGAACTCGGAATTAAAGGGAAATCCTCTGACATCTCAAGAACAAAAGAAGATTTGGATCTTCTATTTTTGGAGATGTTCCACAACGACATTGATCCTTCTGTTGGAACCATTAGAGTTTCTGAAGAACCATCCTCTGTCGGACAAAATCCTACAGGTATGACTCTAACTGGTCCAAATAATACTACAGATGCAATTGCCGAAGCAGAAGAAAGTGCAGAAGATGAAACATCAAGAAAAACGACCACAGAAGCTGCACAAACAACAGAAGAACCAATTACATAGGAAATCGAGGACCAAGACTATACGTCCTCAGAGGAACAAACTCCACCACCACTCATACCAATCATTCCACAAACGGTAGAATCAACTACCAAGGCACGAAGAACGACAAAGGCTACACAAGAAGAAACACAAGAAGCCTCTGAAGAAAGTTTGGATGACATTGATGATCATCTTCCACGCACAACTCAGTGGACAAAAAACCATCCTCCAAGCCAAATAATTGGAGAACCTTCTGACTCAGTAAAAACAAGGTATGCCACTGCTAATTTTTGTTTCTTTACAAATTTTATTAGTGTGATAGAACCAAAGAAGATTTCTGAAGCCCTAGATGACCCAAACTGGGTAGACGCCATGCAAGAAGAACTTCTGCAATTTGAGCGTAACAGAGTCTGGACTTTAGTACCTCTGCCAAGAGGGAAACAGGCCATTGGGACTAAATGGGTCTACAGAAACAAGAATGATGAAGATGGAGTGGTCATCAGAAACAAAGCAAGATTAGTAGCAAAAGGATATAGACAAGAAGAAGGCATAGACTACGATGAGACTTTTGCCCCTGTCGCACGGCTCGAAGCAATAAGAATATTCTTAACCTTCGCAGCCCACAGAGGTTTTAAAGTCTATCAGATGGACGTAAAATCAACTTTTCTAAACGGTGAAATCCAAGAAGAGGTTTACGTAAATCAGCCACCAGGTTTTGAAAGCTCAAAGTTCCCAAGGCATGTATACTACCTTGAAAAGGCTCTATACGGACTAAAACAGGCTCCAAGAGCATGGTACGAACGACTTTCCACCTTTCTTCTAGAAAATGGCTACAACAGAGGTACAACAGATACTACATTATTTTATAAACGCAAAAATAGTGAGATAATGCTTGTACAAATATACGTAGATGACATAATTTTTGGGTCTACAAATTCAGAAGAGTGCAAAATTTTTGAAAAACTCATGCAGAGTGAGTTTGAAATGAGTATGATGGGAGAATTAACATTCTTCCTCGGACTTCAAGTCAAACAATCTTCAGAGGGAATTTTTATAAATCAAGCCAAATATGTCTCTGACATACTTTTAAAATATAATCTCTCTGATACCTCTGCAATGAAGACTCCAATGGCCACTGGAAATAAGTTATTCTTAGATCCAAATGGTATTTCTGTAGAGTGTACTCTCTACAGAGGCATGATTGGATCTCTGTTATACTTAACAGCAAGCAGACCTGACATTATGCATGCCACATGTCTTTGTGCACGTTATCAAGCTAATCCAAAGAAATCACATTATGATGCTGTAAAGAGAATCTTTAGATACCTGAAGGGGACCAACAATCTTGGTCTATGGTATCCACAAAACTCTGGTTTTAGTCTTAAAGCTTATACAGATTCAGACTATGTTGGATGCATGCTCGACAGAAAGAGTACCTCTGGGAGTTGTCAATTCCTAGGTGGTAAACTAGTCAGTTGGACCTCCAAGAAGCAGAATTGTGTCTCCACATCCACTGCAGAAGCTGAATACGTTGCTGCTGCTAGCTGTTGTTCTCAGGTTCTATGGATGAAGACTCAGCTAAAAGACTACAGCCACATCCTGTTCAAAATACCCATCTTCTGTGATTCCAAAAGTGCCATTGCTATCTCTGCCAACCCTGTGCAACACTCAAAAACCAAGCATATCGATATAAGGTACCATTTCTTGAAACATCATGTTGAATACGGTACAATCGAAATGCATTTCGTGCCCACAGAATATCAACTCGCTGACTTATTCACCAAAGCACTAAACGAGAAAAGATTCAACTTCTTGGTGGGTAAGTTAGGAATGATTAACATGGTGTGAAAATCCTCTGTAAGTATAGCTTTATCTTCTGTAAATAAGTATAAATATCTATTATTACTTAAGTTATTGCTTTGATAAATTTATTTCTGTATGTATTTTTTGTGTGCAAAAATAATTCTTGGTTACAGGGCCTCTGTGGGTCCGCTCAGATCTTCTGATAACCCTTACAGAACCTCTGGTAAACATGATCTATGCTCAATACAAATCTTACCATTCTTTGAACCAAGCATAGATCAAGGGGGAGCAAAAGGAAAATTCTTGATCTACAGAAGTGATTAGATCAAGGGGGAGCAAAAGGGACCCTGAAATGATCTACAGAGGTAAATCTTTCAAAGGAAAGCCAAAGAAGAATGTCGATAATTCTCCATCGACAGAAGTAAGACAAAACTGCCGAGAACAGAAGAACCAAAAGGTATGTCTCTCGCACAAAAGGTTTTTGGAAAACAGTTTTCTAGGACAAGAATTGTCAAATATGTCCTAAATATTCTATGAATAACATTTCAAAAATCAAAAGTTCAAAAAGTTTAACAAATTTCGAAATAGGAGAAATTTAAGGTCATAGAGCTTCTGCTGAGCTCAACAGAGGTTCTGTAGGAAATATGCTCTGTGATCACAAATTAACCCTCTGTCGATCTTTTGGAATGTTATCTCGGAAACCGAAAACACACACCATGACCTTCTCGAACAAAACGTTTATCAAAATAGTTTTCTCGGACACCAACTTTCAATAATGTGCGAAAAAACATCTCTTAACAGAGATCAAAAATTGGATGATCAGAAAGTTAATAGAATTCAAGTTATAAGATTTTTTCTCTCATAGAGCTTCTGCTGGCTCTCACAGAGCTTCTGCAAGTTCCATCAGAGCCACAAAACCTCTGTGAGTAAAATTTCTTGACAAAATCCTATTGATCCTCTCCAATGTCTTTACAAACGTTTTCGTTCAAAGAAGAACCTAAAGAGTCATGATAACAATGAGATATATGAGAAGAGGTTAAAATCACAGAGCTTCTGTAAAACATAGAGGTTCTGCCATTTTGTTATCTGGGCATTTCTGTAGTAATAACGGTTACTTTTACTGAGAGTGAAACTCATGTGGCTAAAAACAACCTCACGCGCCTAGCATTAATGGGCCGCGCACGACGTCGTGTCATATTCTGACAAGGCCTACGTGTCCCATTTTCATTGGGCGTACATGGAACATTTTTATTTGGAAAGTTGAACCCGCCGCTCAAACTCGAGTACGGATTCCAAATTTTAATCCATTGCCATATATTTTACTCTTTCGAATACTACCGTTTTACCCTCCTATAAAAACCAAGCTTACCCTCTCATAAAACCTTTTACAAACTCTTATCTTCTTCTCCGGCGAAACCCTGCAAAAGCTTGCAAAAACCTTGTTCTTAAAATCAAATGGCTTCATCTTCTAAAGCTATCTCCCAAGAACTCTCTCCGGCAAACTCACCGGAACACTCACCTGCCCATTCTGAACATTCAGAAAACCCCAACCTTGCAAGAGATATTGAACAACAAGATTCCGGGGACTCAGCAGAATTTGCTCCGACGACACACTTGCAAAACTTCATAGCAAAAGATCACTTCGAAACCATACTTCCTATCAAATCCAACAACTGCTATTTGGTCCCCTCACCCACTGCCTTCGGCGAAGCCCATGCTATTCTTCTGAACATGATGGAAAATCACATCCTCTTCCCTCTACTCTCAAGAACCCCAAACAAAAATCTAGTCCGTTATCTGAACCAATTTTGGCAAAGCTGCCGATTTGATAAAGACGATTCTCTTATCAAATGGTACATTTCAAGACCTGATAAATCTGAGCATCTTGAAATCAAGTTCAACAGAACAATGTTCTCACTTGAATTCAACCTACCAACAAGGGGTCTTCTGGGATTGAAGAGTTATGCAGAGCAACCAACAGACGAAGAGCTCTGTCGCTTCGTGGAAATGCTTGGGTACAACACCCAACTACGGAAGAGAAATGACTTCCGCAGAGGAAGATTACCACCTCTGTGGAACACTTTGTTCTCTATTCTTAACAGATGCCTGACAGGGAAAATAGGGAGTATTGACCAGAGCTCACATCAAATCTTGAGCATCATGTATGGGGTTTACTATGATCTTCCACTAGATTATGCGACCATAATGATGCAAGAGATCATAAACACCATCGACAGAAAGAACAACACGAGAAGGCTCAAAGAGAACGATCCCAACTTTCTACCACCTCTACAATTCCAAAGAATATTGGGAGTACTGTTCGAACCTCTACTGCTAATCCAAAACTGGCCAATGGAAGGACCAACTCCCAAACAGTTCCCGATGAACAAGAATACCCCCACTGATCATACCGATGGCTACTCACACTGCAGACCTCTGTCAAAGAAACTTCTGCGCTACGCATCGAATAAATCCCTTAAGACAGAGTATATACGCGATCATAGAACTCCTAAACCGAGTCCTATGACACCCCCGCGTTTAGGTGTCCCCCTAGGAACAATGATAGCAAAACCTCTTTCTACTCAAGAAGAAAAGGATCAGAAGTTAGCAAAGCACTTGGCTATTCAACTCAGCTTTATAGCCAAACGTACAGAACTTATGGGAAAGAAGTCTTCATCAAGAACCTCTGCATCTACTCCAAAAGCTAAGAAGAGAAAAACTACAGAAGGCACCTCAACAAGCGCTGCAGAAGATCAACCTTCACCTCCTCATGCCACAGAAATTGGCTCCTCTGCTCCTCCCTCTTCCCCAAAAATGAAGAAGAAAAGAAGATCAAAATCAACAGAGGAAGGGGCACCAAAACCTAAGAGAAGGAAAACCAAACAGAAGCATGGTAAATCGCTTGAAAAGTTGGTTACCATTGCAGAAGAGGAAACTGCAGAAGAAGAAAATACAGAAGAAAGAACTGAAGAAGAAGTTGCAGAAGAAGAAATGGCTACAGAAGAGTATCAATCACCCTATCAATCTCCAGATAGATTTGCTCACCAAGGAGACCTGAACGACTTCCTACAGAACCCTGACATTGCCAATACCTTAAATACAGCAGGGTGGACGGCACAACCTCTCGACCACCACTCCCCAGAAGAACAGTATTTCTCCATCTCTGGCATTGACACACATCTGCAAGAAGATGATCAAACACCCAGAAATCAATCAGCTAACACACCTGTTATTTTACAAAACCCTTTCATTCAAGGATTGGACGTCCACAGAAGAAGTCCAAACCCAGCTTCAGAAGAAATAGATCAAACAGAAGCTGAGTGAAATAGAGGTGAAATTACAGAGGCTTCTGAGAAAATAATGGAAGAAGAAAAAGAAAAAGGGGTCGAAGTTGTACAAAAAGAGGGATTTGCAACAACAGAGACAGGAATAGAAATCTCAGAGGTGGATTCAGATGAAGAAGAAGCTGTCTGGATACGTAAAGGTCTCTATCATCCACATGTCATGAGATTATACGGATCTCATCAAATGTATGACTTTTTACGACTAGAGCAAGAAACTTCAACAGAACCTAGGGAAGAAGCACCAAGCCATAGGAGAGCTACAGAGGATGAAATGATAGACAATGATGTAGTGCTTGGATGCTTAACAGAGGAAGAAGCAAGAAAAGATGCCTGGATAAATAGAGGCACACAACCAAAACCAACTCCCAGTGCAACCCACATTTCTAACTCCGCAGGTCTAGCTGCAGAAGGAGTTATTGAAAAAGAGCAGCACAGCTCGATCCTAACCCAACCCATCCAGCCAGAGGTTACTCTTTCAACCTCTGTGCCCACAGAAACCGGGGAATTCATTCCTAGGGAGTCTCCTCAAAGAGACTCACCTATTGTTCGTGATCAATCGCCCCAGATCACCCTAGAACACCCTACAGAGGAATTCGTTTCCTCTGCCACGCACACATTAGGACCAAAACTTCTTTCAGAGAGAAGTAGTGAGCACAGAGACGAAGAGACTCTAGACAAGTCTTCTAGTCAACAGAAGGACATTCCAATACCCACCTCTGGAGTGGATTTGGACACTGTTCTTCACAGAACTTCTGTAGAGATCGAAACTCAGGTTTCTTCTCGAGGATCAGAAGGAAATCCTTCCACCCCCATCGTACAAACAAGGGTGAACGAAGGTGTCCCAGGAACAGGGACTCACTCTGGAGACGAATGTGTTCCTCCAGAGGTTACACAAGGAATACAAGTATCAAGGGATGAGTTCCAAACCCTTGTCACCTCTGTGAACCAAATAATGAAAGAGTTGCAAAGCTCTTTCAAATCCTTTACAGAGACAACATCTACGGCTATCCTGAATCTGAACACCAAAATGGATAATCTGTCCACAGAGGTAAAAACCGCCATCTCAGAGATGAAGTCTTCTGCCGAAACTACTGCCACTTCTGCCGCTCAGGAATTCGGAACAACTGCAACTTCTGCTTTCAGGGACTCTGTCAAAAATTTCCTTGAACAAATGAATACGCAATCCAACAGAGCAGAGGGCATTACTCCTGCAGACTTACAGAATGCCTTATCACAAGTCCAAGCAGAGGCAATACGCAACACGACAATGATGCAACCAAAAGACTATATGACCAGAGCACAGCTTACAGAGCTCGGACAGAACGTCATTAACCAAGTCACAGAAGTCATTGTCTCCTTCACAACTGCAAATGCCAACTATGTCAAGGATTTCAGAAAGAGTGTCGGCAGAATGCGTTTCAAAACAGAAGCAGAGCTTGCGACATTGATTGGCCTCTGCGATGATGTCTGTGAAAAGTTGATGGCAGCAGGAGCTAAATTACCGAAGAAGCCCAACACCTCTTGCAGAGCAGAGGGTACTTCTGGTAAAAGTCAGGATGATTCTGATGATGACCAACCTGGTCCATCAGATAATCCCGAGGGGGAGAATCTAAGAGAGAAAGCTACGAGCAGAGGAATACAAAGTCCACCAATCGCAGCAGAACCAATCAGCCAAGCCCCTCCAGAACAAACCAAACAACAACAAACCCAAAAGACCACAGAGACAACACCCATCTCTGTGGAATCATCTCCTGACGAAACCAAAATTCCAGAAGCAGATCAGCAAACCACAGAGGCAACAACCGCCCCTGAGGTAATCATTTTGGAAGAAACAGATGAAGAAACCACAGAGAAAACACCCACCTCTGTGGAAACACCCCAAACCATACCGAGAAGAAAGTCGATTGCCACCAAACCAAAAAGAGCAACGACCTCTGCTTCTGACGTTCTGAAAAGGATGCACACAACAATGAGTGATCGTATGGCGCAGAGAGAAGAAGAAAGGCACAGGTTCACTTCATCAACAGAAACTGAGCTCACAGAAGAAGTCAACAAACAACCTCCAACAGAGGTTACAGAGCAACTCAATCCAACAGAACCATCGCCACAAAAGTCCTCTAAATCACAAATGTCAAAACCCACAGAGGCAACCCCCATCAAGCCAACAGAAGTGCCAACCTCCAAACTTATAGAAGCAACAGTTTCTGCCCCGCCAAAAGCCAAAGATAAGGGCAAAGGAATACTGACAGAAGAGCCTAAGAAGAAACCATTGCCAAAGCCAACAGAGAAACTAATGAAGAGTGCGTTTGATGCCTTTCAAACCCCAAAGCCTGAAGAAGTTGACTGGGCACATGGATTGAAGCCTCTGTCAGACATTCCTCTAACTGGTAGAGTCGCAGAAGTTGTTCAACAGATGGAGAGTCTCAGAAGACAAGTACCACAACCTGGTCCAACATATGAAGAAATGGAAGAAGTGGTATACAAATACCTCTATAAACAATCCTTTCAGACCAATTATCCAACAGATCATGTGACAAATCCAAGGATCAGAGAAGAATTTGAGAACATCTTCACAAGGACAAAGCCAAGAACCAAAGCAGATGTCTTCTCAATCCACAAGATCAAAAAGGTAATCTTCTGCAAATTCTCCTTCACAGGAACCTATCCAAGGGTCAGGTACAATCTTTACAAAGTCAGAAGAGAAGACAATTCAGAAACTACCTTCGCTGATGCTGATTTAAGAAATATCAATCCTTATGATCTACCTGACCTTCTGCAATGGACAAAGGACAACTACAACACAGAGGCAAACACCAGAGCCTATCAAGTGTTGAGAAAAGCGATGAGGGAAAAGCTTCTGCTCTACAGCATGATAGATTTCCAGCTGGGAAAGGATCTTGGTCTCAAGCATCTGGATTTACGACCACCAGAGGATCGCTGCCCACCGGACGCCGTACCTAACTCAATCATCACAGAACCACGGTTTGGGTTAGTATTTCAAAACCCTCAAGGCGAAACTAAACTATTTGTATGCATGGACTGTCAGAAGTACGCAACAAGTACTCTGAACAAGTTCAGAGCAAGCCTTGTGAAATACAGAGGTACAAAGAAAATGGATAAAGATGCTGCAGATACTATCATCAGAGAGATAGACGCCACAATCCGCCTAAGAGAACTCTGCATCAGATTCTACAAAGAGATCAGAAGAGTCGGAAGAGACAACAGAAGCTACAACGATTTCAAAGATGCCTAAATCTGATTCTCAGACCTCCAATCTCTGCAAACAAAGTTAAAGTTTATCTTTCATTGTACTCAAATGTAAAATGCCTCTGGCATATTTCTAAATGAAAGAAATTTCGAGGTATTGTTTAACCTCTGTCTTATCTAACTTAGCCTAACTTAACTCAAGTTCAAATTTTTATTTTTCACTACTTAGGGGAAGATTGTTAGCTTCAATCTTCCTAATCATAGAAGTATTTAGAAGTAGTGAAAAATAGGCTAAGTGAAGAAAAGCATCTTACAGAGGCTCTGCCGACATTACCGAGAAATCAAGGTCAAGAAGCTACAGAAGCAGCAGAGGCTTCCTACAGAACCTCTGTTGTACTCAAAGAAGACCCAAGACTCGGAATCAAAGGTGAAGACTGCTCCACAGAGGACCAGACCACAGAACCTCTGTAACTCATTACAGAGCCTCTATGGTCCTCACTGAAAGACTTGAAGATATTTATAATATCTTGCTACTGTTACAGGACCCATTCATCAACTTGCATGGTAGCATGCCCTGTCCAACGTCGACGTGTCAAACTCTGATTGGACTCAGTAGGGCTTAGTACATATTAGACGTCTGCTGCATTAAATGCAATACAGCACGTCTGACTGTTCATGCCATCCTCGCAACTGTTCACGACATCCACTCTACTATTCATACGTACCTTTTGAATAGTAGCATATGCTTTATGGTCCCCTTTAGAGTAGTATATAAGGAAGACTCATGTTGAGTTCTTCCTTACACCAACACACACAACTTCAATCGAACATCAAGAACACAAAAGCTTATTCACCTTAAAAGTCATATCTGTTTTAAAGATTTTCTTACTCACGGTTCATAAACCTGTTCTTGATATATATTCAGTAAACTTTGAGATTTAATATTTTGTTCACTGTTTATTTATATTTTGTTCTAAATCTATCAAACTTATCTGTTAGTTCTTTAAATACGCTTCCGCATTAAACCTTAAACTTGAACTAATAGATGTGATAATCTTGTTTAAGCAAAACGGGAACCAACAAAAGTCAAATTTTCGCCAATGTGACTATGAGGGGACAACATTGTTAGTGCATTAAATGTATTCAAGATTTAGTGACAGTCAAACAATAGTCAAAGTTCTTGTAATTGTTAGTAAGTGAGTCTAGGTCAATGTGAAGTGAGTTAGAAAGTCAAAGGTATAAATACCTTTGTCTAAGGGAGTTCGTAGAAGAGTTCTAGCATTCGTGAGATTGTAACTTGTAGAGAGAGATAGCTAGAGAGAGAGAGTTTAGTGAGAGAAAGTGGATCTAATTCACATATTGTAACTTTCTCTCAATCTATACAAGATTTCATTTTGCAAATCCATTGTTATTTGAATTCACAATTGGTATCAGAGCCTAACAGTTAGAATTTGTGCATTGATTCGTAGATTTTTCGTCATTTTTTTGAAGATTTTTGAAGTTCTTGAAAAAGTCGATTGTGAATCTTGATTTTCGTGAATTAGGATGTATTTGGATTAGAATTTGGGCTAGTGTTGTTCGATTTTGGTAGTAGAAGTGTTCTGTATAGTTTAATTCCACAAGACTATACAATATGATAGTAATTTTTGGTCTTATGAGCATTTTGGTTCGGAAAATCCAGCTCACTGTTTTGGTATTAAAGTACTAGTTTAGTGAGGTTTAGGTGTATTGGTCTTCATTATAGTTGTTCAGATTAGCCTCGCGAACAATCCTGGAAAGTTTCAGATCAATCGGATAAGATTTCGAACTTAAATCGAACTTTTGGTCGGAGTTCATCTTTATCGCACAAAGCATATCATCAAATATTCATCTTTGTCGCACGACACTGTGTTCATCTTTATCACACGACACCGTGTTCATCTTTGTCACGTGAATAGTACTTGTCGCGTGAACAATGTTTATCGCACAAGTATCGTGAGACAAGATTGCATGAACAATATTTATCGCACAAGTATCGTGAGATAAGATTGCATGAACGGTTTTTATCGCACAACAAAGGAACGTGAACAGTGTTTATCGCACAACAATACCTCAACCACAATCTTTAAATCCACTAAGATTCCACTTCTAGGGATAAAGTTTGGACCACAAACTCCACAACTCCAAACAAATGAAAAATGGTTTGGAGATGGTTTGATGGAACCTTAGAAGCTAGAAACCCTAGCAAGTGAGGATTAGATGAAGATCTCCATACCTTTGCATCAAAGTGAAGCGGACGATTTGTAGATCTAAGTTGAAGTAAAGTGATTGAAGAAACGTAAGATTGAACGTGAAAGGTTTTTATCAAATGTCGGTCATGCGGGGGAGGAGTCTCTGGGAAGAGAGGCGCCAGAGAGAGTTATGTCGGAGAAATGGGGGGTCTGCCGGAGAAATGGAGGGTCTACCGGAGAGAGGTGTTAGAGATGCATTGATGATGAGCTTTGGAAAAGAGAAAACGTAATGATACTTGATGAGCCGAAGCGGCTTATAACTGATGTTCATGTGATTAAAATCATTACAGGATCACCTAGAGGATCTTCAATTTTGGCGGTATATAGGGAAAAAGGAGGAAAAAATGAAAAAAATGCAAAAAAGTATTAAAAAGTATAAAAAAAAGTCGTAATGCTGACGTCAACCGTAAACACCTATTTTATCCGACGACTCCTTTGTGTCACATCTGTACTTTTTTACCTCTATGTCAAATTGGCTAAATAGCTTTAAGTCTCATCGAAAGTCAAATTTTCGCCAATGTGACTATGAGGGGACAACATTGTTAGTGCATTAAATGTATTCAAGATTTAGTGACAGTCAAACAATAGTCAAAGTTCTTGTAATAGTTAGTAAGTGAGTCTAGGTCAATGTGAAGTGAGTTAGAAAGTCAAAGGTATAAATACCTTTGTCTAAGGGAGTTTGTAGAAGAGTTCTAGCATTCGTGAGATTGTAACTTGTAGAGAGAGATAGCTAGAGAGAGAGAGTTTAGTGAGAGAAAGTGGATCTAATTCACATATTGTAACTTTCTCTCAATCTATACAAGATTTCATTTTGCAAATCCATTGTTATTTGAATTCACAATTGGTATCAGAGCCTAACAGTTCGAATTTGTGCATTGATTCTTAGATTTTTCGTCATTTTTTTGAAGATTTTTGAAGTTCTTGAAAAAGTCGACTGTGAATCTTGATTTTCGTGAATTAGGATGTATTTGGATTAGAATTTGGGCTAGTGTTGTTCGATTTTGGTAGTAGAAGTGTTCTGTATAGTTTAATTCCACAAGACTATACAATATGATAGTAATTTTTGGTCTTATGAGCATTTTGGTTCGGAAAACCCAGCTCACTGTTTTGGTATTAAAGTACTAGTTTTAGTGAGGTTTAGGTGTATTGATCTTCATTATAGTTGTTCAGATTAGCCTCGCGAACAATCCTGGAAAGTTTCAGATCAATCGGATAAGATTTCGAACTTAAATCGAACTTTTGGTCGGAGTTCATCTTTATCGCACAAAGCATATCATCAAATATTCATCTTTGTCGCACGACACTGTGTTCATCTTTATCACACGACACCGTGTTCATCTTTGTCACGTGAGTAGTACTTGTCGCGTGAACAATGTTTATCGCACAAGTATCGTGAGACAAGATTGCATGAACAATATTTATCGCACAAGTATCGTGAGATAAGATTGCATGAACAGTTTTTATCGCACAACAAAGGAACGTGAACAGTGTTTATCGCACAACAATACCTCAACCACAATCTTTAAATCCACTAAGATTCCACTTCTAGGGATAAAGTTTGGACCACAAACTCCACAACTCCAAACAAATGAAAAATGGTTTGGAGATGGTTTGATGGAACCTTAGAAGCTAGAAACCCTAGCAAGTGAGGATTAGATAAAGAGCTCCATACCTTTGCATCAAAGTGAAGCGGACGATTTGTAGATCTAAGTTGAAGTAAAGTGATTGAAGAAACGTAAGATTGAACGTGAAAGGTTTTTATCAAACGTCGGTCATGCGGGGGAGGAGTCTCTGGGAAGAGAGGCGCTAGAGAGAGTTATGTCGGAGAAATGGGGGGTCTGTCGGAGAAATGGAGGGTCTACCGGAGAGAGGTGTTAGAGATGCATTGATGATGAGCTTTGGAAAAGAGAAAACGTAATGATACTTGATGAGCCGAAGCGGCTTATAACTGATGTTCATGTGATTAAAATCATTACAGGATCACCTAGAGGATCTTCAATTTTGGCGGTATATAGGGAAAAAGGAGGAAAAAATGAAAAAAATGCAAAGAAGTATAAAAAAGTATAAAAAAAAGTCGTAATGCTGACGTCAACCGTAAACACCCCTTTTAGCCGACGACTCCTTTGTGTCACATCTGTACTTTTTTACCTCTATGTCAAATTGGCTAAATAGCTTTAAGTCTCATCGAAAGTCAAATTTTCGCCAATGTGACTATGAGGGGACAACATTGTTAGTGCATTAAATGTATTCAAGATTTAGTGACAGTCAAACAATAGTCAAAGTTCTTGTAATAGTTAGTAAGTGAGTCTAGGTCAATGTGAAGTGAGTTAGAAAGTCAAAGGTATAAATACCTTTGTCTAAGGGAGTTCGTAGAAGAGTTCTAGCATTCGTGAGATTGTAACTTGTAGAGAGAGATAGCTAGAGAGAGAGAGTTTAGTGAGAGAAATTGGATCTAATTCACATATTGTAACTTTCTCTCAATCTATACAAGATTTCATTTTGCAAATCCATTGTTATTTGAATTCACAATTGGTATCAGAGCCTAACAGTTCGAATTTGTGCATTGATTCTTAGATTTTTCGTCATTTTTTCGTCATTTTTGAAGTTCTTGAAATAGTCGAATGTGAATCTTGATTTTCGTGAATTAGGATGTATTTAGATTAGAATTTGGGCTAGTGTTGTTCGATTTTGGTAGTAGAAGTGTTCTGTATAGTTTAATTCCACAAGACTATACAATATGATAGTAATTTTTGGTCTTATGAGCATTTTGGTTCGGAAAACCCAGCTCACTGTTTTGGTATTAAAGTACTAGTTTTAGTGAGGTTTAGGTGTATTGATCTTCATTATAGTTGTTCAGATTAGCCTCGCGAACAATCCTGGAAAGTTTCAGATCAATCGGATAAGATTTCGAACTTAAATCGAACTTTTGGTCGGAGTTCATCTTTATCGCACAAAGCATATCATCAAATATTCATCTTTGTCGCACGACACTGTGTTCATCTTTATCACACGACACCGTGTTCATCTTTGTCACGTGAATAGTACTTGTCGCGTGAACAATGTTTATCGCACAAGTATCGTGAGACAAGATTGCATGAACAATATTTATCGCACAAGTATCGTGAGATAAGATTGCATGAACAGTTTTTATCGCACAACAAAGGAACGTGAACAGTGTTTATCGCACAACAATACCTCAACCACAATCTTTAAATCCACTAAGATTCCACTTCTAGGGATAAAGTTTGGACCACAAACTCCACAACTCCAAACAAATGAAAAATGGTTTGGAGATGGTTTGATGGAACCTTAGAAGCTAGAAACCCTAGCAAGTGAGGATTAGATGAAGAGCTCCATACCTTTGCATCAAAGTGAAGCGGACGATTTGTAGATCTAAGTTGAAGTAAAGTGATTGAAGAAACGTAAGATTGAACGTGAAAGGTTTTTATCAAACGTCGGTCATGCGGGGGAGGAGTCTCTGGGAAGAGAGGCGCCAGAGAGAGTTATGTCGGAGAAATGGGGGGTCTGCCGGAGAAATGGAGGGTCTACCGGAGAGAGGTGTTAGAGATGCATTGATGATGAGCTTTGGAAAAGAGAAAACGTAATGATACTTGATGAGCCGAAGCGGCTTTTAACTGATGTTCATGTGATTAAAATCATTACAGGATCACCTAGAGGATCTTCAATTTTGGCGGTATATAGGGAAAAAGGAGGAAAAAATGAAAAAAATGCAAAAAAGTATTAAAAAGGTATAAAAAAGTGGTAATGTTGACGTCAGCCATAAACATCCCTTTTAGCCGACGACTCCTTTATGTCACATCTGTACTTTTTTACCTTTACGTCAAATCGGTGAAATAACTTTAAGTCTCATCGAAAGTCAAATTTTCGCCAATGTGACTATGAGGGGACAACATTGTTAGTGCATTAAATGTATTCAAGATTTAGTGACAGTCAAACAATAGTCAAAGTTCTTGTAATAGTTAGTAAGTGAGTCAAGGTCAATGTGAAGTGAGTTAGAAAGTCAAAGGTATATATACCTTTGTCTAAGGGAGTTTGTAGAAGAGTTCTAGCATTCGTGAGATTGTAACTTGTAGAGAGAGATGGCTAGAGAGGGAGTTTAGAGAGAGAAAGTGGATCTAATTCACATATTGTAACTTTCTCTCAATCTATACAAGATTTCATTGTGCAAATCCATTGTTATTTGAATTCACAATTGGTATCAGAGCCTAACAGTTCGAATTTGTGCATTGATTCGTAGATTTTTCGTCATTTTTTTGAAGATTTTTGAAGTTCTTGAATAAGTCGACTGTGAATCTTGATTTTCGTGAATTATGATGTATTTGGGCTAGTGTTGTTCGATTTTGGTAGTAGAAGTGTTCTGTATAGTTTAATTTCACAAGACTATACAATATGATAGTAATGTTTGGTCTTATGAGCATTTTGGTTCGAAAAACCCAGCTCACTGTTTTGGTATTAAAGTACTAGTTTTAATGAGGTTTAGGTGTATTGATCTTCATTAAAGTTGTTCAGATTAGCCTCGCGAACAATCCTCGAAAGTTTCAAATCAATCGGAATAGATTTCGAACTTAAATCGAACTTTTAGTCGGAGTTCATCTTTATCGCACAAAGCATATCTTCAAATATTCATCTTTGTCGCACAACACTGTGTTCTTCTTTATCACATGACACCGTGTTCATCTTTGTCGCGTGAATAGTACTAGTCGCGTGAACAATGTTTATCGTACAAGTATCGCGAGACAAGATTGCATGAACAATGTTTATCGCACAAGTATCGTGAGATAAGATTGCATGAACAGTTTTTATCGCACAACAAAGGAACGCGAACAGTGTTTATCGCACAACAATACCTCAACCACAATCTTTAAATCCACTAAGATTCCACTTCTAGGGATAAAGTTTGGACCACAAACTCCACAACTCCAAAAAAATGAAAAATGGTTTGGAGATGGTTTGATGGAACCTTAGAAGCTTGAAACCCTAGCAAATGAGGATTAGATGAAGAGCTCCATACCTTTGCATCATAGTGAAGCGAACGATTTGTAGATCTAAGTTGAAGTAAAGTGATTGAAGAAACGTAAGATTGAACGTGAAAGGTTTTTATCAAACGTCGGTGATGCGGGGGAGGAGTCTCTGGGAAGAGAGGCGCCAGAGAGAGTTATGTCGGAGAAATGGGGGGTCTGCCGGAGAAATGGAGGGTCTACCGGAGAGAGGTGTTAGGGATGCATTGATGACGAGCTTTGGAAAAGAGAAAACGTAATGATACTTGATGAGCCGGAGCGACTTGTAACTGATGTTGATGTGCTTAAAATCATTACATGATCACCTAGAGGATCTTCAATTTTGGCGGTATATAGGGAAATAGGAGGAAAAAACGAAAAAAATGCAAAAAAGTATTAAAAAGTATAAAAAAAAGTCGTAATGCTAACGTCAGCCGTAAACACCCCTTTTAGCCGACGACTCCTTTATGTCACATCTGTACTTTTTTACATCTATGTCAAATCGGCGAAATAGCTTTAAGTCTCATCGAAAGTCAAATTTTCGCCATTGTGACTATGAGGGGACAACATTGTTAGTGCATTAAATGTATTCAAGATTTAGTGACAGTCAAACAATAGTCAAAGTTCTTGTAATAGTTAGTAAGTGAGTCTAGGTCAATGTGAAGTGAGTTAGAAAGTCAAAGGTATAAATACCTTTGTCTAAGGGAGTTTGTAGAAGAGTTCTAGCATTCGTGAGATTGTAACTTGTAGAGAGAGATGGCTAGAGAGAGAGTGTTTAGAGAGAGAAAGTGGATCTAATTCACATATTGTAACTTTCTCTCAGTCTATACAAGATTTCATTGTGCAAATCCATTGTTATTTGAATTGACAATTGGTATCAGAGCCTAACAGTTAGAATTTGTGCATCGATTCGTAGATTTTTCGTCATTTTTTGATGATTTTTGAAGTTCTTGAATAAGTCGACTGTGAATCTTGATTTTCGTGAATTAAGATGTATTTGGATTAGAATTTGGGCTAGTGTTGTTCGATTTTGGTAGTAGAAGTGTTCTGTATAGTTTAAATCCACAAGACTATATAATATGATCGTAATTTTTGGTCTTATGAGCATTTTGGTTCGAAAAACCCAACTCACTGTTTTGGTATTAAGGTACTAGTCTTAGTGAGTTTTAGGTGTATTGATCTTCATTAAAGTTGTTCATATTAGCCTCGCGAACAATCCTAGAAAGTTTCAGATCAATCGGACAAGATTTCGAACTTAGATCGATTTTTTGGTCGGAGTTCATCTTTATCGCACAAAATATATTTACAAATATTCATCTTTGTCGCACGACATTGTGTTCATCTTTATCGCACGACACCGTGTTCATCTTTGTCGCGTGAATAGTACTTGTCGCGTGAACAATGTTTATCGCATGTTGGTTCCCGTTTTGCTTAGACAAGATTAACAGAATCTATTAGTTCGAGTTTATGTTTGATGCGGAAGCGTATTTAAAGAACTAACAGATATGTTTGATAGATTTAGAACACAGAATATAAAGAAACAGTATTTTAAGAACAAAATGATATTTTGAAGATTACTGTCGTTCGATATATAATAAGAACACCAAGAACAGATTAAGAACTGTTTGGTGTGTGTGAGAGAGTGTAATGCTTAACAGGTTTGACGATATAAAGAATAAGCATGAAACTCAGATTCTTCGTTAAGTCCTTAAGATTGTTAAGGAAGATCTCAATAAGAGACTTCCTTTTATACTACTCTAGGGGACCATAAAGCATGAGCTACTCTTTAGAACGGATGGCATGAATAGTAGAACGTGCTGTATTGCATTTAATGTCGCAGACGTCTATGTTGTACTAAGCCCTATTGAGTCCACTCAGAGTTTGACACGTGTTGAAGTTGGACAGGGCATGCTATCATGCAAGTTGATGGATAGGTCCTAGGAACAGTAACAAGATATTTCTTCAACAGTGGCAAGATATTATAAATATCTTCCAATTCTTCAGTCTGAACCGCATAGGCTCTGTAAAGGGTTATAGAGGTTCTGAGGTCTGGTCTTCTGTAGAGCAGTCTTCACCGGGTTCCGAGTCTTTGGTCTTCTTTGTGCGTAAGACAGAGGTTCTGTAGGACACCTCTGTAGTTTCTGTAGCTTCTTGACCCTGATCTTTCGGAAGTGGCAGAGCCTCTGTAAGAGGCTTTCTTCACTTAGCCTATTTTTCACTACTTCTAAATACTTCTACGATTAGGAAGATTGAAGCTAACAATCTCCCCCTAAGTAGTGAAAAATAAAAATTTGACATTGAAGTACTTTAGGCTAAGTTAGATAAGACAGAGGTTAAACAATACCTCGAAAGTTCTTTCATTCAGAAATATGCCAGAGGCATTTTACATTTTAGTATTATGTAAGATAAACTGAAAATGGTTTGCAGAGATTTTGTTTGAGAATCAGATGTTGGCGTCTTTGAAATCGTTGTAGCTTCTGTTGTCTCTTTCGACTTCTATGATCTCGTTGTAGAAACTGACGCAGAGTTCTCTTAAGCGGATTGTAGCATCAATCTCTCTGATGAAAGCATCTGCAGCATCTCTATCCATTTGCTCGGTATCTCTGTATTTTACAAGGTTTGCTCTGAACATGTTCAGAGTACTGGTTGCGTACTTCTGACAGTCCATGGTCACAAAAGGTTTGACTTCGCCTTGTGGGTTTTGAAATACTAACCCGAACCTTGGTTCTGTAATGATTGAGTTGGGCACAGCGTCAGGTGGGCAGCGATCCTCTGGTGGTCGAAGGTTCAGATGTTTGAGACCAAGATCCTTTCCAAGCTGAAAGTCTGTCAAACTGTAGATCAGAAGCCTTTCCCTCATTGCTTTTCTCAACACTTGATAGGCTCTGGTGTTTGGCTCTGTGTTGTAGTTGTCCTTCGTCCATTGCAGAAGGTCAGGTAGATCATAGGGATTCAGATTCCTTAGGTCAGCATCAGCGAAGGTGGTTTCTGAATTGTTTACCCTTCTGACTCAGTAAAGATTGTACCTGACCCTTGGATAGGTTCTTGTAAAGGAGTACCTACAGAAGATTACCTTTTTTATTTTATGGATTGAGAAGACGTCTGCTCTGGTTCTTGGCTTTGTTCTGGAGAAGATGTTCTCAAATTCTTCTCTGATCTTTGGATATGTGACGTGATCTGTTGGATGATTGGTCTGAAAGGGTTGTTTGTAGAGGTATTTGTATACCACTTCTTCCATTTCTTGGTATGTTGGACCAGGTGGTGGTACTTGTCTTCTGAGACTCTCCATCTGTTGAACAACTTCTGCAGCTCTACCTGTTAGTGGAATGTCTGACAGAGGCTTCAATCCATATGCCCAGTCCTCTTCTTCAGGCTTTGGAGTTTGGAAGGCATCAAAGGCGCTCTTCATCAATTTCTCTGTAGGCTTGGGCAATGATTTCTTTTTCTTGGGCTCTTCTGTCAGTTTCGCCTTTCCCTTGTCTTTGACCTTTGGAGGTTCAGAACCTGTTGCCTCTGTAGGTTTGGGTGTTGGCGCTTCTGTTGGAATGATGGGTGTTGCCTCGGTAGGTTTTGACACTTGTGTTTGAGAGTACTTTTTTGGTGTTGGTTCTGTTGGTTTGATTGGCTCTGTAACCTCTGTTGGAGGTTCTTTGGTGACTTCTTCTGTGAGCTCGGTTTCTATGGGTTGAGGAATGTCGAATCTTCTTGCCATTCGGAAAGATGATGTAAACCTCTGTCTTTCTTCTGCTCTTTGCGCCATTCGTTCAGTCATTGTGTTGTGCATATTTCTTAGAACAGAAGAAGCAGATGTCTTTGCTCTTTTTGGTTTGAGGGCAATAGACTTTTCTTCTTGGGATGGTTTGGGGTTTTTCTGTTGGTTTTGTAGTTGGGGAGGGAAGATCTTCTTCTGAAGAGGATGACAGATGTTGAGCATCTACTTCAAACATTGTAGGGAATTCCACAGAGGTGGGTGTTTCCTCTATGGTCTTTTGAGCTTCTGTTCCTCCGGGTTGTTGGTTTGTTGAAGGACTTTCTTCCAAGATGATTACCACAGGGGTGGTTATTGCCTCTGTGGTCTTTTGAGGAGTTTCTGGTACATGGGTTTCTTCAGCAGTTGATTCCACAGAGATGGGTGTTGTCTCTGTGGTCTGTTGAGTTTGTTGTTGTTGGGTTTGTTTTGGAGGGGCTTGGTTGATGGGTTCTGCGGCTATTGGTGTAGCTAGAAGTCCTCTGCTCGTAGCTTTCTCCCTTGTATTATCCCCCTCAGGATGATCTGATGGACCAGGGTGGTCATTTTCAGAGTCATCCTGACCCTTATCAGAAGTACCCTCTGCTCTGCAAGAAGCTTTGGGTTTCTTTGGTAGTTCTGCTCCTGCGGCCATCAACTTTGCGCATACATCATCACAGAGGCCGAATAGAGTTGCAAGCTCTGCTTCTGTGTTGAAGCGCATTCTGCCGACACTTGCTCTGAACTCTTTAACGTAGTTGGCATTTGCAGTAGTGAAGGAGACGATGACTTATGTGACCTGGTTTATCACATTCTACCCGAGCTCTGTTAGCTGTGCTCTGGTCATGTAATCTTTAGGCTGCATCAGCACAGTGTTGCGCATTGCTTCTTCTTGTACGTGTTTCAGGGCCTTCTGTAGATTTGCAGGTGTAATGCCCTTTACTTTGTTGGATTGCTTGTTCAGTTGTTCAAGGAAATGTTTGAGTGATTCTTTGAACGCAAAAGTTGTGGCTATCCCGAATTCTTTGGCGGCAGAAGTGGCAGTTGTTTCAGCAGAAGACTTCATCTGGGTAATGGCGGATTTCACCTCTGTGGACAGATTGTCCATTTTGGTGTTCAGATTTAGTAAGGCCGTCGATTTCTTCTATACCTTCTTCTGAAGCTGGGCTTGGACTCCTTCTGTGGACGTTCAATCCCTGTTGGATGAAGGGGTTCTGTAGAATGTTTGGAGTTTCAGCCGGTTGATCTCTGGGGGTTTGGTCATCATCTTGCAGATTTGTGTCAACGCCAGAGATAGAGAAGTCTTGTTCTTCTGTGGTGTGGTGGTCAAGTGGTGGTGCATTCCACCCAGTTGTATTTAGGGTGTCAGCAATGTCAGGGTGTTGAAGGAAATCGTTTAAGCTACCTTGATGAGCGAATCGATCTGGGGATTGATAAGGTGATTGATATCCCTCTTCTGCAACTTCTTTTTCTGCAGTCTCTTCCTCTGCAGCTTCTTCGACCCGGGTCTCTGCGACCTCTTCTTCAACAACTTCTGTAGCTGCCTCTTCTGCGATGGTAACCATTTGATCAAGTGGTTTCCCATGCTTCTTTTTGGTCTTCCTCCTCTTGGGTTTTGGTGTCCCTCCTTCTGTGGGCTTTGATTTCCTTTTCTTCTTTTGTTTTGGAGAAGAGGGAGGAGCAGAGGGGCCAACTTCTGTGGCATGAGGAGGTGAAGGTTGAGTTTCTGTAATGCTTGTAGAGGTGCCTTCTGTAGTTTTCCTCTTCTTTGTTTTTGGGGTAGAGGCAGAGGCTTTAGAAGAAGACTTCTTTCCCATGAGCTCGGCTCGTTTGGCTATAAAACTAAGTTGGATTGCCATGTGTTTTGCCAGTTTCTGCTCCTTCGCTTCTGTAGAGAGGGGTTCTGCAACTATTGTTCCTAGGAGGACACCTAAACGCGGGGGTGTCACAGGGCTCGGTTTTGGAGTCCTATGATCGCGTATATACTCTAACTTAAGGGTTTTGTTCTTGGCATAGCTCAGAAGCTTCTTTGACAGAGGTCTGCAGTGGGTGTAGCCATCTACATGATCGGTGGGGATGTTTTTGTTCATTGGGAACTGTTTGGGAGTTGGCCCTTCCATTGGCCAGTTCTGCATCATCAGCAGAGGTTCGAACAGGACTCCCAATATCCTTTGGAATTGCAGAGGCGGTAGATACATAGGATCGTTCTCTCTTGCCTTTTTGGTGTTGTTCTTTCTGTCGATCGTATTGATGATCTCCTGCAACATGATGGTCGCGTAATCGAGTGGGAGATCGTAGTAGACCCCGTACATGATGGTTAAGATCTGGTGCGAGCTCTGGTCAATGCTACCTATCTTCCCTGTAAGGCATCTGTTGTGGATCGAAAACAAGGTGTTCCACAGAGGTGGTAGTCTGCCTCTGCGGAAGTCATTTCTCTTCCTTAGGTGGGTGTTGTACCCAAGCATTTCTACAAAACGACAGAGCTCGTCGTCTGTTGGTTGTTCTGCATATGTTTTCAGTCCAAGAAGACCCCTTGTTGGTAGATTGAACTCAAGAGAAAACATTGTTCTATTGAACTTGAGTTCCAAATGTTCAGATTTGTCTGGCTTTGAGATGTACCCTTTGATAAGAGAATCATCTTTATCATATCGGCAACTTTGCCAAAATTGGTTCAAATACCAAATCACAGAAGCTCTGTGGTTTACAGAAGATCTGGGATTTTGAAAATCTTGGATTTTCACCCTTTTCTCATATATCTCATTGTTATCATGACTCTGTAGGTTCTATTTTGACCAAAACATTTGTAAAAGCATTGGAGAGGATTAATAGGATTTTAGTGAAGAAATTTCGTTCATAGAGGTTTTGAGGCTCTGTAGGAACTTGCAGAAGCTCTGTCAGGGCCAGCAGAAGCTCTATGAGTGAAAATTTCTCATAACTAAAAATCTATTAACAATTTTGATTATCCAAGTTTTGATTTGCATTAAGAATTGTTTTTGGGACAAATTTGAAAGTTGGTGTCCGAGAAAACTGTTTTGGAAAATGTTTTGTGCGAGAAGGTCATGGTGTGTGTATTTGCACGTATTCGGTTTCCGAGTTAAATTTGCGATTACAGAGTAGTGTTCTGGCAGAACTTCTGTTGAGCTCAGCAGAAACTCTATGACCTCAAATTTCTCATAACTCAAAATATATTAAAAGTTTTAATAATTTTATTTTTGAAATGTTATTCCCAGTATTTTTAGGACGTATTTGACAATTTTTGTCCCAGAAAACTGTTTTCAAAAACCTTTTGTACGAGACATACCTTTTGGTTCTTCTTTTCTCGGCAGTGATGTCTGACTTCTGACGATATAGATTCATCGACACTCTTCTTTGGCTCCCCCTTGAAAGATTAACCTTTGTAGATCATTTCAAGGTTTCTTTTGCTCCCCTTGATCTAACCATTTCTGTCGATCAAGTTACTTTCTTTTGCTCCCCCTTGATCTAACCATCTCTGTAGATCAAGTAATTTCCTTCTGCTCCCCCTTGACCTATGCTTGGATCAAAATAGGAAAATTTTTGTATAGTACATAGGTCATGTTTACCAGAGGTTCTGTAGGGGTCGTCAGAGGTTCTGAGCCGAGCCATAGAAGCTATGTGATTTCAAGAACTATTTAAGATTGAGAATTTACATACAGAAAGAAATCAATCAAAGCAATAAATAACGCAATATATTTATACACATATTTATAGAAGATAATCTATACTTACAGAGGATTTTCACGTCATATTGATCATTCCTAACTTACCCACCAAGAAATTGAATCTTTTCTCGTCAAAAGCTTTGGTGAATAAGTCCGCGAGTTGGTATTCTGTGGACACGAAATGCATCTCGATTGTACCGTATTCAACATGATGTTTCAAGAAGTGGTACCTTATATCGATATGCTTGGTTTTTGAATGTTGCACAGGATTGGCAGAGATGGCAATGGCACTTTTGGAATCACAGAAGATGGGTATCTTGAGTAGGATGTGGCCGTAGTCTTTTAGCTGAGTCTTCATCCACAGAACCTGAGAACAACAGCTAGCAGCAGCAACATATTCAGCTTCTGCCGCAGATGTTGACACATAATTCTGCTTCTTGGAGGTCCAACTGACTAGCTTACCACCTAGGAATTGACAACTCCCAGAGGTACTCTTTCTGTCGAGCATGCATCCTCCATAGTCTGAATCTGTATAAGCTTTAAGACAAAAGGCAGAGTTCTGTGGATACCAGAGACCAAGATTTTTGGTCCCCTTTAGGTATCTAAAGATTCTCTTAACAGCATCATAATGTGATTTCTTAGGATTAGCTTGATAACGTGCACAAAGACATGTGGCATGCATAATGTCAGGTCTGCTAGCAGATAAGTATAACAGAGATCCAATCATGTCTCTGTAGAGAGTGCATTCTACAGAGATGCCATCTAGATCTAAGAATAACTTATTTCCAGTGGCCATTGGAGTTTTCATGGCAGAGGTATCAGAGAGGCTATACTTGGAAAGAATGTCAGAGACATATTTGGCCTGATTTATAAAAATTCCCTCTGATGATTGTTTGACTTGGAGTCCGAGGAAGAATGTTAATTCTCCCATCATACTCATTTCAAACTCACTTTGCATGAGTTTTTCAAAACTTTTGCACTCTTCTGTATTAATAGACCCAAAAATTATGTCGTCCACATAGATTTGTACAAGCATTATTTCACTGTTTTTACGTTTATAGAATAAGGTAGTATCTGTTGTACCTCTGTCGTAGCCATTGACTAGAAGAAAGGTAGAAACTCGTTCGTACCATGCTCTTGGAGCCTGTTTCAGTCCGTATAGAGCCTTTTCAAGGTAGTACACATGCCTTGGGAACATTGAGCTTTCAAACCCTGGTGGCTGATTTACGTAAACCTCTTCTTGGATTTCACCGTTGAGAAAAGCTGATTTCACGTCCATCTGATAGACTTTGAAACCTCTGTGGGCTGCGAAGGCTAAGAATATTCTTATTGCTTCGAGCCGTGCGACAGGGGCAAAAGTCTCATCGTAGTCTATGCCTTCTTCTTGTCTATATCCCTTGGCCACTAATCGTGCTTTGTTTCTGATGACCACTCCATCTTCATCCTTCTCATTTCGGTAGACCCACTTAGTCCCAATGGCCTGTTTCCCCCGTGGCAGAGGTACTAGAGTCCAGACTTTGTTGCGCTCAAACTGCAGAAGCTCATCTTGCATGGCGTCTACCCAGTTTGGGTCGTCAAGGGCTTCAGAAATCTTCTTTGGCTCTATCACGCTAATAAAGTTCGTAAAGAAACAAAAATTAGCAGTGGCAGACCTTGTTTTTACCGTGTCAGAGGGTTCACCAATTATTTGGCTTAGAGGATGGCTTTTTGTCCACTGAGTTGTGCGTGGATGATGGTCACCAATGTCATCGAATTGTTCTTCAGAGGCTTCTTGTTGTTGTTGTTCTTCTTCTTCTTCTTCTGGTGTAGCCTCTATCGTAGTGCGTGCCTTTGTAGTTGATCCTACAGTTTGTGGAATGATTGGTATGAGTGGTGGTGGAGTTTGTTCCTCTGAAGGCGTATAGACTTGGTCCTCTATATCCTCTGTTATTGGTTCCTCTGTGGATTGTGGAGTTTGTTCTTCAGCAGCTTCTGTGGTCGTTTTCCTTTGTGTTTCATCTTCTGTAGACTCTTCCTCAGCATTTGCATCTGTAGCATTTACAGAAGAAGATGAAGCATTATTTGGACCAGTTAGAGTCATACCTGTAGGATTTTGACCGACAGAAGATTGTTCTGCAGAAGCTCTGATTGTTCCAACAGATGGATCAATGTCGTCGTGGAACATCTCTAGAAATAGAAGATTTAAGTCTTCTTTTGTTTGTGAGATGCCAGAGGATTCCCCTTTAAGTCCGAGTTCTGAACTGATTTGCTCAGAAGTCTTTTGGAATGAATCATCAAAAGAAACATTGATGCTTACTACGATCTTGCGAGACTTTGTAAGGTATACTCTGTAGGCTTTGGAAGTGGCAGAGTATCCAATGAATTTTCCTTCGTTAGCTTTTACCTCAAACTTTCCTCTGGAATCTCTGTCGTTTAAAACAAAGCATTTACATCCAAACACATGGAAAAACTTGATGTTTGGCCGCCTTTTGTTGATCAGTTCGTAAGGAGTCATGATGTGTCTTTTCACAATGGTTGAACGATTCTGTGTATAACAAGCGGTAGAAATCGCTTCTGCCCAAAAGTTCATCGGTAATCCGCATGCTGATAGCATAGTTCTTGCGGCCTCCACGAGCGTTCGATTCTTTCTTTCGACTACGCCGTTCTGCTGTGGAGTGCGTGCGGCAGAGAAGTTCTGTGATATTCCTGCTGTGGAGTGCGTGCGACAGAGTTTTTAAATTCTGTGCCATTGTCACTTCTTAACTTCTGTATTCTGCATTCATAAAGAACTTGGATTCTTTTCATTAGATTAATCAAGATGATTGGAACATCTGATTTCTTTCGGACAAATTCAACCCATATGAATCGCGAATACTCATCAATTAAGACAAGTATGTATTTCTTGCCACCTAGGCTCTGTATGGCAATGGGACCGCAGAGGTCGACATGAAGCATGTACAGAGGCCTAGTGCAAGACACATCTGTTTTTGCCTCTGTGGGAAGCTCTTCTGAGTTTTCCCATTTCACAGGCAGAACACAAATGATCCTTATTAAATTTAACATTAGACAAACCTTTAACTAGATCAAGTTTGACCAGTTTATCCAAGGTGTGAAAGTTCAAGTGACAGAACCTGTTATGCTATAACCAGGCTTCCTCACTTTTGCAGGCTACAAGGAAAACTTTTTTTTGTTCTTGGAACTGAAATTCATCAGATATAGATCACCTCTTCTTTCGGCTCGCAGAAGTTCCATTCCTGTGTCTTCACTTTTCAGAGAGCAGAAAGTTCTTTTGAATAACACATCGAATCCTGTATCACAAAGTTGGCTTACACTGAGTAGGTTGTGTTTAAGGCCATCCACATATGCAACTTTGTATACATAAACGTTTTCCTTCTTTATGACTCCATAGCCTTTGATGTGTCCCTTTTTGTCGTCTCCAAAAGTTACAGATCCACCATCGAGTGTTTCTTTGTACGTGGATAGTAAACTTCTGTCGCCATTCATGTGCCTTGAGCATCCGGAGTCTAGATACCAGATTGGCACATACCGCTTCTGCAAGACAATCACAGAGACTTAGGTACCCATATCCACATGGGTCCAATATTGTTAGAATTTTTCAAGTTTGCCTTAGCATTCTTGAAATACATTTTATCTTTTGTAGAAGAATCAGATTGTTTCTTTGTAGGTTTTGACTTTTGAATTTGAGTAGAGAGTAAACAATCTTGACTGGAGTAGTGATTATTTAGTTTGAACATAAGATCAAAGCAATGACAATATTGAATATGAGACGTGATTTGCTTGAACTTTTCATTGAATTCATTGAACTGAGCCACAGAGGCATTACATTCTTTCTTAACACTAGATTTCCTATTACAAGAAGATCTATGAATACTAGAATGTTGTTTGCAAAAGCTTTGTTTAGTTCCTGCCTTCTGTGAGTCTCTTCTGTGGTGAACATCTTTCTTCACTGTCACAGAGGAAAAAGATTTGTTAACTTTAGGCCATTTTCCCTTTTGTTGCCAAGTGGGATTCTCGTTAATTTGCCTTAAAGGTTTTGAAAATTTTGAACTTTTAGGATCTACAGAGGTCTTCTTTTTAAGATTTAACATATCAAGCTCAGTAGAGGTTTTGACTTGTAAATACAAGTTTAGAAAATCTGGGCAGATAGGTATCTCTGTGATTTTCTCTTTTGGAGAAATAGTTCTGTTAAGAACTTCAGAGGAGAATTTAACATCCTCTGTGTCATAGTGAACTATCCCTGATGTAACATCTGTCTCTGAGTCGTCAGAAGATGAATCGTCCTCATATACAGAGGTCGAGTCATCTCTTTCGACAGAGGCTGGATTTTCCGAGCATGTATCGTACGATTTTTCTTCCTCTGTAGAATAACTTTCATAGACGACAGAGGTTTCTGATAAGATCTCTTCAGCGAGAATTTTATCTACAGAAGATGTACAGAAGTTTTCTAAAACGATTGTTTTCCATACTTCCAAAATTTCCTTTTCAATTGTTTCTTTAAGTTTTTCTTCTGAAAAGGTGGGTTTAAACTCAGGAGCTTCTGCCGATAATTTCTTTTCGACATTTATCATACAGACAAAAGCAACCTGCGTTTGAGTCTCTGGTTTACCAAACTTAAAGATACCAATCTGATCTTGTGTTTTCAGATATTTCTTTGGTTTGATTCCTCTATTGATAGAGGTTGAAGATGATGAATCTGTGTTTTCAAACCACACATTGATCATCTTCGTATGTTTCCTCAAGTGAGGTTCCACAGAGATTTTAGCCTTTTTACTTATAGAGAGTAAGTTTGGAAAATCTGGTTTGTTCGTTTTTCCTAACACAAACAGAGAAGACAGAGGTTTAATTCTTTTGCCTTCAACACCTAGGGTAATATCATCGTACCCTATACCACGTCTTCCTATTTGTGAGTTTACTTTCTCATACACCTTCTGTGCATCTTTATAGTTTTTAAGTAAAACATCTCTTCTGAGTAGATCTTGCCAAAGTATCTCTCTCTCTCTTTGAAAGTATTCTTTGAGAGCTCTTATGTCTGTTGTTTCACTCCTAGAAACTGAAAGTTCTTTTGTTTTGACTTAGAGAGCAGAGGTTAATTCAGAAATTTGCTTTTTTAAAGGATCTAGATTTTTGTTCCAATTCTTTTCTACTCTTTCTTTTTCTTCAAAAATTTTGGCTTTTTCTTGACTGAGAAGCCTTACTTCTCTCTCATTAAAGGTGAGTCTTTTCTGAATGCTTTCATTTATCTCTTTTAGTTCAATCAGTTCAATGTTAAGTTTAAGTAAATTATCATCTACATAATTAGTACAAGAGGTAGAGTTTGAAGTGGATACCTCAGTGTCAGTTCCGGAGTCGACTTCTGCCATGCCACAGAATAGGGCATTGGTGGTGTATTCATCGTCAGAGGTAGAGTCTGACTCGAAGTCCTCCTTGTTCGCCTCAGAATGCCCTTTGTTCGCCATTAGGGATTTTTGCGCATAATACTCAGCCTTCTTTTTGTAAAAAGCTGAGTCCTTCTGTGGGCGATTTGGTCTACTTCTGCATTCATTTGCGAAATGGCCTGGATTCCCGCAGTTGAAACAACCTTGGGAAGTGTTTCCAGCACGATCGTCGGACTTTTGTCTGTCTCCACCTTTCTCCGTTTGGCATTCGTTTGCGTAATGACCAGGCTTGCCACACTTGTAGCATTCTTGTTGTGTGTGTCTCACCTTGTCATCTGACCTCTGTCGGTCATTACCTCTGTAGTTTCTGTCGCTTGACCTCTGTCGGTCATTTCTATCATCTGACCTCTGTCGGTCACTCGATTCTTCTCTTCTTCCATCATCTCTTCTATCACCTCGGTTGTCTCTGCCATATCGATCAATTCCTGAACCCCTCTGGTTTCCTCTGAACTCTCTTGTCAACAGAGCTAAGGATTTAGCTAATGACGCAAGAGTTATCTCTTCTTCTACCAGCTCGTCTTCTTCGCTATCAACTATCACTATCTTCTTCTTCTCCTTTTTCTTCTCCTCTGTTGCTCTCTCATTTCTCGGTCTCTCTGCAGCCTCTGTAGATTTACTAACCAATGCGTATGGTGCAATGGTTAGTGTTTTAGCCTGTGCTATTTGAGGCTCCTGTGCGGCTAGTGTTCCATAGAGATCAGAGAGTGTCCAGGAGTCTAGATCTTGGTTTTTTTGTAAAGACATACACAACTGGAGCCACTCATCATTCAGGCTCTTTAGAAACTTGACGTTATTTTCTTCTGAGGTTCTGTGAATGCCAGACTTTCTACATTTGTTTATGAGAGAGTTGAACCTGTCGTACGTCGTTTGCAGAGATTATGTTGCTGAGGCTCTGAAGGCATGATATTCATTTATGTATTGTGCCCTTCGGTTCTTCTGCGTTTTAGCACCCCCTTCCAACTGTCTTTCTAATTCTTTCCAAAGATCGTGCGCTGTTTCGCATGCATCTAAGGATTGAAAAAGTTCGTTGGGGATAGCCATGATCAATATTCTTTTTGTTTTCTGTGCAACTTCATCTTCTGCCCTATCTTCATCTGACTATTCTCCTTTTGGCTTAGGTCTTTGACGTTCAGGGATTTCAAGAGATTCAGCAGTAGCTGGTACTCGTGGTACTATTATCATGGGAACTTGAGGAGGGTTGTAAAGATATTGTACGAGAGTTTTTTCAGTACCCTCAAAGAAATGGATCATTCTTATCTTCCATTGAGGATACTCATCTCGAAGGAGAGTAGGAGGCTTGGTTAGTGAACCAGCAGTGAAAAAGTTATTTGTATTTGTCATTGTAAGAGTTTCGAAGGTTCTGAAAATATAATATGACGAAAGAGTATGAGTCTGATGATCTGGAAGATTTTCTGGGTTTTAACAGTTCCCAGAGTGCACTTTAATAGAGTTTTAACCTGGAAAAAAAATTCTTTTAAGAATACCACTTTCGAATAAATCGAAAAATGATAGGAAAACAGAAACTTTTCAACGAAATGAAGAACAGGTTAAAACAGAATGATGTCTATCATAAATCTTGTAACAGAGAGGATCACTTGATATTAAAAATCAAGGAAGGCTCTGATACCAATTGTTGGTTCCCGTTTTGCTTAGACAAGATTAACAGATCTATTAGTTCGAGTTTATGTTTGATGCGGAAGCGTATTTAAAGAACTAACAGATATGTTTGATAGATTTAGAACACACAATATAAAGAAACGGTATTTTAAGAACAAAATGATATTTTGAAGATTACTGTCGTTCGATATATAATAAGAACACCAAGAACAGATTAAGAACTGTTTGGTGTGTATGAGAGAGTGTAATGCTTAACAGGTTTGACGATATAAAGCATAAGCATGAAACTCAGATTCTTCGTTAAGTCCTTAAGATTGTTAAGGAAGATCTCAACAAGAGACTTCCTTTTATACTACTCTAGGGGACCATAAAGCATGAGCTACTCTTTAGAACGGATGGCATGAATAGTAGAACGTGATGTATTGCATTTAATACCGCAGACGTCTATGTTGTACTAAGCCCTATTGAGTCCACTCAGAGTTTGACACGTGTTGAAGTTGGACAGGGCATGCTATCATGCAAGTTGATGGATAGGTCCTAGGAACAGTAACAAGATATTTCTTCAACAGTGGCAAGATATTATAAATATCTTCCAAGTCTTCAGTCTAAACCGCAGAGGCTCTGTAAAGGGTTACAGAGGTTCTGAGGTCTGGTCTTCTGTAGAGCAGTCTTCACCGGGTTCCGAGTCTTTGGTCTTCTTTGTGCGTAAGACAGAGGTTCTGTAGGACACCTCTGTAGCTTCTGTAGCTTCTTGACCTTGATCTTTCGGAAGTGGCAGAGCCTCTGTAATAGGCTTTCTTCACTTAGCCTATTTTTCACTACTTCTAAATACTTCTACGATTAGGTAGATTGAAGATAACATCGCACAAGTATCGTGAGACAAGATTGCATGAACGTGATTGAAGAAACATAAGATTGAACATGAAATGTTTTTATCAATCGTCGGTGATGCGAAGGAGGAGTCTCTGGGAAGAGAGGCGCCGAAGAGAGTACTTCCAGAGAAATGGAGGGTCTGCCGGAGAGAGGTGTTAGGGATGCATTGATGATGAGCTTTGGAAAAGAAAAAATGTAATGATACTTGATGAGCCGGAGCAGCTTGTAACTGATGTTGATGTAATTAAAATCATTACATGATCACCTAGAGGATATTCAATTTTGGCGGTATATACTAAAAATGGTGGAAAAAAATGAAAAAAAGATGCAAAAAATATTAAAAAAAACGGAATGCTGACATCAGCCCTAAACACCCCGTTTTCGCTAACGACTCCTTTATGTCACGTCTGTACTTTCTACCTTTATGTTAAATCGGAGAAATAGCTTTATGTCACATCGAAAGTCAAATTTCCGCTGATATGACTATGAGGGGGCAAAATTGTTAATGCATTAAATGTTTTCAAGATTTAGTGATAGTTAAACAATAGTCAAAGGTCTTGTAATAGTAAGTAAGTGAGTAAAAGTCAATGTGAAGTGCGTTAGAAAGTCAAATGTATAAATACCTTTGTCTAAGGGAGTTTGTAGAAGAGTTCTAGCATACGTGAGATTGTAACTTGTAGAGAGAGATGGCTAGAGAGAGAGAGTATAGAGAGAGAAAGTGGATCTAATTCACATATTGTAACATTCTCTTACTCTATACAAGATTTCATTGTGCAAATCCATTGTTACTTGAATTCACAATTGGTATAAGAGCCTAACAGTTCGAATTTGTGCATCGATTCGTAGATTTTTTCGTCATTTGTTTTGAAGATTTTTGATGTTCTTGAATTAGTCGACTGTGAATCTTGATTTTCGTGAATTAGGATGTATTTGGATTAGAATTTGGGCTAGTGTTGTTCGATTTTGGTAGTAGAAGTGTTTTGTATAGTTTAATTCCGTAACACTATACAATCTGATCGTAATTTTTGGTCTTATGAACATTTTGGTTCGAAAAACCCAACTTACTGTTTTGGTATTAAAGTACTAGTTTTAGTGAGTTTTAGGTGTATTGATCTTCATTAAAGTTGTTCAGATTAGCCTCGCGAACAATCCTGGAAAGTTTCAGATCAATCGGACAAGATTTTGAACTTAGATCGCTTTTTTGGTCAGAGTTCATCTTTATCGCACAAAGCATATCTTCAAATCTTCATCTTTGTCGCACGACACTGTGCTCATCTTTATCGCACGACACTGTGTTCATCTTTGTCGCGTGAACAATGTTTATCGCACAAGTATCGTGAGACAAGATTGCATGAACAATGTTTATCGCACAAGTATCGTGAGATAAGATTGCATGAACAATTTTTATCGCACAACAAAACGTGGACAGTGTTTATCGCCTAACAATAACTCAGCCACAATCTTTAAATCTACTAAGATTCCACTTCTAAGGCTAAAGTTTGTACCACAAACTCCACAACTCCAAATAAATGAAAAATGGTTTGGAGAAGGTTTGATGGAACCTTAGAAGCTAGAAACCCTAGCAAACGAGGGTTAGATGAAGAGCTTCACACCTTTGCATCAAAGAGAAGCGGATGATTTGTAGATCTAAGTTGAAGTAAAGTGATTGAAGAAACGTTAGATTGAACATGAAAGGTTTTTATCAACCGTCGGTGATGTGGGGGAGGTGTCTCTGGGATGAGAGGCGCTCGAGAGAGGTCTGCCGGAGAAATGGAGGGTCTGTCGGAGAGAGGTGTTAGGGATGCATTGATGATGAGCTTTGAAAAAGAAAAAAATGTAATGATACTTGATGAGCCGGAGCAGCTTGCAACTGATGTTGATGTGATAAAATCATTACAGGATCACCTAGAGGATCTTCAATTTTGGCGGTAAATAGGAGAAAAAGGAGGAAAAAATAAAAAAATGCAAAAACACACTAAAAAAGTAAAAAAAATCTTAAAAAATTAAAAATAAATCAGAATGGGGACGTCAGCCCTAAACACCCCATTTTCGCCGACGACTCATTTATGTCACATATGTACTTTTTTACCTTTATGTCAAATCGGCAAAATAGCTTTAAGTCACATCGAAAGTCAAATTTCCGCCGATGTGACTATGGGGGGCAACATTGTTAGTGCATTAAATGTATTCAAGATTTAGTGATAGTCAAACAATAGTCAAAGGTCCTGTAATAGTTAGTAAGTGGGTAAAAGTCAATGTGAAGTGAGTTAGAAAGTCAAATGTATAAATACCTTTGTCTAAGGGAGTTTGTAATTTTTGGTCTTATAAGCATTTTGGTTCGAAAAACCCAACTCACTGTTTTGGTATTAAAGTATTAGTTTTAGTGAGTTTTAGGTGTATTGATCTTCATTAAAGTTGTTCAGATTAGCCTCGCGAACAATCCTGGAAAGTTTCAGATCAATCGGACAAGATTTCGAACTTAGATCGATTTTTTGGTCGGAGTTCATCTTTATCGAAAAAAGCATATCTTCAAATCTTCATCTTTGTCACACGACACTGTGTTCATCTTAATTGCACGACACTGTGTTCATCTTTGTCGCACGAAACTGTGTTCATCTTTGTCGCGTGAACAATACTTGTCCGTGAACAGTGTTTATCGCACAAGTATCATGAGACTAGATTGCATGAACAATGTTTATCGCACAAGTATCTTGAGATAAGATTGCATGAACAATGTTTATCGCACAACAAAGGAGCGTGAACAGTGTTTATCGCACAACGAAGGAACGTGAACAGTGCTTATCGCACAACAAAGGGACGTGAACAGTGCTTATTGTATCACAAATGTAAGTGAACAGTACTTGTCTCATAACAAAGGGTTTGCCGGTTAAAGGTCCAATTTTCTGTGTTATTTTTTCCAAGTTAATTTATAATTTACTTTTCAATTTTAATTTTTGGAAATTTTCTGACTTTAATCGTGTTTCTCTGATTGTTTAAAGTATGCAAAAATTCTACTTCTCACGAAGTATCTGTTAATGATCTTTCATCTCAATTTTTCAGGTAACACTGTCCGATTCTGATTCAGATCTAAATATCAAGGAAATTCATGAGTCGATTAGAAAGCTAACTGAAGAGCGTATTGCTTATGCAAAGAAGAACGACAGACTTATTGAAAGGTTGAGACGTGATAAAGTTTCTCTTAAACAAGATCTTGGTATACTTGAAGAGACAACAAAAACTGTCGAAACTGAAAATCTTGATCTAAAGCAAAAGCTTTCAATTTTTGATAAGGAAAGGAAGAATTTCATAAAGAAATAGCTGAATTTAAAAAGGGAAGAAAAGTGTCAGAAGATTTACTGAAAGAAGAGATCAATACATCACAGAAAAATAATCAAGATCTCCAGCAACAACTTTCTGACCTGAAAACACAAGCTAATCTGAAGAAGTGTGACTGTGATTTTAATTCAAATCTGATTACTTCTTTAGAACAAAAGAATGTTGAGCTAACAAGGATATTAAGTAGTTTTAAAGAAGAGATGATAAAGAAGAGAACTTAATTTAAAAAAGAAAGAGACACTTTTGCAACAGAAAGAAAAGTTTTTGCACAAAGGTTTTCTGATTTTTCAAAGAAAGCTATTGAGCCGAAATGCATAATACTTTCAAAAAAAATCTGATTTTGAAAAAGTTTAATTTTTAGAAAAGGAAAAGCTTGAGAAAGAGAGATCTGAGTTTGTTGCTGAAAGAAAATCTTTTGAAGCAAAAAGTGTTGAGCTTTCAAAGAAAATATCTGAATTGCAGTTTTTGTTGGAGAATGAGAAAAGATTTTGCTGAAAAGAAGAATCTTTTTGAGAAGGAAAAGAAAAACACTTTCAAAAGAAGAATATTGGGATCTTTAAAGAAATAACTAATACGAGAAGATATTTGGAGAAAGATTTTGAAGAGGAAAGAAAAAATTTTGAGCCTGAGATCTCAAAGCTAACAAGAAAGTTATCTATTTAGCAACATAAGTTATGAAAGAGCAGAAGATCAAATCTGATCTACAGAAGAAGTTTGATTTGATTTTTCGAGAAAGGAATGTTCTGTCCGACAAAGTTCAGAAACTAGAAGCAATTAATTTCAAAGTTGGATTATCTGAGGTTGTTTGAAAGAAGGACGACTTTCAAGCATGAAAATTGTGTTCTTAAAGGTTCAAACCACTTATCTAATTAGAAAAAAATTATAATTTTAGAAGTGTGATTTTAAATGTCTTTCATGATTATCTCAGATTACATCATTATTTCTGACCGTGTGTTTCCAAAGATTAATATTTGCGTATTATCTTGTCTATACTTTCAAGTATTCACACACACTGGTTCAACTTCTTATTAACCTTGTTATTACTGTGTCTCAAAATGAAACATTTTTTGATGGTAATACTCCCGTTTGTATTTCAAGTTTGTTGAGCATCATATATTCTTTCAGCGCGAGAATTAACCGTTTCTTTAAAAGCTTGTTTATATTTGTTCATATAAACAAAATTCAATTATTTGATACTCTAACCCTTCATGATAATCTTTCATATTTGATCTAATTGATACATCGTCAAATTCTCAAACAAGTCTGTCGAATTCATTTCATTCTTTCAATATTCTTGTTGTGAGAAATCTTCATTTTTCAAATGCTCAAATATTCATGATATTATTGTGGAGCATTCATTCGGATGACAATGTTATTCAAATATTGAGATTCATATTTGTTCAAACTAAACTGTTGAACAACATAATCTTTTTTGGACAAAATTTCATGGGATCAGTGTGAGAACTTAAATAACTTCTATGGATTCACATTAACCAGTGTTTCCTACCTAGGAAGTTATCCTTGAGTGATTGAGGGGTGAGGAGTCTACATCAAAGAGTGGGGGAGATAACTCATACGGTTGAGTAATCTTATTGTGCTGAGGTAAAATGTAAATGAGAGTTTGGGTAGAAGTGAGCGGATTAAAAATAGAAAGAGGGTGTGAGAACAGAGTTAAAAGAATAAGAGAACTCTGCACCAACCATTTTCTGAGTTGGGCAACCATATTACTGATTGGTTCACATTCTATGGTGACCATCATTGAAACACGCATTGAGCCCATGCCAACTCTTGCTTTAACCCTACCAGCTACTCATTTCTTTCTCAACAAAGAAATGTTTCAATTTTTCTTGGGGACGCGGCATATAATCTATCTAATCTTCATTCGGAAGGTTTAGATATTGAAGAAAAAGGAAGTTTGCCCTACCTTCGCACTTCAATCATTCACATTGAGTCCGTGGAAAACTTGTTGTTCTCTCAACAGTTTACACACTTTGAGCCTATTAAATCATAAGTTGCTTCAATCATTTCTACACTTGCACGTACACACAACAAATATGTTTTCTTGTCATAACGTTCATAGAAATTCCATTGTGTTTTTCGATGATTGAATGGAAACCCTGGGGGAGTGAACATCAAAAAGTTTCTTTCCAAAGTACATTCATTGTACTAAGTGGCTTTGTGAAACTTACATGCATTTTAACTGTTTCATTCGTTGATTCAGGGTTACAACTTTATTTTATCTGAATTTGAAAACATTCAGATACAAATTTTTTGGAATTGACGATAAAACAAATTAAACGAAGGAGATTATTACTGGTACATTCAAAGACTGTTGAAATTGAAAATAGAGCTTTGATGCTCATGATGCTCACAATCATCAAAAAGGAGGGGAGAGTTTGAATATTTCAATTTCCGACTGAAAATGAGCTATTTGCCAAAATCAAAGAAAGGCAAGTCAAGAAGTTCAAGATGATGAGACGAGGAAAGGTACAAAGACAGTTCGTGCTTAAAGATAAATCAAGAATGTTTTAAAGCTCAAAGCCAATTAAAACTCAAAGCCAGTTCATGATCCAAGAATGAAGATATTTATCAAAAGTCTAAGCTGCAAAGATCAACGATACGAAGTGTTGATCCAAACTCTCTCAGTGATTTGATGATAACCCTTAGAATAACTTAGTAAAAATTACAATTAGCATCTGTATGTATTAACGTTTTGCCATCAGTGATAACATATATATAATGTTCCATCAGCGATAACTTGAGTGTATTCATTATCACTGATGATTTCAAATGTAACAGTGTTGATTGTAATCCCTGAACACAAGTTTCGCGACAAAGAGTTTATCGCTGACATCAAAGATAAAGCTTATGAACAAGTGACAAGTCTACTAATGATCTGATGCAGACATCAGTGAAACCAAGACAAGTCCACACACGTGACACATCAAGAAGAAGACTTCAGCGATAGCTGACTTACATCAGCTCTTCTCTGATGAAAGACCTACTTAGCGATCGTCGATCATGAAGCTTCCACTTCAAGATATGTTTGTCCTATCTCCTTGCACACATAGTACGGATTGTTAGAAGATACATGCTTTTGTCCAAGATCGTATAACTACTTGGCCACTACAATGTTCACCATGCGGCCCAATGCATGTCTTGCTAAAAGTCGTTAGCATGCGTCCAATCAGATGTTGACACGTGTAAAGTCCTCCTGACATGCATTAAATGCAAAAGGTATAAATAGGAGGAATGCCCCTTCAGTTTGAAGGTGGTCTTCCCTGAACTACCTTGTGCAAGAACACTTAGTGATTCTCAAGTTTGTTTAGATTAAGTTTACTTAATCTTATTTCTCAACAAACTGTAAATTGTATTTTGATTTATCAATAAAAAAATTATAAAACCAAAATTTGTGTTTGTATTCAACCCCCCCACCCCCCCCCCCCCCCCTCCACTTCTACAAACTGACCAACACGATGATTTGTAGATTTGAAGATTTTGTTTCAAGACTTGATGACTATTTATTTCTAAAGAGCCAGATGAAGATTAAAACAGTCAAAGTGGATTTTTGAAGATAAAGCTTATATGAGATATGCCATAGAGCTGAAAGTGTTGAAGATCAGAATATCACAAAGAGCTGAAGACTACTGTCATTAATTTTTTAAATCTTGAATCCATAGGGGGATATTGTTAGTGCATTAAATGTATTCACGATTTAGTAATAGTCAAACAATAGTCAAAGGTCTTGTAATAGTTAGTAAGTGAGTCAAAGTCAATGTGAAGTGAGTTAGAAAGTCAAATGTATAAATACCTTTGGGAGTTTGTAGAAGAGTTTTAGCATACGTGAGATTCTAACTTGTAGATAGAGATGGCTAGAGAGAGGGTTTAGAGAGAGAAAGTGGATCTAATTCACATATTGCAACTTTCTCTCTATGTATACAAGATTTCATTGTGCAAATCCATTGTTACTTGAATTCACAAACATTTTTGCCGATGTGACTATGGGGGATAAGGGGACAGGAATTGACATGTGTGGGGTCCACGTGGCGTGTGGCGTGTTCTGATTGGACCACGTGGTAGGTGGGTCACGCCACCATTTTCGCCGACGGTTGAAGAATGGGAACGACGAAATAGGGTGCTATTTTTTGAGAAATTTGTCTGACATGTGTTTTTCTCTCATAAACACCCCTCAAAAGGTACTATTTTCGAGATTCCCCTTTTATGTTGATGATATGACCACCCACCGGCCATTTTTCTTGATTTCATGGATTAATTCACATTTTTAGTGGAAAGTTTATTAATGATGTCATGTTTGTCAAAGATAAAGAAACGCACAAAAATGGGATTGAAACATAAATTATATTATCTTTTGGGAAAATCTTATCAAAATGTAGCGTATTTTGTTATGGTTTTTATTGTTTTCAAAAAAGAAAAAGTTGAAGAGAAACCTTCAATAAACTATCTTATCTTGAATGATTAAGTTTTTGAACTATTTTTTGAATTAATAAATTATGAAACCTTCTTATTTTGAATGGTGGAGTTCTTGAACAGTTTTTTCAATAAGAACCATCGAACTTTTAGAGATTTTTAGAGATTCGTTACTTACATCCTTTTTACTCAAAGAAAAGTTACCTATAACCGGCTATGAAAATTTTAAAGTAAAAAAATTGTAGGTTTCAAACTTATTTGTAATCGTAAAACGCAACAGATAAATATTAATTTTTGTTATAAACTTAAAGAACCCTTTTATAATCTTAAAACCTAAACGGATCCAATGATTGTTAAAACAAATAGAGACAACACACCATAGGGTGTTTTAGGATGTGCCTTTCGGGATTTTCTGTGGTATGAATGGAGCACTTTAGAAATCAAGATTGAATTCCTCTATCGGTATCCAAACATGGACACGCATTATTCCACCGGGTGCTAGTCCAAAAGAAATATTTATTCTAGTATGTGTATTACAACAAATAAAAAGTTTTTTTTTCTATGTTTCATAGCCAAAGCTAAATAATGGATTAACTGGAAAGTGATTTAGCCTATCACCCTATTTATATGGATTGGTATCATAGATAGGTCATGACTTAAATAAGGTTTAATGTGTATCTGCAAATAATTGAATAATTATCTAAAACATTAAAATTATACTCCTTGTGTACAAACTTATAACATCATCACATTCAACAAACTAATGTAAGAATACAGAAACCTTCAAGAGATATGAAGGTGATGAAGAAAACCCTAACTAGATTTAAAGAAGAAACCCTAAATCTAGAAAGCAGTAAAAATGAGAGCAAATCTCTAAAGTGAAAGAGGAAAAAATGATCCGTGTTATTGTAAAATGAACGGCATCTCCACATTATATACTCCAGCAACCATCTTCACATTTAGTCCCTCTAGATTCCAGAAAGTTGCTCCGCTAACCTCAGTGTTTCACGAGATGTGAAGCGCAGCCCAATACTTTGAGAGTTTCCTAACTTTAGTCCATGAACAATTCATAAAACAACAAACCAAACATTTTAAATTAGTGTTATGTCAAGATTGGTATAAACAAATGGAACAAACCTTTACCTTTCAACATTTCGAACCTGATGAAGCTCCTTCTCAAGGTCATGGACGTCATGAAGTAGCCTCATATGGTGACGGATGAGTATCTTAATGAAGGAACGGGGACAAACAGCTTCATCAAAAGTACTGTTTGAAGAGAAAGCTTGTCTTTGATGGAGATAATAATAGTTAAAAGAAAATGATCTCTTAGTCATATATAACCTCATTAATCACCAAAATCAGAAACCAAGTTATCAAGTGGGCGGCTAGCTACATCTTCAAAAAGAGTGCTCATCACAAGTTATGATGATACATCTCCATGCAAATAAAAAATTACAACAAAAACTATACACGATTTCTCTAACAAATAATAATCAGGTAAATAAAACTTTGCTTTTATAATTAATAAACCTGGTGAACAAAAAAAATACCCATTCATTAAAAAAATATCATATTGTCATAAAGAAAGCAGGTTTCTTAAACAAATTTCTTAACAGTCACTCCGGTAATTTTGATAATCTCTAACAGTCTCACCCACTTTGCGTACGCCACCATTCAACGCATTCCGAAATCTTGTGCCATTTTGTAACACCAACCTTTTGACTACATGAATGAAACTTAACACGTTCTTTTGCTCGACATAACTAAGTTGCCTATTTGAACGAGAAAACCACATCTCTTCTTTATTTAACAAAATATGATTATGCCATTCAATAAATTTATATACCTCTGTATCTATTCATTTCTTTTACATATTGAACCTTTAAATGTGCTTTACAACCGGTCCTTTTAAGATTAGTGTTACGCCTCTTTCGCGTACCGGGCCCAAACTCCAGTGAATCAAATGACCTCGGCGTAGGGACTCACTGTTTGCTACATACCAAATACCTAGTTGCGATTCGGCGTAACATGTTTATCTTTTTGTTCGACAACCTTACATCAAACCCAACTTGTTCAGCGTATTTCCTATAAAAAGATTCGGCCAAGTGGTGTTCATGAAAAAATCGCCAAATTTTGGTGTACAATCTAAGGATACATTAGGTTTCCATTGTTTAGATCCATCATCATCTTCTTCAGCCTGTTGGTCGTTAACATCTACAAAAAAACCCAAACAAGAACTCTCCATAACAACTTCATGACAGGTGAACAATAAAAATGCATGCATAATAGTGATTACCGAAACCCAAAACATCACATAAAAATTAAAAATTAAAAATTAAAAATAAAATACAATCTTCCAATGATAATCGCCATTAAACAGTTTAATTTAAACAGATGATACTTTCAAATAATACTGTACAGAATGTACCTACACTAACTAAAAACATAATAAACATCTGCATGACCTAATGAAGAACAAATAATAACACACTACAAAGATCCCTAAAAAAACTATTATAAACGAAACAAAAAAAATACCATAATCTACACAATCTCGTTTTATGTATGGTCGGCGACATCATTTTGGCCGGAAGTATTCTTAACCAGCCACTCACTAGAGAATCTGTCTGCAGTTCCACTATCTTCGAGATGAACTCCATAAGATTAACCAACGTCTTTAACATATACCTCGTTCATCGAATAACTTTCGTCCATCGTGAAACTCTTAATTATTCTTGTTGATCCCATATATGATATCTATTAGCTAAAACAATCTTAAACAAATGTAGAGTTGCGAAGCGTTTAATAAAACGAATTGTAATAGCAAGGTAGAAAACAGTAAACAGAAGAAAAGAATATTGCAACAATATATGTAACAAATTCAATGAGTCATATGATTTAACTAGAAAGGATTACAATACTAATGAACAATGAAGAACACACACAACTATGTGTGAAAACCCTAATTCTCTCTTTGTACGAACTATGTACTGTTGGTGGTGTGAAGTGTGTGCTATATTGGCGTGTAAAAGCTTGCAAGAAAATCATGGGAGATCTCCTATTTATAGAAAAATAGTACACAAGAGTCAACACATTAGCTAATGAGATTCTGCCACTTGGAAAGGTGTTGCAACCGTTAGTGGGGCACGTGGCAGTCTTCAGTAGAGTAGTACAACTGTGAGAGAGGGGTTGATCTTCAACGGGTCTTCAATTCTTCAAGTATTGATGTCACAGAGTTGTTCGCACAGTTCTTCGCACCAAAGCTTCTGAGGTCTTCCATAGAGGCTATGAGCTCTGCCTCAGAGGCTCTGTGCTTTGATACTTCTTCGGGTTGAGTTTTCTTTTGTACATCTTCACTTTGGCAGAGGCTTGCTTCTATGGGCGTAGAATTCTTCTGTGACCAGATAACTTGGTCTTTTTACAATACTTTCATAAGATAAATTGGGGCTAACAATCTCCCCTTAAGTATTGGAAAAAGAAAAATTACACGTGCTACACTAGAAAGCAAGGGGTATAAATGATACCTCTATAAAAGATTTTTCATTGATAAACATTGAAGAATTACAAGATACAAACAACAATGCAGCTATCTAGAAAAGTCATCTATGGGCTCTGGGAGTGGTTCTTCATAATGTTGTAGATGTGCATGATGAGTCTTCTAAATTTGAAAGTTGCATCGATGTCACAGATGATGTGATAGGCTGGTCCATTCGGCACGTTCTTTGATCCTTTCTTCTGCAGAGTGACTTGTCTGAACTTCTGAAGATTCTCTGTAGAATATTTGACACAATTGATAGGCCTAAACAGCTTATTATCTCCAGGTACGTTCTTGTAGACATAGCCAAAATCTGTTTCAATGATCACATAGTCTTCTTCCTCTAGCTCTATCAAATCCATCTCTTCATCAGGTTCGTGATGGATAGCTTCTCAACACCTAGATTCAGAGCTAGTTGGAAGTCCTTGTGGCTGTGGAGCTTGACGTCTTTTCTCATGGCTTCAGCTATGGCTCTGTTAGCCATACCAAACTCCTTTCTCTTCTCTATCCTCTGCATGGTGTAGCCATATATCTGGGGAAGGTCGTATATGCAGAGATTGTCAAGATCTGCATCTGAGAAGACACATTTTGACCATATTCCTTTTCAACATGGACTTGCAGTACATACGGTTTCTGCCGACAAAGAAGTGGGGGGTTATGCCAAGTACTGTTCGGATGTCACTCAGAGAGAATACCACTTCTACAGGTAAGGACTTCTTCTCTCTGAGTCTGATTTTAAGCTCTCCCGCCATCAAGGAATTGACTTGCACCATTGGGGGGTCTATGACATCTCTCCAATCCACACTGTAGAGGTATTTATGGATTTGTTCAGGGTAGTTCGACTCTTTTTCTCTTGGTCATGGGATAGGGTTCAGTCTCAGAGAGTCTAGAGACTTCTTCACTTCTGCAACTCTATCCACTTGCTCAGAGGTCATAGGCTCTTTGCCTTTCCTAGAAGGCATTGGCTTAAGGGGTTTGGGTAGTTCGACGAGTTTGGTGTTGTTAAAGTGCTCTGCAAAGAATTCTTCTTTGGGGGTCAGCAGAGTCTTCTGAGGTTCAGCAGGGGGTGGTTTAGGTGCAGAGGTGGGTTTGGTTGCAAAGGGTGTAGGGATGGGTTTATCCTTGGAAGATTTGTCTTTGGGCTCAAGTTCTGGGCTCTCCTTCTATGGTTAGGGTGGTTTGGCTGCTAAAGATTTGATTCTAATCTTCGGTTGAGGTTTGGCAACAGTGGTTTTGGTTTCAGAGGGTTTTGGTTGGGAACTTGTGGTTGAGGTTGGTTCTGGGGTTGAGTTTGGATTGGGGTTGCAGTTTGCTTGGTTTTTGGTTAGGGTTGGGGTTCCACAGAGGTTTACGTTTGGGTTGCAGAGGTTCTTTGCCTTGTACTTCTTGACTTGGTCTGGGGTTAGGTAGAGGATGGAGTTGCAGAGGATATGGGGTTTACTCTGGTGGGTTCTTTTGTGCTCTTCTTCTCCCCTTTTTTATGACCACTCGGACCAGGTCCATCATGACCATGTTCATCAAACTTCCCTTTCTTTTGTGCTTCTGCCTGGCACGAAGTCTGAGCTTTCCTCTTCTTCTTAGATAGATGGGTGGTGGCTTCCTTGATTCTGTCCACCACATCTTCAATTAGAAACTCATCTTTGCTGACCTCCTTATATGTTCTGAATTTTAACTTCGCCACAACGGTGTTGAAGACTTTGGTGTAGGAGGCAGCAGCTGCTGTGAAGGCCTGGACGAAACCACACACCTCTGAGCTCATTTTTTTTCCCAGCTCTGCCAATTGTGCCCTTATCAGAGAATCTGAAGGAAGCACGGGCACTGCTTTGTCTCTGAATGCTCTGTTGAATATTCTGCAGAGCCTTTTCCAAATATACGGCTGTAACAGCTGGATTAGGTTCTGAGGAGAAAAAACGGCCCTTCATCGCTTCTGACAGGGACTTGGCTAGCTCTGAAGAAGTTTGAAGCTCTGAAGAAGTTTGAAGCTCTGAAGACAAAGAGTTAAGTTTACTCTAAAGTTCATCGACAAAGGGGTTTGAGCTCCGCGATGGTTGACTCTGAAGTTCTGTGATCTTTGCGGAGTTGGCCTTCAGCTCAGTGGAGATGGAATCCACCTTAGTATGGTTGACTCTGAAGTTCTGCACAAGAAGTTACTAAGCTTTTCAACTCAGTAAATGATCTCTCCATATAGGTGGCAAAGGTTTTGAACTCATCATTTGTCACATATGGTGAGGGAGTAACCTCTGTCCCAACATATGGTCCAGAGTTTGTTCGTGCTCCTGTAACACCTGACATAGACCCTGTATTAATGTTAAGCTCTTCAGGATTTCCCTCTAATCCTCGCGACGAGTCAACAGAAGAGGACTCAGAAGCTCCAGAGGTTCTGGTCTTGTCACCCTCCAAGTTTGTTCCAGAGGTAGAACCTGGTGTGACGGGACGTTCACTCAGAGACTTGTCTAGAGTCTCCTCGTGTGTTTCGTGCATGAGAGATCACTCTGAACGATCTTTTGGTGGTGAGTGTGGTGGGGAAGCAACGAATGCTTCTGTGATGGGCAGAGTTGTATCATTGGGCGAATGGATACATGAATCATCAATAGCAATGTCCTTTTATGTGGACATTGCTAGAGATATGGCTTCCCAGCTTAAATTAAGTTTAGAGGACTGAAGAGTGTCCTCTGGCTGGCTGGTTTGGGCAGGGATCAAGGTAGGTACCTTTGTTTCAATGTTTTGTGATGCTAGACCATCTAGAAAAGTTTGTGTGGTTGCACAGGGAGGGGCTGAGGGGTGTGCCATTGGCATCTTTTTCTTTTATACTCTCCACCTCCGTTTGTTTTCCTAACTCTACTTCCCTCTGTTCTACCTTTACTTATGCTAATTCTGGATCTGAGTTGTACGGGGAAAGAAGTTTTGTGAGTAGGTTGATGGGGGAAGGGTACCTCTAAGGTGAGCTCTGAGGTTGCTCATCCTCATCTGTTGTGGGGGGTCTGCCACCATTTGGCGTTCTTTCAGCCCATCTTGACATTAACAAGGCATTTGTGCCTTCAGATGGTGTAGGGCTTGGAGGTTCTGAGGTTTGAGGCTGATTATCTTTCTAGGATGTTTGTTTCATTCTTGGTTGTAGGGTTCTGAAGGTCTACCTCTTGGGCTGTTGCAGAGGCAACTAATACGTCTAAGGAAGTAGCCAGAGGCTCTATTGGTTCAATATTTTCTGAGGGTTCTGCCATTTCTTCCGCTTCTTCGATTTGCTCAACAACCTTCTTTCTGAGCCTCTTCTTCTTCTTTTGAGGCTCAGGGGCTTGTGTTTCTGTAGCTTCAGGCTCTTGGGTGGGCTTTAGCCTTTTTCTTTTTCGGCTTTGGCACAGGGGGTTTTGTGGGTTGGACTTGTGCAGTTTCAACTTCTGCGGGTTTTCCTTGCCTTTTCGACCTTTTTGGCCTTGAGGGCTCTGCATTCCCAGGTCTGCATTGTGGCTCCTCACATCTACTCTCTAAGGGTAAGGGGTTCCTCGCCTCTCTCTTCCCTTACAACTCCTGCTCCCTCTGGCACTCGCTCTGCTACAAGTTTGCCTAAGGCATAACCTACGCGTGGAGGGGTTTTAGGTCTCGGTTTGGAAGACCTAAACTCACGGGCGTACGCTCTTTTAGCTTCACTACTCTCCACATACTTCAACATCTTCTTCGATATAGGTCGAGCGTTTGGATAGCCTTCTGGTAAGATGGTTGGGTTAAGGGTATTCAGAGGATACGTTTTCACAGAGGGTCCTGTCATGGAGTAACCCTTCTCCTTGATCTTCTCGCGTAGAAGCACGGTAAGAGTTCTAGGTATGTAAGCACGGGTGGTTTGTTTGGATTTTTGGCTTGGTCTGCTCTCTTATTCTCCACAGATCTCACCATCTCCTTCAAGATAAGTCGGCCATAATCCAAAGGTAAATCATAGTATATCCCATACATGATTGCCAGGATATTATGTGAAGACTGATTAGGGCTTCCCACGTTCCCAGTCAAGGTTCTGTTAAGGATGTTGAATAGGACATTCCACAGAGGTGGAAGGTTCTGTCTTCTAAACTTTTTCCTCTTTCCTATGTCGTTTTTGTAGCCAATGAATTTCACAAACTCCACTAGTTCTTCAGCAGAGGGTTTAGGGTCATATCTGACTATTCCTAAGTCAGATCTAGTGGGTTGTTCAAAGATTGCAGAACTTAGTTGTCTGTTTATGCCTAAAAATGACATTTTCTGTGTCTGAGGAAGATACATAACCCACTATGGCATTTATGTCCTTTTCATATCTGCACGAAGACCGATACTAATTTACATATCGGTTTGGGAGTTCAGTGGTGTTTAGGATTAGGGCTTTAGAGATAAAATGATTATGGAGAAGAAGAATGAGTGTGGAATACTATTGGGCAAATGCAATTGGGTTCAAAATCACAAAGTGATTGTTTGGTTTTAGTGGTAGAGGGGCAAAGTTATGTTCCTTGTTTATGAAGGATTGATGGTGGGTGGAAGGTTGATGATGAATAGAGTCATCACAGTCAGAATGGGGGTCATTCTCCCTACGAGGAGGAATGGGGTTGAAGGAGTTGTTTGATTCCACTGGAGGGGTCATTGTTGCAGGTTTTGAAGGTTTGAGATTAGAATGTTCTTGCGCTCGAGAGGTTGAAGAAGGTTAAAATGAGAAGAACGAGGGAAATTTGAATTTAAAACCCCGAATGTTAAAAGGGATTAGTGGGATTACCATGAAATTTGGAATCCGTAACCAAGTACAAATTCGTTTGAGGCAAACAACGGTTGATAGCACATCCATTCAGAAAATGACACGTGGATCTGGGCGGTTCAGTAATGTGGAGTGAATGCTTATCACAACCCACGAACGTGAGATCCACTATAGACACATGGTTGTACTTTTCAACAAATAACCCGCACCCTAGAAGAGTGTTCTTAATTACACAAGTGTTGGAACGCAGAAGATGCCTCTGTGAGCTAGGGTCGGTCTTCTACCATATAGATTACACCTTTCTTTACCTAAACATTTGAAAATCAATGATGTGGTCGAGATCATACGCACTTCTAGACTAGTCTTGACTCAGATGTTTTGTACCATGGGTGCAGAGGCTTTGTGCCCAGGGTCAGAGGCTCTTTGAGTCAAAATTTGCTATAAGTACATAATCACAAAAGATGTTGACCAATCAAAGTTTTGATTCGATGAAAGTGAGGTTTAGGGGTGTATTGAGAAGTTCATACCTTGGCTTTACCCAATATGAGTGTGGATGGGCGAGATTTTGAATGCTCCCCCTTGACAATTGGCTTACCTTTGCTCCCCCTTGAACTATGCTTGTATCATAAGATGATAAGTGTCATACAAAGCACAGAACAAGCTAATAAAGAGGCTCTGTGCCATGCTACAGAGGTTCTGTAGATGAACGTAAAAGTTCTCTTCACAAAAGTGGAAAAAATGTACTTCATGAATTTACATGCTGAAGGTAGAAATATTTACAAGCTCAGAGGCTCTGTACCAGGGTGCAGAGGCTCTGTGCGTCAGACATGCTTATCCATCCATGTTGAGCATACCCAACTTACTGATCAAGAAAGTAAATTCTATTTTCATCAAGAGCTTTGGTGAACAAATCAGCAAGTTGGTATTCTGTGGGCACAAAATACATCTCTATGGTGGTTTTTTTCAACGTGATCCTTAAGGAAATGGTTCGTGATGTCGATATGTTTTGTCTTTGAGTGTTGCACAAGATTTGCGGATATGGCAATGGCACTTTTTGAGTCACAAAGGATTGGGATTTTGTCAAACTCAAGACCATAATCTTTGAGTTGAGTCTTCATCCATAAGACTTTTGAACAGCAACTAGCAGCAACCACATATTCTGCTTCTGCCATAGAAGTGGACACACAGTTCTGCTTCTTGGATGTCCAACTCACTAACTTGTCACCAAGTAGTTGACAGCTCCCATAAGTGCTCTTTCTGTCGAGTCTACATCCACCATAGTCTGAATCTGTATAAGCCACTAGTTCAAAGCCAGAGTCCTTTGAATACTAGAGACCAATACTTTTAGTCCCTTTAAGGTATCTTAAGATTCTCTTTACTGCAAAGAGATGAGATTCTTTTGGATTGGATTGATATCTAGCACAGAGACATGTGGCGAACATGATATCTGGTCTACTAGCAGTAAGGTACAGAAGTGAACCAATCATACCTCTGTAGAGCTTAGACTCTACATATTTTCCAGAAGGATCAGATTCCAACTTTGATCTAGTGGCCATTGGTGTTTTCATAGCAGATAAGCCAGAGAGTTTGTACTTTGATAAAATATCATTTACATATTAGTAGAGCCAAAGATGATGTCATCCACATATATTTGGACTAGCAGAATCTCATCTTTTTTCGTTTGTAAAACAAAGTTGTATCAGTTGTACCTTTCTCAAAGTTATTTTAAGCAAAAAGGTTGAAAGACATTCATACCATGCTCTTGGAGCTTGTTTTAAGCCATAAAAGGATTTGTCTAAGAAGTACACATGGTTAGGATGCTCTAAGATTTCAAAACCTGGTGGTTGCTGAACATATACCTCTTCTTAGAGCTTACCATTCAAGAAGGCAGATTTGACATCCATTTGATAGACCTTGAAACCTTTGTGAGCAGCAAATGCAAAGAAAATCCTTATTGCCTCTAATCGTGCGACAGGGGCAAAGGTTTCATCATAGTCTATGCTCTCTTCTTGGCAATATCCCTTAACAACCAACCTTACTTTGTTTCTGATCACTACACCATCTTCATCCTTCTTGTTTATAAATACCCATTTGGTCCCTATAGCAGTCTTGCCTTTTGGTAAGGGCACTAGAGACCACACCTTGTTTCTCTCAAACTGCAGAAGCTCTTCTTGCATTGCTTCTATCCGGTTTGGATCTTCTAGTGCCTCATAAACTTTCTTTGGTTCTATCATGCTAATAAAGTTTGTGAAGAAACAATAATTAGCAGTGGAAGACCTTGTCTTTATGCCTTCAGAAGGATTGCTAATGATTTGGCTCTGTGGATGGTTCTTGGTCCACTTTGTCAATCGGGGTAAGTTGTCAAGGTTAGCATCAACCTTAACTTCAGTTGTGCTAGGTATGTTCTCATTTGAGCTCAATATTGTTGAAGAGTTCTCTGCTTACTCCCCCTCAGATTGATGTCCTATAGGAGTAGATTCAAGAGGTGAAGTAATAGATGGACCAGTTAGAGATATGCCTTGTGGTTCCTGGTCCGCAGAGATTTGTTGACAGAGGCTCTGTTGTTTCCGATAGATGGCTCTGCATTTTCAAACAAGTCCTCAAAAAGTGTTGCGAGCTCTATCTCTTTGAACATCTAGTCGTTATAAGTCATTCCTTCATGATCAAGTCCTGAGCTTGATGACTCAGAAATTTCTTGAGTTGTATCATCAAATGATACATTTATGCTTTCTATGATCAACTTGTGCTTCAGAAGAAAGACTCTATAGGCTTTTGAGGTAGATGAATATCCAATGAATTTGGCTTCATCAGCTTTTCTATCAAACTTGCCTAATTGCTCTCTATCATTCAGCACAAAACACCTACAACCAAATACATGAAAGAATTTTATGTTAGACTTTCTTTGATTGAGTAAATGGTAAGGAGTTTTCATGTGTCTCATCACTATCAAATATATGTTCTGTGTGAAACATGCAGTATAAATAGTTTATGCCCAGGAGCTTTAGGGGGAACCTTTGTAGTCTTAGACTTGACTGTCTTTTTTGTATCGACAGAGGTTCTTTGGTGCTTCTTCTGACCCTTGAATTTTACATTTTTTGGCTTGGGTTCAGAGAGGAAACAGTGTGGGCTAGAGAAGAGCAATTTTAATTGATGCAGTAAGTTAAGAAAATGAAAATTATGCATGTAAGAAGAAGATTGCTTAAACTTTGCATTAAAACTCTCAAAATTAGGTACAGAGGATTTATGAAAATTATCTCTCCTAGCATCAGAAGTTTTACAAAACATTCTATCTAGGCTAGATTTATTTTGATAGCCCTTCCTCTCTAGCAGGATCCTCTGCACACCCCCATCTCCCTACTCTGGTTCTCACTGCCATAGAAGGAACAAAATTGTCATTTTTAACCCATTTGCCCTTTTGTTCCCTACTGAATTTGATTTGTTTGAAAGATTCAGAAGCTTTGAGAATTGAGAGGTTCTTTTCCTTTTCTTATCTAATCTTTTCAAGTTCAAGAGAAGTTTTTTCCTTGATACACATATCTATGAAATTAGGACAGATAGGTACCCTTTTAATAGATTCCTTGGGAGGAATAACTCTGTTTTGTATCCCACGGGAAAGCTTAGCTTCCTCTGATATACAAGGTACTACCTCTAGTTCCTCAAAACCAGTCTCTGGAGCGACAGAGGTTGACTCATCCTCAAAATCTGAGTCTGAATCAAGAAAATCTTTTCATCTCTCACCAGAGGCTTGATTGCATTTATGTGTGTCACTCACATCCTTTTCCTCATAATTATTCAAATATTTTATAATGCAAGGAATGATTTCAGGTTCATTGAGAGCATTGCATTTTTCAAGAGTTTCCAACAAATCTTTTTCAAAAATACATCTCATGTCATCTTCTGTCAATGAGGGGACAAACTCAGATGCTTCTGCATTTAACTCAGAAGAGATATGGCATACAAAGGTAACCTGCGTTTGTGTTTTAGGATAACCAAACTTGAATAAAGGTCCTTTTGGTGGTACCAAAGAGTATACCACATTGATGAACTTTAAAGGATTTCTTCCAAATGGTTCTCTAGAAATTTTTCTCCTCTTAAAGACAAGGTGAAGACTTGGAAAGTTTCGTTTTTGGACTTTGCCAACACAGAATCTAGATGACAAAGAATCTCTCTTCTTAAAAGTATAGGGATCTAGGTCACTAAAACCAATCCCACGTATATCCATTTGAGAGGTTATATTCTCATGTACATTCTGTGCATCTTGATATTTCTTAATGATCAGCTCTTTTCTTAGCAAATCTTGATGCATAGTGTTGGTCCCGAAGGGTTATACAAGTTTGTAGAAGGGAGGGTTGAATACAAACACACAAGTTTTATCTTTCTAAATAGTTTATTGATATATATATATATAGATATAACAATTTACAGTTTGTTGCAGAATAAGATCAAGTTCAAAACCTAATCTAAACAAACTATGAGAATCACACAGATTTCTTGCACTAGAAAAGATAGAGAGAAAATAAGAAAACCTAAGGAGATATTTTCTTGGCACTAAGTAGTTCAGTGAATGAAGAGCAAGCACTTCAGAAATGAAGTAGGGTTTCCTATTTATACTACATGCATTAAATGCAAGTCAGTACAACTTTACACGTGGCAGCGTATGGTTGGTTGCATGGATTTGACTTTAGCAAACATCCATTTTGGCCGCATGATGAACAGTGTAGTTGGCAGAGTGGTTTGTACGATCCTGGACAAAGGGATGTCCTTCTGACAAATCGTACAAAGACGTGCAAGGATATAAGACAAAAGTAACTTGTAGAACATGCTTCATGATCAACGATCGCTGAATAGATCTTTATCAGCGAATGATAAAGTTCAGCTCTCGCAGAAGTCTTCTACTTGAAACTTCGCGTTAAACGGACAAGTCTTGGCTTCGCTGATATCCGCATCAGGTCACTAGTAGGCTTAGTCACTCGCTCGTCAGCTTGGTCTTCGATTTCAGCTTTGAACTCAGTTGTCGCGAATCTTGTCTTCATGGATCATAAGTAAACAACTACAAATGGAACTATCAGCGATCATCAGTGAGGCTGAACAGGCTCAGGGCTCACTAATGTACATGTATCGCTGAATTATAAATTAAAGCACATGTTTCCCATCAGCGATACTAAATAGACTTAGTATATTTTTCATAGATGGCAAAACATTAATACATATTGTTACTTACAATTTTCGCTAAATAAATCTGAGAGTCATTATCAAATCACTGAAGGGGTTTGGATCAACAATCTTCCCCTATTTGATGATGACAAAGCAATAAAGGAAAATTTCTAAGTTAAAAACATAAGGATAAAAAGGACTCATAAAATACGTGTCCTATTTACTGTTTTCAGGGATCTTTTGTAAGACTGATGGAGTAAAGTACTTCACTGAAAATTTTCATTACTTCGTAAATACAAGATTACAAGGGAAGTTGAAAAATTACAAGTACAGTGAAAAATAACTACAAGTACAAAAGTTGTCAGCTAATAAGATAGAAGAAATATAAGAGATCCTATCAGCTATTTAGGTTCTTTCTTGACGAGAAGTTCATCAAGAGTGTCAGTTTCTGGAATCATCCAATCAGGGACTTTTATTCCCTGATCCCGTCTTAGTTTTGCTTTGCGGTAGATCAGGGCTTCAGGAATCTTCCAAGCCAGGAGCGTTCACACCAGTATAATAAGTCCCTGAGTTGTTCCATTGGAGTAATGGGCAACTTGGACCAACGTTGGAAGCACTTGCGACCGGTGTATTCAAGAAAGAAGATGTCGAGAGGTTCACTGACTACTTTTCCAGCTTCGAATTCTTCAGAAGGTGGCAGGGAGACGTCGAGGCCAGAGAGATCAGGATTTGAACCGAGTACAGCTTCACGAGAGAAGTCAACACCAGTCTCGTTCCGTATAACGGGGCCTGAGGATGATGGAGCCTTCTTCTTTGGAGCGCTTCGTCTATGTTGGATAGCTGGAGGAGGAGGCAAATCAACAGCTGAAGAGACTTGGTCGATTAGCTTGTTAATAGTATTTTCGACACAAGGCTTGTAGCTTGATCAAGATCGCTGAATTGCATCCCGAATTTCCAACCATTCATTAAACCCAAGACTTTCCAATGCTGAAAGATAGCAGGTTCTCGCTACGCCATTTTCCCTGATCATCTGGACTTCGATTATAGCAACACCTCTGACAGTCTTCCCCTTCAGGTTTACATGTTTTATTCTTGTTGGTAAACTCCTGAAGTAGACTTTCTTTTTACACCAGGCCAAGGTGGTGTCGCTGACTTGAACCTTTTGTTGTTTCTTCTTCCCGGCCTGTTTCAGCAGCTCTTGCTGAACTCTGAGGGGAAATTTCTTTAGCTGAGGATCCTTTACTGAACGTTGGGCAAGTTCAAGAGCAAAGGTTTTGTCGTTGAGTTCAGTCTTCTGTTGTTCAGCGAGGATCTTCTGTGCCTTAAGACTTTCAGCTATTTCCCTCTGAGTTAGGCAACTGAGATGGGCACGGATGAGTCGCTGACTTTCCAGCTTCTGGATCATAGCTGCTTTCCTTTGATGTTCATCTTCATCTGACCGCTGACGAGGCAGAGAAGGTCTTCTAGGATGGGAAAGCAGTTCTTGTTCTTCAGCAGCTTGTTCATCAGTCTCATTCGGGATCGAGACTGGGATTATTTGTTCATCAGCGTTGATCGCTGGGATTATTTGTTGAGTTGGTGATAGAGGAGCTTCAGCGGTAGCCTCAAGCAGGGGAGAGGACTAGCTGAAACAAAAGGATCAATTGAGTTAGATCATTTGAAGGTTAAGAAAAGATAGAGAAAGGAATGGCTAAGTGTTTAGAGGTTTTAGGATGAGTAGGGTAGAAGTTGAGAAGGGGTAGAGGAGTGAGGCAGTGTAAGGGAAGAAAAAGTAACATACCTGACACGTTGGCTTCTTCAAAAGTATAGCCAAATTGTCATTGGCAATGCCCTTGTTTTTGCTTTGTTAAGTCCTCTTGGCAGGAGACTTTGCAGTGGTCCCCTCCCCTGGTTCATTAATGGAGACACCCTTCAGAGCAGGGGTCTTGATGACTTTAGGCTGAAACCAATATTCGTCTTCTTCATCATCATCATCATCATTGGGAGAAGGATGGGATGAAGGTTCTTCATCAGCTATGGCGTTGGTGTTGTTGTTGACACCTATTTCCAAGCTTGTCACGCCCCTTGCAGTGATGAGATATCTGCAGAGTTAGCCTTATCTGCAAGGGTGGAAGAGATATGCTTCAGTGTTTCCCCAACATCAGTGATCGCTGAGGTGTTCGTGGAGAGATTGGTGGAGAGATTTTTCACCTTATCAGCAATGTCCATGGGGGACGAGCTGATTGTGCCTAGATTAGGACCTGAAATAGAAAGTAACTTGTGAGCAAAGAAAGCTCAAAAGTTGGGGTTTCGGAAAAGGTTGAGGATTGTGTTTGGATACCTGTAGGATTTGGGTTGGAGAAGATACTAAAATCGCGAGTTCCTCCATAGTGTTCCAAGTCATCCTCGAACGAACGAACAGGGATAGCTGTAGAAGATCCTACAAGTCCTGTAGAGTTACGCTGCATCAAATTTCGGAGCATAGCAGCGCTTGTATCCATCAGTGAGAAGATGGAACCATTGGAGGGGTGGAGATGACCAAAGGAGCAGAAGAAGAAGCGAGGGCTGAGAAGATTGGTGCAACAGTTTCAGAGCTGGAGACATCGAGGGAGACCTCTTTAGTGCGTTGAGGCGCTGAAGATGTTGGGGTAGGTTCCACTGAAGCTTAGAGATTGGAGTCTCTGAAGTGGTTGGTGGGATGACTGTTATGGTTGTGGAGAAGTTGACCACGAAATTAGCCAGTGTTGCATGTGAAGAGGCCAACATGGATCCTTGAGCCTGGGAAGGCTGAGGTTTCTCCTTTCTGATCTTCTTGAACTTATGGATGCCAAGGGGGATAGTAGATTGTTTCCTCTTTTTGGAAGAAGTGGTTGTAGCAGTCTGGGTATCAGCGGAGGGTTGTGCCGCTGAAGTAGCTCCTGAAAGAGAAGAATTGGGGCGGAGAAGAGAGAGTAGGATTGAGAGACTTACATCACCAGCGAGCGGATTGAAGTCTAGTATCTTGGGGCCGACCTAAGGAAGTTTGTAGTCTCCCTGCGGTTGTAGCTGGAACCAAGTAGAATTTGTAGAATCGCTGAGATGAAGTGAGGGTAAGGAACCGTTAGGGAACGTTCAGGCTTCTCGACCCATTCCATCAAGTCTTCAAATATTACTCGGGTATAGTCAACCTTCAGGCCTTTGAGTAGGCAGTATCCCATGGCTACCTGAGTTTTTGCAGCCTGATCAGTTGATTATACCTTGGCAGTCATACATCTGATGACATGAGCAAAAATAAAATTTAGCTCGGTAGGCATCTTGTTCTTGAGGATTTTGGTCAGCTTCTTCTCATCCTCGTTATTGCGGTCCTTATCCCATGCATAGTGCATGAGATCAAGAAAGGCGATCAACTCTTGTTCACCTTCAGTGGTGTTGGGATCGATGAAGGGAACGAAGGGGCTTGCTTTGGTGCTCCCTGGGAGGTTCAGTGCAGATTGAATCGCTGCAGGGGAAATGGTGCCACGACCCAGTTCGGTTTGGAAACCAATAACGGAGTATTCCTTTCCAGTCTTTCTGGAGCTAGCAGTGGTACGTTCGGCAGTGTACCAGAATTGTTGTAGGAGGTGACAGTGTGCAGGAGGTGCAATAGTCATTTTAGTGGCGAGAGGGCAAGTTTTTATGAAGTTTATCGCATCAGTGAGGTGGGGGCATAGCTTTTTCTTAGGGAATTTCAGAAGAACCAAAGAGTTGTTAGCGACAAAGATGATTTGATTCAGTTCACCCTTCAAGTTTTCAGCCTTGGTAATGGAGATAGGAGAAACAGCGTTGGTAGCATTGGTAGCAGCAATGTTTGAGGAAGCCATTTCTGAATAATAATCAAAAGATGAAAAAAAAAGGAACTTCTTAAAATGGAAAGATTTTATCCAAAATAAGGGTTTTTGAAGTTTTAGGGTTTTACAGTTTCCTTTTTAGGGAAGAAATAGTAAAATGTGGGTTTTCTAGATTCCTTTTATGGAAAGGGATTATGGAAAAACGTATGAGAAATAAGTTTAAGATTTTTGTTTTAAACTTAATAAGAAAAACTATTTTTCAAGTTTTATTTCATAAGATCATGAAGAAGATGATCTTATGTGAAGAACGTTTATTTTGATCCTTTTTTAACAAGAAATGTGATCAAAAATGAGTTTTGGAAAAGATTTAAGATGAGAAATGGATTTAAAAGTAAGAACCTATTTGAAGATCGATTGAAGATTCGAGTAGCAGGTTTCAAAAATAATCTAAGAACAAAGATGCCAAGAGTTTTCTTGCTTGAGAGAGTATGTGTGCGTAAAGGTAAAAATATAAACATGAAGAGTTTATATAGTGAGTGTAGAGAGAGAAAATGATGAGCGGGAAAAGGTACTCATCATGACATGCGACACGTCCCAAGAATCCTATTGGGCAAGAATTCAAACGGACGAACGTGCTAGACAAAAAGTCGTGCCATGGTTATCCATTTTGATGACGTCACAGTCAGAAATGTCTTTTCATTTGAAAAAATGCCTCCCTGATAGGTTTAAAAAAAATATCAGAGATAATTTGTAAAATGAAGAATCACTGATTTAAGAAAGATCAGCGATGAGTTTTGTTCATTCAAAAGAATCGCTGAAGAAAAGATCCAGTGATCAATTTAGTTTTGAAAAACAACATACTAAAGTAAGCTTCAGCGAAAGGAATAGAAAAACATACCTTGATATCAGTGAATCATTTTGTTCAGAGATTAGATGATAGATAAGGAGATAGAATTTTCTTTATCACTGACTAAATGCGTGACCACTGAAGAGTAATTTTTCAAGGTTCAGCATGCCAAGCTCGCTGATGAGAAAGTTGAATCTTGTCTCATCAAGAGGTTTGGTGAAAAGATCAGCTAATTGAATGTCAGTAGGGATAAAGTGAAGTTCTATATCACCATTCATCACATGATCTCTGATAAAGTGATACCTGATCTCGATGTGTTTGGTCTTTGATTGTAGCACTGGATTGTTTGCTATAGCGATGGCATTTGTGTTGTCGCAATAGATTGGAATTTTGGAGAGCTAAAGGTCGTAGTCTAATAGCTAATTTCTCATCCATAAGACCTAAGCACAACAGCTTCCAGCAGCTACATACTCAGCTTCAGCGGTAGAAGTGGACACTGAACTTTGTTTCTTGCTTGTCCAACTTACCAGCTTTCCACCCAGGAGTTGACAGCCTCTTGTGGTGCTTTTTCAATCCAGCTTGCAACCTGCAAAGTCACTATCTGAATAGGCAGTTAGATCGAACCCTGAGTCTTTGGGATACCAAAGACCTAGGTTGGGGGTACCCTTCAGATATCTGAAGATTCGCTTTACAGCGATCAGACGTGATTCTTTGGGTTCAGATTGATATCGTGTGCAAAGACAGGTAGCATACATAATATCAGGACGACTCGCTGTTAGATAAAGAAGAGAGCTGATAGGCGGGTATCACCCCCTAAATCTAACCGCAAGTGTACAGTGTCGAAATCAAGTAATACGTACGGAAGTACGAGTATCGAATCCACAGGAACTAGGAACTAAGTATCACAATTACTACAATTGCTATTAACTGAACGTCGCAACTTTGAGAGGTTGGTTTATAAACTACTTAATTGCAAACAAAACTAAATCAACACACAAACAGTAAACAGCTTAAGAACTTCAGATAGAGAAAATAGTTGAGGGTTGGAAATCCTAAGACTTTCACATACAAACAATTGACTCAAAACAGTTACCAGTTATTCCGTATAATGAATACCCAATCTTGTAAAAATCACCGTTGTTCTCTTTCGAGCAACTACGGGTTTTATCTTGAAAAGCACAAGTTTATCTCTCAATCTCATCTATGGAATTCAAAATACATTAAGCTCAAGATTTTAATGGGACTAAGGCTTACTCGGTATATCTCTATCCCCTTTCTCACCTTAGGCATGCAATTTCTAGTTCTAGTCACAATTAATTCTCTCGAACTTAATTAGAAACAACAAATCAATTGTAAATTGGCCAAATTCACAAAAGCATTAAAATCCAAATCACATGCTTCATTAATATAGGAAAAACTGATAAAAGTGTCAAGTTACATGTTCATATGCTTAAATCAAATTCATTCCAACCCCCAACATATAGAAAATAGTTCATGTTGGTGGTGGATTTAAACACAAGAGAAAGAGATGAAAACGTGTATATAAACATAATGAAAGTGAAAGCGATGAATGTAATGGCGGACTCCCTTCTCTCGTGCTCGTATCTACTTCGCGTGATGAATCTGACTCCAATCGATCCTCTATCATGGCTCCAAAAGCTCCGAAAAACCTTGGAAAATCGCCCCGAAGCTGCTCCCGTTCGTCGTGTGAGGGCTGTGTGTCGAATGACCTAATTTTCTAAAAATCGCCAAACTTAAAAGCTGAAACAGAGGCTTAGGCGACTTGCTGCACGACTTGTAAGTCGCGTGGCAAGTCGCGCGCTTTGCTGAGTTGTGCGGGTCAGTTTCTGGTCCGCGGTTCGGGTCCTGGTTCGGGCGCGGGTCTTGGGCTTGAATCTCGGGCTTCCGTTGGCTTTGTTTTGGACTCGTTTTAGGCTCTTTTTAGCTTCTTTTCTCGATGATTGCCGTCTTCTAGATTACCTGTACATTCCACTAAATAAAGCGTAAAATCTCGCCTTTTTGTTAGGACACAAGCCAATCTCATTGGATTGAGGACCGAAAATAACGCCAAAAAGTGGCGTTATCAACAACCCCAAACCGAGCGTTGCTTGTCCCCAAGAAAATTAGCGATAAAATAGAATAAAAGCACACCTCAGTGAAATATAATAACTGCACAACTCCCAATCGGTACCATGTAATGCACTGGTGATTTCCCATACCCGTGAATGCCTGTCTCACTCTCGCCTTATTCTTATTCCGTTTGATCTATGACCTTCCATTGTAAGTTGAACTCGTGACTGCTCCGATCACATCAAGGTTGTACTAGGTCCAAACATACTAGGGAAACATTTCTCCTCGACCTTACCTCACGGGATACTCTCATTTCGCTCGAACCTAGGTTATCGCACGTGTTGTCATGTTTTAGGGAAGTTATGTACAAGAATACTCAAAAATCACATGACAACTCTAACAAAAGACGCACAAATGTTCAATAAGTCGATCTCAGAAGGGACTCAAGTAGCAAGACAGGGAATATTGGTAAGGGTGGTCGTATACTCTAATCACATTTTCCAAAAGATCATCCAGGTCTTCACAAGGGTTGTAATGGGGCTAAGGTCTTGGCTAAGAAACGAAGGGTAAAAAGGAACAAAAATCCTCGGCGTGTCAATCATTAACAGTTCTGAACTTTTCTGGTTTTGATTCTATCATTTGGCCTTCGTTTTCACTATTGGAGTCGCTTTGACTCTCTTATTTAGCTGCTATAACAACTATTTAACCAACTGTATTTATTTGCTTTTTTTTAGTTGGGACTTCATTGGTCCTCTTTATTCAAATTGGGGCTGCATTGGCCCTCTTTTCTATCTATTTACATAAATGGCCTGTACTGTTTCTGATTGACACACTTTCGGATAAGGTTGGCTAAGGTTTTCGGTTCGGGTTTAAAGGTGGGTTTAGAAATGAACAAGGTTAGTGTTTGCTTAAAAAAGGGTTATGGATACACACAAATGGGTAAAAAGGTACGATAGCTAAACACAGGTTAAAACAAAACACACATTGCCTGGAATCACATCTTAAGGTCCACACGATTTGGTCTACTATACCCTTTCCCAATATCCCGATGGTTGTCTTTGCTACTCAATGCAATAATATAGCGATATCATTCTATATTCACGACAAGGAACTCGAAAAAGTGTATATGAATTAAGTGTTTAAATCCCTCGAAATGAAAAGACGTCTTTTAGGCTCAAATCTCACTAATGGGTGGTCTCCACTAATGTCCCTAGTCATGTCCTTTCCTAGTCCTTCCCTAGCGGTCACGTCACTATCACAAGATTCTTCCTACAATGGTTGGTCTCAATCATTCAAAACAAAAAATTTAGCTGAAGTGATCTAGGTACTCAGAAGTGCAGGAAATCTACGTGCATAACGTGGGCCCGATTGGGCAACCCCAAACCTTACCCACACATTGTCCCCAATGTGCAGGTGTCGGTTCAGGCGACACCAAATGAGACAATTATCTTTGTGCAGTTATGGCAATTATCAGACATGCAAGACAAATTATTAACAAGAAACATCAAAGAACTAACACAAGTTTTTCAAATATGGGCACCCCAAACCTAGGCCATGGCCTAGGTTTGTCAAAACAAAAGCCAACCCCAAACCTCGGTGAAACCGAGGTTTGCACAGGATTAGAAGTGAGTGTGTAGATGTTTGCAAAGTGAGGCACCCCAAACCTAAGTGAAACTTAGGTTTGTTGTATCTCGTTTAACTAATAAGGAAACAAAACATCAAACATCACTCGTTAGCATACAGAGTTTATAACATACCTGGTTGCCCGGGCGGAGGAGCTTCTCTTAAAAGATTTGAGCGACCAACACGAGAGACATCGGAGAAGGAGGGAGAGAGAGAATGCAAAAGCAAAAGAAAACAAAGCAGAAAGCGAAAGAAAGCAAAGAAAACGAAAAACTTTAAAAACCAAACAGGGACCCCCGCGACTTGGCACGCGGCTTGTAAACCGCGGCACAAGTCGCGTACGTCGCTGTTCCAGGACTTTTTTTATTTTTTTATTTTTTTGTAAATAAAATCACTCAAAAAATGCAAATGATAAAAGAAAATGCAAACCTTGGTGGGTTGCCTCCCACCTAGCGCCTTGGTTTCGGTCGTGGCACGACCTTCTTTTCGATAACTCCTTAGGCTTTTCCTTATTGCCCAGCTCCTCTTCAACTTGGCCTCTCACCTTCTTGAACATCTTGAATACTGCCTTTTCACCACCGACTCTCATGGTCATCTCTCCTTCCTCCATGTCAATCAAAGCTCTACTCGTGTCCAGGAAAGATCTTCCCAAGATCAGCGGAACTTCTATATCTTCATCGATGTCTAGCACCACGAAGTCCACCGGAAAGTAGAACTTGCCGACCTTGATTAGCACATATTCTACCACTCCATACGGGTACATGATCGATCGATCTGCGAGCTTAAGTGTCATGTACGTTGGCTTTACCTCACCTAAGCCGAGTTTCCTAAAAACAGATAAAGGCATTAAGTTAATACTCGCTCCTAGATCACACAACACTTTATCAAAATTAAACTTCCCAATTTGAATAGGGATCGAAAAACTCCCTGGATCTTTGTGCTTCGGGGGAATCTTGTTCTGAATGATTGCACTACACTCTTCAGTGAGTGTAATGGTAGACTGATGCTCGATCGCCCTCTTCTTGGATAGAATCTCCTTCATGAACTTGAGGTAGGTTGGCATTTGTGCCAGTGCCTCTGCGAAGGGAATATTGATGTGTAGCTTCTTGAAGACATCGAGGAACTTCTTGAACTGTTCCTCATCTTTATGCGCCCTCACCCGATTCGGAAATGGTAGCGGTGGCACGAACGGTTTGACTACCGGCTTGACCGGTAGTTACTTTGGGATCCTTGATTGCTCCTTCTTCTTCTCTTCATCCTCCGGGTTTTCTTCAATTACCACCTCTTCATCAGCTTCCAACTCATCCATGTCTACAGCCTCAACCTCTTTCTCTTTAGGATTGGTTTCCTTTGATGGCGGTTCTCGTGTAGTCTCCTTGATCAGCTCCTTGCCACTTCTTAGATAAATGGCATTACATTCTTCCCGGTTTTTCCTCTCGGTTTGACTCGGCAAGGTTCCGGGGGCTCGGTTTTGTAGGGCTTCCAAAATCTGCCCCACTTGCCTCTCTAGAATTCTGATGGATGCGGTGTTCTGATCGGTCGCAGCTTTTACAGTATTAACCGAGCTCGCTAACTCTCCAACCGTGTTGTCCATCTTGGTCATGAACTTCATCATCATATCATCCAACCCGGTTTCTTCTCCATAGATGGTCCCTCATTGAAATTCCTTTGGTTAAAACCTGGAGGACGATAAACATTGTTAGTATTGGAGGAATTAGAAAAGTTAGAAAAATTACCTTGCTGTTGTTGACCGGGTTGACTCCATGAGAAGTTCGGGTGCTTCTTCCACCCCTCATTATAAGTGTTCGAGAACGGATCATTCCTCGGTTGGTTGTTCCGGTTTTGTAAGAATTGGACTTGCTCGGGTTCTTCCGGTCTACCTCCTTTCAATTGGTTCGAGATCGCAGCTAATTGAGCTTTTATTTCCTTTAGCTCATCCGACTCTTGAACACTAGCAACTCTTCTAACAGCTGATCTTGGAGTAGAAAAGCTATGTTCGGCCAAGTTCTCGATCAAGGCGACCGCTTCTTCATACGTCTTTTCCATTAGGGCTCCACCCGCTGCAGCAGTGATATCATTTTTGAACTGCGGGTGAAGTCCTCCGAAGAAGGTTTGGATAATAACCCAACCTTGCAACCCATGGTGAGGACACTTCTTCAACATATCCTTGTATCGCTCCCATGCCTCGTATAAGGTCTCTTGTTCCCACTGCACGAAGTGGGTGATATCGGCCATCAATTGAGCAGTTCTTCCCGGTGGGAAGAATTTCTAGAGGAATGCGGCCTTCAGGTCTGCCCAGGTGGTGATCTGATCCGCTGGTAAACTCTCTATCCAGATTTCAGCTCTACCCTTGAGTGAGAATCTGAACAATCTTAACTTGACGGCATCCTCGTTCATGCCATTAATCTTGAATGTGCTGCAAATCCTCTCGAATGCACGGAGATGTGCATGAGGATCTTCGGTCGGTGCTCCTCCATATTGATTTTGTTGTACCATTACGATGGTACTCGGTTTGAGCTCAAAAGAATTCGCCCCAGTAGCAGGCGCTTGGATGCCTATGCGTGCGGCTGCCACGTTCGGGTCAGCAAACGACCGCATAGGACGTCTCGCTTCGTCGCCCATTTTGATCTTGATATGTTGTTTTGCTTTTGCTTCTTTTCGTAATCGGCGGGCGGTTCTTTCAATCTCCGGATCGATCGGTTCGATTTTCTCCCCTCGGGTTTTCCTTGGCATAAACCAATTAGTACCTGAAATGGAAGGTAACAAAATCAGTAATCCAGAAATTGAAGGTGATAAAATAAAATAACAGAAATAAAAAAAATGTTCAATCTAATAGCGCTTATAGCTGGTAGTGCTATCAGTTGCAACTAGTTCCCCGGAAACGGCGCCAAAAACTTGATAGGCGGGTATCACCCCCCTAAATCTAACCGCAAGTGTACGGTGTCGAAATCAAGTAATACGTACGGAAGTACAAGTATCTAATCCACAGGAACTAGGAACTAAGTATCACAATTACTACAATTGCTATTAACTGAACGTCGCAACTTTGAGAGGTTGGTTTATAAACTACTTAATTGCAAACAAAACTAAATCAACACACAAACAGTAAACAGCTTAAGAACTTCAGATAGAGAAAACAGTTGAGGGCTGGAAATCCTAAGACTTTCACATACAAATAATTGACTCAAAACAGTTACCAGTTATTCCGTATAATGAATACCCAATCTTGTAAAAATCACCGTTGTTCTCTTTCGAGCAACTACGGGTTTTATCTTGAAAAGCACAAGTTTATCTCTCGATCTCACCTATGGAATTCAAAATACATTAAGCTCAAGATTTTAATGGGACTAAGGCTTACTCGGTATATCTCTATCCCCTTTCTCACCTTAGGCATGCAATTTCTAGTTCTAGTCACAATTAATTCTCTCGAACTTATTTAGAAACAACAAATCAATTGTAAATTGGCCAAAATTCACAAAAGCATTAAAATCCAAATCACATGCTTCATTAATATAGGAAAAACTGATAAAAGTCTCAAGTTACATGTTCATATGCTTAAATCAAATTCATTCCAACCCCCAACATATAGAAAATAGTTCATGTTGGTGGTGGATTCAAACACAAGAGAAAGAGATGAAAACATGTATATAAACATAATGAAAGTAAAAGCGATGAATGTAATGGCGGACTCCCTTCTCTCGTGCTCGTATCAACTTCGCGTGATGAATCTGACTCCAATCGATCCTCTATCATGGCTCCAAAAGCTCCGAAAAACCTTGGAAAATCGCCCCGAAGCTGCTCTCGTTCGTCGTGTGAGGGTTGTGTGTCGAATGACCTAATTTTCTGAAAATCGCCAAACTTAAAAGCTGAAACAGAGGCTTAGGCGACTTGCTGCGCGACTTGCAAGTCGCGTGGCAAGTCACGCGCTTTGCTGAGCTGCGCGGGTCAGTTTCTGGTTCGCGGTTCGGGTCCTGGTTCGGGCACGGGTTTTGGACTTGGATCTCGGGCTTCCGTTGTCTTCGTTTGGACTCGTTTTAGGCTCTTTTTAGCTTCTTTTCTCGATGATTGCCGTCTTCTAGATTACCTGTACATTCCACTAAATAAAGCGTAAAATCTCGCCTTTTTGCTAGGACACAAGCCAATCTCATTGGATTGAGAACCGAAAATAACGCCAAAAAGTGGCGTTATCAAGAGCCGGTCATCCCTCTGTAGGCAGTGACATTAACAGGCTTCCCTGAAGGATCTTTGTTAAGTGTCAGTGGAGGTGCCATAGGGTTTTCATAGCTAAGCTTTAAGTTAAATCGAATTTTTTCAGCATATCTTTAACATACTTACCTTGGTGGATAAAAGTACCCTTGTCATTATGCTTGATTTGGAGTCCAAGGAAGTAAGTCAGCTCACCCATCATACTCATTTTATATTTAGATTTCATTCTTTTAGTGAAACGAGTACATAGAGAAGGGGTAGTAGAACCAAATATAATATCATCGACATATATTTGAACAAGAATGATATGACCTTTTACTTTCCTGAAAAATAGAGTGTTATCAATTTTACCAGGGGCAAAAGTTTCGTCGTAGTCTATACCTTCCTCTTGTCTGTATCCCTGAGCAACTAGACGAGCCTTGTTGTGGGTTACAGTTCCATGTTCATCTAACTTGTTTCGATAGACCCACTTAGTGCCTATCACTGACTTGTTAGATGGCCTGGGAACAAGATTCCAAACTTTGTTTCTTTCGAATTCAGTCAGCTCTTCTTGCATAGCGCTGACCCAGTTCGGATCTCTGAGATCATCATCAACCTTCTTTGGTTCAATCAGTGAAATAAAATTAACATATAAACAAATGTTACCTGCACTACGTCGAGTCTGAACACCTGCGTTTGGATCACCAAGAATTTGATCAATTGGATGATTTATAGTCCATCGCTGAGCAGGAGCATGAGCCGCTGACTAAGAGTGAACTTCTGGGAGCGCTAATGAGGAAGCTTCAGCGATTTCAGGTAATTCGGGCAAGATACGCAGAGGTTCATATGAAACTTCACTTACTGATTGCTGAGAAGTCGATGGAATATCAGATGTTGCTGATTCAGAAGCAGGCATGGTGTTGATGGGAACAGCTGAAACCCAAGAGGAGGAATCAGCTTCACTTGTCTGCATGCTGGGAATGATGATAGGATCATCATCAGCGGTTGGATTGTTGACCTGAGGGAAGCCTGTTAATGAGAAAACATCCACTGATTAAGTTCTTCGTTGCTAGTAGAGGGTCTTGAGTTCGCTGAACGGGATTCGTCAAAGGTGACATGAATGGTTTCTTCTACAGATTGTCTTCGCTTGTTGAAGACTCTGAAGGCTTTGGATATAGAAGAATATCCAAGAAATATTCTGTCGTCAGCTTTGGGATCAAACTTTCCAAGAGCATCTCTGTTGTTTAAGGTGAAGAACTGACAACCAAAGATGTGAAGAAAGCTGATAGATGGTTTACTTCCATGAAAAAGTTCATTGGCAGTTTTGTTGAATCTCTTGACAATCAGCGATCTATTTTGCGTAAAACACGCAGTGTTGACAGCTTCTGCCCAGAATTGAGTTGGAAGATGAGAATCGCTGAGCATTGAACGAGCAGTTTCGATGATCGTTCGGTTTCTTCTTTCAGCGATGCCATTTTGTTGTGGTGTTCTCACTAAGGAAAAGTTATGAGAAATACCCTTACTCTCAAAGAAGTTATCAAGAGAACTGTTTTTGAATTCAGTCCCATGATCACTCCTTATTGAGCGAACAGTAAGGTTGTTCAGGACTTCCATTTTCCTGACAAAAGATATGAGTTCTTCTGAGGTGTCACTCTTAGCACGGAGAAACAACACCCATGTGTAGTGAGAGAATTCGTCCACAATTACCAGTGTATATTTCTTTCCAGCGATGGATTGAATGTTGACAGGGCCAAACAAATCCATGTGGAGAAGTTGAAGAGGAGATGTCATTGAAGATACTTGCTTGGTCTTGAAGCTTGCTTTTGTTTGTTTCCCTTTCTCACACGCTAAACAAAGAGATTCCTTAGCGTATGAGTGTTGAGGAAGACCAGTGACCAACTCTTTTGAAGAGAGAGTATTCAGCGTCTTGAAGTTGAGATGAGAGAGTCTCTTATGCCATAGCCAGTTGACATCAGTAGAGGCTTTGGAGAGAAAACAAGAGTTTTCAGTGGTTGTTGAGTCCATGTTTATTACATAAACATTTTCTAAACGATATCCACTGAGAGCAACTTTCTCTTTCTTTTCAGTGACGAAACATGCTTCCTTAGTGAAGCATGCCTTGAAGTCCTTGTCACATAACTGACTGATGCTAAGAAGATTGTGCTTCAGTCCTTTAACGTATGCGACTCTTCTGAAGGTGGTAGTACCATTAGAAAGTACACCAAACCCTCGGGTATATCCTTTACCATTTCCTCCAAAGGTCACTGAGAGACCTTTCTCTTTCTTGTAATCGGTGAGCAGGTTTCTTCTACCAGTCATGTCTCGAGAATATCCGCTATCGAGATACCATGTGCCCTTCAGGACCTGCAAACAAAGGAAGATTAGTTTGGAATAGGCACTCACACTACGATGGGTCCACACTTATCAGTGGTAGAGGATGTGGAAGGATCAGCAGTCTTCGCAGCATTTGAAGATTCAACATTAGTGACGTTCTTTACTTTGGTTAATTTCTTAACCTTAGTGGTAGTTTTCACCTTAGTCTGATTTGCACCAGGGATGGTCTTCTTTGCCTTGGGGCATTGATCTTCACCTTAGTTAATTTCTCAGCTTTGGTGGTTGTAGGGCATTTGCTAGCAATGCGATCGGTAAGTCCACGGTGATAACATTGCCTATAGCTAAAAGTAGCTTTAGGACCATAGGTAAATTTATTTGACAATTTCAAATGGGCAGGGCATGTACCAAGAATACCTTTGGCATCAGATATTGGAGGAACCTTTGGTTCTTCAGATTTCTTGCCAATTACATCCACTCTGAGTTTTGGAGTAGATCGCTGAACATGTTCAGGGATCTTAGTTTTTGAAGAAGAGGGATGATTAGCTGAAGGTTTAGAAGTTTTCAGCTGTGGTACTTTGGTACCCTTCTGAGGTTTTTGAACAAAGATTTTTTCTTTACCTTTAAGTTTAGAATTTAAGGTAGGTTTATCCTCAGGGATGGAATTTTTAGAAGAAGAAGAGCACTGAGATGACGAGGTGTCAGGGATAGAAGACACGAACATTCCAAATTTAAGCATGGAACGGTCAGTGGTTGGTTCTTCAGCGTTAGCTTTGTAACCAAGACCACTTTTGTCTTTGGCAGGGATCTGAGCACCGATTATCTCAGTGATCTTTGCTGAGGATTTATACCATCCTTCAACAATGTCTTTTTCAGCTTTCAGATCTGCGATAGCTTGTTCTCGCTCGATACTTATGACTTGATTCACATAGACATGATCTTTCAAGTCTTCTTCTATGTTTGAAAGCTCTTGTATTTTTAAATGACAGTTTTTAAGATGTTCAGTTAAGTACATGTTAAGTTGTCCAGCTTTTGTCTTGCCATTCATGGCATCATATAAATCAATAGTCAAAATATCGATAGCTCGAAGTCTATCAGCTTTAGTGAGAGCTGGAGAAGGAGTAGGAGAGAGAGATACCTGAGAGGTAGAGGCAGAAGTAGAGGGAATTTCAGATTGTTCTTCATGTTCTTCATGTTCTTCTTTGATTTCGGCCATAAGACAGAGGTTGGCCTCATCTTCTTCATCTGAATCTAATTCTTCATCAGACTCAGCCCAGTCATGATCTTCAGCGATCAGACCTTTGCCTTTCTTTTTATAGCTCTTCAGTTTTTCGTACTTTTCTTTGAGCCTTTGGTACTTGTCATCTTTACTCCTAGGAGTAAAGGGTTTCTTGTGGGATGACGAAGAAGGTTTGAATGCTTTCTTTGACCTGCATTCACTTGCAAAGTGTCCTACTTTTTCACAGTTAAAGCAGGTAGCAGTAGCCTTATCAACAGGAGTAGATTTAGGCTTGTTAGTGAGGGAAAAGGAGGTTTAGTTCTTCTGAAGTTACTTTTTCTAGCGAATCTCCTGAAAAAATTTGTCAGGAGTGCTAGAGATTCATCAAGTTTTGAAGGATCAGCTTCTGATGAATCATCAGAGTTAGATTCTATTTCAGTAATCGTGAGAGTGAATCACTGAGTAGGCACTGACTCTGAGAGTAAAGCAACAGGTGTGCTTTTAGAATCTTTGACAAGATTCTTCTTAAGTTGAGACGACTGCTCATGATTGAGCATAAATAAGGTAGAGATGGTCATATATTTTAGATCCTTTGATAGTTTAAGACTCATAGTATAGTTGTCCCAACTTTCAGGTAGACATTCTAAGAACTTTGTCAGGATCTCAGAATTAGCGTAGGTCTTACCAACAGTTTTTAAGTCTATAATTAAACAGTTAATACGTTGATGTACTTCAGAAAGAGTTTCATTCTTACCACAGATGAAACTTTCATACTGCTTACCAGGTTTATTCTTCTAGAGTCCTGGACTTCAGCAGTACCTTCATATTGAACACATATAGTGTCCCACTTGGCCTTTGAGCTCTTTAGATTCATGATGGAATGGTAGACTTCATCAGGAAGAGCCATGGAGATGATGGATCTGGCTTTGGTGTCGATGGCCACTTTCTTCTTGTCTTCTTCAGTCCACTGTGAGACTTCTCTGATGATTGTTCGTTCATGAACAACATGAGTAGTCGTAGTGGCTGGAACAGCACCATGAACCACATGTGGAACATAAGGTTCATTTTCAACGTAGTAAGGTATAGTGGGATCTACACCTTCCAAGAAAAGTATCATTCGATTTTTCCAAAGATTAAAGTTGTCTTTGCTAAATCGAGGTGGTTTGGCAAGAGAGCCATTATCTATGTAATTAGTGTTTGTGTTATTTGTCATATTGAAGAAATAGCAAGGAAGAGAGTATAAGCAAGATCTTGTTTATAGGATTAAACAATCTGCTCTGATACCACTTGTTGGTTTGGCAAGATCTTGTTTATAAGATAGGGAGAAGATAAGAAAACCTAAGGAGAGATTTTCTTGGTACTAAGTAGTTCAGCGAAGGAAGAGAAAGCACTTCATAAATGAAGTAGAGTTTCATATTTATACTGCATGCATTAAATGCAAGTCGGTACAACTTTACACGTGGCAGCGTCTGGTTGGTTTCATGGATTTGACTTTAGCAAACATCCCTTTTTGGCCGCATGATGAACAGTGTAGTTGGCAGAGTGGTTTGTATGATCCTGGACAAAGGGATGTCCTTCTGACAAATCTTACAAAGGCGTGCAAGGAGATAAGACAAAAGTAACTTGTAGAACAGGCTTCATGATCAGCGATCACTGAATAGATCTTTATCAGCGAATGATAAAGTTCAGCTCTCGCTGAAGTCTTCTACTTGAAACTTCGCGTGAAATGGACAAGTCTTGGCTTCGCTGATATCCGCATCAGGTCACTAGTAGACTTAGTCACTCGTTCTTCAGCTTGGTCTTCGATTTCAGCTTTGAACTCAGTTGTCGCGAATCTTGTCTTCAGGGATTATAAGTAAACAACTACAAATGGAACTATCAGCGATCATCATTACGGCTGAACGGGCTTAGGGCTCACTGATGAACATGTATCGTTGAAGTATAAATTAAAGCACATGTTTCCCATCAGCGATACTAAACAGACTTAGTATATTTTTCATAGATGGCAAAACATTAATACATATTATTTACTTACAATTTTCACTAAGTAAATCTGAGAGTCATTATCAAATCATTGAAGGGTTTGGATCAACACAAAGACTCTCTCTCCTTTTGAAAATAATTTTTTAATGCAAGTATGTTCATTCTATCAGTCTCAACATCTTTCAACTTCGGCTCTTTATTCTTTAAAGCCAAATCAAGATCACTGACTTTTGTTTTGAAAGAATTAATTTATGATAAAAAATGCTTTTCATGATAGTCCTTTTTAAGAGAAATTTCTTTCTTCTCTTGTTTCAAAAGCCATGCTTCCCTTTTATAAAATGAAAGACCCTTTTTCTGTTTTACAGAGCTTTTGTTCCAAGATGTTGAAACTTTCTTGCAGCTTAAGCAATTTATCTTCTGTGCATGATAAATAAGAGTCAGAAGATGAAGTAGATACCTCACTATCAGAATCAACTTTACAAACTACTGTCATTCCATAGAACATGGCATTCTTCACCTCATCATCTGACACCCACTTTTCCTTCTCTGCCATCAGGAATTTCTGTGCATAGTATTTTGCTTTCTTCTTGTAAAAAGAAGCATCATTGGCAGGGGGTGTCTTGCAATCAGCAGCAAAATGACCAGGTTTACCACATCTAAAGCAGTTGTTGCCTTGAGGCTCACTTTTGACCTGCTTTTCTAGAGCTCTGTGCTCCTCCTTCTGTACGGACTTTTGTGGGTATTCCACAGGCCTCTGTTCTTGGTATCTTGGCTCAAACCTCTGATCATATATTATGGGCTCATATATTCATCTCTTAGGGTGTACCTCGGCTCATTGTTGTAAGTAGGCACAAACTGTCTTGGGTCAGGATTGACAGGGGCAAATTGCCTTTGTTCATGGTTCATAACAGCAAAATATCTAGGGTCTTGGCTGATTTGTACAAATTATCTAGGATCTTGGTGGTAAGGGGCAAACTGTCTAGGATCATGGGCTATTGGAGCATACTGACTCTTCATCCTAGATACATTCCTCTTGTATCTATCATCTCTCTCTTCTTTAACACTATCCCTGTTGAAGGTTGGCTTTCTATAGGATCCTTTGTTGAATTCCTTGGTAAGCAGAGCCAAAGATTTGGCTATAGAGGTCATATCTGTTATTTCATCACCATCACTAACCTCTTTTTCCTCCTCGCTCTCAGCAATCAACACATTTTTTTCCTTTCTTCACTCTTTGAACTGGACTCAACACTATCTTTTACTGGCTTAACAGGGTGCTTTGTAGTGTTGCTCATAAGTGCAAGAGGTCCACCTATGGTATGCTTAGTCTTAACAATATGTTGTTCTTGAGCAGCTAGAGTCCCATATATATATCAGAAAGAGACCATGCATTTAGATCTTGGTTTGTCTGTAGGGACATGGATAGTTGGAGTCATTCTTCACCTAAGCTTTTGAGGAACAGGACATTGTTATCCTCAATGGTTCTATGAATTCCATTCTTCCTACATTTGTTTATGATGGCATTAAACCTATCATATGTTTGTTGTAGGGTTTCATCAGGCTTGGCTTTGAAACTGTAAAACTCATTCAGACATTGAGATCTCCTGTTTTTCTGAGTCTTAATGCCTCCTTCATGCTGTTTCTCCAATTCCAACCATAAATCCTTAGCAGTCTGACAAGCATCTAGGGAAGAGAATATGTCATTTGGGATGGCCATTATCAATAATCTTTTGGCCTTTCTCTCATTTTTTGTTGGGGAAATTCCAGAAAATCGTGGGAGAGAAAGAGTGAATAGAACTTGGATAAAGAACGTGAGATCGCGTGAGAGCTCTCTTTCCTTAAGTGATATTTCGACCCTATTCTGCCCGGGTATCACGAAATTCAATCGAGGATAATCTCAGTTTTCAGTGTATTGATTTAGGCAGAAATCGACACATATTTAAACACCTTTGAGAATCGTAACCGACACAATATTGATACTGATAATAATATCTCATTAAATGAGATTGATTGTGGATTAAATGTCGGCAGTTACAAATGAGAAGAAACCTTCCAGACGCTGGCGCCAGTCTCCGCGCCAGTCAACTGGCGCCAGCATCAGCGCCGGCAACATTCCAGAGCCTGGCGCCAGTCTTGGTGCCAGTCAACTGGCGCCAGCACTGGCCCCGACGCCCAGTTCATAAGAACTCTTTGTAACTTGCCAATCTTAACCGTCCAACAATCTCGGGTGCTAGTTAGCTTACACGAGTGTGCACTCCACACCTCCTAACTCACGTTATAGCTTAGCTAATAACCCCATTATTATCTTTGTGAATCCAATTACACAAAATGAACCGATGATTTCACTAAAATCACCAACATTCCTCCCCCATTTTAGTGCAATCCTTGATTCACAAAAGAAATATTTAATATAGGTAAACAAATTCATGCATAAATGAAAATATCTAGAAGATTGAATTTCCATCTTAGTACATTACACATTTCAAATATTCGAGAATCCAGGTGTCCTATGGATTGAACCCTTCAACCCATTTGAGTACTAGAAGATAACATACACATGAATTTAAATAATTCTCTAAGTATAAACTTGACACTATACAGGACATGTGTCCTTATCCAAGCTTCTTGAAGCGGCCACACTTCACACTCATATAGGTAGTTCCTTTCATCCTGCACATGCATTTTTACAAAAGAACGATTACCTCCTTCACTTGCAGTACCGAGCACATACCGTGGGATGATCATCTTGTGCTCCAATCCCTTAGAGTGAGCTTTCCCATTGAATTCAACTTCTAACGTTGTATTAGAAGGGAATTGGGTATCTCACTTTTAGAGATTTAGATGGACTTTAATCCCATCCCTATCACCGACTTGTGAACCAAGTCCCTAGCTAACCCCTTCGCCAAGTGGTCCGCTAGATTTTGTTGCGACCGAACAAATTCAACCGAACTCACCCCATTCGTGATTAGCTCACGAATCATGCTATGTCTAACACCTAAGTGTCTAGACTTGCCATTATATATTTGACTATATGCTTTAGCCAAAGTAGCCGCACTATCACAACGGATAGAAATGGGTGATATTGGTTTCAGCCATAATGGAATTTCATGGACCAAATTCTTTAGCCATTTCGCCTCTTTACCGGCAGCGGCTAATGCCACAAATTCCGACTCCATAGTCGAACTCGTGATGCAAGTTTTCTTCTTGGAAGCCCATGAGATGGCACCTCCCCCAAGCAAGTACACCCAACCACTCGTAGAAGATTGATCTTCCAAATTGGTAATCCAACTTGCATCCGAATATCCCTCCAATATCGAAGGAAACCCGACATATGACAAACCATAATCAATGGTTTTCTTTAAGTATTTGAATACTCGTCTTATCGCTTGCCAATGATGAATACTAGGATTACTAGTAAACCTACTCAACTTTCCTATGGCAAAAGCAACATACGGCCTAGTGCTTGTCATGGCATACATCAAGCATCCAATAGCCTTTGAGTACTCGATTTGTGACACCGCTTCACCCGAGTTGGGCATAAGCTTCTCACTTGGATCCCATGGAGTACTCACCGGAGAACAATCAAAGCAATTAAATTTCTTTAATACTTTCTCAATGTAATGAGATTGCGTAATTGCAATCCCTTTGTTCTCACGCTTGATCCTTATTCCAAGGATCACCTCCGCCTCTCCCATATCTTTCATGGAGAAACTCGACGACAAAAACTCTTTGGTTTATCCAACATGATTTTGGTCGGTGCCAAAGATCAACATGTCGTCAACGTATAAGCAAATGAACACACCGTTACCGGATGTGTCAAATTTGCTATATACACACTTGTCCGCTTGGTTTATCATAAAACCGTTGGACAAGATAACTTCATCAAATTTTTGATGCCATTGTTTGGGTGCTTGTTTCAGTCCATACAATGATTTTACAAGTTTACACACCTTATGCTCTATCCCAGGCATAACAAAACCTTCCGGTTGTTTCATGTAAACTTCCTCCTCCAAGTCACCATTCAAGAATGCCGTTTTGACATCCATTTGGTGAATCACTAAATTGTGGATAGCTCCTAAGGCTATCAACAATCTAATCGTGGAGATCCTTGCTACCGGGGCATAGGTATCAAAATAATCGATGCCTTCCCATTGCCTAAAGCCTTGGATTACCAGTCGAGCTTATAACTTTTCGATTGATCCATCCGCTTTCATCTTCCTTTTGAAGATCCACTTGCATCCCAAAGGTTTACAACCCGGTGGCAAGTCCGATAATACCCAAGTATTATTCCCCATGATGGAGTCTATCTCATCATTTATTGCTTCTTTCCAAAAAGCAACATCTTGAGACTTCATAGCCTCATCAAATGATTTTGGATCCTCCTCAATACTATAACAGTAAAGGAACGGATTGGAAAAACATGGGGTCGTAATACTCCCCACCACGATCGGTGCGCAAACATTTTATAAAGCAATTCATTTGCACTTCAACCTCCGTTTTATAAATTTTAAAATTAACCAACGCTTCATCTTTTGAATGTAACAAATATACATAGCAAAACCGTGAAGCGCCGTCAATAAAAGTGACAACATACTTTTTATTACCCAAAGACGGAGTTGAATGCAAATCACAAAGATCACTATGAATAAGCTCAAGCACCGACGAGTCCCTTTTCACGTTAGGAAAAGGTTGCCTAGTGATCTTTGTTAACATGCAAGTTTTACATTTTCCGGTTTTAATATCAAAGGCCGGAATAAGACCGTCTTTTGACATTTCAACCATTAGCTTAAAATTAACATGATCAAGCCTTGCATGCCATAAAATAGAATCAACACTGTAAATCCAAGATCTAATCAAGATAGAGAAGATATGAATTCGTCATCCATTGATCAAGAACACATTGTATACAAGATATGAGATTAGCACTTTCTCTCTCTAAGATATGAGTTATGAATAATGAGAGTGTTTCCAAGAGTCTTTCTCGTGTCCCTCACAAACACACAACTAAACCTATTTATACTAAACACAATACAAGGTGTAAACAACACAATACAACTCAATACATTGACTTTGACTTTGACCTTTCTATATTTAAACCTTGAAGACATATTGCACTAACAATCTCCCCCTTGGATTCAAGGTTTAAACAAATGCGATCAGCAGGCTTTAGCTTTCTTGAATCTTCGGACTTCATCAAAGCTTGTCAAAGTCAAAACGTCATCCAATCTTCAAATGGCAAATAACGAACTTCTTTCTTCGAACAGGAGAATAAGAATCTTCACACAAAGCTTTTTAATACAATTAAGCACAAGTTCAAGAAAAATAGATCACTGAAAGGATCAATCGATTTTCCTCAAACTCTTGAAGAATTCTCCCCATTTCCATTGACTTGAGAATTTCATTCTTCAGTGTCGATCTTCATAAACGCGCGAGTTCAAAAGAAAGAGATCACAGAAATGATCAATCGATTTCTTAAAAACTCTTGAAGAATAAAACTCCCCCTATCATTTCTTGAAACGACATCTTCTTTCTACAAATCTCCCCGTTGACATTAAAACGAATCTTTGATTTTAAACTTTCTTTGACATGAAATTGATGTAGACATTCTCCCCCTTTTTCGATGAAAGTGAGCATCACGAGCATCGAAAATCTTTTCAATTTCAGTCACGAACAATCTCCCCCGACTCAAACAATTCTCCCTCTTGAAAATCACAAACAATCTTCCCATAAACGAATGATCTTGCTCCCCCTAAAAATAAGAATTATAGAGCAAATTCATTTTCTCCCCCTGAAAATTTGCATAAAATTTCATCAGCGCACAATTTACCAAACTGATATAAGGAAAATTGAATTCATTGAACGACATTTTATAACAACTAACATTTAATCATTTGAACACCAAACAAAAGAAATTCAACTTAATGAAATGTAACAGATATTTCCATCAAGTGAAATCAAATGCATGCGTTTGGATTCAAAAACAAGACATCATCGCATTCGAGTTACAAAAGTTCAATTTCAACCCCTTTATAAAATCTATTTGGTGAACTAGCATGCGAAATATGATTAGCAACAAGCAAATGCACCTCTAAAACCTATAAGAATACTTTGCTCTTACTCACACTATTTGTCCAAAACCAGAATTTTCACAAATTTACAGGTTTATCGCGACTTTGTATTTTCCCCAAGTTTCAAGATGTGTGCTCTTAGGCATCTTTTCATATTGTGCACATTGGCAACTTTTATTATGTGCTCATTGGCATCTTTTATAATCAAACAGTTTATTAAGACTAAGATACACCGTAAACGTAACTTTCTAACTGGTCCTATAGTAGGATTTGGGTCAGCCGATCCCAGACCAGTTGGCCTTAGGGGCTAGGTGACAAGCACCCCTTGGAACTTACTCTCCCGAACCAGAAAGGCTACATCGATATACCTTAATCCCATCTGTACCAGTAGAACATGGCTTTCTACCTGGTTCTATAGCAGGATTTGGGTCAGCCAATCCCAGATCAGTTGATCTTAGGGGCTAGGTAACGAGTACCCCTTGGGACTTAATCTCCCAAACCAGATAGGCCACAGGCACAGACTATCAAACTTAATGATTTTATTATATATATATATATATAATTTTTTTTTTAATTTTTTTTTTATTATTATTATAGCATCTCAATCACTTGGTTCAAAAACGTAGTGCTTCTCCCATATTTTCGTTTCCATTCATGATTAAGACGAATAGGCTTTGTGAGCATTGTATTCTAAATAAGTCTAGATTTACACAATTTTGCACTTGTATCAAAATCTCAAACATGTTTCGCTGACCTTTCGACTTATTTTAGAAGCGAAAGTAGAAACAAATATAACTCCGACGATACAAAAATGCTCGTAAAATCATCCTTAACACACATTTTATTCATTGAATGAAAAATTTAAGAATTTTTCACTTCATTGAATTAAATTTGTGAAGGTTCAAACTTTCAACGTTAGTAGATATAAAATATAACACAATGTTACCTTTAAGCACATGTCCTAAAAATAGAAAGATATGACAATGAAGGGATATCACCTGATAAGTACGAGTTCTAAACTGATATGTTTAGAAGTCATAGCCTTTGAAGTACGGGTCCTGAACTGAATTGTTCAGAAGCCATTACCGTTGAAGTGCGGGTTTTGAACTGATGTGTTCAAAAACCATTACCGTTGAAGTGCGGGTTTTGAACTGATGTGTTCAAAAGCCATAGTCTTTGAAATCCGGGTTCTAAACTGATGTGTTTAGAAACCAATAACTTTGAAATCCGGGTTCTAAACCGATGTGTTTAGAAACCATTAACTTTGAAATCCGGGTTCTAAACCGATGTGTTTAGAAACCATTAACTTTGAAATCCGGGTTCTAAACCGATGTGTTTAGAAACCATAGTCTTTTATCTTTCTCCCCCTACAAAATACCAAAAGATTTGTCGTTAATCACATGTATATAAAAAAAAGATAATAAACTCCCTGAAAATATGTGATGTTCAATATCTTCTTGAATGCACAAGTACTTCATCTTCCGAGAGTTCAACACTTGTCTCTAAATCTGCAAAACAGATTAAGTAGATTTTGGTACCCAACGAGTCTTGGGTCCTGACACGTTAAGTGGAGCTCTATAAGAAGGAAAATGGTAAGTACCATACCAATATTGAACATAATTATTATTAACAAAATCATTATTTCCGCAATAAGAATTAACAAAAGAATTAACTTTCGTTGTAAAATTCTTATTTGGAAATGATGATTTTGGTACATCTTTTCCAGGAAATTTACCTTTTACCTTCCATTGCATGTTGACTCTTTTGTAGGAAGGAAGATCAGCATAGTATTTGGAAGACGTATCCACAGAATGCTCGTAGAAAATGTTAGAAGGACGCATCGGACATTCTGAAAAACACTCGGAGTTGTTGAACGACCTCACTTTGTCTTTTAAGGCATTTCGTTCCTTTGTCATCAACTCGAGCTTCTTCCGAATATCACAATTCACCCTCTTTTCCTTCATGATATCTGTAGATAAACCCGCCAAATTCTTCGTGAGTTTCTGAATCTCTTGCTGAAATATCTTCCTCTCTTTAGAAAAATCGTCTTTAATACACCTGGCCTGAAAATCAGCTTTCTTCATCTTTTCAAGCTCTCTTCTTTCCAAATCCAACTCCTCTTGCAGTTCAGAAATTTTCTCTGAAAGCTTCCCATTCTTCACTTCAAACTCTTTCCTTTTAACCTCAAACTCGGCTCTTTCCTTCTCCACCTTTTTCTTCTCTAAAAATAATACTTTTTGAAAATCTGAATTCTGCTTGGAAAGTCTTTGGAATTGGAGTTCAAAAGCTTTGTTATCTTCACAAGCTTTAGTCTTCATCTTTAATTCCTTTTCAAGATCCGAAATTCTTAGAGCTAGACCCTCTCTTTCTTTCTTGTGATCTTCTCTTTCCATAACCAACAGATCTTTCACTTCTTGTAATCTCCTTGTAAGCTCGGAAATTTTCTCTTTCTCGTCTTCTCTTTCAACTTTCTTCTCTTCTATTTTCTGAAAATCAACTTTCTTTTCCTCTGCATCTGAATGATCTTCTTTGTGATTTTCAGAGTCTGATGTTTTCTGATTTGTATCCTCCTTATCAGCATTCTTCACTTTCTTTACCCTGAAATCAACATACGATCCATGCATTAGCTTCGTTAATTCCTTCCACAACAACATAGGATTATTTTTGAAAGCATTTAATCGAGCACAAGTATATTGTGGAAGTTTGGAAATAACAAGGATAAAAAATAATGTTGCATCTTTATCAGCTCTCTTCCGATATATTTCTTCTTCAGTAAAATCTTCTTCCCGTTTATAAAGGATCAACGGGCCTTCGGTGAAGGATTTTATCATTAAATCTCCATTTTCTCTTCTCGAAATGAAATCCATGAAGTCGACCGTCCATTTCACAAAATCTGAATCCTTGTTAAGCATCGGAGGACGATTACCTGAAGCTTGATAAGCCATCGTGATCTAAACAAAAATGCTTAAACAGAACAGATCAGAAAAACTTATATAAAACTTTTTCTTGAAAAACTCTTAAAATGTATGAAATACACTATAGAAAAAATTTCATTATAAAAAATTTTCTCAAAATACTCTTTTTTTTTTAATTGTCAGAAAATTACTAAGACAGATTCACAAAAAAAAATTGACTAAGTGACAGTTTTCGCAAGCAACAGTTGCGAAAACTACCAGTATTCGTAAGCTGAAAAAACGAAAAGTCAAGGTTTTCGCAAACAACGGTTGCGAAAAGTTAGATTGTTGCGAAAAGTTGACTTGGGAATTCTTGAAGAGAGGTTTGCGCGACTGTGGGTTGCGAAAAGTTCCTGTTCTCGTGAAGGACGCTTGCGAAAAGGTTACTGTTCACGTTTCTTTGGGTTGCGAAAACTTCACTTGTTTTCTGAATATCTTCAAAAGATGATGAACTTGCGAAAACTTCTATGAGTATTACGAAAACTTCGATGAGTCTTGCGAAAACTTCAAATCTTGCGAAAAGTGTACGAAAAATCCCAAAAACGTCTGAAATCTGAAAACCTCTTCACGAAACTTCACAGAAATGCTCGAAATAGTAGTGTGAATACTTTATCTTTGAACAACAACCTCTGAAAATCACTGAATCACAAAAATTGAAGATCGAACAGGACTGATACGAACAAAACCAAAAATCTGAATAATCTCAAAATTGATGCTAAAATCCTTGAAATTTCTGCAATTAATCTTCACAAATCAGTTAGAAACACGATTTCTAACAAATCTTCTTCAATCTTCAACTTCTGAAACCCTCTAATTCTCAAAATCAAAAATCCAACCAGTAGCCAGATACGAACACTCCAAGAAACCTGAAAAACTCTAAATCGAACCCCAAATCTTCTGAATTAGGTTTTGATGTAAGAATGAAATCTGTTCAGATCATCACCACTAATCCAAAGAATCAAATTGCAGACCAATTCGATCAAACAACACCAAAATTTGATAAAATCTCAAGAAAACGAGATTTTCTTGAAAAATCAAGAAAATCAATCAAATTTGCTTGTGAAATCACCAAATTCGTATGTTTGATCAGTAGAATTCCATCTCTCTAATCTTGTTCCTGCTCTGATACCAATTGTAAATCCAATATCTAATCAAGATAGAGAAGATATGAATTCGTCATCCATTGATCAATAACATTGTATACAAGATATGAGTTTTGTACAAGTGTTTCTCTCTCTAGAATATAAGAATGTGAGTTAAGTATGTCTAGAGTCCTATACAAACACACAACTAAACCTATTTATACTAAACACAATACAAGGTGTAAACAACACAATACAACTCAATACATTGACTTTGACTTTGACCTTTCTATATTTAAACCTTGAAGACATATTGCACTAACAAACACAATTGCCATTTGCAACAAAAACAGAATTTGAAACAAAATTCTTTTTATTCAAATTTAACATAAACATATTATTCAACATATAACTGAATCCTACAAAGGATCCACCTTTTGATAAGATAAACATGTCGGACTCATAAACTTGCCTATATCCTAACTTATTCAAGATACTACCGGAAACCAAATTATTTCGAATTTGTGGTACAAACAAAACGTCTAAAAGTTCAATTATTTTTCCAGAACTAAAATCTAGCCTAACTAAGCCACGTCCAATAATGGGAACATTCGACTCATTCCCCGTGTGTAGCATTGATCCGTCTTCAACCGGTTCCAAAGAGGTGAACCAACGGCGATCCTTGCACACATGACTCGTAGCACCCCAGTCGATCCACCAAGCAACATCATCATCCTGCACGTAAAATGATTCAGATATTAGTGGTACATAATTCAAATTCGAATTAAAACCAAAGTCAAGAAACTGACCTTGCTGTGGGTTTTGATCCTTGGATCCTTTCCCACCACCACTTGTGCTTGCTCCATTCTTATTCTTGACAACCCGATAATCCCGCTTGAGATGGCCGGTCATACCACAGGTCCAACAGGTTAATTTAACCTTTTTATTGGGCCCTTTCTTGGCTTCATTGAACTTCCGTTTTCCCTTGAAGTTGTTGGATTTTCCCTCTTCAACCATGTTCACCGAAGGGGCAGAAACCTCTTTCATCTTAGGTTTCTCAACCTCTTGTGCCCGAAGAGATTCCTCTATGCGTAAGTGACTACCGAGTTGTACAAGGGACAACTCTTCCTTCTTGTGTTTCAACATGTGTTTAAAGTCTTTCCAAGAGGGGGACAATTTATCAATTATGCTCGATACGGAGATGGATTCGTCCATCTTCATACTATGTTGAGCATATTGGCCGAGAATCCATAGGAGCTCATTATTTTGCTCCATCACCGGCCTTGAGTCCACCATCTTGTAATTATTAAAATTACTAACGAGGAACTTCTTACTAGAAGCATCCTCCGCCATGTATTTGGACTCAAGAGAGTCCCATAGCTCTTTGGCAGATTCAACGTTTTGATAAATGTCAAAGAGGGAGTCACACATACCGTTTAAAACGCGGCCACGACAGATGTAGTCATCGTTCTATCATTTTCCGCGACGCCGGGTCATCTCCAACGTCTCGTTTTCCATCACCTCCGGTATCGGAGTGCTTAGCACGTACACGACCTTCAACGTCGTCAATAAGAAGTGCATCTTCTTCTACCATCTTCAGAAATCAACGCCTTCGAACTTCTCAAGTTTTGTGAACTTGATCGTCATGTCTCTCACAGACTAATCACTCGCCATCTCTCTCACGATGAACAAATATCACTTAAGATTGTTGGGGAAATTCCAGAAAATCGTGGGAGAGAAAGAGTGAATAGAACTTGGATAAAGAACGTGAGATCGCGTGAGAGCTCGCTTTCCTTAAGTGATATTTCGACCCTATTCTGCCCGGGTATCACGAAATTCACTCGAGGATAATCTCAATTTTCAGTGTATTGATTTAGGCAGAAATCGACACATATTTATACACCTTTGAGAATCGTAACCGACACAATATTGATACTGATAATAATATCTCATTAAATGAGATTGATTGTGGATTAAATGTCGGCAGTTACAAATGAGAAGAAACCTTCCAGACGCTGGCGCCAGTCTCCGTGCCAGTCAACTGGCGCCAGCATCACCGCCGGCAACATTCCAGAGCCTGGCGCCAGTCTTGGTGCCAGTCAACTGGCGCCAACACTGGCCTCGACGCCCAGTTCATAAGAACTCTTTGTAACTTGCCAATCTTAACCGTCCAACAATCTCGGGTGCTAGTTAGCTTACACGAGTGTGCACTCCACACCTCCTAACTCACGTTATAGCTTAGCTAACAACCCTATTATTATCTTTGTGAATCTAATTACACAAAATGAACCGATGATTTCACTAAAATGACCAACATTTTTAGTCTTTTCACAGTCTGTTGCTGACTAGTCCTTTACATCTTTTAGTTTAAGGTGAGCAGGAATTTAAGGAGTTGTTTCAGTGGCTGGAACTCTTGGAACTTCTACCAAAGGAACATAAAGACCATTTTTGATAGCCTCATATAACTCTCTATCAACACCTTCTAGAAAGTTTAGCATATGAATCTTCCACTATGGGTACTCATCCCTCAATAGAGTTGGGGGTTTTATGAGAGATCCAGCAGTATAGATGGCATTGAGATGTGCCATTTTGGAAGAAACCAGAGAAATAACAGATGAAAATGGTTTTGAAGAAACATATATAGGAATGCACAGTGATTGAACAGGTCAAAAACTGCACAAAACAGGAACCGTTTATGAATGAAAACCAGATTACAAGTTGTTCTACCTTGATATTAAATCAGCAAACAGGGATGATCGGTTGATTTAAGCAAATCAAAACCTGCACTAATAAAATTGTTGATCCTAGATGATCTCTATTAGCTAAAACAATCTTAAACAAATGTAGAGTTGCGGAAGCGTTTGATAAAACAGATTGTAATAGCAAGGTAGAAAACAGTAAATAGAAGAAAAGAATATTGCAACAATATGTAACCAATTCAATGAGTCATATGATTTAACCAGAAAGGATTACAATACTGATGAACAATGAAGAACACACACAACTATGTGTGAAAACCCTAATTCTCTCTTTGTATGAACTGTGTGTTGTTGGTGGTGTGAAGTGTGTGCTATATTGGCATGTAAAAGCTTGCAGGAAAATCATGAGATATCTCCTATTTATAATAAAATAGTACATAAGAGTCAACGCACTAGCTAATGAGATTCTGCCACTTGGAAATGTGCTGCAACCGTTAGTGGGGCACGTGGCAGTCTTCAGTAGGGTAGTACAACTGTGAGAGAGGGTTGATCTTCAACGGGTCTTGAATTCTTCAAGTGTTGATGTCACAAAGTTGTTCGCACTAGAGCTTATGAGGTCTTCCACAGAGGCTCTGTGCTTTGATACTTCTTCGGGCTGAGCTCTTCTTCTGGACATCTTCACTTAGGCAAAGGCTTGCTTCTTGTAAAAATAGGCTTGCTTCTTGGTCTTTTTACAATACTTTCATAAGATAAATTGGGGCTAACAATTCTATAAATCTAGACTCAAAAACCTGTAAATTTGTGAATGAAACGGTAAGAGGATGATGAATATCTGCACCGTTTTGTTAAGAAATCGAAGAAAAAAACAATCGCTAAAAAATGGAAACTACTATGCATGAATAATTATCATAAAAATAATATTATTATAAATTAAATACACAATGACTATGCTATCCTTTGCGATAATTATCTAATTAAAAAAATTGTTTAAATTTTCAAAATGATTGGCTAGGAATGGTTTGCAAAGTTTGGATAAAATCACTGATTTGTAAATCAAATAACCAAAATGTAAATCACAAAAAGATTGAGAACAGTGAAAATCAGTAATCAAGTGTTGTTTCATATTGTAAAAAATGCTATGTTGTTTCACAATGTGATTATTTTTTATGTGTATTTTGTTTCACATTGTGAATCAAAACTCTACTTTCACATGCATTGCTTCACAATCATGATTAGTGGTTCTCAACTTTTTTTGCAGTCCCCATTTGATTATGCTAACATATATATACAGAGACCAGTTCAAATCAAATAAAAAAGTTAAGGTGAAGTTTGTTTTTTAAGAGGTATCGAAGGAAGGTTTAGGGGAAAAACCTCAAAAAAATGGAAAACTGAGAAACACCTTGGTAGCCCTTCATGACGGTATGTGCATACAAGTAAATTTAGTTGTTTTTTGGTTTTTATACATGTGTGCGTGTTACAAATTACTTGTATGCACAAGTACATACCGTCTAGATGAAATGCTACCAGAATATTTCTCAATTTTCCATTTTTTTAAAATTTTCCCCAACACCTGATCCCATATATATATATATATATATAATTTCTTTTGGCTCATCCTCTTGTAGGTCCTATTTTCATTTTTGAGTATCTGAGAATTCTTTTTGTATATATAAAAGAACTTACAAAATAATAATATTAAAGGGTGAAAACAAATAAAACCTCATGTGTCTCGTGAGTTGTGATCCATATTTTTGGCCCTTGATAGTAATTGGCATGTCGAAAACCTGCCAAAACAGTTACTCAAGTGTCACATAGCTAGAAACCATATACTTCAAAAAAATATACAAACACTTTTTTTAACTTGTCATTAAATTGAGTCTGAAACAGGAAGATTTGAAAGTTTGTTATAATAATTGAGAAAACAATATATATATATATAGAGAGAGAGAGAGAGAGAGAGAAATTCAAGGGAAAAACTCAAAAAAATGAAAAACTGAGAAAATCGTTCATCTGGACGGTATGCACATGTGCATACAAGGGAAAACCAAAAAGCAATTTCAGTTACTTATATGCATAGACTGTGAAGGTACTGTAATGGTAAACCATCACAGTGTTTTTGCTGTGAAGGTTTGTTGTTTTTCTTACCTTCACAATGAATCACTGTGAAGGTTTAGTGTTAATTTCTTGGTCTCACGAAAACAGGTTGGTCTCACGTGAACCCAACCCTATATGCATATGTGCATATTACAATGGTGTTCCTCAGTTTTTCAATATTTTGCAGCTTTCCCTTGAACCATATCACATTTTGATTATTTTTCTCAATATAATACAAAGATGTCACATGTAATCTATAAAAGTTTCCACTTTTTGGAGTTTTAACTTCTAGCATTTGGATGGTGTTTGGGATTGCTTATTTAAAGTGTTTATTAACTTATTGCGGTGTGGTACTGGTAATAAGTGGTTTTTAGTGTTTGGATGGGGAAAAAAGAAAATTGCTTATACCGGTTTGGCACCGGTCATACGGAGTTTTTGATAAGTCATTTCATTCTAAATTATTGACTAATTTGAAACAACTTATCAACTTTTTAGTTATTTTACATGTATAAGCAATCCCAAACACCCTCTAAATAACAACTTATTAGCTTATTACGTTTTGGTACCACCATAAGCTAATCCAAACATTTTTTATAAAACTCCGGTTTAACACCACATAAGTTAATAAGCACTTTTACATAAAAGTATAAGTTGTTTTAAATAAGCAATCCCAAACACCCCATTAAAAATCCACCATTGAGCATTGTTTTTCTAGATCACAAAACTGAATGTCAAGACAGTTAAAAATGAGTTCTTTATCCACCAATAAAAGATGTACCTGAAGCCATGATGTGTGTCTAGTCATACTCAGTTCTGGTATTAATTATTCCTTCGAATTTCGGGCATCCGAAAACACGTACATGATAATGGGATCGCGGCGCCTACGTGTTCCAACATCGGTAGATCCTCAAGAAGCAGAGTGTTTAAGCACTTCAATTCATAGCCAGTTGAGTTACCGCGAGTAAACAGAGTCTGCAACTTCTCACATGACCTGATCTCAATGCTCGTAATCTTTCCCAATGGCGACCACGAAGGCATAACGGTTTTAAGCATCGGGCAACTTTCCAATTTTAGAAATTCGAGATTGATGAAGTTGTGACATTCAGTGTTTCCAGAATACAAGCTCTTCAAAGTGGTCGCACCACAGATCCATAACGTCTTCAAATCTTTGGCCAATTCGAAGATTTCCTCAATCTGCGTTATTTTCGGACATTCCCAGATTTTGAGAGTTTCTAAAGATGGAAACGAGACACCGATCTTCCCCAGTTCTGGTAGTTCCTAGAGATGCAATGTTTCTAGATTTGGAAGTTTTTTACCTTCTGCTTCAAATAGAGACACTATCTTGTCACAATGTTTTATTTTAAGAACTTTGAGGGTTTCCGGCAGCCATGAAGAAGGAAATATAGTCGAAAGATTCGGACAGTTGTCTATATACAAAGTCTTCAGATTGTTGAAGCTTCTAAATGGTTGTTTCCCGTTATATATACTTTCCAAACTACGGTTATTTGAAATCCCCATATCTTCCAAACCGATTCCCAAATATGGATCGTCTTTTCCTTCTTTCTCGTTAAAAATAGTGACCATTTTGTCGCACCTTTCGATCCAACAACCCTTTAATTCATCGAGCACAAATGTTTTAAAATCAGATGGGAAATTCTCGAATGTATTATGAATCAGAAAGATCAAGCTGATTTGACTGATAATGTTCTTGATACCCTCGGGGATATGTTTGAATCCATGAATCTGCAACGACTTGTTTCCCTTGTATCGAGCAAACTGACTAGTTTGGAAGTAGACATCTCCAAAGACAAGTTCATGTCTTTGAATATATCTATTATCTCCAGATTCACCTTCTATCTTGAAGGGAATTGCACATAAATGGAATGATCTTTGTGGAAAAGGATATTTCTTCAGAATTTGAAGAAATTGCGTGCCGCTAAGAAATATGGGAGGTTTGTCGATGCAAGACACCGGACAGATGATCCATTTTTCTTGATTCACCTCTACATGGCTGCTGTCAACTCCTTGGATGTTCTTGAGATTTGGAAATTGGAGGTAGTCAAGATGACTTAATCCGGAGATCCAACGAGGGATTTTTGGATTAAGCCCCAATAAGTCATTAAGCTCCAAATCCGGAACCCCTATGGAACAATCATTGAGAAGGAGCTTTCGAAGGTTGTTGGAATTGTTGAAGTTTGGTAAATTCTTGACTGATGATTGTGAAAGATCCAAAACTTCGAGCTTACTTAAAGGGACCAAATCTGGCAATGTTTCTAGACACGAGCAATTCGCGAGCAATAGATGAATAAGGTTTGTGAGTTTTGCCATGGATGGTAACTGTTTGACCGGACTGCAAGAAAGGTCAAGAATTTGAAGGTTGCTCATATCCTTAATGAGTTCATATCCATCAGGTTTCAAAAAAGTGATACCAGAAAGATTTAGTTCTTCAAGATTCAATAAGGAAACATTTAGTTCAAGATTCTGCAAATTGGTGCAATTCTTGAGTAAGAGATGACGAAGGTTGGTTAGATTCGAAAGGGAAGGGATGGATTTGATCTTTGTTTCTGAAAGATCGAGCCTTTGAAGGCGAGTCATATTCTTGAAAGAATCTTCTCCTATATCTTTTAAAGCACTACATTCTGAGGCATCAAGAACCTCCAATTTTGTAACGGATTCTAGCGATGGCAGATGTTCCAAGGCTGCACAACGGGAGAGGAGCAGTTCACGAAGATTGGAAAGATTGGAGAGAGATGGAAGATCTTCGACGTTAGTTTCTGAAAGATTGAGAACTCGAAGATGTGTCATATGTTTAAAGAAGTCTTTTTCAATCTCAAAAAGCTTATCTGAACCCGAAAGATCAAGTACCTCAAGGTCTAGAAGGGATTCAAAGCACGAAAGTCGTTCTAAAAAACGACAACTTTTAAGATAGAGATAACGAGGATTTGCAATGTTAGAAGGCATGCTCTCGATAGCAGTTTTTGTTAGGTTAATGGTTCGGAGGGAAACTAGGCTTTCTAAAGATGAATCATGAAACTCCTCAAAATCGGTAGAACCAGAAAGATCAAGAGTTTGAAGACTGGTTACGGAAGTCAATCCTCGTAATCTACCTAAGTTTTTACAATCACGCAACAACAAATGAGTGAGTTCTCCGATATGTTTGAGCAACAGTGTGGTGGAAACCATGGTATTAGAAAGATTAAGGCTCTGAAGCTTCTTAAATTTCAAAAAGTTTTTATCGACAGAATCCAAAACGATATTACCAGAGAGGTCGAGAACCTTAAGATCTTCAAGCTTTGCAAGACTCTCGAGCTTTTTCAAACGGCGACAATCCTTGATGACTAGCCATTGTAGTTTAGTAAGACCATAAATGGCATGGGGTAAATAGGTCATTTGTGGTCCAGAGAGATTAAGGCTTTGAAGGTTGACCATATTCTTATAGAACGCCGATTTGATCGTTTTCAGAGATCTAGCACCGGAGATTTCAAGAACATGTAAACCGTCGAGCTGGAGCTTGGTGTCTAGCAAATATTCACACCCTCTAAGCACAAGAACACGAAGCTTTTCCATTTTAACCAACGGTTTTGGCAAAGATTTGATGGTGGGATCGAATAAAGCAAGAACTTGAAGTTCCATTTCGGATTCAAGAAAACCCGTCATGATTTTCTCACTAAAATGTGTTCCATCTACCAATAAAGTCGAAAGATTCTGACCACTTTTCTCTGACGACTCTTTCTGTTCTTGATTACGCCATTTCTTACCTATTCGCGGTGTTTTCAACATTCCATCTTCATGTGTGATGCTCCCAAAACCTTCTATATCAGAAGTAAACATAGTCGCCAACCCAAGATTCGCAATCTGGTCAACACACTAGTAGAGATCATCGACGTTTATAAGCGACTTATCCATGCAAACATAACCACCCTCTTGTGCTTTGAGGATCCCACAATCCATAAGCTCCATAAGAATACAATGACCCTTTTCGTACAACTTCGTCATGCTATCAAACCCCAAATATCCTTCCAAGGTCCAATAAGTTATCAGCTCATTGTAGTGAACCCTTCCAGAATCACGAAAGAAATGGTGCCCCCGCCACCATAAATCTTTCAGAACACTGATTGGCAACATATCATGCTTCAAACACAATAACTTGCTAACCCTATAGTTTTCAGAAGCTTCTTCCAACTCCTTTTCTAGGATGGACATTCTAGATGCTTCTAGACCAATGTAATTTAACGCTTTTGCTATCATCGTAACTGTACCAGGCAAACTGTTACTTTTTTCGACGAATCTTTTACCTAGAGTTTGGATTCTCTTAGACTGTCTTAATTGAGTATCAAGTTTTTCTGTTAACAAAGAGTCAGTCTCTACTCTAGGAAAAACTTTAACCTCACCCACTTTTCCCTTGATAGTAACTTCATCTTCCCGGCTTAATCTAGAGATTAAAAGAATGTGCAAGTTTTCATCATACCCGTTAGCGGGAAACAAGTCTTTCCACACTGACCAGAAGTTTTGTATATTCATATTCTTTTTATCCGCGTCATCGGGAACATCATCTAGGATCAGAAGAAATTTTCCCACTTCAAGTTTTGTCCTTAGCTTTGTTATCAAACTTTCCAAGTCTTGTACAACATTGTCATCTTTTTGTGGCTTGCTATCATCCTCAACCTCCCACTCTTGAGTAGTGGGAAGTAAGCATAACTGGCGAGCAATACTCTCCGAGAGAGATTTTCTGTTATATTTTCTACACAAAAACATCCAGAGTGTGAAATCATATAAGTTGCTCCTAGCAATGTGGTCACTTAGTCTCCTTGCCATCCATGTTTTTCCAACTCCTGGAGACCCAACAAGTGTTGCTTGCTTGCAACTTTTTAGGGTTGCAATTATTTCCTTGACTTCCTGAGCTGACCCCATCCCTTCCATCACAATATAAGTATTCTACAAGTGTAATTTATGAAAACAAGTAAGCTAGGGAGTTTAAAGCTAACGAAACTGATGCAGCGGTAAATCAAGTAACAGATTATAACACGTTGATTCTCAAGGAATACCATGGCTAAAATCAAAGTCTCGTGTGACCATCCAGATGACACAAGAAGCCTATAAATAGGAGGACCAAAACAAAATGGGCCTGAAAAAAAAGTGGGCCAAACATAAAAAGGCCAACGAAAATGCCAACAAAGGAGTAAAAACACAAAAATGTCCAAAAACCATATTAAAACAGCGTATTTGGGGTTCAAAAATCACCTAACCATGGTGTGCGTCTCGTTCCAGGCTTCGAATGGATTGGTCGTGGGCCTAGAGTCACATAGCCAACGCAACGTTATGGTTGTTTAAGTGTGGTGGTCTTTATTACCCCGATCATGGGCCTCCATGAAAAGCAAAGCCCACATCAGAAACTAATAACACTATCTCCCCCCCCCCCCCCCCCACCGTGTTTTCCATCACAATATAAGTATGCTATAAGCGTAATTACATAAGCTTAGTAAAGAAACTAATAAAACTTCCCCCCCCCCCCCCCCCCACACACACACACACAAAAAGGTTAGGACGGCTACCAAGAGCTATGTGAAGAATATGTGGAACCCCATTAGATTACTCTCCAAAATAGCCTTTAAGAGAGAAGGGAGGTTCCTTCATATTTTGAGGAGAAATGACCCAGTCTAGTCGATCTGGGACTTCAACAAGCTACATTTCAGATCCAATATAAAACAAAAGCAATTTTCATGTACAAACATGTAGCTGTTTCTCAACTCTCAATTTCTCAAAGGTCTAGCAGCCTGTGCTTGTTTGATTAAACACCAAACTCATTGAAAATATTAGTTTCATCAAACAAGCAATTAAGCCATGACTTCCAGTTGATTTTGAATATGAAGTCTGCAACTTAATTTGACAACAAATATTTTGAATGACTTTCGATCCTTCTCTATCGTTTGTTCTTAACATCATTTTCATCTCTCTTTTTTTTTACTTAAATATTTGCTAGAAATTGTAATTAAACTGTTTTAGTGTTGTCAAATAATTTATCAATTTGGGAAAAAAATCACTATGGTGATTTTTTGGTTTCTTTGGAACTCTAATGGCTATTTTGAAACCAGGTACCAAGCAAAGTTAGTTTTCTTCAACCATAGTGCTCTCTTTTAAAAATTTTGAGGGCACAAGAATTATTTGAAGCCTGGTCAAACATGATGGTTACAAAATTCAATCACTCATTTCAAAATACAAAAATTAACAAGATACAGGTTTCTACAGTTAACTCACTAATCAAGACTTCCCATTTCATCCAAATTTGAATCACAAGCATAATAACATGAGTTTGCCAAGTAAGAAAATATGCAGGCTTGAACTGTAAATTGATTGACTTTTTGGATTTCACTTAATTTGTATTACAAACTAAGACCATCGGCATCAATGAAAGGACAAACTCTTTTATAAAGTCTCATATCAGCTTTGCAATAACATCTCATATTAATGAAATTATATACATCTTTCAAAAGTGGTCACCATAGCCACATCACCAACTACTTTATAATTTTAATTTACATATTTTAATAATTTATAATATCATAAAAAATACTAAATATGATTTATTTATAATATAAATATTATAGTAAAATTATAATATAAATAATAAATTAATTATAAAATATAGAACATAACTAAAATTTTATTTTTTGTTTTCTTTTACTACATTTTGTGTTTCTATACTTTGTGTAAATATAATTCAACCAACAATGAATAAAACACATACATATATTAAATAATATTTGTATTTGTATTTGTATTTTCGTAATCTTTTATATTAATGTATTTTATTTTAGTAACCAAATTAATAATTAAAATAAAAAAATCCATAAAAAATATCATTTATTTAAAACAAATTGTGGATAGAAATTTTAATAAAGATACTAAAAATTAATGTTCAAACAAATTAATAAATTAATTAAATTTAATAAAAATATTAATAATTAATGTCTAAAAAAACTAATAAATGAATTAAATAAATAAATAAAAATGTTAATGCTTTATCTACTTGACATTTTATATGGTCTTGTTAATTTAGCAAGTGCATGATATCTTTCAATCTACATATGACATGTTCTTGTTAATTTAGCAAGTGTAGGATATATTTCAATCTACATGACATGTTGCAACGCCATTTGCAAGATTGATGTGGATGCTCTAACCATTATCCTCGTACAAATGACATTTGCAACAAATTCCGCACCAATCATTTTTTGAATGCATTAATTTCCGCACCATATAAAAATATATATTATTTATTTGTTTTATATATATATATATATATATAATTATTAGAAATATAAAAATATATATATATTGTTATTATTTAGTAGACACTGTAGCACCCGTGTTTGATGAATTTGATTTGTAATGTTACACTTTTAACCCCTATACTTATTTACTAAATTTACTTTATACCTTTTACTTTCATTATTTTAATTTTACATTTAACACATATAATCGTTTATTAACTAAAATACGTTAAAAATACGTTTTAATTTTAACAAATTACACCATTATAATCGTCTCTTCGATACGTTCGAAATGAGTCCAATCTTGAATTTTTTTGGATTTATATATTTTAATATATATCATACACAGTTATACACTACATAAAAAAATATTTTTTATATTTAAAATTCATACCCTTATAGTTAATTATTTAATTTATGGTACATCTCTTATTTTTTTTTCAATTTTTTTTTACACTCCTATCGCATTAACATAATAATCATATATTAACCAATTCATTAAATCGTTTTAAATTATTATTATTTGAATGTGTTTATAGATATCGTGAATGGCAATAGAAGAAGGTTTCACGAGAAGAATATGAAATGGGGTTTTGACAAGTTGGTATCACTGGACTCATTTAAGAATTGTGAAAATGGGTATTTGACGAATGATGATTCATGTGTGTTTGGAGCTGAAGTATTTGCAGTTACAGAGTATGCACAAAAGAATCGATGTATTTCCAACGTAACTTAGATTAAAATTATCTCCTTCAGTTTAGTCCCGTCCCGTCCCATCCAGTTCAGTCTCGTCCAGTTCCGTCTCGTCCCATCTAGTATGCGTACCAAACGCTACCTAAGAGTACCATAAATTAAATAATTAACTATATGGGTATGAATTTTAAATATAAAATGTTTTTTATGTAGTGTATATGATATATATTAAAATATATAAATCAAAAAAATTCAAGATTGGACTCATTTCGAACGTATCGAAGAGACGATTATAATGGTGTAATTTGTTAAAATTAAAACGTATTTTTTTAACGTATTTTAGTTAATAAACGATTATATGTGTTAAATGTAAAATTAAAATAATGAAAGTAAAAGGTATAAAGTAAATTTAGTAAATAAGTATAGGGGTTGAAAGTGTAACATTACAAATCAAATTCATCAAACACGGGTGCTACAGTGCATGCATGTGAACCTACATTTGATTTGATGTATTTGGCCAAATGAAATAGTGCATGCATGTGAACCTACATCTCCTACATTTGATTCTATAAAGGTGATGAAAATGTACATCGAGAGAGAACAACGAGAGAAAGAACAAGAAGTCCAACAGCTCTAGTCCTTAAAAATGGCGAATTGGGGTGAAGATTTTTTTCAATGGTATCCTAATTCAAATAATGAGGTATTTCATCCACTACTATATATGTATATAATATATATATTATGTTATCCTGTTTCATATTTTTATGTGTTTGTGTAGGATAACAATGTCCATCCAAACAATTCATCTGGAGCTTATAGAAACCCTTGTCCAGGAGCATTTTCTATCGATATGGTATTTTTAAGTTTCATTTGTTCTTGTGAAATTATCTGGTAAAGTTAGTAATTTGTAACAAAAAAAGTCAATTTCAGGTGTTTAATTCTCGTCAAGATCTAGATGATTGGGTACGCAACATGGGATATTCACTTGGTTTCGTTATTGTTATTAAAAGAAGCAAAGATGAAAAAGTAGAATTTCAATGTGATTGTAGTGGTAAGCACAGGAGTAAGAAACCCTCTAGTAAACATACCGGCACAAGAAAAACAAATTGTCCATTTCACTTGGTAGGGAATCATTTGGGTAATGATTGTTGGACTTTAGCTATGAAATGTGAAGCACATAATCATGATTTTGCATTACATTTGGAGGGACATGCATATGCAAGGCGATTATCTGAAAATGAAGCTCGATTGGTGGAAGATTTGTCAACAAACAATGTGAATCCTAGAAATATTTTATCAACAATAAAGCAGCAATATCCAGATAATGTGTCTACAAAAAAAACTATATACAATCAATGCCAGAAAATTCGACATCAGAAGAATGCAGGTAGAACTTTAATGTTTTTTTTTTGTCTTTTTGTTGTCTTTTCTTTTTCTATTTTATTTATTTGTATTATGCAGGTAGAACGCCAATGCAAGTTGTGATGTCATTTTTACAAGAAGAAGGCTACGTTTTTTATGATCGTGCAAACAACTCGACTAATCAGTTGGAAGATTTATTCTTTGCTCATCCAAGATCACTGGAGATATGGCGTGCATTTCCACACGTGTTGTTGATGGATGCCACCTATAAAACGAACATGTTTGAGATGCCTCTCCTTGAAATTGTTGGTGTAACTTCAACTAATAAGACATTCTGTGTAGCATTTGTCTTTATGCACAGGGAAAAGGAATCCAATTATACTTGGGCACTGAATTGTCTACAGTCATTGATGGAGGGATGTCTTTATCCACGTGTGATCGTCACAGACAGAGAGTTGGCACTGGTGAAAGCATGCAGTATTGTATTTCCTGATGCTAAAAGATTACTTTGTAGATGGCACATCTACCAAAGTATTACGAGAAATTGTAAACCAGTAATAGCATCAAATCGTGACTGGGGGAGCTTTTACAATGCATGGGTGACATTACTTAACTCGGTAACGGATGAAAGTTACATGTTTAATTTCTCACAACTTGAAGCAGTATTACGAAGCTATCCAGGTACACCTTAATATATTATTATAAGTAAAATGTTATATGTAAGTTTAATAATTACTAAAAAAAGTTAAATTGTTCTAATTTTCAGGTGTTCTTGCTTATCTGAATGACACATGGTTGAAACCATATAAAGAAATGTTTGTATCTGTTTGGACTGACAAATTTCTCCACTTTGGAAATCAGACAAGTAATAGAGTGGAGAGTCAACATTCCAAGTTGAAAACTTACTTGGATTCAGCGCAATCAAGTCTACCGACATTTATGAGCAAGATCAATCAAATCATTCAGTCACAAGATACAGAAATTAAAGCAAGTATTGAAGTGAGCAAAAGTGTCACGAAACATCGTCATCGCATATTGTAACACCCGGAAAATCCTTGTAAGTAATAATAGTCCTAATATTTCTTTATATTTTGACTTCTTAGATTATAAGTGATTTCCTAAGTAATTTCCGTGATTGTCACTTATTAATTGAGAACTCCCGATAGAGATCAGTAAGTTTATTCCTTAAGGAAATAAATGAAAAATAGATAATAAAGTTAAATATTAGATTTTATGGATTAGTTGGATGGGTAATTTGAATACGAGTCCAACGGTTCTTTCCGGGGTAAAAACGGAGTTCTAACGAAGAAGTTACGGCTAAATTAGTGGAAGTTGGATTGATTGGCAAACAGAAGTCGGCGCCAATGGTTTGGCGCCGATGCATCGGCGCGGGTGATCGGCGCCGAGCACCTGACGTGCCAAAAGGGGGTTAAACCCACCTCTTTATCCTTAGTCATTCATTCATCCTCTCAAATTAGAATTTCTGCTGCTCTTCACTCTTCAGACGATTTCTTCAATTAAACCTAAGGTAAATCCATTTCTATCAATCCAAATCTAAATCAAGCATCTATTAAATGAATCTTACCCATTTAAACTTGAATTAGGGCATTTCATCTTCATTCTTCTTCTTGGAGCAATTAGGTTCAAGTATTCAAGTTAGGGTGTTAGCAATTGAAGATTTGAGGTGAGTAACTTGTAATTAATTGTTTGTATTACATTTACATACTATTCCTCATCTTGATTTTTGGAATAGCTAATGGGAAATCTTGAATAAATGCTCTTAATGGTTAAGAGGGAAACAAGAGGAGTTCAAGTAAGTTTATGTGGCTTAATTGTGTTTATTACTTTGTATGCCATAATAAATGTTGATGTTAAGAGTTTGGTTGGATTATATATCCAAAGTATGTGATATTGAGATGATGACTTAATAGATGTCTTAATGATGAATTGATGGCTTAATGGTCAAAATGGACTTATTATTGAATTGTAAACATGGATGTTTATTATTGATATCATATAGAATATGATTTGATACATATGGTTGTATATGAACTACATGGAAGTAGTATTGATCATGTTAAATGGTTGGACCATTGTTATGTGTTAAATATGCTTGATATTATATAGATTATGATAAATGGTTGGACCATTGTTAAGTGCTTAATATGCTTTGAATATTACTTGGATTAACATATTTGGTATTCACATAATTGGAGGAGTACCTAGTAGGCATTGGAGGATATAATCATACATACCGTGGGGTAAATGTATTTTGTTCATACCTTCGGATACCGTGGGGTTTTCCGTTGTGTTATGCCTTGTGACAATACCGTGGGGTATCAATCAAGGTATATCTTCGATTATGATGTAACCGGGTAGCGATATGGACCTTCTCCATGGAATCCAATTTGTGAATGTATCGAATTGTTATTCCTACATGCTATGATTATGCTCTATGTGCTATGTGTAAATCTCACTTAGGCTTTAAAATCCTAACACTTGTTATGTGTTTTATGTATTACAGATTTTAGTGGTTCTGGACACAAGAAGGTCTAGAACGGGGTTGTGAGCATGGGATCATTGTTAGAGAGATAAAGATTGGAAGATTGATGATACAACTTTCCGGCATTCTTTGGATATTTGATATCTATAGTAGTGATCAAATAAGCTAGTGGTCCAATAGTAGTTATGATTAACTAAATCTTTGTATTAATGATTATGTAATGTTATTTAGGTATACTTTTACTTAAGATTACCACTCTTCCGTTTTATGGAAGTTTTTGTTAACCCCTGTTTTGGGGCGTTACAAGTTGGTATCAGAGCTTTAGTTTAAGTGAACTAAGTATGATGAGGAAATACTTAGACTTAAGCTGAAATGAATTAAGTTATGAATTGTGAGAGTGGGTAGAATTATTAAGACGGGATGGCCTTAGGGTCGACAGAAATACGTGAAATTAGTACGGTAACGACGGTAATGAGGATTCTCATGTATGATACATTCATAATCGCAATTAGCTACTGTTATTATGAATATATTGTTACATAGTATACTTGTTTCTGAATTGTTCCAGTGACTAATGATCGGTAAGGTACGTTTCGTGTGTTTATACTTATATAACCATTTTTCAGGGTTAACTTTTGTTCGATAGCGTAGTGATGGTAAAAACACTACCAAGGTCTTTCAATTCTTTGGAGGACAGATCGGTAAATGATTGAGGATTGGAAAAACAACCGGGAACGGGTGGGACTCATGAAAGTCCGTCGAGACAACCTTAAGTAGTGGATTAAATGTGAGGAAATAAAATGTAAGATGTTTGATCAAGATGGAAATAGTATGAAACGGTTGAGTAAGTGAGCCTAGGAAGGCATGTATATCAATTGTTAGAAGGTTGAGAGGGTAACCACTGGTTGAAAAATAGGGCGTCAATGATAAGTTGCGAGAGTTAAACGATAGACCTTGTTTGAGTGAATAGCCTTCAATTACAAGTAGAGTTTTATGCATAGTGTTCTCGGGTGAGTGTTACATGGGTTTTTGTGATTTCAAAACAAATGCATAAATAACAATTTAGTCGATGATGAGTCAGCAGGTATACGTGGGTATTAAAAGAAAGAGGTAATACCATTTACGTCGCGCAGTCAAATTTTGAGTTTAGTAATTTGCAAAATACATTATACTTTACAAGAAAAGTTAAATATAGATGAGTGTGAGAACCGACTAGCTTACTTTGTGTCGGTAATTTCTTGCAACTTTTGTCGTATGAAAAGATTTTCATTAAATATACTACGGTCATAACAATATCGTTTTGGTTGAAAAAGATTAAGTTTTGCGGAAAGTAGTATGCAAATGATTCTCGTGATCGTTGTGCAGTACACTAAAGTCATAAGAATCTTGGGGTCATGTGTACCCAAGTTGCTCCAAGTGTTGTTCTTTAAAAGGAGGAAAAATGCGAAATAATATATTTAATACATTGTTATGTATGAAGGTTATGAACGAATTAAGTCGTAAAATATTGCTATAAGCTAGGAAAGAACTCTGAGATTGGAGAGGTGTTAGATAAATCATGGGAGAATGTTTGTAGATTTGGTAATTGTGTTCAAGAGGAAGGTGAACAATGGGAGAGTTGAAAGTGAACTTTAGTGTCGATTGTAAGAAGGTCTATACCCTTGTTTGGTAACTAGAAATACAGTTGGCAAGGGACAGTAGTGTCCGGAGGAAGGATTAGTAGTAATCAAGGTGATGGAATTAGCAAATTGCTATAAGTAGTGTGGTGAGACAGTAAGGAAATACCCTCGACGTTAAATAAGAATTTATGGTGATCTTATGATATTAGTATTGCACGAATAAGTTTGAAATGAAGACGATGAGATGTAAATTGTATTATGTTTTGTCGAAAGGATTAAGTTCAGTCCTTGTTGATGAATAGATTAAAGAAGTATCGATAGATCGACTATTGTCATTGAAGTCGGCAGTTGTGTTGGATGTATGAGGCCTTTTGCCTGTTACAGGGTGCGGTCTGGGTGCGTTCCGCGTATGCCTGTGCAGACAGAACTAAATTATGAGCGGTACCGGCATGCTGTTATGCAGAGGGTATGCGCAAAGAGAATAAATCACGAGTGGAAAAGGTTTTGGTTAAATTATTACATAAGTGGAAGTTAGGTGGTCGAAATACGCTTTTAGAAGTTTATTGTAGTTGTACAATAATTATGGTGTGTTATATGTTTAATCGCATTTTAATAAGTGTCGGTTTAACTATTGGTCTTATGTGTGAGGACAGTTAGATGATCTTGTATTTTAGTACCTTTGAGACTAGTGAACTTTGGCAAAATAATATATATATATATATTGTGAAGTATATAGAGATGTATATACGTGTACATATAGATACATATATGAATTGACTTCATTGGGAAAGTAGCAATGAAGGGGTCGTGAGATTATCATGTCTCGAGGCGTGTGTTGCATGATGTGGGATTAGATGTATTTTAAATTTCATGAGTTGATAATTGATAATTGATCAATAGACCCTTTGAGCGGATGGCTTGGTTTTAGATTTGGTTAAGTCTTAAGGGTATTCGTCGGTTTAAATTAACTTGACATAGGCTTGAGGGTTGGAATTACATGAATTGTATTATAATTAAAGTTTACGTAATGTGAATACATTAATTTCTCCTTTTGAGATCATGTATGAATGTCAAGTTAGAATCGGAAGATTAAAAGTTGAAGGATCACCTTGTGGAGGGGTGTTAGGATAGTGAAAGACTATTGTTGTAGATGAACATTCTACTTATGATATAGATGGTTTATATATAATGAAGAAACAGGCACGAACATAGTAAGAGTATGGACTATGTCGATTTGTGATGTAGTGTGCACTGTATATATAATGGTTTGGAGTCACAAAGAAGTAATAATAAGTGATAAAGAGGGGACATAAAATGAAAGTCTTTTCGAGGATTCCAGATGAATAGTGCTAGTTGTCAATAAAGCTGTTGGAATATGTGGTTGTAGATGGTGTAGTGATTTGACTGTTATTGGAATAGAATGCCGAGCGGTAGTATGAGTTTATCCAAAGTGAATTTGGTTGTGTGAGTCGCTAAATAAGTTTATGATTTTGAATCATAGGAAGTTTAATAAACATGAGAAAGTGTTATCGGTATGTGGAAAAGTTGGGGGAAAGAGACAAATAATGATTGGAGGATAGTACTTCATGCTAACGTAGGAAGTAATGATAGAAAGGTCAAACCTAAGAATGTAGTTATACTACAGGTTCAACGGAATTATCACCTTTGATATAAAATATTTTAGTGCTTGGTTGCAATATGGTCGCGTAATACGATATTGATGTGAGGGAGTGGTAGTACTTTATACTGAAGAAACGTGTGGGTCATAGATGTAGTGATGGGTGTCGTAGATATAGAAGTATTCAAAAGTGGTGAGTATGCTCAATTTAAAGTGAGTATGGATTTTCAAGCAGTATATGTTAATGTTATTTTGAGATCTGGAGATTGAGATGTGGATGACGACGGTATTGAAGACCAAGCAATAGTCGGATAAAGGTTTAATGATAAACGGTTACTTTAAGGAGGTTTACAAATCTAAGTTGGGGAGCGGTTAATGAGGAAAGAAGTAAGGTTCAGGAAATATGAAAGATGAATCCTTGTTCTTTTTAAATTTTTTTATTAGTGAATGGAATTCATGTGTGGGTTTGGTTAGAGTGCAACGGTTGGTGATAATTAGGTGTCAACTTTTGGGCTTAAGATCAAACACCTTTAGTGTAATCGGGGAATTGTAGCCGATTTTAAAAAGAATGATGGTGATGGTTGTAGTAACCTTAAGATACTCATTTGTGATGAGTGGTTTTAGTGAACTAATCTTTGTGTATGATTAGTGAACCTGTCCGTTTGATGATTAATTATTGAGATGGATTTTGGAGTCTATTAGAGCTCTTTGAATGAAAATGGCCGTTAACGATAAGGGCAATTGAAATTAGAGATTCGGTTGGTCTCAGTATTAATTGAGCCTTAAATTGATTTAGAGTTTGAAACTGAAATCAAGTTGTATAGAACATTTTAAGGTTGGGAGATGACTGAAGTCGTATGGTTGGGAGTTTCACTAGGGTTGGAACGTTTATCTGTACATGAGTACAACGTATGTGTAGGGGCTTTGTTAATAAACAATTGTTTGAAGAATTGTCTTTGTAGACCGTGTGGATAGAACTTAGATTCCTGTTAGGAATTGTTGAATTTTGGTCGACAGTGAGTCGGTTGACTTTGGGTTGAAAAGGATATAGATTTCGGGGACGAAATCGTTTTAAGGTTGGGAGAATTGTAACACCCGGAAAATCTTTGTAAGTAATAATAGTCCTAATATTTCTTTATATTTTGACTTCTTAGATTATAAGTGATTTCCTAAGTAATTTCCGTGATTGTCACTTATTAATTGAGAAATCCCGATAGAGATCAGTAAGTTTATTCCTTAAGGAAATAAATGAAAAATAGATAATAAAGTTAAATATTAGATTTTATGGATTAGTTGGATGGGTAATTTGAATACGAGTCCAACGGTTCTTTCCGGGGTAAAAACGGAGTTCTAACGAAGAAGTTACGGCTAAATTAGTGGAAGTTGGATTGATTGGCAAACAGAAGCCGGCGCCGATGGTGTGGCGCCGATGCATCGGCGCGGGTGATCGGCGCCGAGCACCTGACGTGCCAAAAGGGGGTTAAACCCACCTCTTTATCCTTAGTCATTCATTCATCCTCTCAAATTAGAATTTCTGCTGCTCTTCACTCTTCAGACGATTTCTTCAATTAAACCTAAGGTAAATCCATTTCTATCAATCCAAATCTAAATCAAGCATCTAGTAAATGAATCTTACCCATTTAAACTTGAATTAGGGCATTTCATCTTCATTCTTCTTCTTGGAGCAATTAGGTTCAAGTATTCAAGTTAGGGTGTTAGCAATTGAAGATTTGAGGTGAGTAACTTGTAATTAATTGTTTGTATTACATTTACATACTATTCCTCATCTTGATTTTTGGAATAGCTAATGGGAAATCTTGAATAAATGCTCTTAATGGTTAAGAGGGAAACAAGAGGAGTTCAAGTAAGTTTATGTGGCTTAATTGTGTTTATTACTTTGTATGCCATAATAAATGTTGATGTTAAGAGTTTGGTTGGATTATATATCCAAAGTATGTGATATTGAGATGATGACTTAATAGATGTCTTAATGATGAATTGATGGCTTAATGGTCAAAATGGACTTATTATTGAATTGTAAACATGGATGTTTATTATTGATATCATATAGAATATGATTTGATACATATGGTTGTATATGAACTACATGGAAGTAGTATTGATCATGTTAAATGGTTGGACCATTGTTATGTGTTAAATATGCTTGATATTATATAGATTATGATAAATGGTTGGACCATTGTTAAGTGCTTAATATGCTTTGAATATTACTTGGATTAACATATTTGGTATTCACATAATTGGAGGAGCACCTAGTAGGCATTGGAGGATATAATCATACATACCGTGGGGTAAATGTATTTTGTTCATACCTTCGGATACCGTGGGGTTTTCCGTTGTGTTATGCCTTGTGACAATACCGTGGGGTATCAATCAAGGTATATCTTCGATTATGATGTAACCGGGTAGCGATATGGACCTTCTCCATGGAATCCAATTTGTGAATGTATCGAATTGTTATTCCTACATGCTATCATTATGCTCTATGTGCTATGTGTAAATCTCACTTAGGCTTTAAAAGCCTAACACTTGTTATGTGTTTTATGTATTACAGATTTTAGTGGTTCTGGACACAAGAAGGTCTAGAACGGGGTTGTGAGCATGGGATCATTGTTAGAGAGATAAAGATTGGAAGATTGATGATACAACTTTCCGGCATTCTTTGGATATTTGATATCTATAGTAGTGATCAAATAAGCTAGTGGTCCAATAGTAGTTATGATTAACTAAATCTTTGTATTAATGATTATGTAATGTTATTTAGGTATACTTTTACTTAAGTAATGTGTACCACTCTTCCGTTTTATGGAAGTTTTTGTTAACCCCTGTTTTGGGGCGTTACACATATCACACTTCCAACAATTGTGTGGTTTCGTTTCACATTATGCATTAGACATAATATTCCAAGAGTATGAGAGAGCTAAATCATATGGCTTATTTTCTGAAAACTGTAGTTGTCTACTACGTACAAGTTATGGGTTGCCATGTGCGCACGAACAAATGCAATACTTGAACAAAGGTCATCCTATCCCAATTGATTCAATTGATGTATTTTGGACGACGCTTGATGTATCACCGTGCCAATCTTTACAAGATGATGACGTAGGTTGTGAAGCTGAAGTCCAAAAGTTTACTGAGGAATTTAACAAGCAATCGAGATCTGGTAAGTTCAGTTTTCTAAGGAAGATAAAAGAGATAGCCAGTGCATCAAAAACATGGGTTCGTGAACCTGTTGTTAACAAGACTACTCGTGGACGGCCCTCGTTGAAGGATAAGCTTTCCAGAAAAACTCATGTTGATACCTCATTTGCAACTCATGTTGACCCGTCTTTTACAAGTGAAAGACCCCTTAGACGTAGTAGTTCGAACGCATCAACATTTGTTGACTTGGAAAAAATGAGTTACCAGGAACCACCGAGACACAGTTCTTTCATGGGCAAAAACTATAATGCACATCCATACATTAATCAATTTCCAAAGATGTTTCACCCTTACATTACGCATGTACATGATGTGAGAGGTGATAGAAATTGTGGATTCCGAGCAATAGCTGTCTGTCTCGGTCTTCATGAAGATGCATGGCCCACAATTCGGTCTAACTTGATGGAAGAGTTAGATACATACAAGACAGAATACTGGAACGTTTTTGGAGGTCAATATTGGAATATTGTTTACAACACTTTAAACTTCTTTCAATATGATGGAGGTGCACCAGTTGAACACTGGATGACAATGCCTGAAATAGGTGTCTTGATTGCTTCAAAGTATAATGTGATATTACACGTTATAAATATGGCAGGCTGTGTGACGTACTTGCCGCTTAGGTCCACTCCGCCAGCGTGGTATCAACATGTTGTTTTTACAATTGGGTACGTTAATGGTAACCATTATGTGAAATTAGATATGACAGAAGGATACCCGTTCCCTACTATAACTTAACATTTTTTCCACTACAGTTATCAATGTGCTGCAGGATGGGCTACCCCGTATTCCATATAGAATACAGAAGTACCAACGACTTTTACGTGTTAATTGTACTACGGATAATGTTATTTTAGAATAATCGAATGTAATATAGATTGTTTTATGTTCTATTTATATGTTAAATCGCAATGTTTATGTTTTATTTTTATAATTATATAATTATTAAAAACTAGTAATATAAATATTTTTAAATCTTTATTTATTTTTAAATCTTTATTTATTTTTAAATAAAATCAAAAAGTAAAACAAAAAATATATAATACAAATAAATAAAAATATATAATACAAAAAAAAACAATAAAAAGACAAAAAACAAAAAAATCATGAAGATTAATCATTGGGTAATCATGGGGTGCCATTAGCCATTTTTGGGGTGCCATTAGCCTCCCCCTTTTAGTTCCTGTGGTTTGTTAAAAATTACGATTTTCATCCTCATGGTTTAGAAGTTACAGTCTTTGTCCTTTTAATGTGTAATTCTTTTGTTTTTGTGATTTATAATTTATTATTATTTTGGTTCTCGTAGATTACAATTTATTACTGTTTTAGTCATTATACTTAAAAGATAAAAATTAGTTTAAAGACAAAAATAACAATAAATTATAAATTATAGCTATGAAAATCATAATTTTTAAACCACATGAGCGAAAACTGAAATTGTTAACAAACCATAGGGACAAAAATCGTAATATACTCCAAAAAGAGAAGGTTAAAGAATATAGAATAAAGCAGTTGTACCTTAGGCATAAACTGTTGTACCTTATGATTAAAATGCTTTAAACTCTGTGGAAAGCAATTTGTAAGGATAACTTGTGAATACAGATTTGCTTTGGAGTTTGAGTTTAATAATTTTTGAGTTTGAATTTATTTCAAACAAACAAATAAAGCTTGTTTAATTTTGCTGAGTAGAAAGGCTGTTTATCCAAACGTTTGCCAGTAAACACTCAACAATTTCATTTACCTTGGTACCTTACCATGTAAATATCTAGCACATTAAAACGGTAATGTATGCAACATTTTACCTGGTTAAGTTGACACCCTAACTTACGAAGAAATACTCGTGTTCTTTGTTATCATTTTTATTTGGTAAGATTTCCGGTTATTGTCATATTCCCAAGGGCGAACCCACTCTATTTTATCGATCAGTTTGAAGAATGTTGAAAATTGAATAAATTAAAGCCCAAATATATCGAACACTCATGCATGGGAAATTCATGGTTTGTAACTTTTCACGATCCCCGTCTTTGGTTTTGTGGGAATTCACGGTCGTGTCGGAGCGGATACACTGGTTCCGGTATGTGAGTTCCATTCCTATGCGTATCGAAGATTGCTTGTAAATTATGGAAAGCATATAGTTCCAGGAATAACTTAATTTTATATATATCTATAACATTTTAAGTAATTTTTAGTATATTGAATCGGTAGATTATTTATATAAAATATGTTATTATTAAAACCCCCATAACACCTTTAAATGTACCCATTATCGTAAACAATATTTTAATTTGTTTTGAATAATCACTTATAACTATTATTAATAAGTCCTATAATTATTAGCTTTTGTTGTATTAATATTAATTAAATACCGTTAATAAATATCTTTTTAATTGACATTTTGGTACATTTTGTAAAATGCAAATCAACTAACAAAAGGAAGATACTTCATTTGAGTCACTTACATTAGAGTAGAGGTGGCCAAAAAAGGGGACAGGATAGATCAGATCGGGCCTCGGAATGAATCGGGCCGGAACACTATTACAAAGCTCGGGCTTTGGTTGGGCCTAGGTCGGGCTTGAGAACAAATATCTGGGTCCGCTTAGGCTTTTATAAGCCCGGGCTTTCGGGTCAGGCCTTCACAAAAAATAATTTTATTTATTTATAAATGTTATTCTAATTATCTAATACATTTAAAAACGTGTAATTGGATATTTGGGTCGCTCAAATATACTTAAAAAATACGTTTTATTATAGTTTCGATTAAACAATACATTTAAAAAATACATTGAATTATAAAGAACATACATTAAAAAATACATTGAATTATAAAGAACATACATTAAAAAATACATTGAATTATAAAGAACATACATTAAAAAATACATTGAATTATAAAGAAAATACACTTAATCCTCCCATATTATTGAAGTGTTCCGGTCGATTCTACTACAAAATGAACTAACACAAGCTATTTATATACTTCAAGGCTAATATGACAAAAGTAATCCCTCAACTTTGATACAATCATATTTTCAACACTAACATATTTTATGCTCGAAAGAAATTACGTAATTTATATAAGTTTTTTTTCAAATGTAGAAATAAAAAATAAGCCCGCTAGCATGTGGGCAAGCTCGACCCATTATAGGGCGGGTACAGTCAAGTCCATAAGCTTGCAAAATGGGCATGGTTTGCCATATTAGCGTGTTGGACAAAAAAAATTGTTAGGGTTGGCTTGGGGCCAACCCATACCCACAAATAGAGATGGCCATATGGGCGGGCAGGGCTAGCCCGGACCGGGCTTTGGTTGGGACCGGGCCTAAACACTATTCAAAAGACCGGGCTTTGGACGGGCCCGGGCCGGGCTTGGGTGTTGAAGGTCCGGCCCGTTTAGGCTTTTCAAAGACCGGGCCTTTAAGACCGGGCCCAAAACCGGGTTTTTAAAAAAATATATATATACAATTTTTAATAAATATTATTCGTATCCACTATAAAATACTTAATTGGATCACTCAAACATACTTAAAAATACGTTCTATTATAATTTCATATGTATATATATTTTTAAATTATAAAGAAAAATACATTTAAAGAAGTACATTTATTGAATTATAAAGAAAAATACATTTAAATAACTACATTTATTGAATTATAAAGAAAAATACTCTTAATCCTCGTCCTCGTATGGTGGATAGTATGCAAGAGTTCCGGTCGTTCGAAGTCTAGTAAGAGCCGTTCCATCATCGAGTTCATCAACATCGAAGTCTAGTAAGAGCCTTTTTTCCCGTCGGTGAGAACCACCATATTGAAATCATTCCAAACTTCGGATTTTCGTCCGTGTTCGACAATAACTTCTCTAATTTGATCGTTTGATGTACTACCGCCGGTCATTTTGATTGAATGATCGAAAAATTGAAAGAACGAGAAGTTGCGAGAAATGAACACGAGAAAGCGAGAAATCGAGAATTGTAAGCGAGAATGGCGTTTTTTGTGTTTTTGTAAGTTGGTATCAAACCTCATACACCCACTACCTATTTATAGTGTTTAGAATGCAAAAAAACAAAAAAACGGCTACAAATCGATCCCAACGGCTATATAAACGGCTATTTTTTTGAAAAACGGATATATTGGCGGCCCGGGCCGGCACCGGGACCGGAATTTTGGCTGAAACCAGGGCCCGGTAAGGCCTGTCGGGCTGGGACCGGGCTTCAATCGGGCCGGGTCGGGGCCGGGCTTTGGTCGGGTTGGGCTTCGGGCCCCCATCGGGCTTTTTCGGGACCGAGCCCATTTGGCCATCTCTACCCACAAATGATCACCTCTAGTGTTTATGTGTAGAGATCGCCAAAAATGGGGTTGAGACAGGTTTAGGCCCGCATGTGCTTAACCGGTTACGATTTTCATCTACAAACAAGGCCCGACTCGATACGACCCGAGACCAATTATGAGATTGGCTTGGGACCGACCTGATTTTTTATCTAAAATTTATTTTTAAATGTATTTTTAAATGTATTTTTAAATAAAAACGTATTTCTTAGGGTATTTGACTGGCCCAATTATAACAAAACATATTTTTTAGTGTATTGGATTGACCCAATTATAATGAAAACGTATTTGTTAATGTATTTAATTGATCCAATTATAATAAAAACGTATTTGTTAGTGTATTTGATTGACGTAATTATAACGAAAATGTATTTGTTAGTGTATTTGATTGACCAAATACTTAAAAAATACTTTTTTAGGTAAAAATCAATTTAAAAGAAATAAAAAAAATTAAGTGTGATCAATTTGGGCCCGACGGGACCGGTTCTCATAAACGGGCATTATAAAGTTTAATCGGTCCTTCATATTTGGGGTGAGACTGGGACTGGTTACGAAATCACGATTTGGGACCGAGACCGATTTGGGACCAGGGCCGATTTTTGGCCATCTCTATTTATGTGAGTAAAACCATAAACAAACGCCTTCATTTTTCATTGAGAACATGTCGGTTAATTTATTATGTGTTTATGTGTGTAAAATTATATGCTACCACTTTCAATTTTTATCGAGACTGATCAGGAACTCATCTACACCAATATTCATCAAGACCGATCAAAAGTAATTGACAATGTAACGCCCTAAAAATCAGGGCAAATTTAAACCTGAAATAAGAGGGTTTACTCATCTAAAATCCATAACATAAACATTCTTAACGAATGAAAATAATGACAAGAGTCAATCTACATTAACTTGTCGTCACCATAACCTTTCTACTCATCCCATTACTTCCCTGAGCTCATACCTGGTAAGAAAATATAATTTGAAACGATTAGGCTAACGCCTAGTGAGAACATCAAATTTCAAATTAAAACATTAACAACTTTGGAAACTTGGAAAATCAAAGCATATAATCAAACCTGGTTTGTCCCCATTCTTACCATACCCGTACTCATCTCATAATTACAGGATCATACTCAATCCCATGAGTATGGATATCATTTCAAAAGTCATAACACCATATTCAATAACCTACTACGAATCATCACTGATTCTAGTTTATCGATCAAGCTTAAAATCTTCTATTCAATTGCCATACCTTTTTCCTTGGAATGGAAGCAGAAATAGCACTTATATATTGCCTATTTCTAATCCGTCGTAAACACAGTAAACCAATATTTACACTTCGTCTAGTTCATGATTTCACAACGCAAATCTGATTAGCAACTATACTTTGCCTATTCACTAGAGTTAATACGAATAGCAACTCTACTTTACTTATTTCCTCATTTTTACATGAATAGCAATTCTATTTTGCCTATCCATTCATTCAACCTGAATAGCAATTATACTATGCATATTCAATTATTCAACCTGAATAGCAATTATACTATGCCTATTCAATTATATTCCACTCTGAATAGCAATTATACTATGCCTATTCAATTATATTCTAAGGATACACGGGAATAACATTTGTCTACTCCTCCTTTTCAAGGATACACGGGAATAACATTTGGTCTATTCCTTCTCGTATCATATTTCAGAGCCACACTACGAATCTCCACGGATTCTAGATTAATGCGCATATCCAAGAAATTACAAGTTGCTTTATGCCTATTTCTTGGCCTGGAAGTAGAGATTACAAGTTACTTTATGTCTACCTCTGGTCTTCCCCTAGAAATCAGGAATTACAATTTACGTATGCCTATTCCTCGATTTCTATACTATGAAATAGAAATTACAATTTCCTTTATGCCTATTTCTCATTTCATAACACCTTTACGAAATGGGAATTACAATTTACTTTATGCCTATTCCTCATTTCAGGTCAACGGGAATTACAAATTGCTTTATGCCTATTCCTCGTTATAATACATAACAGTGCATATGGATCCATTACACTTATTTCTACTCATGCAAGTTAATGCTTAACATAGATTTACCATATCATTCAGTATGAGCAAATCGCCTTTATATAATATAGATTCCTCATAGCATTCAGTATGAGCAAATCACATTTATATAACGTAGATTCCTCATAGCATTCAGTATGAGCAAATCACATTTATATAACATAGATTCCTCATAGCATTCAGTATGAGCAAATCACATTTCTATAACATAGATTCCTCATAGCATTTAGTATGAGCAAATAACATTTCTATAACATGATACACACCTGCTTAGTATCAAACTAAAGCAACCTTTAAACCCAACGCACTACCATTCATTAGTAGACATAGACAAACTAATTTCAGTTCTTCAATCATACCCTATTCAGAACTTAACAAACCCCAAAGTTACCGGGTACTACACAAGTCACCGGATACTATATTTACCGGATACAAATCTTACCGGATACTACACTGAATTCGGATGACATTCCGGTAACTATTTCATTCGGTAACTACAAAATAAACAGAACTTACCGGATACACATATCTTTCCGGACACGCACATCTTTCCGGATATCCACAACTTTCCGGACACACACATCTTACCGGATATTAATTCTATCAGGATTTTTACCGGAAACTTATTCAATCCGGACGACATCCGGAAACCAAGGTAATCCGGATACTATCCGGTATCTTTTTCATCCGGAAACTACTGAAAAGGAAACTTACCGGATATTGAGTTTCGTCCGGATACCATCGATCAGGGGTTTCCGGATACTTTCTTTTTATCCGGAAACTACGGCTGTGTTCTTATTTTCTCATCAAACAGTCTCAATAATTCATCCTTAAATGCAATACACGTCCTTATAACAGTTCTATAACATATAAGCAAGATAACATCACCGAAATCATCAAATTTAATGTTTATAACTCAAAATAAGATGAACTCACCTTATGGAGATAAAACCCCCTTCTCTTGCACAATCCACTCCAAATCCAGCAACACCCTTGTTTATACCGGTTTGAATTCTTCACTTGCAGAAGAAATCAGTTCTTCTTCTCTTCTTCTTTTCTCAATTTCTTTCTTTGTTCTCTCTTTCTCTATTTTCTCTTGTTTACGACACACACGCACACTTCCAACAAAACAAGAAGAAAATATCTTCCAATTGATCCAAAAAGGTGAAATAAGGCGGTGGGTGGTGTTTGAAGTTTTACCACTCACCCCAAACTTTCATCACTTGTCAAGATTACCCCTTCAACCTTTAAATTAAAATTAAAGTTTATCCCTTAACTTATAAATCCAATAAGACACATAACATAACTTACTCGGGAATAAACTCTAAAATTAATTTATCACAAAAGGAATCATACTTATCAAATAATTATACTCAAATTATTTAATAAACCCAAACGTCATCTTTTATAAAAATCGAGTTGTTATAGAGAACCCATCAATACCAATAGAGATTAAGCAAAAACTCATTCATTGACTTAGTGTGTGGTTGTGTGTGTAAAGTCATAACCTACCACCTTCATTTTCCCATCGAGACCGATTGAAAACCTATCTAATGATTTATTACGTGTTGGTTGTGTAAAACCATAACCTACCACATTCAACTTTTATCGAGATGGGTCGAGAGTTTATCATGACGAATCGGGAACGCATTGAGATCAATCGAAAACCTAATAAAGAAAAAAAACTAGATTGTGTAGATTGAAACTGTAGTATATTCATGATGAATATTACGTAGGGTTGAAACTTTATTTTCATTTATTACATAAAAAACCTTCATGTCGTTTTACCTTTTTCTTCTATTTTACATCTTTTTTAATTAATTATGTATTTATGCTTGAAATCCATCTTCCCTAGCCATACCACAAGAGCATCTTCAACACCAAGAACATTTAATAATAAAGTTGTACAAATTTAATACAAAAGACCCAAGATAAATCAAACCTTAAATCTAACTCTAAATCAAAAACCTTAAATCATTGGACCTATTTCCAATCCTAAATCCAAGAGCAACAAGAAGAACTGAAGATCGATGGAACAAATCTGAAGATCTCAAAGGTGGTTTTTCTTTCCAATGAGCACCATATCGAGAAGAAGCACATCCATTGTCTTATGTGCATAAAGCAACTCCCCATTCCCTGACCATGGCCAGGTCTGGAGGGACAATATGACTTCGATGCAAAGGGATTGGACAGAGGGACTGCTTGTTAGGTACAAACGGTTTGAATGGAGGGGAGATTCGATTTTGGGATCTCAAAGTCGGCGATGGAGATGGTTGGGTCTGCTGGTGATGAAGGTGGTTGGTGGTTAGGTCCCTGAGTTTTTAAGTTTTTCGTGAAAATTGAATCGGATCCCAAAAGTCGTTGCCTTCTTCTCATCCAAATCTGAGTCGGTGAGTATTATGCAGATATATTATTTCACATAAAAACGATTAAAACAAAAAAAATATCAAGATGGATGTCAAATTAAAGAGAATGAAATAGTCGTTTTTTGATTTAACTTGTTTGCTTAAAATATTTTTAGATAATTTAGTTTAAAGATGAATGTGGTAAGAAAAAATTAATTAAAAAAACAAAAAAGTCAAATAACGTAGTCACGTAATTCAAGTTTGAATTTAATTTCATTTTTGCTCTTAACCAAATTTTAATTAATTATTTTATGTTTTAACCATTGATTAATTAATTTTCTTAATTTTGATAATAATCATAATTTACAATGAAAATCGGTTTTTTATTTAAATATAACCTTATAAACTTGGGATCATGTGAGACCAATATGTTTTCGTGAGACTAATGAGACAAAGTTTTACACTTGAAACTTCACAGCAAAACAATGTGAAGGTAAAAAAAAGATCCGAACTTCACAGTAAAAACATTGTGAAGGTCAAAAACATTGTGAAGGTTACCTTCACAGTGTTTTGCTGTGAAGTTTCAAGTGTAAAAACTTGGTCTTACGGGTCTCACGAAAACAGACTAGTCTCACGTGAACCCAACCCTAAGAGCATCTCCAACAACTTCTCTATTTTGGAGAAAATGAAGAATATTTGGATTTTGATTTATAATTTTGTTACACCAACTTTCCAAAACTATCTCCAAAATGAAGAAAGTAGGAGAAAGAAAAAGTTTTTTCTCCAAATATTGAGATACCCAAAAAATGATTACTATACGAGAACACCGATAATGAATATTATAATAAATATTATAATAAATATTTGTTTCTCCAAAATGAAAAATCTATTTAAATAAATATAATTTTTATTAAAGTTTTGACTTTTAATTTTTTTTATTTTAAAAACAATTTAAAAAATTTGTCAAAAATGCTCTAAGTCTAACCTTGTATATGTGAAATAGGGGGAGGCTAATGGCACCAAAATTTGGCTAATGACGCCAAAAAAGTCAATTTTTTTGCATTGTTTTCATAAAAAATCATTGTTTGATTTAAATATATATATATATAATATATATTTATATAATATATATATATTATTTGATATATATATATATATATATATTATTTATTTGTTTTTTATATATATATATTAGAAATATAGAAATATATATATATATTATTATTATTCTTTTTGTTTATATATATAGGGGTGTCAATTATATAATTATAAAAATAAAACATAAACATTGCGATTTAACATATAAATAGAACATAAAATAATCTAAATTACATTCGATTATTCTAAAATAACATTATCCGTAGTACAATTAACACGTAAAAGTCGCTCGTACTTCTGTATTCGATCTGAATACGGGGTAGCCCATCCTGCAGCACACGGATAACGGTAGTGGGAAAAATGTTGAGTTATACGAGGGAACGGGTATCCTTCTGCCATATCTAATTTCACATAATGGTTACCATTAACGTACCCAATTGTAAAAGCAACATGTTGATACCACGCTGGCGGAGTGGACCTAAGCGGCAAGTACGTCAAACAGTCTGCCATATTTATAACGTGTAATATCACATTATACTTTGAAGCAATCAAGACACCTATTTCAGGCATTGTCATCCAGTGTTCAACCGGTGCACCTCCATCTGATTGAAAGAAGTTTAAAGTGTTGTAAACAATATTCCAATATTGACCTCCAAAAGCGTTCCAGTATTATGTCTTGTGTGTATCTAACTCTTCCATCAAGTTAGACCGAATTGTGGGCCATGCATCTTCATGAAGACCCAGACAGACAGCTATTGCTCGGAATCCACAATTTCCATCACCTCTCACATCATGTACATGCGTAATGTAAGGGTGAAACATATTTGAAAATTGATTAATGTATGGATGTACATTATAGTTTTTGCCCATGAAAGAACTGTGTCTCGGTGGTTCCTGGTAACTCATTTTTTCCAAGTCAACAAATGTTGACGCGTTCGAACTACTACGTCTAAGGGGTCTTTCTGTAACATCCCGAATTTCCTTAATTTTTATAAATTATAATTATAAACTTTGGGGATAAGTTTATAATTTTGGGATAAATTTATAAATTAAAAGAAATGATCAACATAGGGGTTTCTATGTCATTCCTTAAAGTATAAGGGATTGTTTGGTAAGTTTTGGTATATGAGTCATCCTATGTAGGTATGGGCTAAATATAGAGGCATGTCCTCATTTGACTTTATTGAGCATTTTTGTACGGGGGTTTCGGTTCCAGCAAAGAAAAGAGAAAGAAAGGAGAGAAAAGAGAAAAAGTGATTTGTGTGAGGTTTGAGGTTTTGATTTCAACCGTAAGAAAGAAGAAGAAGATAAAGGATTTGTAGAAATACAACAAAGGTAATCTCTTCTACAACTCTTATCCATTGGAAGTAAAGATGTGCTTTAGGATGATAAGAAAGGAAATTTAATATTATGATGATTTGAGTATTTTGTTTATGGGTTAATGTTCTAATGGTAGTAGTGAACTTATATGCAAAATTTCATAAAGATCCATCGATTAAATCTATAGATATATGGATTTTAGATATTTAAACGAACTGGGTATTTTGATGAAGTTCATACGAATCGCAAGTGTTCATTGCGAGGGAAATATGGATCGCAATTCATTGCGAGGATCGCAGTAGTTCACTGCGAGGATCGCAACCCACTGCGAGGGAATTGGTTGCGAGGTTTTGGATTGCGAGCCTATTTGGATTGCGATCCCATGTTAGTTGCGATGCCAATTGAGTTGCGAGGGTTTATTAATTGCGATGGAAAATAAGTATGGTTTTAGGATGTGGGATTTGAATATATCTCAATCAGTATATTATTTCCAACACGTTTATATATGGGGTATTTCAGTTATTCGTGGTGTTGGAGTTCCTACGACTTAGAAGAAATAAAGTAGCGTGATTTCTTACCAGGTAAGTTCATACTTACCTTACCTGTTATATTATAAATGTTATAATTATGATAAGATGTTGTTATATATGAAATGTTTGAATTATAAAGAAGATTTATGATGTGAAATGTTATATAAAGAGATAGGGTTGCGCTAGATGATTATTAATGTTGATTAATAAATTATAGCAATGATTTATGTATGGACATATAAAGGATAGGGATTTTTAGACACTAAAGATGATGTACAAGTAAGATAGACGATGGGTTTATTATTCTGATGTTTATGAGCAACGAGCGGCTTAATGTCGGATTCGTAGTCATAATACTTTGATATGAGCAACGAGCGGCTTAATGTCGGATTCGTAGTCATAATACTTTGATATGAGCAACGAGCGGCTTAATGTCGGATTCATAGTCATAATACTTTGATATGAGCAACGAGCGGCTTAATGTTGGATTCGTAGTCATAATACTTTGATGTGAGCAACGAGCGGCTTAATGTCGGATTCGTAGTCATAATACTTTGATTTGAGCAACGAGCGGCTTAATGTCGGATTCGTAGTCATAATACTTTGATATGAGCAATGAGCGGCTTAATGTCGGATTCGTAGTCATAATACTTTGATATGAGCAACGAGCGCCTTAATGTCGGATTCGTAGTCATAATACTTTGATATGAGCAACGAGCGGCTTAATGTCGGATTCGTAGTCATAATACTTTGATGTGAGCAACGAGCGGCTTAATGTCGGATTCGTAGTCACAATATCAGTTTGGTTTTAACTATATTGAGATATGGTTTTGCAAATGGTAAGAAAAGGGTAATTCAGGTTGGTCCAACATTGTTTACATTAAATTATAAATGTTATTTTTAAACTGATTATTAATGATAATATCAGTCTAATCAATTTGGATACTATTTCCTTATCAGGTTCAGGTACGGGGAAATGAAGGGATGTGGGACGTGAGCTTTTGGATGAGCAAAGGAGATTTCGTTATGAAGATTTTGGATGGCCACTTAGATAACTTAGTTAATCTGATTCAAATGACAAGATTAGATTAATAGGTTATTTAAAGAAGTTTAGTTTGTAAATATGAACCTTAAAGTTAAACCTTTGCTTATGAATCGAAGTTAGACAAGTTATGTTTAATATTGGTTATAAATCAAAGTTTAAATTAGTCGTGATTTTTAGGGTGTTACAGTTTGGTATCAGAGCCTTAGTTTAAGTGAACTAAGTATGCTTAGGAGGTACTTAGACTTAAACTGTAGTGAATTAAGTTATGATTAGTGAGAGATGGGTAGAATTATTAAGACCGGGTAATTTTAAAGTCGACAGATACGCAAGATTTGTACGGTAACATTGGTAATAAAGACAATCATGATTAATATGTTCGAAATTTCAATTTACTAATGTTATTCAGAGTATGCTATTTCACAAGTATGGTTACTCCTAATTGTTGTGAGATTCCACATTGGCGAGGAGAGGGAACGAAGTCCTCCTTTTAAAGGTGGATGGATACCTTCCTTGCATGAGATTTTTCCTGTCGCAGGGTACGGGCTGGGTGCGTCCCGCGTATGCCTGTGCAGATTAGAACAAAAAAAAAACCGTAGGCGGTACCGGCATGCTGTATGCAGAGGGTATCCGCAAAACGGACCATATCATATATGATGGAATGGAGATATTATATTGTTACTGTGGCTGGATAGCGGTAAAACATGTATCGGATATTGAGTATTGTATGAATCATTATTAATGAATATTTATTTTGTGTTACCAGAGCTATGGTAAATACACCTCCGGGTTCTCCTAATCCTTCTTTGGATAGGACTTGGCTTGAGGAACCGAGAGATATACCGGTTGGAGTGGGCGGAGTTTCTAATACGCCACCAGATTTTCTTTCCCTCGGGGGAATGCGAAATAGGGTACATCGGGGTGGTACTAGTAATGATGATCACACGCCTTCGGATTCAGGCATGGAAAGTCGGATATTGGATAATGTAACCAGATTAATGAACGCATCCATGGAAAGGCAAATGGAAATGATGAACACAAATATGGAAAGACAAGCTGAAATGTTTATGAAATTGGTTAATGATCGGAATGCTGAACCGAGACGAACAGGGATTGACTTCAATCAGGTAAATCCAACTGGTAACCCAGGTTCAGAGACTGAAAGAAGGGTTGATAATAGTTGCTCTTACAAAACATTCCTGAGCTGTAAACCGCCAGAATTCAAAGGAGATGATAATCCAGTGGCGTGTATGAACTGGATCAGAGAAATAGAACAAGCCTTTCGGGCTTGTGAGTGTAACGATGAAAGGTCAAAAGTTAGATTTGGGTCGCAAATGTTACGCGGTAACGCATTGCGGTGGTGGGATTTGTTGTCAGCTTCTGTGACGGAAGCGGTTCTGAATACCGTGACTTGGGGACAGTTCAAAACAAAGATTCTGGAGGAATATTGTAACGAGACGTAAATGGATAGGATCGAAGAAGAATTTAGAAACCTCAAGAAAGGTAATATGACTGTGAGGAAGTATACCGAAACCTTCATGGAAAAGCTGAACCTAGTGGGGCATGTGGCTCCGGCTGAGAAAGACAAAATGAAAGCTTATTTGAGGGGTTTACCGGCGGACATGATGACAAGGGTCCGAAGCTCGAAAGTTTCTACTTTAAGAGAGACGATTGAAGAAGCGAAAGTGATAGAAGAAATGTACGCCAAAGATAAAGAAGAGAAAGCGCATGTGGGAGAAAAGAGGAAATGGGAAGGTCGTTCTGAACCTTTTCAGAAGACAAGATTGTTTGGCAAGAATATTCGTTATGATAATCGAAGGGAACCGAGCTGGTGTTTTAAATGCAGAAGTAAACATTTTGGGCCGTGTCGAATGACAGCAACAGAATGCGCCAAATGTGGAAAGAGCGGGCATATTATGGCCAACTGTCCAGTTCGTGGATCATTGTGCTTTGAATGTAAACAACCAGGTCATTTTCGGAAGGATTGTCCGAAATTGAAGAAGGAAGAGGATCAAGGAAAGAAGTTGGTTATCCCTAAACCAACAGGTCGTGCATTTCAGATGACTGCCAATGAAGCGAGGGGATCGAAAGATGTTGTCTCGGGTACATTCCTTATAAACTCTATTCCTGCTCATGTGTTATTTGATAGTGGAGCAAACTATTCTTTTGTGTCCAAGTTGTTCTATCCTAAATTAGCTATGCATGTCACTACTTTAGGAGATGCCTTAGTAGTTGAGGTAGCTAATGGGGTTCTAACTTTGGTCAGTGAAACACTTGTGGATTGTAAAATTTCGATAGAGAAAACTGAATTTCCGATTGACTTGTTGTTAATGGAAATTGGAGGTTTTGATATTATTGTGGGGATGGATTGGTTGAGCACTAACCAGGCAGAAATTATGTGTTCAAAGAAGTTGATTAGAATTCCGTTGACCGATAAAGATGATGTATTCATTTTTGGAGAGAAACAGAAAGGGGATATTCCGTTGATTTCTGTGTTAAAGGCGCGTAAATGTTTGGCTAAGGGATGTTGGTCCTATTTAGCTTATGTTATAGATACAAAATTAGAAAAGAAGAAAGCGCAAGATATTAAAGTGGTAAGTGAATTTCCGGATGTATTCCCGGATGATCTTCCAGGATTACCGGCTGAAAGACAAGTAGAGTTTCGTATCGATCTTATTCCTGGAGCAACACCGATTGCTCGTGCACCTTATCGTTTAGCACCAGCCGAAATGGCCGAAATGATGTCTCAATTACAAGAGCTGCTGGATAAGGGTTTTGTTAGACCGAGTTCTTCACCTTGGGGAGCTCCGGTACTGTTTGTTAAAAAGAAAGATGGCACTATGAGAATGTGCATAGATTACCGAGAGCTGAATAAAGTGACAATAAAGAATAAGTATCCACTTCCAAGGATAGATGATTTGTTTGATCAACTCCAGGGGGCGGGTTGTTTTTCCAAAATTGATCTAAGGTCGGGATATCATCAAGTGCGGGTAAGAGAGGAAGATGTTCCAAAGACGGCGTTTAGAACGAGATACGGGCACTATGAATTTCTTGTGATGCCATTTGGGTTGACCAATGCTCCAGCTATATTCATGGATCTGATGAATAGAGTATGTCGACCGTTTTTAGACAAATCGGTGATAGTTTTCATTGATGATATATTGGTTTATTCAAAGAACGAGAACGATCATGAAGTTCACCTTCGAGAAGTGTTAGAAGTGTTACGCAAAGAGAAATTGTACGCCAAATTCTCTAAATGCGAATTTTGGTTGAAAGAAGTACAATTTCTCGGGCATGTGATTTCATCGAAAGGTGTGAAGGTGGATCCAGCAAAGATAGAGGCAATGATGAATTGGGAGGCTCCGAAGAGTGCGTCTGAAATAAGAAGCTTCTTGGGTCTCGCAGGTTATTACAGAAGATTTATTAAAGATTTCTCAAAGATTGCTTCTAATCTTACGGTGTTGACTCGTAAGAATGTGAAATTTGTTTGGACTGAAAAACAGGAGACTGCTTTCAGGACCTTACAGCAGAAATTGTGTGAAGCTCCTATTCTTGCACTGTCGGAAGGAACTGAAAATTTGGTGGTCTATAGTGACGCATCGAAAATGGGTTTGGGATGTGTATTGATGCAACAAGGCAAAGTGATTGCCTATGCGTCAAGACAGCTGAAAGAACATGAAAAGAATTATCCTACCCACGATTTGGAATTAGCAGCTGTGGTGTTTGCTTTAAAGCTGTGGCGTCATTATCTTTATGGAACAAAGTGTACACTCTTCACTGATCACAAAAGTTTGCAGCATGTTTTTGATCAGAAAGAGCTAAATATGAGGCAAAGGCGATGGATGGAACTGTTGAAAGACTATGATTGTGAATTGCATTACCACCCAGGTAAAGCAAATGTTGTGGCCGATGCCTTGAGTAGGAAAGAGTATCAAGGATGCTTGAAAACGACAAACGTCAGAATTGACGTAATGTCAAGTCTGATTGAAAGAATAAAAGCTGCACAGATGGAAGCCTTGTTGGAAGACAACTTGAAAGAAGAAGTGATGAGCAAACAATATCTTCAGTTGACTGAAGATAGTCGAGGGGTTAAGTTGTTCCAAGGTCGTATTTGGGTACCAAAGTTAGGTGGAAATAGAGAATTGATTTTGGAAGAGGCACATAAATCTAAATATTCTATACATCCGGGAAGTACCAAGATGTATAGGGATTTGAAATTACATTATTGGTGGCCAGCTATGAAAGTAGATGTGGCACGAATAGTAGAGAAGTGCGGAACTTGTTCGTTAGTAAAAGCAGAACATCAAAAACCCTACGGAAGTTTTCAGTCTCTGGAAATTCCGGAGTGGAAATGGGATAAGATTACCATGGATTTCGTGACAAAGTTACCAAAGACACAAAGAGGTAACGATTCTATTTGGGTAATCGTCGATCGACTAACGAAGAGTGCTCATTTCTTAGCTATGAAAGAAGCAACGCCAATAGATAAATTGGCAAGGTTATATATTGATGAGGTGGTGTCACGACACGGTATATCGGTGTCTATTGTGTCGGATCGTGACAGTCGATTTACTTCCAGGTTTTGGCAGTCGCTTCAAGAAGAATTGGGTACTAGAGTTAATTTGAGTACTGCTTATCACCCACAGACAGACAGTCAAAGCGAAAGAACAATACAAACTTTGGAAGACATGCTTAGATCATGTGTGCTAGATTTTGGAGGTAACTGGGATTCTCATTTGCCGTTGGTAGAATTTGCCTATAACAACAGTTACCATTCCAGTATTGGAAGAGCATCTTTCGAGGCATTGTATGGTAGGAAATGCAGAACTCCGGTGAGCTGGTTAGAAGTCGGAGAGAAACAATTTGCTGGTCCGGAACTTGTACAGCAAACCGCGGACAAGGTAAAAGAAATTCGGCAACATATGAAAGCGGCTCAAGATAGACAGAAAAGCTATGATGATCCAAAAAGGAGGCCGAAATAATTTCAAGTTGGGGAGCGGGTAATGCTCAAAGTGTCCCCATGGAAAGGTGTGATTCGATTTGGAAAGCGTGGAAAGTTGAGTCCTCGTTTTCTAGGACCTTTCGCTATCACCAAAAGAATTGGCTTACAAGCGTATCAATTGGATCTTCCACCTGAGCTGGAAGGGATCCATAATACTTTTCATGTGTGTTATTTGCGAAAATGCTTAGCTGAGGAGCAAGATGTGATTCCACTTACTGATGTTAGGGTGGATGAAGGGAGCCGATGTGTAGAAGAACCAGAGGCGATTCTAGAAAAGTCAGTTAAGAAGTTACGAAGTGGTAAAGAAGTAACTATGTTAAAAGTACAATGGAAACACCATCGAGGTGCTAACGTGACGTTAGAATCAGAGGAAGACATGAAGAGTAGATATCCTCATTGGTTTGATTAGCTTCGATTTCGAGGACGAAATCAGTTTCAAGTTGGGGAGTATTGTAACATCCCGAATTTCCTTAATTTTTATAAATTATAATTATAAACTTTGGGGATAAGTTTGTAATTTTGGGATAAATTTATAAATTAAAAGAAATGATCAACATAGGGGTTTCTATGTCATTCCTTAAAGTATAAGGGATTGTTTGGTAAGTTTTGGTATATGAGTCATCCTATGTAGGTATGGGCTAAATATAGAGGCATGTCCTCATTTGACTTTATTGAGCATTTTTGTACGGGGGTTTCGGTTCCAGCAAAGAAAAGAGAAAGAAAGGAGAGAAAAGAGAAAAAGTGATTTGTGTGAGGTTTGAGGTTTTGATTTCAACCGTAAGAAAGAAGAAGAAGATCAAGGATTTGTAGAAATACAACAAAGGTAATCTCTTCTACAACTCTTATCCATTGGAAGTAAAGATGTGCTTTAGGATGATAAGAAAGGAAATTTAATATTATGATGATTTGAGTATTTTGTTTATGGGTTAATGTTCTAATGGTAGTAGTGAATTTATATGCAAAATTTCATAAAGATCCATCGATTAAATCTATAGATATATGGATTTTAGATATTTAAACGAACTGGGTATTTTGATGAAGTTCATACGAATCGCAAGTGTTCATTGCGAGGGAAATATGGATCGCAATTCATTGCGAGGATCGCAACCCACTGCGAGGGAATTGGTTGCGAGGTTTTGGATTGCGAGCCTATTTGGATTGCGATCCCATGTTAGTTGCGATGCCAATTGAGTTGCGAGGGTTTATTAATTGCGATGGAAAATAAGTATGGTTTTAGGATGTGGGATTTGAATATATCTCAATCAGTATATTATTTCCAACACGTTTATATATGGGGTATTTCAGTTATTCGTGGTGTTGGAGTTCCTACGACTTAGAAGAAATAAAGTAGCGTGATTTCTTACCAGGTAAGTTCATACTTACCTTACCTGTTATATTATAAATGTTATAATTATGATAAGATGTTGTTATATATGAAATGTTTGAATTATAAAGAAGATTTATGATGTGAAATGTTATATAAAGAGATAGGGTTGCGCTAGATGATTATTAATGTTGATTAATAAATTATAGCAATGATTTATGTATGGACATATAAAGGATAGGGATTTTTAGACACTAAAGATGATGTACAAGTAAGATAGACGATGGGTTTATTATTCTGATGTTTATGAGCAACGAGCGGCTTAATGTCGGATTCGTAGTCATAATACTTTGATATGAGCAACGAGCGGCTTAATGTCGGATTCGTAGTCATAATACTTTGACATGAGCAACGAGCGGTTTAATGTCGGATTCGTAGTCATAATACCTTGATATGAGCAACGAGCGGCTTAATGTCGGATTCGTAGTCATAATACTTTGATATGAGCAACGAGCGGCTTAATGTCGGATTCGTAGTCATAATACTTTGATGTGAGCAACGAGCGGCTTAATGTCGGATTCGTAGTCATAATACTTTGATATGAGCAACGAGCGGCTTAATGTCGGATTCGTAGTCATAATACTTTGATGTGAGCAACGAGCGGCTTAATGTTGGATTCGTAGTCACAATATCAGTTTGGTTTTAACTATATTGAGATATGGTTTTGCAAATGGTAAGAAAAGGGTAATTCAGGTTGGTCCAACATTGTTTACATTAAATTATAAATGTTATTTTTAAACTGATTATTAATGATAATATCAGTCTAATCAATTTGGATACTATTTCCTTATCAGGTTCAGGTACGGGGGAAATGAAGGGATGTGGGACGTGAGCTTTTGGATGAGCAAAGGAGATTTCGTTATGAAGATTTTGGATGGCCACTTAGATAACTTAGTTAATCTGATTCAAATGACAAGATTAGATTAATAGGTTATTTAAAGAAGTTTAGTTTGTAAATATGAACCTTAAAGTTAAACCTTTGCTTATGAATCGAAGTTAGACAAGTTATGTTTAATATTGGTTATAAATCAAAGTTTAAATTAGTCGTGATTTTTAGGGTGTTACACTTTCACTTGTAAAAGACGGGTCAACATGAGTTGCAACAGACAGATCAACATGAGTTGCAAATGAGGGATCAACATGAGTTTTTCTGAAAAGCTTATCCTTCATCGAGGGCCGTCCACGAGTAGTCTTGTTAACAACAGGTTCACGAACCCATGTTTTTGATGCACTGGCTATCTCTTTTATCTTCCTCAGAAAACTGAACTTACCAGATTTCGATTGCTTGTTAAATTCCTCAGTAAACATTTGGACTTCAGCTTCACAACCTACGTCATCATCTTGTAAAGATTGGCACGGTGATATATCAAGCGTCGTCCAAAATACATCAATTGAATCAATTGGGATAGGCTGACCTTTGTTCATGTATTGCATTTGTTCGTGCGCACATGGCAACCCATAACTTGTACGTAGTAGACAACTACAATTTTCAGAAAATAAGCCAACAGATTGAGCTCGCTCATACTCTTGGAATATTATGTTTAATGCATAATGTGAAACGAAACCACACAATTGTTTGAAGTGTGTTATGCGATGACGATGTTTCGTGACACTTTTGCTCACTTCAATACTTGCTTTAATTTATGTATCTTATGACTGAATGATTTGATTGATCTTGCTCATAAATGTCGGTAGACTTGATTTCGCTGAATCCAAGTAACTTTTCAACTTGGAATGTTGACTCTCCACTCTGTTACTTGTCTGATTTCCAAAGTGGAGAAATTTGTCAGTCCAAACAGATACAAACATTTCTTTATATTTCAACCATGTGTCATTCAGATAAGCAAGAACACCTGAAAATTAGAACAATTTAACTTTTTTTAGTGATTGTTAAACTTACATATAACATTTTACTTATAATAATATATTAAGGTGTACCTGGATAGCTTCGTAATACTGCTTCAAGTTGTGAGAAATTAAACATGTAAGTTTCATCCGTTACCGACTCAAGTAATGTCACCCATGCATTGTAAAAGGAACCCCAGTCACGATTTGATGTTATTACTCCTTTACAATTTCTCGTAATACTTTGGTAGATGTGCCATCTACAAAGTAATCTTTTAGCATCAGGAAATACAATACTGCATGCTTTCACCAGTGCCAACTCTCTGTCTATGACGATCACACGTGGATAAAGACATCCCTCCATCAATGACTTTAGACAATTCAATGCCCAAGTATAATTGAATTCCTTTTCCCTGTGCATAAAGACAAATGCTACACAGAATGTCTTATTAGTTGAAGTTACACCAACAATTTCAAGGAGAGGCATATCAAACATGGTCGTTTTATAGGTGGCATCCATCACCAACACGTGTGGAAATGCACGCCATATCTCCAGTGATCTTGGATGAGCAAAGAATAAATCTTCCAACTCATTAGTCGAGTTGTTTGCACGATAATAAAAAACGTAGTCTTCTTCCTGTAAAAACGACATCACAACTTGCATTGTAGTTCTACCTGCATAATACAAATAAATAAAAATATATAATACAAATAAATAAAATAGAAAAAGTAAAGACAACAAAAAGACAAAAAACAAAAAAAATAATCATTGGAGTTCTACCTGCATTCTTCTGAAGTCGAATTTTCTGGCATTGATTGTGTATAGTTTTTCTTGTAGACACATTATCTGGATATTGCTGCTTTATTGTTGATAAAATATTTTTAGGCTTCACATTGTTTGTTGACAAATCTTCCACCAATCGAGCTTCATTTTCAGACAATCGTCTTGCATATGCATGTCCCTCCAAATGTAATGCAAAATCATGATTATGTGCATCACATATCATAGCTAAAGTCCAACAATCATTACCCAAATGATTCCCTACCAAGTGAAATAGACAATTTGTTTTTCTTGTGCCAGTATGTTTACTAGAGGTTTTGTTACTCTTGTGCTTACCACTACAATCACATTGAAATTCTACTTTATAATCGTTGCTTCTTTTAATAACAATAACGAAACCAAGTGAATATCCCATATTGCGTACCCAACCAATTAAATCTTTACGAGAATTAAACACCTGAAATTGATTTTTTTTGTTACAAACTACTAACTTTACCAGATAATTTAACAAGATAAAATGAAACATAAAGATACCATATCAGTAGAAAATGCGGATGGTTGAGGGATTTCACAAGCTTCAGTTGATTTGTTTGAATTAACATTATCATCCTACACAAACACATAAAAATATGAAACGTGATAACATTATATATATATATATATATATATATATATATATATATATAAAGTAGTGGATGAAATACCTCATTATTTGAATTAGGATACCATTGAAAATCTTCACCCCAATTCGCCATTTTTAAGTGTTTTAAACCGATAAATTAAAATATCACGACCTGCATAGTGACATGAATAGCGATGTGAATAGTGATGTGAATAGTGCATAGTAATTGTAAATCAAACCTGATGAAATCGAGAACATAACCTTTTGTACATAAAAAACTTAACAACCAAAAAACTCTGCGTCAAACTTCTCTGTTCTTTCTCTCGCTGTTCTCTCTATCAATGTACACCAGAAGATGAATTCTCATCACCATTTTATAGAACAATTTGCCATCAAATCAATTTTAACTTTTGGATCCTTTAACCAAAAAATCACGTGATTAAAGGAATTTTCCATCAAATCAATTTATCAAATAATGCATAAACAAACAAAAATAACAAAAGCAAACGGTACCAATTTCAAAAATGAGGGGTTATTACCCTAAATAACCATTTTACATACGTGTCTTCAACTTTTAACCATGCAAATTAATTTTTTATAAAATAACCGAGATCCCGCAAGCCTGACATCGCAAGGCAACTTTTGCTTGCGGTGTCAGACTTTATCTGACACAACTAAAAAATATTTTGTACTTAAATTGATACAGTTGGTATAGGAATTGATTGGTTTGTCTCGGTATAAAATTGATACCCCTATATATAAACAAAAAGAATAATATATATATATTTCTATAATTCTAATATATATATATAAAACAAATAAATAATATATATATATATAAAACAAATAAATAAATAATATATATATATATATATTATATAAAACAAATAAATAAACAAATAAATAATAATATATATATATATATATATATATAATGGGTTATGAAAACAATGCAATAATTATTGATTTTTTTGGTGCCAATAGCACCCCCTATGAAATATTGTCTAAAGTTGGTCCTACATATTTCCATTTTCAACGATTTAAATATATCAAAATTTCCTTAGAGTCAACTTTACCTACTTCCGAGTTCCGATTCCGACTTTTCTAAAATGTTTTTTTTTGCACGGCAAGAAAGAACATTTATTACCACTTGTAAAACCACGGTTCACACAGGAAACTTTAACCGGTAAACATAGCAATCAAAACAACGACCAACACTATGGGGACGAAAAGCACGCTCCGTTTGCGAGAAGCAAATCTCATGGATTTTTTTTGAACGGCAGTAGAACACAGACACACGATCCCTGGGTATCCGGGCTCCCACTTAAGAGTGCCACCCGACTAATCCCCGTCGACTCGGCCCAGCCTATGGCTGGCCCAGGATCCGGCCCAAATGGACCATCCTGAAGTCTGGATATCGCCTCATGCTCTCCGCGGGGTTCGAACCCGGGTAGTCAGAGATTCCTCCACTGACCCTCCCAAGGATGTTACCTTATCACTGGGCTAGACATGATTTGATAGCAAATCTCATGGCTTAATCAAAAATTTCATTCATTACTAACATGTTTTTTCGGGTTTTTTATAATTTACTGAAAGCATCGATCGATGCAAAGTAGCTCATTTTATAGAGGAATCTTGCTTTGTTCAATGTATCTTCATTTAGATATGATAAATTAAGTCTTTTTAAACCTGTTTTAATATGATATATTAGGTCTTTTTTAAATTTATATATAGGAATCTTGCGTTGTGAATCAGGTACCTCCAAGAAAAATAGAATTGTTAAGTGTTGACACTGGTCAAAAATGGCCATTTTGGCATATGAGCTGTTTGTTTTTGAAAAAATACCTCTTAAGTCTGAAAATTAAGAGGTTTTCAGATTTAAGACTGCTTGTTTTATTTTTAGAAAAAAGTCTGAAAAACTCTTAATGTCCTCTGAAATTTTAGAGGTGCACCATCCACTTAATTCCTCTTATTTTTTTAAGGGCTCAGTTCCTTCTACCTCCTCAATTGCACGCATGGTTGATGGATATGAATGTGTGTGTTATCAAATAGTGGTCTCTTTCAAGTTGGAATTTTAAAACATAATATTTTTAGTCAATTAAGATGTTTATCATTTTATAAAAACAAACAGTCTTAATATTTCAGATTTCAGACTTCAGCACCACCTCTTACTTTTTAGATGTAAAATCAGATTTCAAACTTCAAACCTCTTAAAAAACAAACAACACCATAGACTTGGTGTCTGTTTGGCTTACAAAAATAAAATGAATGGATTGAATTTCATGTAGAGATTTGCAATTGAAGATATTTAGATTGAGAAAGATATAAAATCCTTTTTGTATGTTTGGTTCGTAGGATTTAGAATGAATTTGAATTCCATTATTTATAAAAGAAATTATTAAAAATCATAAAACAAAATTATAAATTGGATGGTGAGGGTGGGGAGGGGTGGTAGTTAAATTGGATGCAAAAGTTATTTTTGTCTTTCTAAAACAAAATTATAAATTATGTTACATTTGTCACAAAATGAAATTTAAATCATTCACATATGATAAGGAATGAACAAATCCCTCAACCGTGGAATTCGGTGGAATTCAATCAACTCATTCTGCAAACCAAACATCACTAAGGAGCTTGGTCAAAGGAATTTGTCATTCCAATTCCATGAAGTTCCTTTGAATTCCGCGAAACAAACAGCCCCTTAGGGTGTTATGCCGAATGGAAGATATAGACAAGATCACACATCTTTATCGAGTAGCGAAAGCATAAAGCAGGTCGATGAGTAACATGATCTAGATATTCTCAAGAATTCAACACTATAACAGATGGATAAATGGTTTAATATGTTAAAAAAAATTAATAACAGAAAACACTTTATATGCTAAAAAATTTAAACATGTTTTTATAAGATATAAAGAGAATAAATTTTTTAAAAATTCCACAAATAATTGAAAACAAATAAAACTATTTAAAATTATAAGACATCCACTATACATTATAATGACTGTTTTAAAAGGCTCGCCGCAACAGCCGCTATGGCGTACCGTGGCTTAAGGCCCGTGTCTTACGCCACGCTATGCATGTGGCACACCATGGTCTAATGTGCGTTCTTTTGTGACACGATATTTGATTTTTCTTTACGTTTTAATGTCTTATTTCCTAGTTTTTAATATATAACCTAATTTAACTTGTTTATTATCATTGACTCGTCGAATAATAGTACAAAACATATGTTTTTGTATATAATATTATATATGATATAGATATTTGCCGCCATAAGTCACGCCTTGATAAACATCATGACCTCGCTGTGGCTCCTAAGATCATCTCCAATGAATTCTCTCTTTATCTCTATTTTACTCTCTAAATCCTCTCCAATGAACTCTCTATTTTACTCTCTAAAATAGATAAATGAATAATAACTCTCTATATATAGAGAGTTATTATTCATACTCTCTATTTTTTCTAACTTTTTGATAATTACAAAACGATCCTTCTATTTTTTAGATTATTGTATTTTTATTTTATTTGTTGTCTAATACCAATTTTAATAAATGAGAATTATATTTATCTTAAGTTTTATATTCAATTTAACTTTATCCAACTAATTTTAAAAACTAATAAACTTTAACAATTTACAACATAACATATTTAATTAAGACATCATTAACACATATTTTAATATAAAAGCACTACAAATAATAAAGATAAAAATACAAAACGACGACCATAATAAAAGCATACGTAAGCGGAAAACGGTTTTTGAATAACATTGATACTAATTTAATAGCCGGGTAAAACGGATCCAAATCCTCCAAGATCATTAAAATATTCTCCAAACGGCGTAGATGCCTGAGGAGCTTATTGATATTGTGTGTTGAAAATGTAACATTTTTATTTAATGAAATTTGGTTTTTGATAATTTAATGTGAATTAAATATGAATTATAACGTCGTTAAAATAATATGATAAAGTTAATAAATATAAAGGTATTGTGAAAATAAAAAAAATATAAGGATGCAATTTATAAAGTTAACAAATATAAGGATATTAATGAAAATACATGTAATCAAAATAAAATAGATTATACTTGAAATATTCTGTTTTAGAGTGTAAAATAGAGTAATACATTGGAGAAAATTTAACACACTCTCTATTTACTCTCTATAATAGAGTGTAAAATAAAGAAATACATTGGATATGCCCTAAGGCTTAAGGTTTGGCCTCGCCGCCACGCCACGCCTCGCGCCATTTAAAACCTTTATAATACGAAAATCTCAAACCCCATTAGTATAAGCATCATCAAAAAGACATTTTTAAACAATTTTCTTAAATAACAAAACCAAAAAAAAATCTATATAACCCACGAATCATAGATTATTGCACAAAAGGGCATAGTAAACGAATCCCGGGTATGATTTACAACAAAGAAGGTGGCTCGTTAACGATTCGATTGAGGTTTGGTAGAAGTTGGATTTAATTTGCAACAATATCTTTGTAATGTGTTTTCTTATAAAATGATAGATAATTGAGGGGTCTTCTAGAAATTCTCTATACATAGAGGAGACAACGGTCAAAATTTGTCAACTTCAGTCTTCAAGTGTGTGGCGGCTTTTATAGCTAATGGGAATACAAAACTTTATTCAGTGTGTATTGAAAGCTACAATTATTTTATAATACTTATTAATAATATTATTTTTATAGAAAATAATAAAAAAATATAAATCGTAATCACATCATGTCAATTCTATATGCAATTTAGCAAGAAAATGTAATTGGTTATATATACAGTAATTAATCAAAATGCCCCAAGTTTACAAACCCCTTTACCCATTTGCCCTATTTCTCTCCCAATTTACCAAAATACCCTGAAAATCCGTGGGCGTCCGTGGGTTTGAAAAAATTTCCGTGGGCATGAAGCAAATCCGTGGGCCGAGGACATTATTTCCGTGGGCAACGGACAAATTCCGTGGGCCGAGGACAAAAAGTCCGTGGGCCTTGAGTAAAATCCGTGGGCAAGATTTTTGACCCAAAATCCGTGGGCCACGGGCTAGCCCACGGATTTTCAGGGTATTTGGGTAAATTGGGAGGGAGATAGGGCAAATGGGTAAAAGGATTTGTGAACTTAGGGCATTTTGATGAATTACTCTTATATTTAATATCCACCTAGAGTTAAAAACGAACTGAACGTTCAACGAAGCCACACAGCAGACCCCCAAAAAACAGACAGCCCTGCTACAACGACCCAAAACTTACAACAGTTAGACGACTATCTCCGAAGGGTTAGCGATCCACGTCGTCCAGTTGATCTTTTTGACACGCGATCTTCCAGCAATCCATTCAAAACTCTTACGTTGCATATCGAACATCGTCTCCCTTAGCTTCCTTTTCTCGTTCTTAAAAACCAAATGGTTTCGATGAGTCCAGATCAGATGCATTACCACCCAAATTGCTGCAGATCGAACCTCGTTGTTTCTCAAAATTCCTGCCGAATGCGACCTTGTTTCGATGATTTCTAAAGTTGACATAGGCTCATCATTTGAATCCTTCCACCAGCTGAAAAAATATTTCCACATGTCTTTTACCTCTCTGCAGTTGACCAAGGCATGGTCCACCGTCTCCACTTCTTCTTCACATCTTGGGCATAACAAGGGGTCGAGATCCATCCCCATCTTGTCGAGGACCTCTCTACACGGAATTCTCCCACTTCTCGCCCGCCACACAAACACGCTTACCTTTTTAGGAACCAATTTTAACCAAATAGTTTCTTTCACATTATCCGCAATAATTTCTCCTTTATCATCAATGATTTTTTTTAGATCTTGAACCGAAAATAACCCGTCCTTACTCAACCACCACTTAGATTCGTTCATTTACTTTTGTGAATGTTAAGTTTGTTCATTTATGTCCGTTTATAATTATGAGATTTGTTTATATATATATATGTATATATAATATGACATAAATATGTAAAATCATTAAGTAAATTAATTTTTTAGAATTCCTTTTTATACCTCCTTAGTTAATCTGGTTTTTCATTTTGTTATGATACTTTTTCGAACGAAATGATGAGTAACACTGACCCGTCCTTACTCAACCACCACTCGTTCGTTCATTTACTTTTGTGAATGTTAAGTTTGTTCATTTATGTCCGTTTATAATTATGAGATTTGTTTATATATATATATATATGTATATATAATATGACATAAATATGTAAAATCATTAAGTAAATTAATTTTTTAGAATTCCTTTTTATACCTCCTTAGTTAATCTGGTTTTTCATTTTGTTATGATACTTTTTCGAACGAAATAATGAGTAACACTGATTACTTTTTATTCATTCGGTTCGTCCGTTTATGTTCATTTAAGAATTAAGTTCATTCGTTTACGTTCGTTTAACTCTTAATGAATGAACATAAATGAACACGAGCAAACAAATTTTTTCTTAACGAACGAACATGAATACAAAAAATTTTGGTCGTTTACCGTTCGTGTTTGTTCGTTTAAGATAAACGAGCGGACACGAACAAGTCTCTGTTCGTGTCCGTTCGGTTCGTTTACAGTCCTATATCACCCATGTATTAAAAAAAACTCTTCATAAAGACAAAAACAGTAATTTCAAATGGTTAAGGACAAAATTAGTAGTTTACGTCAAGTTTTGTAAAACATCATGACCTCGTCATACCTTCAAAAACTTAAGGCATGATCTTGCCGTCATACCAAATCTCACGCGGTTTAGAACCCTGGTATTCAAAAAACTATTGAATATTAACTAAATAGTTCATTGGGTCTGTTCAAAATTATTATCGTCCTTGTGCTCTCGAAATTACGGTTTTCGTCAATGTGGTTTACATTTCATTGTTGTTTTCAACGGCATATCCGATATTTTTGCCAATCAGGTGCAACTTTAAGTTGGATCATAGGCCTACAAAATCTCCCGATGTGTTTATAGGCGAATTCCATTGTTTTCAGAATCCTTTTTAAGTTTTTATTTGATTTTGAGGGTATTTTTTGTTTTTCTGTTGGTTTCTAGAGGCTTTTTGGTTTTTGATTGATTTCTCTTTTATTTTCTAGTATCTCGTAGCATCTCTCAAATTTTAGTGTGTGCAGATTTCATACTCTAATTAAATTTTACTTGCAAAAATAAATTGACGGGTGCACAAGATCCCATTCGTGCATTGATATGGTTGTTTTCGTCTCTCATACTTAACAATAAACCATTAATAAAGTTAACCTTAAAAACAAAACAATGAGTTACAAACTATAAAGAAAAAACTAAGAAAATATGTATGATTGAATAGCCGGAGTATAGAAGTTGGTATATGTTGGCATTTCCATGGCCAGATAGATTTTTTTTAAGATAAAGATTCTTAATTTGGTGGTATTTGGTTGGGTTGGGTGGGGGGTTTTGATGCTTGGAGTCAATGATTATAACCCCACCATTCAAATTCATCCACCTTTCTACTTTCAAATCATGGAGGTACAACTTTCTATTTGCTACCCAACTTTCAAATCTTTCCAATTTCCCCCAATTCTGCTTTTAATTCATGTAAAACCCACAGATGATTAGATGAATTTCTGCAAACTTTTCTTCATTTGGGACATGGGTTTTACTCTTCATCTCATCTCTTTCATCCTCCTCCTTCACTTTCTCCCTGTGTTTCCCCAAATAATCAGCAGAATCGATCAAGGTCAAGTGATTAGAGATGGCCAAACCCTTGTTTCTCCTGGACGAGTTTTCGAGCTTGGTTTCTTCAGCCCTGGGAATTCAAGTTTCAGATACGTCGGAATTTGGTATTATAGAATTCAGAATCAAAGCCTAACACTCGTTTGGGTTGCCAACAGAAATGCTCCAATTTCCGGCGATTCTGGTGTTTTTAACATCGGAATCAATGGTAGCTTGATTGTTTCCGATGGGAATGGTGAAGTTTATTGGTCAAGCAGTAACTCTGTAGTTACAAGTAATCTAACAGTGATGCTCATGGACACCGGAAATCTGGCCCTGTCGACGGTTGAGAACGCCGGCGATGATTCAAACGCTATATGGCGGAGTTGCGACAATCCAACCGATACTTATTTACCGAATCTTAGGGTTTATTTGAACATCAGTCGTGGAGATAGTCATCGATTTGTATCATGGAAAAACCCTAATGATCCTTCAATTGGGAATTACTCCATGGGAGTTGATCCTCGAGGTTCACCTCAGGTGGTGGTTTGGGACGACCAATCACGGCGGCGGCTATGGAGATCCGGCCACTGGAATTATCAAATATTCGTCGGAATTCCACAGATGAGATCTCTACTTCTATTTGGTTTTAGATTGGTTCCTGTAGATAATGATCTCATGTATTTCATTTTCAATATTCCAAACACTTCAGTTTATATGCGATTTTTGATACAATGGAATGGACTTGTTCAACAATTAACTTGGAATGATCAAACCTCCCAGTGGGGTGGTTTGTTATCGCAACCTTCAACCGATTGCGAAGAATATAACAAATGTGGGAATTTTGGGATTTGTCGCACGATTAGGGTTCCTAATATTTGTAGTTGTATGGAAGGATTCGATCCGAATCCCAATTCCCGAGATGAGTTGAATCGCGGAAATTGGTCTGGTGGGTGTGTTAGAAGAACTCCATTGGAATGCAATTCCAATGGTACTTCTAGTGACGGATTCTGGCGGAGAATCGGTGTTAAACTGCCGGATTTTGCCGACCCATTGATGGTTGGAAGCAGCGGCGATTGCGAAGATGGATGCTTGAGGAATTGTTCGTGTAATGCGTATGCGTATGTTTCTGGGATCGGGTGTTTGACTTGGGGTGGTGATCTGGTTGACATTGAGCAATTCGAAGAAGGCGGTGAAACACTTTTCGTTCGTCTTGCGGATTCGGATTTGGGTTAGTTTTGTAATTCTAGAAATAAGTTTTCGCGATTCTGATTTTGTTATTTTGTGAATTATGCTAACATGAAGCGTTCTCCGATTCCAGGAAGTACAAAAAAAGTATCTAGAACCGTAGTCATTGCGTTATCAGTAACTGGAGCCGTTGTTCTTGGCGTAATCGTGTGGTTGCTATGGAGGTATCGGCGAAGACTTAAAGGTGAAATCTTCTTGAAAACTATATAATTATTCGATATGGGTCCTAATTGTGTTGATTTTGTGGATAATCATGCTTTCGTATCCTTTTCTTGTTTCCTTCTATATTGTTCGGAGTCCCAAATCAGCTAGATACGGACCATCAAACTAGTGTATATATGTTGGAATACCTATCTCTCTATAAGGGCTCTTTTAGTGGGAGATTCAAGGGGTTCCATTATCCATATATCCTGACATGGTATCATCAGAGCAAATCTAACATCACACGGTGACTCAATACTCTTTCGCCTTCTATCTAACGAAAAAGGGCCCCCAAATATTTTAACCTTTACCCAAATTATACATGTTTTAGTCCAATTAAAATGTTTTAGGGTTTTATCTTTTTAGCTGATTTAGCGCTTTCCAAATTTTCTGGAAGAATGATTGTATTTATGTGAATTTCAGACATTTTTGTTATTTTAAGAGTAAAATACCACTTTTGTCCCTGTGGTTTAGAAATCATGGTTTTCGTTTCTATGGTTTGTAATTCATTGCTATTTTTGTTCTTATAGTTTACAATTTATTGATGTTTTGGTTCCTTTGGTTTGCAGATCTTTACTTTTTTGGTCCCTTGTACTTAAAAGGTAGTAATTAGTCCAGGGACAAAAATAGCAATAAATTGCAAACCATAGGGATGAAAATCGTAATTTCTAAACCACAGGGATGAAAATAGAATTTACGCTTATTAGTTTGTAAGACTTTTAATATATAATATATTACACGAACTTTTATATTATGTTCTATTTATTATTCGTCCGATCAATCTATAATGTTAGTACAGGTGTAACAAGAGCTCCAATCTTAATAAAAGATTGGTACGACCTTCACTAATAAAGGTTCTTTTAAACGAGATTTAAAGGGGTTCTACATATCCTAACACGCATAAATAAATAAAAATTGTTTCCTATGACTACAATACATATGTAATCTTTTTACTGGCTTTTGATTTCGTGTTATTTACTTTGAACTCTAGAGTGTCGAAATCCATGTGGAAAAGTGAAGAATCCGCCACCAGTTTTTGAGGCATCGGATGGTCAAGAAACTTCGGTGGATACCTTGGGACCGCCCGATTGCGAAGGGAAAGCGTATGAAGGGCCGTCGTTGCCCTTGTACAGTTCTAGTTTGTTAGAAGTTGCCACAGACGGATATGCAAACAAGAACAAGCTCGGGCAAGGCGGTTTTGGCCCCGTGCACAAGGTTAGCTTATTTATTAAGCTTATTAAAAAAGCCCGTTTGGTTAGCTATAAGCTAACTTTTTGAAACGTACTTCAAACTAGTGATTTAATAATCGCCAAAGGTTTTTTTTCTGCCTTTTTCCCATTATGCCTCTGACCTTTTTCCAATTAATTTTCCAAAACCTGTCCTTTTAGGTCATTTTACATTGTCATCTAGGCTCTAGCTTATCGGTTACTTCTTTTTCTATATGTAACTAGTTTATCAGCTAGCTGCCAGCTTATCAGCAAATTCCTGGGAATTTGTTGAAAATCCAGTGGCGGAATTAGTTTTTCTAAATAGGAAACTAGTGACTTAAATTGTTGGTGTTTTCAGGGAATCCTTCCCGGAGGGAAAGAGATCGCTGTCAAACGGCTTTCGAAATCATCGGGCCAAGGATTAGGGGAATTCAAGAACGAGATGATTTTGATTGCAAAATTGCAGCACCGAAATCTAGTTAGATTGTTGGGGTATTGCATTGAAGGGGAAGAAAGAATGCTAGTTTACGAATACATGCCTAACAAAAGCCTCGATTCGTTTCTTTTTGGTATGTTTCTCTCCCCACCCTACAACAAAATCGGGTTTATAGGTCACCGAAAATGTCCGAAGTGTCCTAATCCATTACTTTATAAGACCAAACACTTGTGTGTCTTATGTAAAAGTGTTGCAATATGTTTAACGGATGTTTTTGGGCGTTTTAACAAGTTTTTTAGGACACTTTTGAAATAAAACATCCTATTAATATTTTTATATGACATTATTTGAGAAAGTGTCTTATAAAAACAAGTGTCCCGTGAAAAGATGTGTTCACTATTTTCAAAAGAGTAAATTATGATTTTAGTCTCTGTAATTTGTTGATAATTTATATTTTCGTTCTTGTGGTTTATAAATTGCGATTTTCGTTCTTATGGATTGCAATTTATTGCTATTTTCGTCCCCGACCTAATTCCTACCTTTAAGTATAAGGGACCAAAACAGTAAAGATTTGAAAAACACAGGGACCGAAACAACAATAAGTTATCAACTCTATGGACGAAAATAGCAGTGAATTATAAATCATAGGGACGAAAACTGCAATTTTAAAACCACGGGGACGAAAATTGCAATTTATAGCAAACTACAGGGACAAAAAACGTAATTTACTCTTTCCAAAATGTTCCAAAAGACATCCAAAATCATTGTATAAACTTTTATAACACTCTTACATAGGACACACACATTTTCCGTGTCCTGTAAACCCAATTTTCTTGTAGTGCCGTTTCTAGCATAAACATGCGATTAAAGATTCTGAAACTTTCTATTTTGGGAAACTTTTTGTGTATGTAATGGAAGACCCCCGAAGAAAAGCGGAACTAGATTGGAAAACACGATTCAAGATCATCGAAGGGATTGCAAGAGGATTACTTTATCTGCATCGGGATTCCCGGCTTCGAATCATTCATCGTGATCTGAAAGTAAGCAACATTTTGCTTGATGAAGAGATGAACCCCAAGATTTCTGATTTTGGGATGGCTAGAATCTTTGGAGGGAACCAAAATGAAGCGAATACAAATCGCGTTGTGGGAACTTAGTAAGTTTTTCAGCTTTTATCGCCCCAAAATAAATGTCCATAATGGAAAAAAAAGACACACAGTTTTAGAAATATGTATAATTTTAGCCTAAATGACAATTTTAGCCTTAGTAATCGAGGTATAATCGGAAAGTAGACCCTTATTGTTTCAAAGTGGACACTCGTTTTGGGACAAATTAAAATAGAAATATGGACGATAGGAGTATTTTTTTAACGGCTTCTAATCACATTCTTATCCAATTCTCGCAGTGGTTATATGTCTCCAGAGTATGCAATGGAAGGTCTGTTTTCGGTGAAATCTGATGTTTATAGTTTTGGCGTTTTGCTTCTAGAGATCATTAGCGGCCAGAGGAATAATAGTTTTCGGTCTCCAGATTCTACGAATCTTATTCGACACGTAAGTTTACTCTTTCCGAATAGAAATGTGTTCGGTTTGCATCATAGCACTACGACAGAATGGGTCTTTTTAGGTGTCCTAACAGAGTGCTTAATGAGAATTTAAGTTTATAGGACCAATAATTGTGCGTACCGAAAGACGTTAACAATAAGTTGCTAGGACGAAGTTGACAACTTAACATGACACATAATATATGTCGTCATAGAGGGAGGTTCAGGGGAAAAATGCAAAAAAATGTAAAACTGAGGAACACTTGGTAACCTTTTCATCTAGATGGCATGCACATGTGCATACCAGAAATTAAAGTTGTTTTTTGGTTTTTATGCACATGCGCATGTGCATCACACGTGTGCATGTTACAAATTACTTTAATCGACGTTTGTAACGATTTCAGGCATGGAAGCTATGGAAGGAAGGGAAAGCCGAGGAACTGATCGATCCATTGATTTTAGATTCGTGCAATAAGAACGAAGCGTTGCAATGCATCCACGTTGCAATGTTGTGTGTGCAGTCGTCGGCCGTTCAAAGGCCAACTATGTCGTCGGTGGTGTTCATGTTGGAGGGCGAAAACACGAGCCTTCCGCAACCAAATGAAGTCGATATGACGTCATTGAGCTCCGTGGAAATGGATTTGATCATGGAAGGTCGGGAAATCAACGTATCGTCAAACGACGTTACGATTACCGAAGTGGCCGGGAGGTAATGATCGGGAGCGAAAACAAATATTGTATCCGGCATAAGTTTTGTGTTTCGTGATGTACCGATATCAGAAACTGGATTTCTCTGATCGTTTTTCGGTTTCTTGTTTTCTTGAAGGCCATGAGTCGTGGTGCATTGGAAGGAGTCTCGAACAGGCGACCTAACGGTTTTAATCGGTCATTTGTTGTACATATTTCAAATACGTGTAATTTCATGATGATTTTTTGATAAGACGTAAATAAATATTTTTGTAAATCTAGAAATTAGAAGGAATCGTTCAAATTTTGTATGAAATAGTTTTATACTGTAACTTTGAAGGGTAGTTCAACCGGTAAAATCTTGGGCTTATTCTTTATAGGTCATCAGTTAAGCTCCGAGGGGACTACTGAAAGGTTTGTTTGACTGTTAACTTCAAGGCCCCAAAAGATTAGACGAGGTGGACGCAAGCTGGATCAAATATATGTGATCATCTAAAACACATTTGAGGTGATTTTATAGGGTTACAATTGAGTCGAATTGAGATTATGCTCGATATCGATAGTATTTGGCTAATTTTGAATTCAATTCAATAGCTCGATGAATCTTTTTAGTGAAGGCCTGAACTCGGATTCAGAAAGATCCGAAAACGACAAATAAGTTGAAATTTTACATTACGTTCGGTTAGTTGTGTATTTGTGCAGTACAACAAAATATAAAGGTTTATTGTAAATCATTAAGGGTGCGTTTGGTACGCAGACAGGATAAAATAGGACAAGATGAGACAGAACATGACAGAACAGTTGTTCAACGTTTGGTAGATAGAACTGGACAGAACAAAACATATAACATTAGATAAAATATAAAAAATAAAGTTTAAAGAATGAGTAAAATATAAAATAGAACGTATATTTGATGATTTATTTTGAGGTTATATTGTTAAAACATAAGCCTGTTCCAACTTGTTCCATGGGGTAGGAGTGGAACAGGCATGTTCCACTCTGTTTCTGTCTGTTCCACATAAAAGTCCTGTCAAACATGGGACAATGATCTCTGTCCTGTCCTGTGTGGCTGTGTACCAAACTCACCCTAATGAAAGGTTAATGCAATTTTTAATTTTAAAAAGTTAAATACAACTTACACTTGATTAAAGTAAAAATTATAAGTGACAGTTGAATATGTCTTTGCTAATTTAAATACTCGATAAAAAGAATATAAATTTATTTTTTTCCCGGATACGAGTGTCAAATTTGCTTAATTACAATTTTATAGTACTTTAAATAATTTATATATAAAAATAAGAGTGTAATTTATTTTACTTTATATGATCTAGTTTTACCATATTTTTTTAACGTTTATTATGCATTTGAACATATTTATTAGTTGGTTAACAGTTAGTTTTATGAAGTTCAGACGTGAATTTTTATAAAACTTTAGGCAAAGAAAAGAAGTAACAAGTTGTATGCTTAAATTTCTAAAAAAAGAGTCCATCGCTATTTAGGTGTTTGTTTTAATTAAAATACCCAAAGTCAAACCAACTGTTACCAAAATACCCTAAAATTTTTCAATTTTGCAAAAATACCCAAAATACCCGCGATGGGGTCCCGCGATCGCGGGATACGCTGACGTGGCACGTATTTTGGGCACAAATGCCCCGCGAAGCCCCTAAACTTTGGCCGCGGTGCACTTTTGGTCCCTGCCCGCGATCGCAGCCCGCGATGAGCCAAAATTTACAGTTTTGGTCCCTGAAATTTTCAACTTTTGGTCCCTGAAAATTTACACTTTCAGCCCCTATACTTAGACGAATCTTGATGCTTTTACTGTTTTTTTCCACAATTATTGCAATTTAAAGACCGATTTGTGGTTGAAATTCAATTGCATGTTTCAATCAATGTTAAATCAATGTTTTTGGAATATCAGTTTGTGGATGAAATGAGAGATTGGTTTCCTGATATGTTGGTTGTTTCATTCATAAATAGACGTAAAATTCAAGCCATAATTCTCACACAACGATTTCATTGTTGCAATATTTCTTTCTGCAATATTTTGTGTTTGAGATACTACTGAAAAAATGAGTTCATCTGTTGCAAAAGCTAAGCTATATTTCTGTTTTGATGGTGAATGGGTGCAAGATAACAATGAGTGGAATTTTGCTTATAAATCTAAGCATGGTGTAAAAGTGTCAGTAAACTATACTTATCAGAAGTTTGTTGCATACGCCATGCAAAAATGTGGAATCAACTCTTCTGATATTTGCAAGTTAGTGTTTAAAAATGGCGATGAGTCATTTGTGGATTTATCCAACGATGGGGATATCTCTACTTTTCTGCACCTTGCAGTCGATTCAGAAAGACCCCTATTACTCTTTGTGTATCCCGGCGTATCCGACGGTGACGACGACGGTGACGAGGAGGGTGACGACGACGAAGACCTCCAAATAGAGCAGCCTGATTCTCAACAACAACAACCACCACCACCACCACCATCACCACAACCACACGAATGGCGTACTGCTGGAGTTGCTGATGACGAAACCCACGTTTTCAGAACGGGTAATTCTGAAATAGACAGATCAGACACTGATAATGATGATCACGAAGAATATACCCCTAGTAGAAAATCATGTAGTCAGATAAATGACTTTTTTGATATGCCCCCTATTCTTCCAGACTCCCATACCCAGACACAAAGCTACGAACCTACACCTTATATTCGTAGCGAAAGTTTAACAGCGGGTCAAATATTCGATTCGAAGGATCTCTTAGCAAGTCAGATCGGACTCAAGTTCTTGGAAGAGGGTTTCCAAAGTCGCGTGCGGGCATCTGACAAAATCAAGTACGTAGTTGAATGTGCTAGAGAAAAGTGTGAGTGGAGGTTGTACGCGATTCACACGGGTCCCAAAGGAGGGGCGATAATGATTAGAAAGTTGCACGACGTACACACTTGTACGAGGACGCAACTTAATCCCCACCACAAACAAGCCGGCAAAAAGACTTTGGGTGCGATCCTGAAAAACAAATTTCTTGATGTTAGCAGGTCATTGCGTCCAAAGGACATCGTCCACGACGTTCACCGGCAGTTCGGCGTCACGATTGATTACCACCAAGCGTGGCGTGCGCGCTGCCATGCACTGTTTATGGTGAGAGGCACGTTCGAGGAGTCGTATGAACGACTCCCGACATATTTATATAATTTGCAGATGCAGAACCCTGGTACTGTCACGCAGCTACGGACCGATTCACGTGGATGGTTTGAGATGTGCTTCGTGGCCCTTGGACCCGCGGTACGTATTTTAACACGTCATATGTTTACACATTATAAACTATAACATTTACACATTATAAACTATAACATTTTAACCTATGTTTTTGCAGATCCGCACATTTCTGGAAAATCTACGTCGTGTCCTGATAATAGACGCAGCCCATTTAAAGGGCCGTTACTTGGGTATGATGTTCCTGGCGGTTGCCATGGACGGGGATAACTCCATCGTTCCAGTAGCTTTCGGCGTAGGCAAGTCCGAAACCGGGGACGAGTGGACTTGGTTTCTGTCCATGTTGAGACAAGCTATCGGAGACCCGCAAGGGTTGGTGTTTATGTCTGACAGGGCTCCTTCCATAAGCGCCGCAATCTCTGCCATGTACCCAAACGCCCCTCACGCCATATGCTGTAGACATTTGGAGATGAACGCCAAATCCAAGGACAAACGTATTACCACCTACAAGGATGTCTATTGGGCGGCATGCAGAGCATATACGGATCGGGAGTTTAACAAGTACATGAATATGCTACGATATAGTGTCAAGGAAGCAGCCAAAGTCTTTGACGATGCTGGACCGGAGAGGTGGTCCGCGGCCCATTTTCCTGTACAACGGTATGGCATTCTGACCTCGAATAGTGCAGAGTCTGTGAATGCACTCTCCCGTTTTGCGCGTAGATGTCCGATTGTTAATCTTATGGACTACTTTCGGGCCTTTCAACAAGAGTGGTACCAAATTCGACGCCTAAAAGGAGCTAAGATACAAAATGCACTCGCACCAACGGCGGAGAATATCGTTCAGTACAGGGCGCGTCGTGCGGCGACATGGCCGTTAAGAGCAATCGGGTATGGGAAGTACGAGGTGCATGATGACTATATTCACGCGATTGTGAATATGGAAGACCACCTTTGTTCGTGTCGCGAATGGGATAAATCTGGGTTACCGTGCGGCCATGCCATCGCTGCAGCAACATATATGGGTCGTACAGATTGCAGCGACTTGGCTGTACCTTTCTTCACGTCCGAATATTACCGGAAAACATACGTGGAGGTAATAAACCCAGCTGGACCCCCTGCAGCATGGGTGTATCCACCCGACCCGCTTCCACCATGCTATCCACCTTTAATGGATAAGAACAGGGCCGGGAGACCGAGAAAGAACGACCGACGTCCATCACGTGGTGAAAGTTCGATACAACGAAGATGTACTCGGTGCCAATGCGTAGGACACACTCGTGGAGAGTGTCCAAATCCCGCCCCTTCAACCGTGCCAAGGAGACATTCTGTCAGTCACACCCCGGGCCCGTCACAGCTTGAACCATATGGAACAAACCCTTATGATACTGTTGATCTAAACACTGATTTGTAAATGATATATATACACACATACATATGCTTCTAAATGAACATTGATAACACAGCTAGTTTGTAAATGATATATATATATATATATATATATATATATTCGTATTATATATTTACACACATAAAGAAAATAGGAGACCTTCAATTTTTCTTAGTATTTTCTTGACCTTGTTCTTGCATCCATGGCAGTGAATGTTAACTCTGAGTACACATGTCTGTTTATATATTCATATTATATACGTTTTAATTTTAACAAATTACACCATTATAGTTAATTATTTAATTTATGATACATCTCATATTTTTTTTCAATTTTGTTTTACACTCCTATCGCATTAACATAATAATCATATATTAACTAATTCATTAAATCGTTTTAAATTATTATTATTTGAATGTGTTTATAGATATCGTGAATGGCAATAGGAGAAGGTATAATTGTTTATAAATGGGGTTTTGACAAGTTGGTATCACTGGACTCATTTAAGAATTGTGAAAATGGGTATTTGGCGAATGATGATTCATGTGTGTTTAAAACACTTCAGCTCCAAACACACATGAATCATCATTCGTCAAATACCCATTTTCACAATTCTTAAATGAGTCCAGTGATACCAACTTGTCAAAACCCCATTTCATATTATATATATACACACACATACATATGCTTCTAAATGAACATTGATAACACAGCTAGTTTGTATTCCATCCAACAAGCTCTTCATCTTCAATCTTTCTGACCCTTCTTCAACGGCTTCTGCTTTTGCAACCACGTATGGCCATTGTGTACCACAACCCGCACACACTTTAGCAAATGAGTTGAGGGTTGTCATATATTCTACAAGAGGAGTAGGCCCACGAATGAGGTAACCTCTGACTTGACCTTGCATGATGTATCCAACCTAACCGTGGTTCAGCGGCTTAAAAACTACTTTTCAGAGAAATTAACAACAACAAAAAATACAAAACAACAACACAGTAAAAAAAATACAAAACAAAAAAAAATATAACCACCACCTACTTAAAAATTGATTTAGTTTCATCAATCCAAGCTTGCTTCTCGTTTACCTTCGCTTGAATAATTGCGAAGTCTTGCAGAATATGGTGAATTGCTTCTTGATCTCGACGAACACGAGCCTCCCGAGCTTTTATATCCCCTTTCATCATTTTGATCTCCCTGTCTTCCTCTTCGATCTTTCCCAAATGGACTGCCTTCCTATCCATCATTTTTTTCCACTCTTCTGTTAGTTCATCTATCTCCTTTTCCTTTTTTGCTATGGCGACCTCGATTTGAGGTGGCATTTTTTCAGGAGTAGACTTAGGGTTTGATGACGATGCCATTTGTGGATGAAATGAGAGAAGAGAAATCAAGAGAGAAAGCAATTCAAAGAAAGAAAGCAAGAGAGAAATCAAGAAAGAAAGCAAGAGGAAGTGTGAATTGTGAATTGCATACTACTGATATTTATGGATGAAATCTCAAACATGCAAATGAATTTCAACCACAAATCGGTCTTCAAAGTACAATAATTGTGGAAAAAAACAGTAAAAGCATGCAAGATTCGTCTAAGTACAGGGGCTGAAAGTGTAAATTTTCAGGGGCTGAAAGTGTAAATTTCAGGGACCAAAAGTGTAAAATTTCGGGCCATCGCGGGCTGCGATCGCGGGCAGGGACCAAAAGTGCACCGCGGCCAAAGTTGAGGGGCTTCGCGGGGCATTTGGGGCCAAAATACGTGCCACGTCAGCCCTAGCCCGCGATCGCGGGATCCATCGCGGGTATTTTGGGTATTTTTGCAAAATGAATTTTTTTTGGGTATTTTGATAACAGTTGGTCAAACTTTGGGTATTTTAATTAATTTCCCTTTTATAAAACTTTAGGCAAAGAAAAGAAGTAACAAGTTGTATGCTTAAATTTCTAAAAAAAGAGTCCATCGCTATTTAGGTGTTTGTTTTTATTGTTTATTCTATTTCATTTGCAAGGAATGCCGCCTTTTTTTCTGAAAATAAAAATAAAAAATCATACCTAATTAACAAAATAACAATAAAAAATAATACCTAATTAACAAGTTGCTTTCAAGAGTCTGTTTTACCAAATTATTTAGAGCAAACTACAATTTTGGTCCACGTGGTTTAAACCAATCTTTGAAAGGGGTCCCTAGATTTCAGTAACTACAATTATTATCTCTAACGTTTACATTTTGCTTTGAAATTGGTCTATGGTCACTAACTCTGTTAAATATGTCTAGTAAGTAAGGGACATTTATGTCTTTTTATATTTTTGTCTTAACGTAAAGGACCAAAATTTAGTTTACCTTTTATATATTTATATTTTATTTTTAAAAAGTGGTTATAACCATCTTAACCATATTCTTCATATTCTTTGGATCATCTTAGTCTAACGGTTTGGGTGGCTTCTTCGGGTTTTTGTTTCAAAGTTCTCTTCTGATCATTTATTTAAATACTAGAATGAGATCAAGAGACAACATTGAAAAAAAAATCAAATAACCCATTCAAACCGTTAGATTGAGTTGATCAAACTGATATGGTTAAAAAGATGGTTATAACCACTTTTTAAAAGACTTAAAAAATATCACACAAAATTTTTTAAATCGGAAATTAGCGAAATATAACAAAAATTCGAGAGAAGCAAATTACACCAAGAAGAATCCATTTTAATATATGTTTTCATCCATGTTTTTTTTGTGGTTACCCGATTCTTCTTTTTTCAAGATCCTTTCTTGATCTTTTTCCTTAATATAGAGATAAGATTAGAAGAGAATCTTGAAAAAAATAATTAAAGAACTCACCCAAACCTTTTAGGTTATTGCTAAAAAGATGGTTATAACACTTTTAAAAAAAAGAGTAAACTACAAATTTCGTCCCCGAGGTTTACAACTTCCTTTGAAACTCGTCCCTATGCTTCAATAACTGTAATTATCGTCCCTTGTCTTTGAAAATCGCTTTGAATGTAGTCCCTCGTCGTTAATTCCGTTAAAAACTCAGTTAAGTTAAGGGGTATTTTCGTCTTTTTACACTTTTTTATATAATTTATATTATATTATATATATGCATATACATATATATATATACACAGAGTGAATCGTCCCAAACTCTCCGACCAACTCCCGACCTCACCTCCGGTCACCATCTCCGACGATTCGGGTGAAGGATATTTAGGGGTATTGTTGAATTGAATAGCTTTCCCCAAAATACCCCTTTCAATTTGTTGAACTCAAAGGGGTTGTTGCTACTGGTTTGCTTCTTGAAAGATGCTTAGAAACGAAGCCCCCATCTCCAGTGACAAAAAAAAAACTGATCCCAAAGTACTGAAAGCCACACATAGATCATTTTAGCGGAGAAGAAGTGGGGGTAGGGGTAGGTTTTGGGTTTTGGTGTTGAATCCAGACAGAGGGCATGTAGTGGCCGGAGAAGAAGGTTTCTCTGTGATTTGCTCCCCTTTCTTCGTCCCTATCAATTGTGGTCGAAGAAGAAGGTGTCCTTGCGATTTGTTCAAAAAAATAAGAACCACGAACCTGAAGGATTTCAAGGACGAGTTTCCATTCTTTTTGATTAATCCGGTGAAGATCACCGGAGGTGGTGGTGGTTTGTGGAGATGGCCGTAGTCGTCGGAGATTGTACACACACACACACACACATACAGGGGTTGGTTATTTTACAAACCAGTGAAATCTAACAAACCGTACAAACCACGTTAAATCAATCATATTTTTTCATTTTCTTCACTTTTTCTTTATTATGGGGGTTGATTAGTCAATAATACATGAAACAATTTCATCAAGAATATATGAAGATTGATTAATCAACAATATATGAAACAAATTTCATCAAAGTGAGAAATACATGAAACAATTTCATTGTTACATAGAAACAAAAATATATGAAACAATTTCATCAAAAAAGAAATTATATGAAACAATTTCATCATATGAAACACTTTCATGAAACAATTTCATTCAATTAAACAATGAAAATAAGAGTTTGTACGGTTTGTTAGATTTCATGGTTTGTAAAATAGTCTTGGCCTATATATATATATATATATATATATATATATATATATATATATATATAGGGGGGCCATTCAAAGGAGATCCTAGTATTTTGTGGTAACTGTGAGATCCAATCTCAACCCTAAATCAGAGATAAATTAGAAAACTATTTAATTTTGGTAATATTGACTTAAAATTTTAATTAAAGGGCAAATTAGGTATTTTCAAAGTGTCATCTCTCCTCTCCGGCCCTCTTTTCCTCGGTGAACTTTTTTCCGGCAATTACCATACAAAATCCACTGTGTTACACTGTGATTACCGTACAAAATGCATGTGATACCCAAAAATACATACAAATACGAACAATGTAACACAGTGATATCCACTGTCTTACACTGTGATTACCATACAAAATGCATGTGATACCTAAAAATACATACAAATATGCACAATGTAACACAGTGATATCCACTGTGTTACACTGTGATGACCATACAAAATGCATATGATACCCAAAAATACATACAAATATGCACAATGTAACACAGTGATTACTTTGACAAAAAGCAATATGATACCAAAAAATACACACAAGAAGCACAATGTTACACATTGATATCCATTGTGTTACACTGTGATTACTTTGACAAAAGCATTATAATACCACCGCCTGCACCATATTACGTCTGCTACCTCCACCGTAACCACCGCCTCCACCATAACCACCGCCGCCTCCACCTTCACGTCTGCCACCTCCATCGTAACCACCGCCTCCACCTTCACGTCTGCCACCTCCACTGTAACCACCGCCTCCACCATTAAAGATCTGTATCATTGACTTATGTCTTGTCGACTTCTGTCGATGCTTTCTTCGTCATCTTCTTTTGCAGGGAAAGGGAGGTCAAGGGTGGTGCGTACCTATTGTTGTGCAGATCCGACGGAACGTCAATCGAAAAACCAAGACCAACCGGCAACCCAATTGAGAGAACCCTTTGGTTTTCGTTGAAGAAGAGGTGCGACGATGGGATGGGACTCACGAAGGCTAAGATCTGGAGAATTTTTTTAGGGTTAGGTTTATTGTAAAGATAGAGAGAGGGATAGTAAATACGTGTAACTTAAATTAGGAAATATATTAATTAGTTGTAAAATCAAATTTACCACAATACCCTTTTATATTTATTTAAAATTTACATTAATTATCCTAAATGATTGGCTTACAATGGATCTCACAGTTACCACGAATTACATAGTTCTCATTTGATTAGACCCATATATATATATATATAAGAGTAAACTACAAATTTTAGTGCTAATGAAGACGAAGGTAGACGGTAGGGAGGGTGGGAGAAGAAGACAAAGGTAGATGGTGTCGGTCGAAGTTGGGTCGGGGGGATTGGCCGGAGTTGCAGCGTCGAAAACGAGAAAGGGGAGGGGGATGGGGAAGGTTGGAGGATGGTGCTGGAGAAGATCGTCGGAGAGTGCCGAAGGTGGTGGTATGTCGTGTTGTGCGTACGTATATATGCATATATAATATCAATATAATATTAAAATAAATTAGACTAAGTTACAATTTGGTCCCTCATGTTCAAACAACATTATAAAACTTGTCCTCACATAAGAAAAAGACGAAAATACCCCTTAACTTAACTGAGTTTTTTTTTAACGAAGTTAACGACGATGGACTACTTTCAAAGTGATTTTCAAACTGAAGGGACGATAATTGCAGTTATTGAAGCATAGGGACGAGTTTCAAAGGAAGTGGTATACCTCAGGGACGAAACTTGTAGTTTACTAAAAAAAATCAAAACTATCATACATATCGAAAACCGTTTTTTAAATCGAGAATCTGTGAAAAAATAACAAAATTTTGAGCGAAACAAACTATACCACAAAAAGATCACTTTATTATCTATAACTGACATCAATTTTGATATATTTTATTATCCGTTTTTTTGTGGTTCTCTTACTCTTTTTTTCATAGTTCTCCCTTGATGTTTTCCTTAAATATAGGGATGAGATCAACAGAGAATCTTAAAGAAAAAAAAAGAACCGAAGAAACCATATCTTTAGATTAAAATGATCATACAAATATGGTTAAAAGAGGTTGTTGTAACCACTAATTTAAAATAGAATATAAAAAATAAATATAAATATAAATCTACAAATAAAATAAAATAAGATATAAATATAAATATATAAAAGGTAAACTAAAAGAGTAAAGACAAAAAAAAAGATAAAAAAGACATAATGCCTCTTATTTAACTGAGTTAGTGACCAAAGACCATTTTCAAACAAAAATGTAAATACTAGGGATGAAAGTTATAATTATTGAAGTCTAGGGACCACTTTCAAACATTGATGTAAACCATATGGACCAAGTTGTAGTTTACTCAATTCCTTATAATATACTATTGAAGATAAAACAAACTCGAGTTTAAGTCGACCCAGAACCATATAGGCACGGAAAACATATACAATAAGAATTCGAGTCGAGTTTTACAAAATTTGACCTAATGTATGTTTTGTAATTTGAAGTCGTTATTGTAGTCGATAGTTGATAGTCGATTCAAGTTCACTAAAGAATTTTTTTGATATTGGGTTTTTAGTTTTTCATGAGCTCAACTTGGAGGTTTTGGACCTTATGGTGAAGTTAAGTGTTTTTTTAGTTAAGTTGAATTTCTTTTATTAATTATTGTATGATGTTTTAACTTTTTTGTATTCAAATAAATTCATTTCGATATTATGTTTATTGAAAATTTGGGAGATTTTAACAAGATACCTTTAAATTTCCCCGACGGTGATGGGCATGGGGATGTGATCATATTCCCCGACGGTGATGGGCATGGGGATGAAGATGAGGGATCAAGGATGGGGATGGGAATTGATGTCCCCGCCCCATTCGCATGCCTAAACAAGATACCTTTAAATTTCAAACACCACAAAAGTAGAGATGATTCAAAACCGATCGCCAATCAAATCGAGTCGATCTTTCTCTGCAGAATCAGGCCGAGTGGTCCCGATAAAAAATTATAGGATTGACTAAGCGGTCACAAGCCTAGCCCGGTTTCAATCGTTTCTAATGTTCTTATACAAGACTAAAATCTTGTAAAAAATCTTGTAATAAGACTAAAATCTTGTAAAAAATAATAAAAACACTAGCATTATGATTTATATAAACTAAACTTTTTATTGGTCATATACATAACTGGTCCCACGCTAGACCTTGAGATTTTGTAAACTTCCTAATCTATCTCGGATAGTTGGGCCATAACTGACCCCAATCGGTCCGGGCCGGTCGAGCTCAATTTGGCCTTGAATATGAATTTCGAATTTACTTATTTTATCCAATTTTCATCGGACTACTTGTAAGAAGATGGTTGACGCTTACGACAAACACCTAGATGTATAGACTGTTGATATTGGCCATCTTGTTTCTTACTAAGACAACTGATTCAGAATATGCTTTCAGTTCTTGCTAGTTTGATATAGCGAAATGTAATCTTTTGTTATAATCACAAATGAAGGATTATGCAATGTAATTTTTCACTAAAAAAGAAAATCTGAAAGTTATGTTTGAACATAATAGAATAATAGAATAAGAGGTTGTGGAACATATCTTGCTAATTAATTTAGAGTTTTATAAAAAACCTAAAACATATGTCGATATGGATATCAAATTAAAAAGATTGAACTTTGTTATAATTTATTTAATTCAAAATTAATTATGATCTAAATATATTATCTATAATGATTGAATATTCTGCTATATTAGTCGAATTTAACGCTTATCTTGTACTTAAACGTGTTTAGTTAGTTTTAAGAGTTTAAACATAAATCTTTAGAAGCCTACACGAAAGTAATAAAATTGTAAACTTAAATTGTACAAATTATACATAAAAAATATATTATATAATGGTTAATAAATTGTTTTTTGTATATCAAATACTTTTGGGATTGCTTATTTAAAACAACTTATGCTTATTTTTAAAAGTGCTTATTAATTTATGTCATGTTCAAAAGGAGTTGAGGGTAAAAATGTAATTTGGATAAATAAGTTATAAGCACTTTCAAATAAGTTAGAATGAATTAACTTATCAAAAACAATTTATTTGTGGTGGGAAAAATCATAAACACTTTTTTTTTCCAATCCAAACACCAAAAATAACTTATTTGTGGTGAGGAAAAACAATAAGCAAATAAGTCAAAAAAATAAGCAATCCCAAACACCCCTAAAAAGTACTTAAATATAATCTCTACCATCTCTATAACCCACTATCATGCTTAAAGCAATATGAAACGATTAGGAGGATTTCATATCAAAAGAGACATTATTTAATGGGTTTGTTTAAAAAATAATATTATTTTTAATGGATTATTTAGGTGACATAAAATAAAATCCAAAAATCCACAATCCTTTTGTTTTGACTGAATTATATTTTTTTTGTCCATGACGTTTGTTCATTTTTGAATATCTTAAGATCTTAAGGGTGTGTTGGATACACTTTAACATAACAGAACAAGTATCATTGTCCCATGTTTGAGAGAGCATTTATGTGTAACAAAGAGGAACTTAGTAAAACAAGGTGGAACATGCCCATATTCATACCCCATGAAACAGAATGGAACAAACCTATATATTACTAATATAACCTCAAAATAAATAATAACCCTCTTCTAAATCATCAAATACACCTTCCTCCTTACATTTTATTCTTTCTTTAAACTTTATTTATGCATTACACATGACCAGTTTTGTATATCTGCAATGATGGATTTGTTGGTTATTTGACGGGTTTTTGTTGTTGTTATTAAGGGAAATCATGTTCTAACTGCCAAATTTTCGTTGTATGTATATAAACAAGCGTCTAGTGGATACGTTTAAGCCCATATAATCATGTTGGTCGCAATAAAGGTTCTACAAGGGTTAAGTTTGTTGAAGGGGGGGGGGGGGGGGGGGCGTTGAATACAAACACATATTATACTTTTAAATTGTTTATTGATTATAAGGTAAACCTATTCTAAACAATTTTAAGAATCACTAAGTACTTTGCACAAGAAAGAAATAGATAAGAGAGGTTTGAAGAAAAGATATATTCAAGGATGCAGAAGAGAGGATCTTTGCAAATGAAAGTCATCACTCCTATTTATATCCCATGCAATTAATGCAAGTCAAAAGGTACATTCCACGTGTCCATTAGGTATTGGTTGCATGCATTTTGTAACACCCATAATATTCAGTAAGTAAAAGTTGCACCAGGTCCACGTGGTGGTTGGTTTATAAGTATAAACTTTACCTACAGAAGGACTTACTTTGGATCTTTAAAAGCACCAGAAACGCTTCGGGCGAGAAAAGTCCACTTTTGGACTTCGGTACGAGTTGGACGATAGTGCCCCGCGATAATGACATGGTCACTATCGTCGTGTCATAGTCGCTTAGGGCCAAAGCCTCTCGGTAGACATTCGGCGAGAGTGCCTCGCGATGGTGACCATGTCACTTTCCCTTGGCACAATCGCCCACGGTGTCTGAGAACATAAAAACGAACCCTCTCGGTTTATTTAGGGTTTTTAAGCATTTGAGGTCTCAATCCTTGGATTTTAAGGAGGTTCTTCATCACCAAGCTAGGGATTAGATGCAAGGGATTGGAGCTCATAATCTCATCCTCATCTTCTAGGGTTTCATCAAACCCTCTCCAAACCATTTTCATTCTTTGGTGCTTTGGAGCTTGGGTTCCAAACTTGTAGCCCTAGAGATATATTATTGCTGGATTCAAATGTTGTGGTTAAGGTAATCTCCTCATTTCTTCACCTAAGAATCTAGGGTTTCGTTGTTCTCCTTTCTCTTCCATTCTATTTGAACTTGCTATAACTTTGGAAGTATTTGTGGTCAAGGATCTTTGTAGAGAGCTTGAAGCTAAGATCTACAAGGTCTCAAGTCTTCATCTAAGGATGGGTAAAAACCTAGATTTAGTCTAATTCTGTCAAGGTGAGTTCTAGTTGCTTTACAAAACTATATACATGTCAAAATATAAATATTTTGGATTTTGAACATATTTCCATAAGTTCACTTCATATTTGATGGGGTTTGTGAATATTTGGACACTTGCACATATTTGGATTTTTAAACCTTTTTAAATGAATTACAATGTTATATTGGGTGCTTGAGTCACCAAAGAGGGGATTTAGTTAACCGAATTGAGATTTCTTAACTATTGGAGATTTTTCACAAAATATCGATTCAACTCCCTATAAGTGCAATTTTGATTAAATATGGTTTTCAAAGGTATGGTTGTGTGAGTTGAGGCAAGCATTGACCATTTTTAGTGCCATGACCTATTTTGGGGATTCTACCCAACTTATGAGTTTGATGTTGGTATTTTAATCTATTTTGATCTTGAAAGTGTAAATTCTTGAAAATGGTCGTTCTTAAACCTTATGAATATTTTTGAAATATGAACCACACGATTTTGGGCCTTTGGTCATTATACCTTGATAAAGTATTGGATAAGGACCTAATCGTGTTATGGGTACCTTGGATTTGTTAAATGTTGGAAAGTTTGTATTTTGGCTTATGTAGCTACCTTGGCTTTATTGTTATAGTCAAACGTCTATGATGCCTTTTGGCATGATATATACTCAAATGACTTTGGGACTTTGTCCGATTTTAATGGCTCATGTGGAGCTTGATACGTAAAATGCAATTGCATAGTGTTGAATAAATACATGTTTGGGTGCGTTAGTCATTCAATTGAGTCATGTAATGTTTTAGACTCTAATGCATTGGATCCATAGGCATAAGAGTCTATTTATTTTAAAACGTGGAGTTTTGATGTCCATGCTTGAGTCTAGCGAGTGGTTCCCCAAGTCATGGTTTGTAAGATTGTGGTGGTGCTCATGGGAGCTGTACGGAGCTAAGTCTTGTTGTGGTGCTCATGGGAGTCAAGAGATCGAGTAGACACTAGAGATCGAGTAGACACTAGAGATCGAGTAGACAGTAGAGATCGGTGGTGCTCATGGGAGCTGTATATGGGGACTTGTGGCATTTGTGGTGAGACTCATCTAGAGATCGAGTAGTCAGTAGACACTAGGATCATTTGTGTATCTTGCAGTGGTGCTTAAAGGAGCCATATACGGGGATCCATGGCCGTAGTGAATCCTAAGAACGTTGATAAGTTGCTTAACTTTGTGTTCCCACCATATTTGATGGAACTGGATCTTCCCTGTCACTGAAAGGTGTTATTTTGGGTACTTTGTTATCCATGTTTTTCGGTGTTTTGGGAACTTATGTTTTATCCAAAAAATGGGCATTTTAGAGTCGCATATTGTACGTGATTTCTTAAAAGAATATTTTAGATTGAGATACAAGCTTATTAAATGGAATACTTTTTACAACCGTTATTTTAATAAGTGGCTATATTTAAAGTAAAATGTTCGTTTAACTGTTTTATGATTTATATGACGAAAACTGCTTTAGCTCACTAGGCGTTAAGTCTAACACTTTTTCTTATCGACATGTATCATGTCTTAGATGCATCTGAGCTGTGGATGGAGCTTGTTAGAAGTTCCGATAGGATGACTTTAGAGGCGTCATCCGTGTTTTGGGAAGATAGCGGACTATGGGATTTTAGTAACACCCGACTTATTCTATCTCCACTTGAAGGATTACATAGTCCCATTAGAACTATGATAATTGTTCTCGTATTCCTTCCTTTGTAAACTTTAGATATTTTTAATCTCAAGTTATGTATTTAAAGGATTTTGGAAGTTTTTATATGTCTGTTATTTTCAATTTTTAGGGGTGTTACACATTTAACTTTATCCAAGCCATGCTTTTGGCCGTATTGTGAACAATGGAGTAGAAATGAGTTTTTACAACGACAGGCAAAAGCAAGTTTGCTTTCGTACCTTCGTACTATTTGTGCAAGAAGATAAGACAAACAAATCTTGTGGAACAAGACTCATTATCAGCTACCGCTGATGAGGATCTTTAACTTTCATTGAGAAAAGGCTTCAGCTATCGCGGCTTTAGATCATAAGTAGAATTGTCTTGGTTTCATTGAATGCCGCTTTAGATCATAAGTAGACTTGTATTTATATTCAGCTTGGTCTTCGACTTCACCTGAGAGTTTCTTTTAGCCTGAAACTTGTCTTCACATTTACAAACTGTTTATAAGGAGAGCTTTCCGCGATCACTGTACAAGCTCAGTGTATGATCGTCGATGCTGATACTATAAAGCTAAAACAGTTAAAGTAATTTTCACTAAGTATAAGGATCATCATCAAATCACTAAGAGAGTTTGGATCAACAATCTCCCCCTTTTTGATGATGACAAAGCAACATAAGAAAATTGCTAAGTATTAAAGCATAAGGAAAATAGGACTCATAACATACTTGTCCCATTTACTATTTTAAGGAATCTTTTTCGGTACTATGATGGAATAAAGTACTTCAGTGAAATTTTCATTTAATCGTTTCATATTACAAAGAGATAAATGAAAAGTACAAGTACAAGTGAAATACCATTGCTGAAAGAATATAACTGATAAGTACAAGATACAAGTAGGGACCTATCAGCTAAGATCATCTTGAATCAGATAGTTAGGAACTGGTTCACCATCCTTCTTTCTCTTCTTCAGCTGCTTGAGTACCATTACCTTAATAAATGATTCATACTTTGTGAGACCACACCAATATAGAAGATTCTAAAGATGTGGAATAGGACACAAGTGTAGTTCAGTGTGTCTTTGAAACCTGTACACACCTTCATGGTCTATGAAGATAATGCCAAAGTTTGGTAAGGGTAGCACTTCACCAGGACTGAATGAACCATCGTATGGAATGGTTAGATCCAACATCGAGTGATCTGGTGGAGGGTCGAGAATTGCATCTATTGAAAATTTTGTGTCATGATCATTTTGATTGGAAGTTTCTTCTTCAGCAGTAGAGATGGATTTCTTTTGGCGAGCTGGCTTCAGAGGTAGTGGAGGGAGTTCAATGATTTTTGACACTCTGTCAAAGAGTTTCTTCAGATGAATCTCCACATACTCTTTGTATTTTGACTTAGACTTCTGAATGACATTTCTGATTTCTACCCATTTGTAAAATCCATATCTCAGAGGTGATAACACTTAGATCATCTCTGAATATGGTCTGAGTGACAATAAAACCATTGTCTTTTGGTCTGCCAGCGATGGTAGCATTGATGATCTTGTGAGGACTGAGCCTTGTATTCACCTTGTTTTGGTACAAGCTTAATTCTTTTTCTTGTCTGGCCAATTCCTTCTTGTTTTCTTCTTCAGCTTTCTTGAGGAGATGATCTTGAACGCTGATTGGGTTGTGGTTCTTGATGTTTGCTTTAGAGAGAGCTCGTTGAGCTAGAGCAAGAGCCAGCTTGATGCTTTCCTTGTGAGCTTCTACGACTTGCTCAACTTTTATTGACTCTTCCCTTTTAGCGTCAGTTAAGAACCCAAACTCATTGTCAATGTTGGTGCGAGAGGAGATCTTTATTCTGGATTGATCAAGATGACATATCAACTCAACCATCCTCATACACTCTTAAAATCATATTTAGGAATAATGAGTGAAGGTCTTCAAGGGATAGGCTTCAACCTTGTAATCTTGCTAAACTTCTTCATCCTCGGTCTCTAGAAGGCAAACTGGGATTATTTGTTCTTCAGCATTTGAGGATGTTGGGATTATTGGTTCTTCAACCATTGATGTTACTAGAATAAAAGGAGACTCTAGCAGGGGAGAGGATGGGCTGGAGACATGAGGAGGAGAGTTTGGTAAGTCCATATAATATGGAAGGTTTGAATATTGGGGTATGAAAGAGAATGGGGGTTGATTATCAATAACACGAAGAGGATTATATGAGGTTAAGGCTAGGCGTACCTCTGGTTCTACCAGCTAGGATCTTCAAGTTTCCTTCAGCAGCTGCTTGTTTGCCTCTTCCAGAATGAGCTTGATGTTGAGGGGTTGAGGTCCTCTCCCCTAGTTTTTTAAAGACCACTCCTTTAGATGGAGAAAGTATTATGGTTGCAATGAAGATCTGACTGTCATCTCCATCATAACCATCATCATCTCCATCCTCGAGATCTTTGCCATCATCATCTTCTTCTTTAGCAACTTCCTCAGCCTCTACATCAACATTTTGAGGACTGGTGAAAGCTGGTTCAGTTCTGGTGGTGATGGTTGAAGTGACGACATTAGGTATGAGGGTGGCATCATCACCATCTTCATTAACAATTTTGAGAGACGGAGCGTTAGTTTCAACGTAGGGTTGCTCCCCCTCGACAGATGCATTTTCTTCTTGACTCATCTCCCCCTCTTTGTCATCATCATCAGTAGGGGATGTAGATTTACCGGTATCCATGACTTCAAATATGGCTAGAGCCTTAGCAGCTTTGGCTTTTTTAGTATCTTCTCGCTGCTTCACTTTTTATCATCTAACTCGACGATGGCAAAGGTGGCCAGAACGCCAAAGTCAGCAACCATCTTCAGACTTTTTCGATCTTAATCATTGAAAGATGGAGGTGGATGAGTCTTTAGATGTTCAAGGATATCCTTCAAAAGCTGGGTTTGGCCATCAACTTTTCGAGCCAAGTCAGTGATGACCGTAGTTTTGGCAGCGATGTTCAGTTGGAGCTTGCCAACCACTTGTTGAAGGCCTTGGATCTCCTTGTTGTGGGCCTTAGAAGATACACCAATTGAGAAGATGGTTTCCTGCACTGTCTGTAGAGTAGATGAATTTGTCTTCGTTTCAGTGGCAATAATAGAGATCTCAGTGGTTAGATCCTGAATTCTCTTGTTGATGGCATCAAACTTAGGACCTGAAAGAGAGTAAGTAGCATGAGCATTTAGAAGCTTGAGATTACTAACCAAAAGAAGGGGATGAAGGGAGGATGGAATACCTGAGGGATCGATGATGACATCCGAGCGATTACCATTAAAGAATTGCTCCATCTCACTATTGAAAGAGCTAGTGAGAGGTTGAGACTGAAAATCCACGTGAGGTAGATCCCATGTCATGTGCTTGCTACATTCTGAGATTGAAGATTCTGTAGTAGTTGAGCATCAGCGGCAGATTAGACAAAACCTGTTGTGTCACTTGCTCGTGTTGTCGAGATCATAGGAGGAGTGGTAGAAGCAAGTGATGAAGAGAATGGGGCCGTGTGGTGATGCAGATGGCACTGGCAATCTTAAGAATCACTAAGTTCCTTGCACAAGAAAGAAATAGATAAGAGTGGTTTGAAGAAATGATATCTTCATGGATGTGGAAGAGAGGATCTTTGCAAATGAAGGTCTTCACTCCTATTTATACCCTATGCAATTAATGCAAGTTAGACGGTACATTCCACGTGTTCATCAGGTATTAGTTGCATGCATTAGACTTTATCAAAGCCATGCTTTTGGCCGTATTGTGAACAGTGGAGAAGAAAGGAATAACGAAGATAGACAAAAGCAGGTTTGCTTTTGTACCTTTATACTATTTGTGCAAGAGGATAAGACAAACAAAATTTTAGAAAAAGACTCATGATCTGCTATCGGTGATGAGGATCTTCAGCTTTCATTGAGAAAAGTCTTTAGCTATCACCGACTCTTGATTTGATATGTCATGCTTTGTAGACTTGTCTTGGTTTCACTGAATGTCACTTCAGATCATAAGTAGGCTTGTCTTTATCTTCTGCCTGGTCTTCGACTTCAACTGAGAGTTACTTTCAGCATGAAATTTGTCTTCACATTTACAAATTGTTTACAAGGAGAGCTTTCATCGATCACTGAACAGACTCAGTGTATGATTGTTGATGTTGATATTATAAAGCTAAAATAGTTAAAGTAAGTTTCACTAAGTATAAAGGATCATCATCAAATCACTGAAAGAGTTTGGATCAACAAATAATCTTAACAATATCCTTTGATTCATTCAAGATTAAAACCCACAATTTATTGATGTTTATAAAAGATCTTATGAACGTTGCATAAAGTCTTGATTTGTGGTTAAATCATGTGAAGTTTTCAGTCTGGAAACCATCATCTTATAGTGAGGCTAATAAAACTTTAAGGATAGTGTTTCACACATCCTCAAATCTTGTTTCTTGTTCATTTTATGTAATTTCGTTGACTACAATTTTTAACACACCTCTTACTCTCTCTACGTGCGTGTCTCTCTTCGATTTAGTGTTTTTAGCAACTTTTCACCTCTCGATTTGGGATTTTCAATAGTAGAGTCATGCTTCATTGGAGATGACCATAATGACATGTACACGAGAGGGGTTAGGCGACAACAACCATAACATGATGGATGAAGGTGGTGGGAGCGATAAATATGGGAAGATGGATCACCTGAAAATTCCGAAGTAGAGTCAATGACCAACGACTAATGACCCGTTGTTCCTGCAAAACAAAAGAAAAACATGTTATATATGTTATACACTTTTATTTAAAGAGAGGGAAAATGTAACACCTCGACTTATGGATATGTACGATTTCAAGTTAGAACATAAATCAATATTTTAAGAGAAACAAAATAAATTAGATTTTGGGCTTAAATCCTAGATTTTATAGTCTCGTTGGATAAGGAAGTCAAAAACGAGTCAAACGGTTCTTTATGGAGCAAAATCAAAGCTAAAACGAAGAAGTTATGATCAAAGAAAAGATCGAGAGCAAGAAGTGTTTGGGGCAACTTCGAGGAGAATTTGAAGGCCCAAGCAACTTCGCCCGTAAAGTCACGTGAGACACTGATGTCTGCATAAAGTCCGATGTGTCTTGGATCATCTTCATTTCCTCATAACTTCTTCATCCCAACTCCGATTTTGGTGATTTTTGAGTATGATCTCGGTTTTAAGAGCTCTTCAAGATTAGAACAATACAATGGAAGTATATTGGAGGATCCAGGAGTATTTTGTTTAGGTAAGCATCACATCCCTCTTATTGTTAAGCTAGGGTTTGATGTTTTCATCATTTTCCCATTCATCCTTCAACTTTGGTGTCATTGTGATGACTTATGTGGTGAAGGTAACCTTGTGGATGTATTGGATCTAAGATCTAGGGAGATTTCTTGGAGATTTCAAGTCTTCATCAAACTAGACTCAAGTTTTAGGGGTAAAACCTAGATTTAGTCTAAGTTTAGCAAGATGATTTCAAGTAGGTTTGTGAAAACTATGTACATGACAAAATGTGTACCTTGAAGTAATAATGTGTTTACTTGATAAATATCAAATGTGTTAAGTATTTGACGGGATTTTTGTTTTCGGTAAATTTGGTTGATAAACCTTGTAAATGCCTATATTTAGGGTTTTGAATATTTTGATGAGTACATCTCAATAATGTGTTCTTTTGGTGATTTATTGTACAAATGGAGTCTATTTGATCATTTATGCACTTTTAGTGTATTTGGTTTTATAAACCGTTTGGAAAATGCACGTTAAAGTGTTATGAGGCATTTTGGAAATATAAGGGTATGATTTCATTTGGAAAATGGTTTGAGTTAATCATATCTTTGAGATACGTGTTTGCATAAACGCCGGTTAAATGCATTATATTGTTTGACCCTTATTTGATGGTCAATTGAGTGTTTGAGCTTTTGACTCGGTTTTGACTTAAAAGAGTCTTAGGGACATTAGTCCGGTTTATTTTGCTCTATTGTGGGTTTTGAAGTTTTATGCAACATATGTATATGATATAATTTATTTCACACCTTCTGTGGCTCAAGGGTGAAATCGAAATGCACAATATTGTGTTATTGCACGAGTTGACATTTATTGAGATTTTCATGATGTTTATTTGAGAATTTTATCCTATGCAATTATGTCGTCAGAAGTGAAGATTTTGAGAGCGTTTATTTGTACAGTTTTTCCCTTAAGTTTTGTTCAATATGTTTTGTTGCATATAATTTGTCTACATATTTTATTTGGAATACTTCTTATGGTATTTTAGTAAGTATTTTAGAACGATGAAAACATATTGCTATATAACTTTAAATTTGAGACCAACATAATTGTTTTGTGTTTTAACCAAATCGCATGCACATTTTGTTTTACCAATTTTGAGAAACAAACTACCACATGTGAGTGTTGCTGGGGAATTGGATTCCATGTTGTTTTATATATAGAAAAAAGAGAAAATTTTGGAAGTTTGATGGCATGTAAATTTCTCTTTGAAACTTGGTGCAAATGTATTACATTGGACACTATTTTTGGTGCATAAAATTTATCTTACATACATGTCGTGGGTAAGTGTATGTTTGAACTATAGCGGTTAATTTGCAGAGCTTTGTTGAGAACAATTTCGTTGTTGTTATTAATTTGAGTAACAGTCACACAATTTTCAAACTAGTTTTATATGCGTGGCATTTGCGGCCATTTTGCACAATTACCTAGTTGCAGTAATAACTTTTATGCTGCGTAAGATTAATCATGAAGATTTTATGTTTGGTAAATCTTTTAAAGTTGAAATTGACATATTTGTTAAAATTTTGTAAGTGAAAACCTTGAACTCATTAGACCCATAGATTTAAATCCTTTTATGAGAGGAGTTGTATTTGAGGACAAGCAGAGTCCTCGAGAATTGAAGAGTCGGATGATCCAACTTGGGGTGGGTTCTGAATGTTGGAATTTCAGCCTGAAAAAGCGGTTCACGTTTGATTAATTAAGGTATTAGATTTACGTATTATCTTAGTTATTTAAGTGGTGATCTTCCCGTTCTAGTAAATCCTTGGATTTTAGCTTTGTGTAATTGCTTGCATATAGATGGATTTGAATTGGTGGATTAGTTGGGTGACATCATGTGGAGTGTTAGTGGTGTACCATATTTATGGGTCTTTATTAATGAAAGCGGTTTTGTATACGGTCATTTGCGACCTTAGGAGTCAACTTTTGATTTTGAGGACAATAACCATTGGGGGTACTTGGGATGCTTCAGTTGGATTCTAAGAAGCATTCGTGAAACAAGTGGTGATTATGAGGATATTAGATTTTAGTAATTGAAGATTGATGGTTGCGGCCATTTTGTCTTGTCAGTGATTATAATTGAGGAGTCAATGTTGGAATGTATTATAAGAGTTGTGTAACCGGGGAGGTTGGGATAATCGACTGTCTATGGAAAGTTTTGTTAAGTTCCTAGAGAGAACATTGGACCATGACGGAAATAGTTTGACTCGAGAAGCGTGGAAACCCTTGCAGTCAGTGCACTTTGTAATGATTTGGGAGTACGTGTTCAAAGTTGTATTGGACCAAGCCAAACTAACGACTAGGAAATTCTTCAAGGAAAGAACGATAAATATTTATGGGAATAAATTGGAGGAATTTAGCGAGAATGTCTTATGCAAACCTTAAGTGAAAATCGTTTTATTGAGGAGATATATTTTGGTCGCGGTTCACATTATCAACGTAGTAGTGGCAACAAATGATCTATTTAGAGATGTTTATTGAGGTTCCTTTACGCCCAAGTAAAGTCAACATAATAATGGATGCCATATTTTAAGAAAAATATGATTGTTTAGGTTAGATCAACCTTTACATAGAGTATCGAAATTTTAAATGTAAGGGAGAAACATATCGTAGTTTGCTAGAGGGTGTTAGAGTATTCAAGTAGATGCATTGATGGGCGATATTTATGAAATAGAGAGATGTTGAGGTCATAAGTTACCCTTGAGGAAGTATGAGTCTCTTAAGGTTGGGAGACAACCGAAATCATATTGTTGGAAATTTCTCCAACAATGTTCAATGCTCATCCTGAAAGTGGTGTAACGTATCGAGTCGAAGTTTTGGGTGTAGGATTCAGTGTGTGAATCGTCATGTCAGTCCTGGCAAGAAATTTTTGGGCTGTAGTTTGCGTTTGAACTAGATTAGAGACACTCTCTTGGAAAGGGAGTCAATTATTTTGCGAAAATGTGGTCATTTGAGGGTTTTGACCGACACTAGATTTTGAGGACGAAATCTATTTTAAGGTTGAGAGGATTGTAACACCCTGACTTCTGGATATGTACGATTCAAGTTAGTAAATAAATCAATCTTTTAAGAGAAATATAAGAAATAAGATTTTGGGCTTAAATTCTAGATTTTATAGTCTTGTTGGATAACGAATTCAAAAACGCGTCCAATTCCGGAGCAAAATCGGAGCTAAAACGAAGATGTTATGGTCAAAACGGTTATCGAGAGCGAGCAATGTTTGGAGCGACTTTTCCCGTGACCTACATCACGTAGAAAGTCGCGTGACACTGATGTCTGCATAAAGTGCGATTTTTCTTGGATCATCTTCATTTCCTCATAACTTATTCAACTCAACTTCGATTTTGGTGATTTTTTTGCTATGATCTCGTTTTTAAGAGATATTCAAGATTAGAAAAAGAGAATATAATTCTATTGGAGGATCCAAGAGTATTTTGTTTAGGTAATCCCCACATCTCTCTTATTGTTAAGTTGGGATTTGATGTTTTCATCATTTTCCCATTCATCCTTCAACTTTGGTGTGATTTTGATGACTTGTGTGGATGTATTGGATCTAAGTCTAGGGATATTGCTTGGAGATTTCAAGTCTTCATCAAATGAGACTCACGTTTTGGGGGTAAAACCTAGATTTAGTCTAAATCTAGCAAAGTGAGTTCAAGTTGCTTTGTAAAAACTATGAACATACCAAAATGTGTATCTTGAAATAATAATGTGTTTACTTGATAAATATCAAATGTGTTGAGTATTTGACGGGATTTTCTTATTCGGTAATTTTGGGTTGATAAACCTTGTAAAATGTTGGGTTTTTGAATATTTTGATGAGTAAATCTCAAGAATGTGTTCTTATTGTGATTTATTGTACAAATGGAGTTTATTCGATGATTTATGCTTTTTTGGTGGGGTTTTATAAACCGTTTGGAAAATGCATGATGTGAGGCATATTGGAAATATAAGGGTATGATTTCATTTTGAAAATGGTTTGTCTCAACCAATGATGAGTTTTTAAGCAAATCATATCTTCGAGATATGTGTTTGCATAAATGTCGGTTAAATGTATTTTATTGTTTGAGGACCCCTATTTGATGGTCAATTGAGTTTTTGGGCTTTTGGCTCGGTTTTGACTTAAAAGAATTTTGGGGACATTATTCCGTTTTATTTTGCTCTATACTGGGGTTTGAAGTTGTATGCATCATATTTATTGTTGATTGTATATTTTGAGAGTGTTGAACATTCTTTTTGGAATTACATGCATTTGAGGCATGTTTATATGTAAATAACATGTTTTGAGGATGTTGGACATTCTTTTGGAGTCATGTAATTTTAGACTTTGATACATTGGATCCATAGGCACGTAAGTCAGTCTTTATTTGATGATCGAATGGTTATTGCGGTGTTGGACTCCAGGACCCGTGTTTTATGACCTTAAACTTTTCAAGTAGGCACTAGGATGGTTGAGCCTGGTGGTGCTACCGTGGAGGTAGGCACTAGGACCTCCGCTTCTTGAAGGTAACGCCCTAGAGGTAGTCCTTATGCGTGTTGGGCCTTGTGATGGAATTCGTGAGAATGGACATTAAAGTCAACCGACTTTTGAGGTGAAACTTGTTAAAGGGTCGTAGGAACATTTGAACTTTTAGTCGTGAAGTGCTATACGATTAACGTTGTACGAATGGCATACTTATGTGTTCCCTTCACTTACGAAGGATACAGTCTCCACGGTTGTTGTTAAACATTATTTTTCGGATATGTTAATGTTGATGCTTTAACATTGCTTGGGTTTTGGCGAGTAACCACATTTTATGACTTTGACTTATTGGATCCCCTCCATATATCAAGGTTTTGAAATAAATGAATTATTCCCATATTTTGGTAATTGATTAATAATCCTATTGTACTTTGTGTGAGTATTGGGTTTCGTTCCATGTTTATTGAGCGTTTCTATTCAATCATTTTATCACGAAAACGGGGTTTTGGGAAATATATCACTTTATATTCTAATTACATTGTATATTGGGAATTGTGATTTCAAATAATATTCTTTCCACTTTTCCGTCTTATATAATTGATAAAACTCTTGAACTCACTAGGGTTAAACCTAACCCTTTTTATTTTTCGGCATGTGTATCAGGTCCTTGTTGGGGAAAGTTACTAGCGACACCGTAAAGAGTTGAGTGCTAATTAGATGTGCGTGAAGGATATAAATGTTTGAAGATGTCTTCCGTATTCAGATATAACGACTATTATGGGGTTTTAGTAACACCCGACCTTGACTTAGTCTTGATGTAAGTTAATGTTAAATCCAGTTTTGTTATTCGAAGTTAGTTTTAAGTATTAAGTTATAGAAAGGGAATTATCCTTCATTTGATGTATTATTGAAAATTTTAAAGGGTGATACAAAAAATAAAAAAGAAAATGACAAAATGCCACTCATTTACACTACTACAGAATGTCAGATAACACCCCGTAAATAGCACCCGGTTAACTAAGAAACCGGGTGCTATAGTAATAACAATCGATTTGTACCAGTCTCCGTCTAACAAGCCGGGTTGTATTGCGCCTGGAATAAAGGGATGTTAATAGTACCCGGTTGTTTAGAAGAAACCGGGTTCCATTGAGTTAAATAATACCCGTCCCTTAACCGAACCGGGTAATATCAGATGGATTTTATTTGATGCGGGTTTTTTTGAAATCGTACCCTGTTCCATAGAAGAGACCGGGTACTATTGCCTCCACGTTTTTCTAGGTCAGTAAACAACCTAGCCTTTTTCTTTTCCCCACATGTGACAATCTCTTCCTTTTCATTCCAAATACATACGGCTACTCTCTTCTTCTTGCTTTCCTTTCTTCCTTTTCACCATTAATAAATATCTTGTAAGTAAACATATATATATATATATATATATATATATATATATATATGTTTTTGAAATCGTACCCGGTTCCATAGAAGAGACCGGGTACTATTGCCTCCACGTTTTTCTAGGTCAGTAACAACCTAGCCTTTTTCTTTTCCCCACATGTGACAATCTCTTCCTTTTCATTCCAAATACATACGGCTACTATCTTCTTCTTGCTTTCCTTTCTTCCTTTTCACCATTAATAAATATCTTGTAAGTAAACATATATATATATATATATATATATATATATATATTTATTGTTTATCTCTATCCTTACATGCATAATACACACACATATATATATAGGTATATTTTTTGTATATATATATAATTCATGAATATGTAATGTGAAATAATATATAAGTTAATGGTGTTACTTTATATATTTTGTAGGATCGTTTGAGCAATCGAATTACAAGAATTATTGTGCATGTTTGAGTAATTTCAATCGAACGCAACAAGGTAAATATTTTTTCATTTGAAATTTTAGTTTTGATTATTGTTCGAAGAAACATAATTTTTTGTTTTTTAGAAAGATAGTGCATACACCCTAACGCTTAGGTTTTATACCCGTTTGAAATAATCTAATAGAGATTATTTTCAGATAGTCCCCGTTTTGGGACTGCTTTCTGAATAATTTGTCTCATTTAGGATGTGAAGGTGTATTAGTCGATTAAGTATTTAGGAAAATTTCGGTAGACATTTCTCATTGCTCCTACGAATATGTGTTTCACACACATATTTGGGGAGTCAAAGGGAAATGCTGTCGAAATTTTCTTAAATGCTTAATTGGGTAATACATATTCACATATGAGACAAATTATTCAGAAAGTGGGTTAGGATTGACTACCTGCCATTTGTTCTATTCATGCATTGCATACATTTCATTAATATTTTATTTTCTACATTATAGATGAATCGTGATACTTGGATGTACAAAATACCACGTGCCACCGTTGAGTATTTAACCAACTTGAACGAGTTTATTAAAGTTGTTGAGGATAATCGGGTGAATAATAGGGAAAGTTACATTTGGTGTCCTTGTAAAGATTGTCATAATTTGCACAAGTTTAGTGATTATAATGTAATTCAAGGACATCTGATATGTCGTGGTTTTATGGAAGGGTATACGATTTGGTCACGACATGATAATTACCTGAGGTTAATGAAAGAACATAATGACAAAGTGCCACTCATTTACCTGAGGTTAATGAAAGAACATAATGACCGTTAAAGAGAAGAATGAAAACCAAGAGATTTTTCAAACACCGAGAACAAATTTTGATAAATGAAGTATAGGACGATTTTCGTAAAAAGAAACAAATACAGAACAAAAATGTAATTTACTCTTTTGTTTAAATTATTATTATTATTATTTTAAATTTATTGGCTTTTTAAATTTGAAAAACATAAGATTTAAAAAAATCGTTAAAACAAAATACTGATTTTAAATCATCTGCATTTTAACAACTAACAAAATGTCCACGAAGTATATGGATCCATCATTTGTTTCACGTTAAGACTTGAACGGTAATTTCAGTGTGTATTCACATGTGCATATGATTATGTTTTTTTATACACATAAAATGAAAGTATTAGTTCATTATCGAGATTGTAAAAGTGTAGAATTTGTAAATGTTGTTTTTTCGTATACTTGTACTAACAAATAGTGACGGCCTACGGTTGTGAAAGAGACAAATTTCATCCTTGTTTTAATTTTAACCCAGATTGTAACGCATATTTTTTTGTTTCAGTTATATGTTCTAATACATACATGACATTTCAGTTCATAGGTTTTGAATTTCGTTTTTTGACTCTTAGCTTACTTAGTTTCTCTCTCTAAATTTCCAAGTTCTTGTAATAATCTTGGGGTATAATAAAGAAAATCTTGTGGATAGCACCAAGCTCTTGTAAGTATTCTGTTTATTTTAATTTCCTGTATTTATTTCAAGCATTCTAGATTCATATTTAGCCATGATAGGCTAAATTAAGATTTTGTGTTAAGACATACTTGTTATGATTTACATTTACAGATTACCATGGATATATAATTTCTAATTCATAACTCTGTGATCTAAGTCTTTGGTCGAGTGCCAACTTCATTGTTGATTTCCACCATGTCCAGGCCAGAAGAGCCGTTTTATTGGGTTTCTCTGTCAACATTTATGAAGGTGTTAAATGGTGGCCTTTAAGACTTAGTTACAGATCCTTGGGTTATAATCTTGATAGTTTTACTAGTAAACATATTTAATATAACAAATAAATATAACAAATAAATAATATTAAATTAATCAAGAACAAATTCTTGAAATTCCCAAAACAATAATTTTTATTAAAAGAAACCCAACGTTGCATCCAATATTAAAAGAAAAAGAAATCATAGTGCAATATTTTACGATCTCGGGTCTCAGAACCATTGTCTTGAACGTGTAGTGAAGATGAAAAACTAGGAAACGGTTGACCAGATATAAACGTCCTCACCAATTGACGCAGGTCGGCCATTTCACACTTCATAAGAACGAGCTCGGATTTGGTTGAAGCAAGCTCGGACTCCGTTGAGGCAAGTCTAGCAGACATCTCGATGTGACTCAATCGACCTGACGTGCCGCTGCTATGTTGTGAACTCGTAGAGTCACTCCTAGTGCTCGGGACCCTAGACCATCCCCGGATATATGCATGTCTTTTACCTAAGACTTGTTGCATAATATCTAGATCACCCGACGGATTTTCAGTTGATTCATATTCTCTTATGGACAAGAAAATTTTTGTATATATATCTTAGTGATTTATAAAACGATGAAGACATGCAAAAGAATTCGTTAAACGTAACTTACATATGAAGAGCGAGAATAGTTGTTAACCCAACCCTCTTTTTCTCTATAATGCAACTTCCGGAAAGTCTCTATCTCCCGATAGAAGAATCGTTATTTCGGAAATGGTGATTTGGAGTGCTTACTGTACCATTTAAAGAAACATACTTTTGCTTCCCCCTATTTTTAGAATTTTTCTTTGACATAGCCTACACAAACAACAGCCTCAACATAATCATAAACCAGAAAAATGAATACAATGAATACAATGCTAGTTATCTTTTAATATATTAAAAGATAATATATTAAATGGACTAACTATTTTCAAACAAAAAAGGCATACCAAGTAATTTTGAGATTGGTAGTGAAATTCTCCTTTCTTCTAGATTTAGATTCTTGTTTTGTTGCTAGCTTCATTAAGGGGATGTTTGGGATTGCTTATCTAAAACAACTTATGCTTATTTTTAAAAGTGCTTATTAACTTATGTCGTGATGAATGTAGTTGGGGGTAAAAATGTAATTTGGACAAATAAGTTATAAGCAGTTTCAAATAAGTTAGAATGGATTAACTTATCAAAAACAACTTATTTGTGGTGGGGAAAAGTTTTAAGCACTTTTCTTTTTTTCAACCCAAACACTAAAAATAGCTTATTTGCGGTAAGGAAAAGAATAAGCAAATAAGTCAATAGAATAAACAATCCCAAACACCCCCTAAATCTACCATGTAATCATCAATATCACAAGATCTTGCTTGTGAATGCCCTTGTTTTCCCTCTTAGCTTTCTTGTAATTCCCCTTTGGGGGTAAAGGTGATACAATTGGGTATGGAGTTTGTTTTGGATTCATTTTGTGGACCCAAATTTGTAAGAAAATGGTTATGTGCAATATATTTTATGTACGAATTCGTGTGTTATAAAATGGGCCAATCTTCGTTTTTTGTTATGTGTTGCCGAAATAAAATCATTGTTATGAACATTTATGTAGTCAAATTGGTGAACCTTAACAGTTGCATATTGCAAAAGGCACCATAATTGACAATTCTATTTTTCAGTTGTTTATTGTTCTGTTCTATAAAGGTATCAACATCTATATATATGTATATACATGAATATTAGTTTTTTTGAAAGGGTGTCCTGGGCTATGCCTAGACTAATCCCTTGGCAAATTATGACGGTAAGACATCAGCCCTGATTAAAGATCAGTAGCCACAAGTTGTGTGCGCCTGGATTCGAACCCTAGGTAGATAGGATATTCCACCACATTCCCAAGGCCTTCACCAGTACGCCACAATCCTTGTGGTTTACATGAATATTAGTTTCCTCTTCTACTGTGCTATAATGATTAAATTGTTCAAAGTTAAAGGGAAACATATGGGGCTTGCAATATCTATATGTATCTTACTGGAAGTAGATGAAAATGAAAGACTTGGAAGCAAAGGTGCGGGGTCTGTGAAAAGTTGCAGCTTTCTGCCCAGGCCCTCTTTGTCTGTGTGTGCTCTTTTTCACATTTTAACATATAATTCAACAGTGGGATCTAAAAAACTAACTTGAAACTTCTCCGAACTCCAATAATCGCAAAGTATATGCCAAGCCTCATTTGTAATAAACTTTGTTTCCAAACCTTTTATGTACAAGGATAAAAAGGTTAACGCTTCATCAACAATATAAGCTTCTGCAATTGAACTTTCAGGAAGAGCTGCATAAAATCACAACAATCCCCTTCTCTAACTTGCATAAAATCACAACAATCCCCTTCTTTAACTCTTGAATCTCTGCCACTAAAGGAGTATGAGCACAAAGTCTTCTGAAAAAGTTGGACAATTCAGTTATAACAATACGAGCATCTTTGAATAACAGTCCTACAATTCCAATTGGCAATAGATTTTGAAGCAAGATGTGAGAATCACGTGTTTTTACGTTTGTCAACTTCCGATCAGATGTCACACAACGTGAAATGTTCGAAGCATATCCGTCTGGCAATCGAAATGATTTTAAAAAATCAAGAAAACATGACTTCTCTTCTTTAGTGAACGTATAACTTGCACGAGGTTTCTTTAGAACACCAAAACTCGACTTTTGAAACCATGATTGTTTTGAATGCCTAAATCCTCCAAATCCATTCTTGCCTTCATCGTATCTTTAGATTTCTTTTCAACCCCTAATAAGGTATAAATGATATTGTCACACACATTTTTCTCAATGTGCATGACATCCAAGTTGTATCGCAGTTAACCTTGACCAATATTCTAATTCTAAGAAAATACTACGAGTTGACCAATTACGCAAAGGATGCAACTCATGAAGTTTTCTTTTCGTACCAGAATTTTTTGGTGCTTTCCTAGGAGTCATTGAAGGTAACCGGTCTAGTAACTGAACGATCTCATCACCAGATTTCCGCCTACTTGGTTCATCATATTCAACGAAACCATCAAGTTCTTTACTTTTTCTCTATCGATGAGTAGAAGGTTTTGCTTCTTGTACTATGAAAATGTGTGTTTTCTAAACATTCGGAGCATACATAATGTCCTTTTGTGGAGTAACCACACAAGTAAGCGTATGTAGGAAAGTCAGATGTCGTCCACAATACAACAACAACTTTAAGATTGAACACACCTCCACTAGTAGCATCATATGTAGTTACTCCAACCCACAAAGTCTTTAACTCATCAATTAATGGCTGCATGAAAGTGTCAAAATCTTTAGCCGGGGATTTTGGACCGGGAATCAACAAACACATCATATGACTGGTTTGATGCATCATTTTCCAAGGAGGAAGATTCAATGCTTTTACCATTACAAGCCAAGTACTATATGATGTACTCATATTACCAATGGGGTTAAAGCCATTTGATGTCAAACCCAACCTTACATTCCTTGAATCTGTCGCAAAAGCGGGATAAGTCAAGTCAAAGTCTTTCCAAGCCTCACCATCAGCTAGATGATGTAACACATCGTTTTTCGACATGCCATCGCATATCTTCAGAAGTATGACGTGAACTATAAAGTCGTTGAAGTCTAGGTGTTAACGGGAAATATATCATCCTCTTAAAAGGAACCTTGTTCCTCTTGTATCGAGGATGATTACACACCGGACATGCAAGTAGGTTAGCATGTTCTCCATAAAACAAAACACAATCATAACTACAAACATCAATATTATGATATCCCAAACCAATCTCCATCAAGATTTTCTTCATCTCATATTATGATGTTGGAAGATAATGGCCCGATGGAAGAATACTTTGTTCAAACTGTAAGAACATGTTTATAGATTTATCAGACTATTTGTTCAACACTTTGATGTGCATCAACTTCACTACAAATTGTAGTAATGTCAGATTCCCTGATCCTGGATACAGTTCTTTGTTGAGTTGCTCAATCAACTTGTCAGAACGACCACGATTAACAATACACGAAATATTCAATTCAAACAAAAAAATGGAACATAAAATCGCATCTGAAATCAATAAACCTCCTAGAGAGAAGCAGAATATAGCAATCCCCGATCTAAAACTGATTTAAAGGAAGGCGACAGAATCTAGCAATCCACTATTTCTTAACTATATATACTTTTGGGTGCAGTTCTTCCAAGAAAACAACGTATTGCTGCAATCTCCCAACGACATCACTAGACAGAATGCTGTCAAGATCTAGTATTGATTGTTTGACCTCTTTTTATGAAGTGAAAAATGTATCAATTTTTTTTATTTGATGCTCTGAAAAGGATTCCAGTAATTTTTATAGGTGACCTGGCACATATTGCAATGTCCATCTGAAGGAAAAGGATTATATGCATGTAGTTGGTCATTTAAGTGTCGATGTGCCACCATTTAAATTAAGTAAAGTTCAAGCCAGTGTCTAGGTACTGTGGTCACCACAAAAGAATGATTATTTTCAACTTTTTTGTGCATTCTACTCTAGTGCAGAACCATCTTATCTGCTACTTCTCTCTTTGTTATTGATTGTTGATTAATCTTATTCATATTTCACTAATCTGGATCCACACGTGGTATCAGAGCAAAGGGATTGAAGTGTGATTCAAGTTCTTCACGATCGCACTGTGAGTTCATATTATTGTTTTTCTGATTTGCATTGAGTTCTGCAAATTACTGAGTTCTGACCGTGCCATTGTTTTTTGTTTATTGTTAAATCAAGTTTCGTTAAGTTTCGTAGCAAGAATCCGAGTTTTAAACCTTTAATTCGTCAAAATAAAATTTTCCTGGGTTCTTGCTCTGTTCTTAAAAAGTTCATAAATTTTTCCTCAAAAAACGTGTTTTTTTGCTAAAATTCGATTTGGGTACTTGTGTTTTTGGGTTTCTTGTTGGTCTATTTTGTCTCAGGAAGCAAATCTCAAGTTTGACCATATTTTGATCCAAAATCATCGAACAGATCTGTTTTCTGGAACCACTATTCCGGGTAAGTTCTTTCCGGACAAGTCTTTATTTCCCGACACTTTACCTTTTTTCGATACGTATTATCCGGACTCAAATCCGGAACTTTTACCGGACTCTTTCCCGGATTTTCTATCGGATACCAGATCATTCTCCGGACTCCCCTGTCGGATTCCGGTATTTCATCCTTTTCCGGACCCATTTCCGGATTCCGAATTCACCATCCGGATTTTACCGTGTTCCGGTAAAGTCCATTTCAGACTCAATAATCCGGACTCCCATTCCGGACTACACAATCCGGATTCTGTTGGTCCCGAAGGGCTATACAAGTTTGTAGAAGGGGGGGGGGTTGAATACAAACACACGTTTTTACTTTTCTAAATTGTTTATTGATAAATCATTAACAATTTACAGCTTGTTGCGGAACAAGATAAGGAATAAATCCTAATCAAAACAAGTTGGAACACTAAGTTTTCTTGCACTAAGAAAGAGAAGGAAATTACTAATAATAACCTATCTGTAACACCCCGTTTCCCAATTTACGTGATTTAACTGTCTCTTTTGGGGTTGAGTTAATTTTTGGGTCGTTATGTACGTGTTCAGGAATCTAGGGGCCAGTTTATCAATTTTGTAAGATGAGGGTGTGTTTTGGCATGTATGTAAAGGGATGGAAACCCTAAACACCCTCATTTGCAGCCATTTGTTTCTTTAGCAAAGAAGAGAGAAAAGAGAAAGGGATTTTCGGAGTTCTTGTGAGCTGCTATGAAAGATCGACCGATTCTCCTTCGTTAACCGTTGGATCGTCGTGAAATTTGGACAGCGACTTCACGACCCTCTAATATACATTCTGACCGGAGGGATTTGGCATCGGAGTTCCCAGTAGAGAGAACCAAGTGTCCGAAGTTGCTGTATTTTTCCAGGCGGAGTTCTTGTGAGCTGCTGTGAAAGATCGACCGATTCTCCTTCGTTAACCGTTGGATCGTCGTGAAATTTGGACAGCGACTTCACGACCCTCTAATATACATTCTGACCGGAGGGATTTGGCATCAGAGTTCCCAGTAGAGAGAACCAAGTGTCCGAAGTTGCTGTATTTTCCAGGCGAAAGATTTGGTGATTTTGGAAGATTCAAGTTGTGAAAGGTTCTAAGAGGATTGTTGTTCGCGGTCTAGAATTGCAAGGTATGTGTATTATGTTTAGAAATCAATAGAAATGGGGCGTATGAAATTGGATGTTTGGCAAAGTTTTATGGTATTTGGACTATCCTAGCTATGTCATTTCGGGATGAGAGATGGGATAGAATTAGAGTTCCATTTTTTGGCTTGTTATGATATGTGTATGTATGAATGTTATAGGTGGTACGAGGTGATTATTATACACTGTGAAGTACTTGGTAATTGACATCTTGACAGGTGAGTACTCTACCTATATTATGTAAGTTATGTGTATGTAGTTGGATTGCATGTGTGATTATGTGTATGTTTGGCTTTACCAAAGGAAAGAGTACCTATGGTGGTAGTAATACCCCTAGGGAATATGTTATGTATGAAGAGGCCTGGTACCAGTGTCTAGTTATGACCTTCCTTATTGGCTTTGTGCCTTGAGGAATGGAAGGATGTTACATGTATGTGATTGCTATGTTTATGCAAGTATGTATGCATGATGATATGTGGTATAGGTGCGTGCTCACTAAGCGTAAGCTTACCCCGTTGTTATTCATCTTTTAGTGGCAGGTACATCTTCGAAGAATAAAGGAAAGGCTCCAGCTTGAAGCTTTTGGATTTGCGGCAGCTCAGCAGCTTATATTTTCTTTTGATGAATGATAGTTTTGGATTCTCTAAGCTTTTCAGTTGAATATTGTTTGTCTCAAACTTATTGGTTTTAAGTTGCAAACTTGTACTCTTTTCTATAAGGTTATGGGATTTTATCTAAATGTTTTAATTACAAATCTTCCGCTGTATTTTAAGGTTACTTTCTGTTAAATGAGTGTTTTAAAGATAAGGGATGTTACACTATCTCAAGATAAGAAGATGACTTGATCAGAGTTAGCAAGTACTTCAAAATGAAGCGAGGTCTTCTTCTTATATACTGCATGCATTTAATGCATGGCAGTTTATACTTTACACGTGGCAGCAGCTGATTGGTTGTAGGATCTGACTTGAGTAGACAACCTTAGTAGCCGCATGGTGAACAATGTAACATTAGAGTAGTTGTACGATTTCAGACAATAAGGAGGTTCTTTTCTGACATATCGTACGGAGTCGTGCAAGGGTGGTTAAGACAAAAGTACTTTGTACGGAGGACTTCATGATCAGCTTTACGTTGATTCAGGGCTTTATCATTCTTTATCAGCGAATGACAAAGTTCAGCGATAGCTGAAGTCTTGTACTTGATACTTCACGTTGAGTGGACAAATCTGAGTCTTCGCTGATCCGCATCAGTTCATTAGGAGACTTGTCGCTGGTTCTTGAGCTTGATCTTCGACTTCAGCGTAGAACCTATTTTGACGTGAAACTTGTCTTCAGGGATCATAAGTAAACAACTAACTTATCAGCGATCACCATAAAGACTGAACAACATGCTCAGAGCATTATGGTGAACAGTGTTCGCTGAATGTTTAATTTAAAGAGTGAGAGTTCCTATCAGCGGTACTGTAAAGTCTTAGTACTTATCAGCGATAGTGAAACTCTAATACATATTGTTTACTTACAATTTTCAATGTGACAAGGTTATGATTTCAAGTATGTTTTGTTGATGCATAATGTGAATTAGAATATGATTATAATGTTTATATGATAAGTGGTAGATATGGAAAATGTTGTGATATATATGTTAAAGGTACCAACTAAGCTGGGAATTGGAACCTTAGTGACGGTGTTGAGTCTAAACATGGAGGTTGTAATTATAATGGTATAAGGGCCCATACCATTGCAATTACATTGTACATGCCGGGACTTGATATAGTTGCAAAAGAATTCTATGAACCAGACAAGGTTGAGGGTTGGGTAGTAACATGCTAGAAAGGGATTTTGTTAAGAGAGTATAAGCAGAAGGTTTCTAAGGAGCATGTTAGAAAGAAAGACAACTAAGCTAGGACCTCTGGACTATGCTAGGAGTTTGCTCAGGGGGGGGATGTAGATGAATTATTCTAAAGTATCATGTTTATGTATCAGAATGGTGAACACTAGAAGGCAAGGCAAGAGACCGATTATTGAAGAGGATCAGGAAATTCCTGATCTGAGAGGTGTGATCGCTGCTGAGGTCGGGGAGGTTCTTCACGAGTTACTCCCAAGTCTCTTTGAGCAGGTAAAGCAGGAACTGGCTAATGAAATTCGTAGTCAGGTAGAGGCAGCTGTGGCCAGCAGGGCCAGTGGATCAGGGGGCTTGTCAGGCGTACAACCACGGGGGACAAGCTACAGAGATTTCTCGGCCTGTCAGCCGCCACAGTTTGAGGGGCAGAAGGACCCCGTAACCAGCACTCGTTGGATAGCTGAGGTGGAGGGTGCTTTCCGCACCAGTTTTTGTACCGAGGAAGTCAAGGTTCGCTACGCATCGAACCTTCTGAGGAAGGCAGCGAAAGACTGGTGGAACCTTATTGTTCGTGCTCGGACGCCAGAACAAGTGGATAGCATGACTTGGGAACAGTTCAAGGAACTGTTCATGGAACAGTATGTGCCCCAAATTGAGGTAGAGAGACTCACAAATGAGTTTCTATCTATGGAGCAAACTACGGAGTCGGTGAACGAGATCACTGACAAGTTTTTGGAGCGGTCCCTTTTCTGTCCTGAGTATGTCAGGAATGAAAAGGCCAAAATGTACAGATATGGGAGAGTTTTGAAACATGAGATTAGAGAATTTGTTGTTATGGCAAGGTGCACTGATTTTCAGCAGATGCACGAGGCGGCTCGGGCTAGAGAGCTCGAATTAGAGAGCCAAAGAAAGACAAGAAGGGCAGAAACGGTTCAGACTCAACCTCAGCAGACTAAGAGGTTCAAAATTGGGAGTCATAAACCGGAGGTAAAGAAAGAGTTCAAGAGAGAGCATCCCCGCTGTGGGAAGTGTGGACGACAGCATCCGGGAGAATGCCGTATGGGCTCCGGAACCTGTTACAAATGCGGGCAACCGGGTCATATCAGTCGAGACTGCAAGGTGACCGCAAAGATATGTTTTAAGTGCTACAAGCCGGGCCATTTTGCTGACGAGTGCCCAATGAATACCGGGTCGGTCCAGAACTCGGGAACCGCACCGGTGAAGATGCTAGAGGGTGGATTGGGAAAGAAGAACGGCGCACCCAGGACTCGGGAGCGAGTGTTCCAGATGACCGTAGATGAAGCAAAGGAGGAGCCATATGTCATGACAGGTATTTTTCCTGTTAATGCATCACCTGCCCTTGTCTTATTTGACTCGGGAACCACTAAATCTTTTGTTTCTTTATCGTTTTGTAAAGACTTTGCTATTGTAAAGGACAAGTTAGAGAGTCCGCTAGAAGTAGAAATAGCGGACGAGGAGTTTCGTTTTGTGAGTGATGTGTATAAAGGTAATGTAATAGAGATAGCCGGAGTGAAGTTTAGTATAGATCTCATTCCTATTGCGATGAGGGAAATAAATGTAGTAGTTGGGATAGATTGGCTTAGTCGGAATGGAGCGCGCATTGATTGTGAAAAACAGCAGGTAGTGATTCGAACCCCAAGTGGGGGAGAATTAACTATCTCGAGTGAAGGAAGAAAAGGGGTACCAAAGGTGTGCACTTTGGCCAAAGCTAGAAGATATGTGCACCATGGTGGTAGCAGTTACTTGGCGTATATTGTTGATGAAAGGGAGGAGAAAAAGAAGAGAACAGTGGCAGATGTACCAGTGGTCAGCGAGTTTCCGGATGTTTTCCCGGATGACTTGCCTGGCATTCTTCCCGGGAGGCAAGTGGAGTTCCGAATAGACTTGATTCCGGGGGCGGCACCGGTAGCAAAGGCTCCTTACCGTTTGGCACCTCCGGAGATGCATGAACTATCTAAGCAGCTGGAGGAACTGTTGGATAAGGGTTTCATCCGCCCCAGTAGTTCACCTTGGGGAGCCCCTATCCTTTTCGTGAAAAAGAAGGACGGGTCGATGCGGATGTGCATCGACTATAGAGAGCTTAACAAGCTTACGGTGAAGAACAGATACCCGTTGCCGAGGATCGACGATCTCTTCGATCAACTTCAGGGAGCCGTTTGGTTCTCTAAGATAGATCTTCGCTCAGGGTACCACCAGTTGAAGGTCAGGGAAGAGGATGTTCACAAGACAGCGTTCAGAACCAGGTACGGGCATTTCGAGTTCATCGTGATGCCATTTGGACTGACGAACGCACCGGCGGCATTCATGGATCTTATGAATAGAGTTTGCAGACCTGTTGGACAACCTAAGGGGGGGGGGGGGGGGGGTAAGGTTGTATTTAAAACTTTTACTTTCAAAAATTCTTTTTATAAATAAATACGGAGTAAGTACGGAATAATACAGAAGAGTGTAAATACAAACAGATACACAGATATTATATAAATAAATATAAATGCAAAGCAATTTATATAAACAGATATAATTTAAAAGCACAGCGGAAATGTAAATAGATAAGGGAAAGAAAATACTTGACAACGATATTTTTAAAGTGGTTCACCAAACACAAAGTTGGCTAGTCCACCTCGAGAAAATAACACTTCTCGGAGATCCAATACGAAAACGTGTTCTTTACGGTAGAACACAAACCTTAATACAACAAACGCGAATCACTCTACTTTGAGAGATTTATGTGGATCACTCACTCTATTCAAACACTTACAAGAGGGTATAATTTTAATATGAATAATCACTCTTGAATAAGGTTTATCACTTGGATATTTTTAGAGAGTTTGATCACTTGAGTTGTGTTGCTGATTCAACTAATCGAGAGATTTTAATCTGCTATCAACTCAAGATTTCTTACTCAAAAACGAGTTTTATAATTTTAACAGTTTAAATATCAAGAGAAGATGCTGCAGAGTCTTTATCAAATGCAGGGAGAGTTATTGTGAATTGGTAGCATTGAAGGCTGGAGGGTTGCATGTATTTATACTGGATGAGCAACTGGTCCTTGGCATTCGCGGTATACCGGCTAACTCTCGCGGTATACCGTGCAGAGGAAAAGGTACATGTCAGAGAGAAGGTCAACCCTGCAAAAACAAACGGAAATGGTACCCGCGGTATACCGGCTAAACACCGCGGTATACCGTGCAGACTGTACCCGCAGACAAATGGACTTCCAACCAATCAGAGAAGAACAGCAGCCCTTCCGCGGTATACCGCCTGAACCTTCGCGGTATGCCGGCGTCAGAAAAGGCAACTTCTCCAAGACGCAACCAATCTGATAGATCTTCTCAATAAACCTTAATTAATTAAAATTGGGTTTTTAGAAATATCCAAGTGGTATATGTTGGACAACCTAAGGGGGGGTAAGGTTGTATTTAAAATCTTTTACTTTCAAAAATTCTTTTACAAATAAATACAGTACAGAAACAGTATAAATAAATCAGAGTATACAAATAATAACGAAGAGTGTAAATATAAACAAATACACAGAGATTATGTAAATAAATATAAATGCAAAGCAGTTTATATAAACAAATATAATAAAGCACAGCGGAATAAATAAAGAGATAAGGGATAGAGATACTTGACACAGAGATTTACTGATTTACCACCAACTGTGATAAACCAGCAGCCGAGACACTTCTCGACACGATCCAATAAATGTATTCTTTACGGTAGAAATACAAACCAAGTACAAAGGTATTGTAATAGTTTCTCAAGCCTCTGCTATGAGATAAACAGGATCACACACCCGTTATTCAAAAACTTACAAGAGGAGTATAACTCACAATGGGTAATCACTCTTGTATAATAATCACACTTGGATATTTTATAAAAAATATTTTTATAAAATATATATATATAAATGAGAGAGCTGAGAGTATGCTGCTTGTTGTTACTGTTGTGTTCTTAGGTCTGAAGTCTTCATCAACAGCATGCTTCATATATACCAAGAAGCTCCAACGGTCACATGACCTGGCGGTATACCGCCTTGCACACCGCGGTATACCGCGGTCAGAAAGCACACTGGTACACAACGGCTACATGCAAAGTTGACTTCTGGAAAAACGTACCCGCGGTATACCGGCTGTACCGTCGCGGTATACCGCCGTCAGGAAAAGCCACTTCAACCAATAGGAATTGTACACGGCCTGCCGCGGTATACCGGCTGAACAGCCGCGGTATACCGGCCTGGTGTACCCGCGGTATACCGGGTATTCCCCACGGTATACCGGCGTCAGGAATGAAAACTTTCCAGAACTGCAACCAAATCTTGCTGATCTTCTTAAAACCTTTATTAAAATTAATTTATGGGTTTTTAGAAATATCCAAGTGGTATATTATTTTAGGGTGTTTATCATTATTAGTTATAAACAATAATGACGACGTAAACACTTCCGTCTTGAACCCTTCAGATTAAATCTTCGTGTTCTTCAACAACTGCACACTTGGATTAATTTGTTAGATAAACAATAATGCGTTGTGTTTGTAATCATCAAAATAAATATATATAAATATATAGAGATGTGGTACACTTGCACCAACAATCTCCCCCTTTTTGATGATGACAAACACAACCGCTAAGCAAGAGCATATGCGGTTTCTCTCCCCCGTTTGTCGAAACAAAAAGGGTCAAGAAAGACGGTATGCTTCCCCTCGAGAGATGCTCCCCCTCAAAATATGCATATAATTGAGGTAGCATACACTCATGGGTAAAAGAGCTAAAACGCTCCCCCTCAAATTAATAACGATATCAATTTGATTTTATAAAATTTGAGGGATAAAATAAAATGCAAAAAGCAATAGAGACAAAGATATACAAACCAATACGAAACACTTGCACCAAAACGGATCTTAAGGCTTCAATATTCGGTTAATTTTATGTGATAAAAAAAATCACCACGTATTATGATCTCGTCAGGTAACCACGTATTATAACCTCGGCAGGTAACCACGTATTATAACCTCGGCAGGTAACCACGTATTATAACCTCGGCAGGTAACACGTATTGTATCCTCGCCAGGAAGCACGTATTATATCCTCGTCAGGAAGCACGTATTATATCCTCGTCAGGAAGCACGTATTATATCCTCGTCAGGAAGCACGTATTATATCCTCGTCAGGAAGCACGTATTATATCCTCGTCAGGAAACACCTACAAAAGGCAAAGAAAATATTTCGTGGTACCCTTTTCTTATGGGTCCTTTTAACAGTTAGTATAAAACATAAACTGCAAATAAAAAAATTAAAATATGTTGTCGACATAAAATAAAACATGACAACATACAATCCACAAAATTTGTTTAAAACCACAAACGCATCCCACCGGGATTGTCAACATTAAACATTCCTTTCGGAATCCATTTTCTAACCATTTTAATTTTACGATTGTATTTATCATACACATAAAATGAAGCATTTATATTCGCATTAGGTCTAGAAAAATTGCTATTATACATGCGAGCATACGGTTTCCTCCCATAATTCACATTTTTCATTTTTGACATATATGGGGGTTTTTGCACATAGGGTTTTCTCGTTTCAACTTTAGGAGATGCAAAAAATCTTTTAATGGGTTTACACGAACATTTATCAACACATGTATCGGAACCAATGCCTTTACGACAATTTATACGATTAGGCATATTTAGCATTTTAAGCACTTTATCATTGCTACTATTAAAAGCATTTGCTAATAAGTCATTTTTCTCATGCGATTTGCATTTAGCATTTAAACATGCAATTTCATTTTCAAGAGACTCGCATTTTGTACATGCAACACTTTCATTTTTATTTTCACTTAAGCATGCTATTTTATCATTTAAAATAACACAAGATTTACAAATATCTTTTTCACTTAATTTATTTTCTAATTTAGTGATAACATCTAAATCATAAGCAGATTTTTGTTTACCGTCATCTATTTCCTTTTTATATACAGATACGGTTTCTTTTAAATTAGAAATTTCATCTTTATATTTATTTGCGAGAGCGGCCATAGCATGAAATGATTTATATAATTCGTCAAGATTATTTTCATCGTCACTATAGTAATTATCACTATAATTATTATCATAATTATTTTTAGAAGAATATGATGAAGATACCTCATTATCATGGTCGGCCATGAAACAAAAATTTTTGGCTTCATCTATGCTTGCGCTCAACGCGCCTCCAACGAGAGCTTTTGGTGTGTTGATTTGTTTTGCTCGTTTTGGACACACATTTGCATAGTGATCCTTGTCACCACACACATAGCAAAAGCCTTTCTTTTTATTGGCTTTTTCATCGTCGCTAGATTCGTCATATTTGTCTTCACTTTTGTGGACGTTGCGACTTTGGTTTTTACCACCACGACGGTAGTCTTCATTTTCTTGAAACCTATCATTATTAGCAAACTTTTTGTTAGATAAAAGTTTAGAAAGTTTTCTTACCAACTTGACTAAATCGTCAAGATTTTCGGGATCGTCATCCGAGGAGCTTGCATCTTCCTCCTCTTCTTTTTCTTTCTCATCTTTAGAGGCAACGGCTTCTAAAGCTATGGATTTCTTTTTGACTTGCTCCCGGACTTGATTTCTTCTTAGTGCAATTTCGTGCACTTTAAGATTGCCGATGAGATCATCGAGCTTCATAGTTGCGAGATCTCGGGAGTCTTCTAAAGATGTAATTTTTGCCATCCACTCCGAAGGAAGTGCTCGAAGAATTTTCCTTACATAATCCTCATTAGGATAAGTACGACCTAATCCCTTCAAAGTAGTCATAATGAGGTTAAAACGTTTAAACATTGAGTCGATTGACTCATCTTTTGACATTTCAAATAATTCATAATCATGAACAAGAATATTTATTTTAGAGCTTTTAACTTGAGTATTTCCACGATGAGTGTCGCTCAAGCTTTGCCAGATTTGATTAGCAGTTTTATAAGTATAAACTCTTTCTATTTCATCGGAAGTTAAAGCAGCATATAATATATTTTTAGCCTCAAAATTTAAACAAAAAAGAGATTCTTCAGCGGGAGTCCAGTCCTTAACAGGTTTATCAACAATAACATTATTTTTTATAATAGTAGGGTTAAAATTCCCATTTTCTATAATATCCCAAATTTTTTGACTTTTGCCACGAACGTGACATTCAAATAGCTCGGCCCAAATGCCAAACTTTTCAGTATCTATCAAAGGAGTTTTAGAGAACACAAAATTAGTTTGTTGAGCCATTTAAAAAAAAAAATTAAAGAAATGACTTTAAAAATTTAAACAGAAAATTTTTGAAAGCCCTGCTCTGATACCAAATGTTGGACAACCTAAGGGGGGGTAAGGTTGTATTTAAAATCTTTTACTTTCAAAAATTCTTTTACAAATAAATACAGTACAGAAACAGTATAAATAAATCAGAGTATACAAATAATAACGAAGAGTGTAAATATAAACAAATACACAGAGATTATGTAAATAAATATAAATGCAAAGCAGTTTATATAAACAAATATAATAAAGCACAGCGGAATAAATAAAGAGATAAGGGATAGAGATACTTGACACAGAGATTTACTGATTTACCACCAACTGTGATAAACCAGCAGCCGAGACACTTCTCGACACGATCCAATAAATGTATTCTTTACGGTAGAAATACAAACCAAGTACAAAGGTATTGTAATAGTTTCTCAAGCCTCTGCTATGAGATAAACAGGATCACACACCCGTTATTCAAAAACTTACAAGAGGAGTATAACTCACAATGGGTAATCACTCTTGTATAATAATCACACTTGGATATTTTATAAAAAATATTTTTATAAAATATATATATATAAATGAGAGAGCTGAGAGTATGCTGCTTGTTGTTACTGTTGTGTTCTTAGGTCTGAAGTCTTCATCAACAGCATGCTTCATATATACCAAGAAGCTCCAACGGTCACATGACCTGGCGGTATACCGCCTTGCACACCGCGGTATACCGCGGTCAGAAAGCACACTGGTACACAACGGCTACATGCAAAGTTGACTTCTGGAAAAACGTACCCGCGGTATACCGGCTGTACCGTCGCGGTATACCGCCGTCAGGAAAAGCCACTTCAACCAATAGGAATTGTACACGGCCTGCCGCGGTATACCGGCTGAACAGCCGCGGTATACCGGCCTGGTGTACCCGCGGTATACCGGGTATTCCCCACGGTATACCGGCGTCAGGAATGAAAACTTTCCAGAACTGCAACCAAATCTTGCTGATCTTCTTAAAACCTTTATTAAAATTAATTTATGGGTTTTTAGAAATATCCAAGTGGTATATTATTTTAGGGTGTTTATCATTATTAGTTATAAACAATAATGACGACGTAAACACTTCCGTCTTGAACCCTTCAGATTAAATCTTCGTGTTCTTCAACAACTGCACACTTGGATTAATTTGTTAGATAAACAATAATGCGTTGTGTTTGTAATCATCAAAATAAATATATATAAATATATAGAGATGTGGTACACTTGCACCAACAGTATATTATTTTAGGGTGTTTATCATTTTAAAATAAAATGACGCAAATCTTCAGACTTGGATTCTTCAGATAAAATTTATCGAGATCATTAAATAGCTGCACACTCAGATAAAATATTAGATAACAAATAATGCGGTGTGTTTTGTAATCATCAAAATAAATATGGAGATGTGATTTTATGTGTACCAAAAAATATATCACAATATTAAAATATTAGATAACAAATATTAGATAAAATATTACACTCAGATAAAATATTAGATAACAAATAATGCGGTGTGTTTTGTAATCATCAAAATAAATATGGAGATGTGATTTTATGTGTACCAAAAAATATATCACAATATTAAAGCTGGGTACACTTGCACCAACAATCTCCCCCTTTTTGATGATGACAAACACAACGCTAAATACGAGAGCATACTCGGTTTCTCTCCCCCTTTTGTCGAAGCAAAAAGGGCTTAAGAAGGTCGCTTATGCTCCCCCTCGAAAGATGCTCCCCCTCAAAATATGAAATATTTGAGAGTTAGTATTTTTAAGGGTTATACTCAAGCATGCCTAAACCAAGTCTTAATTTAAAGAAAGCTTTTTTGTTAAGAGCTTTAGTAAAAATATCGGCCAAATTATCTTCCGAATCAACCTTTTCAAGCACGATTTGGCCTTTTTGAACATTATCTCGTAAAAAGTGATGTCTCAATTCAATATGTTTGGTACGAGAATGTAGCACGGGATTTTTGCTTAAGTTTATGGCACTTGAGTTATCACACATAATTGGAATTTTGGTTAGATGTACCTCAAAGTCGGTAAGTGTGTGTTTCATCCATAGGACTTGAGCACATGCTCTTGCGGCGGCTACATATTCCGCTTCGGTAGTAGACAACGCTACGGATTGTTGTTTCTTGGAGAACCAAGACACAAGTGAGAGACCTATAAAGGCACATACCCCACTAGTACTTTTTCGGTCAACAATAGATCCACCAAGATCGGAATCGGTGAAACACGTTACTTCTAACTCGGGTTGCTTTGCATACCATAAGCCAAGATTAGTAGTACCTCGTAAATATCGAAAAATACGCTTGACAGCTTCATAGTGAGTTTGTTTAGGTGAAGATTGAAAACGAGCACATAAACATACACTAAACATAATATCAGGTCTACTAGCAGTTAAATATAATAAACTACCAATCATTCCACGATAAATCTTTTCATTAAAATCGTTTCCCTCCTCGTCACGAGATAATTGTAAGTTTGTGGTCATTGGAGTTTCAACGGGTTTGACATTTTCAAAGTTAAACTTTTTTAACATATCTTTACAATATTTAGATTGACTAATAAAAATACCAGTTTCACATTGTTTGATTTGCAATCCTAAGAAGTATTTTAACTCTCCCATCATGCTCATTTCAAACTCGCTTGTCATTTTCGCAGAAAATTCATTACACAGTTTTTCATTAGTGGAACCAAAAATAATATCATCAACATATACTTGCACAACTACAATATCATTTTGATCATATTTCACAAACAAAGTATTATCTATTTTACCCATAATATAACCACTAACAATTAGAAAGGTTTTTAATCTATCATACCACGCACGCGGAGCTTGCTTTAAACCATAAAGCGCCTTTTTCAATTTATAAACATGTGTCGGATTTTCAAAATTTTCAAAACCGGGAGGTTGAGAAACGTATACCTCCTCATTTATAATACCATTTAAGAAAGCACTTTTAACATCCATTTGAAATAATTTAAAATCTTTAGCATTTGCAAAAGCGAGAAGCATTCGAATAGACTCCAACCTTGCAACCGGTGCAAAGGTTTCATCATAATCTATACCTTCTTGTTGATTGTACCCCTTGGCAACTAAACGTGCCTTGTTTCGTGTGACTCCACCGTTCTCGTCTACCTTGTTACGGAAGACCCATCTTGTGCCAATAATGGTTTGACTACTAGGGCAAGGAACTAAGTCCCACACATCATTCCTAGTAAATTGGTTTAACTCTTCTTGCATGGCCATTATCCAATCCTCATCACCTAAAGCTTCATCTATGGTTTTAGGTTCTATGGTTGAGATAAAGGCATGGAAAGCACAATGGGTATGGATTTGTGATCTTGTTGTCCTTTGGTTTAGGTCACCTATAATTTGATCTACGGGATGGCCTCGAGCGGTTCTAAGGTTAGGATCATCTATACCTTGTGGAATAAAGCAAGGAGGGGCATCACTAGATTCAATATTATTTGTGGAAGGTTGGGTACCTAAATCCAAGTGGCTAAGTTGTTGTGCTAAGACGTCTCCCTCGCGGATATTGTCATTTGCTAAGGGTGCACTTGGTTTGGGAGGACTCTCGTCAAAGCTAACATTTAGGGATTCTTCTACAACCATGGTCTCCTTATTTAGAATTCTATAGGCTTTGCTATTCCAAGAGTAACCTAGGAACACTCCCTCATAGGCTTTGGCATCGAATTTGGTTAGATAGGATTTGGTGTTTAAAATGAAACATTTACATCCAAAAACTTTCAGGTGAGCTAAGGAAGGTTTTCTACCACGGTAAAGTTCATAGGGTGTCTTATTTAGGATACTTCTAATTAGGACACGGTTAAGCACATAGGTCGCGGTAGCAACGGCATCACACCAAAACTTTTGGGGAACTTGATGTTCGTTTAGCATAGTTCTACTCATTTCTTGCAACGTTCGATTTTTCCTTTCAACAACTCCATTTGACTGAGGAGTTCGAGGAGCCGAAAAGTTATGAGTTATACCATGTTTATCACAAAAGGCACCAAATTGTACTTCATTATCGAATTCTCGTCCATGGTCCGTACGTATTGAAACAATCGTACAACCTTGTTGGTTTTGAATTCTTTTTCCTAAAAATTTAAACTTTTCGAAAGCCTCATTTTTATGTCTCAAAAATAGAGTCCAAGTATAACGGGAATAATCATCTACAATAACCAAAGTATAAAAATTTCCTCCAAAACTTTGAATAGCCATTGGGCCAAAAAGATCCATATGTAAAAGTTCTAAAACTCTTTGAGTAGAAATAACATTTTTTGATTTATGAGAAACGTGATGTTGTTTGCCGACACGACAAGCATCACAAAAATGATTATCAAACTTTAATTTTGGCAGGTCACTCACAAGCTCCTTATTTTTTAAGTTTTGCATTAATCTTAGATTAGCGTGACCTAAACGCCTATGCCATAAAGTAGAACCATCATGAAGAGAAGATAAGCATACATTTTCAGATACAACAGTTTTGCAAATATATAAATTTCCTTTCACAGAACCAGTCAAAAGAACTTGGCCATTTTTCAAGATTTTGCACGAGTCTTCTTCGAAGACAACAGTTATACCATTTTTACACAATTGGCGAACACTTAACAAATTAAAATGTAAATTATCAACATGATTCACATCAAGAAATTTAACATTATTGCAAGAGACTGTACCTCTCCCAATTATATTTCCTTTGGAGTTTCCTCCAAAAATTACCTGTCCACCATCACATGACTTATATGATGAAAAGAGATTATTGTTTCCGGTCATGTGACGTGTGCAACCACTATCGAGTATCCAGTCCATATCAAGGTTTATCTACAATAATAAAGATGTAATTTTTATGGTCCCCATTTCTCGTGGGTCCTTGACAATTAGTTTCAATGTCAACCAACATGCATATATATAAAGTCAAACAGAATATATATATATATAATACATTACACAATATTAATATATATATATAATACATCAAACAATATTAATAAATATATATAACACATATCAAGTCAAACACAATATATATATATAATATATTAAACACACAAAGTATATATATATGTAGTGCGTAGGTATATATATATATAAACAGTACATATATATAAACAATATAAAAGTACATATACTATTATATTACTTATATATAATATATACAATAAATTATATTCAAACTATATATATAATATGTAACACATTTAAAGCCATAAACGCATACCACCGGGATTATCATTACTAAACATTCCTTTTGGAATCCATTTATTTACCATTTTAATTTTGCGATTATATTTATCATACACATAAAAACAAGTATTTATATTCGCATTATTATTAGGTTTAGAATATTTATCATGGTACATGCGAGCATACGGTTTTCTCGTATTATAATTTACATTATTTATTTTACGCACATACGGATGTTTTTGCACATATTGATTTTTTGTATTAACTTTAGGTGATTCATAAAATCTTTTGATGGGCATACAAGAACATTTATCTTTGCACGTATCGGAACCAATACCTTTTCTACATTTTATACGGTTAGGCATATTTAGCATGTTAAAGACTTTCTCATTACTACTTTGAAAAGCTTTTGCTAAAAAATCATCCTTTTCATACGAATCACATTTTCCTTTTAAACATGCAATCTCATTCTCAAGAATATCACATTTTGCACAAATAATATTTTCATGTGACTTTTTATTTAAGCATGCAATTTCTTTATTTAGAGCATCACAAGATTTACAAAAATCTTTTTCTCCTAATTTAGTTTCTAATTTAGCAATTATATTCATATCATTTTCAGATTTTTGTTTGCCATTATTAATTTCCTTATTACATGCAGATATCGTTTCTTTTAATCTAGAATTTTCGTCTTGGTAACGATTTGCAAGAGCAGCCATTTTGTGAAATGATTCATATAATTCTTCAAGATTATTTTCATTATCACTATCATAATCTGAGTAAGAAGATTTTACCTCATCGTCGCTTTCGGCCATAAGACAGATAGCTTGATATTCGTCTTCTTCTTCGCTTTCACTCCACGCACCTCCAATGAAGGCTTTCTCCTTCTTATTTTGAAATTTGTTCTTTTTAGGACATTCATTGGCGTAATGATCTTTGTCGCCACATGAGTAACAAAAACCTCTCTTTGGCTTAGCTTTATCGTCACCACTTGAGTCATCATTTTTCTTTACTTTTTCGTCTCGTTTATGGAACTTACGACTTCGGTTTTCACCACCACGACGGTAGTTACCGTTTCTTTGAAATCTGCCATTGTTAGAGAATTTATTATTATTAAAAAACTTGGAAAAGTTTCTTACCAACATGGCAACTTCATTGAGAGTTTCGGATGGATCTTTTGAGGAGCCAGCTTTCTCCTTTTTCTTCTCGACTTTTGGTGTTGAGACATTGAGAGCGATTGACTTCTTTTTAACTTGCTCCCGATCTTTGTTTCTTTTAAGTGCAATTTCATGCACTTTAAGATTACCGATCAAGTCATCTATCTTCATTATGGAAAGGTCACGGGAGTCTTCTAAAGATGTTATCTTTTGCATCCACTCCGAAGGAAGGGCTCTTAGGATTTTCCTTATATAGTCCTCGTTAGGATAAGTGCGATCCAAACCTTTCAACGTAGTCACAATAAGGTTAAATCTTTTAAACATTGAGTCAATCGACTCATCTTGTTTCATTTCGAACAGTTCATAATCGTGAACTAAAATATTCACTTTACTAGATTTAACTTCCGTGTTTCCACGATGAGTATTATTTAAACTTTCCCATATTTGATTTGCAGTTTTATATGTATATACTCTTTCAATTTCATCAGTTGTTAAAGCAGCATATAATATATTCTTAGCTTCAAAGTTTAAACAAAAATGAGTTTCATCAGAAGTAGTCCATTCATCTATAGGTTTATCAATATAAACATCATCTTTCACAATGGTGGGTTTAAAATTCCCTTTTTCTATAATATCCCAAATCTTTTGATTTTTGCCACGCACGTGACATTCAAATAGCTCGGCCCAAATGCCAAACTTTTCAGTATCTATCAAAGGGGGTTTTGAAAACACAAAATTAGTTTGTTGAGCCATTTAAAGGAATAAAAGAAATTTATGCAGAATATTTTTGAAAGACCTGCTCTGATACCAATTGTTGGACAACCTAAGGGGGGGGTAAGGTTGTATTTAAAACTTTTACTTTCAAAAATTCTTTTTATAAATAAATACGGAGTAAGTACGGAATAATACAGAAGAGTGTAAATACAAACAGATACACAGATATTATATAAATAAATATAAATGCAAAGCAATTTATATAAACAGATATAATTTAAAAGCACAGCGGAAATGTAAATAGATAAGGGAAAGAAAATACTTGACAACGATATTTTTAAAGTGGTTCACCAAACACAAAGTTGGCTAGTCCACCTCGAGAAAATAACACTTCTCGGAGATCCAATACGAAAACGTGTTCTTTACGGTAGAACACAAACCTTAATACAACAAACGCGAATCACTCTACTTTGAGAGATTTATGTGGATCACTCACTCTATTCAAACACTTACAAGAGGGTATAATTTTAATATGAATAATCACTCTTGAATAAGGTTTATCACTTGGATATTTTTAGAGAGTTTGATCACTTGAGTTGTGTTGCTGATTCAACTAATCGAGAGATTTTAATCTGCTATCAACTCAAGATTTCTTACTCAAAAACGAGTTTTATAATTTTAACAGTTTAAATATCAAGAGAAGATGCTGCAGAGTCTTTATCAAATGCAGGGAGAGTTATTGTGAATTGGTAGCATTGAAGGCTGGAGGGTTGCATGTATTTATACTGGATGAGCAACTGGTCCTTGGCATTCGCGGTATACCGGCTAACTCTCGCGGTATACCGTGCAGAGGAAAAGGTACATGTCAGAGAGAAGGTCAACCCTGCAAAAACAAACGGAAATGGTACCCGCGGTATACCGGCTAAACACCGCGGTATACCGTGCAGACTGTACCCGCAGACAAATGGACTTCCAACCAATCAGAGAAGAACAGCAGCCCTTCCGCGGTATACCGCCTGAACCTTCGCGGTATGCCGGCGTCAGAAAAGGCAACTTCTCCAAGACGCAACCAATCTGATAGATCTTCTCAATAAACCTTAATTAATTAAAATTGGGTTTTTAGAAATATCCAAGTGGTATATTATTTTAGGGTGTTTATCATTTTAAAATAAAATGACGCAAATCTTCAGACTTGGATTCTTCAGATAAAATTTATCGAGATCATTAAATAGCTGCACACTCAGATAAAATATTAGATAACAAATAATGCGGTGTGTTTTGTAATCATCAAAATAAATATGGAGATGTGATTTTATGTGTACCAAAAAATATATCACAATATTAAAGCTGGGTACACTTGCACCAACAAGACCGATGTTGGATAGGTCAGTCATCGTGTTTATAGACGATATACTGATCTACTCCAAGTCGAAGGAGGATCATATATAGCATCTACGAGAGGTTTTGGAGATTTTGCGTAAGGAGCAGTTATATGCAAAGTTCTCCAAGTGTGATTTCTGGTTACAAGAGGTTCAATTTCTTGGACATCTTGTGAACCGAGAGGGTATCAAGGTAGACCCAGCGAAGGTGGAGGCAGTGATGAAGTGGGAAACCCCGAAGACTCCCACTGAGATTAGGAGTTTCCTTGGATTAGCCGGGTACTACTGCCGGTTCATCCAGGATTTCTCCAAGATAGCAGTTCCGTTGACGAAGCTGACGAGGAAGAACGAACGTTTCGTTTGGGGAGAGGAACAGAAAACAGCGTTCGAAACCTTAAGGAGAAAGTTATGCGAGGCTCCGGTGTTGACACTACCGGAGGGAGTTGAAGACATGACAGTCTACTGTGATGCGTCTTATCACGGGCTAGGCTGCGTTCTTATGCAGAGGGGAAGGGTGATTGCCTATGCGTCTCGTCAACTGAAGACGCATGAGGTGAATTACCCGACTCACGATTTGGAGCTTGCGGCAGTGGTGTTCGCTCTCAAGTTATGGCGGCACTACCTGTATGGGGTGAAGTGTACTATCTATACGGACCACAAGAGTCTTCGTTATTTCATGGATCAACAGAATTTGAACATGAGACAGCGGAGGTGGTTGGATGTGGTGAAGGATTATGATTGCGAGATTCTTTATCACCCGGGGAAGGCAAATGTCGTAGCGGATGCCTTGAGTAGAAGAGCGAGTAGTGTTCTACTTCGGGTACCGTTGATGAGACTAACAGTATCAACGTCGCTTCACGACTTGGTAAGAAGGTCTCAAGAGGAAGCGATCAAGGGTGAGAACCAGAAGAAGGAACGGATAAAGGGACAGGTGGATCAGTTAGTGCCCGACAGTCGAGGTCTATTGACTCGGTACGGTCGGGTATGGGTTCCAGTATCGTGTGAGGCAAGGCAGACACTTCTGGACGAGGCGCATAAGTCAAGGTTCTCTATCCATCCCGGTGCTACTAAGATGTATAGAGATCTGAAGACTGACTACTGGTGGCCGGGGATGAAGAGGGACGTGGCTAAGTACATGGAGAAATGTTTAACTTGTTTAAGGGTCAAAGCAGAGCATCAGAGACCGCATGGGAAGTTACAGCCATTAGAGATACCAGAGTGGAAGTGGGAGCATATAACAATGGATCTGATTACCAAGTTGCCTCGAACACCTAGGAATCATGATGCCATTTGGGTGGTTGTAGATAGGCAGACAAAGAGTGCCCATTTTATCGCGATCCGTGAAAGTTCATCTGCAGAAAAGTTAGCTGACATCTATGTCAGTGAAATTGTAGCAAGGCATGGGGTACCGGTAACAGTGATATCAGACAGGGATGTTCGGTTTACGTCGCGGTTTTGGGGGAAGTTCCATGAAGATTTGGGTACGAGACTTCAGTTCAGTACAGCCTTTCACCCACAGACGGACGGGCAAAGCGAGAGAACAATTCAGACTCTTGAGGATATGTTGAGAGCCTGTGTTTTGGATTTTGGGGGCAGCTGGGATACGTATTTACCGTTGGCTGAGTTCTCATACAACAACAGTTTCCATGCCAGTATTGGCATGCCTCCGTATGAGATGTTGTACGGGAGAAGGTGTAGGACTCCTATCTGTTGGGGAGAGGTAGGCCAGCGGGAGTTAAGCAGCACAGAAGTGGTTCAGAAAACGACGGAAAGTATTGAGATGATTCGGGATAGGCTACGAACCGCACAGAGTCGTCAAAAGAGTTACGCCGACAAGCGAAGGTCGGATTTGGAGTTCAACGTGGGAGATAATGTTTTGTTGAAGGTGTCACCTTGGAAAGGGGTGATCCGATTCCGGAAGAGGGGCAAGCTAGGCCCTAGGTTTATCGGACCTTTCAAGGTGATAGCACAGGTTGGGAAGGTTGCGTACCGGCTGGAGCTTCCGCCGGAACTCAGTCTGATACACAACACCTTCCACGTGTCTCAGTTGAGGAAGTGTTTAGCTGACGAGTCGGCGCATGTCCCTATAGATGACATACAGGTCGACGAACGGTTGAATTATATTGAGAGACCGATAGCAATCTTGGAAAGGAAGACCAAATCCTTGCGAAACAAGGAGATCAGCTTAATGAAAGTTCAGTGGGAACACCGAAAAGGATCAGAATGGACATGGGAACCGGAAGCTGAGATGAGATCGAATTATCCGGAACTCTTCCAAGTCTGATCGATTTCGAGGACGAAATCCTGGTAAGTGGGGGAGAGTTGTAACACCCCGTTTCCCAATTTACGTGATTTAACTGTCTCTTTTGGGGTTGAGTTAATTTTTGGGTCGTTATGTACGTGTTCAGGAATCTAGGGGCCAGTTTATCAATTTTGTAAGATGAGGGTGTGTTTTGGCATGTATGTAAAGGGATGGAAACCCTAAACACCCTCATTTGCAGCCATTTGTTTCTTTAGCAAAGAAGAGAGAAAAGAGAAAGGGATTTTCGGAGTTCTTGTGAGCTGCTGTGAAAGATCGACCGATTCTCCTTCGTTAACCGTTGGATCGTCGTGAAATTTGGACAGCGACTTCACGACCCTCTAATATACATTCGGACTGGAGGGATTTGGCATCGGAGTTCCCAGTAGAGAGAAACAAGTGTCCGAAGTTGCTGTATTTTTCCAGGCGGAGTTCTTGTGAGCTGCTGTGAAAGATCGACCGATTCTCCTTCGTTAACCGTTGGATCGTCGTGAAATTTGGACAGTGACTTCACGACCCTCTAATATATATTCTGACCGGAGGGATTTGGCATCGGAGTTCCCAGTAGAGAGAACCAAGTGTCCGAAGTTGCTGTATTTTCCAGGCGAAAGATTTGGTGATTTTGGAAGATTCAAGTTGTGAAAAGTTCTAAGAGGATTGTTGTTCGCGGTCTAGAATTGCAAGGTATGTGTATTATGTTTAGAAATCAATAGAAATGGGGCGTATGAAATTGGATGTTTGGCAAAGTTTTATGGTATTTGGACTATCCTAGCTATGTCATTTCGGGATGAGAGATGGGATAGAATTAGAGTTCCATTTTTGGGCTTGTTATGATATGTGTATGTATGAATGTTATAGGTGGTACGAGGTGATTATTATACACTGTGAAGTACTTGGTAATTGACATCTTGACAGGTGAGTACTCTACCTATATTATGTAAGTTATGTGTATGTAGTTGGATTGCATGTGTGATTATGTGTATGTTTGGCTTTACCAAAGGAAAGAGTACCTATGGTGGTAGTAATACCCCTAGGGAATATGTTATGTATGAAGAGGCCTGGTACCAGTGTCTAGTTATGACCTTCCTTATTGGCTTTGTGCCTTGAGGAATGGAAGGATGTTACATGTATGTGATTGCTATGTTTATGCAAGTATGTATGCATGATGATATGTGGTATAGGTGCGTGCTCACTAAGCGTAAGCTTACCCCGTTGTTATTCATCTTTTAGTGGCAGGTACATCTTCGAAGAATAAAGGAAAGGCTCCAGCTTGAAGCTTTTGGATTTGCGGCAGCTCAGCAGCTTATATTTTCTTTTGATGAATGATAGTTTTGGATTCTCTAAGCTTTTCAGTTGAATATTGTTTGTCTCAAACTTATTGGTTTTAAGTTGCAAACTTGTACTCTTTTCTATAAGGTTATGGGATTTTATCTAAATGTTTTAATTACAAATCTTCCGCTGTATTTTAAGGTTACTTTCCGTTAAATGAGTGTTTTAAAGATAAGGGATGTTACACTATCTCAAGATAAGAAGATGACTTAATCAGAGTTAGCAAGTACTTCAAAATGAAGCGAGGTCTTCTTCTTATATACTGCATGATCAGCTTTACGTTGATTCAGGGCTTTATCATTCTTTATCAGCGAATGACAAAGTTCAGCGATAGCTGAAGTCTTGTACTTGATACTTCACGTTGAGTGGACAAATATGAGTCTTCGCTGATCCGCATCAGTTCATTAGGAGACTTGTCGCTGGTTCTTGAGCTTGATCTTCGACTTCAGCGTAGAACCTATTTTGACGTGAAACTTGTCTTCAGGGATCATAAGTAAACAACTAACTTATCAGCGATCACCATAAAGACTGAACAACAGGCTCAGAGCATTATGGTGAACAGTGTTCGCTGAATGTTTAATTTAAAGAGTGAGAGTTCCTATCAGCGGTACTGTAAAGTCTTAGTACTTATCAGCGATAGTGAAACTCTAATACATATTGTTTACTTACAATTTTCACTAAGTGTTTAAGAGAGGGTCATTATCAAATCACTGAGGGTTTGGATCAACAATCTCCCCCTATTTGATTATGACATAGCAACAGAGAAAATTGCTATTTAATGAAAACATAAGGATAAAAAGAACTCATAAAATATTTGTCCCTTTTACTGTTTTCTGGGATCTTTTCAGTACTTATGGAGTAAAGTACATTCGCTGAAATTTTTCTTTAAACTTCGTAAAGATTACAGAGGGAAGTGGAAAAATTACAAGTACAGCTAGTGAATTTACAAGTACAAAAGATGTAGACAGATAAGGATAGAAAGAATTACAAGTCGATCCTATCCGTCAAAAGGTTCTTCCTTGATGAGAAGTTCATCGAGGGTCTTTGATGTGGGAATCATCCAGTCAGGGACATTTACTCCTTGATTCTTTTTGTTCAGAGCTTCTTCAAAAATCAAGGGCTTCAGGTGTCTAGCTTTAATGTCGCGTCTGACTTCACACCAGTATATGAGATCTCTGAGTTGTTCGATGGGAGTGATTGGAAGCTCAAAGATGCGTTGAAAGTGATGATTTCCTTGGTAGTCTAGAAAGAATATACCATAAGGATCACTTACAACTTTGCCAGGAATGAAAGTTTCTCCAGGTGGTAGGGAGGTGTCAAGCGCTGAGAGATCAGCATCAGGGCCAAGATCTTCAGCACAAGAGAAACCAATACCTGTTTCATTCCGTATAGGAGGACCTGAGTCTGAGACTTTCTTTTCCTTTGCAGAGACTCTTCTTTATTGAGGAGGAAGAAGAGTGGAAGGAGGAATATCTACAGCAGAAGAAACCAAGTCGATCTGAGTATTTAAAATTTTCTCGACATGGCTCTTGAACTTTGAGCGCGATCCCTGAATGGCTAATTTCACTTCCAACCATTCAGAGAAACCAAACTTCTCTAAAGTAGTAGCATAGACGGTTTGCTTGGTTTTGTCTTCTCTGAATACATCAATTTCAACAACAGGAACGTCAACAAACAGTCTTCCTCTGATGTTTACTTTGATGATTTTGGATGGTCGAGATCGATAATTCAGCATTTCTTTACACCATTTCAAAGTCGTATCGGATACTTTCATCTTTTCTTCAACGATCCTTTGGGCATCATCCCATAGCTGACGTTGGACATCAATGGGAGTTCTTTTCAGCGTGGGGTCTTTCACCGATTGTTGGACAAGCTGGATGGCGAGAGCCTTATCTTTTTCTTCAGATTCCTTCTTTTCGGCGACTAATCTTTCAGCTCTTAGATGATCCTCGTATTCTTTCCTTGAGATCCTGAACTTTGTGGGAGCAGGGATTTGGTCACGAGGAAGAATGATTCGCTGATCTTCGAGCTGTTTGATCATTGCATCTCTCTTTTCTTGATCCTCTTCACTTAGCTTTTGAGGAGCCAAGGAAGGTCTATTTTTGTGAGAGAGCAGCTGTTCTTCAGGTTCATCAGTCTCAGTGGTTAAATCCAAGACTGGGATTATTTCTTCAGCTCTTGTGGCTGGGATTATTCCTGGTGTAGTCGAAGGAGCTTCAGCGGGATCCTCAAACAGGGGAGAGGACTAGCTGAAACACATCGATCGTTTAAGTAAGCAGAGTTGGGGAAGAAAGAGATAGAGAAAAGAATGTGGTTAAGTGTATAGAGGTTTTATGGATAGAAGGATTGTGATTGAGAAGGGATAGAGGAGGGATGCAGTGTAAGGGAATAGAAGGTAGTGTACCTGACAAACTGGCTTTGGAAGCAAGATCGTCAGATTGTCTTCTTCAGCGAGGCCTTTGTTTTTGCCTTTGTCAGCTTCAGACGCTGCAGGCTTTGTCTTGGTCCGCTCCCCTGAAGGTTCGTTTATCGAAATCCCTTTGAGAGATGTAGTCTTCTGAACAGGATTGACGATAAAGGAGTCATCATCATCATCATCATCCTTTGGAGAAGAAGATGGTTCATCATCAGAGATGTCGACAACTTCATCGTCTTCAGCTCCGTCTTCATCAGTTTCAGCTTCTTCAAGTTGCTCCCCCTCAGATACAAAGGTAAGCTTCTCGGTTCCCTCACGGTTTTCATCTCCCTGAGGTCCAGCAGTTGTTTCTTCATTTGTCTTCCCCCCCCCCCCCTCTTCAGTAAGGGGAAGGTCTTCAGTCTTCTCCCCCTCGATAGATTCATCATGGGGAAGGTCTTCAGAGTTCTTCTCCCCCCTTTCTCATGATGAGTGGAGGAGGAATGCGATGACTCAGCAGATGGTGTTGATTCCCTGTCTTATTGGCCAGGGATTCCGACATAATTTTCAATCTCCCCTAATCTGGCTTCCATGCCAGTTATAGCAGGATTGATCTTGAGAAGTTCAGCTCGATCCGCCGGAGTAAAATGCGAAGGTGCAGGGGCAGCGGCGTTCATGCGATCGAGGATCTGCTTAACCATCGTCTTCACTGAACTTACGTCAGTCTTTACTGAACTCACTTCAGTCTTTACAGCGGACACCTCTCCCTGAAGAGTACCAACCGATGTCTTCAGCGTTATGACCTCGCTGGACATGGTGTTAACTCTTGAGGAGAGAGAGTTGTAGTCGGTGTAGATATCAGCAAGAACTTTGGCAAAGTCACCGAGAGTGATATTAACCTTCTCCAAATCAGCTTTGGAGGCATTATTTTCGACCTTAGTGGTCAAAGTCTTCAAGTTCTCTCCAGCGTTTGTAACCGCTGAAGAGTTGGCAGTTAGAGTTTTGTTGAAAGACTCCATCTTTGTTTCCAGGGCCGTCAGGGAGGTGTTGATATCCCCTAAATTAGGACCTAAAAAGGTTATAAACTTATGAACAGAGGAAAGCTCAGAAGTTTGGGGTTGAGAGAGAGAAGTGTGTGGGATTTTGTGTATACCTGCAGGCGGGTTGGCGAAGTTGTCGAAACCTCGATGTCCTGAAAAGGTTTCGTAGTCGTCTTCAATATTTCCTAGACGACTGGAAGTACCTACAGGTCCTGTGGTGTGTCCTATCATCCTATGAAAATGTTCAGCAATAGTGTCGCTGAGGATGACGGTTGTTGAGGAGAATAGGGGAATTGATTGAGTGACCAAAGAAGAGGTGAGAGGATCGGAGGATGAGAATGATGGTTGGGTGCGGGGTTCAGCGTTGGATCCGCTGAAAATCACTTCTTCAGTCCTTTGAGGGGCTGAAGGTGGTTGGTTCATTTCCAAGTTTATAACTTCAACGTTTAGAGACGTTGAAGCTGTGATGGAAGGGGTGGTTTGTTCAGCTGTGGCAGAGCATACCACGGAACTTTCCATCAGCTCTTCAAGATGAGCTGAGGAGTCTTCAGCATGAGATTGATTAAGGAGTTGCTCCTTGGTTTTCTTGATCCTTTTGGAATCAAGTGGGGTAGTGGAGTGTTTCCTTTTACGAGGAGTAGATTTTGTGGCCTGGGTATCAGCGAGGGGTATTGTCGCTGAAGTAGCCACAGAAATAGAAGAAGGAGGATTGAGAATAGATAAGAGAGTAGAGAGACGTACCTCGTTTGCCATTGGCTTGAATTCGAGTACCTTAGGGCCAACCTGAGAGAGGTTCAGGTCTCCTACTTTTGGGTAGTTATCCCCAAGTCCTTTGAGGAAGACGACGCTAATGAATCTAGGATATGGAACCCATGATGGTCGATCAGTAGCAGAGTCTACTCTGAGCACAAGATCATCGTAGATTATCGAGGCCCAGTCAACATGAAGACCTTTCAGCAATGCATAGCCCATTGCTTGCTGAGGTTGAGCGGCTTGATCTGAGGAGCCGGTCTTTGCAGTCATGCAGCTTATCAAGTGTGCATTGATGAAGTTCATCTCGCTGGGCATTTTGGATTTCTTGATGAGGGTCAGCTTCTTCTCAGGCTTCTTGTCCCTCCCTGTTTCCCATACATAACCCATTGCATCAAAGAATGCAGTGATGGCTTCCCTATCAGCATGTTTCTTGTGGTCAGGGAGAGAAACAAAGGGTTTTTCTTTTGTGGCGATGGGAAGGCTCAGAGCTTGATAATGGAAGGGGTGATTTTTATGGTGCCAAAATCAGTATCACAGAGGATGCAATCGATTTTCTTTGTGGGGTCTTTGGTCGATGGTAGCTGAGTGTGTCTGGCAGAATACCAGAACTAAGATAGTAGTAGTTGATGATCAGGGGGTGTTATCGTCAGGGCTGTAGAGAGGCAACAGGTTTTGAGGAAATTCACAGCATCATTCAGATGTGTGACTTGCTTTCGAGGAGGAAACTCGAAAAGCGCATAGAGATTGTTTGTTTTTGTCCAATCGAGTTCCTTAAGCATGAACTTGACCTGAGGAGCCTTGGTGATTTCCAGTTCCTCAGCAGCAGCAGTGTTCTCAGCAGTAGGAATATCAGTAGATGCCATTGCTGGTTCGTTGAAGAAGAAGAAGATGAACAGTTCTTGAAAACTTGAGAGCAAAAATGCAACAGTAGTTTTCTTGAGGAAGAAGTTGTTCGCGTAAAGGAAAAATATAAACCCAAAATGGTTTATATAGAGAGAGTAGAGAGAGAGAAAATCTTGAGTGGGAAAATATTTTCATCATGACACGGACACGTGTTTGCATTTGATTGGCTGGTAAACGAAGCGTGCAAACGTGTGTCAGAAAGAAGACGTGCCAGTGCTTATCCGTTGCGATGACGTCACAACTGTCCTTTCATATTTTAGGATGTCTCTGAGGTTTTGAAAGCTCAGGGACACTTTTGAAAACATGAAGAACTGAATAGAAATATCAGTGTTTGTTTTAGAAATTTCAAAGTATTGCTGATAAGGAAGAGATATTCAGCGATACAATTTGTTTTGAAATCTTGCATTCATTTGCGAACGTCAGCGAGTAAGAGAGAAAACATACCTTGACATCAGCGAATCAATTATGTTCAGAGAGAGAATGATAGAATGGGTTATACAAGTTGATTTTATCCTATCGCTGATCAAATGTGAACCGCTGAAGATTTTACTCTTCAAAGTTCAGCATTCCAAGCTCGCTGATGAGAAAGTTGAATCTTGTCTCATCAAGAGGTTTGGTGAACATATCAGCTAACTCAAAGTCAGTTGGGATAAAATGAAGTTCTATATCACCATTCATCACATGATCTCTGATAAAATGATACCTGATTTCGATGTGTTTTGTCTTTGAGTGTAGCACTGGATTGTTGGCTATAGCGATGGCACTTGTGCTGTCGCAATAGATTGGAATTTTCGAGAGCTGAAGGTCATAGTCTAGTAGTTGATTTCTCATCCACAAGACCTGAGAACAACAGCTTCTAGCGGCTACATACTCAGCTTCAGCAGTTGAGGTGGACACTGAGTTTTGCTTTTTACTTGTCCAACTCACCAGCTTTCCACCCAGGAGCAGACAGCCTCCTATGGTGCTTTTCCTATCCAATTTGCAACCTGCAAAATCCCTATCTGAATAGGCGATTAGATCAAACCCTGAGTCTTTGGGATACCAAAGACCTAGGTTCATAGTACCCTTAAGGTAACGAAAGATTCGCTTTACAGCGATCATATGAGATTCCTTAGGTTCAGATTGATATCGTGCACACAAACAGGTTGCGTACATAATATCGGGTCGGCTAGCTGTAAGATACAAGAGAGAGCCGATCATCCCACGGTACAGCGTGACATTAACAAGGTATTCCATTTGAATCCTTGTCTAGTGTCAGCGGTGGTGCCATAGGGGTTTTCATAGCTGAACTCTGAGTTAAATCGAATTTCTTCAGCATATCTTTAACATACTTTCCCTGATTAATGAAAGTTCCTTTTTCATTTTGCTTTATCTGAAGACCAAGGAAATATGTTAGCTCACCCATCATGCTCATTTTATACTCTTCTTTCATTCTATCAGCGAAACGAGTACAAAGGTCAGGGTTAGTAGAACCAAATATAATGGCATCAACATATATCTGAACAAGAATAATATGACCTTTTACTTTCCTGAAGAATAGAGTCTTATCGTTTTTACTACGCTCAAATTTTTCAATATGGAGATAAGTAGAGAGAGTGTCATACCATGCACGAGGAGCTTGCTTTAAGGCATAAAGTGCCTTATCCAATTTATAAACATAACCTGGACGCTTAGGATATGAGAATCCTGGAGGTTGTTCCACATAGACTTATTCATTCAGCTTTCCATTTAGAAATGCTGACTTAACATCCATCTGATATACTTTGAAGTCTTTGTGTACAGCGTATGCTAAGAATAGACGAATAGATTCTAGTCTTGCTACTGGAGCAAATGTTTCGTCGTAATCTATGCCTTCCTCTTGTCTGTATCCCTGAGCAACAAGACGAGCCTTGTTGCGGGTTATAGTTCCATGTTCGTCCAACTTGTTTCGATAGACCCATTTAGTGCCTATCACTGTTTTGTCAGTTGGTCTTCGAACAAGTTTCCAAACTTTGTTTCTTTCGAATTCAGTCAGCTCTTCTTGCATGGCGCTGACCCAGTTTGGATCTTTGAGGGCATCATCTACTTTCTTTGGTTCAATCAGAGAAATAAAGCTAACAAATAAACAAATATTACGTGCACTTCGTCGAGTCTGAACACCAGCGTTTGGATCACCAAGAATTTGATCAATTGGGTGATTTACAGTCCATACTGAGCAGGAGCATAAGTCGCTGACTCAAATTGAACTGGAGGAGCTGAAGATGAAGCTTCAGCAACTTCTGGAATATCAGCCAAGAGAGGAGTAGGTGCAGATGTCATCTCATTTACTGATTGCTGAGAAGTAGATGGAATGTCTGAGACATTTGGTTCAGAAGCAGGTATAGTGTTTAAAGGAACTAGTGAGACCCATGATGTTTCAGCTTCACCATTCTGCATGTTTGGGATGATAGTAGGACTATCATCTTCAACTGTATGAGTATGAGTGGAAATATCTTCTGAATCACCAAGATGAGAAAACATCCATTGATTCAGTTCTTCAGTATCAGCAGAAGGTCAAGAATTCGCTGAACGGGATTCGTCAAAAGTGACGTGAATAGTTTCTTCAACAGTTTGTCTTCTTCGATTGAAGACTCTGAAGGCTTTGGAGATTGAAGAATATCCAAGAAAGATTCCATCATCAGCCTTAGGATCAAACTTTCCAAGGGCATCTCTGTTGTTCAGTATGAAACACTGACATCCAAAGATGTGAAGAAAGCTAATTGAAGGCTTTCTCCCATGAAAAAGTTCATAGGCTGTTTTAATAAATCTTTTGACTATCAGCGACCTGTTTTGCGTAAAACAAGCAGTGTTGACAGCTTCTGCCCAAAACTGAGTAGGCAGGTGAGAATCGCTGAGCATTGAACGTGCAGCTTCAATAATAGTTCTATTTCTTCTTTCAGCGACTCCGTTTTGTTGTGGTGTTCTCACTGAAGAAAAGTTGTGAGAAATACCCTTACTCTCAAAGAAGGAATCAAGAGAACTGTTTTTGAATTCAGTCCCATGATCACTCCTTATTGAGCGAACGGTCAAGTTGTTCAGGGTTTCCATCTTCCGAACAAAGGTGATGAGTTCTTCAGGGGTGTCACTCTTAGAACTGAGAAACATAACCCATGTATATCGAGAGAGTTCATCAACTATGACCAGTGTATATTTCTTTCCAGCGATGGATTGTTTGTTAACAGGGCCAAACAAATCCATATGGAGAAGTTGTAGAGGAGACGATACTGAGGAAACTTGCTTTGACTTAAAGCTTGCTTTGGTCTGCTTGCCTTTCTCACACGCTGAACATAAGGATTCTTTAGCGTATGAGTGCTGAGGTAGACCAATGACTAACTCTTTTGAAGAAAGAGTGTTCAGTGTCTTGAAGTTTAGATGAGAGAGCCTCTTATGCCATAGCCAGTTGACATCTGATGAGGCTTTTGAGAAGAAACAGGAGTTCTCAGTAGTTGTTGAGTCCATGTTTATTACATAAACATTTTCCAAACGATAACCGCTGAGAGCTATCTTCTCCTTTTTGTCAGCGACAAAGCAGGATTCCTTAGTAAAGATTACTTTGTTATCCTTGTCGCAAAGCTGACTGATGCTTAGAAGATTATGCTTCAGCCCTTTAACATATGCGACTCTTCTGAAGGTTGTTGTACCATTTGAGAGTACACCAAACCCTCGGGTATGTCCTTTTCCATTTCCACCGAAAGTTACAGAGGGACCCTTCTCTTCTTTGTACTCAGTGAGCAGGTTCTTCATACCAGTCATGTGTCTAGAGCATCCGCTATCGAGATACCAGATACCCTTCTTAACCTGCATTACAAAGGAAGATTAGTTTTTCTTGGGTACCCACTTAACCATGTGTACACACTTGTCAGTGGAGGTAGAAGAAGAGGTGGAAGGTTCAGCAGTCTTCGCAACATTTGAAGATTCAGCTTTGTCAGTCTTCACTTTGGTTAATTTCTTAACCTCAGTGGTCTTCTTTGCCTTGGGGACAATGATCTTCACCTTAGCTATCTTTTCAGCTTGGGTGGCTGTGGGGCACTTACTAGCAATATGATTTGTAAGTCCACAATGATAACATTTCCTATAACTAAAAATAGTTCTAGGACCATTTGCATGCTGAGCTTTAGATTTTGAATTAGAAGGACCAGCACCAAGTAAGCTATTGGTTTTTGAAATGGGAGGAACATTTAGTTCTTCGGATTTCTTACCAATGATTTCCACTTTGATTCTAGGAGTAGATCGCTGAATAGATCCATGCTGAATAAATCCAGAGATCTTATTCTTTGAATCAGAGGGATAAGTCACTGAAGCTTTAGAAACGTTCAGCTTTGGTACAGAGGCACCCTTCTGAGGATTTTGGTTAAAAGCAATTCATTTGCCTTTATTTTTAAAGACTGAGGTAGGTTTTGGATAAATAACTTTTTCTTTACCTTTAGAAGTTAAGGTAGAGATTTCCTCAGGGATGGGCGGTTTAGAAGAGGAACACTGAGAGGATGAAGTATCAGCGACTGAGGATACGAAAGTTCCAAATAAGAGCATGGAACGATCAATGGTTGGTTCTAGAGTATCAGCTTTGTAACCAAGACCACATTTATAACTCAGGGGAATCTGAGACTTAATTATCTCAGTGATCTTTGTTGAGGAATTATACCATCCATCAACAGTAGCTTTTTCAGCTTTTAATGCAGCGAAGCTTCTTCGCGCTCGATTTTGACAAGCTGATTTAGGTGAACTTGATCTTTAAAATTTTCTTCAATTTTAGAAAGATTTTCTATTTGAAGGTGACAGTTTTTAAGCTGTTCAGCGAGATCAAGGTTTTGATTTTCAACTACAGTTTTGCCATTCATGGCTTCATATAAACTTCTAGTCAAGAGATCGATTTTACGAAGACTATCAGCTTCATCAATATTTGCAATATTGGTAAAGAAGGAAGGTGATACCTGAGTAGCAGAGGTTGAAGTGGAGGGAATGTCAGAATTTTCTTCCTCATCTTCAAGTTTGGCCATAAGACAGTGATTGGCTTCATCATCTTCAGAGTCAGATGATGATTCTTCTTCATCAGAGGCAGCCCAATCAAAGTCATCCATCAGGCCTTTGCCTTTCTTCTTAAAGCTTTTCAGCTTCGCATACCTTTCTTTCAGCTTGGCGTATTTGTCATCTCTAGACCCGAGGTTAGAGGATTTCTTGGGAAACGCTGAGTTTCTCGAAACTTTCTTTGACCTGCACTCGTTAGCGAAATGTCCTATCTTTTCACAGTTAAAACAAGTAGCAGTAGCCTTATCAACAGGAGCTGATGATCTTGGCTTGTCAGTAATGGAAAAAGGTTTATTCTTTCTGAACATTTTCTTTTTGGCGAATCTCCTGAACTTTTTAGTGAGGAGAGCCAAAGATTCATCAAGATCTGAAGAGTCAGAATCTGATGACCTTTCAACTCAGTGATAGTGACCGAGGGTCGCTGAGTGGAAGGATCCTCTGAGATTAAAGCAACAGGGGTGCTTTTGGAATCTTTTACAAGATTCTTCTTAAGATGACTCGATTGCTCATGATTCAGCATCGTGCCATATAAGGTAGAAAGATTCATCGATTTGAGATCTTTTGACAGCTTGAGACACATTGAATAACTGTCCCAGCTTTCAGGTAAACAGTCTAAGAACTTTGTCAGTACTTCAAAGTTAGAATATTCTTTACCAACAGTTTTTAGATCTATTATTAAGCAGTTAAAACGTTGGTGTACTTCAGAGAGAGTTTCATTCTTACCACAAATGAAGCTTTCATACTGTCTTACTAGGTTGATCTTTCGTGAGTCCTGGACTTCAGATGTATCTTCATACTTAACACATATTGTGTCCCACATAGCTTTTGAGGTTTTCAGGTTCATGACGGAATGGTAGACTTCGTCAGGAAGAGCCATGGAGAGTATGGATCTGGCTTTGGTGTCGATAGCCACTTTCTTCTTACCTTCATCAGTCCACATATGAATTTCCTTAGGAATCAGCCTTTCTGGAATAGCAGGTCTATTCTCAGCGGCTGGAACTGCAACATCAATTCTTACAGGAATATATGGGCCGTTTTCAAGATAATAAGGCATAGTAGGGTCTACACCTTCTAAGAAGAGAATCATCCTATTTTTCCATAGATTAAAATTATCTCTGGAGAATCTAGGGGGTTTTGCAAGAGAACCGTTGTCAATATAGTTTGTGTTTGTGTTGGTAGCCATTTTAAGAAATAGCTAGGAAGAGAAATCTTAGTATAGATCAGATCTTGTTTATGAGATTAAACAAATCTGCTCTGATACAACTTGTTGGTCCCGAAGGGCTATACAAGTTTGTAGAAGGGGGGGGGGGGGGGGGTTGAATACAAACACACGTTTTTACTTTTCTAAATTGTTTATTGATAAATCATTAACAATTTACAGCTTGTTGCGGAACAAGATAAGGAATAAATCCTAATCTAAACAAGTTGGAACACTAAGTTTTCTTGCACTAAGAATGAGAAGGAAATTACTAATAATAACCTATCTCAAGATAAGAAGATGACTTGACCAGAGTTAGCAAGTACTTCAAAATGAAGTGAGGTCTTCTTCTTATATACTGCATGCATTTAATGCATGGCAGTTTATACTTTACACGTGGCAGCAGCTGATTGGTTGTAGGATCTGACTTGAGTAGACAACCTTAGTAGCCGCATGGTGAACAGTGTAACATCAGAGTAGTTGTACGATTTCAGACAATAAGGAGGTTCTTTTCTGACATATCGTACAGAGTCGTGCAAGGGTGGTTAAGACAAAAGTACTTTGTACGGAGGACTTCATGATCAGCTTTACGTTGATTCAGGGCTTTATCATTCTTTATCAGCGAATGACAAAGTTCAGCGATAGCTGAAGTCTTGTACTTGATACTTCACGTTGAGTGGACAAATCTGAGTCTTCGCTGATCCGCATCAGTTCATTAGGAGACTTGTCGCTGGTTCTTGAGCTTGATCTTCGACTTCAGCGTAGAACCTATTTTGACGTGAAACTTGTCTTCAGGGATCATAAGTAAACAACTAACTTATCAGCGATCACCATAAAGACTGAACAACAGGCTCAGAGCATTATGGTGAACAGTGTTCGCTGAATGTTTAATTTAAAGAGTGAGAGTTCCTATCAGCGGTACTGTAAAGTCTTAGTACTTATCAGCGATAGTGAAACTCTAATACATATTGTTTACTTACAATTTTCACTAAGTGTTTAAGAGAGGGTCATTATCAAATCACTGAGGGTTTGGATCAACATTCTCCCCCTATTTGATTATGACATAGCAACAGGCTCAGAGAATTATGGTTAACAGTGTTCGCTGAATGTTTAATTTAAAGAGTGAGAGTTCCTATCAGCGGTACTGTAAAGTCTTAGTACTTATCAGCGATAGTGAAACTCTAATACATATTGTTTACTTACAATTTTCACTAAGTCTTTAAGAGAGGGTCATTATCAAATCACTGAGTGTAACACCCTAAAAACAGGGCCAATTTAAACCTTAAAAATTGCTACAAGTTATGATCATAAAACTTCAAACTTCTATAACCTGAGGATCAAATGTGAAGGTTTTATATACAACACAACTAATTCAAATAACCTATTAATCTAATCATACATCATAATCAGATTAATTAAGTTATCTAATCCTTTGTCCCAAAAAGCCTCAAAAGTATAGCTAGATCCTCCGTTATCTCTAAGTTTGAGTCTTCCCAAAAGTTCTCTTCTCTCATTCCCGCTTACTTCCCAGAGCTTGTACCTGGCAAGAAAATTCAACTTGAAACATTAGGCTTTCGCCTAGTGAGAATATTCAAATCAAATTAAAGTTTAACAATTAAAATCTCAACAGATAAAACAAACCTGTTCTCGCTCATCTTACCGTACCACAACTCCTTTCAACACTGGGAATCTACCCCACTCCCAAACTTATGACTAATTCGTCTAGCCATAATATCACTACCAAGAGTTTACCATAAATCATCCCAGATTCAAAGTCAAAACTCTCAACCAAGAAATTACAAGTCAAAACCTGCCTATTTCTTAATCCTCCTTTCACAATTGGGAAATCTCTGATCTTCCCTATAAAAATGGAAATCTCCGATCTTCCATTCGAAATGGGAATTACAAATCAAAATCTGCCTATTCCACATTTCACATTCTTCTCACCTCAGAATCAATGGTCCCAATGGGATTATTATATCGCGATACACAACCAGGACCCCCGATGATTCAAGGTACACTCAATCACTAAAAATTATATCCCTTTGGTCAATGGCTAGTAATCGGTTCCCATTATACCGTACTAAAGTGCCCCCGATGACCGGATGCCTACTTTTAGCAACCAAAACATAATACATAAGTATTATAACTCTTACTATTATATGTGCATAACATATAATATATTCACCTCCAAAACATATTCTATATATATAAGCATTTATAAAGAATATTAATAGTTTTGACACCTCGACTTCTTAACTATCCCCTCATTGCTATTTAGCATGGGGATCAACATATCATAACTTTTAGCCATCTATTTGGACTCATTATTGATTAAGACGAGTCCTTTATTAACACGTTCAGACATACATATTACATATCTATTTCAATATTAATTGTTGAATTTTAAAGAGAGTTGAATAAACTCACCTGGTATGAAGTCACACTTCTTTTATTTCTTTTAAAGACATAGGAACTTCTGTCTTCACCACCACAGTTTACTGTAATATCCAATATACAAATATACTGATATTAAATTACAGGACAGAACTCTCTAAAACTAAGAATCCTTATCATCTAAAAATCTTCGTCTTAAGTCGCAACCAACTAATATTAAAATCTCTTGTCGCAGTGCACTGTGCAAGTCGCAATCAACTACTGCGACATGGTCACCATGTCGCAACCTTCTATTGCGATTTCAACCCCATGTCGCAACCTTCTATTGCGACTTCATCACCAAGTCGCAACCTTCTATTGCGACTTCATCACCAAGTCGCAACCTCCTATTGCGACTTCATCACCAAGTCGCAACCTTCTATTGCGACTTCATTCCTTGTCGTTCTTAAGGCTGCGACATTCATGAATGTCGCAATGCACTGTTGCGATATGCTTGAATGTCTCAACCCACTGAAATTATCTAAAACCCAGATTTTATACTTTTAACTTATGTTTGTTTCTGTAAACATGCAGATATGTTTAATACCACTAACATAACATATCTACAAATTCAGATTCTCATAATCATCCAAAAATCACCAAAACCCATTTCCATGTTTATAGAAAACTTATAATCTAAATAACATCAATTAAGGTGAAGAACATACCTTGATTTCCACAGGTTTACACCTTAATATCCAGCTGAAATCTTGTTTCCTTCTTTCTCCTTTCCTTCTTCGTTTCTATCTCTCTCTCTCTCTCGTTGATACCGTAACAAACACACACACACATATGACAAAAGTCATATGTAAGAGACACCTCATTCTCTTAATTGAGATGAGGAGGTGATGTGGTTAAGGTTTAATCACCTTAACCAAACAAACCTCCAAGTATCAACACTTGGCAAGTTTAATCCCTTAACTTATAAATTAAAATTAAAGTTTACCCCTTAACTTATTATTCCACAAAACAATTTACATAACTTATTTGGGGTTAAACTCTAAAATTAATCTATCTCCTAACAATCATAACTTATCAATTAATTATACTCAAATAATTAATATATCCCATCATCTTTATTTATGAAAATTCGAGATGTTACAATACTCCCCAACTTAGAAATGATTTCGTCCTCGAAATCAAAGCTAAGTAAATAAATGAGGATATCTAACTTTCATATCTTCCTCCGATTCTAAAGTTACATTTGCACCTCGGTGGTGTTTCCATTGCACTTTTAACATAAACACCTCTTTACCACTTCGTAACTTTTTAACTGACCTTTCCAAGATTGCCTCCGGTTCTTCTACACATCGGCTCCCTTCATCCACCCTTACATCAGTAAGTGGAATCACATCTTGTTCTTCGGCTAAGCATTTTCGAAGATAACACACATGGAAAGTATTATGGATTCCTTCCAATTCAGGTGGAAGATCCAATTGATACGCTTGAAGACCAACTCTTTTGGTAATAGTGAATGGTCCTAGAAAACGAGGACTCAATTTCCCACGCTTTCCAAACCGAATCACACCTTTCCATGGGGATACTTTAAGCATTACACGCTCCCCAACTTGAAATTCTTTTGGTCTTCTTTTCGGATCAGCATAGCTTTTCTGTCTATCTTGAGCCGCTTTCATATGCTGCCGAATTTCTTTCACTTTGTCCGCGGTTTATTGCACAAGTTCCGGACCAGCAAACTGTTTCTCTCCGGCTTCTAACCAGCACACCGGAGTTCTGCATTTCCTACCATATAATGCCTCGAAAGGTGCTCTTCCAATACTGGAATGGTAACTGTTGTTATAAGCAAACTCTACTAATGGCAAATGCGAATCCCAGTTACCTCCAAAATCTAGCACACACGATCTAAGCATATCTTCCAAAGTCTGTATTGTTCTTTCGCTTTGGCCGTCAGTTTGTGGGTGATAAGCAGTACTTAGATTAACTCTCGTACCCAATTCTTCTTGAAGTGACTGCCAAAACCTAGAAGTAAATCGACTGTCACGATCAGACACAATAGACACCGTGTTAGGACCATAAATGTCCTACATATTAGAAAGATATATAAATAATTAGTTTAGAGCTTAATTTGTTTAATTAATCTTTTTGTAAAAGCCTTTAATTATAAAAGGGCTTAGATTAGGTTATTTGGGCTTAGCTTTGTGTTTAATGGGCTAAGGAATTCCTCTCCAACTGATCACAAACCCTCAATGAACCCCTTTTTTGATCAAAACATGAAGAAGAAGAATAGAACAATTTACGTGTATGTATGTATGTATGTATGTATGTATGTATGTATGTATGTATGTGTAACGTATATTTTAAGCGAGAAATCCAATCTCTTTTTCAGGAGTAGCGATGAACGAACAACCCTGGGAAAGATGAATCAATCTGCAGCAGACGATCGAAATTTGATTTTTGATTCCGGAAATTGGTTTTGAGTTATTATTACATTGACATGATACAGAACAAAATTGTTTGACCCAGATTGATCAGGTAACAACGATTCAACGAGAAACAACAAGAACAAATAAAGATTTCAACTTGTCACCCCTCTCATATTCATTAATCAAGATAGTTTACAAATGTTTGAATGAAAAACAACTATCTCTCTCTAAAACAATTAAGCTCTAATTTCTCTAATGAATCATCTAACCTAATTCAAGGTTAAGACTAACCTTATATACTTAGGCCTTAGACAACAAGGCTCAAGCCCATTAAACACAAAGCTAAGCCCAAATAACCTAATCTAAGCCCTTTTATAATTAAAGGCTTTTACAAAAAGATTAATTAAACAAATTAAGCTCTAAACTAATTATTTATATATCTTTCTAATATGTAGGACATTTATGGTCCTAACAATCTCCCCCTAAAGATATATAAAAAAAATCGGTCTTGAAATCTTCAAGTCTTGATCTTCTCTTCTTCTTGAATCTTTGAACACTTCGGTGTTGCTTGACTTCATGTCTTTTCAGCGCTCCCCCTTGAATAAAGCTCTTGGTCTTCATATCTTCAACTTTGTAAACGGATTCGGTGAACAATGAATTTGTCTTTGAACCGCGAGTTGACTTTGCTTTCAGCTTCAGCTTGTAGAACCAATATGCTCGATGGAGGAAATGGAGGCGAACACCACTTGATGAAGGATGAGAAGAATTTACCACTTGTAGGCACTTTGAACTCTTTTCGCTTTGAGCTCTTTTTGGAACTGTTACTCCCCCTCGGCTGATACTCCCCATCGACTTTTGCATGGGAACTTCTTTACTCCCCCTCGGCTTGTGCATACTCCCCCTCAACTTGAAAAACGGTGTCTTTGAATCTGTACCCTTTCTCCCCCTCATGATGAGTAGGAGCATCCGGAGCATCATGCACGTTCAAAGACAACAGTGATGAGTAGCAAAAATTCCAGATCAAAACATGATAGTAACCAGGGTAATCAGCTAACACAGAAACACATTAGTAACTGTTATCACAACAATTTAAAAAATTGTGTGGCCTATGTTCAGAGTTGGCAATGAGGTATCTCTGATAGGACTTCCAGTTATCATTGAAGTAAAATATTGAAAATTACCTCTCAAACTGTTCCGGCAATATCACAAAGATATGCGATTGGAATCACAAAGACTCGTGCATGTGTGAAAGAATGAAGTTATATCTTTTTGGCTCAAAATATTGATTTAACTTGGGACGTAAGTTAAAATCAATAGACACAGTGATAAGAATATGAAGTTTGGAGACTGGAGCTGATGTCTTCCTGTTTCAATATCTAAGACCTCCGAGTGAGGAATAGATAGATTATGTGCTAAGCCTCCGTGAATATATGAAACAAGCATCTGTTGTGAGATACTTGAGTGGCTGGGTGGGGTGACGCGAGTTATCGACATTGGGTCCATGTCTGTTTCAATATTCATCTCCAAAGAACGAGAATGAATAGATTGTGTGGTTACCCGGATAACTGACTCGGTTTGGTAAGGACCAATAATTCTTTTAAGTCCTATCACAGCCTCACCATATTCTTTTCACTCCAAACTCATCTAACAATCTAGACCCCTCACTGTTGTCTATAAAGGATGTGTTTCTTGGGTAGGTCCTTCCGGTTCTGGCTTGACCATAGAAACGGTATAATTCCTAACACTCCTTTCATGCATCGAGTAAATCAGTTTAGTAAACAGTGAAATACGAGTCCTGTACTGATTTGTTCAGAAGTCATAGCGTTTAAGAACGAGTCCTGATCTGAGGTAATCAGAAGTCATTAAAATGAAGTCCGAGTTCTGAACTGAATTATTCAGAAGTCATCGTTGAAATACCAGAGGTTCAAGGAACAGATTCAAGCGCAAAACAGAATGACTCAATAAGCACAGTATGTTCAAAAAATCAATCAATGATTAGAAAGTTTAATTGTGAGGAACACGTCACAATTAATATATCAGATAAGAATTGAATCATTAATATGAAATGATGAACTATGAACACAAAGTGGAATTCAAAAACCGAGTGTATTTCCATCGAAAAATCAACAAACATTTGAGACATGGAAATAACTAAATCAAGAGAGTTTTGATCATGGCAAACATGGAAGTTAAACTTAGATAATAACTAACACAAGTAAGTTATTCAGAATGAATTGCCATGGTTTTTGAATTCAGTTAGAGTTCACATACCTTGCATACGATAGTACTCCCCCTCAAAATTGGCCTAACCTTTGAATGTTCGTCATGTGAAAAGAATCTTCTAATTTAAATGCACATGACGTTCCTGCAAAACAGATTAGAGGGATTTTGGTATCCATCTTGGGATGGATCCTTGACGGTTAGATGCCCTATGAGGACCTGGGATACTATAAGTACCATACCAATACTGAGCATGGTCTTTCTTTACAAAGTCACTTGTTCCACAATAAGAGCAACACAGCTTCTGTGTAGATAAGCTGATCAGTTTATTAAGAGAGTAAACTCGATCAGTTTTCACAAAAGGTTTAGCGTGGAAAGCTGTGTTGTTCTTGGCATTCTTTACAGGGACGGATGACTTTGGAGCAGTAGTGGTTCCTTTAACTCTCCACTCCATTTTTACTTTCTTGAAAAATTGATTATCTGTGTTATCAACACGAGAATTATAAAAGAGATTGGAAGGTCGAATCTGATCTTTAGGAAAATCATTTGATTTGACAAAAATCTTTGAATCAGATTTACCCATTTGTTTCTTCAAAGTCTCGGTTGCTAATCCAGATAATCTCTGTGTAAGTTTAGAAATCTCGGATTGCAAACTCTTTCTCTCTCTTGAAAAGTCATCTTTTAAGCATTTTGATCTAAAACCTTCAACTTTCCCTTTCTCAGATTCTTTGATTAGAACGTCTAATTCTTTTTCTAAATCAGATATTTTCAAAGAAAGTTCTCCATTCGTTTTAGTAAAAGAATTGCGTTCTATTTCAAACTTCTCTCTTTCTGAAATTAAAACCCTTTCAAAGTCGGAGATCTGTTTTGAAAGTTTTAAACACATGAGTTCAAGTCTCTTCTTTTCTTCAAGAGATTTGGTTGAAAGACCAGACTGCTTTTGATTAAGCAATTGTCTTTCTTTTTCAAAACATTCTTTCTCCTTTTCAAGAGTCTTTTCAAGAGAAGATAGTTTACATTTGAGCTCAAGGTTTTCACAGTTGAGAAGTTTACCTTTCTCTTCTTCTTCAGCAAGCTTCTCAGAACTGTTCCAGATTTGAGATTTCAGTTCCTTCAACTCCTTGATGTACTTGCTGCACAAATCATCTGCCTGCCTGATATTCTTTTCACATAGTCTTTGATGCGCTTTCTTTTCAAGTGCCTTTATCTCGTCTGGTGATGGCAATTCAGAAAGCTTCCTTTTCAGCTCAGAGTTTTCAGACTCTAATGCTGCTGCCTTTTCTTCTGCTTTAGCCAGCTTATCAGCACTTTCAGATATTTGCAGTTTCTGTTCCTTCAGTTCTTTGAAGTGCTTTTTGTACGTTTCATTTGCACTCTTCCAATTCTCTTCATGCATTTTTATAGTGGCTTTACATGAAGGATTAAAGCAATACGACATTGTTACCTGAAAAATTGATCGTTGATCGGTGTTATATTGAAGAATAAAATTTGCGGAAGAAAAATCAAAAATTAAATCAGAAAAACAAATTTATAGAATAAATTCGTTTCCAAGAATTAAGATCTGATTATTGAATCTGAATGAACAAGACCTGCAAGATACACAAACCAAGTTAGATCAAACACGACGAAAAATAAGTTACAAATTTCGTTAAGAAGAATCGCAACTTTCGTTAAATGATCTCAATCACAAGACGTGCGGTAACTCGGGTACCGTCGAGAACTTATCAAACAAAAATATCCAAAAACACAACTTACCGGATGGAATTGTTTGTGACTTACCGGGTGAAAAAGATTTACCGGAAAGATGGAGTTTCCGGACAAATCACTTTCCGGACGACGATGGTTACCGGATGAGATGTAAACAAATACTTACCGGGTACGTAGATACCGGATGGAGTCCGGGTAAAGTGGCTTACCGGGTGATATGAAATTTTCGCAAAAATTAGCACTTACCGGATGAATGCGGTTCTTACCGGTTGAAAATGATTTACCGGAAAGATGAGAACTTACCGGGTGATTGAGTTTCTGCACAAGAGAACACTTACCGGATAAAGCACGTGAAGCATCCGGATAAACTGAGTAAACTAAGTTTCCGGATAAAAAAAAATTAGATGTGAAGCTTCTAAATTAAATAAACAAAAATAAAATAAAATAAAATAATTAAAGAAGCACGTGAGGTGTGTGTATGCTGGATGAAATAATGAAGACAAATAATATGATAAAAATCAACCTTGCAATTGGATGGTCAAAAGTGGCATGCTACTGCAACACGTGGTTTCCGGAAAGAAAATTGTGCCGGAAAGTTGGAATTGACCAGAAATTTGGGTTTTGTCCGGATAGATGGTTTTGACCGGAAAGATTGTGATTTGTCCGGACAGTTGAAATTTGACTGGAAAGATTTGTTTTGTCCGGAAAAATAATTTGACCGGAAAAGTGAGTTTACCCGGAAAGGAGGTGATTCATCCGGGAACTTTGAGAGACAACAAAACTTACCCGGTTACTTGATGTTTTATCCGGACACGGCGGCTGGTGTAGCAATTCAGATCTGGAATCGATAGGGTTGCTTGATTTCACTCCTGTATGGTTAGATTTTGAACAAAAACACAAAAACAAATACACCCAAATCGATTTCTAAGCAAAATATATCATATTTTTCAATAACCACCACACAAACTTAAGAACACCAAAAACTTCAAGATTTGATTTTTAAAATACAGAATTGATTCCTTTGAGACTTGTAATCGCAGATAAGCAGCAAATAATAGCGTGTAAACAATCGAGATCGAACAAACGAATTAATAAGGCAACGAAAGAACTTGCAAACCCGATTGAAGAACACTTTTCTTCAAGAAAAATCTGCACTGATACGAAAATATTCTGGGTGCCTTCTGGACATCTAACGATCAATCCAACCGGTCCGAATCTGAAACAATATGTCCCGAAGCTACTGTCCAAAACTCACGACGATCCGACGGTTAAATCTCCGGGAATAGGTGAAACGGCTGGCTGTGTTTTCCAGAAAAATCAACTACGAAAAGTTAAACTTTTTCTCGCTTTCGTTCGATTTCTTTCGTATCTTCAAATCACCGATTCGGCTCTGATACCAATTGTTAGACCCAGATTGATCAGGTAACAACGATTCAAAGAGAAACAACAAGAACAAATAATGATTTCAACTTGTCATCCCTCTCATATTCATTAATCAAGATAGTTTACAAATGTTTGAATGAAAAACAACTATCTCTCTCTAAAACAATTAAGCTCTAATTTTTCTAATGAATCATCTAACCTAATTCAAGGTTAAGACTAACCTTATATACTTAGGCCTTAGACAACAAGGCTCAAGTATATAAGGTTAGTCTTAACCTTGAATTAGGTTAGATGATTCATTAGTCATTCATAGAGCTTAATTGTTTAGAGAGAGATAGTTAGGATTTCATTCAAACCTTTGTAAACTATCTTGATTATTGAATATGAGAGAGATGACAAGTTGAAATCATTATCTGTTCTTGTTATTCCTCATTGAATCGTTGTTACCTGTTAAATTTGGGTCTAACACATCGGTATACCGTGCCGTGACACCACTTCATCAATGTATAGCTTCGCCAATTTATCTATTGGTGATACTTCTTTCATAGCTAAGAAATGAGCACTCTTAGTCAGTCGATCGACGATTACCCAAATGGTATCGTTACCTCTTTGCGTATTTGGTAACTTTGTCACAAAATCCATGGTAATCTTATCCCATTTCCACTCCGGAATTTCCAAAGATTGAAAACTTCCGTATGGTCTTTGGTGTTCTGCTTTTACTAACGAACAGGTTCCGCATTTCTCTACTATTCGTGCCACATCCACTTTCATAGCCGGCCACCAATAGTGTAGTTTCAAATCTCTATACATCTTAGTACTCCCCGGATGTATAGAATACTTAGATCTATGCGCATCTTCCAAAATCAACTCCCGATTCCCACCTATCTTTGGTACCCATACACGGCCTTGGAACAACTTAATCCCTCGGCTATCTTCAGTCAACTGAAGATATTGCTTGCTCATCACTTCTCCTTTCAAGTTGCTTTCTAACAAAGCTTCCACTTGGGCAGCTTTTATTCTTTCAATCAGACTTGTCATTACATCAATTCTGGCGTTTGTCGTTTTCAAGCACCCACTATACTCCTTTCTGCTCAAGGCATCGGCTACAACATTTGCTTTACCTGGGTGGTAATGCAATTCACAATCGTAGTCTTTCAACAATTCAAGCCATCGCCTTTGCCTCATATTCAGCTCTTTCTGATCAAAACATGCTGCAAACTTTTATGATCAGTAAATAGTGTACACTTCGTTCCATATAGATAATGACGCCACAACTTTAAAGCAAACACAACAGCTGCTAATTTCAAATCGTGGGTAGGATAATTATTTTCATGTTCTTTCAACTGTCTTGACGCATAGGCAATCACCTTACCTCGTTGCATCAACACGCATCCCAAACCCATTTTCGATGCGTCACTATAGACTACCAAATCTTCAGTTCCTTCTGGCAGTGCAAGAATAGGAGCTTCACACAACTTTTGCCGTAAGGTCCTGAAAGCTGTCTCCTGCTTTTCGGTCCAAACGAACTTCACATTCTTACGAGTCAACATCGTCAGAGTAGAAGCAATCTTTGAGAAGTCTTTAATAAACCTTCTGTAATAACCTGCGAGACCCAAGAAACTTCTTATTTCAGACGCACTTTTCGGAGTCTCCCAATTCATCATTGATTCTATCTTTACTGGATCTACTTTCACCCCTTCCGATGAAATCACATGCCCGAGAAATTGTACTTCCTTCAACCAAAAGTCACATTTAGAGAATTTGCATACAATTTCTCTTTGCGTAACACTTCTAAAACTTCACGGAGGTGGCATTCATGGTCGTCTTCATTCTTCGAATAAACAAGTATGTCATCAATGAAAACGATAACAAACTTGTCTAGAAACGGTCGACATACTCTATTCATCAGATCCATGAATATAGCTGGAGCATTAGTCAACCCAAATGGCATCACGAGAAATTCATAATGCCCGTACCTCGTTCTAAACGCCGTCTTTGGAACGTCTTCCTCTCTTACTCGCACTTGGTGATACCCCGACCTTAGATCAATTTTGGAAAAGCATCCCGCACCGTGGAGTTGATCAAACAGATCATCAATCCTTGGAAGCGGATACTTATTCTTTATCGTCACATTATTCAGCTCCCGATAATCTATGCACATTCTCATAGTGCCATCTTTCTTCCAGGTCTACCGGAGCTCCCCAAGGTGAAGAACTCGGTCTAACAAAACCCTTGTCTAACAACTCTTGCAATTGAGACATCATTTCTGTCATCTCAGCTGGCGCTAGGCGGTAAGGTGCACGAGCTATCGGTGCTGCTCCAGGAATAAGATCGATGCGAAACTCTACTTGTCTTTCAGCTGGTAGACCTGGAAGATCATCCGAGAATACATCCGAAAATTCTCGCACCACCTTGATATCTTGAGCTTGTTTCTTTTCTAACTTCGTATCTACAACGTAAGCTAGATAGGACCAACATCCCTTCGATAAACATTTACGTGCCTTTGCTACTGAAATCAACGAAATATCTCCTTTATGCTTCTCTCCAAATATGAATACGTCATCTTTATCGGTCATCGGAATTCGAATCAGCTTCTTTGCACAGATTATTTCTGCCTGGTTATTGCTCAACCAGTCCATCCCCACAATAATATCAAATCCCCCAATTTCCATTAACAATAAGGGTGTGTTTGTTTACCTCTTAATGATGCCATACAGAGGAAAACATCTGAATCGGTCAGATATTATCTTGTTTGGCAAAACAAATTAACAGGTCTGAATGATTAAACAAGTCTGATTCGCTCCATCAACAATCCATCCACCAAACCATTCAGGTCCCATTTTTTCCCATGATGCCCTCCATTTCTCGCTTCTTCATCTCCAGCAACAATCGATCTTCTTCATCCTCGTTTTCTCCGACATTCCAGCAACAATCGATCTTCTTCATTCTCGTTTTCTCCGACATTCCACCAACAATCGATTCTCTTCATTCTCTCGGGTTCTTTTCCCAAGTTCCACCAGCAATCAATCATCTCCCGAACTCTCGATTCTGGTTAAGGTGCACTCTCGATTATGAAATTGACCACAATAACAGGCTCTTGATCCTCTCATAGCTCTCAATTTTGGTAAGAACTCTTTTCCTTATAACATTATATGTTCAACGTTGATTAGGTTTGATATTTCTTTGTCTTCATTGTTTTGGGTTTGATGATTCGAGTTTATGTGCAATCTGTTCTGTTTTTGTTCTTTTTTTATATGCTTGCTACTTTGATTGGTTAAGAATAGTTTTTTTAAGATGAGTTTACATGCCTTGAATTTATTTCAAGGTTCGTCTACCAAGTGTATGATGAAATGCTTAAGAGAACTAGATTAACCATTTCAATAAGCATTTGGAAAATATGAATCTATGAAAGTATTTCCGGAATAATATGAACTAGATTGACCATTTCATAAAAGGGAAGACTATGCACTTGTGGTTGTTTTATTCGGATTGATATCATATCATGTAGTTTTGTCAATTGTTAATTTAGAAATTTCCTTCATAACTTTTGTCAATTGTTAATTTTTATTAAACACAAGACTGGGAGTAAAATGGTAATTTTACATCATTTAGACTGTTGATTCAGAGCAGTTTCCAAACAATCATTTTCTATCTGACACTCAATCATACAGAGTCTCTTAACCATTCTGGCCACTTAATCATTCTGCTCTAAATCATTCAGTTTCTGCCAAACAGGCCCTAAGTCAATCGGAAATTCTGCTCCCTCTATCAAAATTTTACAATCGACCAGACTTTCGCTAACCAAAGATCGAACCCCATTAGCTATCTCAACTACTAAGGAATCTCCTAACATAGTGACAGGCATAACTAGCTTACGGTAGAACAACTTGGATACAAAAGAATAGTTTGCGCCACTATCAAATAACACATGTGCAGGAATGGAGTTTATAAGGAATGTACCCGAGACAACATCTTTCGATCCTTTCGCTTCTTCAGCAGTCATTTGGAATGCACGTCCAGTTGGTTTAGGGATAACCAACTTCTTTCCTTGATTTCCTTCCTTCTTTAACTTGGGACAATCTCTTCGAAAATGACCTGGTTGCTGACATTCAAAACAAACTGCTCCTGGCATTGTACAATTTGTCGCTATATGCCCCGCCTTCCCGCACTGGAAACATTCAATTCCAATCACCCGGCATTGACCAAAATGTTTACTTTTGCATTTAGCACACCAACTTGGTTCCCTACGTGAATCATAACGAATGTTCTTTCCAAACAACCTTGTTTTCTGAGAAGATTCTGAACGACCTTCCCACTTTCTCTTCTCTCCCACATGTGCTTTCCCTTCTTTGTCTTTGGCGTACATCTCTTCTATCACTTTCGCTTCTTTGATCGTCTCCCTTAAAGTAGTAGCTTTCGAACTTCGGACCCTCGTCATCATATCTGCCGGTAGACCCTTTAGATAAGCTTTAATCTTGTCTTTCTCAGCTGGAGCCACATGCCCCACTAGGTTCAGCTTCTCTATAAAGGATTCGGTATACTTTCTCACTGTCATGTTGCCTTTCTTGAGATTCCTGAACTCTTCCTCGATTCTATCCATTTCTGTTTCGTTACAATACTCTTCCAAAATCTTTGCTTTGAACTGTTCCCAAGTCACGGCATTCAGAACTGCCTCCGTCACAGAAGATGACAGTACGTTCCACCAGGATAGCGCGTTACCGCGTAACATTTGTGACCCAAATCTAACTTTAGACTTTTCATCAAAACACTCACATGACCGAAAGGCTTGTTCTATTTCTCTTATCCAGTTCATGCAAGCCACTGGGTTATCATCTCCTTTGAATTCCGGCGGTTTACAATTCAGGAAAGTTTTGTAGGAGCAATTTCTATCAACCCTTCTTTCCATCTCCGACCCTGGGGTACCAGTTGGATTTATCACACTAGTATCAACTACTGTTCGTCTTGGTTCCGTACTTCGATCATTGAACATTTTCATAAACATTTCTGCTTGTCTTCCCATATTGATGTTCATCATTTCAGCTTGCCTTTCCATTGATGCATTCATCAATCTGGTTACATTATCCATTATGCGGCCTTCCATACTTGAATCTGATGGTGTTTGATCGGCAGTACTGGCACCCCCTCGATGTACCCGATTTCGCATTCCTCCTAAAGAAAGAAAATCTGGTGGCGTCTCCTGAATTCCGCTTACTCCAGTTTGCCTTTCTCCCGTATCGTCTAACCAATTCCTATTCATAGAAGAATTTGGAGACCTCGGAGGTGTATTCACCATTGATCTAAATGAGCACAACAGAATACCCATCAGTAATGGTTTATACAACTAGACATACAATACATACTTTACCGCTAATCAGTCACTATAACAATTTAGAAACAAGTATGCTTGTGTAATAATATATTCATAATAACAGTAGCTAATTGAAATTGCGAACATATTATACATGAGAATTCTCATTACCATTGTTACAGTACTAACTTCGCGTATTTCTGTCGACTCTAAGACTACCCAGTCTTATGACTTCTACCCATAACTCACGGATCATAACTTAATTCATCACAGCTTAAGTCTAGGTATCTCAAAATCATACCTAGTTCGCTTAAACAACAACTCTGATACCATATTGTAACACCCTAAAAACAGGGCCAATTTAAACCTTAAAAATTGCTACAAGTTATGATCATAAAACTTCAAACTTCTATAACCTGAGGATCAAATGTGAAGGTTTTATATACAACACAACTAATTCAAATAACCTATTAATCTAATCATACATCATAATCAGATTAATTAAGTTATCTAATCCTTTGTCCCAAAAAGCCTCAAAAGTATAGCTAGATCCTCCGTTATCTCTAAGTTTGAGTCTTCCCAAAAGTTCTCTTCTCTCATTCCCGCTTACTTCCCGGAGCTTGTACCTGGTAAGAAAATTCAACTTGAAACATTAGGCTTTCGCCTAGTGAGAATATTCAAATCAAATTCAAGTTTAACAATTAAAATCTCAATAGATAAAACAAACCTGTTCTCGCCCATCTTACCGTACCACAACTCCTTTCAACACTGGGAATCTACCCCACTCCCAAACTTATGACTAATTCGTCTAGCCATAATATCACTACCAAGAGTTTACCATAAATCATCCCAGATTCAAAGTCAAAACTCTCAACCAAGAAATTACAAGTCAAAACCTGCCTATTTCTTAATCCTCCTTTCACAATTGGGAAATCTCTGATCTTCCTTATAAAAATGGAAATCTCCGATCTTCCATTCGAAATGGGAATTACAAATCAAAATCTGCCTGTTCCACATTTCACATTCTTCTCACCTCAGAATCAATGGTCCCAATGGGATTATTATATCGCGATACACAACCGGGACCCCCGATGATTCAAGGTACACTCAATCACTAAAAATTACATCCCTTTGGTCAATGGCTAGTAATCGGTTCCCATTATACCGTACTAAAGTGCCCCCGATGACCGGATGCCTACTTTTAGCAACCAAAACATAATACATAAGTATTATAACTCTTACTATTATATGTGCATAACATATAATATATTCACCTCCAAAACATATTCTATATATATAAGCATTTATAAAGAATATTAATAGTTTTGACACCTCGACTTCTTAACTATCCCCTCATTGCTATTTAGCACGGGGATCAACATATCATAACTTTTAGCCATCTATTTAGACTCATTATTGATTAAGACGAGTCCTTTATTAACACGTTCAGACATACATATTACATATCTATTTCAATATTAATTGTTGAATTTTAAAGAGAGTTGAATAAACTCACCTGGTATGAAGTCACACTTCTTTTATTTCTTTTAAAGACGTAGGAACTTCTGTCTTCACTACCACAGTTTACTGTAATATCCAATATACAAATATACTGATATTAAATTACAGGACAGAACTCTCTAAAACTAAGAATCCTTATCATCTAAAAATCTTCGTCTTAAGTCGCAACCAACTAATATTAAAATCTCTTGTCGCAGTGCACTGTGCAAGTCGCAATCAACTACTGCGACATGGTCACCATGTCGCAACCTTCTATTGCGATTTCAACCCCATGTCGCAACCTTCTATTGCGACTTCATCACCAAGTCGCAACCTTCTATTGCGACTTCATCACCAAGTCGCAACCTCCTATTGCGACTTCATCACCAAGTCGCAACCTTCTATTGCGACTTCATTCCTTGTCGTTCTTAAGGCTGCGACATTCATGAATGTCGCAATGCACTGTTGCGATATGCTTGAATGTCTCAACCCACTGAAATTATCTAAAACCCAGATTTTATACTTTTAACTTATGTTTGTTTCTGTAAACATGCAGATATGTTTAATACCACTATACAAATATACTGATATTAAATTACAGGACAGAACTCTCTAAAACTAAGAATCCTTATCATCTAAAAATCTTCGTCTTAAGTCGCAACCAACTAATATTAAAATCTCTTGTCGCGGTGCACTGTGCAAGTCGCAATCAACTACTGCGACATGGTCACCATGTCGCAGCCTTTTATTGCGATTTCAACCCCATGTCGCAACCTTCTATTGCGACTTCATCACCAAGTCGCAACCTTCTATTGCGACTTCATCACCAAGTCGCAACCTCCTATTGCGACTTCATCACCAAGTCGCAACCTTCTATTGCGACTTCATTTCCTTGTCGTTCTTAAGGCTGCGACATTCATGAATGTCGCAATGCACTGTTGCGACATGCTTGAATGTCTCAACCCACTGAAATTATCTAAAACCCAGATTTTATACTTTTAACTTATGTTTGTTTCTGTAAACATGCAGATATGTTTAATACCACTAACATAACATATCTACAAATTCAGATTCTCATAATCATCCAAAAATCACCAAAACCCATTTCCAAGTTTATAGAAAACTTATAATCTAAATATCATCAATTAAGGTGAAGAACATACCTTGATTTCCACAGGTTTACACCTTAATATCCAGCTGAAATCTTGTTTCCTTCTTTCTCCTTTCCTTCTTCGTTTCTATCTCTCTCTCTCGTTGATACCGTAACAAACACACACACATATGACAAAAGTCATATGTAAGAGACACCTCATTCTCTTAATTGAGATGAGGCGGTGATGTGGTTAAGGTTTAATCACCTTAACCAAACAAACCTCCAAGTATCAACACTTGGCAAGTTTAATCCCTTAACTTATAAATTAAAATTAAAGTTTACCCCTTAACTTATTATTCCACAAAACAATTTACATAACTTATTTGGGGTTAAACTCTAAAATTAATCTATCTCCTAAAAATCATAACTTATCAATTAATTATACTCAAATAATTAATAGATCCCATCATCTTTATTTATGAAAATTCGAGATGTTACACTGAGGGTTTGGATCAACAGATTCCTATCCGAACTCTCCCTGTCCCGTGCAATTTTTTGTGTGTGTTTGCTTTATTCATTATGTTTTGAGTTGTTTTCAATTTGTTTTTTTGTTATCAGTCAACAAGTCAATTGCTAAAACAAATCAACTAGCTTATTATATTAGGTGGTCAAAATGTTGTTACAATCAATCGTTATAGCGCATAAAAGCCCATAATTCTTGACGAATATGAACGTTATAGCAATTTTATATAACATTAGGTGAGTATGCCAAACACTTTTAAGTCAATTAAGACAAAACAATTGTCAATATTCTTATTTGTCTAGATTGTATATACATGACATATTTGTTTCTATCGTATAACTATTGAAATCAGATTAACATATTTTATGCACTTACATATTTTTAGATAAATATAACTTATTCATATACACTCTAAAGGTATTATAGTTAAATAAGATATAAAAATATAAATATAACTATTTTACTTAGACTAATTAATGTACATTAAAATGATATATATATATATATATATATATATATATATATATATATATATATATTCTTGGGGTTGGGTTCACGTGAGACCAACCTGTTTTCGTGAGACCACAAAATAACACTAAAACTTCACCGTGATTCATTGTGAAGGTAAGAAAATCAGCGAACCTTCACAACAAAAACACTGTGAAGGTTTACCTTCACAATACCTTCACATGCTTTTGCTGTGAAGGTTTAGTGTTATTTTTGTGGTCTCATGGGTCTCACGGAAATAGTTTGGTCTCACAGGATCTCAACTCTATATTCTTGTTAATAGAAACAATTTGAGTGCTAAAATTCAACACTGACATTATTTTTAGCACTTTCAGTTAAATAAATGGTCTAAGGACTAATTCGTGCCAAAATCCCACCCTCTTCCGAAAACTTCAATTTCTAACTCCGGGCCAGGATATAAAATATTAGGTTGTCTAACTTTGTTACAACCATTAAATGTAATACCATTCTATATGAATCAAAGTAGTTGGTCATATAAAATATAGTCTTATTAAGAAGTTTATTAGATTATCTAAACTTTGTTAGAACCATTAAATGTAATATCATTCTATATGAAACAATTTAGTTGGTCGTATAAAATGTAGTCTTATTATAGACTTTATTAGGTCATTCGATCATGAATATATATGTTTTTCTATAAAAAGCCTACCATATTGTAGTAATTGAGATGAGCATATAAAATAGATTTTAAAATAACTATTTGACTAACTTATAATTTGATCCTTAAGGTTTGGGAATTGTTATGGATTTGGTTTTTTATCTGTTAGAAACGATACGGGAATCGAATGAAGAACAATCAAGAATGATTATGCGAGAGCTTGATACGACTGAAAGCAACAATCTTGAATATATTGAATATAGGGTTTCAAAGGAAAAGCTAAACTAATCAGGAAAACATTGACAACTATATATACTAGCAAGATACAGAGAAATACAAAACTAGCCCTTATACTTTTACATATGTACCATAACTCTACCACCCCCCTCAAACTCAAGTTAGGGATGAGTGAGCCAAGTTGAGTTTGGAAACAAGATCCCGGAACCGCCCCGGGAGATGAGCTTTGGTGAAGATGTCCGCAGTCTGGTCGATAGTAGAGATCGGGAAAAGTTGAAAAGTCTTGCGAACCACATGTTGACGAACAAAATGACAGTCAATCTCAATGTGTTTCGTACGTTCGTGAAAGAGATCATTGTGGGCAATTTGAATGGCACTATTGTTATCACACCACAATGGTGTCGGAGAAGTCTGAGGAGCCCCCATATCAGATAGTAACCAGCGTAACCACACAAGTTCTTGCATAGTGTCAGCCAAAGCTTGATAATCTACTTCAGTACTAGATTGAGCTGTCAGAGATTTTTTCTTGTTGCACCAAGACATAAGAGAGTCCCCAAGGAAGAAACAATATCCGGTAGTAGAGCGGCGATCTGTTATGTCGCCATCCCATTCAGCATCCGAAAATCCATGAAGAGTCAAGGACGATGTGGAGGAGAAGTGTAGGCCATGAAACATAGTCCCTTTGAGATACCTAAGAATACGAAGAACGGCTGCATAGTGGTCGGAGCACGTAGTAGACATGAACTGCCTGACTGTATGTATCGCATGGGCGAGATCTGGGCGAGTAACAGTCAGATAGACAAGAGATTCAACTAACTGACGATATAATGTAGGGTACCGCAGTGGTGTTCTGGCACTAGGAGCGACGTGTAGAATATGCTCAAGAGGTGTAGATGTAACTTTGTTGTCACTAATACCAGTTTTCGATAGGAAGTATGAAATGTACTTGGCCTGACAGATAGATGTTGGAAGTTTCGGATAGGACTTCAAGACCAAGGAAAGAGTGGAGCTTACCAAGATCTTTCATTTCAAAACATGAACTGAGAGGATGTTGAGATGAGCAATGTCTGTAGAATCACTGAAGTAGAATAGTTTCTGCGTCAGTGGTGCGAGTAAACAGGACAGTGTCATAACTACTCGGAGAGAACCCTAATGAAATAACGGTAGTGATGAATTTTTCAAACCAAGCACGAGGTGCTTGTTTGAGTCCATAGAAAGCTTTGCGAAATCGACATACATGGCCTTGTGGAGAAGTCACACATGGAGGGGGTTTCATGTAGACCTCCTCCGAAAGATCCCTATTTAAAAATGCATTTTTGATATCCATCTGGTAAAGTGGCCATCTTTTAGTAGCAGCTATGGCAAGTAGGCTACGAACAGAGGTGACGCGGGCCACAGGAGCAAAAGTATCCTCGTAATCGATACCATATTCTTGATTGAAACCTTTTGCCACAAGACGGGCTTTGTATCGATCGATAGATCCATCAGATTTTGTGTTGATTTTGAAGACCCATTTAGAACCAAAAAGAGACTTACCTGGAGGGAGAGGAACAATCTCCCATGTATTTGCTTTGTCAAGAGACTGAAGTTCCTCAGTCATTGCTTGCTGCCAAACAGGATTAGAGGAAGCTTCCTTGTAGAAAGTAGGTTCATGGTTGGATAACAAGGTAGCATAACAATGATGACCACGAAGGTGGGGAGGAACTTGTCTTACCCGATCTGACCGTCGTAGGTCCTGCGATTGAGAAGAGCTAGGATCCATAAACTCGGCAGATGGCTCAGAAGTAGTTGTTGGAGATGGCACAGATGATTGATCATGATTAGAGGGCACAAATTGAAGTGAGTCAGATGAGGGTGGTACGTTATTAGGTCACTCGGGTGTAGATATGGGATCTAATTAGAGTGAGTCCAAGGAGACGGAGGTGTTGGTGAAGAAAGGTGTAGAGGAAATGGATTACCAAGGAGAATGTGAGATGTTCCTATAATGTAACATGACGAGATATACGAAGTCTCCGTGAGATTGGATCCCAACAACGGTAACCTTTGTGTTTAATTCCATATCCAATAAAACAACATAAGCGAGAGCGAGGTTCAAGTTTGGTGTGTTCATGAGGTTGTAACTGAACGAAACATGCAAAATCCCACACTTTTAGGAGTTCATACGTAGGAGATACTCCATGAAGTACTTCATAGGGAGATTTCTGATTAAGAATGGGAGTCGGATGTCGATTGATAGTGTATACAGCAGTGAAGGAAACTTCACCCCAAAAACGTTCTGGGCACTGGGCTGAGATTAAAAATGTACGGACAGTATCAAGGATGTGCCGGTGTTTGCGTTCCGCACGATCATTTTGTTGAGAAGTACCTGGACAAGACTACTGAGAGAGAGTACCTTAAGATTGAAGAAAGGCGATGAGGGAGGATTCTTTATATTCCATAGCATTATCTGCTCGAAGAATCTTTATAGGCTTAGAGAATTAGGTTAATATCCTGCGAGAAAAAGTAATGTATATTTGAGGTAATTCTGAGCGCTGTTTCATGAGATATATCCAAGTGAATCGTGTGTGATCATCAATAAATATAACAAAGTACCGAGCACCCCCCCATAGAAGGGTGTGGTGCTGGACCCCACACATCAGAATAAATAAGATCAAATGTAGAACAAATTGAAATTCATTTATTTGAAAAGGTAAAGCATGTTGTTTGCCAAGTTGACAAGATAAACAAGAAACATGTTCTGAAGTAGTGTTCCCTAAAAATCCAGAACTAGCTAACAATTTTATTCTAGCTGATGACAAATGCCCTAAACGGGCATGCCACAAATCAAAAGAAGAGATACTAGAAACAGAGGCAACTAAGTTTGACGAAGACAGTGGTAGGCGAAGATAGACAACTTCAATCATACGACCAACTTTACGGCCTACTGCAAGGATCTTCTTGGTCTTTGGATCATGCACAACACAACCAGAGGAATGAAACATAACGGTTAGACCAGATTCCACAAGCTGAGTGATGGATATAATGCTCAGAGATAGGTTAGGAACATGAATCACATTAGGCAATTGTATATGAGATGTAGAAACTGTCCCACTGAATGATACTTCCAAACGTGTACCATCGGCAGTGCATACTGAAGAGAAAGACTTGGGAGTTTGCTTAGAAGCAAAAACGTTAGCATAAGGTGTCATGTGATTACAACAGCTAGAATCAAACAGCCAAGTATTACCTGAAGAGGAGGTGTTGGATTGAGTATTCATACCCATAGAACCTGTCATAATTTGCTCCTTTAGCTCTTGATTTCTTCGCATGAGTTCCATAAGATCAGGAGATGGAGTGGTTGTTTGCGGTGCTTGAGATGCAAGTGTGGGCATATCCTGAGTGATTGAACTAGCAATAGATTGGACCGGAATTATTGTCGCTGGTTACTTGAGTTCCTTGGATTCTTTGGGCAGTCGGACCCATAGTGTTGTGGGTATGTGATCGTACACCAACGACATTTCCGAACTGGACAGTTGAGTAGAAGGTTAGATGTGGAGTGGCAGAACGTGCATTCACTGTTGTTCCCCTTGCCTGTAAATTTAGAGTGTTCGTCATTGTTCCACTTACCTTTGTACTTGGGCTCATAAGACTTCCCTGAGGTGGGAGTATACAGAACAGTGTATGAAGGCAGAGGAAAACGCTGTTGAAGTCTTGTTTCTTTACTCAACAGTTCCATGATAGCGTCTTTAAGTGTAGGTAGTTGATGCCTGTTTAGCAATGAGGCTCGAACATTCTCAAAATGATTAGTGAGTCCCATTAGGATAGTGATCAGATGCAGTTGACTGAAATAGGCAGTAAAATTTCGAGCAGTGTCATCAAAAATTTGAGGTGCACCTAGACTCAAGTGATCCCTAAGAGCTTGCATCTCAGAGATGTACGAGTTAATCGACTGATCAGGTAGTTGTCTTTTGTTCTGAAAGGTAGTCCACAGTTGATACTGATGTGATAGACCTGTAGAAGTGTACCTTTTGGCGAAAAAGTCCCAAAGTCCTTTAGCCGTTGTATAACCAAGAAATTGTTGATTGATTTCAGCGGTTGTGGATGCATTTATGAATCCTAAGATACGAGCATTCATAATGTCCCATTCGTTTATGCGTTTTGCAAAATCAGCCGCAGTCTCATTTGCACCTTGGACTGGAGTTTGAGTATCACCCGTGACATAGGTGTATAACCCAGGAGACTTGAGAAGTATAGTCATATGATGATGCCACAGAATATAGTTATTCCCGTCAAGAACTATAAAGATAGGATTCGAGTGACTTGAGGTGTGAGCCATCTGAGGTTGTAGAAAAAATCTGATAAAAAATGTTCTGGAATCCGGGTAGTTTCCGGATAAAGACGATCCGGAATAGTTGTCCGGATAGGTTTCGGATAGGGTAGGCCGGGAAAGGTTCCGGAATCTGGGTGGTTTCCGGAAAAGGTGATCCGGAATAGTTGTCCGGATAGGTTCCGGATAAGGTAATCCGGGAAAGGTTCCGGAATCCGGGTAGTTTCCGGAAAAGGTGATCCGGAATAGTTGTCCGGATGGTTTCCGGATAAGGTAATCCGGGAGTGAGGTTTTCCGGATAGCTTCCAGATTTTGATTTCCGGATATGACGAGTCCGGAACTGGTTTCCGGATATGAGAAATTCGGGTATGGTTTTCTGCCGTAAGAAAAATCAGGGTTCAAGAGATGAGTTTTTCGAAAGATTGTGGTTCCAGAGGGGAGCCAGTAATTATGAGTAAACCAGGTTTTGTCAACGGACTTGATTTACAAAGAACACGAGTGTATCGATTTGTGAATCAAATCGATACAGATTTTGATCGAGAACAGGGAAGCACAAAAAAATATGAATCGATCAATCAGAAGGACAGATGAGACATACATATTGCTCTGATACCATGTTAGAAACGATACGTGAATCGAATGAAGAACAGTCAAGAATGATTATGCAAGAGCTTGATACGGCTGAAAGCAGCAATCTTGAATATATTTAATATAGGGTTACAAAGGAAAAACTAAACTAATCAAGAAAACATTGACAACTATATATACTAGCAAGATAAAGAGAAATACAAATCTAGCCCTTATACTTTTACATATGTACCATAACTCTAACATTATCATTATTTATTACAACAGAGCATCTCCAACAGCATTGCTAAAAAAATGGGTTTTTGTTTGCTATTCTTCTCCAACAACATTGCTATCTTGTTTGTTAAAATAGAGATTCATAGAAAAATCTCTAAATATAGAGAACTCTCTATAATTCTCTAAATAGGAGAGAGAAATAATTATTGTATTCAACCCACCAATAACATAAATCTTTTATCATTTTATCTTAAGTTTTTCTTTTAAAGTGTATTGGAAATATAAATTAGAGAATATTATATTAATATAATTTGTGTTAAAATCTCTAAAATAGCAAAGTTGTTGGAGATGAATCTAACTCTTTTTAGAGATTTTGACAATTGATTCTCTATTTTAGAAAAATTATAGAAAACCTGGTGGAGATGCTCTCATAGAACTTTATCATGCAATTTGTTTTGGATTTGATTCCTTATATTAACAACCATCCACTTTTTGTTCTCCATTTCACTCAAGGGCATTATGATCTTTTTACCATTTTCATCCGTTTTAGCAATTTTTAATATATTCTTTTTCTTTTTCTTAAATCTTCATTTTCTTCATGTAAACGATCAAGAACAATTAAATAACATTTCTTAAATAAAAAATGGAAAATCAAATTTAAGAACAATCAACAATCAACAATCAACGATCAATAAACATCTTATTATGAATTTCTTTTTCATCAATGACATCTAGAAAAACCCTAATGCCTAAATAAAAAACAACAAAGAACCTTGTAACAAGGAAAACCCCAAAAAAAACTAACCTCATGAACCCAAAAAATCTGCTAGAGTGTTGCAATGTTAAATCTTGAACTGAAACAGAATAACTAGAGCATTTGGTACAATCACTTTGTTTGACTTCAATGGAGTTTGAAGCAACAAGGGTCGAATATATGCTAATATTTGCCAAAAGATAAAACACAAGCTTTAAAATTCGTTAAACCCAAACAAATCACACCAAACACATAGAACATCAAACGCTAGCAACAAACGTATCTTTGTTGTTAGGAGGCTACGATGTGGAACATAAAGCAAAGGGGTTGTGAAAGAGAAGTGGAGCACAAGTCAGAAACTATCGTCGTCTTGCACGATGGATGGAGGTGCACCATGGATGGAGGTGGATGCGGAGCGCTGGAGAAGTCATGCTGACAATGGATATTGACACCATGAAACTGCGGTTTCTTCCGAGAGCCATCAGAGATCCTCCATATGATTTCAGCCATGATCTTTTAGATCTATATTTCACCCAAGGTTCTAAATGGCGTGAGGCGTGGCGTGGCGGCGAGGTCAAGACTCAAGCCTTACAAGTTACGGCAAGACCATGGCGTTTTCCAAGGCGTGGCTTAAGGCGACAAATATGTATATAATATATGTATATATGTATGTTTGTGTTTATGTCAGTGTTTTGAAAAATAATGATTAAGTTATTGATAATTTAAATTCATAGAAAACGAGAAACAAAAGAAATTCTAATAGATACTAACCGGAAAATTCGAATCAAATTTCGAAGTACATAGATTCAAAAAATCGAAAATACGCAAATTTGTAACGCCATAAAGCGCCATGGCGTGCCATGGCGGCATAACGCACCATGGCGAGCCATGCCATAACGCCATAACGTGCCATGGCGCGCCATAACAAACTCCACGCCTTATCTCGACGCCAAGGGGTAAAACGCGGCGGCAAGGCGGCGCCTCGACGCCATGGCGCGCCATGGCGGCGCCAAGGCGCGTTTTTTAGAACATTGATTTCACCTCAAGTGGGGATCTGTCTTCTCATATTTGATTTCACCTCGTCTCGATTTCAGATCTTTTGGATTTTTTTATTCAGGGTTGATTTATGTTTTGATTTAAGTTTGGTTTTAGGTTTTTAATTAGGTTTGGTTTAAGATTTTTTATTTGGGATCTGGTCTGAGATGTGATTGTGCATGGTTTTATCTGGGATGGTGATGAAATTTGGGACCTAGTATGAGATGTGATATTGGAGACAAAGGTGGTTGTGAGGCACAACGACGAATGTAGGGGTGTGCCAGATTTCAGGAAATAAAAATATCGAGAAAATGCTCGCATTTCTCATCAAAAAAACACATAAAAAAATCATATTGAAAACGCTCTTAAGCTAAGCCCTTCCTTCGTAGAGCCATGTATTGTCGGTAGGAAACCTTTATCAAGAAAAAATCAATTGGAAGTTGGAATCCTAACGATTTTCACATAGAACACTTTAGTTTGAATAATTATGAAGTAAGTCAATTGAACGAATCACAATCACAAATTTACCACTTGAGTTATACCATGTTTGTTTCTTAAAATGAAAGTTTCATCTCTCAATGAAACACCCTAAAATTCCCAATAAATTTAAACCTTATATTTATCAGAGTTTTACACTACAACTTCCAAACTTTCATTTACAACGGAGATTTAGAGACAGGTTTCATATTTACAATTGATATGCTATAAACAACCAACTAATCTGATCTATAAACACCAAATCAGATCATAAAGGTTGTTCATAATATCTTCAAAATATTTCCGATATCACTAAACTCTCCATCAAAACTCCAAAAGCATAATTCTGATACTTCTCGACACTCATCCCTGCTTATCCCTTCCCGAGCTAGTACATGGTAAGAAAATTTAATTTGAAAAGATTAGGCTTACGCCTAGTGAGAACATCAAATTTTCAAATTAAAACTTTATAAGCTTTGAAAACCAAATTGTAAACAAAGCATATAAATTAACGTTATCAAAATCTTTCTTACCGTACACATAATATCGTTCGATGACGGGAATTATACCCGATTCCATGAGTATGACAAACACTAAGTAAGTCATAATCTCATGATCCAGAGCGCCACTACGAATCACCACGGATTCTAGATTTCAGCTCATGTCCAAGAAATTACAATTTAGCCATGCCTATTTCTTGGTGTGGAAGTGGGGATTACAATTAAGCCATGCCTATCCCTTATCTTCCAATAGAAATCAGGAATTACGATTAAGCCACGCCTATTCCATGATTTCACATCACAATATGAAATGGGAATTACCATTAAGCCTGGCCTATTCCTTATTTCAACCAAACAGGAATAACGATTAAGCCACGCCTATTCCACATTTACCAATTCACAATAATAAATAGGAATTACCATTAAGCCCGACCTATTCCTTATTTATCAATTAATGCTAGTGTCTATGGATCCATTACAATTCCTAACATATGTGTATATTCACTCAATACACCTAATAACTCGTATCATACTCTCAGACGAATTATAATTATATTTGTACTGTTAAAATCACATTATGTTTCGTATTCATAAAACATTTGAATAGTACAACATTGCACAGGAATATACAGGGAAACTTGTCCGGTAAACTAATCTGGAACCAAGTCTGTAAATAGTCTGGAATCATATCCAGAACATCTATCCGGAAACATCCGAAAATCCAAAGAATCCGGTAACATCCGGAAAAGTATCCGGACTCCAAGTCCGGAACCATCCGGGAATCACATCCGGTAACCAATCCGGAAAACTATCCGGTATCCGGTAAATCCACCTGGACAACTATCCGGAATCCGGAACAATCCGGATTATTCATCTTCCAGATTCATCAAATTTTTACCCAGTTTCAATCCTTTTCTACGTACCCAGAATTTCAAAATCAATTAGTATCCATTTCTCAAAGATAACAATAAGCTTAATAAACCATTTTAGTTCACAGATAGCTTTTATCAAGCAAAATAGACAGATGAACTCACCTTAAAATGAGATCAATCCACTCGACCCAGTAACTCGAATTCACACTAGTACAAAAAGTCACATTAGCCACGGTTAATAACCGTGGCCATAGGCTTTTTGCCACAGACTCTTTTTTCTATCAAACCGTAGCCTATTCTAGCGTGACTATTGATACCCTTATAGCCACGTTTAAATTGTGTCACCGTACCTTATGAAAAACCGTAGTCATAACATAAAACCGTGACTATAAGGTTATCAAAATATATTGGTAGTTAAGTTTTTTTCATATAACTATGGCCATAAACTACTGATAGTCAAGTAAATTCATATTAACTGTGGCTAATTCATTACATACAATTACGCTAATGTTTTAGTAGCATGGCTATTGATTGCATTTCGGTTACACAAAATTATCAAACTGTGGCCATAAACTACTTATGGCCATACAATTTGCTTTTATGGTAGCCATTGATTACCTTATAGCCATGTGTATTTATTTTAATCGTGACAATAGACTACTTATAGCCACACAAATATTTTATATTAACCATGGTCATTTCATGACATATGGCTACGCTGAATTGTTAAAATCATGGCTATTAACAATCTTTTGGTTACACGAAATAACTAAAAGAGTGACAATAAACTACTTATAGCCACACAAACTTTATATCAACTGTGGTCATTTCATAACATATGGTTACGTTGAATTGTTAAAACCATGGCTAATGATATATTTTTGGTTATACAAAATAACTAAAACCGTGACCAAAGACTACTTATAGCCACATAAATTTTATACTAACCATTGCCGTTTCATGCATATGGTGACGCTGAATTGTTAGAAGAGTAGCTATTAGTTACCTTTTAGTTACACTAAATAACTAAAATCGTGGCCGTAAACTACTTATAGCCACGAAAATCTCATACTAACCATGTCTAATTTGTGATATCAGTTACGTTGAATTGTTAAAATTGTGGCAATTGGTTATCTTTTTGTCACATGAAATTACCAAACCCATGGCAATAAAATAGTTATAGTCACACGAATATGATAGTAAGTGTGGTCACGTTGAACTATTATAACTGTGGCTATTGGTTATCTTTTAGTAACATTAAATAACTAAAATTGTGACAATAAATCATTTATAACCACACATTTTATATTAACCGTGACCAATTTTTGATATATATGGCTGCACTAAATTGTAGAATTGTGGCTATTTCTTGTCTATTGATCACACAAAATAACAAATATGTGGCCATAAACTACTTATAGTCCAACAAATTTATATTAATTGTGACCGATTCATTACATAGTTACCATGAATTATTAAAACCATAGCCATAAATTTATATTCACGATTTAAATTTAATATATTTTATGGCTATTGTAGCACTTGACCATGACTATAGTTAAGCTTTGGCAACGATTTTATAATGTGTGGCAAAATAAAAAATTGAAAATTAATATAATAATTAGTTAAGAAACATTAAACAATTATATTAATAAACATATAAATAAGGTATACGAGCATAAACGACAAACTTATCACTACTAGTACTCTAACATACTAGACTTTTGGTAATTAAAGTCATTCCTTGTATGCTTTGGCTTCTGTAACTCTGATGATTGTATTCTCGTGTTGATGCAAAGTTGGTTTTATACCTGTAACAAAAAAAAATGCAGCTTGTTACAATTGTAGAAGTGTTATACTAATAGTGTTGTTAATAAAAACTAGGTTTATGTTTAGAATCTTATTAATTGAAATTGTCTGCTAATCTTCGCATGTGAAGATTTCTTATTATTTTACACAATGCAACCATCAATACTGCGTTCATATGAAATCCAAGATACAAAATCTTTTAACCATGTCTTCAAATAAAATCAGAATAAAAACAAAAAGGATGATATAACCACATTAAAGAACTAAAAAAATGCATTTTATGATCTCAAATGAATCACCTCAACTAAGACAAGGCATGCGTATTGTTTTATTAAAATGGAGGAACTTAAGAGAGCATTAGAAATGAAATGGTGGGTGTGTTATGTTAGGGTCAATTTATGTTGATTTAAAGTTCAGGGTTTAAATTGTAATTGTTTAATTTGAGCCTTATTAGTGAACGGGCCGTGGGCTTGTTAACCACGGACCCGCCGTATATAAAGCAATCTAGCCTTAGAAAAATAGGCTAGTTGTCTCATTTGCTTTCCTACACTTTTATTGTAATCCTCTCAATATTGAAAGCTAATACAGAGATGACCAGTTGAAATCGTAAACATATTGTTATATTCTATTGATTTCATTGTTCGTTGCACAGATCTGAGACTAACAATTGGTATCAGAGCAGACGGACTACATCGATTCAAAGTGCAAAATTCGATTTCTGTAAGTTTCTTGAAAAATACGGCTGTATTCTTACTTGAATCTCAAAATTTTGATTCTGGAAAAATTGATCGATTTCGCTTATTGGGTATTGTTAGCATCATTACTCTTAGTGATTCTACAAATTTTCGTGCTCTAATTCGATCGTTTGAGTGTGTTTTTAAGCAAATTAAGATCAAAAGTTTTGAGTGTGTTCTTGAGAAAAATCATATTTTTAATCATCAAAACTTGTTGTTTTTGCTTCAAAATCGATTTGGGTAGTGTTATTTTTGTGTTTGGTCGACTTCCTAACCTTTCAGGAACGATTTTAAGCAACCCTAATCGATTCCCACTCGAGTTTATCACTCCAGTCGCCGTTTCCGGATAACTACAGACCTTTCCGGACAATCGCATTCAAATCTATCCGGGTACGTCAAAACTTTCCGGGTAAGTCTTCGAATTCCATACTCTCCCGGTATATTTGTTCCGAAAACCCAAAGTTCTCGGTAAAATAGTTTGTCCGGATAACTAACGTTTCCGGTAACCTATTTTGTCCGGATAACCCAAAGTTTCCGGTTATATTGATTTTACCCGGAAACCCATTGCATCCGGAAAGAATCTCATCCGGAAACTCTTTCCATCCGGTAAGTTTGTGCTTAATTTTTCATTCGGAAACTAGTTTATCCGGTAACTCAAACCCATTGCATCCGGGACCCCCGTGCTAAGTCGCAGGAGGGGGACATTTAAGTATCATTGATACAGATCCACTTTGAATCGAACCATCGTCCGACGATCACTCCAGTGCAACTGAAGATGTCTCCAGCTGACGAAGAAAAGGCAACGACAAGCCAGGTATGTGATTCTATCCAACAAGATTTCATGAATCAAATGCAATCACTTACTGATCAGGCAAATTCCTTTAAGGCCACCACTAAAGAACAAAAGCTTAAGATTATTTCACTAACCGAAAAGCTAGATGTTCAAACAAAAATAACTGAAAAACATAAGTCTGAAAATGCTATGTTAAAGGAGAAATGCAAAAATCTTTCAATAGCACCTAAAGACTTAAGGGCCAAATTATCTGATCTTCAGTCACAGTTTGATCAGTACATGAATGAGAAAGCAGAAATTGTTTACCAATGCTCTGCCCTTCAAATTCAGCACAAGGAATTTGTTGCTAAAATCCTAGATATTGAAACTAAACTCCACAAGAGAGGTCAAACTGATCAAACTATCCATATGAATAAACCAAAGGAGTTCACGTATTTCAACAAGGACTGGGGAATCTGATACGATAACCCACATTATTTGAAAAAGGGAATTTCCAAAAGGCCTATAATAGTATGATTTTAGTTGTCTTGGAATAGCCACAGATTATCCGGAATATGCCATTAAATGGACTGGTCCTCTTGAACCTGAAAAGAAAGAGGAAACCGAGGAATACAAGCGCACTCGCACCTCCAAAATGCAACTCCCATTTAGTTATGGATCGTTGAATTATTCTTATAAAAGGGACAAGAAATATCTCTCAAATGATTACTTCGACTCCTACAAGGTTGCTACGCCCGAGGATTCCTCCAAAAAGGATGAGGACCAAGCACCCGCAACCAAGACTGAGACGGACGAGTTTAAACTCTATGTTCCCCTTCTCATCTTGGAAGCAAAGATTGTTGAGTTGGAGGAGTCGTTTGAGAAAGAAAGGTCTGTTTTTCAAAACGAAAAGAAAGCGCTAATCTCTGAGATTGAGAAACTCAATTCTGAGAAATTTGAGAACCTACAACCGGTCAACACCGAAGTTGTGGCTGATGAAGGACAAGAAAACCTTCGGGAAGAAATCACGAAACTCACATCAAAGTTGGCTGCTTTGGCAACAGATGCGATGCAAGAGTATGCGAAAAATGGTCAGCTCCAAGAGCAAATTGACCAGCTCAAATCTGAGAAGCAGATTTCACCCGAGTCTTCCTCGAATTCATCTGAGACGTCTTCGTGTAAAGCTTTTAATGGTAAAATATCTACCACACAAGACGGTACCGATTCTCAAGATGAGTGTGTTAAAAGGAATTTAAAATCTGATTTTTTCCTAGCTTCGCACCAAATTCCCCAAAGCACACTGACACTAAGTGTTCCTCGCCTTCCTCGACCGATCCAAGTCCAGTAATTCCGGTTGTCCATTTTTCAGAATATATGAACTCCGAAGGCAATTCTGATGGAGAGTTTGAGTCGTTCCCTTTCGACAAACCTCTCTCGAGTCACACTGATTTCTGTCACCAGTGGTGAATCGACCGGCCAACTTTGAAAAGGGTGTTTGTTCAAACAGAAAGACCCCAGCTGTGATTAAGATTTCCAAATCTAAACCTGTTTCTCAAAACCAATCACAACCAAGGCAGAAGACCGAGCGATTGCCTATCAAAAATCCTGTTTCTTCAAAAGTCACTGACCGCGCTGTTAATATGGGTTCAGATAAAACCGGCCAGCCTAAACAAGATAAACCAACAAGGCTAGCTAGGGAATCTATTGAGAAAGAGGCATCAAAGTCATTTAACACTGTTTTCTATCGTAGGATGCATAAGCATGATTGCGCATGGAATCATAGGAATAATTTTGTTAAACGAGATGTTAATTTTCCAATTAAACTCTACTCCATTCAGCAATTGATTCAATTATCGCATGATTGCTTATGTTGTTCTAGTTGTGGTTGGAATGACTTTGATGATATCAATAACAATGATTGGTTTGGGTCATATCACAGGTATAATCATACACCCAAACGCAAACCCCGTAATAACAAGAGAAAATATCATAAACAACGGGGTTCTCAAACAGAGGTTAAACCACAGCAGGAGACCAAACCCATTCCAAAACGGGCTCCTCCCACTGAGGTTAAACCGGCCCCCAAGAGGCAACCTGCTACAAAACATGTTCCTCCAAAAGGTGTACAGTCTACACCTAAGAGGCAATATGTGCCAAAACCAGATACTCCAAACGGTGCACAATCTGCACCTAAGGGGAAGTCTGAGTCAAAGCAAATTCCTCCTCGAGGTGCCAAACCTAACCCTCCCGGACCCAGGAAAATCTGGGTACCAAAGGTCCGCTAATCTTGTTTTGCAGGACGGTCATGTGTGGTTCTTACACTCTGGATGCTCCACGCACATGACCGGAAGGAGGGAGCTGCTCACGATCTACAAGGAACAATATTACGAAGACGTGAGGTTTGTCTATACCTGTGCGTTCACGAGCTGCTCATGTGTTTAGGGGGAGCATGATCAGCTATCAGGTAAGTTTACTCAATTGTTGAGGGGGAGCGTCACACACAATTTTTCTTAAATGTGTTAAAAGTTTTTGTGTGTGTGGACTATTCCGTGTGGATTTCACCACATGCTCAGTTTGAGGGGGAGCGAGAGAAGGTTTGATTTCGATCCTCACAGTCCTATTTTTGCAAAATCTACAAAGACAGGGCAATTTTTGGTGAAAATCCCAGACTTTCCGGACAGGTTTCCGGAAACCCTATCTTTCCGGATAGGTTTCCGGACCGGGTCGTTATCCGGATTGGATGAGAACCCGGATACCGCACCCGGATTCTTGGCTCTATATAAATCGCATCCGGACTCATGTGCACTCATTTATCCGGATAGTATGCCTTGTTCGGGAAGTTGTGTCTTCCAGTTTTATGTCCGGATACCCCTGTTTGTCAAGTCCTGTACCTGTTTTCCTACTGCCAGTCCTCAATCCGTCTCAGATTGAGCCACTTATTGCAAAGGTACGTGCCGGAACCTGTTCATCCATCTTGTTTACTAACTTTGGGTCTTTTACAGATATTCCATGGCGGATAAAGAGCAACATCTTAAAAGTCTAAATGTTTTTTTTTCCTTGTGTTGATGTCTCCCAAGTAAATCACACTCTCACTCCGAGGGGGAGCAAGTCAATCCCCATGCATGTTTTGAGGGGGAGTAGGATAATATCCGTGCTAGAGTTGAGGGGGAGCATAAAATCTTTCATTTTGTCATATACCTGAAACCCTACCTGCACCGAGTGTGCCAGCATATAGACGAGAGTTAGGGAATCCCATGGTCCAGCCAGCGCCGGAGGGACCTTCCCCGGGACATAGAACATGTGAGACGGAGGGAATTGAGGTCGAAAGCGAACCAAGAAAGATTGAGCCGTAAAGATAAAGAGGCTTCTGAGCGACCCAACCGAGCGATATCCGGGTAGCCACATCTGCTATCCCGTCTCATACGTTGGGACAGGGTATTGAAGAAGCCTCCGTGGACCCAGCGGAGCAATTGCACAACCTCCTTATCCACTCATCCGTCTCTCAAAAGATGGATGTTTCAATTTCACACGGGGAAATAGCACAACTTCCACCGGCCTCTCACTCAGAGAGTGCTGGTGTTGAAATTAGCGACCAGCAGCCCCCGGTCGCGACTTCATTTCGTGCACCATCGAGTCTAGACCCATTTGTAATTGAAGATTTTTCGGCTAGGACACTTGATGAGGAACAACACCAAGTCGAGACTCTTCGTGACTCGATCGGAACGTCCGTAGTGTCTCCGTCTGGCGGAACACAAGGATCGGACGGAAATCCTACCACAGCTACCGAATTGCCAACTGTGAACGTAGGTGGCTCTGCCTCTCAGGTAGATGCCTCAACGGGTAATCTAAGTGATCCCAGAGTTATCTTACACGACTTTGTGTCACCAGGGTCCCTGAACAGCACCCTTAGGGCTGTTCGAGAGGCAATGGAGCAGCATGTCGCCGCCGAGCTCGCCAAAATAATCAAAGGCAAAGCAAAGATCGTCGAAACTGAAACCGCACCTACACCTCCACCGACATTCGTTCAGCCAATCTATTCGGTGGATACTCTGAAGACGATGCTTTTGGCTCAGCTACTCCAGCAATCTGAATCCGACGCCTCAACTGAAGCAGACCTGATATCTGTTCTGAAATCCCAGGTCACTGCTTCTTCATCATCCATTACCACTCGCTTAGACGCCATTGACTCGACTCTTAAGGACTACAACCAAGCGCTATCTACGCTGTCCGAGAGAGTCCGCTCACTCGAAGATACCTGTAAAGGTCAAGCAGGCGGTCTGAAACGCAAGCACGATGACCAGGATGATCCTGATCACTGTGAGGGGGAAACGACTACGACCTACCGAGACCGCCCCTATCCTCATCGAATCTACAACTGTGGTTCATCTGGAACCAGCAACTGCGGCAACAACAACCGAAGCCGAACCTGAAGCCGAGTTGCCATTAGCCGAGATGGTAATAGACATGGACATCTCAGATGATGAAGACCCGACGGTTGAAAAGTCCGAGGGTTCAACACAGGAACTGGTCGACTTTGACTCATCAGACAGACCATTACTGAATATGATCGATCCAGACTGCGAAGCCAACCCGGAGACCGAAGATGCATGGTACGAAAAAGCCGCCAGTGCCGTAAATCTCCAGGTAAACTTGGTTTTCCCGACTAATGAAGACGACAACATCGACTATGATCAGTTCCTGCTACAGAATTTTTATGGCACTTCTCCCGTTCACTCAAGCAAAGCCGCCGAAACTCCTGAAAGACCCCAATCTGCAACTGCCGACATTCCGACATCCCCTCTTCAACAACAGACAGCTACTGATCTTCCTCCTCCACCTCAACAACAAATCCGTTGGGAGAAGATCACCGTACTTATCCCTCATCTGGAGGAAACCCTGAAGAAGTTGTTTGTACACAAGCTACGCCAGATCGAGCCGACCTTCTGCCTGGGCATTTACAACTACAGTCCCGAATACCAACGCCGATACATCTGCGCAATGAAGCGGTGTCTTCCAGTCAGCCAAGTCAGAACCAAGCATCAGATCACAGAGGTAATCAATATCCAGTCAAGCCATATGATGGAAATTGTCTATCCTGTATTCACTGTCCGACGTGAAGATGGGAACGAATGGAAATTTTCTGAAGCCGACTTCCAGAACCTCCGACCGTTTGACTTCCTGGCGATTCTGAAAGACCTACATTCAAGAACTATCCGACCGCTTCCCGTTACAAAGGCGCTCGAAGCTGTTCGTCGATTCCAGGTCCGCACAATTATGATGTCTTATCTAACGGACTTCCAAATGGCTATCGAGAACAGGGCGAAGAAGGTAAATCTGATCAAGCCGAATCTGCAAGCTCCTGAGTTGAATATGTATCCCGAGAACGCTATGCTTCTAGAACCAGAATTTGGGATCGTCTTCATCAACGAACAGAAAGAGAAAAGATTTCTACGATTTAGTCAGGTTGAAAGATTCTGCGACGGCACACTCTACAAAGTTCAAAATGTGCTTCGAAAGATCATTCAGCACGAGTCTGAAAATCCAAGGTTCTCGTATGTCCCTAATCCGAATGAAATAACTGCTCGGAATGCCTTGGAATTGGTTGAAGATTGCATCGACTACCGCCGTGCTATCAGATGGTTCGAGATTCACTTCGCGCTTCGAAAAAGATATGTCGAGAACTGGCGCCAAATCGAACTTCAAATCAAAGGGGGAGATTGTTAGGGTCAATTTATGTTGATTTAAAGTTCAGGGTTTAAATTGTAATTGTTTAATTTGAGCCTTATTAGTGAACTTCAAATCAAAGGGGGAGCTTGTTAACCACGAGCCCGCCGTATATAAAGCAATCTAGCCTTAGAAAAATAGGCTAGTTGTCTCATTTGCTTTCCTACACTTTTATTGTAATCCTCTCAATATTGAAAGCTAATACAGAGATGACCAGTTGAAATCGTAAACATATTGTTATATTCTATTGATTTCATTGTTTGTTGCACGGATCTGAGACTAACATGTTAAATAGAAAGGTGGATAAAATAGGGTGAGCACTCACCCCTTGCACAGTGCACTTGGAGCAGATTACATTATATATGCAAAGTTGAGTTTCTTGGACGATCCATTGTAAAGATCCTCCGTAGAAACTTTGAGAAAGTGAATAACATATTCTCCTCTTGTCTACCTTCATTCCCTATTGCTACTACCACCGCCCAAGATTCCAAGTAAAAATGGATCAATACAAGCCCAAGGATGCATTGTAGCGTATTTATACAGCGTGTTTACCACAGAAAGGACTAATCTCAAAGAATGATCGTAAGATGCCAAATGGATCATATATCACCACCTCCACCGCCCAATTCTTCCTTTAGCACATCCTCTCCATTTTGTTTGCTATTCATCTAATCATTCAACTTGTTTTCTTTTACAATTATGTTGGTTGATTAAGGGTTCGATTCTACAAAGATCATAAAAACTAATGAGCTAACTTATTAAAATAGACATATACACACATGTAGATATAATATCATGTGGATAAGTAATATGCTCTCACAAAGAGTATATCTATATATCTGTGTGTACATAGGTCTTTCTATAGAAGTTTGGATAACTTTCTTTCTGTCTTGTGGAAAATAACATCAAGAAACATAACAAAAACTTCTAACATAACAAAATTACATTGATCCTTCTGTTTTTAGTCAAGGTAAAGAAAAGAGCTATCTACAAAGACTAGCTGCATCAAACATAAAAATATATTGGAATGAAAAGCACAAGAACAACCATCAAAATATAAAACAAACAATAAAGAAAAACAACCACATCAAAATATGCATACCTGTGGTCGAGCAGAAGGGCAACAATGTTGAGAAACATAGATAGAAGAGCGACAAGCACCAGCAACAGTAGAGAATAGCTCGTTGGGAGCGACGAATGTTGTGTTGGAACTTGGAAGAGAAAAAATGTTTAGGAGCGACGTCTAATCTAGGGCACACTTTAAGAATAGTTGTTTTTAATTGATAAGAATTAAATGTTATTTGTAAGCTAGAGCATGGGTAATAAAACCAAGATTAGAGATCAACAACCTGATTTCAAAAGCCAAGGAATCTGTGCAAATCCTCTTTGAAAAGAAAAACCTATATAATGATACTTTTCTTATTTATAACCTGCCCAAAACTTTTGTGATTAAAATGACCATGTACAAAGAGATGATGTGTGCGTGCTTAATTAAATTATCCTTAACAAACACTGCAATTCAGATGGGGGCAGAGGAGCATACAAAAAACTCAAATTCGCAAATTCCCAACATTTTAAAGCACCCAAATTTACCTAGTTGCAACTACAAACATCAGTGAAATTATTAAACTACTACTTATTTGGGGAAGTTGGAGTACCAATATGTATCTTATCATATGTTCTGCCAAAAAAAAGTATGTATTAACTTAATGATGCTGACTTTGAAAGTTGTAGTGATCATAAACAGCAAGTATGATGTGTGCGTGCTTAATTAAATTATCCTTAACAAACACTGCAATTCAGATGGGGGCAGAGGAGCATACAAAAAACTCAAATTCGCAAATTCCCAACATTTTAAAGCACCCAAATTTACCTAGTTGCAACTACAAACATCAGTGAAATTATTAAACTACTACTTATTTGGGGAAGTTGGAGTACCAATATGTATCTTATCATATGTTCTGCCAAAAAAAAGTATGTATTAACTTAATGATGCTGACTTTGAAAGTTGTAGTGATCATAAACAGCAAGTATGTTCATTCTTAACTTTTTGTCATGTATTTCATGTAGACAAACACTGCAAAACATACCATGGTAATGTTGAAGAACTCCAGTTGTTGGCAGAATTTCTCTCGGCACATTTGCAACATATATTCAGGCTTCAAAAGCATGCCCTGAAAATTGCAATTAAACAAAGAAAGTATCACGATCGTTCCATTCTTTTTTGTAATAACCAAGATCTTAATTAAAAAGAATAAAGTGTGTAGGGAAATTTGTACAGTTGAAAGTTCAGGGGCAAACTATAAATGATGGAGAAGGTATAAAAACCCTCTTTTGGGCTCAAAACCCTAGAAACAAGTCATTTAGTGTGTGAGTGTATGCGTGGCGGCTTGGAGAGAAGGAGAGAGTTGTGGTCTCAAGAACAATTGGAGAAGAAAGTTGTGTCAATCATCAAATTAGAAGAGAAGGTGGAAGTTGGGTCTGATCCACATCGATTCTAGCAGGTAATCCCTAAATTCTAGTCCTTATGTTAGACGTTCTTCTGGTAAGGTGATCGACTCATAAGAGTACTGTTTATAGCTTAATAATCTTAATAGAGGACTAATAGAGTTGGAATAATTGTTTTGATGGGAAAGAGACCGACTAATCGATTGAGATGGATTGATCTTCGGCCTTAATGATGTTAATCAGTATCGCATCGAGTCAGGATTTTAAATCCGGAAGTGGAGATCCGGTACTATTGTCTGGAACCGTATGGATCCGGAACTCTCAACAAGGGTCCGGAATTGAGTAATTAATAAGATCCGGAATTTAATCCAATAGGCTGTAGAACCGGAAGTCAAGTATAAGATTCGGTATTGTTTTATAGGACCCGGTATTGTCTTTTGGGGATCCGGAGTTGGGCTGAATTTTCAGGACCGGAATTCAGGTATGGGCCGAATGGATCCGGTGTATAAATTTATGGATCTGGAAAAATATTAGTTGGGCCTGAATAATCCAAGATCCGGTATATAAATCTAAGAACCGGAGTTGGGCCGAGAAAACTGATCCAAACTGACTTGGATTCAGTTCCGGAATTTAGGGCGTGGGATTGCTTTTAGTTAATCCGAAATTATTAATTATGGACCTGGTGTTGTTTAAAATAAGGATCCGGTATTTATTTTTGTAATCCGGAAATTTGGTTGGGCTTAAGTCCGGAATTCATTATAGATCCGGAAAGTTTATTTGTTAATTGGGCTTAAGTCCGGAATTCATTATTAGATCCGGAAGTAATTTCAATTGGGTCGTGAGGTCCAGAACTAAATTAAGGACCCGGAATTTATTTTGGGCCGAACTGGATTGAGACCGAATAGTAGGAATTGGAGCCTAAAACATTGGTTTCGGAATCCGGAGTTTACTGAGAGTCAAGTTAGGTAGAAAGTTGTTCAGAGTGGGTTAAGATTAACTCGAGACTCACTATTATTATTATTTTAATATCATAGGTGTTCACCTTAAAAATCTGAAGTTTTGCGAGAAGGAATTTCTGAAGCGCCAGGTGAGTTTTTCTAACTAAAAATACGTGTTTTAAACGTTTTTTCCAAAGAAAGAAAATGAGTAGAATTGCCATGTTTATTTACATGATTTTACTTGTTTGAAAGTTTATATGAGATGTATGCATGCATTGTGGTAGACGTAAATTGGCTCAGTCGAGAGGGAGGTTCCGCCTGTGCTCATGCCCGGGGGAGGTTCCGTTTATGCCATGGGACGGTGTACCCTGTAAGGCAGCGTGAGATTGGCTCGTTGTCATTCTTGAGTGACTTCAAGGTGCCATTTACGGGAGCGGATTTATTCGTGAAAGTTTTATGTAAAGTTATGTGAAAGTTTATGTAAAGATATGTGAAAGTTTTATGTAAAGATGTGTGAAAGTTATAAATTGTTTTTAAATGATTTTGAGAACTGTCAGAAGGGAGCTCACTAGACCTCATGGTCTAACCCTCGCATTTTCCAAACTAAACCTTTTCAGGTAAGCGGGTAGTAGGAGGCTCTGACAAGTGATCAGGGTAGGCTAGTGAGTAGATGCAGTTAGAAGCAGTGCCACTCATACTTTTAGTAATTAGTTTATTCTCAGTTGTGTATAGGTTGCTTCCGCCAACCTAAGTTTTGAGACAAATGTAATGAAATTTTGGGACCCTGTATTGGGATGCTTATAAATTAATGCTATGCATGTTCTATTTTAGACTGGTTTGTTACAATTGGTATCAGAGCCATAGTTTAAGGGATTTAGGTGACCGGACGGGCCCAAACTTAAACTTTGGGAGTAGAAATCACAACTGAGAATCAGGAAATGCGTTAGGAGGGCACTATTGTAGAAATAGGACTAATAGGGTACCGAGGACAGTCATGTAAGGTAAGTTTGGGATTACACCTGGCCAGTGTAATTGCGAACTTACAGGTACATGTATGTGCTTAATCTGCCTTATTATTCTAAAGTTGTAGTCTTAAGCTAGTTTATATGTCGTGTTCCAGTAATCTAGAATGTCAGCAAGATCCCTGAGAGGTAGATTGAGACCCATTGTTGGGGAAGTATCGTGAGAGATCATTTATAATGTGATGTATGTATACATCATAGAGAAGAAATGTTGTTTGGAATGTTATGAGCCGTCTAGAGATAGATCTTCATGGGTTCGAAGAGGATGAGTGATTGCTTTTGAGTAAGACTCCTGGTTCTGGTGAGTCCCAGTTCTAGAAATCGTGGAGTAGATCAGTTGGGATTGTAAGGAAGGACAATGTCGAGATCTTGAAAGCGTCAATTCAAGAGCGAGTGGAGGATTAGAGTTCTGACTCTTTAGTCGAGTTTTTCAGTAGCGGATTGAAAGCGTGTAGAGATAGAATGTGAGATAATTGATCAAGACGAAAATAGTATGAAATGGTTGAGTAATTGGGTCGTGGAACGCATGTACAGCAAGTTGTTAAAAGGCCGAGAGGGCGACCATTGGTCGAAGATAGAGTGCAAATGATAAGTTGCGTGAGTGCAACGGTTGACCTTGTTAGAGTGAGTAGCCTTCAATTGCAAGTAGAGTTTCATGCATTGCGTCGAACCACAGTTACGATAATAAAAGCATACCCTATCGGAGCTATTGATCGGAGATCGGAGAAGCTTGAGAAAGAAGGGCGTTGAGCACGTGAAGAATGGAGAAGGAAGGGGTGTTGGCAGCTTTACAAATGTTGAGGTTTTAACTTCAACCAACAACCATCAAATTAGGGTTTTGAATAAATTATATTACCTTGTTGACTGATTATTGTTTCTCGAATGAAAAGAGAAAATTATGCTTGGGAAATTATCCCCACAACATCAACACTTGGCTTGGTAAATTTCTCTGCGGCCATTAAGGGGAGAGGGCAATTGGGGGAGGGTATCTGCGTATGGGGAGAGGAGGTGCGAAAATGGGGAGAGGGGAATTGGTTGTGTATGTGGCCCTTAATTTTGGAATTTTAGAAGGTAAACAAGAGAAATAGGAGAGAATTTATTAAAATTTTTGAATTGCTTTTAAAGAAATTAAAATTTTTTATTAACTATTTTAGTTATCGGATTTTTCAAATCATATATTTAGGGGTGTTTGGGATTGCTTATTTAAAACAACTTATGCTTATTTTTAAAAGTGTTTATCAACTTATGTTATGATAAAAAGAAGTTTGGGATAAATATGTAATTTGAAAAAATAAGTTATAAGTATTTTCAAATAAGTTAAAATGAATTAACTTATCAAAAACAACTTATTTGTGGTGAGGAAAAGTCATAAGCATTTTTCTTTTTTTCAATCCAAATATTAAAAATAACTTATTTGAGGTGAGGAAAAGCAATAAGCAAATAAGTAAAAAATATAAGCAATCCCAAACACCCCTACTATGTTGTAAAATAATTATATCATATTTTTATAATCGTTTTAAAATTCAAGTTTAAAACTTATTGTTGTATGCACATCATTTTTAGAGTTTTACGTTTGAACTAAATAAAATAACTGATAAACATTCCAAGATATCTTTACTATATCTGTAAAACATTTACAACCCTATGTTTCAACAATATAAAAGTAATTGATAAATACATTTAAATACACAATGAGCATAATCCTATAAAGTAATTGATAAATACATTTAAATACTGAGATTGGACCTTGATGGGCTTTAGTGGCTAGATCTTGTTGCATTGCTATTGGCATTGATGGGTTGTATCTGCCTCGATGATTGTTAATGAACCTCATTGGTCATTCATAGGTTTTGGTCTATCTTAATGAAGTGTTTGGCCCTTCATGGCCATAAAGTGGCACTTAATGAGATGTATTAGGCCTTCATGGGATTTAGTGACTCTTAATGAACTGCAATTGGCCTTGGTGGGTAGTATCTGACTCGGTGATTATTAATGAACCTCACTGGACATTCATGGGTTTAGTGACTCTCACTGAATTGTATTTGACCTTGGTGGGTGGTTTTTAAATAACTGTATGGGTCTTGGTGAGTTACAATGGATCTGAACAAACTATTATGCCTTAATTTCTGGTATTTGACCGATTGATTGTTAATGAAGTGTATTGGGCCTTTCATGGGCTTTTGTGACTCTTAATGAGTAATTGGCCTTGGTGGCTGTATCGGTTGTTAATTACACTTACTGGACATTCATGGCCTTGATGAGTCACAATGACTTTTAATGAACTAAAGGCCCTTGACGAGTCATATTGGAATGATAGGTTGTTAAGAAACCGTACTGGGCCTACATGGGCTTAAGTGAAACTTGATGAAACATCATCGAAAGATCTGAGTCGCTGATATATGTATGAGTGTTGGCCGAAAATCGCCTTCATTTGAGTCGGTGGTACATCATTCGGAATCCATAATATGTATATATAGGGCCGGGTTCCGGTGAGAAGTTGAGCTTAACGTGAGAAGCGTGAGAAGTGGTTATCAACCATTGGATGAGAAATGGATGCATGTTAGGATGAGATGCACAAAGATAAAGTGCTTCGAGATGCACCAAATCAATTACTTTCTAAAGCACAATTCATGGGAGGGCATGAGATTAAAAGTGATCAACGGTTCAGATTCACTTCTCACACCTCAACTTTTCACACGTTCATTCACTTGTATTCTCTCTCTCTCTCTCTCTATATATATATATATATATTATAATTATGGTTGGTTTTCGTTGAAAAGTTGAGGTTGATGTGAGAAGTTGCTATCAACAACTGGATGAGAAATGGATGCACCGAGATGCACTAAATCAACTCTTGCACAATTCATAGGAGGGCATGCGATTAAAAGTGATCAAAAGTTCATATTCACTTCTCACACAATCCTACACCTATATATAATATAATTTAGCATGTTTATAGAAAAGTAAAAGTACAATATTACCCCTAACTTAATTGACCAATAGTTAATGGAGTTAAGATAAATGGACCCAACCCATAATAAAAGTAAAACCTAAAATAATTGTATTTATAATTAGTTCGTTTGTTAGATTCAATCCAAAATTTTCAATTGTAATTTACTCAAATACTAAACAAAATGTGGGAAATACAAAAAATTTGGAGGGTAAATGGAATTGAAGACGAAAGATCCCAAAACTACACTTTTTAGACCTGTATCAAAATCCAAATCCGGCCGCTGCTCATATCTCCTTGCTCAGTTGCTCTCCTCACCAGCCTCCTTTGTACTAGCGTCGTTGTCACCGGTCTCCTCGTCTTTTTTGTGCAGGTTTGTCTTTAGGGTTTTTGTTGGTCAAATGCAGTATTACACAAAATAAGTTGCTTTGGTACTTGTACAATGTATTTGAATTGTTTGTTTATGTTTGAGTCTTATAGTTGTATCTGTGTTTGTTTAAATAATCATATTGACTGATTTATTCTTTGGAAGATTCGACCAGTAGCAGTTCTTGGTCCATCGATGATTCTTATTTTTCAACCAACTTATTGATTTGTCATATAGTCGAACGTTTTGCAGTTCACAATTTGGGCTTAATGTGTTTGACATATTTCTTCACTAGGTGGTATTATGGCTATGTTTGGTTGATTTTGATTTTTGCAACTTTATCCATGTACAATCAAACTGATTATGATGTGAAGGAGCTTCCCCTGTGAAGATGACAAACCACATATGTGATTGTTCGTTTGAAGTATGTCATTTTTTTAGGGGGGGGGGGTTCTATTTGGTGTTCTATCTTATAATTCACTTCAGGACCCTTGAGAGAGAGAGAGAGAGAGAGAGAGAGAGAGAGATTGACTTTGCATTGCCACAAATGAGATAAATTATTTCTTCTTTACTGGCACCCATAATATTTTTTTAATGTGAAATCAGGAAGCTACCCTGTCACTTGTTCATGCTTGGAGCCTGATCAGAGTCTCATGGTGTTTTGGGTGTTTTTGTTAATACTAATACCCTCTATTTTATAAGAGCAACTGGTGAAAATATAACCAAAATTACAAAGCAGCCTCTGAAAGTGCTGACCATCTGTTTGAGAAAAAAAGAAAGAACGGATTTGGTAGGACATTTGCCAATTACAATGTCTTGATTGTATATGCTCTGGCTTTGACTTGATTCCCACACTAATTAAGTATACTAGCTATGTTAGCATTGGTAACATTCAAAACCAATGGACCCGAAACTGACTATTCTTATTTACGATCGATGAACTGAATCACAAAAAGTGTTCCTCAAGGAGTTGTCAAGTTACAGTTCTTGGACTCTGTTTAAGCACTAACAGCCTATCAAATGTAAGTTGTTTCACAAATAGAAACTTCTATCAAATGATTAAGTGGTAGCAGATTTCTCAACCAGGTGTGGTTCTAAACTTTAATTTTATGACTTTACTCATTTGTTTGTTTGTTGTCCCTTTTCTTGAAATCAAAAAACAAACAACCCCTAAGTTGAACTAGAGCAAAAGTAAAGAGTTTCTTGTAATTTGCAAGCCTGACCTTAGTTCAATTTGGACTTTATTAATTAAAGTAAAGAGTTTCTGATTTGGGTATATTAATTAATATGAGTTAATAAACGTCTAGTATATGTTATTTATATTGGACTTTTCATTTCGACTTTATTGCTGTAGAGTAAAACCGTTGTATATATATTCATCTGTTTTTAAGGAAATTTCTGTGGTCTGATACACTTGTATGTTAGTCATAACTTTTTGTGTAGGCTTCTATATGGTCCAAAAGCATATATATGTGTACACACTTGTTTGAGTGAGTTAGCTTGTGGCTAACTATAGTTCTCTTTTTTTTTGGATAAGGTTCATCTAGGATTTGCCTAGACTACATCCTTGGCAATTTGGAAACAAACAAACAAAGCGGACGTCTGAGACTAAGCCTGGCCACAGAATGCTGACGCCTGGACTCGAACCCGGGGTGGATGGGATATTCCACCACATCCCCCCAAGCCCTTGCCAACACGCCACCACCCTTGTGGTTTAACTATAGTTCTTAGCCGAGCTTTGCTTGCCCTTTCATTTCTACTGCATGTTTATTTCGGTGGGTGGGTTGGGGGGGTTTGGAAATAGAAGGTACAGTTGATTTGTGATAATTTTAGAGTTCTTGATATTGTAATATGTGTTTTCATTAATATGAGAGCACCCTTTTTTTATAGGACAAGGATTACAAGTTATAAAAAATAAAGGAAACGAAAAGTAAACAACCTAATGATGAACAAGTACCAAACTATTAAGAGGTTCTGCCTCTTAAGGGAACTATTAAGAGGTAAACAAACAACCTGTTAGTAATTACCAACCTATTAAGAGGTTCTGCCTCTTTATGGAACTATTAAGAGGTAAATAAACAACCCGTTAGCAATCATGTTATAAAGATAGAGCCTCTTAATCATTCTGGCCACTTAATGATGAACAATTACCAAACAACCTTTTAATCATTCTGACCAGTTAATGATGAACAATCACCAAACTATTAAGAGGTCCTGCCTCTTAAGGGAACTATTAAGAGGTAAACAAACAACCTGTTAGTAATTACCAACCTATTAAGAGGTTCTGCCTCTTAATGGAACCTATTAAGAAGTTCTGCCTCTTAATATGCATAATTTAGTGTATTTCTTTATTTTTTCTTGTATTTACCATATTGCCAAATTAAATGTTTTTTGCTCAATGAACTGTTACTTGCATAGTTTTGGTTTTGTTAACTCGTACTTCATAATTCTTCTTTTACAGTTACGGATTATAAAGAATCACGACAACAAAGGATAAACGTGTTATGCCCTTGTTGTTACTCATTTGCAATCTGCTCTTATCCCTCAGTAAGTCTGCTTTTTTAGGTTTTAGTCAATCTTTTTCTTAGCCCTAGTTGTTACTCATTTGCATGTTATATATGATCATACTATGTTTGCATTAATTCTCACATTATTTACCTTCCTACTTTTGAGCAGGAGTGGAAAGAATTGAATATTAGCGCACATAAGACGATCCTATGATATTTGACGACATCTTTAACTAAGTTCAGAATATTTGAAAACCCTTTTGGAAAATGACTTTATCTAGCATATATGTTTGTTATATTTATATATTTGTTTTCATTTGTTTTGTTTGATTCACTTTGTGCCATAGTTTTTTTCTTCATTGGTTGGCGTTTTGTGCTATTATACAGGTTTTGGAAATGTTTAATTTACACTGCTGCCGAAGTTTTCAAAAAATATTTTCTACTTTGTTTGTCATTGTTTGTGCTACAAAATATTACATAAACGTGTCTTTTTTATACTTAAATACCATTGTTATGTAAAATAAAACTTAGTAGCATTCAACCTAAACTCTCTAAATATGTTATATAGACCACATTTGTTTTCTGTAAAACACAATGTGGACATGTTGCTTGTTCACAAACTGAACAATGTGGAAAGCAAAAGTACATCAATATTTATTATTTTTGCACTCCATAAGTCTAAACACCATATTTTTTATATTCTTATAGTATACATGTCTTTATGATTTTATCATAAACATGAACAAATTATTAGTTTTATTTCACAAAAAATTAGATTGGTTTTGGGATTAGAAAAAAATTAAATATCTAAACACATAAATTTAAAATGGTAACATTGTAATCGTTATTCTTTAGCAAATGTGGAAATACCGGAAACGTTGGAAATTCTGGAAATGTGGAAATACCGGAAACGTTGGAAATTCCGATACCCCTACAACCAAAGTAAGAAAAATAATTTCATTTCGGTTACTTGGCAAGATCAGCAGATAGGAAAAATAAAGAAAGTAAAGTGGACCATATCCACTTTCAAAAAGGGGGAAATCGTCAAAGAAAGGTGGCACCTTCCCACTGTTTCTCCTTACCTTCAGGCTGTGATTTTGCAAAAAAAAAAGATGAATCAATTCATTGATCGCCTCCGGATGGAACTGCAGGGGCCTTGCCTTTCATCGGGAAGTTCAGGTTCGTCGGGAGATTATCTCGATCCATGCGGTGGATAGACAAGCTAACGAAGCGGCTCATTTGACTACGAGACACTTTCGTTTTTTATCTTGTCCGAAATGTTACGGTGTTTTTCAGTCTTTCATTTCGTTTTGTATTAATGTTTTCTGTAACGGTCGAAAGTTTAATGATAGGATTGTTCTCCTGATCGGGTGATGGCTTGACCGAAGCACGATCGTGATGCAATCATTTCTTTTAAAAAAAAACACTTGATTGTTGCATTTTAATTGTTTCTAAAAACTATCTATACTACATGGTGAATTGTCTAAGAGGCGGTTTTTCAAGAAGCCGTTTTTCTTAGCCACCTTCTCCTTCTTCCCACGTCCCTCTCTTCTCTCTTCTATGCAACCTCTCACCACCCCGCCTCATCTTCCCTTTCTCGCTCTCACCCAACAAGAAACCGAATCGATGCCCTCCCTACCGTCTCCTTCTCCACGTTTCCTCATTTCTCTCCTTCCCATCCCCACTGCCCCTGATTTCTCTCCATCTCAACTACCTCTCCACTCCGGTATATAAAGCGCGAACACCATCACTTTTTCTCAAGATGACGACATACATAAACCCTATCTCTCCATCTTTGCAACTACTGTCATCTGTAACGTATCTGCTGTTCATCTCGGTGTCTACGGTCAGTCTCTTTCTAGGTTTGTCGTCGATTCTGCTTTCAATTGCTTCTGTTTGTTCTCGATTGCAATCGCTAACCATGTTTGTTCCCCAATCCAGGGGTTTTGATGAACAGGTTTGTGATCGATTTATCTGGGTGATTCGATTACATCCGATTTGTTTTCGATTAACAGATTTGTTTTTCCAATCCAGGTTTCCAAGTCAAGGAACGTCGATTAAGCGGTTACCATTGCTTCTTTTTGTTTTCGGTTCCATCTTCACTTCATCTTTGAGTTTTTCGTCGAGTTTGCTTTCCATAGACTTAAATATGGGTCTGAATAATACCTCTTGAGAGGTATTTTTTCTTTAAATTAGAAAGTTTTACGCTTTAATATGTGGGTGTGTTTCCCCTTGGTTTATCTTTTTTTTGCCTTTGGAAGGGTATCCCAATCCCGGATTTAATATCTTAAATTCTATTATTCCAATATGTTTATTTGCAAGGTCTAATTTCATATCCTAAAAAATGATCATCTCTTGATTCTTGTAATATGTTTTTGAACATGAAATTTGTTGAATGACTGAAACTAGTTGGTTGTCGGTGATTATGAAATCTACTTGTGCAGGTACTTTTTTGGCAACTGGGGGATGAAAGAAGTGCAAGGTTTTCTTAATACATTTATTTGAATCTTAGATTGTAGTGATTTGTTACTTCTCAACCCTTATTTATGTTTGAAGAAATTCTAGGAAAGAAGCAAATTTTTGTTCACTTCAGGTACTTTCTGGGAGCAACGGGCATAAAACACTCAGCAAATTTTGAGTCCTACCACCTATCGATTTTAGGTTCTCAAAATATGTATCTAAATGATATATGTAAATGGTAACAAAGTAATATATTCTTCTTCTTTCATATCTTAATTCCAAAGTACAGAGGATAGTTATAGAAAGTTACGGTGCATTGAAACAACGAACATGCATTCATAGTTAGGCAAATAAAGATGGTGGAAAGAAATCCACACTACGATAGAGGTAGATGAAATGAGGCGTGGATTACAACAGTTAATGATATGTTGGAATTTTTGGACTATCTTTTTGTTGTTTGCTTTGATTTGGAGGATAAATGGCTATTTTGGTGGATTTGGCTGCTGATCTATTTTTGTTGTTTTCTCTTCTAATTCCTACCTCTATGGATATGCTATATGTTTATGCCTTTATATGTGTTTCATAAATGGATGGTTTTTTTAGAATGGAAGTTTGCAATGGACCTTTGACCGTTTATATTTGCAATAATCTTTCTATATAGACTATCCTTTTCCCAATGGCATTAGGAAACCTGAAGAAGTTTGCTTGTTGGCTTAGAAAAATGTGATTATGTTGAAGCTGTTTTTAACTACTCTTGCAACGACTATTCAAGAGGTATTATTCAGACCCATATTTATGTCTATGGTCTATGATATGTCGTATAGTTGGTTTAGTTTTTCACTTGCTTGGTTTTCTTTTTCTGGTTGTGCATGCAGTTGTTCTATTCCAAGTAGTAAGCTAGGGAAGACATGCCAAACGCTTACTCGGGTAAGTACTTACCAAGTCACATTACTTTATCGGATGAATATGGCAAAAACCAATAATCTTACCCGGTAAGAGCTAAGGCAAGGACCGAGCGTATTTTCCGGTAAGTGATGGCGAAGACTCTGACCACGGTTAGCACTTACCGGAACAATTGCTGCATTCGATGATTTGAATTTGTGTTGGGAGTTTCTTAAAGGTGATATTCTGAAGGAAAAAAGGTGGATCACCTTCATGGTTAATTATTCTCTTGGTTAGTTATTCTATAATTTCAAAGTTTTACATTTGTATTGCATGCAGCATGCATTATCTGGTTTTAAATGGAGGGCTAGAGGCTTGTTGCTAGCTTTGTGATTACATGTAGGGCCGACAAGAACTAACCACTTCCACTGTATGAGTTGGTTGTGGTTAAGATTTTGTTGCTAGCTAAAGATAAATTGTCTCTTGTATGGATATGGATATTGATAAATTGTCTCTCGTATGGATTTTAATACCCTTATAATTAGCTATTCAGTTTAATTTTAATCCCTTATTTTTTTTATTTTTCGTTTTAGACCGTTATCAGTTTAAGATAAATAATCGTATATGAATTAAAATGCATTAAAAATATATTTTCTTTTTTTACAAATGATACCATTGTAGTCGTCTCGTCAATACCTTCGAAATGAGCCTAATATTGAATAAATTTGGATTTAATCATATTTTTAAATATCATGAATATATACGAATTAATTTGTTTTATATTTTTTATATTTTTATTTTTCATCTTGTACCCTTATCATATTAAAATAGAAATTCATAATATTTAAACTAAAACATCATAAATACGTATTGATATTTTTCAAGAATTATGTATCGAGATTTCTTAAACTTGTACATTTGACACTCTTATCTATGTTTATCTATCCATACTTCTTTTAAAAAAAATTATGGTTATTCTTGGCATTGTGTGATGGATAATACAACTAAACAACAAAATTATTTTTTTGAGGTTTTAGTTTTAGATTTGGAATGTTTTGCGCCGCATTAGAGCTAAGCATGTCAGTGGCATATTGTTTTACCCATTTGCTACTTATTCAAGATTTGATTGCCTAAACGTTCATATTCAATTAAATAATAAATTGTGATGTATTGTTTCATGGCAATCATGTAGTAGTTGTTACAATATTATTTCTGAATTATTTTTGTCCACAAGATGTATCTGATTTGAAGATAGAGTTCAATGGAAGGGTTATTCAGACATAGCATTCAATCATCATTACTAATATTTTATGTAACATTGAAGACTTTAAATCTTGTGATATGTGAAACAGAGGAAGTATAACTTGAATACTTTGTTGTGGTAAATTAAATGATCAACAAAACTTACAAAGGTCTAGAATATAACAGTTATTGATTCATTAATAGGAAAATAACCAAATATTTATCTATGTTCTAGAAATTGGCAATAAAATAAGCATATTAACCTTTAATTTAACTAATAACCATATTAATCTTTAATTTAAACCCCACACAAAACCATAAAATTAACACTAAAAAATACGGACAACTGAATACTCATGAAACATGATTGTCATTGGGTTTAAAAAGCGATATATTCACGCAACATCGCGTGCAAGTAAGATTATCAACCATTGTCACCTTCACCCGGTAAAGTAAATGACCCGATAAGCGCAAGATTGATAAGAAATAATACAAAGCAGGTAGCAAGATTGAGGATTTGAGTATTTGGTTTTAGAATCGAATTGCGTCCCGCTGCATCGCGCGGGTACAATAACTAGTCTTTAGTAAACTATTCTTTATTTCTATTAATTAATTTTAACTAACTTTGTTTAGGTAAACTATTTCTTATTTCTATTAAGATCTCATGATTTTTTATTTATTTTTCAAAATAACGTAATTGTAAATTAAAAGAAAATGTAAATTAATTATATAAAAATTTCGTAAACCTTTTAAGATAGCTTAATTATATAAAAATTTTAATTACTTTCTAATTCTTATTTATCTACTCATCATTCGTGAGTTCCTTATCTGAATTAGTTTTTAAAAAGTCAAAAATTCTAAAAAATTTCGTTCGGTTTGTCGGCATCATAAAATTGCAATGCTTTTTTAGGCTCTTCCATCATGATCACAAGGAAATTAAGTGCATGTGAAATGATTTAACAAGAGAGTTTTGCAAGTTAACGGTATGTAACGGTTAGATTTTTAAATGTGATCCACACTTGCCTTCTTATGTAAATTTTGGGTCCATTAAGCTTAAACTTTCTTTTTTGAGTTATCACGTCTTCTAAAACCTTCCCTAAAAGTTTTAGAAACGTGACTATAGATTACCCTTTGGTCACACATAATAATAGAAAATCGTGGCTAATTCACGACATACAATCACACTTAATATGTAGAATTATTGCTACCAATTACGCTTTGGTCACAAAAATATTAAAAAATTTAGTCATACTTATGACATATAGTTACTCTTAATTTTTAGAAACATGACTATATGTTATCTTTTGGTCACGCAAAATAATAGAAAATCGTGTGTAATTATGGCTATCAATTACCCTTTGGTCACAAAAAATATTGAAAATCATAGCCAAATTCATGACATATAATTACGCTTAATTTTTAGAAACGTGGCTATATGTTACCTTTTGGTCACACAAAATAATAGAAAATCATGGACAATTCACGGCATACAATTACACTTAATATGTGCAATTATGGCTACAAGTTACCCTTCGGTCACAGTCACAAAAATTATTAAAAACCATAGCCAAATTCATGACATATAGTGACACTTAATTTTTAGAAAACGTGGCTATATGTTATGTTTTGGTCACACAAAATAATAAAACAGTGGTCAATCCAAGACATATGGTTATGCACATTTCATATTAATTGTGGCGAAAACATCATATATAGTTATGCTTAATATTTATATCTGTGACTACTGGTTACCTTTTGGTCACACAAAATAATAAAAATCATGGCTATAAACAACTGTGACTTTTGGCCACATTTTACATATTTTAGTTGCTATATATACATTTCTTTTGGTCACAGAAAATTTGCTTCATGTGACCATATGTCAGGCAATGGCCACGGATAATAATTGGCCCAAAATAAAACCATGGTTTAGACTAAAACAATGACTATATGTCTGTCTATGGCCACAGTTTTTTGTCGCTACTTGTCACGGAAAAAAAATTGTGGCCATAAAGAACCATTTAGTCACGGTTTTATTTAAACCATAACATTATGTTTAAATATGTTTTGTAATTGTCACGGTCATTGAGTTAAATCGTGACTAACCGAATACACAAAATTTATTTGTGACTTTTAGCCACAGTTCTAAACCCAACCATGACTAACTTCAATTTTCAAAACTGTGGCAAAAAAGCATTTTTGTACTAGTGTCAGACTTGATTTCACTAAATTGATTCGAAATATGTATTTACAACCGGTGTAAACTTGATTACAATCAATCAAAATTGAGAAATGAAGAGGGTGGTTGTATAATCTTACCTAACGAAAAGAAGGAACTCGATTTCTTGCCTTCTGACTTCTAACCGACTTCGAAGAAACAATTTGAGATATTCTCAAATTGTAGCCGACCCCATATTCATATACTTCAGATTTTCTCAAAAAATCAAACTGACCCACAACTTAAGCTAATTTACCAATTCAACCCTTCCATCTCAAAATTTAACATAACGATTATATTAACCTCATATGATATTTTAAACATTCCTTATACAAAATTAAGGAAAATTCGAGGTGTTACACTCAATCTCAACATATGAATTCAGACATTTATTAAGGTAAAGATTGTAAACTAGTGCTAAAATTTAATTGATATATCTATATCCATGTTCTCGCCTTAGGCATATAAATCACTTTTCTCAAAAGCAGTTAAAGATCAATAAAATAGTTGCTGGTTGATCAAGCTAACAACAATATTAAAAATAAATCATAGAAAACCTAATCATAATCCAAACTTTATGTGGTCACATGCTTACAAACCAAGAATCATCCAACCCCAACATCTAATGATTAGTTAATGTTGGAGGTGATTAAAAAAAACAAGAAGAGTAGAATTCATAAATCTCGACATGGTTTCTCAACCAAAAACTAAAATAATATAAATAATGTAAACTCCCCTTTTGTAGTTCAATGCCTAGGAACGATGCTCTTTGATTCGTTAATCGTAGCTCCTTAGACTTTCCTTGCCTTCAATTGCACCCAGAAATCTCCCTAGTCACTTTAGAATGGCTGAACCCTAGATGGAAAAAGCCTTAAAATGTGTATCAATGGCTCACACAAATTTCCACTGGACTTTAGTTGTGTAACAACCCATCCCAAACATACATCATATAACACAATATACATTTCATCATAAAGGAACATAAATACATATTATATCACATACGGTCCTTTAGTCTCAAAACTATACAATACATGTTTCAGTACAAACGTTTCGTTAATAATTTACATTTAAACCAACAAACTATTGATACAAAAATTCTTCGGGGGAACGTCATAAACACACAATCTTCAAAACCATATCACAATTTATCCTTTCCTTTATTCTTACTCGCTCCCTGACCTGGAATACATATTTTTGAAAACAAAATGAGGGTTAGACTAATTGGTCTAAGTGAGAAAATCCCTGTCAGTTTAGTAATCATTTCATAAAACACATATATACAACAAGTATTAGAATACCAAGCATGACTCGTATGCACTGTGTACAACTCTTTCCCATGGCCATATTAATTGGTTGCGCTAAACCAACTAATCAATTTACCCCGCTGCACTAAAATACAACCAACTCCGCTGTCCCTCCGTACATCCAATACTCCACCGACCCTAAGTCCGGCCAACGTGCACTCGTGTAGTGTAATGCTTATATAAATACAACATACATCTCAATATATCCTATTTCAATCATAAGCACATCATCACACTACCTACCACATATTTATTCAGTTTATATGTATTCCAGTTTGAAAATGGTTAAAGTAAAACTCACTTGATTGCTACCAAAATACTTCCAAGCTTTTCTCAAATAATCCGATGATTCGATCCCTCACCAAAAGTCACAGAATCTGAAATAACTTGAATACAAATCCATTTACCAATCAAACACATAAGACTCTCTAGCAGGCTAAGAATTCTAAATAAACCTATCGTACCCTTACCTAGAAAACACTGACAAATGTGTCTCTTCGGCGACTTAGCACGGGGGTCCGGATAAAGAATTCGGGAAACCCATCCGGAAACCTATCCGGGAAACGATCCGGGAAACTCATCCAGGAAACTCATAGGGGGAGATTGTTAGGACCATAAATGTCCTATTAAATAGAAAGTTATATAAAGGTTTTATATTTGTTATTAATGCGTTGTAAAAGCCTTATTAATGTTAAATAGGCTTTAGTGTGTTACTGGGCCATGGGCTTGAAGCTTAAGCCCTAGGTATATAAGGTTTGTTTGTGAGAGTTTTAGGTTAGCCGTTAATCGTTCATTATACTCTATCATTGTAAAACTCTCTGAACTAATTACCTTTGAATGATAATCTTATGGATGACAACATTGAATCATTCTTTGTTATTGATTGTTGATTAATCTTATTCATATTGCACTAATCTGGATCCACACGTGGTATCAGAGCAAAGGGATTGAAGTTTGATTCAAGTTCTTCACGATCGCACTGTGAGATCATATTATTGTTTTTCTGATTTGCATTGAGTTCTGCAAATTACTGAGTTCTGATCGTGCCATTGCTTTTCGTTTACTGTTAAATCAAGTCCCGTTAAGTTTTTTTTGGAAGGAATACTCCAGGCAATTTTATAAAACGCAATAAAAGAAGGCAAAACGCCAAGTACAACACCAGACAACAAAACAAAAGAACATCGGCACCAAACCATACCACACCACTAAAAGCCAAAACAGAGAAAGGCTAATAGAGCGAAACCTAGAACAAAAAAGAATACAAGACCAGCGGAACCAAAACAACCACCAGAACCAAAACAGCAAGGCAAGACGATCACGCTTCCCCATCGCTCAAACGCACGGTCTTCTTCCAAGTCTTCCACGTCACCCTAAGCATAACAGTTGTGATGATGTCTTTGACAATTAGATGAGCATTCCTACGTTCCTCCAAAAACAAACGTCTGTTCCTTTCGCGCCAAATTCCATACACCGAAGCAGAAAGCCAAGCTTATGATTCATTTTCTTCGGCCTCAAGGCATCATTCGATATGGTCGCCAGAAGCAAACCCCATTCATCCGGTGCATCTCTCCAGTCCACCCACTCACGAATTCTCGTCCAAACATCGTTAGCAAAGGTACATTGAAAGAACAAATGCGAGTGAGAATCCATACCAGTCTGACATAAACTACAAGAGAGCTCCTCGTTGTTGCCCCAAGCGCGCATCCGATCCTGAGTGGGATGGCGCAACCAACAAGCCACCCACATGTAAAAAGCGTGTTTTGGGATATGTCCCTTAAACCAAACAGTATCGTACCAAGGAACGATGTTCATATTCCCCGTAAGGGAACTGTAGGCATTTCGCACCGAAAATTCCATAAAACCTGCTCCAGCATCCCACAACATCGTGTCCGTATCCGCCGAGTTTAACAACGGAATACGAGTTTTAAACCTTTAATTCGTCAAAATAAAATTTTTCTAGGTTCTTGCTATGTTCTTAAAAAGTTCATAAATTTTTCCTCAAAAAATGTGCTTTTTTGGCTAAAATTCGATTTGGGTACTTGTGTTTTTGGGTTTCTTGTTTGTCTAATTTGTCTCAGGACGCAAATCTTCAAGGTTGACCATATTTTGATCCAAAATCATCGAACATATCTGTTTTCCGGAACCACTATTCCGGGTACGTTCTTTCCGGACAAGTCTTTATTTCCCGACACTTTACCTTTTTCCGATACGCATTATCCAGACCCAAATTCGGAACTTTTACCGGATCCGAAACTTTTACCGGATGTAACAACCGGGTTTATTTCTTTTAGCCGATAAATGAAATTCGTGGCAGAAGTTAAAAATGTGAAAGTCTTGTGGTTTAAATTAGAAATAGAAAAGAAAGTGGTGTTTTTTTGTGAGAAGTATAAAAAGAGTAAAACCCTAGGGATTTGATCATTCTCCTAGAGCAGAGTGCGGCAACCATCTGTGTATGTGCGATTCAGTGTGAGTGAGGAAATCGATTTGGAGCTTGCAAGAGGTGGAATTGCAGACCTTGGAGTGGAGAGTTCATCTGTTCTGCAGGTAATATTCTTCACCTATCACGTATTAATTTAATTAAGAGATTTGGGAGTGTTAGGGTTAAGTTATGTGTAACACCCTCAAAATTGAAACGAGCAACTAACGGTAATTTCAATAAAATAACTAAAAGATGATAAAACATTTCTACAAAACATCCTTGAAAATACCTCACAGTTTAAACATCACAAACTTCACAACTAATAACTCAAGGCGGGTGTTACTTAATCCAATTGCAAGTTGCTAATCCCAAATAAGTGCGGAAGACTTCGCTAAGCATCTCACTTCTCTTGCACTCTACTAGCACTCATCACTTCACAGTGTAGCTAAAGCTATTCCCAACCTAAACCTGTTGCACATGCCGACAAATAAAAAGGTTAGGCTAACGCCTAGTGAGTTCAAGAGTTTACATCACGAGCAAATCATTTGATAAACTAAAATATTCAACTTAATAAATGATTTTCCAAAAGGGTTTGTATAAAAGACATCGACAACCTAATTTCCAACGCACACAATTCCTGTGAGGAAAGCTTCCAATGAAAACCATTTCTCTGCAAGGGACTCAAATCCAAAACTCACATCAAGAGTTAAAATAATAATTTCTCAAATAATCGTCAATGCGGATAATACTCAAATAGTTAAAACATCCAACAAGGATGAAAACACAAAATACGTCCATTAATCATGGAAAACAATTCATACGCATATAATATAACCTCGACAACGCGGATAAATAAAATACCCAAAATCAACATCCTTCGGTGACGGGGGAGACCCGATCTCATCGAATGTGGCGAACACATAAATTAAACCACAATTTATAAATACAAGTAAGTTTCTTGGATGTGGAAAACAGATGACATCAACCATACTAGGTCTTTAGTCCATCTCCGACATCAACCAAAACTAGGTCTTTAGCCCATCTCCGGCATCAACCAAAACTAGGTCTTTAGCCCATTTTAGACATCAACCAAAACTAGGTCTTTAGCCCATCTCCGGCATCAACCAAAACTAGGTCTTTAGCCCATTTTAGACATCAACCAAAACTAGGTCTTTAGTCCATCTCCGACATTAACCAAAACTAGGTCTTTAGCCCAAACCACCAAGTTCAATCCTTCTGGATCTTTACCTTGGGAACCCACCATCCGAAACAAGCTTACTTAACTTAATTATATATACATGACCTCAAAAGAATAACCAATGCATTCAAATTATGTAAACATCAAATATAATGCAATTCATGCAATTCCAACCCCCAAGCCCACGTCGAGCTTATTAAAACCGGGCGAATGCCCTCGAGACTCAACAGAGTCCAAAACCGAGCCCTCTGCTCAAAAGATCTAATGATCATCTATCAACATCAATTCATGCAAATTGAATGCATCTAACTCACATCATGCAACATACGCTCCGAGGCATGATAATCTCACAACACCTTCATTGCCACCTTCCCAATGAAGTCAAATCATATATGCATCTACATGTACACGTATATGTAACTCTTTCATAACTAAAAAATGCATATAACTCACTAAGGTTCATTAGTCCCAAAGGTAATAAACATATAAAATCATCAAACGGTCTTCACACATAAGACCAACACTTAAACCGACACATATTCAAATAAAATGCAATTAAGCATATAGCACCTCCAAGACTCCATCTCGAGTCACTAAAACCGACAAGCACTCAAAAGACTCATTTGAGTATAAATCAAGCCTTTAAGTCTAAAATAAACGTTTGGTTAAATACGTGTCACTCACACGGTTACGTAAACCAAAATACATCGTTACTCAAACTCTTTACTCTTTTAATTCCTCAGTTGGCCATCGGCCCCAAAAATGAAAGGTTTATAACTCTCAAAACATTCATATGGTCGGATTGACCAAAATCCCCAACCTACACGTTCACACTTTAAAAATGTAGCACATCATAGTTATCGCATAATCACCAAATCCTCTTCACTTATGCAATAATTTAACAAACCCTCTTTTACTCGTGATTTATTCTTCAATCACTCAAAATCCCCAAATGTGGGTGTTTTACAAGATATGTAAAGTTCAACACTTTGATTAAATCAAAACCCACCAAATAACTCAACAATAGATAATTTCACATAAAGCACACAAATACTTTAAAATACACATTTTGGCATGTACAACGTTTTCACAAATCAACTTGAACTCACCTTGCTAGATTTAGGCTAAATCTAGATTTTCCCCAAACGTAAGCTCCTTTGATGCAACCCGAATCCTTAGGTCAAATCTTCCAAAACCTAGATCCACAAGTTTTCAACCATAAATAATCATTCCCAAACACTTATATACACTTTCCCCAACATAAATCATCCAAAACCACCACAAATACCAAAACCCTAACTTCTTAGATGAAGAAAAGTGAGAAGTTTACCTCAACCACCACCAAATACTCTTGGATCATTCATCATACTTCAAAACTCTTTCTAGATCCTTGAATAGCTCTCAAAAACGAAACCGTAACAACTTGAATCATCAAAATCGGAGTTGGGATGCAAAAGTTATGAATGTTTGAAGTTTGAGCTGAAAATTCGCAACTTAATACGGACTCAGTGCGTTACGCGGCTTGGGCCGCGGCCTACAATTCGCGCACCAAACCGCGCGGTCCCGCGGCCCCATTTTAGGTCGGATACTGTTTCGACCGTAACTTTTTCGTTATAGCTCCGTTTTCGCTCCGGAAAGAACCGTTGGACTCGTATTCGAATTCCGCATCCAACAAGACCATAAAATCTAGGATTTAATCCCAAATCCTATTTTTCATAATTATCTTAAAAGATCTATTTTACACTGATTCGGAATTATACTTATCCGAAAATTACGGGTGTTACAATCCTCCCAACCTTAAGATGATTTCGTCCTCGAAATCTAGCTCCCAAACACCCAACGGTTACTGAGCTCAACGCTTTTCACAATCCCTCAGTCCTTGCTGAAATCCAACTTCTTCATGCAGAACTGCCATGATCACTTCATGCGAACTCTAACCAACAATGTCCGCTCAGGTACGTTATACCTATATCTAGGTGAAAAGCCAATTTACTAGAGTAACTTCCAACCAGATGACTTCGGTTGTCTCCCAACCTTAGATGTTCCATACTTCCCCAACGACAGATTCAAACTCCCAACTAATCCACACCCACATGCTCTTAAACTTTCTTTCTAAATCCGTCAAAGGTTTAATCACTACCAAAATAAATCAAAACCTCTGAATCCCAAATGTTCCCGCTACTGAACCAACATTTACCCTTAACGAATTCCATTAAACTCCCACACCGACGGTCATCATTGACCCATCAATTACACAATCTCCAAAAGTTAAGCCTAATCACCAATCATCCGATCGACAGATTCTTCTACCACACAAGGAGAGTCATCACGCTAAATTTATTTACCACAATCGAACTTCTTAGGATCATCATAGCCGATACCACAATTTATAGGATTTGGTCACACCTTCCAATTACCCTGGTTATTGACCTCGAACCTCAAAAGTTGACGCCTAGTTACACCACTAAACTCGACCCATCACAGGCCTCCACACACGAGTTTCATCCCTCGAACATCCCCACTAATCCATGGTCATCCCCACTGTCTAAAAGATCCTACACGACCCTCACACAACACCGACAACCCAAGACAAGGTTGTCAAAGTGAACGGTTACCAAAGCATTAGCAAGAGACACCGCAAGTCCCACCTTTTAGTTGTCCACAAGAAATAATTCGATCCCGCAAACAACATCATACGACTCACGACAATAACACGCGCTAGAAACCCAATCTTTTATCAAAAGGTTCTACACGCCCTCACCCCTAACTGGGGTTGCTCAACCTCACCAAGCCTAAAGAGTTCAAGGTTTTCAAGTGACAGACTCAATAAATATGCCAATAAAGTTTTCACTAGATTTTTCAATACAAAGGTTTTTATACTAACATCACATACGTACAAAAACTTACCACTACCCAGCTGGTGGATGCACAAACATGGACACACTCGTCCCACGTATGAAAAATCATTTTTTTGAAAACTTTTTCGTTGCAAATCAGTTTACTACCGAAATTTTAAAACGTACTCGACAACTTTTAAAATGACCCGTCAAGGTCCCATCACGGATTTACTTATGCCAAACGCGCAAGGTAAACATCCGACATTAAAATAGTGTTCAACAACCTATTTATACGAACTTCAAAAGAAGGATTTACACGACATCAATTTCCAAAATTCTCTTTTTAACCATAAAATGACATGAATTATAATTCATTAATAACTTCGCATGTGTCAGTTTTGTTCACAGAGAAATGGAGTACATTCTCTACACACTTTGGTTAAAACACGACATGGTCTGGGCCATCTCCCAGTTTTTGAATCGAATAACAGGATATTTTCATCATTTGTATATATCGGTTTAAACATCGAAAAGAAATCTCGAATCAAAATTTTGCATGCCAATCTGCAGCACTTTCTTAGTAGTCACTCTGAAATGGTATAACACATACCGGATAGTCATTACTAATTTTCAAAGTAGAAATTCATTAACTCATATTTCAAAACTTCTCATTCAGTCGTATAGTGACAAGTAAATTAAAATCTTTTGACCAGGCTCACACACCTCAATGTGTTTTTCTCAAAACCTCAGAAAACAATACGTGCACATAATTTGATTAACACATAACACAACTCAAGTCATCTTCAAGCCTTAAACCGCACAAACGATGCACACTAACGTCTCAAAATAGTGGCTACAAAACTATTCATGTCAATGAATTAATACAGTGCATGCGTGAGAAAGAATATCAATAATATCAACGAATGAGAGTGCATAAATGATAACGCCACTTTTTGGCGTTATTTTCAATTCTCAAACCAATGAGATTGGCTTGCATTCAAGTAAAAAGGCGTGTATTTTACGGTTTATCTAGTGTTCGATACAGGTTATCAAAAAGGCAGTAATCCTCGAAAAAAGAAGCTAAAAAGAGCCCAAAAAGAGCCAAAACGAAGCCTAACGGAAGCCCAAAAGTCAAGCCCAAGACCCGCGACCGAACCAGGACCCGAACCGCGAACCAGAAAACGACCCACGTAGCCAAAATGACACGCGCGACTTACCACGTGACTTACAAGTCGCGTGGCAAGTGGCGTAACCCACTGTTTCGCGATTTTCAGTATTTTAATTCGGGTTTTAGGTCATTATTCGAGACGCAACTTTCACACGACGGCGAGAGCAGTTCCGGGGGCGATTTTCATAGCCGAGTGACACCCGTTGGAGCGACGATAGATGGAGGATCAGATACACGTTCATCACGCGAAGTAGAGACGAGCACGATAGAAGGGAGTAACCATTCCATTTACAGTTGCCACGATTATCATGTCTACATACTTGTTTCCATCTTTTTCTATTGTGTTTGAATCCACCACCGACATGAACTAACCGGTTCATGTTGGGGGTTGGAATGAATGTGGTTTAAGCTTGTAAACAGATGACCTGAGACCTTTATCAGTTTTCCTATTTTAATGAATGAATGCAATTTGGTGTTTAATGCTTTTGTGAGATTAGCTACCTTACAATTGTTTTATTGCTTTCAATTTATGTTCGAGAGAAGTAATTGAGAAATAGAATTAGGAATTGCATGCCTAAGGTAAGAAAGGATAGAGATATACCGAGTAAATCTTAGTCCCGTTTGAATCTTAAGCTTAATGCGTTTTGAACCCTATATGTTGAGATCGAAAGATAAAACTTATGTTTTCAAAATAGAAATCACAGTTGCTTGAAAAAGAACCATGCTTTGCAAATAAAATCGTTGTAGCTTGAGAAAGAACAATGATTAGATAAAGATTGGGTATTCATTGATAGGAATAACTGGTATTTGAATTGAGTCAGACGTTTGTATGCGAGAACCATAGGATTTCCAACCCTCAACTGTTTTCTCTATCTGAATTCCAAAGCTGTTCATTGTCTGTCTTGTGTTCGATTTATTTTATACAATTAGTAGTTTAATACCAACCTCTCAATTTTCGATAGTTCAGTTAATAGAAATTATAGTAATTGTGATATTTAGTTCCTAGTTCCCCGTGATTCGATACTCGTACTTCTCTAAGTACTATTACTTGACTTCGACCCGTACACTTGCGGTAAGATTCTCGGGGTGTGAAAACCTCGTATCAAGTTTTTGGCGCCGTTGCCGGGGAACTAGTTGTAACTGATAGCACTACCATCTATAAGAGCTATTAGATTGAGCATTTTTTTATTTGCTTTATTTCATCACTTTCAGTTTTTAGATTACTGACTTTACTTTCTTTCTTTTCAGGTACCACTTGGTTTATGCCAAGGACGACCCGAGGGAAAGAGATTGAAGAATTCGATCCGGAGATTGAAAGAACCGCTCGTCGCCTACATCAAGAGACCAAAGCTAAGCGACAGTTACAAATGGGTGACGAGAGACCACCGCGCAACGATCCTCCACCTCTTCGTAATAATCCACCACCACCACCGGAAAGGCGTCCTATGCGGTCGTTTGCCGACCCGAATGTGGCAGCGGCACGCATAGGGATCCAGCCTCCTACCACCGCGGCTAATTACTTCGAGATCAAGCCGAGTACCATCGTCATGGTACAACAGAACCAATTTGGGGGAGCACCGACCGAAGATCCTCATGCACACCTCCGTGCATTCGAGAGGATTTGCAGCACCTTCAAAATTAATGGGATGGAGGAGAACGCAATCAAACTAAGGTTATTCAGCTTTTCATTAAAGGGTCGAGCTGAAATTTGGATAGAAGGTTTACCGTCAGATCAGATCACTACCTGGGCACAATTGAAAGCCGCATTCCTCCAGAAATTCTTCCCACCGGGAAGAACCGCTCAACTGATGGCCGACATTACCCACTTCGCGCAATGGGACCAAGAGACACTCTACGAGGCATGGGAGAGATATAAGGTGTTAGGACAACCTTAGGGGGGGGGGGTAAAGGTTGTATTTAAAAATATTTCACAAATAAAAATTCTCTTATCAAAATCAACAACAAATATTGCATGCACAACAAATATATAAATAAAATTGAGTGCACAACGGGAATATAAAGAGATAAGGGTAGAGAATATTGATACCGACACCGAGATTTAAAGTGGTTCACCACCAACTGGCTGGCTAGTCCACTTGCCGAGACACTTCTCGACACACTGATTCACTATAAGTGTTCTTTATGGTAGAACACAAACCTTGATACAATGATAATAAAATCTCTTGCTTTTGCTCGAGAACGTGAATCACTCACACTATTCAAATACTTACAAGAGAATATATCTCACAATATTGATCACTCTTGTATAAGTATAACACTTGGATTTTTGAGGGTTTGATCACTCAAAAAAATTATATTGAATAAGTGATTTAAATGAATGGATGTAGCTGAGAGTTTCTCCAAAAAATGGGTATTCAATTTTTTTTTTTTTTTTGGAGTTGAGAATGCTGCATGATATTTATACTTGGAAGCAGCAACGGTCGAATGGGTACCGCCTGAAGAAAACAGCTCGGCGCCAGAGAGGAGTCACATCCATTGTTGAAAGACCATAGCTTAAAATAGCATCTGAATTCTTTTTGCATTCTTCCAAAAAGAGTCAACAATATTCTTTTGGCTTAAATTTAAATTTTAAACTCAACACTTTTCTAAATTTATTTAAATCAAGGATTTAATTAAAATATTGGGTTAGGTTTTTGAAATATCCAAGTGGTATATTATTTTAGGGTGTTTATTATTATGAGATATATGATGACGTAAACACCAGTCTTGGACTCTTCAGATAAAATCTTCATGTTGTCCAATTAACTGCACACTTGGATAAAATTGTTAGAAAAACAATAATACGGTGTGTTTGTAATCATCAAAATAAATATATAAAATATATAGAGATGTGGTACACTTGCACCAACAATCTCCCCCTTTTTGATGATGACAAACACAACCGCTAAACACGAGAGCATACTCGGTTTCTCTCCCCCTTTTGTCGAAGCAAAAAGGGTTAAGAAAGACGTTATGCTCCCCCTCGAGAGATGCTCCCCCTCAAGAGATGCTCCCCCTCAAAATATGCAAATAATTGAGAGTAGCAGTATCTCATGGGTTATACTCAAGCATGCCTAAACCAAGTCTTAATTTAAAGAACGATTTTTTGTTTAGGGCTTTAGTAAAAATATCGGCCAAATTGTCTTCGGAATCAACTTTTTCAAGCACGATGTGGCCTTTTTGAACATTATCTAGTAGAAAATGATGTCGCAAATCAATATGTTTGGTACGAGAATGTAAAACGGGATTTTTACTTAGGTTTATGGCAATTGAGTTATCACACATAATTGGAATTTTGGACTGACGTACCTCAAAGTCGGTAAGTGTGTGCTTCATCCATAGAACTTGAGCACACGCTCTCGCGGCGGCTACATATTCCGCTTCGGTAGTGGATAAGGCTACGGAATGTTGTTTCTTGGAAAACCAAGACACAAGCGAGAGACCTATAAAGGCACATACTCCACTAGTGCTTTTTCGATCAACCATCGAGCCACCAAGATCGGAATCGGTGAAGCATGTTACTTCTAGCTCGGGTTGTTTTGGATACCATAGTCCAAGATTCGTAGTCCCTCTAAGATATCTAAAAATACGCTTGACGGCTTCATAGTGAGATTGTTTAGGCGAAGATTGAAAGCGAGCACATAAACACACACTATACATGATATCAGGTCTACTAGCAGTTAAATACAATAAGCTACCAATCATGCCACGATAAATCTTTTCATTAAAATCGGTTCCCTCTTCGTCACTAGATAATTTTAGATTGGTGGTCATCGGAGTTTCAACAGGTTTGACATTTTCAAAATTAAACTTTTTCAACATGTCTTTACAGTATTTTGATTGACTTATAAAGGTACCATTTTCACTTTGTTTTATTTGCAATCCTAAGAAGAATTTTAATTCTCCCATCATGCTCATTTCAAATTCATTAGTCATTTTTGTAGCAAATTCATTACAAAGATTTTCATTTGTAGAACCAAAGATAATATCATCAACATACACTTGCACAACCACAATATCATTTTGAGCATATTTGACAAACAAAGTATTATCTATTTTACCCATAATATAACCACTTGTAATTAAAAAAGATTTTAATCTATCATACCACGCACGCGGAGCTTGCTTTAAACCATAAAGCGCCTTTTTTAATTTATAAACATGTGTCGGATTTTCAAAATTTTCAAAGCCGGGAGGTTGGGAAACATATACCTCCTCATTTATAAACCATTTAGGAAAGCACTTTTGACATCCATTTGATATAATTTAAAATTTTTAGCATTTGCAAAAGCGAGAAGCATTCGAATAGACTCTAACCTTGCAACTGGTGCAAAGGTTTCATCATAATCGATACCTTCTTGTTGATTGTACCCCTTGGCAACTAAACGTGCCTTGTTTCGGGTGACTTCACCGTTTTCGTCTACCTTGTTACGAAAGACCCATCGTGTGCCAATAATGGTTTGACCGCTAGGGCAAGGAACTAAGTCCCACACATCATTCCTAGTAAACTGGTTTAACTCTTCTTGCATGGCCATTATCCAATCCTCATCACCTAAAGCTTCTTCTATGTTTTTAGGTTCTATGGCTGAGATAAAGGCGTGAAAGGCACAAAGGGTATGGATTTGTGATCTAGTCGTTCTTTGGTTTAGGTCACCTATGATTTGATCTACGGGATGGCCTCTAGATGTTCTAAGGTTAGGATCATCTACTCCTTGTGGAACATAACATGGAGGGGCATCACTAGATTCTACATTGTTTGTAAGAGATTGGGTACCTAAGTCCAAGGTTCTAAGATGTTGGGCTAGTGCATCTCCTTCACAACCATTATCATTTACTAAGGGTGCACTAGGTTTAGGAGGACTTTCATCAAAGCTTACATTTAGGGATTCTTCTACAACCATGGTCTCTTTATTAAGGACTCTATAGGCTTTGCTATTCCAAGAATAACCAAGGAATACTCCCTCATAGGCTTTTGGGTCAAATTTGGTCAAATAAGATTTGGTATCTAAAATAAAACATTTACAACCAAATACCTTAAGATGGGCTAAGGAAGGCTTTCTACCACGTAGGATCTCATAAGGGGTCTTATTTAGGATACTCCTCATTAGCACACGATTGAGGACATAGGTCGCGGTAGCTACGGCATCACACCAAAACTTTTGGGGAACTTGATGTTCATTGAGCATAGTCCTACTCATTTCTTGTAGGGTTCTATTTTTCCTCTCCACAACCCCATTAGATTGAGGAGTGCGAGGAGCAGAAAAATTGTGCGTTATACCATATTTGTCGCAAAACGCACCAAATTGAGTTTCATTATCGAATTCGCGTCCATGGTCCGTACGAATCGAAACAATCGTGCAACCTTGTTGGTTTTGAATTCGTTTTCCCAAAATCTTAAATTTTTCAAAAGCTTCATTTTTATGTTTTAAAAACAAAGTCCACGTATATCGGGAAAAATCATCTACAATTACTAGAGTGTAATAATTTCCTCCAAAACTTTGAATGGCCATAGGGCCAAAAAGATCCATGTGTAAAAGTTCTAAAACTCTTTTAGTTGAAATCACATTTTTTGATTTATGAGAAACATGAGTTTGTTTGCCGACACGACATGCATCACAAAAATGATTATCAAATTTTAATTTTGGAAGGTCACTCACAAGCTCCTTATTTTTCAAATTTTGAATTAATCTAAGGTTAGCGTGACCTAAACGTCTATGCCACAAAGTCGAATTATCATATACGGAAGATAAACAAACATTTTCATTTACATCAGTTTTACAAACATAAAGATTTCCTTTTATAACCCCATTCAAAAGAACTTTACCATTTTTCAGAATTTTGCAAGAGTCTTCTTCAAAAACAACAATTATACCATTTTTGCACAGTTGACGAACACTTAGCAAGTTAAATTTCAAATTATCAACATGCGTAACATCTAAAAATGTAACATTGTTGCAAGAAATTGTACCTTTCCCAATTACCTTTCCTTTGGAGTTTCCTCCAAAAATTACTAGTCCACCATCACATGACTCATATGATGAAAAAAGATTATGGTTTCCGGTCATGTGACGTGTGCATCCACTATCAAGAATCCAATTCATATCAAGATTTATCTACAACATTTAAAGTACAACTTTTATGGTCCCCACATCTTATGGGTCCTTTGAAAGTTAGTCTAGAAAGCATAGAAAACCACATATAATAATAAATATATTTTCACAAAAAATATACAGACAAGAAAATTATTTACTCAACCCTTTTCGGTAGCTCTACTTGGAAGCGACCAGGAAAGACGGTGAGGGTGGTAAGCGCGAAGGCACTTTAAAAACCGACCTCATTAGAATTCGAAGAATTCGCCTTTATCTTTCCTAGACACCGTATCCAAATAGGTGAGCCTATTCGGAGTTGATTCATAATTTTCAAACACAGAATATATATATATATATATGTATATAATATATATATACAAAAAAAATTTAAAACCATAAACGCATGCCACCGGGATTATCAACACTAAAGGAGCCTTTAGGAATCCACTTTGGTACCATTTTAATTTTACGATCATATTTATCAAAGACGTAAAAAGGAGCATGCATATTCACACTATTTTTTGGTCTAGAAAATTTACTATTATACATGCATGCATAAGATTTCCTAGACTTATAGTTCACATTATTTATGTTGGACATATATGAGGATTTTTGCACATACGGTTTCTCATTTCAACATTTTTAGGTGGTTCAAAATATCTTTTGATAGGCATACATAAGCACTTATCTTTACACGTATCGGAACCAACGCCTTTTCTACAATTAGTGCTATTTGACATATTTAACATTTTAAGCACTTTCTCATTGTTACTTTGAAAGGCATGTGCTAACAAATTATCTTTTTCATGTTTATCACATTTTTCTTTTAAACATGCATTTTCCTTTTTAAGCACATCACAATTAGCACATAAATCATTTTCAACTATTCTTTTCTCAAGGCATGCAATTTTTTTATTTAAAATGTCACAAGAATTGCAAACATATTTTTCACTTAATTTATTTTCTAAATTTATGATTTTTTCATTATCGCATGCAATTTTTTGTTTGCTATCATGAATTTCTTTTTTACTTAATAATAATTCTTCCTTTAATTTTGCGTTCTCATCTTTATAATTATTTGTAAGCATAACCATTTTTTGAAAGGCATCATTTAACATATCAAGATCATCATCATCATTACATTCATCATCGCTAGAGTAATTTGAGTAACACGAGTTTACCTCATCGTCGCTTTCCGCCATGAGACAAATGGCTTCATACTCATTTTCATCTTCACTTGCGCTCCACGCGCCTCCAACGAAGGCTTTCTCCTTCTTGATTTTAGGTTTATTTCTTTTTGGACACTCGTTGGCATAGTGATCCTTGTCTCCACATGAGTAGCAAAAGCCCTTCTTTTTCTTGGCTTCTTCATCATCACTTGATTCGCCATTTTTATTTATTTTGTCGTTCCATTTATGGAACTTTCGGCTTCGGTTTTCTCCACCACGGCGATAATCTCCTTTTCTTTGAAACCTATCATTTCTTGAAAACTTTTTGTTAGCTAAAAGTTTAGAAAAATTTCTTACCAACATGGCTACATCGTCAAGATGTTCGGGTTGATCCTTTGAGGAGCTAGCTTTCTCCTTCTTTTTCTTCTTCTCCTTCTCGTCACTTGAAGTTGAAGCTTTAAGCGCCAAAGATTTCTTTTTATCATGCTCCCGATCTTTGTTCCTTTTTAGTGCAATTTCATGCACTTTGAGATTTCCAATGAGATCATCTAATTTCATCATTGAGAGGTCACGGGAGTCTTCCAAGGATGTGATTTTCGGCATCCACTCCGGAGGAAGCGCTCGAAGAATTTTTCGCACGTAATCTTCGTTAGGATATGTTCTACCAAGACCTTTCAAGCTCACCATGATAAGGTTAAAACGTTTAAACATTGAGTCGATTGACTCATCTTTTAACATCTCAAACATTTCATAATCATGTACAAGAATATTTATTTTTGAGCTTTTGACTTGAGAATTTCCTCTATGAGTATTATTTAGATTTTCCCAAATATCGTGAGCAGTTTCACAAGAATAAACACGTTCAATCTCATCTTTAGTAAGTGCCGAAAAAAGAATATTTTTAGCTTCAAAATTTAAGCAAACCCAAGCATCCTCAGCGGCGGACCATTCCGCTACTGGTTTTTCACTAATTACTCCATCTTTGGTTTTGGTGGGTTTATAATCTCCATTTTAATAATGTCCCAAATTTTTCGACTTTTGCCACGAACGTAGCATTCAAAAAGATTTGCCCAAAGACCAAAATTTTCGGTGTCAATTTGCGGAATCTTTGTAGAAATAATTCCCTCAGAGGTTGCCATTTAAAATATAAGAACAAGTTTTTTAAAAGGCACAAATATTTTTAAAGAAACTTGCAACCCGCTCTGATACCAATTGTTAGGACAACCTTAGGGGGGGGTAAAGGTTGTATTTAAAAATATTTCACAAATAAAAATTCTCTTATCAAAATCAACAACAAATATTGCATGCACAACAAATATATAAATAAAATTGAGTGCACAACGGGAATATAAAGAGATAAGGGTAGAGAATATTGATACCGACACCGAGATTTAAAGTGGTTCACCACCAACTGGCTGGCTAGTCCACTTGCCGAGACACTTCTCGACACACTGATTCACTATAAGTGTTCTTTATGGTAGAACACAAACCTTGATACAATGATAATAAAATCTCTTGCTTTTGCTCGAGAACGTGAATCACTCACACTATTCAAATACTTACAAGAGAATATATCTCACAATATTGATCACTCTTGTATAAGTATAACACTTGGATTTTTGAGGGTTTGATCACTCAAAAAAATTATATTGAATAAGTGATTTAAATGAATGGATGTAGCTGAGAGTTTCTCCAAAAAATGGGTATTCAATTTTTTTTTTTTTTTTTTTTTTTTTTTGGAGTTGAGAATGCTGCATGATATTTATACTTGGAAGCAGCAACGGTCGAATGGGTACCGCCTGAAGAAAACAGCTCGGCGCCAGAGAGGAGTCACATCCATTGTTGAAAGACCATAGCTTAAAATAGCATCTGAATTCTTTTTGCATTCTTCCAAAAAGAGTCAACAATATTCTTTTGGCTTAAATTTAAATTTTAAACTCAACACTTTTCTAAATTTATTTAAATCAAGGATTTAATTAAAATATTGGGTTAGGTTTTTGAAATATCCAAGTGGTATATTATTTTAGGGTGTTTATTATTATGAGATATATGATGACGTAAACACCAGTCTTGGACTCTTCAGATAAAATCTTCATGTTGTCCAATTAACTGCACACTTGGATAAAATTGTTAGAAAAACAATAATACGGTGTGTTTGTAATCATCAAAATAAATATATAAAATATATAGAGATGTGGTACACTTGCACCAACATAAGGACATGTTGAAGAAGTGTCCACATCACGGGTTACATGGTTGGGTCATAATCCAAACGTTCTTTGGAGGCCTTCACCCGCAATTCAAGAATGACATCACTGCTGCAGCGGGTGGGGCGCTCAGGAACAAGAAGTATGAGGAAGCAATAGAGTTGATCGAGAACCTAGCCGAGCATAGCTATTCCACACCACGATCTTCCGTTGCACGAGTCGCTAGTGTTCAAGAGACGGATGAGCTTAAAGAGATAAAGGCTCAATTAGCCATGATCACGAACCATCTGAAGGGAGGCAATTCACAAGATCCCGAGCAAGTTCAATTCCTCCAAAACGGGAATCATCAGCCGAGGAACGACCCATTCTCCAACACATATAACGAAGGGTGGAAAAAGCACCCAAATTTCTCGTGGAGTCAACCCGGTCAACAGCCAGGTAATTTTTCTAACTCTTCAAATTCTTCCAATACTAATAATGCTTATCGTCCTCCAGGTTTTCACCAAAGGAATGAAGGACCATTGATGGAGAAGAAACCGGGGCTGGAAGATATGCTCATGAAGTTCATGACGAAAATGGATAGCACGGTCGAGGGATTAGCGAGCACGGTGAGTACAGTCAAGGCTGCAACCGATCAGAATACGGCTTCAATTAAGATTCTCGAGAGGCAAGTGGGGCAGATTAGTGAAGCTCTACAAAACCGACCTCCCGTAACCTTTCCCAGTCAAACCGAAAGGACTAACCGGGAAACATGCAATGCCATTTATCTGAGAAATGGCAAGGAGCTGAATGGAGAGCCAGTACGAGAGTCGTCATCAAGGGAGACCGGTCTGAAAGAGAAAGAGATCGAGAGCATTAAAGTGACTGAACTAGAAGCTGATAAAGAGTGTGCAATCAAAGAGAACTCGGAGGGTGAAGAGAGCAAGCAGTGTGAAGAGAACAACCTAAAACAACCACCGGTCAAGCCGGAAATACCGAGAGTACCTTACCCGAGCAGGCTGAAAGCAAATAAGGATTAGGTCAATTTTTCAAAATTTATTGAAGTATTTAAAAAGCTAACGATCAATATTCCTTTTGCAGATGCTCTCGCCCAAATGCCCTCTTACATGAAATTCATGAAAGAGATCCTTTCCAAAAAGAGGGCAATTGATCACCAATCCACCGTTGCACTCACTGAAGAGTGTAGCGCAATCTTTCAGAATAAGCTTCCCCAGAAGCTCAATGATCCAGGGAGTTTTTCTATCCCTATCCAAATCGGTAAGTTTTCTTTCAATAAAGTTTTGTGTGATTTAGGGGCTAGTATTAATTTGATGCCCCTTTCTATTTTCAGGAAACTTGGATTGGGCGAGGTGAGTCCAACGTTCATGACGCTCAAGCTTGCTGATCGGTCAATAAGATACCCGTACGGCGTGATTGAGGACGTGCTAATTAAGGTTGGTAAGTTCTACTTCCCGGTAGACTTTGTGGTGATAGACATAGATGAGGATGAAGAGGTCCCGATGATCTTGGGACGATCGTTCCTAGCCACCGGGAGAGCTTTGATTGACATGGAAGAGGGTGAGATCACGTTCAGAGTCGGCGGTGAGAACGTAAGGTTCAAGATGCTTGAAAGAGGAAGTGGTGAAAGAGAGGAAGGAGTAGAGAAGTCCGCGGACAATCGCGAATGTGGGCGATTTCATCCCGCGGACACCAAGCCTAGCTAAGTCCCACATAGTCGTGCCACGACTTTAAATACCGCGCTGGGTGGGAGGCAACCCACCAAGGTTTGTTTCCTTTTATTAATTTTAGTTTGAGTGTGCTTTTATTTTCGAAAAAACCATAAAAATCGAAAAATCGAAAAAAAATCAAAAATAGCTGGAACAGAGACATACGCGACTTGCCACGCGGTTTGCATACCGCGCAGCAAGCCGCGAGGCACCCTGTTGGTTTTCTGAAACAGGGACATACGCGGGTTATCCCGCGACTTACATCCCGCGGCCAAAACCGCGGGAGCCCCCTGTTGTGTCTCGTTCGTTGTTCGTGCAATCTTTGTTCCTTTCTTGCTTTGTGTGTTTCCTTTTCTTGTTTTTTTGTCTTTTGTCTTTTGCTTTGAGTGTTTTGGTTTTGCATGCTCTCTCCGTCTCTTCTAAGTGCTCAAATCTTTTGAGAAGAATCTCCTCCGGCCGGACAAAACAGGTATGTTATAAACTTTTCTGCTAAACGAGTGGTGTATGATGTTTTAGTCTATTTTAGTCACACGAGATGCAACAAACCTAAGTTTCACTTAGGTTTGGGGTGCCTCATCTTTTAAACATCTACACACTCACTTTTTAACCCTGTGCAAACCTCGGTTTCACCGAGGTTTGGGGTTGGCTTTTATTGGCAAACGTAGGCCACGACCTAGGTTTGGGGTGCCCATTTTAGAAATGTTGGGTTTCTTTTGCTTGCTATGTAATGCCTTGCCCGTCCTTTTGATAACTGTAATAACTGCACAATGATTCGAGTCGCATCACCTACGACTTTACTTGCACATTGGGGACAATGTGCGGGTAAGGTTTGGGGTTGCCTAATCGGGCCCAAGTTATGCACGTAGATTTCCTGCACCTCTGAGCGTCTAGATCATAGTAGCTAAAATTTTTGTTTTGAATGATTGAGACCAACTATTGTGGGAAGAATCTTGCGATAGTGACGTGACCGTTAGGGAAGGACCGGGAAAGGACATGACTAGGGACATTAGTGGAGACCACCCGATAGTGAGTTTTGAGCCTAAAAGACGTTTTTCATTTCGAGGGATTCATACACTTAAGTCACATACACTTTTTCGAATTCTTTGTCGTGAATGTAGAATGATCTCACTACATTATTGCATTGAGTAGCAAAGACGAACCTCGGGATATTGGGTAAGGGTATAGTAGACCATATCGTGTGGACCTTAAGATATGATTCCAGGCATTGTGTGTTTTGTTTTAACCCGTTTTATCTATCGTTACCTTTTACCCTTCTATGTGTATCCATAACCCCCTTTGCAGCCAAACACGCACCTTAATTCTTTCTAAACCCACCATTAAACCTTTAGCCAAAAGCCTTAGCCAACCCTTATCCGAAAGTGTGTCAATTAGAGGCGGTAATGAACTACGAGAGATAGAGCAGAAGAGAAGAGAACAGGCCAGTCATGAGAATAAAACGGGTCAATGTAACCCGAGAAATAGAAAAGACAAATAAAGAGGACCAATGAAGTCCCAACTGAAAAAAAAAATTTAATACAGTTAGTCAGATAGTATTTCCAGCAGCTGAATAAGAGAGTCAAAGCGACTCCAATAGTGACAAAGAGGGCCAAATGATAGAGGCTGAAGTAGGGAAGTTCGGAACTGCCAATGATTGACACGCCAAGGATCTTTGAACCATTTTACCCTTCGTTTCTCAGCCATAGCCCTAGCCCCGTTACAACCCTTATAAAGACCTGAATGATCTTTTGGAAAACGTGATTAGAGTTTATGACCACCTTTACCGATATTCCCTGTCATGCTACTTGATTCCCTCTGAGATCACCTTTTTGGACATTTGTGCGTCTTTCTGTAGAGTTGTCATGTAATTATTGCATATTCTTGTACATAACCTCCTTAAACATGACAACACGAGCAATAACCTAGGTTCGAGCGAAACGAGAGTATCCCGTGAGGTAGGGTCGAGGCGAAATGTTTTCCCCAGTATGTTTGGACCTAGTCTAACCCGAACGTAATCGGAACTGTCACGAGTTCAACTCACATTGGAAAGTCATAGATCAAACAAAATAGAGATGAGGCGAGAGTGAGATAGATATTCACGGGTATGGGAAATCACCGATGCATCACTTGGTACCGATTGGGAATTGTGCAGTCATTATTATTTCACTGTGTGCTTTTATTCTATTTTTATCGCTAATTTGCTTGGGGACAAGCAACGCTCGGTTTGGGGTTGTTGATAACGCCACTTTTTGGCGTTATTTTCAATTCTCAAACCAATGAGATTGGCTTGCATTCAAGTAAAAAAGGCGTGTATTTTACGTTTTATCTAGTGTTCGATACAGGTTATCAAAAAGGCAGTAATCCTCGAAAAAAGAAGCTAAAAAGAGCCCAAAAAGAGCCAAAACGAAGCCTAACGGAAGCCCAAAAGTCAAGCCCAAGACCCGCAACCGAACCAGGACCCGAACCGCGAACCAGAAAACGACCCACGTAGCCAAAATGACACGCGCGACTTACCACGCGACTTACAAGTCGCGTGGCAAGTGGCGTAACCCACTGTTTCGCGATTTTCAGTATTTTAATTCGGGTTTTAGGTCATTATTCGAGACGCAACTTTCACACGACGGCGAGAGCAGTTTCGGAGGCGATTTTCAGAGCCGAGTGACACCCGTTGGAGCGACGATAGAGGGAGGATCAGATACACGTTCATCACGCGAAGTAGAGACGAGCACGATAGAAGGGAGTAACCATTCCATTTACAGTTGCCACGATTATCATGTCTACATACTTGTTTCCATCTTTTTCTATTGTGTTTGAATCCACCACCGACATGAACTAACCGGTTCATGTTGGGGGTTGGAATGAATGTGGTTTAAGCTTGTAAACAGATAACCTGAGACCTTTATCAGTTTTCCTATTTTAATGAATGAATGCAATTTGGTGTTTAATGCTTTTGTGAGATTAGCTACCTTACAATTGTTTTATTGCTTTCAATTTATGTTCGAGAGAAGTAATTGAGAAATAGAATTAGGAATTGCATGCCTAAGGTAAGAAAGGATAGAGATATACCGAGTAAATCTTAGTCCCGTTTGAATCTTAAGCTTAATGCGTTTTGAACCCTATATGTTGAGATCGAAAGATAAAACTTATGTTTTCAAAATAGAAATCACGGTTGCTTGAGAAAGAACCATGCTTTGCAAATAAAATCGTTGTAGCTTGAGAAAGAACAATGATTAGATAAATATTGGGTATTCATTGATAGGAATAACTGGTATTTGAATTGAGTCAGACGTTTGTATGCGAGAACCATAGGATTTCCAACCCTCAACTGTTTTCTCTATCTGAATTCCAAAGCTGTTAATTGTCTGTCTTGTGTTTGATTTATTTTCTGCAATTAGTAGTTTAATACCAACCTCTCAATTTTCGATAGTTCAGTTAATAGCAATTATAGTAATTGTGATATTTAGTTCCTAGTTCCCCGTGATTCGATACTCGTACTTCTCTAAGTACTATTACTTGACTTCGACCCGTACACTTGCGGTAAGATTCTCGGGGTGTGAAAACCTCGTATCAATAAAACATGACATTAGAGATGTACTATCATGATGCTCTTATATGCATTACCCACACCACGTATAAATCAATTTGCACATCTAGCAAGTTGCGACATATATGCTACCATAATCCTCAAAGGAGAAGCCATGCGGCATCAAAACTCCAAAACCACTCTCTTTTTGATGCAAAACGTCATGAAGCATATTTTCAACAAAATTCGCATGAGACGCAATACTCACTCAACCCATATTAACGCACGCAATCATTCAAGTATGCACATGACCTAGTGTCACTCATGCACCGCAAAATGTCGTAAGACGAAACTCCATCGTACTTCCACAAAACTTCCATCAAACTCGATGGAACTCAAAAACATCCAACCAATTAAATGGTGTCAAAGTTTTCCTTTTTAATAAACAACTCGCATAAAACAATGCTATGATCAAATCATCCCAATCATAAAACCTCCCTTTTTGTTGCAACACTAGGGCTGTGCAATCGGACGGGTCGGGCGGATCGGGGCCCAAAACCCGTAACCCGATCGGGGATCGGGGTGTGTGTAGTGCACCCGAAGTCCGTCCGAAATGTCTTTCGGATATCGGATATCGGGGCATTCGGGGTACGGGTCGGGTCGGTCGGGTCCCGCGGGTTTGGGCTTGACTTCAGGCCCATTTTTTTAGCCCAATATTCCTGACTTCTGTTCTGAACTTCTGATCCATTTTTAGCCCAAATTTCACACTTTTCGGTTTTTCAGCAAGACATATAATTATACATAAATTAACCAACTAAAAGTCTAAAAGTTTAAATACCAAAGTAACCAAAGTACCAAACTACCAAAGTTTAAAAGTTTACGAAACCGAATAACTGAATAAGTTAGTAATTAGCAAACCAAACCAAAAAAGTCCAATCAAAGTCTAAAAGTTTAATGGATCCATTCCAAATCTATTAATTTCAAACATCAAACAAACTTTATAGTTTAAAGTTCAACATTTCAATTCAAGTATTCATTATTCAACATTTCAACTCAAGTATTCATTATTCAACATTCAACTATATAAGCACTAATTTCAATATAACTATATAAGCACTAATTGCAATATAACTATATAAGCATTAAGCACAGAGGAGTTAAAACCCTCAAGACCATCAACATTCAACAACACCATCATGACAAATTGACAATATTCAAACTGTAAACATATGAATTATTTAACAGTTAACAGTTAACACAACTAATTAACATAAACATCTTTTAAGTTTTAACTTCCAAGTAATTAACCACATGCCTCAACCAACATAAACATATGAATTATTTAACACAAATGTGTTACAACTTAGTAACTTACAAATCTAAAAACCCTAGAAATTAGAACTTAGAAATTAGAATAGAAGATTAGAAGCTTACCACTGTGGCGCACTGTGGAGACTGGAGAGGGCCGGCGATGGAAGGCAGCGGTGGGCGGCGGCGCAGCGGCGGTGATGGACAATGGCCGGCAGGGGAGGGGGGGGTGGTGGTGGCGATCGCGATTTGGGGTTTTACCCTGAAGACTGAAACTCTGAATTCTGAAATCGTGATTTGGGGTTTTAGTGTTTTACTGATTATATTAGATTTATTAATATATATATATATATAATATATTTAATTTATTAATTTTTTTAATTTATCGGATATTCGGACGGGTCGGGTGGGTCAAACCCATACCCAACCCGATCCTAATTTATCCGAACCAAATCACGGGTCGGGGTATTCGGGGTTCGGGTTTCTCGGGGGCGGGGATTTCGCTAAAATTACGGGTCGGGTCGGGTCGGGTCGGGTCGGGTATTCGGATATCCCGGGTTTTGCTCACCCCTATGCAACACAAAATAAAACGACACCCTTTCGTCAAGGCTCGCAAAATCAAAATTCCCATTAAAACTCAACACTGAAACAAGGGAAGGTAACCCTTCGTCCGAACCTAACATATGTGGAGGAGATCCAATGTTAAGGTCGCAAGTCGCGGTTACTTATCCAAAACCATAAACGACGTTAAAACATGGATATCACAATATTCGAAAGTAGTAGTGGACGACTTCAAGGAATAAAATAAATCCCGACCAGGTTCACAACCGCCTGTCGTAAAATAATTTCATGCATTTTCCAAAATCATGGTTCAAAAATCCTGCGTATGTCAAACTTTTCCAAGATTTAGCAGTACCGTCCATCCGACGATTTGACACACAAGAAAAATTCAATGCAATTTATTTTAAAAGCAAAATAAATTTTGTGCATGCATTTTGTCGGCACTCAACGTCCGGGTCACATTCCTCCAATTTCTCCGATCACACTATTGTCATCCGGATACTCACACATCTTAATGCAAAATGGGAAGTCACATCGACCAACCCCACATTTCTCCTCGAATCAAGTCAATTCAATAAGCCTACGGCTCCCATCCAACTATCAAGTCCGACCAAAACGGTCTACTTAATACAACCAATCATGCTTACCGCCACTCTCAATGGCAAATGCTAAAGTCGTCAACCTCTTCTAACGACTATTCACTTATAACTCCTTTACCACCCCAACGGTCATCACGCTAGAGTCGTCCAAGTACTCTCATGTAACCGGTAGGTTCACTATCACACTGGCCAGGTGCAATTCTGAACATACCGTACATGATCACCCTTGCTACTCTTGACGTGACTTCTTGCTTCTAGTGACCCCAACAACTTTCGAATATCTTATCTTAGAGTGCCTAATTGTGCAATCTCGCTCTCATTTACTTAAAACAACGCTAGTTTGAGTCTAGGTATCCAAAAATCAACACCTAATTCTCTCAAACTTATGCTCTGATACCAACTTGTAACACCCTCAAAATTGAAACGAGCAACTAACGGTAATTTCAATAAAATAACTAAAAGATGATAAAACATTTCTACAAAACATCCTTGAAAATACCTCACAGTTTAAACATCACAAACTTCACAACTAATAACTCAAGGCGGGTGTTACTTAACCCAATTGCAAGTTGCTAATCCCAAATAAGTGTGGAAGACTTCGCTAAGAATCTCACTTATCGTGCACTCTACTAGCACTCATCACTTCACAGTGTAGCTAAAGCTATTCCCAACCTGAACCTGTTGCACATGCCGACAAATAAAAAGGTTAGGCTAACGCCTAGTGAGTTCAAGAGTTTACATCACGAGCAAATCATTTGATAAACCAAAATATTCAACTTAATAAATGATTTTCCAAAAGGGTTTGTATAAAAGACATCGACAACCCAATTTCCAACGCACACAATTCCTGTGAGGAAAACTTCCAATGAAAACCATTTCTCTGCAAGGGACTCAAATCCAAAACTCACATCAAGAGTTAAAATAATAATTTCTCAAATAATCGTCAATGCGGATAATACTCAAATAGTTAAAACATCCAACAAGGATGAAAACACAAAATCCGTCCATTAATCATGGAAAACAATTCATACGCATATAATATAACCTCGACAACGCGGATAAATAAAATACCCAAAATCAACACGCTTCGGTGACGGGGGAGACCCGATCTCATCGAATGTGGCGAACACATAAATTAAACCACAATTTATAAATATAAGTAAGTTTCTTGGATGTGGAAAACAGATGACATCAACCATACTATGTCTTTAGTCCATCTCCGGCATCAACCAAAACTAGGTCTTTAGCCCATCTCCGACATCAACCAAAACTAGGTCTTTAGCCCATTTTAGACATCAATCAAAACTAGGTCTTTAGTCCATCTCCGGCATCAACCAAAACTAGGTCTTTAGCCCAAACCACCAAGTTCAATCCTTCTGGATCTTTACCTTGGGAACCCACCATCCGAAACAAGCTTACTTAACTTAATTATATATACATGACCTCAAAAGAATAACCAATGCATTCAAATTATGTAAACATCAAATATAATGCAATTCATGCAATTCCAACCCCCAAGCCCACGTCGAGCTTATTAAAACCGGGCGAATGCCCTCGAGACTCAACAGAGTCCAAAACCGAGCCCTCTGCTCAAAAGATCTAATGATCATCTATCAACATCAATTCATGCAAATTGAATGCATCTAACTCACATCATGCAACATACGCTCTGAGGCATGATAATCTCACAACACCTTCATTGCCACCTTCCCAATGAAGTCAAATCATATATGCATCTACATGTACACGTATATGTAACTCTTTCATAACTAAAAAATGCATATAACTCACTAAGGTTGATTAGTCCCAAAGGTAATAAACATATAAAATCATCAAACGGTCTTCACACATAAGACCAACACTTAAACCGACACATATTCAAATAAAATGCAATTAAGCATATAGCACCTCCAAGACTCCATCTCGAGTCACTAAAACCGACAAGCACTCAAAAGACTCATTTGAGTATAAATCAAGCCTTTAAGTCTAAAATAAACGTTTGGTTAAATACGTGTCACTCACACGGTTACGTAAACCAAAATACATCGTTACTCAAACTCTTTACTCTTTTAATTCCTCAGTTGGCCATCGGCCCCAAAAATGAAAGGTTTATAACTCTCAAAACATTCATATGGTCGGATTGACCAAAATCCCCAACCTACACGTTCACACTTTAAAAATGTAGCACATCATAGTTATCGCATAATCACCAAATCCTCTTCACTTATGCAATAATTTAACAAACCCTCTTTTACTCATGATTTATTCTTCAATCACTCAAAATCCCCAAATGTGGGTGTTTTACAAGATATGTAAAGTTCAACACTTTGATTAAATCAAAACCCACCAAATAACTCAACAATAGATAATTTCACATAAAGCACACAAATACTTTAAAATACACATTTTGGCATGTAGAACGTTTTCACAAATCAACTTGAACTCACCTTGCTAGATTTAGGCTAAATCTAGATTTTCCCCAAACGTAAGCTCCTTTGATGCAACCCGAATCCTTAGATCAAATCTTCCAAAACCTAGATCCACAAGTTTTCAACCATAAATAATCATTCCCAAACACTTATATACACTTTCCCCAACATAAATCATCCAAAACCACCACAAATACCAAAACCCTAACTTCTTAGATGAAGAAAAGTGAGAAGTTTACCTCAACCACCACCAAATACTCTTGGATCATTCATCATACTTCAAAACTCTTTCTAGATCCTTGAATAGCTCTAAAAAACGAAACCGTAGCAACTTGAATCATCAAAATCGGAGTTGGGATGCAAAAGTTATGAGTGTTTGAAGTTTGTGCTGAAAATTCGCAACTTAATACGAACTCAGTGCGTTACGCGGCTTGGGCCGCGGCCTACAAGTCGCGCACCTAACCGCGCGGTCCCGCGGCCCCATTTTAGGTCGGATACTGTTTCGACCGTAATTTTTTCGTTATAGCTCCGTTTTCGCTCCGGAAAGAACCGTTGGACTCGTATTCGAATTCCGCATCCAACAAGACCATAAAATCTAGGATTTAATCCCAAATCCTATTTTTCATAATTATCTTAAAAGATCGATTTTACACTGATTCGGAATTATACTTATCCGAAAATTACGGGTGTTACATTATGTTATTCAACCAATGAGAAATGGAATATCTCTGTTTGAATAAATGAAAGATTTAGCAAATATTAGTATTCTCTAATCGTTAATGGCTTAAAATTTGGTGTTAATGTCGATTGTTGGATAAGTTTCTTCGGTTGAAAATTTAAGCTCGAAGTTTAACCCGATATCGAACTGGTTCCGGAACCCAATTAGGAACCGGAAATAATACCGGGCTTTTTCCCAAAGAGATCCGGAATGGTATGATCCGGAACCCATTTTTAAGATATTATCCGGAACACATTTTATTAATTCCGGAAGTTGTCAATATTAATTCCGGATGTGTTAAAAAGAAAACGGAATTCTGGTGGGCTTTTGTTGTGAGGCCCGGACTGTCTTCCCATTGGACCAAATCCATTAGTAAATAAAATAGAAACCGGACTTCCTTTATTTTTCTTTTGGGCCGACATCCTTGAATTTCAATGTGGGCCGTGGTTTTTTTTTGTAGTTAATCCAAATTCATTTTGTTGTAACGTGGCTTGGGGTGATGTAACATAACCAATTTCTAGACTTAGCCTAATTTGATGATCTGGTAAATTTTGTTGAGATCCATAAATAATTAAAATCTGATAATTAGTTGGGCTAAATCTGGAAGTTAATAATTTGAGATCCGGTATTATTAAAGGTGGACGGATGATCCGAGATCTTTTGGGCCGAATTAGGATGAGAACCCAAGAGAGTTTGTGAGGATGGTTTTAGTCTAACTCGAGACTTACTATCCCTATATTTTTAACGTACTAGGGGTTGCCCGTAAAATCTGAAGCTTGTGAGAAGGGATTGCTAAATCGCCAGGTGAGTTTTTCTGATCCTAAAACTTTTTTAGTGTGAAACTTTATGCATGTTCTCATTGACAAATGCTCGTACATTTTCTTTAAACTATGCATGAAAAGTGTGATTTAACTGTGTGGATATAAATTGCTTATGTGTGGACATGCGATGGCATTTATGTGAGATGGGGGTGTGTCCCATGAAATTTAATATATGAATTCGTTTCATATATGGGCGGTGTGTGCCCTGTTGCGCTGTCACGGTGTGTGTGACTATAGCGTGTGTGCTCTCTTACGCTGTCACGGTGTGTGTGACCATAGCGTGTGCCATTAGCATGTCATATTGTGTGGATTTATATACGTGTGCATTATGATGAGTTTTGTAATAACAATTCTTACTGAAAAGCTTTCATAAACTCTATTATTTCTTTGGTGTGGCTTTTGAGGGAACTCACTAGAACTCCTGGTCTAACCCTCGCTTTCAAAACTAAAAACCTTTTCAGGTAAACAGGAGATAGGAAGCACGGATACGAGAAAGGGGAAGATGTGAGCTGGAGCTTACATCTTAAGGATTAGAAGACCCCCATTTATTATTAGTATAGATTTTACACTCAGCTGTATTTAGGGTTGTATTCCGCAAACCCACTATTCAATTTTGTTAAATTGTGGTGAAGGCCAAGTTTTGGCAGTTTTAAATTATCTATCGAATCGTGTTTGGCTATATTTTGTTTGGGTTGTTACATCGAACTCTTTCCCGGATTCTCTAATCCGGAACCTTTTCCGGATTTTCTATCGGATACCAGATCATTCTCCGGACCCCCCTATCGGATTCCGGTATTTCATCCTTTTCCGGACCCATTGCCGGATTCCGAATTCACCATCCGGATTTTACCGTGTTCCAGTAAAGTCCATTTCGGACTCAATAATCCGGACTCCCATTCCGGAATTCCTATTCCGGACTACACAATCCGGATTCCTATCCCAACTTTCCCTGTCCAGTGCAATTTTTTGTGTGTATTTGCTTTATACATTATGTTTTGAGTTGTTTTCAATTTGTTTTTTGTTATCAGTCAACAGGTCAATTGCTAAAACAAATCAACTAGCTTATTATATTAGGTGGTCAAAATCTTGTTACAATCAATAGTTTTAGCGCATGAAAGCCCATAATTGTTGACGAATTTGAACGTTACAGCAATTTTATATAACATTAGGTGAGTATGCCAAACACTTTTAAGTCAATTAAAACAAAACAATTGTCAATATTTTTATTTGTCTAGATTGTATACACATGACATTTGTTTCTATCGTATAACTATTGAAATCAGATTAACATATTTTATGCACTTACATATTTTTAGATAAATATAACTTATTCATATACACTCTAAGGGTATTATAGTTAAATAAGATATAAAAATATAAATATAACTATTTTACTTAGACTAATTAATGTACATTAAAAATGATATATATATATATATATATATATATATATATATATATATATATATATATATATATACTAGGTAACAGCACCACGCCTTGCGTGGTGAATACAAATATTATTATAAAGATTAATATACTTTACTAAAAAAATTGATTTATAAACTGTTGTTATCTTACTAAAAAAACCATAATTTATTAAACTAAATATTGTTAGCTTACTAATAGAAAGAATACAAACATTGGTATAGATCTTACTAAAAAAATAAAATAATTTAAAAGTTTTGATTTATAAATCATTGTTAACTTATTAATAAAAACAAAAATTTAATAAATAAAAAATATATTTTATTAAATAAGTTTTGATTTATAAATATTGTTAGGTTACTCCATAAAATGTAGAAATAAAAACATACAATATTAAAATATTTTTGATTTATAAACATTGTTAACCTACTAAAAGATAAAAAAACATAACCTATTCAAATAAGTATATTTGATTTATAAACATTGTTATCTATCTTAAAAAATTGGTATAGATGTTACTAAATGTAATAACTGGGTCCTTTGTGAATAAATAATAAGTTTGGGGCGTAAAGTGTAAAAGAGGAAGAGTTTAGTGTTCTTTGGCAAAGGGTATAAATATGAGTAAAAACCCTAAATAACCCTAAATTTTATCAAGATTAGTGTGTGTGCGGCTAGGAGGGCGATTTGTGGGTGTCAAATTCAACAAGGAGTCAAGCAAGTGAGATTTCTCCAAGATTGTGTGTGATCATCATCTTTGCAAGGTAATCTTCATCTCCTACTATTTAGTAATCTAATTAGAAGATTGGGAGAGTTAGGGTTTGAGGTGTTGTTTATCTTGAGAAAGAGAAAATGGAGTCTGTAAGTTTCTTCTATTTTGATTTATGTAGAAATCGTATGTTTTGGTTTATGTTATTGGTTGGTAATGTTATTTCCTTAATTTCTGTGGATTATCACCATTTGGAGAGGTGTGAAATCGTTGTTTGGAGTATTAGTAAGTATTTCGACTCGTGAATAAAAACCCCAGAGTCCGGGACTCGCCAAATTTCGGAAGTGTTTTGGGATTCGGAATGGTATCCGGAACCGGATGGAGTCCGGACTAGTTGTATGCGGAATCCGGATGAGTACCGGAATCCGGATAGTACCGGATAGTAGTCAGAATCCGGATGTGGATACCGGAACCCGGTATGATTCCGGAAGTTACCGGAAACCGGCATGGAGTCCGGGAACCGAGTCCGGATGTCTTTTGTGCAGGACTTTCGTTTAACAGTGGACTTTAGAGTGCGTAGAGGGTCTTATCGGCTCTTTTGATTGAATACAAATGTAGGTGCGGGTAGAGAGTAGCGGTTCATTTTAACGGGACATCGGATCAGGTGAGTCTTTCTAAACCTAAATCTTGTACAAGTTGTGACGATTTATACATGTATTCAACTCATGCATAATAATTGTTTTAATTACAAAGTGAAGAGTGTGTGTAGCTAAATGAACGATTTAATTGTGGATTGACACGCTATGGCTATGGTGTGAAATGGGGGTGTGTCCCATAATATTTACATATATGAATTTGTTTCATATATAGGCGGTGTGTGCCCTGTTACGCTGTCACGGTGTGTGTGACTATAGCGTGTGCCATTAACACGTGTCATGGTGTGCATATCATGTAAGTGTGCTTTGTTAAGAATTCATATAAATTCCATTGCTGCTAATTTTGTAAATGTTGTTATTTATGATGTGGCCTTATTTTGAGGGAACTCACTAGACCTCATGGTCTAACCCTCGCTTTCAAAACTAAAAACCTTTCAGGTGAGCAGGTAGATAAGGGTAAGGGTAAGCAGTGAGATCCGGGCTGGCTTGGAGAAGCGCGGATTTGAAGATTTTGATAGAATGTCCAAATAGTTCTTTGTTTATATTTGTTCTCAGCTGTAAGCCGGTTGCTATGTCAACCGTTGACTTAGAAAATTTTGTAAGACGTTTTGGAATCCGATTCTATGGGATATTTATGCATGCGTAATTGTTATTTTTGGTTTATCTTTTGTGTGGGTTGTTACAGTTGGTATCCTAGCCATAGTTTAAGAGATTTAGGTGACCTGACGGGCCTAAACTTAAACTGTAGGAGTTAGGTAGTACATCTGAGAACTAGGAGGACCTTAGTGAGACTGGTTGGGACGACTAATAGGGTAGTGAAGAACTGTCATGTAATCTAAGTTGGCGATTACACCTGGCCAGTGTAATAACGAACTTACAGGTACATGTATGTGCTTAATTGCCTTATTATATTGGAATGGTAGGCTTAATGCTATTGGTGTGTTTCATTGCCAGTCAGTAATCATGTCAAGGAGATCTTTGAGGAGTGGATCAGGACCGATCGACGAGGAGATCGAGATGGAAGTGCCGGTGAATCCACCTGAGCAGGCGACCACCCGCGGTAGGGGTAGAGGCCGAGGAAGGGGACGAGGAAGGATACCCCGATGGGTGGTGACCCACGTGAATGAATATGTTGAAAGAGATGGAGTAATGGCACGCGTTCTGTAACAACCCACTATATAAATAAACCAAGCGCAATAAATAAGCATGCACAAATATCCTAAAATGTCTTACAAAAATTTCCAAGTCATCGGTTGACATATCAACCGGCTTACAACTGAGAATAATGAAAACAAAAGAACTAATTTGGACGCTCTATCAAAGTCTTCCAATCCGTGCTTCATCAGCCCATCCGGATCTCACTGCTTACCCTTACCCTTATCTACCTGTCCACCTGAAAGGTTTTTAGTTTTGAAAGCGAGGGTTAGACCATGAGGTCTAGTGAGTTCCCTCAAACAAGGCCACACCATAAATAGCAAGGTTTATAAAAATATAGCAGCAAGGGATTTTATACAAATTTATTACAAAGCACACTTACATGATAAGCACACCTTGACACACGCTAATGGCACACACTATGGTCACACACATCGTGACAGCGTAAAAGGGCACACACCGCTCATATATGAAACGAATTCATATATTTAATCTTATGGGACACACCCCAATCTCACACCAGTGCCATAGCATGTCTACACGTATACAGTATATCCACTTTATTTAATCACACCTTCCATGCATAATTTAAAGCAGTACATGCGTTTACAACTATAAACATGCATAAGGATTCACACTTAAAAGGTTTTAGGTTTAGAAAGACTCACCTGCAGTCCCGCTAGAAGTTCTCACTTGAAATTGCTTATCCTCTACCCGCGCCTACAATTTCACCCAATGCACAAGACCAGTTAAGTCTGTCGTCGCTCTCGAATCTCTATGACCATAAGAGGTGTCGCATCTAAGTAGCATTGAGTTCTACACACTCTCGGACCTAATCGGGTTCCGGTACGACTCCGGTTCCCAAGCGGGTTCCGGTACCACTTCGGTTCCCATTTGGGTTCTGGTACCACTCCGGTTCCCAAGCGGGTTCCGGTACCACTCCGGTTCCCATTTGGGTTCCGGTAGCGAGTCCGGTCTCTGGTTTTCTACGAACGCTAAGGTTTTCGAACACTCAACAACTACTCCACACCCGAATCCAAACCTTGGTGTAAAACCATTAGCATTGAGAGGATATCGATACCGACCAATTAATAGCTAAACCTTTCGATTTTACACCAAAAGAAATAGGGAGAACACATACACAGTCTCCATTTCTTTTCTTTCAAATTGATAAACACTAAAACTCAAACCCCCACCACTCAAGACCTGTGATTAGTTTGCAAAGAAGAAGAAGAATTGAGGGTTACCTTGAGAATGGTGATGAGTCCACACACAGAGCTTGGAGAAATCCCAGTTGATTTACACTTTCCTGAACTTTGCACCTACTAATCGTCTCTTCCAGCCGCACACATCGATTAGGTAGAAATTAGGGTTATTGGGGTTTCTACTCCTATTTATATCCATCATAATTGCACACCAAACTTTACCACTTTCTTACTTTGACCACTAAACTTCTTATTTTTGCCACTTCACACCCCAACTTAAGATTATTAATTGCAGCTTAAACCGGGTTATTACAGTATTCCCCCCTCAAAAGAATTATGTCCCCGGAATTCCATATTCGAACAAGCGAGGGAAACGGGTTCTCATCTCCGATTCCAACTCCTAAGTTGCTTCTTGTCTCTTATAGAAGTGCCACTGGACTTTCACTAACGAGATTTCCTTGTTTCTCAACCTCCGGACTTTGCGATCTACAATTGCCAACGGTTCTTCCACATAATTTAACTTCTCATCCACACTAATGTCCTTCAATGGCACTGTCATGTGTTCTTCGGCCAGGCACTTTCTTAAATTCGACACATGAAAGGTCGAATGAACTCCTCGTAGCTCTTCGGGCAACTCCAACTTATACGCCACCTCACCCACTTGCTCGGTGATGGCGAATGGCCCGACGTACATAGGCCTTAGCTTCCCTCTCTTCCCGAATCGTACTACTCCTTTCCAAGGTGACACCTTGAGCATAACTTTATCCCCTACCATGAACTCAATCGGTTTCCTTCTTTTATTCACATAAGCCTTTTGACGGTCTTGAGCTACCTTCAACTTCTCCCTTATCACACCAATCTTATCGGCAGTTAATTTCATGATTTCCGGCCCTGCCAATAGTTTCTCTCCCACTTCATTCCAACACAATGGTGTCCTGCACCTACGTCCATACAATGCCTCGAATGGTGATGCTTGAAGACTGGCGTGATAACTGTTGTTATATGTGAATTCAATCAATGGTAGATGAGATTCCCACGACCCCTTGAAGTCTATCACGCAAGCACGCAACATGTCCTCCAAGGTCTGTATAGTTCTCTCGTTTTTCCCATCAGTCTGAGGGTGATAGGCGGTGCTCATCAGAAGCCGCGTACCTAACTCCCTTTGAAGACTTCTCCAAAAAGACGACGTGAAACGACTATCACGGTCAGAGACTATGGACGACGGCACTCCGTGCCTCGTCACCACTTCATTGACATATAATCTTGCTAACTTTTCCAGCGAATCATTCTCTCGAATAGGTAGAAAGTGAGCCGACTTGGTAAGACGGTCAACTATCACCCATATGGCATCATGCCCCTTCGGGGTCCTCGGTAGCTTCGTGATGCAGTCTCACTTCCACATTGGTATCTCTAAGGGTTACATCTCCCCGTAAGGTCTTTGATGTTCTGCCTTGACCTTCAAACATGTCATACACCGCTCAACGAGGTAAGCGACGTCCTTCTTCAACCCTGGCCACCAATACGTTTGTCTCAGATCCCGATACATCTTATTGGTTCCCGGATGAACCGAATACCGCGATTTATGCGCCTCCTCCAAAATACGCTCCCGCAAACCTCCCAACTTAGGAAACCACACTCGGTTCCCCAAACATTTCACAACACTCCCGCTAGGCTCTAAGGATGTCACATAACCGATAATCCTCTCACTTTTCCACTTTTCTTCTACGATAACTTCCTCTTGAAACTTCTTAATCTCTTCCAACGGATTAGGAATCACGTCGACTCGAAAGGCCACCACTTTAGTTGGCTCTCTTCTTTGCTTCTGTAGAAACCAAGATTCAATCTTACAATCAAATATGAATGATCAAACAGTAAATGATAGAGAATTGGATCCAAAAGTATTGTATTCAATCAAGAACAGATTACAAATCTAGAGAGATAATCTCTCAAAGATTACAAAAGTGAATACAAAGATATGCGGAAAAGTTAGTTAGCAAAACAGTGCTAACAACTATATATACTGTAAGGAAATGCTAAAGCTACAGTACATATACATCAAAGTCTAATAGGAATATTACACGTGTCCTATTTAACTAACAGAATACAAAGGAAAATATCCTGTCATAAGTTCTGAACATGTTGTTCAGAACTTCTGAACAATCTTCTGACTAAGCATATCAGAACTTCCTTTAAAGCACTTGGACTTTCAACTTCATCTTCAGAAGTTCTGAGTCTCCTACTCAGAACTCTAATCCTTCTGTTCAGACTTTCATACTTGTAATCTTTTCGAGACTTCTCAGCCAGAGCTTCTGAGTCTTCTTACTCAGAACTCTGGGTCTTCTATCCAGAACCAATACTTGTAACTTTTGACAAAACTTCAAATCTAACAATCTCCCCCTTTTTGTCAAACAGTCATGTACTTATCAACATTGAACTCTTTCAAAGCAGGTATAATCTTTAAAAGAATTACATTTCTCAGATTAAGCCTTCTTTCAATCTTTTCTATGATCTCTTGTATTTCTTCAACTTGAGATCCTCTTGTTAATTTTTTCTCCAATCTATGTTTGATGAATCTCAGAGTTCCAGAACAATATTTTGCCACTTCATCTGGTCTGAAGAAAATATTCTCTTTTCTATCATTTCTCAAGAAAACTCCCAACTCTGGATATCTTACAACATTTCCACTCTTCAGAAGATTCAACTGTTCATGACCATTGTTTGGCTTTGAAAGATATACACATGGTCTTTGTATATACAGAGCAATCTGAAAATCTGTATATGCATACCATCTCAGAATGTAAAACAGAGCATCTCTTACTACAGCCAATGCTCCTCTCTCCTTCTTATGTTTACCACAGTCTTTATTTGACAAAAGACTATACAGCCTGTAGAAATCTGTCACTGAGATCTTGTCAAAATCTGCCTCAGTAAAGTAGTAGACTTTTCCATCTTCTCTCAATACTTCAAATGAATAATACTCATGTTTTCTGAACTTCTTAACACTCAATTCTCTTATTCCAGTGATTAAGAAATCTGAGTACACTGCTTCTTTTGGTTTTGCTAAGCATCTTGCCATCTCTGCACGAAGCCATTTATGTACATCTGTTCTATCATGATACACACTTAGAAAGTTTACTTCTTTTGGTTGAAAGAAGTTAGGAAGAGCATACTCCAGAAAGTAACCATTAACATCAACAGGTATTTCTTCTTCATTAGCCTCAGACTTTTCTGGCTGATCTGCATCTTTCATTTTAACATCTTGTGAAGACACATCTGGAATATCTTCTTCAATATCTTTTGAATAAACTCCATTTACCTCATACTCAGCAGGGAATACAAAGTCTTTATGTAACAGTTTCTTTGGGTTTTCTTCTGAGAGCATCCATTCACTGCAGTCTTTGATTCTTGTTCTGAGATCCAACCTCTCTTTGATATGCATTTTGCATTTTTGTTTCAGAACTGCTTTCTCACCATCAGCATTTACAGCCATTTCTAGTAACAAGTACTGTAAAGTAGCATTACTGTACTTCACCAGATCATTTAATCTGAAAAACATTCTTACTCTAGAGACTATGTACACAAAACCATCATTTTCAACTCCTTCAGTAATGAATCCACGACCTCTAATTTCATGAATAGGCTTTTTGATTGGTTTGCTCAAGTTACATTTCTCTTTTCCTGCTTCAATTGCCAACTGAAAATCATAGAAGTACATATTTCTGACATAAATCCCCAGAATTCTTCTGCATTCAAGTTCTATCCAAGATTCTTCAGTACTAGCAAAGAACTTTACCAGAAACAATTGATCTTTAAAAAACAATCTGTGAAAGTCAAAACTTGTCATGCTAACCTTCAGATTTCATTCCTTCTGAACTATCAAGCTTACATACTTTATCCCATCAAACTCACCAGTCTGAAACTCTAGTACTTTCACAATTGCTTTCTGAACATGTAGTCTTTCATCAGGTTTTCTGAATCTGTTAGAAGCTTCCACATAAATCATCTGAATTCTTTCATCCAAGAACCCATCAATAAAGTTATCAATTATTACTGAGTTATCTTCTTCGCAGTAGATATTCTCATATGTTTCTTCTGGAAAGATATCTTTAATGAAATGTTTAGTCAGAGGAGTATCACTCTGACTGATAATGAAATCACATAAAGGTTCTTTTAATACTGGTAATTCAATCCTAGGAATCACAATGGGTCTTCTGTACACATACTCCAAAGGCATGAAGTAGTTTTCAACTCTTTCATATTCTCCACTAAGAACATTTAACTCATCCAGAAAATGAAGTTCAAAATTCTCTTGAAAACTACTTGTGTATCCAACTAAGTGATCCTCTTCTCCCAACAAATCAATAGGTCTCACTGTCTTCATAATTCTTTGAATTTTCTGAACATTAAGAGCTCTGACCAACTCACTAGGCATCCTCCTTATCAAGACCTCATTCAACCTTCTTTCTTCCATCTCAGAATTAAGAAGATCAATTCTGGCATAAGGTACAATTTCTGTACAAGTGTTCACTTCGGATCTTTCAATCAAACTTTCCTCAGAAATATCTGCCATACTGATCTCACAACCTTCTTCAGAAGAATCTGTCACTACTTCTTCTGCCATCACATTATGATCTGTTATTATAACTTCATCTGACCCAAAGATACTTGATACATCTGCTTCAATTGTCTTATCAGCTATATCCATAACCTCAGTTTCATTTGAATTCACTTCAATTTCTGTATCCAGATCCAATTCCACTGTCACATTATTAGTTTCCATTTCTACTTCAGTGTCTGAACTTATTTCATGAATGCTTATTTCCTTTTGAACCTCTGCTGATTTCTCAACAATTGTTGATTCTTCAAAAACAACCTTTTCTGGGTTCTGAACATCTGCATCTGCTAACTCCATATCTGCAAACTCAAAATTTGTCACTCCAATATCTGCTGACTTTTCAACATTTTCAAACTCACCAGTTCTTTGTTTTTCTAACTCAGTACTTATCTTTTGTCTTTTCTCCCCCTTTTGATGATCATGAGGGTCATTATCATCAAATTTTCTTTTGGACTGAGTTGATTCTGATTCAGGTTCTGCAACCGACAAAGGCATGATGGCTAAGGGTTGTGAAACATTGGCCAGATTAGAACTGATTACTTTCACAAGAGAAGTCTGTAAATCCTTCATATTCTTCAGAAGATCCTTTTGAAATTCTGTCATATTATCCTTGATCTCCTTTTTGTGAGTTTCCAAGGACTCTTTCATTCCATCCACTTTTTGTTCAACAGACTTTGCTTTGCCTTCCAACAGATTTTTGAGATCCTTTACCTCATTTTTCAAAGATTCAACAGTATTCTCCAATTTCTCAACTTTCTCCCCCAACACTTGATTTTGTTTCTGAATCTTTTCAAATTCAGAAGGTTCTAACAGTGAACCTGGATCAACAAATGACCCAGTTTTCAAGTGTTCAGAGAACTCTTGGCCTGTAGGTGCCACAGAGACACCATGTACCACAAAGGCACTGTGTAATGAAGCTTTTGAGATGTTCACTTCACCAGGACTTCCATCCAATCCTTGACAACCAATAATAGGAATGTCTATGGATGTTGATACAAGAATACGAAATTCCTATGATGTGCTAGTGTGAAAAGGAATTTCAGGCTCAATTAGGATATCACTGTGCAATCCAGACTCAAAGTGTTGAAAAATAGGTTGGGATTTATCACCTCCCTCCAAATGAGTTTGGGATGGTTCCCCTGTTTGTTTTGAAACAGCAGCATGTTGAAATGCTTCTGAGTGGCTAGGGATGGGTTGTTCAAGTTCCACCACGGGCTCCATGGTGTTTTCTTCAATGTTGGTCACCAAGGGTTGTGAACCAACAGTAGATGTGGCTGCCCGGATTAAGTTGGCTGGATCAGAATTATCTCTTTCTGTTTCAAATTCTGTTAACATTCTCTCATTCTCACCACTCTCTTTCTGTTTTTCACTTTCATTTCTAACCAAGCTCTCTGAATTTTCCCTCTCTATTCTCTCAGAATGTTCTCCCCCTTGAACATTCTCCCCCTCTCTATTTTGAATAGACCCCTCACCTCTCAACTCAGGTTGTTCCTCATGGGTAGGGGCTTGAGGTTGTTCAAGTCCCATTGAGGTTGCAATAAGCTTTTAATATCTCACTCTCCCTTGGAATGTATTGCCTAAGTGACCTTGGAAGAGGTCTGTGATTTGGAAAATTGTCAATTTTAATAGCAGAAGTCATCTTACCCATATAGAAGATTGGCCCATGTTCCTCATTTGATCTTCTTGGAATGTTTCTGTCTTGATCCATTGCATGCCATATTACCAACTGCCAATATCTCTGATAAGGTATGTATGTGAGTATCTTATCCTTTGTTTTTCCTTTTATTGCCTTCTGATTCCTCTCAAAAGTATTCTTCATATCTTCCCATAAAATAGAAGCATAGTCATAATGCCTATTCTTTACTAACCCATGAAAGATTTGCAAAATCTGCTTTGATCCCTGATCTAGAGAACTGTTTTTCCCAGATAAAAATTTGTTGATTGTATTGAAGAAAAATGCCCAAATTGGTGGTAATTTGTTCCTTTTAAATTTACTCAAATTCCTCAATTCTTCATTGTAACCTAATCTCCTAACTTCAGCAATCAACTCCTCTGTCAAAGGAGAATCTTCAAAATCTGATCTCCTTTCCAAGTCATCCTTTTCTGGTAATCTAAGCATGGTTCTCATAAATTGGATATTTAAAGTTACAGTAACTCCCCCTATTTCAGATACAAAATTGTTACCTTGTAACTCCAAATGCTTCCACCATTGTTGAATGTACTGTACTGGCACTCTCTTCTTCATTGTAAACCATTTCTTGAAAGGATGGTATTTCAGCAATTCTATTATTACCCTATGTTCTTCTTTGAAACTGGTTTCATCAGGCACTAACACACAATTATTTTCCAATAAACTCAAATATTCACTCTCAGGAACAATCCTCTCACCAGAATTAGATCTTCCAGACATGACTGACCTAGTCGCACTCTGTTCGTGTTGAATATTCTTATTTCCCTCATCTGCGTCTCCCTCTGATTCATTCATGTGTTCATCCCCTACTTCTCCTTCAACATTTCCTAATACAATGTTTTCTCCTATTGCCCCGTCTTCTACGGCTCTATTTTCAGGCCTCTGTACTTCATCATCTGAATCAGATTCCATCAATGATTTTGATGAACGTAATGAGATAGCTCTACTTCTCCTTGAACTTGACATGATTGTAATGCGGAATTTTGAAAGAAAACAAGATCAAAGAACTCAGGAATTGTGCGTTTCTTATTTTTCGCTCTTGGAATTCAAATAAAATTTGAAGGAGGGATTTCAAGGTCTATTTAAAATCCGCGAAGCTGAAAAGTTTTAACGGAGAAAATTTACTTTTTGTCAGAGTTATAACGAATTCAAACACTGTGAAATGCCACAGAAGATATTAAAAAGAAACGTGGCAAGTTTAAAGAATAAGAAGCTGACACGTGTTATTGGATAGAAATTAATACAAGTTAAAAGTTCTGAATAACACGCTCAGAGTTCTGAGAATGCATACTCAGAAGTTCTGAGTACACAGTTCAGAAGAAATTCCCTTAGAACCAAAATTCATTTAAAATCAACTTCTGATTATATAAAAACATTTAATCATCCAGAAGTAGTTTGAACAGATAGAAAATTATTTTATTATCAAAATTATGTCCTTTTGATGATTTGAAATTTCTGAAAGCATTTAAAATATAACATCTGATCTTGAAAAATATTTTAAGGGTTCAGAAGTAGTTTGAACAAGTGAAAAAGGTTTATCATTGAAAGCTTGTTCCCCTTAGAATGATTAGTGATGAGATAAGAATATACAAACCTTATAAGCACCTCAGAACGATATCTGAATGATTTCAATGCTCCCCCTTGACTTTAGCATATACTCAAACACATATTATAAGGAATATGAAAAAAAATAAAACAGAAAGATCTTAACAACATATTGAAATATTTGTAATTTTCAGAAATGTGTTCTGAAAGGTAGTCAGAAGTTCTGATTAACCTATTCAGAAGTAAAGAATTTGAAGTTAGATTTCTGAAGTATTGATTCAGAAGTTCTGAACTCAAGAGTCAGAATTCTGATTAAGAGTGTCAGAGTTCTGAGAGCACTACTCAGAAAATCTCACTTACAAAAATTTTTATTTCTGAAAAATAACATATATGTTCAATTAGTCAAATTAAGCATTCCTATTTTACATATGAGAAAAGTGAACCTTTTGTGATCAAGAGGCTTTGTGAACAAGTCAGCCAATTGATACTTTGTATGCACAAAGTGCATTTCAATTGTTCCCTTTTCTACATAGTCCTTAATAAAATGATATCTTACATCAATATGCTTGGTCTTTGAGTGCTGGACAGGATTCTGAGTTATTGCAATGGCACTTTCTGAATCACAATATATGGGAATTTTGTTGAGTTGATATCCATAGTCCATGAGTTGTGTTCTCATCCATAAGGTTTGAGAACAACAAGCAGCAGCAGCTACATACTCTGCTTCAGCAGTGGATGTGGACACACAATTTTGCTTCTTTGAAGCCCAACTCACTATCTTGTCTCCCAGAAAATGACAAGCACCAAAAGTACTTTTCCTGTCTAATTTACTTCCTGCATGATCAGCATCAGTGAAAGCAGTTAGTTTGAAATCAGTTTCTTTAGGATACCAAAGGCACAAATCAGGTGAACCTTTAAGATATCTTAAGATCCTTTTAACAGCTAGCATATGAGATTCTTTTGGATTAGATTGAAATCTAGCACAAAAGCATGTAGCAAACATGATATCTGGTCTACTTGCAGTCAGATAAAGTAGAGAACCAATCATGCCTCTATAAACCTTGATATCTGTTGAAACTCCAGAAAGATCAACATCTAACTTGACATTTGTTGCCATTGGTATTCTTATAGAAGCACAATCAGACATTTTAAACTTCTTTAAAATATCTTTTACATATTTTCCTTGATTTATGAAAATTCCATTTGACAATTGTTTTACTTGAAGACCAAGGAAAAAGTTCAATTCTCCCATCATGCTCATTTCAAATTCTGATTCCATAACTTTTGAGAATTCAGTACATAATCCTGCACTTGTAGAACCAAATATGATATCATCTACATATATCTGAATTAAGATCAAATCATCACCCTTTTTCTTTAGAAACAGAGTAGTGCCAATTTTACCTTTCTTGAAGCCACATTTTAATAAGTGTTGAGTTAGAGTGTCATACCGGGCTCTTGGTGCTTGTTTCAGACCATACAATGCTTTATCTAAAACATAAACATGAACTGGAAATTCAGAGTCAACAAAACCTTCTGGTTGATAGACATAAACCTCTTCATTAAGTATACCATTCAGAAAAGCTGATTTGACATCCATTTGGTACACTTTGAAGTTCTTATGTGCAGCATATGCCAAGAATATTCTGATTGCTTCTATTCTTTCCACAGGTGCAAATGTCTCATCATAATCTATTCCTTCTTGTTGAGAATATCCCTTTGCAACCAATCTAGCCTTATTTCTGACTACAACACCTGACTCATCTTTCTTGTTTCTGAATACCCATTTTGTTCCTATAATAGATTTTTCTTCAGGTTTTGGAACAAGTCTCCAGAATTTGTTTTTTCAAACTGTAGAAATTCATCTTGCATTGCTAAAATCCAATCTGGATCCTCTAGGGCTTCATTGGCTTTCTTAGGTTCAATCACACTCAAAAATCCTGCAAACATTGCCTCATTTGCTGTTGTTGATCTGGTCTGTACTCCCACTGATGGATCTCCTATCACTTGATGAATAGGATGGTCTTTAGTCTATTTATTTGAACTAGGAAGTACATCAATCTCTGAAAAGTTGTTGTTTGTATCATTCTCATCAATAATAGCTTGTAATTCTGAACTGTCCCCTTGTTCTGGTACTTGTTGAGGTGAAACATCCAAGTTTGGATTCTGAGTAGTAGAGTCAGAATTCTGAATAACTTGTTCAGAGTTCTGAGTACTCTGACCAGAAGTCTGATTAACTTGTCCAGAATTCTGAGTTCTAGGCTCAGAAGTTTCATTACTTGTGTTGATCAAAGTTGGACATTCCTCAGATGGACCAGTATCAGATATTATTGTTGTTTGAACTACTTCTGAGGTTCCCTTTTTCATTTCTTGAACCATTTTAGGATTTTCAAAATATGCATAAGATTCAGAAGTTAGTTCCAGAAAACAATATATTGAGTTCTGAACAGTTAGGATTAGAAGTTGTTTCAGAAGTCATTGTTGTCTTATCCTGTTTGAGTTCTGAACTGTTTTGTTCAGAAGTCTTCATTCTTGACTCATCAAATGTTACATTGATGCTTTCCATTATCCTCTTGGTTCTTCTGTTGTAGAGTCTGAATGCTTTGGAAGTTAGTGAATAACCAACAAAGTATCCTTCATCTGCCTTTTTATCAAATTTACCAAGATTCTCTCTGTCTTTGAGAACATAGCATCTGCAACCAAAAACATGAAAAAGTTTAATCAGTGGTTTTCTTTTGTTTATCAGTTCATAAGCAATTTTATTCAAACTTTTATTTATCAAAGTTCTGTTTTGTGTAAAACAAGCAGTGGCTATTGCTTCAGCCCATAGGAAGGTTGGAAGATTTGAATAAGCCAACATGGTTCTTGCAGCTTCAACTAGAGTTCTGTTCTTCCTTTCAACAACACCATTTTGTTGAGGAGTTTTGACAGCTGAAAAGTTATGAGAAATCCCCAGGCTTTGCAAAAAGTTCTGAAGAGTCTCATTTCTGAACTCTGTCCCATTGTCACTTCTGATTTTCTGGACTGGAAGTTGTAAGAATACTTGAATTCTTTTGATGAAATTAATCAGTGTTGTAGCAGTCTCTGACTTTGCTCTTAAGAATTCAACCCATGTGTACCTGGAATATTCATCCACAATAACAAGCATATATTTCCTTCCTCCCATTGATTGAACTGAAATAGGACCACACAGATCTGTATGTAGCATCTCTAATGGTGACTTGCATGAAGAATCCATTTTGATTTTGTGAGAACTCTTCTTCATCTTGCCCATTTCACATACTGAACATAATGATTCTTTCTCAAATTTGATCTTTGGTAATCCTTTAACCAACTTTTTGCTAACAAGATTGTTCAATTCCTTAAAATTTAGATGAGAACACCTTCTGTGCCATAACCAAACTTCATTTGTAGTAGCATTTGAGAGTAGACATACTGGAGTTAATGCCACAATTTTAGAAAAATTGACCACAAATAAATCCATGTCTCTTGGCCCAGAATACCTTTATGTCCTTCTCAGTCAGAATTAAGCAACCTGTTATACTGAACTTGATTTGACAGAAGCTATCCAAAAACTGACTTATGCTGAACAAATTATGTTGTAAACCTTCCACATAGAAAACTTTCTGAATGGTCAGATCTCCCTTTGTTAAATCTCCATACCCTTTTACTTGTCCTTTACTGTTATTGCCAAAGTTAACTGCTCCTCCAGCCTTTTCTGTGAAATTAGTCAGAGAAGACTTATGTCCTGTCATGTGTCTTGAAGCTCTAGAATCCAAAAACCACACATGACAGCCCTGCAAAAACAATCAGTTAGATTTAGGAACCCATTTTGGAATGGGTCCATCTTTGTTAGCTTTGGTATCTGATTTAACAAAAGTTCCTTTGACTTTCCATTCAAAATCTTCTTTTAAGCACCACTTTCCTTGTACTTTTATGAAGTCAGAACATTTTCTGTTCACAAAATTGTTTCTTTTCTTTTTGAAAACTTTTGGTTGAGACTGAGAAACATTTTCAGTCTTCTTTTCTTTAGTTTGAAACATATTTTCTTTCTTCTTTTCTTTTGAATTAGATTGAGAAATGTTTTCAATCTTCTTTCCTTTTATCTGAGTTTGAGGAATCAAAACAGTTTTCTTTTCTGAATTCTGATATGCTTTGTTTATATAAGAAACAGATGTTATTAAAATTGGACTTTTCTGAGATGATTGAAATGAATGACTACCACATTGAACACATATGAGATTCTTTCTTGCAAGAGACAATAGATCTGAAACATAAGTCGTTTCACTTTTATTGCAAGTTTTCAGATTACAATTGCATTTCATACAAGAACTATTGACTTTAGGTTCAGAAGTAGTATTCAATCCAATCTCCTCAGAAACTCTTTTCAGATCATCTTTCCTTTTGCTTTCCTCTTTTTCTGAAACATTCAATTTCACAGAATTAGCAGATGATTTGGATGATTCACCATTTTCAAATGTACTTGATTCATCAAAGAATTTCTTATCTTCTTTTAAGGCATTAATCTTGATAAGATCATATTCAACCTTTAACTTCTCAAGCTCTGTTATTTTCTAGACATAAGTGTTGTTTTCTTTTAAAACTTGGTCCAGTTTTAAATCTACATCACAATAATCATTTTCAAGATCATCAAAAGTTTTTCTTAAGTCCTCAAGTTCTTGACTAACAATTTTAAATCTCTTTTCAAGTTCTGAAAAACTTCCTGAAGCGAATTGAGAATTTTCAGTTGACTCAGAATTCTGACCTTCAGACTCAGAGTTCTGACTAATAGAGTCAGAATTTTGACTAGAAGACTCAGACTTCTGACTGACTGTTTCAGAAACCTTACTTGTATCAAATATACTTTCGATGTCAGGATATGAAAAATTTGGTTGTTTATTTTTATAACTGACATTTAAAGAATCATATTTGAATTTAACATCATTATATTTTGGTTTCTCTTCTGTTGGTTTTGAAATTTCTTTCTTAACTTTGTCTTCTGAATCTCCTGACTTCTCAATTTTTGGTTCAGAAATTGTTTCCTTTGCTTTTACAGGACTTGATTTTTGTAAACAATCTGAACTTGTTATAGAACTAGCAGGTCTCACAAAAACTTCAACAATCTCTGGGATTTTTGGTTTAGGAACCTGTAATTTATCAAAATCATAAAGATTTGTTGGAGCTCTTTTCAAAACAACATTTTCTTCCAAACCTAAACCCATTTTTGGATTATAGAATCTTGTGTCTTTAACATTGCTAGTGAGAAGATTCAAGGTTTGTTGAGTTTGACCTCTTTTCAGATTAAGGTCTTCCAACTCTTTGATTTTTGTGTACAAATTCTTTCTTTCCTCAAGTAACATATCATATTTAATTTGTAAATCAACCTTTTCATCTTTTATTTCTGAAAATTGAGTTTTTAATTCAGAAATCTTCTTTAAAAGATCAGAATTCTCATTTTTGACTTTTTGTTTCTCAACTTCAGATTCTTCAAACTGTTCTTTAATTATCTCTTTTTCTGTTCTGAACTTGTTAACCAGAATTCTTTCACCTTTTATTTGTTTTCTGAGTTTAACAAATTCAGAATTCATATTGCCAAATTGAGTCATTAAATCAATTTCAAGTACAGAATGTACCTCAGCAGAAGATTCAGAACCAGCATCTTCATAGTCAGAATCATCCTCATTCCTTATCTTGGCCATATAACTTTGCATTTGAGAAAAGTGAATGCAATCCTCTTCATCTGAAGTATAGTACAACAGTTCTCCTGGTCTGCCAACATTGCAATCTCATTATCTCTGTTCTTAGCCAGCTGAGCCTTCTTTGTGTAGTATTCATAATCTTTTACCACTTTCACTCTGCAGTCTCTGGCAAAGTGACCAGGTTTTCCACACTTAAAACATAAATCCTTCTCTTTTCTCTCTTCCTTCTCTTCTTTCTTCTCAAACTTACTTTCTTCTCTATCTTCTTTCTTCTTATATTTCTCTTCTGAACTCCCATGTTCCCTTCTGTACTTACCCTGAAACTTATTCTTTCCATATCTTTTGTTGAAAGTGTTAGTCAACAAGGCCAGTTTCTCAGCAATTAACTTGATATCCTCATCTTCTTCAGATCCTTCTTCTTTCTCAGATTCCTCCTCTAACTTTGGAATTTCAGACAAAAACACAGATTTCTTTGCAGTTTTAGTGACTTTTGTTTTTCTTTCAGAAAGTAAAGCCAACTGATCAGATACACTTTTCTTTTCTTCAACTACTAGTTTAACAGAGTCCTCATGTTGATTCAGAACACATAATAGATCATTCAGGTCTTCTTCACACATATCCTTATTCATTTGGAGACTAATTGCAAAAGATGACCATTCTGAATTAAAACTGTTCAAAAACTTGTAGTTGATCTCAGACTTCGTTTTCTTTAACCCATTTCTTCTGAGATCGTTTAAAATTGTGCAGAACTTGCTGTATGTCTGAGTGAGACTTTCAGATTCCTTTGCTTTGAATCTTTCATAAGCATTGATACTTTGGTTCAGTTTGGCCTGAATTGATTTAACAGTACCAAGCATTTGCTTCTCTAGTTCATCCCACATTTCTTTAGTTGAAGTTCCACTATCAATTCTATTGAAAACTTCATTTGGAACAGCCAAAGTCATTAGAGTAACAGCTCTTTTGTCAATTGCATGTCTCTGTTTCTGTGCTTCTGTGTATTGAGAAAAAAATTTCTTCACCCTTGTAGCAGGAATCTCTGGTGTTGTATCTGTTGTAGGTGTAGCGACAACATCTACATAGACTTCAATGGGACCTTCACGAATAGAGATCATAAGAATTTCATCGATATTATCCAAGAACTGAATCATACGAATCTTCCATTGCTGGTATTCCTCGGGAATAAGAACAGGAGGTTTTGTTTCAGACCCCATAGAGAGAAATTCTTTCGAAGACATGATTGTAAGATGATTCAACATAAATACAAATCGAATTTCTTTGAACAATAGTAGAACAAATTCAAGAATTACTAAGAATTCAAGAATTACAAGTAGCAGCGGAATCAATTGACGAATTGATCAAGAAATCTTCAAGAATGCGATCAAGAAACCCTCAAGAACACGATCTTGAACGAAATTGTTTGTTGATTGGCTCTGATACCAATTGTAGAAACTAGGATTCAATCTTACAATCAAATATGAATGATTAAACAGTAAATGATAGAGAATTGGATCCAAAAGTATTGTATTCAATCAAGAACAGATTACAAATCTAGAGAGATAATCTCTCAAAGATTACAAAAGTGAATACAAAGATATGCGGAAAAGTTAGTTAGCAAAACAGTGCTAACAACTATATATACTGTAAGGAAATGCTAAAGCTACAGTACATATACATGAAAGTCTAATAGGAATATTACACGTGTCCTATTTAACTAACAGAATACAAAGGAAAATATCCTGTCATAAGTTCTGAACATGTTGTTCAGAACTTCTGAACAATCTTCTGACTAAGCATATTAGAACTTCCTTTAAAGCACTTGGACTTTCAACTTCATCTTCAGAAGTTCTGAGTCTCCTACTCAGAACTCTGATCCTTCTATTCAGACTTTCATACTTGTAATCTTTTCGAGACTTCTCAGCCAGAGCTTCTGAGTCTTCTTACTCAGAACTCTGGGTCTTATATCCAGAACCAATACTTGTAACTTTTGACAAAACTTCAGATCTAACAGCTTCCGACTCAAAGCGTCGTCCACAACGTTCGCTTTTCCTGGATGGTAAAGGATCTCACAGTCGTAGTCACTTAACAATTCCACCCAACGGAGCTGCCTCATATTTAACTCCTTCTGATCGAACAAATGCTTAAGAATCTTATGATCGGAATAGATCTGGCACTTAACTCCATAAAGGTAGTGTCTCCAAATCTTAAGCGCGAACACCACCGCTGCCAACTCCATATCGTGTGTAGGGTAATTCTTCTCATGTTCCTTCAACTGACGGGATGCATAAGCGATCACCTTCCCATTCTGCATTAGCACGCATCCTAGTCCCAACTTGGATGCATCGCTGTAGATTACGAATCCTTTCGACCCACTAGGCAAGGAGAGTATCGGAGCGCTGCTCAACTTGTCTTTCAACCTACTAAACGCTTCTTCTTGAACCTCCGTCCACTCGAACTTAGCACTCTTCTTGGTCAAAGCGGTCAAAGGCGTAGCTATACGAGAAAAGTCCTGGATGAACTTTCGATAGTAGCCCGCTAAACCAAGGAAACTCCTAACTTCCGATGGCGACCTTGGTTGCCCCCATCCTCTAATAGCCTCCACTTTGGCCGGGTCCACCTTGATGCCTTCCCCCGACACCACATGACCCAAGAATTGGACTTCTCAGAGCCAGAACTCACACTTAGGAAGGTTGGACTTCTCAGAGTCAAATTCTTGGGTCATGTGGTGTCGGGAGAAGGCATCAAAGTGGACCCGGCCAAAGTGGAGTCTATTAGAGGATGGGAACAACCGAGATCGCCATTGGAGGTTAGGAGTTTCCTTGGTTTAGCGGGTTACTATCGCAAGTTCATCCAGGACTTTTCTCGTACAGCTACGCCGTTGACCGCTTTGACCAAGAAGAGTTCTAAGTTCGAGTGGACGGAGGTTCAAGAAGAAGCGTTTAGTAGGTTGAAAGACAAGTTGGGCAGCGCTCCGATTCTCTCCTTGCCTAGTGGGACGGAAGGATTTGTAATCTACTGCGATGCATCCAAGTTGGGACTAGGATGTGTGCTAATGCAGAACGGGAAGGTGATCGCTTATGCATCCCGTCAGTTAAAGGAGCACGAGAAGAATTACCCTACGCACGACATGGAGTTGGCAGCGGTGGTTATCGCGCTAAAGATTTGGAGACACTTGAGTTAAGTGTTAGATTTATTCCGATCATAAGAGCCTTAAACATTTGTTCGATCAGAAGGAGTTGAATATAAGGCATCGCTGTTTGGTGGAATTGTTAAGTGACTACGATTGTGAGATCCTTTACCATCCGGGTAAAGCGAACGTCGTGGCCGACGCTTTAAGTCGGAAGGAAAGAAGAGAACCAACTAAAGTGGTGGCCTTTCGGGTCGACGTAATTCCTAATCTGTTGGATGAGATTAAGAGATTCCAAGAGGAAGCTCTTGTAGAAGAAAAGTGTAAAAGTAAGAGGATTGTCGGATATGTGACATCCTTGGATCGTAACGGGAGAGGTGTGAAATTCTTGGGGAACCGGGTGTGGGTTCCTAAGTTGGGAAGTTTGCGGGAGCGTATTTTGGAAGAAGCACATAAATCGTGATATTCGGTACATCCGGGAACCAATAAGATGTATCGAGATCTGAGACAAATGTATCGGTGGCCGGGGTTGAAGAAGGACGTCGCTCACTTTGTTGAGCGGTGTATGACTTGTTTGAAGGTCAAGGCAGAACATCAAAGACCTAATGGGGAGCTGCAACCCTTAGAGATACCGGTATGGAAGTGGGACTGTATCACTATGTACTTTGTCATGAAGCTACCAAGAACCCCGAGAGGGTATGATTCCATATGGGTGATTGTTGACCGGCTCACCAACCCGGATCACTTTCTACCTATTCGGGAGAGTGATTCGTTAGAAAAGTTAGCAAGATTGTATGTCAACGAAATAGTGATAAGGCATGGAGTGCCGTCGTCCATAGTCTCGGATCACGATAGCCGCTTCACGTCGTCGTTTTGGAGGAGTCTTCAACGGGAGTTAGGCACGCAGCTTTTGATGAGCACTGCCTATCACCCTCAGACGGATGGACAAAGCGAGAGAACTATTCAGACCTTGGAGGACATGTTGCGTGCTTTTGTGATAGACTTCAAGGGCTCGTGGGAATCTCATCTGCCATTGATCGAATTCTCGTATAACAATAGTTATCACGCTAGTCTTCAAGCAGCACCTTTTGAGGCATTGTATGGGCGTAAGTGCAGGACGTCGTTGGTTGGAATGAAGTGGGAGATAAACAGTTGGCGGGACCAGATATCGTGCAGTTAACTGCCGATAAGATTAGTGTGATAAGAGAGAAGTTGAAGGTGGCTCAGGACCGCCAAAAGGCTCATGCGAATAAAAGGAGGAAACCGATTGAGTTCAGGGTAGGGGATAAAGTGATGCTTAAGGTATTGCCGTGGAAAGGTGTCGTCTAATTTGGGAAGAGAGGGAAGCTAAGGCCTAGATATGTCGGACCGTTCACCATCACCGAGCGTGTGGATGAGGTGGCGTATAAGCTGGAACTGCCCGAGGGGCTGCAGGGAGTTCATTCGACCTTTCATGTGTCGAATTTAAGGAAGTGTCTGGCCGAAGAGAGCATGGCAGTGCCACTGGAAGACATTCGTGTGGACGAGAAGTTAAATTATGTTGAAGAACCACTGGCAATTGTAGATCGCAAAGTCCGAACGTTGAGAAATAAGGAAATTTCGCTGGTAAAGGTTCAGTGGCGTTTCCATAAGGGGCAATAAGAAACTTGGGAGGTGGAATCTGAGATAAGGACCCGTTTTCCTCGTTTGTTCGAAGATGGAATTTTGGGGACAAAATTCTTTTAAGGGGGGATGATGTAATAACCGGGTCCTTTGTGAATAAATAATAAGTTTGGGGCGTAAAGTGTCAAAGAGGAAAAGTTTAGTGTTCTTTGGCAAAGGGTAAAAATATGAGTAAAAACCCTAAATAACCATAAATTTTATCAAGATCAGTGTGTGTGGGGCTAGGAGGGGGATTTGTGGGTGTCAAATTCAACAAGGAGTCAAGCAAGTGAGATTTCTCCAAGATTGTGTGTGATCATCATCTTTGCAAGGTAATCTTCATCTCCTACTATTTAGTAATCTAATTAGAAGATTGGGAGAGTTAAGGTTTGAGCTGTTGTTTATCTTGAGAAAGTGGAAATGGAGTGTAACAACCCAACCAAAAGTAGCCAAATATGGTTTCATTAAATAAAATCAAAACTGCCAAAAAACTTGGCCCACACCAATATTTGACAAAATTCAACATATGGGTTTGCAGAAAACAACCCAAATTACAGTTGAGAATATAAGTCTAAATAAATAATAAAAATGGGGGTCTTTTAATCCTCGAGATGCAAGCTCCGACTCACATCTTCCCTTTCCCCTTAAACGAGTTTTCTACAACCTGCTTACCTGAAAGGTTATAGATTGAAAAGCGAGGGTTAGACCACAAGGTCTAGTGAGTTCCCTCAAGAACGTTCCCACGCGGAATTAGCAAAATTCAATAATTTAGCTACAAGAATATAAATACGCTACACCTTTCAAATAAACACTCCCACACTTGGCGCATGCCGATGGCCCACGCTTTGGTCACACACACCCATGACAGCGTGTTAGGGCATACACCCGCCCTTACGGATTTATATGAAACGAATTCATATATATATATATATATATATATATCCATATCACACATTATGGGACACACCCCCCATATTCACACCAAGCCATCGTATGCCCATTTGTGTAAATCACACATGAATAAATCACACTTTTATAAATCATACCATTGACGTATTCAATAACATTAACTAAAACATATAGTTTTGAACAAGGATCGACATACAGGCACACTTGATAAAAGTTGTTGGTTAAGAGTACTCACCTGATGTCCAAGCCAGCTGCTCTTACTCGAACCTGCTATGTTCTACCCGTACCTACATTTCACCCGGTACACACGAGAGTAAATAGTCACTCCGCTAAATATGCAGCACACCAAACTTCCCTAGAGTTCCCTCAGAGTACCCTAAAATAAAATGGTTCGGACACAGGAGTTGGGATTCCAGATCAACTTCCGGACCCTTCTCCTGGATACCAACTCTCGCCAAGTCCCGGACTCCTCTCCCGGATCCGGTATCACTCTTCCGGATTCCCCCACCGGGATCCGGTATTCCTTCCGGACTCCCCTAGCGGGATCCGGTATTCCCTTCCGAACTCCCATACCGGGATCCGGTATTCCTTTCCGGACTCCCATACCGGGATCCAGTATCGCATCTCCCGGACTCCCCTTGCGGGATCCGGTATCACTCTCCCGGACTCCCCTTGCGGGATCCGGTATTTCGCTTTTCCGGAAGAGTAATCCGGGGCGATTTTCCCCACAGGGTTTTATCGGCCCTCACGAATCAAGATTTCCCAACCAAAACGGGATTAATCGGTTTCCCACAGACTCACACACAAGCATTCACACAACCCACTATTCAATGGAAAACAAAACGAGTGAGAATGATTACCTTGAATGTTGTGACCCTAGAAAATCCCTGCAACTCCAATCCCTTGCACCTTCTTAAATTTCACCTTCAGCCGCACACAGTAATATGAAACCCATCAAGGCTATTAGGGTTTCTTCCTTATTTATACCCATCACCCATTTACACTAAGCTTTGTTGTTTTTTTCATACTTTGGTCACTGAACTTTATTTATTAAATCTTCTACCCCAAGCTGGGTTATTACAATATCCCCTCCTCAAAGAATTCCGTCCCCGGAATTCCATCTTTAAACTAGTGAGGGAAACGAGTCCTCATATCCTATTCCACATCCCAAGTTGCCTCCTGACCCTTATGGAAACGCCATTGAACTTTTACTAGCGAAATCTCTTTATTTCTCAACTTCCTGATCTTGCGATCTACGATCTCCGACGGCTCCTCAACATAGTTCAACTTCTCATCCACATGAATGTCTTCTAATGGCACTGCCATACTTTCTTCAGCCAAACACTTCCTCAGATTTGACACGTGAAAAGTCGGATGAACTCCCCGAAGTTCTCCAGGCAGGTCCAACTTGTACGCCACTTCGGCCACGCGTTCGATGACGGCAAGCGGTCCAACGTATGTAGGCCTTAGTTTCCCCTTCTTTCCGAATCGCACGACGCCTTTCCACGGCAATACCTTGAGCATCACTTTATCCCCTACCATGAACTCAATCGGTTTCCTTCTTTTGTTCGCATAAGCTTTTTGGCGGTCTTGAGCCACCTTTAACTTCTCTCTTATCACACTAGTCTTGTCGATAGTTAACTATACAATTTCCGGTCCTGCCAACTGCTTCTCTCCCATCTCATTCCAACACAATGGCGTCCTGCACTTACGCCCGTACAATGCCTCAAATGGTGCTTCTTGAAGACTGCCGTGATAACTATTGTTATACGAGAATTCGATCAACGGTAGATGAGATTCCCACGAGCCCTTGAAGTCTATCACACAAGCACGCAACATGTCTTCCAAGGTCTGTATATTCTCTCGCTTTGACCATCTATTTGAGGGTGATAGGTAGTACTCATCAAAAGCTGCGTACCTAACTCCCGTTGAAGACTCCTCCAAAAAGACGTGAAACGACCATCCCAATCCGAGACTATGGACGACGACACTCCATGCCTCGTCACTATTTCCTTGACATACAACCCCGCTAACGTTTCTAGCGAATTGCTCTCCCGAATAGGTAGAAAGTGAGCCGACTTGGTGAGACGGTCAACGATCACCCATATGGCATCATTCCCTCTCGGGGTCCTTGGTAGCTTCATGACAAAGTCTATAGTGATACAGTCCCACTTCCATACCGGTATCTCTAAGGGTTGTATCTCCCCGTAAGGTCTTTGATGTTCTGCTTTAACTTTCAAACACATCATACACCGTTCAACCAGGTAAGCAACATCTTTCTTCAATCCCGGCCACCAATACATTTGCCTCAGATCTCGGTACATTTTATTGGTTCCTGGATGTACCGAATACCGCGATTTATGCGCCTCCTCCAAAATACGTTCTCGCAAGCCTCCCAACTTAGGAACCCACACTCGGTTCCCCATATATCTAACACCACACCCGTTTCGCTCCAAGGATGACACATACCCAACGATTCTATCACTTTTCCGTCTTTCTTCTACGAGAGCCTCATCCTGGAACTTCTTAATTTTTCTAGGAGACTAGAGGTTACATCGATTCGAAAAGCCACCACTTTAGTTGGTTCTCTTCTTTCCTTCCGACTCAAAGCATCGGCCACGACGTTCGCTTTACCCGGGTGGTAAAGGATTTCGCAATCATAGTCGCTTAGCAATTCCACCTAACGCCGCTGCCTCATGTTCAGCTCCTTCTGATCGAATAAGTGCTTCAGACTCTTATGATCAGACTAGATCTGACACTTAACTCCATAGAGATAGTGTCTCCAATTTTTTAGCGCGAAGACCACCGCCGCTAATTCCATGTCGTGAGTAGGGTAATTCTTCTCGGGTTCCTTCAACTGGCGGGACGCATAAACGATCACCTTCCCGCCTTGCATTAACACACATCCTAGTCCCAACTTGGATGCGTCGCTGTAGACTACAAATCCCTCCGCCCCACTAGGCAAGGAGAGAATCGGAGCGCTGCTCAACTTTTCTTTCAACCTACTAAACGCTTCTTCTTGAACCTCCGTCCATTCGAACTTAACACTCTTCTTGGTTAAAGCGGTCAACGGCATAGCTATACGAGAAAAGTCCTGGATGAACTTCCGATAGTAGCCCGCTAAACCAAGGAAGCTCCTAACCACCGAGGATGTTCTCGGTTGTTCCCATCCTCTAATAGCCTCCACCTTGGCCGGGTCCACCTTAATGCCTTCTCCCGACACCACATGCCCCAAAAATTGGACTTCCCTGAGCCAAAACTCACACTTAGAGAACTTAGCATATAATTTCTCTCGCCGCAACAAATCTAACACCACGCGTAGATGCTCTTCGTTCTCACCCTGAGATCGGGAATAGATAAGGATATCATCTATGAATACAATCACACACTTGTCCAACAATACACTGCACACCCGATTCATTAAGTCCATGAAGACCGTTGGGGCATTAGTCAAGCCAAAGGGCATGACTAGAAACTCATAATGCCCGTACCTAGTGCAAAAAGCCGTCCTCGGCACATCTTCTTCCCTTACCTTCAACTGGTGATAACCGAATCTTAAATCTATCTTCGAGAAGAAGCTCGCTCCTTGCAACTGGTCAAACAGGTCGTCAATTCTCGAAAGTAGATATTTGTTCTTGACGGTCACCTTGTTAAGCTCGCGATAGTCTATGCACATCTGCATTGACCCATCCTTCTTCTTGACGAAAAGCACCGGCGCTCCCCAGGATGAGGAACTAGGGCGTATAAATCCCTTATCCAACAACTCCTATAGTTGCGTCATCATCTCCTTCATTTCCGCCGGTGCCAACCGGTACAGTGCACGTGCTATTGGTGTCGCGCCAGGCATCAAATCGATCCGGAACTCAACTTGACGATCCGGGGGTAAACCCGTCAGGTCATCCGGAAACACCTCCGGAACTCTCTCACCATAGGAACATCCTACAGTCCCTTTTTCACCTTCTTAGCGTCTAACACGTACGCCAGAAACCCCTGACACCTCTTCTCTAGACAATGTCTAGCCTTCATCACTGAGATAAGGAAAGACTTACGCTCTCGCCTATCTCCATAGATTACTAATTCCGACTTATCGGGCAACACGATACGGATCATCTTCTTATTGCACATGATGCTAGCACTGTTACTAGCCAACCAATCCATTCCCACGACAATGTCAAACTCTCCCAGACCCATTGGATACAATCGTAAAGGGAAAGAGTGACCCTCAACCTCAATACTACACCCCTCATATACCTCTCCTGCCAATACTCGACTATCGTCAGCAATTTCTACTCAAACCCACACTCTAATTGCTTGGGTTTAACATGCAGACACCTGGCGAAAACCGGCGAGATAAACGAACGGTTTGCACCCGAGTCAAATAACACCTTGGCAAATTTTGAGTTAACAAGAAAGGTACCTGTCACCACATCAGGCACATCCACAGCCTCCTCAGCCGACATCTGAAAAGCTCTGGCCTTTGTTCGGGTCGGCTCCATTTTCTTTTCTCCATCCTTTCCTCCTTGACCACTACCAAAACTACCCGGAAATCCCTTCTTCAACTGGCGGCAATCCGACTTCAGATGATCTGGGGAGCCACATTGATAACACTCCCTTGGGTTGCGACAGTCACGCGCCATGTGTCCCAACTTTCCACACTTGTAGCACCCTTCAGGATCGTTCGCACACTCCCCACGATACACTCGATTACACCTTTCACAAGACCTCTCTCCAGATCTCAGTCCCCTTCGGAACTCGGGCTTAAACACATTAGTCTGTTTCGAATCGCGCACTGGTCCTTCCCACTTTCTCTTCTCCTTACCCTTCTCCTCATCCCGTCGGTCCTTCTCCTTTTCAACCAATTCGGCCGCATTGATAGCCGCTTGAAAGGTAGTCGGGTTCCGGGCCGAAGCTAGTTCCCGCACACTACTCTTTAACCCAAAAAGGTACCTCTTAACTCGATGCTCTTCGTTCAACACATACAACTCAGCAAACCTTGCTTTCTCCATACATTTCATGGTGTATTCCCTTACTGACATCCTACCTTGTTCCAAGCTCAGAAATTCCTCCTCCAGCTGTTTTACTGCCGCAAGTGGGCAAAATGATGCTTTGAACCTCGAGACAAAGGTCTCCCATGACATACTCTTTGCAGCTCTCGACCCTTCCCCTGTTATCTCCTCGTCCCACCAAAACACGGCATCAGACTTCAGCATGGACAGGGAAAACATCACTTTGTCGCTATCAACACACTTACAGGTGTCGAACACCAGTTCCATTTCCCTTATCCATTTTACGGCCAACACAGGGTCGCATTCTCCCTTAAAAGTGGGTGGCTTACAAGAGGCGAATGCCTTGTAACTACACCCCTCGCTCATCACCAAGTCATTTACCGCTAACGGATTCGATTGAGAAGGACTTCCCGAAGCAGAACCATGTGAGATAGACATCCCTTCCTTACTACAACTTGCTTCTTTACTCCCCGATGCTGACTTATACTGATTTGCTAACAAAACTTTCAACGTGTCCTGAATTTCACCCAAAGAAGTGGCGAAGTTCTCTTGGGTTACAAAGGTCTGAGCACGACCTCGCCGACGGCCTCCACCACGACCCGCTCCTCGCCTGGACGTAGAGCTCTCCTGTTGAGATGCCTCCGGCTCCAGTGGAATCCCTACGCTCCTCGTTCCACAGTAGCTCTTTTTACATTTTCATTCATCTGGGTCGCCGCTCATCGGGGTATTCTTCCCTGCCCCCTTCCTCGGCCTCTACCACTACCGCGGGTGGCCGCATGCTCAGGTGGATTTACCGGCACTTCCATCTCGATCTCCTCGTCGACCGGTCCTGATCCACTCTTCAAAGATCTTCTTGACATGATTACTGACTGACAAAGAAACACACCGATAACATTAGACCTACCATTCCCAAATAATGAGGCAATTAAGCACATACATGTACCTGTAAGTTCGTAATTACACTGGACAGGTGTAATTGCCAACCTACCTTACATGACAGTTCTCACCACCCTATTAGTCATCCCCTCTAGTCTCCCCATAGTCCTCCTAGTTCTCAGTTGTACCACCTAACTCTTACAGTTTAAGTTTAGGCCCGTCCGGTCACCTAAATCTCTTAAACTACGGCTCGGATACCAACTGTAACAACCCAACCAAAAGTAGCCAAATATGGTTTCATCAAATAAAATAAAAACTGCCAAAAAACTTGGCCACACCAATATTTGACAAAATTCAACATATGGGTTTGCGGAAAACAACCCTAAGTACAACTGAGAATATAAGTCTAAATAAATAATAAAAATTGGGTCCTTCTAATCCTCGAGACGCAAGCTCCAGCTCACATCTTTCCTTACCCCCTTAAATGAGTTTTCTACAACTTGTTTACCTGAAAGGTTTTAGATTGAAAAGACCACAAGGTCTAGTGAGTTCCGTCAAGAACGTTCCCACGCGGAATTAGCAAAATTCAATAATTTAGCTGCAAGAATATAAATACGCCACACCTTTCAAATAAACACTCCCACACTTGGCGCATGCCGATGGCCCATGCTTTGGTCACACACACCCGTGACAGCGTGTTATGGGACATACCCGCCCTTGCGGATTTATATGAAGTGAATTCATATATATATATATATATATAGCCTTAGGTTCAATAGAGAAGTGCAAATATTTAGAGAAATAGAGAAGTAAAAAAACACGGGACCGTTCATATATGAACGTTCATATATAAACAGTCATATATGAACGTTCAGATATGACTGTTATATGAACGTTCATTTATGAACGTTCATTTATGAACGTTCATATATGACTGTTTATATATGAACGTTCATATATGAACGGTCCCGTGTTTTTTTACTTCTCTATTTCTCTAAATATTTGCACTTCTCTATTGAACCTTTCCCTATATATATATATATATATATATATATATATATATATATATATATATATATATATATAGGGGTGGGTTCAAATAAAAACCAAATTTAAGTTGTAAACGTGAGGACAAACCACAACCCTTGATTAAAAAATCGGAGATCAGATCAATGAATAAAAAACACGGTGGCAATTTTGTAAATAACTTGAAAACTATGTCCATGGCTTAGTGAATTTTTAGCGCGCAGGGGTAAAATTGGAATCAGCCCTCTTTTGTTGACTTTTTATTTTCTTTTTTAATTAAAAAACTTTTACCCCCTTAAATTTTAAAATAAATTATCTCAAAAACTACTAACATTTTAATCAAACAAATTACATCAAAAAAACGAGAATTTCGTGCTCTTCGATATGACATACATCATGATATAGTTTTTTTTCGATTTAACAGTTTTTTAAGTGAAATCGTGTATATATGTTATATTCAGACTGAATATAACACATATTCAGACTGAATATGTGTTATATTCAGACTGAATATAACGCATATTCATCTTTTATTTTAACTTTTTGAATATGTAAAGTCTTTGTAATTGCTATATATTTTCTGTGAATACAATGGAGGAGGACAGGGGATTACAGCCTCTTACAGTATTCATCTTTTATTTTAACTTTTTGAATCAACTAGACTCATATGTTGTTAATCTTTAGGCTTGGGTTGTCTACAAGGAATCAAGCTGGATCACGGCAGCTGTTTTAATCTTTTTCTTAATTACTCTAGGAAGGTAATCTTTTCTTTGTAGATTATCAGTGTAACATATTTAGCATCTTACTGTGGTTATGTCTGTAAATCAACTTTTGTGGTGTTGTACAAGTTTCCAATTTTGTTTCCTTTTACAGCATTACTACCTGCATATACATCATTGTGTTGTTGTTCAAGTTATCACCAGAAGAATCTTCAAAGGATCCATTATATTTTGTGTTGGTGAGACGTCCAAAAAGGTAAATACCTAAGTATATTGGATTGACCCTATCTAAATCCACTCGTGTTTGCAAACGTAAACCTTTTACTTTTTAGATTAAAACTTCACATTGATGTTTTTCATTTCTCAAGAATTTATATTTATGTTCGGTAATTATTTAGTAAGGTAAATCATCATTTACTTGCATTATTGTATTTGTTGAAGAATAAACCCAAACATATTCAGGTTGACTTTGACATAGAAAATCAGATATCTTTTCTCTTTGTTTTTCTGTCATCATTGTTTGCGTGTATAATAATGTGTTAATATATGTGTTATATTCAGTCTGAATATGTGTTATATTCAGACTGAATATGTGTTATATTCAGTCTGAATATGTGTTATATTCAGACTGAATAAAGGTAGATATTCAAAACGAATAAATGTTTAAATGTTGTACATTTATTCAGTCTGAATAACTCTATATATTCAGACTGAATAAAGGTAAATATTCAAAACTGAATAAATGTACCTTTATTCACTCTGAATATAACACATATACACGATTTCACGTAAAACGGTTAAAACGAGAAAAAAAACTATATCATGATGGATGTCATATCGAAGAGCACGAAATTCTCGTTTTTTTGATGTAATTTGTTTGATTAAAATGTTAGTAATTTTTGAGATAATTTATTTTAAAATTTAAGGGGGTAAAAGTTTTTTAATTAAAAAAGAAAATAAAAAGTCTATAAAGGATGCGACGAAAATACCCCTAAAGCTGAATTTTAGGAATGGCTTAAATATGGCTGCGATCAATGGACGAGATTTGTCCTCATGTTTACAATTGAATTTGAGTTTTCATTTGAACTTTCCTCTCTCTCTCTCTATATATATATATATATATATCCATATCACACGTTATGGGACACACACACCCCCCCCCATATTCACACCAAGCCATAGTATGCCCATTTGTGTAAATCACACATGAATAAATCACACATTTATAAATCATACCATTGACGTATTCAATATCATTAACTAAAACATATAGTTTTGAACAAGGATCGACATACAGGCACACTTAATAAAAGTTGTTGGTTAAGAGTACTCACCTGATGTCCAAGCCAGCTGCTCTTACTCGAACCTGCTATATTCTACCCGTACCTACATTTCACCTGGTACACACGAGAGTAAATAGTCACTTCGCTAAATATGCAGCACACCAAACTTCCCTAGAGTTCCCTCAGAGTACCCTAAAATAAAAGGGTTCGGACACAGGAGTTGGGATTCTGGATCAACATCCGAACCCTTCTCGCCAAGTCCCGGACTCCTCTCCCGGATCTGGTATCACTCTTCCGAATTCCCCCAGCGGGATCCGGTATTCCTTCCGGACTCCCCTAGCGGGATCCGGTATTCCCTTCCGGACTCCCATACCGGGATCCGATATTCCTTTCCGAACTCCCATACCGGGATCCAATATCGCATCTCCCGGACTCCCCTTGCGGGATCCGATATCACTCTCCCGGACTCCCCTTGTGGGATCCGGTATTTCGCTTTTCCGGAAGAGTAATCCGGGGCGATTTTCCCCACAGGGTTTTATCGGCCCTCACGAATCAAGATTTCCCAACCAAAATGGGATTAATCGGTTTCTCACAGACTAACACACAAGCATTCACACAACCCACTATTCAATGGAAAACAAAACGAGTGAGAATGATTACCTTGAATGCTGTGACCCTAGAAAATCCCTGCAACTCCAATCCCTTGCACCTTCTCAAATTTCACCTTCAGCCGCACACAGTAATATGAAACCCATCAAGGCTATTAGGGTTTCTTCCTTATTTATACCCATCACCCATTTACACTAAGTTTTGTTTTTTTTTCATACTTTGGTCACTGAACTTTATTTATTAAATCTTCTACCCCAAGCTGGGTTATTACATGGAGTCTGTAACTTTCTTATATTTTGATTTATCTAGAAATCGTATGTTTTGGTTTATGTTATTGGTTGGTAATGTTATTTTCTTAATTTCTGTTGGTTATCACCATTTGGAGAGGTGTGAAATCATTGTTTGGAGTATCAGTAAGTATTTCGACTCGGGAATAAAAACCCTAGAGTCCGGGACTCGCCAAAGTCCGGAAGTGTTTTGGGATCCGGAATGGTATCCGGAACCGGAAGGAGTCCGGACTAGTTGTATGCGGAATCCGGATTAATCCGGATGAGTACCAGAATCCGGATAGTACCGGAATCCGGATAGTACCGAATAGTAGTCAGAATCCGGATGTGGATACCGGAACCCGGTATGATTCCGAAAGTTACCGGAAACCGGCATGGAGTCCGGGAACCGAGTCCAGATGTCTTTTGTGCGAGACTTTCGTTTAGCAGTGGACTTCAGAGTGCGTAGAGGGTCTTATCGGCTCTTTTGATTGAATACAAATGTAGGTGCAGGTAGAGAGTAGCGGTTCATTTTAACGGGACATTGGATCAGGTGAGTTTTTCTAAACCCAAATCTTGTACAAGTTGTGACGATTTATACATGTATTCAACTCATGCATAATAATTATTTTAATTACAAAGTGAAGAGTGTGTGTAGCTAAATGAACGATTTAATTGTGGATTGACACGTTATGGCTATGGTGTGAAATGGGGGTGTGTCCCATAATATTTACATATATGAATTTGTTTCATATATGGGCGGTGTGTGCCCTGTTACGCTGTCACGGTGTGTGTGACAATAGCGTGTGCCATTAGCATGTGTCACGGTGTGCATATCATGTAAGTGTGCTTCACTAAGAATTCATATAAATTCCCTTGCTACTAATTTTGTAAATGTTGTTATTTATGATGTGGCCTTATTTGAGGGAACTCACTAGACCTCATGGTCTAACCCTCGCTTTCAAAACTAAAAACCTTTCAGGTGAGCAGGTAGATAAGGGTAAGGGTAAGCCGTGAGACCTGGGCTTGGAGAAGCGCGGATTTGAAGATTTTGATAGAAGTCCAAATAGTTCTTTTGTTTATATTTGTTCTCAGCTGTAAGCCGGTTGCTATGTCAACCTTTGACTTAGAAAATTTTGTAAGACGTTTTGGAATCGGATTCTATAGGATATTTATGCATGTGTAATTGTTACGTTTGGTTTATCTTTTGTGTGGGTTGTTACACTAAAAAAATAATATAATTTAAAAAAAATTATTTATAATCATTGTTAACTTATTAAGAAAAAAAATTAAATAAATACAAAATATATTTTATTAAATAAGTTTTGATTTATTAAAATTATTTTTATTAAATAAGTATTGTTAGGTTATCCATAAAAATGTAAATAAATAAAAACATACAATATTATTGATTTATAAGCATTGTTAGCCTACTAAAAAATAAAAAAGTATAACATATTAAAATAAGTATTTAATTTATAAGCATTGTTATCTATCTTGTAAAATTAAAAAATTAAAAATGAAAAGTTTTGTTAGCTTATTAAGAAAATAAAACAATTTAAAAGTTTTGGTTTATAATCATTGTTAACTTATTAAAAAAAACAAAAAATTAAATAAATAAAAAATACATATTATTAAATAAGTTTTGATTTATAAGTATTGTTAGTTTATCCATAAAAATGTAAATAAACAAAAACATACAATATTAAAAATATTTTTATTTTATAAGCATTGTTAGCCTACTAAAGGATAAAAAATGTAACATATTAAAATAAGTATTTGATTTATATTGATTGTTATCCATGTTATAGAATTATAAAATAAAAAATGAAATTTTTTTGTAATTAATGAGAACATTTAGGCTATGTTTGGCAAACTAGCTGATAAGCTAGTTGATGAAAAAGTGACGTTTGGTAAAACTAGCTTATAAGCATGTAAAATGACCAAAAAGAACATCTTCAAATAATTATCAACACAAATTTAATTATGTAATTAAAACAAATTTATAACAATATAATATGTTAATTAATACAACCATTGTAAAAAAGAAAAATTAAATAATATAATATGTTAATTAAAAGAAATTTAAAACTTATTATTACATGTATACTATAAATTTTGAATTTGTTTAAACAAGCTTAGAAAAAAATATATATTAACTTATGATTTTAAATAACCGTTACATACAATATGAAAAAATAATCAAATAATAATTAAAATAATATTAATTGATAATTAAAATATATTCATTAATATTAAAAAATAAATAAATATAATTTATATGATTAACAATAATTCTAAATAATTAAAATTTAATATCAATATATAATTAAATTTAATTTAATAATTTTTAGTTAATATTAATTAATTAATTATAATTAAATTTAAAAAATTAACATTTATTAATAATAATAGTTAGTAAATAGTAATAAGGGGCAATATTGGAATATTCACAAAAAGCTAGTAAAACGCTACTCCAAATAGCGTTTCAAAAAGCTAGCTTATGGCCATCCAAACATGTACCTCAAAAAAAAGCTAGCTATAGTAAATAGTAATAAGGGGAAATATTGGAATATTCACAAAACCTACTAAAACGCTACTCCAAATAGCGTTTCAAAAAGCTAGCTTATGGTCATCCAAACATGTACCTAAAAAAAGCTAGTTTATAAGCTAGCTTTTTTTTTTGCCAAACAATGCCTTAATGTATGGCTTACATTTAAAATAAATCAAAATTGTAGAGAAATAGATAAATGGCCATCGAGGCCTCTCCTTAACTCACTCTCATACATTCTTCTTTATATATATATATATATATATATATAGCCATAGGTTCAATAGAGAAGTGCATATATTTAGAGAAATAAAGAAGTGATCATGTCCCTTAGATTATATTAGCTGATTTTTATCACGCGAGGGTAATTTGGTAATTACTGTCATACGTTTTAGAATCAAATTCAAATAAAACAGATTCTTTCCTTAATCAAATTCGATCGTATCCTTATTAGTTCTCGTTTGATTTCGTATCGTCAATCAATCTATTTCAATTTTATCGATTCCAGTCTCTTGATTTGCTCTCGTTTTCTTCTTCTATCGCAAAATTTAGGTTTTGAAAAGTTAGGTTTCAATCGTAATATCATGTCTGATTCAATAACTGTTCCTGATCAAGAAGTTGATCAGTTATCGAACGAAGAAGATCTGTTTGATGAAGATGAAGGTATTGTGTTTTAATTTTGTGCTTTTTTACTGTTTTTTATGTATATGTGATTTGATGAAGATGAATTGTAAATAATTAATCCTTCAAATTGAAATTCGAACAATTTTAGTTTTTTACAACTTTTTGAGTTTTAAATTGAATATGAAGATTTGTTTTATGTCTGTTAGAAACATTATAGATTGATATATGAACTTGATGAATTTAGTTTGATTTGATTTTTGAATTTGTGTTATTATAAAACATTCATATATGAATTTATTTGAACGTTCATATATGAATTATTTTGTTTCTTAGTTCATTAATTAGTTAGTTGTAAATAATTAAATTGATTCATATATGAACATTTGTTTAGTTCTGAGTTGCTTTTAAAAAATTTATAGTATAAAGCATTCATATATGAATTGTTTGAATTGTTATAATACATTCATATATGAACATTTGTTTAATTGATTTAAAAATGTTTATAGTCTAAAACATTCATATATGAATTATTAGAATTGCTATAAAACGTTTATATTATGTGTAGGTTCAAATCATTGTTTGTCATCCACAAATTCTGTTCATCAATTAGTTTTTTCACCGTCTGGTTCGAAGTTTTGGATACCGAATGTGCATCTGGATTTGAAGCCAAGAGTAGGTATCTTTTTTCAGTCTGTTCAGCAGGGAATTTCAATGTATGAACGGTATGCTCGGAAAGGCGGTTTTGATGTTAGACTTTCAACAACTGTTAATGGTAATCATGGTGTTGTCAAGATAAAGTATGTTGTTTGTAGTAAGGAAGGGGATCCACCAAAAAGGAGTTTTAATACGGTTCATGATAGTATTGAAGGTAAAAATCACCGTATTTCAAATACGAAGAAGACAGGTTGTAGAGCATGCATTAAGTTGCGTTTTGTACCTTCAAAATCATTGTATGAACTTTATTATTTTGAAGAGAAGCATAATCATATGCTTCTTGATGAAAATGAAATGAGTATGTCTAGAAAACGAAGGCAGCTGTCTTTAAACGATCAAGTGTTTATTCACAATGCTGCTAGTTGTAATATTGGAGCAACGAAGGCGCATACGTTGCATATGTCTTTGAAAGGGGGTTTTGATGTTTCTGGTTGCACTGTTGATGATTATAAGAACTTTAGGAGGGATTTGAATGCATTTGTTGGTTCTGGTGATGGTGAAATGGTTCTTTCTATGTTGGAAGATAGATCAAAGGATGATTCAGGATTTTCTTTTGAATATAATCGGCATGATAAACAATTATGTGGTATTTTTTGGGCTGATGATATTGCTAAGCTGAATTACCAAGAATTTGGAGATGTTATTTCATTTGATGCTACGTTCCGCACAAACCAGTATAGAATGGTTTTTGTTCCATTTACTGCTATTAATAATCATAAAAAATCTATTACTGTTGGTGCAGCTTTGTTGTCGGGTGAAACTCTTGATAATTTTAAGTGGCTTCTTGAGGCGTTTTTGAAAGCACATTGTGGGAAGCAGCCTAGTTTGGTTCTAACAGATCAGTGTTTGGCAATGAAACAAGCTATTCCATTGGTTTTTACCGAATCACGTCACAGATTATGTATGTGGCATATCATGGCCAAAGTTCCAAACAAGGTTAGTATCTGTTCATATATGAATTATTAATAAGTTATTAAAATTTTAATGTGATCCCATAGTTCATCATAAATACATTTTCAAATATGAACTTGAACGTTCATATATGAAGACAAAGGTTCATAGTAAATACATGTTCATATATTAATACGAATGTTCATATATGAATGTAAGGTTCATACTAAATATATGTTCATATATGAACATGAATGTTCATATATGAATGTAAGGTTCATACTAAATACATTTTTAAATATGAAAACAAAAGTTTATATATGAACTTGAAGGTTCATATTTGAAGAAAAATGTTCATACTAATTACATATTCATACATGAATACCAAGGTTCATATATGAATTATATCAATCATTATTTAGAGTATTTTTTTTTGTAGGTTAGCACAGAGATATATAGGGAGACAGATTTTAACAAACGCTTTAATAAACTTGTTTGGAATGTTCAATTGGAGCCTGAAGAATTTGAAACTATGTGGTTGGATTTGATTAGTGAGTTCAAACTTCAGAAAAGCAAATGGCTTTCACACATGTTTCGTATTCGTCAACAATGGATTCCTGCTTATTTCAAGTCTATTCCTTTTTGTTCATTGATGAAAACTACATCAAGGTCCGAGAGCATAAATTCATTCTTCAACAAATTTGCTCACCATGGTAATAACTTTGTCACATTCATGCTTGCATTTGAAAATGCAATGCGTAAGCAAAGAAATTCTCAACGTAAGCTTGATCATGCGACAAAGACAACTGTCCCCCATATGTGCACTCCGAAAGCAATTGAGAAACATGCAAATGAAGTTTACACACGGGCTATGTTTTTGGAAGTTCAAAAGGAAATTAATAAAGGAGCATGGTCGTGTGTTCAACAAAATGTTGTTGAAAAGGATGGATGCCAACTTTATACAATTTTGCAAAATGAGAAAGATTGTAAAAGGAAGAAGCTGTTCAAGGTAAAAAGAATTAATAATATATGCATATTTATTATTATTTATTAGCACAACTTACGTTTTTCATGTTCATGTGTCTTGTAGGTTGTGTGGAATCAATTGGATTCAACATTTGAATGTGAATGCAATCATTTTGGTCAACATGGATTTTTATGTCGTCATGTTTTCAAAGTGTTAATGAATGAGAACTTCAATCAAATACCAGAGAAGTATATATGTCGACGATGGAGAAGAGACTTGATATGTTTCAATCTTAGACACATTTCGTGGAGACAAGGCGATCCAAATGGTGAAATGGCAAGAATTTGCTATGATGCACAAGCATCTTTGGATTATATTTTGATGAGTCTTAAAAGTGATAAAAAGAAGCTTAAAGAGTTTGCAGAGAAGATTCATTGTTTGAAAGCTGAGATAGATGCTAATATTCCTTACCAAAGCAAATTGGAAAAGAAGAAAGAGACAATAAGAAATCTTATTGGTGTTAATAAACCAGAAAAAATAGATATCCAGGCACCATCAGGCATCCGCAACAAAGGATGTGGAACAGGAAAACGTTTGATCGGTGCAGGTGAGAAAGCTGCAATAAAGAGTCAAAAGGCTAAGCGATTGTTTAGAAATTGTCAAGAGTTGGGTAATCATGATTCTCGAAATTGCCCATTGAAGAATGTTAATGATTAGATACATAGTCTAGGTTACTTTTTAAGTCTACAATTTAAATAATAAATGTTGATTGATTTTTTAATGAATAATACAAGTTTATTTTGTAGTTTTTTTTTCATGTTTATATATGAAGTTAAAGGTTCATATATGAATGTTCGAAATATATAAACATTCATATATGAACTTTCATATTTGCACTTTCGAATACCTGAACATTGATATTTGAACATTCATATATGAACTTTCTAATATATGAGCATTCATATATGAAGTTTCGAAATATATTAACATTCATATTTGAACTTTCATATTTGCACTTTCTAATATGTGAACATTCATATATGAACATTCATATATGAACATTCATATATGAACATTCATATATGAACATTCATATATGAATATTCGACTATATAAAGATTCATAGATGAACATTCATATTTGAACTTTCTAATATGTGAACATTCATATATGAACATTCATATATGAACATTCATATATGAACTTTCGCATGTTAACATTCATATATGAAGACGAAGATTTAAATGTGAACTTGAAGGATCACATTCATATATAAACATAAAAAAGTTCATATATGAACTTCAATGTTCAAATATGAACTCAAAGGTTCATATATGAATATTTTCTGATATATGAACTCAAGAGTTCATATATGAAGTTATATAAACTTATATGAACACTAAGGTTCATATATGAACACTAAGGTTCATATATGAACAATAAGGTTCACATTAATATATAAACAACCAATAAATAGACCAAAACAAATCAAAAATATTATTTTATAAACTATATATTACTACCAAAATTACAACCATTCAACATATATGTACCATTGTTTAAAAATATCCGAACCAAAACAACTATAATTGTATCTTCATGCTATCATTCTAGCAATCCTTCAACCACCATACACAAACAAACAACCATAATTGCACAAAAAAGTATTGTTTTTTAAATCATAGAACCATCAAAACCAACCACCAAATGTATGCTGCCAAATGTATCAAACCATCAAACCCAACCAATCATTTACAACATATCCTGTCTCTGGTTCTTCAGTGTCTTTGCCAGTGATTCCAAGTATTTCTTCTTTACTTCATTGTATGAATCAAACTGATTTGTTTCTGCTATAACTTTCTCTCTATGCAGATTCTTCTCTGAAAGTAACAATTTTGTCGCATACTTGTATCGTAAGCGATAAATTTGTTGTTTCTGAGTGTTTACCTTTGTTTGAAATCCACAATCCCACTTTTGGATCTCTTGCCCAATGTATGTCTCCATATGCCTCATGATGAATATCCCACTGTCAATTTTGTTTTTTTCAGAGCACCATTTCATTATATATCTCTCTGGTTGAAGTGGTGCTATTGCTTCTGCTCTGGGATGCTTAACAGACCTCAAGTATTCAACAAATAATCCTTGCTGCATAATATTTTTATTATCATAAGTAAAGTTGATAATATATTCATTTATGAACTTACAAAAATTTAAACATTAGTAACTTTACCAGAATGGATGGAACGTCTCCATATTTGTTTTCAATTGGTACATTTGTTGACATGTTGTCTATAATGTAGATTTTTGGGTGCTTGATGTTGTATACAAACAAGAAGTAGTGGTTTGATTGTATAACTGGAAAGAACACCTGTTTTCATTATATATAATTAGAATATTTAAAAGTTCAGTCAAATTTGTATGTTTTGTATATAATTTAGATACGTACCAGATCATATTCCCGCAAATTTGCCAAATCTTCTTTATTCTTTAATGCATCTCTAATATTCGATTTGAAGATTTGGAAACTTTCTTCTGTTGTGTTCTTTTTCTTCAGCACCCCATCCGGCTAGGTAAACAAAGTAATTAAATGTAAATTTTTGATTTTCAGAACAGTTCATATTCATATATAAACATGAAGATTCATATATGAACCCAAATGCTAAGGTTCATATTCAATTCATTTTTATATATGAACTCAATGGTTCTAATCATTCAAATATGAATGAAAACAGATTTTTGTAAATAAAGTTCATAAGTGACAATCATTCATATATGAAAACAAACACATGTAAAAGTGATTCATATATGAACTAGGCTAAAAATATATATAACTATTGACATACCATTATGGCTGTGTTAAAAAAAGTCTATGTGGGGATTGTCGGCTTCTTAATGCTTCTTCTGCGTTCAATAGAGCAGCCCATGTATCAACGACATTGGCCACTACATAGGTGTTTGGCATTAAACTTTCTGCTGCAACCTTTATCATATTTTCCCCATTGCTTGTTTCATATATCATCTCACTATAAGACAATTAAATGAAATAAAATTTATCATATATGCACATCATTAAGTTTTTAAAATAACATATATAATATTAAAGGTGTCACTTACCTCCACTCTCCAGTCAGTGCAAACAGCCATCTACCAAGCTTTGTTTCAGTCGTTGACAATATTTTTGATATCAAAACAGGTCTGTTAACATAAGGTGATCTCATGCTTTCTGGTAGTTTGATTTCTCTCTTGCCTTCCTTCTTTTCTTCTTCCTCTTCCTTTTCTTCGTCTTCTATCATTTCATCCTCTGTCTTTTCTTCATCTGTCTTTTCTTCCTCTTCTCTCACTTCTTTCTCTGCCTTTGTTTCCTCTTCTCTCATTCTTTTCTTACTCTTTTCTTCCTCTTTCTTTTTATTCTCAGCCTTTTCTTTCTCAGCCTTCTCTTCTTCCTCTTGTGATGAGAACCCTAAACCCAAACGGTAACTAGGTGCATCATTCACATATGAAGCTGCAATTTTTTTCACAACATCCAAAGTGTTTTCTGTTGTAACTAAATGTTGCATATCAGTTTCACTCTCCTTCTCATGTCTCTCCATCTCAGTCTCTTTATTCTCGATCTCTTTCTCTTTTTCATCATTCTTTTTCTTCTCCTCTTTTTCCTCTTTCTCCTTCTCTTTTTCCTCTTTCTCCTTCTCTTTCTGTTCTTTTGATGCTTCATAACTTTTCATCACAACTTCAACTTCCCCATGAGTTTGTGGGTCTTCCCAAAATTCATCTGTATCCGTCATCATCCTGGTTGTTTTTGTAACAGGTGTCATGAACAATTCATCATTTATACCCGTAATCATGTTTAGATTCTCTTTAATCAGGAAATCTTCTTCTTCAACTCGAACTAGTATCTCACTTTCCAAATTCTTCTTCTTTGTTCCTCTGTTCATGAACTCATCATACTCTTCTTTGTATTTTTTTAATTACTTCATTACCAGGAAAATTGATAAAAGATTCTTCAAAAGCCTGATCTAGGATCATTGAGTCACACATCAAACAATTCATTTTGTCTCTTATCATACTCTGAACAACCTACAATTTGTGTAAAAATTAAGAGTTATATATGAAGTATAAAGTATTAAGTATTCATATATGAAGTATATAAGATTCAAATATGAATTCATATATAAAAATTAATATATGAAGTATACAATATTCATATATAGGAATTCACATATGAACTTTCATATATGAATTTATATATATGAATTCATATATAAGAATTCATATATGAACTTTATATATCAAAGTTCATATATGAACTTTCATATATGAACTTTCATATACGAATTCATATATGAACTTTCATATATCAACTTTGATATATGAGTTCATATATGAACTTTCATATACGAGTTCATATATGAACTTTCATATGTATAGTTTATAATATATGAATTCATGTATGAATTCATATATGAACTTTCATATGTGTACTTTCATATATGAAAGTTCATATAAGAAACTTTCATATATTAACTTTCATATGTATAGTTTATAATATATGAATTCATACATGAATTCATATATGAATATTCATATTGAAATATGAATATTAATGTTATATTATACTTACATTTTGTTTTTCTTCTTCAGTAGGTTCTTTTTCGAAAATCATCTTTCCTTTACCAAATGCACCTTGATCAATTTCATACCCCTCTCTTCTTCTCAATCTCTCTGCAGTCCACATCTTGATCAATGGTCTATGTCGTTGAACAGACACACCCTCACATTCAAAGTTATCAACATACAATAGCTGCAAATAAGAATCAATTATTACTTTGTTGTAAGATATATTTTAAATTTATGAATGTTATAGTATACTTACGAGCAAGTATGTGATAGATCCAACATAGAAACTCATGTCAGAGTCTCTCACCCAACTCTTTTTGTTGTCTTTCAAACATTCAAGAATGTATGAACACCAGTTTATCTTTGATATATCTGTCTCTGGTTGTATGTAATTTATGACAGTCATATTGAGGGTCCCACTTTTTAGTCCTTCAGCCATTGTATTGCAGAAAAGAGTGATAAAGTTCAACTTGAAGTTGAAATCTGCTTCTTTGCTATCAATGATCTTTTGCTTGACATCTGTTGGTCGGACTACTTTGTTTGAAAATTGTGATCTCCAGTTCACCAACAATTCATTGTCATCTTTAACAAACTTTTCTTCAAATATTCTTTTTCCTTTTGCAGGAACACCAAGCATATGTTCGATTGATTCTTCAGTTATTGGCAGCCTGTTTTCTCCAATAACCATCTCCATCGAATCACAGTTCAAGCAGTCAACGACAAAAAATGCTAGCTTTGAAGGGATCCCATCCATCTTCATGTCCAACAGAGCTCCAAAACCCATTGTTTTTACGCTTTCTCTCTGTTGTTTGCTCAATGCTTGAATTGCTTCATACAGTGGTTTTGGTGATGTTCTAACTTTGATGACCGGGAAATTTGGTTTTTCTTGCTCTTTTCCCTTCTTTTGTCTCTTTGTTATCTTTTGTACAGGGTTTTCAAAATCATCATCAGAATCTATTAGCTTCGTCACTTTTCTTTTTCTTTTTTCTTTATTTGACCCAATCCCTGTATCTGTTTATAGACATTTGTCAATATAATTAATCAAACATCATGATAATATAAAATTTTATCATTATTTATTATAGATTACATACATGAAACTATTTGTTTTGTTTGCTCTTGATTCGTTTTCAGTAGCCTTATCCTGCTCTTTGTCATCTTCTTTCCTGCATTACAAATGTTTTTATATATAATGAATCTATGAAAATTTTAAATTACTAAGATATATATTTTTACCTTCTTCTGGGTCTTTCAATTCAGTTGTCTTTTCCACTTCTGCTGTTGTTGTTGGTTGATCTTCAGGTACTATAAACAACAAATCAATAAAAAAACATTCATATATGAAATTTGGACTATTCAACGTTCGTATATGAATTTTCAGATTTTCCAACGTTCATATATGAACTTTCATATATGAACGTTCATACATTTTAAAGTTCAAATAAGAATGTTCATATATGAAGTTTCGAAATATATAAACATTCATATATGAACTTTCATATACGAATTTTCAGATTTTCGAACGTTCATATATGAACTTTCATATATGAACATTCATATATGAACGTTCATATATTCTAAAGTTCAAATAAGAATGTTCATATACGAACATTCATATACGAACTTTCATATATGAACGTTCATATATTCTAAAGTTCAAATAAGAATGTTCATATATGAACATTCATATATGAACGTTCATATATTCTAAAGTTCAAATAAGAATGTTCATATATGAACATTCATATACGAAGTTTCATATACGAAGTTTCATATATGAACATTCATATATGAACATTCATATATGAACGTTCATATATTCTAAAGTTCAAATAAGAATGTTCATATATGAACATTCATATACGAAGTTTCATATATGAACATTCATATATGAACATTCATATATTCTAAAGTTCAAATAAGAACTTTCATATATCAACATTCATATATGAACATTCATATAGGAACTTTCGAGTATTATTAATTTTTATATATGAACTTTCGAATATCCAAAACCCTAGATCTACTTAAAAGTATGTTATAAAACGAAAAAATATTGAACATTCATATATGAACTTTCAAATTTCTTAACATTCATATATGAATGTTCATCTGTAAACCCTAGATCTAGTGAAAAATATCATAATAAAACAACAAACATTCATATATGAACTATTTATTATTGAACATTCATATATGAACTTTCAAATTTCTTAACATTCATATATGAATGTTCATCTGTAAACCCTAGATCTGGTGAAAAGTATCATAATAAAACAACAAACATTCATATATGAACTATTTATTATTGAACATTCATATATGAACTTTCAAATTTCTTAACATTCATATATGAATGTTCATCTGTAAACCCTAGATCTGGTGAAAAGTATCATAAGAAAACAACAAACATTCATATATGAACTATTTATTATTGAACATTCATATATGAACGAATATACCTGTGGTTGCTTTGGCTTTTTTGCTTCGTTTTATTTTAATTTTTGGAATCGCAGACGTGTTCTTCGCTGTAATGAAAAAACAAAACAACATTTATGAACTTTATTTAAACCCTAAATTTTTTCTAAATCATTTCATCATGTTCTTAAACGTAGATTCATTGTATATAACGATGAACATTCAAACATTTATAATAAATATGTATAAAATACCGTCTCTAACAAGCGTAATCAACGTTTCATCTTCTGTATTCGGATTTTCGTCGTTCCTCTGATTTTTTGCTTGTTCATCTTCAGGATTTGTAGAATGCTTTCGAGTTTTTGCCATTTGTTACAGATTTACGATGAATCAGAGATGGATTTTTGATGTTTTTGTGATGAATGAGGGTTTTGGAGGTTACGGTTTTTGATAAAATAGCGTAATGAGTAGTATTGTGTAGTGTTATGATTCAATTGCCGCCTATTTTTATTTACATGTGCATATTACGAAAATACCCCTAGGCGTTCTATTGTAATTACTGTGCACGCGAATTTATCCGGTGTATTCCATTTTGACCTTCATTTCCTGACCGTGGATTATTTAATCCAAGGGACATGATGACTTCTTTATTTCTCCAAATATTTACACTTCTCTATTGAACCCTTCCCTATATATATATATATATATATATATATATATATATATATATATATATATATTGATTGATTGATTGTTAGCCTACTAAAGGATAAAAAAATATAACATATTAAAATAAGTATTTGATTTATATTGATTGTTATCCATGTTATTGTTAGCCTACTAAAGGATAAAAAAATATAACATATTAAAATAAGTATTTGATTTATATTGATTGTTATCCATGTTATTGTTAGCCTACTAAAGGATAAAAAAATATAACATATTAAAATAAGTATTTGATTTATATTGATTGTTATCCATGTTATAAAATTATAAAATAAAAAATAAAAAGTTTTTGTAATTAATGAGAACATTTAATGTATGGCTTATATATAAAATAAATCAAAATTATAGAGAAATAGATAAATGGCCATGGAGCCTCTCCTTAACTCACTCTCATACATTCTTCTTTATATATATATAATGATTGTTAGCCTACTAAAGGATAAAAAAAATATAACATATTAAAATAAGTATTTGATTTATATTGATTGTATCCATATTATTGTTAGTCTACTAAATGATAAAAAAATATAACATATTAAAATAAGTATTTGTAACAACCCATTCTAAAACAGGACATGCATAGCATTAAATCATAAACATTACAAATGTAACATCCCAGGCCAACCGTACCAGATATTGTCCGATTTGTCCACACACCTGGACTCACGGTTTTAAAACGCGTCTGATAGTGGAGGTATCAAGTTCCTCTTATAAGGCAACCTTTGTTCCCCTCCCCAACCAATGTGGGATCTTAAAATCCACCCCCTTGGGAGCCCAGCGTCCTCGCTGGCACACCAGTCCGGTTCCCGGCTCTGATACCATTTGTAACAACCCAAGAATAAACATACAAGCTAGAAGCTACCTCTTTAAATTAAAACGCCATAAATGGCTCAACGTGATCACACTATCAAAATTTACATCACAGGGTTAGCGGAAATAACCCTAAATACAGCTGAGATAAATCTAACTAAACATTGCAAATGAGGTTCTTCTAATTCCTTCTAACGCAAGCTCCAATCCACGTCTTGCCAGATCTCTAAACGTGCTCTCGACTACTGCTTACCTGAAAAAGGTTTTATTTTTGAAAAGGGAGGGTTAGACCATGAGGTCTAGTGAGTTCCCTCCACACCAAGTCACACCAAAAGTATTATGATTTAAAAATCAGTTATGAAAAGTTTATACAAATCATATCAGCACACTTTGAAATAATAAGCACACATTGACACATGCTACTGGCACGCGCTATAGTCACACACACCGTGACAGCGCAATCGACACACACGCTAAAGTCACACACACCGTGACAGCGTAATCGGGTACACACGCTAAAGTCACACACACCGTGACAGCGTAATCGGGCACACACCGCCCATATATGAAACGAATTCATATATATACATATTTATCATGGGACACACCCCCATTTCACACCAAAGCCAGAGCATGGTCACACACATTTAAATCACACATATTGTCACGCAATTTAATCATCGCCTTGAAACAGAAACAGTTGAAACGCACGCCGTTAGATAATAACCACACCACACACTTACTAGTCATTTTGCAATAAAAGTACTTGAATAGCACACAGTTAAATAGTAACCATGTCACACACTTAATCTTCACTTTGTAATAAAAGCAGTTGAAAAACTCACAATTAGATAATAATCATCAACCACACACTTGTATAAAAATTTAGGTTCAGAAAGACTCACCTGATGCTTATAAGATCTTTTCTTACTTTACTTCCGGTTTACGATCGAACTACCTGAGAAACAGATAAGATATACTATTCAGACGCCTAAACCAACAGTCCAGACACCATCCGGATTTGACTTACCGGATGTCCATAACTTTCCGGATACCACTTTCCGGACAGCCTCACTTACCGAACAACCTTACTTACCGGACAACCACTTACCGGACAAACACTTACCGGGCAGCCACTTACCGGACAAACACTTACCGGGCAGCCACTTACCGGACAACTTCTCATTCGGATACCCTTCATATCCAAACAGTTTCCTCAACCGGAAACATTCAAATTGGACAACGTGTCCGGACGCCCACAGGCTTTCCGGACGCCAACTCAGACCCTATTAGGAATCGAAAATCGTAGATAAAATCATAATCCACGAATCTAAGTTTAGTGACAATAATCTGATTACTAAGCTCAATTAGTACTGAACTCCTAGCTGCCAAAAACACATTTAAGACACCTAATTTCTTCCAAAAGCCTCAAACTCAACTTTTAAGCAAAAACCCCAAAAATACTAAACTCAGCAGCAGAATCACAGATTAGAGAGGAAGAGAGGAGATTACCTGCTTGATTGAGAATGATGAAAACCTTCCTTTCCTCTCAAATAACTTGGAAACTCTTTCTTCTTGCTCTATCTCTCTTTCTTCCTTCTTCTTTCTTTCTCCCTTTCTTCCTTCTCCTTTCTTCTCCTTTTCTTTCTATCTCAGCCGCAAGCTACCCCAAATGATTGCCAAAACTAGGGTTTTGTGCCAATCATTGGGTTTTTATACCCTATTCCTAATTTACCAAATAGCCCCTCAACTTCCATCTTTAAACACTTAGGCCACAAAACTTTCTTATTTCGAATTTCTTCCAAAATTTTCCAATTATCGACTAAATAAAAAATCTCGGTTATTACAACATCCTCCCCTCAAAAGAATTTAGTCCCCGGAATTCCATTTTCGAACAATTCTACCATCACCTCCCCACACAAAATACGTCTAAGGCAGATAACACTTTCTAACCTTAATTAAACTGGCCACAATCCATTGATAGCAATCAATTCACATGCTTTTACCACAACGTCACTCTCATACTACTACCAAATCTAATCTAATGGTCCTTCACGCCGAGCACTACATTCGACCACTTCCTTCCACTTCCTGCTCAAACATATCCCACGTTTCCAACGAACGGCTCACTAGAAGGTGCACACTCTTGACCAATCACACAAGCTCGCTTCCTCAACACTGAAACCAAACACATACACACCAGTCCTCTTTCTCACACTCCCACTAGAAGTTCATGCACCCAACGATGACGTTCTGAAAAAAAACATTGCTCCCCATTTTCCATAACACATGCCACGCTTTCTCCTTCCCATTTTCTAGCTCCATCCCACCTACCGTCCCAATTACATCCGGCTAGAATGGAACGTTCCCCATTCAGTATTGACCACTCTATACATGAAATTTCAATGGTTACTATTCCTAACCAACAGCTCCACCACGCTTCAAACTAGAAGTTCCACTAAGTCAATCCGAAACAACACTCAATGCTCGAAATGACCACACACTCCTCATTTCTCAACCGATAATAATCCACTCCTTTACATTTCCTTTACACCCAAGAATTTGCTCAACAATCTCAAGGAGTTCGTATCTACTACGAAACATCATAAACTAACCAACCCGAGGACATACAATTTCCTCCTTAGCTAGTCACCATCTGCCACTCCATTCTTTTACCCTCGGATAACAATACTACACGTCACATAGTCATCCATGCGTCTGAACAACAAATCCCGAGCAACGACTTCCACTTATGCTCATCTCATATCAACATTAATCCACCGATTAACCTCACAGCAACTCATTACCACCATGTCTCGCCTGCTCACAAAGTGTAAGTTTCCACTATCTTGTCCACACAACCCCCATACACTAGATTGCTCCAACCTCACAGTTACTACTTGACCACTAATTTGCAAAATAAACCATTTCACCTCGACCCCAATCAGGTTAACCAACACTAGTGATACCAATCCATACATCTATCATTTCCTAACCACACTTGTCACTCTCCCACTAACTAGAGAGCAAGTAAGCACATCTCTACCATCCTATACTTGAGTTGAACTCTCAAGATCTCAATTCGCCGACATCAGGAACTCCCAGAATAAAGACTCATCCGAGATTAGGGACTCACCTCCAATCAATTATTTTCCTTAAGAACCCTCAAGATTCTACTTCACACGGACACTCACTCCAAACATTCCAAAAATGCTTCTTCTAGATAGCAACAACAATCACACCAAGAATAATTTCACACTACACACTACACCGTTGTCATCATGACAAGGTTAGAACTCCACATATTACCATTACTCTCCACACACTATCCACCACATGCCACACACTACTGTTATTCTCCATCGACTATCAGAACAATAGTGAGCAAGCACAGCCATGCACCTGTAAATTCATAATGACATTGGCCAGATGTGATTTGAATTTACCTTACATGAAAGTCCTCACCTCCATCATCCTAAATCCTCGATGATTACGGTTTTCCCTAAAGGCTTCCTACATCTCATTTGTGTCCTCCTACTCCACAGTTTAAGTTTAGGCCCATCCGGTCACCTAAATCCCTTAACCTAGGGCTCTGATACCATTTGTAACAACCCAAGAATAAACATACAAGCTAGAAGCTACCTCTTTAAATTAAAACGCCATAAATGGCTCAACGTGATCACACTATCAAAATTTACATCACAGGGTTAGCGGAAATAACCATGAATACAGCTGAGATAAATCTAACTAAACATTGCAAAGGAGGTTCTTCTAATTCCTTCTAACGCAAGCTCCGATCCACGTCTTGCCAGATCTCTAAACGTGCTCTCGACTACTACTTGCCTGAAAAAGGTTTTAGTTTTGAAAAGTGAGGGTTAGACCATGAGGTCTAGTGAGTTCCCTCCACACCAAGTCACACCAAAAATATTATGATTTAAAAATCAGTTATGAAGAGTTTATACAAATCATATCAGCACACTTTGAAATAATAAGCACACATTGACACATGCTACTGGCACGCACTATAGTCACACACACTGTGACAGCGCAATCGGCACACACGCTAAAGTCACACACACCGTGACAGCGTAATCGGGCACACACGCTAAAGTCACACACACCATGACAGCGTAATCGGGCACACACCGCCCATATATGAAACGAATTCATATATATACATATTTATCATGGGACACACCCCCATTTCACAGCAAAGCCAAAGCATGGTCACACACATTTAAATCACACATATTGTCACGCAATTTAATCATCGCCTTGAAACAGAAATAGTTGAAATGCACGCCGTTAGATAATAACCACACCACACACTTACTAGTCATTTTGCAATAAAAGTACTTGAAAAGCACACAGTTAAATAGTAACCATGTCACACACTTAATCTTCACTTTGTAATAAAAGCAGTTGGAAAACTCACAATTAGATAATAATCATCAACCACACACATGTATAAAAATTTAGGTTCAGAAAGACTCACATGATGCTTATAAGATCTTTTCTTACTTTACTTCCGGTTTACGATCGAACTACCTGAAAAACAGATAAGATATACTATTCAGACGCCTAAACCAACAGTCCAGACACCATCCGGATTTGACTTACCGGATGTCCATAACTTTCCGGATACCACTTTCCGGACAGCCTCACTTACCGAACAACCTTACTTACCGGACAACCACTTACCGGACAACCACTTACCGGACAAACACTTACCGGGCAGCCACCTACCGGACAACTTCTCATCTGGATACCCTTCATATCCGGGCAGTTTCCTCAACCGGAAACATTCAAATTGGACAACGTGTCCGGACGTCCACAGGCTTTCCGGACGCCGACTCAGACCCTATTAGGAATCGAAAACCGTAGATAAACTCATAATCCACGAATCTAAGATTAGTGACAATATTCTGATTACTAAGCTTAATTAGTACTGAACTCCTAGCTGCCAAAAACACATTTAAGACACCTAATTTCTTCCAAAAGCCTCAAACTCAACTTTAAGCAAAAACCCCAAAAATACTAAACTCAGCAGCAGAATCACAGATTAGAGAGGAAGAGAGGAGGTTACCTGCTTGATTGAGAATGATGAAAACCTTCCTTTCCTCTCAAATAACTTGGAAACTCTTTCTTCTTGCTCTATCTCTTTTTCTTCCTTCTTCTTTCTTTCTCCCTTTCTTCCTTCTCCTTTCTTCTCCCTTTCTTTCTATCTCAGCCGCAAGCCACCCCAAATGATTGCCAAAACTAGGGTTTTGTGCCAATCATTGGGTTTTTATACCCTATTCCTAATTTACCAAATAACCCCTCAACTTCCATCTTTAAACACTTAGGCCACAAAACTTTCTTATTTCGAATTTCTTCCAAAACTTTCCAATTATCGACTAAATAAAAAATCTCGGTTATTACAACAACACTGGGTCCCAAAATTTCATTACATTGGTCTCAAAGCTTAGGTTGACGGAAACAACCTATACACAACTGAGAAGGACTAACTACTAAAAACATGAGTGACACTGCCTCTATCTGCATTAATCTCAAGTCCTGCCCTGCTCACTTGCCAGAGCCTCCTACTACTCGTTTACCTGAAAATGGTTTAGCTTTTGAAAAGCGAGGGTTAGACTAGAAGGTCTAGTGAATTCCCTCAGAATTCAACATATAACAACATCATAGAAACATTTTTATAAAAGTCATTAACAGTCTCCACATAATGCATCAATCATGGTACTGCACAGTGTTCAAGGATCTCATTAGCTAACCGCGATCGGGGCCAAGCAGACTCCCCTCTCGCCTCATATCGGGGCCCAAGCAGACTCCCCTCTATCCGAGTAGGAAGGAAACGAATTCCCTCCTACAAGCTCGTCACAAATGCCCAAGGGATCATCGGATCCCGAGGTACTCAGATCCCACTGTGCAGACCGACTCCACATAACTTACACATAGCTCATCATAATCATGAAACGTGTAATCTTTATAAATAATTTCATCTTGCGAATTAGACTTTTAAAACAAAGCATACTTTTCATGCAAAACGCTCGTAACAGTTGGTAACAATTCATGCTCATAAAAGAACCATAATCAGTCAAATATTTAGCAACTTGTTTCGTAAAAAGGGTTTAGGGAACTCACCTGGTGTTTAAACACTTCTTCTCGCAAAGGCTTCAAACTTTAAGGTGAACACCTATGATATAATAATGATAGGAATAGTGAGTCTTTGGTTAAACTCATCCTGAACAATTTTCTGCTTAACTTAACTCTAAACAAATTCTAGAATCTGGACCTATAATAAAATACCGGATCCTTAACTGAATACCGGATCCAAGATAACTAAATTCCGAATCTTATTATACTTAGCCCAATTCCAGCTTGATAATTGAGTCCAACACCGGCTAAGCCCAACTATACCGGATTTCTTATGCAATCGGGCCCAAAGCCCAACCACACCGGATACATTTTAAATGGACTCCGGATCTCCTATCAAATTCTGGTTCCTATGCATAGGTTCCGGATTCCGATTCATGCAAAGCTAACTCTGGATCCATAAGGTTCCGGATCTGCAACAACTTTCGGGCCTTTGGGATTCGGCCCAATTCCGGTCCACTAATTAAATTCCGGAAATCTATTCATTATCGGATCATTGTGCAAAATTCCGGATCTCGTGGGTTTGGGTCCAGTTCCGGATCCTTACTCACATACCGGATCTTTGTCGACAAAACATAACATTCCGGATCAGACTTGGATTCTGGATCCAGTCTTTTAGTCCATTCCGGTTCTCGTATTTTCATTAAACTTCGGATTCCAGTGTTTTTAAATTCCGGTTCCACTTTGCAACAAATACCGGAACCAAATAATAAATATTCCGGAACTCATTTATCATCAATATCGGAACCCAAATCATTCCGGATCTGAACTCCCTGACTAAACATCCGGACTCTCGTATCGCACACTGATTAACAATAGGGCCGGGATTAATCCATTCCAATCGATTAAAAGGTCTATTTTCCAACAAAATGATCATTCTATCCCTATTATGATTATCCAATTTCTTTCAAACACTCTTCTAAAACTTTTAAACAAAGAACCCTTAAATCACCCAATTAAACCAGCAGAACTTCAAAAGAAATAGGGATTGAGATTGAAGATTACCTGCTAAACAATGTAGAATCAGATTCCACTCCTCATTCCATCTTCCACATATGATGAGTGACGAATTTCTTCTCCAAAGCTCTTGATCAAAGCTTTCTCCCCTCACTCTGCTCTTTCTCTCTACAGCCCCACACACACACCATCACACCAAATGATTTATTTCTAGGGTTTTGAGCTCAATAAGAGCTTTTATACCCTCTTATCAATTTGCAAATCAGCCCCTAGACTTTAAAATCATGAAACTTCCTTCCCAAAACTTATTTTGTTCAAATAATAATCTCAGGTATTACAGTATTTGGTTTATATTGATTGTTATCCATGTTATAAAATTATAAAATAAAAAATGAAAAGTTTTTGTAATTAATGAGAACATTTAATGTATGACTTATATTTAAAATAAATCAAAATTGTAGAAAAATAGATAAATGGCCATGGAGACCTCTCCTTAACTCACTCTCATACATTCTCCTTTATATATATATATATATATAGGGTTATAGGGTCAGGTTCAGGGGAAAACCCTAAATAAATGGAAAACCAGAAAACCACGAAAAAAAAGATGATAAAGTATATCAATATGGATGTCAAATTAACGAGAAAAATATAGTCGTTTATTTGGTGTAATTTATTTCGTTCGAAATTTGTTTATTTTTCGTCTTTTTCGAATAAAAAATAGAGAGGTGAGGTTTTTTAATTGAATTAATATTGTTGTAACCGTCTCCTTAATCACATCTATCAGATCATCTAATCTAACGGTCGATAAGATGTTTTTTAGTTTTTCATTTATTTGAGGTTTTCTCCTGAACCTCTCTCTCTCTCTCTCTATATATATATATATATATATATATATATATATATATATATATATTGATGTTAGCTTATTCATAAAAATGTAAATAAACAAAAACATACAATATTAAAAATAATTTTATTTTATAAGCATTGTTAGCCTACTAAAGGATAAAAAAATATAACATATTAAAAAAAGTATTTGATTTATATTTATTGTTATCCATATTATAAATTTATAAAATAAAAAATGAAAAGTTTTTGTAATTAATGAGAACATTTAATGTATAACTTATATTTAAAATAAATCAAAATTGTAGAAAAATAGATAAATAGTCATGGAGGCTTCTCCTTAACTCACTCTCATACATTCTCCTTTATATATATATATATATATTGATGATTGATGATTGATTGATGTTAGCTTACTAAAGGATAAAAAAATATAACATATTAAAATAAGTATTTGATTTATATTGATTATTATCCTTGTTATTGTTAGCCTACTAAAGGATAAAAAAATATAAAATATTAAAATAAGTATTTGATTTGTATTGATTGTTATTCATGTTATAAAATTATAAAATAAAAAATGAAAAGTTTTTGTAATTAATGAGAACATTTAATGTATGACTTATATTTAAAATAAATCAAAATTGTAGATAAATAGATAAATGGCCATGAAGGTCTCTCTTTAACTCACTCTCATACATTCTCCTTTATATATATATATATATATATTGATTGATTGTTAGCTTACTAAAGAAGAAAAAAAATATAACATATTAAAATAAGTATTTGATTTATATTGATTGTTATCCATGTTATTGTTAGTCTACTAAAGGATAAAAAAATATAACATATTAAAATAAATATTTGATTTATATTGATTGTTATCCATGTTATAAAATTATAAAATAAAAAATGAAATTTTTTTGTAATTAATGAGAACATTTAATGTATGGATTATATTTAAAACAAATCAAAATTGTAGAAAAATAGATAAATGGCCATGGAGGTCTCTCCTTAACTCACTCTTATACATTCTCCATTATATATATATATATATATATATATATATATATATATATATATATATATATTGATTGATTGATGTTAGCCTACTAAAGGATAAAAAATATAACATATTAAAATAAGTATTTGATTTATATTGATTGCTATCCCTGTTATTGTTAGCCTAGTAAATGATAAAAAAATATAACATATTAAAATAAGTATTTGATTTATATTGACTGTTCCATGTTATTGTTAGTCTACTAAAGGATAAAAAAAATATACCATATTAAAATAAGTATTTGGTTTATATTGATTGTTATCCATGTTATAAAATTATAAAATAAAAAATGAAAAGTTTTTGTAATTAATGAGAACATTTAATGTATGGCTTATGTTTAAAATAAATCAAAATTGTAGAAAAATAGATAAATTGTCATGGAGGTCTCTCCTTAACTCACTCTCATACATTCTCCTTTATATATTGATATATTGATTTGTTTGCTTTATTCATTCTGTTTAGAGTTGTTTTCAATTTGTTTTTTTGTTATCAGTCAACAAGTCACTTGCTAAAACAAATCAACTAGCTTATTATACTAGGCGGTCAAAATCTTGTTACAATCAATCGTTTTAGCGCATAAAAGCCCATAATTCTTGACGAATATGAACGTTATAGCAATTATATATAACATTAGGTGAGTATGCCAAACACTTTTAAGTCAATTAAAACAAAACATTTGTCAATATTCTTATTTGTCTAGATTGTATATACATGACATATTTGTTTCTATCGTATAACTATTGAAATCAGATTAACATATTTTATGCACTTACATATTTTTAGATAAATATAACTTATTCATATACACTCTAAAGGTATTATAGTTAAATAAGATATAAAAATATAAATATAACTATTTTACTTAGACTAATTAATGTACATTAAAAATGATATATATATATATATATATATATATATATATATATATACTAGGTAACATCACTGTAACAACCCACACCAAACGAGCACGCCATAGCTACTAAATTGAAATATAAGTCACACGCTTTAGATTACAAAACAAAGGTTCGCGGAAATAACTCTAATTATAGCTGAGAAAGGTATCTAAAATATTAAAAGGAGGGTCTTCTAGTTCCACTAGACGCAAGATCCATCTCACCACTTGCCCTTACTCGAGCCCTCGACTACCTGCTTGCCTGAAAAGGTTTTAGTTTTGAAAGTGAGGGTTAGACCACGGGGTCTAGTGAGTTCCCTCATTGATATGCCCACAATACAAATAACACAATTCATAAAGAAATTTAGAAGGTAATACAAACATCATACCATTATAATGAAATACACGCCAAACGGCACATGGTGATGGCCCACGCTTTGGTCACACACACCCGTGACAGCGTGTTAGGGCACAGACTCGCCCTTACAGATTTATATGAAACAAATTCATATATATATATATATATATATATATATATATATATATATATATCTATATCACACATTATGGGTCACACCCCCCATATTCACACCATAAGCCATTGCATGCCCGCCTTCATGTAATCACACCTTTAAAATCACACCATTTATAGATAATCGCACGTTTTATAAATAATCACGCATCTTATAAATAGATCACACCTTTAAAGCATGTTTAAAAGCATTAAACGAAACATGTAGTTCAATCGTGTACTTGCGTAAATAAACACACTTGATAAAAGTCTTTGGTTAAAAGTACTCACCTGGCGTCCACGCTATTACGTTCTCACTTGAAACCGTTATCTTCTACCCGCACCTACATTTGCACCTAACAGACAAGACTAGATAAGTCCCTCGGCACTATACATTCTACTGACAACTGAAAGTCCCGGACATGGGAAACTGGGTTCTGGATTCACTTTCCGAACTAAATTCCGGATTCGACTTCTATCCCGGTTCCGGTACGAATTCCGGACTCAATACCGGATTCCGGTCAAATTCCGGATCTGATTCCGGCACGCCACCAATTTCGGATCCGCTACCGGATTCCGCACTCTTCCGGATCCCAATTCGGTATCGGACTCGCCACTCCGGATTCGGGTCCTGCTTCCGGACTCAGCATCTTCCGGGCAAATCCCGGTTTCCGGAACCTTTCATCCGGATTCCCCAACTTCCGTTAAATCTCATATTTTTCGGATTGGGCGATTTCCTACAGCGCACGAAAACCCCACTGGGAGATCACTCCTAACCTAGACTCAGTCCTTTTTCTCAAACGATTATAAGCAATCAAGATGATTAAACTAACAACTCTAAAGCCATTTTCCACACTGAACAGAATGGGATGAATCATACAAGTCGCAACCCACTCTCTAAATCAAAATCTTAGCAAAATCCAACACCACGATAGGCTTCCAAACATTTCACAAGAGTTTAAGGGATTAAAGAGAAGGGAATTACCTTGATGAAGATGATTCACACTCCTAAGCTCCCAATCCCAAGCTCTTCCTTCCAATTAGCAAAGTTCTTCACACACAATACACTCAGTCTCTCTTCCAAAATGAGGAGTAGAGATTAGGGTTTTGGGGTTTTAACCCTATTCCCATATTTACACCAAGGTCACCAAACTTTTCAACCTTCACAAGTTACACACCATTTTATTATTATCAAAACAAGCCCGGTTATTACAACATCCTCCCCTCAAAAGAATTCGCTCCCCGGAATTCCATATTTGAACAAACGAGGGGAAAATGGACCATCATGTCCGACTTCACTTCCCAGTCACTTCCTGACCCTTTTTGGAAACACCACTGAACTTTCACAAGAGAAATCTCCTTAGTTTTCCACCTTCTGATATTGCGATTCGCGATCGCCAACGGCTCCGCAACATAAATCAACCTCTCGTCCACACGAATATCTTTCAACGGTACTGCCATTTTCCTCGACCAAGCACTTCCTTAGATTTGACACTTGAAATGTCGAATGAATTCCCGAAGCTCCTCGGGCAACTCCAACTTACGCGCCACCTCGCCCACACGTTCGGTGACGGCAATCGGCCCGACATACCTAGGCCTTAGCTTCACTTTATTTCCAATGCACACGATGCCTTTTCACAGTGATGCCTTAAGCATCAGTTTATCACTCACTAGGAATTCAATTTGGTTTCTTCCTTCCTCTATTCGCACACCACTATAGACGGTCTAGAGCCATCCTTAACTCCCCGCGAATCTAGTTGACTTAACGGCAGTCAACCGCGCGACCTTCGGACTCGCCACTTGCCTCTTTCCCATAACCCATCTCCATCCTTGGAAGATTCATAGATAACTGCACATGCCAACCTCTTTGTTGCCCTAAAGATTCTATTGCTCCTACTATGCCTAACCCCTCCACAATGGGGCATATACCCCCGAATTATCACACTTTTGGTTAACTCCAACTCTCACCCTAGAAAATTCGCGTAACATATACAAATATAGCGCTTCGGGCCAACTGCACCAACTGAACACAACATCACCCACACACCTGTAACATCCTAGGCCAACCGTACCAGATATTGTCCGCTTTGTCCGTACACATGGACTCACGGTTTTAAAACGCGTCTAATTAAGGGTTTCACACACAACTTCACTTTCTTAAAAGAACGGATTTTATCGAAGTTAACGTCACGACAACATGAATCCCTTAATAAAATAGCAAACACTCAGTTGCCAACTTATCACAATACCAACCTTGAATGTCACCATAACTCGTAATTATAAGCTTCTTGGTCAGATAACATGCAATTCGAAAATCACCTCCCCCAACACGACATGTGTCTAGCATAAAAATTCTTTCCTTCCCAACTCGTATTGATTACAACTCATCAATGTTAATCAATTCCTACCTTCTCACCACATCATCACCCCACACTCTACATAGCTAAAAGTAAGAAACTTCCACACTCCAACATCTATAGCAGTCACCAACCAAACCGAACCAATCCTGAAGACACATATTCAATTTCTCACTTGCATCCAACAATCGTCCATCCACATATGAAATAAATTCAAGTTTCACCCACTCAACAAGAAGGAGAGACCATGCTCACACAAACTATCCCCAATAGCCTAACACCTGACGATAAGCTTACTTGGAATAACTCCCACACCAAGTCTTTCATTCCAAGCACTACATTTAACTTTCTTCCTCCACTTCCTTCTCAAGACATAAACATGTTTCCAAAGAACGACTCACTAAGTGATGCACACTTTTGGCCGACCACCAAGCTAGTTTTTCCTCGGCCCTTAAACCATCACATATACGTAAACCTGCTGTCTCATACTCCCACTGGGAGTTGATGTACCCGACGATGTCATTCTGTAACCAACGATTCACATTTTCTGTCACCTGCCAAACTTTCTACTTCCAGCTTACTCATTTACTTCGACTTACCATCCCCATTCCTTAGGGTAGTATGGAACATTTCCCCTCCAACATTGACCACTCCTTACACGCAAATCCAACGGTTACTATGCCTAACTAACTGTTTCACCACATCTCATACAAGAAATCCAACCAAGTCATTCCGAAATCACACCCAATGCTCGAAGCCACCACACACTCCTCGTTTCCCAAACGAGATTATCCCACTCCTTTGAATTTCATTTACACACAAGGATTAGCTCAACGTTCCCAAATATTTCGTATCTACCACGAGACATCAAAAACTAACTAATCCAACCTCTTCACAAATATTTCAGTAACACCAGGCAAACTCACTCATCAACTCATCGCAACCAAAGAGTACCCAATTTCCTTCTTAGCTAGCCACCAACTACCACCTCATTATTTTATTCTCGAATGACAATACTACGCGCCACTCAAACATCCATGCATCTGGACACATATAATTTACCACATAGAACAACTTATAATCCGATCCCGCACTTTCAGTTAAATAAATGGTCTAAGGAATAACTCGTACTAAAATCCCGCCCTCGTCCCGAAACTTCAATTTCTAACTACGGGCCAGGATATAAAATATTAGGTTGTCTAACTTTGTTACAACCATTAAATGTAATATCATTCTATATGAATCAATTTAGTTGGTCATATAAAATGTAGTCTTATTAAAGACTTTATTAGGTCATTCGATCATGAATATATATGTTTTCTATAAAAAGCCTACCATATTGTAGTAATTGATGAGCATATAAAATAGATTTTAAAATAACTATTTAACTAACTTATGAATTTGATCCTTAAGGTTTGGGATTTGTTATAGATTTGGATTTTTTATCATTATTTATTACATCATATAGAACTTCATCATGCAATTTGTTTTGGATTTGATCCCTTATATTAACAATCATCCACAATCATCCATTTTTGTTCTCCATTACACTCAAGGGCATTATGATCTTTTTACCATTTTCATCCGTTTTAGCAATTTTTAATATATTCTTTTTCTTTTTCTTAAATCTTCATTTTCTTCATGTAAACGATAAAGAACAATTAAATAACATTTCTTTAAATAAAAAATGAAAAATCAAATTCAAGAACAATCAACAATCAACGATCAACAATCAACAATCAACAATCAACAATCAATAAACATCTTATTATGAATTTCTTTTTCATCAATAACATCTAGAAAAACCCTAAAGCCTAAATAAAAAAAACAACAAAGAAACCTTGTATTTTAATTTATGTCATGAACAAGGAAAACCCAAAAAAAATAAACCTAACCTCATCCCAAAAAATCTGCTAAAGTGTTGAACTAAAACAGAGTAACTAGAGCATTTGGAACAATCACTTTGTTTGACTTCAATGGAGTTTGAAGCAACGAGGGTCAAATATATGCTAATATTTCAATCATCGCCTAAAGATAAAACACAAGCTTTAAAATTCGTTAAACCCAAACTAATCACACCAAACACATAGAACATTAAACACTAGCAACAAACGTATCTTTGTTGTTATGGGGCTGCGACGTGGAACATGAAGCAAAGGGGTTGTGAAAGAGAAGTGGAGCACAAGTCATAAACTATCGTCGTCTTGCACCATAGATGGAGGTGGATGTGGAGCGCCGAAGAAGTCATGTCGACAATGGATATGGACACCGTGAAACTGCGGTTTCTTTCGAGAGCCATCGGAGATCCTCCATATGAATTCAGCCATGATATTTTAGATATACATTTCACCTCAAGTGGGGATCTGTCTTCTCATATTTGATTTCACCTCATCTCGATTTCAGATCTTTTGGATTTTTTTTATTCAAGGTTGATTTATGTTTTGATTTAAGTTTGGCTTTAGGTTTGTAATTAGATTTTGATTTGGGATATCTGGTATGGTGATGATATTTGGGACCTAGTATGAGATGTGATATTGGAGACAAAGGTGGTTGTGAGGCACGACGACGAAGGTGGGGGTGCGCCAGATTTAAGGAAATAAAAATATCGAGAAAATGCTCGCATTTCTCATCGAAAAAACACATAAAATAAATCATATTGAAAACGCTCTTAACCCACGCCGTTCCTTCGTAGAGCCATGTATTGTCGGTAGGAACCCTTTATCAAGAAAAAATCAATTGGAAGTTGGAATCCTAACGATTATCACATAGAACACTTCAGTTTGAATAGTTATGAAGTAAGTCAATTGAATGAATCACAATCACAAATTTACATGTTACTTTCGCTTGAGTTATACCATGTTTATTTCTTAAAATAAAAGTTTCATCTCTCGATCTCAACATAAGATTTCAGACATTTATTAAGGTTAAGATTGTAAAGCAGTGCTAAGATTTAATTGATATATCTACATCCATGTTCTCACCTTAGGCATATAAATCACAAATCTAGTTATAAATCACTTATCGCAAAAACAATTAAAGATCAATAAAACAGTTGCTAGTTGATCAAGCTAACAACAATATTAGAAATAAATCATATGCTTCATTAACCGGAAAACCTAATCATAATCCAAACTTAATTTATGTGGTCACATGCTTACAAACCAAGAATCAGCCAACCCCAACATCTAATGATTAGTTCATGTTGGAGGTGATTAAAAAGAAAACAAGAAGTAGAATTCATAAATCTCGACATGGTTAATTTCTCAACCAAAAACTAAAATAATTTAAATAATCTAAACTCCCCTTTTGTAGTTCAATACTCAGGAATGATGCTCTTTGATTCGTTAATCGTAGCTACTTAGGCGTTTCCTTGCCTTCAATTGCATCCATAAATCTCCCTAGTCACTTCAGAATGGCTGAACCCTAGCTGGAAAAAGCCTTAAAAAGCGTATCAATGGCTTACACAACTTTCCACTGGACTTTAGTTGCATGACAAGTCGCCAAGAATTATTAACTCGCTAGAACCCTCAAAATCAGGTCACCATTTTTTACTTGCATTTCGTCTTTTTAAGCTTCTAATTCTACCTAAGGAATACCGTTGAGTGCTCGGTTGATTTATGTGAACAAGATTGGTCAAATTCTTCCATATGTCACCCATAATTATGCTCTTCTTCCATTTATCCAGCCAATTCGATTTTTGTACGAACGTTGCAATAAACTGTTAAATAACCTTTTGTTTGCTTGGAAGCTAAGTGAAACAACTCGGAAAGTGATAAAATAATAACACCAAAATTGGCGTTAACAGTCACCTGCGTCCCCATGCAATACCTAGTCCCACGACTTTGGCCATGACTAAGGCGACGAGCCAAGCCACGTGAACCTCTGCCCAAGAATCCAATGACTTAGCGACCTTAGAGCATCTCCAACAGCTTCCCCATAATTTCTCCAAAATGGGGAAAAATATACATTAATCTCCAACAGCTTCCCCATTTTGGAGAATCAAACATTAATTAAAATATTAAAATATTCCATTTATCTATTAAAATATTATTTCTTTCTCTACATATTTATTTTCAAAGTTTCATATTGGTCCTCTCACTTGGTAATCATTTTTGGAGTGATCTTCATATTTGGAGAAAAAAACCTTCTCTCTCAAACTTTCTCCATTTTGAAGATAGTTTTGGACAAGCTGTTGGAGCACACAATTTTAGCCCAAAATCCTCATTTTCTCTATTTTTCTCATTTTAAAGAAGCTGTTGGAGATGCTCTTAGCCACGACCCAAGGCCACGACCCAAGCCACGTGGGTCTTTTTTTCTTGCAAAAAGGCCACGAGCCAAGCCACGTGGGTCTTTTTTTCTTGCAAAAGTTAACATTAATTCACTTTATGTAAATACAAAGTATTACGATCAAAGAGGGAATAAAACAACACGCGATGAAGGTTTAGAATTTCAAAGTGTTACAATATATATATATATATATATATATATATAGGGGTGAGTTCAAATGAAAACTAATTTTTAATTGTGAACATGAGGACAAGTCACAAACATTGATCAAGATTTGGAAAACTAATCAATGGTTAAAACTTAATGAAACCAATTGAGAAGTGATTAGGGACAAATATGGAAATTTGAATCAGCGCCTACCATCTTTGACTTTTTATTTTCTTTTTAAATTAAAAAACTTTTACCCCTTAAAGTTTAAAATAAATTACCTTAAAAATTAATAATATTTTAATCAAACAAATTACATAAAAAAACGAGAATTTCGTGCTCTTCGATATGACATCCATCTCGATATAGTTTTTTTCTTCATTTTAACCGTTTTTACGTGAAATGCTATGTATATGTTATATTCAGTATAAATATATATGCACGTTTCCTGCTGTCCATATTCAGTATGAATAACAAATGGGAACGTTCATTCACTATTAATGACGAATAACACAGTATTCAAAATGAATAATACAACATTCAAGATGAATAATACACAAATTCCTGATTCATGTATTATTAAACATGAATCATGTATTATTCACCTTGAATGTTGTATTATTCATCCTGAATGATACATTATACATGATGAATAATATATAAATGACCCATGAAAGTGTGAACACATGACGCACTCTCTTTTGTTTTCCGATTCACAACCGCGACTTGGTTTTATTCTTTATGAATATGTATGCACATCTTCATGTGTCCACATTCAGTATGAATAACAAAGGTGAACGTTCATTCACTATTCATGATGAATAATACAATATTCAGGATGAATAATACAGTATTCAGTATGAATAATACATCATTCAGGGTGAATAATACACGATTCATGAATCGTGTATTATTCACCCTGAATGATGTATTTTATTTATACTGAATGATACATTATTTATGAAGAATAATACATGAGTGACCCGTGAAGGTGTGGAGACGTCACGCACTCTCTTTCGTTCCTCGGTTCACAATCGAAACTCGATAGGTTCCCGATTCATCTCGATGGGTGTTGGGTTACGGTAATGAAGAACACGATGTCTTAGGACATTGAAGAAAATGTTGTAGAAGGTGATGTCGAGTTACGGACTTACGGTGTCGAGATGTTATAAACACTTGAATACATAAATATTCATAAGGAATATAACACATATATGACATTTCACGTAAAAACGGTTAAAAAAAACTATATCGAGATGGATGTCATATCGAAGAGCACGGAATTCTCGTTTTTTTGATGTAATTTGTTTGATTAAAATATTAGTAATTTTTAAGATAATTTATTTTAAACATTAATGGGGTAAAAGTTTTTAATTAAAAAAGAAAATAAAAAGTCAAATATGGTAGGCGTGAGTTTAAATTATCTTCCCCTTTTACCCCTAATCACCTTAATTAATAATTTTAATTAAAAACTCTATTTAATATGAGTCATTTGATCAATAGAGATGGAAGGGCCAAGATTCGTCATCACGTTCACAATTGAATTTGAGCTTTCATTTGAACTTTCATCTCTCTCTCTCTCTCTCTCTCTATATATATATATATATATGCAGACTGGTTATGCATATAAGCATATGAATACGTGCAATAATATACATATAATGAACATACATTCATATGGGACAATGCATATATGCAAAACCAGTCTGCACATATGCAGACTGTGATTTATAAGGGGTGTAACAAATACATGGTTTGTATTTGATTTGTACCATATATATATATATATATTTATATTCATATATATACTAGCATATAATTAAAAAGTAACTAAAGAATCATTAAAGTAAACAAAACTTGTAAATTGACTCTTTTACCCTCGTAGTTAACGGAGAAGATGAACGGACGTTTGGGGAGGGATCAAATCCAAGAAAAATTGTATAGAAGGTACTTTATCTTATAATAAAGATAACATACATGGTTGGTATTGTGGTTTATAAGTTACAATGTTTCAGTTCCTTTATTGGAAATAATTATGGCTTATAACTCTTTGGTTTACATTTTGTAATGCATTTGGATCTTTGCCCTAATTCCGTTAAAAGATCAGTTAAATCTTCGGGCAATTTGGTGTTTCTACCTATTATTTTGGTTTCTATTAAAAAATTAACAACAATGTATTAGGTGTATTAATATTATATATATATATATATATATATTTATTATGTTATGTATATTAAGGGTATGTTTGGCAAATTAGTTTGATATGCTAGCCGGTAGCTGAAAAGCTAGTTGATGAAGAAGTCACGTTTGACAAAACTAGCTTATAAACATGTAAAATGATCAAAAAGGACATCTTCAAAAAATTATCAATTACAATAGTTAATTATATAATTAAAACAAATTTATAGCAATATAATATGTTAATTAATACAACCAATATAGTAAAAAAATTTAAATACTTTAATATGTTAATTAAAGGAACTTAAAACTTATTATTATATATATACTATAAATTTTGAATTTGTTAAAACAAGTTTTAGAAAGAATATATATCAATTTATGATTTTAAATAACCATTACATACAATATGAAAAAAATAATTAAATAATAATTGAAACGATAAATAGTAACTGATAATTAAAATATTGATTATTATTAAAAATAAAAAAAATTATATGATTAACAATAACTCTATATAACTAAAAATTAATATCAATGTATGCTTAAAATTTAGTTTAATAATTTTATGCTAATATTAATTAATATTTGTTAATTAATAATAATTAAATTAAAATTTTAATACTTATTTATAATAATAGTTAATAAATAATAATTAATATTAATAAGGACAATATTGGAATATTCACAAAAAACTACTTCAAGTAGCGTTTTAAAAAGTTAGCATGTACATAGATAAGCTAGCTTTTTTTGCCAAACAATGCCTAAGTAAATATAACGATATGGAAATAGATTGAGTAATATGTTCCTTTATCCAAGAAAAAGTATTTCTAGTTTGCATGGTCCATACATTGATCCAGAAAATTTATACAATAAATTGGGGTAGGTCACTAATGGAGTTTCCTATCCACGATTCTGCATGTATTGAGGCGTAACAGCTTTTTAAACCATTAGTTAGTCTTAATTTTGTAAACTCATCTGAGTTGTTCGGTTTTTTTTTATGAATGGTTGTGGTTAAATTGAAGGTTATAAACTGATGAAAAATGAAAAAAAATTAAATGAAGGGTAATTTTGGAACAAATTGTGTTATTTTTTGAAGATAAATTTGGTTCTCTTTGGAATTACATTCTTTTCCTTTATTCCTTAGATTCGGTTTTAATTCCATTCACCCCTTATATTATGTTTTTATTCCAGTTTACTGTCGACTAATTTTGGAATTAAAGTTATTTTTTTCGTGTATGAACTTTGATTGTTCTAATTTTTTTACCTAAGTTCATAGGTGAAACCAAAAAGTGAATGAAATAATTAAGGCGGTTTTAACAAAATTCATAGGTGAAACAATGATTTTGGTTTAAAGTTCATAATATTATTTTGTGTATGAACTTCGGCTGTTCCAATTTGTTTTACCAAAATTCATAGGTAAAACTAGAAAGTGAATGAAAGTAGTTTAAACAAAGTTCATAGGTGAAACTAAAAAGTTCATAAGTGAATTAAAGTAGTTTAAACAAAGTTCATAGGTGAAACTAAAAAATCATAAGTGAAACCAAAAAGTTCATAGGTGAAACAATGATTTTTTTTTGAAGTTCTTACATGCTCTTTTTGTTGCAAGATTCACTTTGTGATATGAGTATGGATTATTTGCAGGATACAAAGATTCAAAGTTGAATATCAAATTTTAGAATGAATAAAATAAGTTATGGAATGTGATAACTAAGTGAAAGAAAACAATTTATGTTAAGTGAATAAGATAAATTATGGTTGTGCATGACATGAATTATGAAATATGATAATTAAGTAGAGAAGATAATTAAAGAATAGAGTAGCAATATATAAAAAAGAAGAAAATACCCTGCTTTGTAAAGTTAATACTAGCTAGACGGTTAACAAAAGAAACCGTCTCTACATGTATATATGTTTACACGGACAAATCCTTGTCCATTTCTATGAATCCTTCACCACCGATTATAACTTGGGCAAACACACACCAAACAAACCTACCACTTACGCTACAACCCCACGAATACCACCTCCTTCCCTCGTTGTTTCATTTCTCGATCAGAAGTAATAGAAGAAACATTTCAAGAGTCTCTTATTGTGTTTGTAACGGTTTAGTGTTTATGTTACCTAGGTTTTTCTTTGTTTAAAACTAAATTTGGGGTTTTATTTGTTTGATTTAGATTTATATAGGTTTTGTATCACAAACGTTTTGAGTAGAGTTGCATAAATTTATTTTTGTGTTTATGTGTTCATGGTTGAATGTTCTATGAGTTGATGTTTTGATGTTTATGTGGAATTAATTTTGATTCATATCCATTCCATTCGAAAGAAGGGTTGTTTGCAGGGACGGAACACAAGTTTTTCGACCACGGAGGCCGGACCTAATATATTATATATTTTTTAAAATCGGTGCATTTGGTAGGGGTAAATAGGTCAAATGTAAAACTCTTATCTTGAACTTGGACTTTAATAAGAAACTAGACTAGATATTGAAAGTGGAGGGCCAATATTAATAAAATATATTCTTACACTACATATATACATGCATACATCTTACTGTTTCAAAAAGCATAGGGCCAAGGCCCCTGCAAGTCTAATAGGGCATCCGTCCCTTGTTGTTTGAGTCGATGAATGTTCATGTTCATAAATATTATTTTGGTTGAGGAACATGGCAAAAAAAGGGTTGCATTGCAATGCCTTGTTTGAACGGGGGATTTGTTGTCAGAACATGTCAATAGAGGGAAGTGGGATAGGGCAAAGGGAACGAAGAGGAGTAAAGGACATATGGCAGAATTCAATTGTGATGGGAAAAACGCGTCACAACGGTAACAACAATGCAAAATAAACCTTCGTTGGACAAAAGTTTCCCGACTTATATGAACCTTTGAGGATGCAAACAAATAAGGTATACTAAATGAAATGCTAATCAACCACCAAAACAGTAATAAGCAACAATCAAGCACACACGAGTTTTAGCGTGGAAACCTCTCAAGGTGAGAATAAAACCACGGGACCTTAGGCTGCTTAAAATGCACTACCACCAATAAACAATACAAAAGTATTCTCTAGATAAAACTAGAGGCACACCACGATCATCTTACTCTTGGAACAAATCTTCAAGAAATATGGAATCAAACCAAAAAAAAATAGGAAGAAATATCACACAGAAAAATTTCTATATGTCGAACAGTAAAAAGGCGACTTCCTGACACAAAAACCGATCTCCACCGTTCAGAATGTAGATAAAGATGTCGTGAGCTACTGTCCAAAAATCACGACGATCCGACAGTTCAAACTCCGGGAATAAACGAAACGGCGCGGCTGCACTTGCCAGAAAATCTTAGTCGAACTTTTCTCTATTTTCTCTCACTTTTGTATTTTGTGGACTCTCTCTTCTTGTTATATAAACCCTAGGATACAAAGCAATATATAGCTTGTATCGGGCCACTATTGTTGGACTATTTTAACTATTTTTCATGGGCCAGAAATAAGTAAACGTAAAACCCAACAAAATGGTGTCGAAAACGTTTAATATAAAATATGGGAAACAAGTAAAATGACTTAAATGTATCTTTTATAAACCTACTTAACAAAATACTTTTAATAAAGTTATAGACAAGGGACTCAAAATATTATACAATACATATTATAAGTTATTCTGAAACAGAAACTTGAGATGTTAGCATATAAACAACAAAAGACTAAACATGCAACTTATAACAAATGAAAGAAAAAGGATAAATCTATAACAATTCACAAACTGAGGATCAAAACCATAATTTATGCTAAATATTTTATTAAGAGTCAAATGGATTACACTTCAATATGTTACCTTTTTAAGCCACCTACTACTACCCACCTGTTGGTTATTTAATCGACACATGCATATTTATTTGAGTATTTTTATTTTTATATCATGTCTGGTTGTGTTTAGGTTTGGACTCGGGAATTTTTTCATACGATGACGCCATATAATATAGATAAAAAATAATTATAGAAACACGGTTTTATCGACGGGTATTTATCTTTTTACCGACGATCAATATTGTCTAATCCCATTTGAATTGAAGCCATCTATTGCGTCTCGAGCCTTTTCTTCCACCTCTCCTCTCCAATCCTCCATCAAACTTGCGTTCCCCAGGCGCTTTTGAGGAATTTTTAAAACTTTTTGCTTGATTTTGAGAGATTTTTAAGTTTTATTTATTGATTTCGAGGGATTTTTTTTGGTTTTTTGGTTGATTTTAAGAGTTTTTTTCCCTGACTTTTGGTTGATTTCACGATTTTTTTTGGTTGATTACGAGGTACGGTTACACCCTTGAAGTTTTTAAAATAAGATGATGACACTTTTTAAAACAATACGGTTGCACTTTTCATAAATTAAAAAACTCTTACTCTTCGTTGGAGAACTAATACGGTGGCATAGGTCGGTCCATGGTCGCATCAAAGCCTTGTTTTGAAAACATATAAATGCCAATGAAAAAGAAAAGGAAAAATTGTGCTTAAAGTCTATTATGACCATAAATGTCCTATAAAATAGAAAGTGATATAAAGAAATATAGAGTTTATTTAATTGTTTGTAAAAGCCTCATAATGATAAATGGGCTTTAGTGTGTTAATGGGCTTGGGCTTTAAGCATCAAGCCCTTGGTATAAATAGTTTGCTTTGTGTGTGATTAGGGTCAGATTAAGCAGAATAGTTTTGGAGTGCCTAATAGAGAGATAGAGAGAGTTTATCATTCTAATCTTGTAACACTCTCTATTCATTCAATACAAAGCTTAATCGTTTCGTGTTTACATTGTTACTTGATCAAACTGGGATCCACAAGTGGTATCAGAGCAGACAAAGTTATCGCTCTAAAAGGTATCAATTTTTGATTCTGTGTTCTTCAAATCTGGGAAAACGGCGCCTACAAGTAAGATTTCTAATTTTGTGATTTTTATTCAAATTGTTGATATCTAGTTCCTACAATCCATCTCTTTGGGTCATAAATTGATTTTGGTAAAGTCTCAAACTTCCGGGTTTCCAAGTCCCGGTCCCCACTTCCGGGTTCGATCGTCCGGGTGCACTAGTCCCAATTTCCACTTCCGGATCTCAATTTTCCGGGAATCAGCTCCCGGAGTCTTTACCGAATTTCCAAGTCCCGGTCCCCAGGTCCCGGATTCTTTACCGGATCCCATTCCCGGTTCCTTGATTCCCGGTTGTGGATCCCAGTTTGATCAAGAAACAATGTAACAACGAAACGATTAAGCTTTATTGAATGATTAGAGAGTGTTACAAGATTGGAATGATGAACATAACTCTCTCTCTCTCTCTAATCTCTATTAGGCGCATAAACTATTCTGTTTATTCTCTCTAAACGGCTAACCTAATTCCCTCTAAACAACACATTAAATATCAAGGCTTTAAGCCTAAGGCCCATGGCCCAATAACACACAAAAGCCCATATTATCTATTATGATGCTTTTACAAACAAATAAATAAAACTATTCTTTTCTTTATATCACTTTCTATTTTATAGGACATTTATGGTCTTGGAATCTTCATGTCTTGATCTTCTCTCCCTCTTGAATCTTTGAAACACTTTAGTGTTGTTTGTCTTCATGTCTTTCACGCTCCCCCTTGAAATATGCTCTTAGTATTTATAGTATCACGAGTTGAACCACGAGTTGAATTGGCTTTGAAAAACTTCAGAACTTGTTGAACCAATTTGCTCGAAGGAGGAATCAACTTGTTGCGAACACTTCTTGGTAAGGGATAGAAGATTCATGCACTTGTAGTCTTTTCTGCACAGATCATAACAGTTACTCTCCCTCAACCTTTGCTTACTCCCCCTCAACTTGATAATCTGGGTCTTTGAACTTTTATAACGTTTCTCCCCCTCATGAAGATGATTTGTGTCTTTGAATTTGTATCGTTTCTCCCCCTCATGATGATTAGGAGCATCCTGAGCATCATGTAACTTCAAAGACAACACTGATGAGTAGCAAAATACCAGATAAGCGTTAAGTAACCAGAATGGGGTAATCAACTAACACAGAAACACATAGTAAATGTTATCACAACAATTAAAATAATTGTGTGGCCTATGTTCAGAGTTGGCATTGGGGTATCTCTGATAGGACTTCCAGTTATCACTGAAGTAATAATTTAAATATTACTTCTCAAACTGTTCCGGCAATATCACAAAGATATGCAATGAGAATCACAAAGACTCGTGCATGTGTGAAAGAATTAAATTACATCTGTTTGGCTCAAATATTGATTCAACCTGATACTCAAGTTAAAAATCAATTCACACAGTGAGTAGAATATGAATTTCGAAGACCGGAGCTGATGTCTTCCTTTTTCAATATCTAAGACCTCCGAGTGAGGAATAGATAGATTATGTGCTAAATCTCCGTGCATTTATGAAACAAACATCTTTTGTGAGATGATTGAGTGTCTGGGTGGGTTGACACGAGTTATCGACACTGGGTCCATGTCTGTTTCAATATTCATCTCCAAAGAACGAGAATGGATAGATTGTGTGGTTACCCGGATAACTAACTCGGTTTGGTAAGGACCCATTTATTCTTTTAAGTCCTGTCACATCCTCACCATTTTTTTTTTCACTCCAAACTCATCTATCAATCTATACCCCTAACTAATGTCTATAATGGATGTGTTTCTTGGGTAGATCCTTCCGGTTCTGGATAGACCATAGAAACAAAATAAATCATATCACTCCTTTCACACTTTTTTTTCATGCACCAAATAAAACAGTTTAGTAAACAATGAAGTACACATTTAAAAACGAGTTCTAAATTGAAATGTTTAGAAGTCAATCTTTTAAGAACAAGTTCTGAACTGAATTATTCCGAAGTCATAAAAATGAAGTCCGAGTTCTGATATGAGGTAATCAGAAGTCAATACTTTTAAGAACGAGTCATGATCTGAGACGATCAGAAGTCATTAAAATAATTTGAAATAGGGAATTTCAATAGACAAGATCAAGCGCAAAATGGAATGACTTGGTAAGCACAGTATTTGCAATAAATGAAACAATTGATCAGAAAGTTTAATTGTGAAGAACAAGTCACAGTTAATGTGTCAGATAAGAACTGAATCATTAATAGAAATGGCGTATTATAAAGAACAAATTGGAATTCAAGCTGAGTGTATTTCCACCGAAAAATCAATAAATGTTTGAGATATGGAAATAACTAAATCAAGAAAATATAACACGTGGTAATTCTGGAATTTAAAATCGGAGAAAAACAAACACAAGTAAGTTTTTCAGAATAGATTACCACGGTTCTTTGAATTCACTAAAAATTCATGTATGTGTCAAATACCTTATACTCCCCCTCAAAAATTGCACAACCTTTGAGTGCAGTCATGTGAAAAGAAAATCCTGAATGTTATCACACATGACATCCATGCAAAAACAGATCAGAAAGATTTTTGTATCCATGCTTTGATGGATCCTTGATAGTTAGATGCCTTGGCTTTAAAATAGGGATTGGGGATACTATAAGTACCATACCAGTTATTGACATACCTTGGATGCACAAAGTCACTCTTTCCACAATAAGTGCATCAGAGCTTTGCTCGGTTTAGACTAATTAGCTTAGCTATAGGGTAAACATGAGTAGGTGAACCAGTCTTGGAAATAAATGACTTTGTATCAGCTATAAGAGAATTATTAGACTTGTTCCATCACTGTCTTCTGTAGTTGATTTCTTTCTCCAAACCATTTTTACTTTTCTAAAAACATGATTATCTGAAGAACCATTAAGCTCGTTGTCAGAAGAACTAGAGTAATAAGATTGTCTTTTGTGAGAATTACCGGTTTTTGAGCGTTTCTTTGACCGTCTTTTAGATTTAGATTTTGAAGAAATGGTCTTAGAGACGTTTTTGGAGTTAGAACGTTCTCCTTTTTCAAAATTAACCGGTGTGGGCATTTTGTCAAGAAGTTGAAGATGACTTATAAGCTTCGGAGCAAAGTTAATTTTTGAAATTTCTTCATCATGGAAAACCGTAGAATTTATAAACTCAGAAAACCGTTGTGCAGAATCAAATGGATAATCTTCATCTGAGTCAGATGAGGGACAATTAAAGGGTTGGAAGTGATCAGCCGCGAAAGGGTTGTCAAAATCAGAGAAAAGATTCCATTGTATTGATTTGGTTTGAATCGACTTACCTTTATTTTGAAAACTCAAATCCTTTTCATCGGTGTCAAGAGACACTCCTAAAAAGGCTTAGCACGAGGAACTATCCGAATAAGTAGTTGACGGGTCAATCGAGATAATATCAGGAGTGGTAGGCTTCATTGGAGTATCAGTAGGATTCTCCTTAGCCACCCTACCCATTAGAGCTTCTGTCGCCAGGGCGGACAGGTTAGACGTTAGTCTAGCAATCTCGGTATTAAGAGTCGTTCTTTCATATTCGGATAGTGTCTCGATTTTATCCTGATTAAGCTCGTTAATGGTTGATAAAAGAACAGTCCTTTCAAAGTCAAAAGCAGCCTTGTCCCTCACAACTGATTCTTCGAGTTGGAAAATAATATTTTCCAAAATCAGAGGTGGAACATATTGTTTGAACTCTGATTGATCAGAAGATCCTACATCTGGTAACGCCTCAACTGGAACTAGAGTTTCCACGGTTTTGGCAAGAGAACAGATGTCGAAATAATCATTTGAGAGGTAAGGTGTTTTGTTTTTCAAATAAGTGGCATTAAGATTTTCATAAACAAAAGGAACCTGAACATCGATGTTCTTTCGGGGTGGATCATCTCCCGTGTTAGGGTTGACATTTGCTGGTTGTTCCCTACTTTTGGTAGAGGAATACCGGTTTGTCGTTTAAGGGTTTCCTTTTCCTCATCCTTCGGAGACAATTTGGTCCATTTAATCTTGTACTCCGGGTATTGCTTATCTAGTCCCAAAAAGTTGAATTCATAAAGAGTGGGAACACGAGATAAGATTTTCTTTAGGTAACAAGGATTGTCATATCCTAGTCCCTAAACGGCGTTGTAGTATTTGAATTATTTTGGTTTGTTCATAAAGTTTGGATTCGAGGTCCTTAAACTTGTGTATCAAGTCAGTATTTTCCTCTTGAACATTTGACCGAAAATTGACAATCTTGGTGTACTCCTCCTGAGACTTGTTTAACTTTTTTGTTAATTCAGATAATTGGGTCTCTAGGGTTTTGGCTCTTTTTGAAATGGCTGAGCATTCAGATTGATAGTTTTCTATAACACACTTATGTCCAACCTTTTCAATTGCTAGCTTGCCTATGGTGTCGTATTTGATTTTGGCATCAGCTTCTAGCTTAGTGATTTGGGCTTCTAAATGGGAAAGTTTCTCTTTGAGCTCAGAGTAAGTTGGGTAAGATATTGTTACTTGAAAGAATGTGACTGTGAGACAATTCAAGATATCGATCTAAAGCAGACAGTGTATCACAGAATACACAAATGTCCCCCTTCGGCGACTTAGCACGGGGGTCCCGATATGAGATCCAGGTTTGGTCTCTCGGATAGGAAACCGGGAATGGATCCGGGAATTGCAACCGGGTAACAGATCTGGGACTAAGGGTCCGGGAATCTCGGAAACCTGGTACTTGTAACCGGGATTAGCGAACCCATAAGATGAAAGACCCGATATTGAAAACCGGTTAGAGGAACCGGGACTTGGGAAGCCCGGTGTTTGAGACCGGGACTCGAGAACCCGGACGATGGAACCGGGATCGGGAGAGATCCGGTATAGGAGCCAGGAGCAGGCAAGAACCGGTAGTCGGTAAGATCCGGAACCGGGATCGACTAGAACCGGGAGTCGATAAGATCCGGTACCGGGATCGGGTAAGAACCAGGAATCGATGAGATCCGATATTGGGCAAAACCGGGAATCGATGAGATCCGGTATTTGTCCGGAATCGGGACTCTATAGACCCGGATTCAACCAAGTCGGGAAATAAGTTGGGAAGGAATAAAGAACATACGTACCTGGGTTACGAAGAACATGATTCTGGGAGTGTTTTCTTGAAATAATCTTTCCCGAGCACAACTTTCACAACCAAAATACCAAAATAACACTAGAGATTGAACGATTTAATCCTAAACACACCCTTTGATCAAAAATCAAGAAAAATCGAAAACCATAGATTTTTAACCCAGTAAGTCAATTTTCACAATTGATGGTCAAAAACTTCAAATTCTACCTAGAAAATTTGCAGAAATCAGCTTAAGATAATATAGAATGGATTAGAACAAACCGATTTCAGTACGATTGCACAAATCAAAAACCAAAAAAATAGGATGAACACAACGCCGTTTTTCAGATTTGAAGAACGCAACATCAAAAATTGATACCTTTTAGATCGATAGCTTTGTCCCTCTGTTCTGTTACCACTTGTGGATCCCAGTTTGATCAAGTAACAATGTAATAACGAAACGATTAAGCTTTATTGAATTATTAGAGAGTGTTACAAGATTGGAATGATGAACATAACTCTCTCTAATCTCTATTAGGCGCATAAACTATTCTACTTAATCTCTCTAAACGGCTAATCTAAGTCCCTTTAAACCACACATTAAATATCAATGCTTTAAGCCTAAGGCTCATGGCCCAATAACACACTAATGCCCATATTATCTATTATCAGGCTTTTACAAACAAATAAATGAAACTATTCTTTTCCTTATATCACTTTCTATTTTATAGGACATTTATGGTCCTAACACCGGTTTACTTACCCGGACCTACTCTATTCCTGGATTTCAGTCTTCCCGGATTGCCCCACCCGGATTCTCTTTCCGGGAAACCACACTCGGATCACCAATCCGGGAGTCCTCTGACCCTTTTAGTTTTTGTGTATTCTTTGATACACTGTCTGATTTCTTTTGGATCGATATCTTGAATTGTCTCACGATCATATTCTTTCAAGTAACAATATGTTAGAACCAAAGGTGCTTACTGATCCAGATGGAACTTACTATGCACGTGTGTATATACTGAATAATTCCATAATGTAACAACCGTGTCCTAACTGAAGAAGGTGAAACGAATTGGTGGTCAAAGTGTATAAAGGGAAAAGAATATGAGGGACCAACTAGCAAATTATGAGAAGTATAAAAGGGTACCAAATCCCTAGAAAACTCTTCATTTGGTGCATTTGGCGGCTGAGAAGAAAACCGAGAAAGGAAGGAGAGGAAAATCATTCGGCAAGCACAACTCGACCAAGAAATCGGAAATTTGGTAAGCTTCAATCCTTCCTCCGTATTTGCTTGGTTTATGCCTTCGTATTCAAGGATTTTGGGTGTATTTGGTTGAACATTGTGTCTCTCTTCTAATTAAGTTTTTGTGGGCTTTGGATTTTGATTTGGATCTTTAAATGAGGTTAAGGGTGGGATAATTAGCTGATTTAAATCGAAAATGTAACCATTTCAGATATCTAACAAAAGTTGAGGCTCAATCGCATTCACAAATCAATTTTTGGGAACTTAGAGATTTGACAATGCGACTACCCGGTAATCGCCCCACCCGGATAGCGTGAGTGTCTGGGTAAATCGTGGGGTCCGGATAATAAGAGTTTCCGGACAAGAGTGTCCAGATAATGGGTGACCGGATAGAGGTTTCCGGATAATGTTCCAGATAGTTGCGTGCATATATTTTCTCCGGATAGATGATCCGGATAGTGTGAGTGTACGGGTAAAACCTGGATCTGGGACGTAGTAGTTCCGGACAGTTTGTGTGTACGGTAGTTTGGGTCCGGATAGCTAGTGTACTAAGGTTTGTTGGTATGCTTTAGGTGTTCGGGTCAGACCGGCTTGTTCAAGAGAGTGACGTATGCGTAGAAAATCACTACAACCAGGTGAGTTCCCCTAATCCTTTTTACGTGGAATGTGATGTCACATGTTTTACTGATCATGGTATGTTTTACGAGCATGATTTATTTACAGACTTTTATAAGTTCTTGCATGAAAGTATGTTTTAAAAAGGCTTATCTAGCATGATTGAACGGTCTATAAAGATTTCACACATTGTGATTTACTGTTAACTATGTGTATATGCTATGTGGAGTCGGGTTGCACAGTGGGATCAATGTACCTCGGGATCCGATGATCCCTTCGGAGTTTGTTATGAACCGGTAAGATGGAATTCGTTTCCTTCCTATTCGGGTAATGGGGAGTCTTCTTGGGCCCCGATATGAGGCGAGAGGGGAGTCTGCTTGGGCCCCAATTGTGGTTCTGGTTTCTACGATCCTTGAACACTGTGCAAGTACCCATGTATGGAGTTTTATGTTGAGATGCATGATTTGTTAAAGAAATGATTTATACTTGTTGTTATAACCGCTTTTGAATAGAATTCACTAGACTGTTTGGTTTAAGCCTCGCTTTTCAAAACTAAACCATTTTCTGGGAAGCGCACTAGTGGTCCTTTGAGCAAAGGTAAAGAGATGGCTTGAGCTTAGAGATGGAGACTTTAGCGAGGAACACTATAGCTCAATTATTGTACTGCCTAGATAGATCTCTCGGATGTGGATAGAATGCCTTTCCGCTGCAAATTTTGAATTGTTCAGACTTTAATGTTCTGTTTATGAATCCTTTATGTAATTGGAACCCGTTTTAGGATTATTTATCTATGTTATGTCTGTTGAAGTTTTTGGGTTCCATAGTTTAAGGGATTTAGGTGACCGGACGGACCTAAACTTAAACTGTAGGATGAGGAACACAAACGAGATATAGGATGCTTTTAGGAAAGATCACTATAAGTGCGCTAATGATAGGGTTGTGAGGACCGTCATGTAAGGTAAATTTGAAATTACATATGGCCAATGTAATCGCGAATTTATAGGTACATGAGTGCTCAGTTGCTCTTGTTGAGAAGATTGATGGGCGTGGAAGTATGTAGTGAGTTCTGACCTTGCAATGATGCAAAGGGTTGAGGTATCGTGAGAGATCGCATATGATGTAATGTTTTTACCTTCTAGAAGAAGTGTTGTTCGGATTGTTATTAAGCCGATTAGAGGTAGAACTTCTTGAGTTCGAAAAGGATGAATGACTGATTAAGGGAAAACTCCTAGATTCTAATGAGTCCCCATTCTCAGAGTTGATGTGTCGATAAGTTGGGATAGTAAGGAAGAATTGTGTTGGAATCTTGAGAGCTTCAAATTCAAGAGCGAGTGGGGGATTTGAGCCTTGACCCTTTAGTCAAGCGATTCAGTGGAAAGAATAATGGAGAAGAGATATCAGTGTTGGATTGAAATATGCACATGAGTAATACGTGAGATAATTGGTCAAGACGAAAACTACGTGGAGTGGTCAATCAGGTAGGGTGTGAAGCACCTGTACCATGAGTTGTTGCAAGGGTGAGAAATCGACCGATGGCCAAAGGCATGATGTCAAGGATAAGTTGTTGTGAGTACAACGGTTGACCTGGTTAGAGTGAATAGCCTTCAATTGCAAGTTGAGTTTCATGCATTGTGTCTTTAAAAGTGTTACATGAGCTCTTTCATGTTAAAAGTATATGCGTACATAACGAATTTCTTATTTTGGAAATAAGTCTTCGCATGTAAGCGTGTGTTTAAAGAAAAAGACAAACCTGTTTACGTTACACAATAAAATTTCGAACGTAGTGATTTGTGAATTACTTCACCTCTTTCATGTTAAGATACCTTTCGTTGTGAAAATCATGAAAAATGTTTGATTGCATGGTTTTATAACTGAATCTGGTATGTATATTCTATTGTCATATCAAAGAGTGTGAGAGTTAACTGTCTCACTTAGTGTACGAGATTGTTGCTCGAAATATTTAATCGTATGAGAAAAGGTTATCGAAGATACTTTCATTTGTACCAACGTTCATTTGAGTGGTCAAGGTTGAGTTTTTACCGAAATTTTGTGTAAGAACGATCCTCGAGATCGCTGTGCATGGCTTTGTAGGTATGTTGGTGTTGGGTTGTGTGTATTCAAGTTGTTTCCAAGTATTGTTCTTATTAATTTTTGGTGTGTGAAGTGATCTAAATTGTTGTATTGTCATGCATGAAGGCTATGAACTCACTAGGGCGTGGTGGGCATTGTAATTAAAAAGAAGGAAGGGTTTCGAGAGTGGTAATGTGTCGGTCGAACCGTTAAAAGTTGATTCGTGACCTTGTTATTCTCATTAGGGAAGAGAGGTGAAAAACAGAAGTGTTAGAAATGAACTTCAGTAATGTTTGTATTATGGTAACTCATACTCTCGTTCTGTAACCTGAGATGTGGTTGTCGGTGGGAGGTTGTGTTCGGGGTGAAAGACTTGATGTCGTCAAGGTATTTCAAATAGTAGTTCGTTATGAGTAGCGTTGGGATGCATTGATAAAATGTTATCGGCGTTGAACCTGGGTATTGGTGTGGTGTTTTAATTTTGACCTTGCACCAAGAAAGTCTTGAACTTTCTTTAAGTGATGACGGTGGGGTATAAAGTTAATTATGATACGTTGGAAGAAGTAGATTCCGTTAGGAATCCTTGTTGTCAGGGAGGTTATGGAAGCCTCATCATGTCACCTATTGATGTTGAAGTCAGCAACTGTTTAAGATGTCTAAAGTTGAAGGCATTCTCAGGAGTTAGAAAATTTGGGAAATCACCCTGGTGTGTGTAAATATAGGAGGTCGTTCAAGAAAGATGTATACTTGCATGACGTTGGGCCACCTCGTGTGGGCGTTATGATTGTGGAGTATTGCTAATTGGATAAGTGTTTTCCTTTCGAAGTTTGGACGGTTCAGAAAAGGATGAGGTAATCAGCACAACCGAAGTGGGTGCATCGATTATATCGAACTGTAAGGGAATGTGCCTTGTCATTTGTAATGGTTTCTTGGAGATCGCAATGAACCAACAAGAAACAAATATGTTTGAGTAAATTGGGAAATTGTGAGTTGTGGTTCATCTAGATTCGGGGAAAGACAAAGTCGTGAGATAAACTTGGTTATATATGCAGGTGAATATGAAGGCAAGATTGATTATGTGTACAAATGACCGTGAGAACCTGGTCTACGGTGTGATGTTGTGGGTGGAGAATGTATTGATAAGTTAGTGGTATCTTTTCCCAAGGTAGATGTGCAAGCCATTGATATGGTAATGTGTTGTTAGAGAAGGATAAGCACATATGGAAGATCTTTTCGAAGATTTCGGAGGTTTATACAAGTTTTAAGCATGTTATTGGGACACATCGATTGTAAGTTGGCGTTATGATATGGCGATTTTTGGAATAGAAGGGGTGGAGCGGTAGTTGGTGGTTACCCAAAAGAGGAACCATGCGCATTTTGGTTACGGGAGTCGTTGAGTGAGTATATTTTGGGATCATTGAAAGATTGATGAAGATGTTGGATTGGTTAGTTTACGATGTGGTGTAGTAGATACGGAATCTTTAAGGAACGTGAATTATTTCTTGTGTACGAAGGAATTCTCTGAGAAGGTAATAGTTTGGGGAACAAGAAGTGTGTGGTGGCTTCGAACAATGGTGTCATTTTGGGATGACATGGTTTGATACCTCAAGTTAGAATTTTGGTGAAACCGTTTGGTTATGTATAGTAATGAAGAGGTGTTGTCGGTGCATGTAGAAAGGACTGAAAAGGGGGCAAGTAATGTTTGGTAGGCAGTGCTCCATGCTAATGTGTGGAGGTGAAGATAATATGTCGAAATCAGTGAGTAGGTTGGAAGTAGGAAGTTTGGCTAGTGACACCGAAAATGTGGAGTAGTGTGTACAGATTGTCATTGGTGGGTATATGAACTCTTGGTAAGAGTATGATAAAGGGGATTTGAGTGTGTTATGGTTCAAGGGTGGTGGAAAACTAACTTATGCGACTGGCCGAAAGCGTGCACCTTCTAGTGAGCCGTTCATTGGAAGCATGTTTTATGTCTCGAGAAGGAAGTGGAAAAAGGTAGTTGAACGAAGGACTATTGGATTTCACTTGGCGTTATTGTGAGAAATGTTTCAAGTAAACTTGTCGTTCAGTGCTAAGCTAATGGGAGTGGTTTTGTGTGAGCATGGTCGCTTCTCGTTGAGCGAGTGAAACTTGAATATATTTCGTATATGGTTGAGCGATTGTTGGATGCAACGAGAGCTTGAATGTGTGTCTTCAGGATTTGGTTCACCTCGGACTGGTGGACACGTCGGATGGTGGATTGTGGAAATTTTCTTTTATTAGCTATGTATAAGTATGGGGTAATGACGTGGTGAGAGCGTATGACTTGGTTAACATTAATGAATTGTAATCGATGTGATTCGAGGAAGATGGTACTATCTGCGTTAGACGTATGTCGGTTGGGAGAAGTAATCTAGAATTGCATGTAATCCGATGAGGGAACTCTTGAGTGTGAGTTTATTGGGGTATTCAAGGTTGGCCTTGTGCCAAGTTGGCAAGTTGAGTGGTTATTTTTGGAAAAAGATTCACGTTATTGTGGCATGGAATTCCTCAAAGTTCCTTCTTTTAAGGAAATAGAGTTGTTCGAGAAAACCATGTTTAGACGCGTTTTAAAACCGTGAGTCCAGGTGTGTGGACAAGCGGACAATATCTGGTACGGTTGACATGGGATGTTACGGATGGTATAGTCAATCGGAGAGGTTGCAAGTATGTCATACAAGGTGATATGTCATAAGAAATGGTGATTAATCGAGGAACGTTGCCGAAGGATCGGGTACGACTATGGTTTTAATCAGAATGGTTTGGGCAGCTGAGTAGAGCTAAGTTGATTTGGTTCAAAAGCTTGAGACTTCTGAGCCTTGAGTTTGAGGAGGGAGCAGTTGATGCAGAAGACGTCCCTATAGAAAAGGGTGGGGTGTTCGAGTGAAAGGTGGAATTGGACCACGTTTTCTTTGGATTCGTCGAAATTATGGAAGGAGTTGGAGAGATAGTGTATGATTTGGTTATGCTCGATGAGATTTTGGAATAATTCATAGTGTGTTTCACGTCTCTATTATAGAGAGCAGATGTTGGAAGTTGGTATGACGATAACTTTACAAAGATGCAACAATAAGAAGTTGACCCTGTCATAGGGTCCGAGACAATCAATGACTGTAGAGTCAAAAGGTTGAGAACCAAAGAAATTGACCCTATAAAAGTACAGTGACGATATCACAAAGGTCAGGAAGCAACCTGGGAGTTAGAGTCGGAGATGAGGGCGGAGTACCCGCATCTTTTTAGCCAAGGAATTCCGTGGACGGAATTCTTTTAACGGGGGAGTGTTGTAACAACCGTGTCCTAACTGAAGAAGGTGAAACGAATTGGTGGTCAAAGTGTAAAAAGGGAAAAGAAGATGAGGGACCAACTAGCAAATTATGAGAAGTATAAAAGGGGACCAAATCCCTAGAAAACTCTTCATTTGGTGCATTTGGCGGCTGAGAAGAAAACCGAGAAAGGAAGGAGAGGAAAATCATTCGGCAAGCACAATTGTACCAAGAAATCGGCAATTTGCTAAGCTTCAATCCCTCCTCTGTATTTGCTTGGTTTATGCCTTCGTATTCATGGATTTTGGGTGTATTTGGTTGAACAATGTGTCTCTCTTCTGATTAAGTTTTTGTAGGCTTTGGATTTTGATTTGGATCTTTAAAAGAGGTTAAGGGTGGGATAATTAGGTGTTTTAAATCGAAAATGTAACCATTTCGGATATCTAACAAAAGTTCAGGCTCAATCGCATTCACAAATCGATTTTTGGGAACTTAGAGATTTGACAGTGCGACTACCCGGTAATCGCCCCACCCGGATAGCGTGAGTGTCCGGGTAAATCGTGGGGTCCGGATAGTGAGAGTTTCCGGACAAGAGTGTCTGGATAATGGGTGACCGGATAGAGGTTTTCCGCATAGTCGCGTGTGGATAGTTTCTCCGGTTAGTGTGAGTGTCCGGGTAAAACCTGGATCCGGGAAGTAGCAGTTTTGGACAGTTTGTGTGTCCGGTAGTTTGGGTCCGGATAGCTAGTGTACTCAGGTTTGTTGGTATGCTTTAGGTGTTCGGGTCAGACCGGCTTGTTCAAGAGAGTGACGTGTACGTAGGAAATCACTACAACCAGGTGAGTTCCCCTATCCTCTTTACGTGGAATGAGATGTCAAATGTTTTACTGATCATGGTATTTTTTACGAGCATGATTTGTTTACAGACTTTTATAAAAGTATGTTTTAGAAAGGCTTCTCTAGCATGATTGAACGGTTTATAAAGATTTCACGCATTGTGATTTACTGTTAACTATGTGTATATGCTATGTGGAGTCGGGTTGCACAGTGGGATCAATGTACCTTGGGATCCGATGATCCCTTGGGAGTTTGTTATGAACCGGTAGGAAGGAATTCGTTTCCTTCCTATTCGGGTAATGGGGAGTCTGCTTGGGCCCCGATATGAACTCGAGAGGGGAGTCTGCTTGGTCCCCGATCATGGTTCTGGTTTGTACGGTCCTTGAACACTGTGCAAGTACCCATGTATGGAGTTTTATGTTGAGATGCATGATTTGTTAAAGAAATGATTTATTCTTGTTGTTATAACCGCTTTTGAAGGGAATTCACTAGACCGTTTGGTCTAACCCGCTTTTCAAAACTAAACCATTTTCAGGGAAGTGCACTAGTGGTGCTTCGAGCAAAGGTAAAGAGATGGCTTGAGCTTAGAGATGGAGACTTTAGCGAGGAACACTATAGCTCAATTATTGTACTGCTTAGATAGATCTCTCGGCTGTGGATAGAATGCCTTTCCGCTGTAAATTTTGAATTGTTCAGACTTTAATGTCCTGTTTATGAATCCTTTATGTAATTGGAACCCGTTTTGGGATAATTTATCTATGTTATGTCTGTTGAAGTTTTTGGGCTGTTACACATAAAAGTGCTACTCTGAAGAAAGAGATGGAGGATATGAACAAGAGTATCCCTATTTCTCAACAAAACATTTCTGATCTCAAAGACAAGAATGTGGCACTTGAAGAGAAAGGTAAACTCTTGAACTGTGAAAACCTTGAACTTAAAAATAAACTAACTGCTTTTGAAAAGGTATTTGAAAAAGAGAAAGAAGGTTTTGCAAAGGAAAGGCTATTGTTTATACAAAAGCAATCTGATTTTTCAAAGAAATCTCTTGAAGAGAAGAAGAGTCTTGAGCTTATATGTTTAAAACATTCAAAACAGATCTCTGACTTTGAGAAAGTTCTGATTTTAGAAAGAGAGAAGATTGAAATTGAACGCAAATCTTTTACTGAAAAGAATGGAGAACTTTCTTTGAAAATAACTGATTTGGAGAAAGAATTAGACATACTAAGCAATGAGTCTGAGAAGAAGAAGGTTCAAGGTTTTAGAGAAAAAAGTTTGAAAGATGATTTTGCAAACGAAAGAAAGATCTTTCAGACTGAGATTTCTAAGCTTACGAAGAAATTATCTGTTTTGTCAACTGATATCATGACAGAGAAGAGGCTCAAATCTGATCTCCAAAAGAAGATAGATCTAATGTTGGAGCAGAAAAATATTTTGGTTAACAATGACAAGGAACTTGAAGCCAAAATCTCTGATGTTGAATCACCCAATCTTACTAGTCCAGATACTATTGATCAGTCTCTTTATGATGATTCAACTAATTCATTTTGCTTTTTTAAGACTGCTCCAAGTTCTATCCACAAAAATGTTTCTTCAAAGACTTGCATCAGATCAAATAGCTCTTCAAAAGATCAGATCCGTACTTCTAATATGTTTTATGATCCTCTTCTTGACAATTCAGATAATCAATCTTTCAAGAAAGTAAAGATGGTTTGGAGAGTTAAAGAATCTGCTCTTGCTCCAAAGTCATTTGTCCCTGTTAAGAGTGACAAGAACAACAAAGCTTTCCATGCTAAACCCTTTGTGAAACCTGATCTGGTTTACTCTGTTAATCAGCTAATCAGGTTATCTACACAGAAGTTGTGTTGTTCTTACTGTGGAACCAGTGACCTTGAGAATAAAACCCATGCTAAGTATTGGTATGGTTCTTATAGTATCCCCGGTCCTCACTCCAATAAGGCATCTAACCATCAAGGATCCATCAAAGCATGGATACCAAAATCTTTCTGATCTGTTTTGCAGGAATGTCATGTGTAACACGATTCAAAATATTCGTTTCACATGACAGCAATAAAAGGTTACGCCAATTTTGAGGGGGAGCATCAGGTATTTGACACACACATGAATTTTTCAGTGAATTCAAAGAACCGTGGTAATTCATTCTGAATAACTTACTTGTGTTTGTTATTCTCCAATTTTAACTTCCATGAATGCCACGTGCAATAATTTATTGACTTAGTTATTTCCATGTCTCATATATCTGGTCCAATTTTGTTTCTACAGTACGCCGTTTCTATTAAGGATTCAATTCTTATCTGACACATTAATTGTGACTTGCTCTTCACAATTAACCTTTCTGATCATTATTTCATTTTTGAACATATTGTGCTTACTGAGTCATTCTGTTTAGCATTTGATATTGTTCATTGAAATTCTCGGACTTCATTTTTTTTACTTTTGATTACCTCAGATCAGAACTCGGACGTCATTTTTTTGACTTCTGATCATCTCATATCAGAACTCGGACTTCATTTTTTTGACTTCTAAACACCTCAGTTTACTTAACTGATTTATTTGATACATGCAATTAGGGTTAGAACTTATATTGTTTCTATGTTCCATCAAGAACCGGAAGGACCTACCCAATAAACACATCCAATTATAGACATTAGTGACGGGTCTAGCTTGATAGATGAGTTTGGAGTGAAAAGAATATGGTGAGGATGTGACAGGACTTAAAAGAATTATTGGTCCTTACCAAACCGAGTCAGTTATCCGGGTAACCACACAATCTATTCATTCTAGTTTTTTGGAGATGAATATTGAAACAGACATGGACCCAGTGTCGATAACTCGTGTCACCCCACCCAGCCACTCAAGTATCTCACAAAAGATGCTTGTTTCATAAAATGCACGGAGATTTAGCACATAATCTATCTATTCCTCACTCAGAGGTCTTAGATATTCAAAAAGGAAGACATCAGCTCCGGTCTCCGAACTTCATTTCCTAATCACTGTGTCTATTAATTTTTAACTTTCGTCCCAAGTTAAATCAATATTTGAGCTAAATAGATAGAATTTATTTCTTTCACACATGCACGAGTCTTTGTGATTCCCATTGCATATCTTTGTGATATTGCCGGAACAGTTTGAGAAGTAAACTTTAAAATTTTACTTCAATGATAACTGGAAGTCCTATCATAGATACCCCGATGCCAACTCTGAACATAGGCCACGCAATTATTTTAATTGTTGTGATAACAGTTACTATTGTGTTTCTGAGTTAGTTGATTACCCCATTTTGGTTATGTATTGTTTTATCTGGTATTTTGCTACTCATCAATGTTGTCTTTAAAGTTACATGATGCTCAGGATGCTCCTAATCATCATGACGGGGAGAAATGATACAGATTCAAAGACACAAATCATCGTCATGAGGGGGAGAAATGTTATAAAAGTTCAAAGACCCAGATTATCAAGTTGAGGGGGAGTAAGCAAAAGTTGAGGGGGAGTAAGCAAAAGTTGAGGGGGAGTAAATGTTATGATCAGTGCAGAAAAGATTACAAGTGCATGGTTCTTCTCATCCCTTATCAAGAAGTGTTCGTAACAATTTAAAGACAGATTCATGATTTTAAACTGAAGATGTGATGTGGAATGTCATTGATAAAGTTGATACTCTGAAGACTAAGAGCATAATTCAAGGGGGGCCTTGGAAAGACATGAAGACAAGCAACACTAAAGTGTTTCAAATATTCAATAGTGAGAGAAGATCAAGACATGAAGATTCCAAGATCATATTTTCCTTTAAATAACTTTAGGGGGAGATTGTTAGGACCATAAATGCCCTATTAAATAGAAAGTTATATAAAGGTTTTATATTTATTATTAATGCTTTTGTAAAAGCCTTTATTATTGTTAAATGGGCTTAATTAGAGTAATGGGCTTGGGCTTTAAGCATTAAGCCCTAGCTATTTAATGTTACTTTGTGTGAGGAAATTAGGATGGTCGTGTGAGATTAGTTGGGTACGTTCATAGGTTTATTGAGAGAGATTTTCATTCCAATATTGTAACCTCTCTATATTCATTCAATAAACGATTATCATTCGATATATCATTGTTACTTGATCATACTAGGCCGAGTCCTGATCTGAGCGCTTGATCTAATTTCTTGAAATTCAATTATTTCAATTTATGATGACTTCTGATTACCTCAGATCAGAACTCGGACTTCATTTTTATGACTTCTGATTACCTCAGATCAGAACTCGGACTTCATTTTTATGACTTCTGATCATCTCAGATCAGGACTCGGTTTTAAAAGCTTTGACTTCTAAACACTTCAGTTTAGAACTCGTACTTCCATGTGTACTTCAATGTTTTATTTGGTTCATTAAATGAGTGATAGGATTTACATTGTTTCTATGGTCTATCCAGAACCGGAAGGACCTACCCAAGAAACACATCCAATTATAGACATCAGTGAGGGGTCTAGACGCATAGACGAGTTTGGAGTGAAAAGAAAATTGATGAGGATGTGACAGGACTTAAAAGAATTATTGGTCCTTACCAAACCGAGTCAGTTATCCGGGTAACCACATAATCTATTCATTCTCGTTCTTTGGAGATGAATATTGAAATAGACATGGACCCAGTGTCGATAGCTCGTGTCACCCCACCCAGCCACTCAAGCATCTCACAAAAGATGTTTGTTTCATAAATGCACGGAGATTTAGCACATAATCTATCTATTCCTTACTCGGAGGTCTTAGATATTGAAAAAGGAAGACATCAGCTCCGGTCTTCGAACTTCATATTCTACTCACTGTGTCAATTGATTTTTAACTCGTGTCCCAGGTTAAATCAATTTTTTGAGCCAAAATCAATGAATTATTTCTTTCACACAAGCATGAGTCTTTGTGATTCCATTTGCATATCTTCGTGATACTGCCGGAACAGTTTGAGAGGTAATTTTTAAAAATTTACTTCAGTGATAACTGGAAGTCCTATCAGAGATACCCCGATGCCAATTCTGAACATAGGCCACACAATTATTTTAATTGTTGTGATAACAGTTACTTTTGTGTTTCTGTGTTAGTTGATTACCCCATTTTTGGTTAACTAACGTCCTAATCATCACGAGGGGGAGAAATGACACAGATTCAAAGACACAAATCATCATCATAAGGGGGAGAAACGTTATAAAAGTTCAAAGACCTAGATTATCAAGTTAAGGGGGAGTAAGCAAAAGTTGAGGGGGAGTAACTATTATGTTTTGTGCAGAAAAGATTACAAGTGCATGGTTCTTCTCATCCCTTATCAAGAAGTGTTCGCAACAAGTTGATTCCTCCTTCGAGCATATTGGTTAAACAAGTTTTGAAGTCTTTCAAAGACAATTCAACTCGTGGTTCAACTCGTGATACTATGAAGACTAAGAGCGTATTTCAAGGGGGAGAGTGAAAGACATGAAGACAAACAACACTAAAGTGTTTCAAAGATTCAAGAGGGAGAGAAGATCAAGACATGAAGATTCCAAGATCATATTTTTCTTTATATAACTTTAGGGGGAGATTGTTAGGACCATAAATGTCCTATAAAATAGAAAGTGATATAAAGAAATATAGAGTTTATTTAATTGTTTGTAAAAGCCTCATAATGATAAATGGGCTTTAGTGTGTTAATGGGCTTGGGCTTTAAGCATCAAGTCGTTGGTATAAATAGTTTGCTTTGTGTGTGATTAGGGTCAGAATAAGCAGAATAGTTTTGGAGCGCCTAATAGAGAGATAGAGAGAGTTTATCATTCTAATCTTGTAACACTCTCTATTCATTCAATACAAAGATTAATCGTTTCGTGTTTATATTGTTACTTGATCAAACTGGGATCCACAAAGTCCAAATCATCAATCAACTTGTTTGACTCTTAAATTATATAATTTATTTTATTAAAAAATGTCAAATCTAAATTATTTTTTGAAATTTCCTATTTATTTTAATTTGTTACCAGTTTTCAAAATAAAACAATGAATCCAATATCTTATTTGTGAAAGTATAACATGTAAAATATGGTATACGTATACCATTTATTACAAATGTAACACTCGGAATATTCTATGTAAGTAAAATTTCAAGTTATATGCGATTTTGTCATTATTATAGTCTTTTTAAGTAAATTATGGATTAGATGTGATTCGTTATGGAAATGGTTAAGAAATCAGATGAGAATAATATTTTCTGCCCATCCCGACCGCCACCTAGTCGGGATAGAATGGACCAGTCGAGCAGGACATAAATAGTTGGACATGTGGAAAGAATGGCCCAGTCAGGAAAGACTGGACCCAGTTGGGCACGGGTCTGATTCATGTAAAACCCGATGTTTAGCTTCTAACCTCATTTGTTTTCTTCACCGGCCCTCTTCTTCTCTCTTCCAACTCCGTCCAAACCCTCCCATTTCACCAAATCGAAATCTCCAAGTTCATCTAGTAGATCGAGAGCTAGATATTCAAGCTTTGTGGGTGGAAGATCATCATCTTCGTCTCCTTCATCATCTCCTCACCATTGTTGACCATATTTTGGGGTTTTCTTAGAAACCCATTTGTAAGTCATTATAACCATTTCTAAACCTTTGTCAATGTTAAAACCTTTCATTTTTGTAACGTCCCAAAAACATAAATCATGCGATAACATAGAATAAGCGTTCGAATTACATAATTAAGCTTGTCCATAAACATTCATTCTTCTATACTAAACAAAAGTGACAGCGGAAGTCTAACATCCACAGCCGAGAGCTACATCTATAGTCATTAAAATAAAAACTTTGGAGTCGCTCTAGTCTCCAAATCCTTCTTGCAGTCACTCCTAGTTCTTACTAGAAGAACCCATAGTGCGCTTACCTGAAAATGGTTTAGTTTTTGAAAAGCAAGGGTTAGACCAAAAGGTCTAGTGAATTCCCTCCGAAATCAACATGTAAACAGTATGGAGAACACTTATAAAAGATTTATAAAGATTCCGTAACACATCATCAGGTATGGTACTACACTGTGTAATGGATCACATAAATATTCCGCGATCGGGGCCCCAGCAGAACCCCTCTCGCCTCTTCCGGAGCCTACGCAGACTCCCCTTCCCGGAGCCTACGTAGACTTCCCTCTAACCGAGTAAGAGGAAACAAATTCCAACCTACCGGTCTGTCATACATATCCAAGGGATCTTCCGACCCTGAGGATCTCTCTCTGATCCCACAGTGCGGACCGACTCCACATAACACATAATTCATTTCATAAAACATGCACTTTACATCTTTGTAAAATCATCATTTCCATTTCATCATGTCAAGTAAGCCTTCTCAAGTAAAACGTGTAGTTCATGGAAAAACATTCGTGATAGTTACAAACAGTTCATGCTCGTAAATGAAACCATAATCAGTTAAAACATTTAACACTTTACGTCGTAAAAGGGTTTAGGGAACTCACCTCTTGCTCGCGTTGAACGCACTCCTTAAATACCTCCAAGCTAAGCCAATTGAACACCTAAGGCATTAGATTCATATTAGTTCAGACGGTCTGACCCTACTGCACAGTTGACACTGTCCGGACACTAACTCAATCCGGATACTCCACTGACCGGATGCCCCGACATCCCGGATACCCGAACTGTCCGGATACCCCGACTTTCCGGATACCCGAACTGCCCGGATACTAGGACATTCCGGACACATCCTTTACCGGGTACTAACACCCGGAAACCCTTTACCCGGAAAGACATATATCCGGAAACTACCAAGGCGATACTACCCGGATACCTGCATCCTATCCGGAAACTACTGAACATCAAGAACCTCTATCGTCCGGAAACCACGACTGATCGAAAACAAAAGTCTAAAAGTGACCATTGAACCCATTTTCTGCCATTAATTTGATTAGACAAACCTAAGGGTTCATCCACCAAACTTAAACACCCACTTAATCTACTTTCTAACCATTAAATCGATGCTTGCTAGCCAAAACCCCAAAAACACCATTAAAGGCATTTTGGTGAAATAAACACAATGGAATCAAAGGTTCTCACCAAAATACTTCGACCACAACGAAAAGAAGCATTGATCAAACAGTAGCAATAAGATTCGAGGGGGTTTACCTTGCTGATTCTTCTCTTCTATGATTTCTTTTCCCAAAACCTTCTTTTCTTCCTCTCTTTCCTTCTCTAGCCGCCAACACCACCCACAAAACCAAAAATACTGATTTTAGAATGAGGGTGCCCTAGGGATTTGAGCCCTTTTAAACCTTTCTCCAAATTGCATAAAAGTCCCTTAGCCAAACTTTCATTCTTTTCATTCTAGACACTAAACTTTCAACCTACTATAACTTGGGTTGTTACAATTTTAACCTTATAGAACATCTCTCTAGATGTATCCCTCATATTATGAGTTTTGACATATTTTGGGTATTTTGGGAGATTTGAGATTTTGACAAATATTTGTATGGATATGATTTTGGAAGTTACTCTTGGTGTGTTTTAGGGTTGTTTGTGACCTAGATAAGGTTTCTAGTGATGGATGTGTATGGATCTAAAGCCTTCACCAAGGAAGCTCAAGATTGGGGAAAATCCAGATTTACCCTAAATCTAGCAAAGCGAGTTCAATTTGATTTGTGAAAAGTACGTATATGCCAAAAATGTCCATTTTAAAGTATTCATGTGTTTTACTTGATAAATATCAAATGTTGGATTATGTGATAAGTTTTGCTTATTTGGAGTATTTGATTTTATAAATCTTGTGAAACACCCATATTGGGGGTTTTTGGGCATTTTGATAATATATCTTAAGAGTGTGCATTTAATAGATTATCCTATGAATGGAGATCTTTTGGTAATACTCTTCTAGTGTGCGTGGTTTGTAGAAATGCATATTCTTGAGTGTGGGACGTTTTGAAAGGATAAACTCTGTGGTTTCATTGGAAAATGATTTGTCCCAATATAAAGTCGCCTTTTTAGTTAAGCATATCTTGGAGTACGTGTTTGCATAAACGTGGGTTATTTACGTTATATTGCATTTTTACGATTTTTGACAATGGTCAATTGATTTGTTGAGCTTATGGCTCGGTTTCGACTTTGTTGGGCCTTGGGGGCATTTGTCCGGTTTTAATAGCTTAATGTGGAGCGTTGGAAATGAGTTGCATTTATCACATTTTATTTGGGAATACATGTTTTGTGTGTGTGTGTGTGTGTGTGTGTCATTCAAGCGGAGTCATGTATGTAGACTACAATGCATTGGATCCATATGCATCAGAGTCAGTTTGAGTGGGATGAACATTCCCGTCTTGTAACGTGGAATAGGCATGGGGTCTTAATGGATAATAAGATGTGGGCTCTTTGAGTTGGGCCAACGACCAATGACCATTAATTGTAATTTCGTGTGAATGAGTGAAATCTAGAATCAATGGAAAAGAATATTGATTCGTAGTGGGGCTCTTGAAACATGTGTATGTGACTTACTTTTGTGTTCCATCACATTTAATGGAATCGGGTCTCCCCCGTCACCGAATGGTGAGTTTTGGATATCTAATTTCCGGATAGTATAATATCCATGTTTTTAATGTTCTTTGGATTGGGTAAATACCTACGATTTATGACTTTGATATTGGATCCCCTCCATATATATCAAGGTTGGAATGAAGTAAATATTTCAATGTTTTGGTGTTTGGATTTTATCCTATTTATGCTTCGCGTGAGTTATTGGGTTTAGTTCCATACTTTCGGAGTGTTCCTATTTAAGTGTTTTATCACGAAAAATGGGATTCTTAGAAAAGACATCACTATTTATTCTAAATATCTTGCATAGTGGCAAATGTGATTTAAATATTATTCTTTCCGTTTTAAATGATTATATATAGTGATGAAAACTCTTGAACTCACTAGGAGTTAGCCTAACTTTTCTATTTGTCGGAAGGTGCATCAGATTCCGGTTGGGGTATGGTACTAGCGACACTATGAAGAATTGAATGCTAGCTAGATGCACGAGAAAAGAGTAGCTATTGGGTGAAGTCTTCCGCACTTTGGGATTAGCAACTGTTTGGGTTTTAGTAACACTCGATCTTAGTTAGCCCTTGTATAAGACTTGAGTTATTTATTGTCAAGGTTAAACTGAGATTCACATTGGGGGTTGTCAAGTTTTGAATTTGAGAAAAGGATTTTACCCTTTATTAGATGTATTTATTGAAATTTTAATTCGTTATTTTTTTCAAATTTGAAGGTGTTGTAACAAATAATAAAATACTTTTTTAGTAAAAACTATTTTCCAAAAAGGTTTTGCTATAATTTTGCTTAAGAAATTATGGTAAATGGAACTAATAGGAAAAGCATTACGTGGGCTTGTTGTTTTAATAATACAATATTTATCATAATATATAAATTAATAAAAAATTGATTGATATTAAGTAAAATTTTAAAAACAGAAAACCCATAAATTAAACATGTCGTCAACATTTTATAGTTATAGCCACATAAATAAAAGGTAAATTCTACATTAAGACCATCCACTATAACAAACTAGTGTTCAACACCACGCGTTGTGTGGTGCCAATAAATTTTTTAGAAAAAATAAAATTAAATGGGTCGATGATCACATAAGATACATTAAACTAACAAGGATATTTCACTTGATATGGAACTGCCTCATCATCCTTAGTTCACTTGAGGTTGTTTCATTATAGCTTAAATTATCGGTAAAGACACTTGAAAAAAAAAATGATTTAATCATATATGTAAAAATGAAAGATATTATATCGATTCATAATTTGATTTCAATTTAAATTAAAAAATAATATTGGCATAATTATATATTCATGGCTGTATTAAGTTATTGTTTTTAACTTTATATACTTTGTTTTTCTACTTTAATTTACACACAAACACACACACACACATATATATAAATATATATATATATATATATATATATATATATATATATTTCTATCATTTTTATATATATTACTATATTTCTTTAATAAGTTTTAGCTTTAATTATACACACACACAGACACATATATATATATATATATATATAGAGAGAGAGAGAGGCGGGTTCAAACGAGGAGCGTAACAATTTAAGAAAACGCGAGGAGCACCGCCCATGTACAAAATCACATGTGATTCACAACACAAACCGTGGGACAAACCGCGCGCTTTGCAAACCGCGGGACAAACCGCGCGCTTTGCATTTTTTAATCACATATGATTTTGTTGTGAATCACATGTGATTTTATACATGAGCGGTGCTCCTCGCGTTTCTCGTAAATTGTTACGCTCCTGGTTTGAAACTTTCTCTCTCTCTATATATATGTATATTGTTTTTTGGAGTTATTTATTTTATGTATTGATTTTAATTAGTGATATTAAATGTAATAGGAATTTTATTTGATAATGTGAGAGTTAGAAATAGTATTATACTTATATATTAATCTTATTTTGGAATATTAAATGTAATAAGTATTTCGTTTATTAAAGAAGGGCTCAATAATAAGTATTTATTTATATATTGATTTTATTTTTTTAATATATATTTGTTGTTTGTCATTTATATTTATATATTGATTTTAATAATAAAAAATGATAATAATTTTTTTAGTTTTATATATTGATTCAAGGTTTATATATTTATTGAAATTTTAGATATTTAACCTTATTTGGAAATAACACATCAATATATATGTTGTAGTAAAAATATAATTGAAACTCGTGTGATTGATCATAAAAATATATTGTTTTTTAAATTATATATAGTGTGTTCTAACTGATAATGATCAAAATGGCGTGATTAATAGTCATCTTCATTTATTTATTTATATTATTTATAATCATTTTATTATTATGTAAATAAAAATACATATATTATTATATTCAAGTCTCACGTAAATAGTAATTCAATTTATATAATGAGTTCTCGAATATGTTGATTTATATTTATTAAATGCTATGTAAATAAAAAAATAGAATCATTGTAAAATAAAAGAAATAAAGAAATTTACGTATAAACAAAGAAGACGAATAATTAAACATTTTGCTAATAAATACATCAAAAAGGGCAAAATTTAAGGGAAAAAAGAGAGGAAAAAAAACATACAAACCCAATAAAACATAATATAGACCATAAATATTATTCCATTTTGATGGAACATTAGGTTGTAGCTTATAAATAATTTTGTTATAGGTTTTCTTTTAATTAGTAGATGGAAAGATGAAGAAATTAAAATGAATGTCTCTAGAAAGTTAGATAGTTTAGAAGCTAAAGGTAATAATTTAGAAGTCAAATTATGAAAGAAGCCTTTTTAATGAAATACAATTTTTTTATTTAGAGATAGAATAATTTTTATCTTATTAAAATTTAAAAAATTCAAAAGAATGAGAAAATTTCTATAGATAACCCATACTTTAGCAATATGTCACATCATTCTTAGTAGATTTTTCCTTATATATATATAAAAAATCGTTGATGATTTCTTTTTTTATCATTTATTTTTTTTGAAGCAGTTCTATTCACTTATGTTTCATTGTAGATACACCATTCTTAATTATAAAGAACTTCAGTACATACCTCATACATTTTTTTTATCTGAAAAGTAGTAACTATAAGTGATTCAACTTCATATGGCTTCATATTGGAGCTTTAAACTTCCTAACCACATGAAAGATTATCATCTCATTACCACATCTAATTCACGTAATAATGATGGTCAAAACATGCTATATTACAATGAGCAAGACAATTTTTCATTGCTCAAAAAAGGTTCTAGTAATCCTCAACCAAACTTTAAATTACTCAAGGAGATAGCTTGCAACATCTTTCCAAGCCCTATATCCCAATAATCATTTAAAGATCGAGCATAATGAATATATATAATCTCATACATGCTTTAGGCTACCAAATTAAAAAACCTAAATATAAAAGGAAAACACAATTATAGTTTTAAAAATGTAATTAATGTTGGATTCGTTGAATTATGGTTTATTAACTAAAAATATTAACTTTATTAAAAAACAATAAAAAATTGTGAGTAAATGAAAGGCTATACTTATTTTATTATTGTGTTATTTTGGTTAACATTACACATATGTATAGCTCAACCATTACTTTTGATTTTTGAAGATCAAGAAACCTTATTACTACAATTATCTTATATTTGATCGATGAGAGCAATGAGATCTAAAGATCCCAAATAAAATACATACTTTCATATTTGAATCGCTAAATAAAAGTTTCTAAAAAAATTCCATACAAGTCTACTTGTTGGGATACTAACAATATATGGATAAAATTAGGGATGCAAAAGAAAGTTGGGAAAGTTATAAATTAAACTAAAATCTACTTTAAAATGTTTGTGACATCATGGATTAAAAATCAATCATAAATAAACCATAAGACCTATAAAAATTTAAGAAGTACATATTAAGATCTACTTTGGGATGTGTGAAAACCATGCCTGCAAAAAGTATCCCTAAAGCCTATAAAAACGTAGAAATCCTAGCTAAAAATCCCTAACATTTGAAACATAGATTTAAAGAGTGAACAACAGACCAAACTCCTCTTCATGGGCACTTAAGTCGCAGCCAAATCAACGTCCACTCCCCCTGCAACAGAAAAATGAAAACCCAAACACAAAATCGAATGACAAAGTGAGTTTATCTTCAATATAAATTAAGAGTATTGAATGTTGCAGTGGCAAAATTAAAAACTAAACCATAAACAATGAACATGACAGAATGTTTTGTGCAATGCATGCAAGATATATAAACCACAAACATCATTTTGTTTTGGCTTCTTCACTAATATCTTAGATATATATAGTACAATGTGAATGATGTCTTCTTTAATATATTGGGAGAGGAAAAGGAGTTAGGGAAAATGAAAGGAACAATATTAAATGCAAACATAATGAATAATCAATGTTAATGGGAAATTAAGAAAGAAAAGGATTAAAATGAGGATTAATGAGAAAAAAGATAATTGGAATTGTAGCTTTTATGATGCGCCATGTCATCAACCTTGGTTTCTCCTTTAATATATATATATATATATATATATGATGATGATGATTCTAATGAGTTTTTTAGTTGTAATGTATGATTTTTGATTTAAAAATTCTCTGGTTGTGAGTATATTTACAAAAATATAAGAACAAAAAAAACATGTTATATTTTGGTTCAATTTGTTTTTAAACTAAATAAATTTACCTTATCATGAATCTTTTAAAACAATGTTACTTTCTAATAGCCATAATAAAATATATTGTATTTTTCTAAATAACACATTAACTATTGTCACTATAAAATAAATGACTTTTACCTATAAAAATCATGCAAATAACTTTTCGTCGGTGATTACCGATGGACCACCTAGAAAATACCAATGATTCGGTAGAATGCGTTGGTTTTTGAAAAATACCAATGGACCACCTAGAGAATTCATGTGTTAACTGTCACTGATTTGAATTAGCCACCAACAGTTTATCTACCAACTTTTGTGACAATTTTGTGAAAATCATCGTTTAACGACAAAATTCCTAAAGAAAAATCTGTAGACAAATATTTTTCATTTAATAGTGTATGTGAAACATCCTACCCACATCGATATAATTCTTATTTAAATAAAATATTTTTTTCGTTCTTTAAGGATCACGTGGAGGTGTGTCACATATTTTTAAAATTCTTAAATTATTTAATGTATCTTGTATGATTTTTATTTTTAGAATCAAAATAAAAAATATAAAACATGTATTATATATATATATATATATATATATATATATATATATGGAAGGGTTCAATTGAGAAGTTTAAATATTTTGAGAAATAGAGAAGTAAAAAAACACGGGAGTGTTCATATATAAACAGTTCATATATGAACGTTCATATAACAGTCATATATGAACGTTCATATATGAACATTCATATATGAACACTCCAACGTTCATATATGACTGTTTATATATGAACATTCATATATGAACACTCCCATGTTTTTTTACTTCTCCATTTCTCAAAATATTTAGACTTCTCAAATGAACCTAACACTATATATATATATATATATATATATATATATATATATATATATATATATATATATATAGGGCCGTCCCTAGGAGACGGCAGGCAGGGTCCAAATGAAATAAGGCTCCAGAATTTTTAAGTATGTATTATATCGTAGTAGTTAAAAAATTGTAAATAAAAAAGACAAAGAAAATTTAGTATATAATAGAACCAAAAAAGAATTTATATTATATTAAGAGCCAAACATGTATTAATTAATTACGTTAGACAATACATTTTGTAAAATGTTAATTGTTCTTTCATTTGTTCATGATTTCTTTAAGTTTTTTTATCTAGTTCTAATATCTAAAAACTATTTTTGCCTAGAAGCCTTGCTATATACTCAATTACTCATCTTCCACATATTCTTTTGATTATTCCATCCGCATAAATTTTATTTTTGTGTTAGAATATAGTAGATTTCTTGTTATTAACTAAGAAAACTCCTACTTATTAAAAACAATTACCAACTATATGAGACGACTCAACTTATATCTATATTCAGGATTTCAAAACTATCTTCTATATTCAGGATTTCAAAACTATCTTTTTTTCATACATTATTGACTCATTGTTATCTAATATTGAGTGCATGAATCTTAAGTACCCTCTTATCTCTGAATCGAGAATAGATTCTCAAACTATAACAACAACATGACTTTTGATTCTAAGATTGATAGTTCTAAAAAAAGTGTGTTTCAACTGTAAAAGTTTAAAACGGTGATGAAAACGATTAACATCAGGTAACATGTAGAAACTCAATTGATTTATGGTGATTTACTTAAAGTGTTACTCCAATTTGTCAACACAATGACCTCAATGATTTCATCTATATATTAAAGGCGTATCATAAGATGTCTTTGATGGTGGAACGGATTGACGATGTTGTAAAAATGATATGTTAGATGATATTAGTTTAGAAATAATGATTGGTTGATCATGCGCTAGAAATATCGGGAAAAACAGTTTTATATAAATTAGTATTTCTTAAATTCAATGTTATTTTTGATGATATTAACAATATATTGAATACAATTGTAGTTATCGAGTGCCCATTTTAAGGCCTAAAAAATGATTCATACATAGATATATACTACGCATACAAATTACACGTGAATTAAAAAAATCATTAAGATGTACTATATTTGTTTCAAAATAAGTATTGTTCACAATAGAATGACATATAGTTTTTAGTTAACCTAAATATTTTATTTTCTCTTCACAAGTTTTAAGTATATGTATATTAATTTAGGAAAATACTTTTTTCTTTAGTAAAAGGAGTATATATTAATGATCTTCCAAAGAGCAATCGTTGTTCATACAATGCGATAGAAAATGAGGAAGCTCAAAATACGTAATAAAACAAGGGGAAACACGGGAGTGTGAGCCATCCTATTTGCTTGTCTCCTAACCGACTTAACATAGAAAATGTCATGGTGATGTATGAGAATACGACAACGATTGATAATATCTCTAAACTCCGAATGATCATCTTCCGGGGAACTGAGCGCATCCACCACAAGCTTGACATCTGTCTCGAAAATCAGCCGTTGTAACCCCAACTCAATAGCCCATGATAATGTATCATGAAGGGATAACTCCTCACATTCATGGACATGAGGAAGTCTATGCATAAGCATCGACCTTGCCGCAAAGAAGGAGTCTCAATTATCCCGTATAACAACCGCCAAGCCTGCATGTTGATCACCTTGAAATAGAGCAGTGTCCGTATTGCACTTAAAGAAGCCAACCGGGGGATTATGCCATCGATACCAACATTCACAAGGAGTCAAGGTCGCTTCTTGAACCCATAACATTAACGCCTTAAGCCAAGACAGTCCCACCCAAAGTAGCATTTCGAGGGCCATTAGCCCACAAAATGTCATTGCGCCGGAACCAAATACTCCAAAGAATCATTAGAAATTTATCAGCCACAAGAGCAGGACTGTCGTGAAGGATACAAAAAAACTTCTCCATAAATCTATTAACACGTCCCACATGTTTGTCTATAACGTTCCACAGACCAACCTGGTATTCAGACACTCCACAAAGATGTGCCAATTATTTTCCGAGTTACGGTCACAAAGGCAACACATACAAGGGGTCCTAAGTTCCCGGTTTTGGAGGTTGACACGGGTGGGAAGAACATGCCTCATAGCTCTGCAAGCGAAAGTTTGCACCTTGTGTGGAATGTTTTCCCGTCAAACTTTATTCCACTCACCATCCACAAAAAATGCGAGTTAGGATCAATCTTTTCGGTTAGCAAACGCTACCCGGATTTAAATGAATAAATCCCGTTAGGAGTCCAATGCGAGGTGAAGGATTCTTTCCTGTCACATAAGGAAAAAGGAGACTCAAATTTAGACATATCCCACTCAAAGGAGTTTGGAACAAATAATTCACAAACCTGAGTCGCACGAATCTCATCGTTACACGGGTCTCCAACCACAAATTATGATCATTGCGCAGCCAGGGGTCTTTCCAAACCTTGATAGCGGCTCCATTGCCTATCTTCCACCGATAACCTTCTCTTATGACCAATTAAGGATTCCAGATACTCCTCCATATGAAACTTGGCGAGTGCCCAAGACGAGCCTCAAGAAAGTCCGCTTTCGAGTAATATTTAGATTAGATCTTACCAACAAGATCATCCGAGTTGGAGAGAAGTCGCCAACCTTGTTTTCCCAACCTAGCCAAGTTGAAGGCTCCGATATTCCGATATCCGAGACCCCCATACGTTTTAGGTGTACAAAGGCGACCCCAAGAAAGCCAATTAATAGATCGTGAGCCATATTTCTTGGATCCCCACCAAAAGGAATTCATCATACGCTCTAATTCGATACCATAGTTGCAGTAGCACAAAAACACTCATGAAATAAACCAGATCGCTTGGACTGCAACTCAAAAAAGAGTAGTGTGACCCGCTTTGGAAATAGGACGTTGGCACCATGTTTGCAGCGTTGCTAAAGTCTGTCTTTCATGTGTCAAAAAATATGGGGGTTTCTAGCGCCAATGAGTGATGGAAGACCCAAGTACCTGTATTAAGAGGGTTATTGACACTGAAAATGAACTAGATAGCAATTTCGAGGTCGGAGGCCAGATTAGTACTATACATGAGACCTGATTATTTAAAATTAATGGTCTGTCCCAAAGCTTTCTCGTACGTGGAAAGGATCTGTTTAAGATATCCACACTCATCAATATATTCTCTACAAAGAATAAAAGCGTCATTGACGAATAATAAATAAGAGATAGGAGGGGTATTACGAGTGGCACGATACCTATGTATTATACCATTGAGCTCTGCATGGTTAATAAGAGACAAAAGCCCCTCCATGCATATGATGTAGAGATAAGGAGACAAAGGGTATCCTTGCCATAAGCCACGATTTGGTGTAATGGGACCAACAATCTAGTCGTTGACACGCACGAATGTAACAACCCAAACCCAATAACAACTAAAATATAGTAATACAACTCAAACGGTCCCAAAACATACTAAATTACATCATTCTCAATCTAAAGTACGCAACGGATATACAACTTCACAATTGTGAAAAAGGCAGATGGTGAACTACAAGCCTCTACAAGAACTATGCCTCTTCCATGGCATCCTCCTTTCTTCTTCTTCGAAAGAAATCTCGACTAAACTCTTACCCGAAAATGGTTTAGTTTTTGAAAAACGAAGGTTAGACCATGAGGTCTAGTGAATTCCCTCTCGAAACAGTTTAAACAATTCTCAACTTTAAAACATGTAAAGTGTCACATTAGTATATAAAATAACAGTTTAACCAGCCAACTCCACATAAGGGTATTTACACAGTGGTCACAAACTCCCATCACCGCCTCGTGATGTCCACACTTGGGGCCACCAGTAGATCCCCATGGCCCCCAGTAGATGCCACATCCGTGTGCGCAAGAAACAGATTCAAGGCACACAGAACAACCAACCTCCCAAGGATTCTCAACAATCTGAGGTACACAAATCCCACTGTGCAACCCGACTCCACATACAAGCATTAATTCATGAATAACGTATCAACAATGTGTACACGGGAAAAACGCTTTCACAGTATATAATAACATGCATCTTTTCAAATAATAAATATCATAATCTCGATACCAAATTCATTTATGGAAAGCTTTCATAAATCATTTACCATGTAAAAAGGGGTTTAAGGGAACTCACCTGAATATTGGAAATCCGACACACATCGAGTCTCACTTCCGACAGAACCGAACACCTACAATTTGACCAAACATATCACAATTAAACCCTATCCGGATTTTACTCTATTCCCGATTAAACTTTGCACCAGATTCCTATAATTCCCGGATAACCTCATCCGGATCCTCCCCAATTCCCGAACAGGACAAGGTCCGGGTTTTACCCGACCCCTTTTTCCGGATTTACCCTATATTCTGATAACACCGCTATCGGGTTTCACCGATGTCCGGATAACACCCCTACCGGGTTTGACCAATACTCGGATAACCCCTCTACCGGGTTTAACAAATATCTGGAAAACACCTCTACCGGGTTTAACTAATACTCGGATAACCCCTTACCGGGTTTCAACCAATACCCGGGTAACCATCTACCAGATTCTACCAATATCCGGGTAACCCTGGTCCGGGTTTGGGCGATTCCCAAAACATATATGACCAATAGGATTAGTATTCCAACCCTTATTAACCAACCAACAACACTGATCCATATTGAATCGATTCCCAAAAATTCCATATAAATGAGAACACAGTGGCATAATGGTTCATTCCTAGATCAAAACATACCAAGATAGATAGAAATCATTAGGGGAGAATGTAGCTTACCTTGTAGATGACTATTCCTCAAACAATACTCTAGCTCAATCCTTGCAATAATCCTCTAGCCTTCTCCTCTCTCTCTTTTCACGATACGACAGCCACAAATAGGGGAAATTAGGGGTTTTCCCCTTTATATACCTTTCAGATTTTGCACCTAAGTCCCCAAGTTTCCTTCTTCATATTTTGCCCCTCAACTTTACAAAGATGACTACATCTAAGGACATGGGTTATTACAATGAAGTGCCGCACGGACTCAACACACATCATAATTTTGTTTACCCACGGACTAGCAAAGCCAAGTTTGACCATGATTTGCCGTAAATAATTCCAATCCAATATGTCGTAGGCTTTGCTAATATCGACTTTAAGTGCAACGTCACCTTCCTTCCATCGGGTGTTGCGCTTCGTACTATAGAGCATCTCAAAAGCAAGCATCACATTATCAGTAATCAACCGACCTTTAATAAACTTCGATTTATTCTACGAAACAACATTGGGAAGAATGGGTTTGAGACGGTTAACAAGAACCTTCGTCAATATTTTAAGCACGGCGTTACAAAGAGAAATTGGCATGGTCGCAAAGGGTTCCATTACCCGAGATTTATTGGTATGAATGATCCCAAAGTTTAAGAATGCGATTCCTTTTGCGACGACCGTTGCCATAGGCATGGAAGAATTTAGTGTTCCAGTCCCATTCATTTAGGCAAAAAACTTTGTATCGTTATCTCTAATGCTCCTATTCTATGGGAAGTAGAGAGAGAAGCTAATTGTTGGCTTCATCATATGCACATACATCATCGGCGGCGTTACTACTTCTTAACCGCGATAAGTCCTGATTACATTTCGCAAGCTCCCTTCTATGGAAGACATTAAGATTTCAACCCCAATTGGATAAGAATTTTGCCATAGCCGAGAGTTTGTTCAAAATATTGTTGGTCGTTGTACCCGTCCAACAATCGTAAACCACGTTCTCTAGAGAAGCTCTTTGCAGCCATTTATTTTCAAACCGAAAAGACGAGCGAAAATCAGAAGTATGTTGCACCTCAGTTTTCAAAAATATAGAAGAATGGTCCGAGACCGGGGTCTGTACGTTAGAAAAGGAACAATCCAAGAACATCGATATCCATGAATTTTTTGCCATAGCTTGATAGAGACGTTCTCGCAGTTCGTTGGGTTTTACATCTATGGCGAATCCAAGTGAACGGATATCCCATCATGGGAACATCAAGAAGTCTACAATTCGTTAAGGGCTTCTCGAAAAACTCTTATGCACCAATATGGGAGTTCATGGTAGCCATACTTTTCATCTTGTGATAACAGATCATTAAAGGGTCCTATAACCAACAACGGAAGCAATGAAGTCGTGGCTAGCGATAGAAGGTGGTCCCAAGATTCTCTTCTTCAAGAGCGTTCGGGACAACCGTAAAAACCCATAACTCGCCAATCTCCATTTAACCGATCATTTGTGTACATGTAAATGTGATTTAAAAAATATGACAAAAGAAAACAATCAATATTACTCTTCCAAAATACAGAAATTCGACACTGTAGCCATTACAAGTAACAACAAAACATGAATTGAAAACGATACCGAGCTTAATTTTATAAATTATAGACGAACAAACAAGAGTTTCAAACTAAAATAAAATGTCAAGCCGATGAACTCGAATGAGCTCACAGAGAACGAGAACTGCCTTAGGATCTTCATTGCGCTTGGCAGGCACGGACCCCGGGACTTGCCATCATTCTGATATTTGGATCAATATCCACTTCACTATCAACCCTGTTTGGCTTGAGGACGTTGTTCCATGCCTATCCGTGTTACCAACCACTTCGACATCCGTTTCCATATTGGTAGTATTACGTGGCTTAATGGGTTCATTACTTGTAACACCCCGGATTTCAGGTAAGCGACTCCTTTAGTTTTAGATTTTAATATGGAACCTATTCTATTTCACATGACCCTTGATTATGTGTATATATATGTGTGTGTGTGTGTGTGTGTGTCTGTGTGTGTGTGTGTGTAGGAGTAGACATGATTTATATCGTTGGTCAAGCAATTCTAGGGTCGAATCGGGTCAACTTGGTGACTTTTCGGGTTCAGCACATATTAGGCGAGTATGCTTGACGACTTTGCTAGGGGCATACACGCAGAGGGCACAATCGCAGGGGATCAACCCCTTGCGGTACATTCAGGGCAACTTTGTCGGCGACAATGACAGAGTGAAAGTCTCCATGGCATTGTCGCGGAGGGGAGTGTAGCCACGGTACAATCCAGGCAACAATGCTCGCGTATGTGCCCATGGCAATGTTGCCACGACAATGTCGCCCGACGGGTGCATGCTTCTCTTTTTCAAGTCGGTTTAGGGGGTTTTAGATCATTCTTGCAAATCAAATTTGGACCTCGTTTTCTCTCAAGTGTGGGGCAATTTTCACCTACTTCCTACTCTTCTAACTTCATTTAATAGCCAACAAAGATTCAAGAAATTAATGCGCACTTACTAGGGTTCTAGTGTTTATTACAAGAAAAATTCCAAGGGTTTTGTCAAAGCTTCAAGTCATCTCCATTTGTAGGGTTTCTTCTCATTTTTAGGGTTTTCTCTTACAAACCTACTTGGTGAGTCTTCTACCTCTATACATCCATAAATAGGTGCATCTTGATTATTTGAACAATGTCCTAGTATTTTGTGATTTTGACCTAAATATGAGATTCGTGAGGTTGCTCCACTTGTGTTTCTTTAAAGGTGTGGATTTCTTGATCTTTTAATATTTGTGATGATATTGTAACCTTTGATCGAAAGTGGTTGGTTTAGATTTGGAAGGATTATTTGACCTAAAATGGTAAATGTTAGGACAACCTTGGGGGGGGGGGGGGGGGGGGTTGTTTTTGATAAAAAAAAATCGTTCTTAAAATATTTTTAAGAAAATATATAGCAATACACAAGATGGATTCTTTTATTAAGGTTTAACACAACAAACAAACAAACAAAATATAAAGAGATAGGGAAGAAAGATACAAACAAATTTAGAGAGGTTCACCCAAACCGGGCTAATCCTCTTTGTTGAGTGAACTCAACGAGACGATCCACTATATTGTTCTTTTAAGGTAGAAACACACCATATGAACACTTGATTACACAAGATTTGAATACTTGAAAAATGAACTCAAGTTCTAGCTATTATTCTACATCACAATGTGGATTCTAGTTGGATCCATCTCACACATTTACTAGAATGTAGAGAATACTTCTGTTTTATGTTTGGTATCACAACTTTTTTTAATCATGAAAGCAAAATAGATGTAGTATTTAGAGAGTTTCAAAATTAAAGAGTTTGAGAGTTGTTGAGAGAGGTGTTATTTCTTGAAAGTTGATGAATTGAGAGTGTTTTAAAAAGTTGAGACTTCTTAAAAAAAATGGGCTTGTGTGTTGTACAAGATGAGAGTTTTTTCTTAATTATATAAGAAAAAAAACCTTAAAAAGACAAAAACACAAACCACTAGCCGTTGGTTTTCAATTTATTTTTTTTATAAATAAAATAAAAAAGGAGGCTACTAGCCTTTTATTAGAGATTTTGCTTCATTTTCACTCAATATCTATATATGCATTTAAGAGTGCAAGATTTACACTCCAAAGGATTGAAGTATTGTAAGAGATTTTATAAAAGGTTTTATAAAATAAAATAACAAAATCTTGGATTTTTAAAATAAAGGAAAAAGAATAAATACTTGTGTACTACAAGTTTAAAAGTTTTTGTCATTTTGAAAATGTTTATAAAACACCAACTAAAAACTAATCAAATAATTTTGGTTTAATTCAAAAAGTCATTAAAAACAATTTTTACAAAATTTATCATTTTATAAAAAATATAATTTAGTGAAAAACATTTTATAAAAAAATCACTCTCAATTTTTATAAAAATAAGTTTTATACAAATAATCGGTAAACCGATCAGAGTTGGAATACCAACCATGAAACAATCGTTGTATTCCCACATGCCTCTTGAATATTCTCATTCTGTTGCGTCTTCTCGGATTTGATCATTAATTTGAAGTTGGCTCGATTCCCGATACGACAACGTGTATTTCTGTAAACTATATATATGCACACCAAGTAAAAATGTTAGATAAACAATATAATACGGTTTGTTTGGAATCATCAAAATAATCATACAGATGTAGCACACTTGCACCAACAATCTCCCTCTTCTTGATGATGACAAACACAACCGTTAAACAAGAGAGAATACTCGGTTTCTCTCCCCCTTTTGTCGAAGCAAAAAGGGTCATGAAAGACGTTGTGCTCCCCCTCGAGAGATGCTCCCCCTCAAAATATGCATACATTGGGGAGTAACATTATCTCAAGGGTTATCTCAAGTTTTTCTAAACCAAGTCTTAGTTTGAAAAATGTATTTTTGTTTAGGGCATTAGTAAAAATATCGGCCAAATTATCTTCAGAATCGACTTTTTTCAAGCACGAATAACATTATCTCTTAAGAAATGATGTCGTAATTCAATATGTTTGGTTCGAGAATGTAAAATCGGGGTTTTACTTAAGTTTATGGTACTTGATTTATCACACATAATTGGAATTTTGGTCAAATGTACCTCAAAATCGGTAAGTGTATGTTTCATCCAAAGAACTTGAGCATACGCTCTCGCGGCGGCTTACATATTCCGCTTCGGTAATAGAAAACGCTACGGGTTGTTGTTTCTTAGAGAACCAATACACAAGGGAAATACCTATAAAGGAAAATACTCCACTAGTGCTCTTTCGATCAACAATTGGGCCACCTAGATCGAAATCGGTGAAACAAGTTGCCTCCAACTCGGGTTCCTTTGCATTCCATAATCCGAGATTCATTGTACCTCTAAGATATCTAAAAATACGCTTGACGACTTTATAGTGAGAATGTTTAGGCGAAGACTGAAAACGGGCACATAAGCACACACTATACATGATATCCGGTCTACTAGCCGTTAGATAAACTAAACTACCAATCATTCCACGATAAATATTTTTATTAAAATCGTTTCCCTTCTCATCACTAGATTATTTTAAACTAGTGGTCAATGGAGTTTCAACGGGTTTTACTTTGTCAAAATTAAAATTTTCATCATGTCTTTGCAATATTTTGATTGGCTTATAAATGTGTCATTTTCAACTTGTTTTATTTTCAATCCTAAGAAGAATTTTAATCCTCCCATCATGCTTATTTCAAATTCACTTGTCATTTTCGTAGAAAATTCATTGCAAAGTTTTTCATTTGTGGAACCAAAAATGACATCATCAACATACACTTGTACAACCACACTTGTACAACCACAATATCATTATAAGCATGTTTTACAAACAATGTATTATCAATTTTACCCATAACATAACCACTTGCAATTAGAAAAGATTTTAATCTATCATACCATGCACGTGGTGTAACAACCCTAATTTCTAGCAAAATATGCAAATTGGTGGCTAAAGTCTAAGAAAGAAAAGTTGGTGTTGAGGGACTCATTTGCAATATAATAAAGGTAAAAAAGGGATGTTAATCCCTAGGTTTAGCTAATTCTTTCTTTTATTTGTGTGTGAGTGTGTGTATATGGCGGCTGAGAGAGATAGCAAGGAAAGAAGGAAGAGTTTGCAATCTACAATTTGGGAAGAAAGTGTGAACGTTTGGGAGACCAATCTGCATTGAATCTCACCAGGTGATCTCTCCTTTTCATTTCTAGTCCTTGGTTTTGTTGTTGGAGTAGTCTTATTGGGTATTTAGAGTTCTTGCTTAAAAGTTTGAGATGTTGCTTAAAGGAAGAAATTAGATATCATTTGTGTGTTTATATAGCTAAGGGTTGGTAAGAAATGGAATAAGTATGTAATGATGTTGTTGTCAGCTCAAAATCGTTGGATTATGAGCTTATCAACAGAGTTTGATCCCAAAAAGACATCACAGACGTCGTCCGGTAAGACTGGACAGGCGTCCGGACAGTGTGTATGGATAGGTGAAGTGTCCAGACGAGATGGCTGTCCGGATAGTTGGGTACCCGGTAAGTTAAGTTATCCGGTAAGATGAGTTATCCGGTAAGTTGAGTTGCCCGGTAAGTTGAGTTATCCGGAAAGAAGAGTTATCCGGTAAGTAGAGTTACCCGATAAGTAGAGTTATTCGGAAAGTTGTGTACCCGGTAAGTCGAGTTGTCCGGTAAGTTAGTGTCCAGAAAAGTTGGTTTAGGATCTGAGTAGTTGTATTTCATCAATTTCTCAGGTAGATCGATTGAAAGCCATAAGCAAAGTAAGAAAAGATATTAAGCACACCAGGTGAGTTTTTCTAACTAAAATACGTGATTTTACGTGTTTTTCCAAAGAAAGTGAATATATGGAAATGCCATGTTATTTTACATGATTTTTACGTAAATGAAAGTTTAATATTTTACTGATCATGGTGTGTTTACGAGCATGATTTATTTACAAGCTTTTACGTATGTTTTCTCATGAAAAGTACGTTTTAAGGAAAAGATTATTCAGCAAGGTGAAATGAATTATAAAGTGTTACACGGATTTCATGTTTCATGATTATGTCGAACTATGTGTATGTTATGTGGAGTCGGTCTGCACAGTGGGATCTGAGTACCTCGGGATCCGATGATCCCTTGGGCTGTTATGAGAAGCTTGTAGGAGGGAATTCATTTCCTTCCTACTCGGATAGGTGAGTAGCTTGTAGGAGGGAATTCATTTCCTTCGTACTCGGATATGTGAGAAGCTTGTAGGAGGGAATTCGTTTCCTTCCTACTCGGATATGTGACTACCTATGTGATCCTTAAACACTGTGCAGTACCATGGTTGAATGATTATGTGAAGAATGTTAAGGTGTTTTATAAAATGATTTTTATAATGTTGTTGTACACTGTTTATGGAGGGAACTCACTAGACCTCATGGTCTAACCCTCGCTTTTCAAAACTAAAACCTTTTCAGGTAAGCATATAGTAGGAGGCTCAGGTAAGTGAGCAAGCGTAGAATAGAGTACATATGCAGTTAAAGATAATGTCGGTGCCACTTGTAGTTGTAGTTGTTCTCAGTTGTGTATAGGTTGTTTCCGCCAACCTTAGTTTTAGAGTAATGTAATGAAATTTTGGGACCCAGATTTGTAAATGTTTTAACTTAATGCTATGTAAGTCCTGTTGTATTTTTGGGATGTTACAAATGGTATCAGAGGCATAGTTTAAGGGATTTAGGTGACCGGACGGGCCTAAACTTAAACTTTGGAGTAGAAATCACAACTGAGAATCAGGAAATGCGCTAGGAGGGCACTATTGTAGATACAGGAAATGCGTTAGGAGGACACTATTGTAGAGATAGGACTAATAGGGTACTGAAGACTGTCATGTAAGGTAAGTTTGAGACTACACCTGGCCAGTGTAATTACGAACTTACAGGTACATGTATATGCTTAATCTGCCTTATTATTCTGAAGTGATAGTCAGAAGCTAGTGTTTATGTCGTGTTCCAGTACTTTAGAATGTCAGCAAGATCCCTGAGGGGTAGACTGAGACCCCTTGTTGGGGAAGTTTCATGAGAAGTCACTTATGATGTGATGTATGTATACATCGTACAGAAGAAATGTTGTATAGAATGTTATCAGTCGTCTAGAGGTAGCTCTTCATGGATTCGAAGAGGATAAATGTTTGAGTTTGAGTAAGACTCCTGTTTCGGGAGAGTCCCAATTCTAGAAATCATGAGATAGATCAGTCGGGATGGTAAGGAAGGACTGTGTCGAAATCTTGAAAGTGTCAATGGAGCCCTGACTTCTTAGTCGAGCTTTTCAATGGCATGATCAATGAAATAGGATACCCATAGTGAATTGAAAGCATGTAGAGGTAGAATGTGAGACATTTGATTTAAAATGAAAATAATATGAAGAGGTAAGTAAGTGAGATGTGGAACGCATGTACAGCAAGTTGTTGCATGACCGAGAGGGCGACCATTGGTCGTAGGTGGAGTGTCAAGGATACATTGCGTAAGTAAAGCGGTGACCTTGTTAAGGGTGAGTAGCCTTCAATTGCAAAAAGGGTTTTATGCATGGCATTCTTATATGTAACATGAAATTTTCACGATTTAAGTTAAATGTGTAAATATAACTTTTGATCGAAAATGAGCCAGAATGGGCACGCGTATGTTTAAAGAAGAGGTAATTTCATCCCCATTGCACATTGAAATTTTGAGCTTAACGATTTGCAAAGTATTTCACACTTTTAATGAATAGTTAAATTGTTACAAAAAGGTCAAGAAAGCGTTTGCCAGCAAAACTTTTACAATCAAATGAGTATTGACCTGTTATTATCATACAAAAGAGTGTGAGAACCGACCGGTTTACTGGGTGTCGGTATCTTCTTTTAGAATTGTGTCGTTTGAAAGTATTTTCATTCAATGTATTACTGTCGTAATAACTTCGTTCAGATTGAGTAAGATTGAGGTTCACGGGAAGATGCATGTGAACGATTCTCGAATCGTTGTGCAGGGCATTGAAGTTATAAGAGTGATGGGGTCATGTGTACCCAAGTTGTTTCCAAATGTTGTTTATTTAAAATGATAAAATGTACGAAATGATTTATTTACTGCGTTGTCGTGCATGAAGGCTATGAACCCACTAGGTCGTAGAGTACTTCATGTTAAGCTAAGGAAGAACTCCAAGAGTGGAAAGGGGTCGGATAAATCAGGGAAGAATGTTTGCAGTTGTAGTATTTGTGTTCAAGAGGAGAGGTGAACAGTGGTAGAGTCAGAAGTGGACATTGGTATCGGCAGTATGAGGGTCTCTACCCTTGTTCGGCGACGGGAAGTACAGTTGTCAAGGGATGATGGTGTCCGGAGGAAGGACTAGGAGTCATCAAGGTGTTGGTTTTAGCAGCTCATTATGAGTAGTGTTGTGAGGCAGAAATGAAACGTCCACGACGTGGGATTTGAGTCTTAAGGTGATCTTGTAATAGTGGTATTAAAGGAGTAAGTTTTAGAAATGAGGACGACGGATTATGGACTGTTGTGTCAAGGTCGTTCGCTGTGTAAGGTGGTCGAGGCCGAAGACTTGAACCAGAAGGTTGAAAGTTGATAGAGCACCTTGTAGGGGTGTTAAGAGGATGAGAAGTATTGTTTTGAATAAGCGTCCTATTTGCGAGGTATGGAGGGTTCATAGAAGGATAAAGTATGTAGCACAAACGAAGCGAGTGTGTAGACTTTATCGTTCAGTGAGGAACTGTGCCCTGCTTATGTAAGGGCTCGGATCGTAAATAGCTAGCTAGAATATTTATGTTTGAGCTAATTGAGAACTCGTGAGCTATAGTTCAAATAGAGTTGGGAAATGACCAAGTAGAGAGATGTACTAGATTATGTATGCGGGAGAATATGAAGGAGAGTTCGAATTGTGTACGAATGACCATGGGAGACCTGGTCTGCAGTGTGATGCCAGGGAAGGAGGATGTACGAATGAGTAGTGGCTTCAATTGCCAAGATGAATGTTCCAGCCAGTGTTGTAGTAAAGTGATGTTAGAAAGATGAAGCATAAGATGGAAGCGTTGTCGGGATTTTGGATGAAGTGTACAATTTGTAAGTCAAATGTCGGAGCGGGAGTGGGTGGTTACCCAAATAAGAAACCAATTGTTGTTGATGTGTGAGTCGCTAGGTAGGTGTATTTTTGAATCAGTGAAAGTTAAAGAAGATGGTAGATGAGTTAGTCGAAGATGTGAGATATTAGATGCTAAGTCTTTGCGGGGCGTGAATTGTTTCTTATGTATGGAGGAATGATCCTAGAAGGAAATAGTTGGAGATGTGGTTAGGTATGGTGAGGAGAAAGTATTTTCAGCATGTAGAAAGGTCGGAAGAGAGGGGCAAGAAATGTTTGATGGACGGTGCCCCATGCTGACGTGGGTGGCGAAGATAGTACGTTGGACTAAGTGAGTGATTAGAAGTAGTAAATGTTAGCAGTAAAATCGGAAGGGTGGAGTAGTGTGAGTAGTTTGACTTCGGAAAGTGTGCGAACCCCTGGAAAGATTACGGAAGAGGGGGATTTGTGTATGTTTTGAAGTTCGAGAATGAAGTGAAAACGGTTGATGAGGTTGAATTGATGACGTTGTGAGAAATGTTCGAACGAGTTGGTCATTCAGTGACTAAGTTTTTGAGAATAGTATGGTGTGATCATGGTTACTCCTCCTAGTTGAGTGAGGGTAACCGAGGTTATGTTTCGTGTCTGGATGCTTGTGGTAAGCACTGAGGGATTGATGTGTTGTTAGGATACGATCAATTCGGATAGATGAACGCTTTAATGAGGGACCATGGAGGTTTCTGTTTTTAGTTACGAATAAGTGTGGGTGTTAGAGTGGTGAGAACGTGTGAATTGGTCAATGAGCGGTAGCCAATTTGTTCTGAGGAAAAGTGAGGTAGATTATGTTCGAAGATCCGTCGAAGTTTTGAAGAGTGGTTAGATAGTGTACGAACTTGGAGTGTCCGATGAGGTTGTAGAAGAATTCTTAGTACGATCAACGTCTCTATTTTTGGAGAGCAACTATTTGAAGTTGAGATGGTGGTGATCTTGCAAGAAATATTAGTGAGAAGTTGACCTAAGTAGAGGAAGTCGTTGAAGGGGTGGACAGCAAGAGTTGTGAGTTGGGGAACAAGTGGATCAGACTGGTAAAGGTACAATGATGGCAGCACAAAGGTCCAGAGGTTACGTGGGAATTGGTATCAGAAATGAAGGCAAGTTACCCGCATCTTTTTCAATAAGGAATTCCGGGGACGGAATTCTTTTAAGGGGGGAGTGTTGTAACAACCCTAATTTCTAGCAAAATGTGCAAATTGGTGGCTAAAGTCTAAGAAAGAAAAGTTGGTGTTGAGGGACTCATTTGCAATATAAGAAAGGTATAAAAGGGATGTTAATCACTAGGTTTAGCTAATTCTTTCTTTTATTTGTGTGTGAGTGTGTGTATATGGCGGCTGAGAGAGATATCAAGGAAAGAAGGAAGAGTTTGCAATCTACAATTTGGGAAGAAAGTGTGAAAGTTTGGGAGACCAATCTGCATTGAATCTCACCAGGTGATCTCTCCTTTTCATTTCTAGTCCTTGGTTTTGTTGTTGGAGTAGTCTTATTGGGTATTTAGAGTTCTTGCTTAAAAGTTTGAGATGTTGCTTAAAGGAAGAAATTATATATCATTTGTGTGTTTATATAGCTAAGGGTTTGTAAGAAATGGATTAAGTATGTAATGATGTTGTTGTCAGCTCAAAATCATTGGATTATGAGTTTATCAACAGAGTTTTGATCCCAAAAAGACATCATACACGTCGTCCGTTAAGACTGGACAGACGTCCGGACAGTGTGTCTGGATAGGTGAAGTGTCCGAACGAGATGGCTGTCTGGATAGTTGGGTACCCGGTAAGTTAAATTATCCGGTAAGATGAGTTATCCGGTAAGTTGAGTTGCCCGGTAAGTTGAGTTATCCGGAAAGAAGAGTTATCCGGTAAGTAGAGTTACCCGGTAAGTAGAGTTATTCGGAAAGTTGTGTACCCGGTAAGTCGAGTTGTCCGGTAAGTTAGTGTCCGGAAAAGTTGGTTTAGGATCTGAGCAGTTGTATTTCATCAATTTCTCAGGTAGATCGATTGAAAGCCAGAAGCAAAGTAAGAAAAGATATTAAGCGCACCAGGTGAGTTTTTCTAACTAAAATACATGATTTTACGTGTTTTTCCAAAGAAAGTGAATATGTGGAAATGCCATGTTATTTTACATGATTTTTACGTAAATGAAAGTTTAATATTTTACTGATCATGGTGTGTTTACGAGCATGATTTATTTACAAGCTTTTACGTATGTTTTCTCATGAAAAGTACTTTTTAAGGAAAACATTATTCAGCAAGGTGAAATGAATTATAAAGTGTTACACGGATTTCATGTTTCATGATTATGTCGAACTATGTGTATGTTATGTGAAGTCGGTCTGCACAGTGGGATCTGAGTACCTCGGGATCCGATGATCCCTTGGGCTGTTATGAGAAGCTTGTAGGAGGGAATTCATTTCCTTCCTACTCGGATAGGTGAGTAGCTTGTAGGAGGGAATTCATTTCCTTCGTACTCGGATATGTGAGAAGCTTGTAGGAGGGAATTCGTTTCCTTCCTACTCGGATATGTGACTACCTATGTGATCCTTAAACACTGTGCAGTACCATGGTTGAATGATTATGTGAAGAATGTTAAGGTGTTTTATAAAATGATTTTTATAATGTTGTTGTACACTGTTTACGGAGGGAACTCACTAGACCTCATGGTCTAACCCTCGCTTTTCAAAACTAAAACCTTTTCAGGTAAGCATATAGTAGGAGGCTCAGGTAAGTGAGCAAGCGCAGAATAGAGTACAGATGCAGTTAAAGACAGTGCCGGTGCCACTTGTAGTAGTAGTTGTTCTCTGTTGTGTATAAGTTATTTCCGCCAACCTCAGTTTTAGAGTAATGTAATTAAATTTTGGGACCCAGATTTGTAAATGTTTTAACTTAATGCTATGTAAGTCCTGTTGTATTTTTGGGATGTTACACGTGGAGCTTGCTTGAAACCATAAAGCCCCTTTTTTAATTTATAAACGTGTGATGACTTTTCAAGATTTTCAAAACCGGGAGGTTGAGAAACATATACTTCCTCATTTATAAAACCATTTAAAAAGCACTTTTAACGTCCATTTGATATAATTTGAAATCCTTAGCATTCGAAAAAGCTAGAAGCATTCGAATAGACTCCAACCTTGCAACCGGTGCAAAGGTTTCATCATAATCTATACCTTCTTGTTGATTGTACCCCTTTGCAACTAAGCGTGCCTTGTTTCATGTGACTCCACCATTCTCGTATACCTTATTACGAAAGACCCATTTTGTGCTAATTATGGTTTGACTACTAAACTATGTCCCACATATCATTGGAAGTAAATTGGTTCAACTCTTCTTGCATGGCAACGATCCAATCCTTATCACATAAAGCTTCTTCTATGGTTTTAGGCTATATGCAAGAAACAAAAGCATGAAAAGCACAATGGGTATGAATCTTGATCTAGTCGTTCGTTGGTTGAGGTCACCTATGACTTGACCTACGGGGTAACGATTCTAAGGTACGGATAATCTACACCTTGAGGAACATAACATGGAGGGGCATCATTCTACATCATTAGTGGATGATTGAGAACCTAAATCCAATTTTCTAAGATGTTGAGCTAAGGCTTCTCCCTCACAAATATTATCATCTACTAAAGGAGCACTGGTTTTGAGAGGACTCCCATCAGTGCTTACATTAAGGGATTCCTCTACAACCATTGTATCCTTATTAAGGACTCTATATGCTTTGCTATTCCAAGAGTAACCAAGGAACACTCCCTCATAGGCTTTTGGGTCAAATTTGGTTAAATATGATTTGGTATTAAGGATGAAGCACTTACATCCAAATACTTTAAGGTGATCTAGGGAAGGCTTTCTACCACGGAAGAGCTCATATGGGGTCCTATTTAGGATACCTCTAACTAGGACACGGTTAAGCACATACGTCGCGGTAGCAACGAAATCACACCAAAACTTTTGGGGAACTTGTTGTTCATTGAGCATGGTTCTACTCATTTCTTGTAAGGTTCTATTTTTCCTCTCAACAACCCCAATAGATTAAGGAGTTCGAGGAGCCGAAAAATTATGTGTTATACCATGTTTGTCACAAAAAACACCTAATTGTATTTCATTATCGAATTCACGTCCATGGTCCGTACGTATAGAAACATATGTATAACCTTGTTGGTTTTGAATTCGTTTTCCCAAAGTTTTAAGTTTCTCAAAAGCCTCATTTTTATGTTTTAAAAATACGGTCCATGTATAGCACGAAATATCATCTACAATGACTAACGTGTAGTAATTTCCTCCAAAACTTTGGGTTGCCATGGGACTAAAAAGATCCATGTGAAGTAATTATAAAACCCTTTTAGTTGAAATCACATTTTTAGATTTTGGTGAAACGTGAGTTTGTTTGCCGACACGTCATGCATCACAATGTTTATCAAATTTTAATTTTGGAAGGTCACCCACAAGCTGCTTATTTTTCAAAATTTGAATTAATCTAAGATTTGCATGACATAAACGTCTATGCCACAACGTAGATTTGTCATATACGGAAGATAAACAAACATATTCTTTTATAAGAGTTTTACAAACATAAAGATTTTTTTTAAAACCGGCGAGGAGAACTTTACCATCTTTTAAAATTTTGCAAGAATCTTTTTTTAAAAACAACAATTATATCATTTTTGCAAAGTTGGCTAATACTTAGCAAATTAAAGTTCAAATTATCAACATGCTCAACATTAAGAAACTTAACATTGTTGTCAGAAATCATACCTCTCCTAACTACCTTTCCTTTGGAATTACCTCCAAAAATAACTTGTCCTCCATCACATGAATCATATGAAGAGAAAAAATTACGCTTTCCGGTCATGTGACGTGTGCAACCACTATCAAGAATCCAATCCATGTCAAGGTTTATCTACAAACAATAAAATATAACTTTTATGGTCCCCGTATTTCATGGGTCCTTTGAAAGTTAGTGTTAACAACGACTAAAATTAAAACTACAAAAATTAATATTAAGCATGTTGTCGTAAAATATGCATTAAGTACGTCAACATACAAATTTATGCAACAACCTAAAACCACAAATGCATCCCGCCGGGATTGTCAACGCTAAACAACCCCTTGGGAATCCATCTTTTTACCATTTTAATTCTACGATCATACTCGTCATAAACATAAAAAGGAGCATGCACATTTATTTTATGGTTTGGTCTAGAAAATTTTACAACGACAATTATTCTAACTAAAACTTGTCTCCAACGTTTGTAACACCCGTGTTCTCGGGAAGACTTTCTCCACTTTTGTTTCGTTTTATTATTATAAATAAGTGCACATTAGTACCTTTTGTGTGGATTATGATTTGTGAATTGGGTCAGCTTCCTCCTCGTTGAAATAGACCAGTTTGGGTCCAAAACGCACCCGACAGGTGTTGTGCGACTATGCCTGGCGACTATGCCACAAGGGCATAGTCGCATGTCACTCTCGCTGCCAAGAGGCAGCCTACGATACAACTTAAGCGATAGTGACCCAGCGACGGGAGCTGGCAGTATAAAAACACCACTTGCGGGTTTTTGTCATTTGGAAATGATTTTGGAGCACTTTAGGGTTATTCTCTCCTGCGATTTTTGGTAATATTATTTTCCTAAATCCACTCTTTTCATTTATTGAGCTACCATGAGCATTACTGGAGATTTAATGAACTTCTAGGGTTGATCTTGGTGAAGAACCTAGCTAGTAGCAAGCTTCCAAGCTCTCACTTTTCTACCTTCTTCCTCTAGGGTTTTTGTTTCTTCAAGAAATCACTAAGGTGAGTTCATCCAACCATTTTACTATTGTATATTACATGTTTAAGGTTTTCTTATGTGTTAATCTTTATATACTTGATATTCTTTGGGTTTGTGGTAAATGACCTAAATTTCAATTTATGGAAAGTTTAGGGTTTGAGCTTCATGAAGATGGTGATGAATGATAAAAGTGTAATGTTTAGTATTGTATTGGTGTATTTTTTAGTTTGATTCACGTTACTTCCATTTTTGTGAACTTGAACAAGTTAGGTCAAAATCTAAGGTTTTGACATGTGTGAATATTTCGAGAGAGAATGAGGGTCATTGAGTTTCTATGGGAAAAATAATGTCCTAAATGATATTTAATGAATGTGGAGACTTGTAGAGTAAATGTTACTTTATGCTTGAGTCTAAGTTATGGGAAACTATCTTAATTAATACGGTAGTAATGAACCTCACCTACTTGGATGATAGGGGCTAAAGATCCAGTTTGGATTGATGCTTCAATGACTAAAGATCCGGTTTTGATTGATGCCACTTGACTAAAGATCCTGTTTTGATTGATGTAACTCAACTAAAGATCCGGCTTGGATTGATGTCACAAGACTAAAGATCTGGTTTGGGTTGATGTCTCAATTGGCTAGAAATCCGGTTTAGGTTGATGCCATTATGGACTAAGGATCCGGTTTGGGTTGATGTCCATATTGACTAAAGACCCGGTTTAGATTAGTAGATTGTTGTCATTGTATATCATTTGTTGACTCGTTGTATTGCTACACTAGTATTCTCTTTTAGAAAATATTAGTCTTTGATAACTTGTTTATTCCGCAACATTTCAGGCTTAAATTTACCCCAAATTTTAGGGTGTTACAAGTTGGTATCAGAGCAATGGTTTAGTGAACTAGGTATGAACATAAGATACCTAGACTTAATCTAGATCGATTTAAGTAGTAAGTGGTGAGTTGGGTAGAACTCTTAAGATAAAATGGTCTTAGAGTCGACGGGATTGCACTAATTGAGAATTGTGACTGTGGTAACGAAGATCCTTATGTGTAACATGTTCATAATTTCAATTAGCTACTACTATTATTAATATGTTGTTACGTGAGCATGCTTAGATTACTATTGTTATGATGATTGATGAATGTGATGATATGTTTCTTTATGTGAATCCCTTAGCCTATTTCTTACATCCATTCTCGAATGTGTGGCATATTACTAATGGTTAATACTCGTAGTAGGCCAGATGGCCATGAAGCTACGACATCCACAACCGACCAACCAAGAGTGACGGCGACAGAAAGACCTCTACCTATCACCAATCTGTTGGGTGGCGGAACTGAGCACATACCCCAACATAATCTGGAAACTTCTAGTCCCGTTATGCAAGAAGTAACGGATGAGACGAGAATAATGGACCGAATGATGAATGCCATGAACAAAGCCATGGCACAGCAACAATAGCAATTCCTAAAACTGCTGGAAAGATTGAGATACGAACAACCGTAGGTATGAAACGGTTGCTGAAAATGTTATTGTGGCGGGATCCGAGGGTACTGGAAACGAGATCCCTACTAATGGTTTAGGGATACAAGAAAAAGGGGAAGGGTTAGTTCCTTCAAGACTTTCCTTAACTGCAGACCGCCCGAGTTCAAAGGCACAGATGATCATGTAGTTTGCATGAATTGGGTTAGAGAAATGGAGCAAGCTTTCCGAACTAAAGAGTGTGGGGAGAACCAGAAAGCCAAGTTTCGTTCACAGATGCTAAAAGGGGCGACCCTCACATGGTGGAATGTCTATTCCACTTCTTTAGAGGCCTCCGTGTTGGTCAAGCTGAGTTGGCCAATGTTCATAAAGAAAGTGTTGGAGGAGTATTGCAATGAAAGGGCAATGGACCGGATCGAAGAGGAATTCCGGAAGTTAAAGATGGGAAACTTGTCGGTGAAGGATTACAACCGACAATTCATGGATAAGTTGGGGTTGGTGGGACACCTGGTCCCGTCTGAAAAAGAGATGATCAAGGCTTACATCAAAGGCCTTCCGTTGGATATGATGACAATGGTCCGAGTGTCTAAAGTCGCTACTCTTCGAGATGCGGTTGAAGAAGCTCAACTAGTTGAAGATGCTTACAGCCGAGACAAGGAAGAAAGTAACCGGATGCCGGAAAAGAAAAAATAGGAGGGGAACTCTGTGCCCTCCAATAAACCGATATCATTCAATAGCAATTACCGGAAACTGATTCTAGACGTGAAGCTATATGGTGTCCCAAGTGCCAAAGCAAGCATCACGGCCCGTGTCGGCCAAGCAAGACAATTTGCTTCAAGTGTGGGAAGCGGGGCACGTTCGTAATGATTGCCCGACTAAGGGGATCATTTCTTTTGAATGCAAAGATCTGGGTCATGTGTGGAGCGAGTGCCTAAAATTGAAGACGGGAGGAAGCAGGGAAAGAAGGTGGACCCTCCGAGGGCATCGGGAAGGGCCTTTCAGATGACAGGCGATGAGACGAAGGCTTTGACGGACGTAGTGTCGGGTACATTCTTCTAAACTCCGTACCTACACTTGTGTTGTTTGATTCCGATGCAACTTTTTCGTTTGTGTCGATTTCATTTTACCAAAAGTTGTCTATGTCCACTAGTAGTCTAGAGGAAGTTGTAGTGGTAGAAATAGCGGTCGTTAGTCAGGTAGTAGTTCCTGACGTGTTGAAGGATTGTGTGTTAGAAATTGAAGGGACGAAGTTTTCAATCGATTTGATGCCCATGGTTGTTGGTGGTTTTGATGTTGTGGTTGGGATAGATTGGCAAGAGACAAATCACGTTGAGATTTTGTGCGCAAAGAAATTGATTTGCATCCCTACCTTGGGTGGCGGTGTGGTAACCGTGTACGGTGAAAAGAGGAAGGGAGAAGTAGCGATCATCTCTATGCTTAAAGCGCGTAAATGCCTAACCAAAGGTGTGCATCCGATTTGGCATATGTGATAGATGCCAAGCTCGAAAAGAAGAAACTTGAGGACATGAGGGTAGTATGCAAGTTTTTCGATGTATTTACGGAAGACTTGCCCGGTTTACCACCCAATCATCGAGTGGAGTTCAAGATAGAGTTGGTTCAGGGGCGTCCGATCGCTAAGGCCCCTTACAGTTTAGCCCCCTTCGAAATGCAAGAGATGATGGCGTAACTACAAGAACTCATGGAAAAGGGTATTGTGAGACTGAGCTCGTCACCTTGGGGAGCGCCAGTCTTGTTTGTGAAAAAGAAAGACGACACGATGAGGATGTATATCGACTATCAGGAGTTGAACAAGGTGACACTGAAGAACAAGTATCCACTCCTTAGAATAGACGATTTGTTTGACCAACTTCAAGGGGCAAGTTGTTTCTTACAGGTTGATCTACGTTCGGGTTATCACCAAGTCAAAGTGAAGGAAGAAGATGTTCCAAAGACGACATTTAGGACGTGTTATGGACATTATTAATTCCTAGTTATGCCTTTCAGATTGACTAACGCGCCGGAGGTGTTCATGGACTTGATGAACCGAGTGTGCCGAATGTTCCTCGATAAGTCAGTCATTGTGTTCATAGACGACATTTTGGTGTACTCTAAGGACGAGGCGGATCACGAACAACTTCTTCGGGAAGTATTGGAAGTTCTAAGCATGCAGAAGTTGTACACAAAGTTCTCAAAGTGTGAATTTTGGTTAGAAGAATTTCAATTCTTGGGTCACGTGGTCACCCAGGACGGAGTAAAAGTGGATCCTTCCATAATCAAGACGATGATGAATTGGGAACCTCCCAAGAGAACCTTGGAAATTCGAAATTTCTTGGGTTTTGCGGGTTACTATCGGAGGTTCATTCAAAGACTTTTCCAAGGTTGCTTCCTCATTGACGAACTTAACTCGGAAAAGCGCGAAGTTCGTTTGGAGCGAAAAGCAAGAGAAGGCATTCCGGACGTTGCAAAGAAAATTATGTGAAGCTCCAATCTTGTCCTTACCTGAAGGATCGGAAGACTTCGTGGTTTATAGCGATGCATCAAAGTCGGGTTTGGGGTGCATGCTAATGCAAAGGGGAAAGGTTATCTCTTACGCGTCAAGACAACTTAAAGTGCATGAGAAGAATTATCCAACGCATGACTTGGAGTTGGCGACGGTAGTTTTCGCGTTAAAGTTGTGGCGACATTATCTCTACGACACAAAATGTACGTTGTACATTGACCATAAAAGCTTTAAGTACGTTTTCGATTAAAAAGAACTAAATATGAGACAAAGAAGGTGGTTGGAATTACTCAAAGATTATGACTGTGAATTGCTCTACCACCCGGGTAAAGCAAACGTAGTAGCCGACGCCTTAAGTCGGAAAGACTATAGTGGGAGTCTTCGTGCCAAGCTTTCAAGAATATAGCTAGTGTCGATCCTGATCGAGCGGATTAACACGGCTCAAGCCGAGGCCTTGTTGGAAGAATACCTTAAGGAGGAGGTGATGACAAAACAAAGGTTGTTACTAACGGAGGATAACCGTGGGATAAAATTGTTTGTTGGGCGTGTGTGGGTGCCTAAGAATGGAGGCAATCGGTAACTACTCTTAGAAGAGGCCCACAAGTCCAAATACTCAATTGGTGGTCGGTGATGAAGTTAGACTATGTGTAGGGATTTGAAGCTACACTATTGGTGGTCGGTGATGAAGTTAGACGTGGCACATGTTGTGGAGAAGTGTGTGACTTGTTCTCAAGTGAAGGTCGAGCATCAAAGACCTTACAGTAGCTTACAATCCTTGGAAATACCCGAATTGAAGTGGGATAAAATCACGTTGGATTTTGTAACCAAATTGCCAAAGACCTTGGGGGGTCATGACACCATTTGGGTGATAGTTGATCGCCTAACTAAAAGTGCACATTTCTTAGCCATGCGGGAAACGCTACCGATGGACAAGTTGGCAAAGCTATACATTGATGAGGTGGTTTCTAGGCATGGTATACCTATGTCTATAGTCTCCGACCGTGATATCCGGTTTACTTCAAGATTTTGGCAAGCCTTGCAAGAAGAATTGGGCACAAGGGTAAATTTGAGCACGAAATATCATCCTCACACGAATGGGCAAAGTGAAAGGACAATTCAAACACTAGAAGATATGGTACGATCGTGTGTGATCGATTTTGGTGGCAATTGGGATACTCACCTACCTTTCGTAGACTTCGCCTACAACAACAGTTGCCACTCTAGTTTGAAAGCAGCGCCATTTGAAGCATTAAATGGAGAAAGTGTAGAACTCCCGTGTGTTGGCTAGAGGCGGGAGAGAAACAGTTTGTCGGACCAGAAATTGTGCAAGAGACGGTCGATAAAGTCAAAATCATTAGAGAGCGTTTGAAGGCGGGTCAAGATCGACAGAAAAGCTATGCCGATAAGAAGATACGACCGGTGGAGTTTCAAGTTGGAGAACGTGTGATGTTGAAGGTATCCCCTTGCAAGGGCTGATGCGTTTCGGAAAGCGTGGGTAGTTGAGTCCCCGTTTCCTTGGATCGTTCACTATTTTGGAGCATGTTTGATTGCAAGCCTATAAGTTGGAGTTGCCACTGGAGATGGATGGAACTCACCCTACATTCCACGTATGCTACTTACGAAAATGTTTGGCGGATGAAGAAAGCGTTATACCGTTGTCGGAAATCCAGGTTGACGACAACCATTGTAATGAAGAGCCCGAGGCCATTTTTGAAAGGGAGACCAAAAGACTTCGACGTAAATAGGTTGCTATGGTCAAGGTCCAATGGAAGCGCGATCGGGGTGCCAACGTGACTTGGGAATTAGAGGAAGATATGAAACGACGATATCCTCACTTGCTCGCGTAGTTAGGATTTCGGGGATGAAATCATTTCCAAGTTGGGGAGGATTGTAACACCCATGTTCTCGGGAAGACTTTCTCTACTTTTGTTTCGTTTTATTATTATAAATAAGTGCACGTTAGTACCTTTTTGTGTGGATTATGATTTGTGAATTGGGTCAGCTTCCTCCTCGTTGAAACGGATCAGTTTGGGTCGAAAACGCACCCGACAGGTGTTGGGCGACTATTCCACCAGGGCATAGTCGCATGTCACTCTCGCTGCCAAGAGGCAGCCTACGGTAGAAGTTGAGCGATAGTGACCCGACGACTATGCCAAGGGCACTATCGCGTGTCAAGGTCGCACAAAGTGTACCGTGTGTGGGGTCAGGGTGTGAAATGCCCCGCGACTATGACAAGGGCATTGTCGCCTGTCATAGTCGCCGACGGGGGTTGGCAGTATAAAAACACCACTTACTGGTTTTGTCATTTGGAACTGATTTAGGAGCACTTTAGGGTTATTCTCTCCTGCGATTTTTGGTATGATTCTTGCCCTAAATCCACTCACTTCATTTATTGAGCTACCATGAGCATTAATGGAGGTTTAATGCACTTCTAGGGTTGATCTTGGTGAAGAACCTAGCTAGTAGCAAGCTTCCAAGCTCTTCCTTCTCTACCTTCATCCTCTAGGGTTTTGGTTTCTTCTAGAAATCACTAAGGTGAGTTCATCCAACCATTTTACTCTTGTATATTACATGTTTAAGGTTTTCTTATGTGTTGGGGGCTAAAGATCCGGTTTGGATTGATGCTTCAATGACTAAAGATCCGGTTTGGATTGATGTCACTTGACTAAAGATCCAGCTTGGATTGATGTCACAAGACTAAAGATCCGGTTTGGGTTGATATCTCAATTGGTTAGAGATCCGGTTAGGGTTAACGCCACTATGGACTAAAGATCCAGTTTGGGTTGATGTCCATATTGACTAAAGACCCGATTTAGGTTGATGTCGTTGATAAGTCCATTATGAAGAAGTGCTACTTGGTAACGGTTGGAATGTTTACTTAATTATTCTATTCTATCTATTCCAATTTATCAATTGTTTGATCTCACTAAGATTTATCCTAACACCTCTTCTTGATATGGTATGTTTAGCAGGTCCGCCTAGCGGTGGGGATTCTCGGGGTTGAGGGAAGCGTTGAGAAGGGGAATAGCGTTTTTGGTGCGAGGGAGTAGCAGCGTACTTTGTTTATAGTCGATCACTTTTGGAAGTGAAATAGCGACACCCATTTATAATCTAAGCATTCGTAGTTTAGATTAGTAGGTTGTTGTCATTGTATCTCATTTGTTGACTCGTTGTATTGCCACGCTAGTATTCTCTTTTGGAAAATATTGGTCTTTGATAGCTTGTTTATTCCGCAAAATTTTAGGCTTAAATTTACCCAAAATTTTAGGGTGTTACAACGTTCTTTCTCTTTTAAAATTTCTTGTTGCAAATCTTTATCAATTGTTTGGTTTGTATTTAGTCTTACTCTAAGTTCATTCCAAGAAAGCATGTTACTCATATGAAGAATAGTACTTTCATGTTCTTTGAGTCTCTCACCAGGATGTTTCCAATCTCTAAATCCATCGTTAGCTAATGCATTTTTATAATTTTTTGATTTGAACAACTTACAACAAAAACAATATACTTTATCCGAATGTTTTGAATAAACTTACCAATTCCGATCACTAGTTTCACCACAACTTAACTTTTTATCATAATAAGTGTACGAAAAATGTCTAGATGTGTTATCTAAGGGAAACACAAGATTTAATTCTCTAATAGGTCCCTTTCCAACAAATATTTCTCTTGATCTATATTCAAGATTATCCCAATTTTTTGGATCATAGATATCAAAAAATGGAGTTGCTTGTTCATCTACCGATAAATTTTCAACATTAGATTGATTGGGAACATCATTATGTTCACTCATATTATTAGTGTCCTCATTTTGTTGCTCAAAATTATTTTCATCTAATGCATCAACGTTTTCATTGGAGGAACCTACACATTTCATAAATTTATCCATAACACCATTCTGTGATTGCATAAATTGTTCAGCTAACTTTTTTGTCTTTTCTCACTTCCAGACAAGTGTTTTCTAGGCATCATGCTTGATCAATTGTTAACAAACTCAAAGTGTAAATGAAACAAAATCACCTGAGTCCTCGTAGTAATATCATCGAAGAACTGAAGAAGTACAATTCGATCTTCAATAAACTGTAAATCTGTAATATGTAGAATAAAAAAAGTTGATTAAAGTTAGTAATATTCTGGATTGAAAAAAAAACACAGTAGCCAAATACAATTAAAACTAAAAAACACAATAGTCAGACAATTGGATATTTGGAAAATTAGAAAAACAATTCAACAATGACAATTGCAAAAAAAAACACCTTAGCCAATGATACTCGCACACAAGAAGTTTGGAAATTTGGATTTGTAAGTTTCAAGTTTGGAAAATTGAAACTCAAATACACAACAATTAATCAGCAAACCATTCATCCATTCCTAATTCCTATAATCCTATTATTCTATTAATTGTTGTTGTAGTCCATTCCCATAATTATTCCATAGATTTTGGATTCTAATTCCATTGATATGCAAAAAATTCTAGGAGAGCCAAATGACAAATTACCTTCCACAGTTCCACTTTTTCAGAGCAGCCTTAAGTTTTCATCCCAATTTGCAATTGAACATGAAATTGAGATTTGAAATCACAATAGCAATCAGAAATTCAGAACCGAGAAGTGAGATTTGAGAGTTCAGAACTTCAGATGTGGGAGAAAAGAATTAGGTTAAATCACAATATAAATAAAACCAAATCAAAGATTACCGTTGCTAGAAACACGTTCGATTTTCCATCATGATTGAAGAGAACTGTTGCTGGAAATTGAATGGTCGATATCGATTGATTAAATTTCTTGGAGAATTTCAAAGTAAAAAGAAAGGAAGAGGAAGCGACATATTTTGAAACACCCCGAATTTCGGGTATTTCGATTTGTAGGCTTGTGGACGTCCGCATAGGGCTGAGGTATCCACCCGGAAGTCCGCATGGTTCCGCGGAAGCAACAGAGATTTTAGGGTTCTGGTCGAGTCAAGGCCGGACGTCCGCATGAACTTTCAGCTTCTCCTCCTCTTTCTCCTACCTTTATAACCAAAATCATGATCTGACCTCTCTATCCCTTATTCGATTTTCTTCTCCCAAAAACCCTAAATCCTCCATTTCTTCTCTTACCTTTCTTCTCCCCCAAGAATGCCAAGGTTGGTGTGAGGAATCAAGCTCCAAGATCTTCATCTCCTCCAACTTTTTCCTCCATTGTTGAGCTAGCTTGGGGTTTCATCATAGACCCATTTGTAAGTTCATATTTTCTTCCTAAATCCTTATTCTTGGTAAAACCTTCTATCTTACCCTCTTAGAACATTCATTTTGTGGCTTTGTCGAATTTTGGATAGTTTGGATGATTTGAGGTTTTGGCAAATGTTTTAATAGATCTGACTTTGGGAGTTACATTTTGGTATATTTTAGGTTTGGCTGTGACCTATATGAAGTTTCTAGTGAAGGATGACGGTGGATCTAAAGCCTTCACCAATTAGTGAAGCTCAAGATTGGAGTAAAACCTAGATTTAGTCTAAATCTAGCAAGCTGAGTTCATGTTGATTTGTGAAATCGTTGTACATGCCAAAAATGTCCATTTTAAATTGTGTATGTGTTTTACTTGATAATTATCAAATGTTGGAGTAATTGATGAGTTTTACTTAATTGGGATATTTGATTTTATAAATCTTGTAAAACATCCACATTTGGGAGTCTTGGGCATTTTGATATATAAATCATACATATTGGTATTTTAAATGATTTATCTCATGAATGTAGATCTATTGGTATAAATGCAAATTGATGGGTGTTTGGAAAAATGATTTGTCTCAATCTAAAGTTGTGTTGAGTTGTTCATGTCTACGGAGCATGTTTCGCATAAACGTGGGTTATTTACGTTTATTGCATTTTATAATTTTTAACAAATGGTCAATTGATTTTTGGTTGAGCTAATGGCTCGGTTTATGACTTTATTGAGTTTTGGGGACATTTGTCCGGTTTTAATAACTCAACGATCTTTGTTTATGAGTTGCATTTATTGCATTTTAATAGGAGAACACATGTTTTGAGTGTGTGTGTCATTCATTTGGAGTCATGAATTTTTAGACTCTAATGCATTGGATCCACAGGCATATGAGTCGTCATATTTATATAGTGAATAGTCTTGCTATTCTCACTATGGGAAGTATGTCGTTTTGGCATTGTTGTGTCCCGGTGTTGTGGAGATGAACCTTATTGGGTTGTACTCTGGAATTTTGGATTTTGTTGTTTGATGTTCTAACACTTGTGCACGAGGGTTGAACATCTTGAGTTATCAAGAAAGGATTCGAGGCTCGAATCTTGAATGCTAGTAAGTAGGCACTAAAGGTCTAATGGAAACCTTGAGGTTGTAACTTACTAGAAAATGAACAGACAATAAGATCGTGTATCCTTGAGGTGTAGCTTGGAAAAGCAGGCAATAAAGGATACGGTTTCATGGTACTACCCGTTGTTGGGTGTGTGACTTGAGGTGTAGCCTATTATAGCAGATAATAAAGTTTGACTTAAGTTGTAACTTATTAAAGCAGGCAATAAAGTCATGATCTGAGGTGTAGTTCGATAACATAGATATGCGGTTTAACTTTGTGTTCCGCCACATAAAATGGAAGCGGGTCTCCCCCGTCACCGAAAGGTGTTGTTTGGGTATTGAATTTTATTATCCATGTTTCGGTGACGTTATATATATATATATATATATATATATATATATATATATTTGTTATCTTTGATTTATGGGTTGAGTACCATACCCTATCCGTGTTTTGGATGTTTCGGGAAATAAGGTTTTATCCACGTTTTCATAAATTGGGAGTTCCTCTACTATTCATGTTTTGAGTGAGTTTTGGTTGAGTTTACTTTACGAAGGAATATTTTATATTGGGGTTTCGTCTTTAAAATTGTGCGAATTGGAAAACGTTCATATTGGTGTTTCCATCACCTAAAATGCCTTTTATTGGAAAACGGGTCGTTTTCATATTTAAAGTAAAAAAATTTGGATATCATGATGTAAGTTGCACTCGTTCCTTTTAACGATTTAAATAATCATAATGAAAACTCTTGAACTCACTAGGCGTTAGCCTAACCTTTTATTTGTCGGCATGTGCATCAGGTTCGATTGAGGTTTTGTACTAGCTATTGGATGAAGTCTTTCGCACTTGGGGAGTAGCATTTGGAATTGGGTTTAGTAACACCTGACCTGTTTATTAGTCTATGTATAAGACTTAAAGTTCATGATTGTTGAGGTGTTGGTCCCAAAGGGGTTATACAAGTTTGTAGAAAGGGGGGGTTTGAATACAAACACACGATTTTTATCTTTCTAAATTGTTTATTGATATATATCAAACAATTTACAGTTTGTTGCGGAACAAGATTAAGGAATAAACCTAATCTAAACAAACTATAAGAACACTAAGATTTCTTGCACTAGAAATAAGAGAGAAAGAAAATAAGAATACTAAGGAGAGAATTCTTTCACACAGAAAGTTCAGCGAGAGGAATGGCCGAGCACTTCACAAATGAAGTGGGGTTTCCTTTATATACTGCATGCATTTAATGCAAGTCAGTACAACTTTACACATGGCAGCCTCTCGTTGGTTGCATGGTTTGACTTTAGTAGACAACCTAGTAGCCGCATGATGAACAGTGTAGAATCATAGTTGGTTGTACGATTCTGGACAAAGGGATGTCTGTTCTCACAATTTGTACAAAAGCGTGCAAGGGGATAAGACAAAAGTTGCTTGTAGAGGAGGCTTCATGATCAGCGATCACTGAATGATTTCTTTATCAGCGAATGATAAAGTTCAGCGTTCGCTGAAGTCTTCTACTTGAAACTTCCCGTTGAGTGGACAAGTCTTGGCTTCGCTGATATCTGCATCAGGTCACTAGTAGACTTAGTCGCTGGTTCTTTGGCTTGATCTTCGACTTCAGCGTAGAGCATGGTTGACGTGAATCTCGTCTTCAGGGATTATAAGTAAACAACTTAAACTATCAGCGATCATCAATAAGACTGAACAAGCTCAGGGCTTCTGATGAACAGTGTTCGCTGAATATATAATTTAAAGCGTATGTTTTCATCAGCGATACCAAACAGACTTAGTATATATTCTTTGATGACAAAACATTAATACATATTGTCTACTTACAATTTTCACTAAGTGTTTCTCAGAGTCAAATCACTGAGGGTTTGGATCAACAATCTCCCCCTATTTGACGATGGCATAGCAATAAAGGAAAATTGGTAAGTAAGAAAACATATGGATAAAAAGGACTCATAAAATAATTGTCCCATTTACTGTTTTCAGGGATCTTTTTAAGTACTGATGGAGTAAACTACATTCACTGAAAATTTTCATTTAACTTCGTATAGGTTACAGAGGGAAGTGGAAAAATTATAAGTATAGCGAATAATAATTACAAGTACAAAATGATATAAGCTGATAAAGATAGAAAAATTACAAAAGGGATCCTATCGGCTATTCAGGTTCATTCTTGACGAGAAGTTCATCAAGAGAGTTTGTGGTTGGAATCATCCAATCAGGGACTTTTTCTCCAAGTTCCCTTCTTCTCTGTGCTTCTTTGTAGATCAGGGGCTTCATGAAGTGTCCGAGAAGGTCATCTCTAAAACCGCACCAGTAAATAAGATCTCTGAGTTGTTCGATAGGGGCAATGCATAGCTCAGAGATGCGTTGAAAGCATTTTCGTCCTTGGCAGTCAATAAAGAAAATACCATGAGGTTCACCTATGACTTTTCCAGGGATAAATCGTTCACCAGGGGGCAGGGAAACATCTAGCACAGAAAGGTCAGGGTCAGGACCAAGGACTTCTTCTCGTGAAAAGCCAATGCCGGTTTCATTTCTTATAGGAGGACTTGAACCTGCAGGTTCTTTCTTTTTCTTTGCAGCATGCCTTCTATGTTGAACTGGAGGAGGAGGAAGAATATCCACAGCTGATGTAACCAAGTCGATCTTCTTGTTCAGAGCTTTCTCGACAAAGGATTTGTAGTTTGAACGTGATCGCTGAATGGCTATCCGCATCTCCAACCATTTAGATAAACCGAACCTGTCAATCCACGAGGTATAGATGGTTTCCTTGTGACCATTCTCTCTGACAATCTGAATGTCAATGATAGGAATATTGTTTGTTGTATGACCCCTGATGTTGACTTTTTTGATTCTGGACACATGATGTCGAAAGTGAAGTCTTTCTTTGCTCCAAGTCAGAGTGGATTCAGAGACCTTAGCTTTTTCTTCTCTGACCTTTTTGGCGTTCTTCCACAATTGTCGCTGAACAAAGATAGGAACCTTCTTCAATTCAGGATCCTTCACCGAAAGTTGGACGAGCTCAATAGCATATTCTTTATCTTTTTCTTCAGCTCTCTTTCGATCGGCGAGGAGTTTCTCAGCTCTGAGAGATTCAACAATTTCCCTTTTTCATAGGATGTTGAGATGAAGAGGAACAATGCGCTGATCCTCAAGCTTTTGAATCATGGCTGCTCTCTTTTTTTGTTCTTCTTCACTTGGCTTTTGAGGAACCAAGGAAGGTATTTTCTTGTGCGAGAGAAGTTCTTCTTCTTCTTTTTCAAAAAGGTCATCGGTCCCTTCGTAGTTCAAGACCGGGATTATTTGTTCTTCAGCTCTTGTTGCTGGGATTATTGCTAGAGTGTTGTCGGGAGCTTCAGCTTGACCCTCAAGCAGGGGAGAGGACTAGCTGAAACAAAACGATCACAGAGGTAAGATCATTTGGGAGAAGAGATAGAGAAAGGATGGGTTAAGTGTTTAGAGGTTTGAATGAGAGTAGGATGGATATTGAGAAGGGGTAGAGGAGGGATGCAGTGTAAGGGAAAAGAGTATATGTTACCTGACAAACTGTCTTTCTAAGAGGGATAGTCAGATTGTCTTCAGCGGCGATGCCTTTGTTTTTGCCTTTATCGGCCGCAGTCGCTGGAGGCTTTGTTTTGGTCCCCTCCCCTTTTTCAGTGATCACGACCCTTTTCAGAGCTGGGGTCTTTTTGGGCTTGGGCTGGAAGACGAAACCATCAAGATCATCATCTTCATCGTCATCATCATCATTTTTGGGTGATGATGAGGGTTCGTCATCTTGAAGATCCAGGTCTTCATCGTCTTCTTCTCCTTCTTCAGCAGACTCATCATTTTCATCCGAGTCAACAAGCACTGGAGAATTTGCTTGTTCTTCGACATTCTCCCCCTCAGAAATTGCATGGTCGGAGAATTCGGTTCCCTCAGGGTTTTCAACTCCCTGAGGTTTATCGGCATTTTACTCCCCCTCAGAGTCATGGGGAAGGTCTTCTTGAGTCTTCTCCCCCTCTTCCACATGATGGATGGGGGAGGTAACAGCAGCAACAGAGGTTGTAGCAGCATCAGTGGTCTTAGGTTCCCTGTCTTCGTGGCCAGGGATCCCAAGCTGTGTTTCCACTTCTACCATTCTGGCTTCCAGGCCAGAAATAGCAGAAGTGCTTTGGACGATGAAATCCACTGTCATCTCCACCTTTTCCCGGTCATCCTGAGAAAAGTGAGATAGAGGCACAGTGGGAGCGTTGAGTCGATCCATAATCTGTTGCAGCAGATCGTTGGAGGAGCCAACCTTATGATCGAGAGCGTCAATGGCAGTCTTCAAGGAATCCATCTCTCCCTGAAGATTTGTAACCACTGTCTTCAGCGATGTGACTTCGCTGGACAGGATGTTGAAGTTTTGGAGAGATCAGTGTTGGTGTTGTTGAGGGAGCTGAGTGTGGAGGAGTTAGTCAAGAGAGCCTCAGCAACAGACGACAAGCTGCCTTCTACATTTGACATTGCAGCATTGGAGGCTTTATCAGCAACAGCCTCAACCAACTTCTATAAAGTCTCCACAGCGTTTGAAACCGTTGTGGAATTCGAAGAGATGGTGGTGGTGAGAGTTTCCACCTTGGCAGCAATCTCCGTGAGGGAGTGACCGATGGTTCCCAAATTAGGACATGCAACAGAGAGAAACTTGTGAACAAAGGAAAGCTCAGAAGTTGGGGGTTCAGAGAGAGAGGTGTTGTGTATACCTGGGGGCGGGTTGGAGAAAGTGTGGAAATCACGATGTCCAGTTAAATGCTCCATATCATCTTCCATGTTTGGTTGACGCTGAGAGCGCGCAGGTCCTTGATTCTAATCCATCATATGTTGAAGATCAGCAGCCGCTGTGTCACTTAAGTGAAAGACACCTGAGCTTGAGAATGGGGGTATTAAGAAGTTTGGAGAGACCAAGGAAGATGAGGGAGGAACAAAAGTTGATAAGAGGGTGTGGGTAGCAGATTCAGCGTTGGATCCGCTGAGGAAAATCTCTTCAGTACTTAGAGGTACTGAGAGTGGGGGGTCCTAGTCAATGTTAATTTCAGTGTCAAGAGGCACTGAAACAGGAATGGAAGGGGTAGCTTCAGCAGATGTGGCGGAGTGTACCACGAAACTATCCAGCGTCTTCTATAGAGAGACAAACGCGGAGTCTTCAGCCTGGGAAGGCTTGGGTTGCTCCTTTGAGATCTTCTTGGACTTATGGATGCCAAGTGGGGATTCAGATGGTTTTCTCTTTCAAGGAGTGGTGGTTGCGGCCTTGGTACCAGCGGTTGGGACGACCGCTGCCGAGGAGGTAGCCGCAGAAGTAGAAGAAGTAGAGGAGCGAAGAAGAGGTAAGAGAGTAGAGAGACGTACCTCATTGGCGATTGGCTTGTAGTCGAGTACCTTAGGGCCAACCTGAGAAAGTCTCAGGTCTCCCCCAGTTGGATACCTTTCTTTCAGCCCATGCATGAATAGGGCACTGAGGAATCGCGGATATGGAACGACCGCTGGTCGATTGGGGGCTTCAACCTTTTCCATCAGATCGTCAAAGCTGAGGCGTGCCCAGTCTACGTGCAGGCCTTTCATCAAAGCATAACCCATGGCAGATTGGGTCTTCGAAGCCTGATCAATAGACCCGACGTTTGCTAACATACAGCTTATGAGATGAGCAAAGATGAAGTTCATCTCGCTGGGCATTTTGCTTTTCAGCACAATGGTTATCTTCTTCTCAGGGAGGTTGTCGCGACCCGTGTTCCAGTTGTATTTCATTGCGTCCAAGAAGGAGTTAATCTCAGCCTTTCCTTCTTTGGAGGTTGGGTCAGAGAACGGGACGAACTTGTTGTCCTATGAGCTAGAAGGAAGGTTCAGGGCATGTCTAATAACGCCAGGGGTGATCTTTGCTACGCCGAAATCAGTTTCGAAGGCGATAACATCAATTTTCTTGTTTGGGTTTTTGGTGGAGGAGATCTGGGTACGATGAGCCGTGTACCAGAACTGAGCCAAGAGGTTTTTATGAGCAGGGTCTTGATAGTAAGCGCTATCGCCAGAGGACAGGTTTTGATAAAGTTCACTGCATCATTCAGATGAGTGACCATTTTCTTTGGAGGAAATTCCAGCAAAGCATAGGGGTTGTTTGAATGGAACGTGATCTGGTCCTGTGAGAGTTTCATCATTGGAGCCTTGGTAACTTCAGCTTTGTCCGAGGTTGTAGAAGAAGCAACGTTGGTATTTTCAGTGGTTGTCATTTCTGTTTTAGAACACACAAAGATGAAGAAGATAAAGAAAATTTCTTAAAATGGATAAGTTTCCAAAATAAGGGTTTTTAGGGTTTTCCAGTTTTGAAAAGAAATACAAAACTAATGAAAGTTCTTGTTTTCCAATTTCCTTTTATGGAAAGGATTCTGGAAAAACATATTAAATTGTAAGTTTAAGATTTTTAGATTAAGCTCACAAGAACAACTTGAAAATAAGTTGTGTTTATTAAAACCATGAAGAAGATGATTTCAAATTTTAGAAATGTACATTGTTTGATCTTGTAAAAACAAGAATAAGATCAAAACTGTTGTTTAAGATAGATTAAAGAAGAGAAATGTAACCTGTTTCGAGAATGAAGAGGATGAATAACACAGGTTCTTGAAAAATCCGAATGCAAAGAAAATATGTGAATTCTTTTTGCTTGAAGAGGGTTCGTATGTGTGACACTCGTCAAACCAAAACACTCAGGTTAGCAACTGAATAGTATAATACTTGTTTTAACAAGTAGGAATAACTCATAATGACTTAATATTGATGGCTAAGGGTTAGTTTCCTAAGAATTCCAACAGTACACTGAGAAAATCCTGTTACCGCACGGAACTGCTTAAGCTGTCTTATAAAATGCCGATTGGAACAATTAACATTTAATTACAACAATAATAATAATAATAATAGGAGTAAATATATAGTTTATATATATACCCAAATCTAAATTATAAAACTTTAAATAACCAAACCAAAAATTAAGTAGATAAATGAGGTTTTAGCTACTTTAAATCAAGCTTTTTATAAAATTCCATAATATAAATACTTATACAATATTAATTAACACTTAATAAAAAAAATAACTAAAATAAACCAGAATTTTAGCCCAAAATTCGGCCCCCTCTTTATGGCCCATTATACCCAAATATTAATTCTCCTATTTTTCAAGAAACCCTTCCATTTTCCTACCTTCCTCTGTCTCTCTCTACATTCAAACACCCTCTCTTCTCTCCCTCTCTAGTTTCTGGCCGAAATCAGCCCCAATCCACACAAGAAATTCGATTTTGAAGACTTTGGAAGGTAAACATCAACACTAGAAGGGGTAAAACTCATCCCTCTTGTGCTCTTCTTCATTTTTCTTCCTTTTCTTGTAATTTCTCCATCTTTTTCTCAACTTATTTTCATTACTCTTGAGTTTCTGGAAAATAGGACCTTCATGGACCTTTTAATGGTAGATTAATCACCAATGACATGTTAAATGTCAAGCAAATGGTGATAATCCATAATCCATACAACTAGAACTCAAGAAAATGAAGTTTTGACTACATGCAAGTGGATTTTTGCTATAATCTGAGATGTGTGAGTTCATGCATGTGTTCATACAAGTTAAAGGATGATTTTGACCTAAAAATCTATGATAAAGTAATGGTAAATAAGTTTTCAAATCAAAGAAAATCATATGAGTGAAAATAAAGAACTAAAAACACTCATTCTTCATGAAATAGCATTTTTAGTTTCTGGCAGATTACATGCATTCACTTCATCCGACCATATCTTGAAAAATACTTAACTAAATGATATGAATCTTTTTCTGGAACTTTGTTTATTGAGTTATGTTTCAAACCCAAGTAGTTTCATGTAAAAACTCGGAGATTTGACCCTTCATCTACCCATATCAAATAAAGAGTGCAAAGACAATCTGACAGAGAAAAATCTCTACTTAAATCACTCATAACTCTCTTATTATTCCACCAAAATTCTTGATGTTTCTTCTGGAATTTACTTTAATGAGTTATATTTCAAACAAAAGTGGTCTCACCCAAAAATATGAAGATTTGAGGTCTCAACCATTCAAACCAAAATTTGTGTGCATGAAATCAGAATCTGTCTTAAAATAAAACCCACCTTAAAACGGTCATAACTCTCTAAATATGTCACCAAAAGAAATGAACATTTTCTGGAAGATACCTTTATGATTTAGGTTTAAAACCCATTTTGAATCACTGAAAAATGTTGAGATTTGACCCTCCAAATGGACTTGACAAAAAGATGGTGCAGACTGTTTTGGTAACTGTGACACTTAAACTTAGGTGTAATGATTAAAATAGCTAATCACCTCTAAAAATGATGATATTTATGTCAAACGTTCCCTAAGACATTAAATTAATACATATAAAAATTTGGTTAAATACAAAAATTCCAGAAGATATTTAAAGATGACCATAAGTTGACTTAATATTCTGCCATCAGAAAAGTAAAACTCTAATTCAAGAAAAAGAGATTTTAGGAATATTAAAAGATAAAAAGCATATAAATGGTAGAATTTGTCAAAACCCCAAATAAGAACAATATACACATGTATATGGATGTATGAATGATACCCCAACAAATATGAGATTTATAAGAAATCGAACTTGGTTAACACACAAGGTAAATAAGAAATACAAATATATATGTGTAATTAATGAAAGTATTCGTCATGAAGAAAATATAAAACGTGGTACACAGGACTAAATGCTATATGTAACATATAAATTTTATTATGTAACAATAAAATTCTACAAACCTTTTAAAACCAATAAATTACATGTAATCAACAACGCGAAATAATACTTAAACTTAATAACTAACACTAAGGCATTTTATAAGACATAATGGGCTAAGCAATGCTTTAGCCATAAGAGTAGACCGAAACTGATAATGTGTTTCACTTCCTTAGGAAGGACCTAGAATCGAGAAACTGTGCAACCGTGCGACAACCCTTGGGAATCCTTGCTGAACATTGTGAGTATTCACAGCCCCTTTTTACTCTTTTGTTACAATTTGGGGTGAAAAGCATGATATTGAATTTCAAATTGATTGAATTATGCTATGAAATGTTGAACCTTAAATTTAATTGTTTGTGCACTAAGGTATGTATACTTTTTGATGTGCTTGAGTTTTAAATGAAAAAGTCCCCACTTGTTAGACACTACTTATTAACTCATTACGAGCCGATGGTATTTGTGAGTAGCGCTATTTGGATTGACAACCCTACTTTAAGCTGACGAGCTAGAAGTGCACTTTACCAGTAACAACAATGGTCTTACCCATGTGGAATTATTTCACCGTTGAGGTAGGACGTGAATAATATAAGGGGCGTTGGTTTGTCGGAAGGTTTGGTAGTGGCTCAATGCTATGACATCATTGCATACATTATACCTTGTGCAAATACTCGAACAACTGGTTACGTAAACTTCGTGTGAACAAACGTTTCACAATAACAATTTCTGCATACAAATTTATTTTTAGTGCATACAAAAACCTGTGAACTCACCAACTCTTTGTAGTTGACGCTTTTCTTTTCATCATGCTTTTCAGGTACTAATAAGTAAGTGAAGGCATGTAGGGTGCATATTGTGTGATGACATCAACACCAAGAACATTAAAACTTCTACTGTTAATTTTTGCTTAAAACGTTGTAATGTAATATTTTGAACTACTATATTGAATGTTGTGGTTGGTGTTGTCTGTTACATTTTGAATGAAACCCTACACTGTTATACCTCGTGTTTCCGCTTTAGCGGGGTGTGACAGTATGCGTAAAAGGTAAAAATATAAACTCGATTGGTTTATATAGTGAGAGTAGAGAGAGAAAAACTAAGAGCGGGAAAAGTTTTTCATGATGACACGTGACACGTCCCTTGAATCTTATTAGACAAGAAAACGAAACGGGCGAACGTGTCAGACGAAAAGGCGTGCCATGGTTTATCCAAAGGATGACGTCACAAACGTCCTTTCATATTTTAAGGTGTCTCTGAGGGTTTTAGAAAAACTCAGGGACATTTTGAAAATAGAGAAGCACTGATTGGAAGTATCAGTGAGATTTAGAGTTTCAAAAGAATCACTAAAAGGAAGAAATATTCAGCGATGTAATTTATTTTGAAATCTTGCATGCTGAGGCGAGTGTCAGCGATTAAGAGAGAATACCTTGATATCAGTGAATCAATTTTGTTCAGAGATTAGATGATTAATAGGGGTATAATAGTTCATTTTTATCACTGATCTAATGTTAACCACTGAAGATTTTACTCTTCCAGGTTCAGCATTCCAAGCTCGCTGATGAGAAAGTTAAATCTTGTCTTATCAAGAGGTTTGGTGAACAGATCAGCTAACTGAAAGTCAGTTGGAATAAAATGAAGTTCTATATCACCATTCATCACATGATCTCTGATAAAATGATACCTGATCTCGATGTGTTTGGTCTTTGAGTGTAGCACTGGATTGTTTGCTATGGAGATGGCACTAGTGTTGTCGCAATTGATTGGAATTTTGGAGAGCTGAAGGTCATAATCCAATAGTTGATTTCTCATCCATAAGACATGAGAACAACAGCTTCCAGCGGCAACGTACTCAGCTTCACCGGTTGACGTGGACACTGAGTTCTGCTTTTTACTTGTCCAACTCACCAGCTTTCCACCCAGGAGCTGGCAACCTCCTGTGGTGCTTTTTCTATCCAATTTGCATCCTGCAAAATCACTATCTGAATAGGCGATTAGATCAAACCCTGAGTCTTTGGGATACCAAAGACCTAGGTTAGGAGTACCCTTAAGGTATCGAAAAATATGCTTTACAGCGATCAAATGAGATTCCTTAGGTTAAGATTGATATCGTGCACATAAACAGGTTGCATACATAATATCAGGACGGCTAGCTGTAAGATACAGAAGAGAGCCAATCATCCCACGGTACGCTGTGACATTAACAGGTTTCCCTGAAGGATCTTTGTTAAGTGTCAACGACGGTGCCATTGGGGTTTTCATAGCTGAGCTTTGAGTTAAATCAAACTTTTTCAGCATATCTTTAACATACTTACCTTGGTGAATGAAAGTACCTTTTTCATTCTGCTTGATTTGAAGACCAAGGAAATATGTCAGTTCACCCATCATACTCATTTTATATTCAGCTTTCATTCTTTCAGCGAAACGAGTACATAAATCAGGGTTAGTAGAACCAAATATAATATCATCGACATATATTTGAACAAGAATGATATGACCTTTTACTTTCATGAAAATAGAGTTTTATCGATTTTACCTCGCTCAAATTTTTCAATATGGAGATAAGTAGAGAGAGTGTCATACCATGCACGAGGAGCTTGCTTTAAGCCATAGAGTGCCTTAGGATCAGTGAATCCTGGAGGTTGTTCAACATATACTTCTTCATTCAGCCTTTCGTTAAGGAATGCTGATTTAACATCCATCTGATATATATTGAAGTCTTTGTGAACATCGTATGCTAAGAATAGACGAATAGCTTCAAACCTTGCCACTGGGGCAAATGTTTTGTCATAGTCTATGCCTTTCTCTTGTCTGTATCCCTGAGCAACAAGACGAGCCTTGTTGCGGGTTACAGTTCCATGTTCATCCAACTTGTTTCGATATACCCATTTAGTGCCTATCACTGACTTGTCGGATGGTCTTCGAACGAGTTTCCAAACTTTGTTTCTTTCAAATTCTGTCAGCTCTCCTTGCATAGCGCTGACCCAGTTTGGATCTCTGAGGGTATCATCTGTTTTCTTTGGTTCAATCGAAGAAATAACGTTAACAAATAAAAAATTGTTACCTGAACCTCGTCGAGTCTGAACACCAGCGTTTGGATCACCAAGAATTTGATCAATAGGGTGATTTATAGTCCATCACTGAGCCGGAGCATGAATCGCTGACTCGATTTGAACTTTTGGAGGATCCGAAGAAGAGGCTTCAGCAACTTCAGGTATTTCAGGTAGAAGAGGAAGAGGTTCATAAGTCATTTCATTCACTGATTGCTAAGAAGTAGATGGGATGTCTGAGGTAGATAGTTCAGAAGCCGGCAAAGTGGTGAGAGGAACAACTGAAACCCATGAAGATTCATCTTCACTTGTCTACATGCTTGGGATGATTGTAGGATCATCATTAGCGGTAGGAGTATTATTTTGAGGGATAGGAGTAGCCTCTGAATCACCAAGATGAGAAAACATCCATTGATTCAGTTCTTCAGTATCAGCAGAGGGTCTTGAGTTCGCTGAACGGGATTCGTCAAAAGTGACGTGAATTGTTTCTTCTACAGTTTGTCTTCTACGATTAAAGACTCTGAAGGCTTTGGAGATTGAAGAATATCCAAGAAATATTCCATCATCAGCCTTGGGATCAAACTTTCCTAGGGCATCCCCGTTGTTCAGTATGAAACACTGACATCCAAAGATGTGAAGAAAGCTAATTGAAGGCTTTCTCCCATGGAAACGTTCGTAGGCTGTTTTCTTGAATCTTTTGACAATCATCGACCTGTTTTGAGTAAAACAAGTAGTGTTGACAGCTTCTGCCCAGAACTGAGTAGGTAGATGAGAATCACTGAGCATTGATCGTGCAGCTTCGATGATAGTTCGATTTTTTCTTTCAGCGACTCCATTTTGCTGCGGTGTTCTCACTGAAGAAAAGTTGTGAGACATACCCTTGCTTTCAAAGAAGTTTTCAAGAGAACTGTTTTTGAATTCAGTCCCATGATCACTCCTTATCGAGCGAACGGTCATATTGTTCAGGACTTCCATTTTCCTGACAAAAGATATGAGTTCTTTAGGGGTGTCACTCTTAGAATGGAGAAACATAACCCATGTGTAGGGAGAGAATTCATCAACTATGACCAGTGTATATTTCTTTCCAGCGATGGATTGTTTGTTAACAGGGCCAAACAAATCCATGTGAAGAAGTTGAAGAGGAGATGACACTGAGGAAACTTGCTTAGACTTGAAGCTTGCTTTGGTTTGTTTCCCTTTCTCACATGCTGAACATAGAGATTCTTTAGCGTATGAGTGTTGAGGTAGACCAGTAACCAACTCTTTTGAAGAAAGAGTGTTCAGTGTTTTGAAGTTGAGATGGGAAAGCCTCTTATGCCATAGCCAGTTGATATCAGATGAGGCTTTGGAGAAGAAACAAGAGTTCTCAGTGGTTGTCAAGTCCATGTTTATAAGATAAACATTTTCCAAACGGTATCCATTGAGAGTGACATTCTCCTTTTTGTTAGTGACAAAGCATGATTCCTTAGTGAAGCACACTTTGTAGTCTTTGTCACATAGTTGACTAATGCTCAGAAGATTGTGCTTCAGTCATTCAACATATGCGACTCTTCTGAAGGTAGTTGTACCATTAGAGAGTACACCAAACCCTCGGGTATAGCCTTTTCCATTTCCACCAAAGGTCACTGAGGGACCTTTCTCTTCCTTATATTCAGTGAGCATGTTATTTTTGCCAGTCATATGTCTAGAGCATCCACTATCAAGATACCAGATACCCTTCAGGACCTGCAAACAAAGGAAGATTAGTTTGATTTAGGTACACATTTTACTATGGGTCCACATTTGCAGTGATGGTAGAGGAAGTGGAAGGTTCAGCAATCTTCGCAGCATTTGAATATTCAGCTTCAGGACTAGTCTTCACTTTGGTTAATTTCTTAACTTCAGTGGTTGTTTTCACCTTAACCTGATTTGCACCAGGATTGGTCTTCTTTGCCTTGGGGTCAGTGATCTTCACCTTAGATAACTTTTCAGCTTTGGTGGCTGTAGGGCACTTACTAGCAATATGATTGGTAAGTCCACAGTGATAAAATTTCCTATAGCTAAAAGTAGCTTTAGGACCATTTGCATGCTTAGCCGAAATTTTTAAATGAGCAGGACTAGAACCAAGTATACATTTGGCATTGGAAATTGGAGGAATTATCAGTTCTTCGGATTTCTTACCAATTACATTCACTCTGATTCTAGAAGTAGATCGCTGAATAAATCCAGGGATTTTGGGCCCTGGGCATAGGGCCGGGGCATGTTCATAATTTCGCTTAGCTAATGCTATTATGAATGTGAAAATACGTGGGCGTGCTTGATTTCAATATTGTAGCAATGATTGATGAATGTAGTAGTAAGTTTATGGTTATATATCTGTATGTATTTATTTGATCACCTAACCTCATTCTCGTGCGGATGACAGTGAAACATGGTAAATACTCGAGGTAGACCGAGAACTCCACTAGATGGTCATGTTGAGACGACATCCACGACCGATCAGGCAGAAGGGGCCACGACCACTGTGATTCCTCCGGGATCGTCATTTTGGGTGGATGAACCGATCACATACAAAGGAGGAATATGGTCTCTTCAAACCCGATCATGCAAGAGGTGAACCAACAAACCGAAATGTTGGCCGATGTGATGCAGGTAGTGAATGTGGCTCTAGAGAAACAACAAGAGACATTCATGAAGATGTTGGAGGACAGGGAAAATGGTCACCGGAGGCACAAGACGGTGTGTTGATTCCAGATTATCTCTATTAGCTAAAAGTAAATTTAAATAGGTGTAGAGTTGCAGAAGCGTTTAAAAAATAGTTTGTATTAGCAAGGTAGAAAACAGTAAGCAAAAAAGAATATTTCAACAATAAGTAATCACTTCGATGACCCATTGGTTTGATATTAATCAGAAAGGATTACATTATTGATGAACAATGAAGAACACATACAACTATGTGTAAAAACCATAATTCTCTCTTGTACTAACTGTGTGCGGTTGGGGGTGTAAAGTGTGTGCTATAATGGCGTGCAAAAGCTTGATAGGAAAATCGTGGGGGATCTCCAATTTATAGGAAAATAGTACATAAGAGTCAACACATTAGCTAATAGAATGCTGCCACATGGAAAGGTGTTGCAACCGTTAGGGGGCACGTGGCAGTCTTTACTTGGATAGTACAACTGAGAGAGAATGGTTGTTCATCAAAGGATCTTGAATTCTTCAAGTGTTGATGTCAGAGAGATGTTTACACCAGAGCTTCTGAGGTCTTCCACAGAGGCTCTGAGCTCTTCCTCAGAGGCTCTGTGCTCTGATACTTCTTCGGGCTGAGCTCTTCTTCTGTGCATCATCACATTGGCAGAGGCTTGCTTCTATGGGCGTAGAAGTCTTTTGTGACTAGATGATTTGATCTTTTTACAATACTTTCAAAAGATAAATGGGGCTAACACTGTGGCCAAGAATATTGTGGCGGGTTCCGGGGAACGGAAAATGTCACAAGATTGGAAGATCAAATCATCACCATTACAAGAAGAGGTGAGAGGACTTGCACCTATAAGACCTTCCTATGTAGCAAGCCACCCGAATTCTGTGGCTCGGATAATTCGATCGACTGCATAAACTGGACAAGGGAGACAAAACAGGCCTTTGGGTCAAGTGACTGCGGAGAAGATTCAAATGTAAGATTTGCCTCTCAGATGTTAAGGGGCATTATTTTCCTATACGATTTTGTGCTAGCCCGTCTGTCTTAGGCTTCATTCAAGAAGAAGATCTTGGAAGAATACTGTAACGAAAGGAAGATCAATCGGATTAAGGAGAACTCCACTCTTTGAATTCAAAACTAATCAGAATTGAAGATTTCCTTCAATCTAATCACGTTTGTTCCACTGCATTCCAAGTCCAAAGTTATGTAGAGCATTTGAGGGGCTGCCCCAAACCCTACCGGACACTGCCCACCCACCCGTCATTTCGTCGTGTCTGGGATCAAACTCGCTTTATATACAAGCATGCACTCCACACCTCCTGACTTGTATTGTCACAGTTTGAAACCTCATTGGTACTCGTGTTAATTTCAATTACACTTAAATGACCGGTAACAATAAAATCACCAACATAGATGGTAGCGAGATTTAGAGAGAGTCGAGGAAGGGGAAAGGGGTAAACTTTAGTACCATGAAAATGTGTAAATCTTCTTGGTTTAGGAGCTTTGCATTGCCTTCAATAAATACATCAACTAAAGGTAAATATTGAGAATATTAAAGGATGTTCCCAAAATATTTCATCAATCATTTCCTATTGTATCAAATAGTTCATCTTAAAACTCTTATTTGCTTTGATAGTCGATGTTTCATATATAGCCCTTTTAGTACACTACCTCATATGTAGACCTGACAAAAACTGACACGACACTCTCACCCGACACGAACTTGACACGAAATAAACGGGCTTGGGTAATACATTTCAACCCGTTTAAGTAAACGGGTTAACACGACACAAAAATTAAACGGGTAAGGTTAGGGTCAAAATTTTCAACTCGAAAATGACCTGAATAACCCGTTTATGTATATAATGTTTTGGATTTGGTTAGAACTTATAAGTTTGAACTATAAAATTTAGATTTCTAATGCTCTCATTTGAATCTTGGTTTGTAATTTTTGTGAATTTTCGATTTTTACTTTTTATTTTTATAAATATTAAACGGGTTAGACGGGTCGTGTCGGGTTAGACGGGTCGGGATAGGGTTAGACATTTTCAACTCGTTTAACTTTGAACCCGTTAGTCATATGGAACATTTGATAATAAGATGAATACATGATCACCACCCATCATGTAATTTTCTATGAGCAAAGATAGCTATTGACATGTGTGTTTCTAGATGGTAAATTTCACGAGTGTTATTAGTTGCCCGTTATGATAAAAGCATATGATAATTAGTTAATTATCATGACGTGACAATTGAAAATGATCAATTATATACCTAAAAACTTTTTTCCAAATAGAAAAAATTAAGTTTTTTTTTGAAAGGCAATTGCATTTCGGGGGTATACTGGACGTCCAGACTAATCCCCTTCGACCCGTCCACGATTCGGCCCAACAGCAGGCCCACGATCCGCCCCTTGATTCGGAGATACCTCCGCGTGATCACCACGGGGTTCGAACCCAGGTAGTAAGGGCTTCCACCACTTACTCTACCGGGATGTTACCAAACCACTGGGCTACAACATCTTTGGTGGAAATTTTTTTTTGAGTTTTTATTCTTTATACTTTTCAAACAGTGTTGCTATATTATATCAATCCCAACACTGAGATTAAACTTTTATCATTTTAAATTAATTTATTTTTAAAAAAGTGTATTGGAAAGATAAAGTAGAGAATATTATATCAATATAATTTGTGTTAAAATCTCTAAAATATAAAATCTGTTGAAGACGAACATAATTCGTTTTAGAGATTTCAACTTTTGATTCTCTATTTTATAAAAATTATAGAAAACCTGTTGGAGATGCTGTAACACTCCCTACGTCCCATATGAAAAGCGTTGTTTAAAATCAAACTACCATTAATTAGTTCCAAGAAGAGATTTGTAGCGTTTTGATGCATACTACACAGAATATAAGGATTAAAAAGAAAACAACAGGAAAAGGTTAAATGGAGACGATGACAAATATATGACTTTTGTGTTGGCCAACAGCAACAGCCCTATCTTTTAAGGATACAGATGTGGGTCGACCTCGTGTGAGCTACACAGGACCCGTGGTCAGCTAATGTTTAAAATATTATTCCTATATAACCAATTAATAAGCATTTATTTCTGCAGAAAATGAGGAGGGAGATTTTGGGTTGGGTTCACGTGAGACCAATCTGTTTTCGTGAGACCGTGAGATCATAAAATTAACACTAAACTTTCACAGTGATTCATTGTAAAAGGTAACAAAAACAACGAACTTTCACAGCAAAAACACTGTGAAGGTTTACCATCACAGGACCTTCACAGTGTTTTGCTGTGAAGGTTTAATGTTAATTTTGTGGTCTCACGAAAATAGTTTGGTCTCACATGATCTCAAGTCGGGAGATCTTATCATAATTATTATTTTCATTGAGCCTGTTTTTCCAGTGTTCTAGATTTAGGACCAATTTGTGGTGGTATACCTAATCCAGGATTAACTATTCAGAAAAACTGGAGCAGGACAAGAATTAGGGGCTGTTTGGCAGTTGCTGAATGGTTTAGTGCAGAATGATTAAGTGGTCAGAATGATTAAGAGGCTTTTATGATATAGTGATAAATGAAATATGGTTGTTTGGTAATTGTTTAGAATGAAATCAGGGTGCTGAATGGTTAAGGGAGACCCAGGATGCTAAATCATTCTGAGGGTTTTAGAACCATTAAGAGGCAGACATTTTTTTACCAAACAAGATTTATCTCTCAGCGATTCAGAGGTTGCCTCTTAATGAAACCATTAAGAGGTAAACAAACAGCCCCTTAGACATTAGATTGTTGCTGTAATTCTCAGTTTTTGGTTCCCAAGACATAAAATAATAAAAAGCTATTATCATTTGCTATTAAACTATAATTAGTTGCCTAATCACCATTCATGACTAGAAACTCATCATGACATCAATTTATACCATCTCCAAGGCAAGGTTCTTACAAAAAGTCCAATGCTTTGTAAGAACTAGGATTGTGGAGAGTTCTTATAAGAACTCAAACTCATTTAGGTTCTTAAATAAGAACTTTGATTTTTACCATGAAGTTTGTCAGAAGTGACATTTTTCTTATTTTTTATTTTATTTTCTTTACTTTATTTTTATTAATATAACTTATTTAATTATTATTGATGTTGAAAGAATCAATGGGACACACAAAAGGGAGGTTTTTATAAGAATTATTGTTGTGGAAATTTAAGAGAGTTCTTAATTTGATGAGTTACAGATGAGTTGGCAACGAGAAAAAAGTAAAAAGAAGGTTCTTATAAGAACCTCCATTGGAGATGCTCTTAAGATCTATGACCGCAAACTTCTAGAAAATGTCATTAGGGTTTGGGATAAATCTTGATGAACCAATTGATCATAAATTAAATGAGTTCTTCTTTGTGTTATATAAGGATCATAATTATATCTAAATGAAGCAATCGACTTAAATAGTCATTTTATCCAAGTAAATTGGTCTTTTGGTCATTCCTCTTTCGGATTGATCCAAATGTCAATACATCTTCAATATCCTTTGCTGACCTAGCTAAAAAACCCGCCAAAAAAAACGAATTTGAACGGTTTTCTCCAAATAAAAAAAACTTTTACAACCGAAGTTTGTAATTTTTTTTCTTTATAGGAAATCGATCAGATTGTTATTATTATTATTTTGTGTTTTTATGCTAGGTCTGCAAGTTACGTACCTAGCTATTGCAAAAGTAGTGATATTTCGATAAAAATAGAGACCATATTATTTGGATAACATGGCTATTTGAGTCAATTTCCCTTAAAAAAAATCCGGGAAGGGTGTCCTAGGCTATTCCTAGACTAATTATGACCGTAAGACATCAGCCCTGATAAACCTCAGTGGCCACAAATGTTACGTATGCCTGGATTAAAACCCTGAGCAGATGGGATATTCCACCACATCCCTTGATTTTAGCTTTACACAAAGGTGTTGTTAAGATCGATCAACTCATTTGTATTATTTAAACTCGTAGTGTCCATTATGATGATTATTAATTTATTACGATGAAGTCTTCATGCCATACTAGCTGGAGCCTGGAGATAAGCTAGGAACGAAAAATCATGAATATTATAATAACGTGGTTACAAGATGCATTACTATATATATTTGGCTCAGTCAATAAAGCACTTTTTGCTTATATAATGCTCCATTCCATCTTTGATTAATATTATATCTCTCACAAATGGAGACTATTTGAATCCACGTTTGGAATTTTATTACACAAAACTAATCGATCAACTACTTCAAACCTGCAAAACATGAGCACTCGCTTGCTCCTCCTACTTCTATATTCGGTCATTCCTCTAAACTTGCAAACCTCCCTTTCGGTAGACACCTTGAAACCTCACGAAAACATCACTGACGGCGTCACGTTAACTTCGTCGAACAAAAGATTCGAGTTTGGTTTCTTCAGTCCTGGTACTGGTTCCTCCGGTGATCGTTATCTGGGAATCTGGTATCACAATCTACCGCTGACCGTGGTTTGGGTGGCCAACAGAAACAACCCTGTGTCGGATTCTTTTGGAAAACTAGCATTGAACGAAAATGGAGTAATTATCCTTTATAATCTCTCAATGGGTACTGTGTGGTCAATCAATAACATATCCGTCGCGAAAAGTTCCACTCCGGTACTACAGTTATTAAACTCGGGCAATCTTGTAGTTAGAGATGACAGAACAAATGACACTTTTTTCTGGGAAAGCTTTGATTTTCCTACAGACACCCTTTTACCAGATTTTAAGTTGGGATGGAAACTAGATGTGGGATTGCACCGTTTTGTTAAGTCGTGGAAGAGCAGTGAAGATCCTTCCGAAGGTGAGTATTCGTTTAGCTTGGATCCACCAGAAGTACCGCAATTGGTTCTACGACGTGGTTCGCAGACTCTAAACAGATGGGGACCGTTTGATGGGAGTTCGTTTAGCGGCAGCACCATGACCACGACTCCGTTGTTTCAGGCCATATTTGTTTACAATTCTTTAGAACTTTACTACAAATTTGAAATGTTGGATGACACAATTCTTTCAAGACTTGTGGTTTCACCGTTGGGTTTACTTGAGTATTATACGTGGCGGGTTAATAGCAGTAAAGATTGGAACCGGTTGATGACGTTTAATAGTGATCCATGCGATAGTTACGTGAAATGTGGGCGGTATGGGAGTTGTTATTCGCTAAGTAGTTGCAAGTGTTTGAGTGGGTTTACACCAGAATCGCCATTGGATTGGGGATTATTTAGTTATTCGGGTGGTTGTAGGCGGAGACACGAACTGGATTGTAGTCATCGAGATGGATTTGTGAAATACGACGGATTGAAGTTACCTGATAATCCAATTGTTTGGGGAAGTTACACAGATGATGAATGTGAGTCCAAGTGTTTGAAAAATTGTAGCTGTATGGCTTATGCTAATCTTAATGTTTATGGAAATGGCAGTCGATGCGTGGTTTGGATTGGTGATTTGGTTGATTTGAAGAACTTCCCCGGTGGCGGGGATCAAATCTACATACGTATGGCGCACGCTGAAACAAGTATGTTATCTTAACTTTCTAAATGGCTTCGTACGTGAACACACTACAAAATGAAAGACTTTTGCCTACAGACTTTTCCCTGAAAATCTGTTGCTATCGGATGATTCGTCATAAAACCTGACAGATTACCCAAGATTCTCTTTGTTATCCGTTGGTATTTTCTTCAAGAACAATAAATTCTACCGAACCATTAGTATTTTCTGGGTGATCCGTCAGTAATAATCAACGGAAATTTCCGTGGTAAAAGTCATTTGTTTTGCAGTGACACCAGATTTAAAGGCAATGGAAAGGCTGCGTTCAGAAAGCCGACTTGAGGGTCACCCTTGTGGCTATATATACGGTTTAATCTTGTGTTGTTCATGCACTTTCATCATATTTACATATATTTGTATTTAAACTCTCAGAGTCCGTTGCTGGTGTTAAGAGGAAACGAATAACAATCAAGATCGTGTCGGTGGCAACGGTAATTGGAGTACTGTTTCTATCTATTGGTATCATATGGTACATCAGTTGGATAATGAAGGAAAAAAGAAAAGACCAAATAGTACGCAGCTCTAAAGGTACTCTCTTCTTGCATAATACCTGTAGTTGCTCATTTAATTTGTGTTACATATTTCTTTTTTAAACATAGCCTGTGTTTTTGGAGAAATTTACATAAATAGTCATTTTGGTTTATGTTTTTTAAACTTTAGCCATCAATTTATTTACTTTTTCAAAAATATCCGGAATCCTACAAGTCTAACACATCAAACCACGTTTTCCTTACGATGTCAAACTTTTTCTGATAAAATATGTAAAAGAAAAACCTTTCAAGTTCCCCAAGTCAAAACCGCTTGTAGCTTGCAGCAAACACCGCAACTTGCAGTGTTTCTAAAAGTCACTACTTTCGTTAGAAGAAGCCTAATTTTGTCAGAAAAAATCTGATACCGCAAGTAAAATATGGTTTGCGGTGGCAGGCATAATGAATGCTCAAGTCTGTCACTTAGAAGATAGGATGGTATCGACCCGGACAAGGGGGTAAGATCCGCTGCTTAGGGCCCCTTTAGTAGGGAGCAGAATCGGTAGGTTCCTTTCCGCCCATCCATTCAATAAGATCAGTTCAATCAGTAAAGGTCGAATTGAAATCTATTATCATCATAGACAAGACAAGGGAAGATGCCCCCAATAGAAGGCAATTTCAGGATTCCGGACATTTTTGAAAAAAAAGTTTTGGTGGCTAAATTCTATAAAACTTAACCCACTATGGCTATTTATGTAAATTTTTAGCTTTGTTTTGTTGAGTCAAAGCTACAACAAAGTTATGTTTATAAAGACAACTCTATAGGAATTAAGTTTATGAACCAAACAATTGTTCATCGTGTGTTAAAGTGTTGCAATAAGTTTATATGCCTCTTTTGGTCATCTTTTAACAAGTTTTTATGACATTTTTAAAGTAGAAGCATATGTTAATACGACGCTCCATTTAAAAAAATGTCCTAATAAATTTGTCAGTACGTCCAAAAACGTTACGTAAAATTATTGTAATACTTTTTAAACATAATTGTTTGGTCCATAAATATAATTCCTATGAAGTAGTTTGTGATGCCACTTTATAAACCCGATTTTTTTGTAGTAACGCATGTAAATATTTGCGCTCTGGTTTTTAACAGCTCAACAGAGTGGGAGTTTTCAATATATGGAAGAAACTCAAGATGAAGGCTTTCAACTACCTCTTTTTGATCTTGATACCATATTTCTTGCCTGCAACAATTTTTCTGAAAGAAACAAGATCGGACAAGGCGGTTTCGGTTCTGTCTATAAGGTATCACTTCATGTACCAATTGTTTGGAATATTTTTGAAGAAAAAAAAGTTTCTTGAGTGATCACTGCACAAGTTTTTGTAGCGGTAACTGAATCCCAAATTGAACTTAACGATTCGTGAGTTTCTGGTAACTATCATTTGTCACGATGTTATGCCACAGGGTGAATTATCAAATGGACAAGAGATAGCAGTTAAGAGGCTTTTAGAGAAGTCGATACAAGGTGTTGAAGAATTGAAGAACGAGATTAGTTTGATTGCCAAGTTACAACATCGCAACCTGGTCAAGCTTTTGGGTTGCTGCATCGAAGGGGATGAAACAATGCTAGTCTACGAGTATTTGCCTAATAAAAGCTTAAACAACTTCATCTACGGTACTCGTTATACATATATATATATATATATATATATATATATATGTTACATCTCCCTCGTAAATTTGAAATTATGTCTCCCTACTAAATGAAAGCCTTTTGCCTACAGACTTTTGTTACAAAACCGTCACAAAAGTTGGTGGGTAAATTGTTGGTGGGTAATATTAATTCAAATCAGTGACAGATTACCCAGGGATTCTCTTATCTGGATGATCCATTAGTATTTTCTCGAAAAACATCAGATTCTATTGAACCATTGGTATTTTCTGGGTGATAATGACCGATGGAAATTTCCGTGGGTGATTTTTGTGTAAAATCATTTGTTTTGTAGTGTGATCTGCTATGCCATGCCATTGTAAAGGAGGGTATTTTGAAGGCCTTACAAGCCACAATATTGTATCTGGCCATTGCCATGGAAATGCAAACATATATATGATGGGTAGCATATGATTGCTTGACTCCAGAAACCCATCATGTTCGGGCTTCGTTTTCTAACTTAATTAGTTCATTGCATACACAGATAAACCTACACGGAAGCTATTGACATGGAGAAAGCGGTACCACATCATTAAGGGTGTTGCACGAGGTTTGCTTTATCTTCACCAAGACTCGAGGCTGAGAATCATCCACAGAGATCTCAAAACTAGTAACATCTTACTAGACAGTGAGTTGAACCCGAAAATTTCAGATTTTGGCATCGCTCGTATATTTGGAACAGATCAAATACAAGAAATGACCAAGAGAATAATAGGGACTTAGTAAGTTGCCTTAATTTTATATAGCTTGATGAGCAGCATACTGATTTTATGTCCATTTCTTGACATATTCGTTCTATCAACAGCGGTTATATGTCTCCGGAATACGCAATGAATGGTCATTATTCGGTGAAATCAGATGTTTACAGCTTTGGTGTTATAGTGTTGGAAATTTTAAGCGGCCAGAAGAATTGGGCTTTTCATCATCCTGATCATGATCTTAACCTTTTAGGACATGTAAGTTCCATTCACAACTGCTCTATCTACTAATTATGTTATTTTACTACAACAAAATCGGGTTTATATATATTCCAATATCAGCTGCTACCGACACTTTTTTATGTGCTTTCGTCTTTACCACTGTAAATGAACATGTTATATGTAGGGGCAGGTTCAAACGAGAATCTAAACCTTATGTGAGAAGGCGAGAAGTGTGATATCATATATGATTAAACATAGATTACATTGGCAATACATAGACGTTTAATCATATATGATTAAACACAACCACATGCCGTGTATTTATATATGAAATCACATTTCTCGCTTTCTCGCATAATGTTTAACTTCTCGCATGATCCTTCCTCTCTCTCTCTCTCTCCCTCTATATATATATATATAGAGAGAGAGAGAGAGGTGGCTTCAAACGAGAACGCTAACTATTTAAGAAAACACGAGAACGGCCACGCATGTAAAAAATCATACATGATTCACGTACAAAATCATATATGATTCACGCGACTTTCCTGCGACTTTTAAGTCGCGGCCAAAGTCGCCCGCGTCCAGTTTTAACACTTATGTTTTTGTACACGGGGTGGCCGTTCTCGTGTTTTCTTAAATAGTTAGTGTTCTCGTTTAAACCTTCCCTTATATATATATAAAGTGCAATATATATAAAACTATATGTATACATATACATATATAGGCAAATCAGAAATGCATTCGCATTTAAGTTGATCATCTCACCAAGTGTATACTGCTTGGTTTAGGCGTGGATGCTTTGGAACAGAAGAGTGCCCTTGGAGATACTAGACCCAACTCTAGTACAAGAGCCATCAAGTGGAAATCATGTTATAAGATGCATTCAAGTTTCCCTTTTGTGTGTGCAACAGTATCCTGAAGATAGGCCAAAGATGTCTACGGTATATTCGATGTTATGTTACGAAAAAATGGAGCTACCCGAGCCTAAAGAACCAGGCTTTTGCAGGGAAAGTTATACGAAGAAGTTTGATACATCGGCTAGTGATTTAAGTACACTTAATGAAGTTACCATGACTACCTTGGGTGGGCGTTGAAATCGTAGTGTGTGTGCATGTGTGGGTATCGATCTTGTTTTGTTTCTAACTTGTACAATCATTTATGGGTTTGAAGTTCAATATATATGTTCAAATTTCTTGTGGTGGTATATCATGTTTATAGGACTTCCTAATGATTCTTACATAAACTGTTAATTAACAAACTAATTGATAGGTATTTCTAAAATGATTTGAATGTATAACTCAAGGGTTGTAATGATTCATTGACATCATTGGATCAACTGGAACTTGTGGTTGCTTACCTGAAAGCCGAGATACAAGGTCCCAACTAGGTCAAACTAATGTGTGCCAAACATTTAGAAACCGAATGTGGAATCAAAACGAATCAGCGAATGATATGTGTTGTGTCACGATAATAATGACAAACAAACAAAGCAACGATGTAACCACTACAGGTGAAACCGTCGTCCTTCGTTAATGCTCAGATATGTCGTTGACAGACCATGGGCCAAAGGGTTGTGGGTGATGTTCAGTGAGATTAGCGACGGATTAGTGACAGAATAGACTACAATAGGTCAGATTAGCGACGGATCCACCAACTTTTAGATTAGCGACATATCCACCAATTTTTAGCGACAGATTCATGAGGGCCTATTAGCGACCGGCCCGATTTGCATCGCTGATTTTTTATTATTTAAAAAAAAATTAACATTCTGTATTTCCTATATATTTTACACAAAACCTGCCCATAAGTTCAAAGTTACAAACTGAATCTGCCCTACAAATTAAACATACCAAATTCAAATAATGTTTGGGGATACACCATTTGACTAGGGGGAGGGCCGAGAGGACCGAGAGTGTAACCATGCTGCTACATCAACGTAGCAAAATGCTTCAATAACTTGACTTGCTCGGCTAACTAGGCAGCTTGTCTGGCCTGTCGGGCTACTATACTCTTCGTTCGGCCTCCACTCGGCCATATAGGGATTCTCCCACTATTTTTCCTCCGCCTCTATCCTTGCCATCTCCACTTTCAACTAAGATAACTGCAAATATTCCATATTTGACAAAAATCAGTAATTTGTTCGTAATGAAAAGTAACGACATGATACAATATAACCAACATACCTCTGTTGTCGATCCAGTCACGAATGATCTCTTGGTGCTGCTAGTACAATAGCTGATCATTGCATAATGGGGATCTTGGGATGTCCCGAACCCAAAAGACGTCCATTCCTCTGTCCTCCGACATTTTGCTCGCAAAGAGACGCATCATCAGGAGGTATGGTGTCAGACTCTGCAATATACTAAGCATCATCCCTAAGCTTTCGAAATTGCCCCTATAGTTTACCAAAACAAAAACAGGGAGCTTATATTTGTAGACATTTCACCAGCAAAATGGCTATAAATCATGCATATCCAAAGTAGCCTAACGCCTAGCCAACAGTGGCAGCCTAAACTAATAACAACACTATGTTTATTAAAATATATTACTTTAAATCTACCAAATGGCTCTATAAAACAAAGTAATGGTTTTGGAAAACTTACTATTGCTCTATCGCTTTTGGGTAAACCAACATCGAAGGGTGAGTAGGTGAGCCACATGTACCCGGAGTGACCTTCCGGTTTATGCAGTTGATCCGCTCAAACACCTCAAAAGAACTCCACTCGTGACCCCATATCTCTTTCTACAATACACATTCAAGTTAAGTTGTTAGTAAACATAAAAATCTAATCACATATTAGAAAAACTGTAGACTTACCATCTGGTGTCGATGTTGTGCAACACTTATCGCCTGATTCTCCCTACCAGACCTAGAATGGGATCTCAAATGGTTGGTATCTAACATCTGTTAAAAAACATAACACATAAATCAATATAAAACAAAGGTAATGCACCAAGTCCTCACCGTCCAAACTCAGCACATCCACCCCGTGGGCTTGTGCCATGGCCCATGTGTATGCGCCCACCGGTACATATTTTGCATGCTATGGACCCATGCATCATGAACCTCTACCTCATGTATATGTACTTTGAAGGAGATGATGAACTAGACTTGATATTCACCCAAATGTTTATGGAGAATGTTAGCAGTCATGGTCAAACCCAGAGAGGAAGTATACTTTGACTATGACATAAAGAAGATTTTACGAGATCAAAGTGAAAACATTTTCACATAAATCCATCACATATCTTGAATATACGATGGAGAGAGCTCGCAATCGCTTCTACACTTTCAACAATATTGACTTGCTCAATATAAACCAGTGAGATCTGATAGACCTCTATGACAAATATCAAAAAGACAATGGGATAGTTTGTGAGATTCAAAGTTAAGACTAACCTTTAAATAGCTTTGGGTCTAAGTTTTGATCGTCTCTATGATACTCCACCAAATGAGCATTTAGATAACATTGAGCATGCACATTCAACCTCACTTGTTACGGTTCCAGAACTCGGGTTGATCTACAAAAGAAGTTATCGAACATCATGGAACAAAGAAAGTACCTACAGAGCCCTAAAATGAATTAAGCATCTTGAGTGATAAACTACAGAAAGTTAATGACGCGTTTCCAGAAGATATATACAAATAATGTATTAACTTTCAATGAAATTATTTTCCAGATGATGTATTTAATCATCTTGCTTTATTAGATCATTAAATTGAGGATCTGGGATTCAACGCAAGTACTACTATGTGATAAATCCCATAGACAACATCCATCGTGTCGAATACTTACGACATGATTAGAGTCGGTCATGTCAAGGCATTACTTAAGAACATTAAACTCCATGAACTCAAACTAAATGGCTACATGTATAATTACCTCATAAGAAACAATGGCAGCTTCATATATACCCGAGGGGTGTCCCATGCTTCCACTTTATCGCCCTACCATAGTGAATTTGTTTCTATGAGTTTTAGGCATTGTTTGGCAAAAAAAAAAGCTAGATTTTGTTTGGTATACATGTTTGGATGACCATAAGCTAGCTAATAAGCTATCTTTTTTAAACGCTACTTGGAGTAGCGTTTTAGTAGTTTTTTGTGAATATTTCAATATTGCCACTTATTATTATTTACTAACTATTATTATTAATAAATATTCTGCCCGGGTGCCTCACTTGCAACGAAAGTGTCTCGAAGCAATTATGTTTTCGGTATGCTACTCTATTTGGTGTTTCCGCAATAGGACTGTGTTTGAGAGAACGACCCTTGATAGGAGAAATATTTTCGATAATATTATCGACAGTACGTTTAGGTGGATTGTGTTGAGACATAAGAAGAGTGTTAAAAATGTTGTTGTCTGGAGAGTATCTCCCTTCTGTTGTTTAGGCTCCTTGTAATTCTCTCCGCTAGTCCCTGGCTAGCCTTTTAATGCATTGCCGTTTCGGAAAAAAAATATTAATAAATATTAATTTTTAATTTTAATTATTATTATTATTAATTAATAAAAATTAATTAATATTAACTGAAAATTATTAAATTAAATTTTGATTATATATTGATACTAATTTTAATTATTTAGAGTTATTATTAATCATATAAATTATTTTTATATATTTTTTAAGATTAACTAATATATTTTAATTACCAACTACTATTATATTTTTAAGTATTATTTGATTATTTTTTTCATATTATATGTAACGGTTATTTAAAATCATAAATTAATATATATTTTTTTCTAAAACCTGTTTTAATAAATTAAAATTTTATGGTATATATGTAATAATAAACTTTAAATTCTTTTAATTAACATGTTGTATTATTTACTTTTTCTTTACTACATTAGTTGTATTAATTAACATATTATACTTTTATAAATTTGTTTTAGGCATTGTTTGGCAAAAAAAAGCTAGCTTATTTTTCTGGTACATGTTTGGATGACCATAAGCTAGCTTTTCAAAACGCTAGTGAGAGTAGCGTTTCATGAGCTTATTTTGCTTTTGATTTTTTTTCTTCCAAAAATACCCTCATTAATATTAATTATTATTTATTTACTATTTTTTTAATATGTCATTTTTTGTCATTTAAATGCTTATAAACTACTTTTTGCCAAACGTGACTTTTTCATCAGCTAACTTATCAGCTACCAGCTAGCTTATAAGTCAACAGCTAGCTTATCAGCTACCAGCTAGCTTATAAGTCATAAGCTAGCTTATCAGCTAGTTTGCCAAACATAGCCTTAATTATATAATTAAATATCGCAATTGATAGTTTTTTGAAGATGTCTTTTTTGTTCTTTTTACATGTTTATAAGCTAGTTTTGTCAAACGTTACTTTTTCATCAGCTAGCTTATCAGCTACCAGCTAGCTTATGAGTCAACAACTAGCTTATCAGCTAGTTTGCCAAACATAACCTTAATAGTGCATCCACTTTAATTCGATGTGCGCTCACTTCAGTTAATGAAAACCACTTTGTATGGGAAAAAAACTCGAGTTTTTCATTTTTAATGAAACCAAACTTTTTAACATTAATTTTTTTTTATTAATTTTATATTATTTAATGATTATGTGTATGAGCTTGAATTTTCTTTTAGGATCCGCCTCTAATAAAAAAAAGGGAAATTAATTAAAATACCTAAAGTTTGACTCTGACTTACCAAAATACCCATTTTCTCTCTGATTTTACCAAAATACCCATTTTTTCCGCAAAGGGGTCCGCGATCGCGGGCTAGGGCTACGTGTCACCCCTGTTGGGCCAAAGTGTCCCGCGGAGCCCCCCAACTATGCCCGCGGTGACACTTTTGGTCCCTCCCCGCGGTGGTTGTCCGCGATAGGTCCGCGGTGGGCAAAAATTTACATTTTTGGTCCTTTTTTGCACGAATCTTTGCATGTTTTTACTGTTTTTTTCCACAATTATTGTACTTTGAAGACCAATTTGTGGTTGAAATTCACTGGCTTGTTTCATCAATGTTGAATCATTGTACTTGGAATACCAATTTGTGGTTGCAATTTATGTTGGTTGTTTCATCCATATATATCAGTAAAATGCAATCCATAATTCACACCCATTCCATACTTCTTTCTTGCTTTCTTTCTTCAATATTTTGTTTTTGAGATACTACTGAAAAAATGAGTTCATCTGTTGCAAAAGCTAAGCTATTTTTCTGTTTCGATGGTGAATGGGTGCAAGACAACAATGAGTGGAATTTTGCTTATAAATCTAAGCATGGTGTAAAATTGTCAGTAAACTTTACTTATCAGAAGTTTGTTGCATACGCCATACAAAAATGTAGAATCAACCCTTCTGCTGTTTGTAAGTTAGTGTTTAAGAATGGTGATGGGTCATTTGTGGAGTTATCCAACGATGGGGATATCTCTGGTTTTCTGCACTTTGCAGCCGAATCAGAAAGACCGCCATTACTCTTTGTGTATGCCGAATCCTCGGTGTGCGACGAAGACGATGACGAAGGTGATGACGACGGTGACGACGAAGGTGATGACGACGTTGATGACGAAGACCTCCAAATGGAGCAGCCTGATTCTCAATTTCAGCCGTCCCATGGCCCAACAGTTCATTTGGATCATGCATATGGTCTTAACGACTGTATTCCTGATTATGTTCCAGAGACGCAACAACAACAACAACCACAAGAAGGACACTGTGTTGGAGTTGCTGATGACGAAACCTATGTTTTCAAAACGGGTAATGCTGATATAGACAGATCAGATACCGATAGTGATGATCACGAAGAATATACCCCTAGTAATAAATCATTTAGTCAGTTAAATGATTATTTTGATATGCCCCCTATTCTTCCAGACCAGAATACCCATACACAAACCTACGAACCTACACCTTATAATCGCAGTTTAAGGTTAAAAGTAGGTCAGATATTTGATTTGAATGATCACTTGGCAAGTCAGGTCGGACTTAAGTTCATGGAAGAGGGTTTCAAAAGTCACACGCCGAGATCCGACAAAGGCAGATACGTAGTTGAATGTGCGAGAGAAAACTGTAAGTGGAGGATGTTGGTGCAAGTGTACCACATCTCTATATATTTATATATATTTATTTTGATGATTACAAACACACCGTATTATTGTTTATCTAACAATCCTATCCAAGTGTACAGTTCTTGAAGAACACGAAGATTTTATCTGAAGAGTTCAAGACGGAAGATTTACGTTGTCATTAGTGTTTATAATTTATAATGATAAACACCCTAAAATAATATACCACTTGGATATTTCTAAAAACCTTTTAAATAATATTTTAAATAAGAAATTTTGGTTCTAGAAGTATCTGCCATGCGTACTGTTTCTGCAACCACTTTCTGACGCCGGTATACCGCGGGTGTTCAGCCGGTATACCGCGGCAGGCTCGGTGTGCATCTCTGATTGGTTGGAAGTCTTTTCTTCTGCGCGGTATACCGCGGTGTTCAGCCGGTATACCGCGGGTACTGTTTCCGTTGGTTTTTGCAGAGTTGACTTTCTGATCTTGATGTGCTTTTTCCTCTGCACGGTATACCGCGGGGGATAGCCGGTATACCGCGGATTGCATGTTACCGTTGGAAGAGCTGATATATATACATGCATGCTGGTGGAGAAGAGAGAACAACAAAAAGCAGACCACACAAACAACAACATCAAGCAACCAACTCCATCCTTTTCTCAGCTCTCTCACTTATTTAATTTATATATTTTATAAAACCTTTTTTATAAAATATCCAAGTGTGAGATATTATACAAGAGTGATTACCCATTGTGAGTTATACTCCTCTTGTAAGTATTTGAATAACGGGTGTGTGATCCTGTTTATCTCATAGCAGAGGCTTGAGAAACTATTACAAATTCCTTTGTATTTGGTTTGTGTTCTACCGTAAAGAATACATTTATTGGATCGTGTCGAGAAGTGTCTCGGCTGCTGGTTTATCACAGTTGGTGGTAAATCAGTAAATCTCTGTGTCAAGTATCTCTATCCCTTATCTCTTTATTTATTCCGCTGTGCTTTTAATTATATCTGTTTATATAATTGTTGTATATTTATTATTTGTATACTCTGATTTATTTATACTGTTTCTGTACTGTATTTATTTGTAAAAGAATTTTTGAAAGTAAAAGATTTTAAATACAACCTTACCCCCCCTAGGTTGTCTAACATTTGGTATCAGAGCAGGGCTTTCAAAAATCGTCTATTTAATTTTTTTTAAAAATCCGTTTTTGTTATGGCTCAACAAAATGCTTGGTTTTCTAAATCTCTTCTTATTGATTTCGAAAATTTTGATCTTTGGGCAAATTCTTTTGAACGTTATGTTTGTGGGATAAATCAAAAAATTTGGGATATTATTATTAAAGGAAATTTCAAACCCACAAAATTTCAAAACAACAAAGTTGTTGAAAAACCTAGCTCGGAATGGTCCGACGAAGATGAGGCTAATTATTGTTTAAATTATGAAGCCAAAAATTTTCTCTTTTCGGTTCTTACTAACGATGATATTGAGCGTGTTTATCTCTTTGAAACTGCTCGTGATATTTGGGAGAACTTGAACATCACCTATGGTGGAAACTCAAAAGAAAAGAGAGACGAAACCCGAGATCAAAGAAATGAAGAAACGTGTCTCATCGTCGACTGCGAGAAAGAGGTATGTACTTCATACTCAAGTTATTCTAGTTGTAGTGATAACGATGATGATATTGATATGTTAAATGTCTCTTTTCAAAAATTGATTGTTCTCGTAAATAGTTATAAAAATGAGAATGCTAAATTAAAAGAAGAATTATTATTATGTCAAAATGAGTTGAATAATTGTAAACAAACCATTGCATGTGATAATAAAATCAAAAATGAGTTAAATGATAAAGTTATCACTTTAGAAAAGAAAGCATGCGAAAATATTGTTTGCAAATCTTGCATTGTCTTAAATGATAAAATTGCATGTTTAGAGAAAATAACATGTGAAAAAGTTGTATGTGGTAAATGCAATATTCTTGAAGATGAAATTGCATGTTTAAATGCTAAATGTAAATCGCATGAGAAAAATGACTTATTAGCAAATGCTTTTAATAGTAGCAATGATAAAGTGCTTAAAATGCTAAATATGCCTAATCGTATAAATTGTCGTAAAGGCATTGGTTCCGATACATGTGTTGATAAATGTTCGTGTAAACCCATTAAAAGATTTTTTGCATCTCCTAAAGTTGAAACGAGAAAACCTTATGTGCAAAAACCCCCATATATGTCAAAAATGAAAAATGTGAATTATGGGAGGAAACCGTATGCTCGCATGTATAATAGTAATTTTTCTAGACCTAATGCGAATATAAATGCTCCATTTTATGTGTATGATAAATACAATCGCAAAATTAAAATGGTTAGAAAATGGATTCCGAAAGGAATGTTTAATGTTGACAATCCCGGTGGGATGCGTTTATGGTTTTAAACCATTTTTATGGTTTTATATGTTGTCGTATTTTATTTTATGTCGACAACATGTTCTTTATTTATTTTTGCAGTTTATGTTTTATACTAACTGTTAAAAGGACCCATATGAAAAGGGTACCACGAAAATTTTCTTTACCTTTTGTAGGTGTTTCCTGGCGAGGATATAATACGTGCTTCCTGGCGAGGATATAATACGTGGTTTCCTGGCGAGGATATAATACGTGGTTTCCTGGCGAGGATATAATACGTGTTTCCTGACGAGGTTATAATACGTGTTACCTGCCGAGGTTATAATACGTGGTTACCTGCCGAGGTTATAATACGTGGTTACCTGCCGAGGTTATAATACGTGGTTACCTGCCGAGGTTATAATACGTGGTTACCTGCCGAGGTTATAATACGTGGTTACCTGCCGAGGTTATAATACGTTGTTTCCTGACGAGGATATAATACGTGTTCCCTGACGAGGTCATAATACGTGGTAATTTTTGCTCACATAAAATTAACCGAAAAATCGAAGCCTTAAGATCCTTTTTTTTGGTGCAAGTGTTTCTTTTAGGTTATTTTGTTTCATGTCATTTATTATGCTTATTTTATCCCTCAAATTTTATAAAATCATCAATTTAATATCGTTATTAATTTGAGGGGGAGCGTTTTATTATCTTTACCCATGAGTTTATGCTCTCTCAAATATATGCATATTTTGAGGGGGAGCATCTCTCGAGGGGAAGCATACCGTCTTTCTTGACCCTTTTTGTTTCGACAAACGGGGGAGAGAAACCGCATATGCTCATGCTTAGCGGTTGTGTTTGTCATCATCAAAAAGGGGGAGATTGTTGGTGCAAGTGTACCACATCTCTATATATTTATATATATTTATTTTGATGATTACAAACACACCGTATTATTGTTTATCTAACAATCCTATCCAAGTGTACAGTTCTTGAAGAACACGAAGATTTTATCTGAAGAGTTCAAGACGGAAGATTTACGTTGTCATTAGTGTTTATAATTTATAATGATAAACACCCTAAAATAATATACCACTTGGATATTTCTAAAAACCTTTTAAATAATATTTTAAATAAGAAATTTTGGTTCTAGAAGTATCTGCCATGCGTACTGTTTCTGCAACCACTTTCTGACGCCGGTATACCGCGGGTGTTCAGCCGGTATACCGCGGCAGGCTCGGTGTGCATCTCTGATTGGTTGGAAGTCTTTTCTTCTGCGCGGTATACCGCGGTGTTCAGCCGGTATACCGCGGGTACTGTTTCCGTTGGTTTTTGCAGAGTTGACTTTCTGATCTTGATGTGCTTTTTCCTCTGCACGGTATACCGCGGGGGATAGCCGGTATACCGCGGATTGCATGTTACCGTTGGAAGAGCTGATATATATACATGCATGCTGGTGGAGAAGAGAGAACAACAAAAAGCAGACCACACAAACAACAACAGCAAGCAACCAACTCCATCCTTTTCTCAGCTCTCTCACTTATTTAATTTATATATTTTATAAAACCTTTTTTATAAAATATCCAAGTGTGAGATATTATACAAGAGTGATTACCCATTGTGAGTTATACTCCTCTTGTAAGTATTTGAATAACGGGTGTGTGATCCTGTTTATCTCATAGCAGAGGCTTGAGAAACTATTACAAATTCCTTTGTATTTGGTTTGTGTTCTACCGTAAAGAATACATTTATTGGATCGTGTCGAGAAGTGTCTCGGCTGCTGGTTTATCACAGTTGGTGGTAAATCAGTAAATCTCTGTGTCAAGTATCTCTATCCCTTATCTCTTTATTTATTCCGCTGTGCTTTTAATTATATCTGTTTATATAATTGTTGTATATTTATTATTTGTATACTCTGATTTATTTATACTGTTTCTGTACTGTATTTATTTGTAAAAGAATTTTTGAAAGTAAAAGATTTTAAATACAACCTTACCCCCCCTAGGTTGTCTAACAGAGGATGTACGCGATTTCCGCGGGAAAGAAATGAGGGGCGTTACTTATTAGAAAGTTGCACGACGTACACACTTGTTCGAGGACGCAACTGAATTTCAACCACAAACAAGCCACCAAAAGGACTTTGGGTGCGATACTGAAAGGCAAATTTCTTGATGCTAGCAGGTCATTGCGTCCAAAGGACATCATGGACGATGTACACCAGCAGTTCGGCGTCACGATTGGTTACCACCAATCTTGGCGTGCGCGATGTAGGGCACTGCTATTGGTGAGAGGCACGTTCGAGGAGTCGTATGAACGACTCCCAGCATATTTATATAATTTGCAGCTGCAGAATCCAGGTACTGTCACCTAGCTAAGGACCGATTCACATGGACGGTTTGAGATGTGCTTTGTGGCCTTTGGACCCGCGGTACGTATTTTAACACGTCATATGTTTACACATTATAAACTATAACATTTACAAAGGGAAACCACCTACGTTTTTTAAGATTCGCACATTTGTGGCAAATCTGCGTCGTGTCCTGGTAATAGACGCTGCCCATTTAAAGGGCCCTTACTTGGGTATGATGTTCCTTGCGGTTGCCATGGACGGGGATAACTCCATCGTTCCAGTAGCTTTCGGAGTAGGCAAGTCCGAAACCGGGGACGATTGGACTTGGTTTCTGTCCATGTTGAGACAAGCTATCGGAGACCCGCAAGGGTTGGTGTTTATGTCCGACAGGGCTCCTTCCATAAGCGCCGCAATCTCTGCCATGTACCCAAACGCCCCTCACGCCTTATGTTGTCGACATTTGGAGATGAACGCCAAAACCCAGGACAAACGTATTACCACCTACAAGGATGTCTACTGGGCGGCATGCAGAGCGTATACGGATCGGGAGTTTAACCGGTACATGAATCTTCTACGAGTTAGTGCAGACAAAGCAGCCAAAGTCATGGACGATGTTGGACCGGAGAGGTGGTCCGCGGCCCATTTTCCTGCACAACGGTATGACATTCTGACCTCCAATAGTGCAGAGTCGGTGAATGCACTCTCCCGTTTTGCGCGTAGATGTCCGATTGTTACTCTTATGGACTACTTTCGGAGCTTTCAACAAGAGTGGTACCAACTTCGACGCCAAAAAGGAGCTGAGCTGCAAAATAGACTCACACCAGCCGCGGAGGAGATAGTTCTCTTCAGGGCGCGTCACGCGTCGACATGGAGGGTAAGCGAAATCGGGTATGGGAGGTACGAGGTTCAGGATAATCATCTTCACGCGACTGTCCATATAACCGACCATGTTTGTTCCTGTTTCCAATGGCAAAAATCTGGGTTACCGTGCGGCCATGCCATCGCTGCGGCAAGACATATGGGTCGTAGAGATTGTAGTGACTTGGCTGTAACTTTCTTCACGTTCAAAACTTACCGGAGAACATACGCAGAGGTAATAAATTCAGCTGGACCCCCTGAAGCATGGGTGTATCCACCCGACCCCCTTCCGACATGCTATCCACCATTAAATGATAAGAACAGAGCCGGGAGACCGAGAAAGAACAACCGACGTCCATCACGTGGTGAAGGTTCGATACAACGAAAATGTACTCGGTGCCAATGCGTAGGACATACTCGTGGAGAGTGTCCAAATCCCGCCCCTTCAACCATGCCAAGGAGTAGACGTTCAGTCAGCCAAGTAAGTAACACGCAGGGCCCATCGGAGCTTGAGCCACATGAAACTATATCATATGATACCATTGATCTGAACGTTGATTTCCCTTGATTGTGACGATAAATATTGTATGTTTAGTGCGCTTGTTTTGATATATAACATGATTTTATCTATTTTATCGGCCCGTTGTAATTTATCAAACATAACTTATGTACGTTGATCTGAACATTGATTTCCCTTGATTGGGACCAGTTATCTTTTGAAAGGTACTTGAAACAGAACATGGGATGATGATCATTATGGTAGTAGTCTAAATGGAGAGAATAGTAATGGTTATATAGAACTATATCATATGATAGCGTTGACAGGGACCTAAGTTGTGTTAAAGCAAAGACAGGGACCTAAGTTGTGTTAGAGCAAAGACATGGACCTAAGTGCAGTAAAAGCAAAGACAGGGACCTAAGTGCAGTAAAAGCATCCACATTTGCCTATAAATAACCTACGCTAGATTAGTCGTAAAACACATATACGAGAACATATTATTCGTTAACGTATTCTTACATGGCATCCCTAAACCTTCATGTTTGGTGCTTTAGGCGTTTATCTGAATCGCTCAGACACTGGCAAAGAGTTATATGGTTAGTGTGCATGTTTCATGAGTTTTGCTTGTTACTACCGTTGTTCTACGAACTAACTATATTAATTAATGTTCATCAACAGATGCATATCCATAGTTGTTCACCATGAAAGTCCACCATGGTGGGTACTTCACAGAACCACCCAAATGACATTATTTCCGTGGTCTAGAAATTTAAGTTGACATGTTAGGTGTGGAGGATCTTTCTATGCAACTGCTTGAACAGATCATGAAAGAGATGGACTATGAAGAACCAAAATATAATAGGTTGTATTTTAAGAGGCCGAATGCAGACTTCTTGACTGGACTGGTAGAATTGAGTACCGACGAAGATGTAGCCAATATACGCCAGTATGTTGACGGCCATACTGTGATTGAAGTGTACATCGAGAAAGTGGAGCTTAACACTTTGAGACTCGTCTCGCCAGAGCATGTAAGAAGTCGACCCGGATTGTCAAAAACCAAACCATCGTCTAGCCGTAGCCTCAAATTTGGATAATTTTGTACTGTATTGATTATTATGTGTTTGTTATGAAATAATCTTGTATAACATTTATGAGTTGTATTTTTAATATGAACCACTTTTTAGACAAATTTCAGACTACTTAAACACTACTTTTCAGACAAATTAAAGACATTTATTCATGACAAATTAAACAACAACATACAAACAGGAAAGGAACAAAACAACAATGTCGAACTGAAAAAGTACAAAACAACAACACATAAACAACAAAGTACTAAATCAACACCCGTACCACCACCTACTGAAAAATTGCTTTAGTTTGATCAATCCAACTTTGCTTGTCGCTTATTTTCGCTTGAAGAATTGCGAAGTCTTGCGTAATATGGTGAATGTCTTCTTTTTCTCGACGAATACGAGCCTCCCTCTCTTTTATATCCCCTTTCATCCTTTTGATCTCCTTTTCTTCCACTTCGATCCTTGTCTAGTGGACATTCTTCCTTGGCAATCATTTGTTTCCACTCTTCTGTCAGTTGGTCTATCTCCTTTTCCTTTGCTGCTATCGCCTTCTGGAGTTTAGGTGACATTCTTTCAGGTGTAGACGATGGGTTAGATGACGATGTCATTTGTTTACTGAAGAAAGAAAGCAAGAAAGAAGGATGAAATGGGTGTGAATTATGGATTGCATATTACTGATATTTATGAATGAAATCTCAAACATGCCAATGAATTTCAACCACAAATTGGTCTTCAAAGTACAGTAATTGTGGAAAAAAACAGTAAAAACATGCAAAGATTCGTGCAAAAAAGGACCAAAAATGTAATTTTTTTGTCCACCGCGGACCTATTGCGGACAACCACCGCGGGGAGGGACCAAAAGTGTCACCGCGGGCATATTTAGGGAGCTCCGCGGGACACTTTGGCCCAACAGGGGTGACACGTAGCCCTAGCCCGCGATCGCAAACCCCCTTCGCGGAAAAAATGGGTATTTTGGTAAAATCAGAGAGAAAATGGGTATTTTGGTAAGTCAAAGTCAAACTTTGGGTATTTTAATTAATTTCCCTAAAAAAACCATTATAATACTCATATAACATCCAATGGAATGTTCTCATACTAAGGCTATGTTTGGCAAACTAGCTGATAAGCTAGCTGATGAAAAAGTCACGTTTGGCAAAAAGTAGTTTATATGCATTTAAATGACCAAAAATGACATATTAAAAAAATAGTTAATAAATAATAATTAATATTAATGAGGGCATAATTGGAATATTTACAAAAAGCTACTCATAAACTACTCCAAGTAGCTTTTCAAAAAGCTAGCTTATGGTCATCCAAACAATGCCTAAGTCACATTCAATACCTAATATATCTTAAATGCATGCATGTGCCAAATCCATACCACTATATGTATCATTTGACATAATAACCTAAATCTAAAGTAATACTTGACCTGAATCATTTTAAAATATATTATTCTAAAACTATGTTTAACAAAAACACAAACCATCGATCTCTAAATTAAACACAATAACTTTGACAATCCCTTCTATTAATTTAATGACTCTGTTCTTAAACTACAACCAACCTTTATATAGTTTTGAACATACACATTTATGGGATTGCCATGTTGCATGAAGAACTTGTTGGTGATTTTAGTGAAATCATCGGTCATTTTGTGTAGTTGGATTCACAAAGGTAATAATGGGGTTGTTAGCTAAGCTATAACATGAGTTAGGAGGTGTGGAGTGCACACTCGTGTAAGCTAACTAGAACCCGGGATTGTTGGACGGTTAAAATCGACAAGTTACAAAGTGGTTTCATGAGCTGTGTGTCGGGGCTAGTTGTGGCGCTAGTTGAACTAGCACGAAAGTAGCACCAAGCTCTGGAATGTTGCCCGCGCTCCTTTTGGCGCTAGTTGAACTAGCACGAAAGTAGCGCCAAGCTCTGGAATGTTGCCCGCGCTCCTTTTGGCGCTAGTTGAACTAGCACGAAAGTAGCGCCGGAGTCTGGAAGGCTTTTCTCATTTGTAACTCCCGTCATTAATTCCGCAATCAATCCCATTAAGTGGGATATTATTACCAGTATCAATATAGGTCGGTTACAACTCTCTAAAGGTGTATAAGTATGAATCGATCATTGCCTTGATCGGTACACTGAAACAAAGAGATTATCCCCTAGAGAAATTCGTGATACCCAGGCATATAGGGTCAAAATATCTCTTACGGAAAGCGAGCTCTCACGCGATCTCTGCGTTTTATCCAAGTTCTTACGATCACCTCTTCCTCATCTCTTTCTCGAATTCCCCCAACAATCGTAAGAGATATTTCGTTTCGTGAAGAGAAATGGCGGGTGATCAAACTGTAAGAGACATGACTTCCAAGTTCACAAAACTTGAGAAGTTTGAAGGCGTGGATTTCCGTAGATGGCAGAAGAAGATGCACTTCTTGTTGACGACTTTGAAGGTCGTGTACATGCGGCAAGTGGGAGAATGACGACTACATCTGTCGTGGCCACATCTTGAACGGTATGTGTGACTCCCTCTTTGACATCTATCAAAATGTGGAATCCTCCAAAGAGCTATGGGACTCTCTCGAGTCTAAATACATGGCCGAGGATGCTTCTAGTAAGAAGTTCCTCGTTAGTAATTTTAACAATTACAAAATGGTGTACTCAAGGCCGGTGATGGAGCAATAAAATGAGCTCCTTCGCATTCTAGGCCAATATGCTCAACACAATATGAAGATGGACGAATCCATCTCCATATCGAGCATAATTGATAAACTGCCTCCCTCTTGGAAAGATTTTAAACACATGTTGAAACACAAGAAGGAAGAGTTGTCTCTTGTGCAACTCGGTAGTCACTTGCGCATAGAGGAATCTCTTCGGGCGCAAGAGGATGAGAAACCTAAAGTAAAGGAGGTTTCTGCACCTTCGGTGAACATGGTGGAAGAGGGAAAGACTAACAAATTCAAAGGAAAACGGAAGTTCAACGAAGCCAAGAAAGGGCCCAATAAAAAGGTTACTTTAACCTGTTGGACCTGTGGTATGACCGGCCATCTCAAACGGGATTGTCGGGTTTTCAAGAACAAGAATGGTGCAAGCGCAAGTGGTAGTGGGCAAGGATCCAAGGATCAAAACCCACGGCAAGGTCATTTTCTTGACTTTGGTTTTTAATTCAATTGTGAATTATGTACCACTAATATCCTAATCTGTTTATGTACAGGATGATGATGTTGCTTGGTGGATCGACTCGGGTGTTACAAGTCATGTGTTCAAAGATCGCCGTTGGTTCGTCTCTATGGAACCGGTTGAAGACGGATCAATGATACACATGGGGAACGAGTCGAGTGCTACCATTCTTGGAAGAGGCTTAGTTAGGCTAGAATCTAGTTCTGGCAAAGTAGTTGAATTTTTTAATGTTTTGTATGTACCACGAATTCGAAAGAATTTGGTTTCCGGTATTGAATAAGTTAGGGTATAGGCAATTTTGTGAGTCGGACAAGTTTATCTTGTCAAAGGGTGGCTCTTTTGTAGGATTTGGTTTATGTTGAATTACATGGTTGAGTTAATTTTGAATGAAAGGATTTTGTTTCAAATTTTGTTTATGATGAAATTGAATTGCCTTATGTTGCTTTATAAATTGCTTTATGTTGCAAATGAATTTTGTGTTTAAAATTCTGTTTATATTGCAAACGAATTCTGTTTAAAAATTCTGTTTTGTTGCAAATGAATTTTGTGTTTAAAATTCTGTTTTGTTGCAAATGAATTTTGTGTTTAAAATTCTGTTTATATTGCAAACGAATTTTGTTTTAAAATTCTGTTTTGTTGCAAATGAATTTTGTGTTTAAAATTCTGTTTATGTTACATATGAATTTTGTCTAAATTCTGTTTATGTTACATATGAATTTTGTTTAAATTCTGTTTATATTGTAAATGAATTTTGTGTTTAAAATTCTGTTTTGTTGCAAGTGAATTTTGTTTAAAATTCTGTTTATGTTACTTTATAAATTGTTTTATATTGTAAATGAATTGCTTGATGGATTTGGGGTGAAGCCATTCTAGGCTTGGTTTTTTGGCTGAATCAAGTTCCCAATAAAGGAACAAGATTACCCCATATGAACTTTGGTCCAAAGGCCTAACTTGAGTTTTATTCAAGTTTGGGGTTGTCGAGCGGTAGTTCGATGTTCGATTACCCGAACCCAAAAGGAAGACTTTGGGTGATGCATCTTTGTTGGACATGCCGAGCATTCCAAAGCATATAGGTTCTATGTTATTGAACCTAATGATTCTATAGCGATTCACACCGTTATAGAATCGAGAGATGTGATATTTGATGAGACTAGATTCTCTTCAATGTCGAGGCCTAAGGACATAGTTCCAAGTACTAGTGAAACTAGTGAGGTTGAAGAACAAGCAATTGTTCCAACCCAATCTCCGATGCTTCGAAGGAGCAAAAGAGGAAGGATTGGAAAATCCTTTGGTCCCGATTTCCAAGTGTACTTGAAATAGGGATCAAGAGATGAGAGTGGATCCCAATTCCTTTACTGTTATAGTGTTGAGGAGGATCCAAAATCATTTGATGAAGCTATGAAGTCTCAAGATGTTGCTTTCTGGAAAGAGGCAATACATGATGAAATGGACTCCATCATGGGGAATAATACTTGGGTATTATCGGACTTGCCACCGGGTTGCAAACCTTTGGGATGCAGGTGGGTCTTCAAAAGGAAGATGAAAGCGGATAGATCAATCGACAAGTTCAAAGCTCGATTAGTGATTCAAGGATTTAGGCAACGGGAAGGCATAGATTAATTTGTTACTTATGCCTCGGTTGCAAGGATCTCCACGATCAGATTGTTGATAGCCTTAGGTGCTATTCACAATTTAGTGATTCACCAAATGGATGTCAAAACGGCATTCTTGAATGGTGATTTGGAGGAGGAAGTTTACATAAAACAACCGGAAGGTTTTGTTATGCCGTGGATGGAGCATAATGCATGTAAACTTGTAATGACATATGTCGGATTTCCTTCGGTTTTGGAGGGATATTCGGATGCAAGTTGGATTACCAATTTGGAAGATCACTCTTCCACGAGTGGTTGGGTGTACTTGCTTGGGGGAGGTGCCATCTCTTGGGCTTCCAAGAAGCAAACTTGCATCACGAGTTCGACTATGGAGTCGGAATTTGTGGCGTTAGCCGCTGCCGGTAAAGAGGCGGAATGGCTAAGGAATTTGGTCCATGAAATTCCATTATGGCCGAAACCAATATCACCCATTTCTATTTGTTGCGATAGTGAGGCTACTTTGGCTAAAGCTTATAGCCAAGTGTATAATGGCAAGTCTAGACACTTAGGTGTTAGACATAGCATGATTCGTGAGCTAATCACGAATGGGGTGATTTCGGTTGAGTTTGTTCGGTCGCAACAAAATCTAGCGGACCACTTGACGAAGGGGTTAGCTAGGGACTTGGTTCACAAGTCGATGATAGGGATGGGATTAAAGTCCATCTAAATCTCTAACGGTGAGATACCCAATTCCCTTCTAATACAATGTTAGAAGTTGAATTCAATGGGGAAGCTCACTCTAAGAGATTGGAGCACAAGACGGTCATCCCAAGGTGTATGCTCGGTACTGCAAGTGAAGGAGGTAATTGTTCTTTTGTAAAAAAGCATGTGCAGGTGCATGAGGAAAAGAACTACCTATATGAGTGGGAAGTGTGGCCGCTTCAAGAAGCTTGGACTTGGCTTTGATGCACTCACGAATGGATAAGGACACATGGCCTGTATAGTGTCAATTTTATACGTTAGAGAGTCTTTTAATTCATGTGTATGTTATTTTCTGGTACTCAAATGGGTTGACGGGTTCAATCCACAGGACACCCGGATTCTCGAGTATTTGAAATGTGTAATGTACTAAGATGGAAATTCAATCTTTTAGATATTTTCATTTATGAATGAGTTTGTTTACCTGTATTGTAATTTTATTTGTGAATCAAGGATTGCACTAAAATGGGGGAGGAATGTTGGTGATTTTAGTGAAATCATCGGTCATTTTGTGTAGTTGGATTAACAAAGGTAATAATGGGGTTGTTAGCTAAGCTATAACATGAGTTAGGAGGTGTGGAGTGCACACTCGTGTAAGCTAACTAGAACCCGGGATTTTTGGACGGTTAAAATCGACAAGTTACAAAGTGGTTTCATGAGCTGTGTGTCGGGGCTGGTTGTGGCGCTAGTTGAACTAGCACGAAAGTAGCACCAAGCTCTGGAATGTTGCCCGCGCTACTTTTGGCGCTAGTTAAACTAGCACGAAAGTAGCGCCGGAGTCTGGAAGACTTTTCTCATTTGTAACTCCGGTCATTAATTCCGTAATCAATCCCATTAAGTGGGATATTATTACCAGTATCAATATAGGTCGGTTACAACTCTCTAAAGATGTATAAGTATGAATCGATCATTGCCTTGATCGGTACACCGAAACAAAGAGATTATCCCCTAGAGAATTTCGTGATACCCAGGCATATAGGGTCGAAATATCTCTTACGGAAAGCGAGCTCTCACGCGATCTTTGCGTTTTATCCAAGTTCTTACGATCACCTCTTCCTCATCTCTTTCTCGAATTCCCCCAACAGAACCAAGAAAAATACTAAATATTGTACATTAATATTTGAATATTAAAGGCTCATCAAGCATATTAACGGATGCGATTGTTTTGGTCATCATCTGGCTTTGTCACTTGCAAGTCTTTTGCTTAGTATCGTAACTCCCATGTACCTACAACAAATTGAAAGAAATTCATCGTCATTTTGTAGTTATAAGAAAAAAAAGGTACATCTACTGATGTTAAAATCACACATCTTTTTGTTTTCAAATTTAATCACCTTCCAAGCATTAAAAAACTCGCTTGAGGATTGGTTCGTGGTGAGTTAATTAGAGTTGATCCATCAATGACACGAATAGCATCCACACCAAGAATCTTATAATTTTCATCGACTACCTTGCCCATTTGACACCCTCCATGGTAATGCCATATAGTCTTAACATTGTCCTTGCAGTATTGTTCCAACGATGAGCTCGTATTGGCATGTGTAGGAAAAGTTGTTGGTATTTTCACGTTGAGGTCGAGAATCTCTTGGACCGTCATATTAGGATATTTGAATTTTGAGAATGCTTTTGATTCAATTGCTTTTAGGATTAGTTTAACCCCAAGAACGCATTGTCCCAAGTCATTAGGATTTTTAAAGTAGTTGAATGTTACAGTTGGGTTGTCAGCTGGATTTCTATTTTGAAGCTTCAGGTCACCCTTGGAATGAGGGTAGTTTACTTTCGCACCTATAAATCCACCCATCTGGAAACAAGTGGAAGTGATTAAAAGCTATAAAACTGTTAAAGTGTTGTTATATATGATTGTTAAAATAATGAATAAAATACCTCATATGAATAACCCTGATAGTCGGAAGGTTTTGCTCCAATGAAATTAATGCCCTCGACAGCCTCAATATAGTTTCCAGAGTTTGTAATACCGACAATGTTAACCAAGGATTGTGCAACGGGTATCGGAGAAGGAACAAAAACTTCGCTTAATGGGTTATCAACCATGTCGTGACCAACTAAAGGATGGTGAAGCACAAGTTTGATGTTGTGGGAATGAAGTTGGTCTTTTGGACTTATTCCACTTAACATTAGAAGTTGTGCGCTTCCAAGAGCACCAGCACATAGAATGATTTCATCTGTTTGTTGTCCTTTCTGTTGGTGATTTTAGTGTCACCTATTTATTTTAGTATAATGGAAATGATACGTGTGTGATAGGGTTCGTACATTAGTTCTAATACAAGCAAGGAGGTGCGGAGTGCACACTTGTATTAGTCTAAGTTGTTCCCAGTGCAGAGTGTATTATACTTGAAGGACCGTTGATGGAAATGACAAAACTTGTCAACCGCCAAGATACAACCGAATTTCGGTTTTATAACCGCCAAAATATAACCGAATTTCGGTTTTATAACCGCCAACATACAACCGAATTTCGGTTTTATATATAGACAGGAAACTGTCATCTTTTACGACACACAAAAAGAAGAATTTGAATTCTCTCTTATCATCAAAAACTTTGAACTCTGAATTCTGCCTGATTCAAAGTTTGCTTCGTGTCTTATCCTCATAATTTGAATTTCGTGTAACCCAGGCATCTAAGGGTCGAAATATCAAATTCGGAAAGTGAATACACGATTCGCGAAGACTCTGTGATCCAGAAACTCCCTTGTAGTTTTAATATTTCTAACATTCGAATTTGATATTTCCTGTTTCTGTAATCATGAGTGGCGATTCTGTGAAGGAGATGACCAGTAAGTTTGGGAAATTGGAGAAGTTTCAGGGAAATGATTTTCGTAGATGGCAGAAGAAGATGCACTTTCTGTTGACAACATTGAAAGTGGTCTATGTGTTGAGTACCCCGCAACCAGAAGTGATCGAGAATGAAACTTTGGATCAAACCAGAAGGCGTTGCAAATGGGAGAATGATGATTACATATGTCGTGGACATATTCTGAATGGTATGTCTGATTCTTTGTTCGATATCTATCAGAATGTTGGGAGTGCACGAGAATTGTGGGATTCTTTAGAATCAAAGTATATCGCGGAAGATGCTTCAAGTAAGAAGTACTTGGTTAGCGATTTTAACAATTACAAAATGACAGATTCTCGGCCTGTGATGGAACAATACAATGAATTGCTCTGAATCCTTGGTCAATTCACGATGCATAAGATGAATATGGATGAATCAATTGCAGTTTCTAGCGTGATTGATAAACTTCCACCATCCTGGAAGGATTTTAAACATACTTTGAAACACCAAAACAAGGAGTTGTCATTGGTACAACTTGGTAGTCATTTGAGGATTGAGGAATCACTCCAGGTGCAAGAAAATGACAAAGGGAAAGGCAAATCTGATGTTGGAGAGCCCTCTGTTCACATGGTTGAAGACAACAAGAAAAAGGATAATAACAACAAAGGAAAAGGCAAGAAACGTAAGTATGACGGTCCTGATAAATCCAACAAGAAATACAAGGAATTGGTTTGTTGGAGATGTCAGAAAGTTGGTCATATGAAACGTGATTGTCGTGCGAAACTTGGTAACAATAGTGCTGGAACAAGTGGAAATGGAAGTGGACAAGGAGGGTCTAATGCCCAAGGTCCATCGAAAGGTCAGATTATTCATGATCTTTATTATTCCGCCCCAAATAATGTTTCACTAATTCCTGAAATTTCTTATGTACAGGAGGATAAAAATGACTCTTGGTGGCTTGACTCATGTGCTACTAGTCACGTGTGTAATGATGAAAGATGGTTCGAGAAAATGGAACCGGTGGATGATGGATCTTTCTTACGCATGGCAGATGAAGGAGTCAAGCCTATATTAGGAAATGGTGTTGTTAATTTGTTGTTTACTTCTGGAAAAACAATTACTCTATGTGATGTATTGTATGTACCTAAGGTTCGAAAGAATCTTGTGTCTAGTGGTTTGCTGAATCGTTTAGGTTATAAGCAAGTAATTGAGTCGGATAGATATGTCCTATCCAAGTCTGGTATGTTTGTGGGATTCGGATATTATTGTGATCGTATGTTCCGTTTGAATATTGTGAATAAATTAGTATCTTGTGATAATTCTGTTTTTATGACATCTACTACTAATTTAGATAATTCAATGATATGGCATGCTAGATTAGGACATGTTAATTTTAGGAGAATGTATGAGATGTCAAAAGATGGATTAATTCCAGCTTTTGATATTCATTCTGAAAAATGCAAAACGTGTATGCTTACCAAAATCACAAGACAACCGTTTCCAAGGATTAGTAGGAAATCGGCTGTTTTGGATTTGGTCCATAGTGATTTATGTGATTTTCATTCCACACCTTCTTTAGGAAATAAGAAATATGTTGTAACTTTTATTGATGATTCAAGTCGATTTTGCTATGTGTATTTATTGCATTCCAAGGATGAAGCATTGGAAAAGTTTAAAATATACAAAACCGAGGTGGAATTGCAATTAGGCATGTCGATTAAATGTCTTAGGACTGATCGGGGAGGGGAATACATGGATCCCCATTATTTTCAATCTGTTGGAATCATCCATGAAACTACGGCTCCATACACACCACAACAAAATGGTGTAGCTGAACGGAAAAAACGAGTTTTAAAGGAAATGGTCAACTCGATGCTCTCTTACTCGGGTTTGAGTGAAGGATTTTGGGGAGAGGCTATGCTTACGGCCTGTTATGTTTTGAATAGAGTTCCAAATAAAAGGAACAAAACAGTCCCATATGAACTTTGGTACAAGAAACGTCCAAATTTGAATTACTTTCGAGTTTGGGGTTGTAGAGCCGTTGTGAGATTACCCGAACCCAAAAGGCAGAATTTGGGGGGAAAGGGCATTGATTTCATTTTCATAGGATATGCAGAAAATTCTAAGGCTTATAGGTTTTATGTTATAGAACCTAATGAGTCGGTGTCGGTAAATACCGTGATTGAGTCGCGTGATGCGATTTTCGATGAGCTGCGTTTTTCATCAATTAAAAGGCCCAAAGATCTGAATCCTAACAATTATGAGGAGGATAATTCTGAAACTTTAGAAGGTGTTATGGAACAAGAACCACAGCCCGTTCGGAAAAGTAAGAGAGGCAGAATTGCGAAAGATTTCGGTCCTGATTTCCAACTGTTTTTGGTGGAAGGTTCTAGGGATGAAATGGGGATGAAATATCCTTATTCTTGTCAGATTGAGGATGATCCTAAGACCTTTAAATAGCAATGGAGTCCCAGGATGTTGCATTTTGGAAGGAAGCTATTGATGACGAAATGTCATCAATTTTAGAGAACAACACTTGGGTGTTGTCTGATTTACCACCAGGTTCTAAACCATTGGGTTGTAAATGGATATTTAAAAAGAAAATGAAGGTAGATGGAACCATCGATAAGTTCAAAGCTAGGTTGGTCATACAAGTGTTCAAACAAAAACCCGGTATCGATTATTTTGATACGTATGCACCGGTAGCCCGCATTTCTACCATTAGATTGTTAAATGCGTTGTCGGCAATTCATGATCTGATTATTCATCAAATGGATGTGAAAACAGCCTTCTTGAATGGTGACCTTGAGGAAGAAGTTTACATGAATCAACCAGAAGGTTTCGTTATGCCCGGTAATGAGCATAAGGTATGTAAACTTGTGAAATCATTGTATGGGCTAAAACAGACACCAAAGCAATGGCATCAAAAGTTTGATGAAGTGATATTGTCAAGTGGTTTTTCATTGAACCAATCCGACAAATGTATCTATAGCCGGTTTGATTCTTCCGTCTCGGGTGTGATAATTTGCCTATATGTTGATGATATGTTGATATTTGGTACGGATCAACAACAAGTTGATGAGACCAAAGATCTATTATCATCAAAGTTTTCCATGAAAGACATGGGGGAGGCGGATGTGATCCTTGGAATACGGATTAAACGGGCGGACAAGGGTATAGCTATAACCCAATCTCACTATATAGAGAAAATCCTGAAAAGATTTAATTTTAGTGAGTGTTCTCCTGTTAGCACTCCCATGGATCCTAGTGTGAAGTTAACGCCTAATAAAGGCATGGGAATTTCACAATTGGAATACTCTCAAGCTATAGGTTCTTTGATGTATGCTATGACTAGCACCAGACCTGATATAGCTTATGATGTTGGGAAGTTGAGTAAATATACAAGTAATCCCGGTACTCAACATTGGCAAGCAATTCAAAGGGTATTCAAGTATTTGAAGGGAACCGTGAATTATGGTTTGTCTTTTTCTGCGTATCCTTCGGTTTTGGAAGGATATTCTGATGCAAGTTGGATATCTAATAAAGAAGACCATTCTTCCACAAGTGGATGGGTATTCTTGCTTGGGGGAGGTGCCATATCTTGGGCATCTAAGAAGCAATCTTGTATTACAGACTCAACAATGGAATTTGAGTTTGTTGCGTTAGCAGCGCCGGTAAGGAAGCAGAATGGCTAAGAAATTTAATTTATGAGATTCCATTGTGGAAGAAGCCGATTGCACCTATTTCTATTCACTGTGATAGTGCAGCTACTTTAGCCAGAGCTTACAGGCAAGTTTATAATGGCAAGTCTAGACACTTAGGTGTTAGACATAGCATGATTAGAGAATTAATCATGAATGGTGTAATTTCGGTGGAATTTGTGAGATCGCAACAAAATTTGGCAGATCATCTTACCAAAAGTTTGACGCGGGACTTGGTGCACAAGTCGGTGTTGGGGATGGGATTAAAGTTTGATTAATCCGTATTGGTGAGACACCCAATTCCCCTCTAATACAATGTTAGAGGCTGAATTCAATGAGGAAAGCTCACACATATGGATTGGAACACACATCATCAAAACATCCCAAGGTTAGTGTGTTTGAACCTGTAGATGCTAGGATGAATTTAATTCTTAATGATTCCTTTGATAAAATGTAAGCAGGTGCATGAATAAGGGAATCACCTATATGATCGTGAAGTGTAGCCGTACTTCAAAAGGCTTAGGACTTGGCTTTTATACGATTATGAATGGATTGGGACACTCGGCTTAATAATAGTGTCAAGTAGTTTGTTTTAGATGATCATTTGAATTTGTGTGTATATTATCTTCAGGTATTCAAATGGGTTGACAGGTTCAATCCTTAGGACACCCCGATTCTCGAATATTTGGAATGTGTAATATACTAAGATGACAATTCAATCCTTTGGACATTTTCATTTACGCACAAATTTGTTTATTCTATTCTTGTGTTTGTATTGTTTCATGGTTACACTAAAATGGGGGAGGATTGTTGGTGATTTTAGTGTCACCTATTTATTTTAGTATAATGGAAATGATACGTGTGTGATGGGGTTCGTACATTAGTTCTAATACAAGCAAGGAGGTGCGGAGTGCACACTTGTATTAGTCTAAGTTGTTCCCGGTGCAGAGTGTATTATACTTGAAGGACCGTTGATGGAAATGACAAAACTTGTCAACCGCCAAGATACAACCGAATTTCGGTTTTATAACCGCCAAAATATAACCGAATTTCGGTTTTATAACCGCCAACATACAACCGAATTTCGGTTTTATATATAGACAGGAAACTGTCATCTTTTATGACACATAAAAAGAAGAATTTGAATTCTCTCTGATCATCAAAAACTTTGAACTCAGAATTCTGCCTGATTCAAAGTTTGCTTCGTGTCTTATCCTCATAATTTGAATTTCGTGTAACCCAGGCATCTAAGGGTCGAAATATCAAATTCGGAAAGTGAATACACGATTCGTGAAGACTCTGTGATCCAGAAACTCCCTTGTAGTTTTAATATTTCTAACACTTTCAGGTATGCCCTATGCTTTATGCCTGATGCATCTTCATAAACTACCCCATCAGCCACTGATGGTCTTGTTTTTCCTATAGAAGAAGATTGTTTTGAAATTTACTAAAATTACTTACATATATGTCATGATAACATGAAAACGAAGTAAATTTACCAATCATGATTGACGTGACCATTGTCTTGTAAATTTTCTAACAGTTATATAATTAAATTTAAATAAGCACCTTTCTTTTTGAATAAGATTTTGTGTGCAGTTGCATGTAGAAGAAGATGCAACCCTTTAGGATTTGCATACTGTAGCAAATCCGCCGCCGTATGATGTTTCCCATTTTGATCAAAAATAGTACCACCCACTTTAGTCCCTATGATGTGATCATATGTAAATACGTTTTCTGGTGCCACTCCGGCGTCAACAAGCGCACCTTTCAACGCCAAATTCCACCGAGTTAGAACCGGCTTAAAAACCATCACCCTTTCTACCCATCGGTAAGACTCGTTGATCAACCTTTCATTCATTAGATTGGCCTCTTTGAGGAATCCTGCCTCTCCATGAGAATAAAAGCCTGCATTGATTGAAGTACCACCACCCAAGAAGCGTGCTCGTGCATTTACAACACCGTCGACTGAAACAAATCGTTGAGATGGGGAGTCGGGTGACAGGTCGAAAAAGTAAGAGCCAAAATTGGCGATGTTAGTGATGTTGGGATTGCCATAAGGTGAGGCACCACGTTCAAGCAGTAGAACTGAGTAGTTTTTAGATAGCGTGGTGGCTATTGGGATTCCGGTGGTACCTCCGCCGATGACTATGTAGTCGTAGAAAGAAATCTTCGGAGCCTTTGTTCCTTCATGCATGAAGCTATAGTTTGGAGCTGTATAAAAATGAATTGACGATTTTGAAATTTTAAATGAATAAAAAACAATATTTTTGTCACCTTTCGTTTTAAAATTGTTAATTCTCATAGACCGTCTCACATTGTTATCAAATACTTTATGTGTATTATGCAATTTGCAAAATTTTATTTCTTTTGAGTATCATCACTTCTCTAAGATTCTAACTATCAAATTGATTTTGATAAAAATAATTATATATATATAGAGAGAGAGAGACGAGTTCAAACGAGAACAATGTCTATTTAAAAGAACACGAGAACGAACAAAATCATTAGTGATGTTACATTAACGCAAGAAAAAGGGACTTTGGCCGTGACTTCAGGTCCACGTGGTTTTTTTGCGCGTTAATGTAAAATCACTAATGATTTTGTTCGTTCTCGTATTCTTTTAAATAGTTATTGTTCTCGTTTGATCATCCCTCTACATATATATGTGTGTGTGTGCGAGTGAGTGAGTTTAAACTTTTAAAATTATCATGATTATGTACAAAAATATATCATATAAATTACAGACATGGAAACAATAATATTTGATGATGTACAAAAATATCATTTTCAAAAATAAAAACCAACTATAATATAGGGATGTTTTATTTGTAAATCACTCTAATTTATGCAAATTGTACAAATTCTAGCGAACCAATCATAACATATGAAAAGGTTTTATCAGAATGAGAAAATACATTAAAACAATTTAATTAAAATGAGAAAATACATTAAACAATTTTTTTACTACTTAAACAAAATTATATGAAACAATTTCATCATGAAAACAATTATATGAAACTATTTCAACAACTTAAACAATTTCATGAAACAATTTAATTAAATTAACCAATGAAATAGACGTTTTGCACGGTTTGTACAAATTAGGGTGGTTTACATTTGATCCTTCCCATATATGTATATAGGATTGGGTTACAAAGTTGAGGTAAACGTGAGAAACATGAAAAGTGGTTATTTACTATTGGATGAGAAGGGTTGGGTTCCGGTGAGAAGTGTCAAATATGGTGAGAAGCGTGAGAGGTGGTTATCAACCATTGGATGAGAAATGGACTAACATTAAGATGAGATGCACCGAGATAAGATGTATCGGGATGCACCGAATCACTTCCCTTATAAGCCACAATTCATGGGAGGTTATTTGATTAAAAATGATCAACGGTTTAAAAGCCAAAAATGACACTTCTCACATGATCTCATGCCTAGATGAGAAATGGATGCACGTTAGGAAGAGATTCATCGAGATATGATGAACCGAGATGCACTGGATCCATTCTATACCACAATTCATGGGAGCCATTTGATTAAAAGTGATTAACGATTCACATCTACTTCTCACACTTCTCACTTTAACCTAAACTTCTCACACGGTCCTTCTCTTATATAGATAGGGTTAGGTTCATGTGTGAAGTTGAGGTTAACGTACGTGAGAAGTGGTTATCAACCATTGGATGAGAAATAGACGCACTTTAAGATGAGATGCATCGAAATGCACCGGATCAATTCTGTAACATCCCAAAAATACAACAGGACAAACATGACATTAATTCATAAACATTACAAAACTGGGTCCCAAAATTTCGTTACATCAGTCTCACAACTAAGGTTGGCGGAAACAACCTATACACAACTGAGAACATTCTAACTTCTACAAGTGGCACAGGCACTGTCTCTATCTGTATTTGTACTATATCCTGCTCTTGCTCACTTACCTGAGCCTCCTACTACTTGCTCACCTGAAAATGGTTTAGTTTTGAAAAGCGAGGGTTAGACCAAAAGGTCTAGTGAGTTCCCTCCGTGAACAACATTTATCAACAGTATAAAATCATTTTATAAAACACATTAACATTCTTCACATAATCATTCAATCATGGTGTTGCACAGTGTTTAAGGATCACATAAGCTAACCGCGATCCGGGGCTCAAGCAGACTCCCCTCTCGCCTCATACTGGGGCCCAAGCAGACTCCCCTCTATCCGAGTAGGAAGGAAATGAATTCCCTCCTACAAGCTCATCACAAATCTATCCGAGTATGAAGGAAATGAATTCCCTCCTACAAGCTCAACACAAATGGCCAAGGGATCATCGGATCCCGAGGTACTCAGATCCCACTGTGCAGACCGACTTCACATAACATACACATAGCTCATCATGAATCACGGAACGTAAAAGCTTTATAAATCATTCCTTTCATGCTAAATCATCTTTCAAACAAAACAAACTTTTCATGGGGTAGTTCGTAAAAGCTTGTAAGCAAATCATATTTGTAAACACACCATAATCAGTAAAACATTTAATCTTTCATTCAAGTAAAATCATGTAAAATAACATGGCATTTCTACTCAATCACTTTCTTTGGAAAACACGTAAAACCCACGTATTTTGGTTAGAAAAAAACTCACCTGGCTTGCTCGCTCCAAAGCTTCTCACTTACACTTCCGATCTCTAGGTGGAACACCTATTATATAGGAAATGTATATCAAAATCTAATTATTTAAATTGAGCTGACTTCCGAACGTAATCCCACCGTTATCTAAGATAATAAGTTATACTTCTAATAAATGGAATATCGAACCATTTGATATTCGGTTCCTTAATGACCTTCGGCCCAATCTAAATTTACCTTTCGGATCTTATAACTTAACTACCCGGTCCATTTCTCAAGCCCAAGTATTAAACGAATTCTGGATCTTAATAATAGTTTAACACCGGAACTTTAATTAAAATAAGATACCGGATTCACTTTAAAAAAATAGCATACCGGATCCTCTATTAAGCAACTTCCGGATCTGCCATTCAAGGCCCAAACTCCGGATCAGATTTCACTACCCAAAACCGGACTCTAATTGAATTTTGGAACTAACTCATGGTCCAAGTCCAGATGTCTACAAAAAGGATACCGAAATAATAATTTGGTGCTGGCCTGCTGGACACGTCGGTCCAATTAAAACAATTCAGTAACCCACTAAAAAAACTACAATTCGGTCCAGGGCCCAACCGGATCAATTTAATTAAAAACATACCAGATTCTCTCAAAATTAAATACCGAAAGCCCAACACAGGCAAACACCGGAACTTACACTATTCCGGCCCAAAGGAGAATAAGCAACTCCGGATCACGTGGGTTTGTTCCGGATCCCAATTGTTTTCAACTTCCGCACTCAAAATGAATAACCACTCCGGAACAGGCTTGGGCTCCGGATCTCATTGGTCCATTCCAGCGTCTTTCTTAGGCATACCAGATCTTTATATTTAAAGCTAAGATTCCGGATTGTTACTTAACTTCCGGATCCCTTTAAAACAGCTAGTTCTCTCTTAAAATTCCGGAACCTCGTATGAAAATAAGGCGATGCGATTCATAGGAAGATTAATACTGAAGATTGCACCACTTTAAATCGCTTACCAAGTCTCTTTTCTACACAAGTAATTTATCAAATTCCATAATCCATCTTTTTAAGGTTGCTAAGCCGCACAAAACTCTTATGAGTCAAATTCTTATCATACATTCACATTTCTGCTCAAACCTTCTGAAAAATGAAATTATAAGATAACTAAGAATAGGGTAGGAATTACCTTGTGCTAAATGCTTGATATCCCAAAACGATTGGAACCGTCCTCCTCTTCCTTCTTCCCAAAACTGATTTGAAATCATCCTCTCCTTTCTCTGTTCTCACACCAGCCGCCTCACACACAGATGATTCCTCTAGGGATTTATGCTCATTTACTAGTTTTTATACCCTTTAAACATATTACCCTTTAGCCCCTGAACTTTCCACTTTACAAAAATCCCCACACAAAACTTAAATCTTTTCCCATTAAAATCTCGGTTATTACAAATTCTCTTCTAAGCCGCAATTCATGGGAGGGCATTTCATTAAAAGTAACCAACGGTTCAGATCCACTTCTCACGCTTTTCACGTTAACTTTAACTTCTCACTCGATCCTTCGCATATATATATATATATATATATATAGAGAGAGAGAGAGAGAGAGGTACCTTCATTTGTTAACCTAATTATTAGTGTTAACTTTGTTAACCTAATTATTAGTGTTAACTTTGTTAACCATATGTAACCAATCAAATTCATCCATTTTTTATGGTTGCATCACATGTTCCTTGTTTAATGGGAGGGTAGTATTGGAAAAATAAAACTAGGCGTGAGTTGGCAAGTGGGTAAAATGTTTCCTAAAATTGCTCAAGGATAAATATGGTAGTTTATTTTAATTGATTTTTGTTTTAACTAGTCATTGTACCTGCGCGATGCAGCGGGACGCAATTCGATTATGAAACCAAATACTCAAATCCCCAATCTTGCTAACTGTTTTGTATTATTTCTTATGAAATAGGCATTATCTAAATATGTTCACTTCTCAATCGAAGAAGAATAACTGAAAGATGAAGATAATTTTGGACAACTTAATATGTTCTACAGGGGCTGTTTGGACAACTTAACGTCGACAGGGCTGTTTGGACAGCTTATGCGTTTGACAGGGGCTGTTTGGACAGCTTAACGTCGACTGGGCTGTTTGGACAGCTTAATATGTTCTACAGGGGCTGTTCGGACAGCTTAATATGCCGAAAGAAAAACGAATCCATACTCATAGCCAGATCTTTAACTATGCTTATGGTCAGATTGAGAAAGAGAAAGCCATGCAACAGAATCAGAACCTTACTTTGACAAAGAAAAATTCCATTAAGTCACTTTTAACACACTTTTACAATATATAAACCAAACAAAACGAGCCCAATATATCCCACCCGGAGGTGGGTTCTGGGGGAGGTAAGATGTATGCAAACGAAAGTATCTTGTAACACACACATTCAAAAGTAAGAAAATTGACATCAATTTGTTTCCAATTGACTTCCTCAATTTAGTGCAGTAATATTATTATGTGTCTGTCTTCTTTTTGTGAATTTGAACAAACTTTATTCTATTATATATGTTGGTAGACTTAAATTGACAATTAAGTATCATCTCAAAACCGCTTAAAATTCACAAATGCATGTTAAGCCGAAAGAAATAAATATAAAAAAGGGACATTCTTACTCATGCATTAGTAGCGATGGGTTTCTCAAGACAACCGACTCTGTTTTAACAGCTCATTAAAAGGTTAAATATGACACAGGTTCTGCATCTGGATATATGTCATCTGGATATATGTTAGGGTCGCATGCCAATGGGAAAGAAGAATAAAAAAGAAGCTTCAAAAACTATAAACAGATTCTAAATCATACACCAATGGATTCACCTTTGTTTTCAAAGCCAATGGATTAACCTAAGTTCACCAATTCCTACACACAAAAACATCAACAAAATCATGTTCGAACATAATTCACTTCATAAATCAAATAATTTGAACATATACCTCATTGTTTACCAAGCCCATCCATTGTTATGAAATGAAGGAATTTATTACTTTTTATTAATAGTAAAATTTTGATTTTTCAATTAAAAGTTATAACAATTATATATTTTTGAGATTATATGTATTTTATATTATAAACATTTACTTTAAAACGAAGAGATACGAAAAGAAAATTAAAGTTGAAACCTTATAAACTTAATAAGTTATAAAAAAAAATGCCACTCAGATCCTTGGAACAACAGTTGCATTCAGCTCATTCAGGTTATAAGACCACAAGAACAGAATACATAGTTTGGACCAGAATGTTTACTGGATTCTATATCATTTGTGCTTGTAGCATTTTAGAACATAAAACCAATCTTCTATTTTGAATTTTTCTATTGCCAAATTCCAAGGAGAGCTATAATGATCAATGTTTTAAACCCCTTTTAACTTTTCCATTTACAAAACTTCAAGAAGCAACCTTGGTTGAAAACCAAGCTAGACGACCATTGTAAGATCTCTGTTTATCAAAGCAATAGCAATAGGAAATAAAGACGTTCTCATAATCAAAAACTAACCTTTTCTCCATCCGCAAGCTTCTCAAGAAAATCTGTGAGTGGTTTCACATGTTGTGAGAGACTTTTGATGGCATTTGCATCAAATAAATCGATTCCATAACCACTTGATTCAATTGCAGTGACTTTGAATTTGCATTCTTGTAAAAGTGCAATTGTCTTATACCAACACCAGGCTCCAAAACCGCCTCCATGAACAAGGACAATATGGCTGGTCTCCAATTCATCGTGCTTTACCTCCTGTTAAACAAAAAAAAATTCATTCAAGCTTAAGAAACAACCGCAGAAATATAAGAAGCAAACATTTACTAATCAATTAGGCTCTATCAAACACATCATCTACATTAACAAACGATCTACACCACTGCATCTTATTATCTTAATGAATTGGATACAAATTTTTCTTCAACACAAAAAAGATGATATTGGTCATATTTCAATACATGAATCTAAATCTATTTGTAGGTGAAATAGTATGATGAGAAAAATATCACTGTGCATAACTTTGTATGGATGAACATTCTCATGTTTTCTTGTGATTGAAATAACATAAGTCATGCCATTTTCAAGGGCGCTAATGCCATATTTTGCTAGATAAACTTCGTCACTTTCTAACTAAATCGTCATATAATGAAAGCTAACTAATTAGAACAACTGACCAAACCCATTTATTAATTAAAGCCAATTTTCAGAAAGAAAAAAGTGTCTAGTATAGAAGTTAACTTCTTAACTTCTACCAAAGTTGCATTCTATATATATATATATATGCATGGGATCATGTGAGAAGTGTCATTTTTGGTGAGAAGTGTGAGAAGTACTTTTAAACCGTTGATCACTTTTAATCAAATACCCTCGCATGAATTGTGACGTAAAAGGGAATTGATCCGGTGCATCTCGGTGCATCTCATCCTAATGTTCGTTCATTTCTCATCCAACGGTTGATAACCACTATATATGTATATATATATATATATCTTTCATGGCATATTGTAGCAGCTAGTAAGCTCCATAATAACTAAAGATGTTATTAGGAAGGTTGAAGCAATGAAATATAAGTGACAGATCTATAAATAATAATAGAAATTTGCCAAGTGAAAAAAAAAACGCACTTGGCATTCCTCAACAAGGACAGGGTGAATTACACCAAAATGGTGCATATGCATTTGGTATGCAGACAGGATAAAACATGACAGGACAAAACAGAACACGACATAACAGTTCAGCGTTTAAGACAAATTTAAGGATCTTTAATATTCATTGGAAAACCAGTATGATTTTAATGATAATTAAACTGTTGAGGGTATTTGTAAATTTCAGAAATTAGTGGATGAATTCGGGATTCACCTTATACAATTCGATAGAGCTGGATATGGAGAAAGTGATCCGAATCCAAAACGTTCGCTGAAGAGTGAAGCATCAGATATTCAAAAACTTGCAGACTAGTTGCAGCTTGGATCTAAATTCTATCTCATTGGGGTTTCTGTGAGATCATATCCCACATGGAGTCGCATCAAGAACATACCCGAAAGGCATAAAAACACAACTAAATCTCTTTCAGTTTCTTGTGGTACCTAACGAACACATTCCTATAATTTTTGGCCCTATAATCCGATAATAAACAATAAATAATATTGATGCAGGCTACTAATTAGAACAGAAGTTACCATCAAGAATCACCATCACCCATCATTGTACATCTTCCCAAATCAAAACAACTATCAACCAGGAAAGGCAAACCCAATAAACGAAGCAAAATGGTTGAGGAAGAAAACCCATTAGACCAGAAAAAACATATGAAGACAATGATGAAATACTACAAACCCGAAATCAAGACCCTGATCAAAATGTGAACCTTATTTGAATCACCAAATTCCAGTCTGAAAGTACAGGTTGTAATCCAAACCAATACTAAAATTGACCCAAATTAAAACCCTAATTTATGATTTAACAAAACAGTAGCAAACCAGTAGGGATAAGTGAACGACCAAAAGTAGGAATCAAGAAATTGTTTATTGTTTCTTGTATCTTGAATGGCTTCTTTGAGTGCAATTACATGGCTTGGAACCAGAACAACTGAGTTAATAATATGAACTCCAATTCCATAGCTCAAACTCCATGCCCAAACTACTACCTATATGGGATCCACTAAAGTATTTGAATACCCCCAAAAGAATCATTCGTGAGTATCTAAACACCAAATCACATATTTCATCATTATCCATAAACATACCAATTTGCTAACCTAGCAAGTATGCATAGAATCATCCTTAAGTAAAAAAAAAAAACTTTCAGTTCAAAAATCAACATGAACTTATAAACTCTGCTTGAAAATTTTGATTATAACATCAAATTTTAAACCATATTGAACAAATAGGCATGTACCGGTGTTGAATTTTTAACAGACCATATATCCACTACGGATTTCAAAAATGAAATCAAATAAAATTAAAACCTTGATGAAGCAAGTACCTAAGAGAACCGCCGGTAGAATTCATAAACAGTCTGATATCTTTTGTAGGGTCCTGAGCATCCAGCAAAAGCAACTGACTAATGATAGCATCGGCAACAAAATCATCGATCTGGATGCTACCTAAGAACACAATCCTTTCTCTCCCATTGCGTCGGTTTTGGCCCCTCTCATCGCCGTCGCCGGCGATTGAGGCAAAGAAGCTGAAATTTTGAGGTTGTGCTCGAAATCAGATCCTAAGTTTCCTAGGGCTAGAGGCGAGAGCGTGATTGAGCATTTGATGCATTGCTGCGGAGAGGTTGCAGAGAAGGAGGACGTAAAATGTGGGCAAGGAGAAGAGTCCGGGGAAGGGAGACGTCGGGGCTAAGAAAAACACTGCTCTTGAATTCTTGAAAAATCCCGGCTCTTATCTATGCATATAATAAATAAGTAACTAAGTTCAGTATTTTTCTGTCTAAACATGTATCTGGACGCAGTTTACTTTATAAGTTCAATTAGCAAACCCAAATTCACTCCTCCTTAAATCTCTCATTAATTCAATTTTTTTTAATTTATATGTTACATTTACTACCTTTATAATTAGGTATGTAGTTTACTTTTAATCCCTTACTTTTTTATTTTTCATTTTAGACTCTTATCATATAAACATAAATAATGTATATGAACTAAAATGCATTAAAAAATATTTCTATTTTTTACAAATTATACCATTGTAATCGTTTCGTCAATACCTTCGAAATGAGTCAAATATTGAATATTTTTGGATTTAATTATATTATTAAATATAAAAAATATATATGAATTAATGTGTCGTGATTAGTATGAGATTTGTTGAAATTAGTATCGTATTTGATACAAATAATCAATAAATTGTCGTGATTTTCTTTTTGCAATTTCATATCAATTTTTACTTCAAAGTCGAATTCCTTCGACGAATTACAATTCTATCAAATTAGATTCTGTCAACGAAACACCCTTAGAATTATCATAAAAGATTTAACTACTTGGAAAAAAAATATCACTTATCAACTGACTTTTGAATTATGAGTTCGAACCTTTTTCAAAAATATAAATATGCAATTATTGTGTATTTGTTTGATAAATTCATTTAGTAACGACATTTATAATAGGAATCAAACTTAGTAGACGTATTTTTATCTTCAAGATAATATTCTCTATTTGTGGGATTTTTGTTTTCTTTTTATCAATTATTGTATGTGCCACAAAATTATTCAACAACTGTTAAACATTAAATAATTAACTTAAAACACAAATTTGATCGTCGCGCAACGGACGAGCGAAAGACTAGTTCTTTTCATAAAGTAGTATAGATATAGATTATTTTATTGTGTATATCTTGATAACTTGTCAACGAAACCAAAGAAGTTGTAAATTCACTGTACATGGCCCGAGGTGGCAACCCAATCTTGTTGGCATTTGGCATTTCTTATTTTATTGTTTTTATTTTTTACCAAGATTTTTTTTTGGAGGAATCTTTTTACCAAGATTTTGTTAAATATTAATTTGTTAAAATCCATTGACGCCATATCTTCGGCTGTTTTTTCATAATAAAACCTAAATATGGATGACGACTCAAAGTTTGGATTGTTAGCCATATCTTCTTTATTTCTTATCATCCATTGACGACTCAAAGTTTGGGTCAATCTTTCTCAAGTCACGATATGGGTGATTCAGATGGACCTCCTGCAAAACAGAGTATGATGAAATTGTTAACCACATCAGAAGATGAAGAACACATCGATTTATATGGGATTGATGATATATTAGACGAAAATGGGAATTATGCGGTGTCGGACGAACCTAATGTTCACGATGTTCTTGAAGATATATCCGGTATTGTTAATAATTTTTCAAAAAATACCAACGACACACTGTTCATAAGTGTTATACGTTCATATTATGTTAACTCATGTTCATAAGTGTTATACGTGCACTTAATCTTCTTTGTTTAGAACACATATGAACTTCATTCTTTTATAGTCAACAATACGTAATACTAAATGTTCATGTGTGTTACGTATAGCAAAAAAAAATCCAAATATACAATGTTCATAACTGTTTCAGTAGTATTAACTGTTCATATGTGTTACATTACTAAAAAATACCAACGACACACTGTTCATAAGTGTTATACGTTCATATTATGTTGACTTATGTTCATAAGTGTTATACGTGCACTTAATCTTCTTTGTTTAGAACACATATGAACTTCATTATTTTATAGTCAACAATACGTAATACTAAATGTTCATGTGTGTTACGTATAGCAAAAAAAATCCAAATATACAATGTTCATAACTGTTTCAGTAGTATTAACTGTTCATATGTGTTACATTACTAAAACAAATAATACAATGTTTATAATCTTCCATAACTTTTACCACAATTCAAAAGTGTATCATTTTCGTCATAAACAATCTGTTCACACATGTATGAAACTCAAAACTATATCACCGTTGATTTGGTAAAATTGCCGTGAAAAAAGGGTTCTCCAAACCCTTTCCATATTATATTGTTTCCTTATTAGATTTTAATAGTGGTTTGATACATTTGCCCTTCTTCACATATGTTATTAACTAAGAAGCGTGTTGTTTTTTAATGTTTATATTAATTTATTATAATTAAATGACATCCATAGATTAAATAGATAAACGGATGAGATCGGTTAACAAGGTTAACACAAGAAGGGGACCCTATATATATATATATATATATATATATATATATATATAGGCTGGGTATCAAATACAAACCAACTAGTTTGTACAAACTCGTACAAACCATACATAGCTTCATGATTTTGTAAATTTGGCTTCATGAATGTATATATATATATATATATATTTTGGCTTCATGAATATATAATTTGGCTTCATGAATATATAATTTGGCTTCATGAATATATCATTTGGCATTTTTAACTAATTTTTTTACAAAAATACCCTAAAATACCCTTATTTTTGTAAAAAAATTAGTTAAAAATGCCAAATGATATATTCATGAAGCCAAATTATATATTCATGAAGCCAAATTATATATTCATGAAGCCAAAATATATATATATACATTCATGAAGCCAAATTTACAAAATCATGAAGCTAGGTATGGTTTGTACGAGTTTGTACAAACTAGTTGGTTTGTACCCGATACCACCCCTATATATATATATATATATATATATAAGCTCTGTAAAATGCAAATCTTGCATTTGTTGCACACTTTACAAACCACATTGTGCATATGTGCAAGAATATACATATAATGGACATACATTCATATGGGATAATGCATATATACATCTCAGATTATGCATATATGCATATTGGTTTGTAAGAGATGCAATAAATACATGGTTTGTATTTGATTTATATCATATATATATATATAGAGAGAGGGAGGAATCTTCAAATGTAAACCATCATTTTCGTGTAAGTAAACCCTCGATTTCATAGGTTTTTTTGATAATTTTTTTTATGAAATTGTTTATTTTGATGAAATTGTTTCATATCATTCATTTCTTGATGAAATTTTTTACGAAACTTGTAGTTTCATAGGTGAAAACGAAATTATGTATGAAACAGTTTCATAATAATGAAAAAAACCTATGAAACTACAAATTTCATAAAAAAATCATCAAGAAATGAATGATATGAAACAATTTCATCAAAATAAACAATTCCATAAAATAATTTCATCAAAAAAAACCTATGAAATCGACGGTTTACACAGTTTACACGAAAATGATGGTTTACATTTGAAGAGGATTCGATAAATAGATATATCAAAGTTACTTAACCGTCAATATAAAATACATACGTTTCTGACCGCCGCAAAACTCATGAACGCATAAAATAGCCATGATGGTTCCCCATAACGCATAACTTACCATCTTGTCTGGACAGTTTTAATGTATTTATTTGTTCGTCGATAACTCAAGATGATTTCTTGGGTCTTCGGTTTTTTGTATAAGAAAATGTGTAGGTATTTAAAGATAAATAAGGGATCCAAGGAGTTAATTACTTTAAGTGTAGGAATTTTAGATGCATGATGTACACACTTTGAAGAGTTTAATTGCTTCAAGAAAATACAAATTAATTTTTTTGCTTTATCTTCAAGTAATATATGTATTTCACCAATAACCTATGAATTGATAATTCGCCAATATAATTTAATCTTTCACTTCAATTTGATACTAGATATATTGATAATTTGATATTGTCTTTTAACTTTTATATATATATATATATATATATATATATATATATATATATATATATAGGGTTGGTTTCACGTGAGACCAACCTGTTTTCGTGAGACCGTGAGACCAAAAAATTAAAACTAAACATTCACCGTGATTCATTGTGAAGGTAAGAAAAACAGCAAACCTTCACAACAAAAACACTGTGAAGGTTTACGATCATAGTACCTTCACAGTCTTTTGCTGTGAAGGTTTAGTGTTAATTTTTTGGTCTCACGGTCTCACGAAAATAGACTGGTCTCACATGATCTCAAGTCTATATATATATATATATATATATATATATATATATATATATATATAGAGAGAGAGGATCAAACGAGAATGATATATATTTAAAAGAATAAAAGAATAAATGTAGGCCAATCATTTCATCAAATAAGACCTTAATTAGTTAATTCTAAAAATAAATAAATAAAGGTATACAAATAATTTAGTTATATAAAATCTATTTTAGGTATTTATTTAATATTCTACTTTTACCATATTTATGAATTTAATATGATTTATTTTTTGATATAATAAAATATTTTATATTAATTTCACTTAAGATACGTATATTTAATTTTCATTTAAAAATAATTTTTTTAATTTGTTTTAAAAAATTGCAATTTTTATCAAAATCACATGTGATTCACAATAAAAAGTTTTAAAATGTTTTTTTAATCACATGTGATTTAAATTTTGAAAAACAATGATTCAAAATAAATATTTAAAGAGAAAAATAATGAAAACAAAATCATATATGGTGTGTAGCAAAACACATTTAAAATGTAGAAAATTACATAAACTTTAAAACGTAATTCATAATTTTTCATCAAAATCACATGTGATTTACAATGAATTATTTTTTTTTTCAAATTCTTTTTCCTAATTACAGGTGATTTAAAGTTAATTGTGGATATCACAAGTGATTCACAATGAATTAATTGTGAATATCACATGTGATTTTTGACGAAAATTGTAAAAAAATCTTAAATTAAATAATCCAATAAAAATAAATATTTAAAATCTAAAACTAAATCACACGTATTTTAAGGTTGTAAACATAGTAAGTAAATAAATAAAAATTTAGTCATGCTTAAATTACAAAATCATAAAAAAAACATGAATAAATACCTTAATTAAATTTATTAGAAATCTATATAAAAATAAATGGGTTTCCATAAAAAATATATATACAACAAATGACACATATGCCCTTTTTTGGCGATTTTTTGGAAGGTTTATTTAAAATATTATTTAATGAAATGATTGGCCTAGAATTATTCTTTTATTCTTTTAAATAGATATCATTCTCGTTTGAACCCGACTATATATATAGGGGTGGGTTCAAATGAAAACTCATTTTCAATTGTGCACATGAGGACAAGTCACAACCATTGATCAAGATTTGGAAAACTAATCAATGGTTAAATAAAAATAAGATTAATTAAGAAGTGATTAGGGACAAAATTGGAAATTTGAATATGTGTCTACCTTATTTGACTTTTTATTTTCTTTTTTAATTAAAAACTTTTACCCCTTAAATTTTCAAATAAATTATCTTAAAAATTACAAATATTTTAATTAAACAAATTACCTCAAAAAACGAGAATTTCGTGCTCTTCGATATGACATCCATCTTGATATAGTTTTTTTTTTTACCGTTTTTTACGTGAAATGTCATATATGTGTTATATTCATTATGAATATGTATGCACGTCCCTGGATGTCCGCATTCAGTATGAATAACAAAAGTGAACGCTCATTCACTATTCATGATGAATAATACAGTATTCATAGTGAATAATACAACATTCATGATGATTAATACACGAATTCATGATTCATGTATTATTCATCATGAATCGTGTATTATTCACCATGAATGTTGTATTATTCATCCTAAATGATACATTATTCATGATAAACAATAAATGAATGACAGTGAAGGTGTGGGCACATCGCGCACTCTTTTTGTTTCCCGATTCATAGCCGAAATTTGGTTTTATTCATTATGAATATGTATACACATCCCCGGGTGTCCACATTCAGTATGAATAACAAAGGTGAACGTTCATTCACAATTCATGATGAATAATACAACATTCGGGATGAATAAAACACAAATTCATAAATCGTGTATTATTCATCTTGAATGTTGTACTATTCATCCTGAATGATACATTCATGATGAATAATACATGAATAACCCGTGAAAGTGTAGACATGTGACGTGCCCTATTTTGTTCCCCGGTTCACAACCAAAACTAAATGGGTGTTGGGTTACGGTGATGAATAATGTCTTACGACGTTGAAGAAAGTGTTGAAAATGTGATGTCGAGTTACGGACACACGATGTTGAGGTGTGGTACACATTTGAACTTACATTAATATTCATAATGAATATAGAACATATATAACACTTAATGTAAAACACTGTTAAAACAAAAAAAAACTATATCGAGATGGATGTCATATCGAAGAGCACGAAATTCTCGTTTTTTATGTAATTTGTTTGATTAAAATATTATTAATTTTTAAGATAATTTATTTTAAAATTTAAGGGGGTAAAATTTTTTAATTAAAAAAGAAAATAAAAAGTCAAATATGGTAGGCGTGAGATTGAAATGATATTCCTTTTTTGCCCCTAATCACCTTAATTAAAATTTTCAATTAAAAACTCTATTTAATATGAGTCATTGGATCAATAGAGATAGAAGAGCCAAGATCCGTTCTCATGTGCACAATTGAAAATGAGTTTTCATTTGAACTTTCCTCTCTCTCTCTCTCTCTCTCTATATATATATATATATATATATGGGTAGTTTTATTTACAAACCACTTTATTTTGCAAAACGTATAAATCATCGATTTCATTGGATAAGTTGATGAAATTGATTCATGAAATTGTTGAATTTGATGAAATTGTTTCATATCATTCTTTTATTGATAAATTGTTTCATATGGTTGTGTTTTTCATGTAAAAATGAGAAAGTTTCATCAGACTGAGAAAAATACATGAAACTATAAAAAAAACACAAATATATTAAACAATTTCATCAAGAAAAGAATTATATGAAACAATTTCATCAAATTAAACAACTTCATGAACCAATTTCATTAACTTAACCAATAAAATTGACGGTCTGAAAAATAAAAGTGGTTTGCATTAGGGTTGGGTGTCGGTGAGAAGTGTCAAATTTGATGAGAAGTGGGAGAAGTGGTTATCAATCGTTGGATGAGAAATTAATGACGATTAGGATAAGAATATTTATGGATTATAAAATTATCGAATGAATACGGAATTTCATTTATGGATAGGTTGATCAAAAATCTAGATAACATAGATATCAAAAATATCAAAATATGACTAGAATAATTTATAAAAGTCATAAAATATCAAAATACGACTATAAAGGTAAAGAAACGTTTAAGGGGTATGTGGCAAGCCTCAACTGGAATCCACATGTGAGAGAGAAGTTCTTCAATGCAACTTGAAATCTTCAAGTGTTGGAGCACAGAGGAGGGCCTTCTGTAGAGCTTCTGCGATCTGAGGATGATCATCAGGTTGGGCACCTCTGTGCTACTTCTGTGGGCACGGGCTCTGAAGAGTCTTGACTTTGTGTAGCGCAAAGGTCTTCTGTGGACAAAAGACTTGGTCTTTTTACAATAGTTTCAAAGATAACAAAATGGGGCTAACAATCTCCCCTAAGTATTGGAAAAAGAAAACTACAGATAAGTGCATTTACGCTATAAAGCAAAGAGGTTTAAATTTAACCTCTATAAGAGAAAGATGTTTCATTAATGCATACAGGTTGTTACATAGAAATTAAAAGGACTATCTTGGAAAGTCATCAATATGGTCTATAAAACGATTTTTCAGAGTGTTATAAATTGACATGATGAGCCTTCTGAACTTGACCGTAGCATCGATATCCACTATGATCTGACTTGCTAGACCTAATGGCATTTGCTCTGAGCCTTTCTTCTGTAGGATGGTTTGCCAGAACTTCAGAAGAGTGTCATTTGAGTACTTCATACAATTCATAGACCTGAAGAGTCGATTTTCCCCGAACTCATTCATGTAGATGTACCCAAATGCAGGATCTGTGATAATAGTTTATGGATCGTCTATCTTGATTAATTCCATGTCTTCATCTAGAACAATGATGGTAAATTTGTCTACCCCAAGATCTAGAGCTATCTAAAAGTCAATCATGCTACATATCCTGACTTTTTCCCTCATCACTTCCCTTATAGCCTGATTGGCTATCCCATACTCCTTTCTTCTTGCAATTATTTTCTCTATCCAGCCATAAAGTTGAGGCAAGTCATACACGCATAGGCTCCTTAGGTCTGCATCAGAGAAAATATGTTTCGAGTCATCATCCCTTTCCACATGATATTTGCAGTACAAAACAACCTTGTTTGCAAAGAAGTGTAGAGTCAGGCCCATGCTATCTTGATATCCCTTAGCGGGTAGACTTTTCTTGGCTCTAGGGATTTCTCTCTGATTGTAATAACCGAGTTTTTTTTCATATTTTTGGTTCAATAAATAAAATTGTGGTAGAAGTTCGAAGTTAAGAAGTTTTGTGGTTCAAGTGTAAAATAGGAGAAATTTAGTGGTTAGTGGTGAGAAGTATAAAAAGGGTAAAAACCCTAAGAAATCCTAGCTATCTCAAAAAAATTGGTGTGTGCGGCTGAGGTGTGTATGAAGGTGCGATTCATGAATATTAAAGAATTTTGGAGCTTTTCAGATTGGAAGATCGAAAGGGAGCTGGGAATCTAATCTATTCAGGTAATCCTATCATCCAATCGCCATTCCTGCTTATTTGAAGAAGTCAGATAATTAGATTGTTAATTTTGATGAGTTTTAGGATAATCGAGAAGCAATCGACCGTAAGTTTGTGTAAAATAAGTTTAAGTGGGTCAAATGTGTATTAAGGATTTTTACTGCAACTCTCAATAATTATTAAATTATTATGGCCGTAATCCGGAATTTAATTGTATGTCGAGCCGCAGATCCGGAATTTATTTGTTAACACGGGTTCCGGTATTGTTTTAAATCGAGATCCGAAGTTAGTGAGACTATTTAAGTAGATCCGGTATTTGCATTTTTACAAGATCCGGAAATGGAAGTGAGTGGGGCGAGAGGGGATCCGAAAGTCCTCATTTTGGATCCGGAACTGATACCTGATCCGGAAATTTAGTGATGTTGGATCCGGAATTTATGAAATAGGGGGGGCTGTTCCGGAATTTGTATTTGGGCCAGAATGGTATGGACCGAAAATGAAAATGGACCCGGAACTCATAAGAGTTCCGGTATGGCATGCAATTGGACCGACATTGATAGTGGGCCTAGGAAATCCGGGTCATCTAATTAATTCTCTTGGGCCGAGAGTTAGAAATCGCTTAGTGGACCCGAACTCCATATATTCGTGGGCCGAAGTTGTTGTAAAACCATAAATTAATTGTATTGGGCCCCAAATGTCTTAAATGTGTTGAACGATATCTCATAGTGGGGCCGGTGTGTTGCAATTTAATTGGATCCGGTGAGATGTTGGGCCGGGAGAGATTCGGTGTTATAAATAAAATTGGATCTGGTATAGGTTTGGGTCTAGTCGATCCGGATTTTATTTAATACTTGAGTTCGAGATGTAGGATCCGGTATTCTTCCAGCTGGGACTCTTCCAGTTAGTGAAATTTAGTAGAACCCGGTGTGTCTTACCTGGTATGTGTGTTGGGTTAAATTGTAGGTGCGAGTAGAGATGATCGGTGTGAGTAAGAACTTCTAATCAGGACGGCAGGTGAGTCTTTCTAAACCTAAATTTTAAACAAGTGTGTTTGATGGTTATTTTCTAACTGTTCGCATTTCAACTGTATTTATTTCAAAATAAAGAATAAGTGTGTTTGAAGATTATTATGTAACTGTGTGTTTTTCAACTGCTTCTATTTCAAAGTGAAGATAAATTGTGTGACAATATGTGTGATTTATACGTGTATGACCATACTTTGGCTTTGGTGTGAAATGGGGGTGTGTCCCATAATAATTATATATATATGAATTTGTTTCATATATGGGCGGTGTGTGCCCAATTGCGCTGTCACGGTGTGTGTGACTATAGCGTGTGTGTGCCTAATTGCGCTGTCACGGTGTGTGTGACTATAGCGTATGCCAATAGCATGTGTCAATGTGTGCATATCATCTTAGTGTGATTGTTATGAATTGTATAAACTCTTTCATAACTGATTTTATAAACTGTGATATTTTTGGTGTGACTTGGTGTGGAGGGAACTCACTAGACCTCATCGTCTAACCCTCGCTTTTCAAAACTAAAACCTTTTTCAGGTAAGCAGTAGTCGATAACACGTTTAGAGATTTGGCAAGACGTGGGTCGGAGCTTGCGTTTAGAAGGAATAGAAGAACTTCCTTTTATGTCTAGTTAGAATTTCCGCGAACCCTGTGTTTAGGGTTATTTCCGCGAACCCTGTGTTGTAAATCTTGATATTGTAACCACGTTGAACCGTTTTCGGCATTATGAACTAAAGAGGTAGCTTCTAGCTTGTACTTTTGGTTTGGGTTGTTACAAATGGTATCAGAGCCCTAGTTTAAGGGATTTAGGTGACCGGATGGGCCTAAACTTAAACTGTGGAGTAGGAGGACACAACTGAGATATAGGAAGCCTTTAGGGAAGACCTTAATCACTGAGAATTTAGGACGAAGGTAGTGAGGACTCTCATGTAAGGTAAATTCAAATCGCATCTGACCAATGTCATTATGAATTTACAGGTGCATGAGTGTGCTTGATTACCGTTGTTCTGATTTTGGTGGTGTATGGAGTGTGGTGGATTAAGTGTGGAGAATAATAGTAGTGTGTGGAGTGTGGTGATTAGTGTGTGGAGAGTAACAGTAGTGTGTAAAGTTTTAACCTTGTCATGATGCCTATGGTTTAGTATGTTGTGCAGATTATTATTGGTGTGATTGATGACACTATCTAGAAGGGGCTGAAGGGCATTGTTTGAATGTGTGGGGTGAGTGTCCGTGTGAAGTAGAATCTTTAGGGTTCTTCAAGGAAATAGTTGGTTGGAGGTGAGCTCTTAATCTCCGATGAGTCTTTATTCTGGGAGTCCCCGATGTCAGTGAATTGAAATCTTGAGAGTTTCAACTCAAGGGTCGGGTATTAGAGGTGTGTTTTATTTCTCTCTAGTCAGTGGAAGAGGGACAAGGGTGGTTGAGAAATGATAGATGTAAGGATTGGTAATACTAGTGTTGTTCAACCTATTTAGGGTCGAAGTGAAGCTGTATACTTTACGAATTAGCGGTCAGGTGGTAACTGTGAGGTTGGAGCACTCTAGTGTGTGGGGAAGTACCGGTACCGAAAGTTGATCCAAATGTAAGGAGTCTGATGGTTCGATTGGGAGTAGAGTGTCGGCGTTGATTTATTGTTTAATGTTTACGCAAACTCTTTCAAGTATATGTGATGTTTGGCGTAAAGAAGGCATGGCCTTGTGTTCATATAAAAGTTAGTGAGGATTGAACCTCTTGTCTAGATAAGTTGGTGGTAACTTATACTTAGTAAGCATGCGAGGCACAGTGGTAATGAGTTGCTGTGAGGTTAAGTGTTGGACTAGTGTTGATATGGGGTAAGCGTAAGTGGAGATCTTTGCTCGGGACTTGCTTATAAGTTGTGCAGACATGGTAAAATTATGTGTGGGGACGCATGGATGTCTAAGTGACATGTTGTATTGTTATCCGAGGATAAGAGAATGGGGTGGGAGTTGGTGGCTAACTAAGAAGGAATTTTGTGTGCTCTTGGGTTGGTTAGTTATGATGCTCGTAGTAGATATGAAATCTTTGGAAATGATGAGCTAATCCTTGTGTGCAAAGGAAATGCAAACGAGTGAGTTAATAGCGTTTGAGAAATGTGAAGTGTGTGGTTGCTTCGAGCATTGGGTGTTATTTTGGATTAGACTTGGTAGTAGCATGGGAGTGACTTTGTGGTTTAAGCGTGTGAAATGATTGTTATCAATGGTTTGAAATCAGCATAATTAATGTGAGAAAGTGGTAGCTGCCTTAGACGTATTTTGTGTTAAGTAGGTGATTGTAGAATAGTGTGTAATCTGTTGAAGAGTTTGTTAGCCCCAAGTATACAAGAAAAGTATTGAAAATATCACAAGTCAGAAGACCACCAGAGATCCGGCAGAAGACTTAGAAGAAAATCAACCAGAAGATCATCAGAGCTCTGGCAGAAGACTTCTTCTGTTCCACCAGAAGAACTGTTCACACCAGAAGACCATCAGAGCTCTGGCATAAGAGCTCTGGTGAATGAAGACCTTTGTGAAGCTTAAGTCTCGTAGAAATCTCTAAGTGTCAGACACGTGTCCGTACTTTCCACATAAGCCCTAAAAGGACGGAGACACACTTTCCACGTGTCACCCCAGGGTTAGATAGTACATTGTCTTTCACTTTATCAGGCTATAAATAGAAGGGTAGTGGAACACACATTTGTAAGCTTTTGGAAGAATTGTTTTCCACATTTGTGAGAGCACACACTGCTACATTCTATTCGACTATCACTGTACGATTTGTTTCTTGAGAGATTTCTGAATACACACACTTGAACGTGTTCTTGGTGTTATTCAAATATATCAATATACGAGCAGTTTATTTTACTTGATCTTGTTATCATTTACTGTTCATTATTGATACTCTCACTGTTTCATAATCGTCTACACAATCATTTGTATTTAATAGCTTTATATTATGCTTCCGCTATCTGTGTTTATGCTATTTATATGAGACAACTTGAATCTGGGAACCTACAGAGTCTCTTAACTGCGGGTAAGGTGGTATTCAAGGTTGATCTTGTGATCAGTTGGCGAATTGAGCGTCGTTATTTTAATGAGAGAGTCATGTTGTTGTGACGTTAACTTCGGTAAAATCCGTTCTTTTAAGAAAGTGAAATTGTGTGTGAAACCCTTAAATTGGTGCGTTTTAAAAACCGTGAGTCTAGAGGTGTGGATGATATTGGTACGGTTGGCCTGAGGCGTTTTCTTATATTGTGATTAATTGTGGGATAAGAGTGGCAGATAACTGTAAATGCGTTAAATCGATGGTGTACGCCCTAATATTGAAGGGTTATGCATAGTGGGAGCTCATTCGACATTCCACGTGTCGAATATTAGGAAGTGCTTGGCCTAGGAAGGCATGGTCGTATTGTTGTAAGGCACTCGTGTGAACAAAAGTTGGATTATGTGGGGGAACCGTTGGCGATTATAGATCGCAAGGGTAGAAAGCTGAGGAACCGTTTTCCTCGATTGTTCGAAGATAGAATTCTAGGGACGGAATTCTTTTGAGGGGAGGATATTGTAATAACCGAGTTTCTTTTCATATTTTTGGTTCAATAAATAAAATTGTGGTAGAAGTTCGAAGTTAAGAAGTTTTGTGGTTCAAGTGTGAAATAGGAGAAATTTAGTGGTTAGTGGTGAGAAGTATAAAAAGGGTAAAAACCCTAAGAAATCCTAGCTATCTCAAAACAATTGGTGTGTGCGGCTGAGGTGTGTATGAAGGTGCGATTCATGAATATTAAAGAATTTTGGAGCTTTTCAGATTGGAAGATCGAAAGGGAGCTGGAAATCTAATCTATTCAGGTAATCCTATCATCCAATCGCCATTCCTGCTTATTTGAAGAAGTCAGATAATTAGATTGTTAATTTTGATGAGTTTTAGGATAATCGAGAAGCAATCGACCGTAAGTTTGTGTAAAATAAGTTTAAGTGGGTCAAATGTGTATTAAGGATTTTTACTGCAACTCTCAATAATTATTAAATCATTATGGCCGTAATCCGGAATTTTATTGTATCTCGAGCCGCAGATCCGGAATTTATTTGTTAACATGGGTTCCGGTATTGTTTTAAATCGAGATCCGGAGTTAGTGAGACTATTTAAGTAGATCCGGTATTTCCATTTTTACAAGATCCGGAAATGGAGGTGAGTGGGGCGAGAGGGGATCCGGAAGTCCTCATTTTGGATCCGGAACTGATACCTGATCCGAAAATTTAGTGATGTTGGATCCGGAATTTATGAAATTGTGGGGGCTGTTCCGGAATGGTATGGACCAGAAATGAAAATGGACCCGGAACTCATAAGAGTTCCGGTATGGCATGCAATTGGACCGACATTGATAGTGGGCCTAGGAAATCCGGGTCATCTAATTAATTCTCTTGGGCCGAGATTTAGAAATCGCTTAGTGGACCTGAACTCCATATATTCTTGGGCAGAAGTTGTTGTAAAACCATAAATTAATTGTATTGGGCCCCAAATGTCTTAAATGTGTTGAACGATATCTCATAGTGGGGCCAGTGTGTTGCAATTTAATTGGATCCGGTGAGATGTTGGGCCGGGAGAGATTCGGTGTTATAAATAAAATTGGATCCGGTATAGGTTTGGGTCAAGTCGATCCATAATTTATTTAATACTTGAGTTCGAGATGTAGGATCCGGTATTCTTCCAGCTGGGACTCTTCCAGTTAGTGAAATTTAGTATAACCCGGTGTGTCTTACCTGGTATGTGTGTTGGGTTAAATTGTAGGTGCGAGTAGAGACGATCGGTGCGAGTAAGAACTTCTAATCAGGACAGCAGGTGAGTCTTTCTAAACCTAAATTTTAAACAAGTGTGTTTGATGGTTATTTTCTAATTGTTCGCATTACAACTGTATTTATTTCAAAATAAAGAATACGTGTGTTTGAAGATTATTATGTAACTGTGTGTTTTTCAACTGCTTCTATTTCAAAGTGAAGATAAATTGTGTGACAATATGTGTTATTTATACGTGTGTGACCATGCTCTGGCTTTGGTGTGAAATGGGGGTGCGTCCCATAATAATTATATATATATGAATTTGTTTCATATATGGGCGGTGTGTGCCCAATTGCGCTATCACGGTGTGTGTGACTATAGTGTGTGTGTGCCTAATTGCGTTGTCACGGTGTGTGTGACTATAGCGTATGCATGCAGCATGTGTCAATGTGTGCATATCATCTTAGTGTGCTTGTTATGAATTGTATAAACTCTTTCATAACTGATTTTATAAACTGTGATATCTTTGGTGTGACTTGGTGTGGAGGGAACTCACTAGACCTCATGGTCTAACCCTCGCTTTTCAAAACTAAAACCTTTTTCAGGTAAGCAGAGTAGTCGAGAGCACGTTTAGAGATTTGGCAAGACGTGGGTTGGAGCTTGCGTTTAGAAGGAATAGAAGAACTTCCTTTTATGTCTAGTTAGAATTTCTCAGCTGTATTTAGGGTTATTTCTGCGAACCCTGTGTTGTAAATCTTGATATTGTGACCACGTTGAACCATTTTTGGCGTTATGAATTAAAGAAGTAGATTCTAGCTTGTACTTTTGGTTTGGGTTGTTACACTGATAAACCTTAGCTTGATTTCTTCTAGCATCAGAGGGTGCATGTGTGGTTGATCAATCACTTCATTTGGACCAGCACTATAAAGATATTTGTGGATTTGTGTAACAACCCATCCCAAACATACTTCATATAACACAATATACATATCATCATAAAAGAACATAGATACATATTATATCGCATACGGTCCCTTAGTCTCAAAACTATACAATACATAATTCAGTACAAACGTTTCGCTAATAATTTACATTACAATCAACAAACTATTGATACAAAAACACTTCAGGAAAACTTCAAAAACACGCACAACCTTCAAAACCATATCACAAGTTATCCTTTCTTTTGCTCTTACTCGCTTCATGACCTGGAATACATATTTTTGAAAACAAAATGAGGGTTAGACCAATTGGTCTAAGTGACAAATTCCCTGTCAGTTTAGTAATTATTTTGTAAAACATAGATATACAACAAGTATTTGAATACCAAGCATGACTCGTATGACCTATGTACAACTCTTTCACATGTCCATATTAGTTGGTTGCGCTAAACCAACTAATCAATTTATTCCGCTGCACTAAAATACAGCCAACTCTGTTGTCCCTCCGTACAACCAAACTCCACCGGCCCTAAGTCTGGCCAAAGTGCAATCGTGTAGTGTAATGCTTATATAAATACAACATACGTCTCAATATATCATATTTCAATCATAAGCACATCATCACACTACCTACCACATTTGTATCCAGTATATATGTATTCCAGTTTGAAAATGATTAAAGTAAAATTCACCTGAAAGAAATAACGCAACTAACACCTTCTCTTGAAAATCACAAGGATTTTACTTTTCAACAAACTCCATCGAATCTGAATTACATAAAATACATATAACTATTTACCACATAAAACTCAATGACAGGCTAAGATTCTAAATAAGCCTATCATACCCTTACCCAGAAAACACTCACAAATGTCCCTCTTTGGTGACTTAGCACGGGAAATCAGGAAGCTTCCGGATATGTGATCCGGGTTTGGTTTTCCGGATAAAGAATCCAGAGAAATTTACTATCCGAAAAAACAAAGAATCCGGACATCTATCTGGAACTAACCCGAAAATCTCAAGAATCCGAAAATACCCCATCCGGAAATTTGAGAAATCCGGATACATTATATCCGGAAAATGAGAGCAATCATGATCAATCACATCCGGAAAATGTGAGAAATCCGGACAAACCGTTCGAACCGAAAATCGACAGCAACTATCTAAGATTCAAAAATCGACCACCATTCTAAACCGATAGAAATCTAATACTATCTATTACAAACACAAATTGAAAAGATACATACCTCAAAATCTAATCACACGGACTATATCCTTGGCCCTAATCAGTCGACGGCTTCTCTGCTATCTTTCTTTTCTCTCGACTTAAAGCACACACAGACAACACTTAAGAAACCGACTCTAATGAAATACAAGGAGGAGGTGGATCAATATATATGGATTCCAAATTGCAAATGGAGGGTTCGAACTTTACTAAAACTACAGATACAACCCTAAACTTATAAACCTACAATAAATAAATAAACAACTAACTTACCCGAGGTATTACAGTTTGCTCTTGGTATTCAAGATCTTTTTCTCTTGGTCTAGGAATTGGAAGTCTCAGAGCATCCAGTGATTTCTTTACTTCTGCAACCCTATCATCTGTGACGGCAGCTGCAGAGGATGTCATGGGCCTTTGCCTTTTCTTGAGGGCATAGGGTTCATAGGTTTGGGTAGGATGAAGTGCTCTGTGAGGCTTCTGTGCAGTAGGGTTTGTCTTTTGAGCTTCATTAGGTTTCCTAGCTGGTTTCTCCTTGGGTTTTTCTTTTGGCTTCTCAGCTGGTGGTTTCTCCTTGGGTTTTGATTAGGTGTGGTTTGGAAGGTTTAGCAGCAACATAAGGTTTTGTAGAGGTTGCAGAGGGTTTGGTTAGAAGTTTGGCTTGAGATTGTTGAGTTGGTTTGGTTTGAGGTGGCTTGGTTTGAGCTGCAGAGGTTTTGGGTTGAGATGCAGAGGTTTGCTTTGTTCCCTCTGAGGTTTGTCTTGGTACGGGTTGAGTCTAGAGGTTATGGGTACGACATTCAGAGGCTGAACGTTTAGAGCTTCTACAATACTTCTCTCCCCCTTATGATGACCACCAGGGCCAGAGCCATCATGGTCGTGGTCATCATACCTTCTTTTCTTATCCGCCTATGTTTGACAAGAGTCTGGAGATTTTATCTTCTTCTTCGAGATGTGAGTTGTGGCATCCTTGATCTTAGTACAAGCATCCTCTACCATTATCGAGGCTTTGGCAACCTCATAGTCTGTTTTAAACCTCATTCTTGCAACCAAGGTTTTGAACTCTCTGGTGTAAGTAGAAGTTGTAGTTGTGAAGGCCTGAACAAAACCACAAACTACATTAATCATCTGTTTACCAAGTTCAGTGATATGTGCTCTGGTCATGTAGTCTGTAGGCAAGATTGACACGGCTTGAGAATTGGCTATCTTCTATACATTCTCTAGAGCCTTTTGGAAATTTTCTGCAGTGATTGTTGAATTGGCTCTGAAGAGAAGATTCTTCCTTTCATGGAGTCAGACAGGCTTTTGGCTAGCTCTGAATAGGTCTTTAGTTCTGTGGACAAAGCACCCAATTTGTTTTCAAGTTCTTCTACAGACGGGCTTGGGCTCTTAGAGACTTGTTGTTTTAGCTGTGCATCTTCTTGGAGTTTGCCTTGACTTTTGTAGAGATGGAATCCACCTTGTTGTGCTAGTCCGTCAGAGATTGAGTAGTGGAATATGCAGAAGATTTAACCAAGCTTTGCAACTCTGTAAATATGAGTATAAATACCAATGGAGAAAAAAAAATCGAACACACTATTTGAACCAGATAGACAATGAAGGGGATGAAATGGAAATAAATTGGATAGAGATGGATACTACATTTTCCCATGCTTTTTATTGCTTTAAGCTGATTATATGCTCAATGTGCTCATTTATGCTTATGGGTAGCTTTGTTGTTTCTCTTTTTGTTGTTGAAAGCCATGAGATTTAATGACATATCGGTTTTGTTCGCCGCCTTTCATATAGACATCATTTAACATCGTTTATACATATTGTTTAACAATTATATCTTTCTTGTGCAAACTTGCAGACTGCCATGTTTTTGGAAGACTATAGGCGTGGTTCCCATGATTTTATTATTTTAATAGAACATCATGCTTAATTGATTTGTGGGTTGTGTCGTTTATGTTAGGAGTAATCAATCATATATATGTATCATGTATACAATTGGACAGAATATTGAAGAGAAGAAAGAATTTCTTTATATAAAACTTTGCTTTACATCATAAACAAACAATCAAGTAAAGAACAACATTAAATCTTACTTGAATCGAAGATTCCACGAAGATATAGGAATTGATTGAGGCCTGCACAAAGCAGTGTCCTAAGACAAAATTTCGCCGGTGGTACGGGCGTTGTCTAGAGGATACAACAATCGAATTCAAGTTTGTAACTTGAATCTATCGAATCATCATCATGTTTGGCGAAGAACGAGAAGGAGAGAAAACCCAGAAATATGAGAGAAATTCACGTATTTTCTGATCTAAAACGAATGAGAGTATTGTGGTATCTATAGATTCCTGTTGCCAACCGAAAGAAACTGCCAGACAGCGGCTCGGGTCACGCCGTCATACGCGCCAGACACTGCACACACAACCACGTTCATTCTTCAAAGATAAGGCCCAAGGCCCTATCTTTGACATTTAATATATATATTTGTGTCAAAGAGAGCCCACCAAGAACACCATACTCCAAGCCAGGCAATTAAATGATTCATTTAATGCTCTCAACTTTGGGTTTATTAAGTGTTCTAAGGATTGCCTTGGCTCCTATGTGGGACTAGTTTTCTCACATATCAACTAAGTTCCAACAGTTTATTAAGTTTTCAATCAGTATTTGGTCCATAAAGTATATTTTCGCTATATTAGTTAGGTTGCCACCAATGGGCAAACACTAGGAACTTTTATCACGTTTTGCACCGAAATTTATCCAATGTCCATATACTCGATCTAGCCTTACTCACCACGATGATTTTTCACCAAATAGAATATGAACTTAAAAATGCAAAAAAAAAAACGCACGAGAATACACAAAATGAACATGAGTTGCAATGCAAACTTAAAGCAATCTAGGCATGTATTGGAGGTACTAAAATAGTATTCAAGATTATTATGTGGTAAATCAAACACAAAAGATCATGTAAACATCGTACTTAATTTGAGCAATGTCTTTTATTAATTTCATGATCCAATATTCCAAATTACAATCATCATATGATTGACTATTGGGAATACACTAATTGTACATCACTTGATTGCCGAATGTACTAATTAAAAATATCAATATATGATATCGACTATATAAGCATGCATGAGTTCTCTCAATACAATCCGAGTACGGGCCTACAAACATCACACCCGTCATTCTAGAAGTACAAACATATTTTGATCCACACAAGTACTAGTATTTGATAAATCCCAAACACAAAATCCATCGTGTTACATAGTTACGACATGATTAGAGCCAATGTCAAGGCATTACACTCAATCACATCAAAAGTTCATGATCTCAAATCAAATGGCTACATGTATAGCGACCTCATAATAAAGAATGGTGGATTCATGTACAGCAAAGGGGTTTCCCGTGTTGCCACTTTATCGTTCGGTCGTAGTGAATTTGGTTTTCTAAGTCTTGAAAATGTATCCACTATGATTCAATGTGTGGTCTCTAAAAGCACTAGTTTTTCATTTTTAATGAAACCAAGTTTTCTATAAATATTTTTTGTTTTAATAATTTTATACTCTTTAATGATTATGTGTCCACTCTTAATTTTCTTTTTGGAACTGCCTCTAATATAAAAAAAATCCTTATATAAAACTCATATAACATCAACACAATGTTCTCATACCAATTCCCGTACGAAACACAATATACCTCTAATGCACGTACATGTGGAGTCCATACCACTATATGTATCATTAGGCACATTCTAGTCATTCTCATATTACTTTAAGTAATGCCTGGCCCGAAACATTTTAAAATAAATTAATCAAAATTTAATTTATTATGTTTAAATAAAACAAAAACAAACGATTATCTAAACACACTAATTTGGGCAATGCCTTCTATTAATTTCATCACTTCATTCTCATACTAAAACCACCCTTAGCTTTACATACTTTTGAACATACACATTTATGAGATTGCCATGTTGCAACAGTAATCAAGAAAATTATTAAATGTTGTACTTCATTATTTGAATATTTGATGAGGCACATTAAGCACATTAAGATGCATTGTTTTAGTCATCATTTGTCTTTGTCACTTGCAAGTCTTTTGCTTAGTATCGTAACACCCATGTACCTGCAACGAATTGAAAGAAAGTTAATGTCATTTGTAGTTGTAAGAAAAAAAGGATTCATCTATTGATGTTATAAAATCACACATCTTTTTGTTTTCAAATTTAATCACCTTCCAAGCATTAAAAGACTCGCTTGAGGATTGGTTCCTGGAGAGGTAATTAGAGTTGATCCGTCAATGACACGAATAGCATCCACACCTAGAATCTTATAGTTTTCATCAACTACCTTGCCCATTTGACATCCTCCATGGTAATGCCATATGGTCTTAACATTGTCCTTGCAATATTGTTCCAAAGATGAGGTTGTATTGGCATGTATAGGAAACGTTTTCGGCATTTTCACGTTAAGGTCGAGAATATCTTGGACCGTCATATTTGGATATTTGAATTCCGAGAATGCTTTGGATTCAATTTCTTTTAGGATTACTTTAACCCCAAGAACACATTTTCGCAAGTCATAGGGATTTTTAAAGTAGTTGAATGTTACAGATGGGTTGTTAGCCGGATTTCTCGACTATAAATCCACCCATCTGGAAACATGTAGAGTAATTAAAATATATTAAACTTCTAAACTCTTGTTACGATTGTTAATGAATGAAATACCTCATAAGAATAACCCTGATAGTCGGAAGGTCTTGCACCAATCAAATTAAATCCCTCGAGTCCCTCAATATAGTTGCCGGACTTTGTAATACCGACAATCTCAACCAAGGACTGTGCCACGGGTATTGGAGATGGGACAAAAATTTCATTTGTCGGGTTATTAGTCATGCCTTGACCAATTAAAGGATGGTGAAGCACAAGTTTGATGTTGTGGGTATGAAGTTGATCCTTTGGACCTATGCCACTCAACATTAGAAGTTGTGGGCTTCCAAGGGCACCAGCAGATAGTATGATTTCATCCATTTGTCCTCCTTTCAGGTATGCCTTATGCTTTCTGCCTAATGCATCTTCATACACTACCCCATAAGCCACTGGTCTTGTTCTTCCTATTCAAGAAGATTGTTTTGAAATTGTGTTGGTGGTGATATTTACTAAAATTATTTACAAATATGTACGTCTTAATAAAACAAAAATGAACTAAACTTACGAATCGTGATCACGTCGTCATTGTCTTGTAAATTTGCTTAATAGATGAACGACAAAGAGGATCAATCTTCGACATCAGTGATTCAGACGATGAGAATCAAGAAAATTCTTGGGCAAAAAATAGTTTCTCGACCAGTCCTACGGCGGCCGCATATCCATCTACGAAAGCTGACGAAGAGGGTGACAGAGGCGACAAGTCAATTTCACCCAAGCAAGGTTCGCTGATTTCCAAGACTAGTAAATGCGCTGAAGAGGATAGAGTACTTTATGGAACCGCAATGTTAAAAGGCGATGCTTTATACTGGTGGGAAGCTCATATTTCTTCGGAAGGGTCTGACATATATTCTACCTTCTCTTGGGAAGAATTTGTTATAGCTTTCAGGAAACAGTTTTGTCCTCAAGTCGCAGTTAAACAATTGGAAGGGGAGTTTATGAACTTGCAGCAAGGGAATTTTTCAGTTCGGGACTACACCGCTCGTTTTCTGGAAAAGTCTCGTTTAACGGAATACTACGTTGCTACGGAGGCCATGAAGATTGAAAGGTTTATCTTTGGATTGAATGCAGAAGTTAGAAGTTTTGTGATTGCTAAAGGACCAGAAACTTTCTCCGCCGCAGTAGACGCCGCAGAAACCGTGGAGCAAGATAAAGGGAGAAGTACTAGTGATAAGAATGTGGGGAAAAGAAAGTGGGAAGGACCGCAGTATGATCCGAAGAAGTCCAGGTTTCAGCGATATGATAACCGTCCGCCTTTCAGACCAACGGAAAGACCTTGTCCGAAATGTAACCGTATCCACCAAGGAAATTGTCAAGTGGATCTTCGGATTTGTTATAAGTGTGGGAAGACCGGACATATAGCTAAAAACTGTCAAGTGACGCGGTTTTGTTTTTCATGTAATTCTCCGGATCACATTCAGTCTGATTGTCCGAGGGGAAGAATACAGCAAGGGGGTACGTCAGGGAAGCCAGCAATTGTCAGACCGGTGGTACCAAGAATAGAGCCACCAAGAACAAGGGGTCGTGCATTCCAGATGACGGCACAAGAAGCGGAGAAAACTCCGGATGTGGTTACAGGTACATTCTTAATAAACTCTACACGTGCTAAAGTGTTATTTGACTCCGGTGCAAACCGATCGTTCGTATCTCCTTCATTTGCTACTTATATGCATTTAAAGCCTAAAGTGTTAGATCATGCCTTAATGGTAGATACTGCAAATGATAAACAAGTGTCGGTTAAAGAAGTTTTTGATAGTTGTGTGATAAATATAGAAGGGTGCGGAGTACCGATTCAACTATTTCCTATAGCGTTGATCGAGTTTGATGTAGTAGTGGGAATGGATTGGTTAGCCGAGAATCAGGCTAACATAGTTTGTAATAAGAAGTTAATAAATGTTGTATTACCTGAGAATGGACCGGTAGTGATTTATGGTGATCGTAGGAATCATCAGTCTTGCCTTATATCTATGTTAAAAGCTCGTAAGTGTGTCAGTAAAGGTTGCCCGAGTTACATAGCTTATGTGATAGATACTAAACTAGAAAAGAAAAAGTTGGAGGATATTCCTATTGTTAGTGAATTCCCAGAAGTTTTTCCCGAAGACTTGAATAGTGTTCCGCCCGTTAGACAAGTAGAGTTTGGTATAGATCTGATTCCTAGAGCCGCTAATGTAGCCCTTGCACCGTATCGTCAGGCACCTCCAGAGATGAAAGAAATGATGACACAACTGCAAGACCTATCCGATAAAGGCTTCATCAGACCCAGTTCTTCGTCGTGGGGTGCACCAGTTTTGTTTGTGAAAAAGAAGGATGGTTCGATGAGAATGTGTATCGACTACCGGGAACTGAATAAGCGCACGATCAAGAACAAGTATCCGCTTCCCAGAATTGATGACCTCTTCGATCAATTAGTTGGAGCTTTCTATTTCTCCAAGATTGATCTAAGATCTGGTTATCATCTGCTGAAGGTTAAAGAAGAAGACGTTCTGAAAACTGCTTTTCGCACAAGGTGCGGTCACTATGAATTCTTAGTGATGCCATTTGGACTGACGAACGCTCCAGCTGCTTTTATGGATTTAATGAATCGGGTATGTAAGCCGTATCTCGATAGATTTGTTATAGTATTTATCGATGATATACTTATTTATTCCCGATCTAAAGATAAGCACGCGCAACATCTTCGTTTGATTATGGAAATGTTGAAGAAGGAACAGTTGTATGCTAAATTTTCTAAATGTGAATTCTGGCTACGAGAAGTTCAGTTTCTGGGGCATGTAGATTCTGAGAAAGGCATTCAAGTTGATCCGCTGAAAGTGGAAGCGATTGAAAAGTGGGAACCGCCGAGAACGGCAACCGAAGTACGAAGTTTTCTAGGTTTAGCCAGTTACTATCGAAAGTTTATAAAAGATTTTTCTCGTATCGCTACGCCTCTCACTAAGCTAACCCGAAAGAATCTAAAGTTCGAATGGAAAGCAGAACAGGATGAAGCATTCCGAATATTGAAAGAGAAACTCTGTAGCGCACCGATACTAGCATTACCTGAAGGTTCCGATGATTTTGTTGTTTACAGTGATGCTTCCAAACTGGGATTGGGTTGTGTACTTATGCAGCGTGGAAAGGTTATTGCTTATGCTTCTCATCAGTTAAAAGATCATGAAAGACAGTATCCTACACACGATATGGAACTTGCAGCAGTTGTTTTCGCGTTGAAGATTTGGAGACATTATCTTTACGGCTCTAAATGTCAAATTTATTCTGATCATAAGTGTCTCCAACATCTTTTTGATCAGAAGGAACTAAATATGAGGCAAAGAAGATGGCTAGAATTGGTGAATGATTACGATTGTGAAATTCTTTATCATCCAGGAAAGGCGAATGTGGTAGCTGATGCACTAAGTCGTCAAGAAAGGAGTGGAACAATAAAAGCTATTTCACTACGAACTGAACTTCTACCAAACATCTTTGACGAATTGCAGAAGTGTCAAATAGAAGCATATCAAGAAATACTTTTGAAATCAGAACGGTTAGTGGGGATATCAGCATTGCTCGTAAAAGATGATCGTGGGTTATTGTGTCTGGGGAACAGAATTTGGGTGCCTTTTTGGGTGGTTTACGTGATCGGGTACTACAAGAAGCTCATCAATTTCGTTTCTCTATTCATCCAGGTAAGAATAAGATGTATAAAGACCTAAAACAATTCTATTGGTGGCCGGGAATAAAAAGAAGCATTGCTCAATATGTGGATGGTTGTACTACTTGTAAGAAGGTAAAGATTGAACATCAAAAGCCGTTTGGTCAGTTGCAACGGTTAGAAATACCTATGTGGAAATGGGATCAGATTACTACAGATTTCATCACAAAGCTACCAAGGACTCCGAAGGGATTTGATGCCATTTGGGTGATCGTTGATAGATTGACGAAGTCTGCTCACTTCCTACCGATAAAAGAAACTTACTCGTTAGAACGACTAGCCAAGTTGTACATTGACGAAATAGTAACTCGACATGGAGTTCCAATCTCGATTATTTCTGATCGTGATAGTCGTTTTACTTCAAGGTTCTGGAGGAGTTTTCAAAAAGAAATGGGAACGCGGATAAAGTTAAGTACAACATATCATCCTCAAACTGACGGTCAGAGTGAGCGAACAATCCGAAATGAGAACTAAGTACCCGTGTCTTTTTGCCTAACCGAATTCCGGGACGGAATTCTTTTAAGGGGGAGATGATGTAATACCCCGGGTAAGTTCGTTAGTTAAAAGTCTCGTTCCGTTAAATTTAATTAACTTTAAAATTTATGTTTAGGGTAAGTTAGGGTTAATTTATAAGTTTAGGGTGTGTTGGTCATTATTGATTAACTCAAGGACTAAATGGGTAAAATTGAGTTAGATATTATCCATTACAACATACAGATATTTCACAAAGCAGAAAACTCAGTTAATGTGTGTGTGTGTGTTTTTAGAAGAAGCAAAAGGAGAAAAAGAAGGGTTAGAGATTCATTTGGGGTACTTGGAAGTGAATTAAGGTATGTTTCCTTTACATTTTATGTTTGTAATTGTATTGAGAAGGTTTCTATCGGAGTAGAATCACTGATTTCATGCCTGAGGTTAATTCAGTCGATTTCTGGGTGAAATTTGGGTAAACCGATAGTGGTTTCCGGATAGATTGAATGTGTCCGGGTAGTTGCGTTGGTAGTGTCCGGTAGTTTATTCTTACAGGTGTCCAGACGATCTGGTATCCGGTAAGTACCCCTTTTCTTTAAGTTTCCGGATGATATAAGATACCGGATGGTATCCGGGTTACTTTGGTTTCCGGGTGTCGTTCGGATTGTTTAGGTTGTCCGGAAAGGTTATGCTGTCCGGATTGGTCATGCTGTCCGGAAAGATATGCTGTCCGGATTATTTTGTGTTGTCCGGATACTTTAGCTGATTTAGTCATTTTTGAGAGTTTTGGTACTTTTGAGTATCCAGTAACCTGTGTTTTGTTAACTCTTAGATAGGGAATGAATGAGAATTGAATATACTGTGGACTCAACTTAAGTTCGGGTTTGGAGGTAACGTTTGAGGATAGAGTTATCTAGAGCGTTTAGCTTTAGTAAGTCTTATGTATTCTATTTGATAAAAAGATACTTGTACCTATTTGTTTCAGATTCTATGGATTTGAAGTGAAAGCAGAGTCGTTTTGAGAAAAGGTTGGAGAACGTTTTGATAAACTAACAGGTGAGTTTTACTTCAAAATGTTTTCAAACTGGAATACATATATGTGTGTATTGGATATGTGATAGATGATGTGATTATGTGCTTATGTTTGAAATATAATATGTGGAGATGTATATTATATTTACATGAGTATTACACTATACGAGAGTGTGTTGGCCGGGCTTAGGACCGGTGGTGTTGGCTGTAATACTCGTACAGCGGTGTTGGCTGTAATTGTCGTACAACAGAGTTAATTTATTAGTTGGCTTGCAACCAACTAATATGGCCATGAAAAATGAGACGGGGAAGTACACAATGCTTGAGTCCTATTTGGTATTTATACTTGTGATATGTATATGGTGTTTGTGCGAATGGTTTTAAAACTAACAGGGATTTTCTCACTTAGACCGCTAGGTCTAACCCTCATTTTGTTTTAAAAATATGTATTCCAGGTCGTGGATCGGGTAAAAGCAAATGAGAGGAGTACTATGTGTTTAGCTTTTGGAAGAAGGAAGTTATGAAGACTAAGACGTGTTTTGCTGTTCTAATTTCATAACTAGATACCATGTATTTAGTTAGGGAAAAATTTGTAATGAAATACCCTAAGTTGGATTGTAAAGACTAAAGGGACCGTATTTGTTATATGATGTGTCTTGTTATGTAAAGATGTTATTAAATGTATGTTACTTGTTGTATGTTTGGGAATCCGGGTTGTTACACAAAGTTTTCACAAATCAACTTGAACTCAACTTGCTAGATTTAAGCTAAATATAGAATTTCCCAAACGTAAGCTCCTTTGAAATCCCTTGCATCTTCAAGCTAAAACTTCCAAAAACCTAGATCCATAAGTTTCCAACCACAACAATTAGATCTAACCATGAAAATCATCCACCCACCATTTTATACCAAAATACTCACTTATATCAAAACCCTAACTTCAAAAATGAGGAGAAAAGAAGATTACCTCAATCATACTTGAATCCACCAACTAATACACTTCTAGCATCACCAAAAGAACCACACACTCCAAATCTTAACAATGGAGGAAAGGGGTTAGGGTGAAACCCTAGAACTTGATGGAGAAGATGAAGTGGAAGATTTCCTTGTAAGGGTTAAGGTTTCCAATCCATGGTGATGGTTATATTTGGGGAAAGAGGATGGAGAGGAGAGGGGAGGTTTAGGGTTTTCTTGAGAGAAAACGTTTTTTAGAGAGAGAGAGATATATTTTTGAGGTTGAAAATGGAATGGGGAAGAGAAAGAGGGAAAAGAGCTTAAAAGCAAACAACAAATCCATCAGATGCATCGCGGACGTCCGCAGTGCACCCTTGCGGACGTCCGGCTCGCTTGGCCAAAAACTCCCAAAATTCTCTGTTGCTTCCGCGGATGGTTCGTGGACTTCCGTAAACCGCGGACGTCCGGCCTTGTGCCTTGCGGACGTCCGTGAGACCCAAAATCCGTTTTATCAAATTTTCGGGGTGTTACAATCTTCCCAACCTTAGAATGATTTCGTCCTCGAAATCTTGGTCCTTTACTGTAATACCCCGGGTAAGACCGTTAGACAAATTCCCTATCCGTTAAGTTTATATAACGATGATATTTAAGGTTTAGGGTAAGTCTGAGATAAGTTATAAGGTTAGGGATGTTTTAGTCCTTATTGAGTAGTTTGTGCCAAAAGTGTAAATTTGAGATATAAATATCTCAAACACTTCAGATATCTCACTTTCCTCTTTAGAAACTGTGTGTGTGTGTGTGTTCTGAGCGAAAGGAAGAAGACGAAGAAACCTACAGCTAGAGCATCAATTGATTTGGTTGAAGTTGATTTTGAGGTAAGCTCTTTTACATTTTGTGTTTGTAATCAGTAGTAGGAGATATCTATCGGTTTAGAAGTTATGATTTCAGTGATTGGTATCGATTTCAATCGAATTTAGGTGAGATGAAACCGACCGTGTTCTTGAGACTCCCGGTGGAGTCCCGGTATTATCGACTCCCGGTATTGTGAACTCCCGGTAACGTGAACTCCCGGTATTGTGAACTTCCGGTACCATGGAGTCCCGGTATATTCGACTTCCAGTGATGTCAACTCCCGGTACTGGAGAGTCCCGGTACTTGTGAGTCCCGGTACTTGTGAGGTCCCGGTACTGGTGAGTCCCGATACTGGTGGTAGTGTCCGGTTATAGTTCCTGATTGTATATTTGGATTAAGTTGCTCCGAAAATCCTGGGGGGGTGGCCCCCAAACCCCGCAAGGGCAATGCCCCTTGACCCCATCCGCTAACCGGGTAGCGGAACCCCCGTGTTAAGTCGCTATAGGGGAACAATTGAGAATAAGAGTTATTCTATTTGAATTATTTCAGATACTGTGAATTCAACTTGAAAGACTGAGTCTGTGGAAAAGGCTTAGAAGCATTTTGTTAAACAAACAGGTGAGTTTTACTTTAAAACGTTTTCAACTGGAATACATATATATGTTTATATGTGTATGTGAGTATGTGTGAAATATATATATTGTATTTATATTGCACGAAACGAGTATAGGTGAGCCGAATTATTATTCGGTGGGGCTGTATTGAAATACAGCGGGGCTGCATGAAATTGCAGTGGAGCTGTAGGTAATTGCAGCGGGGCTGTATGTAATTACAGTGGAGTCGTCTGTATTGTACAGTGACGATAATTAGTTGGCTTGCTACCGACTAATGTGGCCAGGGGAAAGAAGATGAGATGAGGAGAGATACACGGTGTACGAGTCTAAATGTGGTATTTATATACGTGTGGTATATGCGTGCTTATACGAAAGGTTTCATGTAAATTATTTTGATACAAAGTATTATGTGAAAAGAGTTTGATATTGATTTTGGAAAAGACCAGGATTAACTCACTAGACCCGTTTGGTCTAACCCTCATTTTGTTTTCAAAAATATGTTTTCCAGGTCGAGGAATTGATAGCGGCAAAGGAAAGAATAAGGTGTAGACTGCCTTCGTGGACCGATGTTGATTAGGAAGTTTTATGTAATTTGTAGTTTCGAGACTAAAAGAGACCGTACTTGGTTTGCTATGTAACTTTTGTTGTAAATCAATGATATGTATGCATGTTATGTATTATGATGTATGTTATAGGATTTGGGTCGTTACAAATGGTATCAGAGCCCTAGTTTAAGGGATTTAGGTATTTGTACCCGTACCTAGACTTAAACTGCATGTGAAGTAGGATGTCCTTGATATATTAGAACCTTGGGATGCTAAGTATAAAAGGTAGAAGGAACATCATGTAAGGTAATTTCAGATTACACCTGGCCAGTGTAATTGTGATCTTACAGGTACATGTTTGAACTGGAATACCTTGTTATATGGGGTATGTGTTTATGTGTATGTTAACCTTGTTTAAATCAACAGAATGGCAAGCGGAACACGAAATTCGAATCGAGGAGGAGGAAGAAATCCGAATAGAACTAATCCGCCAATAGGAACAGGGGACAGGGGAGGTAGAACTGGGGGTAGAGCTGGAGGTCGAGCCGGAGGCAGAGTCCAGCCACATGGTACAGAGTTCGTTACCAGGGATGATCTAATGGCAGAAATGGGAAGATTACAAGCTAATATCCAAGCTATGTTCAACCAAACTCACAATACTGAAACAGAAAGACCAGATCTTACTCATGAAGAAGAGATGCCCATTACATCTACTGTCGTACCAGTAGTGAGGAAATGTGATTATAAAATGTTTTTAAGCTGTAGACCTCCGACCTACTCAGGAGACAGGGATCCCGTGAAAGCAATGAGATGGATGAAGGAAATAGAAGCTATTTTCAAGACAAGCAAGTGTGCGGAGGAAGATAGGGTATTGTACAGGGCAGCAATGTTAAAAGGGGATGCTTTGTATTGGTGGGAATTTTTTATTCACTCTAAGGGATCTGATGTTTATTCTACCCTCTCTTGGGAAGAATTTGTGATAGCCTACAGGAATGCATTTTGTCCCCAAGCAGCCGTCAAACATCTGGAAGGGGAATTTATGAACTTACAACAAGGAAACTTATCCGTTCGAGACTACACCGCAAACTTCCTGGAAAAGTCTCGGTTCGCAGAATACTACGTTGCTACGGAGGCGATGAAGACGGAAAGGTTTATCTTCGAGTTAAATTCGGAAGTCAGAAAGTTAGTGACTGCAACAGGACCTTATAACTTCTCAGCCGCAGTAAATGCCGCGGAAAATGTAGAGCGAGATATTAAGAGAGATGCAAATGATAAGAGTGCTGGGAAAAGAAAATCGGAAGAGATGACACATGATTCAACGGAGTACGAAATTCAGAGGTTCGATAGTCGCCTACCTTTTCGACCAAATGAAAAACTATGTCCAAAATGCAATCGCGTACATCAAGAAAATTGTTATGTTGATCCTAGAAGTTGTTACAAGTGTGGAAGGGCTGGACACGTCGCTAAGAATTGTCGCGCAAATCGATTCTATTTCGTTTGCAATTCCCCTGATCATATTCAGTCAGATGGTCCACAATGGAAGGTACGACAGGGTGGTATGACGGAGAGATCAATGAATGTTAGGACGGGAGAGATACAAGGGTCTGAGGAACCGAAAGCAAAGGGGAGAGTCTTCCAAATGACAGCACAAGAAGAGGAGGAAATTCCGGATGAGGTTATAGGTATATTTTTATAAATTCTATACGTGCTAAGGTGTTATCTGACTTCGGTGCAAAATGGTTATTGGTATTTCCGTGCTTTTGTTGCTTATCCGTGTTAGAGATATAGGTGGGTGTGGGGTGGCTATTCAATTATTTTCAATGGTTTTGATTGAGTTCGAAGTAGTAATGATAAGTATTCTTACCTTTTCGCTTAATCGAATTCCGGGACGGAATTCTTTTAAGGGGGAGATAATGTAATAACCCGGGTAAGACCGTTAGACAAATTCCCTATCTGTTAAGTTTATATAACGATGATATTTAAGGTTTAGGGTAAGTTTGAGATAAGTTATAAGGTTAGGGATGTTTTAGTCCTTATTGACCGTTAGATATCCTCACTTTCCTCTTTAGAAACTGTGTGTGTGTGTGTGTGTTCTGAGCGAAAGGAAGAAGACGAAGAAACCTACGGCTAGAGCATCAATTGATTTGGTTGAAGTTGATTTTGAGGTAAGCTCTTTTACATTTTGTGTTTGTAATCAGTAGTAGGAGATATCTATCGGTTTAGAAGTTATGATTTCAGTGATTGGTATCGATTTCAATCGAATTTAGGTGAGATGAAACCGACTGTGTTCTTGAGACTCCCGGTGAAGTCCCGGTATTATCGACTCCCGGTGGAGTCCCGGTATTATCGACTCCCGGTATTGTGAACTCCCGGTAACGTGAACTCCCGGTATTGTGAACTTCCGGTACCATGGAGTCCCGGTATATTCGACTTCCGGTGATGTCAACTCCCGGTACTGGAGAGTCCCGGTACTTGTGAGTCCCGGTACTTGTGAGGTCCCGGTACTGGTGAGTCCCGATACTGGTGGTAGCGTCCGGTTATAGTTCCTGATTGTATATTTGGATTAAGTTGCTAAGAAAATTTCCAAGAGGGCGGCCCCCAAACCCCGCAAGGGCGTTGCCCCTTGACCCCATCCGCTAACCGGGTAGCAGAACCCCCGTGTTAAGTCGCTGTAGGGGAACAATTGAGAATAAGAGTTATTCTATTTGAATTATTTCAGATACTGTGAATTCAACTTGAAAGACTGAGTCTGTGGAAAAGGCTTGGAAGCATTTTGTTAAACAAACATGTGAGTTTTACTTTAAAACGTTTTCAACTGGAATACATATATATGTTTATATGTGTATGTGAGTATGTGTGAAATATATATATTGTATTTATATTGCACGAAACGAGTATAGGTGAGCCGAATTATTATTCGGCGGGGCTGTATTGAAATACAGCGGGGCTGCATGAAATTGCAGTGGAGCTGTAGGTAGTTGCAGCGGGGTTGTATGTAATTACAGTGGAGTCGACTGTATTGTACAGTGACGATAATTAGTTCGCTTGCTACCGACTAATGTGGCCAGGGGAAAGAAGATGAGATGAGGAGAGATACACGGTGTACGAGTCTAAATGTGGTATTTATATACGTGTGGTGTATGCGTGCTTATACGAAAGGTTTCATGTAAATTATTTTGATACAAAGTATTATGTGAAAAGAGTTTGATATTGATTTTGGAAAAGACCAGGATTAACTCACTAGACCCGTTTGGTCTAACCCTCATTTTGTTTTCAAAAATATGTTTTCCAGGTCGAGGAATTGATAGCGGCAAAGGAAAGAATAAGGTGTAGACTGCCTTCGTGGACCGATGTTGATTAGGAAGTTTTATGTAATTTGTAGTTTCGAGACTAAAAGAGACCGTACTTGGTTTGCTATGTAACTTTTGTTGTAAATCAATGATATGTATGCATGTTATGTATTATGATGTATGTTATGGGATTTGGGTCGTTACATTTACAACCCAAGACTAACCAACTCGACCCGACCATAATTCATCAGCTCCTGACTAGAATCTAAATTCTCCCCACACGGACTGCTACGACTAACCTCAAGCCACTTCTTACCAATTATGTTCTCTTAGGTCACTGTCCTTGTGTCCGAACAACATTCCCTCCACTGGAGTAACTCCATATCAGACAACTTCGGTTGTCTCCCAACCTTAGATGATCCATACTTCCCGATTGCGGTTCAGACTCTAAATCAATCCAAGGTTGTTCACTAACGAATCCAACAGAATTTCCAACTCCGACTGTTCCTACCACTAATTGTCACTTAATTCCAACGAGCCCTAACAGACTCCAAGAATTCATCCCAATATTAATCATCAACCGACCGGTTCTTTAACCGCACACAAAGGTTATTCCACCAAGACCACTCATCACAATTGAGCATCTTAAGGTCACTACAACTGTTATCATTATTTCTTTCACTTAAAATCGGACTACACTCTCCGAATACGCTAACAGTTTCCGACCTTGCATCCAAAAAGGTTGACACCTAGTCATACCACCAAGCTTGAATCCTAACCGAACTCCACACATGAGTTCCGCTTACCGAGCATTTCAACCAACTAGGGTTACTAATACGATGTCTAAAGGGTCTTTCATGCGAAAATTGTCCAAGACCCAAAACAGGGTTGCCGACAAAACGGTTATACCAACCTCAAAATACTTATCGCAAGTCTAGCCCTCCAATTACCACATGCACATCGACTTTGCTACCGATATCATCCGGCCTATAGTCACATCACGTGCCTAACGCCTAACTTTTCATAGTCAGGGTTCTATACAACTTACCCTTACCCGGGGTTACTTAGTCCTTCCAAGGTCCTAACGAGTTCAAGGCTTTCAAGTGAATTATTTAACAAATATGCCAATCAACAAAACATTTCACAGAAATTTTCAACACAAAGATTTTCATATCAAATTAATCGTACGCATAAAAACTACTATTATTAATTCGGTAGTTACGCAAAAATGGACAAGCTCGTCCCACATATGAAAATCATATTGAAAATTATTTCATTGCAGTTCAGATTATCAACAAAACGCAAAAGTCTAATAAACAACTTCTTTAAAATGAACTGCCACGGATCTAGTGTGGATTGACTCATGACATGCACGTAAAGTAACTGTCCACTTTAAATGGTGTGCAACAAAAAGTTTCGCACGTACTTCAAAAGAAGTTCAGACGGCTTTTGACTCTAAAATTCCTTTCTGACCATAAAATGGCATGGAACAAGGTTTACCAACAAAATTTGCGCGCGTCAGTTTATCATACAAAAACGATGAAACGATTTGGTTTATTAAGTGGGTCAAATGTGTATTAAGGATTTGTCTAAAATTCCGTGTTGCCACTTTATCGTTCGATCGTAGTGAATTTGGTTTTCTAAGTCTTGAAAATGTATCCACTATGATTCAATGTGTGGTCTCTAAAAGCACTAGTTTTTCATTTTTAATGAAACCAAGTTTTCTATAAATATTTTTTGTTTTAATAATTTTATACTCTTTAATGATTATGTGTCCACTCTTAATTTTCTTTTTGGAACTGCTTCTAATATAAAAAAAATCCTTATATAAAACTCATATAACATCAACACAATGTTCTCATACCAATTCCTGTACGATACGCAATATACCTCTAATGCACGTACGTGTGGAGTCCATACCACTATATGTATCATTAGGCACATTCTAGTCATTCTCATATTACTTTAAGTAATGCCTGGCCCGAAACATTTTAAAATAAATTAATCAAAATTTAATTTATTATGTTTAAATAAAACAAAAACAAATGATTATCTAAACACACTAATTTGGGCAATGCCTTCTATTAATTTCATGACTTCATTCTCATACTAAAACCACCCTTAGCTTTACATACTTTTGAACATACACATTTATGAGATTGCCATGTTGCAACAGTAATCAAGAAAATTATTAAATGTTGTACTTCATTATTTGAATATTTGATGAGGCACATTAAGCACATTAAGATGCATTGTTTTAGTCATCATTTGTCTTTGTCACTTGCAAGTATTTTGCTTAGTATCGTAACTCCCATGTACCTGCAACGAATTGAAAGAAAGTTAATGTCATTTGTAGTTGTAAGAAAAAAAAGGATTCATCTATTGATGTTATAAAATCACACATCTTTTTGTTTTCAAATTTAATCACCTTCCAAGCATTAAAAGACTCGCTTGAGGATTGGTTCCTGGAGAGGTAATTAGAGTTGATCCGTCAATGACACGAATAGCATCCACACCTAGAATCTTATAGTTTTCATCAACTACCTTGCCCATTTGACATCCTCCATGGTAATGCCATATGGTCTTAACATCGTCCTTGCAATATTGTTTCAAAGATGAGCTTGTATTGGCATGTATAGGAAACGTTGTCGGCATTTTCACGTTAAGGTCGAGAATATCTTGGACCGTCATATTTGGATATTTGAATTCCGAGAATGCTTTGGATTCAATTTCTTTTAGGATTACTTTAACCCCAAGAACACATTTTCGCAAGTCATAGGGATTTTTAAAGTAGTTGAATGTTACAGATGGGTTGTTAGCCGGATTTCTCGACTATAAATCCACCCATCTGGAAACATGTAGAGTAATTAAAATATATTAAACTTCTAAACTCTTGTTACGATTGTTAATGAATGAAATACCTCATAAGAATAACCCTGATAGTCGGAAGGTCTTGCACCAATCAAATTAAATCCCTCGAGTCCCTCAATATAGTTGCCGGACTTTGTAATACCGACAATCTCAACCAAGGACTGTGCCACGGGTATTGGAGATGGGACAAAAATTTCATTTGTCGGGTTATTAGTCATGCCTTGACCAATTAAAGGATGGTGAAGCACATGTTTGATGTTGTGGGTATGAAGTTGATCCTTTGGACCTATGCCACTCAACATTAGAAGTTGTGGGCTTCCAAGGGCACCAACAGATAGTATGATTTCATCCATTTGTCCTCCTTTCAGGTATGCCTTATGCTTTCTACCTAATGCATCTTCATACACTACCCCATAAGCCACTGGTCTTGTTCTTCCTATTCAAGAAGATTGTTTTGAAATTGTGTTGGTGGTGATATTTACTAAAACTATTTACAAATATGTACGTCTTAATAAAACAAAAATGAACTAAACTTACGAATCGTGATCACGTCGTCATTGTCTTGTAAATTTGCTTAATAGATGAACGACAAAGAGGAGCAATCTTCGACATCAGTGATTCAGACGATGAGAATCAAGAAAATTCTTGGGCGAAAAATAGTTTCTCGACCAGTCCTACGGCGGCCGAATATCCATCTACGAAAGCTGACGAAGAGGGTGACAGAGGCGACAAGTCAATTTCACCCAAGCAAGGTTCGCTGATTTCCAAGACTAGTAAATGCGCTGAAGAGGATAGAGTACTTTATGGAACCACAATGTTAAAAGGCGATGCTTTATACTAGTGGGAAGCTCATATTTCTTCGGGAGGGTCTGACATATATTCTACCTTCTCTTGGGAAGAATTTGTTATAGCTTTCAGGAAACAGTTTTGTCCTCAAGTCGCAGTTAAACAATTGGAAAGGGAGTTTATGAACTTGCAGCAAGGGAATTTGTCAGTTCAGGACTACGCCGCTCGTTTTCTGGAAAAGTCTCGTTTTACGGAATACTACGTTGCTACGGAGGTCATGAAGATTGAAAGGTTTATCTTTTGATTGAATGCAGAAGTCAGAAGTTTTGTGATTGCTAAAGGACCAGAAACTTTCTCCGCCGCAGTAGACGTCGCGGAAACCGTGGAGCAAGATAAAGGGAGAAGTACTAGTGATAAGAATGTGGGGAAAAGAAAGTGAGAAGGACCGCAGTATGATCCGAAGAAGTCCAGGTTTCAGCGATATGATAACCGTCCGCCTTTCCGACCAACGGAAAGACCTTGTCCGAAATGTAACCGTATCCACCAAGGAAATTGTCAAGTGGATCTTCGGATTTGTTATAAGTGTGGGAAGACCGGACATATAGCAAAAAACTGTCAAGTGACGCGGTTTTGTTTTTCATGTAATTCTCTGGATCACATTCAGTCTGATTGTCCGAGGGGAAGAATACAGCAAGGGGGTACGTCAGGGAAGCCAACAATTGTCAGACCGGTGGTACCAAGAATAGAGCCACCAAGAAAAAGGGGCCGTGCATTCCAGATGACGGCACAAGAAGCGGAGAAAACTCCGGATGTGGTTACAGGTACATTCTTAATAAACTCTACACGTGCTAAAGTGTTATTTGACTCCGGTGCAAACCGATCGTTCGTATCTCCTTCATTTGCTACTTATATGCATTTAAAGCCTAAAGTGTTAGATCATGCCTTAATGGTAGATACTGCAAATGATAAACAAGTGTCGGTTAAAGAAGTTTTTGATAGTTGTGTGATAAATATAGAAGGGTGCGGAGTACCGATTCAGCTATTTCCTATAGCTTTGATCGAGTTTGATGTAGTAGTGGGAATGGATTGGTTAGCCGAGAATCAGGCTAACATAGTTTGTAATAAGAAGTTAATAAATGTTGTATTACCTGAGAATGGACCGGTAGTGATTTATGGTGATCGTAGGAATCATCAGTCTTGCCTTATATCTATGTTAAAAGCTCGTAAGTGTGTCAGTAAAGGTTTCCCGAGTTACATAGCTTATGTGATAGATACTAAGCTAGAAAAGAAAAAGTTGGAGGATATTCCTATTGTTAGTGAATTCCCAGAAGTTTTTCCCGAAGACTTGAATAGTGTTCCGCCCGTTAGACAAGTAGAGTTTGGTATATATCTGATTCCTAGAGCCGCTCCTGTAGCCCGTGCACCGTATCGTCAGGCACCTCCAGAGATGAAAGAAATGATGACACAACTGCAAGACTTATCTGATAAAGGCTTCATCAGACCCAGTTCTTCGTCGTGGGGTGCACCAGTTTTGTTTGTGAAAAAGAAGGATGGGTCGATGAGAATGTGTATCGACTACCGGGAACTGAATAAGCGCACGATCAAGAACAAGTATCCGCTTCCCAGAATTGATGACCTCTTCGATCAATTAGTTGGAGCTTGCTATTTCTCCAAGATTGATCTAAGATCTGGTTATCATCAGCTGAAGGTTAAAGAAGAAGATGTTCTGAAAACTGCTTTTCGCACAAGGTACGGTCACTATGAATTCTTAGTGATGCCATTTGGACTGACGAACGCTCCAGCTGCTTTTATGGATTTAATGAATCGGGTATGTAAGCCGTATCTCGATAGATTTGTTATAGTATTTATCGATGATATACTTATTTATTCCCGATCTAAAGAAGAGCACGCGCAACATCTTCGTTTGATTCTGGAAATGTTGAAGAAGGAACAGTTGTATGCTAAATTTTCTAAATGTGAATTCTGGCTACAAGAAGTTCAGTTTTTGGGGCATGTAGATTCTGAGAAAGGCATTCAAGTTGATCCGATGAAAGTGGAAGCGATTGAAAAGTGGGAACCGCCGAGAACGCCAACCGAAGTAAGAAGTTTTCTGGGTTTAGCCGGTTACTATCGAAAGTTTATAAAAGATTTTTCTCGTATCGTTACGCCTCTCACTAAGCTGACCCGAAAGAATCCAAAGTTTGAATGGAAAGCAGAACAGGATGAAGAATTTTCCGAATATTGAAAGAGAAACTCTGTAGCGCACCGATACTAGCATTACCTGAAGGTTCCGATGATTTTGTTGTTTACAGTGATGCTTCCAAACTGGGATTGGGTTGTGTACTTATGCAGCGTGGAAAGGTTATTGCTTATGCTTCTCATCAGTTAAAAGATCATGAAAGACAGTATCCTATACACGAGATGGAACTTGCAGCAGTTGTTTTCGCGTTGAAGATTTGGAGACATTATCTTTACGGCTCTAAATGTCAAATTTATACTGATCATAAGTGTCTCCAACATCTTTTCGATCAGAAGGAACTAAATATGAGGCAAAGAAGATGGCTAGAATTGGTGAATGATTACGACTGTGAAATTCTTTATCATCCGGGAAAGGCGAATGTGGTAGCTGATGCACTAAGTCGTCAAGAAAGGAGTGGAACAATAAAAGCTATTTCACTACGAACTGAACTTCTACCAAACATCTTTGACGAATTGCAGAAGTATCAAATAGAAGCATATCAATAAATACTTTTGAAATCAGAACGGTTAGTGGGGATATCAGCATTGCTCGTAAAAGATGATCGTGGGTTATTGTGTCTGGGGAACAGAATTTGGGTGCCTTTTTGGGTGGTTTACGTGATCGGGTACTACAAGAAGCTCATCAATTTCGTTTCTCTATTCATCCAGGTAAGAATAAGATGTATAAAGACCTAAAACAATTCTATTGGTGGCCGGGAATAAAAAGAAGCATTGCTCAACATGTGGATAGTTGTACTACTTGTAAGAAGGTAAATATTGAACATCAAAAGCCGTTTGGTCAGTTGCAACGGTTAGAAATACCTATGTGGAAATGGGATCAGATTACTACAGATTTCATCACAAATCTACCAAGGACTCCGAAGGGATTTGATGCCATTTGGGTGATCGTTGATAGATTGACGAAGTCTGCTCACTTCCTACCGATAAAAGAAACTTACTCGTTAGAACGACTAGCCAAGTTGTACATTGACGAAATAGTAACTCGACATGGAGTTCCAATCTCGATTATTTCTGATCGTGATAGTCATTTTACTTCAAGGTTCTGGAGGAGTTTTCAAAAAGAAATGGGAACGCGGATAAAGTTAAGTACAACATATCATCCTCAAACCGACGGTCAGAGTGAGCGAACAATTCAGACTTTAGAAGATATGCTACGAGCCTGCATTGTTGACTTTGGGGGATCGTGGGATAAGCATTTACCGTTAATCGAATTTGCCTACAATAACAGTTATCATTCCAGCATACAAGCGGCACCGTTTGAAGTACTGTATGGTAGAAAATGCCGAACGCCTCTGTGTTGGAACGAAGTAGGAGAGAAACAGTTAGCGGGGCAAGAGATAGTTCAGTTAACCGCGGATAAGATTAATCAAATTCGAGAACGTTTGAAAGTGGCTCAAGACAGACAGAAAAGCTACGCTGACCGACGCCGAAAGCCGCTAGAATTTCAAGTTGGAGATTTTGTAATGCTGAAAGTTTCACCTTGGAAAGGAGTCATTCGATTTGGAAAACAAGGTAAGCTTAGTCCGAGGTACATTGGACCATTTTCAATTACAGAAAGAATCGGGGAAGTAGCTTACCGGTTAGATCTCCTGCCAGAATTAAGCCGTATACACAACGCCTTTCATGTATCGAATTTTCGGAAGTGTATGGTTACATCGGATCAAGCCGTATCTCGACCGGATATACAAGTTGATGAAAAGCTGAATTATATGGAGGAACCTGAAGCCATAGTTGACCACAAAGTTAAAGTTTTGCGGAACAAAGTAATCAAGCAAGTAAAAGTACAGTGGAGACACCATAGGGTCAGGATGCTACTTGGGAATCAGAATCCGAAATGAGAACTAAGTACCCGTGTCTTTTTGCCTAACCGAATTCCGGGACGGAATTCTTTTAAGGGGGAGATGATGTAATACCCCGGGTAAGTTTGTTAGTTAAAAGTCTCGTTCCGTTAAATTTAATTAACTTTAAAATTTATGTTTAGGGTAAGTTAGGGTTAATTTATAAGTTTAGGGTGTGTTGGTCATTATTGATTAGCTCAAGGACTAAATGGGTAAAATTGAGTTAGATATTATCCATTACAACATACAGATATTTCACAAAGCAGAAAACTCAGTTAATGTGTGTGTGTGTGTTTTGAGAAGAAGCAAAAGGAGAAAAAGAAGGGTTAGAGATTCATTTGGGGTACTTGGAAGTGAATTAAGGTATGTTTCCTTTACATTTTATGTTTGTAATTGTATTTAGAAGGTTTCTATCAGAGTAGAATCACTGATTTCATGCTTGAGGTTAATTCAGTCGATTTCTGGGTGAAATTTGGGTAAACCGATAGTGGTTTCCGGATAGATTGAATGTGTCCGGGTAGTTGCGTTGGTAGTGTCCGGTAGTTTATTCTTACAGGTGTCCGGACGATCTTGTATCCGGTAAGTACCCCTTTTCTTTAAGTTTCCGGATGATATAAGATACCGGATGGTATCCGGGTTACTTTGGTTTCCGGGTGTCGTTCGGATTGTTTAGGTTGTCCGGAAAGGTTATGCTGTCCGGATTGGTCATGCTGTCCGGAAAGATCTGTTGTCCGGATTGTTTTGTGTTGTCCGGATACTTTAGCTGATTTGGTCATTTTTGAGAGTTTTGGTACTTTTGAGTATCCAGTAACCTGTGTTTTGTTAACTCTTAGATAGGGAATGAATGAGAATTGAATATACTGTGGACTCAACTTAAGTTCGGGTTTGGGGGTAACGTTTGAGGATAGAGTTATCAAGAGCCTTTAGCTTTAGTAAGTCTTATGTGTTCTATTTGATAAAAAGATACTTGTACCTATTTGTTTCAGATTCTATGGATTTGAAGTGAAAGCAGAGTGGTTTTGAGAAAAGGTTGGAGAACGTTTTGATAAACTAACAGGTGAGTTTTACTTCAAAATGTTTTCAAACTGGAATACATATATGTGTGTATTGGATATGTGATAGATGATGTGATTATGTGCTTATGTTTGAAATATAATATGTGGAGATGTATATTATATTTACATGAGTATTACACTATACGAGAGTATGTTGGCCGGGCTTAGGACCGGTGGTGTTGGCTGTAATACTCGTACAGCGGTGTTGGCTGTAATTGTCGTACAACGGAGTTAATTTATTAGTTGGCTTGCAACCAACTAATATGGCCATGGAAATGAGACGGGGAAGTACACAATGCTTGAGTCCTATTTGGTATTTATACTTGTGATATGTATATGGTGTTTGTGCGAATGGTTTTAAAACTAACAGAGATTTTCTCACTTAGACCGCTAGGTCTAACCCTCATTTTGTTTTAAAAATATGTATTCCAGGTCGTGGATCGGGTAAAAGCAAATGAGAGGAGTACTATGTGTTTAGCTTTTGGAAGAAGGAAGTTATGAAGACTAAGACGTGTTTTGTTGTTCTAATTTCATAACTAGATATCATGTATTTAGTTAGGGAAAAATTTGTAATGAAATACCCTAATTTGGATTGTAAAGACTAAAGGGACCGTATTTGTTATATGATGTGTCTTGTTATGTAAAGATGTTATTCAATGTATGTTACTTGTTGTATGTTTGAGAATCCGGGTTGTTACACAAAGTTTTCACAAATCAACTTGAACTCAACTTGCTAGATTTAAGCTAAATCTAGAATTTTCCAAACGTAAGCTCCTTTGAAATCCCTTGCATCTTCAAGCTAAAACTTCCAAAAACCTAGATCCATAAGTTTCCAACCACAACAATTAGATCTAACCATGAAAACCATCCACCCACCATTTTATACCAAAATACTCACTTATATCAAAACCCTAACTTCAAAAATGAGGAGAAAAGAAGATTACCTCAATCATACTTGAATCCACCAACTAATACACTTCTAGCATCACCAAAAGAAGCACACACGCCAAATCTTAACAATGGAGGAAAGGGGTTAGGGTGAAACCCTAGAACTTGATGGAGAAGATGAAGTGGAAGATTTCCTTGTAAGGGTTAAGGTTTCCAATCCATGGTGATGGTTATATTTGGGGAAAGAGGATGGAGAGGAGAGGGGAGGTTTATGGTTTTCTTGAGAGAAAACGTTTTTTAGAGACTGGCTCCCGGGGAAAAGGAATTACACTAGATCTTGGCAAACTCCAACAAGCTCAGCAGGGAGAGAAAGAAGAGAGAGAGATATTTTTGAGGTTGAAGATGGAATGGGGAAGAGAAAGAGGGAAAAGAGCTTAAAAGCAAACAACAAATCCATCAGATGCATCGCGGACGTCCGCAGTGCACCCTCGCGGACGTCCGCAGTGCACCCTCGCGGACGTCCGGCTCGCTTGGCCAAAAACTCCCAAAATTCTCTGTTGCTTCCGCGGATGGTTCGTGGACTTCCGTAAACCGCGGACGTCCGGCCTTGTGCCTTGCGGACGTCCGTGAGACCCAAAATCCGTTTTATCAAATTTTCGGGGTGTTACAATCTTCCCAACCTTAGAATGATTTCGTCCTCGAAATCTTGGTCCTTTACAACCCAAGACTAACCAACTCGACCCGACCATAATTCATCAGCTCCTGACTAGAATCTAAATTCTCCCCACACGGACTGCTACGACTAACCTCAAGCCACTTCTTACCAACAATGTTCTCTTAGGTCAATGTCCTTGTGTCCGAACAACATTCCCTCCACTGGAGTAACTCCATATCAGACAACTTCGGTTGTCTCCCAACCTTAGATGATCCATACTTCCCGATTGCGGTTCAGACTCTAAATCAATCCAAGGTTGTTCACTAACGAATCCAACAGAATTTCCAACTCCGACTGTTCCTACCACTAATTGTCACTTAATTCCAACGAGCCCTAACAGACTCCAAGAATTCATCCCAACATTAATCATAAACCGACCGGTTCTTTAATCGCACACAAAGGTTATTCCACCAAGACCACTCATCACAATTGAGCATCTTAAGGTCACTACAACTGTTATCATTATTTCTTTCACTTAAAATCGGACTACACTCTCCGAATACGCTAACAGTTTCCGACCTTGCATCCAAAAAGGTTGACACCTAGTCATACCACCAAGCTTGAATCCTAACCGAACTCCACACATGAGTTCCGCTTACCGAGCATTTCCACCAACTAGGGTTACTAATACGATGTCTAAAGGGTCTTTCATGCGAAAATTGTCCAAGACCCAAAACAGGGTTGCCGACAAAACGGTTATACCAACCTCAAAAAACTTATCGCAAGTCTAGCCCTCCAATTACCACATGCACATCGACTTTGCTACCGATATCATCCGGCCTATAGTCACATCACGTGCCTAACGCCTAACTTTTCATAGTCAGGGTTCTATACAACTTACCCTTACCCGGGGTTACTTAGTCCTTCCAAGGTCCTAACGAGTTCAAGGCTTTCAAGTGAATTATTTAACAAATATGCCAATCAACAAAACATTTCACAGAAATTTTCAACACAAAGATTTTCATATCAAATTAATCGTACGCATAAAAACTACTATTATTAATTTGGTAGTTACGCAAAAATGGACAAGCTCGTCCCACATATGAAAATCATATTGAAAATTATTTCATTGCAGTTCAGATTATCAACAAAACGCAAAAGTCTAATAAACAACTTCTTTAAAATGAACCGCCACGGATCTAGTGTGGATTGACTCATGACATGCACGTAAAGTAACTGTCCACTTTAAATGGTGTGTAACAAAAAGTTTCGCACGTACTTCAAAAGAAGTTCAGACGGCTTTTGACTCTAAAATTCCTTTCTGACCATAAAATGGCATGGAACAAGGTTTACCAACAAAATTTGCGCGCGTCAGTTTATCATACAAAAACGATGAAACGATTTATAAATACACCTTAGTCAAAACACAAAATGACTTGTGTAAATTCCATATTTAAAGACAACACCAATACGTTTCCATCATTTGAAAATATCGACTAAAACATCATAGGGAACCTCCAATTGGGATAGACATGCAAGCTTGTAACACTTTCCTAGTAGTTTTTTTTTGAACGAAATAACATGCATTAAATAGTTCACGACAGGATTTCAAAAGATGAATTCCTTTAAATAAGTTTCTAAAATTTTCTCATCTGGTCACATACCGACACATGAGTAAAACATTTCTGACAAGGTTTGAACACAACAATGTGTCTTCCCAAAACTTAGGAGAACATAAGTGTTAGTAAATGGTTGACACCAAAAAGGGTTCTAACCTTTTTTAAATCCCGAATTGCACCAACGGTGTGCACCAATGTTCAAAACATAGATGTTCCCATGCTCCCCAAGTTTAAGCAATTAATTTTCTAAAATCCTTAACACGGAGCATTTTCATCAATAGTTTCGTACTAGCAACATAAAACGTTGATGCTTAAAAGTTTGCTTATTAACAATACCCAAAATACACATTTTCTCCAAAACCAAAAAGGTTTACAATTTTCCCAAAATATTCCCCGAACCAAAATTGACTAAAGGTCGACGACTTACACATTCGTGTTTTTTTTTTCAAAGCGTAACACATCGTAAACCATGCATGATCCCCAACACAAAACATACTTTGACCAAATGGTCTTCATTTATGCAACGAGTTAAATAAACATCTTCATGCACGACTCGTTTATCAAAGCGTGGAAAAACAAAGGTTACCAAGCTATGCATACCCCTAGTCGATCTAATGCATTTACATAAAAAACGAAAATAAAACATTCAACTGACAGAAAGCGCATTAAGCAAGTTGTTATGAAATACCGTCAAGTGTTCTTTCATGAATTACTTACGTCACGTATAAATCAATCCATACACTGAACTATTTGCAACAAAATATGTGTTAACACAAATCTTTGAAAGGAAAATTACGCGACACTAAAGTTCCAAAACTTATCTCTTTGGTCTCCTTATGGCATAAACTTAATATTTCTCAACAAGGTTCGAGTGAGACAAAATGCCCAATATAACTCAAATTTTCACATAAGTAAATGGAGTATGCACATTGTGAAATTACACTCAAACGACTCAACACGTCATAAAACAAAACTCCATGAAATTCAATGGGCTCAATGACCTCAAGTCGATAAAATGGGACCAAACATTATGCCTCCAAAAGTCAAATTGCAATAAGCAAAACCATGACTAAAACGCCAAAATCCCAACAATTCCCCTTTTTGTTGTAATACTATATAAACAACATTGTTTAACAAACTCACATTAAACAAATTCTCTAAAATAGCTTTATATAGACATCATGGAAGATAACTTGCCGTCCAAACTTTAACATATGTGGAGGAGATCCAATGTTAGGTCATAAGCCGTAGTTACTTGCCCAACATCTTAAAAAAAATAAAAAAAAATACGGATATCATTGTACCTGAAAGAAACGTTGGACAATAACCAAACGAAACAAGTTCTGACGGAGTTTGCAACTCCCGCAATAAGATGGTTTCATGCACAATCAAAACCATGATTTGAAATCTTGTGTGTGCTAAACATTTTCCAAACTTGTAACACAATCCATATAAGGATTTGACACACAAGAAATAATTGATGCAATTTATTTTCAAAATAAATTTTGTGCACAACCTAGTCGGCACTCAACGTCTCAACCCATATTCCTCCGGTCCACTATTGTCATCCGGATGTTCAAACCTCTTAAGGCTAAGTTGGGAATTACATCAATTAACCTTACATTTTTCCTCGAATCAAAGTCAATTCAATAATTCTATGGTTCTAATCCAACCATCAATCTCGACCCAAAACGGTCTACTTAAAGCAAATATCATGCTTATCGCCACTCTAAGTGACTGATGCTAGAATTGTCCATCTATTCCAACGACTACTAGCTTAGAAATTTCTTCACTACCCCAACGATCATCACATTAAAGTAGTTCAAGTATGCACATGTACTAGTAGATTCACCATGACACTGGCCAGGTGTCACTATGAACACACTGGACATGATTATCCTTGCCACTCTCGACGTGATTCCCGTTTCTAATAACTTTTATCGACCTCAAAACATCCTATCTTAATGTGCCTAATGGTGAATTTCACTCTCATTTACTTAAAAGAAATCTAGTTTGAGTCTAGGTATCCACAATCAACACCTAATTCTCTCAAACTTATGCTTTGATACCAACTTGTAACACCCTCAAATTTGGAAAGAGCAACTAATAATTTTTTTTTGACATTACATCCGAAATAATAGAATTTCTTCCTATAATCAAATAGGTAAGATTCCTCAAATTACAAACTATGATTATCCTCAAACAATACACATAAAACAAGTCTTATTAGTAAGACTAAACTCACTTTAGGTATCACTTAAATCCAAACACAAATGCTGCTCCCAAGGGTAAATGCGGAAACATCACTTAGGCTATTCACCTCTCGAACACATTACTAGCACGCGACCTTTCCCACGTGTCACTAGAACTAATCCCAACCTGAGACCTGTTGCACATGCCGACAAATAAAAAGGGTTAGGCTAACGCCTAGTGAGTTCAAGAGTTTATAGCATGATTTAAATAATCTTTTAAATGAAAGTTTGTAACATAGATCATGAATCCCAAAAGAGTTTACCAAAAGAATTTATACAACTCATTTTCCCAACGCACTCGAATTATTTGAGGAGAGTTCCCAAAAGGCATAAAGCGTTTTCTAAAATGAATTCCAATCCAAACTCACTCTACACGTGAATAAATCTAAATTACACAAAACCTTCAAGTACGGTTGACAACAAAATACTCAACCCGTAAATCATGGAAAACCATCCATTTAATTTCATACCTCATTGGAAACATAATACGAAGTGTTGGGAACTGAAGATATGCTAAGTATGGTTAGTACTGCCAAGACAATGTTACTACTGCCAGTTCTTCGTTACTACTGCTAGGCAAGGTTACTACTGCTAGACGAAGTTACTACTGCTAGACACGACTGTGAAGGTTAATACTGCTGAAGGTCGTTAATGCTGCTGAGCCAAATCATTGTTAATACTGCTGACTTGATAAGTTTGGGATGCGATACTTTTGGAGACAAAGAAGGAATTGATCAAGATATGTTTAACGAAGATTCAGAAGATCAATTCACTTTTGATAGTTATCTTGTAATTACTTTTGTATATATAGTATTGATAGATAGCTATTAGAATATATACGATAGAAGATAGATAATATACAGAATTCTATATTGATTCAAGAGTGAATTAACCTCAAGGTGTAAGAACCCTATTTCTAGAGAAGTAGAAATCGTCTTGTTGAGCCTGTTCAACAAGATTGAGGTTTGGTGTAAAGCTTGTGAGTAATACAGTTTGATATATACAGTGTGTTGAATTCTATTGATTGTTCTTTAATTATTTTAGAGTTCTATTCCGCAAGATTCTCTAAATTCTGTTTCTAAGAAGTTTAATTCTTGTTAAGAATCGATCCTGACAAGTGGTATCAGAGCATTGGTATCTTAGAAGCTATGGACAATTCAATGGATTCTCACAGTACTCTTGTTTCAAAGGTTCCCATGCTCAAACCCAATGAGTTTGACATGTGGAAACTGAGAATCAAGCAGTACATTCTTCTTACTGATTATGCAATATGGGACATCATAGAAAATGGCCCATGTAATGAAGGAAAGATTGGAGCAGATGGAAAGAGACCTCCTCCCAAGACAGATGCTGAAAAGAAAGTCAGACAAACAGAGATGAAGGCCTTAAGCACTCTGCTTTTGGCTATTCCTAATGAGTACCAACATCAATTCCAACACTGCACAGATGCACAGATGTTGTGGAATGCTCTGGAGAAAAGATTTACTGGCACAAAGAGCACAAAGAGAAATCAAAAGGCTATTCTCAGGCAATAATATGAGAACTTTATGTCTGCAAAGAATGAGTCTATGACTCAAACTTTTGACAGATTTAACAAGTTAATTGGAGAATTAGCAACTGTGGGTGTACACATGGATGCTGATGATGTCAATAGAAAGTTCCTTAGATCATTGGGAGAAGAATGGACCATGTACACAGTCTCATTCAGACAGAATGACCAATTGGAGGACAAAGAGCTAGATGACCTCTACAATGATCTGAGAGTATTTGAGGCTGAAGTTGAAGCCAAGAAAAGGCCATCTGGATTTGTTTATAATGCTGCTTTATTATCTTCATCCTCTGATAATGCTGCTAATCCTGATTCTGTTAATACTGCAGGTTCTGTTAATACTGCTGGTGGAACTAATCAAGAGAAGACTACAGACTCTGTACTAGAAGCATTCTTCTCTAGTCATGTTCACTCTTCTCTAATCAATGATGATTTAGAGCAGATTAATGCTGATGATCTGGAAGAGATGGACATCAAATGGCAGATGGCTATGCTATCAATGAGGGTGAAGAAATTCATCAAAAGGACTGGGAGAAACAACTTTTCCCAAAGAAGAGAAGATGGTGCAGGCTTTGACAAGTCCAAGGTTGAGTGTTATAAGTGTCACAAGATGGGACACTTTGCCAGAGAATGCAGAAGTGGAGGATCAAATCAACAGGCTCCAAATGGAAACCAAAACAGAAGCTCCTCTCAAGCCCTTGTTTCTCAACAAGGAATGGGATTTGATTGGAGTGATCAAGCTGAGGAAGCCTGTCAGAATCAAGCTCTTATGGCAGAAGTATCTGATATTCCCACTGAGGTACAATCTAAACTCTGTTCTCAAGCTTGCATTGATGTTGTTAAAAGATATAGGGATCACAATCAGGGTATGTGTGATAACCTTAAGAGGCTAGAGAAAGATGTGAAAGATTATGTTAGGATTGTAGAAAGGTTTGAGGAACAAATTAGAGCTTTTCAAGCTAATGAACTTCAACACTCCTATGATACTAACTATTGGAAGTGGGAGAAGAATGAGTATGAGATTAAGCTGAAAGTGTCTGGGGAGGAGAATGAGAAGTTAAAAGAAGAGCTTAAAAAGGTTAAACTTGATGTTGAAAAGTTTACCTGTGCTTCTAAAACCATGGACACCATCATTAAAGCTCAAATCCATGACAAGATGAAAGTAGGGATAGGGTACAATACCACACCTCCACCCTACAATAACAACTACATACCTCCTAAGTCTGATTTGTTAGAGACCAAGGATAGAAAGGAACCTGAATTAAAGATTAATATAGATCCTTGTGAAAAAGAAATAGTTGTTGAGGATGAGACTGACAAAGTAGACTCTGATGAGGAATGTGAAAGTCCATGTGTCAAGAACACTGAGATCAAAAGGACTGAAGAGAAAAAGGGAGTTCATTACACACAGCCCAAAGTTGTGAACTCCAATATCTGTAAACAGTGTTCTTGCAGGAAATCTAAAGAGAACAAGCCTCAAAAACATGATAATCAGAGGGGAAATCAAAGGAACTGGAATAACCAGTGGGCTATGAGACAAGGAGTTGATCTGAACAGAATTAACAGGCCAAAACCTTGTTTCATCTGTGGTAAGCTAAATCATTTAGCCAAACACTGTTATTTCAATCCTGTTAACCAAAGGTTTAATGCTCAAAGATCTTTTCAAAAACCTGGTGGTTACAGAAAGAATGGTGGCTATAAAAAGCTTGCAAAGAAAAATGTGGCAAAGAAACAAGATAAACCCAAAAGCCACATAAAGAAAACGACTGAAAAGGAATGTGGTACTATGTGGGTTCCAAAAAGCACTAAAAACAATACTGCTGCTAGCAGTGTTAGTACTGCTAACACTGTTAGTACTGCTTCAAAAGTTAGTGCTGCTAGCAGTATTAATACTGCTAGTAATCATTCCAAAGTTAGTACTGCTAATACTTTTAGTGCTTCTTCTTCAGATAATACTGCTGCTAGCAGTATTAACTCTGTTAATACTGCTTCTAGCAGTGTTAACTCTGTTAATACCGCTACCTCTGTTAGTACTGCTGATACTGCTGCTAACAGTACTGCTGCTTCCAGTATTAGTACTGCTAGCACTGTTAGTACTTCTGAGGTTAATACTGCTTCTAGTGCTGCTACACCAATAATTTTGACAAAGTACTCCAGCACAGCAGTACCTAAATTTGAAAATCTCATCAAAACCAAGTGTAAGTACTTTGATGAGCAAGGGAGACCCAAGACCACTTCGGCTTGGGTTCCAAATAAAACTAACTGATTTATCTTGATGTGCAGGGCAACCAACAGCTCAAGGGGAAGAGCATTTGGCATGTTGATAGTGGTTGCTCCAGGCACATGACAGGTAACATGGCCTGCCTCAAAAATTTCAAAAAGATTGATGGAGGACATGTTGCATTTGGGGATAATCCTGCTGGTGGAAAGATAAGTGGTAAGGGTGATGTTTCAAAGGGTAAGATGACCTTTGAAGATGTGTACTATGTTGAACAATTGAGATACAACCTGTTAAGTGTATCACAGGTTTGTGACAAGAAGCATAGCATATTGTTTACTGATTCTGAATGTATTATCCTTGCTCCTGGATACAAAGTGGTTGATGAAAACATGATACTTCTGAGAACTCCTAGGAAGGATAATGTTTATTGTTTAGATTTGGAAAGTGTTTCATCTGATTCATCTCTAAATTGTTTAGTTTCAAAAGCTTCTTTAGATGAATCATCACTTTGGCACAGAAGGATGTGTCACATGAACTTTAAAACAATGAATAAACTTGTTAAGAATAACCTTGTAAGGGGTTTGCCATCCAAAGTCTATTCATGTGATGATCATTGTGTTGCTTGTCTCAAAGGCAAACAACACAAAACTTCTCATAAGACCAAAGAGATAAACACCATCTCAAATCCTCTTCAACTGTTACATATGGATCTGTTTGGTCCTACCAATGTGATGAGTATTGGCAAGAAATCATACTGCTTAGTTATTGTTGATGATTATTCTAGATTTACTTGGGTATATTTTCTGAGAACTAAAGATGAGACAAGTGGACTGATCAAATCTTTTATTCTCAAAATTGAAAACCAATCAAATCAAAGAGTGAAAGTCATTAGATCAGATAATGGAACTGAGTTTAAAAATTTTGATCTAAACACCTTTTGTGAAGAAAAAGGAATTGAGAGACAATACAGTGCTCCTAGGACTCCACAACAAAATGGTGTTGCTGAGAGAAGGAATAGGACACTGATTGAGGCTGCTAGATCTCTGTTAGCTGATTCAAAGTTACCAATTACTTTTTGGGCAGAAGCAGTTAATACTGCCTGCTATGTTCAAAACAGAGTTTTAGTTGTAAAGCCTAAAAACAAGACACCTTATGAGCTTTTCCATAAAAGGAAACCATATATTGGATTTTTCAAACCATTTGGATGTCCTTGTACTATTCTCAATACCAAATCTCACTTAGGCAAGTTTGATAGCAAAGCAGATGATGGTTTTCTTGTTGGGTATTCATCTCAAAGTAAGGCCTACAGAGTTTTTAATACCTCTTCTAGAATAATTGAAGAAAGTGATAATGTCAAATGCAATGAGAACACACCAAATCCTATTGGTTCAGGTCCTAATTGGCTATTTGACATTGATTCACTCACTAATTCTTTGGGTTTCAGTAGTGATGTATATGCAGGACAAAGGGATACACCATCATCAGAACACAGAATTCAATCTGTGATATTTCCACTCCCTTCCATTGATCCTGTTGAATTCTGTGAACACCAAGAGGAGACTGAACCTATTCAGAATGAAGAAGAGAGGAGAGCAGAGGAAAATCAGTCTTCAGGTCCAAATTCCAGAGAATCTGAGGTGACTGAAGAAGCAGAATCAAATCCAGAATTAAATGAATCAAATCTGGATGAGAACATTCAAGAGGAAGCTGGTCATCCAACAAGAACTCAGAAAAACCATCCTCCTGAGTTGGTGATTGGAGATATTGCATCTCCCATGATGACTAGAAAGCAAAGCAGACTCCAAGAATTGCAAGAGCAGCAAAATACAGTTAATACTGTTCTTACATGCTTTCTGTCCCAGATTGAGCCCAAAAAGGCTTATGATGCTATGAAAGACCCAAGCTGGATAGAGGCAATGCAAGAGGAGCTGCTACAGTTCAAATTACAGGATGTATGGGACTTGGTAGACCTTCCAAAAGGTCATAGAGCAATTGGCACCAAGTGGATTTTCAGGAACAAGAAGGATGACAGAGGGATTGTGATCAGAAACAAAGCTAGACTGGTTGCACAAGGGTACACTCAGGAAGAAGGAATAGATTATGAGGAAGTCTTTGCTCCTGTGGCAAGGATTGAAGCAATCAGGTTATTTCTAGCCTATGCCTCATACATGAAGTTCAAAGTGTACCAAATGGATGTCAAAAGTGCATTTCTGTATGGAAGTATTGAGGAAGAAGTATATGTCTGTCAACCCCCTGGATTTGAGAATCCATTGCACCCTGACAGAGTATACAAGCTGAAGAAGGCTCTTTATGGTTTGCATCAAGCTCCAAGAGCATGGTATGACACTCTGTCTACCTATCTCTTGAAAAATGATTTTGAAAGAGGAGTAATTGACAAAACCCTGTTTATCAAGAGGAGAAAGAGAGGTACACTACTTGTTCAGATCTATGTGGATGACATCATCTTTGGATCCACCAATGATCAAATGTGTAAAGAGTTTGAAGAATTGATGCACAAAAGCTTCAAGATGAGTTCCATGGGAGAACTTACATTCTTTCTTGGGCTTCAGGTAAAACAGAGGAAAGATGGGATTTTTATTAGCCAATCCAAATATGTGAAAGACATCCTGGACAAGTTTGGTTTATCAGACTCAAAGCCAGCAAGCACACCAATGGAAACACATAAACAGATCACTGCAGATCTTGAGGGGGAGGATGTGGATGTCCATCATTACAGATCAATGATTGGATCTCTCATGTATCTCACAGCCTCTAGACCTGACATTATGTTTTCAGTCTGTGTTTGTGCCAGATTTCAGGTTTCTCCTAAGCAATCACACCTTCATGCTGTCAAGAGAATATTCAGATACTTAAAAGGGCAACCTAGATTAGGTCTCTGGTATCCTCATGAATCCTCTTTTGACTTGCTTGCATATTCAGATAGTGATTTGGGTGGAGCCAACATGGATAGGAAGTCTACTTCAGGTGGATGTCAATTTTTGGGTACAAGACTAGTATCTTGGCAGTGTAAGAAACAAACCACAGTGTCCTTATCTACCACAGAGGCTGAGTACATAGCTGCTGCAAGCTGCTGCTCTCAGGTTCTATGGATTCAAAATCAGATGTTGGACTATGGGGTAACATTTCTTCACACTCCAATCTTCATTGATAACAACAGTGCTATTAGCATTGTTAATAATCCAGTCAAACACTCAAAAACAAAGCATATAGAGATAAGGTATCATTTTATAAGAGATTGCAATGAAAAGAAATTAATTCAGGTTGCTAAAGTTCATACAAATGACCAGTTTGCTGATCTATTCACAAAAGCTTTTGATGTGGGTAGATTCACCTTTTTGGTAACAAGTGTGGGCATGATCAACCTAGAATAAATTTATGACTTTCTGTTTTTATACCTGTATTTCTTCATATATTTGGTGCTACTAACTTTCTTTCTCAGGATTCTCTGTTTCCCTCAGATTACCAAGTGCAGAAAAGTGTAAGTGTAGTTACTACTGCCTGTGCAGCGTTACTACTGCCAGTACAGAGTTACTACTGCCTGTGTTCTAGTAGTTAATACTGATTGTACAGTTAATACTGCTCAGTAGTTAATACTGCTCAGTAGTTAATACTGCTTGTGTAGTTAATACTGCTTTGTAGTTAATACTGCTCAGTAGTTAATACTGCTAGTGCTCAGTTAATACTGCTCAGTAGTTAATACTGCTAGTGCAGTTAATACTGCTAGGTAGTTAATACTGCTTGTGTAGTTAATACTGCTTTGCAGTTAATACTGCTCAGTAGTTAATACTGCTAGTGCTCAGTTAATACTGCTCAGTAGTTAATACTGCTAGTGCAGTTAATACTGCTAGGTAGTTAATACTGCTTGGTAGTTAATACTGCTCGGTAGTTAATACTGCTAGGTAGTTAATACTGCTTGGTAGTTACTACTGCTGTGTAGTTAATACTGCCTTGCAGTTAATACTGCTCAGTAGTTAATACTGCTTACGTTGTTAATACTGCTTTTGATAATCTAGGGCATATAAATACCCCTGTGTGCCCGCCAAAGTTCATAACGACTCTTCGCATTTACTTCTTCTCTCTCCTTCTAACCTAGTCTCCCCAGAATCTTTGTGTTTTCTTTCAAGAATCCTCAGGAATCATGGAGTTTGTGGATGAGCACAATGAAATAGCCATGCTTCAGAAGCCGAAACAAGCTGCGGGATTCCACGATATCGTCGATTTTCTTAAATCCTCGCACATCTCCTATGCCCTAACGGTGAGCCCAACCATCTATATCGAACATCAGACGCAATTTTGGGAGAATGCCACTGTTAGTTTCGAAGAAGGGCAGAAAACCATTCGAACAAGGGTTTGTGATAAACCCTTGAAAGTCACAGAGGAGGTTATTCGCATCTCTCTTCACTTGAATGATGCCTCAGGTATAACCTCTCTATCTTCTGATGACTTATATTCGACTTTACAAAGAATGGGGTATGAAGGTCCCATTGGTGTTTTTAAATTCTACAAGTCAAAATTTTTTAACCAATGGAGATTTCTTGTTCATACCCTGATGCACTGTATTTCCAAGAAAACTACTGGATGGAGTGAGTTCAGCAGTCCCATTGCATATGCCTTGGTTTGCTTATCCACTGCCAGAAAGTACAATTTTTCGGCTATGATCTTTAATGATCTTGTATCAAACTTGGAATCCAAAAAGAGCTTTTACATGTATCCAAGGTTTGTGCAAGAAGTTATTAACAAGGAATTGATGGACTTACCTCAGTTTGATGAGGTATATGTACCAAAATCCCCTAAAGGGAAGGTTTTTTCAAATATGAAAAGACTTCCTAGGGACTCGGAAGGAGTTGACACACCATTGTTCTCCACAATGATGGTTGTGTCCCACACAATTGAAGGTATGGCATCAGGGTCAAGGCCCTCATTAGACACACCCACTGATGACCAATCCCAACCTTCCATCTCAAAAGACATCCCTCAGTCCATTCTTGAACAACCCACTCCCACAATCACCAAAAGGTTTCAAAGACTAAAGGTGCACAAGGTTCCTTCCCTTGCTGTACCTACTCAGAGCCCTAAGCCTTTAAGCCCTCAGTTGGAGCATTCTCCAATTGAGAATATCAACAAGGAAACCACAGGGGTGTCTCCCAACCCCAAGAAGGTGCTCTCTAAGGAGAAGGATGAGCATATGGGTGCTAAGGCTGCCACTACTTCTGCTAGCACAGAGAAGGACAGTGGTAACATAAATAAGACCTTCCCCATGGCAACTCTAAATGAGAAATCATTAGGAGGACCCAGGTGCCAAGAAACCAAGGGGGCAGGTAGTGCTTCTGCTAAACCTTCCAAGGATCCCTTAAAGAAAGTAAAAACTTCTACAAAGGGTGAGGATAGATATAACTATGAGGAATTGATGGAAACCATAGGGAATGTCAACTTGGATGTTATGGCACAGAAGAAGGAGATTGAGCAACTGAAGACTGTGGTCACCTACCAACAGTCTCAAATTGAGAAGCTCAGAAAGATGGTCACCAAGTTGTTGCACAGAAAGAAAAAGGCAAGATTTGTGCTGAGACGAAGAACTTCAACTGATGATGCTCCCAAAAAGGGGGAGTCAGAGTCAGAAGCAGAACTAAATATGAAGGGTCCACAAGTTGAGGGGGAGACAGTTCACATGGAGACTGAGATGGAAATGGATAATGCACAGTTTAAGGGGGAGTCCAGTGCACAGAATAAGGGGGAGACAGAAAAGGTGAAGGAGATGATTAAAGAAGCAGAAACTTCAAGAGCAGCAGAAACCACAGCAGCAGAAACTGTTAATACTGCTGAGTTTGAACAAGCGGCAGAAACAGTTAATGCTGCTGAAGGCCAAACAGAAAAAGCAGCAGAAACTGAGCAGGAAGCAGTAACTACAACTCAAGCTGAAATTGATGAAGAAATATACTGGATTGTGAAGAACAGTGTTGAAGCAGCATCATTACATGTTCTAAGAGAAGCAGTAACAGCCATAGCAGCAGAAATGGTTATTGCTGCTGAGAAACTTAAAACAGCTGAACCAACTCCTGCAGCTGTTAAAACTCTTAAAAGAACCAAGATGATGTCAAAGAAAAGACCAAACACCAAGCCCATAACTTCACAGAAGAAAAATGAAAAGAAGCCAAGGGTAGAGCCAACTGCAGAAGAGGCCCAGGAGGAAACAGTGAAAGAAAAATTAACCTCAGAAGTTGCTGAAGAAGAAGTGGCAACTCCATCAGGGCAATCAAGCAATGTACAATCACAAACTGATGCCCAATGTGATTTGTACATTACTAGTGTTGACTCTAACCCAATTCCACTTCAGGCTGAACCAATATCATCTAAGGCTCCTGAAATCATCTTTTGGGACACTTTGAAAAATGGTAGAAAGGAGTTCATTAGGATAAAAAGAGCAGATGGAAAATTTGAAGTCTTTTCAACTTGGGGAAAAATTGTCAGAACTTGCTCAAGATCATACTTAGAAGAGATGTTCAAAGTTGGGATGAGGATATATGAAAACATGCTGACTGAGCAAGGGATGTCAATCTCTAAAATGGTACTTGAATTCTTGTGCCAAATGTTCAAACCTGAAGCAGTTCAGCATAGGATAAACACACAGTTTCAAGCCATTACCAACTGGATGCTCTATAAAAACTGTGGAGTATATGTCATCTCACTTGACTCTGCAACTCAAGAATACTATCTGGTGGATGAAATATACAATCACAGCATGAAGAGGCTGCAAGGAATGTTACATACTAAGCTGACCTGCAACAAGGATTCAGCAATGGGTAGATTCTTGGTAAAAAGGATTCTCAATCAGAGTCTAGGTTTAAGTCCTAATCTGTGCGTATATGATGACTAAGTTTTGGAAGCATCATCTGAAGAACTTGACTTCTTTTCCTAAAAGTCAAGTTAGGGGGAGATTGTTGGGAACTGAAGATATGCTAAGTATGGTTAGTACTGCCAAGACAATGTTACTACTGCCAGTTCTTCGTTACTACTGCTAGGCAAGGTTACTACTGCTAGACGAAGTTACTACTGCTAGACACGACTGTGAAGGTTAATACTGCTGAAGGTCGTTAATGCTGCTGAGCCAAATCATTGTTAATACTGCTGACTTGATAAGTTTGGGATGCGATACTTTTGGAGACAAAGAAGGAATTGATCAAGATATGTTTAACGAAGATTCAGAAGATCAATTCACTTTTGATAGTTATCTTGTAATTACTTTTGTATATATAGTATTGATAGATAGCTATTAGAATATATACGATAGAAGATAGATAATATACAGAATTCTATATTGATTCAAGAGTGAATTAACCTCAAGGTGTAAGAACCCTATTTCTAGAGAAGTAGAAATCGTCTTGTTGAGCCTGTTCAACAAGATTGAGGTTTGGTGTAAAGCTTGTGAGTAATACAGTTTGATATATACAGTGTGTTGAATTCTATTGATTGTTCTTTAATTATTTTAGAGTTCTATTCCGCAAGATTCTCTAAATTCTGTTTCTAAGAAGTTTAATTCTTGTTAAGAATCGGTCCTGACACGAAGCAATACTCACACGAACGTAAAATGTAATGAAGTCCAAATACCATAAACGGGGGAGACCCGTATCCGTTGAAGGTGGAGGAAACGCATAAGTATACCACCCATACAACGTTAATCGTACAACCCTCGCGACTGAACCATCCATGAGTTCCTACGACTTCTCAACAAGTTTCACCTCAAGAGACGGTTGACATTGGTTTCCGTCTCCAAGACTCCTCCTCAAGGCCCGACACACTTAGGACCGCCTCCAAGGCATACTCCACAAGCGGCGTGGGTCCTGGCGCCTACCTCCAAGGTAGCACCTCCGGACTCAACCCTCCTAGTGTCCACTTGAAAAGTTTAGGTCATAAAACATGGGTACCGAGGTCCAACCCCGAGATACCCAATCGATCATTACCAACGACTGACTTATATGCCTATGGATCCAATGCAATACAGTCTAAAATAACATGCCTATCCCGGAATGACTAACGCACCTAAGCATGTAAATATCAACAACGTGCAATAATATGCAATACGGTGCAATAAAAGCAACCCATAAGTAAGACTCCACATCGAGCCATTTAAAACCGGACAAATGTCCCCAAAATTTTCTCAAAGTTAAACCCGAGCAAAATGCTCCAAACTCGCTAGACCCTTATTTAACGGTCATCATCGCATAAAATGCGTTTAAACATTGTTTAGGTAAACAAGTACCACAAAATCATCATTAACCCCAAAACTTGACACGGGTTACACAAAAAGGGTTTTTCTAAAGGATTCATACCCTTATAATTCTCAAAATGACTCATGACACTAAAAGTGCATTTTTCCCAAATGGTTTCTAAAATCAAATATACCAATATGATTAAACCATCAAAATAACTTCATTTTGAGCAATAAATCTTTTAAGGATATATTTAAGATTTTCTACACTTCAAATATCCACAATCCCAAACATGGGTGTTTTACACATTTATGAAGATAAATACTTCAAAAGAGTTAAACTAACCAAATAACCCAACAATTGATACTTTCAAGTAAAACACACAAACATTTGGAAAATAACATTTTTTTGGCATGTACAAAGTTTTCACAAATAAACTTGAACACACATTTCTAGATTTAAGCTAAATCTAGAATTTCCCAAACGTAAGCTCATTTGAAATCCCTTGCATCTTCAAGCTAAAACTTCCAAAAACGTAGATCCATAAATTTCCAACCACAACAATTAGATCTAGCCATGAAAACCATCCACCCACCATTTTATACCAAAATACTCACTTATATCAAAACCCTAACTTCAAAAATGAGGAGAAAAGAAGATTACCTCAATCATACTTGAATCCACCAACTAATACACTTCTAGCATCACCAAAAGAACCACACACTCCAAATCTTCACAATGGAGGAAAGGGGTTAGGGTGAAACCCTAGAACTTGATGGAGAAGATGAAGTGGGAGATTTCCTTGTAAGGGTTAAGGTTTCCAATCCATGGTGATGGTTATATTTGGGGAAAGAGGATGGAGAGGAGAGGGGAGGTTTAGGGTTTTCTTCAGAGAAAACGTTATTTAGAGAGAGAGATATATTTTTGAGGATGAAGATGGAATGGGGAAGAGAAAGAGGGAAAAGAGCCTAAAAGCAAACAACAAATCCATCAGATGCATCGCGGACGTCCGCAGTGCACCCTCGCGGACGTCCGACTCGCTTGGCCGAAAACTCCCAAAATTCTCTGTTGCTTCCGCGGATGGTTCGCAGACTTCAGCAAGCCGCGAACGTCCGGCCTTGTGCCTTGCGGACGTCCGTGAGACCCAAAATCCGTTTTCTCAAATTTTTGGGGTGTTACAGTTTTGGAGATATGGTATAAATTCATTTGGAAAATGATTTGTCTCAATCTAAAGTTTAGTTTGAGTTATTCATGTTTGTGGAGCATGTTTTTGCATAAACGTGAATTTACATTTTATTGTATTGGTTTTAACAAATAGTCAATTAATTGGTTGAGCTTATGGCTCGACATTTGGCTTTCATGGGTCTATGGGGCATTTGTCCGATTTTGACAGCTCATTGTAGAGCTTTGGTTATGATTTGCATTTATTGCATCTTATTTGAGAATTACATGTTTTGAATGCGCTAGTTTATTCATTTGGAGTCATGTAATGTTTTAGACAGTAATGCAATGGACCCATAGGCATAGGAGTCGAATAGTTGGTTTTTAAACGTGTGGATACCAGATTAGTGCAATAACAACAAAATCAATAAGCAATAGCAAGAACAATTGTTGATTTCAAGTTGTCATCCATCTATTATTCATTCAAAGTGTTTATACGTTCAGAGAGTTTACAATTCAGAATAATGAACGATTAAGAATGAATGATTCTTCTAAAATCTCCTAAACTAGGTTTAAACCAAACCTTATATACTTAGGGCTTAAGCTTGAAGCCCATGGCCCATTAAGCTAAACTAAGCCCAATTAACATTATTAAGACTTTTACAAATAATAAATTAAACTCTATAATTCTTTATATAACTTTCTAATTAATAGGACATTTATGGTGCTAACAAAACGGGATCTTGATCCCTGCCATGTAGCTAGAAATATTTAGGATAAACAAAGGAATCAAGGTATAGAGCGTGGATGGTTGAACTTGATGACCGAGCGATCCACAATGGAGGACTCAAGGTACAGACTGTGGGTGGTTGAACTTGATGACCGTTAGGCCATAGTGATTACTATTTCTAGCGAACGGGTGTATCTTTGATCATCGGAGGACTCAAGCTATAGACCGTGAGTGGTTGAACTTGATGACCGTCTGATTCATAATGGAACTCATTAACATAGATATGCGACTTACTTTGTGTTTCGCCACATTTTATAGATACGGGTCTCCCCCGTCATCGAAATATGTTTTTTTGGATAGTGTATTAACCATATTTTCGGTGGCATTTTGAGTATGCAGTGTATCCATAATTTATGATAATGAATAATAAACCTTTATCATGTTTTGGTGTTTCGGATAATTAAGTTTTATTTATTTTTTCCATACTTGGTTATTAAACTTTATACAATGTTTAGGTGAGTATTGAGCTTTGCTTTTATAATAAAATGAGTGCTTCAGACACCAAATATTCATTAAGGAAACAATGGGTTTTGGGGAAAGATGTTTTACATTAAATACATTTCATTTTGCGAAATTGGGATTTAAATAGCATTCTTCTAGTTGTTTATATTTAATATGAAAACTCTTGTACTTACTAGGCGTTAAGTCTAACCTTTTTTATTTGTCGGCATGTGCATCAAGTTTTTGTTGGGGAACAATATTAGCGACACGAGAAGAGCTGAGTGCTAGATAGATGCACGAGAAAAGTGTAACTATTGGGTGAGGCCTTCCGCACTTTTGGAGATAGCATTTGGTATGGGTTTTGTAACACTCGACCTTTATTTATCCTTTGTATAAGACTTGGGTTAATAATCGTTGAGGTTAAATCTAGGATGTAATTTGAGGTATTTCAAGAATTGGTTTGTAGAAAGGGATTATATCCTTGTTTTGATGTATTATTGCAAATTTGAGGGTGGTACACGAAGACACGTGCCACACTCTCTTTTGTTCCCCAGTTCACAATCGAAAACTTGGTAACTTTTCCCTATCATGGTAATATAAATACTACAGGGTTATTGTATACACGTGATCATACATAAATATTTATGATGAATAATATGTATATTCATGATGAATAGCACCACAAGAAACAGAGGTTTTAGCAACAACTTTTATCGTTGCTAAAAGTACGTTTATCCCTGCAAGGCGAGTTACAAAAATGACATGTCGTTGCTATAGCATTAAAATGACACTTTTCGTCGCTAAAAGTCGTCACTAAAACTCACTTTTCTTGTAGTGATAGTATATATATTTCATGATAACTGTTATAGTTAAAATGTACATTCATGACGAATATCATATTGTTGTATGAATATTGAAATGTTGTTGTATACACGTGAACATATATAAATGTTCATGATAAATAATATATATATTCATGATGAATGTTATAGTAAAAATGTATATTAATGATCAATGTCATACTGATGTATGAATACTGAAGATTTGTTGAATACACGTGAAAATACATAATTATTCATGATGAATGTTATACTAAGTTGTATATTCATGATGAATATCATACTAATAGATGAATATTAAAAAGTTGTTGTAACATATGAACGTGCATAAATATTCATAATGAATATAACACATGTATAACATTTCATGTAAAAAACGGTTAAACGAGAAAAAAACTATATCGAGATGGGTGTCCTATCGAAGAGCACGAAATTCTCGTTTTTTGATTTAACTTGTTTGATTAAAATATTAGTAATTTTTAAGATAATTTATTTTAAACATTACGGTGGTAAAAAGTTTTTAATTAAAAAAGAAAATAAAAAGTCAAATAACATAAGCGTTGATTGAAACTTTCATTTATGTCTCTAATCACTTCTCAATTAATCTTATTATGGTTTAATCATTGATTAGTTTTTAAAATTTGATCAATGGTCAATATTGATCCTCATATTAACAATAAAAATATGGCTTGCATGGGAACCCACACCTATATATATAGTAAATAATATACGGATGATTTAAAACAAAACCTAACTAATCTATGGGATTTAAATTTAGACAAAGAAGAAAGAATTAATTAAAAAATAAAATCTTATTTAATTTAAAACTCTCTCTCCTCTATCATCCTTTTTCCCTCTCTCTATAACATACATGCACACATCAAAGTTAAATGTGCACACGAAGTAAATTATGAACATTCTTTTAGAAATACGATTATAATTTGTAAACATATTTTAAACATTTTAAAAAAAATAGTATTACAATTTGTGAATAGTTGTGAACACATTTTAATTGTACAAGAGCTGGTATAGCTTGTGAATATATTATAACCATCGATTAAAATAACAAACTAAATTTAAATGTATTACTTATGAACATATTGTTAACATATACTACGAAATTTTTGAAGGTATCGTTCATTGTATTTATATTATATGTTTACTTTGGTACAAATTCAGTTTTATACGATGTCAAGACTTCAAATACAATATATGTATATCGATATCATTAATGAAAAAATGCATTAACGATATCATTATTATCTTAATTAGTGGTTTAGGCATATCCCACCTCATAAATTGTAGAGTTTTCAAATGGTTATATGCCCTATATGATATAACTAGTTGTGTTCCCGCTACAATGCAACGGTATGTAAAAATTTTCTTATTAACCAGAGATTAAAATTTAGAACAACTGCTTAAAAATTACTACAAACTAAAAATATTTTACACTACAAAACAAATGACTTTTAATCATAAAAATAAAGCAACATTGATCATATCATCACACCTTTGGATCTTTACAATATGGAATGCGTTATCTTCTGTAATTAGGGATGGTGATTTGCCGTTGGGAACCCGATTCACCCGACCCGGACGGAGACGGGGAGTCCCTGCCAAAACGGGTCCGGGGGCCGGGGCCGGGTATCATACCCCCACCCCGCCCCATACACGGTATATATATATATATATAACGACCCAGTCTAAAATAAGCATGCAAATCATATAAATTAGAACATCCCAAAAATGGGTCCCAAAATTTCTTACATAAGTCTCAAAATAGGTTGGCGGAAACAACCTATACACAACTGAGAATGAACTAGCTACTACAAGCATAAGTGGCACTGTCTCTATCTGCATCTGTCCTTTATCATGGTCTTGCTCATTTACCTGAGCCTCCTACTATCTGCTTACCTGAAAAGGTTTAGTTTGGAAAAACGAGGGTTAGACCATGAGGTCTAGTGAGTCCCTCCTGACAGTTCTCAAAATCATTTTAAAAACTTTGCATAACTTTCATATATAAAACTTTCAATAATAAACTTTCACATAACTGGACATTAAAAACTTCCACGGATAAATCTGCTCCCGTAAATGGCACCCTGAAGTCACCCGAAAGTGACAACGAGTCAGTATCACGCTGCCTTACTGGGTATCACTTCCCATGGCATCAACGGAACCTCCCCCCGACGTGAGTACTGACGGAACCTCCCCCCGACTTAGCCAATTTACGTCTACACAATGTATGCATACATCTCACATAAGACTTTAAACAACTTTCATGCAATAAAAGCATACGAACAAAACATGGCATTTCTCATCATGTATTCACTTTAGAAAAACACGTTAAAAGGTACGTATTTTAGTTAGAAAACTCACCTGAGGCTCTTACTTCTCGTTCCTAAACAGTTCCAACCTTCCAAATCGACTTCCCTGAATAAACGGGCATAAAACAACAACTCAGCAAAAGTATCCGAACAACTCAGTTTTCCGGACAACCCTACTTTTCCGGACGCTAAAGAGTCCGGACACCCAACTAACCGGACAACAACCTAGTCCGGACAACGCCCTTATCCGGGTAACTACTATTCTCCGGACGATACCCCTTTCCGGGTACCGAACTTACCGGACACATTACTTTACTGGACATAACTATTACCCGGGAAATCCATCCTATCCGGACAACTCCCTCGTCCGGGGACCTTCTCCCAAACAAGGAGTCCGGACGCCCAAGAAGGTTTCCGGACGTCCAGGAAGGTTTCCGGACGACGACCTGGGCCCGTTTTGGGATCGAACTCCACAGACTAGTTCGGTTTTCTCGAAGAAAAGATTAGCAATAGCAACAAGATCAATAAACCTAACAATTTCTGAGTTCTTAGCAACTGAAACACACTACAAGACCCGATTTCTCTCATTTAAGTTTCAAACTCCACTTTTAAACAAAACCCAAACATAACTAATCTGCCCACAATCAAGGATTGAATGATGATACGAGAGTGTTACCTGATTAATTGCTTGCGAAAACGAATTCCAACTGCTGATCCTTCTTCCAAAATCCGAGGTTGATGACTTTCTTCTCCAAAAGCTCAAAACCTTCAAAACCCCTTTTCTCTTCTTTCTTTCTCAACTTCAGCCGACACCCACCCCAAATCAGTAATAAGAACATTCTCCTAGGGTTTTGGGCCCTTATATACTTCTTTACATAATTGCAAAATGACCCCTCAACTTCCATAAGTTAAGCACCAACACAAAAAGGCTTACAATCCTACTATTTTGGTCCGGGTTGTTACAACACTTCCCCCTCAAAAGAATTCCGTCCCCGGAATTCCATTTTCGAAAAGGTGTGGTATCTGGACAACATATCTGATTCTACTTCCCACGTTGTCTCTCGCCCCCTATGATAACTCCACTGAACTTTTACTAGTCAAACTTCTATGTTCTTCGTTTAGCAAACCTTACCGCTCACGATTTCTATCGGTTCTTCTACGTAAGTCAACCTCTCATCTATACTGATGCCCCCTCAAAGGAACAGCCACAACGACCTCTGACAAACACTTCTTTAAATCTGAGACATGACATGTCGGATGAACACTCTTTAATTCTTCTGACCAGTCTAACTTGTATGCTGCTGCTCTAACTTGCTTACCAATGACAAGGTCAACTTCTTATCGCCTGCATCTCTTGCAAGGTCACCATCATCTCACTTCTCATATCGGCTCTCCACAAAAGAGACGTGCATCACACTATGAATTTCTTCTCAAATTCACATCGAGTACCTCAAGGTCGCGCACTATCTATTCAACTTTCATGCTTCGACGAAAATCCGCAAACTTAGTCTACCTTACCTCTCTCTCAAACTTCAAACTTCAAACTTCAAAGCTCAAAGCCTTATGTTTTTCAATTGTAACCACTCAGTTCTACTCGGTTGCCTCAGACCGTTCAGATGGGAAACATAACCACACTCCATACTTTGAAGCCGCCCTCGGCGAGACACCACTTGCTAAATCGTGCCATCTTGCACTACCTACTTGTACCCTCTTCGATTACTATACTCGCTTAAAACTACCTGATAAAACCAAGGCCAACCGCGCCTCCAATTACTCGCCTCCATCCACACATCGGGACTCACGGTTTTAATCACGTCTAAATAATGTCTCTCATACATTTATACTTCCTTAAGAAAAAGAACTTGGCGGGAATTCCCGCCACAACAACGAGAATCTTCCACCAGGAAAAACTCCCCCACTGACAACTTGGCATAAGGCCAACCTTGTTTATCCTGTCAAGCTCACCCCCAGGAGTCCCCTCCTCGGTATACCTGAAATTTCTAGGTTACTTCTTCCAACCGACATTCGTCCATGTAGATCATACTCCCTTCCCGATTCACATCGGCTACAACTCGATAACTAATTCGTACATTCTCACCACTTCATCATTTCATACTTAACGTGTCTAATAGTAGGAAACCTCTATAATTCCTTATTAGAGTGCTCACCTATCCGAATTGCACTTATCCTGAAGGCTCATAAATTTCTCGCTGCTTGCCACAAGCGTCCAGTCATATAACATAACTTCGGTTACTCTCACTCAACTAGGAGGGGTAACCACGATCACGCCCTACTATTCTCAATAGCTTACACTGAACGATCAGTTCGTTTGAACGTTTCTCACAAAGTCACTAACTTAACTCATTCAGTTGTCTTATCCACTTCTTTCCTGCACAAAATCATACACAATTTCCTTCCTCAATACTCTTTCCAAAAGTTCGCACACTTATCAAGGACAAACTACACAACACTGCGCCTATCGGCATTACTGTCAAGTTTACTACTTCCGATTTACTTACTTATTCCAGCATACTGTCTTCACCTCTCCACGTTAGCGTGGAGCACTGCCCACCAACATTACTCGCCCCTCTCTTCCGAAAATTCTCAAGCTGCAAATGCTGTCTTATTACTATACATAACCAAACGGTTGCACTAAAATTCTAACTTAAGGTTTTCGACTAAATCGCCTCGAACTGACACCAGAGTTCGATGTCACTATGCATTCTTTAAACTCCAACTTTTACTTTCTCAGACAATTCGTTCACACATAAGCAACAGCTCACATTCTTTAAGGATTTCACATCTATTCCACCACATTTTGACTAATACATCCATCATCTTCTTTAAACTTCCAATGATTCCAAAATATACTTACTTAGCGACTCTTACAACAAAAAAAAACACTTGGTTTTCTCCTTTGGGTAACTACCCACCACCACTCCGTGATGCTATCCCGAACATAATCATATCACCACGTCAATTTACACCCTACGTGCTACAGCAACCTGGTTAACACTCGAACACCTCATCCGAAACCCCCAAAAGGCTTTTATCTGATGCTTCCTCTTTCTCTAACATCACATCACTACGACGCTAGCTGACACATTTAACATGGCAATTATTTCCACTACATAACTGTACATTCCTCACTCATAACATCACACTGCAGACCAAAACTCTCATGGCCATTCATACACAACTCAAACTTATCTTCAAGACCTCACGCATAAATAACCGAGTCTATCCCACTACATTGTCTCTCCCCAGCTCTAGTTGAACCACAACACCTGAGTTTCTGATTAATTCTAACATACTCGCTTCTTGCTAGCTCTTTGCAATACCAAACCAATCTCACCGATCGACATAATCTATACCCTCACTTCGTTTGTGCTAAATACTTCATTCTTTACGAACCATCCATCTCGTAGGTAAAACGCTTATCTAAAACAGCAGTCTTTCACTATCTTAACACCCCTACAAAGTGGTCCTTCAACTTTCAACCTTCTGATTCAAGTCTTCGGTCTCATACACCTTACACAACTGCCGACTTTAACGTCAATAGTTGACCTGTTGATACTTCCTTAACCTATTCTTCAACAAGGGTCCCTTACTGAACCTAATCCTTCTAACATATCATAATCAAATTCATACCCCGTCGTCCTCATTTCAAACTCACTCGTGAAACGTCAATATTACAAGATCACTATAAAACTCTTATTCGGCGTCGAGGATGTTTCATTCCTACTTCACCACACTACTCATAACGAGTTGCTAATACCAACACCTTGATGACTTCTAGTCCTTCCTCTGAACACAACCGTACCTCGGCAACTGTATTTCCAGTCACCGCACGAGGGTACAAACCCTCATACAACCGACATTAAAGTCCACTTCCGACTCTTCCACTGCTCACCCCTCCTCTAGAACGCAATTACCAAAGCTACAAACATTCTCCCCTGATTTGTTCAACACCTCTCCACTCTAGGAGTTCTTCCTTAGCCTAAAATGTAATACTCCACGACCTATTGAGTTCATATCCTTCATGCCTGACAACGCGATAAATGAATCATTTCACACTTTTGATCATTTTAAAGAAACAACACTTGAAAACAACTTGGGTACACCCGACCCCAACATTCTCATAACTCTAATGCCCTGCACAACGATCTTGAGGATCGTTTGCATGCAATCTTTCGTGTAAAACTTAATCTTACTCAACCAAAAATGTGATGTTACGACAGAAATAAATATTGGATGAAAATCTTCCCATACGACAAAATTTTGAAAGAAATTTACCGACACGAAGTAGGCCAGTCGGTCCTCACACTCATTTAGATAACTTCGACATGTCAATACTCATTTTGGTTATAAAAGTTGTGCATTCAAACGTTTTCTTGGCTCATCGTGAAAAGTGTGGAATATTTTGCAAATCGTAAACCTCAAGACTTCATTGTACGATGTAAATGGATTTGTATTTTTCTTTAAACATACGCTTGCACCCGCCGACTCATATCCGATCAATTTGATGTTTACACGTTTATACTTTTCTTATGAAAAATCTCATGTACACATATACTAACTCAATGCATGAAACTCTACTTGCAATTGAAGGCTACTCACTCAAACAAGGTCAATCGCTTTACTCACACAACTTATCATTGACACTCTACTTCGACCAGTGGTCGCCCACTCGGCCTTGCAACGATTTGCTATACATACATTCCACAGTCTACTTACTCAACCATTTCATACTATTTCGTTTTGATCAACTATCTTACTTTCCACTTCTACATGGTTTCATTTCACTATAGGTATCTTATTTCATTTATCCTGCTAATGGAAAGCTCGACCAAGAACCCAGGGCTCCATTGATACCTTCAAGGTTTTGACACTGACTTTCCTTACCATCCTAACTGATCTATCCCATGATTTCTAGAATTGGGACTCTCCCGAAACAGGAGTCTTACTAAAACTCAAGCATTCTTCCTCTCCGAATCCACGAAAAGCTACCTTTAGACGACTCGTAATACTCTATACAACATTTCTTCTCTACGATATATACGTACATCACATCACCATGACTTCTCATGAAACTTCCCCAACAAGGGGTCTCAGTCTACCCCTCAGGGATCTTACTGACATTCTAAAGTACTGGAACACGACATAAACACCATCTTTTGACTACCACTTCGGAATAATAAGGCAGGTTAAGCACATACATGTACCTGTAAGTCCGTAATTACACTGGCCAGGTGGAATCTCAAACTTACCTTACATGACAGTCCTCAGTGCCCTATTAGTCCTATCTCTATAATAGTGTCCTCCTATAGCATTTCCTGTATCTACAATAGTGCCCTCCTAACGCATTTCCTGATTCTCAGTTGTGATTTCTACTCCCAAGTTTAAGTTTAGGCCCGTCCGGTCACCTAAATCCCTTAAACTATGGCTCTGATACCAATTATAACGACCCAGTCTAAAATAAGCATGCAAATCATATAAATTAGAACATCCCAAAAAATGGGTCCCAAAATTTCTTACATAAGTCTCAAAATAGGTTGGCGGAAACAACCTATACACAAGCATAAGTGGCACTGTCTCTATCTGCATCTGTCCTTTATCATGCTCTTGCTCACTTACCTGAGCCTCCTACTATCTGCTTACCTGAAAAGGTTTAGTTTGGAAAAGCGAGGGTTAGACCATGAGGTCTAGTAAGTCCCTCCTGACAGTTCTCAAAATCATTTTAAAAACTTTGCATAACTTTCATATATAAAACTTTCAATAATAAACTTTCACATAACTGGACATTAAAAACTTCCACGGATAAATCCGCTCTCGTAAATGGCACCCTGAAGTCACCCGAAAGTGACAACGAGTCAGTATCACGCTGCCTTACTGGGTATCACTTCCCATGGCATCAACGGAACCTCCCCCCGACGTGAGTACTGGCGGAACCTCCCCCCGACTTAGCCAATTTACGTCTACACAATGTATGCATACATCTCACATAAGACTTTAAACAACTTTCATGCAATAAAAGCATAAGAACAAAACATGGCATTTCTCATCATGTATTCACTTTAGAAAAACATGTTAAAAGGCACGTATTTTAGTTAGAAAACTCACCTGAGGCTCTTACTTCTCGTTCCTAAACAGTTCCAAACTTCCAAATCGACTTCCCTGAATAAACGGGCATAAAACAACAACTCTGCAAAAGTATCCGGACAACTCAGTTTTCCGGACAACCCTACTTTTCTGGACGCTAAAGAGTCCGGACACCCAACTAACCGGACAACAACCTAGTCCGGACAACGCCCTTATCCGGGTAACTACTATTCTCCGGACGATACCCCTTTCCGGGTAACGAACTTACCGGACACATTACTTTACCGGACATAACTATTACCCGGAAAATCCATCCTATCCGGACAACTCCCTCGTCCGGGGACCTTCTCCCAAACAAGGAGTCCGGACGCCCAAGAAGGTTTCCGGACGTCCAGGAAGGTTTCCGGACGACGACCTGGGCCCGTTTTGGGATCGAACTCCACAGACTAGTTCGGTTTTCTCGAAGAAAAGATTAGCAATAGTAACAAGATCAATAAACCTAACAATTTCTGAGTTCTTAGCAACTGAAACACACTACAAGACCCGATTTCTCTCATTTAAGTTTCAAACTCCACTTTTAAACAAAACCCAAACATAACTAATCTGCCCACAATCAAGGATTGAACGATGATACGAGAGTGTTACCTGATTGATTGCTTGCGAGAACGAATTCCAACTGCTGATCCTTCTTCCAAAATCCAAGGTTGATGACTTTCTTCTCCAAAAGCTCAAAACCTTCAAAACCCCTTTTCTCTTCTTTCTTTCTCAACTTCAGCCGACACCCACCCCAAATCAGTAATAAGAACATTCTCCCAGGGTTTTGGGCCATTATATACTTCTTTACATTATTGCAAAATGACCCCTCAACTTCCATAAGTTAAGCACCAACACAAAAAGGCTTACAATCCTACTATTTTGGTCCGGGTTGTTACAATATATATTTTAAATTATATGTTAATAACATATTTTCCAGTTTCACGACTTCAGATTCTCGCGCGACTTCACTTCCAGAGAGAGTGAGAGGCCACAGTCCATCGGCTCATGCATGTTATGATCTGTGTGACTGTTTCCCAGAAAATGGAACATGGAAAGATGCATTATATATTTGAGTTTTGAGATTTCTACATCTTGTCTGAATATCACAATCTGTTAGGTGCTTTGCTTGTATCACTGTTCTAAAAGGCTCGTCGCGACAGCCGCTATGGTGTGCCGTGGCTCAAGACTTGTGTCTCATGCTACGTTATGTCTGTGTCATGTCATAGCCTAATGTGCGGTCTTTTATAACGCGATATATGATTTTTCTTTACGTTTTTAATGTTTTATTTGCTAGTTTTTAATATATAACCTAATTTAACTTGTTTATTGGTCATTGACTAATCAATTAATAATACAAAACATATGTTTTTATATAGAAAAAAGTCTAAAAAAACCCAATGGACTTTAGTGTTTGGAGTGATTACGTCCTTGTACAATTTTTTGGAACAAAAAAGCCCTTAGACATTTCAAAAATTGTTAAATAAATCATTGGACTTTTGGAAACATGTTAAATACACCCTTATTACAATTTTAAGGATATATTTAACAGGTTTCCAAAAGTCCAATGGTTTATTTAACAAATTTTAGAATCTCTAAGGACTTATTTGTTCCAAAAAATTGTTCAATTTTTTTTCCTATGTAATAATTGTTTTTGGCTATAAAAAGAAATGAACTAGACGACATTTTTTTTAGAAAAACATTACACTTCACATTCTTATATATCAAAAATGCGTTTTTCACAAGTTACACCACTATAATTGTCTCGTCAATACGTTCAAAGTGAGCTCAATATTGAATATTTTTTTATTTAACCTTATATCATTAAATATCACAAATAGGTACGAATTATTTGTGATACTAACACTTTATATCCTTTAAGGTCATTTATTTATTAATATAAGATTAATCTGTAATTATAGGGTATAAATTGTAAGTATTACAAATAATACTTACAATTCTTTAAAATTGTATGCAACTTGAATAACTAATACATCTTTACAGTAATGCTTTTATTTAGTGATACCATTTTGTTTTAATTTGTAATCGTGATGAAGTCATTATTCTTGTTTACAAAATGGCATTTGACTGCAGTGATGATTGTAGTGATGATCTTAACCATGTTATAAGCGATAATTCAAGTGAACATATGTCTGATTGTTGATCTTTAGACCTTTTGGTGCAACTTTTGGTATATTTTGGTTCAATTTTTTGTAAACTATGTCTAACTTTTATGTACATCTATTTATGCTTTGGATACAACTTCTATATGTTTTGGGAAAAATAATGAAAAATGGTATATTCGTTTCGTTTTATAAATTGTATTTTTTTCCGTTCAAAAAATGTATAAGGAATTAATAGTTTAAAGTATGTAACTTTGTTTGGTTTTTTCGTATTTTTTTCCAATTATATTTGACGCATTAACCAATTTTATAAGTCATAAGGATGTATGTAACAAGTTTTAGAAAGTCCAATGATTTATTTAACAGGTTTTAAAAAGAGCAATGGTTTATTTGTTCCAAAAAATTGTCTAAGGACTTAATCATTCCTAATACTAAAGTCCATTGGGTTTTATTGTACTTTTCCCTTTTATATATAATATAGAGATTTACCGTCACAAGTCACGCCTTAATAAACGTCATGGCTCGTCGTGACTCCTAAGACTTGAGGCTTGGCCTCGCCTCCACGCCACACCTTACGTCATTTAGAACCTTGGATTGTATCTTTAGTTTTGTTTTCAACTATTGATTAAGTTGTGGTTTTCCCGTGTAAAACAATCAGCTAAATGTAAATGTACTCACAGAAGCTTGCCTGCTAAACAATTTTCTTCACGCTTGCTACAAAATGTTGGTTTTATCTATTTTCGATTTAGGATTAGAATTATTTGTAGCATCTCATATGTCGGGTCTAACACGGGGATGGGGAACGGGGAGATGACTGGGGATTGACAGGGTTTGACCACCTTACAGACCGGGGCGGGTAAGGGATCCCCGTACCGACCGAGTACTGGGCCGAGGCCAAGGCCCTTTACTATTAACCGGGGCCATGTAATGGGAAACTCTCCCCAAATCTGCCCCTTTACCATCCCTATCTGTAATGATTGAGAAATCTAGGGAGAAGGTTATGTGTTCTTTTTCGTGGAAAAGGGGATAGAATCCCAAGAAAAGCTTTATTCAAATAACAAAGGATTACAAAAATTACAAGGCGTATAGTATAGCCAAAGGATTACAGAACGCCAACCTAGAAAATATACTTCGGAAAAAAAAACATGCAATGTAAAGCCCGGGTCCCGGTATGGTTTTAATTTACGTTTTTATTTAATTAATTTTTTTCTTGGTTGGTAACGGAATGTGACGGAAAAGCCAAAGGTTAAAAGTTGTAGTTAAGGGGCCTATTGTGGAAACTCTAACCTCAGGGGCTGTTTGTGCAATTGTGGTAAAGTATGCATGGGATCGGCCCATGGACCGATCCCTCCTTCTTCTTGGCTCAAATTCACGGCAAATCACACACACAACACAAAAATCACCCAAAACCCTACCATCTCCTTCTCCTTATTCACGACCGCCACAGACCACCGTGAGACCACCACCAGCAGCCGGCGCCGCTGGTCCTGCCGACGAGAAGAGAGAGAGCAGTGAAGAGTGAGAGAGAGAGAGCAGCAAAGAGAGAGAGAGAGGAGGGAGACCGCTGACCACCATCATCGCCGCCGTGATCAGCTGCCGGCGAGAGGAAGAGAGGTGTAGCGAGAGAGAGTTCAGCGAGAAAAGGTGTCGGGTTCGTGCGCCGCTGCTAGTCGTCACGAGGTAAGGTTCCGTTTCCGTTTCGTTTTCCTTTCGTTGCCTTCAACCGTTAAACCACCGCCGTCGGTGTCTGCTGCCGCCGTCTACCGCTGCCGGAGGTGGCAGTGGGTGGTGATGGTAGTAGTCCAGCCGTGACTACCTAATACCTAAACCTGATTAGCCAAACCCAAACCCGTAACCGTAACCGTTTTATGATTTCATGTGAGGTTTTGTAATCTGCCACTGTCTTGCGTTAGCCATAACTCTTTACTCGTAACTCGGATTGGGGTGAAACTGGCGCCAAAAGTTCCCTTTCCGAGTCTAGTAACTTTTCTGTGTTACGTGCGAAATCCAGTTCGGAACGTAGCATAGGCCAAATCGTCGTTTTATACTGAAAGGTGCTGTTTTTCACTGTTCTGCGAACTGTTCTTATAAAATCCGTAATAAAATGTAGAAAAATCGTTAGGAGGTGTATAATATGTCCTTGGAACCCTAACTCAGAGTACTTTCTGGTTATATAATTTAATTGAGGATTTTCTGGGTTTAAAGAGGTCGGAACAGGTCCCGAACAGACCTGTTGGGTTAGACCGAAAAGTCGTTTTAGTGACGGTTTAAGCGTGCGTCGTATTTTAGGGTCCGGGTCTCGTGTTAATACATTTTAACGATTGTTTAGGTGTTGGGAAGTGATCTTGGATTTGTGAAGCTTGAATTATTGTTTGTGAGCTAGGCGCGTTTACGAGGTGAGTTCTCTCACTATAACTAATGTCGGTTACTTTTTACATTACGATTTGTACGTGTGTGGTAGTTTTAATTGTTTGTGATGCGGGACTAAATAGTGGGGCGTCTAGTCGGACCTTTATTGTTATGACTACGCGGGTGGCGTAGGAGTTCGGTGGGGCCGAGGTTTATATACGCGGGTGGCGTAGTGACTCGGCGGGGCCGAGGTTTATATATGCGGGTGGCGTAGGAACCCGGGGGAGCCGGGTAATGCTTGCACGGTTATTGTGTGGTCGGGTGGACCAGCTTATGCCTCTGGGTGGGATGGTGTAGGTATGCATGTTTATGATTTGTTCGTAGACTTGTATGTTGTTTATGTGCAATTATCTGTTTAGAGGTGGTGTGGAAGTAACTGTGTTATTTATGGTGTCTGAATTCACTAAGCTTCGTGCTTACCCTTTCCCAATAAAATTGTGGTTTCAGGTGCGAGTGGCTCCAAGGCGTGACGAGTACACACTGGCGCGTGGGAAGAGTTGATTACTTTTATGATTTTAATTTTAGACATTTATTCCGCTGTTTATTGTTCGTAAGAATATTAATTATGAGTTTGCAAATGAGATTATTGAATTATTAAATGAGTTTTTATTAATGAAATGTTACTTTAAAAATTTTAAAATTCCTTGTAATTTTTGTAATTTAAATGAGTTTTAAATCCGTGAGTTCAGGTGTGGACAAAGCGGACAATATCTGGTACGGTTGGCCTGGGATGTTACAGATGGTATTAGAGCCGGCAACCGGACTGGTGTGCCAGCGAGGACGCTGGGCTCCCAAGGGGGGTGGATTGTAAGATCCCACATTGGTTGGGGAGGGGAACAAATGTTGTCTTAGAAGAGGAACTTGATATCTCCCCTATCAGACTCGTTTTAAAACCGTGAGTCCAGGTGTGGACAAAGCGGACAATATCTGGTACGGTTGGCCTGGGATGTTACATGCAAATGCCTCACGGGCTCACACAAATCATTTATGTGGGTGTTTGGGATTGCTTATTTAAAGTGTTTATTAACTTATTCTGGTGTGGTACCGGTAATTAGCAGTTTTTAGTATTTAGATGGTTGAAAAATAAAATTGCGCGGTTTGGCATCGGTGATAAGGAATTTTTGATAAGTCATTTCATTCTAACTTTTTGACTAATTTGAAGCAATTTATTAACCTTTTAGTTGTTTTACATGTATAACAATCCCAAACACTCTCTAAATAAAAACTTATTAGCTTATTACGTCTTGGTACCACTATAAGCTAATCCAAACACTTTTTATAAAACTCCGGTTTAAGACCACATAAGTTAATAAGCACTTTTACATATAAACATAACTTGTTTTAAATAGCCTCTCGCGTGTAGCTAAGTTGGCAAAGGGGTGGAGTGACTTCGCCAAATACATAACAGGTCCTGGGTTCGATCCCAGGCCCCTTCACTAGCCTCAGCCGCTGAGTGAGCCAAAAAATGCCCCCTCACATTGGTGTCCTTGAAGGCAGGTTCGTGTGGGGCCGGTTAGGGTTGCCGGTAATCAACTTTTTGCCCAATAACTTGTTTTAAATAAGCAATCCCAAACACCCCCTTAAATCATTCTTTGTTCAACAACATTAATCCAAAATCATTAAATTATTGGCTTCCCAAACACCATGACCCAAATTTGTTAGCAACGAAGGAGCCCATCTGATTAAATGGATTAAAATCCAAATCAATAAACACATGCCCATATGAGAATTCCAATAAACTCTAAGATAGTCCAAAAGCCACACTAATTCTGTTGGGTTTTCTTATGCTTTTTTGGCCCATGAGAAAGGCCCATGCGTTTTGGCCCTCATATATGTATATTTCTTATTCAACACTTTTCTATTTTAAAATTAGCAGCCACATAGAGAGAGAGAGAAACAAGAAAAAAGAGAGAGAGCTCCATTTTCGTCTTTCTTAACCCAGCTGCAGAAAACTTCTGTTTCCCGGAGTTTGAACGGTCGGATCGTCGTGATTTTTGGTCAGCAGCTTCACGACATCTTCATCTACATTCTGGACGGTGGGATCGTGTTTTTGAGGTCCGGAGGTTAGGTTTTCTCGGGGTTCTGCACAGCAGCAATTTGTGGTGATATTTTCTCCATCCTTGCTCTATTTTGGTTCCATACATCTTGATGTGCTTATTTCCAAGTGTATGATGGTTTTGTATGCCTCTAGTATAATCTAGAGAAGACTTTGTATTGCTCTAATATTGGTGGTAGTGGATTTGAAGCGGCTCTAGTAGTCCCGTGGTTTTTACTCTCGATTTCGAGGGGTTTCCACGCTAAAATTTTGGTGTCTCATTGTGGTTGCTGATTTTATGTTTTGGAGCTGCTTTTACTTGAATTTAGAATACTTTATTTGTTTGCATCCTCAAAGGTTCATTCGGGTCGGGAAAGTTAAGCCTAACGAAGATTAATTCCGCATTTATTGTTACCGTTAGTGGCCGTTTTTCCCATCAAAATGGTATCAGAGCTTTTGGTTATTATTTTGGGTTAGACTTGATTGAACGATGGAGGCTAATACTAGTAGGACGATAAGTCTTAATGGTTCTAATTATCATGTTTGGAAAGGAAAGATGGAAGACCTTCTTTATGTGAAGGATTTTTACTTGCCTGTTTTTTCGACCGACAAACCTGAGAATAAAACAGATGAAGAATGGAGTATTTTGCATCGACAGGTTTGTGGGTATATTCGGCAATGGGTAGATGATAATGTTTTGAACCACATTAGTGGGGAGACTCATGCTCGTACTTTGTGGAACAAGCTCGAGCAGTTATATGCTCGAAAGACTGGAAATAATAAGTTGTTTTTGATTAAAAAGATGATACAACTTAAGTACCATGATGGAACTCCTATCACTGATCATTTGAATGCATTTTAGGGAATTATTAATCAGCTTGCAGGAATGGGTATCAAGTTTGAAGATGAAATCCAAGGCTTATGGATCCTTGGTACTCTACCGGATTCGTGGGAGACTTTTAGGACATCATTGTCCAACTCCGCGCCCGATGGTGTTATTTCCATGGAATTGGCTAAAGGCAGTATTTTAAATGAAGAGATGAGAAGAAAGTCACAGGGTTCCTCTTCACAATCAGATGTCTTGGTCACAGAAAGGCGGGGGAGAAGTCAGAGTAGAGGTCTAGCTAACAGAGGAAATCATCGGGTAAATTCGAAAGGAAAATCTGTTGATTTTGAGTGCTACCACTGTGGTAGGAAAGGGCACACGGTACGATTCTGCAGACAGTTGAAGAAGGAGAACAAAAGAGGCATCCACAACAATTAAAAGAACAATCATAAGAAAGATGATGGTGGTAATGACAATGCTGAAATCAATACCACTGTTTAGGAGTTCTTTCTTTGTTGTGATGATGATATGGTGAACCTTGCACATGATGATTCGAGTTGGGTTATTGACACTGGTGCTACGTGTCATGTTACATAACGAAGAGACTTCTTTACATCTTACACTACAGGTGATTAAGGCACTGTTAAGATTGGTAATAGTGGTCTATCAAAGGTTGTTGGAATTGGCAATGTCTGTTTGAAATTTGACACTGGGATGGAATTGGTTTTACGGAATGTAAAACATGTCCCAGATATGAGACTTAATGTGATTTCTACATGCTTACTTGATGATGATGGCTACAGCAACAACTTTGGTAATGGTATATGGAAACTCACTCGTGGTTCATTAATCGTGGCAAGAGGTAAGAAATGGCCATTGTTATATGTGACACATCCGAAGATCTCCAACAACATTGTCAACGCTGTGGAGAATAATGATATGACTGATTTGGGGCATAAGAGACTTGGCCACATGAGTGAGAAGGGGATGTCTCTCCTGTCAAAGAGAAATGTGTTACCAGGTGTGCATGATGTTCATCTGAAGAAGTTTTCTCATTGTCTGGCAGGTAAGCAGAACAGAGTTTCGTTTAAGAGTCATCCTCCTTCTAGGAAGGAGAACATACTTGATTTGGTACATTCCGATGTTTGTGGTCCTATGAAGACTAGGACACTTGGTGGTTGTTCTTATTTTGTCACATTCATCGATGATCATTCGAGAAAGGTATGGGTATATACCTTAAAATCTAAAGATCAAGTATTTGATGTGTTTAAACAATTTCATGCCTCGGTTGAGAGACAGACTGGGAGGAAGCTTAAGTGTATTCGGACAGATAATGGAGGTGAATACATTGGGCCATTTGATGCTTATTGTAGAGAACATGGTATTCGGCATCAAAAGAGTCCTCCCAAGACACCGCAATTGAATGGATTAGCAGAGCGAATGAACAGAACATTGGCCGAGCGTGTCAGATGTTTGCTGTCACATGCAGGGTTGCCGAAATCCTTTTGGGGAGAAGCTTTGAATACGGCGGTACATGTTATTAATGTAACTCCTTGTGTTCCTTTGTCTTTTGATATTCCTGACAGGGTTTGGAGCGGCAAAGATGTTTCGTACCGTCACTTACGGGTCTTTGGATGCAAGGCTTTTGTGCATATTCCCAAAGATGACTGATCAAAGCTTGATGTGAAGACTAAGCCATGTGTGTTCCTTGGTTATGGCCAAGATGAGTTCGGTTACAGATTATATGATCCGGTTCAAAAGAAACTTGTTCGAAGCCGGGATGTTATTTTCATGGAATATCAGACTTTGAAAGATGTTGAGAAGGAAGACACTATTCCTCAACATAATGATAATCTTACTGATTTGGATCCAGCTCCTCCTAAGCATGTTGAGACACGTGATGGAGATGGTGTTCTAAATGACGAACAAGATGTCACTGATGATGTTGATGTTCCAGAGGAAATTGAGATGGAAGCAAAAGTTCATCCAGAGTTACCAGTTCCAGGTATTCATTTATCCCACTTAGGCGGTCTAGAAAGAGTGGGTTGAAGCCATGCAAGACGAGATGACTTCCTTGCATGAGAACAATACTTTTGAGTTGGTGAAGTTGCCTAAAGGAAAAAGAGTTTTGAAGAACAAGTGGGTCTACAAAGTGAAGACAAAAGAACATACTTCACGGCCCAGGTACAAAGCTAGATTGGTGGTTAAAGGCTTCAGTCAAAGAAAAGGTATTGACTTTGATGAGATTTTCTCACTGGTCGTGAAGATGGGATCTATCCGAGTGGTTCTTGGTTTAGTTGCTAGCCTTGATCTTGAGGTTGAGCAAATGGATGTGAAGACAGTTTTCCTTCACGGTGACTTAGACAAGGAAATCTACATGGAGCAACCTGAAGTTTTTCAGGTTAAGGGCAAAGAAGACTATGTGTGTAGACTTTAGAAAAGTATTTATGGTTTGAAGCAAGCACCAAGACAGTGGTACAAGAAATTTGAGTCAGTCATGGGTAAGCAAGGCTACCGGAAGACTACTTCAGATCACTTTGTTTTCTTCCAGAGGTTTGGTAATGATGATTTCATTATCTTATTACTATATGTTGATGACATGTTGATTATTGGAAAGAATGCAGAAAGAATTACCCAGCTGAAGTTAGAATTGAGCAAGTCTTTTGCTATGAAAGACTTGGGGCCAGCAAAACAGATTCTTGGCATTCGGATTACACGAGATAGAGCTTCCAAGAAGTTGCACATGTCACAAGAGCAATACATCGAGAAGGTGCTTCGCAGATTCAACATGGATAAAGCTAAAGTGGTTAGTTCACCTCTAACTACCAACTTTAAGCTAACTGATAAAGATTGTCCCTCTTCAAAGAAGGAGATTGAAGAGATGGATCGAATTCCGTATGCATCGGCTGTTGGGAGTCTGATGTATGCGATGGTATGCACACGACCTGATATTGCCTATGCAGTAGGTGTTGTTAGTCGTTTTCTGTCGAACCCAGGTAAGAAGCATTGGGAAGCAGTTAAGTGGATTCTCAGATATCTACGTGGTTCTTCCAAATTAGGTATAACTTTTGGAAATGGGGAGCCAATGCTTGTTGGGTACACTGATTCTGATATGGCAGGAAATAAGGACAACATGAAATCCACTTCTGGATATTTGATGACCTTTGCAGGGGGAGCTGTGTCATGGCAATCAAGGTTGCAAAAGTGTGTTGCTTTGTCTACCACTGAGGCTGAGTATATGGCGGCAACATAAGCGTGCAAAGAACTATTGTGGTTGAAACGATTCATGCAAGAGCTCGGCTTTATGCAACAACGCTACATGGTTCTTTGTGATAATCAAAGTGCGATTCACCTTGCTAAGAATTCTATGTTTCATAAAAGAACAAAGCATATCGATGTGAGGTATCATTGGATTAGAGATGCTCTTGAAGACAAGATGTTTGAACTTGATAAAGTTCATACTGATGATAATGGTTCCGATATGTTGACAAAGGCTTTGGCAAGTGAAAAGCTGAAGATATGTTGCTTGATCGCCGGAATGGCGAACTCTTCCTCATAGGCAAAAAGGGGTAGATTTGTTGGGTTTTCTTATGGTTTTTTGGCCCATGAGGAAGGCCCATGTGTTTTGGCCCTCATATATGTATATTTATTATTCAACACTTTTCTATTAGGATGTGTATTTTAAAATTAGCAGCCACATAGAGAGAGAGAGAGAGAGAGAGAAACAAGAAAAAGGAGAGAGAGCTCCATTTTCGTCTTTCTTAACCCAGCTGTAGAAAACGTCTGTTTCCCAGACATTGAACGGTCGGATCGCCGTGATTTTTGGTCAGCAGCTTCACGACATCTTCATCTACATTCTGGACGGTGGGATCGTGTTTTTGAGGTCTGGAGGTCAGGTTTTCTCGGGGTTTTGCACAACAGCAATTTGTGGTGATATTTTCTCCATCCTTGCTCTATTTTGGTTCCATACATCTTGATGTGCTTATTTCCAAGTGTATGATGGTTTTGTATGCCTCTAGTATAATCTAGAGAAGACTTTGTATTGCTCTAATATTGGTGGTAGTGGATTTGAAGCGGCTCTAGTAGTCCCGTGGTTTTTACTCTCGATTTCGAGGGGTTTTCCACGCTAAAATTTTGGTGTCTCATTGTGGTTGCTGATTTTATGTTTTGGAGCTGTTTTTACTTGCATTTAGAATACTTTATTTGTTTGCATCCTCAAAGGTTCATTCAGGTCGGGAAAGTTAAGCCTAACGAAGATTAATTCCGCATTTGTTGTTACCGTTAGTGGCCGTTTTCCCCATCAAATTCTCCAACATGAACAGATCTCCTGCAGCGATTCCACAGACAAAATCAGCACCAGAGAAGCAATCGATGGCAATCCAACAACTTAAGAGATCTCTCAACCCATAAGGATTTTTGAAACTTCTGAAAACCATCCTCATTGACGCAGTAGGAAATCGTGGAATGGATCAACAAGCGTGAAATCCCATTGATAACGAGTCTACAAGAGTTGAACCCGGAAAATTAAGAGAAACTCTTAAACCTAGAGATTAAACTCTAAAATAATTTTATTGATCAAAATCTATCATATTTAACAAAGAAAACAATAAACCTATTTACAGTTAAAATCATTATCATTATCAATCCCATTTAAAAGCATTTCGTTTTCAATATCAAAAGCATTTCGTTCATCTTCAAAACTATCTTCATGCTGAATGATTTTCTTTTCTAAGATTAGAGGCGGAACATATATTTTTCCTTCAACTGGTTTAGCCTCTAACTCAACATCAGAATAACTTTTAAAATAATCATTTGGAAGAGAATGTTTTGAACCGGATTTATACTTTTTATTTTCTTCATCATAACAAAATGGAAGTTGCATCTTAACGGTGTTTTTCTGATTTAAATCTTCCTTTTTCTCATCTTCTTCCGACGATTCAGTCCATTTGATCTTATAGTTGGTATCTATAGGTCCAAGATCTAGAAAATCAAACTCATACAAGGTTGGAACTTTGGACATGACTTTTTGTAAATATTTTGGATTATCATATCCAATCCCCAAGTAGAGTTATAGTATTTAAATTCCTTAGGTTTGTTAAGATGAATTGTTTGATCAGCTTGACCTCTTTTATAAAGCTTGTCTTCCAAACCTTTCACATTTTCAATCAAATCTTTGTTCATAATTCTATTTGAAGATAAAATACTTTTAAACTCATTTTTCTCATCTTCTATACATTGAAACTTCTTGAACAAATTAGATAATTGTTCTTTCAAAAACTGTTTTTCCTCATCAAACTTTTTTTTGTTTAGTTAAATAAATAATGAGGTCACTTTTCTTAGCTCCCTCACTATTTAATTTTAAAATAGTTTGATGTTTTCTAGCAACTTTTTCTCTTTCAGTTATGAGTTTAGTTTGTAAAGCTTTGAGTTCAAGCATCATAATATTCATCTGAGTCATAAAATCAGATCAGATAAAGAGCCTACCTTAGATCCAGAGTCTGAGTTGGCTTCGTCGTCCGAGATTTCCTCCTTCTCATGTTGCATTCCATAAAGCACATATTTGCTTGCTCTTCTTTCGCTCCTTCATCATCAGTCAAATCAAGCCAGTATTCGTGTAATAACCGTGTTCTTTTTGGAAAATAAAGCTAGTTGGGGTGAAAAGTGTGAAAAAGAGATAAGTTTGGTGTGCTTGTGTAAAGGTATAAATGGGTGTAAAACCCTAGGGATTCACAAAGTTTAGCAAGAACACTGTGTGCGACTGAGGTGTGAATTTTGGTGCAAATCAAGGAAATCAATTCCATCCAGAGATCTTCAATTGGGTGTGCGGAAACATATTGCAAGGTAATCACTAATCCTTGTTTACTATTATCTTGTCGAAAGCAAAAGTTTAGAATGTGGAATTAGTGTTTTATTATCTCCTATTAAGAATGGAGAAAAATAGTCTGGATGTTTGTTTAATCGATAAAAGTTAAGAACCAATGATTAGCTAAATTAATTGGTGGTAAAGTGATGTCCCCTTTAATCCTGATAATTTAACATCAATTTGGGATTGTGTGGAAGGACTGATTAGGGGTGCGAGGTTGCGTAGAAAACCCAGTAGTCCCGGAGTGTGTTATGATCCGAAATGATTTGTGAAATAGATCCGGAGTCTGTAGTTCCGGTATTATTTAATAAACGTGATCCAGAATTAAAATATATATGATCCAGAATTAATAACTTGGAGATCCGGAACTTCATCTCGGCCCAAAGGATCCGGAATGGACTTTTAATTTGAGATCCGGAATGGACTTTTAATTTAAGAAGCGGAATTGCCATTATTAAAGGGAGGATCAGGAATCTCAAATCGTTGGGCCGTGTGATTTTATGATCCGGTGTCTAAGGCTGGATCCAGAATCAGGTTAAGGCCAGATCCGGAATTCAATGTAAGCCAGCTGATCCGGAATTTGATGTAGGCCCAACCCCAACTGATCCGGAATTCTTTGTAAGCAACGTAAGTCCAGTTGATCAACATACCCGGATTTATAAAAGGTTTTGGTAGTGGGTTGTTGGGCTGGAATTTTACAGATCCGATATTGACATTGTGAGATCCGGTATTTTTGTAAATAAAAAGGGATCCGATATATATTAACGTGGGCCGAATGAAATTACTTAGTGATTGGGCTTCGATACTATTATTAAGTGGGCTTCGATATTAATAATAATTTGGGCTTCGATATTATTAGTTAATTGGGCTCCGGTATATATTTATTTAAGTTGGTTCCGACATATGTTTATTTATGGGAACCGGAGTTGGGATTTAAATATATTGGATTCGGTATTTAAGTGTTGGTTACTTTCGGCTGAGAGTTTTCAAGGCAGTGAAATTCAGTAAAATCCAGTGTGTCTTACCTAGTATGTGTGTTGGGTTTAAATTGTAGGTGCCAATAGAGATGATTGGTGCGAGTATGAATTTCTAAGCAGGACTCCAGGTGAGTCTTTCTAAACCTAAATTTTATACAAGTGTGATTGATGATTAATAACTAACCGTGTGCTTTTCAACTGCTTTTATTTCAAAGCGATGAGTAAATGTGTGGCATGGTTATTATCTAACTGTGTGTTTTCAACTGCTTTTATTTAAAGGCAAAGATTAATTGTGTGACAATATGTGTAATTTATATGTGTGTGACCATGCTCTGGCTTTGGTGTGAAATGGGGGTGTGTCCCATAATAATTATATATATGAATTTGTTTCATATATGGGCGGTGTGTGCCATATTGCGCTGTCACGGTGTGTATGACTATAGCGTTTGTGTGCCCTATTGCGCTGTCACGGTGTGTGTGACTATAGCGTATGCCAGTAGCATGTGTCAATGTGTGCATATCATCTTAGTGTGGTTGTTATGATTGGTATAAATGCTTTCATAACTGATTTTATAAACTGTGATATTTTTGGTGTGACTTGGTGCGAAGGGAACTCACTAGACCTCATGGTCTAACCCCCGCTTTTCAAAACTAAAACCTTTTCAGGTAAGCATGTAGCCGAGAGCACGTTTAGAGGTTTGGTAAGACGTGGGTCAGAGCTTGCGTTTAGAAGGAGTAGAAGAACTTCCTTTTTATGTCTAGTTAGATTTCTCAGTTGTATTTAGGGTTATTTCCGCGAACCCTATGTTGTAAATCTTGATAGTGTGACCATGTTGAGCCGTTTATGGCGTTATGAATTAAAGAGGTAGCTTCTAGCTTGTATGTTTAGTGTGGGTTGTTACAATTCGTCCTCATCCATCAAAGCTTTGCCAGACTCCTTTTGCTTCGCAAGTAACATCTTGTTCTTGTAGTAATCGGAGTTCCTTACCACAGTTTTTCTGGCACTCTTTGGCATAATGACCGGGTTTACCACAGTTGTAACACTTTATGGCTTCATCCATCTTCTTTTCATCAAACTTTTTCTTGTCCTTTCCTCTTTTCTCTTCAAATTTTTTACCATCATAACTCTTCTCCTCAAACCTCTTTCTACCTTCAACTCTGTCTTTATGCTCATAGTTTCTTGAACCCGAAGAATACCTCTGATTGTTCGACTCGGTTTCTTAAAGTACTTCTTCTGGAAAGCTCGAGTCAGCAAGATCATTTCGTGTTTCAGTTCCTCTCCGTCATCTGAAACATCTCCATCAAACTCTTCAACTTTAGGTTCACTAACATTTCTTTCAACCCTTGAAGACAGAGAACGGCCTCTTGAGGTTCTCCTCTCACTTCTCTCACTGACCAATGCAAGTGGATTTGCACTTGGTTTCTCTTGCTTCTTTCTCTTCTCTCTGATCTCATCAACATCCTCTCCATCATGTCTTAGAGTCTCATATAGCTCATGCAATGACATCTCAACGAGCATCGTGTTCTGCTTCATCCGACGACAAAATTTCTTTCATTCGGGTTGAAGAAGACATAAGAACTTCACATTATTATCAATTAGACCCTTCTGAATTTATTCTTGTTGAGCTCATTCAACAGTGTGATAAATCTATCATAAGTTTGTTCAAAGGTCTCTCCTTCTTTGGCTTTATACTCTTCATACTTGTTTATGCAATTAGCCACCTTCTTTGGATTTATACTCTTCATACTTGTTTATGTAATTAGCCATCATCATCTTTTGAAGTTGGTCAAACATTCCCGTCTCTTTATAGCTATCAATCTTGATGTATATGTCGTTTTTCAGACTCTATATGATTAGGGACTTTGACTGTTGATCTGCAATATACTTATCCATTTTCTCTTCGGTATACTTGTTCAGTAGTTTATCCTCCATCTTTTCTTGGACACCATCCTCGGTAATCCAGGTTTCTTCCACTGTAACTTCTTCATAGGTCCATTCTCTAGAGAATCCCTTTTATTGACTCCATTTTTCTGTCTGTCCAACAAATCCAAGAAACGGTCTCTCCATTGCTCATATTCTCCCACGAATAGAACGAGAGGGTTGACATCAGAAACAAGAAACATGACATCCTTAGTAGTTATCTTGAGTACTTGTAACGATCTTTAAAATCTCAGAATCTCTAAAAACCAAACAGTCAATTGAAACAGAAAGTCAACCCTTTTTGACTTGAAGTCGCACACACCAGCACTGAGTTGTTATCGCACACAACTTGACCGATAACCAAACTAAGTCGCACAAGGGTTGTGCGATTTCCTCCTCAAGCCGCACACGGTTTATGCGATCAAACACTGTTCACGAGATGTGCGAGCAAAAGTTTTTTGCACAAGTCTTGTGCAATGAAATGAATTTTGTCGCATAGATGCTTTTTATTGCACACAAAGTTATGCGCGGATTTTGAAGACAAGATTTATGCTAGCACTATGAAGATCTAGAATAATGAGTTGTGCGATAAGGATGAATGTTCGAACAAATATCGTCTTAGTCTTAGATCCAGTACCAAAACTCAACCAAATGAATTGTAACTTGCACAGACTTGATCGAAAATAGATTCCTAGCACTAGTCCTACTAAGAACTTTGTCTAAAACACACTTAACTAATTGATTCGATCCCAAAACAGTAAAGTCAAAATTGCGAACCCAAACTCACTGAAATCTTCAAATTCGAGATCTAAACCTATAGTTTTCTAAAATTAAACTACAAGGGTTTGTTTCTGCATTTTGCAAATAGGTGAAGTTAGTGGGTGTGGTGTGAAGAGTGGAAGTTGAGGGACTTGAATTCATTTTGCAGCTATGTGTTTGTGTGTTTGAAGAAGGAGCTTGTTGATTTGAGAAAGAGAGTCTGGAATTGGAAAGCTTGGAGTGTGAAATCTTCTTCTACAACAAGGTAATTTCATTCCTATAACCTCTTTTAGATTTATGAGGGTTTTGGTTTCTATTTTGGTTAAGTTCTAAGTGATCGATAACCCTTTTAGGTATGGTGGTGGTTGATTGATTGATTTATGTATCAAACGGTATGGGAAAGGAATAAGGGTCTTAGTTTATGCAACTAAAGGTCCCAAAACCAATTTGTGTTGGATCGACTTGGGATTAGAGATGTATTTTTAGTGGGTTCTTCGTGTCTGGTGCGTGAACCCGAAAAACGCCTGAGTTCGGATGAGTTTCCTGTATGGATCCGGACAAGGGTAGTAATCAAGAATTGTGGAGTATCCAGAAGACCAGGGGATTTACTGGAAACCTTTGGGAATCTGGATGGGATCCGAAAGCCATTACCGAAAAGGGGGGAGATCCGGATTTGGTTGTCCAGGAGAATCCGGATGGGGCCGGATTAGTGCTGTCCAGAAAACCCCATTGTTTGGGGATGTGTTGGAAATTCTTTGGGATCCTTTTTGTGTGCCGAGTAGAGAGTGCCTTAAGGAAGTCGGGAAGTGTCTCGAGAGGTGTGATAGTCATCTTTGTGGTATGTTGGGTGAAAATGTAGGCGTGTAGTTAGGGAATAGCGGTTTCAAGTAAGAACGTGTTAGCGTGGACGCCAGGTGAGTCTTTCTAAACTGAAGCTTATCGATACTTGAATTTATTACTTGTACCGATATATTGACTTGCATGATTTACGTTGTTTTAAATATGCATGATAAAGGAGTTTAAATTATATATGGGTATGTGCGGGGCAGGGCATGTGATGACTTAATTTGGATATATGGGGAGTGTGTCCTAACACGTAGTCACAAGTGTATACATGACCAAAGCGTGAGCCATCAATAGTGTGTTGTGCGTGTACTTAAACTGTTATAGGTGTGACTGTTTATAAATGCTTATAATCTCTCTTTAGTTGATAATTGTGGCTTAGTGTTTGTAGCAAGAGGGATCTCACTATACCTCATGGTCTAACCCGCACTTTCAAAACTAAAACCTTTCCAGGTAAGCAGGTAGTCGAGGGCTCGTATAAAGGCAAGAGCAAGTTGTGAGCTAAAGCTTGCGTATTGAAAGACTAGAAGACTTTCCTTTATTGTTTAGTTAGGTTTCTCAGGTGTAATTAGGGTTATTTCCACGAATCTTAGTTTTGTAATCTTAAATGTGTGACTTATGATTAGACCGTTTGGCGTTTATATTTAAATTAGTAGCTTTGGCGTGTTTGTTTGGAGTGGGTTGTTACAGTTGGTATCAGAGCACTAGTTTAAGGGATTTAGGTGACCGGATGGGCTTAAACTTAAACTGTGGAGTAGGGGGAACACAACTGAGATATAGGAAGCCTTTAGGGAAGACCTTGATCACCGAAAATTCAGGACGATGGTAGTGAGGACTCTTATGTATGGTAAATTCAAATCACATATGGCCAATGTCATTGTGAATTTACAGGTGCATAGGTATACTTGATTACTGTTGTTCAGATGACCGATGGAGGTGGTAGTGTGTAGAGAGTGGTGGTAGTGTGTAGAGAGTTCGAACCTTGCCATGATGGCAATGATTTAGTGTGTTGTGCGAGATCGTTCATGGTGTAAATGATGACACCTTCTAAAAGGAGTATTGTTAGAGTTGTTGGTGGGCCCGATGTGAGGTAGAACCTCTTGGGTTCATAAGGGAATAATAACTGATTGGAGGTGAGCTCCAATGTTTCTGATGAGTCTTTACTATGGGAGTTTGTTATGTCGATCAGTTGGGATCTTGAGAGCTTCAACTCAAGAATCGAGTAGTAGAAATGAGCCTTTTGATTCTCTAGTCAGTAGTCAAGGTGGTAACTGTGTAGTTGGGACATTCAAACATGTGGTAAGCACCGGTATCAAAGGTTGTTGCAAATGTGAGAAACCTGATGGTTTGGTCGGAAGTAGGGCGCCGATGTTAAATTGTTGTGAATGTCAACAGTTGAGCTTGCTATAGCGAATAGCCTTCAATGTAAAGTGAGTCATGCACTGTGTCTTCGAACGAGTCACATGAGCCCTTTATGTCAAATGTGTGTGTGTGTGTGGGGGGGGGGGGGTGCCTTGTAAGTTTCTGGTTTTTAAAGTGAGTTGGCGCGTGGAAGCATGTGTGGAAGGAAAGGACAAATTTATTTACGTTGTGTGATAAATTTTGAACTTGGAAAAAAATAGTGAATTATTTCACCTCTTTTACGAGTGAGTTAAACTTTGTTATAGAAATCATAACAACATTTGATCGCATGGTTTTAAGAGTGAAATCAATATGGACACGTTGTTGTCATATCAATGAGTGTGAGAGTCGACCGACTCTCTCAGTGTGGGTGATTTTGTCGTATTTTTAAATCGCATGAAAAGAGTCTCAGCGAATGCATTTTCAATTTTTGGACAAGTGGTGAAATATCATGGGTTGCGTGTGAGCGATCCTCGAGATCGATGTGTGTGTGGCTATTTTTATGGCAGTGTCGTGTCATGCATATCTAACCTTGTTTCACAGCGTATTTTCCATTGTGCAAAACGATTTAAATCATTGTGTTGTCATGCATGAAGGCTATGAACTCGTTAGGTAGTGAGAGATATCGTATTTAAGGATGAGGAAAATCTTTGAGAGTGGAAATGTGTGGTTGAGTCGTCGATGGTCGATTCGTGACCTTGGTGTTTTCTTTTAGGTGGGCGGCGTATAACTACAGCCTCAACCTTTAACTTTAGAGATGCTTGTATTATGGTAGTCTTTGCTCTTGTTTGGTAATTGAGGCGTGGCTGGCGGCAGGGGGTGTGACCCGGGTGATTTTGAAGTGGGCAAGATATTTCGAAAAGTAGCGTTGTAGTATGTTGATGAAATGGTATCGGCGTGAAGCCGGAGTTTGAGGTGGTCTTGTATTTAGGCTAATTGTCAAGTAGGTTTTGTATCTCAATCATGTGAGGACTGTGGGGCACAAGGTTAGTTACAATATGCGAGAAGAGGTAGATTCTGTTGGGAATTCTCATTTGTCGGAGACACCGTTGAAACAGCATCATCATGTCGGTCGTTGATGTGGAAGTCAACGACTGTTGTTGATATCGTTGTCGGGGGGCTGGAAATGGAAAAAGAAACTCTGGTGTGCTTGTTTTCTCGGGTTTATGCAAAGATGTAAGAGGACGTACAGGGAAAGGTGTGTACCTGTCAAGATGCTGAACCACCTTGTGTGAGTGTTATGAGATAGGAAGATCACTAGTTGGATAGGTTATTTCCTGTGTGGTTGATGTTTCATTTGTGAATGAAGTAGTTAGCACAGCTGAAGTGGGACACATCGATTATGTTGGGTTGCAAGGGAGCTCCTTACCTTTTGGTTTATTTGAGCTTGTTTCGTGTGGATCCCGAAGAGCCGACGGGAGACGAAGATGTGTTGGAGAAAGATAGACGATCTTAATTTTGTGGCTCATCCTTATTCGAGGGAGTCAAAGTTGTGAGATAGCCTTGGTTTTAATGTATGTGTTATGGTTGGTATGGAGAAGTCAATGCCTATTGCGTGTACAAATGATAGTGTGGATTTTGTCTCTAGTGTGATGCTGTGGTGTGGTGGTTGTGTGGATAAGTTAGTGATAACTTATGCATAGTAGACGTGCAAGTCATTGGTGTGGTAGTGTGTTGCTGCGAGGTTAAATGGTGGGACTGTTGTTGATATGGGATAAGCATAAGTAGGAATCGTTGCTCGGAGATTGTTGTTAAGTTATTCAAAGGTGGCATATATAGGTATGATGAGATGTGTGGATGCTTGGTTGGTGATTTTGTATTGCTAGTTTGAAAATAAAAGAGTGGAGTAGTAGTTGGTGGCTACCTAAGGAGAAAATCGTGTGCTCTTTGGTCGCGATGAGTGATGGGGAAAATTATCCTGTGCCATTTAATTATTTATGAAGATATTGGATTGGTTAATTCTTGATGGTTTGTAGTAGATACGATATCTTTAGGAATGTTTGATTATTCCTTGTGTGTAAAGGAATTCAAAGGAGTGGCGTAACCCCGTTTGGGAAACGAGAAGTGTGTGGTGGCTCCGAGCATTGAGTGTTATTTCGGAATAGCTTGGTTGAAATTCTCATGTGAAATGTGGTGAAATTGTTGGTTAGGCATAGTAACCGTTGGAACTGCGTGTATGGAGTGGTCAATGTTGGGCGGGCAATGCTCCATACTAGCCTGAAGAAATGGGATGATATGTTGAAATAGGTGAGTAAACTGGAAGTAGAAAGTGTGGCAAGTGACACAGAAAATGTGAAGCAATGTTTACAAAGTGTCATCGTCGGGTACATGAACCCCTAGTGGGAGTATGAGAAAGAGGATTTGCGAGTATGTGCTAATTCAAGGGTCGAGGGAAGCTAGCTTGTGTGGTTGGTCAAAAGTGTGCACCTTCTAGTGAGCCGTTCTTTGGAAACATGTTTTATGATTCTAGGAGGGAGTGGAAGAAGGTAGTCGAATGTAGTGCTTGGAATGAAGGACCATCGGATTAGACTTGGTATTGGTGTGGGAATTATTCCATGAAAGCTTATCGTCTGGTGTTAGGCTATTGGGGATAGCTTCGTGTCAACTTGGTTGCTCCTTCCTGTTGAGTGGGTGAAACTTGAATTTATTTCATATTTAGATGGACGATTGTTGGATACAGTGAGAATTTGAATGTGTGTCTTCAAACCTGGTTCGGCTTGGTTGGTGGATGCTTCAGATGTTGGAGTATGGAGGTTTCCTACTTTTAGCTCTGTATAATATGGGGTGATGATGTGGTGAGAACGTATGAATTGATTATCATTGATGGATTGTAGTCAATGCAATTCACGCACGAAAGTGTTATCTGCTCTAGACGTATGTCGTGTTGGGGGAAGTGATGTTCGAGTTGCGTGTTATCTGATCAAGAAGCTTATAATTGCGAGATATGGTGACATTCAAGGTTGACCTTGTGTTAAGATTGGCAACTGAGTGTTCGTTATTTTGCTAAGGGATTCATGTTGTTGTGACGTTAACTTTGGTAAAATCCGTTCTTTTAAGAAAGTGAAGTTCTGTGTGAAACCCTTAATTTGACGCGTTTTAAAACCGTGAGTCCAGGCGTGGATGGTATTGTGTGCAGTTGGTACAGTTGGCCTGAGGCATAATTTTTTTGTTACGCGAATTTTCTTGGGTAAGAGTTGTAGTTAACCGAAAGTGTGATAATTCGTTGGTATACGCCATATTGTTGAAGGGTTATGCATAGTGGGAGCAATAGAATCCTTAGAGAAGCAAAGAGGTTGGCATGTGCAGTTATCTGTGAATCTTCCAAGAATAAAGATGTATCGTGGGAAAGAGGCATTTGGTGAGACCGAAGGTCGCGCGGTTGACTGCTGATAAGTCAACCAGATTCGCGAGAAGTTAAGGGTGGTTCAAGACCACCACAAGGCATGTGTGAGCAAAAGGAGGAGATCAATTTGATTTCTAGTGGGTGACAAAGTGATGCTCAAAGTTTTGTCGTGGAAAGGCGTTGTGCGTTTAGGATAGAAAGGGGAGCTAAGGCCTAGGTATGTCAGGACGTCTGTCATCACTGAGCGTGTGGGTGAAGTGGCATATAAGTTGGGGATGCCCAATAAACCTGGAGTGAGTTCATTCAACCTTTCACGTGTCGAATTTAAGGAAGTGTTAGGCCAAGGAAAGTATGGCAATATTGTTGGAAGACATTTGTGTGGACGAGAAATTAAATTATGTTGGGAGCCGTTGGCGATCATGGATCGCAAGATCAGGAAGTTGAGAACTAAAGAGATCTCTCTGGTAAAGGCTCAGTGGCGCTTCCATAAGGTTCAGGAGACAACTTGGGAAGTGGAGTCGGATGTGAGGTCCCGTTACCCTCGATTGTTCGAAGATGGAATTCCGAGGACAGAGTTCTTTTGAGGGGATGATGTTGTAATAACCGGGTTCATTTTGTAAATAGGTGAAGTTAGTGGGTGTGGTGTAAAGAGTGGGAGTTGAGGGACTTGAATGCAATTAGAAGGGATTAGGGTTAAAACCCGTAAAACCCTCACTCTCTCCTTATCAGAAAAGGTGCGGTTAGGTGTTTGTGTGTTTCAAGAAGGAGCTTGTTGATTTGGGAAAAGGAGTCTGGAATTAGAAATATTGGAGTGTGAAATCTTCATCTACAACAAGGTAATTTCATTCCTCTAACCTCTTTTAGATTTGTGAGGGTTTTAGGTTTCTGTTTTGGTTGAGTTCTAAGTGATCGATAACCATTTTGGGTAAGGTGGTGGTTGATTGATTGATTTATGTATCAATCGGTGTGGGAAAGGATTAAGGGTGTTAGTTTTTGCAACTAAAGGTCCCAAAACCAATCTATGGTGGACCGAGTTGGAATTAGAGATGTATTTTTTGTGGGTTCTTCATGTCTGGTGCATGAACTCGGAAAACGCCTGAGTCCGGATGAGTTTCCTGGATGGATCCTGACAAGGGTTGTAATCTGGATGAGTTTCCCCGGATGAATCCATAAAAGGGGAATCCGGATGGTTCCCGGATGTGGCCGAAGCCCGGGAGTGACATCCGGAAGTCGATATCGGAAAAGGTGGGGATCCGGATAAGTCCGGAATTAAGGAGTGTCCAGAAGACCAAGTTCCAGAATCCGGGATTTACCGGAAACCATTGGGAATCCGAATGGGATCCGGAAGCCGGTACCGGAAAAGGGAGGAGATCCAGATTTGGTTGTCCGGGAGAATCCGGATGGGGCCGGATTAGTGGTGTCTGGAAAACCCCACTATTTGGGACTATGTCGGAAATCATTTGGGATCCTTTTTGTATGCCGAGTAGAGAGTTCCTTAAGGAAGTCGTGAAGTGTCTCGTCAGGTGTGATAGTCATCTTTGTGGTATGTTGGGTGACTTATTCACTGTCGTGTGTTGTGTGAAAATGTAGGTGTGCAGTTAGGGAATAGCGGTTTCAAGTAAGAACGTGTTAGCGTGGACGTCAGGTGAGTCATTCTAAACTGAAGCTTTATCGATACTCCAATTTATTACTTGTACCGATATATTAACTTGCATGATTTACGTTGTTTTAAATATGTATGATAAAGGTGTGTAAATTATATATGGGTATGTGTGGGGCAGGGAATGTGATGACTTAATATGGATATATGGGGAGTGCGTCCCATGCAGGATATATGAATTTGTTTCATCTGTTCACTAAGGGCGGGTGTGTGCCCTAACACGTAGTTACAAGTGTGTACGTGACCAAAGCGTGAGCCATCAATAGTGTGTTGTACGTGTACTTAAACTGTTATAGGTGTGACTGTTTATAAATGCTTATAATATCTCTTTAGTTGATAATTGTGGCGTGGGGTTTGTAGCAAGAGGGATCTCACTAGACCTCATGGTCTAACCCGCACTTTAAAAACTAAAATCTTTTCGAGGGCTCGTATAAAGGAAATAGCAAGTTGTGAGCTGAAACTGGCGTATTGAAAAAGTAGAAGACTTTCCTTTATTGTTTAGTTAGGTTTGTCAGCTATAATTAGGGTTATTTCCGCGAACCTTAGTTTTGTAATCTCGAATGTGTGACTTATGATTGGAACGTTTGGCGTTTATATTTAAATTAGTAGCTTTGGCATGTTTGTTTGGAGTGGGTTGTTACAGTTTCCTAATGAAAAACGATCCAAACTGTCTAAGATTCACGATCAGAAACACAATCAATCTCCAAAATCAAATACATAACCCACTTCTTGGTTTTCTTGAAAACATTCCAGAAATAGCTTGTAGATTCTAAGATTTCCTGCTCTGATACCTATTTCTGATCACTAGATACATATAGAATCAAGATAAGAACACAAGGAATCACCATTTAGGAACAAGATTCAATCTCTATTAATGTGGTGTAAAGTGAGTACAGAGAGAATCGATTGAATGCTTAGAACTAGTTACAAGATTACGAAAGACAAAAGTATTTATACCCTAAGGTATTTACAAAGAAGCCCTTGAGCTTTAATACAATTATAAAAATGACAATAAATGTATTTATACCCTAATTCAATCTCTAGTTACAAGATTACGAAAGACAAAAGTATTTATACCCTAATTCAATCTCTATTTATACCCTTAGGTCCTTTCAATTTTGGTGAAAAACTGACAAGATTCTTCTGAATCATCTTGTCCTATCAGGACCTATCAATTTTGGCGAAAAATGACAAGATCCGTGTGTACCAAGATTCTTTTGCATCACCTTGTCCCATCATTACTTGTTAATTTTGGCAAAAACTTACCAGATTCGTTAGTACCAAGATTCTTCTGTATCGTCTTGTCCCATAAGGACCTACCAGTCTTGCCGAAAAAGTGACAAGATTTTTCTGTAGTGACTTATTATTGTGTATTTATAGTTGGTAATGAACAACAAAATTTTGAAGGCAGTATTTATCTGCTTACTTGCCAAACACAAACATACGGCTCGAAACACATCCTCTTCAAACTCTCCCTCTTCCTAGATCATGCCTTCCAGAATGGTCATACATTGAGAAAAATGATGCCAGGATGAACGAGATAGAAGAGAGGTGCTGGAAGAACGTTACAGGAAAGGAGAAGTTGTTTACACGTATCAAAGAAAAATGAAAGCATATAGAAAAACTAGAGAAGGATATCAAGGCGTATGATGAACGTGCCAAAGAACTGGGGATTTTTTTTCCAAAATGTCAAGCACCGATAAATGGAAGAATGACTTGTATTGATCGGTGCAAAACACTTTATTCGTAGGACATCTCATCTAAATTATGTTGTTGGTTTCTTTTTGGCGTGGATGATGCATTCTTCTTGCTAATGTCGTAATGTATTAATGAAAAGTACAGCTAGTGTGTTTACTATGTTGCAGCACGTTAAATCTAACAAAGTGAGATATTATATTTATAAAAAATATAATTTTTCAAAAACAAATATTTTTTACGTGCCTAAATCACAAGTACCACATACATAGTGTTGTGTATCCTTCAATTATGACAAATGATACAGGGTGGTACTACTTCCAAATTTCCTACAATTACTTCACGACCCAGGCGTAGGTCTAAGGGCTGGTACCGGACTTGGATAGTTGTAACAAAAATGTATCTTTTGGAGACAATGACTAAAAGTTTTCACGATCGGGTCATCGTCTTTTGACGGGATACAATTGCAGTTGTGTGGTCTTCCCGCATTTCATATGATCATTGGAGGTGAGAGAAATGTCATACGTTCGTTGAGAGACATACTTTAAGAAGGAGGTGGAAGAGGATTTACTTGGTCATCATATGTTAGGCGATGAGCATATGTTTTGAACCAACTTGTAACCCATTTAATTTTGTTAGGACACAAAATGTCGTAATTATATGATAGTTTTGTAAAGGTTAATAATTGTAATATGGGCTTGGGTATAGGTATTATGGGCTTGGGCGAAAGGTGTAATAGGTGGGTATATATAGGATGTGTGTGTGTAATTAGGGTTTATGCAATCATTCCACAATGTGATCGAAGGTGTTGTGTGTGTAATCTAGAGAGAGATATATTCTCTCTCTAGGTTGCTTCCATCTTCAATAATACACCATATTCCTCTATATCTCATCTTATTACTCAATCTACCAATTATGTGAATTGTTGCTTGTTTTAAATGGGACTAACAAGTGGCATCAGAGCCAAAATCGAAGAAATCTTTCATCGATACGATCTTTCTGCAACAATTCATGTTCTTCAGCCCAATCTGAATGAAACAGTAAGTTTTTCTCGATGAACAGTAAGTTTTTGATGATTTTGTGCGTATAACTGTGCTTGGATAAGTGCTTAATGTAAAGGATTGATTGAAAAGTATTTCTAAACATCATACGATCATCAATCTATCATATTTTTATCGATTTGGAGATTTTTGAGCTTTCTGTTCGATCTGAGTTTATATGTTCAATGTTATCGCACCAAGCTATGTTCAACTTTATCGCGCGACAAAGAGATTCAAGTTTATCGCAGCTATGGCTTGCGATAAAATAGGGTGAACAGTATTTTATCGCGAGTGCCTGTTGAGAGAACATTGGTTTATCGCGTCCTTCTTGTGGTGAACAATATTTTATCATGAGTGCCTGTTGAGAGAACATTGGTTTATCTCGTCCTTCTTATGGTGAACAGTATTTTATCGCGAGTGCCTATTGTGATAAAAATCATTTTTGTCTTTTATCTCAACCTCTTAGCTGTGGTAAAATTCTAATCGAGTGTTTGCGAGTTCCTTTGCGACAAAAGTTCCTTTGCGATAAAGTGGGTTTTTTTTGCGACAAAGTGTGGGTTGCGATAAAAATGAAGCTTGCAATAAAGAGGGGTTATCGCAAGGCTGCGATAAAACGTGTTATCGCGACTGTTTCTTGAGATAAAAAATGGTACCCTCGCCCAAGAAATCGCCCATTCAATAGCGGAACCCCCGTGCTTAGTCTCAGGAGGGGGGCATTGTTCATGGTTTTTAGCATAAAGCGTGTGTACCATCACTCTTATATTTAGTTCGTCACATACTTGTAGCAACTGTCAGTGTTTAAAAGAGCTCAAGTTTGCCAAGATTTTCAGAAGGTGGATGTTGGATTTCAGTCTTTAATTGGATTGGATTAGACGCTTGAGCATTTGCAATCATTATTCTGGAGTTTTGTTGACGATGCTAGACCTTTGAGTGCTCTTAGTCATTCTTCTGACCTGATCAATCAGAATTGTGAGCGCTTGCAATAATTGTTCTGGTGCTTTGGTTGTGATTCAGACTCTTGAGTGCATATAATCATTCAGCTATTTATTGAAGATTGAAGTTTCGGATTTTCATCATTCAGTGTTCTGAAATATTTTGGGGATGAGCATTTTTCTACAGCTGATGAACAATGTTACTTGTTTTGTTCTTCTAAACCCTACCTTGTAGTGTGTGCTTTAATATGTTTCCTCCTTCGAGCAAATCCGAACCAAACTCTGTTGGGAACTGAAGATTTGCCAAGTATGGTTAGTACTGCCAGAACAATAATACTACTGCCAGAGCAAAGTTAGTACTACAAGTAAAAGTTAATGCTGCTGGAACAATGTTAGTACTGCTTGTGCATAACGATGTTAATACTGCTTGTGATCATAATTATGGAATGCGAGAATGCTGGAGATAAAGATGGAATGATTGAAGATAAGCCTGAAAGAATATTCTGAAGATCAATTTTGTTTTGATAGTTATCTTGTAATTATTTAGTATAAATAGATTTTGATAGATAGCTATTTGGAGACATATTTTTAGAATTCGTTTTTGTTTTAGAGAGAATTAACCTCAAGGTTTAGAACCCTATTTCTAGAGAAGTAGAAGTCGTCTTGTTGAGCCTGTTCAACAAGATTGAGGTTTGGTTGTAAACTTGTGAGTTGAAGTATTGAATACAAACAGATTGTGTTTTCTGATTAGTTGTTCATTGAGTGTGTTTGAATTAAAGTTCTATTCCGCAAGATTCTTTAATTCTGATTTCTAAGTATAATTATTATTGTTTGGAATCGATCCTGACAAGTGGTATCAGAGCTTCGTTTCTTAGAAATCTACAATCATTATGGACAACACAGTTGAATCAAACAGTACTCTTGTTTCAAAGGTTCCCATGCTCAGGCCTAATGAGTTTGACATGTGGAAGATTAGAATCAAGCAGTATATTTTGCTTACTGATTATTCCATTTGGGATATTATAGAGAATGGTCCATGTGCTGAAGGAAGGGTTGGACCAGATGGCAAAAGACCCCCTCCAAAGACTGATGCAGAAAGAAAGGTTAGACAAACAGAGATGAAAGCCTTAAGCACTCTGCTTTTGGCTATTCCCAATGAGTATCAGCACCAATTTCATCACTGCACTGATGCTCAGATTTTATGGAATGCATTGGAAAAGAGATTCACTGGTACCAAGAGCACCAAGAGGAACCAGAAGGCGATTCTTAAGCAACAATATGAAAAATTTACTTCTACAAAGAATGAGTCTATGACTCAAACTTTTGATAGATTTAATAAGTTGATTGGAGAATTGGCTACAGTTGGAGTTCGTATGGAGGATGATGATGTAAACAGGATGTTTCTAAGATCATTAGGTGAGGAATGGACAATGTATACTGTGTCTTTCAGACAGAATGACCAGTTAGAAGATAAAGAGCTTGATGATCTTTACAATGATCTTAGGGCATTTGAAGCAGAGGTTGAAGCCAAGAAGAAGCCCTCAGGATATGTGTATAATGCTGCACTCCTATCAGCATCAACTGATTCTACTACTAACTCTGAATCAATTAGTACTGCTGGTGGAGTCAATCAGGAGAAGGCCAATGATTCTGTACTAGAAGCTTTCTTTTCTAGTCATGTTAACTCCTCATTAATTAATGATGACTTAGAACAGATTAATGCTGATGATCGTGAGGAGATGGATATCAAGTGGCAGATGGCTATGCTTTCTATGAGGGTGAAGAAGTTTATAAAGAGGACTGGGAGAAACAACTTTTCCCAAAGAAGAGAAGATGGTGCTGGGTTTGACAAGTCTAAGGTGGAATGCTACAAGTGTCATAAGATGGGACACTTTGCCAGAGAATGCAGAGGTGGAGTATCTCAAAACAACCATCAACAAGCTCAGACTGGAAGCTTCAACCAGAACAGAAACTCTGTTCAAGCCCTTGTTTCTCAACAAGGAATGGGATTTGATTGGAGTGATCAAGCAGAAGAGGCAATTCAGAATCATGCACTCATGGCAGAAGTCTCAGATCTTCCTACTGAGGTAAAATCTAATCTCTGTTCTCAAGCTTGTATAGACACTGTGAAAAAGTATAGAGATCACAACCAGGGAATGTGTGATGACCTTAAGAGATTAGAAAAGGATAGAAGAGATTATGTAGTGATTGTTGAGAGGTTTGAAGAACAAATTAAGGCTTTTCAAGCCAATGAACTTCAACACTCATATGATACAAACTACTGGAAGTGGGAAAAGAATGGTCTGGAGTTCCAACTGAAAGAGTCTAGGGAGGAATGTGAGAAATTAAAAGGAGAACTTGAGAAAGTAAAACTTGATGTTGAAAAGTTTTCATGTGCTTCTAAAGTCATGGACACCATAATAAATGCTCAAATCCACAGTAAGATGAAACCAGGCCTAGGGTACAATGCCACACCCCCACCCTACAACAACACATACATCCCTCCTAGGTCAGACCTGTTAGAAACCAAGGATAGGAAGGACTTACCTGAAGGAGCTACTAAAGTAGATCCATTATATGAAGTTGTTGTTGAGGATAAAACTGAAAAAGAAGAGTCTAAGAAAAGGAACAAGAATGTCAGTGGTGAGATCCCCTTAGAGAATTACATCAAGACTAATGAGGAAGGTGGAAGTCCCTGGGATAAGAACAATGAGATGAAAAGATCTGAAAAAGGAAAGGGAGTTCATTATACACAGACCACTGTTGTGAATTCCAATACTTGTGAGCATTGTTCTTGCAAGAATTCTCAAAAGAATGAACCCCAAAAACATGATAAAAAGAGGGGAAATCAAAGAAACTGGAATAATCAGTGGGCTCAAAAACAAGGAGTTGATCTGCAAAGAATTAACAGACCAAAACCTTGTTTTATCTGTGGCAAATTGAATCACCTTGCCAAACACTGTTATTTCAATCCTATTAACCAAAGGATAAATTTTCAAAGAACTTTTCAAAAATCAAATGGTTATAGGAAGCCTGTAAGAAACCATGTGGCTAAGAAACAAGCTAAATCCAAAAGCCACATGAGGAAAAAGACTGAAAAAGAATGTGTCACAATGTGGGTTTCTAAAAGCACTAGTTTTAGTACTGCTGCCTCAGATAGTACTGCTGCTAGCAGTGTTAGTGCTTCTAACACTGTTAGTACTTCTTCTAGAAGCAATACTGTTGCTAGCAGTGTTAGTACTGCTAACACTGTTAGTACTTCTTCTAAAGATAATACTGCTTCTAGTGTTTGTGCTGCTAGACCAATCATCTTGACAAAGTACTCCAGTACTGAAGTTCCTCAGGTTGAAAAACTTATCCAAACTGAATGTAAGTACTTTGATGAGCAAGGGAGACCCAAGACCACTTTGGCTTGGGTTCCCAATAAAAACTAATTGATTTATCTTATGTGCAGGGCAACCAACAGCTCAAGGGGAAGAGCATATGGCATGTTGATAGTGGTTGCTCCAGGCACATGACAGGTAACATGGCCTGCCTCAAGAATTTCAAAAGAATTGATGGAGGACATGTTGCTTTTGGGAATAATCCTGCGGGAGGTAAGATAAGTGGTAAAGGTGATGTATCAAAAGGTAAGATGACATTTGAGGATGTTTACTATGTTGAGCAATTGAGATACAACCTGTTAAGTGTATCACAGGTCTGTGACAAGAAACATAGTATATTATTTACTGATTCTGAATGCATTATTCTTGCTCCTGGATTCAAAGTAGTTGATGAAAACATGATACTATTGAGAACTCCTAGAAAGGATAATGTGTATTGTTTAGATTTAGAAAGTGTTTCATCTGATTCATCCCTAAACTGTTTGGTATCAAAAGCTTCAATGGATGAATCATCACTTTGGCACAGAAGGATGTGTCACATGAATTTTAAAACAATGAATAAACTTGTTAAAAATAATCTTGTTAGGGGTTTACCATCAAAAGTTTATTCATGTGATGATCATTGTGTTGCTTGTCTCAAAGGCAAACAACACAAAACTTCTCATAAGTCCAAAGAGATAAACACTATCCCAAATCCTCTTCAGTTGTTGCATATGGATCTGTTTGGCCCTACAAATGTCATGAGCATTGGCAAGAAGTCATACTGTTTAGTTATTATTGATGATTACTCTAGATTTACTTGGGTATATTTTCTGAGAACTAAAGATGAGACAAGTGGACTGATCAAATCTTTTATTCTTAGAATTGAAAACCAATCAAATCAAAAAGTGAAAGTCATTAGATCAGATAATGGGACTGAATTTAAAAACCTTGATCTAAACACCTTTTGTGAGGAAAAAGGAATTGAGAGACAATACAGTGCTCCTAGGACTCCACAACAGAATGGTGTTGCTGAGAGAAGGAATAGGACACTGATTGAGGCTGCTAGATCTCTGTTAGCTGATTCAAAATTACCCACTACTTTTTGGGCAGAAGCAGTTAATACTGCTTGTTATGTCCAAAACAGAGTTTTAGTAATAAAGCCTAAAAACAAGACACCTTATGAGCTTTTTCAGAAAAAGAAACCATTTATTGGATTTTTCAAACCATTTGGGTGTCCTTGTACAATTCTCAATACCAAATCTCACTTAGGTAAGTTTGATAGCAAAGCAGATGATGGTTTTCTTGTTGGTTACTCATCTCAGAGTAAGGCATACAGAGTGTTTAATACCTCATCTAGAATAATTGAAGAAAGTGACAATGTCAAATGCAATGAGAACACACCAAATCCTATTGGTTCAGGTCCTGATTGGCTATTTGACATTGATTCACTCACTAATTCTTTGGGTATCAGTAGTGATGTAAATGCAGGACAAAGGGATGCACCACCATCAGATCACAGAATTCAGTCTGTGATATTTCCACTCCCTACCATTGATCCTGTTGACTTCTGTGAACAAGAAAAGGAAGCTGAACCCATTCAGAATGAAGAAGAGAGAAGAATAGAGGAAAATCAGCCTTCAAGTCCAAATTCCAGAGAGTCTGAAGTGACTGAAGAAGCTGAAGAAAATCCAGACTTAAATGAGTCAAATCTGGATGTGAACTTACAAGAGGAATCTGGTCATCCATCAAGAACTCAGAAAAATCATCCTCCTGAGTTGGTAATTGGAGACATTGCTTCTCCCATGATGACTAGGAATCAAAGCAGACTTCAAGAGCTACAAGATCAGCAAAATACAGTTAATACTGTACTCACTTGCTTTCTATCCCAAATTGAGCCCAAAAAGGCTTATGATGCTATGAAAGATCCAAGTTGGATAGAAGCAATGCAAGAGGAGCTGCTACAGTTCAAGCTACAGAATGTTTGGAACTTGGTGGACCTTCCAAAAGGTCATAGGGCAATTGGTACCAAGTGGATTTTCCGAAATAAGAAGGATGAGAGAGGAATTGTGATCAAGAACAAAGCCAGGCTGGTTGCACAAGGGTATACTCAGGAAGAGGGTATAGACTATGAGGAAGTCTTTGCTCCAGTTGCAAGGATTGAGGCAATTAGGTTGTTTCTAGCCTATGCCTCATATATGAAGTTCAAGGTCTACCAGATGGATGTAAAAAGTGCTTTTCTATATGGGACTATAGATGAAGAAGTGTATGTCTGTCAACCCCCTGGATTTGAGAATCCATTGTATCCTGACAGAGTGTACAAGTTAAAGAAGGCACTTTATGGTCTACATCAAGCCCCAAGAGCATGGTATGACACCCTGTCTACCTATCTCTTGGAAAATGGATTTGAAAGAGGAATCATTGATAAGACCTTATTCATTAAAAGGAAAAAGCAGGACATCCTACTTGTTCAGATCTATGTGGATGACATTATCTTTGGATCCACAAATGATCACATGTGTAAAGACTTTGAGGAGTTAATGCGCAAGAGCTTCAAGATGAGTTCCATGGGTGAACTTACTTTCTTCCTTGGGCTTCAGGTGAAACAGAAGAAGGATGGGATTTTCATATGCCAATCCAAATATGTGAAAGACATCCTGGATAAGTTTGGATTATCAGACTCAAAGCCAGCAAGCACACCAATGGAGACACACAAACAGATCAATGCTGATCTTGAGGGGGAGGATGTGGATGTCCATCATTACAGATCAATGATTGGATCACTCATGTATCTCACAGCCTCTAGACCAGATATTATGTTTCCAGTATGTGTATGTGCCAGATTTCAAGTTACACCAAAGCAATCACACCTTCATGCAGTCAAGAGGATATTTAGATACCTAAGAGGGCAACCTAGATTAGGTCTCTGGTATCCTTATGAATCATCCTTTGAACTACTTGCATACTCAGATAGTGACTTGGGTGGAGCTAACATGGATAGGAAGTCTACTTCAGGTGGATGTCAGTTTTTGGGTGCAAGACTAGTATCTTGGCAGTGTAAGAAACAAACCACTGTGTCCTTATCTACAACAGAAGCTGAGTATATAGCTGCTGCAAGCTGCTGCTCTCAGGTTCTATGGATACAGAATCAGATGTTGGACTATGGGGTAACATTTCTTCACACTCCAATCTTCATTGACAACAACAGTGCTATTAGCATTGTTAACAATCCAGTCAAACACTAAAAAACAAAGCACATATAGATCAGGTATCACTTTATTCGAGATTGTAATGAAAAAAAATTAATTCAAGTTGCTAAAGTTCATACCAATGACCAGTTACAAAAGCTTTTGATGTGGGTAGATTCACTTTCTTGGTAACAAGTGTGGGCATGATCAACCTTGAATAAAGTCATGATTTTCAGTTTTTATACCTGTATTTCCTTCTATATTTGGTACTACTAACTCTTCTTCTCAGGATCTTCTGTATGACTCAGATTGACAAGTGCTGAAAAGTTACTACTGCCAGTGCATAGTTACTACTGCCAGTGCATAGTTACTACTGCCAGTGCATAGTTACTACTGCCAGTGCATAGTTACTACTGCCAGTGCATAGTTACTACTGCCATTGCATAGTTACTACTGCCAGTACATAGTTAATACTACATGTGTCGTTAATACTGCTTTAAAAGAAAAATTAGGGCTAATACTGCTATAAATACCTCTTTCAGCCCGCCAAAGTTCATAACGTCTCTTTGAATTCTATTCATCTCTCTCTCTTTCTAACTATTCTCTCCCAAGAATCTCTGTTTTCTGTCAAGAATCCTCAGGTACAATGGAGTTTATCGACGAACACAACGAGAGTGCCATGCTCCAGAAGCCAAAACAGTCCACAGGTTTTCACGACATTGTGGATTTCCTCAAATACACGCATATATCCTATGCCCTAACGGTGACCCCGACAATCTACACCGAGCATCAGAAGCAGTTCTGGGAAAATGCCACCGTGGTGTCTGAAGATGGGCAGAAAATCATCAAAACAAGGGTGTGTGACAAACCCTTGAATGTTACAGAGGAGCTTATTCGCATCACTCTTCGATTGGATGATGCCTCAGGTATGACGTCTATTCCTAATGACGATCTATACTCAACTTTAACGAGAATGGGGTATGAAGGTCCCATTGGAATCTTTAAGTTTTTCAAGTCTAAATTTTCTACACAATGGCGATTCTTTGTTCATACCTTAATGCATTGCATTTCAAAGAAAACTACTGGATGGAGTGAGTTTAGCAGTACCATTGCTTATGCCTTGGTCTGCTTGGCCACTGCCAGGAAGTTTAATTTTTCACAAATGATTTTCAATCACCAAAGAAATTCCTCAGTCCATTCTTCAAATACCCACTCCTCTCATAACCAAAAAGTTTACAAGAAGAATGGTACACAAGGCTCCTTCCCTTGATGTACCTCCTACAAGCCCAAAGCCTTTAAGCCCTCTATTGGAGCATTCTCCAATAGAGAATATCGAAAGGGAAACCACAGGGGTGTCTCCCAACCCCAAGAAGGTGCTCACTAAGGAGAAGGTTGAGCATGTGAGTAGCAAGGCTGCCACTACTTCTGCTAGCACAGAGAAGGACAGTGGTAACATACCTAAGACCTTCCTCACGGCAACTCAGAATGAGAAATCATTCAGAGGTCCCAGGTGCCAAGAAACCACGGGGGTAGGCAGTGCTTTTGCTAGGCAAAAGACACCTACTAAAATTTCCAGTGATCCTTTAAAGGAAGTAAAAACTCCTAAACAAGGTGAGGATAGATATACATATGAGGAATTGATGGAAACCATTGCCAATATCAACACAGATGTTGTAAGTCAGCAAAAGGAGATAGATGGACTCAAGAAAGTGGTCCTATATCAACAAACACAGCTTGAGAAGCATAAGAAGCTGATTACAAAGTTGATGCACAGGAAGAAGAAAGCTCAGTATGTTCTTAAAAGAAGAAGCCCCAACAATGATGCTCCCAAAAAGGGGGAGTCAGAAGCTGAATTCAACATGGAGAGTGCACAGGAAAAGGGGGAGAATGAGTGTGTTGAAGAAATTGAAAAAGAAGCAGAAACTGATCATGCAGCAGAAAAGGTTAATGCTGCTGAAATTCAGAAAGAAGCAGAAACTGAACCAACAACAGAAACGGTTAATGCTGCTGAAATTCAGAAAGAAGCAGAAACTGATCATGCAGCAGAAACAAAAGAAGCAGCAGAAACCATGCAAGAAGCAGTATCTACAAAGGAAGAAGCAGCAGAAACAAAGGAATCAACATAAACTAAAAAGCCTACTTTGGAAGAAGTTGAAGTTGCAGAGGCTTTGATTAAAGCCAAACATGACACTCCTAAAAAGCAAGAAGAAACCCTGGGTGAAAAGCTGGTGTCACTGAAAAGAGCAAGAACCAAGTCTATAGCTACCAAGAGGAAAGTTGTCAAGAAACCTAGGGTAGAACCAGTGGTAGAAGAAGAAAAAGAAGAGGATGTTCCAGAAAAGAAAGATGATACAAAGGTTGCTGAAGAAGAAGTAGCAACTCCATCAGGTCTACCAAGTAATGCTCAATGTGATATGCATATCACTGTGGTTGATACTGATCCAATCAAAGTTGACCCATTATCTTCCATGCCTCCTGAGATCATCTTCTGGGATACCTTGGTAGATCAGAGAAAGGAGTACATTAGAGTCAAAAGAGCAGATGGGAAGTATGAGGTCTGTTCTACATGGGGAAGACTTATCAGAATGTGCTCTAGATCTGACGTAGAGGAGATGTACAAAGTTGGAATGAAGCGGTATGGAAATATGCTGAATGAGAAAGGGATGTCTATCACCAAATTGGTTCTTGAATATCTGTGCCTAATGTTCAAACCAGAAGCAGTTCAGTATATGATAGAAAGAAATTTTCAAGCCATTACCAACTGGATGCTCATTGAAAAATGTGGAGTGTATGTCATCACACTTGACTATACATATCATGAGTATTATTTGGTGGATGTTGCATACAAGCACATCAAGAAAAGGTTGAATGGAATGCTACATGCTAAGTTGGCTTGCAACAAGGATTCTGAAATGGGAAGATACTTGGTGAGAAGGATTATCAATCAAAGCCTGGGTTTGAATCCTGATTTATGTGTTCATGATTAGGTTTTGGAAGCATCATCTGAAGAACTTGACTTCTCAACCTAAAAAGTCAAGTTAGGGGGAGATTGTTGGGAACTGAAGATTTGCCAAGTATGGTTAGTACTGCCAGAACAACAATACTATTGCCAGAGCAAAGTTAGTACTACAAGTAAAAGTTAATGCTGCTGGAACAATGTTAGTACTGCTTGTGCATAACGATGTTAATACTGCTTGTGATCATAATTATGGAATGCGAGAATGTTGGAGATAAAGATGGAATGATTGAAGATAAGCCTGAAAGAATATTCTGAAGATCAATTTTGTTTTGATAGTTATTTTGTAATTATTTAGTATAAATAGATTTTGATAGATAGCTATTCGGAGACATATTTTTAGAATTCGTTTTTGTTTTAGAGAGAATTAACCTCAAGGTTTAGAACCCTATTTCTAGAGAAGTAGAAGTCGTCTTGTTGAGCCTGTTCAACAAGATTGAGGTTTGGTTGTAAACTTGTGAGTTGAAGTATTGAATACAAACAGATTGTGTTTTCTGATTAGTTGTTCATTGAGTGTGTTTGAATTAAAGTTCTATTCCGCAAGATTCTTTAATTCTGATTTCTAAGTATAATTATTCTTGTTTGGAATCGATCATGACAAACTCTTAAGCCGAATTCCTATTCAACTCGCGGTTTATCGACGAATTTGGTGTTATAAACTGAGATTGCACCTTGGTTTGTCACGCAACAACTCACTCGTTGTCTTTCTTGTGGGCTTATCGGTACGAGCTTTAGTTTCAACATTTTTAAAGATGTTTTTTCGTGCACTCGGTCGAGGTTATGGTGCACACCGAATCCGGTTTTTCAAAGTTGAAATATAAAGAGTAAGAGCTTATTTCAAGGGGGAGCCTAGACTACAATTGAAGAATTGCATCACTATGGTTTTCTAAAGAAATCAAGGGGGAGAAGAACTGAAGATCTTTCGGGAAGGGTGATTGCTTTACAAAACTATAGGGGGAGATTGTTAGGACACAAAATGTCCTGATTATATGATAGTTTTGTAAAGGTTAATAATTGTAATATAGGCTTGGGTATAGGTATTATGGGCTTGGGCTTAAAGGTGTAATATGTGGGGTATATATAGGATGTGTGTGTGTAATTAGGGTTTATGCAATCATTCCACAATATGATCCAAGGTATTGTGTATGTAATCTAGAGAGAGATCGATTCTCTCTCTAGGTTGCTTCCTGTTGGTCCCGAGAGTGTTATACAAGTTTGTAGAAGGGGGGGTTGAATACAAACACACGTATTTTTACTTTCTAAATTGTTTATTGATATAATCAAACAATTTACAACTTGTTGCGGAACAAGATTAAGGATTAACCTAATCTAAACAAATTAAGAACACTAAGTTTCTTGCACTAGAATTAAGACAGAAGGAGATAAGAATATTAAAGATAAATATTCTAACACTAAGAGAGAAAGAAGAAGATGGCCGAGCACTTCATTTCTGAAGTATGGTTCTTCTTATATACTGCATGCATTTAATGCAAAGCAGTATACCTTTACACGTGGCAACAGCTGATTGGTTGCATGGTTTAACCTTTATAGACAACCTTAGTAGCCGCATGGTGTACAGTGTAGAATCAGAGTTGGTTGTACGATTCTAGACAGAAGGGATATCCTTTCTGACATTATCGTACGAAGATGTGCAAGGGGAAAGACAAAAGTAACTTGTAGAGTAGACCTCATGATCAGCGTTCGTTGAACAGTACTTTATCAGCGAGTAATAAATGTTAGCTCCAATCTTTCTGTTTATAGAAGTATTGAAAAATAGGCTAAGTATAGAAGTCTTCGACAGAGGCTCTGTCGAGTCACCGAGAAGACCAAAGCATAGAAGTCTTCGACAGAGGCTCTACCGAGTAACCGAGAAGACCGAAGTAAAGAATCGCAAGATGACACTTCAATGCGGACAAGGCCACAGAGCCGCTGTCACACTTGACAGAGCCTCTGTGGTATAAAAGACTAGAGCTCTATACTAAGGACAATCGTGCTTCTCACAATTTCTGCTGTACGAAGATCTTGAAGATCATTCGTACAAGGCGTGACCTGACAACTACACTTGTCAAACTCTGATGGGTCTTAACCTTAGTAGAAGCCGGCACATTTAATTAACGTTGTACTATCAACAGTACCATAATAGTGTTTTAGTACCTTCAGTCCTTGTTGTCCAGATCTTGTCCCCTTTAGAAGTAGTATAAATAAAAGACTCATGTTGAGTTCTTCTATTAAGCTTTGCACGACACTCACACCTTAAGAGCAGATTCTTGTCAAACCTTTTAGTGTTCTTGGTGTTCTTATTATATCAAATACAGTGGATCATTGAGCTATTTATCTGTGTTATTTACACTTCATATATTTGATATTGTGTGTTATTCTACCTCATTATATCTGTTAGTTCGTTAAAACGCTTCCGCATTATATATTGTTTGAACTAATTAGATAGAATCATCATTGTTAAGCAAAACAGGAACCAACAATTGGTATCAGAGCGGTTCTTGATTTTCTATATCAAGAGATCCTCACTTACAATGATTTTTGGTAGAAACTTGGACTTTTAACCTATTTTTCATATCTTTCAAAACAGCATCTGCTTTTCTGCCATTCTCGACCTGTTTCGACTTTGGTAAACTTACAGAATCTGTTTCTTCGGTTAAATCTCCATTTTAGTGCATTGTTCAAAGGTTTTAAAGCTTATAATAACCATTAGAAACATCCACTTCATTCTCTGAAGGTTTACTGTTCATACCCTATTTTCTTGATTTCTCAAACCCTTTCAAAATGACAAACACAAACTTCTTCACCGCTGGTTCTTTAACCAAGCCACCCACACTACTCAGAGATGAGTACCCTCAATGGATGATACGAATGATCACTTCTTCGAGGGTACTGACAAAGAACTCATCTACTATAACAACAATCCTCCTTTCGTACCAATGATCACAGTACCCCGTGTACCTGGCACAGACGACACTCCAGAAATCCCTGCTCACGATAAACCAAAGACCAAGGACAAGTGGTCAGATCCTGATTGGGCAAAATATGAAGTTGCTCAGAAGACTAAGAGACTTCTGATAATGGCCATACCCAATGACCTTTTCCAATCCTTAGATGCGTGTGAATCTGCATACGATCTGTGGAAGGAACTGGAAAAACAACTGGAGGGTGTGGCCAAAACTCAGAAGAACCGGATAGCCCAATGCATCAACGAGTACTACGCATTCAAAGCTATTCCGACAGAACCTCTGCAGAAAACATATGATCGGTTCAACTCTCTAATCAACAAGTGCAGGAAGTTCGGAATCCACAGAACTTTTGAGGAAAACAATGTCATGTTCCTAAAGAGTCTCAATGATGAATGGATCCAGTTGTCTATGTCTCTGCAAACAAATCAAGACTTAGACTCCTGGACTCTGTCAGATCTCTATGGAACATTGGCAGCCCAAGAGCCTCAGATTGCACAAGAAAAAATTCAAATCAGTGCACCTCTTGCGCTGGTTGGTAAGGCTACAGAAGATAAAGAGAAACTGAAAAAAGGAGAAAGTTGTGGAAGAAAAGAAGAAGAAGAAGATCTTGATCGTTGATAGTGAAGAGGAGGAGGTGGTGGAAGAAGATGAGGAAACTATGGCCTCGATAGCTAAATCGTTAGCTCTTTTGACCAGGGAATTCAGCAGAGGATACCAGAAGAAGTCTGGTAATGAACGCTACGGAAGAGATGATCGTGGAAGAGAAGGGTCAAATGACAAGAACGACAAAGGTGTCGACCAACAGAGGTCGAATGACAGAAATGACAGAGGTGGTGACCGACAGAGGTCGGACGACAGAGCTGGCAACGGTTCCCAGAACCAAGGATGTTTTAACTGTGGCAAGCCAGGCCATTATGCCGCTGACTGCAGGAGCAAACCAAACCGCCCACAGAGGGACTCTGCTTACTACAAAAAGAAAGCGGAGTTTTATGCTCAGAAGTCGCTAATGGTGAATCAGGAGAACTGACTGTCAGACGAATCATCTGATGAAGGCGACAAAAATGCCTTGTTGTGTGGAATGGCATAGGTCAGCTCATCCGACTCCGATAGTGAGGTATCCACTTCTGACTCTACCTCTAGTCAAGCAGAAGCTGATTTGCTTAAACTAAACATTGAACATACAGAACTTAAAAAGACCTGTGAAAGTGTTCAGAAGAAGCTTACCTTCTTTGAGAGAGAAACTAGACTTCTCAATCAAGAAAAGGCTAAAATCTTTCAAGAAAAGGAAGAAATGGAAACAAACTGGAACAAACATCTAAATCCTTTGAAAGAAAAGATTTATGAACTTAACTCAGCCTTAAAAGCAAAAACTAAAGAATTTATGGACGTTCAGTGCGACAGAATGAATATCCTAACTCTTAAACATTATTTTCAAAAGGAAAGAGAAGTCCTCTGTCAAGATTTCCTCAGAAGAGATCTTTTAATTAAGAAATATCAAGATGCACAGAAGGTGTACGAGAAAATTAATACACAAATAGGGAGACGGGGAATTGGCTTCTGTGATATAGATCCATACACTGGAAACAAAAGAAACAAGTCTATGTCCTCGCTATTTCATATTGGAAGTACAAGAAAACCCGGTTTTCCAAATTTACTCTCTGTAAACAAAAGGCGAAAAGTCTCCGGTGAACCTCACAGAAGTAAACCTCTGAAGATGGTGAATGTGTGGTTTGAAAACACAGATCTACCATCATCAGCCTCTGTCAAAAGAGCGTCCAAACCTAAGAAATATCTAAAAACACAAGATCAGATAGGAATCTTTAAGTTTGGTAAACCCGAGACTCAATCACAGGTTGCCTTTGTCTGCACTATAGATTCTGAGAAGAAACTATCGGCAGAGGCACCTGAGTTCTTGCCTGCTTCAACAGAAGAAAAACTGACTCATATTTCTGAAAAGGAATTATTGGAAATCGGTGAAAACAACTTTTATGAATGCCCCAGTACTTTCAATAATGGCCGAAATCTCTCTGAGGAAACCTCGATGAAAACTGTTGTTGACTTAGAAGATATCCCTGAAAGAAAGGAAGAAAGCGAGTATGACACATGCTCTGAAAGTCCAGCCTCTGTCGAAAGAGAACTAAGTGACTCAACCTCTGTGTATGAGGACGATTCATCCTTTGACGAATCTGAGACTGACTCTAAGTCAGAGATAGTACCTTGTGACTCAGAGGATTTTAAACTACCCTCTGGAGTTCTTAATAGAACTATTTCTCCCAAGGAGAAAATCACAAAAGTTCCTATCTGTCCAGATTTTTTGGACATGTGTATACAAGCCAAAACCTCTCTTGAGCTTGAGAAAATCAAACAACAAAAGAAAACGTCCTCTCAAAATTCAACAAGTTCCAAGACTTCAAAACCCTTAAGGCCTATTAAATAAAAACTAACATGGCAACATAAGGGTAAATGGGCTAAAAATAACAAATCTTTTTCCTCTGTGACAGTGAAACCTGCAGAAGTTCACCACAGAAGGGGTCCACAGAAGGCTGCTCTCAACAAAGGATTTTGCTAACAACAATCTAGCCTACATAGGTCTTCTTGTAATAGGAAGTCAAATGTTAGGATAAAATGTAATGCCTCTGTGCCTCAATGAAAAGTTCAAGAAAATCTCTTCGCACATTCATTATTGTCATTGTTTTGATCTCATGTATCGATTAAATCAACATTTCTCAAGTCCACACTGTTTCCTCTCTACACCCAAAAAGAACACTAAATTCAAGGGTAAGAAGAAACAAAATGGTTCTTCAAAAGAAGCTAAAACCAAACCCAAGAATGCTAAGGCAAACTTGAAGACCCCTAACAAAGCTGGACCCATTTGGATATGGGTACCTAAAACTCTCTGATTGTCTTGCAGAAGCAGTATGTGCCAATCTGGTATCTTGACTCCGGATGCTCGAGGCACATGACTGGCGACAGAGGTCTACTATCCTCCTACAAAGATAAACTCGATGGAGGATCTGTGACCTTTGGTGACAACAAGAAGGGGTATATAAAAGGCTACGGAGTCATAAAGAAGGAAAACATAACCGTATGCAAAGTTGCATATGTGGATGGCCTTAAGCACAATCTTCTCAGTGTTAGCCAACTCTACGATATGGGTTTCGACGTAATGTTCAAAAGAACCTCCTGCTCTCTACAAGGTGAGGACACAGGAGTCGAACTTCTGCGAGCCGAACGAAGAGGAGATCTTTACCTCATGAACTTCTGTGCCAGGAACCAGGAAGACAAGCTCTGCCTTGTTGCTTGTAAAAGCGAAGAAGTCTGGTTATGGCATAATACGTTCTGCCACCTAAACTTTCATACACTAGATAAGCTTGTTAAACTTGATATAGTCAAAGGTCTGCCAAATGTTAAATTTAATAAAGATCATTTGTGCTCTGCTTGCGAAATGGGAAAACTCAAAAGAGCTTCCCATAAAGGCAAAACTGATGTATCTTGCCCTTGGCCTCTGTACATGCTTCATGTTGACCTCTACGGTCCAATCGCCACACAGAGCCTAGGTAGCAAGAAATGTATACTTGTTTTGATCGATGAATATTCAAGATTTACATGGGTTGAATTTGTCAGAAAGAAATCAGATGTTCCAAACATTCTGATAAATCTAATGAAAAGAATCCAAGTTCTGTATGAGTGCAGGATTCAGAAACTAAGAAGCGACAATGGCACAGAATTCAAAAACTCTGTCATTGAAGCCTATCTTACAGAAGAAGGCATATCACAGAACTTCTATGCTGCACACACCCCGCAACAGAATGGCGTGGTTGAACGAAAGAACCGCACGCTTGTGGAGGCTGCAAGAACTATGCTGACAGCATCGTGATTACCAATGTCTTTTTGGGCAGAAGCAGTATCTACCGCTTGCTACACCCAAAATCGATCAACCATAGTAAAGAGGCACATCAAGACACCGTATCACTTGATCAACAAAAGGCGACCAAACATCAAGTTCTTTCATGTATTTGGATGCAAGTGCTTTGTCTTAAATGCTAGAGAAACAAGAGGAAAGTTTGAGGTGAAAGCAGATGAAGGCAAGTTCATTGGGTACTCTGCCACTTCTAAGGCCTACAGAGTTTATCTTCTGCGATCACGAACCATTGTGGAAAGCATCAATGTGTCTTTTGACGATTCCTTTCAAAAGACTTCTTAACAAATCAGTTCAGAACTCGGTCTAAAGAAGAAATCCTCTGGCATCTCAAAGACAAGAGAAGAAGACTTAAATCTTCTATTTGAAGAGATGTTCCATGATGATATTGATCCCTCTGCTGGAGCCGTCAGAGCCTCTGGAGAAACATCTTCTGCAAACCAGACTGAGTCAGGTATATCTCTAGCTGGTCCATTAAATACTTCATCCTCTTCTGTGAATCATACAGATGCACATGCTAAGGAGGAGCGAACAGAAGCTGAAGATAATACAACTAAGGATTCAAGTACAGAGGCTCCTGAAATACCTACTCCAACGACTACAGAGGAATCAATACTAGAGGAAAACGAAGACTCAGTCTCTACTTCCTCAGAGGAACAAATTCCAACTCTCATTCCAATCCTCCCACAAGCTGAAGAACCAAGCGTAAGCACAAAAGTACCATCAACAACAGAGGTTGCACCAGAACCGCAGTGTGCAACCACAGAGGTTAATCTTGATGACTCAAATGACCATCTTCCAAGAACAACACAGTGGACGAAAAGCCATCCTCCAAGCCTTATAATCGGTGACCCTTCTGAAAAGGTCAAAACAAGATCAGCCACTGCTAATTTTTGTTTCTTTACAAACTTTATCAGTGTGATCGAGCCAAAAAGAATCTCTGAACCCCTAGATGATCCAAACTGGGTACATGCTATGCAAGAAGAGCTTCTACAGTTTGAGAGAAACAAGGTATGGACCCTAGTACCTCTGCCACGAGGGAAACAAGCCATATGGACAAAATGGGTCTTCAGAAACAAGAAGGACGAGGATGGGGTGGTCATTAGAAACAAAGCAAGATTGGTGGCCAAGGGATATCGCCAAGAAGAAGGCATTGATTACGATGAAACTTTTGCCCCTGTCGCACGACTCGAAGCAATAAGGATCTTCTTAGCCTTCACAGCCCACAGAGGTTTCAAAGTCTTTCAGATGGATGTAAAATCTGCCTTCCTGAATGGTGAAATCCAAAAAGAAGTATACGTCCAACAGCGACCAGGGTTTGAAAGTTCCAAGTACCCAAAATATGTCTATTATCTCGACAAAGCTCTGTATGGACTGAAACAGGCTCCAAGAGCATGGTACGAATGGCTTTCAACTTTTCTTCTCAATAATGATTACGACAGAGGTACGACAGATACTACTTTGTTTTACAAAAGAAAAGGTGACGAGATTCTGCTTGCACAGATTTATGTGGATGACATTATTTTTGGGTCTACAAATGCACAACAGTGCAAAGATTTCGAAAAACTCATGCAGAGTGAGTTTGAAATGAGTATGATGGGAGAATTAACTTTCTTCCTCGGACTCCAAGTAAAACAATCATCAGAAGGAATTTTTATAAATCAAGCTAAATATGTCTCTGACATACTTTCAAAATACAGTCTCTCTGATGCCTCTATACTGAAGACCCCAATGGCCACTGGAAATAAATTATTCTCAGATCCAAATGGCACATCTGTAGAGTGCAAACTCTACAGAGGTATGATTGGGTCCCTTTTATACTTAACCGCAAGTAGACCTGACATAATGTATGCCACATGCCTCTGTGCAAGATATCAAGCTAACCCAAAGAAATCCCACTATATTGGTGTAAAGAGGATCTTCAGATACCTTAAAGGGACCAAAAATCTTGGACTCTGGTATCCGAAGAACTCTGGTTTTGGTCTTAAGGCATACACAGATTCAGATTATGGAGGATGCAAGCTTGATCGAAAGATCACCTCTGGGAGTTGTCAATTCCTGGGTGGTAAACTAGTCAACTGGACTTCGAAGAAGCAGAACTGTGTATCTACATCTACAGCATAAGCGGAATATGTTGCTGCTGCTAGCTGTTGCTCTCAAGTTCTGTGGATGAAAACTCAGCTCAAGGACTATGGGTACAACATATACAAGATTCCCATCCTCTGTGATTCCAAAAGTGCCATTGCAATCTCTGCCAATCCAGTACAGCACTAAAAAACAAAGCATATCGATATTCGTTATCACTTTCTGAAGCAACATGTTGAACATGGCACAATCGAAATGCACTTTGTATCCACTGAATACCAGCTTGCAGACTTATTCACCAAGGCACTAGATGAGAAAAGATTCCTTTTCTTGGTGGGTAAGTTGGGAATGATTAACATGAGTTGAACCCTCTGTAAGTAAGATTTGATCTTCTTGTAAATATGTATATATTTAAACTCTTCTGTTTATAAATTCTTAATCATCAAAAGTTCTGTAACCAAAAGAGCTTCTGTGGGATTGCTCAGATTGACAATCTCCACAGAACCTCTGATAACCTTGACCTATGTTCTGTGCACAACTTATCTCATTTGATCTAAGCATAGGTCAAGGGGGAGAAGAAGGAGACCTTGAACTGATGTACATAGGTTGATGATTCAAGGGGAGCCAAAGAAGAGATATGATCAACCATATCTACAGAAGTCAAGTATTTTTGCCGAACAAAAGAGAACCAAAGGTGAGTAACTCGTACAAATACTTTTTGAAAACAATTTTCTAGGACACAAATTTCAATATACGTCCTATAAACACTGTTTAAGGCATTCCAAACAAGAAATGATCAAAAAGATTTTCGAGCCTTCCGTTATGGGAAATTTAAGGTCATAGAGCTTCTGCTGAGCTCAACAGAGCCTCTGTAAGCCGGCTCCTCTAGAACTGCAAATTTCATACGGAAACTCTGTCGTTCAACCTTAAATGCCTTCTTTAAGGATTTGTACGTACAAATGCACACACAAGGATACTGGAAGAAAGTCTTATGGGCAAAGAGCTCACTCCACAAAAGAGTCTCTGTCGCCCAAGCACAAAATCTATTTCGCACAAAATCTATTTCCAAAAAACAATGTTTATAACAATTAAAACTTTGGATGATCAAAATCTTTCATGAATCTTTAGTTATGAGAAATTTTCACTCATAGAGCCTCTGCTGGCTCCAACAGAGCCTCAAAGCCTCTGTGCATGAAAAATTTGTACTAAAGGTCTATCGATCCTCTCCAATGATTTTTCAAACCTTTTTGATACTTGGCCTTTTATGGCAGATTTCAGACTACAAAAGATATAAAAGGCAGATTTCAGACTACATAGCTCATTCCACTACAGAGCTTCTGTCGTTTTTGATACTTGGCCTTTTATGGAAATTCTGTAAAAAAACGGGTTATCTACTGCGAGTGACAGTCTTCTGAAAGTAGAAAAGATTACGCGCCAAACATTAATGGGCCACACACGCCATCTAATCGTGATCTGACATCAATGACCTGGCATCTTTTGATTGGACGTACATGGCACACGTTCTCCTGGAAAGTTGAACCCAACCGTATGTACTCGATTGCGGACCCCAAATATTATTCACTTTCACCTATTTACCTCTTCAGATTCTACCATTCTCTTCAGTATAAAACCCAACTTACCACTACCTCTAAACGTTTACGAACTTACTCTCTTCATCTTCTCCGGCAAACCTTGCAATAACCTGCAACTTCCATTTTCTACTATCCTTCTTCAAGATTAATCCAATGGCTTCAACCTCTAATGCTCCGGTGAACTCCCTATCTCATTCTGAGAACTCCCAAAACCAAGAAATAGCCGGAAACCTACAACAGGATAACTCCGCCGACACAGCAGACTTTGCCCCTACAACCCATCTTCTAAACTTCATCGCATATGAACACTTTGAAAGTGTTCTTCCCTTAAAACCCAATAACTACTACATGGTTCCCTCAAAAACTGCTTTTGGGGAAACACATGACATCCTTCTTCACATTTTGGAAAACCATTACCTTTACCCCGTATTAACCAAAACTGTCGATAAAATCCCTGCCAGATACCTCAATCAATTCTGGCAAAGCAGCAGATTTGATCCCGAAGATAAACAGATCAAGGGCTACATCTCAAAACCAGACAAATCCGAGCACCTTGAACTCAAGTTCAACAGAACTATGTTCTCACTTAAGTTCAGTCTACCCACAAGCGGTCTTCTAGGAATAAAGGCATACGCAGAGGAACCCACAGACACCGAGCTCTGCAGGTTTGTTGAAATGTTGGGGTACAACACAACCTTAAGAAAAAGAAATGATTTCAGAAGAAATCGATTACCCCCTCTGTGGAACACGCTCTTCTCCATCCTAAATCGGTGCCTAACAGGAAAAGTGGGTAGTCCAGACCAAACTTCTCACCAAATCATGACCATTATGTACGGGGTATATTATGATCTAGCTCTGGACTACGCCACCATCATGATGTGGGAAATGGTTAACACCATTGATCACAGAATCTCCTCCCAGAAGGCCAAAGGACGCAGGACCGATGCTCTACCTCGTCTTCAATATCAGCGTATTCTGGGTGTACTTCTAGAGCCTCTGCTCCGTCTACAAAAATGGCCAATTGAGGGACCAAAGGCCAAAATTTATCCCCTGAACAAAAACACCCCAACAGAGCACGAAGATGAATACCCATTCTGCAGACCTCTGCCAAAGAAACTTCTGGGATACGCTACAGACAATCCCCTTAAGTTAGAATACATACGCGATCATAGGACTCCAGAACCGAGTCCTGTGACACCCCCGCGTCTAGGAGTCCCCTTAGAATCTAGGGTAGTAGAGCGAATGACAGATGAGGATTGGGCAGTGGCCTTGGCTAAGCATCAACAAGTACAAGAGAAGTTTCATGCTCAACGAAACTCAATTATCTCCTCTACTTCCAAGAGCAAATCCTCTGCCACCACTCCCAAGAAGAAAAAGAAAGCTCACAAGAAAAAGAGATCTGCAGAAGGCACCTCTACAAGTGCTGCTGAAGCTCAAAAATCCCCTCCTTATGCAACAGAAGTTGGATCCTATGCACCTCCCCCTCCTCCAAAAGACAAAAAGAAGAGAAAACATAAGTCTTCTGAGGAGGGTGCCCCCAAACCAAAGAAAAGGAAGAGCAAGAAGAAATCCAAGAAATCCCACACTCCTCTGCAATCCATCGCAGAGGAAGCAGATATGGTCGAAGAAACCCAAGACCAACCTCTGCAATCACCTTCACCTATCAACTTTGTAGAAGATCAGGGTGATTTTTCTGTCTTCCTCCAACAACCTGGGATTGCACACTCTTTAGATCCTTCTGGATGGACTGCAGAAGCTCTATCTCATCATTCAACAGAAGCTCCAAATTTAAGAATCTCTTCTGACTTGGATGATGATGACCAAACCCTACACAATATTCAGTCTGTAACTCCAGAAGTACTACAGAATCCCTTCACCCAACCCGGATTTGATGTGCGAAGAGCAAGCCCAGAGGATCAGGCAAAAGCTACTACCAAAACCCCACAAGTCCAAGTCTCAGAAGTGGATTCTGAAGAAGAAGATGGTCAGATAAACTACAGATCTCTACACCAAGATCGTAGGCATTTGTCCTCATATCATCCCCAAGTACAACAAATGGTTGGAACTCATCCCTGCTTTGACTCGCTAGGAAAAAGCCCAAAAGCTAGAACAGAGATAGGTGATGTGAGCCACAGAAAAGAGAAGGAGGCTGAGACAATAGATGGAGAAGAAGTGATAGGATGCCCAACAGAGAAAGAATCCAGAACTGGCCTGGAATAGTAGAGGCACTCAATCCCAACCAACTCCAAGTGCAACCCACATTTCTATTACCGCCAGTCTAGTGTTAGAAGGTAATATTGAACAAGAGCCGCACAGCTCGAACCCACCCCAAACTGACCGGCCAGAGGAAATTCCTTCCACCTCTGTGCCACTAATTGCCGGGGAAACCATTTCAGGGGAGTCCTCTCTAAAGGACATACCCTTAGTTCATAATCCATCGCCCCTGATCACAACAGAAATCCATACAGAGGAATTCGTTTCCTCTAACACGCACACACACATATAGGTCCAACAGGCTCTTCAGAGGAGCGTAGAGTGCACAAGGACGGAGAGACTCTAGACAAGTCTCCGAGTCAACTTAAGGATACTCCTGTACCCACCTCTGGAGTGGATCAGGACAATGTCCTTAACAGAACCTCTATAGAGTCTGAGGCTGATAAAGCCTCTACTCGAGGATTAGAGGGAAATCCTTCCGTCCTCAACATCGAAACAGGGACGAAAGAAGGTGTCCAAGGAACAGGGACTCACTCTGGGGACGAATGGGTTCCCCAGAGGTTACACCAAGTCCACATATATCAAGGGATGAGTTCCAAACCCTTGTCACCTCTGTGGACACCACATTGAAAGAGTTGAAAAGCTCTTTTGATTCCTTTGCAGATGTTACCACGAGGGCCATCACCGATATGAACACCAAAATGGACAACTTGTCCCCAGAGGTGCACAATGCTCTAGCCCAGATGAGAACAGCTGCGACAACCTCTGCCAACTCTGCGGCTGCAAACTTTGAGAGAGCCACAACCTCTGCATTCCAAATCTCTGTAAACGACCTCCTCGAAAAGCTGAAGAAAGACATAACCCCAACCTCTTCGAGTCTTACACCAGAAGATCTGAAGAAGGCCCTCAAGCAAGTTCAGAAGCAAACTACAAGGGAAACTCTGGCCAAAAGACCCTCTGACTACATGAACAGAGCTCAGCTCACAGAACTCGGCCAAGGGGTAATCGACCAGGTCACAGAGCTCATCACAGCCTTCACTGCAGCCAACGCAAATTACGTGAAAGACTTCAGAAAAAGCGTCGGCAAAATGCGCTTCAACACAGAAGAAGAGGTCCATACACTCCTTGGTCTCTGCGATGACCTATGCGCAAAGGTGATAGCTGCATGTGCAGTACCGCCCAAAAAACCAGTAGCTTCATGTAAAGCAAAGGTGATAGCTGCATGTGCGATGACTCTGATGATGACTCTAATGATTCATCAGATCATCCTGAGGGGGAGAAACAAAGGAATAAAACTGCAAGCAAAGGTCTACCAGCTCCGCCGGTATCCGCAGAACCCCTAAACCAAGTTCCCTAAACTCAAACTCAAGGAGGAAACCAACAACAGACCACAAAGGCAACAACCACCTCTGTGGAGATACTCTCTGAAGAAACCCCAATCATAACCCAAGCACCTGAAACCAATGAAGATCAACAACAGATGACCAGAGAGGCAACACCCACATCTGTGGAAACATCTTCTGTATTCGAAGAAGATATCCCAACCCGTGAAGTATTCCAAATCCTAACATCCTCCGAAGAAGATCAACCATCCCAATCACCAAAACCAAAATCACCAGAGAAACTCCATACCCCAACACCAAAAATACCAGAAGAACCAAATTTTCCATCCCCAACACCAGAAGCCGAAAAGACAAAACTCCCATCTCCCACACCCAAAACCCGAACCAAAACCATTGCTCAAAAAAGAAAACATCTGAGCAAAACCACAGAAGCCTCACCAACCAAGTCCTCAGAAGAACAAGTTCCAAAACCAACATAGGCAATCCCTACAAATCCAAAAAAGGCAATCCCATCTCTACAAAAAGATCTACAGCCGAGGCCAAAAGACAAAGGCAAAGGGATAATGACAGAGGAACCCAAGAAGAAGAAGCCCAAGCATCAACCAGCAGAAAAAATTGATGAATAGCTCTTTCGATGCATATGTGACACCAAAGCCAGTACAAGAAGACTGGGCTTTCAGTGTTACCCCTCTGTCAAATATACCTGTTCTAGATCCGAAGGCAAAAGTCACAGAGGATCGAGTGGCCCAAATCAAGAAGCGAATGGATACTCTGCGCAGACCCATGCCTCCACCCGGTGCACCTCCACAACAAATTGATGAACTGGTGTACAGATATCTGTACAACAGAAGTGCCATAGATATTCTGCCCACAACCATTCAAGATCCCCACTTCCATGCTGACCTCGAGAACACCTTCACAAGAACAACACCCAAGCCAAAACATCAAGTCTTCTCAAAGTCCAAAATCGACAAGGTCTTATACTGTAAGTTTTCTCAAACCAGAACCACACCTAAGGTTTCCTATAACATCTATAAGGTCAAAAGGGAGGACAAAACCGTGACCCAATTCTCCGATGTTGATCTGAGAAATCTAAGTCCCTACGACCTACCCGACCTTCTCAGCTGGATGAAAGAGAACTTCACAACAGATGCACATCGAAGGGCATACAGGGTAATAAGGAAAGCCATGCGTGAGAAACTTCTGTTATACAGCCTTGTCGACTTCCAATTAGGACGAGATCTCGGAGTAAGAAACCTAAATCTCCACCCACCAGAAAATGAATGCCCATCCTCTGCCATACCGAACTCGATTATTACATCTCCAAGAGTTGGGTTAGTCTATCAAGATCTTGCTGGGAACTCAAGACTGTTCATAGAGATGGATTGTCAGAAGTACGCAACAAGTACTTTGACAGAGATCAGAGCAAGCCTCGTGGAGCACAGAGGAACAGAGAAAATGAATCAGGCTCTCGCAGATAGACTGATAGAGGTCATCGACCAAGTAATCAACTTCAGAAACCTCTACATCAGATTATATCACGAGCTTAGATAGTTTGGATTCGACAACAGAAGCTTTAACGACTTCAAAGACGCCAACGTCTGATATCCTCTACCAACCTCTGCAAATCTTTCCTTTCATAATGTAATCAAATGTAAGTGCCTCTGGCATAATTATGTATGAAAGAAAAGTAAAATCTTTTGGGTTAGCCTAGAAAACCTTGCACTTTTCAATTTTTATTTTTTCAATACTTAGGGGGAGATTGTTAGCTCCAATCTTTCTGTTTATAGAAGTATTGAAAAATAGGCTAAGTATAGAAGTCTTCGACAGAGGCTCTGTCGAGTCACTGAGAAGACCAAAGCATAGAAGTCTTCGACAGAGGCTCTGCCGAGTCACCGAGAAGACCAAAGCATAGAAGTCTTCGACAGAGGCTCTGCCGAGTAACTGAGAAGACCGAAGTAAAGAATCACAAGATGACACTTCAATGCGGACAAGGCCACATAGCCTCTGTCACACTTGACAGAGCCTCTGTGGTATAAAAGACTAGAGCTCTATACTAAGGACAATCATGCTTCTCATGATTTCTACTGTACGAAGATCCTGAAGATCATTCATACAAGGCGTGACCTGACAACTACACGTGTCAAACTCTGATGGGTCTTAGCCTTAGTAGAAGTCGGCGCATTTAATTAACGTTATACTATCAACAGTACCAGAATAGTGTTTTAGTACCTTCAGTCCTTGTTGTCCAAATTTTGTCCCCTTTAGAAGTAGTATAAATAGAAGACTCGTGTTGAGTTCTTCTATTAAGCTTTGCACGACACACACACCTTAAGAGCAGATTCTTGTCAAACCTTTCGGTGTTCTTGGTGTTCTTATTATATCAAATACAATGGATCATTGAGCTATTTATCTGTGTTATTTACACTTCATATATTTGATATTGTGTGTTATTCTACCTCATTATATCTATTAGTTCGTTAAAACGCTTTCGCATTATATATTGTTTGAACTAATTAGATAGAATCATCATTGTTAAGCAAAACAGGAACCAACAAAAAAGCTCAGCGATTGCTGAAGTCTTCTACTAGAAACTTCACGTTGAGTGGACAGGTCTTGCTTCACTGATATCCGCATCAGCTCATTAGTAGACTTGTCGCTGGTTCTTGGGCTTGATCTTCGACTTCAGCGTAGAACCTTTGTTGACGTGAAACTTGTCTTTAGGGATCATAAGTAAACAACTAAACTATCAACGATCATTAATAAAACTGAACAGGCTCAGAGATCTATTGATGAACAGAGTTTGCTGAATGGTAAATTTAAAGAGCAAGAGTTTCCTATCAGCGGTACTGTTAGAGACATAATACTTATCAACGATAGTGAAACTCTAATACATATTGTCTACTTACAATTTTCACCAAGTGTTTCTTAGAGGGTCATTATCAAATCATTGAGGGTTTGGATCAACAATCTCCCCCTATTTGATATTGACTTAGCAACTGAGAAAATTGCTAAATATGAAAACATAAGGATAAAAAGAACTCATAAAATATTTGTCCCTTTTACTGTTTTCTGGGATCTTTTGAGTACTGATGGAGTAAAGAACATCTGCTGAAATTTTTCTTTGAACTTCGTAAAGGTTACAGAGGGAAGTGGAAAAATTACAAGTACAAAAGATATTAGCTGATAAAGAAGATAGAATTACAAGGCAGTCCTATCAGCTATAAGGTTCTTCCTTAACGAGAAGTTCATCAAGGGTCTTTGATGTGGGAATCATCCAGTCATGGACCTTTACTCCTTGATCTCGTTTGTTCTTTGCTTCTTCAAAGATCAAAGGCTTGAGGTATCGAGCCTGAAGGTCGTGTCTGAATTCACACCAATAGATGAGATCCTTGAGCTGTTCGATGGGAGTAATGGGAAGCTCAGAGATGCGTTGAAAACGTTGACGTCCATCATAGTCATGAAAGAATATCCCATAGGGTTCGCTTATGACTTTTCCAGGGATGAATTGTTCACCAGGAGGTAGAGAGGTGTCAAGCGCTGAGAGGTCATGTTCAGGACCAAGTACTTCAGCACGTGAGAAACTAATTCTTGTTTCGTTCCGGATAGGAGGACCTGAATCTGAAAATATTATCTTTTTCTTTGCAGAGGCCCTTTTTCGTTGAGTTGCAAGAGGAGTGGGAGGAGGAATATCCACAGCAGAAGAAACCAAGTCGATCTGAGAATTTATAATCTACTCGACATGGCTCTTATATTTTAAGCGAGATCGCTGAATGGCTATTCGCATCTCCAACCATTCAGAGAGACCGAACTTCTTGATTGTATCAACATAAATGTGTTGCATGGAACCATATTCTCTGAATATGTCAACTTCAACGACAGGAACGTCTATGGTCGATTTTCCCTTGATAAGTACCTTGTTGATTCTGGATGGCCGAGATCGATAGTTCAGCCTTTCTTTGCACCATTTCAAAGTAGAATCAGATACCTTGGTCTCTTCTTCAACGATCTTCTGGGCGTCTTCCCATAACTGACGTTGGACTTCAATGGGAATTCTTTTCAGTTCAGGGTCTTTCACTGATTGTTAGGAAAGCTGGATGGCGAGGGCATTATCTTTTTCTTCAGCTTCCCTTCGTTCGGCGAGTAACCTTTCAGCTCTGAGGTGGTCAGCGAATTCTTTCTTTGATTGTATGAACTTAGGAGCAGGGACATTGTCATGAGGAAGGATGATTCGCTGATCCTCAAGCTTCTTGATCATTTCTTCTCTGTTTTTCTGATCCTCTTCACTTAGCTTTTGAGGAGCCAAGGAAGGTCTGTTTTTGTGAGAGAGCAACTGTTCTTCAGGTTCATCGGTCTCAGTGATTAAATCCAAGACCGGGATTATTTCTTCAGCTCTTGTGGATGGGATTATTGGAGTTGTAGCAGGAGAGTCTTCAGCAGGATCCTCAAACAGGGGAGAGGACTAGCTGAAACACAACGATCGTTTAAATGAGATCATTTGGGAAGAAAGAGATAGATAAAAGAATATGGTTAAGTGTATAGAGGTTTTATGGAGAGGAGAACTGAGATTGAGAAGGGATAGAGGAGGGATGCAGAGTAAGGGAATAGAGAGTAAGTTACCTGACAAACTTGATTTCAAAGCAAGATCGTCAGATTGTCTTCTGCAGCAAGGCCTTTGTTTTTGCCTTTATCAGCTTCAGACGCTGCATGCTTTGTCTTAGTCGTCTCCCCTGATGGTTCTTCTATCACGACCCCTTTTTGAGTTGTGGCGGTCTTGATAGGCTGGACGAAGAAGAAATCGTCATCATCATCATCATTGTTTTTAGGGGATGATGATGGTTCATCGTCAGCGATGTCGATTGGTTCGTCGTCTTCAGCTTCTTCTTCAGTTTCGAACTCGTCAGCATAAGGTTCGGTAACATCAGCAACAACTTCATCAAGTTGCTCTTCGAGTTGCTCCCCCTCAGATACAGAGGGAGGTTTCTCTGTTCCCTCAGGGTTTTCAACTCCCTGAGGTTTAGAAGTAGCAGTTTCATTTGTCTCCCCTCAACATTATGGGGAAGACCTTCATCGTTCTTCTCCCCCTCTTCCACATGACGAGTGGGGGAGGTAAATGGAACATCAACAGCAGCATCATGAGAGTCACTGTCTTCTAGGCCAGTGATACCCATGAAGGTTTCAATCACTGCTATTCTGTCTTCCAGGCCAGAAACAGCAGGATTGAGGCTTTGAATATCCTCTCGATCAGCCCGAGTGAAGTGTGAAGGGACGCAAGTTGGGGCGTTCAGGCGATCGAGTACTTGCTGAAGAAGATCTTTGACCGTGGAGACCTCAGTCTTGATCGTGGAGACCTCACCCTTAAGAGAACCAACCTCTGTCTTCAATGATGTGACTTCATTGGACAGAGTGGTGAAGTTTGTTGCAAGGGTGGTGTTGGTGCGGTTGAGATCGTTGACGATTGTGGAGTTATTGGCGAGAGTAGTAGCAAATTGACCAATGCTGCCATCCACCTTCTCTAGATCAGCACTGGAGGCTTTTTTATCAACAATCTCGGTCAGCATTTTGAGATTCTCTCCAGCGTCTGTAACCGCTGAAGAGTTGGTGGAGAGTGTGGTGTTGTAAGAATCCACCTTTGTCACCAGATCTTCCAGGGAGTGTTGAATATCTCCTAAATTAGGACCTGTAACAGTAAATAACTTATGAACAGAGGAAAGCTCATAAGTTTGGGGTTGAGAGAGAGGAATGTGTATGGTTTTGTATATACCTGCAAGCGGGTTGGCGAAGTTGTCAAAACCTTGCTGACCTGAGTAGTGTTCCATGTCGCTTTCGAGAGTTCCTTGGCGCATGGAGGTGCCTGCAGATCCTAAGTTTGCATCCATCATCATATGTATAGTATCAGCAGCTGAATCATGTATGATGACGGGCGTTCCAGAGAACGGTGGGAAAATTGGTGGTGTGTCCAAGAAAATGGTGGGAGGAACGAAGGTTGAGAAAATTGGTTGGGTGCGAGGTTCAGCGTTGGATCCGCTGAGAATCACTTCAGTCTGTAGAGAGACTGAAGGGGGTGGGTTCAGTTCCAAGTTAATAACATCAGCGTTTAGAGACGCTGAGGTTTGGATGGAAGGGGTGGCTTTTTCAGCTGTGGCAGAGCGTACCACGAAACTATCCAGCGACTCTTGTACAAGATGAGTCGTGGAGTCTTCAACCGTTGATGGCTTGGAGGGTTGCTCCTTGGTTTTCTTGATCCTTTCGGAGTCAAGTTGGGAAGTAGAATGTTTCCTTTTTCAAGAAGGAGTGGAGGGTGCAACCTGGGTATCAGCGGTGGGGATTTCCGCTGAGGTAGCTGCAGAAGTAGAAGAAGGAGGATTGAGAAGAGATAAGAGAGTAGAGAGACGTACCTCCTTTGGCATGGGGCTGAAGTCGAGCACCTTAGGGCCAACCTGAGAGAGTCTCAGAACACCCTCTTTTGGGTATTTGACCCCGAGTCCTTTTAGAAAGACGGCGCTAATGAAACGGGGGTATGGAACGCATGTTGGCCTGTCAGCCATGTCCACCCTGAATGCCAAATCGTCGTAGATGATTGATGCCCAGTCAACATGGCGACCTTTCAACAATGCATAACCCATGGCTTGCTGAGGTTGAGCGGCTTGATCAGAGGAGCCAGTTTTTGTTGTCATGCAGCTTATCAGGTGGGAGAAGATGAAGTTCATCTCGCTTGGCATCATGGACTTTTTGATTGCGCTCAGCTTCTTTTCGGGTTTTTCATCTCTCCATGTTACCCATATGTACTTCATTGCATCAAAGAATGCAATGATTGTTTCCCTATCAGCATTGGTTTTGGGATTTGAGAGAGGTACAAAGTGTTTTTCTTTGGTAGCGACCGGGAGGTTCAGTGCACGCCTGATAATAGCAGGGTTGATTTTGGTGTTTCCAAATTTGGTGTCACAGAGGATGGTATCAACGAGTTTCGTTGGTTCTTTGGGTGAAGGAACCTGAGCTTGTCTGGAAGAATACCAAAACTGATCTAAAAGGAATTTATGGGTAGGGGGTACAATAGTCAGGGCTGTAGATAAGCAGCAGGTTTTGAGAAAATTCACAGCATCATCCAGATGTGTGACTTGCTTTTTCTGAGGAAAATCAAAAAGCGCATAGTGGTTATTGTGTTGGAATGTAACCTTATCAAGTTTGAACTTGACCCGAGGAGCCTTGGTGATAACCAATTTCTCAGCAGTAGTGGGGGTTTTAGCAGAACGAGCTTCAGAGGTTGCCATTTCTGTATAATACATGTAACCACGAAGAAAATGAACAAAAATGTCTTAATGTGGAAAGATTTTCCAAACAGATGTTTTTGAATTTTGTCCATTTCATTCAGACAAAAAAATGCCTTGAAGAAGATTAGGTTTTTCTTGTTTTGAAAAAAAGATACAAAACATGAAGAACATGTGTTTTCTAGTTTTTGTTTGAAGAAGAGATTCTGGAAAAACAAATGAAGAACAAGTTTAAGATTTGATTTAAACTTGAAGAACAACCATGAAGGTTGTGTTCATAAATTCATGAAAAGAAAGTGATTTCATTTTAAAAAGGTTTCTTTTGTTTGATCTGTTAAAAACAAAGAATAAGATCAAAAATAAGTTTAATGTAGGAGAATAATGAGAATATTAACTCTTGTTTTCGAAGAAGATGGTGAACAGTTTCTGCAAACGATAGTTCAAAATGCAACAGTAATTCTTTTCTTGAAGAAGAAGTTGTTCGCGTAAGGGAAAAATATAAACTCGAAAGGGTTTATATAGTGAGAGTAGAGAGAGAAAAACTAAGAGCGGGAAAAGTTTTTTATGATGACACGGACACGTGTTTGCATTTGATTGGATGAGAAAACGAAACGTGCAAACGTGTGTCCGAGGAACGTGCTAGGGTCTATCCGTTAGGATGACGTCATAAACGTCCTTTCATATTTTAGGATGTCTCTGAGGTTTTGAAAGACTCAGGGACATTTTGAAAACATGAAGCACTGAATAGAAATATCAGTGTTAAGTTTAGAAATTTCAAAGTATCGCTGATAAGGAAGAGATATTCAGCGATGCAATTTGTTTTGAAATCTTTCAGTTCTAGGAGAACGTCAGCGAGCAAGAGTGAACGCACCTTGATATCAGCGAATCAATTTTGTTCAGAGAGAAGGTGATGGAAAGGGTTATACGAGTTCTTATTACCCCTGATCAAATGCCAATTGCTGAAGATTTTATTCTTCAAAATTCAGCATTCCAAGCTCGCTAATGCGAAAGTTGAACCTTGTCTCATCAAGAGGCTTGGTGAACAGACCAGCTAACTGAAAGTCAGTTGGGATAAAATGAAGTTCTATATCACCATTCATCACATGATCTCTGATAAAATGATACATGATTTCGATGTGTTTGGTCTTTGAGTGTAGTACTGGATTATTGGCTATAGCGATGGCACTAGTGCTGTCGCAATAGATTGGAATTTTTGATAGTTGAAGGTCATAGTCTAGTAGTTGATTTCTCATCCACAAGACCTGAGAACAACAGCTTCCCGCGGCTACGTACTCAGCTTCAGCGGTTGAGGTGGACACTGAGTTTTGCTTTTTATTTGTCCAACTCACCAGCTTTCCACCTAGGAGCTGACATCCTCCTGTGGTGCTTTTCCTATCCATCTTGCAACCTGCAAAATCACTATCTGAATAGGGGATTATATCAAACCCTGAGTCTTTGGGATACCAAAGACCTAGGTTAGGAGTACCCTTAAGGTAACGAAAGATTCGCTTTACAGCAATCATATGAGATTCCTTAGGTTCAACTTGATATCGTGCACACAAACAGTTAGCCGTAAGATACATGAGAGAGCCGATCATCCCACGGTATGTCGTGACATTAACAGGTATTCCAGAAGGATCCTTGTTTAGTGTCAGTGGTGGTGCCATAGGGGTTTTCATAGCTGAACTCTGAGTTAAATCAAATTTCTTCAGCATATCTTTAACATACTTTCCCTGATTAATGAAAGTTCCTTTTTCATTTTGTTTTATCTGTAGACCAAGGAAATATGTTATCTCACCCATCATACTCATTTTATATTCAGCTTTCATTCTATCAGCGAAACGAGTACACAAGTCAGGGTTAGTAGAACCAAATATAATATCATCGACATATATTTGAACAAGAATAATATGACCTTTTACTTTCCTGAAAAATAGAGTTTTGTCAATCTGACCATGCTCAAATTTTTCAATATGGAGATAAGTAGAGAGAGTGTCATACCATGCATGAGGAGCTTGCTTTAAGCCATAAAGTGCCTTATCCAATTTATAAACATAACCTGGATGCTTAGGATCTGAGAATCCTGGAGGTTGTTCCACGTAGACTTCTTCATTCAGCTTTCCATTAAGGAACGTTGAATTGACATCCATTTGATACACTTTGAAGTCTTTGTGTACATCGTAAGCTAAGAAAAGATGAATAGCTTCTAGTCTTGCCACTGGAGCAAAAGTTTCATCGTAATCTATACCTTCCTCTTGTCTGTATCCCTGAGCAACAAGTCGAGCCTTGTTGCGGGTTACAGTTCCATGTTCATCCAACTTTTTTCAATAGACCCATTTAGTGCATATCACTGACTTGTCAGATGGACGAGGAACAAGCTTCCAAACTTTGTTTCTTTCAAATTCAGTCAGCTCTTCTTGCATAGCGCTGACCCAGTTTGGATCTTGGAGGGCATCATCTGTTTTCTTTGGTTCAATCAGAGAAATAAAGTTAACAAATAAGCAAATGTTACCTGCACTTCGTCGAGTCTGAACACCAGCGTTTGGATCACCAAGAATCTGATCAATAGGGTGATTGATAGTCCATCGCTGAGCAGGAGCATAAGTCGCTGACTCAACCTGAACTTGAGGGGCTGAAGATGAGGCTTCTGCAACTTCTAGTATCTCAGTCAAGAGAGGAAAAGGTGCAGATTGCATTTCATTCACTGATTGCTGAGAAGTAGATGGTATGTCTGAGACATAAGGTTCAGAAGTAGGCATAGTGTTTAGAGGAACAACTGAGACCCATGAAGTTTCAGCTTCACTAGTCTGCGTGCTTGGGATGATAGTAAGACCATCATCTTCAGCGGGATGAGTATGAGATGGAGGAGTGGGAATGTCTTCTGAATCACCAAGATGAGAGAACATCCATTGATTCAGTTCTTCAGTATCAGCAGAAGGTTTAGAGTTCGCTGAGCGGGATTCGTCAAAAGTGACGTGGATAGTTTCTTCGACAGTTTGTCTTCTACGATTGAAGACTCTGAATGCTTTAGAGATAGAAGAATATCCAATAAAGATTCCATCATCAGCCTTAGGAACTAATTTTCCAAGGGCATCTATGTTGTTCAGTATGAAACACTGACATCCAAAGATGTGAAGAAAGCTGATAGAAGGCTTTCTCCCATGAAAAAGTTCATAGGCTGTCTTCTTGAATCTTTTGACGATCAGCGACCTGTTTTGAGTAAAACAAGCAGTGTTGACAGCTTCTGCCCAAAACTGAGTAGGCAGGTGAGAATCGCTGAGCATTGAACGTGCAACTTCAATGATAGTTCTATTTCTTCTTTCAGCGACTCCATTTTGTTGCGGTGTTCTCACTGAAGAAAAGTTGTGAGAAATACCCTTACTTTCAAAGAAGGAATCAAGAGAGCTGTTTTTGAATTCAGTTCCATGATCACTCCTTATTGAGCGAACGGTCATGTTGTTCAGGATTTCCATTTTCCTAACAAAGGTGATGAGTTCTTCAGGGGTGTCACTCTTAGAACGGAGAAACATTACCCAGGTATAGCAAGAGAATTCATCTACTATGACCAATGTATATTTCTTTCCAGCGATGGATTGTTTGTTAACAGGGCCAAACAAATCCATATGGAGAAGTTGTAGAGGAGATGACATTGAGGAAACTTGCTTAGTCTTGAAGCTTGCTTTGGTCTGTTTTCCTTTCACACATGCTGAAGACAAGGACTCTTTAGCATATGAGTGCTGAGGTAGACAAGTGACTAACTCTTTAGAAGAAAGAGTATTCAGTGTCTTGAAGTTTAGATGGGAGAGCCTCTTATGCCATAACCAGTTGACATCAGATGAGGCTTTTGAGAAGAAACAGGAGTTCTCAGTGGTTGTAGAGTCCATGTTTATAACGTAAACATTTTCTAAACGATAACCGCTGAGAGCCATCTTCTTCTTTTTGTCAGTGACAAAGCAGGATTCCTTAGTGAAGATCACTTTGTTATCCTTGTCACACAGCTGACTTATGCTTAGAAGATTATGCTTCAGTCCTTCATCATATGCAACTCTCCCAAAGGTTGTTGTACCATTAAGGAGTACACCAAACCCTTGGGTATAGCCTTTTCCATTTCCACCGAAGGTCACTGAGGGACCCTTCTCTTTCTTATATTCAGTGAGCAGGTTCTTCATACCAATCATGTGTCTAGAGCATCCACTATCGAGATACCAGATACCCTTCTTAACCTACAAACAAAAGAAGATTAGTTTGACTTGGGTACCCATTTCATCATGTGTACACACTTGTCAGGGGGGGTAGAGGAGGTGGAAGGTTCAGCAGTCTTCGCAGCATTTAAAGATTCAGCTTTGTCAGTTTTCACTTTGGTTAATTTCTTAATCTCAGTGGTCTTCTTTTCCTTGGGGGCATTAATCTTCACCTTAGCTGTCTTTTCAGCTTTGGTGGCTGTGGAGCACTTACTAGCAACATGATTTGTAAGTCCACAGTGATAACATTTCCTATAGCTAAAAGTAGCTTTAGGACCATTTGCATGCTTACCCGTTAATTTTAAATGAGCAGGGCCAGCACCAAGTATACCTTTGGCATTGGAAATGGGAGGAACTATCAGTTCTTCAGATTTCTTACCAATTATATCCACTTTAAGTCTAGGAGTAGATCGCTGAATAAATCCAGGGATCTTGTTCTTAGAAGTAGAGGGATAAGTCACTAAAGCTTTAGAAGCATTCAGCATAGGTACAAAGGTACCCTTCTGAGGTTTTGGATAAATAATTTTCTCTTTACCTTTAGAAACTAAGGTAGAGATTTCGTCAGGGATAGGAGTCTTTAAAGAGGAACACTGAGAAGATGAAGCGTCAGGGATAGAGGAAACATTCCAAACTTAAGCATGGAATGATCAGTTGTTTGTTTTTCAGCATCAGCCTTATAACCAAGACCACGTTTGTCACTCAGAGGAATCTGAGACTTAATTATCTCAGTGATCGTTGTTGAGGATTTACACCATCCTTCAACAGTAGCCTTTTCAGCTTTTAAAGCAGCGATAGTTTCTTCGTGTTCGATTTTGACTAGCTGATTTATATGAACTTGATCTCTCAAATCTTCTTCAATTTTAGAAAGCTTTTCTATTTGAAGGTGACAGTTTTAAGTGGTTCAACGAAATCAAGGTTTTGATTTTCAACAACAGTTTTGCCATTCATGGCTTCATATAAACTCATAGTCAGGAGATCGATCTTTCGAAGACTATCACCTTCATCAATATCTGAAATATTGGTAAAGAAAGAAGGTGATACCTTGGTAGCAGAGACTGAAGTAGAGGGAATGTCATACTTTTCTTCCTCATCTTCGATTTTGGCCATGAGACAGAGATTGGCTTCATCATCATCTTCAGAGTCAGATGATTCTTCTTCATCAGAGGCAGCCCAATCATAGTCAGCCATCAGGCCTTTGCCTTTCTTCTTAAAGCCTTTCAGCTTTGCATACCTTTCTTTCAGCTTGGTGTACTTTTCATCTCTAGACCTGTGATTAGAGGATTTCTTGGAGAAAACTGAGTTTCTAAAAACTTTCTTTGACCTGCACTCGCTAGCAAAATGTCATATCTTTTCACAGTTATAGCAAGTAGCAGTAGCCTTATCAACAAGAGTTGATGGTCTTGGCTTGTCAGTAATAGCAAGAGGTTTGTTCTTTCTGAAGTTTTTCTTTTTGGCGAATCTCCTGAACTTATTAGAAAGGAGAGCCATAGATTCATCAAGATCTGAAGAGTCAGGATCTGATGAGCATTCAGAGTTAGTCTCCAACTCAGTGATAGTGATAGTTGATCGCTGAGTGGAAGGTGACTCTGAGATTAAAGAAACATGGGTGCTTTTGGAATCTTTTACAAGATTTTTCTTAAGATGACTCGACTGCTCATGATTGAGCATCGTGCCATATAAGGTAGAAAGAGTCATTGATTTTAGATCCGTTGACAGCTTGAGACACATTGAATAACTGTCCCAGCTTTCAGGTAAACATTCTAAGAACTTTGTCAGAACATCAAAGTTAGAATATTCCTTACCAACGGTCTTCAGATCTATTATTAAACAGTTAAACCGCTGATGTACTTCAGAGAGAGATTCATTCTTACCACAAATGAAGCTTTCATACTGTCTTACCAGGTTGATCTTACGTGAGTCCTGGACTTCAGATATACCTTCATACTAAACACAGATTGTGTCCCACATGGCTTTGGAGGTTTTCAGGTTCATGACGGAATGGTAGACTTCGTCAGGAAGAGCCATGGAAAGAATGGATCTGGCTTTGGTGTCGATAGCCACTTTCTTCTTATCTTCATCAGTCCACATATGAATTTCCTTGGGAATCAACCTTTCAGGAATGGCAGCTCTATCAGCAGTGCCTGGGACTTCAGGGTCAATTCTTACAGGAATATATGGGCCATTTTCGATGTAGTAAGGCATAGTAGGATCTACACCTTCTAAGAAGAGTATCATCCTATTTTTCCATAGATTGAAGTTATCTCTGGAAAATCTGGGAGGTTTTGCAAGAGAACCATTATCAATATAGTTTGTGTTTGTGTTAGTAGCCATTATGAGAAATAGCAAGGAAGAGAAAAGATTAGTATAAGTAAGATCTTGTTTATGAGATTAAACAAATCTGCTCTGATACCACTTGTTGGTCCCGAGAGGATTATACAAGTTTGTAGAAGGGGGGGGGGGGGGGGGGGGGTTGAATACAAACACACATATTTTTACTTTCTAAATTGTTTATTGATATAATCAAACAATTTACAACTTGTTGCGGAACAAGATTAAGGATTAACCTAATCTAAACAAGTTAAGAACACTAAGTTTCTTGCACTAGAATTAAGACAGAAGGAGATAAGAATATTAAAGATAAATATTCTAACACTAAGAGAGAAAGAAGAAGATGGATGAGCACTTCATTTCTGAAGTAGGGTTCTTCTTATATACTGCATGCATTTAATGCAAAGCAGTATACCTTTACACGTGGCAGCAGCTGATTGGTTGCATGGTTTGACCTTTGTAGACAACCTTAGTAGCCGCATGGTGTACAGTGTAGAATCAGAGTTGGTTGTACGATTCTAGACAGAAGGGATGTCCTTTCTGACATTATCGTACGGAGACGTGCAAGGGGAAAGACAAAAGTAACTTGTAGAGTAGACCTCATGATCAACGTTCGTTGAACAGTACTTTATCAGCGAGTGATAAAGCTCAGCGATTGCTGAAGTCTTCTACTAGAAACTTCACGTTGAGTGGACAGGTCTTGCTTCGCTGATATCCGCATCAGCTCATTAGTAGACTTGTCGCTGGTTCTTGGGCTTGATCTTCGACTTCAGCATATAACCTTTGTTGACGTGAAACTTGTCTTCAGGGATCATAAGTAAACAACTAAACTATCAGCGATCATCAATAAATCTGAACAGGCTCAGAGATCTATTGATGAACAGAGTTCGCTGAATGGTAAAATTAAAGAGCAAGAGTTTCCTATCAGCGGTACTGTTAGAGACATAGTACTTATCAGCGATAGTGAAACTCTAATACACATTGTCTACTTACAATTTTCACTAAGTGTTTCTTAGAGGGTCATTATCAAATCATTGAGGGTTTGGATCAACACTTCCATCTTCAATAATACACCATATTCCTCTATATCTCATCTTATTACTCAATCTACCAATTATGTGATTGTTGCTTGTTTTAAATGGGACTAACAAGTTGTTAGTCCCCTAACTGGCACCTTGTACCAAGTAGAGGGGCTAATAAGAAACTTTATATTTGCAACCTATTTTAGGTTTTTGCCTTTGTATTTTGCATTATGTCATTCCATTCTCATACCAAGTACAGTGTGCACTTTCTCTCCATATTCATCAACATTGTATACTTGAAGATTTGATCTTAATATATGGATGACAACTTGAGCTTTGTTGTTTGATTTGAATGCTTGTTCTGGGATCACAATTGGTATCAGAGTACAACAATTCATTCTGATATAGAGTTTATTTTTGAGATTTTGAGCTATTTTGAATGTTCTTCATTTTCTCACCATTTTGATTGATTTTGATCATTTGAGTTCTTCAAATGGATCAGAATTGATTAGGATTAGATTGGTGATTGTTTCTGGTTGATAATATTCCGCATTTACTCTCAAATCAATCCAGAATTGATGGCTTAGCTTAATTTCGAGAAAAGGACCTTAAACACTGTTGGGGGATCGAATCTCCTATTTCTGTTTATTTTTGGACAAAAGTGGTAGTATTAAAGTTGTCCAGAATCCTCTCGCAAACCTTCTTACAAATTTTCCACCTATTTGGAGTTGTTATGCGAATTGGACTTAGGATTATTCAGATCTTCATAGTTATCGCAACATTGTATGTTCATTGTTATCGCACCATTCAAATTTATCTTTATCGTATGTTTTTTTATCACAAGTATTGTTTGCGATAAAGGAGTTTTATCGCATCCCAAAGGTTTTGAACAGTGTTTTATCGCAAGTGTCGTTTGCGATAAACCCCGATTTGTTTTTTATCGCATTCTCTTAGTTGCGATAATCATTCATCGTTTGCTTGCGACAAAGTTTGTTCGTGCGACAAAAGTATTTTCTTGCGACAAAGTGCTCTCTTGCGACAAAGTTTGTTTTCTTGCGACAAAGTTTTGATTTGCGACAATCAGTGGGTTGCGATAAAAATCAGTGTTTGAAGGGTAATTTTGTACTCAAATCAGAAGGTTGCTAAACGATCGTTAAGAAGTATTCTTACAATGACTACGAGGGATATGTTGGTAATAGGCTCAAAGGACAAACCTCATGTCCTCTTTCATAAGGATTTTAAAATATGGAAAGACCATTTTATGGACTACATTGAACGACAAGAAAATGGGGACTACATAGTGAAATCCATAAGGGAAGGCCCCATGGAGAAAGTTAGAAGACTAGGACAAGTTGTGGAAGGTGCACCACCTCCGGAATTGGTTGAAGTTCCACTTCATTTATATGATATTGAACAAACAAAGTAATACAATGCAGATAAAGCAGCCAGATCACTGGTAATGCAAGCCTTGACAAATAACATTTATCAGAAGGTCGACAGTCAAAATATATCCGGAAAGGCGATGTTTGATGAGTTAGTCAAACTTTATCAAGGATCCGAGGTTGAAAACCATATGAGAATATCCAATGCTATGAATATGTATGAGAATTTCAAACAAAAGGAGGGTGAGACACTTGATCAAGCCTATGAAAGATTTACTACCATAATGAATGAGTTGAACATGCACAAAATTGAAAAGAATGTAATAGAGCACAATGTGAAATTTTTGAGTGTTCTTCAACCGGAATGGAAGAAATATGCTCATAGGATGAAACAACACTCCCAGTTAGACGTGTTGCCCTTACAACAGATGTATGAGATGCTAAAACAGGATGAGGATGGAGCTGAGGAAATATGTGAGAAAAAGATTAAGAAAGAGAAGAAATAGAAGAAGGAAGTTAAAAGGAGAAGAAGGAAGTAGAAGAAGAGATTGATCGGATTGCCTTGATGTCTAGCAAGTCTGCAAAGCGATCTTCAAAGAAAGAATGCATTGGGTCTGACGAAGATAATGAAGAGTATGAAAGTGATGGGCTAGATGAAGCCAAGAGTCTGAGACAAGCAATGATTCTTCTTACTAAGGCATTTCAGAAACAGTTTGTGAAGAAGACCGGTTCTAACAATCAGCGTTATACGTTAGGTTCCAAGAATTTTGAGCACAAAAATCGTATTGAGTCAAAGAGAAGGTTTGGTGAGAAAAAGGATGAGTTCAAAAGGGATGATAAGAAGGTCGAAGAGAAGAAGACAGTTGAGAAACAAGAAGAACAACCAAAATGCTATAACAGCGGGAAAACTGGCCATTTTGCTAAGGAGTGCTGGAAGCCAAAGATCAGAGACTCCGATTACTACAAGAACAAGATGCTTCTTGCCAAGCAGAAGGAGTCTAGGAAAGCTTTGCTGGTTGAGGAGGAATATTGGCTAGATCAAACTGATGATGACGAGGATGATGAGACGACAGCCCTAGAAAAGATGTGTTTCATGACTACGAACACTGAGGAAGAAGAGCCAGAATCTCGGTCAAAGACAAATGAGGTACATCCCGACCCTTTTATTAGATTTATTAAAATGCAAAACCTTCAACAAAATAAATTAGATGATTTGACGGATAAATTAAAAAAATCAAAAGAATCAATTTCTTATCAAAGTCATAAATTGAGAGAGCAAGAGATTCTCATTGATAATTTGAAAAATAAAAAGACCGAATTTGAGGAGGGTCAAGCATATTTTCGACAAAGAATGACTGAATTGTCAGAGAGACTAGAGAGTTCAGAAGCGAAGAAGAATGAGTTTGAAAGTCTTCTACATGCTTATAAAGATAGGAACACTGAGCTGAATAATAAAGTCAAATATTTGGAAGAAAATTGTATAAAATTAGTCAAACGGAACAGACAATTCACATGAACAAGCCAAGTGAATTTTGGTATTTCATCTCCAAATGGGGCTTAGGATACGATAATCCTCAGTATTTGAACACTGCTTTGAAAAAGGCCCCAACTCTGTATAAATTTGATTGGCTTGTTCTTACTTCACTACATCCTTGTTATTAAATCAGATGGCTTAAAAGAAAAACCATTGTTTAGATGCAACTTCCCTTTTATTATGGTGTTGAAAATAGGAAGGAATTAGAAAACAAGAAAACTTTGCCTAATGACTATTTTCAGAGTTATGTTGTTGAACAACCAAAGATTAAGGAAAATGCTCAAAAAGAAACTGATTCAGAACCTGTTTTTGAGGAAAAAAGGTATTTTCCACCAATGGTTCTTGAACAAAAACTCATTAATCTAGAAATCAAGATTGAGAGTACTATTGAGGAAGTCAGAAAAATGACGACAAACTTGCTTTCGAGATCGAAAAGGAAGTTATACTTACAGTATTTTCAGAAAGCTTAAAAGATATGCAAACAAAACTTGAGAAAATATCTGAAGAAAAAGTTTCAAAAGAAAAACATTCTTCAGATTCAGATATTTCCTCATGTAAATCTTTTATGGGAAATACCATCTTCAGAGGCATGACTGTTGATGACCAAGAAGATTCTGAATCTTGGGACTTGGAAAGTCAATATGTTAAAGATTCCTCCTGAGAGGTATTTTCCTACAGTAGAGGAAAAAGCTCTAAGAAAAGAACGAAATGAATTTCTCTATCCGAAGTCTTATGGTATCTTTCACACTTCATTGGATAGTCAGTCTGATTGTGATAGTAAGAATGTTTGTAAGGACAAAGGTAAAGGTATAGGTGAGTCACCTGTTCAGTTTGACTTTAACACACAACTTCCAGATCATTCTGAATTTATAATCAAAAAAGAAGAACCTAAGAAGAATTTCTTCAATGGTGAATCTTCAAAATCTGTTGAAAAACCTTCTGCTAATGATTATTATGCAAAATCTAAATCCAAAAGATCATCACAGAAGAGTAAGAGAAAATCAAAAGAGAATAAGCAAAACAATTCCTATCAAGCTCAGCATTCTAAAACTTACAACTCTTATCTTTCTAGTATTTCAGATCGTTATTTGAGAAACAATACGAGACTCGAGTAGAGAATAAAGGAGTCCACACAGGATATGACCCAGAGAAAATCATCCCACGTTACTTTTAATTCCAAGAAAAACAATTTTTCTTCTTATGTTAGTAATCATGGTGTTTGCAATAAACAAAAACTTGTTATCCCATACATGCTTTATTCAATGCAACAACTGATTAATTTAGCACATGATCAAATTTGTTGTTCGTCTTGTGGTGTGGATGATTTTATCTGCAAGTCTGATTATTCTCATCGGTTTGGTTATAATTTCCATGGTCCTAAACGATTTTATACAAATGGAAATTATAATAGAGGTCTTAAAAGTAAAAATGCTAAATCCAAACCTGTTGAAACTCCTAACCCAAAATGACTCATTCTCAAATGGGTACCTAAAACCACTTGATTTTCCTTTTGCAGCCTAGTCACGTGTGGTATTTAGATTCAGGCTGCTCAAAACACATGACTGGAAGAAAGGAGCTGCTCAATAATTTTTTGGAAAAGTTTGGAAATGATCAGTACTCTCTGATTCTGGGTTACGGAGACATAGTAAAAGACAACGTCAGGATTACCAAAGTTAACTATGTTGAAGGTTTGGGACATAATTTGTTTAGCATAGGTCAATTTTGTGATAAAGATCTAGAAGTCAGTTTCAAGAAGACCCGGTGTTCAGTTCGAACCGAAGGAGGAGATGAGCTTCTAGTTGGTACAAGGAAGTCCAATCTTTACACCATTGACTTGTCAAAGATCAAACCAACGAATGACGTGTGTCTATTGTTGAAAGCATCACTAGAGAAAAGCTGGTTGTGGCGTAGACGACTATCTCATCTCAATTTCCGTTATATTCAGACACTGATGATAGGTGATTTAGTCTTAGGTCTACCGGTTCTGAAGTTTGAGAAAGATAACTTCTGTACTGCCTGTGAGAAGGGGAAGATGAAACGAGTTCCTCATCCGCCAAAACCCGAGCCGAGTACACATAAAGTTATGGAAATTCTTCATATAGATCTCTATGGGCCGATGAAGACTCAGAGTATAAGTTCCAAGAGACATGTGTTGGTTGTCGTCGATGATTATTCGAGATACACATGGGTGAAATTTCTAAGATCCAAAGATGAAACATCTGAATTGATTATCTCGTTAATCAAACAACTTCAAGTGAATCTTCAACAAACGGTACATACAATCAGATCAGACAACGGGACAGAGTTTAAAAACAAGACTCTAGATGACTTCCTTAAGTCATTAGGAATTTCACATCAATACTCTGCAGCAAGAACACCTCAGCAGAACGGGGTCGTTGAAAGACGAAACCATACCCTTGTTGAAGCTGCCAGAATGACGTTGTCCTATGCTGATCTACCGTTGTTTCTGTGGGCCGAAGTTGTGTCAACGACATGCTATACACAAAATCGGTCAATTATACATCGACGGTTTGGCAAAACTCCATATGAACTTATTAACAATAGAAAACCTGTAATACACTACTTTCGTGTCTTTGAACAAATTTAGTCCTAAGGCAAAAGAGGGCGTTTTCATCGGATACTCGCCAACCTCAAAGACGTACAGAGTCTATTTCAAATCTTCTAGAACTGTGATGGAAAGCATTAACGTCAAATTCGATGAGACTGAGGAGATGGCTTCTGTGCAAAGCAGTATATAACCCGCAATATCCGGAATTTTAGCATCTGGACAAATCCGTCCTACGTCTACATAATTTAACAAAGATCAAGCTTCCACTTCTAACTCTACTCCTAATGAACTTGATATTTTGTTTGAAATTTTTTATGATGATTTCTTTGGAAACAATAACTCGTCTTCGAATGTTAATGACATGAATCAGGTTACTCAAAATCCAGTACAAGATACATTGTCAGGTCCTTCAACGGTACCGACATCATCTAATACTGGTGCAACTACTCCTGCAACTTCCCCAAGTAATCCAAACGTGACATCTACGCAAGCAATACAACAAGTATTTACGAATGGTGCTTCTTCATCGGTTACGACTTCAAATGTTAATGATCAGAATAATGCTACCATACCTGAAGCATCCACTGACGCAGTTCCTGAGGCAGTGCCAATTGTCACTTCTGACAACCAACCAGCCTCACGTCCGGAACTGACATTGACGATTGAGTTCAACTTCGATAAAGATCCCACCTTAGTAGACTCCAATCAAGATGCTATTTCTCTCCATCCACACTCAAAGAAGTGGCCATGCAGTCACCCAATAGATCAAGTGATTGGTAAGGTGTCTAAACCAGTAAAGACCAGATCTGCAACCGCAAATGAAGTTCTATTCGCGCTCTTTCTAAGTCAAGTTGAGCCATCAACAGTTCAACAAGCCTTGGAGGATCCGGATTGGTTAATTGCCATGCAAGAAGAGCTGAATCAATTTGAAGCTCTGAAAGTGTGAAGATAGTTCCAAGACCCAAGGGTAAAACAGTCATTGGTACTAAGTGGGTCCTGAAAATAAGAAAGATGAAGACAAAATAATTGTGAGAAACAAAGCTCGGCTAGTAGCAAAAGGGTACAGGCAACAGGAGGGTATAGACTATGATGAGACGTACGCACCGGTTGTTCGCGTAGAGGCAATTCAGATGTTCCTATCTTTTGCCGCCAACAAGAACTTCACTGTTTATCAAATGGACGTGAAGACTGCATTCTTGAACGTTGTTCTGAAGGAGGAAGTGTATGTGTCTCAACCAGAAGGCTTTGTGGACAAAGATAAACGAGACTATGTGTACATCCTTGACAAAGCTCTCTATGGTCTCAAACAAACCCCACGTGCCTGGTACGAAGTTTTATCTACCTTTCTACTAGGATCCGGCTTTGAAAAAGGTAAGATTGACACGACTCTCTTTACTTTGCATGAGGAAGGTGAAATTCTTTTAGTACAGATTTATGTTGATGACATTATTTTTGGTTCGACTAACCCTGCACTATGTACATGGTTTCCTAACATTATGATGACCAGATTTCAGATAAGTATGATGGGAGAGATTAACTTCTTTCTCGGATTACAAGTCAAAAAATTATCGACAGGAATCTTCATCAATCAATCGAAGTACGTGTTTGATATCTTGAAGAAATTCATGATGGAAAACAGTACATCAATTGGTACTCCTATGGCTCCAGGATCTAAGATCGGTCCACATCCTGATGGTAATGATGTTGATGTTAAGAATTATAGAGGAATGATAGGGTCACTAATGTATCTAACTGCAAGTCGGCCAGATATTATGTTCGCAACTTGTCTGTGTGGAAGATTTCAGGCTAAACCTAAGGAATCACAAATCAGCGTTGTCAAAAGAATTTTTCTCTATTTGAAGGGTACACCGTATCTCAGACTGTGGTATCCAAAAGGAACGCGATACGAACTCACCGCATACTCAGACGCGGATCATGGAGGAAGCATGCTAAACAGGAAGAGCACATCGGGATATGTATAGTTTTTGGGAGACAAGCTCGTGAGTTGGTCTTCTAAGAAGCAGAACTGTGTGTCAACATCAACTGTGGAGGCAGAGTATGTAGCCGCAGCCAGCTGTTGTTCACAAGTACTGTGAATGAAGACCCAACTCATGGACTACGGGTTCAAATATGAGAAGATCCCCATCTATTGTGACAGTAAAAGCATGATTGCCATATCTGGTAATCCTGTCCAACACACCAAGACTAAACATATCGACATCTGGTATCATTTTATTAAAGATCACATTGAGAAAGGAATAGTTGAATTATACTTTGTTACAACTGAGTATCAACTTTCCGGTCTTTTCACAAAAGCCTTGGATGAAAAACGCTTTAATTTCTTAGTATCCAAGCTTGGCATTTGAACATGAAAGTTTAACTTTCTTATATTGATCATATAATAGATGGAAATATTTGTATCTCAATCTATATATTGTATCTAGATTGACATACACAAATTTTCATCATATTATATTCTCAATATATGTTATTTAAATTTTCATGACTTTGTTGTTTTTCAAATGTTCCTTCAACTTGTTATTTTTCTTTTCCTTTAATGTTGTGTTTGAGATTATATATGATACTTGTATCTACATGAGGTGTGTTCATGATCTCAGGGGGAGTTTAGTACAGATTTTATGCACAAGAATAGGGGGAGTGTGCATAACTAACATATCTTGTTAGTATAGATGACATGGGAATATGGGAAGAAAACAAGGTAAGTATTCTAATATGTTTTTCCACTAACTCTTAAATGATGAAAAACAATTTTCCAAATCTATGCATCATTTAAGGGGGGGGGGGGGGGGGTGAAAACCTTGTTTTAAATTTTGAGTGCTTAATCAATTGGAAGTTGGACATCTTCCAATGTGATAAAATCATTTTCAAAATTTCTTGAAAAATCCTTTTTTGAAAAATGTCTAAGTGGTAATGTTATCGCAACACACTACTTGCGATGAAACTGAAAGATGTTTTATCGCAACATGCTTCTTGCGATAACATATTTTATCACAACCTTAGCTTGCGATAACTTGCGTGAACAGTGTTTTATCGCAACACCTTGTTGCGATTAAACTCTTGATATTGTTGTCGCACCTTGCCTCTTACGATAACAAGTGGGTTCATCGCAACCTCTTTCTTGCGATAACCTGACACTGTAGAGGTCAACCGTTTGACCAATCATTTGCTGCCACGTGTCAAACGCCTCAAAATCCTATAAATACAACGTTTTGAATCATTTGTCTCTTTCCATTCTCTCAATACTCTCTCACGCACTCAAGCACGAATCTGTAAGTTTCGAAGTTTTCTTGTGTTCACATCGATTTCATTCATCTCAGAATCACTTCGAGGTCAGTAATCTTCTGTTTTTAATACATTTCAACCATTGAATCATATCCTACAATCGTTTTTAGGGCCTAGAAGTCGAAACCCTTAACTGATTTTTCATATTCTACTCCTTACACTGTGTTTGTGTTGATTACATGCTAGAAATGCTAGGGTCTTACTCCTGTGTGCATTGCAAACCTAGTAGAGTAGCTTAAAACATCTTTTTATGCGAAAAATAGTTTTCTGGGCTTGAACACTTAGGATTTAGCTTCGTGTTCAAGTTTATTGCAAGTCATTATGTTCTTCATGTTCATCATTATCGCAACACACTGACCTTCATCTTTATCGCAACATATGCTTTGCGATAATTTCTTATCGCAACATATGTGTTGCGATAAACCTTCATCGCAAGCGTTAACTTGCGACAAACACTCTCTTGCGATATACTCTTGTTGTGCATTGCGATAACCCCATGACTTAGGAATTGTTTTGACAATTTTTCACAAACATCCAATTTTTGGCACTGTACTGATGTTACCATATCCAAATGGCACATAATGATGGTCACTCTTCTGACGAGAACAATGTTATTCCGTCTCACCGATCCTTGCATCCATCGGTGAATGCCCGTGACTTAGACGATGAATTATTACCAAGGGGTTCCCATCTGTCTCTACTTGATAACAATCACCATCTGGATCTCAGTGTGGATTTTGAGTACCGCATCATCCTTGAGATCATCCGCGGTCATCCACTTCGCACTGCTCTCACCAAGTTCGTCACCATACCAGTGATCTACCTTCAACAGTTTTGGCATACACTGCAATTTCACCCAGTTCACAGATTCGGTCAACATTTCACAGCCAAAGTCGATCATTTCGATGTCCGTCTAACCCTGAAACGACTCCGACGAGCCTTGGATCTACCATATAGCAATGACTTCGAGGATATGGTTCCCGAGGAACAACTGTTTGCAGATATTCGCAGCTTAGGATATAAAACCCTGAACAACTCAATCCTTACACGTTCTTCAAACTTCAAGCGGAAGTTTCTCCCGAGGGTCTGGTATACTTTATTCTCAATCATTAACCGATGTATGACATCAAAACACACAGGTCTTGACAAATGCAACATAGCCACTCTCAGGCCATTCCATGTTGTTGCATTAAACCGTCGCATCGACTTTGCTATCGTTATATGGAATGAAATCATAGAGATAGTCGGTGACAAGTCAAAGCCTATCAAGAATCGCCATTTTGTGCCATATCAGAGGTTTCTGTAGATCATCATTCACCAAATCATGGAAGGCAATCAAGAAATACCAAGACGACCAAATGCAGTCCAAGGCCCGAGCCAATGGATGCACTTTCTAAAGATGCCCGCTCCTATCAACTTTGCCCACATTGCCGTTATACCCGAAGTTGTTATAGCCTTTGCCGACCAGCAGTCTGAGGTTGTTAGACAGTATAGGTTAGTTAATGCACTGATGGTCCAGCCAGGAACGGAGGGACCTACCTACAGTGCCACCCAACTAGGCAGTGAGGGTAATAGAGTCGAGCAGGTTCAGGAATGTGGGGTTCCTGAAGAGGGAGAGGTGAGAAGAACAGTAAGAAAGAGAGTGGGAAATGTGGCGAGGACTGCTGGTCAGGCATCTACATCTAGAGCTGCGAGAGTTCAAATTTTTGATGATGATGTGTCATGGAACTCCGAAGACGATCCTGATTATGTTATATCTGCTTCTTCTTCTGAGGATGAAGCCTCTACCCAACCCATACATGATGTCGTTAATGCTCCTGACTCAGATTCCGATTCAGACCACGACCCCGATGCGCATTTGATACCAAGACATGTTGGTCTAAGACACCGAATAGAGAGTTCCGATGCTGATTCCACCTGGAACGTCGGACTCTCAAGCGAAACTGGTGTCATAAGGCAGGATGAGGGTGTTGAAGTAAAAAATATTGAACATGTGAGCCGATAGGAGGTGAGAAAAGAAATAGGAGAGACTGAGACAGGGTCACACGAAGTTTTAACTCGTGACCTTCCCCAAACCGATCGAAGCCGGGTAGCCACATCCACTGCCAACGAGCGTACGTCGCCGTTGCGCATTGAAACAGCCATGGTGGACCCAACCATGCAGTGGACAACCCCACAAAGGCACTCATCGGCTTCTCGACAAGCCGATGTTTCATTCAGCACAGGGGATCAAGCACAACTTCTATTGGGAACACATTCGGTGTTTGCCGATATTGAACAAGGTAGGCTCGTGACCCGGGCACTGAACTTTATTCCGCGCACCTCGAGGCTAGTACCTTTTGGACGAACAACCTTTCCGAGGACACGATCGCCGATATATCACCAAGTTGGAGGCTTCCGTGCCCCAACCGAAACACCCAGAGTAAGACCGCCAATTATTGGTGCCTTGCGAGGACAGGGTGGAAGTCCTGTCATAGCTAACACCATGCCAGCTATGATCAAAGACCGTCAGTTGCTACAACTGCTATGTCAACCGAAAACTTAAGTGGTTCGGTGTTAGCTCAGGTTTTCCCACTTTCAATCTTGATCAGATGATGGAAATGCTAGACCCACCCCCGCATTATGTAACTCTGGACTTCCTGCGAGCTTCTCTAGCATCCATTAATAATTCCTACAAGCTTCACCGTAAGGCGATGCAAGAGACTGTTGATCCAACGCTCAACCCAGATCTCAACCTCCACCATCACAACCGTTACGTACCATTCTCACACACGAGCTCAAATCTGAGCTTCTAGCCCGGTTACTTGCACAAGGAGATACCAATACCAACGAAGAGGTGGAATTGGTAGGTTTACTCCGAAGACAATCTGAAGCCGAGCACCAAATACCTACTAGTGCTGACTTTCAAAACCTCCAAGCCTCTATCAAAGAGATGACACAAGCCATGGTTGCTAGTTATAAATCCTTATCTGACAGTATTACAGTGTTAGAGAAACCTTGTAGTACTCAAGCTCAGGGTTCCAGCAAACGAAGACACGATGATCAGGATGATCCTGATCAACGTGAGGGGGAGAAGAGAGCCAGAGTTGGAGCATCAGTGTTGTAAATGCTGAACAATTGGGGGGATCAGATCAGGCAGTAACTGAGGGGGCAGAAGGGGCAGGTGGACAGGAAACTGAAGTGGTTCAGGTTGATGATAATCCTGTTCTAGCTGATGTCATAACTAGGGTTGAAAAGCCTCATGTCATTGACAATAGAATCGAGGAAGAAAGGATGGCAGATGATATGCTGAATGATAATATCTACATTGATTCGGAAGAGGAACCAGAGAGAACCACTGTTCAGATTAAAGAAGAAATTGATGATGTGTTTGACACCACCAGAGCTCATGTGATTGCATCCGATTCCGATGATGATATTCCTCAAGCGCAACAACCGGATGATCAAGGTACAGTTAGTTCAGCTCAAAATATTCCAGTAAACACTGATGGTAAGATAAGAGATCCAATCCAATATACTGAGCTTAGAAACTATTAGATGGTGATTGATGCTGAACTGAACTATGTCTTAACTAGAGAATGAGTAAGGATACTCACTCCATTTCAAGAAAGTATAAGGAAGGATTTGTTTTTGAAAGACGTTCAGAGGATCGACCTGGTAAAAGTATACAGACTTGAGAAGTGGCCGTCTCTTCACAGAATCGAGTTTTTGCACGTAATGAACAACGAAGACCTGAAGATGGATGTTGTAAGGTCTGACAAAATGATTACGAAGATTGTGAAGATAGAGTCACACAAGTTGCTCAATGTCTGGTATCTGCAGTTCACTGTTAAGAGGTTCGATGACACTGAATGTGTTTTTTCAGAAGCCGACTTCAAGAGCTGGAAGCTAGATGACATCCTTAGCCTCTACCATATCCTTGCCAGCGTTCTGAATAAGCCAATTGAAAGGTTTGCGGCTTATCAGAGTGTTAAGAGGTTCATGAGAAGTATGCTAAAATTTTCTTATCTAACAGATTTTTAAATGGCCTTAGAAGCACATCAGAGTGAATCTCCGAATGCCCAACAAGTAACTTGATGACATCCAAGGTATTCCTGCTTACTCTGTGCTTGATAAACCAGAACTCAGGGTCGTCTACTTCAATCATGAGAAGAAGAAGAGATTCCTGAGAATCTGTGAGGTAAACAAATATAGCGATGGAACCTTCAAGATGATTCAGATCCATCTGGAGAGTAAACTCAGACTTGAAGGAAGTGGAGAGGTCAAGCTAAAAGATAAGGAGAAGCAGCTGGTAAGACAAGTCCTGGACGCCTTTACTTACAGACAAGAGTATCAGAATGCGCTGAGAAGATTCGAGATCATCCTTGGAATTCGGAAGAAGCATGTGAATCCGGTGAACGCTTAAATCTATTGCCTCTACTTTGGTACAAAGGGGGAGATTGTTAGTGCCCTAACTAACACCTTGTACCAAGTAGAGGGGCTAATATGAAACTTTATATTTGAAACCTATTTAAGGTTTTTGCCTTTGTATTTTGCATTATGTCATTCCATTCTCATTCCAAGTACAGTGTGCACTTTCTCTCCATATTCATCAACATTGTATACTTGAAGATTTGATCTTAATAGAGGGATGACAACTTGAGTTTTATTGTTTGATTTGAATTCTTGTTCTAGGATCACAAATTTGTTGCAATCTGTATGACCACATTTAGTCCAGAAAGTTGTCATTGCATGCATGTACCTCTTGGAGATTGCAAATCAACTCTTCCATTCTTATGCTTGTTTTGCACTTCAAAGTTTACATCGGAAATGGGGTACACTATCCATGTTGCACTTATATGGATTCTCTTTTTAATTTATGCCTCCGCCCACTCTGTGAGTAAACTTTTCATTTGTGATGTAAAACGATAAAATGTTATTCTACAATAGTACATTTTCATATTTAGATATGAGTTGTGTATATTAATATACATCAATTATGCCGACACGTATAATACCATTACTACAATGTCGAACGGTAAAAGTCGACCAACATTATAATCGGAAGGTAACATGCAAACCGAGTTAACGCGCTCACGTACTCCGCACTGTTGGAAGTCATTGCACTAGACCGCAAGCCAAGAAAGTGTGATCTTGCCCATCTTTCGTACCCAACTTCTTGAAGATATGCAGTCGTGTTTGGTAGACTATGATGCATCAAATCCATGGTAGCCTCGAATTTTGATAATATATCTGATTTGCATTCCTCCTAGAACATCCAATTCTTTGCTTTCTCTCTTTTTGGGGCCAGTCACAAGTTCACGAGCAAATGTCGAGCATAAAGTCCGTAATAGGCATTTGAGAAGACCGTTCTAATGGACAAATCAATAGAAGTTCCCTGTCGTTTACAAAGATTAAGTTGGGCACATACAGTCTTTCAATGTAGTTAAAAACCAAGTCCATGTGGTCCCACTTATGTCTTTCCCACTCCCACATCAACGGGAATGATCTAGTTGTTCCCGTCCATGTCGACCGCTAAGAACATGGTGCCTACATATGTAACCTTCAGACGAGCACCGTCAATTATCAACAATAGTCGTAGAAGTCCCAAAAACGAACTACTTTGCAACAATCGTACAAGTATATTAAATAAATAAAAAAGTTTACCAAACAATCAAAGCGCAACGAACAACATGTCAAACCGGTCTACTTCATCTACGACAATGTCAGTCACATTCCCAAGATTATGTAACCTAAGACCGTGACAATAAACTGGGATTTGTCCAAACGATGATTATGGGATCCCCATCAACAGCTCCAACGTACAACCATCACCGTAATATGATATACAATGTCATTTATTATTCATAATTGTCACCTTAGCATGACATATAGTGATGTTTATTTTTCATAAACATCACCATAGTATGACATATGGTGACAAATTTTCTTAAAAACGTCACCGTTATACAACCAAGAAGAGCAAGTTTCTACTATTTCTAATAATGGTATGATGCAATAAAACCACTCCTTAATCATGGTTATGATTTTTCTGCACAAAACCCATTAAACCATAAAAGAAAACTATGGTTACAACTACCAAATAAGAACCCAAGATCGAAACCATACCTTCAATTGTAATCTCCAACAAGGAATAAGAAGACTCTTGCTTTAACTTTCAAAACCCTAAAAGAAGCTTTATCTCCCTTCTTCTCTTTATCACTTGAACGACACACATGCACACAGTTCACTTTTCAGCCTTTAGAGAAAATGAGTCTATGACTCATCAACACACATGGATGACACCTTATATAAGAATAGCTAATTGCACTTAGAATCAAGTCTAAGACTAAATGACCATAAGACCCTTTAACAAAAACTAACTAACTCCTCCTAATCTAGCTCATAAAGTCATAATAGAACCCTTAGGATTCTATTACATGATATTAAAACATTCTAAACTAATAAAGCCACATAGCATAACATAACATAACATAATTTACCCTTTAAACTAAGATATACTCATATAAAAATAAGGACACTTACCCGGTTATCACACTACATGCGGTGATGATTGGTTATGCTATAATGAACTTCAATGCTTAAGGATAATGTCATATGATTATAATAAATGGTATCAGAGCCAAAATTTACATAGGTTCATAAACCAGTTTAGTTTATCAGAAATTTAATTCTTTAAATTAATCAGTATTTCTTGTTGTTGCTTCTTTGTTTCTGTTGATCAATACAACGCTATAGCCACAATCAAGTGATTAATTTTTTTATTTTATTTATTAAAACAGATTCATTTGATTAGGTTACATTTTAGGTTAATAAAGTGATTGAATTTGTTGATACAATTATTGGTGTCTAGTGTAATGCATTAAGCTAATGGGACTCTTATTGTATTTGTCCTTGTTAAAATTATTTTGGTGGATTTGTTGAACATATTAAATCCAAATTTAGCCCCGTAAAATTTATTTAAGGGAGTAATTAAGTTAACCTCATTTAAGTTATTTAGGCCAAATATGGTTTATGTATATTTGATTCTTCATTTAACATTTTCTTTTTGGTTATTGATGTAATTCAAAATTGGATAACTTTTAGAGCCTAATTAAGCTTAAATTTTGGTTTTTAATTTAGTTGTTTACTTAAAATTATTTTTGAAGATCGTGATATTGAAAATTAAAGAAAAACATTTTCATAAATGCGGCTATAGAAGTTTAATCTTGATACTCTAAGATATCTTATCATATAAAAGATTCTAGGATTCACATCTAAAATTGGGATTCATATACCCCAACTTTAGCTTGATCAAAAAACTTATTTACATATGAAAATGTTTAAAAAAAACAACATTGTTCCAAATTTGATTTTATCTGATTATTGGCTAAAAATATGTTTCAAGACTATGATTGATCAGATCTAAAGCATTAACTTTTAAAACAACATGGTTATCAATATATCATATGTGGGTTTATAGATTATTCAATATATGTATAGATATGTTTATAAAATCATATAATTCATATATTGAATAACTATTGACACCTAATTGATAAACAAATTTTTGTGTATTTTTAAACAACCATAACATCTCCCAACCTATAAGAAAATTGGATTGTTTATATTCATCAATTTACAAACTACACAACCTTGACTGAAATTTTTCTAAATCATAAGATCATATTGCCATAGCAATTGATCTTATCAGAAGAAATTTATATAGCTTAATCAGTCAATACTTGTGTATCTCAAATCACATTTACTTGAACTATATTCTTCTATAGAAGAGGCATTCTGAGTAATTTTGGTTTAAGAACAACATCACATATAAACACACAAATATTCAAAAATTAGTGTGTAGTGTGATGATACATAATTTTTAAATTGATTTGATTGTTTTCATTAGATATCTGATGTGTGTAGTGTGTAGTGTGATGATACATAATTTTTAAATATTGAGTTTTATACTACCATAATTATTACTTGATATTTGTATTCAATCATCAGGTTAGGATAATGATTAATTAGGAATGACAACTTATATATTCTTTTGATTGTCCTGTTTTTAGGTTTTGTTAGTTTTAACTTGATCCCTATCTTGACCGGTTCCAACTATAAACAATGGAGATCATAGATAGAGTTTTACTTTCACGTTAATTAAGAGTTTTTTTGTCATCTGAATGTTGTTTGGAATACAACACTATAGGAGACACAAAAGAACCATCCTTAGAGAAATTTCTGCAAATATTTGGCACATTTCGTTAGGTCGTATCTCCAAAGACAGGGTAGAAGCATTAGTTAAAAACAAGCATTATTAGACTTAGAAATTTCTGATTTACAAGATTTAATTGAGTGGTATAAAGGCAATAGATTCAATATGGGTTTTTAAGACTTCGAAAAGATTCAAATGGAAAAACTGAAAGACATGAAGCTAGAGTTGTAGAAAGGTTTCACACAAAAAGAATTTGTTGAGTATACTTAAATGTTCTCTCTAGTATCCACTAAGGACTCATTCAAAATCATAATGGCTCTAGTAGCTCATTATAATATGGAGTTACTTCAAATGAATAATAAAACGACTTTTATAGTGAGCCAGAAGAAGTCGTATACACGAAGCATGGATCCAAGAAAGGAAGATTATGTATGCAAACTTCATAAATCCATATATGGGCTTAAGCAAGCTTCAAGACAATGATATAAAATTTTGATTCAGTTTTGGCTTTACAAAAAACATTATGGATGAAAGTATATACATTAACATAGTTGGGAAAATTTTCATTTTCCTCATTTCGTATGTAAATGACATCCTTTTAGCTAACAACAATAATAAATTGCTAAAAGACACTAAAGAATTTCTATCAGCTAATGCTTTTGACATGAAAGATTTAGGTGAAACTTCCTATGTTTTAGGTATAGAAATTAAGAGAGACGGATCACAAGGTTTATTAGGATTGTCTCATAAAAACTATATTTAAATGGTTTGAAGACATTTAACATGCAGACTTGTGCTGAAGGAGAGTTGCCTATGTCAGAAGGTGATAAACTGTCCAAAATTTCTAAAAATGGGGGGAAGGATTTATTTGATGAAATAGATTACAAGTCTTATGCATAATTGGAAGTCTTATGTATGCATAAGCATGTACCAGACAAGACTTGTCTTATGTTGTAAGAATTTTGTCCAGATTTCAACAAAAACCCAACTAAAGATTACTGGATTGTAGGTAAGGAAGTACTTAGGTACTTGTAAAAGCAAAACTAAAGCTAACATGCTAGTTTATAGACAAGTTAAAAATCGAGAACTTATGGGCTACACAGATTCAGATGTTGCACGTAAATATGCAAACTCTAAGAAATCTACCTCTGGCTATAATTTTATGTTTGCTAGAGGGGCTATAGAACGGAAAACCATGACACAATCCTTGATTGCAACTTCAAATGTGGAAGCTGAAATTATAGCCATTTATGAAGGGGTTTGTGAGGGCATTTGGATCAAGAACTTCTTAATTCAAACGAATGTCTTAAGCTTTATAATTTAGCCCTCTAAAGATGTTTTGTGATAATAAAGTTGTAGTCTCTAGAGCTTTGGTGACTGGTAGAGGTCTGATGGTTTGAGTTCTCAGATCTCGCGGAATGACTAGAAAATCTTTCATATTCATGTTTTTAAAATCTGCTTCTGAGAAAGTCCACTGTTTACCATCTTCTCTTTTGACTGTGAACACTGAGAACCAAACCTTCAAAATTTTATCTGAAGAGATATCGATGATTTTCGTGATTAGTGTAGACTTCCTCATCATCCGTTTCATCCAACCAATACTCTTCTTTCACCAACAGTGCTTTCCCAGACTCCTTCTGTTTGGCCAGTAACATCTTGTTCTTATAGTAGTCAGAGTCTCGTACTTTCGGTTTCCAGCACTCCTTGGAGAAATGACCAACTTTACCATAATTATAGCATTTTTGTTCCTCCCCTTTCTTATCAACAAACTTCTTATCCTCAATCCTCTTAACCTCATCTTTCCGACCATCAAACCGCTTCTTGGACTCAATTTGATCTTTATGCTCAAAGTTTCTAGATCTCGACGAATATCGTTGGTTGTTTGACCCGGTCTTCTTCACAAATCTCTTCTGAAAAGCCTTTGTCAGAAGAATCATGGCTTGTTTTAAGCTTTTGGCTTCATCTAGATCCACACTGTAGATACCATCATCCTCTAACTCAACACCCTTGCCCTTTTCAGTATACTTCCTAGTCTTGTGTGACATTAAGGCAATTGGTTGACTTTCAGATTCATCCTCTTTCTTCTCTAACAATTCCACTTTCTTCTCTTTCTTATCCTTCTTCTTCTTTTCTCGTTTCTCATCTGCTTCATCCTCATCCTGTTTAAGAGTCTCAAACATCTCTTCTAGCTGTAGAGAAGCCAATCTGGAATGATGTTGCATACGGTGAGCATACTTCTTCCATTCGGGCTGAAGTACACTTAAGAACGTCACATTGTTCTCAATTATGGATTTCTTTATGCTATATCTATTCAGCTCATTCAAGATGGTTGTGAAGCGATCATAGGTGCTATCCAGTGACTCACCTTCTTTCTGTCTAAAATTTTCGTACTTGTTAATCACATTGAAAGTCCTCATCTGATTTTCCACCTCTGAGCCCTGATAAAGTTTAATCAGCTTATCAAACATGCCCTTCCCGGTGGCATTGAAACTGTCAACCTTTTGATAAATATCGTTGGTTAAAGCTTGCATTACAAGTGACCTTGCTGCTTTATCAGAGTAATTCGCAGGTTCAACAAGTCTTCTTCTAGTTGGTTCAGTCAACCATACATCACCGTGTACTCCATTTTTCAAATAACTCATAATGAAGTCACCGTTTTCCTGTCGTTCAACAAAATCTTCAAACCTATCTTTCCAGATTTTAAAGTCTTTTGGGAACAACACAGGTGGTTTATCCTTTGTAATAACCGAAATCTTTATTTGAACGGAATGAGTTTTGGTGAAGGAAGTTTCATACATTTTAAGTCTAGGGGCTAATTTGTAAATTTAGGAGAGGGTATAAAAACTCTCATATTGGGTTCAAAATCCTAGAAGCTAATCAGTGTGTAATTGTGGGTGGCGGCTGAGAGAGAGAGAGAGAGAGAGAGCAGAGAAAGGGTCGCTCAAATTTCAATTGTAGAAGAAAGCTTAGCAATCACCAAATTTCGAAGAGGAAAGAGTATTGAAATATGATTCTACAACAATGCTTAGCAGGTAATCCCAAATCCCAATCTCTATTTTAGAGTTCTGCCTGATTGATTGGTTTGTTTGTGGGATTCTCTATTTTAAAGTTTAAAGGGGATGTTTAAAAAGAAATTAAATGTGTATGATAGGGTTAGAATAATGGTAGATGGGAAAGAGGTTGATTAATCGATGGAAATGAATTAAGTTCGGTAGTAATGTTAATCGGTGTCGCTTAGCCTGATTTATTGCGAGGTTCTAGAATGTAAATATAAGGACCCGGAACAGAAACTCGATATGTTCCAGAACTGGGTTTTATTAATGTGTTCCGGAATCGGGAATGTAAGTAAAGACCCGGTAATTTATTTATCGGATCCGGAAACTATTTAAGTTGGATCGGTATGTAATTTTATAGAGAACCGGAATTGGCATGGCAAAGGAACCGGAATTTTGAATCACAATTAATGGATCCGGTATTGGACTTTTCAATAGAACCAAAATCTAATTAAATTGGCCATAATTGCAGAACCGGAACTTATGTAATTGTTGGGTTGGATCCGGAATGATAACAAAGCCCGGAACTTAGTTAGTTGTTGGGCTAGATCCGGAAAATTGAAAATAGGATCCGGAACTTTTATCAATTGACCGGATTTAGGCCTATCATTTATGAACCTGGAATTCAATTAATATTATTGTTCCGGAAGTTGGGCCCCATCATTTATCGACCTGGTTATGTGTTTTAAATTAAATACGGTACTGGGCTTGCCAAGTGAATCCGGAATGGATTAGTTAAGTGGGCCTTGACATTTAAGGTCCGTTATGGTTTTATTTAAGGTCCGGTATGGTTTTATTTAAGACCCGGTATTATTATTATTATTATGTTAGAATATCCGAAATGTAAAAGAGTACCAAAATTCGATTAATGTTTGGATCGTGAGTCCTGGATTAAATTAAGTGAATCCGAAATTTATGTCTTGGGCTGGAAAGTAGAGTCCAATAATTATGATTTTGGATTTGAAGAGTGTCTTATCAATTAGATAAATTTGGGTTAAGTTCGGGAGCAAGCTCGAGTAATAAATTAAAGATTTATGACGTGCGTTTATTAAAATTATAGGTGTTCCATCTAGAGATCGGAGGCCTAAGTAAGAGGTCGTGAAACAAGAAGAACAGGTGAGTTCCCTTAATCCTTTTTACGTGAAATGAAAGTTAAATGTTTTGTTGATTATGGTGTGTTTACAAACATGATTTGCTTACAACATTTTACGAACTATTCGAATGAATGATGTTTAAAGATTTCACATTTTGTGATTTATTATGAGCTTTGTGTATGTTATGTGGAGTCGGTCTGCACAGTGGGATCTGAGTACCTCGGGATCCGATGATCCCTTGGGCATGTGTGACGAGCTTGTAGGAGGGAATTCATTTCCTTCCTACTCGGATAGAGGGGAGTCTGCTTGGGCCCCGATATGAGGCGAGAGGGGAGTCTGCTTGGGCCCTTATCGCGGTTAGCTAATGAGATCCTTGAACACTGTGCAGTACCATGATTGATGCTTATGTGGGGAATGTTAATCATTTTTATAAAATGATTTTATACTGTTGATATATTTTGTTTACGGAGAGATTTTACTAGACCGTTTGGTCTAACCCTCGCTTTTCAAAAAACTAAACCATGCTTTTAGTAGTTAGTCATTCTCAGTTGTGTATAGGATGTTTCCGCCAACCTAAGTTTTGAGACAGATGTAATGAAATTTTTGGGACCCAGTTTTGTAATGTTTATGATTTAATGCTATGCATGTCCTGTTTTAGAATGGGTTTTTACAACCTTTGATCCAATCAGTAGCCTATCCCTAGTTGTCATGATGAATACTTGTTATAGATCGTGTAGCAACCTTCTGATCAGATTAAAATTTTATTACACACCACTCTTTTATCGCAACTCAAACTTATCGCAGATAACCCTTTGTCGCAAACCACATAGTTCCTCGCAAGCAGCACTTTGTCGCAAGTAAAGAGATGCGATAAAAGAAATCTTAAGGTAATCGCAACCCTTCAAGAAAAGATTATCGCAAGAAGAGACACGCGATAAAAAAACTGGTTTTATCGCAACTGAAGGACGCGATAAAATACTGTTCACACCAAGAGAGGTGCGATAAAATGGGTTTATCGTAGGTAACTGATGCGATAAAATCCTTGCGATGAAAAAGCTTGTGATAATGAAGAACTTAGTCCAATGCGATACCTATGAACAACCAATCTTGCGATATCAAAGATAATCAGTTCAACCTCAACTGAAATCCTCAAATCAAGTCCGTTTAAGCTGAACTTTGGTACGAAGGTTCGTGAGGTGATTCTGGACACTTTTAATACTTGCACTTTTGTCCAAAAACTAGTAGAAATAGGGAATTCGATCCCAAAACAATGTGTATATCCTAGTTCACAAAAATTAATCAGATCTATCAAAACTGAATTGGTTTGGGTGATTTTGCGAAATAAAATCTAGTAGAAACAATCACCAAACTGTCCTTAATCAATCCTGATCCATTTGATGAACACAAATGACCAAAATCAATCAAACTAGATAGAAAATGAAGAAAAACTCAAAAACTCATGAAATGATCTCTGAATCAGAATGAATTGCTGTGCTCTGATACCAATTGTGATCCCAGAACAAGCATTCAATATATCAATGATAAGCAATTGGTCATCCCTCTATTAAGAACAAATCAATCTTCAAGTACACAAGATGATGATAATGATAGGAAAGTGCACCAATACTTGGAATTGTAAATGGAATGACACGCCAACAAATTACAAGGGAAAAACAATATATAGGTGCAAAATATTAAAGTTCCAAAAAGGCCCCTCTACTAGATACAAGGTGTCAGTTAGGGCACTAATACTGAGACTTCGCGACTTCTCGCAAAATGTTAAGCTTCTCGTTTGAACCTACCCATATATATATATATATATACACACATTAGTTTCGATAATGAAGTTTCAAAACCATTACAACATAAAGCAAGGATTTAGGACAAAATCGTTACTAAAGGGTCCTATATGGCAACGGTTTTTAAAAACCTTCACAACATAAAGCAACAATTTTTCAAAACTGTCCTAAGCTGTTACCTTAGGGAACCTTTTATTAACGTTTTATCTAAAATGTTGCTTTTTGTTTCTAGGTTTCTGGTAATGGTAACATTTTTTATAAAAACCGTTCTAAAACAATACTCCACATCTTCTATGACTTTTTGTGACGGTTTTTTATCAAACCGTTGCAAACCTAATTTTTCAAAACCGTCACAAAAAGTCATTTTATACTAGTGAGAATCCGAAAAACAGAAAGAAACGAATCACTGAAGCCATTTTTCTTTCTAAATGACATTTTATCTGTTATGAGTTTCAGTACCATTTTTCTTTATCTATCTATTTGTGTTATCAGCAAATTGAGAGATATTATTATATTCAACCATTTGATTTGATGATTAAATAAATACATCTGATAATACACTTATATAGTGTAATCGTTTTTAATCCGAAATATAGCTTATGTATCGGGAAAAAGATTAGAATAATTTTTTTCCTGTAAAAGTCTCATTATTTTATCTAGTATTGGTACAAACATGCAGTGATCAACAAATTAGAAGAAAACACACATTAAAGTTGGAAAACATTGTTTAATCCATTTGTGGCTATAAAAAGGCGACCTTTTGACAGTGTTGCAACTCATCCGTTTTTATAGAAATTTTGAGTGATAGTTTCTTAGGCAAATCGATGTCAACATTGTTCAAGAGTAAAAGAGTACCATATTCTACTATTTCTGTATCTTTTTTATGAACAAATTTATCAAATAACAAGATTGTATAAGATAAGGTCTTTCCTATCTAACTTCCTCAACAAATCTGTAATTCTTTATTTTTATAAACATACAAAATTAAAAAGTAAAATCTGTAGTTTTTGTATTTAACACAATTCTACAAACACTGTCTATGTCTTTTGTTGATAAATTATGTTTTACAACCTTTTGAGCATAGGTAGATTAAGTTAGCTTCATTAATTCTTTATCGCTTATCAATTCCTTATCACAAACAAACAAGAGAAAGACATTGAGAAAATAAGACATGTGATTTTGTGATATAGAGGAAATGGCAGCGAAAATCAAAAATCAATTAAAAGTCAAAAAAAGGAATGGCGCGGGGTTACAGTTGAGATACATCTTGTAGAGGATCTGTTCGTAATCTTCGGGTAAGAACCGTTCAATCATCAACTACTTCATCCGGCGCCACAATCGAACCGGACCTCTTCGTTGTCGTTGGACCACGAGCTTATCCCACCATACGGTGGCGGTGCTTTTGAGACGGAAAGCAACCATTGTTTATGTTTGGGCACTTCCATTATGTCAAAAAACCGATCGACTTCGATCTTCCAGTCTAAGAACTCTTCAACTCCCATGGTTCCGTAGAAGAACGGGATATCTGCCTTCATACGATAGTCATGCTCGTTTCTTCATACGTTGATTAGTTCTTCTCCCTCCTCCTCCTCTTCAGATTCGGAGCTAAAGGGGTCGACCCGGTTACGATTGCCATTGTGTGGCCTCATAATCGGTTCTTCAAACCTGTCTCTTCTTCGATGGTTGTCGTTGAGGATGTTGGGTTGAAGCCTGTTAACAACCGCCGTCAGATCAGCGATTGTCGCGGTAAGGGTCGCGTTCATCTCGACTAGGTCTGCTTTGGTAGCGGGTTGTTGATCTGCCATTGATGGTGAAAAGACAGGCGAATCCTGCTCTGATACCACTTGACGCAGCGTAGGTTTGCGGAAGGATCGACAAGCGTCTAAATCCTTTAACGAGTGAGAATTACGAATGTAAAACTCAAACTTCAAGAGAAGAACTCATAAAAATGAAACTTTTATTTGTTGATAAACTTCAATTGAAAAACAAATCCTATTTATAAACTAAAATAATTAATCCTAATCTTAGCAACTAAAATAATTAAAGGATTAAAATAAATAATGAAATCCTAATTGTAAACCAACTCCCATTGCAAAAAGTGGAATGATGATGACGATGGCTTGGCTTCCCAAAGAAAGGCGGCGTAGGAGAAGGAAATTAATTTGGCAAACAGTGTTATGCACGAGGTATGGCGTGGGTTTAGGCCGCATGCTGTTAAAAGAATAAATCATAAAATCAATCTTGTCATTAGAGATCTAACTTAAGGTGTTGCTACATGTTTGTTAATTGTGCGAGGACTGTTTCTGTAATTTCATCATACTTGTAGATGGCGCTTCAATTATCTGTTGGACATAAGGTTAGCAGAGCAAACGGAACAAGTTGGAAGGTGTAACTGAAAAGGACTAAAGTGCAATTATCAATTCATATTTAAAGTTACGTGGTCATTACTCTTGATCGGATTTCACATTTTGTATTCTCTCTCTTTACGTTTCCTTTGTCTTCTAGAATTAGGGTTTCATTAGGGTTTCTTCTTCAAATCTCTTGAAGAGAAACTTTGAGTGTTGTGTGATCATGTAGTGAGGTTTTCTATTGTAAGTATTCATCTGAGTGTTGAGCGATTACGTAGTGAGGTTCTTGTGTAACTAATTTTTGTTTCAAAGTTTAAATAAAATTAGGTTTATATTTTGCACATGGTATCAGAGCCCATGGTGCGGTCATCTTCGACGTCTTCATCATCAACGCACACATCTGGTATGACTCTAACTTTTTGATCGACTTTGAGATATTATGTTCGTACACAATTTTTTGCATCCGTTCATATGGATTATGGCACGATTGCCTTACTCCTTTGACTCTGGATGTCCTTCTGGTTCTAGTTTTCTTTTGTTTATCACAGATCTGATGTCTCCTGTTGTTTTCAAAAAATTTAGTTGCTCTTGACCGGGTTTCCTTTCACTTTCGTTATTTGTCATTATCATCTCAGATCTGTGGTGTCTGCATCTAACCTGAGTTGCATGTATCTCTACTCTCTAGTCTTGATACAACAACTTCAGCTCTCTCATCTTACTAGTGTAAATCTACTTCTGTGTGTATGTATCTCATCTGTATCTCGACTGTTTAGACCTAATACATCAACATTTTTTATGCACTATTTTCTGTAGATTTACCTGTTTCCCTTTTACATGAATCTGAGTTGTGTAGTTGATACATAGTTCTCAGGTTGCTTCCTGTAGAGGTTTTATATTTGTCTTGTCTATCGTTCTTCAAACGTTTTTTGGTTTAATTTCAAATGTTGTTTCAAATTTTTTCACATATTGTTTCTGTAATAAATATCCTTTTTCAAATATTGTTTTCTCAAGTTTTAGACATGGTTTGCGTAGATCTTGGTTTGCTGTAACCTTGATCTGCCACTGGTTCCTCCTTGATCATCCTCTGTTGTGGATCTGACCTTTTTAGGTCTGGTTCACGGCGTGTTCTGTCTAGATCTGAGCATTTGGTTGCTCTTCTTTTTCTGTTGTGGATCTGACCTTTCTAGGTCTTGTTCATGGCTTGTTTCGTCTGGATCTGAGTTTATTTCTCCTATCTAGCCTTGTCCTTTACACTAGTTGTAGTCACTATTAATGCCAAAAATCGCACCAAAGGGACAACTTAAGGTCGATGTGGACTTAATCAACCAAATAAAGGATCTTTCGACGAGACGTGCGACGAGGGAAAAAATAAATGAGACAAGGGATTTGATGACGCTGGAAAAACCTCAATCGAGGAAAAAACCTGCGGACGACAGTGGGTGTCGTCGCTGCACTATGGTCGCCAATCAAGGGCGATGTCCTTGGTACTGGCGTTGGTCGTACGATGGTTACAATACAAATGAAGGAAATACTTCGAAATGTAAAGTACAAGTGTTTAAATGTAAAAACAGGTGTTCGTCGTGTGTGAATACAAAGTGTGAACTTCTGGTCGAGGGCTGTTGTCGTGCGTCGAGAGCGATACTTGAGCTTTCCTTCGAGTGTTCTTGAGTTCGCTGTGGGGTTCTGGCTTTCGATACTTGATCTCCAGAGTTTGAATGTTCTTTGCTATGTGTTTGGATGATTTTCTCTGCTGTTTGGTGATGTTCGCTGATGTATACTGGATGTTAACTGATGTGTGTTGGATGTTAACTGATGTCCTTTGAAATGAGGCTTTAGCTTGTCTTTTATAGTCATCGTGTCATTGATTAGCTCCATTAAATGCTTTGATCAACGGCTACAACGGCTGGAAACGGTCGTCGGAGTGATTATCCATAATACTCTTCGTCCGTTACAGCTGCTTGCTGTTAATGGCTATCGATCGTTAATGGTTGTGTCGGTTATATCCGTTGCTCTTTAATGACTTTGACTCCTGCATTAAACACTTAACAAACGTAACAGTCAAGGTTGACGTTAGCTTTGGTCGAAGGTGCAACGATCTTACGCGATGGTCGTACGGGACGGGCGATGCTATGGTCGTGCGTCATGGGAGACGTACGACTTACCTTTTACGGGAGACGACAGATGTTTTGTGGGTTCTTGTCGAGACCTTATCTTAATACAAGATTTAGTTCATAATCGTGCGTCTTACCTGTTATTGTCGTGGTCGTACGACGTGATTTTTTTGCCCAAACAGTTTGCCCCCAAAATTTGAAAGAAGGATAGCAAATCCGAATTTTAAATTTTGCTTGTCGAACACTTAGACTTGTGACCTTGGTTGAGGGACTTACCTGGTTGTCGTGGAACTGGACCGGTTCACTTTTAACTGAACGAGAAGTCGAAAGGAGAACGAGGTCGTGACATCATGCTGACGTACGATGATGCTTACCAGTTGTCGATGACAGGTGTCGACGATCCCTGCGGTTATCTAGGGATTCGATCCAACCCTGTTTTTCGTTCTAAAAAGGGATTTTGACGGATCATTTCCTTATTTCGCCCTTGAAGAGTTTGTGCTGTGATTTCCTTGCCATTCTTTGTCTGATATCTTTCGAACTTGTGAAAATCTCTGACTTGGTTAAGTTTCTTCGAGGGTTAACGCGCCTATAAGTAAGGTACGATTTCTCTGACTTCTGCAAATTTTGTTTAGAAATGTCGAGGGATCCTGAGAGTGTTATTCAAGAGTCATCGGACCTCTGGGACTTTAGAAAGTTAGCGAAAATTCCTGCGTGGGTCGAATTGATCCGTCCAGGCCAGATACGATCAAATGAGTGTCCCGAGGGGTACATCTTAATCTATGAATACCCTTTTAAGATAGGTTTCGAATGGCCTTTTTCTCCTATGGCCAAGGCGTTTATGTTAGAGTTTGACTTGGCACCGAGTCAGTTGATGCCCCAGTTCTGGCGAGTCGTACGAGTGATCGAGCGTGCTACTAAGAAATGGGATTCTCCCATGAATGTACATGACCTCCTCTCGGCTTATCAAGTCAAGATGGACGGAAGTCATCGATGTAGTTTACATTCTAGATTCAAGGGCGATCGCGTTTTGGTCTTAGGAACGGGTGTGAACGACTGTGGGTGGAAGTCTCGATATGTTTTCATGCGTAAGTTGTCCCTTGACTCTGAGAGTGAGTGGATTAGGACGAGCCGGAATACGTCGGGTGAGCCTCGTTATTTCATCCGGCGTGCGCTGTAGATGATTTACATATGATTTTTAACTTGTTTTTTGTATGTTGACAGCCATAAAATTCGAGGTCGCGAACCAGACGCTAACTCTCAAGCGAAGATCAATTCGTTTTTAGAATTTAGCGTCGCCTAGAGGTCTTTCGTCGTGCGACATTCGGCGGATGACGACGATTTAGAATCTTCAGGAGAGAATCAGGGGGGGAAGTGTGAAGAGAAAGGAAGAGAAGAAGAAGAAGATAAGTCGAGAGGAAGGAGAGGGATGACGGGTAAGTTTTACTTTCCTTTTCTTCCTATGTTACCTCGAGTCTTTTTCCTTTGCGTGCTTTATGACATTCCTTTTTTCCAAGAGAGTCTCAATCTAAAGTGTTGAAGGTTTCTACTAAGAGAGCAGCTGAGCTGGAGTGTGCTCGTCAGGGCAGGGAGAGGAGGCTAAAAGCCATGTTTGCTGTCCCTGAAATTTCGAAGAAGACGAGGACGACGACTCCGAGGGAGTCGTCGGCTGGGGTTAATGACTCGTCGAGAGTCGCTTCACCTGAGAAGGTAGGGGTTGGATCACCTAAGAAGGTGATTGCATCGACACCCATCAATTCTGCGCCTCCGGCGGAAACGGTGAAGTCCCCGTCTGCCGCGTCGAATCCTTTGTCAGCCGACAAGGGCAACGATCACTCGACGGGAGGGGAGAAGGTCACGACGGTCAACTTTTCGCTGCCATCGGACTTTATGACAGGTGATGTCCTAGACGGGACGAACCTGTTCTCTCACCTGGATAAATTCCTGCTTCCATCTTTCAGGGAGCGTTTTGAGGGGTTTCCTATCGAGGAGACGGGTGCCCATGTAGCCGGCTTGTCTTTCATGGTAAGTCTTTCTTTCAAGACTTAGTTTGTCTAGGCCTAGACTTCGTTGTCATTGTCGTTGTCGTTGTCCACTGATGATATCTATTTTTTTATGTTTTCGCAGGCACTTCAGGCTTCCTTGGCCTCGCGAAGCGGATCGGCGAAGGTGAAAGATCTCTTGTTTGCTGCACGTGAAAGAGAGAAAGCGGCGCTGGACAGAGCGAGTGCTTCTATAAGTCGTGCTGAGGATTTTTCGAAGCGGCTTGACAATGCTTTAGAACATTTGAAGATCGTTCATCTTGCCAAGGAAGATCTTAGTCATCGTCTGACGCAATCCTTGTCCATGACTGCTGAACAAATGGAGGAGATGGAAAAAATTAAGGAATCCTTGGTCGCTGTTTCAAAAGAGGCTGAGGATTATAAATCCAAGGTAGAGAGTTTGGAGAAAGAAGTGCAAGCTGCAAAGGATGAGGGTAAGTCGGTTTTTTCCATAGCTCGTCTGACTGCTCGGGCGGCGATCATGCGACGACATTTGCTGGGGAAAGACCCTCTTGCTTCGGCGAAGGAGGAGCTGGACATTTATCTGAATGGTGTTGGGACCGAGAGGGATCATGACTCGGACGATGAGAAGGATGCTGAGGAGGAGGTGGCAGGCGAAAGCTTTCAGGATGGGACTTCGGGCATGAATGCGTTGGATGCTCCTCCTTTATATTAAGAATTTTATTTTGTTTGCTTTGCTGCTCGATCGTTGGTGGTCGAGCGTGTACCTGACGATTTTTTTTAAATGCGCTTTTTGTTTGAACTTGTGGTTTATTCAAATCACATTGGTTATGAATTTGATCATAAAATACACATGAAATCATGCGACTAAGGTATTCATTGTAATACGATGATAAGAACGTAAAACAAATATAAAAATATGCGATTAAAGCATCCATTCAGGGTATGAAAGTTAAGAAACTTAGGGGTAAAGTCGTTTAGACTCTGCAATCGTACGACCAAATCGTACAGTGAGTTTGTATCGTATGCCCCTGTGGAGAAATGATCAAGTTAGAGACCTGATCGTTTATGTCGTTCGACCTTGCGATACTAAAGTCATATAGTAGACTTAATGACTACTGTCGTGCGATTCTGCGATAATCTGTCGTGTGATTCTGCGATAAAACGATGTTGGGGGTTGGTCGTTGGCTCACCAACGACCCTCCGATGCTTAAGTCAGTAAACGTTTTGTGAGAAAAATCGTATGAGAAAGAGCTAGAAAGAGCTAGAGAACGTACCATTTCAGACTCTCTCTATTTGCCCCTGTCATTTATTACCGTATCCTTTTTGGGAGGAAAAGATAGGTTTTAAATGACAGAATGACACAGAGAAATATTGTCCTGCGGTCGACTATGTTGTCGTGCGACGAGGCACCATAGTAGATTTATCCCTGTGAAAAAGATATTAATTTAGGGATAGAAGAACGAACCTGTCGAGAGCTTGATCTTGCGACTTCAGTTTATTTTCTCTTTTGATCTCCTGGATTCCCCATGGTGTAGGGAATTTCAATTGATAACTTTTGCATGCTCGGGAGTCGACGGTCGATGGCCATTAGCTGGAACAACGACATCGTCGATGATGTCCTTGAGATTTCCTTTCGGGAAATGATATGCTAGTTCCTTCTTCAGTGCGATACAGTCGTATGTCGTATGACCATGATCGGCATGGAAGTCGCACCACTTTGATTTGTCTTTCTTAGCATCGTCCATGTCAGACTTCTTTGGCCATCGAATGGTAGCTTGGGAACTTTTCAGAGCTTCGACTAGGTCCTTTGTGGATCCTTTGAATCCGTAAGAGGATATTTTGGGGTACTGAGTGAATTTAGTCGCGGTCTTGGCCTCTGCTTTCGTCTTGAAACGAACATTTGAAATTTGGCGCGCTGGCTCTATTCTGGAAACAGCCTTTGTTTTGAACTCTGGCTTTCTGACGCCTAACGACTTCTTGTCGTCAGTGTGCTTGCGACGAAAGGCGGCATCATCTTCTACTCTCATATATGCTAAGGTTCGAGCTCGGACGTCTTCGAAATTCTCCGAGGGATACTTGGTCAGGTCGGTGTATAGACCCGAACTATCGTCCAGACCACGCTTATAGGCTTCAATCGCTTTTTTTTACGTCGCAATTACGGATGCTGATCATTTCGGCATTGAAACTATTGAAATAACTTCGAATAGACTCATTGGTCTTCTGCACGACATAATACAGATCACTAGTCTGCTTTTCCATCTTGCGACTGCTGGCGAATTGCTGGGAGAACTGGTTAACCAACTCAGCAAACGACCCGATGGACTTGGGTTTGAGATTGATTAACCATTGGAGAGCTGGACCAGTGAGAGTTGCTCCGAAACTCTTACACATGCATACTTCCTGGTACATAAATGGGATCGAGATCGTCCACATGAGCTGCTTGTACTGCGTGACGTGCTCAGTCGGATCAGTCACACCAGAATATTTGGGAGTGAAGGCAGGTATGTTATACTTCTTTGGGACCTCGACGGTGGCGATCTCGTCGATGAAGGGCGACGCCTGATACCCCGAGCGAGGCTCGACGTCGACAGGCACGGCTGCCCCAGGCAACTTGGCGAGCAAGGATAGGACACACGCATTTTGGTCTTCTAATATCTTTAAACGCTGGGCGACGGGATCGTTAAGATCAGGATTTGCCCCTGTCAAGGGATTAGTCCCTGGACTAGTGCCATTACCATGCGATGAACCATTGGTGTCCCCGTTGAACGGAAAAAAATATGGCTGCGACCCATGTTGGAATTGCTGTGGTCCATTCTGAAATGATCGTGGTCCATGCTGAAATGGTTGCGATCTCTGCTGGAAAGATTGCGATCCTTGCTAGAAAGGTTGCGGACCACTTTGGAACGACTGGGAAAATGGCTGGGATCCATTCTGAAATGGCTGGGCGCCACCTTGCAATGGTTGGGATCCATTGTTCAAGGGTGGTGGTCGGATGTGCTGAGGGGGAATCTGCCCAGACTGGGGATTCGGAATGAACGGACCAGGCTACTGGTTCTGCATGAATGGACCTGGATGCTGATTCTACGCGGGCGGGCCGGGTTCCGGACCTGGATTCTGGATGAATGGTCTAGGACCATTCTGGGATCCAAAAGGATTTCTTAGCCACGCAATCTCTTCAGCTGCTTTGCGATTCTGCTATGCCATTGCATTGAGCTGATTCCTGGCGACTTCGAGCTCCTGATACATTTGAGCGACGGCTTGCTGCGGATTTCCAGAGGCTGCCATTTTCCTGCAACAGAAAATAGAAGAAACTCCAAGAAACTATTAGTAGAATGCACGTTCGTCGAGGACTTTCTCTAGATGTAGTCCCACGGATGGCGCCAAACTGTTAATGCCAAAAATCGCACCAAAGGGACAACTTAAGGTCGATGTGGACTTAATCAACTAAAGAAAGGAACTTTCGACGAGACGTGAGACGAGGGAAAAAATAAATGAGACAAGGGATTTGATGACGCAGGAAAAACCTCAATCGAGGAAAAAACCTGCGGACGACAGTGGGTGTCGTCGCTGCACTATGGTAGCCAATCAGGGGCGATGTCGTGTGTGAATACAAAGTGTGAACTTCTGGTCGAGGGCTGTTGTCGTGCGTCGAGAGCGATACTTGATCTTTCCTTCGAGTGTTCTTGAGTTCGCTGTGGGGTTCTGGCTTTCGATACTTGATCTCCAGAGTTTGAATGTTCTTTGCTATGAGTTTGGATGATTTTCTCTGCTGTTTGGTGATGTTCGCTGATGTATACTGGATGTTAACTGATGTGTGTTGGATGTTAACTGATGTCCTTTGAAATGAGGCTTTAGCTTGTCATTTATAGTCATCGTGTCATTGATTAGCTCCATTAAATGCTTTGATCAACGGCTACAACGACTGGAAACGGTCGCCGGAGTGATTATCCATAATGCTCTTCGTCCGTTACAGCTGCTTGCTGTTAATGGCTATCGATCGTTAATGGTTGTGTCGGTTATATCCGTTGCTCTTTAATGACTTTGACTCCTGCATTAAACACTTAACAAACGTAACAGTCAAGGTTGACGTTAGCTTTGGTCGAAGGTGCAACAATCTTACGCGATGGTCGTACGGGACGGGCGATGCTATGGTCGTGCGTCATGGGAGACGTACGACTTACCTTTTACGGGAGACGACGGATGTTTTGTGGGTTCTTGTCGAGACCTTATCTTAATACAAGATTTAGTTCATAATCGTGCGTCTTACCTGTTCTGGTCGTGGTCGTACGACGTGATTTTTTTGCCCAAACAGTCACTGCGTCCTTTATGTAGTTGATAAAGAACAGGTCGCTGGATCTGATCTAAGGATTCGTCATTACCTTTGTGACATATGCAGATACTGTATACTCCAGTGTGATGTGCCTTGGTGTGGACTATTAAACACTGTGGTCTTAGATCTTACGATCCATCCAGCGTGGTCCCTCTCCATATTTTTGTTTGTTTGTTCAGGTTAGTTCCTATGTTTTGTTTTTTTTTTCTCTGCATTAGATCTGGTTCTCAGTTCTTGTTTCCGCTGCATCTCATCTTGGATACTCACTGTAAGTAATTTCTACCTTTCTTGTGTGCATCTCTTCCTATCTCTATTCTTGTTTTGGGGACCACTGTGATTGACTTGACCTACCGCCATCGAGTGGCAAGGAATCCTGTCATTTATTTCTTTGGTGTTTTCCCTTGTGTGCATTTACTGCTTTCATCATGACTGGTACCGAAGATCCCAAAGGGCCAGAACAGCAATCTCTGATTGCCAAAATGGACTTTGGTGATCCTCTCTACCCTCACCCTACTTACACCTCTGGTGTGTCCATTTTGAACATGAAGCTGACTGGAACAGAAAACTATAAGGTCTGGTCTTGCGCTATTATTTTAGCCTTAGAAACAAAAAATAAATTGGGATTTGTTGATGGTTCCATTCATCGATCCACTGATAATGATATACTTGGTAACACAGTGGGATAGGTGCAACTCTGTGGTTTTGTCCTGGATCCTCGGATCTATCTCTGAGGAGTTATATCTTAGTCAGGTCTTTTCTAAAATTGCCTCTGAGGTCTGGCAGGAACTTAGGGAAAATTATGATAAAATTGATGGTTCAGTAACCTTTAGTTTACATCAGAAAATTAATTCTCTCGCACAAAATGGATCTTCTGTTTCTGATTATTATCATAAGTTGAATGCTTTGTGGAAACAATTTGATGCACTGGTTAAACTCCCTTCCTGTTCGTGTAATGCATCTCATGATTTTTCTAAACATAATAAACTGTTAAAATTGATGCAATTTCTGATGGGGTTGGATGACATTTACATGCAAATAAGAAGTAACATCTTGACTACCGAACCTCTTCCCTCTGTCAAAACTGCTTTTTCTTTAGTCTCTCGTGAGGGGTCTCATCGGGGTCTAACTCGCTCATCTTCTGATTCAAAATCTCAAAACACTACGTTTTTCAGCAAATCTATTGATACTAAGAAAAAACCTAGGAAAACTCCCTTACTTTGTAAGCACTATGGTGTGACTGGTCACACAATAAAACGGTGCTTCAAACTAATAGGGTTTCCTAAGGATTTCCAATTTACTAAAAGCAAGCCAAATCAATTTTTCAAAAGTCCATCTAGTAATGCTTGTACAACTGAAGGAACTTTTAATGGTTCCAGTTCCTCTAAGGCCTTAACAGAAGAGCAAATTGTCAAGATGTTGTCTCTTCTTGATCAGAAACAGAGTGAGGACTTATCTGTTAATATGGCAGGTAATGTTTTCGCTAACATGACTCATATTTCAAAATTAAATAAATCTGGATGGATTATTGATTTTGGTGCAAATCAGCACATGACTTCCTCTATGTCTCATTTGGAAAATGTTGTTGATATATATGATTTGAACTTGAAAGTCACTCAACCTAATGGCAATGAAGCTAGAATTGAAAAAATAGGATATTATAGAATGAACAATAATGTAGTTCTATTTGATGTTCTTGTGATACCTGACTTTCATGTTAATTTACTTTCTGTCCATAAATTGGCTAGAGATAGTAAGATTTTCATTGGTTTTGATGAGTTTAAGTGCTATTTGGTTCAGGGTTCTCCACTAATGAAAATTATGGGGATTGGTAGTGAACTTGGAGGCCTGTATTTCTTTGATCAGGTTTCAAATAGTAAGTTACTTAATTCAACCCTTTTGAGTAGTAAATTAAACTCTACTAATATGTCCATATTCGGCTATGTCTCTATGTTAGAGCATTATTGTATTCAAGATTTACTGTAAAGTCAATGTACTGTATTAGTCAACATTGTATTGCTTAGCCTTTATACCTTGTATGTGTGGGTATAAATAGGCTTGTCTAGGTCATTAGCTAAAATCCTTTTAACAATCTTTCACAACCTTTGATATGTAACTCATTGTAATCCTTTCATAACTCATATATGGATGACCAATGGTTTCTCTCTCAAGAATCAAGGATTCACTCTGATTGCATGCATTAGATTTGGGATCAACATTTGGTATCAGAGCTATACATGGAATTCAAACAGATTATTCAAATTTTTTGAAGATTTCTTGGCTGTTATTGAAGTTTTCGGATACTGTTACATTGGGAATTTCTGATTTTTTTATTTTTGGATGTTTTGGATTGGAATTTAGGATCATTACACTCGATTTCTACTCCTGAACATCTTTGGTTCAGGATTCATCACCTAATTCTTACCAGATTTCAAGAATTTTAAAAATTATTGAGTTTTTTATTCGCAAAAAGTCAAGTTACTGTTTTGGATCAAAATATGCTAATTTTGGACGAATTATAAGTTTGTGATTACTAGAAATCTGTGCGAAATCAAATTTCGAACCTGTCTGAACAAGAATCATCAATTTTGGTTAACAATTGAAAGAGTTATGGCTGATTTAGTGATTTTTGATAAGTTTTCGGATGTTCTTGAGGTTTTCGGATCGCTCATAAAGTTCTCGGATCGCTCATAAAGTTCTCGGATCACTCATCTGGTTTTCGGATCCTTCATCTTTTGGTTTTCGGCTTATGTGGAAATTAACAAGTGTGGAATTCGGATTGTGTTAGATCCGAAAAGTGTAGAATTCGGATCAGTTTAAACCGAGAAGCTCAGAATCAAGATGAACTTTGTTCCGAAAAGTTACAAGATTCGTTTTGTGTTTGAACCGATAAGCCAGGAATTCGGATCAGTTTAAACCAAGAAGTAGAGAACTCGGATCACGTTTATACCGAAAAGTTTTAGTTATCGGATCTGTTTATTCCGAAAAGTATTGGTTTCAGATCAGCTTAATCCGAAAAGTGAAGATCTCGGATCAAGTTTGTTCCGAATAGTTCAGAACTCGGATCAAGTTTGTTCGGAAAAGTTATAGTTCTCGGATTGTGTTTATATTGAACAGCTCAGAATTCGGATCCGTTTGTTCCCAAAAGCTCAGAACTCGGATCAGTTTGTTCCGAGAAGTTGTGGTTTTCGGATTCTGTTTATTCTGAAAAGTTTTGTTTTCGGATCCGTTCATTCCGAAAAGTCTAGAATTCTTATCTAGTTTCATCCGAAAAGTTTGGTTCTATTCAGTTTGTTCCGAAAAGTTTTCAGAAAGCAAGAAATGTTTTTTTTAGTGTATTTCATACACTTTCTGTTTGAATCTCTGGAAGATCCATTATCTAGTGCATAAGATTCTTATCAAAATGTATCATTCAGAGGAGAAAGAGAGAAAATGGACTCTTCTTGAAGCTATAGATAAGATCAAGCGTCTTGAACTTTTGGTTTATAAATACATGAATCTTCATAATCAAGTTGCAAATAATAACACAAAGATTAAGTCTGAGAAAAGTAAACTAGAAGAAAAAGTCTCTTCTCTTGAATCCGAGCTAAAAGATCTGAATGACAAGATTGTAGTTCTTGAAGCTACACAATAGAAGAATAAGACACTTGAAATCTCAACTCATCAAGAGGATATGAAAAATCTTCAAGGGAGTATGAAAGCATTGGAAGATGAAAACGCTGATCTGAAGAAATATATTTCAGAAATCTCATCTTCAAATGAAATGTTTATTTTAAAAGAAAATAATATTAAACTTTCTAAAAGATTTACTGATCTTGAAGTTTATATTGCAGAACATGAAGCAAAGAAAGACAACTCAAGCCTACACGATCAAATCAAGAAACTTCAAGAGAAAGTAGCAACTCTTCAAAGAGAAAATGCTGATATGAAAAACATGGAAGACAAGAGAGAGAAAAGGAACTCATATCTACGACATCAATTAAAAAGAGTTCAAGAGAAAGGAAAAAGTTTAGACAGTGAAAACGTTGAGCTAAAAAGAAAACGTTATGTTTAAAAAAGATAAAGTTGTCAAAAAGCATGTGTTTGACAACACTGATGTTCAAAAGAAAGTTTTTGAAGAAAAGAAAACAATTGAACTGAAATGCATAAAACTTTCAAAACAAGTTTCTGACTTTGAGAAAGTTTTATTTTTTGAAAAACAAAAGCTCGAAAAAGAAAGAGCTGAATTTGACACTGAACGAAAATCTTTTGAAATAAAAAATAACGAGCTTTCCGAAAAAACCTCAGATTCGGAAAATTTTTTGGAGAAAGAAAGAAGAGTTTTTGCGGAAAAGAAAGATCTCTTTGAAAAGGAAAACAAAAATCTTAAAAAGAAAAATATGGAAACTTTCAAAGAGATTACTGATAAAAGAAAATTTTTGGAAAAAGATTTTGAATCGGAACGAAAATATTTTGAAGATGCGATTCTTAATCTTACCAAAAGATTATCTGGTTTATCAGCAGATATTATGAAGGATCAAATAATTAAATCTGATCTCCAAAAGAAAATATGATCTAATTTTTAAAGAGAAAAATGTTTTGATCAATAAAATCAAAGAACTTTAAGACATCATTTTTAAATTTGATGTCTCAAAGCAGGTCAGTCCTGACACTATCATTCAGACTCCATTTGTTGATTCAAATGATTCTGAATGCTCTTTTAAAACTGTTTCAAGTTCAAGTTTTAAACACATTTCTTCGAAACAATATAATAGATCAAATGATTTCTTAAAAGATCAGATTCGTTCATCAAATCTTTTCTATAATCCTCTGTTTGATAAATCGGATAATGATCCAAAAGTGCCTAAAGTTAATACTTCCAAACCTAAAGAAGCTCCAGTCTTCAAAAATGTGAAGATGGAATGGAGAGTCAAAGGCACAACAGCTCTGAAGAAAGATATTCCAAAATCAAAGATTCCCACGCCAAATGACAACAAGGACAATGCTTTTCAAGGTAAATCTTTTGTCAAACCTGATTTAGTTTATTCTGTAAATCAATTAATCGGGTTAGCTCAAAAGAAAATTTGTTGTTCTTACTGTGGAACTAATGATTTTGTTCATAAAGATTTTACTTCTTATTGGTATGGTACTTACAGAGTTTCTTCTAAGAAATCTACACCTAACACACTAGGACCCAAGTACCGTTGGGTACCAAAATCTGCTTAAATCTGTTTTGCAGGTTAATCATGTGTTATGCTGATTTGGAAACATATATCACACACATGACTGAAAACAGAAGAGAAGCGGTGCGGATTTTTTGAAGGGTATATGTACCATTAAAGGGGGAGCAATGATTAAGACTTCTGAGTAAATCAGCTCAGGACTCGCACTTCAATGATTTTGACTTCTGATCATTTCAGATCAGGACTCGGTCTTCAACGACTATGACTTCTGAATTTACTTTTATCCTAGTAATTCAGAACTCGTTTTAGTGATTAAGGATATTTTGATCCAAGTCTTGTTACTTGTGCAGATTTTGTTCAAGATAAATATATTTTGCACATGTTAAGGGGAGCTTATAAAAATTTAAATCATTGTATCATGATTTGAGGCGGAGCTCAAATGTTTCTGAATGTAAGTATCTTCTAATCTTAATCTCCGATTGTTTGAAAGAAGAACGACTTTCAAGCATGAAAAATATTTTTCTTAAATGTTCAAACCACTTCTCTATTCTCAAACAGATTTTATGAATTTAGAAGTGTGATTTTAAATGTTTTTCATGGAGATCTCGAATTATTAGAACATCATTTCCGACCGTGTGTTTCCAAAGATTAATACTTGTTTATTATATTTTCTATATACTTTCAAGTATTCTTACACACCGGTTCAGCTTCATATTGACTTTGTTATTACCATGTCTCAAAATGTAACAATTTTTCGATGGTAATACTCCCGTTTGTATTTCAATGTTGTTGAGCATCATACATTTTTTCAGCGTATTACTTAAACGTTTTATTCAAAGATTGTTTATATTTGTTCATATAAACAAATTTCAATTCTTTGATACCCTATTCTTTTATGATCATCATTCATAATATTTGATCTGATTGATACATTGTCAGATTCTCAAACAAGTCTTTCGAATTCATTTCATTCATTCTTTATCCTTGTTTTGAGAAATCTCCAAAGTTCAAATGCTCAATATTTCATGATATTATTGAGGACCATATATTTTGATGGCAATGATAATCAAATGCCGATATTTATATTTGTTCAAGCTAAACTGTTGAACAACACATTATTTTAGGACAAAATTTCATGGGATCAGTGTTAGATTATTAAACTTCTATGGATTCACGTTAACCAGTGTTTCCTACCCAATACGTTATCCTTGAGTGATTGAGGGGTGAGGGGTCGACATCAAAGAGTGGGGGAGATAACTCATCTGGTTGCGTATCTCATTGCGTTGAGGTAAAATGTAAATGAGAGTTTGGGTACAAGTGAGTGGATTAAAAACAGAAAGAGGGTGTGAGAACAGAGTTAAAAGAATAAGAGAACTCTGCACCAACCATTTTTCTGAGCCGGGAAGCCACTTTACTGATTGGTTCATATTCTTTGGTGACCATCATTGAAACAGGCAGTTAGCCCATTCCAACTCTTGCATTTAACCCCACCAGCTACTCATTTCTTTCTTAACAAAGGAATGTTTCATTTTTATTGGGGACGCAACATATAATCTATCTAATCTTCACCCGGAAGGTCTAGATATTTAAAAAGAAGGAAGTTTTCCCCACCTTCGCTCTTCATTCATGTACATTGAGTCCGTGGAAAATTGTTGTTGTCTCAATAGTTTACACATTTTGAGCCTATAATTCTTCAAGCATATGTTGCTTCAATTCTTTCTAACACAAGCACGTACACACAAGGAATATGTTTTCTTGTCATAACTTTCATAGAAATTCCTTTGTGGTTTTTCGATGATTGAATGGAAGCCCTGGGGAGTGAACATCAAAAAGCTCCTTTCCAAAGTACATCCGTTGTACTAAGTGGCTCCGTGCTACTTACAGGCATTTCAACTCATTCATTTGTTGTTTCAGGGTTACCGCATTCCTTTTATCTGAATTTGAAAAGATTCGAATAATGTTCTTTTCAAATTGCCGGAATATCAGATCAAAAAGGAGGAGAATGTTAGTCATGAACAAAAAGCGTGCTGAAATTGATGTTGGTTTTGATGATCATGATGCTCACAATCATCAAAAAGGGGGAGAAGTAATATACTGAAGATCAAGGGGATAAATCATACCCCGAAGAAAGTCAAGAAGATGTTCTGAGATTGTTCGAGAAAGTTCGTTGTTCACAAACAGTTCAAAGTCAGAGTGATGAAGATACAAAAATTCAACTCTCAGTCAAAGTTTTCGCATCAAAGTCTAAAATGAACAGTAACCTTTAAAGAACTCGCATCAAAAGGATCAGAGAAGTACAATTCTCGGATTGTGCTTATACCGAATAGTTCAGTTTTCGGATGCCTCTTTATCCGAGAAGTAAGGTTTTTGGATGTCTCTTTATCCGAGAAGTAAGGTTTTCAGATGCCTCTTTATCCGAGAAATAAGGTTTTCGGATGCTTCTTTATCCGAGAAGTAGGGTTTCGCATGCTGCTTGATCCGAAAAGTTCTTTCATCTGCTCAGTTGGATGCGAAAAGTTTCATGAAATTCATGTTGGATGCGAAAAGTTTGATACCTCAAAGACTCTAAAGCTGCAAAGATCTGATTTTCATGTACAAGACTTGAAGATATATTTGATGAAGTGTTTAATTGACTTTACATAGGGAAAATTGAAGATTATCTGTGTTTGAAGATGATCAGAGCTTCAATGATTGAAGATTATCTATGTTTGAAGATGATCAGAGCTTCAATGATTAAAACAGCCAATGTTAAAGTTTTGAAGATAAAGTACTGAAGATTGCTGCTATATTTTTGTTAAATCTTGAATCCAAAGGGGGAGAATGTTAGAGCATTATTGTATTCAAGATTTACTGTAAAGTCAATGTACTGTATTAGTCAACATTGTATTGGTTAGCCTTTATACCTTGTATGTGTGGGTATAAATAGGCTTGTCTAGGTCATTAGCTAAAAACCTTTTAACAATCTTTCACAACCTTTGATATGTAACTCATTGTAATCCTTTCATAACTCATATATGGATGGCCAATGGTTTCTCTCTTTAGAACAATGATTCAATTTGCATGCATTAGATTTGGGATCAACACTCTAGGCAACTTTGGCACAGTAGATTAGGGCATCCTGCTGATCAGGCTCTTGCCTATTTGAAAGATAAATTGAAACAAGACAGTAATTCTCACTCACCTCCATGTGATATATGTCACATGACTAAACAAACTAGGGACAAATTTAATCTAAGTACCCATTCCACTACTAGTCTAGGTGACTTAATTCATTTAGATTTGCGGGGTCCTTATCGTGTCCCTAGTAAAGAAGGATATAAGTATTTTTTGACCATAGTTGATGATTTCACTAGGTCAGTATGGATTTACTTGTTAAAAATTAAAGATGATGTCGTTGATAACATTGTTGCTTTTCACAGTTTGCTTAATACCCAATTTGGAAAGCAGGTAAAAACTTTCAGAAGCGATAATGGCACAGAGTTTGTTAATCACAAACTAGGTGAGTTTTTTAGATCAAAAGGAATAATACATCAAACTACTTGTGTTTATACACCCCAACAAAACGGGGTTGTGGAACGCAAGCATATACATCTTTTAAATGTTGCTAGGGCTTTGATGTTTCAAAGAAATATTCCGTTAAATATGTGGAACGAGTGTATTTTGACTGCTACATACTTAATAAATTGAACTCCTTCCTCTGTATTAAACGGAAAATGTCCATATGAAATGGTTTTTGGTTTTGCTCCTGTTCTTTCTCATTTACGAATATTTGGTTGCTTATGTTTTGCTGTTAAACCTAATATGTTTGATAAATTTGCATCACGTTCTGAAAAATGTGTTTTTCTTGGTTATGCAAATTCACAAAAGGGATATAGAGTGTATAGTTTGGACACTAAGCAAATTATTGTATCAATGGATGTGAAATTCTATGAAACAATATTTCCTTTTAAAATGAGAGCAACCAATCATAATCAAAATCATAGCTCTAGTGACATCAATTCTTAAATTTTTTTGATAATATTTTTCGAACTATTGATTTCTCCTCTGAAATGCCCTATGATGATTCAAGGGATAACTCTCAGAATGAAAACTTAACCAATGGTTCTGAACATGAGAGCAACCGTGATCATTCTGGTATCCAACCACAATCTGCCAGTTCAAATGAATTGAGTAGTACAAATGGGTTAAATACCCAAGGTGGAACTGCTGGATCTAAAAATCCTGGTGGTTCTAATACGGCTGCTAATGATCAATGTGAGGCTGAAAATAATGATGTTCATTTGAGTTTCCCTCCTGAGGGTGATTTTATTGAACTTACCTCTTCTATTAGAAAATCCAATCGTGTCTCAAATTTACGTAGAAAATTTACGGATTATGTAATAGAATGTGATCCCAGAACAAGTAATCAATCAATGTAAATCATAAAAGAAGCCATCTCTATATTCTATAATCTCCAAATAGCTCACAATACAATGAAGAACAATTACTTGTGTGTGGCTAGTGTGTGTTGATAGATGACCTAATTTCCCAAAGAGGAAATTAGCAAACATTATATACTTAGGGATAACTATGACCCTATTACATAATGAGTTCCTCTACTTGGTACAATCAAATATTAAGCACTAACAATCTGCCCCTTTGTACCAATGTAGAGGCAAAAGATTTAGACGTCCACCGGGGTCACGTACTTCTTTCGAATGCCAAAGATGATCTCGAATCTTCGCAGCTCAAGACGGTAGTCCTTCCGGTAGTTGATGGCTTCAATCACTTGGTTGATCAGATCCTTTTCTTTCTCTGTGAGCTTTACCTATCCACTCGCATCCAGACGAAGCTTTCTTTCCAGATGAACCAAAATAATCTTCAAAGTACCCTCACAGAACTTGTTGATCTCAATAACTCTCATGAATTTCTTCTTCGAGTCAGTATCAATGTAGACAACCCCAAGCTCTGGCTTTTTCAGAACGGTGTAAACGGGAATACCTTGAATATCAGGCAGTCGTCTGTTTGGTCTTCTTAGGTTCACATGAGCTTGATGAGATTCCAAGCCCATCTGAAAATCGGTGAGGTATGAGAACTTCAGAATATTTCTCATAAATTTCTTCACACTCTGGTAAGCATCGCTATATTCAATATTCTTCTCTGGACGGGTGGCTAGGAGGTTGTAAAGGCTTAGAAGATCATTCAGTTTCAGACTCTTGAAGTCAGCCTCAGAGAACACACATTCAGATCCATCAGATCTCAAGACGGTGAATTCAGGATAAAAGACATCAAACAACTTTTGAGACTCAACCTTCAGCACCTTCATTATCACGTTGTCTGATCTGACAGCACCTGATTCTCTGTCTTTATTTTTCATAACGTACAAAAACTCGATCTTCTTCAGTGATGGCCAGTCTTCAATCCCAAAAACTTTCTCTAAGTTGATTCGCTGAACATCTCGTACATATAGTTCTTTCCTTAGGGTCTCTAGATACGGAGTCAGGAGTGTCACTCTTTCTCTCGTAGCCACGTACCTCGGTTCAGCATCAATAACAACTTGATAGATTCGGAGTTCTGCCTCAAGTACTGGATCTCTGATCTTTCCATCATGAATTACCGGAGCTTGTGGAGTTGAAGTACCAACACCCGGATCTGCTGTTTCTGGCTGTAGAAGAGCATCATCTTCAGACTCAACTTCCATAACCTGATCCCCAGTAGTATCAAACTCATCATCCAGAGCATCAATCATTTCTAGTTTGATCTTGTGGCTCAACTGCTCTGGCTCTTCCTCTGAATCAATGTAGATTATTTCAATAAGCATATCGTCGTCCATCCGCTCGTCCGCTGTTCTATTATCAACAGCCGAAGGCTTTTCAACCCCGGTTATGACATTAGCTAGAACATCCATTTTAGTATCATCTGTTTGTACCACATCAGTCGTCGTTCCACCTTCAGTTTGTACATGTTCACTGACTGAACCCCCTTCATTTCCTGTACTCGTGCCCGTAGTTTCTTTGACCCGTGCTCTCTTCTCCCCCTCATGAAGATCAGGATCATCCGGATCATCATGCCTTCGTTTCTGTGGAGCTTGAGCTTGTATCCCACACTTCTCTTCGACAACTTTAAGCCTGTTAGAGATGGAGGTGAATCCTGACATCATGGCATTCGTCATATCTCTCATAGAGTCGGTTAGACGCTGGAAGTCGTTGCTAGAAGGTGGTTGGGTTGAGGTTTGGGCTTGAGGTTGGGTATGTTGACGAAGTAATGCAATTAAGTCAACCTCTTTAGCTGTACTCGGGTCACTTTTGGCAAGAAGACGGGCTAACAGCTCTGATTTGAGCTGGTCTTCAGGTATTTGGTGTAACGGTAATGGTGGTGGTGTATGTGGATCAGATTCATCGCGAGATGGTTGATTCGGAGTAGCTGACGACGATTCAGCAATGCCTTTTCCCTTGTTGGCTCTACTCACTTCTTGTGTTAACCTGTCAACTGAACTCTGCAAGGCCCGTCGGTGTTGCAAGTTGGCGGTTTCAATTGAGCTTAATGCAGACGCCAATAATGGTAGCGTGATATAATAAGGACGCGGTCCAAGCATCTGTACAACCTCTTGAGGTGGAAAATTGGGAAACATATGTCTAACCTCCGGACCACTTAGGTTACCGATTATAGTAGCGGTTGTAGCAACCGTACTGCCTGTGTTCATGGCTGGCATAGTGTTGACCATGACAGGACTTCCACCATGTCCTCGCGAGGCACCAACGAATGGCGGCCTAACTCTGGGTGTTTCGGTTAGGGCACGGAAGCTCTCAACTTGGTGTTGTACCATCATATGTGTCCTAGGAAAAGATGTTCTTCTGAATGGTCCTAGACTTGAAGTGCGTTGAAGGAAGGTCGGTGGCCGGGGCGGGAGCCTACCTATTTCAATACCAGCAAACACCGAACGTGTTGTCGATAGACTTTGTGCTAAAACCCATGTGGAAGATGAAACACCGGTCTGTTGAGAGACCGGTGAGTGGCTTGTTGGGGTTGTGCTATGCATGGCTAGGTCTACCATGTATGTTTCAATGCGCAACGACGACAAACGCACGTGGGTAGAAGATGTGGCTACCTGGCTTAGATCGGTTTGGGGAAAGTCGGTAGTTAAAACTTTATCCGACTCTATCACAGCTTCACTCATTTCTTTTCTCCCTCGTACCTCACCACTAACTACAGTTTCCACTTCTACTTCTCCTTCTACTCCTTCGTTTCTACTTGATGGACCTTCGGCGTTTGTAGCAGTGTCGAGGAGTTCGATGTTCCGAGTGGAATCAGCATCAGAACTCTCAACACGTGCTCTCTTTCCCATATGCCTTGGAATTAAATGGACCATAGGGTCGTGGCCTGAGTCATCATCGTCATCATCGTTGTCAAAATGAGGAAAGAAAGGTTCTACCTCATCGTCTTGATCAGCTGCATCATCATCAGAAGAGGATGCAGCGGCATCGGCTGAATTCCAGGATACATCGTCATCAAAGATCTGAACACGACGAGGTCGAGGTAGTGGTTGAGCTGGTCTTGAAGAAGATGCATGGCCAACAGTCCGTAATCTTCTCCCGACTCTCTTTCTTTTACGTCTCCTCACCTCTCGTTGTTCAGGAACCCCGTGTTCCTGAACCCCCTCGACATTCTGACCCTCACCTCCTAGTGGGTTTGCATCTTGGGGAGGTCCCTCCGGTTCTAGCTGGACCACCAATGCGTTTTCTAACCTATACTGCTGAACTACCCAGGACTGTTGGTCAGCAAATGCGAGTACGTCTTCTCGGATGACGGCAATATGAGCAAAATCGTCGTGGATTGGCATCCTCAGATAATGCATCCACTGGCTCGGGCCTCGTGGAGCATCCGCTCGTCGTGGAATTTGGTCGTTGTCTACCATGGCTTGATGAATCAAAATCTGGAAGAACCTCTGATAAGGTACAAAGTTGCGTTTCTTTTTTGGGCGAGCCTGATCCACGACTAGCTCAATCATTTCATTCCAAAGTAGGACAGCGTAGTCGGTGTTTCGGTTAAATGTGAAGGCGTGAAACATCCGAAGGATAGGCAGGTTCGTTTTGTCTAGCCTTGTGTGTTTTGAAGTCATACATCGGTTAAGTATAGAGCATAGTGTGTACCATAATGGTGGTAGTTGCTTTCGTCTGAATTGAGAAGAGCCGGTAAGAATTGGGATTTTAGGGTCTTGATATCCAAGACTGCGGATATCGGCAAATAGTTGTTCTTCAGGAACCGGATCCTCAAAGTTCTTTGAATATGGAAGTTCAAGAGCACAGAGAAGTCCCCGTAAGGTGATTCTGGCATCAAAGTGGTCAACTTTGGCGGTAAAGTGTGGTCGTTGATGGGTGCCGTGGAACTGAAGTGTACCCCAGAATTGTTGAAAGTAAATGGTTGGTACAAGGTCCATTCTGGTAAGTGCAGTTCGTAGAGGATGGCTACGGATTATCTCTACGATGATTTGATGGTCGAAGGGAGTCTCGAGATCTACATGATGGTTGTTGTCAAGGAAACTCAGAAAATTTGCCCTCGGGAAAATCTCTTCATCCCGGTCACGAGCGTTGACCGATGGGTGGGATGAACCATGCGAACGGATGATGGTGTTGTCATCCGAAGCATTGCCATCATGTTGCTCCATCTGAACCACTTAACAGTTTAGAACAGTGCCAAAATTGATTTTGCCTTGAAAAAACATTTTCAAAAATACCCTAAGTCTAGGGCTTATCGCAAGGTACACAAAAGGTTATCGCAAGGAAGGAGTTATCGTAGTGTGAAGTATGTGACAAGAGGTTATCGCAATGCATTGATTGCGATAAGATCTTGTCGCAACTCACGGTTGCGATAAGGATGAACACATGACCGTTGCGATAGTTTTGAAGTTTTGAAGGACAGTTGGTTGCGATAAGAATGAACACCGAAAAAATCCTAAGTGTTCAAGCCCGGTTTTGACTTTTTCGCACATTTTGAAGTTAAAACTCACACTACGAGGTTCGCACTAACTACGACAATGAAACCTATGATATTCTAACTTCACAAACACACAAACACATGATTTAAGCAGATATTTCAAAGAAGTCGAACCCTAAACCCTAAAAAACGGCTGTAACATGCAATTTAACGGTTGAAATCGAGTAAAAGTTTGGAATCCATACCTTTGTGATGATCTGAGACTAATGTGCAAAACGGAATCACGAAAAAATCCCTCGAAAGTCGAGATGCTCAGTAGCAGGTGTGAGAGAGAAATAGGGTTTGTGATGAGACAAGTTGAAAAACCCTAATTCCTATTTATACGATTTTCCAAAAAGATGACACGTGGTACAATGAGATTGGTCCAAAGGTTTGACCTGCCACGTGTCAGGTTGTCGCAATGAACAAATTGCGATAACCTCAGAATCTTATAGCAACAGAAGGTTGCGACATGACACTGTTCCCATGACCTTATCGCAATGCATGGTTGTGATAAGCAATCCTCTTGGTTTCATCGCAACAGAAGGTTGCGACAAAACACTGTGCACAATGTTATCGCAGTAGAAGGTTGTGATAAATGTAACACTTGGACATTTTTCAGATAAAATTTTGAAAGATTTTATCACATTGGAAGATGTCCAACTTCCAATTGATTAAGCACTCAAGGTTTTTGAAATATTTTCACTCCCCCTTCAATGATGCATATATGTTTTTGAAAAATTGATTTTCATCATTTCAGAGTTTGTGTCTAAAACAAATTAGAGACCATACCTTGTAGTCATCAAGTAGTGAGCACATGAAATCAACACTTACAACTTTATCAGATATGCACACTCCCCCTATTCTTGTGCATACTCCTTATTTTGTACTCCCCCTGAGACTATGAACACACCTTATGCAGACACAAATATCATGACAAGAAAGTAAAGTAACAAAGAGAATAAACAGTGAAAAACAACAAAGACATGAAAAATAAAATATTTTATATTGAGAATAGAATGTGATGAAAATTTGAATGTATCAATCTAGATAGAAATAACTAGATTGAAATACACATATTTCCATCCATTATATGATCAATATAGAATATTAAACTTTCATGTTCAACATGCCGAGCTTGGATACTAAGAAATTAAATCGTTTTTCATCCAAGGCTTTGGTAAAGAGATCGGCAAGTTGAAACTCAGTTGTGACAAAGTCCCAACAATTTTTGTTTTGTTACTACCCTAAACAAATCTGTTAAGCCAAACAACTTTTTCGAGGCTAGCAAAGACCAAAACTGGGTCATTGCTATGAACGAAGAGATGGAAGCTTTGTATCGTAATAACACTTGGTTTTTAACTGAACTTCCCATAGGTAGAAAACCTATAGGATGTAGGTGGATATATAAAATAAAATACAAGTCAACAGGTGTAATTGAAAGGTAGAAAGCTAGGTTAGTAGCTAAGGGGTATTCTCAACGAGAGGTCCTAGATTATGAAGAGATTTTTAGTCCAGTTGTAAAGATGGTCACTGTAAGATGTGTCATTGCTTTAGCAGTGCAAAATAACTCGCCATTATGTCAATTAGATATCAACAACGCCTTCCTTTATGGGGACTTAGATGAAGAGGTTTACATGAGTTTACCTCCTGGGTATTTCTCTGCGAATGATAAAAGCGTGTGTAAACTTGTTAAGTCCTTATATGGGCTTAAACAAACTCCTAGACAGCGGTATGCGAAATTATTGATCATGGGTTTATACAAAGTACTAGTGATTACTCATTATTCACTAAAATCAACAATTCTGTTTATTTGATTCTCCTTGTTTACGTGGATGACATAGTTTTAACTGGTAATTCTATTTCTGAAATTAATAATGTAAAAGGTCATTTACAATCAAATTTTAAAATTTAGGATCTTGGTGAATTAAAGTTTTTTATAGGAATAGAAATATTGAGATCAAATAAAGGCATTTGTATGTCTCAACGCAAATATTGCCTTAAGTTACTTAGTGGTTTTGGTTATTTGGGTTGTAAACCAACCAGTACTCCGATGGATATGAACCTTATTGTAACTGATTCAATAGGTTCAGATTCAAAGGATCCGCCTTTAACTAATTTCACTAAATATCAAAGGTTAGTGGGTAGATTAATTTATTTATTGGCTACTCGTCCTGATATTTCTTTTGTTGTACACTGTTTAAGTTAATTTATGCACTCCCCAAGACAATCTCATCTTAAATTGGCTTTACGTGTGTTGAGATATTTGAAATTGTCTCCTGGAAGAGGAGTTAATTTTTCAGCCTCTTCGAGTTTTAGACTTAGTGCTTTTGTTGATGCAGACTGGGGTAAGTGTCTCTCAACTAGGCGCTCTGTGACTGGTTATTGTTTATTTTTGGGAGATTGTATGGTCTCTTGGAGAAGCAAGAAACAGTCTACTTGTTGGTCCCGAAGGCCTATACAAGTTTGTAGAAGGGGGGGTTGAATACAAACACACAGATTTTACTTTTCTAAATTGTTTATTGATAAATCATTAACAATTTACATCTTGTTGCGGAAACAAGATTAAGGATAAACCTAAATCTAAACAAGTTGGAACACTAAGGTTTCTTGCACTAAGAGAGATAAGGAAATTACTAATAATAACCTATCTGAGATAAGAGATTTGAACTTGTCCAGAGTTAGCAAGTTACTTCAAATGAAGTGAGTTCATCTCTTTATATACTGCATGCATTTAATGCAATTCAGTATATACTTTACACGTGTCATCAGCTGGTTGGTTGCATGTCATTGACCTTGGTTGACAACCTTAGTAGCCGTATGGATGAACAGTGTAGTATCAGAGTGGTTGTACGATTTCAGATTTTCGGAGGTTCTTTTCTGACATTTCGTACGGAGGCGTGCAAGGGTGGTTAAGACAAAAGTACTTTGTACGGAGGACTTCATGATCAGCTTTCGTTGATTCAGCGATTATCATTTTCTATTCAGCGAATGATAAAGTTCAGCGATAGCTGAAGTCTTGTACTTGATACTTCACGTTGAGTGGACAAATCTGAGTCTTCGCTGATCCGCATCAGTTCATTAGGAGACTTGTCGCTGGTTCTTGAGCTTGATCTTCGACTTCAGCGTAGAACCTTTATTGACGTGAGACTTGTCTTCAGGGATCATAAGTAAACAACTAACTTATCAGCGATCACCATAAGGACTGAACAGGCTCAGAGCATTATGGTGAACAGTGTTCGCTGAATGTTTAATTTAAAAGAGCGAGAGTTCCTATCAGCGGTACTGTAAGATCTTAGTACTTATCAGCGATAGTGAAACTCTGATACATATTTTCACTAAGTATATAAGAGAGGGTCATTATCAAATCACTGAGGGTTTGGATCAACAATCTCCCCTATTTGATTATGACATAGCAACAAAGAAAATTGCTATTTAATGAAAACATAAGGATAAAAAGAACTCATAAAATATTTGTCACTTTTACTGTTTTCTGGGATCTTTTCAGTACTTATGGAGTAAAGTACATTCGCTGAAATCTTTCTTTAAAATATTGAATCAGGTTACAATGAAGAACAGAAAGATTACAAGTACAAGCGAAATAATTTACAAGTACATAAGGATAACTGATACAATAGAGAAAAAGGAGATTATATCAGTTTTCAAAGGGTTCTTCCTTATTGAGAAGTTCATCAAGGGTCTTTTTAGTGGGGATCATCCAGTCAGGGACATTTACTCCTTGATTCTTTAACTTCAGAGCAGCTTCAAAAATCAAGGGCTTCAGGTGTCTAGCTTTGATGTCGCGTCTGACTTCGCACCAGTGTACGAGATCTTTGAGTTGTTCGATGGGAGCGATGTGGAGCTCAGAGACTGTCAGGATCGAATCTTAACTAGACAACAAACACTTAGAATTCAGAATTAAAGAATCTGCGGAATAGAACTTTAATTCTCACAATCAAGAACAATGTAACAGAAAATTCACCACTTTGTGTATTCACTAAATCGACTCACAATATTACAACCAAACCTCAATCTTGTTGAACAGGCTCAACAAGACGACTTCTACTTCTCTAGAAATAGGGTTCTTACACCTTGAGGTTAATTCTCTCTGAAAACGATATCGAATTCTTTTTCACACGTATATCATCTGTATCTCTATTGTATGTCATCTATGTATCTTCTAATAGCTATCTATCAATACTATTTATACAAGAATAATTACAAGATAACTATCAAAAAGTAACTTGATCTTCTAAATCTTCGTTAAACATATCTTGATTAATTCCTTCTTTGTCTCCAAAAGTATCGCATACCAATCTTAACAAACTCAGCAGTATTAACCTTCATTCTTCATGAGCAGTAGTAACAATCTCCAGCAGTATTAAGTCACGAGCAGTACTAACAGATATTCGATACCAGCAGTACTAACCTTGACTTGCAGTAGTAACTTAGACAAGCAGTACTAACCTCACAGAAGCAGCATTAATATTATTCCAGCAGTAGTAACTTTGTTCAGGCAGCATTAACCATGTACCAGCAGTAGTAACTTTGTTCTGGCAGCACTAACATTGAACTAGCAGTACTAACCTTGAACTGGCAGTAGTAATGTTGTTCTGGAAGTACTAACCATACTTAGCATATCTTCAGTTCCCAACAATCTCCCCCTAACTTGACTTTTCAGGATGAGAAGTTAAGTTCTTCAGATGATGCTTCCAAAACCTTAGTCATCAACGCATAGATTTGGATCCAATCCCAGACTTTGATTGAGAATCCTTTTTACAAGGTATCTTGCCATTTTAGAGTCTTTGTCACTTACCAACTTAGCATGCAGCATTCCTTTCAACTTTTTCATGCTGTGCTTGTATACAACATCCACCAAATAATATTCATGAAATGCATTGTCAAGAGAGATGACATACACTCCACAATTCTCAATGAGCATCCAGTTGGTAATGACTTGAAAATTCCTTGCCATCAAATGCTGAACTGCTTCTGGTTTGAACATTAAGCACAAGTATTCAAGAACCATCTTTGTGATAGACATACCTTGCTCTGTCAGCATGTTTCCATATAGCCTCATTCCCACCTTAAACATCTCTTCCAGGTCAGATCTAGAGCATGTTCTGATAAGTTTTCCCCAAGTAGGACAAACTTCAAACTTTCCATCTGCCCTTTTGATTCTGATGAACTCCTTTCTTCCATCTTTCAATGTGTCCCAGAAGATGATTTCAGGAGGCATGGAAGACAATGGTGTAGTCTTGATTGGATTAGTATCAACCACAGTAATATACAAATCACATTGAGCATTTGATTGTGATTGTACATTACTTGGTTGACCTGATGAAGTTGCCACTTCTTCTTCAGCAACTTTTGGATTAGATTTCTCTTTAACTGCTTCCTCCTGTGCTTCTTCTACAGTTGGATCCACCCTTGGCTTCTTTATATCTTTCTTCTTTGAGGCTATTGACTTTGTTCTTGGCCTCTTTGTTCTTTTGAAAGATATAACAGCTTCAGGAGTGGTTTCAGCTGTTTCTTCTTTGTGGCTCTTAGCAGCACTAACAGTTTCTGCTGTCTTTTGTTTTTCAGCAGCATTATCTGTTTCTACTTCTTTTGCAACCTCAGCAGTAGTAACCGTTTCTGCTGCTGGTTCTGTTTCTGCTTCCTTTGTAATATCAGCAGCAGTAACGGTTTCTGCTGCTGTTTCTGTTTCTGCTTCTTTTGTAATATCAGCAGCAGTAACGGTTTCTGCTGCTGTTGCTGTTTCTGCTTCCTTTGTAAGATCAGCAGCAGTAACGGTTTCTGCTGCTGTTTCTGTTTCTGCTTCCTTTGTAAGATCAGCAGCCTCCTCAGTCTCCCCCTCAACCTTATAATCCCCCTCAATGTTTGCATCCTCCATGTTTAGATCTGAGTCTGACTCCCCCTTTTTGGAAGCATCATTGGTAGGGTTTCTTCTCCTAAGGACAAATTGAGCTCTCTTCTTTCTGTGCATCAACTTAGTGATCATCTTCCTTTGCTTCTCAAGCTGTGAGTTTTGATAGAAGACCACTTTCTTGAGTTCATCAATTTCCTTTTTCTGATCCATGACCTCAATGTTGATATTTGCAATAGTTTCCATCAATTCCTCGTACGTATATCTATCCTCACCCTGTTTAGGAGTTTTTACCTCCCTTAAAGGATCATTGGAAGTTTTAGCAGGTGTCTCTTGCCTAGCAAAAGCACTACCTACCCCCTTGGTTTCTTGGCACATGGGACCTCTGGATGATTTCTCACCCTGAGTTGCCGTGAGGAAGGGCTTAGTTATTTTACCACTGGCCTTCTCTTTGCTAGCAGAAGTAGTGGCAGCCTTGCGACTCACATGCTCAACCTTCTCCTTAGTGAGCACCTTCTTGGGGTTGGGAGACACCCCTGTGGTTTCCCTGTCGATATTCTCTATTGGAGAATGCTCCAACAGAGGGCTTAAAGGCTTCGGGCTCTTAGGAGATACATCAAGGGAAGGAACCTTGTGTACCTTTCTTCTTTCAAACCTTTTGGTTATTGTGGGAGTGGGTCGTTCAAGAATGGACTGAGGGATGTCTTTTGAGATGGAAGGTTGGGATTGGTCATCAGTGGGTGTGTCTAATGAGGGCCTTGACCCTGATGCCATACGTTCAGGTGTGTGGGACACAACCATCATTGTAGAGAACAATGGTGTGTCAACTCCTTCCGAGTCCCTAGGAAGTCTTTTCATATTTGAAAAAACCTTCCCTTTAGGGGATTTTGGCACATATACCTCATCAAATTGAGGCATATCCGTCAATTCCTTGGTAATTACTTCCTGAACAAACCTTGGATACATATAGAAACGCTTTTTGGATTCTAGGTTTGCCACAAGATCATTGAAAATCATTTGAGAAAAATTAAACTTCCTGTTAGTGGCTAAGCAGACTAGAGCATAAGCGATAGGACTGCTGAACTCACTCCATCCAGTAGTTTTCTTTGAAATACAATGCATTAGGGTATGAACAAAGAATCTCCATTGAGTAAAAAACTTTGACTTGTAGAATTTAAAAACTCCAATGGGACCTTCATACCCCATTCTTTGTAAAGTTGAGAAGAGTTCTTCATTGGGAATAGAAGATATACCTGAGGCATCATCTAGTCGAAGAGTGATGCGAATGAGTTCTTCTGAAACTTTCAAGGGTTTGTCACATACCCTTGTGTGAATGACTTTATGCCCATCCTCGGATTCTACGGTGGCATTGGCCCAAAATTGCGTCTGATGCTCGATGTATATTGTCGGATTCACCGTTAGGGCATACGAAATATGAGTGGACTTGAGAAAATCCACAATTTCATGAAATCCTTCGGCCTGCTTCGGCTTCTGAAGCATTGCAATCTCATTATGCTCGTCGACAAACTCCATAATCGTTGTGCTTCCTGAGGATTTGTAAAGAAAACACAGAGATTCTAGGGAGACTAGGTTAGAACGAGAGAGAAGAAGTTAATGCGAAGAGTCGTTATGAACTTTGGCGGGCAAACAGGGGTATTTATAGCAGTATTTGCCCTAGATTTTCAAAAGCAGTATTAACGACATAAGCAGTATTAACCGCGAAGCAGTATTAACTACTTAAGCAGTATTAACTACTCATTGGCAGTATTAACTGTGCACTAGCAGTATTAACTACTGAGCAGTATTAACTACACAGCAGTATTAACTACTGAGCAGTATTAACTGTGCACTAGCAGTATTAACTACTGAGCAGTATTAACTACACAGCAGTATTAACTACTGAGCAGTATTAACTACTGAGCAGTATTAACTGCACAGCAGTATTAACTGTGCACTAGCAGTATTAACTACTGAGCAGTATTAACTACACAGCAGTATTAGCTACTGAGCAGTATTAACTACTCACTGGCAGTAGAAAATATGTACTAGCAGTAGAAACTCTGCACTGGCAGTAGTAACTCTGCACTAGCAGTAGTAACTCTGCACTAGCAGTAGTAACTCTGCATTAGCAATAGTAACTCTGCACTGGCAGTAGTAACTATACTTGTACTTTGCCTCATTTGTCAAATCCTCAAATGTCATCTTACCTTCAGACACATCACCTTTACCACTTATCTTACCTCCTGCAAGATTATTCCCAAAAGCAACATATCCTCCAACAATTCTTTTGAAATTCTTGAGGCAGGACATGTTACCTGTCATGTGCCAGGAGCAACCACTATCAACATGCAAGATGCTCTTTCCCTTGAGCTGTTGGTTGCCCTGCACATCTGATAAATCAATTAGTTTTTATTGGGAACCCAAGCCGAAGTGGTCTTGGATCTCCCTTGCTCATCAAAGTACTTGCATTGGGTTTTGATGAGATTTTCAAATTTAGGTACTGCCGTATTGGAGTACTTTGTCAGTATAATTGGTCTAGCAGCACAAACACTAGAAGCAGTATTAACCTTAGAAGTACTAACAGTGCTAGCAGTACTAACACTGGGAGCAGCAGTATTGTTAGCAGCACTATCAGTACTAGCAGCAGTATCAGCAGTACTAACAGAGTTAGCAGTATTAACAGAGTTAACACTGCTAGAAGCAGTATTAACGGAGTTAACACTGCTAGCAGCAGTATTACTACTGCTAACAGCACTAACTTTTGAAGAATTTCTAGCAGTATTAACACTGCTAGCAGCACTAACTCTTGAAGAAGTACTAACAGTTTTAGCAGTACTAACACTGCTAGCAGCAGTATTATGTTTAGTGCCTTTTGTAACCCACATTGTAACACATTCCTTTTCAGGCTTTTTCTTCATGTGGCTTTTTGGTTCAGCTTGTTTCTTAGCCACATTTGTTCTTGTATGCTTCCTATAGCCAAAAGGTTTTTGATAGGATTGAAAACTTCTCTTTTGGTTTATAGGATTGAAGTAGCAGTATTTGGCAAGATGATTCAGTTTGCCACAAATAAAGCAAGGTTTTGGTCTGTTAATCTTTTGCAGATCAACTCCTTGCCTTAGTGCCCACTGGTTATTCCAGTTCCTTTGATTTCCCCTCTTATTATCATGTTTTTGGGGCTTATACTCTTGAGATTTCCTGCAAGAACAATGTTCACAAGTTTTAGAGTTCACAACAGTGGTCTGTGTGTAATGAACTTTCTTTCCTTTTACAGTCCTTTTCATCTCCTTACTCCTATCCCAAGGACTTCCACCTTCCTCATTAGTCTTGATGTGATTTTCTACTGGGATCTCATCACTGTCCTTCTTAGAATCTTCCCCATCAGATCCATCTTCAACAACAACTGCATCTAATGGGTCTACACTAGTGGCTCCTTCAGATAAGTCCTTACTATCCATGGTTTCTAATAGGTTTGACTTAGGAGGGATGTAGTTGTTGTTATAGGGTGGGGGAGTGGCATTATACCCTAGGCCTGTTTTCATCTTACCATGGACTTGAGCATTTATTATTGTGTCCATGGCTTTAGAAGCTTTTGAAAACTTTTCAACATCAGCTTTAACTTTCTCAAGTTCTTCTTTTAATTTCTCACGCTCTTCCCTAGACTCTTTCAGTTGGAACTCCAGACCACCTTTTTCCCACTTCCAGTAGTTTGTATCATATGAGTGTTGAAGTTCATTGGCTTGAAAAGCTTTAATTTGTTCTTCAAACCTCTCAACAATCAATACATAATCTCTTATGTCCTTTTCTAATCTCTTAAGGTCATCACACATTCCTTGGTTGTGATCTCTATACCTTTTAACAGTGTCTATACAAGATTGAGAACAGAGATTAGATTTTACCTCCGTAGGAATATCTGAGACTTCTGCCATGAGTGCATGATTCTGGATTGCCTCTTCTGCTTGATCACTCCAATCAAAAGTACTGTTTGATTCAATAGAATTTTCCATAATGATTGTAGAATTCTAAGAAACACAAGCTCTGATACCACTTGTCAGGATCGAATCTTAACAAGACAACAAACACTTAGAATTCAGAATTAAAGAATCTGCGGAATAGAACTTTAATTCTCACAATCAAGAACAATGTAACAGAAAATTCACCACTTTGTGTATTCACTAAATCGACTCACAATATTACAACCAAACCTCAATCTTGTTGAACAGGCTCAACAAGACGACTTCTACTTCTCTAGAAATAGGGTTCTTACACCTTGAGGTTAATTCTCTCTGAAAACGATATCGAATTCTTTTTCACACGTATATCATCTGTATCTCTATTGTATGTCATCTATGTATCTTCTAATAGCTATCTATCAATACTATTTATACAAGAATAATTACAAGATAACTATCAAAAAGTAACTTGATCTTCTAAATCTTCGTTAAACATATCTTGATTAATTCCTTCTTTGTCTCCAAAAGTATCGCATACCAATCTTAACAAACTCAGCAGTATTAACCTTCATTCTTCATGAGCAGTAGTAACAATCTCCAGCAGTATTAAGTCACGAGCAGTACTAACAGATATTCGATACCAGCAGTACTAACCTTGACTTGCAGTAGTAACTTAGACAAGCAGTACTAACCTCACAGAAGCAGCATTAATAATATTCCAGCAGTAGTAACTTTGTTCAGGCAGCATTAACCATGTACCAGCAGTAGTAACTTTGTTCTGGCAGCACTAACATTGAACTAGCAGTACTAACCTTGAACTGGCAGTAGTAATGTTGTTCTGGCAGTACTAACCATACTTAGCATATCTTCAGTTCCCAACAGAGACACGTTGAAAGTGAGGATTTCCATCATAGTCTAAGAAGAATATACCATATGGATCACTTACCACTGTGCCAGGGATGAAGGTTTCTCCAGGTGGTAGGGAGGTGTCAAGTATTGAAAGATCAGCATCAGGGCCAAGAACTTCAGCACGAGAGAAACCAATACCTGTTTCATTTCGAATGATTGGACCTGAATCAGAAACTTTCTTCTTCTTAGAAGAGGCTTTCTTCGGTTGAGGAAGAGTAGGAGGAATATCCACAGCAGATGAAAGCAAGTTGATCTGTTTGTTTAAGATCATCTCAACTTGGCTTTTGAATTTTGAGCGTGATCCCTGAATGGCTAATTTCGTTTCTAACCATTCAGAGAGACCAAACTTTTCTAATGAAGCAGCATAGAAGGTTTGATTGGTTTTGTCATCTCTGTAGACATCCACTTCAACAACAGGAACATCAGCGTACATTTTTCCTCTGATGTTGGCTTTGATTATTTTGGATGGTCTTGATCGATAGGTCAGCATTTGTTTAGCCCATTCCAAAGTTGTATCAGAGACCTTTGTCTTTTCTCTAACGATTTCTTGAGCATCATCCCAGAGCTGACGTTGAACATCAATGGGAACTCTTTTCAGCTTGGGGTCTTTGATTGATCGATGAGTAAGCTTGATGGCGTATTCTCTGTCTTTCTCTTCAGCTTCCTTCCTTTCAGCGATAAGGCGTTCAACTCTAAGGTGTTCCTGGTATTCAGCTTGGGAGATTTTGAACTTTGGAGGAACTGAAGGAAGTTGATCACGCCTCAGAATGATTCGCTGATCCTCGAATCGCTTTAATATTTCCTCTCTTCTCTTTTGATCCTCTTCACTCAGCTTTTGAGGAGCTGAGGAAGGTCTGTTTCTGTGTGAGAGAGGTTGTTCTTCTGGATCATCAGTCTCAGAGATCAAATCTAAGACTGGGATTATTTCATCAGCAGCAGCTGGCTTTATTTGTGAAGTCGCAGTAGTAGAACCTTCAGCGACATCCTCAAACAGGGGAGAGGACTAGCTGAAACACAGCGATCTTACAAATAAGAACATGGGTAGAAGAACTTGGGTAGAAAGAGAAAGAGAAATATATTCAGGTGTAGGCTAGGGTAGTAGAACTTATAGAGGAGGGATGAAGTGAGATATGATTAGTGTACCTGACAAACCGGCTTTACAAGCAAGATCGCCAGATTTTCATCTTTAGCGACGCCTTTGCCTTTGCCTTTCTCAGCGCCAGAGGCTGAGGGCTTTGTCTTTGTCCGCTCCCCTGTTGGTTCATTTATTGAAATTCCCTTAAGAGCTTTGATCCTTGGGGCAGGTTTGACGATAAAGAAATCATCGTCATCTTCGTCATCATCATCATCATTCCTTGGAGAGGAGGATGGTTCATTATCAGGGATGTCGATGTCTTCATCATCTTCTGCTTCGGATTCTTCAGCTTCGTCTTCGAGTTGCTCCCCCTCAGATACAGAGGCGAGCTTCTCGGTTCCCTCAGGGTTTTCATCTCCCTGAGGTCCAGCGATAAGATCTTCATTTTCTCTCCCCTGATAGATTCATCATGGGAAAGGTCTTCAGCGCTCTTTTCAAGATCCTCGGCGCTCTTCTCCTCGGTATGTTCAGCGCTCTTCTCCCCCTCTTTCTCATGATTGGGGGAGGAATGGGTAGATTCAGCATTTGTATTTTCTCTGTCTTCTTGGCCAGAGATTTTAATACAACTTTCAATCGCTGCTAATCTGTCTTCAAGGCCAGATATAGCAGGAGTGATATTCTTCAGCTCTTTATGATCCGCCGCTGTGAAAGTTTCCAATACAGGGGCAGGAGCAGGAGTATTTGCCTTGTTGACCAGCGTCTCGATCATCGTCTTCATAGAACCAACGTCGGTTTTTACAGAACCCAAGTCGGTCTTGACAGCTGACATATCCCCCTCGAGATGTTCAACCGATGTTTTCAGCTTTGTAACTTCGCTGGACACGGTCGAAACTGAGTTTTTGAGGCTGGTGTAGTCAGTGTAGATGTCAGAGAGTACTTTGGCAAAATCGCTGAGCGTCTTATCAAGGCCTTTAATGTCATCTGTGGAAGCTTTGTCAAATTCTCTCCAGCGTAGTTAGCTTTGTCAAATTCGCTGAGCTTCTTCTCCACCACCGTAGTTAGCTTTGTCAAATTCTCTCCAGCGTTTGTTACAGCTGTAGAGTTGTTGGAGAGTGTGGTGGTGAGACCGGTCAACTTTGTTTCCACGGACTTCAGAGACTCGTTGATGTCTCCCAAATTAGGACCTGTAACAGATAAAAACTTGTGAACAGAGGAAAGCTCAGAAGTTTGGGGTTTAGTCACAGTGTATAGGATATTGTGTGTACCTGCAGGAGGGTTTACGAACTTGTCAAAAATGCGGGTTCCTGAATAATGTTCCATATCTTCCTCAAAAGTACGGTGAGGTATGGTGATCTCTGCAGGTCCTGTCTTCATCATTCGTTGAGAAGCGTCAGCGGTGGCTTCTGGAATGATGGCATCTCCAGTGTTCTTTGGAGGAGTGTCCAAGTGAGTGGAGGGAGAAGCGAAGGATAAGAATGGGGTTCGGGTACTGAGTTCAGTGTTGGAATCGCTGAGAATCACTTCATCAGTCTTTTGAGAGACTGAGGTAGGTTGGGTCGGTTCCAAGTTTCTAACCTCAGCGTTTGGAGACGCTGAAGTCTGGATTGGAGGGATGGCTTGCACGGGTGTGGCAGAGCGTACCACGGAACTTTCCTTCAGCTCTTCAGAATGAGCTGAGGAGTCTTCAGCATGGGATTGCTGGGGTTGCTCCTTGGTTTTCTTGATCCTTTTGGAATCAAGTTGGGTTGAAGAGTGTTTCCTTTTCTTAGAAGGAGAGGATTGTGTGGCCGGGGTATCAGCGATGGGTATTGTCGCTGAAGGAGCCACAGAAGTCGAAGAATTAGGGTTAAGAAGAGAGAGAAGGGTAAAGAGACGTACCTCATTGTCGACAGGTTTGAAATCGAGCACCTTAGGGCCAACCTGAGAGAGTTTCAGGTCACCCTCTTGAGGATAGCTGTCCTTCAGGCCATATTGGAAGATGGCGCTGATGAAACGGGGGTAGGGAACCCATGCAGGTCTGTCAGCAGCAGAATCTACTCTTTGTACTAGGTCATCATAAATGATAGATGCCCAGTCAATATGTAGACCTTTCAGCAGTGCGTATCCCATAGCCTGCTGAGGTTGAGCGGCTTGATCAGAGGAGCCGGTCTTCGCTGTCATGCAGCTGATCAGGTGTGCGAAGATGAAATTCATCTCGCTGGGCATTTTGGACTTCTTTATCAGCGTCAGCTTCTTCTCGGGCTTCTTGTCCCTTCCAGTTTCCCAGATGTAACCCATTGCGTCGAGGAAAGCAATGATTTCTTCTCTGTCAGCATGTTTCTTATGGTCAGGGAATGGAACAAACGGTTTTTCTTTGGTAGCATTGGGAAAGTTTAGAGCTTTGCGAATGATTGCGGGGGTTATCTTAATTGTGCCATACTCAGTATCGCTAGGTATGCAATCGATGGTTTTGGATGCATCTTTGGCGGAGGGTAGCTGAGTGTGTCTGGCAGAGTACCAGAACTGGGATAGTAGTAGCTGACTTGCAGGAGGTGTGATGGTCAGGGCTGTTGAAATGCAGCAGTTTTTCAGGAAATTCACAGCATCATCCAGATGTGTGACTTGCTTTCGAGGAGGAAACTCGAGAAGCGCAGAGAGGTTGTTGACCTTGGTCCAATCTAGTTGATCCAGCTTGAACTTAACCTGAGGGGCTTTGATGATTTCCACTTCCTCAGAGTCAGTGGAGATGGTCTCAGCGGTAACATTGATCTTTGAAGTTGCCATTTCTCTGTATTATCAGTTCAACCAAAGATGTTAACAAATAAGAATTGTCTTAATGTGGAAAGAAATTTCCATTAAGATGTTTCGAATTTTGTCCATTTCATTCAGACATAAATGTCTTAATGAAGATTAGGGTTTTTCATGATTTTTGAAACGAAAAGTAAAACCCCTAAAGTCTTGTATTCCAGTTTCTAAAAAAAACTGGATACGAATGAAGAACAAGTTTAAGATTTTTGCATTTAAACTTGAAGAACAACCAGGAAATGGTTGTGTTCATAAAACCATGAAAGAAATGATTTTATTTTTAAGAAGTTCTTTTGTTTGATCTTGTTTAAAACAATGATAAGATCAGAAACAAGTTATCTGCATTTGAAAAAAAATATGAACATATTAACCTTGATGTTTAGATGAAGAAGATGATGAACAGTTCTTTGAGATTTTTGAGAGCACAAATGCAACAGAGGATTCTTTCTTGCGGAGGAAGATTTGATCGCGTAAAAGATAAAATATAAACCAAGAGTTGTTTATATAAACCAGAGATTTTTAGAGAGAGAAAACCTTGAGCGGGAAAAGGTTTTCATCATGACACGGACACGTGTTTGCATTTGATTGGAAGTTTGAACGAAACGTGCAAACGTGTGTCAGAAAGAAGTCGTGCCTGGTGTTTATCCGTTGCAATGACGTCACAACTGTCCTTTCATATTCTTGGTTGTCTCTGAGGTTTTAAAAAACTCAGGGACTCTTTGAAAACATGAAGCACTGAATAGAAATATCAGTGAAGGTTTTAAGAAATTTCAAAAAGTCGCTGTTAAGGAAGAGATATTCAGCGATGCAATTTATTTTGAAATCTTGCATTTACATGCGATATGTCAGAGAGAGTAAACATACCTTGATATCAGTGAATCAAGTTTATTCAGAGTGAGAATGATAGAATGGGTTATACAAGTTGATTTTATCCTATCGCCGATCAATGTGAACCGCTGAAGGTTTTATCCTTCAAAGTTCAGCATTCCAAGCTCGCTGATGAGAAAGTTGAATCTTGTCTCATCAAGAGGTTTGGTAAATAGATCAGCTAACTGATAATCAGTTGGAATAAAATGAAGTTCTATATCACCATTCATCACATGATCTCTGATAAAATGATATCTGATTTCGATGTGTTTTGTCTTTGAGTGTAGCACTGGGTTGTTGGCTATAGCGATGGCACTAGTGTTGTCGCAATAGATTGGAATTTTGGAGAGCTGAAGATCATAGTCTAGTAGCTGATTTCTCATCCACAAGACTTGAGAACAACAGCTTCCAGCGGCTACATATTCAGCTTCAGCTGTGGAAGTGGACACTGAGTTTTGCTTCTTACTTGTCCAACTTACCAGCTTTCCACCCAGGAGATGACATCCTCCTGTGGTGCTTTTCCTATCTATTTTTCAACCTGCAAAATCACTGTCTGAATAGGCGGTTAGATCGAATCCTGAGTCTTTGGGATACCAAAGACCTAGATTCGATGTACCCTTAAGATATCGAAAGATTCGCTTTACAGCTTTCATATGAGATATCTTAGGTTCAGCTTGATATCGTGCACACAAGCATGTTGCAAACATAATATCGGGTCGGCTAGCTGTAAGATACAATAGTGAGCCGATCATCCCACGGTACAACGTAACATTGACAGGAACACCCTTTGTGTCCTTATCAAGTGTCAGCGGTGGTGCCATAGGGGTTTTCATAGCTGAACTTTCAGTTAAGTCGAATTTCTTCAGCATATCTTTAACATATTTTCCCTGATTTATAAAAGTTCCTTTTTCAGTTTGCTTAATTTGAAGACCAAGGAAATATGTTAGTTCACCCATCATGCTCATTTTATACTCATCTTTCATTCTATCAGCGAAACGATTACAAAGCTCAGGGTTAGTAGAACCAAATATAATGTCATCAACATATATTTGAACTAGAATGATATGACCTTTTACTTTTCTAAAAAATAGCGTTTTGTCAATCTTACCTCTCTCAAATTTTTCAATATGGAGATAAGAGGAAAGAGTGTCATACCATGCACGTGGAGCTTGCTTTAAGCCATAAAGTGCCTTGTCCAGTTTATAAACATAACCTGGACGCTTAGGATCAGAGAATCCTGGAGGTTGTTCCACATAAACTTCTTCATTCAGCTTTCCATTCAGAAACGCTGACTTAACATCCATCTGATGTACAGTGAAGTTTTTGTGTACAGCATATGCTAAGAAAAGACGAATAGATTCAAGTCTTGCTACTGGAGCAAATGTTTCGTCATAATCTATGCCTTCCTCTTGTCTGTATCCCTGAGCAACAAGACGAGCTTTGTTGCGAGTTACAGTACCATGTTCGTTCAACTTGTTTCGATAGACCCATTTAGTGCCTATCACCGTTTTGTCAGTTGGTCTACGAACGAGTTTCCAAACTTTGTTTCTTTCTAATTCAGTCAGCTCTTCTTGCATAGCGCTGACCCAGTTTGGATCTCTGAGGGCATCATCTATTTTCTTTGGTTCAGTTAGAGAAATAAAGTTAACAAATAAACAAATATTACCTGCACTTCTACGAGTCTGAATACCAGCGTTTGGATCACCAAGAATTTGATCGATTGGGTGATTTACAGTCCATCGCTGAGCCGGAGCATACGTCGCTGACTCAGTCTGAACTGGAGAAACTGAAGATGAGGCTTCAGCTACTTCTGGATTATCAGCTAAGAGAGGAATGTTTGCATTTGTCACTTCATTCACTGATTGCTGAGAAATAGATGGAATTTCTGAGACATTTGGATTAACTGCAGGTATAGTGTTTATAGGAACAGCTGAGACCCATGATGTTTCAGCTTCACTATTCTGCATGTTTGGAATCATAGTGAGGCTATCATCTTCTACTGGATGAGCATGAGGAGTGGGAATATCTTCTGAATCACCAAGATGAGAAAACATCCATTGATTCAGTTCTTCTGTATCAGCGTTCGGTTTAGAGTTCGCTGAACTGGATTCGTCAAACGTGACGTGAATAGTTTCTTCTACAGTTTGTCTTCTACGGTTGAAGACTCTGAAGGATTTGGAGACTGAGGAGTATCCAAGAAAGATTCCATCATCAGCCTTAGGATCAAACTTTCCAAGGGCATCTCTGTTGTTCAGTATGAAACACTGACATCCAAAGATGTGAAGAAAGCTGATTGAAGGATTTCTCCCATGAAAGAGTTCATAGGCTGTTTTATTGAATCTTTTGACTATCAGCGACCTGTTTTGCGTAAAACAAGCAGTGTTGACAGCTTCTGCCCAAAACTGAGTTGGCAGGTGAGAATCGCTGAGCATTGAACGTGCAGCTTCAATAATTGTTCTATTTCTTCTTTCAGCGACTCCATTTTGTTGCGGTGTTCTCACTGACGAAAAGTTGTGAGACATACCCTTACTCTCAAAGAAGGAATCAAGAGAACTGTTTTTGAATTCTGTCCCATGATCACTCCTTATTGAGCGAACGGTCAGATTGTTCAGGGTTTCCATCTTCCGAACAAAGGTGATGAGTTCTTCAGGGGTGTCACTCTTAGAATGGAGAAACATTACCCAAGTGAAGCGTGAGAATTCATCAACTATGACCAGCGTATATTTCTTTCCAGCGATGGATTGTTTGTTAACAGGGCCAAACAAATCCATATGGAGTAGTTGTAGAGGAGATGACACTGAGGAAACTTGCTTTGATTTAAAGCTTGCTTTGGTCTGCTTCCCTTTTTCACACGCTGAACATAAAGACTCTTTGGCGTATGAATGCTGAGGTAGACCAGTGACTAACTCTTTGGAGGAAAGAGTATTCAGTGTCTTGAAATTTAGATGCGAGAGCCTCTTGTGCCATAGCCAGTTAACATCAGATGAGGCCTTTGAGAAGAAACAGGAGTTCTCAGTGGTTGTTGAGTCCATGTTTATTACATAAACGTTTTCCAAACGATAACCGCTGAGAGCTATCTTGTTCTTTTTGTCAGAGACAAAGCAGGATTCCTTAGTAAAAATTACTTTGTTATCCATGTCGCAAAGCTGACTGATGCTCAGAAGATTATGTTTCAGCCCTTCAACATATGCGACTCTTCTGAAGGAGGTTGTACCATTTGAAAGTACACCATACCCTCGGGTGTGTCCTTTTCCATTTCCACCGAAAGTCACAGAGGGACCCTTCTCTTCCTTGTATTCAGCGAGCAGGTTTTTCTTTCCAGTCATGTGTCTAGAGCATCCGCTATCGAGATACCAGATACCCTTCTTAACCTGCATTTACAAAGGAAGATTAGTTTTTCTTGGGTACCCACTTAACCATGTATACACGTTTGTCAGTGGAAGTAGTTGGAATGGAAGGTTCAGCAGTCTTCGCAGCATTTGAAGATTCAGCTTTGTCTTTCTTCACTTTGGTTAATTTCTTAACCTCAGTGGTAGAATTCACCTTGACCTGATCTGCACCAGGGTTGGTCTTCTTTGCCTTGGGGGCAATCTTCACCTTAGCTATCTTTTCAGCTTTGGTGGCTGTGGGGCACTTACTAGCAATATGATCAGTGAGTCCACAGTGATAACATTTCCTATAGCTAAAAGTAGTTCTAGGACCATTTGAATGCTGAGTTTTTAATTTCGAATTAGAAGTGCCAGCACCAAGTAAACTATTGGCTTTAGAAATGGGACGAACATTCAGTTCTTCAGATTTCTTACCAAGGACATCCACTCTGAGTCTAGGAGTAGATCGCTGAATAGATCCAGAGATCAGCTTTCTAGATCCAGAGGGGTAGGTCACTGAGGCTTTAGAAGCATTCAGCTTTGGTACTAAAGTACCCTTATGAGGATCTTGATAAATAACAATTCCTTTACCTTTGTCTTTAGAGACAGAGGTAGATTTTGAATAAACCATTTTCTCCTTGCCTTTTGAGGAGGTAGGAGTTTCCTCAGGGATTGGTGTAATGGACGATGAGCACTGAGATGATGAAGTGTCAGCGACTGAGGATACGAACGTTCCAAATTTAAGCATTGAACGTTCAGTGGTTGGTTTTGGAGTATCATATTTATAACCGAGACCACGTTTATCACTCAGAGGAATCTGAGCCTTAATTATCTCAGTGATCTTTGTTGAAGAATTACACCATCCTTCAACAGTAGCTTTTTCAGCCTCTAATGCAGCGATAGCTTCTGCTCGTTCGATTTTGACTAGCTGATTTAAATATACTTGATCTTTAAAATCTTCTTCAATTTTAGAAAGCTTTTCTATTTGAAGATGACAGTTTTTAAGCTTTTCAGCGAGATCAAGGTTTTGGTTTTCAACCACAGTTTTGCCGTTCATGGCTTCGTATAAACTTCTAGTCAAGAGATCGATCTTACGGAGACTATCAGCTTCATCAATATTTGCAATATTGGTAAAGAAAGAAGGTGATACCTGAATAGCAGAGGTTGAAGTGGAGGGAATGTCTGAGCTTTCTTCCTCTTCTTCAATCTTGGCCATGAGACATTGATTTGCTTCATCATCTTCAGAGTCAGATGATGATGCTTCTTCATCAGAAGCAGCCCAATCATAGTCAGCCATCAGGCCTTTGCCTTTCTTCTTAAAGCTTTTCAGCTTCGCATATTTTTCTTTCAGCTTTGAGTATTTGTCATCTTTATTCCTTGGAACAAAGGATTTCTTTGTAAAAGCTGAGGGTCTAGAAACTTTCTTAGACCTGCACTCGTTAGCAAAATGTCCTATCTTTTCGCAGTTAAAACAAGTAGCAGTAGCCTTATCAACAAAAACTGATGATTTAGGCTTGTCAGCTATGGAAAGAGGTTTGTTCTTTCTAAACATTTTCTTCTTGGGAAATCTCCTGAACTTTTTGGTTAGGAGAGCCAAGGATTCATCATCTGAAAAATCAGAATCTGATGAACTTTCAGAGTTACTCTCTAACTCAGTGATAGTGACCGAGGGTCGCTGAGTAGAAGGTTCCTCTGAGATTAAAGCAACAGGGGTGCTTTTGGAATCTTTTACAAGATTCTTCTTAAGATGGCTTGATTGCTCATGATTCAGCAACGTGCCATATAAGGTAGCAAGGGTCATTGATCTTAGATCCTTTGACAGCTTGAGACACATGGAATAATTGTCCCAGCTTTCAGGTAAACATTCTAGAAACTTTGTCAGCACTTCAAAGTTAGAATATTCCTTACCAACAGTTTTCAGATCTATAATTAAACAATTAAAACGTTGGTGAACTTCAGAGAGAGTTTCATTCTTACCAGAAATGAAGCTTTCGTATTGTCTTACCAGGTTGATCTTTCTTGAGTCCTGGACTTCAGACGTTCCTTCATACTGAACACATATTGTGTCCCACTTGGCTTTTGATGTTTTCAGATTCATGACGGAATGGTAGACTTCGTCAGGAAGAGCCATGGATAGTATGGATCTGGCTTTTGTATCTATAGCCACTTTCTTATTATCTTCGTCAGTCCATTGATGGATTTCTTTTGGTACCAGCCTTTCTGGAATAGCAGGTCTATTCTCAGTGCCTGGAACTGCAGCATCAAATCTTACAGGGATGAATGGACCATTCTCAATATAGTAAGGCATAGTAGGGTCTACACCTTCTAAGAAGAGTGTCATCCTATTTTTCCATAAGTTGAAGTTATCTCTGGAAAATCTAGGGGGTTTTGCAAGAGAACCATTGTCTATATAATTTGTGTTTGTATTGGCCATTTTCAGATAATAGCAAGGAAGAGAAATATCTTAGATTAGATCTTGTTTATGAGATTAAACAAATCTGCTCTGATAACACTTGTTGGTCCCGAAGGCCTATACAAGTTTGTAGAAGGGGGGGTTGAATACAAACACACAGATTTTACTTTTCTAAATTGTTTATTGATAAATCATTAACAATTTACAGCTTGTTGCGGAAACAAGATTAAGGATAAACCTAAATCTAAACAAGTTGGAACACTAAGGTTTCTTGCACTAAGAGAGATAAGGAAATTACTAATAATAACCTATCTGAGATAAGAGATTTGAACTTGTCCAGAGTTAGCAAGTTACTTCAAATGAAGTGAGTTCATCTCTTTATATACTGCATGCATTTAATGCAATTCAGTATATACTTTACACGTGTCATCAGCTGGTTGGTTGCATGTCATTGACCTTGGTTGACAACCTTAGTAGCCGTATGGATGAACAGTGTAGTATCAGAGTGGTTGTACGATTTCAGATTTTCGGAGGTTATTTTCTGACATTTCGTACGGAGGCGTGCAAGGGTGGTTAAGACAAAAGTACTTTGTACGGAGGACTTCATGATCAGCTTTCGTTGATTCAGCGATTATCATTTTCTATTCAGCGAATGATAAAGTTCAGCGATAGCTGAAGTCTTGTACTTGATACTTCACGTTGAGTAGACAAATCTGAGTCTTCGCTGATCCGCATCAGTTCATTAGGAGACTTGTCGCTGGTTCTTGAGCTTGATCTTCGACTTCAGCGTAGAACCTTTGTTGACGTGAAACTTGTCTTCAGGGATCATAAGTAAACAACAAACTTATCAGCGATCACCATAAGGACTGAACAGGCTCAGAGCATTATGGTGAACAGTGTTCGCTGAATGTTTAGTTTAAAAGAGCGAGAGTTCCTATCAGCGGTACTGTAAGATCTTAGTACTTATCAGCGATAGTGAAACTCTGATACATATTGTTTACTTACAATTTTCACTAAGTATATAAGAGAGGGTCATTATCAAATCACTGAGGGTTTGGATCAACACTACTGTTTCTCGTTCTTCAGCAGAGTCCGGGTATAGGGCAATGGCTTCTGCCTTATGTGAAATAATTTGGATTCTTAGTATTTTAGTTGACTTAAAATTAGAAAATCTTCTCCCAGTTGATTTAAATTGCGACAATAAGTCGGCTATACAAATTGCTAATAATCCAGTGTTTCACGAAAGAGCCAAACACATAGAAATTGACATACATCAAGTTAGAAACAAAGTAACGCTGTAATGATTAAAACTGTTAAAATACCTTCTTTTGAAAATCCAGCGGACATCTTTACAAAGTCACTTGGTGTAAGTCAACATAATTACTTGTGTTCTAAATTAAAATTGTTAGATCTTTTCCAACGTCAAGATTGAGGGAGGGTGTTAAAAGAATAAATCATAAAATCAATATTGTCATTAGAGATCTAACTTAAGTTGTTGTTACATGTTTGTTAATTGTGCGAGGACTATTTCTGTAATTTCATCATACTTGTGGATGGCGCTTCAATTATCTGTTGGACATAAGGGCAACGGAGGAAATGGAACAAGTTGGAGGGTGTAACTGAAAAGGACTAAAGTGCAATTATCAATTCATATTTAAAGTTATGTGGTCATTACTTTTGATCAGATTTCACATTTTGTATTCTCTCTCTTTACGTTTCCTTTGTCTTCTAGAATTAGGGTTTCATTAGGGTTTCTTCTTCAAATCTCTTGAAGAGAAACTTTGAGTGTTGTGTCATCATGTGGTGAGGTTTTCTATTGTAAGTATTCATCTGAGTGTTGAGCGATTATGTAGTGAGGTTCTTGTGTAAGTAATTTTCGTTTCAAAGTTTAAATAAAATTAGGTTTATATTTTGCACACGTGCTTACCGGCGCCATTCCCTTTTTTAACTTTTATTTGGCTTTCGATTCTCGCTGCCATTTCCTCTATATCATTTTGACATTGTTGTGATGAGGTATCCAAGTCGAATGAGAATCCTCATATATATATATATATAGAAATCGACAAGAATAGAGTACTTGATATCATACAAGCTGGTATCATGCAATTTTGGCTCGAACTCTATGGCTAATGTTGGTGCTAATATGTAATTGTACCAAGTAGAGGGGCTAGTTTTGTAATAGAGTCATAGTTTACCCTAGGTATATAATGTTTTCTATTTGCTACTTTCTCATTAGGTCATTAGGTCATCACATTTTACACCCAAGTACACACACACACAATTGCTCTCTAGCTAGATCATATTGTACTTTGGGATTGAGCTTCATTCTATATATTTATGGCCACTTTAATGTTCATTGATTGATTACTTGTTTCTGGGCTCACAATTGGTATCAGAGCAATGTATTTCATCTAGATCAGATTAGTGATTTGTGAGTTTTTTGCATTTTGAGTGTTCTTCAAGTTTTCATCAATTTCTTATTGATTTTGATCATTTGAGTTCTTCAAATGGATTAGGATCAATCTAGGAGTGTTTGATATTCATTTCTGCGTTTTTTGATTCCGCAATTACACCAGGATCAGTCTCAATTTGTGCAAAAACAGATTTTCGGACTTTTATTGAAAAACCTACTGTTTTGGATTAAAAATCACTGCTCTAGTGGTTTTTGGACAAAACTTGAAGTTTTAAATCTGTCCAGAATAGTGTTTCGACCCTACGTACCAATTTTCAGATTAATTGGATCATTATTGAAGAATCAACTTCTGATTTTCTGTATCTTCAACCATATCGCAACCTTGATATTCATCAATATCGCAGCAATCAAAATACATCCATATCGCAATCTCTGTTGCGACTTGCCTTCGTGAACAGTTTCATATCGCAAGAGTCACTTGCGACTTGGCCTCATATCGCAATCATCTGTTGCGACTTGCTCCATATCGCAAGCTTCAGGGTTTGAACAGTAACATATCGCAGCCTCTTATTGCGATATAACGAGATTTTTTTATTGCGACATCAGTTCCTTGCGATATCAATTGTTGCGACATAATCTTTGTTGCGACATCACACTGTTGCGATATCAGTTCTTTGCGACTTCAGTGGGTTGAGACTTCAGGGGGTTGAGACTTCAGTAGGTTGAGACTTCAGTGGGTTGAAACAAGACTGTTTGGAGTTAATTGCTACTAATCTAATCTAAAGAATACTTAACGATCATTTACAAGTAATCGAATATGACAGCAAGAGATATTTTAACAATTGGGTCGAAGGACAAACCACCGGTTCTTTTCCCCAAGGAATTTAAAATATGGAAAGATCGGTTCATGGACTATGTAGAAAGACTAGAGAACGGAGAATTCATTTCTAATTCTTTGATTAATGGGCCAATGGGAAAAATAACAAGAAGAGGTATTCTTATTAACGGGGAACCAATTCCTGAATGGGTTGAAGTTTTACCAATTCACTATGATGCTGATCAGAAAAAGCTGCATTATGGAGACAAAATGGCAAAGTCCCTCGTAATTCAAGCATTGACAAATGATAATTACCGAAAGGTAGATAGCAAGAATCACTCCGGGAAAGCCATGTTCGATGAGTTGACAAAACTTTACCAAGGTTCTGAGATTGAAAACCAGATGAGAATTTCCAATGCAATTAATCTTTATGAGAGCTTTAAACAGAAAGATGGTGAAGCTCTTGATTCCACATACGACCGTTTCACTACTATCTTGAACGAGCTGAACAGATACAGCATCAACAAGTCTATAATTGAGCATAATGTAAAGTTTCTAAATGTACTTCAACCTGAGTGGAAGAAGTATGCTCATCGGATGAAACAAAATACCAAGTTGGATGTTTTGCCTCTTCAAGAGATGTATGAAACTTTGAAACAAGATGAAGAAGATGCTGAAGCTAAGAGAGCCAAGAAGAAGAAGAAAGAGAAGAAAGAAGAGAAGAGAGAGGTTAAGGAAGAAGAGTTAGATCCACTCGCTTTACTCTCTAACAGAAATTACTCCAAGAATGTGGGTAATCAGTCTGATGAAGAACAGAATGAAGCAGGTGCGATAGATGAGATTGAAAGCATGAAGAACTCTTTGGCACTCCTTACCAGATCGTTTCAGAGACAGTTTGGAAAAAGCCCTGGGTCTAATAATCAGATATTCTTCGGGTTCAAAGAATTTTGAACACAAGGCAAATGTTGAGTCTAGCAGGAGGTTTGATGACAAGAAAGTTGAGTATAAGAGAGAGGAGTATCAGAAACCGGAAGAGAAGAAGGTATTTGAGAAGAAGGAGGAAGCTCCAAAATGCTACAACTGCGGAAAGACTGGTCACTTCTCTAAAGAGTGTTGGAAGCCAAAAGTCAGGGATTCTACGTACTACAAGAACAAGTTGCTGCTTGTCGAAAAGAAAGAATCGGGATAGGACTGTTGGTCGAAGAAGAATACTGGCTAGATATGTCTGATGATGAAGCTGAAGGTGAGAAAGCTGCTCAGACTAAGATGTGCTTCATGACCAAGAAAACTGATAGTGAAGGTTCAGAGTCTACTTCCAATGAGGTACATTCCGATCTTTACAATCAATTCTTTACTCAACAAGCATGTTTAACAAAAAGATTAGAAAACCTAACAAAAGACCAGGAAAGAGCAGACGAGATAATTTCCACTCAAAAGGCTATAATAATAGATCAAGAGAGTAAAATTAAAGATTTTGAAAAGAAAAAGGCCGAATTTGAGAGTGGTCATGCGTATTTTGAAGACAGAATAACTGAACTATCGGATAAATTGTTGAGCTCGGAAGTTAAGAATAGCGAGTTTGAGAGTCTTTTGCATGCTTACAAAGACAGAAATGATGAGTTATGTGAAAATGTCAAGGATCTGGAAAAGAAATTGTACAAAGCAGGTCAAACTGAATAAACAATTCACATGCATAAACCAAATAAGTTCAGATATTTAAACTCAAAGTGGGGAATCGGGAATGACAATCCACAATACCTGAGCAATGCTTTATCAAAATCTCCCACTTTGTATAAATTTGAATGGATTGAACTTGCCGTATATTCAAAGTTTCAAATCAAGTGTCTTAAGATGGATGGTGAAGACTATGAGGTGGAAGAAGAAATAAAAAGGAAAACGACAGTTAAAATGCAACTTCCTTTTTGGTATGGTCCAGACAATGCAAAGGCATTGAATAATGAGAAAACCTTACCAAATAACTACTTTGAGAGTCATGTTGTTAAAGAACCGGAGGATACGGGAAATACTCAAAAGGATATTACCGACAACCCAGTTTTTGAAGGTAAAAGATACTTTCCACCAATGGTTCTTGAACAAAAACTCATGGACCTCGAAAGCAAGTTCCAAAGCACTATTCAAGAAGTCAGAAATGACGAAAAGCTTGCTTTTGAGATTGAAAAGGAAGTTTTGCTCACTGTATTTTCAGAAAGCTTAAAAGAAATGAAAACCAAACTTGAGGAAATATCTGAAGGAAAAGTTTCAAAAGAAAAACAATCTTCAGATTCAGATGTCTCCTCATGCAAAGCTTTTATAGGAAATGCTCTTTTGAGAGATTGGACAACCGATGACCAAGAGGATTTTGAACCTTGGGATTTGGAAGATCAGTTTGATAATGGTCCTCCTATATATTTTCCTACGGAAGAAGATAAAATCTTTCAGAAAGAATATAATGACTTTCTTTTTCCCAAGTCTGATGATAATGATAGCCCATCATATGACACTGATACTGATTTTGAAAGCGAAAATGTTGGTAAGGGCAAAGGTAAAGTTGTGTGTGAAGCACCTGTTCAATTTGATTTATGTGCCAAACTTCCAGATCATTCTGACTTTCTAATAAAAGAAGAGGAACCTGAAAAGATTATCTCGAAAGGGGAATCTTCAACATCAACTGAAAAAGTTTCTGTTAATAATGATCATTCTAAATCTAAATCAAAACCATCATTACAGAAAAAGAAAAGAAAAACAAAAAGAAAGAAGCATGTTAACTCTTTTCAGACTCAATATTCAAAAGCTTACAACTCTTATTTATCTGGTTTTTCAGAACGTAATTTGAGAAACAACACGCGTCTTGAGTGGAGAATAAAGGAGTCCACACATGATGTGGCCCAGATCAAATCATCCCACTCTACTTTAAATGTTTTAAATTCCAAAAAAGACAATTTTGTTTCGAATGTTATTAATTATGAGGTTGGCAATAGACGAAAACTTGTAGTTCCTTACAAGATTTATTCAATGCGACAACTGATTAATTTGGCACGAGGTCAAATTTGTTGTGCTTCTTGTGGTGTGGATGATTTTATCTGCAAATCTGACTATAATCGTTGGTTTTATTCAAATGCTTATATTAAAATCGGTTATAGAAAGCAAAATTTTAAATCCAAGCCTACTAACCTGAAAGGACCCGATTGGCAGTGGGTACCTAAAACCGTTTAATTTCCATTTTGCAGCCCAGTCATGTATGGTATTTAGATTCAGGATGCTCAAAGCACATGACTGGAAGAAAAGAGCTGCTAGTTAATTTTGTAGAACAAGATTGTGGAAAAGTGAAGTTTGGAAATGATCAATATGCTTCAAATTTGGGTTATGGGTATATTGTAAAAGATAATGTGCGGATTACAAAAGTAAATTACGTCGAGGGCTTAGGACACAACTTGTTTAGTATAGGTCAATTTTGTGATAAAGACCTAGAAGTCCATTTCAAGAAGACCCGTTGTGCTGTTCTTACCGACGGAGGAGACGAGCTTCTGGTTGGTTCTAGGAAATCTAATCTGTACACCATTGATCTATCAACACTCAAGCCCAAGACTGATGTATGTTTGATGTCAAAAGCGACGTTAGAGAAAAGCTGGTTATGGCATAGACGACTATCTCATCTTAATTTTCGCTACATTCAAAAGTTGATTTTGGGTGATTTAGTCATAGGTCTACCAGTTCTGTCATTTGAGAAGGATAATTTTTGTATTGCTTGTGAGAAGGGCAAGATGAAGCGTGCTCCTCATCCACCAAAACCTGAACCCAGCACCAGCAAAGCTCTAGAAATACTTCATATGGATCTCTGCGGTCCGATGCAGACTCAAAGTATTAGAGCCAAACGTTACGTGTTAGTTGTCGTCGATGATTACTCGAGATACACATGGGTCAAGTTCCTACGCTCAAAGGATGAAACTCCTGACTTGATCATCTCGCTAATCAAACAGCTTCAAGTGAATCGTCAACAAACAGTTCAGACAGTTAGATCAGATAATGAGACAGAGTTTAAAAACAGAACTCTTGGTGACTTCTTTAAGTCATTGGGAATTACTCATCAATATTCTGCGGCCAGAACACCTCAGCAGAACGGTGTCGTTGATAGACGTAACCGTACACTTGTTGAAGCGGCCAGAACGATGCTGTCTTATGCTGATCTACCTCTGTTTCTGTGGGCTGAAGCTGTTGCAACGGCATGCTATACACAAAACCGCTCAATCATACATCGACGGTTTGGCAAAACTCCATATGAATTGGTTAATAATAGAAAACCTGTTATACACTATTTTCGTGTTTTTGGATGCAGGTGCGTGGTGCTGAATGATAAGGACAACCTGAATAAATTCAGTCCTAAGGGTATTGAGGGTTTCTTTATCGGATACTCGCTCACGTAAAAAGCATACAGAGTCTACCTCAAATGTTCCAGAACTGTGATGGAAAGCATTAATGTCAAATTTGATGAATCTGAAGCAATGGCTTCTATGCAAAACAGTACAGAACCCGCAATATCAGGAATTCTAGCATCTGGACAAATCCCTCCAATGATGACTAGATATTCAAACAAGGATCAAGCTTCCACTACTAACTCTAATCCTAGTGAACTTGATTTATTGTTTGAACATTTTTATTATGACTATTTTAACACTAATATTTCCTCTTCATATGTAAATGACATGATTCAAGTTGAAACCCCACCAGTACAAACTAATATGTCAGGCCCTTCACCGGTTTTGACTACACCGAATACTGGTACAACTACTCCTACAACTTCTCCAAGGAACAATACAATGGAATCTTCACAAGCACACCATCATACATCTATAAGTGGTGCTTCTTCATCTGGAACATCTTCGATTATCAGTGATCAGGGTAATACCAACATTCTTGAAAGATCAACCGAATCAGTTCCCGAGACTATACCGATTGTCAATCCTGACAAGCAACCCGTCTCACATCCGGAACCGACGCTGACGATTGAGTTGAACTTTGATAAGGATCCCTCACTTGTAGACCCCAATGATAGTGCTGTATCTCTCCATCCACACTCTACTAAGTGGACACGCAGTCACCCAATTGATCAGGTGATTGGTGATGTATCTGAACCAGTAAAGACAAGATCCGCTTCCGCAACCGCAAATGAAGTTTTATACGCACTCTTCTTAAGCCAGGTTGAACCCTCAACAGTTCAACAAGCTTTAGAAGATCCTGATTGGTTGGTTGCGATGCAAGAAGAGCTGAATCAGTTTGAAGCATTGAAGGTGTGGAGACTTGTTCCGCGACCCAAAGGTAAGACAGTTATCGGTACCAAGTGGGTCCTAAAGAACAAGAAAGATGAAGACGGAGTAATTGTGAGAAACAAGGCTCGTTTGGTAGCTAAAGGGTATAGGCAACAGGAAGGGATAGATTATGACGAGACGTATGCGCCGGTTGCTCGTCTTGAGGCAATTCGGATGTTTCTTGCGTATACCGCTTTTAAGAACTTCACCGTCTATCAAATGGACGTGAAGACCGCTTTCTTGAACGGTGTTCTTAAGGAAGAAGTATACATGTCTCAACCAGAAGGCTTTGTGGACAAAAACCATCCAGATCATGTCTACATTCTTAACAAAGCCCTCTACGGTCTCAAGCAAGCCCCTCGTGCCTGGTATGAAAAGTTATCTACCTCTCTACTAAACGCTGGCTTTGTGAAAGGTAAAATCGACACAACTTTGTTTACTCTACGTAAAGGAGGTGATATTCTTTTAGTTCAGATTTACGTTTCGACTAACCGTGGACTTTGTACATGGTTTTCGGACATTATGATGACTCAATTCCAAATGAGTATGATGGGAGAGATTAATTTCTTTCTCGGATTACAAGTTAAACAATTTTCAACTGGTATCTTTATCAACCAGTCGAAGTATGTGTTTGACATCTTGAAGAAATTCAAGATGGAAAACTGTACGTCGATCGGTACGCCTATGGCTTATGTATCTAAGTTAGGTCCAGATCCAGACGGTATTGATGTTGATGTCAAGCTTTATAGAGGAATGATCGGGTCTCTAATGTACCTAACCGCTAGTCGTCCACATATAATGTTTTCAACTTGTCTCTGTGCTAGATTTCAAGCCAATCCTAAAATGTCACACCTCGGAGCCGTCAAAAGAATCTTTCGGTACTTGAAAGGCACTCCGTACCTTGGACTGTGGTATCCCAAGGGAACCGGGTTCGAACTCTCTGCATATTCAGATGCTGATCATGGAGGAAACATGTTGGACAGAAAGAGTACTTCTGGGCATGTTCAGTTTTTGGGTGACAAGCTTGTGAGTTGGTCATCAAAGAAACAAAATTGTGTTTCAACCTCAACCGCGGAAGCAGAATACGTTGCTGCGGCGAGTTGTTGTTCACAAGTTCTTTGGATGAAGACCCAACTCATGGACTATGGGTATAAATACGAGAAGATCCCCATTTACTGCGACAGTAAGAGTGCTATCGCTATATCTGCTAATCCTGTCCAACATACCAAAACCAAACACATCGACATCAGGTATCATTTCATAAAAGATCATGTTGAGAAAGGAACTGTTGAGTTATATTTTGTTACAACTGAGTATCAGCTTGCCGATCTTTTTACCAAAGCCTTGGATGAAAAGTGTTTCAATTTTCTCGTATCCAAGCTCGGCATGCTTAATATGAAAGTTTAAATCTCATATATTAAATATATAATAGATGGAAATATTTGTATCTTAATCTAGAACTTGCTTCTAGATTAATACACTAAAATTTTCATCATATTCTATTTTTAATATATGATTATTAAATCGTCATATTCTCATTGTATCATAAGTATTTTTCAATTCGTTCTTCTTTTCTCAATTCTTAATCGTATTATCTCTGATCTGTTATGATATCTGTATATGCACGAAAGGTATATTCTTGGTTTCAGGGGGAGTTATAGAACAGATCATATGCACAAATTTAGGGGGAGTGTGCATAACTGTGAGATCATGTACGTGTAGCTACATTGTTTATCTGTTTCCGAGCAGTGAAGGTAAGTATTCTAATTTTTTTTAAACACTAACTCTTAAATGATGAAAAAAAATTTGAAAAATCTTTGCATCATTTAAGGGGGAGTGAAAACTGTGTTTAAAATCCTTGAGTGCTTAATCAGTTGGAAGTTGGACATCTTCCAATGTGATAAAATCTTTTCAAATCTTAATCTGAAAAATGTCCAAGTTACATTAATATCGCAACCTTACATTGCGATTTCACATGTGAACAGTGAGATATCGCATCCTTCTATTGCGATATCTCAATGGGCTTAAGTTTTTTCAAATCACAACAGTACACTGCGATTTAAGGGCATGAACAGTGCCATGTCGCAACGGTGTATTGCGACATGACAATTTGAACAATAACATGTCGCAACCTTCTGTTGCGACATGATCAAATGCCAAATCGCAATTGTGCATTGCGACATGACCATGTGAACAGTAACAAGTCGCAACCTTCTGTTGCGACATGATCTATTGTCAAATCGTAGTTAGTTCATTGCGACTTGATGACACGTGGAAGGTCAAACCTTGGACCAATCATTTTGTGCCACGTGTCCCTCAGTTTGAAAAATCGTATAAATCAAGGGTTTTGACTTTTCAACTCAAAAACCCTTAAAGCCTTTCAAAATCTCTCTCAACTGACTTTTCGATTCAGACCGATTTCGTGATTTCTGTTCCGTTCATTCATCTCAGATCTTCGTTAATGTATCGTATCTCGAATCTCATCTTTTTCGTCCATTAAATCGTTTAGTTAATCGATTTTTAGGGTTTTAAGTTCATTTTCTTTGAATCTGCCAAATCGATGGGTCTTCGTGTTTGTTAGGGCTTTTAGATGATTAGGGTTTATTCTCGGTGGTATTGCGAGCCTAGTAGTGAAGGTTTTAACACTTTTTGAGCGAAAAACTAGATTTTTGGGCCTGAACACTTAGGAAGATTTATGTGTTCATCCAAGTCGCAACCCACTAAGTTTCAAATCTTTAACCATGTCGCGGTGGTCATACATTCAACCATGTTGCAATGGTATGTTGCGACATGGACCAAATCGCAACCTTGTGTTGCGACTTCACCTTGTCTTAGCTTTGCATTGCGACATCGCAATGACCTGCGACATACTCTTTCATGTTGATTGCGACTTGCCCAACACTTAGAATTTTTATTGCTTAAAAAAAATTAAGGCATAATTGTTTTTGGCTAGTTTCTTAACTGTGTACTGTTCCAGATGGCTGATCCTGATGGAAATGCCTCGGATGACAACACCATCATCCGTTCACATCGTTCATCACATCCGTCAGTCAATGCACATGATCTGGACGAAGAGATTTTTCCGAGTACTAACGCGGTGCAATTTCTGTGCAACAACCATCACCTAGATCTCGCAGTTCCTTTTGACTACCAAATTATTATCGAGATCATCCGCGGTCATCCTCTACTGACTGTTCTGACGAGAGTTCAACTTGTGCCAGCTATTTATCTTCAACAGTTCTGGAGCACACTTCGATATCATCCAACCGGTCGAGTACCCATGTTTACCGCCAAAGTCGACCATTTCGATGTCCGATTCACTTTAAGAGGACTTAGACGAGCATTAAATCTCCCGAGTGAGAATCTTCAGGATCCGGTTCTTGAATCTCATCTCCTTGAAGACATCAGAAGTCTTGGTTATCAAGCCCCGGAAAATACTCCACTTACTGGCTCATCAACTTTTAGACGAAACTACCTACCGCGATTGTACTACTCCATATGCTCAATATTCAACCGTTGTATGACCTCAAAGCATACCGGAGTAGACAAGACAAACCTATCCACACTGCGCATGTTTCATGCATTTGTTTATAACCACAATATTGACTATGCCGTCTTGATATGGAATGAGATCGTTGAGCTTGTTGCGGATCAGTTAAAACCAAAGAAGAGACGAAACTTCGTACCATTTCAGCATTTCTTCCAGATCTTGATTCATCAAGCTATGGTAGACAACGATCAGATTCCAAGACGAGAGAATCACCCCAGAGGCCCAAGCCAGTACATGCATTATCTAAGAATGCCCAAGCAGATCAACTTTGCCCACATCGCCGTTCTACGTGAAGATCTACTTGCTTATGCTGACCGACAGTCCGGGGTAATTATTATATATAGGTTAGATAATGCATTGATGGTCAATCCAGAACCGGAGGGACCTCCCCACGATGCAAACCCATTAGGAGGTGAGGGTCCGAATGTCGAGGGGGTTCAGGAACAGGGGGATGTTCCTGAACGACGAGAGGTGAGGAGAACGAAAAGAAAGAGAGTTGGGAGAAGATTACGGACTATTGGTCATGCATCCTCTTCCAGACGAGCTCAAATACCACCTCGACCTCCTCCCCAGATCTTTGATGATGATGTCTCATGGGATGAAGCTTATGCCGCTGCATCATCTCCTGATGATGATGCAGTCAATCAAGACGATGACATAGAACCCTTCTTTCCTGCCAATGACGATGATGATGACGATGATGACTCAGGTCATGACCCTTTGGTGAATTTGATTCCTAGACATATGAGAAAGAGACCACATGTTGTGAGTTTGGATGCTGATTCCACTCGGAACACCGAACTTCTCGACACTGCTACTAATGTTGTGGGTCCTTCATCTGTGAACGAAGAAGTAGAAGAAGAAGTAGAAATAGAAAAGGTAGTCAGTGGTGAGGATGGAGGGAGAAAAGAAATGAGTGAAGCTGTGATAGAGTCAGATAAAGTTTTAACTACTGACTCTCCCCACACCGATCCGAGCCGGGTAGCCACATCTTCTACCAACGAGCGTACGTCGCCGTTGCGTATTGAACAAGTCGTGGTCCGCCCAGCCATGCATAGCACAGCCCCACTCAGCCACTCATCGACATCTCAATTTGCCGATGTTTTATTTTCCACAGGGGATATAGCTCAAAGTCTATCGGCGACACACTCGGTGTCTGCTGGTATTGAATCAGGTAGGCTCCTGCCCCGGCCACCGCCTTTCATTCGAAGCACATTGAGTCTAGAACCATTCGGTACAACTTCCTTTCCTAGGACACGAATGATGGTATCCCACCAAGTTGAGAGCTTTCGTGCCCCAACCGGAACACCCCGGGTTAGGCCGCCATTCGTTGGTACCTCGCGAGGACAGGGTGGAAGTCCTGTCATAGTTAACACCACGCCAGCTATGAACACATGTAGTACGGTTGTTAGAACCGCTACTTCAACCGGTAACCTATGTGGTCCGGAAGTTAGCTCAATTTTCCCAAATTTTCCTCATGATCAGGTTGCACAGATGCTCGGGCCATATCCTCACTTTATTACTCTACCATTACTGGCTTCTGCACTAGGTACTATAGACAGATCGTACAAGCAACACCGTGCACACATGCAGAGATCAGTTGATCAGTTAGCATCTGACGTCAGCCATGCCATAAAGGGTAAACATGTTGCTGAATAATCATCCACTCCTCAAGATCAACCATCAGAAGCTCAACCAGACTCACAACATCCATCATCTATCCCACTACACCTTATACCTGAAGACCAGCTTAAATCTGAGCTGTTATCCCGCCTTTTAGCCAAAAGCGACTCTAGTACATCTGAAAAAGTTGACTTAATTTCCTTACTTCGTCAACATACACCACCTCAAACCCAACCTCAACCTTCAACATCCACAGATATACAACTTCTTCTGGCAACACAACTTCAGAAGCTAACCGACTCTGTGACAGATATGACGAATGCTCTGATGAATGGATTCACCACCATCAGTAACAGGCTCAAAGTTGTAGAAGAAAGATGTGGTGTTGAACCTGAAGTCTCTCAGAAAAGAAGACATGATGATCAGGATCCGCCTGATCAACATGAAGGGGAGAAGAGAGCAGGGGTTGGAGAGTCTAGTGCTACTGCTTCTACTGGTAATGTTAATGAACCTGAAGCTGGGGGAAATACAGGTGAAGGTGGAACGGCAACTGATGTGGTACAGACTATTGATACAGAAATACTTGTTCTAGCTGATGTCATAGCTAGAGTTGAAAAGCCTGCGGCTGTTGACAATAGAACAGAGGAAGAAAGAATGGCAGATGAATTCGTACAAGATTATATCTACATTGATTCCGAGGAAGAACCAGAGCAGCTCAACTACAAGATTAAAGAAGAGATGATAGAAGCTCTGGATGAATTGGATATAGACTTTGAAACTAGGGATCAGGATTTGGATATCGAGTCTGAAGATGATATTCCGACAGTGGTAGAAGATGCTCCGACACAGGTTGATTCTGCAGGTCCAATCTCAGACACTCCACAATTAGAAGATGCAGCAGGTCCAAGCTCAGGTACTTTAGTTCCACAAACATCGTTTGTACCTGATGGAAAGATCAGAGATAAAGTACTTGAAGCAGAACTCCGCTTTTTCCAAGTTATTATTGATGTTGAACCAAGGTATGTAGCCACTGGAGAGAGAGTATCAATCCAAACTCCCTATCTAGAAACCTTGAGGAAAGAACTGTATGTTCGGGACGTTCAAAAGATTAACTTGGAGAAGGTTTATGGGATTAAGCATTGGCCATCGCTGAAAAAGATCGAATTTCTATAGGTCATGAAGAACAAAGACAAAGGATCAGAAGTTGTCAAGTCAGATAACATGATTATGAAGGTGCTGAAAGTTGAATCTCAGAAGCTTTTTGATGTCTTCTATCCTGAGTTCACGGTCTTGAGATCAGATGGGTCTGAATGCGTATTTTCTGAAGCTGATTTCAAGAGTCTGAGACTGAATGATCTTCTGAGCCTTTACAACAGTCTTGCTGTCCATCCAGAGAAGAAGCGTCCAGAGTATAGAATTCAATACAGTGCTGCCTTTCGAAGTGTGAAGAAGTTTATGAAGAATATTCTCAAGTTCTCATACCTCACTGACTTTCAGATGGGTTTGGAATCCCTTCAAGAACATGTGAACTTCAGAAGACCGAGAAGAAGATTACCGGATATTCTAGGTATTCCCGCTTACACCGTACTGAGCAAGCCAGAACTTGGGGTTGTCTACGTTGATACTGACTCAAAGAAGAAGTTTATGCGAGTCATTGAAATGAACAAGTTCTGTGAGGGTACCTTGAAGATCATCTCGATTCATTTGGAAAGCAGGCTACGTCAAGATGCGAATGGATTAGTAAAGCTAACCAAGAAAGAAAAGGACCTGATCAACGAAGTGTTGAAAGCCATCTCATACCGGAAAAACTACCGCCTTGAATTGCGCAGATTTGAGATCATCTTTGGTATTCGGAAGAAGATTGTGACCCCAGTGGACGTCTGATTTTGTTATCTCTACTATTGGTACAAAGGGGGAGAATGTTGGTGCTAATATGTAATTGTACCAAGTAGAGGGGCTAGTTTTGTAATAAGGTCATAGTTTACCCTAGGTATATAATGTTTGCTATTTGCTAATTTCTCATTAGGTCATTAGGTCATCACATTTTACACCCAAGTACACACACACAATTGCTCTCTAGCTAGATCATATTGTACTTTGGGATTGAGCTTCATTCTATATATTGATGGTCACTTTAATGTTCATTGATTGATTACTTGTTTCTAGGATCACAGCTAAGATATGAAATCTCTATTTAGAACAACTTACATCATCATGCAATGTATTTAAAAATCATGCAGTCTAATAATAAGAAATGTTTCCAGAAATCAGTTGTACCTGTAAATTATATCATTCTCAGAATGCTAAATATGGTCAACTTATATTGCTTCATTCAATGCCTTAACTGGTTCTCGATGTACAATTTTCTTAAAAAGCAAACTGTGCTATTAATTTATATTGTTTTTTTTTAAATGTCAAATGGGTTAAACTATAAAAAAGCAAAGAGTTGACCTTTTAAGTAACACCTATATGGGTATGACACCCACCTGCATGTATTTTTTATTACATATACTTTTATTTTTATTTTTTTTCGTTATATTTGATAACTAACAGGCCCGTTCCTAACATTTTATAGGCCCTGAGTGAGATGTAAAAATGGGTCATCGATAGCAAGTAAAATAAGAAAAATAGTCCATCGTGAAACAAATTAAATTTGAGGAAAATTTATAAAATTAAACCCAATTAAGGTATTCAATATCATTAATGATCGCAGATGCAAATTAATTACATTATTTTTCAAATAAATAGATTGATATTTTACATCAATAAAGAAAGAACAATCAATACGTTACATAAAGGTTTATATCCACGTTATGATATGATTAGAATTAGTGTAAAAGGATTGACTACATGTAAAATGACCATATGAGAAAATTTTATTAAGGCTCATATGACTTCGACTTTAGTACCAGTTTCCTCTTTGGGCGTGTTTCGTTTCACGATTCATCGATTAGAATCCTGTTGTTATTACGTATACTTTGATTTTTTTAGTTTTATTTAATAACTACCTGTTGGTCTTATATATTCCTTTTTTTTTTTAAACAACGATTTCATTGAAAAGCTAGCCAGAAGCTTGCGGGAGGACTATTGCTCTTATTCTATTATCAGAGACCAATTTATCTATTTGGAAAAGTTATGAACTAATGATAGAACTGAAATATAAATTGAAAGTAAATTTTATTAATTTCAACAGTCCACTTTTAGACACACACTAACATTTATCATATTGCAATTTTACATATATAATCAAGAAACACACACTGAATCTTTTTATTTTCAAACATGCATTTAGGTAGTGATTGTTGGTCTATCATTTGAATTTGTCACTTGAAAGTCTTTTATTTAGTATTGTAACTCCCATGTACCTGCAACGAATTGAAAGCAACTCATTTGTCATTTTGTGGTTGTAAGGAAACATGGAAGATTGATCTATTTATGTTAAACTAACTCATAATTCGTATTCAAAGTTTATCACCTTCCAAGCATTAAAAGACTTGCTTGCGGATTGGTTCCTGGAGAGTTCCTTAAAGTTGATCCGTCAAGGACACGAAGAGCATTCACACCAAGGATCTTATAATCGTCATCGATAACCTTGCCAATTTGACACCCACCATGGTAATGCCATATAGTCTTTACATTGTCCTTGCAATATTGTTCCAATGAGGAGCTCGTATTGGCATGTACGGGAAAAGTTGTTGGCATTTTCACGTTAAGGTCGAGAATATCTTGAATCGTCATATTTGCATATTTAAATTTTGAGAATGCTCTAGATTCGATTGCGTGTAGGATTATTTTAAGCCCAATAACGCATTTTCGCAAGTCATTGGGCTCTTTGAAGTAGTTGAATGTTACAGACGGGTTGTCAGCTGGATTTTTATTTTTAAGCTTTAGGTCCCCCTTGGAATTAGGATAGTTAACTTTCTCGAATATAAATCCGCCCATCTGCAAACAAGTAGTGTGATTGAAAGCTATAAAAAACTAGTTATGATTGTTAATGAATAAAATACCTCATAAGAATAACCCTGATAGTCGGAACGCGTTCCACCGATCAAATTAAAGCCCTCGACTGCCTCAATATAGTTTCCGGATTGAGCGATACCGACAATGTCCACCAAGGATTGTGCCACCGGTATCGGAGAAGGGATGAAGAATTCATTTAACGGGTTATCAACCATGTCTTGACCAATTAAAGGATGGTAAAGCACAGGTTTGATGTTGTGGGTATGAAGTTGGTCCTTTGGACCTATGCCACTTAACATTAAAAGTTGTGGGCTTCCGAGGGCACCAGCAGATAGTATTATTTCATCCATTTGTCCTCCTTTTAAGTAAGCTCTATGTTTTCTGCCTGATGCATCTTCATACACAACCCCGTAAGCGATTGGCCTTGATCTCCCTATACAAGAAGATTTGATGAAAATGTCTGAATGTTGGGGGATATTTAATATAAATACATAGAAATATGTCTTAGTAACATAAATTTTCAGTACATTTAGGAATCAAGATCAACGTCACCATTATCTTGCAACTTGTCTAATCAAAATATAATTTAATTAAAGAAATGTAAGCAACATAAAATTAATTTTAAGATATGTACCCTTTGTTTTAAATAAGATTTTGTGAGCTGTTGCATGCAGAAGAAGACACAACCCCTTAGGATTTGCATACCGTAGCAAATCCGCCGCCGTATGTCGGGTCCCATTTTGATCAAAAATCGTACCACCAACTTTAGTCCCGATGATGTGATCATACGTAAACCCATTTTGTGGTGCAACTCCAGCTTCGACAAGCGCACCATCCAATGCTGAATGCCACCTCGTCAGATGTGGCTCAAAAACCATCACCTTCTCTACCCATCGGTAAGACTCATTGATCAACCTTTCATTCTTTAGTTTGGCCTCTTTAATGAATCTTGCCTCACCACGAGAATAAAATCCTGCATTGATTGAAGTACCACCGCCCAAGACGCGTGGCCGTGCATTTACAACACCGTCGACGGAAACAAATCGTTGAGAAGGGGAGTCGGGTGAGTTGTCAGAAAAGTAGGAGCCAAAGTTGGCGATGTTGGTGATGTTGGGATTGCCATAAGGTGAGGCACCACGTTCAAGCAGTAGAACAGAGTAGTTTTGAGAGAGGCTTGTGGCTATTGGGATTCCAGTGGTGCCTCCGCCAATCACTATGTAGTCATGGTATGAAATTTTCGGAGCTTTTGTTGCCTCGTGCATGAAGGTATACTTTGGAGCTGTATAAGAATGAATAATAAAGCACAATTATGGACAAGAATGAAGGAGAAAATAAACATGTATTCCATTATTACCGACATCAAAACAATAATTAATATTTTGCAAGATAATTTAGAAAAAATGATCAATTTTCAAATAAAATAAAAAACCAAAATACGAATATAGACCAAGTAATGTACCACAAATATAATGTATAACATAGAACTTATCAGACAAGTCGAATTAAGATAAATATTGCAAATTAATTTAACTAGACCATCAATATTGAATACATACGTATTTCGCCGCTACAAAACTCGTGAAAGCATGAAATTGTCACAAATATTCCCCATAACACATAAGTTAACATTTTGTATGTGTGTATTTATTTGGATGTCAAAAACTTCAGATGATATGTTAAGAGTCTTTGGTATTTTGTGTTGTGATTTTAAAGAGAAAAGTGATGGTATTTAAAGAACCCTGAGAGCCCCAAAGAGTGTGATTTTGTAGATAGAAATCATAGAATAGAAGGGTCAACAAAGACCAAGTAAAAGTGTGGGAATTTTAGATGATGTAAGAGTTAATTCCTTTAAGCAAATATATATTCATTTGTTTAATCTTCAAGAATATGGACTTCACCAATAATCTTTGAATTAATCATTCCCCACAACAATTTAATCTTGCTGATTTGTTCATTCACTTTATAATATTTCAGTTGATTAACATTTACTATATTCTAAATGATTCGCGTTATTTATTAAATAAATAATATATATATATATATATATATATATATATATAAGGTGGTTTAGGGGAAAAGCTCAAAAAAACGAAAAACTGAAGAATATCCTGATAACCCTTTATCTGGACGGTATGCACAAGTGCATTATGCCCTTGTGCATAAAAACCAAAAAAACAACATAATTTACTTGTATATACAAGTGCATACCGTCTAGATAAAAGACCATCAGGGTGTTCTTCAGTTTTCCATTTTTTTAATGTTTTCCCTTGAACCCCTCTCTCTCTCTCTCTCTCTATATATATATATATATATATATATATAGGACGATAATCAAATGAGAACCACAAATATGTTACAAATCCGTAAGAATCAATAAAAAAAATATTTGTTTACATGATTTTTTTTATCAAAACCTATGATTTAACATATTGTTACACATATGTTCGTGTTCACTTATGAAAAGATTACATGTGACAAACAAATTTTGTTTCACCTAGTGAAATGAAAAAATACTCGTAAAAAGTATTCACATGGTGAAACAACTGTATGTGCAACTATCATATTATGAAACACATATATGTGAAACAAAATATAATAAATCCTAGCATTTGAAGAAAAAATATCATGTAAAAAATAATTTTATATCGGTTCTCACGCTTTATAACATATTTGTTGTTCTCATTTGATTTAACCCCTATATATATTGTTTTTAATTAAAAATATTATGAAACACACATATATATGAAGCAAAATATAAAAAAATCCTAGCATTTGATGAAAAGATATCATGAAAAAAAGATTTTTTAATCGGTTCTCATGGGTTTGTAACATATTTATAGTTCTCATTTAATTTAACCCATATATATATATATATATATATATTGTTTTTAATTAAAATATTTCTTAACTAAACAATGTTGAGGTGAAATTATTTATGGAAGACCAATAATGAATTCAATATCATTAATGATTGCTATCAAACAATACGTTTTGTATGAAAAAAAAACCTCTTTTCAAGAATACGAATTCTACATTTTAGTTTCTGAAATCAAAATTAAATTATAAAACACTCTTAAAGAATAAATATAAATAAAAAAGAGAAATTAGAAGGGGTTGAAGTTCTTGTTCTTGAATGAAATAAAGATATAATTAATTCAAATTAATAAAAATATTGAGTCTGAAGAGAGTCTTCCAACAGCCCTACACAAATATGCTCGAGATATATCATACACAAATATTACCATCGTATTTGGTCCCAAATGGAAAAAAAAAAAGGAAAAAAGAGATAACCGTATAAGGTTAGTCCAATAATGTTTATGAAAATGGATAAGAGCCTATCTGGAATCTTTTATCTAACCAAGACATAAACAAAAGCGAGTTTTTGCGCGAGTTAACTCACGCCCAAACCCGTCTTTGTCTCTGTTGATCTTGGTAGCGTACCACGCGAGTAAACTCGCCTTGGCCTCTGTTTGTGCCTTAAACACAATGCCTAAAGCGACTTTTCACGCAAGTAAACTCTCATAAAAACTTGCTTTGTTCTCTGGCTGGTTTTTGACAGTTAAATTTGCTATATAAACCTGGCCATTTCCATATTTCGTTGAGATCAATATTCTCTCCCTTTTCTCTGGTTTTTCTCTCTGATATCGATCCATGAACACATAACGAAAATTGGACCGATTCACGTTCTCATGCAAGCTAGAACACGAATAGATACTTGTATTCTCTAAATGGACGGTCGATACTAGTACTATGAAGTATTAACTAGACTTGAGAGCATTCTCATTAAGTAGTTATATATGATTGCCAATAACCTAACTTTGATTAGGCTTTGACTACTGTATTGTGTATTGTATATGAATATGGGGATCTACGATTACTTGTTATTTTATAGAATCGGAAATTGAATCCAATCAAACGAATTTTTTCTGTTAGCAAAAGTGACACTACAAACAAATATACTCATCACATCAAAGCACGAAGCAGAATGAACCACTACTGTGGTAGACATCTATATATTTTTCACTCAGTACCCAAGCAGATCTTCATATCATAACATGAGATGGTTTCTTAATTTCTTTTATGTTTTCTCAATCACCTAGATTGTTAAAAACAGTTTTGACTTTCATAGATTCCAATTGAAGTTAACAATTGTTGAATTGTTTACCAAACCATTTGTTTATTACTTATGCTAACAGATTATATTACTTTCAACGATTGGATCTGGTCCACATACATTGCTTCAATTCATTTGATGCCATACGAAAGACGCACCTGTAAATTAGATCATCCTCGGAATATTTGATTTGGTCCACTTACAATATTGCTTCATTCAAAGCCAAAATTAAGCTAGTTTACGTTGCTTCATTTCATGCCGTAAGAAGGAGGCACTCGTTAAATACTTCAATTATATATATATATATATATATATAGAGAGAGAGAGAGAGAGAGAGAGAGAGAGAGAGAGAAAGAGAGAGAGAGAGGCGGGTTCAAACGAGGAGCGTAACAATTTAAGAAAACGCGAGGAGCACCGCCCATGTACAAAATCACATGTGATTCACACTACAAACCACGGGACAAACCGCGCGCTTTGCAAACAGCGGGACAAACCGCGCGGGCCCGAATTTTAATCACATATCATTTTGTATGTGAATCACATGTGATTTTGTACATGGGTGGTGCTCCTCGCATTTCTCGTAAATTGTTACGGTTCTCGTTTGAACCTTTCTCTCTCTCTCTCTCTCTCTCTCTCTATATATATATATATATATATATATATATATATATATATATATATATATATATATATATATATATATATATATATATCATTCTTGGAATGTTTGATTTGGTAAATAGAGCAGATAGCATCTTTATTCTCTAAGATTGTTAGGTAATCATTTTATATCAAGTAGGTTAAAGGATAATTTAGACAAAACAAAATGCAAATAATGTAAAATTAATAGTTGACTTTTGCGTAAAACAAAATGCAAATAATGTAAAATTAATAGTTGACTTTCATAAAGTACTTTTGCATATGATCATACGCTACAACAAATTAATGAGATCTATATATAACTAAGATCCCTATTGCGACGACAGTAGGTAGTTGGTCGCTTTAGAGAGTGTAAGTATCTCTTGTTCAATAACAAGTTTTGTCCATCAGATTATATGTATGAATCAATCCTTAACATACACTACTATAGAAAGTTTAATACAACCCTCTAAATAGAATCCGGTTAACCAAAAAACCGGGTTTTATTTGTTTCTAATGGGATTCGCACCCGTCTCCATCTGATAAACCGGGTTATATTAGGAACAAATATCTGGGGACTACAATAGTACCCGGTGTTTTAGAGAAACCGGGTTAACCCCATGTTCCTCGAATGGATCTCTTAGTTGTTGAGAAGGTTGCCCAAAAGCGGTATATAAGGCGTACCCAGTAAAACTTACAAGTAAACCAGATATAAAGATGGTGACTAGGGTTGCTGTTTCCTCATTTATGTAAAACGTACCCGGTATTCCATCTAACCGGGTTCTATTTAGTGGGGACTACAATAGTACCCGGTATTCCGTCTAACCGGGTTCTATTCAATGGGTAGTAAAAAAACGCGTATTTTTTAATAATCCTACCCGGTTCCGTTAAGGAAACCGGGTACCATTTATCCACTCAATTTTCTAGGTTAACTAAATACAGCTTTAATTTCTTGTGTAATCCAATGACGGCTGCACTTTAAAGAAAAAAGATGAAGTCTTCAATTTATTGTATGGAAAAGTTTTTTTAATACCTACAGCGACGATTTTCACGTCGTCGCTATAGCCTTTGTAGCTATAGATGCAATTTCTTGTAGTGCCTTAACAGAATTTCATAATTCAAATGCTTTTGTTTTGTTCTAGGTTTCGTGAATCACACCTATCATAATTTGTAATTCATAATTCTAAATTCAAAGACTTGTCCATGAGATTAGCACCCGAGGAAAACGCTATTTGTGAAATACAAAAAAACAAAATTGGTCACTAATAACCTAAAATTGGTCACTAAGGTCGTTAAGAGACCAAAATTTTGGTCTTCACTTTCCATCATAAAGGTCCGTTACTAATTTATGATAATGACCAAATACAAAATGGTCACTAATTAGTGACTAAATTAAAGTGGTCACTGTGTTTGTGACGACTATATTGGTCACTAAAGGTCGTCACTAAGGGGCCGTTTACAAAACGCTTACCCGGGTAATTGTTTACCAAGTCACAATAGTTTACCGGATGAATATGACAAGGACTAAGAATCTTACCCGGTAAGAGCGGAAGCAAGGACCGAGAGTCGAAAGTAAGGACCGAGAGTCTTACCCGGTAAGTGAGTGCGACGACTCTTACCACGGTTAGCGCTTACCGGCTAAATTGTTATACGATGCCGTATTGGTGGACTAAAATCTTACCCGAGAAGTAGGTGATAATGTTGAATTTTACCGGTAAGTACCTACCCGGGTAAAGGATTAGGTAAACGACCCCTAAGTGTTCACGATAACGGCTCTGTTAACTTTCATTAGTGACCAAAAAAAGTGGTCACTAGTTAACAGGAAAATATGAAGAAAAAAAAGAAGAACAATCCCTTTAAGTAAAGCTTAAATATTTTGAATTGTTAGAATTGGAGAATCGATAGATTGATAGAGAGACTCGAGATGGCTGAAGACGGCCGGCTTGCATATATTGAGAGAGAGTTTACAATAGAGAGTCTAACCTAATAATGAAACCCTAAGAGACTATTTATACAAGGTAAGATACACATATTAATATTCTAACACCCCCCTCAAACTCAAGTAGGGGAAGAATGAGCCAAATTGAGTTTGGAAACAAGACCCCGAAAACGCCCTGGAAGATGAGCTTTGGTGAAGATATCTGCAATCTGATCAATGGTTGAGATTGAAAAAAGTTTAACCGTCTTACGAAGAACATGTTGCCGAGTGAAGTGACAGTCAATCTCAATGTGCTTTGTACGTTCATGAAAGACATCATTGTGAGCAATCTGAATAGCACTAGTGTTGTCACACCATAATGGTGTTGGGGAAAATTGGTGAGCACCCATATCAGATAGTAGCCAGCGTAGCCATACAAGTTCCTGAGTAGTGTCAGCTAAGGCTCTATATTCCGCTTCAGTGCTGGACCGAGCTGTCAGCGATTGTTTCTGTTAGCTTTAATTAGCTCCTAATTAAATGAATGTTTTATAAAGATATTTTAATGTTTTAGATATTTTCTTATAGATATTTACTTAGATATTTTATATAGATATTTTAGATATTGTCTAGATTTTAGATATCTTAAATATCAAATGTGTAAATGGCCTTATATAAGAGGTGTCCATAGTCTTATTTCAAGAAGTAAAAAATATGGAAAGCACACAAAAACACACATAGACTAGTTTCTTATGAGAGTCGTTTCATGTTTAGTGTGGTGTTCTTCAACATTTCTCCTCTCCATATTTAATCATCAATGAATATGAGATAAGTTTCTTTATGATTGTTCTTCATGTATATCTTATCTCTATATTTAAATATGGACTTTATATTTCTTCTATTGTTGCTCAAAAATGGGATCAACAATTGGTATCAGAGCCGATTGAAGAAACTTTTCTTCAAAATCGATCATCTATGCAACAATGGAAGTTTTAGATGGTTTAGTTTATGATATACTTCATGTGTGTGTTTTGATTCTTTCTCATTCATTGGTTTTATTTGATAAGCACTTAGTAGATGGTTGATCTATGATCTCATCCTTGTGTGTGCTTAAGTCCATAGCAATTCTTTTTGCATCTTGGTAGTAAGGTTGTTGATCTTTGTTTGATCTGACCTTTATTTTCAAGATTGGACTATCTTTGATCCAGATTTTGTTTGTCTTCCGCTGCTCATAAACATTTATATATGAATAACAAAATCATTTGGGTCTTGAGAAAGTTGTTTGAGAAAGATTTGATGTTTTGTTAAATGTTCAAAGTCTGATCTGAAACGTTTTTTTTAAAACTTTGAGTTCTTCTAATTAGTTTTCTGACTTGATCAATTAGAGATCGAATTATTTGCACTCACGGTTTTAAAAATTATATGAAGATCGTCTTATCTTTTACATCAAATCAGATTTAATGACAGATTTGCGCTGCTGTATTAAACTGATCATATCTCACTCATAAAAACACCGATTGATGCGATTCAAAGGCCCTGGATTCCTAAGACACAGATGAACAGATTTCGTGTTTTGAGAATTCAGATATTCGAAATTTATAAGGGTCATATGCATCGTTGAAGTAGACAACAGTGTGCTGATGGAAAGCTAAGAGCTGATGGCTGTCGCTGAAAGCTGAAGAAAGCCATCGCTGAAAGCTGAAGAAAGCCATCGCTGAAAGCTGAAGAAAGCTGTCGCTGAAAGCTGAAGGCTGAAACCTAAGTGTTGTCGCTGAAAGCTGGAGCTGAGAGCTGAAAACCATCGCTGAAAAGAGCCAACGCCGAGCCATCGCTGAGCCATCGCTGAAACATCGCTGAGCCATCGCTGAGCCATCGCTGAAACATCGCTGAACCATCGTTGAGCTGTCGCTGAAGGCCATCGCTGAAGTAAGCCATCGCTGAGGTCAGCCATCGCTGAAGGTCAGCCGTTGAAAGCTATCAGCTGTCGCTGGAAAGTGCTGTCAGCTTTGCACTGTTTCAGAAACACGCGCATAACTTCCTACTCGGTGCTCCGATTCGCATGAATCCAAATCTGTGTCAAAGTCAATGGACTCTTGCTGCACTGAAAGCATCGCATTTCATTTGTCACATTTTAAATGTCACTCCATCCTCTGTTATTCACGTTTAAAGCTCGGTGGATGAGCCTACATTTGAAGGGGAGCACATGATGCTTTGAAGACTTGAAGAACGGAACATCAAAGGTTCTAAAGAAAGCAAAGGGGAGACTATAAGATGATGATTTCTTTATAAAACATTAGGGGGAGATTGTTAGCTTTAATTAGCTCCTAATTAAATGAATGTTTTATAAAGATATTTTAATGTTTTAGATATTTTCTTATAGATATTTACTTAGATATTTTATATAGATATTTTAGATATTGTCTAGATTTTAGATATCTTAAATATCAAATGTGTAAATGGCCTTATATAAGAGGTGTCCATAGTCTTATTTCAAGAAGTGAGAAATATGGAAAGCACACAAAAACACACATAGACTAGTTTCTTATGAGAGTCGTTTCATGTTTAGTGTGGTGTTCTTCAACATTTCTCCTCTCCATATTTAATCATCAATGAATATGAGATAAGTTTCTTTATGATTGTTCTTCATGTATATCTTATCTCTATATTTAAATATGGACTTTATATTTCTTCTATTGTTGCTCAAAAATGGGATCAACAGTTTCTTGCTGCGCCAGGAGATAAGAGAGTCACCAAGGAAGAAACAATAGGCGGTGGTGGAGCGACGGTCGATTATGTCACCATCCCAGTCAGCATCTGAGAAGGTACGAAGCTGTAAGGATGAAGTGGATGAGAAATGAAGCCCATGAAACATTGTTCCTTTGAGGTACCGAAGTATACGAAGAACAGCGGCATAGTGGTCTGAGCACGGGGCAGCCATGAATTGGCTAACTATATGAACTGCATAGGCAAGATCTGGTCTAGTAACAGTCAGGTAGACCAGAGATCCAACTAGTTGACGGTACCGTGTAGGGTCTTTCAGCGGGGTTCCGGCATTCGGAGCAAGGTGCAGATTTTGCTCAATGGGTGTAGATGCAACTTTGTTGTCCGTGATTCCAGCTTTGGACAACAAATCTGAAATGTACTTGGCTTGACAGAGATATATGCCGGAAGAGTCGGATAGGACTTCAAGTCCAAGAAAGTAGTGTAGTTTGCCAAGATCTTTCATCTCAAAACATGAGCTGAGAGACTTTTTGAGGTGGGTGATACCTGTAGAATCACTGCAGGTAATGATCATATCATCAACATACAATAGAAGTAAGATGGTACCTGCAGCAGTAGTCCGAGTAAACAAGCCAGAATCATAATTACTCGGAGAGAACCCCAATGAGATGACAGTATTGCTGAATTTTTCAAACCAAGCACGAGGAGCTTGTTTGAGGCCATAGAGGGCTTTTCGAAGTCGACAGACATTACCCTGACGGGAGGTCACACCTGGAGGGAGTCTCATGTAGACTTCCTCTTCGAGATCGCCATTTAGAAAGGCATTCTTGACATCCATCTGATAGAGTGGCCATTTCTTGGTGGCAGCGATGGCAAGAAGACTACGAACCGAGGTGACCCGAGCCACGGGAGCAAACGTTTCCTCGTAGTCAATGCCATATTCTTAATTGAAGCCTTTTGCCACAAGACGTGCTTTGTAACGGTTAATAGATCCATCAGACTTGGTTTTGATTTTAAAGACCCATTTGCAACCAATGGGTGACTTGCCCGATGGGAGAGGAACAAATTCCCATGTATTGGCTTTGTCAAAAGCCTGAAGTTCCTCAGTCATAGCTTGCTGCCAAACAGGGTTAGAAGCGGCTTCCTTATAGGAAGTGGGTTCATGGGTGGACAACAAAGTGGCATAACAATGATAATCACGAAGGTGAGTAGGAACTTGTCTTACCCGATCGGAGCGTCGTACTTCATCTTGTGGTTGAGAGGAGCTAGGATCCATAGACTCAGCAGATGGCTCAGAAGTAGTCCTTGGAGTTGGTGCATATGATTGATCATGATCAGATGGCATAGATGGAACATATGACGGCTCAGAGGTGACAGATGAAGGCTCAGATGATGCGGAAGAGGGTGGATCAGATGGTGAGGAGAGTATGGGATCTAATTGGAGTGAGTCCAATGAGATAGATGTGTCTGTGAAGAAGGAAGTAGAAGGAGTGATTGTGTCCTGAAATTTTGACACCGTAGAGAAGGGAAGATGTTCCCAGAAGGTGACATGACGGGATATATGAAGTCTCTTAGAGACTGGATCCCAACAACGATATCCTTTATGTTCTATTCCATAGCCAAGGAAGCAGCACAAACGAGAACGAGGTTCAAGTTTGGTGTGTTCACGAGATTGTAGCTGAACAAAGCAAGCACAACCCCACACTTTGAGTAATTCATAGGGAGGAGAGACTCCATAGAGTACTTCATACGGAGACTGTTGATTGAGAATAGGGTGTCGGGTGTCGGTTGATGGTGTAGACAGCCGTGAAGGCTGTTTCACCCCAAAAACGTTCTGGACACTTGGCTGATATTAATAGAGTACGAACAGTGTTAAGGATGTGACGGTGTTTGCGTTCGGCACGACCATTTTATGGAGAGGTGCCGGGACAAGAGTACGGAGAAAGAGTGCCCTGAGATTGAAGAAAAGAGAGAAGAGACGATTCTTTGTATTCCATAACATTATCTGCTCGAAGAACCTTTATAGGCTTTGAAAATTGGGTTAGAATCATTCGAGCAAAGGTGATATAAATTTTAGGTAATTCTGAGTGGTTTTTCATGAGATAAATCCATGTAAAACGTGTGTGATCATCGATAAAGATTACAAAGTATCGAGCACCTCCCGTAGATGGGTGTGGTGCTGGTCCCCATACATCAGAATGAATAAGATCAAAAGCAGAAGTAGATTTAAATTCATTAGTTTGAAAAGGTAAAGCATGATGTTTGCCAAGTTGACAAGATAGACAGGAAACATTTTCAGAGGAAGTGTTTCCTAACAGTCCTGAACTAGCTAAAACTTTTATTCTAGCTAAGGATAAATGGCCTAAGCGCGCATGCCATAGTTCAAAAGAAGGAGTACTGGAGACTGAAGCAGGAAAATTTGATGAAGGTAAGGGAAGGCGGAGATAGACCACTTCAACCATCCGACCAACTTTACGGCCTACTCCAAGGATCTGCTTGGTCTTTGGATCCTGCACAACACAACCAGAAGGGTGAAATAAAACGATTAGATCGGTTTCCATAAGCTGAGTGATTGAAATCAGACTCAGAGATAAGTTAGGTATATGCATCACATCAGGTAATTGAATATCGGGGGTAGATACAGTTCCACTGAAAGATACCGGTAAACGAGTATTATCGGCAGTACGGACAGATGAAAACAGGCTGGAAGTTTGTTTAGAGACAAACCCATCAGCCTTAGGTGTCATGTGATTACAACATCCAGAGTCAAATAGCCAAGGGTTACCTGATGTAGTGGCATTGCATTGAGAATTCATACCCATAGAACCTGTCATGATTTGCTCCATGAGCTTTTGATTTCGGCGCATGAGTTCCATGAGGTCAGGCGTTGAGTGGTTGTTGTGCTGTGCCGTACGTGCTGGCGATGGGGAGTCCTGAGTGATAGAGCCAGCAATTTGTTGAGGCCTGGACTATTGCCTTTGATTACCAGAGTTCTTTGGATATGGGCATTTTGGGCAGTCAGACGCATAGTGACGTGGCTGTGTGATCCCACACCAACGACATTTTCGAGTTGGGCAGTTGAGGAGAAGATGGGAAGTAGAGTGACAAAAGGTACATTCACTATTGTTCCCCTTGCCCGCAAATTTTGACTGGTCATGGTTGCCCCATTTGCCTTTTGGTTTCCCTGAGCTGGGAGTGTAGAGCACAGTGTCTGATGGTAGTGGAGACCGCAGTTGAAGACAAGTTTCTTCACTTAGTAGTTCAGTGATGGCTTGTTCAAGAGTAGGTAGAGGATGTCGATGTAGAAGCGAGGCTCGAACGTTCTCAAAACGATCAATGAGACCCATGAGAATAGTAATCAGATGCAATTGGCTGAAGTAAGCAGTAAACCTCTGAGCAGTTTAATCAAAAACTTGAGGTGCACCCAGGTACAGATGATCTCTAAGAGCTTGCATCTCAGAGATGTAGGAATCAATAGACTGATCAGGCAGCTGCCTTTTGTTCTGGAAGGTAGTCCACAACTGATATTGATGAGATAAGCCTGTAGAAGTGTACCTGTTGGTAAGAAAATCCCACAGACCTTTTGCGGTAGTATAACCGAGGAATTGCTGGTTGATCTCAGTAGTGGTGGAAGCGTTTATGAATCCGAGGATGCGAGCATTTGCGATGTCCCAATCATTCATACGTTTTGCAAAGTCGACTGCGGTTTCCTTTTCCTCTTGAACAGGAATGGTAGACGTACCAGTGACATAGGTATAGAGACCATGAGACTTGAGGAGAATGGACTTATGGTGATGCCACAGAACGTAGTTGTTTCCATTGAGGACGACTGAGATGGGATTGGAGTGACTGAGATTGAGAGCCATTTGAACTTTTTTTTTGGGAATTTAGGTCAGATGTCGCAATTAACTGAGGGTTGCGATATGACATTGTTCACAAGAGGGTTGCGATATCTCAACTGAGGGTTGCGATATGGCACTGTTCACAAGAGGGTTGCGATATCTCAACCGAGGGTTGCGACATGGCACTGTTCATAAGAGGGTTGCGATATGGCACTGTTCATAAGAGGGTTGCGATATCTCAATAGAGGGTTCCGATATGGCACTGTTCACAAGAGGGTTGCGATATCTGTGGGTTGCGATAGTTATGAGTGTGTACGTTGCGACATTTATGAGTGTGTAAAGTGTTCTTGAGTCGAGTTTTCAAAACAGATCGGTTTTGGCTGAAAATTGGTACGCATGTTCGTGATGCTATTCTGGGCAACTTTAATGCTTGGTGTTTTGTCAAAAAACCAACGGAAAATGGTTTTTCGGAGCAAAAACGAGAGCAGCAAAATAAAGAGAAATAAAATGAGAATGCAGATCTGGAAGATGGCTGAGGATACTTACCTACAGCTCTGATACCATGTTAGAATTGGAGAATCGATAGATTGATAGAGAGACTCGAGATGGCTGAAGACGGCCGACTTGCATATATTGAGAGAGAGTTTACAATAGAGAGTCTAACCTAATAATTAAACCCTAAGAGACTATTTATACAAGGTAAGATACACATAATTACAGAAAGGACCCTGAACTATACATATTTACATTAATATTCTAACATGAATAAAAGTTACAACGTGATGTATCTTGAACCCGAAGAATGCTCAAAAAGAATATTGAAATACAAAATGGCAAAAGATTTGGTCTTTAGAGACACGTTCTTTGCATAAGCTATTTGTAGTTCCAAAACTTTGTCTGTGTGCAATTTCACATACATAAATACAATGTTCGATATCCACCAGCAAAACATCAAATATCCCCAACTTCGATCTTTTCTGTGCGAGTTAAAGCAACTTATAACTCAATGTATTGGATTAAATATGAGTTAAGATGATGAGGCTGAATCGATGTCTTTGGCACTTGTTGTTGCTGCCTCCTCTTGGTCAAGCTTTTTCTTCCGGTACTGATCAACCTAAGGTCCAAATTTGGATTTTTAAGAGACGATGTCAGTGATAAAACAAAACAGATGATCCTAATCGTTTGACTAAGACGGTTCATCTACAGAAATTAAAAGTTGAATAACAATCCTCGTGCTTATTTGTTCATTGCATAATCTATAAGGAAGAAATTCAAACAAAATTACAAGTCAAATGCAATTCATGGACTATATATACACTAACCAGTTAATGACGATTCGGGATTACCCATAAACATATCCCGGAAGGGATATTATCATGTATCTAGGCTTTATGATTTAGAAAGGTGGCAAGATCCAGGATGATATAATACAAATGTGGGCATTTCTTTTGGGGAAAAATATAAATATAAATTTGAACACTTATTTTAATAAGTCGATAAAGTCAACTACATAATTTTGATAACTGACATCTTGCTGCTGGTCCTCTTTGTAGGTCTATTACCCCTTACAACATCCGTAATGCGAACCTCTATTTGAATGTAAGGGTTACAGACATTATTCATAATGGCAGTTGGGTTTGTCCTCAGATACAGGATAACCATACTTCCCATCCTGGTAGTCTCACTCCCCCGTTTCTCTCCCCTAATATCCTTGACAAACTCTTTTGGAGAAAACGGGATGACAACCTCGCTCCTTTCTCGGTGCATGAAGTATGGCTCAACATCCGCCCCAATGAGCCCCCAACTGGTTGGCATCACAAGGTTTGGTTCTCGCAAAATATCCTCGGACATGCTTTTCTCTGGTTTCCATGTATTAGCGTCTCAAGACGCATGATAAACTTCACTCTTGGGAGACCTATTCAAATCTGTCGTGTGGCTTCTGTTATAATGTGTCAGATTCCCATAATCATCTTTTCTTCGAGTGTCCCTTTCCTAAGCAGCTTTGGTTTGGCCTCAGGCCGAAGTTGAACCTCTCTCATGTCCCCAACAACTGGGCAGACATTATCAGTCTGCCACCAAAGGCAAGACCATATGGTCTATTATTCGTAGATTAGTGTTGGCTGGGATTGTTTACTACTTGTGGAATGAAAGGAATAATCATATCTTTAAGAATAAGAGAAGATCACATTATACGCTCGTTAAGACAATTTCTGATGATGTTCAGTCTAGACTTCTTAGCTTGACTTTGAAGCCTTCTACCAATGTTGATTATGCTAAAAATGTTTGGAATATTCCCTAGTGGTTAGTATTCTCTCTCTTTCCCCTTCTTTTCTTCTCCTCTCTTTGTTGCTTTCAGCTTTGCTCTTTTCTAGTGGTTGCCTCGGTTTAGCTTCAACCCGAGTGCTGCCTTGGTTTTATTTTATTGTCAAAAAACATAAAATTTTTAAAAATTTGTCTTTTTTCCTTGATCAGAGGGCCGACCCCCTCTGTATCAAAAAACAATTAAGCATAGAAAAAGGCATGCACAAAGACCCAAGATAAGAACGTACAGAAAAATATACTCTATTCTACTAGATTCTGTAGAAAATATATGCACGTTAGCAAGACTATAATTTAAACTAACAGTAACAAAGAATGCCAAGTGAAATATTTTGACATGGCTCTCCAACACCAGAAGTAACAGAGGCACAACTGCTATATCCTTCAAAAATCAAACCACATGGACCCATAAAGGTTTTACTAATAAAGCCACATTCTTCAAGTCAAATTTTTTTTAAAATTAAACCTGAGTAGGAGTATCCTAAGGGGCTGTTTGGTTGGTTTTCCATTAAGTCTTGTATGAATAAAGTTGTCTGTGTGGAGTAATCTGTTTGTATAGATTGGAAAGGTTTTTGTTTGGGAGGGTGTTTTCATAGATGGAAGAACCATGTTTTTTAATTGGGAGAGACTGGTTTGGACAAAACTTGGCTTACTACATAAAGCTCCCTCCTAAAAGCTTAATAAATAAGACATTTTCTATATCATTAAACCACTACCAAACAGTCATGTATAGCTGAATGAATAAGCTATGATTCCCATTAAGCTCATTAAGCTACTAACAAACTATTTGAATTCAAAATATATTCCTTATCCTCTCCATATATAACCCGTCTTGTTTGCCTTATTTCTAGCCTAGTCAGTTGCTAGTTTCCTTTCTCTTCGTGCATAGTTTTGTATTTATGCTTTGCTTTCCCTTGTATTGTGAATATGAAGATATACGACCAATTTTGATCCATTGAATTTTAGATGGTATCAGAGCAGGTCTGACCTAGAAACACCAAACCTAAACTTCCACTACCCTTATCCATGGTCTGCGACAAAGAAAACCCTAATCCTAGCTTAAAACATGAAACCGATCCTAATACAAACTCACCCCTCTACATACATGCTTCGGATTACCCGAAACAAATGCATGTTAACGACGTTCTCACCGACAACAACTATGCCGATTGGTCACAGGAGATGCTGAACTTCCTGTTTGCCAAAAACAAAGTCGGTTTCGTCGATGGGTCCATAAAGAAACCAGAGAAGACTGATGTGGATTATATGACATGGATGCGTTGTGACGCCATGGTGAAAGGATGGCTCACAACGGCCATGGAAAAGGATATCCGGAATAGTGTGAAATACGTGAGTACTACCAGTGAGATCTGGAGCGATCTACTGGAACGTTTTGGGAAGGAAAGTGCCCCTAGGGAATATGAATTAAAACAAATCCTCACCGGAACACAACAAGGAGGCGCCTCCGTTTCTGCCTATTACACGAAGTTGCACGGGATTTGGGATGAGATGCCGGTTGTTCTTTCAATTCCACGTTGTGCATGCAATGGTTGTACATGTGATGTTGGGAAGAAGATGGTGGAACTCAGAGAAAAAGAAAGGCTTTACGAGTTTCTTATGGGACTCGATAACAAATTTTCTGTCATCAGAACACAGATTCTCGCTATGAGTCCGGTTCCAAGTTTGGGAAACGCTTACCACCTTGTTGCGGAAGATGAACGACAAAGGACTATATCCGGCGACAAGAAACCCGCGACTGAATCTGCCGCTTTTAAAACCCTCACACAATGCCGAAGAGAAGGCAACTCCAGCCAGCAACGAGACAGACCAGCCACAAAAGACAACAAGCACAGTGAGGTAGTGGAACGCTGCATTTTCTGTGGCAAAGATGGCCATAACCGAGAGGGTTGTTTCAAACGGGTAGGATATCCCGACTGGTGGCTGGGGAACAAAAAGTGAGACGAAAGCAAACCAAAGGCTGCCTGTATCGAGACTGGTACAAGTCCCGTTCCAGGTTTGACTAATAAGCAGTATGAAACCTTTTTGAAACACTTTGCAGGCAGTGGGAAAAGAACAAAGGATGATCCGGCTCCAACGACTTTCATGGCAGGTAAAACTGGTTTTGGGGACGATTGGGTAATTGATTCGGGATCAACCAAACACATTACGCATAATGTCGAGATACTTGAGAACACGAGATTTTATACCCGTTGAAGGAAGAGGTGAATGCACCTTATCGGGGGGTGCAAAAATAAAAGGGGTTCTTTATATCCCCAAGTTCACCTGCAATCTTTTGTCGGTTAGTCGATTGAGTAAAGATCTTCAATCGGCAATAACGTTTTTTCCTGATTTTTGTGTAATGCAGAAACTTCACACGAGGAACTTGATTGGTGCGGGTGAGTGCAGAAGAGGTCTTTACCGGATGGGGATATTTGGAACCGAGAAGAAGGCTCTAATGACAACCACGGATGTCTGGCACAAAAGGCTTGGTCACGCTTCCGGTGATAAACTTACCCAGATTGATTTCCTTAAGAATATTTCCTTCAATAAGTTGTGTGATTCTTGTTCTAGAGCTAAGCACACTAGACTACCTTTTCAAAACAGTGAAATTAAAACCAATGGTTGCTTTGAGTTATTGCATTGTGATGTTTGGGGAAACTATCGTTCTCCCTCGCTTTCGGGAGCAAACTATTTTTTAACCATTGTCGATGATTTTAGTAGGGGTGTGTGGGTCTTCTTTCTAAAACACAAACATGAAGCAGGCAAGTGTCTCATTGACTTCTATAAATTGATAAAAACCCAATTTGGAAAATCGGTTTAGAGAATTAGAAGTGATAATGGGGGGGGGGGGGATTCACGTCCAATGAGATGATTAACTTTTATGGTGAGGAAGTAATTTTATTGGAGACAACATGTCCTCACACCCCGCAACAAAATGTGTAAAGCCCGTGTCCCGGTAGGGTTTTTAAAATTCTTAATGTAATTATTTTATTGACGTTTAAAGCGAGTCTTGTTAACGAAAGTTGTCAAAGGGGACCTTGAATGTTATGTGTGGCAAACCTTACTCCCTTTTGCAATAATATAGAAATTCAGGGACCAAAAGTGTCAAAGGGATTGAGCCTAGGGGTCAAAGGTGGACAATGGAGGTGTTTGGGTGGTTGAACGGCCAAGGGAAGGGGAACCGACCCCCCCCCTCTTCCTCTTCTCGGCGGTTTCCAAATTGCACCAACATATAGTTTTCTTTTGTTATTTGCTTATTTTGGCTCCATAGTTTTTGATTTGCCGAGAGGGTGATCGTGAGTGTGAGAAGCCGAGAGAGGAAGAAAAAGAGAGAGAGAGAGGTCGCTGGAGAAACGCCGTCGCCGGAAAACCACCGGTGTCAACGTCCTTCGTCGGAGAGGTCGAGAAGAAGGGATTGCAGGCACGGTTGCGAGTCGTCGTTGTAAGGTATGGCTCTCGTTACGTTTCTGTTTTTGCGACGGCCATAACTTTTCCGTCGTAACTCCGATTGAGCCGAAACTGGTACCCACGGTTCAAGTTCGAGGTCGAACACGTTTTCCGTGTTTTAGCGGAAAACCGATTCAGCTTCTAGCTAGGTGAAAAAGTGGTCGCAAATTTGGTGATTTGTCATTTTATGTGAATGACGATTTTTCTGCCACTGTTTTGTCGTGGCCGTAACTTTTTACTCGTAGCTCGGATTGAAATGAAATCGGTGGCCGAAGTTCACTAATCGAGTCAGGAAAGTTTTTCGTGTTTTGCCGAGAATCTGGTTAAGCCTGTAGCTGGGCCGTATGGGGCTGTTTATACAGCCTGGTCCGAAAAACTTCCAGCTTTCTGTCCCTGTTTTGTTTTATGCATAACTTTTGCTTGGAATGTCGGATTGGGATGAAACTGGTGCCAAAAGTTCCCATTCTGAGTCTAGTAACTTTTATATGTTTTGTGGAAAAACCAGTTCGGGCCATAGCTAGTGTCAAATTGCCATTTTATACTGACAGGTCCTGTTTTAGCTGCACTGCGAGATGTTTTTGTAAAATTCGTATAGAGTGCTAGGAATATCGTTAGGACGCGTGCGATACGTCCCTGGAACCATAAGACATTGAACTTCCTGGATGTGGAATTAAGTTTTTGGTTTGATCAGTTTAGCAGGGGTAAAATGGGTCCCGAACAGACCTGCGTTTTTAGTATAAAAGCTGGAATTTTAGTTTTGCTAAACTAGTAAAAGTGTCGTGAGTTGGGACTTCCCGTTGACGTTTTAGTGCGTATTTAGGTGGGAAAAAGTGAGGAAGGTTGACGTGCTGGTGTTGCGGCTCGGGAGCGCGTCGGTTTGCTTTGAGGTGAGTTCTCTCACCGCGTAGTTAGGAATTTCATGTATACCGCTGTTTTTGTGCTATGTGTTATTACGTGTTTACGTGGACCAATTTGGATGGGATGATTTAGCTGTGATTGTTGAAATTATATGTCGATTATTTGTGCTTGCGTACACCTCAGTGGGACTGGGGGGCTCGGTGGGACCGAGGGCTCGGTGGGACTGAGCTAGTACATCTATTTACCTTTACTCGGTGGGACCGAGGGCTCGGTGGGACTGAGCTAGTACAACTATTTACCTTTACTCGGTGGGACCGGGGGCTCGGTAGGACTGAGCTGGTATTGCTATATTTTTGTATACTCGGTGGGACCGAGGTTTGTATGTATGCATGAATCATTATGTGGCTTCGTATTCATGGTAGTGGTGATGTTTCCTACTTGCGAGTAGGGGCGATATGCGTGGGGTTGCTACCTACGTGTGTGGTTGAATTCACTAAGCATTATAGCTTACCCCTTCCCAATATGTTGTTATTTCAGGTGCGGGCGGCAGTCGGGCGTGACCGTACACACATCAAGCGCAGAGTACCAAAGATTGTTAAACTTTCACTTTCGAACCCTTTGAATTTAATTATATAATTTTCCGCTGCATAAACTTTGTTGACGGTTTGAGTCAACGACGTTAATTTCACTTAAGACGTGAATTATTGAATTATGGTTGTTTTATAATGAAATGTATGTTTTAAAAATTTTAAATTTCCTTGTAATTTTTGGGACGTTACAACTTGGTATCAGAGCACAACTTGAGTGAATCAAACACATCTCGGTGTGTTTGGTCTCAAGTTGCGGCTATGAAGTTTTTAAACTATCTTATTAAAATCTTTGAAAATAAATGAACGGAGAAAGCCCGTTTGGGAAACGGTGATCGTGGGCGCAGTGTGTACAGTCAGCCGACGCCAATTGGGAAGGTACAGCACTTAGTGTATTTATTGCTTTCTAGGCATAGGGTATGCATGCTAGATTGCCGAGGTTGTTTACACTGTGCTGTACGATGACTGCTTGCTAGTAGGAATCAATGCTAGTTATAGTAGGTTGTCAAGTGAAGGCCCTATAGGTTGCATGCAGTAAGAATCATATAGCCTTAGAATATTTGATTTAGTTCTATTGCGCAGCTCTTGTTTGAGTCCAACCGTTCTAGGATAGAATCTTGTATTCGAATGTCTATTTGATTCACGCTGCGTGCGGCTGGGTATTCGCGAGGCAACTCGTTATGGCTAACATGGATTCCGTTGTAGCAAGAGTAGTGGGATGAGATAAAATTCCTAGTGAGCTGGGAATAGCGTTTACATATGAGTACGTATGCTAGATTGCTTTCTAGAACATAGGAGTATGTATGCTAGATTGCTTACGTGAATTTTGTGGTACTGTATACTTGTTACTTGCTATTAGGAACTCATGCTAGCCTTGATAGGTTGTTATGTGAATGCACCTTAGGTTGTATACAGTAGGAACTGAATAGCCTTAGAATGTTGGATTTAGTTCTATTGCGCAGCTCTTGTTTGAGTCCAACCGTTGTAGGATAGAATCTTATATTCGAATGTCTATCTGGTTTCACTGTATACGACTGTGCGTTTACGAGGCGACTCGTCAGGGCTAGTGGGGGTTCCATTCTAGCAAGGGTGGTGGGGTATTACGACTTTTCTAGGGAGCTAGGAAAAGTGTTTGCATATGCCGGAATGGGCATATGTGTTTGTTTGTGGTAAGCAACTACTTGGACGTCCCGGGACAGGACTCGAAACGAGTAAGGATAGGTGTGAAGGGTAGTAGCAGAGCTCCTACTATCTGAAGCACAAGATCCGTGCTCGAGTCGGGGAAAGTCACGGAGAATCCGAAGAGTTGAGTGTGAGCGTAGTTAGCAGGTTTTAATGTGTGTTAGTAGCTCGTTAAGGAGAAACAACAATGTTGATCCAGATGCTGATGCTGGAATTATTGCTGATCAGATTCGTGAGATGTTTGCGGTCGAGGTGACGCATATTTTGAGGAGGCGATCCCCGATATTATTACCGCCATTCGTGATGAGGTAATAGTGTCGATGGAGGAGCGCATCGTGGCGATTCCACCCCCTGCAGGTGGGCAGCCCCGAACAAGAGGGTCGGGATCGGTTATAGAGTGCACATTCCTTACCGGTGGTTGTCCTGCGAACTAGAAGGTTCGCTTCGCGGTGAATCTGTTACGAGACGGAGCGAAGGACTGGTGTGCTATTGCTTTGACGCTTAACGGGCTCACTACTTGACCTGGGAGGAGTTCGTCGTATGTTTCGTGTAGAGCATGTGCCTCTAGTGGAGATGGAGAGGAGTGCCAAAGAGTTCTTGGAGCTCTATCAGACTACGGAGGCCATAAAGGAGGTGAACCGAAAGTTTACGAAAATGACATTATTCTATCCTTAGCATGCTGCTTTTGAGGACATGAAGAGGACACGGTGCAAGGATATGTTACGTACCAAGATCAGGGAGTTCGTGAGTACCGCGCAGTATGCTTCACTTGCTGTAGTGATGGAGGCGGCCTGAGGTAGAGTTCGTCAACTGGGAGTGGAGGAGGCACAACCTACGTATAAAGTGGTGACAGGTACGTTCTTGGTTAACCCGGTGCTTGCTGTGGTGATGATTGATAGCGGGGCTACTCATCCTTCCGTGTCTCACATAGTCAGTGAGTGTTTGGGGCCGAGTTGTAGGACGGTTAGGCTGTCCACTTGTGGTTGCAGTTGCTGAAGACAGGACCTTGACGGTTACTGACGTGTACCCGGGGTGCACTTTGGAGATCTCTGGTGTGAGGTTCCCGATTGATTTGATTCCGATCGCTATGCGGGAGTTGTGCGTGACTGTGGGCATGGATTGGATGGATGCGTATGATGCGGAGATTGTTTGTCGTCGCAAACAAGTACGAGTTCGAACCCCAAGCGGGGGAGAAATGCTAGTTCAGGGCGGCTTGCCCAGGCAGACCTCAGCGATATGTTCGGCTGCAAGGGCTCGGAGGTACTTGCAGCACAGTGGTCAGGGATTTTTGGCGTATGTGATCGACACGCGCGACGACGGAGAGAAGAAGTCTGTGGAGGATGTGCCAATTGTACGGGAGTTTGCTGACGTATTTTCCCGAGGAGTTACCGGGGATACCTCCCGAGCGACAGGTAGAGTTCCACGTTGATTTGATTCCGGATGCTGCTCCGGTGGCCAAGGCACCTTATCGCCTGGCTCCATCGGAAATGAAGGAGTTGTACACTCGTTGCAGGAACTTATCGAAAAGGAGTTCATCAAGCCGAGTTGTCCACCATGGGGAGCCCCGATTCTGTTTGTGAAAAAGAAAGACGGGTCCCAACGGATGTGTATAGACTACCGTGAGTTGAATAAGCTTACGGTGAAGAATCGTTATCCTCCGCCAAGGATCGATGACTTGTTCGATCAGCTTCAGGGAGCCTCGTGGTTCTCTAAGGTTGATTTGAGATCGGGGTATCATCGGATGCGGGTGAGGAGAGAGGATACAGAGTAGACGGCCTTTCGTTCACGTCATGGCCATTTACAAGTTGTGGTGATGCCTCTCGGGCTCACCAATGCACCCGCAACGTTCATGGACCTCATGAACCGGGTATGTAGCCCTATGTGGGATCGATCGGTGATCGTGTTCATCGACGATATTCTTGTGTAATCGAAGTCGAAGGAAGAGCATGAGATGCATTTGCGAGAAGTTTTGGAAGTTTTGAGGCGGGAGAAGCTGTATGCTAAGCTCTCCAAGTGTGAGTTCTGGTTACGAGAGGACCACTTTCGAGAGCATGTCGTGAACCAGAATGGTATTATGGTGGACCCGGCCAAGATTACGGCTGTGAAGCGGTGGAAAATGCCAATCGCGAGAGAGTTTCGGGGGAAAATTCCGAATTTTGTCCGTGATAGTCATGGGTCAATTTCTCGGTCTTAATGGAAGGTTGGGTATCCCACGCGTGTGGGTACTGTAGGCCGAATATTATCGGTTAGGGAATGCTGCCCTTTGTAATAAAGAGGATAAATGCGTAGAATTTTTGAGGTAAATAGTATACTTAGGTGTCGACTTTTGGGCTTGAGGCCAAATGCCTTAGTGTAATTGGGGAATTGTAGCCGATTTTAAGGAAATTATGTTGATGATAGTAGTAATCATGAGATGTTTGCTTGTGGTGGAATGACCTTCGTGGATGATTATAAATTTACTAGTTTGATAATTCTTGTGGAGTAAATTGTGGGAGTCTATTATAACTCGTGAAAGTTAATCGACAGTTAATGATAGGAATGATCGAATTCGAGTATCCTGTAGGGTATATTGGTGAGCAACTTTAGAATGGTTAGAGCTTGAAATTTGAATCGGGATGTTTGGACTATCTATGGTTGGGAGACAACCGAAGTCGTTTGACCAGGAATGAATCCAGTTGTTGGAATGTTCCTCCGATCATACTTGCGGTGTACTTGAAGGAGTTTTGTGGTAAGAAAAGTATTCGAGAGATTTTTAGGCGGTGTGGGAAATCTTAAATTCCTGTTAGTGAAGGTCTAGTGGAAACACCGGAAGTGCTCCGAGTAAACTTGGGAACCTGAAGCGAAGATGCGAGAGAATTATCCGGAGCTGTGTGCGGGTGTAGACTTCGGGGACGAAGTCTAACTCAAGCGGGGGAGAGTTGTAAAGCCCGTGTCCCGGTAGGGTTTTTAAAATTCTTAATGTAATTATTTTATTGACGTTTAAAGCGAGTCTTGTTAACGAAAGTTGTCAAAGGGGACCTTGAATGTTATGTGTGGCAAACCTTACTCCCTTTTGCAATAATATAGAAATTCAGGGACCAAAAGTGTCAAAGGGATTGAGCCTAGGGGTCAAAGGTGGACAATGGAGGTGTTTGGGTGGTTGAACGGCCAAGGGAAGGGGAACCGACCCCCCCCCCCCCTCTTCCTCTTCTCGGCGGTTTCCAAATTGCACCAACATATAGTTTTCTTTTGTTATTTGCTTATTTTGGCTCCATAGTTTTTGATTTGCCGAGAGGGTGATCGTGAGTGTGAGAAGCCGAGAGAGGAAGAAAAAGAGAGAGAGAGAGGTCGCTGGAGAAACGCCGTCGCCGGAAAACCACCGGTGTCAACGTCCTTCGTCGGAGAGGTCGAGAAGAAGGGATTGCAGGCACGGTTGCGAGTCGTCGTTGTAAGGTATGGCTCTCGTTACGTTTCTGTTTTTGCGACGGCCATAACTTTTCCGTCGTAACTCCGATTGAGCCGAAACTGGTACCCACGGTTCAAGTTCGAGGTCGACCACGTTTTCCGTGTTTTAGCGGAAAACCGATTCAGCTTCTAGCTAGGTGAAAAAGTGGTCGCAAATTTGGTGATTTGTCATTTTATGTGAATGACGATTTTTCTGCCACTGTTTTGTCGTGGCCGTAACTTTTTACTCGTAGCTCGGATTGAAATGAAATCGGTGGCCGAAGTTCACTAATCGAGTCAGGAAAGTTTTTCGTGTTTTGCCGAGAATCTGGTTAAGCCTGTAGCTGGGCCGTATGGGGCTGTTTATACAGCCTGGTCCGAAAAACTTCCAGCTTTCTGTCCCTGTTTTGTTTTATGCATAACTTTTGCTTGGAATGTCGGATTGGGATGAAACTGGTGCCAAAAGTTCCCATTCTGAGTCTAGTAACTTTTATATGTTTTGTGGAAAAACCAGTTCGGGCCATAGCTAGTGTCAAATTGCCATTTTATACTGACAGGTCCTGTTTTAGCTGCACTGCGAGATGTTTTTGTAAAATTCGTATAGAGTGCTAGGAATATCGTTAGGACGCGTGCGATACGTCCCTGGAACCATAAGACATTGAACTTCCTGGATGTGGAATTAAGTTTTTGGTTTGATCAGTTTAGCAGGGGTAAAATGGGTCCCGAACAGACCTGCGTTTTTAGTATAAAAGCTGGAATTTTAGTTTTGCTAAACTAGTAAAAGTGTCGTGAGTTGGGACTTCCCGTTGACGTTTTAGTGCGTATTTAGGTGGGAAAAAGTGAGGAAGGTTGACGTGCTGGTGTTGCGGCTCGGGAGCGCGTCGGTTTGCTTTGAGGTGAGTTCTCTCACCGCGTAGTTAGGAATTTCATGTATACCGCTGTTTTTGTGCTATGTGTTATTACGTGTTTACGTGGACCAATTTGGATGGGATGATTTAGCTGTGATTGTTGAAATTATATGTCGATTATTTGTGCTTGCGTACACCTCAGTGGGACTGGGGGGCTCGGTGGGACCGAGGGCTCGGTGGGACTGAGCTAGTACATCTATTTACCTTTACTCGGTGGGACCGAGGGCTCGGTGGGACTGAGCTAGTACAACTATTTACCTTTACTCGGTGGGACCGGGGGCTCGGTGGGACTGAGCTGGTATTGCTATATTTTTGTATACTCGGTGGGACCGAGGTTTGTATGTATGCATGAATCATTATGTGGCTTCGTATTCATGGTAGTGGTGATGTTTCCTACTTGCGAGTAGGGGCGATATGCGTGGGGTTGCTACCTACGTGTGTGGTTGAATTCACTAAGCATTATAGCTTACCCCTTCCCAATATGTTGTTATTTCAGGTGCGGGCGGCAGTCGGGCGTGACCGTACACACATCAAGCGCAGAGTACCAAAGATTGTTAAACTTTCACTTTCGAACCCTTTGAATTTAATTATATAATTTTCCGCTGCATAAACTTTGTTGACGGTTTGAGTCAACGACGTTAATTTCACTTAAGACGTGAATTATTGAATTATGGTTGTTTTATAATGAAATGTATGTTTTAAAAATTTTAAATTTCCTTGTAATTTTTGGGACGTTACAAAATGGGGTGGTAGAACGAAACCATAGACATCTTCTCTAAACCGCACGTGCTCTTAGATTTGAAGCCAATCTCCCCAAAAGATTTTGGGGTTATGTGTTTTAACCGCTGCTTATATTATCAATCGGTTGCCGTCTAAAGTGATAGGAAATAAAACCCCATAGGAAATCATTTTTCAACAAAAACCAGACTACGAACACATGAAAGTTTTTGGGTGTTTGGCCTACTTTAAAAGTAATGAGACCAAAGGGGACAAGTTTGAAGCAAGGGGGAGGCCCGAGGTGTTTTTGTGTTACCCACAGGGACCAAAGGTTATAAGATATTTGACATTGAAAACAAGAAGATAATTGTTTCACGGGATGTGAGGTTCCATGAGAACTAGTTTCCGTTTTACAAGAGAGACGATGAACGCGAAAATGATGACCCACAGAAAGTTGCTGATGGGATATATAATGGGTCGGTTCATTATGACACCGAATAGGACGTGTGGGGCAATGACAGTGGACAATCCACTAATGTCCAAGGCCCAGGTGAACCAAATGCCTTGACCCAAGACCTTGATGAAGGGAGCCCAGATTCAGAAACTGATGGGCTACGAATTGATCCTGGAACCATCAATGATAACCAACAAACTCACCATGAATCGCAAGGTATTACCACTGAACCTACTGCCACTATTCCGACCCATGAGAAAATAAACAGAAGTCAACTGAAGCACTTTGCTGATTATCACGTCCAACTTCCCCCATCGGTTGACCATGCACAAGCTCCACCAAGTCAAGTGTCCTCAACGGTACACCCTCTATCTAATTTTGTTTCATACAAAAATCTTTCTGATACTCACAAGGCTTTCCTGGTGGCCATCGATTCTAACGATGAACCAAAATACTTTCATCAAGCCGTTAAAAATGACAGGTGGAAAGAAGCTATGAGAAAAGAAATTCAAGCTTTAGAAAAGAATGGGACGTGGACATTGGAAGATCTTCTTGAAGGAAAACATGCCATTGATTCAAAATGGGTTTACAAAGTGAAATATAAACCCAACGGTGAGGTTGAAAGATACAAAGCCCGTCTCGTTGCAAAAGGGTTTACCCAAATGGAGGGCGTTGACTATCATGACACGTTCGCTCCGGTTGCTAAGCTTGTCACTGTCAGAACTCTCTTAGTCGTGGCAGTCGAAAGAAATTGGGCAATCCACCAACTCGATGTTAACAACGCCTTTTTACATGGCGACTTGAATGAAGAAATTTACATGAAGATTCCCCAAGGTTTTGCAAGGGAAGGAGATACTAGAGTTTGTCATCTATGAAAGTCATGATATGGTTTAAAACAAGCTTCACGCAATTGGTATCAAAAGTTTACCAATGCCCTTGTCAACCTCTGTTTTTAGCAGTCCGAGCCGACTATTCCCTTTTTATTCACAAGCAAGGAAACAGTTTTGTCGTGGCTCTCATTTATGTCGATGATGTGGTCATGGTTGGAAACGACCTGGCAAAAATGCAAGCAACAAAAGAAGATCTGAATAACAGGTTTAGCATCAAAGACCTAGGAAACCTCAAGTATTTTCTTGTTATAAAAGTGACTCGAACGTTCGAAGGTCTCGTGCTAAATCAACGTAAGTATATACTTGACATCCTTGAAGATTGTGGGTAACAAGGATGCAAGCCGAGTCTGTTTCCCATTGAGAAGAATCTGAAACTTGATAGATCCGAAAAGGAACCAAAAGTGGATGCTAGTCGTTATCGTCGTATATTTGGCAAATTACTTTACTTACAAGCTACGCGACCAGACATAACATACTCAGTGAATGTGTTGAGCCAATTCGTAGCGAACCCTAGACAGCCACACTTGAACGCTACACATAGGGTCCTTCGCTACTTGAAAGGAACGCCGGGACAAGGAGTTCTTTTCCCACGTGAGAGAGGATGTGTTCTCACGGCCTACTGTGACTCGGACTGGCTCGGATGTCCCTACATCCGAAGGTCACGAATTGGGTTTTTACTCCTCCTTGGCAGCACACCAATATCCTGGAAAACCAAGAAGCAATCAGTTGTCTCACGTTCCTCTGTTGAAGCAGAATATAGGTCCATGGCGTCCACCGTCAGTGAAATTCTTTGGGTGAGATGGCTTCTGACCAAATTGGATGTTCACTCGGCCAAGCCAACTCCTTTGTTTTGTGATAATCAAGCCGCCCGCCATGTCGCCAACAACCCGGTTTTCCACGAAAGAACTAAACACGCTGAAATGGATTGTTTCTTTGTCCGTGGAAGAGTAGAGTCACGGGAAGTTGAACCTCTGTCCATCCCCTCTACAATCGAGCTGGTAGATCACCCTTCTATGCAAGAAGCTACATCGTACTAGGTAAGCATTTTGTATCTGACCAAGTTAAAAATTTAAGTTTCCATATATTATTTCAGTAACTGTAAAAGCAATAAACTTGACTTGCAACTCAATGAAAACAAAGAAACACAAGTGAAAACAAATTGATACTTAATTATGAACATTCCAAAGTGATATGTATGCCATCTGTCATTGCTTTGTGAATATTTGAATATTTATAACATAAAGGATTTTACCGTATATCATCATCATGAAACGGTATTTTGAGACATTTTACTATAGTCGATCACGTTTAACTACTTTTGTGATCCCAGAACAAGCATTCAATTTAGCAATATGAATCAATTGGTCATCCCTCTATTAATCATGAATCAATCTTCAAGTATAATGGTGATGAATGAGAGAAAAGTGCACACTGTACTTGGAATGTAAGAAATGACATTTTAAACAAATACAAGGGAAAAACAATATATAGTGTGCAAAATATAGAAGTTTCAATATGGCCCCTCTACTTGATACAAGGTGTCAGTTAGGGCACTAACAATCTCCCCCTTTGTATCAAAGTAGAGGTAAAGATTTAAGCATTCACCGGAGTCACGTGTTTCTTCCGAATCCCGAAGATGATCTCGAATCTTCTTAGTGCGTTCTGGTACTCACGTCTGTATCTGAAGGCATCCATGACTTGTTGTATCAACCGTTTCTCCTTCTCCTTCAGCTTGACTTCTCCACTTTCATCTAATCTGAGCTTACTCTCCAGATGGATCTGAATCATCTTGAAAGTCCCATCGCAGTATTTGTTTACTTCACTAATTCTCAGGAATCTCTTCTTCTTCTCATGATTGAAGTAGACGACTCCGAGTTCAGGTTTATCAAGCACAGAGTAAACAGGGATACCTTGGATATCAGCAAGTTTCTTGTTGGGTCTTCGGAGATTCACTCTAGATTGATGTGCTTCTAAGGCCATCTGAAAGTCGGTTAGATAAGAAAATTTTACCATGTTTTTCATAAACCTTTTGACACTCTGATAGGCGGCAGACCATTCTATTTTCTTCCCAGGATTTCGTGCCAGAATGTCATACAGGTTTAGGAAGTCATCAAACATCAGGCTCTTGAAGTCATCTTCCGTGATGAAACATTCATTACCATCTGATCTCATGACGGTAAACCGAGGATACTAGATGTTTAGCAGTTTGTGTGACTCTATCTTCAGAATCTTCATAATCATCTTATCAGACCTTACAACATTCGTCTCCAGGTCTTTATTCTTCATTACGTGCAAAAATTGTGTTCTGTGTAGAGCCGACCACTTGTCAATTTCGTATACCTTTACCAAGTCAATTTTCTGAATGTCCCTCACGAACAAGTCCTTTCTTACACTCTCTTGGAACGAAGTTAAAATTCTCACTCTTTCTCCGGTCCCAATGTAGTTAGGTTCATCATCAATTAGATTCTGATAAAAGCGGAGCTCAGCATCTAAGATGGGATCTCTAATCTTGCCATCAGTGTTTGTCAGAATATTTTGCGCTGACGTACCAGTATCTTCTTCATTCGGTTGTTCCGGTTGAGTGTTATCATCTTCGAAATCAGAATCCACAGCATGAGCCCCATAAGTATCAAAAATAACATCCAGTTCCTCCTTAATCTGGACAGTTGTTCTCTCCGGCTCCTCATCTGAATGAATGTAGATGTAATCATTTAGCATATCATCTGCCATCCTTTCCTCCTCGGTTCTATTGTCACCACTGTGATGCTTTTCAACCCTAAGTATGACATCAGCTAGAACTTCATCATCAACTTGGACAACTTCAGTTTTCTGTCCATCTGCCCCCTCTGCCCCCTCAGTTACTGCCTGATCTGATCCCCCCGTTTGTTCATCATGTAAACCACTAGATCTCCAACTCTGGCTCTCTTCTCCCCCTCATGTTGATCAGGGTCATCCTGATCATCATGTCTACGTCTTTTGGAACCCTGAGCCTGAACACCACATGTCTGCTCTACCATTGTGATTCTATCAGATAGAGATTTGTATCCGCTAAGCATGGCTTGAGTCATTTCTTTGATGGAGTTTTAGAGATTTTGGAAATCAGTGCTAGTGGGTAGTTGGGTATGGGTTTCAGTCTGTATTCAGAGTAAACCTACCAAGTCTACCTCTTCGTTGGTATTGGTATCTCCTTGGTCAAGTAACTGGGCAAGAAGCTCAGATTTGAGCTGGTGGGTTGGGATGGTATGTAAGGATTGTGATGCTGGAGGTTGAGATATGGGTTGAGCTTCAGATGGTTGAGATTCAGGAGCTGACGAAGATTCTGCTACCCCTTTCCCTTTAACTGCTCTGCTAACTTCTGCTGAAAGTATGTCAACTGTCTCTTGCATTTCCTTATGGTGAAGCTTGTAAGAGTTGTTAATGGATGCTAGAGAAGCTCTCAGGAAATCCAGAGTTACATAATGCGGGGGCGGGCCTAGCATTTCAACTACCTGATCAAGAGAGAAAGTGGTAAAATTAGGTCTAACACCCGGACCACGTAGGTTACCGGTTTGCATTGCAGTTGAAACAACTGAATGGCATGTGCTCATAGCTGGCATGGTGTTGGCTATGACAGGACTTCCACCCGGTCCTCGAAAGACACCAACGAATGGAGGCCTTACTCTGGGTGTTCCGGTTGGGGCACGGAAGCCCACAACTTGGTGTGATACCGGCGCTCGTGTCCTAGGAAAGGTAGTTCGTCCAAATGGCACTAGACTCGATGTGCGTGGAATAAAGTTCGGTGGCCGGAGCAGAAGCCTACCTTGTTCAATATCAACAAACACCGAGTGTGTTCCTGATTGAAGTTGTGCTCGATCCCCTGTGCTGAATGAAACATCAGCTTGTTGAGAAGCCGATGAGTGGCTTTGTGGGGCTGTGCACTGCATGGCTGGGTCCACCATGTATATTTCAATGCGCAACGGCGACATACGCTCGTTGGCCGTGGATGTGGCTACCCGACTTAATGTGGTTTGGGGAGGATCACTAGTTAAAACTTTTTGTGATCCTGTCACATGCTCTCCCATTTCTTTTCTCACATCCTCTCGGCTCACTATTTCAATATTTTCAACTGTAGCTCCTCATCCCTCCTTATGACACCAAAATCGCCTGAAAGTCCGACGTTCCAAGTGGAACCAGCATCGGAACTTTCCACAAGAGGTCTCGGACCAACGTGTCTTGGTATCTTGTGAACATTCGGATCATGATCTGAATCAGAGTCTGAATCTGAAGCACCATCAACATCATGTCTGGGTTGGGTAGAGGCTTCATCCTCGGAAGTAGAAGCGAATATAACATAATCAGGATCTTCTTCGGAGTCCCATGACACATCATCATCAACGATTTGGACTCTTGCAGCTTTAGATGTAGATGCCTGACCAACAGTCCTCACCACATCAACCCCTCTCTTTCTTGTATTTCTCCTCATCTCTCTCCGTTCAGAAACCCCATGTTCCTGCTCGACTCGATTACCCTCGCCGCCTAGTTGGTTGGCACTGTGGGTAGGTCCTCTCGGATCTGGCTGGACCATCAGTGCATTATCTATTCTATAGTGTCTAACTACCTCAGACTGATGGTCGGCATAGGATAGCACGTCTTCCAGTACGACGGCGATATGAGCAAATTCGATTGGGTCGGGCATTTTGAGAAAGTGCATCCATTGAGTTGGGCCTTGGACTGCATTCGGTCGTCTCGGAATCTCTTGGTTATCATCCATGATCTGACGAATGATGATCTGCAGATATCGTTGAAACGGCACAAAATTGCGTCTGTTGATTGGCTTTGTTTTGTCCCCGACAATCTCGATGAGTTCATTCCAAAGAATGATGGCGAAATCAATGCGGTGGTTGAAAGCGACGACATGAAATAGTCTAAGAATAGATATATTGCAGCGATCGAGACCTGTGTGCTTTGAAGTCATGCAATGGTTAATAATGGAGAAAAGAGTGTACCAAATCTTCGGTAAGAATTTCCGCTTGAACTGTGTTGAGCGAGTAAGGATGGTATTGCCGGTGGGTTGATATCCTAAGCTGCGGATATCGGCACAAATTTGTTCCTCATAAGCTTGGTCTTCAAAGTCATTGTGGTATGGAAGATCAAGTGCACGTCGGAATCTCTTCAGGGTTAGGCGAACGTCAAAATGATCGACCTTTGCAGTGAAGTGTTGGCCGCGCCTATGAACTTGGTGGAACTGCAGGGTGTGCCAGAACTGCTAAAGGTAAATGACTGGCACAGTGATGACCTTGGTAAGTGCAGTGCGAAGTGGATGGCCGCGGATGATTTCCAGAATGATGCGGTACTCAAAATCCACACTGAGATCTAGGTGATGGTTGTTGTCAAGAAGGATAAGATGGAGACTGCGGTAATAGTTCTTCATCTAAGTCACGTGCATTCACCGATGGATGCGAGGATCGGTGAGACGGGATCACGGTGTTTTCATCTGAGGAGTGACCATCATTGTGTGCCATCTGAATATGGTAAAATCAGTACAGTGCCCAAAAATTGGATTTCATGAAAAAACTTGTCAAACAAATTCTTAAGTCCTGGTTTTATCGCATGAAACATCAAGGTTATATCGCAAGACACATTTTGTCGCAATACATAGATTCCGATGAAAAGTTATCGCAAGACACATGTTGCGATAAAAAGTTATCTCAAGACATAAGTTGCGATAAAAGGTTATCGCAAGACATAACTTGCGATAAAAGGTTATCGCAAGACATAAGTGCGATAAAGATGAATATATGTACCTTGCGATAATGATGAACATGAAGAACATAGCTTCATGCGATAAACTTGAACACAAACACTAACCTAAGTGTTCAACCCATAAATCTAAGTTTTCGCACAAATACAAGATTTAGCCTATCACACTAGGTTCGCAAGGTTCACAGAAGCAAAACCCTATCAATTTTAACAACTAACAGACCCAAACACTTCGATTAAATGGCAGAATATGAAAGGACTCACTTTGAGTTCGACCCTAAGACCCTAAGAACGACTTAAACACTAGCAAACATAGATTAAAGAAATCGAAAAGCATTGAGAAAGTACTTCGAAGTGATTCTGAAAGTGTTGGTCCCGAAGGCCTATACAAGTTTGTAGAAGGGGGGGGGGGGGTTGAATACAAACACACAGATTTTACTTTTCTAAATTGTTTATTGATAAATCATTAACAATTTACAGCTTGTTGCGAAAACAAGATTAATGATAAACCTAAATCTAAACAAGTTGGAACACTAAGGTTTCTTGCACTAAGAGAGATAAGGAAATTACTAATAATAACCTATTTTGAGATAAGAGATTGAACTTGTCCAGAGTTAGCAAGTTACTTCAAATGAAGTTGGTTCATCTCTCTATATACTGCATGCATTTAATGCAAGTCAGTATACACTTTACACGTGTCATCAGCTGGTTGGTTGCATGTCATTGACCTTGGTTGACAACCTTAGTAGCCGCATGGATGAACAGTGTAGTATCATAGTGGTTGTACGATTTCAGACAGTCGGAGGTTCTTTTATGACATTTCGTACGGAGTCATGCAAGGGGGGTTAAGACAAAAGTACTTTGTACAGAGGACTTCATGATCAGCTTTTCGTTGATACAACGATTATCATTTTCTATTCAGCGAATGATAAAGTTCAACGATAGCTGAAGTCTTGTACTTGATACTTCACGTTGAGTGGACAAATCTGAGTCTTCGCTGATCCGCATCAGTTCATTAGGAGATTGTCGCTGGTTCTTGAGCTTGATCTTCGACTTCAGCGTAGAACCTTTGTTGACGTGAAACTTGTCTTCAGGGATCATAAGTAAACAACTAACTTATCAGCGATCATCATAATGACTGAACAGACTCAGAGCATTTATGGTGAACAGTGTTCGCTGAATGTTTAATTTAAAGAGCGAGAGTTCCTATCAGCGGTACTGTAAGATCTTAGTACTTATCAGCGATAGTGAAACTCTGATACATATTGTTTACTTACAATTTTCACTAAGTATAAGAGAGGGTCATTATCAAATCACTGAGGGTTTGGATCAACAATCTCCCCCTATTTGATTATGACATAGCAACAAAGAAATTTTCTATTTAATGAAAACATAAGGATAAAAAGAACTCATAAAATATTTGTCCCTTTTACTGTTTTCTGGGATCTTTTCAATACTGATGGAGTAAAGTACATTCGCTAAAATCTTTCTTTAAAACTTTGAATCAGGTTACAAAGAGAAATGGAAAGATTACAAGTACAAGCGAAATAAATTACAAGTACAAAAGAATAACTGATACAATAGAGAAAAAGGCGATCATATCAGCTTGTAAAGGGTTCTTCCTTGATGAGAAGTTCATCAAGGGTCTTTGATGTGGGAATCATCCAGTCAGGGACTGTTACACCTTGTTTTCTTTTGATCAGAGCTGCTTCAAAAATCAAGGGCTTCAGGTGTCTAGCTTTGATGTCGCGTCTGACTTCACACCAGTATACGAGATCTCTGAGTTGTTCGATGGGAGCGATGTGGAGCTCAGAGATACGTTGAACGTGATGATTTCCATATTAGTCTAAAAAGAATATACCATAGGGATCACTTACAACTGTGCCAGGAATGAATGTTTCTCCAGGTGGTAGGGAGGTGTCAAGCATTGAGAGATCGGCATCAGGGCCAACAATTTCAGCACGAGAGAAACCAATGCCCGTTTCATTCCGAATATGAGGACCTGAACCAGAGACTTTCTTTTTCTTATCAGAGACTTTTCTTGGTTGAGGAAGAGTAGGAGGAATATCCACAGCAGATGAAAGCAGGTCGATCTGTTTGTTTAAGATCTTCTCGACATGGCTTTTGAACTTTGAGCGCGATCCCTGAATGGCTAATTTTGTTTCTAACCATTCAGAGAGACCAAACTTTTATAAGGTAGCAGCATAGAAGGCTTGCTTGGTTTTGTCATCTCTGTAAACATCCACTTCAACAACCGGAACATCAGCGTACAGTCTTCCTCTGATGTTTGCCTTGATGAATTTGGATGGTCTAGATCGATAGGTCAGCATTTGTTTAGCCCATTCCAAAGTCGTATCAGAGACCTTAGTCTTTTCTCTAACGATCTCTTGATCATCATCCCATAGCTGTCGTTGAACATCAATGGGAACTCTTTTCAGCTTGGGGTCTTTTATTGATCGTTTAGAAAGCTGGATGGCGTATTCTCTGTCCTTTTCTTCAGCTTCCTTTCTTTCAGCGATTAGGCGTTCAGCTCTGAGGTGTTCCTTGTATTCCTTTTTGGAAATTCTGAACTTTGGAGGAACTGAAGGAAGTTGATCACGCCTCAGAATGATTCGCTGATCCTCGAATCGCTTTATTATCTCCTCTCTTCTTTTCTGATCCTCTTCACTTAGCTTTTGAGGAGCTAAGGAAGGTCTGCCTCTGTGCGAGAGTAGCTGTTCTTCAGGTTCATCAGTCTCAGAGATTAAATCTAAGACTGGGATTATTTCTTCAGCAGCAGCTGGTATTATTGGTGAAGTCGCAGTTGTGGAGCCTTCAACGATATCCTCAAACAGGGGAGAGGACTAGCTGAAACACATCGATCTTACGAGTAAGAACTTGGGTAGAATCAGATAGAGAGAATTGGTTCAAGTGTATAGGCTTGGGTAGTAGAACTGATAGTGTATGATAGAGGAGGGATGGAGTGAGCGATGTTTAGTGTACCTGACAAACCGGCTTTTCAAGCAAGATCGTCAGATTGTCATCTTCAGCGATGCTTTTGCCTTTGCCTTTCTCAGCTCCAGAGGCTGAGGGCTTTGTCTTTGTCTGCTCCCCTGAAGGTTCATTTATCGAGATTCCCTTAAGAACTTTGATCTTCGGAGCAGGTTTGACGATAAAGAAGTCATCGTCATCTTCTTCATCATCATCATCATTCTTTGGAGAAGAGGATGGTTCATTATCAGGGATGTCGACGGCTTCATCATCTTCTGCTTCGGATTCGGTTTTATCAGCTTCTTCTTCGAGTTGCTCCCCCTCAGATACATAGGCGAGCTTCTCGGTTTCCTCAGGGTTTTCATCTCCCTGAGGTCCAGCGGTGGTTTCTTCAGCATCCTTCTCTCCCCTGATAGATTCATCATGGGAAAGGTCTTCAGCGCTCTTGGAGAGTTCTTCAGCGCTCTTCTCCCCTTCTTTTTTCATGATGACTGGGGGAGGAATGGGTGGACTCAGCAGCGTTGGTAGGTTCTCTGTCTTCTTGGCCAGAGATACCTATCAAGTCTTCAATCTTTGCTATTCTGTCTTGAAGGCCAGAGATAGCAGGATTGATCTTTTCCAGCTCAGTGCGATCCGCCGCTGTGAAATTGTCAGATGCAGGGACAGGGACAGGAGCAAGAGTATTCGCTTTCTGTAGTAACTGCTCGATCATTGATTTCATCGAACTAACATCGGTCTTTACAGAGCCTAAGTCAGTCTTTACAGTAGACATATCTCCCTCTAGTTGTCCAACCGATGTCTTCAGCGTTGTGACCTCGCTGGACATGGATGAAACTGAATTTTTGAGAGAGGTGTAGTCTGGGTAGATGTCAGCGAGCACCTTGGCGAAGTCGCTGAGAGTGTTATCAACTTGCTTCAAGTCATATGTGGAAGCCTTCTTCTCCACCACCGTTGTCAGCTTGTTCAGATTCTCTCCAGCGTTTGTTACAGCTGTAGAGTTATTAGAAAGAGTGGTGGTGAGATCTGTCAGCGTTGTCTCCACAGCTTTCAGAGAGGCGTTGATGTCTCCCAAATTAGGACCTGTAACATATAAAAACTTGTGAACATAGGAAAGCTCAGAAGTTTGGGGTTTAGTGACAGTGTTTATGGGTTGGTGTGTACTTGCAGGAGGATTGATGAACTCGTCAAAATTACGGGTTCCTGAAAAGTGTTCCATGTCATCTTCAAAAGTGCCCATGGATTGTCCTGCAGGTCCTGTCTTCATCATTCCTGGAGAATCAGCTTTAGGTTCCGTAGAAATGATGGCAACTCCAGCGAGATCTGGAGGAGAGATCAAATGAATGGAGGGAGGAGCGAAGGATAAGAATGGGGGTTGGGTTCTAAGTTCAGCGTTGGATTCGCTGACAATCACTTCATCAGTCTTTTGAGAGACTGAAGGAGGTTGGGTAGGTTCCAAGTTAGTAACCTCAGCGTTTAGAGACGCTGAAGTTGGGATGGAATGGATGGGTTGTTCAGGTGTGGCAGAGCGTACCACTGAACGTTCCTTTAGCTCTCTAGAAAGAGCTGAGGAGTCTTCAGCATGAGATTGCTGGGGTTGCTCCTTTGTTTTCTTGATCCTTTTAGAACCAAGTGGGGTAGATGAATGTTTCCTTTTCTTAGAAGGAGAGGATTTTGTTGCCAGGGTATCAGCGATGGTTATTGTCGCTGAAGGAGCCACAAAATTAGAAGAAGAATGGTTGAGAAGAGTCAAGAGTGTAGAAAGACGTACCTCATTCACCATTGGTTTGAAGTCGAGTATCTGTGGGCCGACCTGAGAGAGTTTCAGGTCACCATCAGTTGGGTAGCTCTCCTTCAGGCCATATTGGAAGATGGCGCTGATGAATCGGGGGTAAGGAACCTATGGAGGTCTGTAAGCGATTGTGTCCACTCTTAGAACTAGGTCATCATAGATAATCGATGCCCAGTCTATGTTGATACCTTTCAGCAGTGCATATCCCATTCCTTGCTGAGGTTTAGCGGCTTGGTCAGAGGAGCCGCTCTTTGCAGTCATGCAGCTGATTAGATGAGCGAAGATGAAATTCATCTCGCTGGGCATTTTCGATTTCTTTATAATCGTCAGCTTCTTCTCGACCTTCATGTCTCTGCCGATTTCCCATACATAGCCCATTGCATCGAAAAATGCAATGATGGCTTCCCTGTCTGAGTTTTTCTTGGGGTCAGGGAGGGGAACGAATGGTTTTTCCTTGGTAGCGATGGGAAGGTTGAGAGCTTTGCGAATAATGACAGGGGTGATCTTCATGGTGCCAAATTCGATATCGCAGAGGATGCAATCGATTGTTTTGGAGGGGTCTTTGGCTGAAGGTAGTTGAGAGTGTCTGGCTGAGTACCAGAATTGTGAGAGTAAAAGCTGATGTGCAGGAGGTGTTATGGTCAGGGCTGTGGAGATGCAGCAATTCTTTAGGAATTTCACAGCATCATCTAGATGTGTGACTTGCTTTCGAGGTGGAAACTCGAGAAGCGCATAGAGGTTGTTCACCTTAGTCCAATCCAGTTTGTCAATGGCAAACTTGACTTGAGGAGCCTTGAGGATGTCCACTTCCTCAGAATCAGCGGAGATGTTCTCAGCGGTAGCAGGAATGTCAGACGAAGCCATTTCTCTGTATTATCAGTTCAACCAAAGATGTTAACAAATAAGAATTATCTTAAGGTGGAAAGATTTTCCATTAAGATGGTTCAAATTTTATCCATTTCATTCAGACACAAATGTCTTAATGAAGATTAGGGTTTTTCTTGATTTTAAGAAACGAAATGTAAAACCCATTTATTCTTGTTATCCTGTTTTCTATTAAGAAATAGATTCTGGAAACGAATGAAGAACAACCATGAAATGGTTGTGTTCATAAAACCATGAAAGAAAATGATTTCATTTTAAGAAGTTCTTTTGTTTGATCTTGTTAAAACAAGGAAAAGATCAGAAACAAGTTATACGCATTTGGTAATAAATAAGAACATATTAACCTTGATGTTTGATGAAGAAGATGATGAACAGTTCTTTGAAGTTTTTGAAAGCACAAATGCAACAGTGAATTTTTTCTTGCGGAGGAAGATTGATCGCGTAAAAGAAAAATATAAACAAAGAATTTGTTTATATAGAGATTTTAGAGAGAGAAAGTCTTTGAGCGGGAAAAGATTTTCATCATGACACGGACACGTGTTTGCATTTGATTGGAAGTTTGAACGAGACGTGCAAACATGTGTCAGAAAAAGAAAACGTGCCGGGGTTTATCCGTTGTAATGACGTCACAACTGTCCTTTCATATTCTTTTAGGATGTCTCTGAGGTTTTGAAAAACTCAGGGACTCTTTTATAAACATGAAGCACTGAATGAAAATATCAGTGATGGTTTTAAGAATTTTCAAAATATCGCTGTTAAGGAAGAGATATTCAGCGATGCATTTTGTTTTGAAATCTTGCATTTTCATGCGATTGTCAGAGAGAGAAAACATACCTTGATATCAGCTTTAACCAAGTTTTATTCAGAGAGAAGATGATTGAATAGGTTATACGAGTTGATTTTATCCTATCGCTGATCAATGTGAACCGTTGAGGATTTTACCCTTCAAAGTTCAGCATTCCAAGCTCGCTGATGAGAAAGTTGAATCTTGTCTCATCAAGAGGTTTGGTAAATAAATCAGCTAACTGATAATCAGTTGGGATAAAATGAAGTTCTATATCACCATTCATCACATGATCTCTGATAAAATGATATCTGATTTCTATGTGTTTGGTCTTTGAATGTAGTACTGGATTGTTTGCTATAGCGATGGCACTTGTGCTGTCGCAATAGATTGGAATTTTGGAGAGCTGAAGATCATAGTCTAGTAGCTGATTTCTCATCCACAAGACTTGAGAACAACAGCTTCCAGCAGCTACATATTCAGCTTCAGTTGTGGAAGTGGACACTGAATTTTGCTTTTTATTTGTCCAACTTACCAGCTTTCCACCCAGGAGCTGACATCCTCCTGTAGTGCTTTTCCTATCCATTTTGCAACCTGCAAAATCACTATCTGAATAGGCGGTTAGATCGAATCCTGAATCTTTGGGATACCAAAGACCTAGATTCGCTGTACCCTTAAGGTATCGAAAGATTCGCTTTACAGCTTTCATATGCGATATCTTAGGTTCAGCATGATATCGTGCACACAAGCATGTTGCAAACATGATATCGGGTCGGCTAGCTGTAAGATACAATAGTGAGCCGATCATCCCACGGTACAGCGTGACATTGACAGGAACACCCTTAGTGTCTTTATCAAGTGTCAGCGGTGGTGCCATAGGGGTTTTCATAGCTGAACTTTCAGTTAAATCAAATTTCTTCAGCATATCTTTAACATACTTTCCCTGATTGATAAAAGTTCCTTTTTCAGTTTGCTTAATCTGAAGACCAAGGAAATATGTTAGTTCACCCATCATGCTCATTTTATACTCATCTTTCATTCTATCAGCGAAACGAGTACAAAGCTCAGGGTTAGTAGAACCAAATATAATGTCATCAACATATATTTGAACTAAAATGACATGACCTTTCACTTTTCTAAAAAATAGAGTTTTGTCAATCTTACCTCGCTCAAATTTTTCAATATGGAGATAAGTAGAAAGATTGTCATACCATGCACAAGGAGCTTGCTTCAAGCCATAAAGTGCCTTATCCAGTTTATAAACATAACTTGGATGCTTAGAATCTGAGAATCCTGGAGGTTGTTCCACATACACTTCTTCATTCAGCTTTCCATTCAGAAATGCTGACTTAACATCCATCTGATGTACTTTAAAGTTTTTGTGTACAACATATGCTAAGAATAGACGAATAGATTCAAGTCTTGCTACTGGAGCAAATGTTTCGTCATAGTCTATACCTTCCTCTTGTCTGTATCCCTGAGCAACAAGACGAGCTTTGTTGCGGGTTACAGTACCATGTTCGTCCAACTTGTTTCGATAGACCCATTTTGTGCCTATTACTGTTTTATCAGTTGGTCTCCGAACAAGTTTCCAAACTTTGTTTCTTTCGAATTCAGTCAGCTCTTCTTGCATTGCGCTGACCCAGTTTGGATCTTTGAGGGCATCATCTATTTTCTTTGGTTCAGTTAGAGAAATAAAGTTAACAAACAAACAAATATTACCTGCACTTCGTCGAGTCTGAACACCAGCGTTTGGATCACCAAGAATTTGATCAATTGGGTGATTTATGGTCCATCGCTGAGCCGGAGCATATGTCGCTGACTCATCTTGAACTGGAGGAGCTGAAGATGAGGCTTCAACTACTTCTGGAGTTTCAGTTAAGAGAGGAATACTTGCATTTGTCATTTCATTTACTGATTGCTGAGAGATAGATGGAATGTCTGAGGCATTTGGTTCAGCGGTAGGTATAGTGTTTATAGGAACAGCTGAGACCCATGATGTTTCAGCTTCACTATTCTGCATGTTTGGAATGATAGGACTATCATCTTCTACTGGATGAGCATGAGGAGTGGGAATATCTTCTGAATCACCAAGATGAGAAAACATCCATTGATTCAGTTCTTCAGTATCAGCGAACGGTTTAGAGTTCGCTGAACGGGATTCGTCAAACGTGACGTGAATAGTTTCTTCTACAGTTTGTCTTCTACGATTGAAGACTCTGAAGGCTTTGGAAACTGAGGAGTATCCAAGAAATATTCCATCATCAGCCTTAGGATCAAACTTTCCAAGAGCATCTCTGTTGTTCAGTATGAAACACTGACATCCAAAGATGTGAAGAAAGCTGATTGAAGGCTTTCTCCCATGAAAGAGTTCATAGGCTGTCTTTTTGAATCTTTTAACTATCAGCGACCTGTTTTGCGTAAAACAAGCAGTGTTGACAGCTTCTGCCCAAAACTGAGTAGGCAGGTGAGAATCGCTGAGCATTGAACGTGCAGCTTCAATAATTGTTCTATTTCTTCTTTCAGCGACTACATTTTGTTGCGGTGTTCTCACTGAAGAGAAGTTGTGAGAAATACCCTTACTCTCAAGGAAGGAATCAAGAGAACTGTTTTTGAATTCAGTCCCATGATCACTCCTTATTGAGCGAACGGTCAGATTGTTCAGGGTTTCCATCTTCCGAACAAAGGTGATGAGTTCTTCAGGGGTGTCACTCTTAGAACGGAGAAACATTACCCAAGTGAAGCGAGAGAATTCATCAACTATGACCAGCGTATATTTCTTTCCAGCGATGGATTGTTTGTTAACAGGGCCAAACAAATCCATATGGAGTAGTTGTAGAGGAGATGACACTGAGGAAACTTGCTTAGATTTAAAGCTTGCTTTGGTCTGCTTCCCTTTTTCACACGCTGAACATAAAGACTCTTTGGCGTATGAATGCAGAGGTAGACCAGTGACTAACTCTTTCGAAGAAAAAGTGTTCAGTGTCTTGAAATTTAGATGAGATAGCCTCTTATGCCATAGCCAGTTGACATCAGATGAGGCCTTTGAGAAGAAACAGGAGTTCTCAGTGGTTGTTGAGTCCATGTTTATTACATAAACATTTTCCAAACGATAACCGCTGAGAGCTATCTTCTCCTTTTTGTCAGTGACAAAGCAGGATTCCTTAGTAAAGATTACTTTGTTATCCATGTCGCAAAGCTGACTGATGCTTAGAAGATTATGCTTCAGCCCTTCAACATATGCGACTCTTCTGAAGGAGGTTGTACCATTTGAAAGTACACCATACCCTCGGGTATGTCCTTTTCCATTTCCACCGAAAGTCACAGAGGGACCCTTCTCTTCCTTGTATTCAGCGAGCAGGCTTTTCTTTCCAGTCATGTGTCTAGAGCATCCGCTATCAATATACCAGATACCCTTCTTAACCTGCAATACATAGGAAGATTAGTTTTTCTTGGGTACCCACTTAACCATGTATACACATTTGTCAATGGAAGTAGTTGGAATGGAAGATTCAGCAGTCTTCGCAGCATTTGAAGATTCAGCTTTGTCTTTCTTCACTTTGGTTAATTTCTTAACCTCAGTGGTAGGATTCACCTTGACCTGATTTGCACCAGGGTTGGTCTTCTTTGCCTTGGGGGCAATCTTCACCTTTGCTATCTTTTCAGCTTTGGTGGCTGTGGGGCACTTACTAGCAATATGATCGGTAAGTCCACAGTGATAACATTTCCTATAACTAAAAATAGTTCAAGGACCATTTGAATGCTGAGCTTTTGATTTCGAATTAGAAATGCCAGCACCAAGTAAACTATTGGCTTTAGAAATGGGATGAACATTCAGTTCTTCAGATTTCTTACCAAGGACATCCAATCTGAGTCTAGGAGTAGATCGCTGAATAGATCCAGAGATCTGCTTCCTTGATCCAGAGGAATGAGCCACTGAAGCTTTAGAAGCATTCAACTTTGGTACTAAGGTACCCTTCTGAGGATTCTGGTAAATAACAATTCCTTTACCTTTGTCTTTAGAGACAGAGGTAGGTTTTGAATAAACCATTTTCTCCTTGCCTTTTGAGGAGGTAGGAGTTTCCTCATGGATTGGTGTAATTGACGAGGAGCACTGAGAAGATGAAGTATCAGCGACTGAGGATACGAAAATTCCAAATTTAAGCATTGAACGCTCAGTGGTTGGTTTTGGAGTATCATATTTGTAACCCAAACCACGTTTATCACTCAGGGGAATCTGAGACTTTATTATCTCAATGATATTTGTTGAAGAATTACACCATCCTTCAACAGTAGCTTTTTCAGCTTTTAATGCAGCGATAGCTTCTGCTCGTTCGATTTTGACTAGCTGATTTAAATATACTTGATCTTTAAAATCTTCTTCAATTTTAGAAAGCTTTTCTATTTGAAGGTGGCAGTTTTTAAGCTTTTAAGCGAGATCAAGGTTTTGGTTTTCAACCACAGTTTTGTCGTTCATGGCTTCGTATAAACTTCTAGTCAAGAGATCGATCTTACGGAGACTATCAGCTTCATCAATATTTTCAATATTGGTAAAGAAAGAAGGTGATACCTGAATAGCAGATGTTGAAGTGGAGGGAATGTCTGAACTTTCTTCCTCTTCTTCAATCTTGGCCATAAGACATAGATTTGCTTCATCATCTTCAGAGTCAGATGATGATGCTTCTTCATCGGAAGCAGCCCAATCATAGTCAGCCATCAGGCCTTTATTCTTCTTCTTAAAGCTTTTCAGCTTAGATATTTTCTTTCAACTTTGAATATTTGTCATCTTTATTCATTGGAACAAAGGGTTTCTTTGTAAAAGCTGAGGGTCTAGAAACTTTCTTAGACCTACACTCGTTAGCGAAATGTCATGTCTTTTCGCAGTTAAAACAAGTAGCAGTTGCCTTATCAACAAAAGCTGATGATCTAGGCTTGTCAGTTATGGAAAGAGGTTTGTTCTTTCTAAACATTTTCTTTTTGGCAAATCTCCTGAACTTCTTTGTTAGGAGAGCCAAAGATTCATCATCATCTGAATAATCAGAATCTGATGACCTTTTAGAGTAACTGTCTAACTCAGTGATAGTGACCGAGGGTCGCTGAGTAGAAGGTTCCTCTGAGATTAAAGCAACAGGGGTGCTTTTTGAAATCTTTTACAAGATTCTTCTTAAGATGGCTCGATTGCTCATGATTCAGCAACATGCCATATAAGGTTGAAAGGGTCATTGATTTTAGATCCTTTGACAGCTTGAGACACATAGAATAATTGTCCCAACTTTCAGGTAAATATTCTAGAAACTTTGTCAGTACTTCAAAGTTAGAATATTCCTTACCAACAGTTTTCAGATCTATAATTAAACAATTAAAACGTTGGTGAACTTCAGAGAGAGATTCATTCTTACCAGAAATGAAGCTTTCGTATTGTCTTACCAGGTTGATCTTTCTAGAGTCCTGGACTTCAGACGTTCCTTCATACTGAACACATATTGTGTCCCACATGGCTTTTGATGTTTTCAGATTCATGACGGAATGGTAGACTTCGTCAGGAAGAGCCATGGATAGTATGGATCTGGCTTTTGTATCTATAGCCACTTTCTTCTTATCTTTGTCAGTCCATTGAAAGATTTCCTTAGGTACCAGCTTTTCTGGAATAGCAGGTCTATTCTCAGCGGCTGGAACAGCAGCATCAATTCTTACAGGGATGAATGGACCATTCTCGAGATAGTAAGGCATAGTAGGGTCTACACCTTCTAAGAAGAGTGTAATCCTATTTTTCCATAAGTTGAAGTTATCTTTGGAAAATCTAGGGGGTTTAGCAAGAGAACCATTGTCTATATAATTTGTGTTTTTGTTGGTGGCCATTTTCAGATAATAGCAAGGAAGAGAAATATCTTAGATTAGATCTTGTTTATGAGATTAAACAAATCCGCTCTGATACCACTTGTTGGTCCCGAAGGCCTATACAAGTTTGTAGAAGGGGGGGGGGGGGTTGAATACAAACACACAGATTTTACTTTTCTAAATTGTTTATTGATAAATCATTAACAATTTACAGCTTGTTGCGGAAACAAGATTAAGGATAAACCTAAATCTAAACAAGTTAGAACACTAAGGTTTCTTGCACTAAGAGAGATAAGGAAATTACTAATAATAACCTATCTTGAGATAAGAGATTGAACTTGTCCAGAGTTAGCAAGTTACTTCAAATGAAGTGGGTTCATCTCTTTATATACTGCATGCATTTAATGCAAGTCAGTATACACTTTACACGTGTCATCAGCTGGTTGGTTGCATGTCATTGACCTTGGTTGACAACCTTAGTAGCCGCATGGATGAACAGTGTAGTATCAGAGTGGTTGTACGATTTCAGACAGTCGGAGGTTCTTTTCTGACATTTCGTACGGAGTCGTGCAAGGGGGGTTAAGACAAAAGTACTTTGTACGGAGGACTTCATGATCATCTTTTCGTTGATACAGCGATTATCATTTTATATTCAGCGAATGATAAAGTTCAGCGATAGCTGAAGTCTTGTACTTGATACTTCACGTGAGTGGACAAATCTGAGTCTTCGCTGATCCGCATCAGTTCATTAGGAGACTTGTCGCTGGTTCTTGAGCTTGATCTTCGACTTCAGCGTAGAACCTTTGTTGACGTGAAACTTGTCTTCAGGGATCATAAGTAAACAACTAACTTATCAGCGATCATCATAATGACTGAACAGACTCAGAGCATTTATGGTGAACAGTGTTCGCTGAATGTTTAATTTAAAGAGCGAGAGTTCCTATCAGCGGTACTGTAAGATCTTAGTACTTATCAGCGATAGTGAAACTCTGATACATATTGTTTACTTACAATTTTCACTAAGTATAAGAGAGGGTCATTATCTAATCACTGAGGGTTTGGATCAACAGAAAGCAATGTAATCGAAATGAAGGCAAGAAACTTCGAAAATCAACAATGAGCAATCCACAAGCTTGAGAGGCTTTAGAGTGTCGATAAAGAGATAAAGGTTTGAAAGAATATCGCACTATATAAAGGATCTTGAGGGAAGTGACATGTGGCTACACGTGATTGGTCCAAAGGTTGACCGTCCACAGTTTCAGGTTATCGCAAGAACGAGAATGCGATAAACCTCAATGTTGTCGCAAGAAACAGGTTACGATAACATCATCAAGTATTTAATCGCAACAGGGTGTTGCGATAAGATACTGTTCACGCGTTTTATCGCAAGGCAAGGATGCGATGAAAATGTTTATCGCAAGTAACATGGTGCGATAAAAATGTTGTCGCAAGCCATTGGTTGCGATACAACCAACACTTAGACATTTTTTAAGAATTTTCAAGAATTTTCAAAAAGATTTTATCACATTGGAAGATGTCCAACTTCCAATTGATTAAGCACTTGTGTTTTGAAAACATGATTTGTACTCCCCCTTAAATGATGCATAGATTTGGAAAATTATTTTTCATCATTTAAGAGTTAGTATTAAAGCAGTTTAGAATACTTACCTTGTTGTCTTCCCGTATTCCCATGTCATCTATACTTACAAATGATGTCAGTTATGCACACTCCCGCTATTCTTGTGCATGTAATATGTACTATACTCCCCCTGAGACCATGAACACACCTCATGCAGATATAAGTATCATATACAATCTCAAATACAACATGAAAAGAAAAGAAATAACAAGTTGAACAAACATTTGAAAAACAACAAAGTCATGAAAATTTAAATAACATATATTGAGAATAGAATATGATGAAAATTTAAGTGTATCAATCTAGATACAATATCTTGATTGAGATATAAATATTTCCATTTATTATATGATCAATATAGAAAAGTTAAACTTTCATGTTCAACATGCCAAACTTGGATACTAAGAAATTAAAGCGTTTTTCATCCAAGGCTTTTGTGAAAAGATCGGCAAGTTGATACTCAGTTGTAACAAAGTATAATTCAATTGTTCCTTTCTCAACATGATCTTTAATAAAATGATACCTGATGTCGATATGTTTAGTCTTGGTGTGTTGGACAGGATTAACAGATATGGCAATCGCGCTTTTGCTATCACAGTATATGGGGATCTTCTCATATTTGAAACCGTAGTCCATGAGTTGAGTCTTCATCCACAGCACTTGTGGACAACAGCTGGCCGCGGCTACATACTCAGCCTCCGCAGTTGATGTTGACACACAATTCTGCTTCTTAGATGACCAGCTCATGAGCTTGTCTCCCAAAAACTGTACATGTCCCGATGTGCTCTTCCTGTCTAGTATGCTTCCTCCATGATCCACGTCTGAGTATGCGTTGAGTTCGTATCCTGTCCCTTTTGGATACCATAGTCCGAGATACGGTGTACCTTTCAAATAACGAAAGATTCTTTTGACGGCGTTGAGGTGTGATTCTTTAGGTTTAGCTTGAAATCTTGCACACAGACAAGTTACGAACATAATATCTGGACGACTTGCAGTTAGCTACATTAATGAGCCTATCATTCCTCTATAATTCTTAAGATCAACATCCTCACTGTCAGGATTTGGACCGATGTTAGATCCTGGTGCCATCGGAGTACCAATCGACGTACAATTTTCCATCTTGAATTTCTTTAGAATGTCAAACACGTACTTGGACTGATTAATGAAGATTCCTGTCGAAAACTGCTTGACTTGTAGTCCGAGAAAGAAGTTAATCTCTCCTATCATACTCATCTGGAATCTGGTCACCACATGGTTAGTCGAACCAAAAATTATATCATCAACATAAATCTGTACGAGAAGAATTTCACCTTCCTCATGCTTGGTAAACAGAGTCGTGTCAATTTTACCTTTTTCAAAGCCGACACCTAGTAGAAAGGTAGATAGAACTTCATACCAGGCACGTGGGGCTTGCTTGAGACCGTAAAGAGCTTTGTCAGGAATATACACATGATCAGGTTTATCTTTGTCCAAAAACCCTTCAGGTTGAGACACATACACTTCCTCCTTCAGAACACCGTTCAAGAATGCAGTCTTCACGTCCATTTGAAAAACAGTGAAGTTCTTGTAGGCGACAAAAGATAAGAACATCCGAATTGCCTCTAAGCGAGCAACCGGTGCGTACGTCTCGTCGTAGTCTATACCCGCTTGTTGCCTGTACCATTTTTCTACTAGCCATGCTTTGTTTCTCACGACTATATCGTCTTCATCTTTCTTATTTTTCAGGACCCACTTTGTACCAATGACTATTTTACCCTTGGGTCTAGGAACTAATCTCCACACTTTCAGAGCTTCAAATTGATTCAACTCCTCTTGCATCGCAATAATCCAATCCGGATCCTCCAAGGCTTGTTGAACCGTGGATGGCTCAACTTGACTTAGAAAGAGCGCGAACATAACTTCATTTGCGGTTGCAAATCTGGTCTTCACTGGTTCAGACACCTCACCAATCAATTGATCTATTGTGTGACTGCATGTCCACTTCTTTGAATGTGGTTGTAGAGAAATAGCATCTTGATTGGGGTCTACTAAGGTAGGATCTTTATCGAAGTTCAACTCAATCGTCAATGTCGGCTCCAGATGTGAGGCTGGTTGGTTGTCAAAAGAGATAACTGGAGCTGCCTCGAGAACTGCTTCAGTAGATTCCTCCTGTATGATATCAGTACTCTGATCATTAACATTTGAAGTCATAACCGATGAAGAAGCACCATTAGTTGATATTGCTTGTGAAGATATCATGATAGGATTGCATGGAGAAGACACATGAGTTGTTGCACCAATATTGGATGATGTTGGTACCGGTGAAGGCCCTGACATTGTAGCTTGTATTGGATGTGTAGCAACTTGATTCCTGTCATTAACACGTGAAGATAAGTTATTGTTTCCAAAGAAATCATCATAAAAATTCTCAAACAAAATATGAAGTTCATTAGGATTAGAATTAGAAGTGGAAGCTAGATCTTTGTTTGACTTAGTAGTCATCGGACGGATTTGTTCGGACTCTAGAATTCCATATATTGTGGGTTTTGTACTATTTTGCACAGAAGCCATTTCTTCAGTCTCATCGAATTTGACGTTAATGCTTTCCATCACGGTTCTAGAAGATTTGAAATAGACTCTGTACGCCTTAGAGGTTGACGAGTATCCGATGAAAACACCCTCTTTTGCCTTAGGACTGAATTTGTTCAAAGTGTCCTTGTCATTTAGCACGATACACCTGCACCTAAAAACACGAAAGTAGTGTATTACACGTTTTCTATTGTTGATAACTTCATATGGTGTTTTGCCAAACCGTCGGTATATGATTGAACGATTTTGTGTATAGCAAGCCGTTGACACAACTTATGCCCAAAGAAACAACGGTAGATCAGCATAGGACAACATCGTTCTGGCAGCTTCAACTAGAGTACGATTTCGTCTTTCAACAACCCCGTTCTGTTGAGGAGTTCTTGTCGCAGAGTATTGATGTGATACTCCTAATGACTTAAGTAAGTCATCTAGAGTCTTGTTTTTAAATTTTATCCCGTTGTCTGATCGGATTGTCTGGACTGATTGTTGAAGATTCACTAGAAGCTGTTTGATTAGCGAGATAATCAACTCAGGTGTTTCATCTGTGGAACGTAGAAATTTCACCCATGTGTATCTCGAATAATCGTCAACGACAACCAGCACATACCGCTTGGCACTTATACTTTGAGTCTTCATTGGCCCACAAAGATCCATACGAAGAATTTCCAAAACTTTGTGTGTACTCGGCTCAGGTTTCGACGGATGAGGAACTCGTTTCATCTTCCCCTTCTCACAGGCAATACAGAAATTGTCTTTCTCAAACTTTAGAACTGGTAGACCTAGGACTAAATTACCTACCATCAGTTTTTGAATATAGCGGAAATTGAGATGAGATAGTTGTCTGTGCCATAACCAATTTTTCTCCATTGATGTTTTAGACAATAGACACACGTCATTCTTTGGTTTGATCTTTGACAGGTCAATGGTGTAAAGATTTGACTTTATCGTACCCACTAGAAGCTCATCTCCTACTTCTGTTCTGACAGAACACCGAGTCTTTTTGAAGTTGACTTCTAGGTCTTTGTCGCAGAATTGACCTATGCTAAACAGATTATGTCCCAAACCATCAACATAGTTGACCTTTGTAATTCTGACGTTGTCTTTAACAATGTCTCCATAACCCAGAATCGGAGAATATTGATCATTCCCAAATTTGACTCTACCACCATACTTTTCCACATAATTATTGAGCAGCTCCTTTCTTCCAGTCATGTGTTTTGAGCAGCCTGAATCTAAATACCATACATGATTGGGCTGCAAAAAGGAAATCAGGTGGTTTTAGGTACCGATTTGAAGATGGGTCCTTTTGGGTTTGGAGTTTCAACAGGTTTGGTTTTAGCATTTTTACTTTTAAAACCTTTATTATAATTTCCATTTGTATAAAATCTTTTAGGACCATGGAAATTATAACCAAACCAATGAGAATAATCAGACTTGCAGATAAAATTATTCACGCCACAAGATGAACAACAAATTTGATCATGTGCTAAATTAATCAATTGTTGCATTGAATAAAGCTTGTACGGAATAACAAGTTTTTATTTATTGCAAACACCTTGATTTCTAACAGCAGAAGCAAAATTGTTTTTCATGGAATTAAAAGCAACATGAGATGATTTTGTGTGGGCCACATCCTGTGTGGACTCCTTTATTCTCCATTTGAGTCTCGAGTTGTTTCTTATATAACGATCTGAAATGCCAGCAAAATAAGAATCATAAGCTTGAAAAGACTTAGATCTGTGATTATTTCTCTTCTTTTTCTTTTCCTGAAATGATTGTTTAGATTTGGATTTGGAATAATAATCATTATCAGGAATTTTCTCAGCCGATTTTGAAGATTCACCTTTGAAGAAAGTCTTCTTAGGTTCCTCTTCATTGATTAAGAAGTCACAGTAATTTGGAAGTTTGGCACTAAAATCAAATTGAACAGCTGTTTCTTTTACTTCTTTTCCTTTCTCCTCACAAGGAACCTCAGTATCACAATGAGACTGACTATTCAATGAAGTGTGAAAGATACCATAAGACTTTGGATATAGAAATTCATTTTGTTCCTTTCTAAAATCTTTATCTTCTTCAGTAGGAAAATAGTTCTCAGGAGAAACATCAACTGATTGATTTTCCAAGTCCCAAGATTCAGAATCTTCGTGGTCATCAACAGTCATGCCTCTGAAGATAGTATTTCCCATAAATGCCTTACACGAAGAAACATCTGAATCTGAAGAATTTTTTTCTTTTAAAGATTTCTCTTCAGATATTTCTTTATGTTTAGCTTTCATTTCTTTTAAGCCATTTGAAATAACTGTATACATAACTTCTTTTTCGATATCGAAAGCAAGCTTGTCATCATCTCTGACTTCCTCAATTTTGCTTTTGATCTTGCTTTCGAGGTCTACGAGTTTTTGTTCGAGTACCAAAGGAGGATAATAAATTTTTCCTTCAAAAACGGGTTTTTCACACTCCTTTGGTTGCTCAACCGCATAGCTCTGGAAATAGTCATTAGACAAGGTTTGCTTCCAATTCCAAACCAAAGCCTTCCTATTCTCCCATTCGTAGACAAAAGGAAGTTGCATTTTCTCAGTGGTTTTTCTTTTAACCTCTTCCTCAGCCTCATAATCTTCCCCATCCATTTTAAGCCAATCGATTTTATATTTAGGATTCCGAGATGGAAGGTCAAGTCATTCAAATCTATAAAGAGTTGGAGACTTTTTCAAAGCATTTTCAAAATAACAAGGATTATCATATCCCAAGCCCCATTTTGAATTATAGTACCTGAAATTCTTAGTTGTGTTAAGGTGAATAGTCTGTTCAGTCTGACCTAACTTGTACAACTTTTCTTCCAGATAACTAGCTTTCTCAGTCAACTCAGTGTTAATATCTTTGTAAGAATGCAATAATTGTTCAAGCTCAATCTTCTTACTTTCTGAAAGTCTTAATTTTTCTGCCATTTCATCCATTCTTTTTCGAAAACAAGCTTGAGTTTCCTCGAATTCAGCTTGACTCTTTTTCAATCCATCACTTAAAGAACTATGTTCAATTATTAGTTGTCTTTGTGATTCGATTATTTATGTGCTTTATGAAGTTTAGCAATTATATCATCTAATCTTCATTGCAAAATTTCTAGATTTTTCTCGAAATGATTAATAGTAAAGGATTCTACCTCATCTGTCTCAGGCGCCGCATCAGCTTCAGAATCCTCGCCTTTTTTGCTGATCAGACACATTTTGGCCAAGGCAGCAGTTTCATCTTCATCCTCATCGTCTGTTTCATTTAGCCAATACTCCTCTTCCACCAGCAGTGCTTTCCCGGACTCTTTCTGCTTTGCCAGCAACATCTTGTTTTTATAGTAGTCTGAATCCCATACCTTAGGTTTCCAGCACTCTTTCGCAAAGTGGCCAGACTTTCCACAATTATAGTATTTTTGTTCCTCCCCTTTCTTATCAACAAACTTCTTGTCCTCAATCCTCTTAACCTCATCTTTCCGATCATCAAACAGCTTCTTGGATTCTATGTGATCTTTATGCTCAAAGTTTTTGGGTCCTGATGAGTATCGTTGGTTGTTTGATCCAGTCTTCTTCACAAATCTCTTCTGAAAAGCCTTTGTCAGAAGAATCATGGCTTGTTTCAAGCTTTCGGCTTCATCTAGATCCTTACTATAGATACCATCATCTTCTATTTCAACACCCTTCTCTTTCACAGAGTGCTTCCTAGATTTACTTGACATTAATGCAATCAGATCACTCTCTAATTCTTCATCTAACTGCTCAGACTTTTCCCCTTTCTTCTCCTTCTTTTCTTTCTTCTTCTTTTCTCTCTTTTCTTCCGCTTCATCCTCATCTTGTTTAAGCGTCTCAAACATCTCTTGTAGCTGTAGAGAAGTCAATTTGGAATGTTGTTTCATACGATTAGCATACTTCTTTCATTCGGGCTGAAGTACACTTAAGAACTTCACGTTGTTCTGAATTATGGATTTCTTTATGCTATATCTATTCAGCTCATTCAATATGGCTGTGAAGCGATCATAGGGGCTATCCAATGACTCTCCTTCTTTCTGTCTAAATTTTTTGTACTTTTTAATCACATTAGAAGTCCTCATCTGATTTTCCACCTCTGAGCCCTGATAAAGCTTAATCAGCTCATCCAACATGCCCTTCCCGGTGGCATTCAAACTATCAACTTTCTGGTAGATATCGTTAGTCAATGCTTGCATAACAAATGACCTTGCTGCTTTATCAGCATTATGCCTTTTAAGTTCATCACCAGAGTAATTCTTGGGTTCAACAAGTTGTCTGTTTGTTCCATCTGGTTCTTGTGAATACACTCGTGGCATTACTCCTTCTTTCAAGGAACTTAAAATACGATCACCATTCTCTTGCCGTTCGACATAATCGAGAAACCTATCTTTCCAAATTTTAAAGTCTTTCGGGAACAATACAGGTGGTTTGTCTTCCGAACCTATAACTAACATGTCTCTGGCTGTCATGATGAATACTTGTTTACGATCGTTTAGCAACCTTCTGATCAGATTAAAATTTAACACACACCACTATTTTTATCGCAACTCAAACTTGTCGCAGATAACACTTTGTCGCAAGAAAGAAATTTTGTCGCAAGAAGACTTTTGTCACAAACACTCGATAAAAAATCTTATCGCAGATAAGGGAATGCGATAAAGACCAAACTAGGTTTTGTCGCAACATGCCCTTGCGATACAATACTGTTCACTTAAAGATACATGCGATAAACCACTGTTATCGCAAACAACAGATGCGATAAAAACTTGCGATGGAAAATACTTGTGATAACAAATAACTATTCTGGTGCGATAACTATGAACAACCACATATGCGATAACTATGAAGATCAGATCAAACCTAAGTGCAATCCTCAGAACAAGTCCAAATTAGCTGAAAATTGGTACGTAGGTTCGCGAGGTAAGTCTGGACACCTTTAATACTTGCACTTTTGTCCAAAAAATAGCAGAAATAGGAGATTTGATCCCAAAACAGTGTTCTAAACCTTTTTCACAAAATTTTAGCTAACCAAACAATTCTGGATTGATTTGAGAGAAATTGCGGAATAGAAACAATCACCAACCTGTCCTTAATTAATTCTGATCTATTGGAAGAAGTCAAATGATCAAAATCAATCAAAATGGATAGTAAAGTGAAGAAAACTCAAAATAGCTCAAAATCTCATAAAAAATCTCTGGATCAGAATGAATTGCTATGCTCTGATACCAATTGTGATCCCAGAACAAGCATTCAATTTAGCAATATGAATCAATTGGTCATCCCTCTATTAATCATGAATCAATCTTCAAGTACAATGGTGATGAATGAGAGAAAAGTGCACACTGTACTTGGAATGTAAGGAATGACATTTTAAACAAATACAAGGAAAAAACAATATATAGTGTGCAAAATATAGAAGTTTCAATATGGCCCATCTACTTGATACAAGGTGTCAGTTAGGGCACTAACAACTTTCACCACTCCATCCAAGTTATTTACAAACTTCTCAATGCCATGTTGAAGCAGCAAACGACATCAACCAGAAAGAAATGAAAACAAGTATCGTTGTTTGAATATGCATAAAATTGAGTGTGATGTTACTTAAAGTCGTTTAGATTGTATTAAATGTTGAAGAATTTGCTAGAATTTTGATATCCTGTAGGTGTCTTATCACTACTAGAAGAACTCAAATTTCCGACGAAAATTACCGACGGATACAAACCGTCGGTAATTACCGACGGATTACCGACGGATTTCATTTAAAAAAATTAAAAAAATAGATAAATAAATATTCGTCGGTAATTACCGAAGGTTTTAAATCCGTCGGTAATTACCGACGGATTACCGACGGATTATTTAATTTAAAAAATAAGAATTAAAAATTAAATAATCCGTCGGTAATCCGTCGGTAATTACCGACGGATTACCGACAGATTATTTAATTTTTATTTTTTGTTTTTAAAAAATTCAAAAATTAAAGAAATTTTTTTTATATATTTTTAAATATCTTAAAATATATATTTTTTCACGACTTAAACACAAACATATGTTAAAATATGATTCGTCAAGGCCCGATCATGTTCATTAAGTGTCACTGAAGTCCATAAAGGTCTATACACTGCATTAACAACCACTAAGTCAAATATGTATATTTGTATATGTGTATATATGTATGAATGTTTGTATGTATATACATGTATGTGTGTATGTATATGTGTATGATAGTATATGTACACGTATGTATATACAATACATATATGTTTGTGTGTCATGTGTATTATCTATATATTTATGTATGTTTGTATATGTGTATATATGTATGAATGTTTGTATGTATATACATGTATGTGTGTATGTACATGTGGATGATAGTTTACGTGTGATAGTAGTATATGTGTATGATAGTATATATACACGTATGCATATACAGTACATATATGTTTGTGTGTCATGGTGTACTATCGGTATGTTTGTATATACGGTACATATATGTATATGTGTATGATAGTATATGTACATGTATGCATGTATATATAGTACATATATGTTTGTGTGTCATTGTGTACTATCTATATGTTTATGTATGTTTGTATATGTGTAGATATGTATGAATGTTTGTATGTATATACGTGTATGTGTGTATGTACATGTGGGTGATAGTATATGTGTACATATGTATATACAGTACATGTATGTTTGTGTGTCATGTGTACTATCTATATGTTTATGTATGTTTGTATATGTGTATATATGTATGAATGTTTGTATGTATATACATGTATATGTGGATGTATATGTGTGTATGTATATGTACATGTATATATGATAGTATATGTATGAGTGTTTGTATGTATATACATGAATGTATGTATGTGTATATACACATGTAGTTGCTTATATGTATACAATACATACTATACATACATATGTTTGTATATCTCATACATGTCTAGCTATATGTTTATGTAAGTTTGTATATATGTCATCTGTATGTCTAGCTATATGTGTATACATGTCTATATGTGTATGTATATTTGTATATGTGTATATATATGTAGGGGTGAGCAGCGGAACTGGGTACCCGCCTTTGGAACCGGAACCGCTCCGGAACTGCCGGTTCCGGAACCGGAACCGATGTGACTGGTTCTGGTTTCGGTTCCTAAAATAACGAAACCGATGGGACTGGGTCCGGTTCCGGTTCTCATTTTTTTAGAACCCTACCCGCTGGGTACCCGCCGGGACCGGTTCCGGAACCGGGTACCCAGAACCGCCGGGTACCCAGAACCGGAACCGCTGGGTACCCGGTATATTTTAATAGAAAATATCTAATATTTATTATTTATTACATTATGTATTTAATCTAAAAGAAAAAACATTAATAAACTAAAAATAACCTATTAGGGTTTAGATTTCCATTCACGTTCACATTCAGTCATTCATCGCTTCACTCTCACTCTCAGTCTCTCACGGTCTCACCCCGCCGCTGCAGTTCGCCCCTGCACACCCCTCCGGCCGCCGCTGCACATCGCCCCTGCACACTCCCTTCCGGCCTCCTTCTCCCTCCTCTCTCAGGTATGCCATGTGCATTCCTTTCTTATCTTTTAGTAAAACATGATTCCTTTTAGTAAAACACAATGACATTTAAAGATTTCTTATTTGGTCATCGTGGTTCACCTTCACCATATATGCTTATTAGAGCACAAATGCATAAATTATTTTGGGTCTTGCATCAGGTTTCATAAATATAAATTATTTTGGGTCTTGCATCAGGTTTGTTTAGCAATGGCATTGAGATTGCACAATTTTAGGTTTCCAAGGGACGTATAAAAGTATATAATTGCGGTTTGAGAGATTGAAGGAATACATACCTAGTTTCTTGATTCACTAAGGATTACATATAACCTGTTTGTTGCCTTTTGCACAAAGTCTTTATCAGATTGTATGCTGTTTGTTTTAGAAAAGTTGTTGTTGCACATATCAATGAAGTTTTCTAAAAGTTGATCGAGTAAGCAATAGGATCATCATAACTAATTGTAATTTGTGTGCATCTATCTTAGTGAATCATTCTTTTGTTATGGGTTTGTTGTTACTTGATGATAAATGATTCAATCTGAGACAAGAGTCTCCATTTTTGGTACTTGATGGATGTTTTGAAGATCTAGAAATTAATTGCCAGCTGGTACCCGGAACCGGAACCGGTTCCCAGCTAAAAATATATATAGTTTGCTTAAGGTTATATTCTTTTGTTTTTGTAGCAAAAGCAATAAGATGTTTTTATATGTATATATATATATATGTATGTAATGTGGGTATATATATGTATGCAATGTGGGTATGTATGTATGTATGTAATGTGGGTATGTATATAGGTATGTATGTAATGTAGGTATGTATATATGTATATATAGTTTGGGCAATTTTAGATGTGTATATATATTCAATAGACGTGTCATCCAAAACTCTTTTAGACCTACGGTTTGACTTCCAAATAGTCAAACCATTACATTAGTGCTTTCAAGTCATTCAATAGACTTCTAACTTCATTGACACCTACGGTTTGACTTTCCAATAGTCAAACCATTACACGTAGGGTTTTAAAGTCATCCAAAACTCTTCTAGACCTACGGTTTGACTTTCAAGTAGGAAAACTATTACATGTCGTGGGTCAATCTTCTACTGCTCCGGTGGTAGATCACAATGAAGGTTATGTTGAAATGGTGAACGATCACATGATACATGATGGCATGACATGGGAAGAAGAATCCCCTAATCCGTCTGCACAAGGGTTTTTTAACATGTTACAAGCTGCTGACGAACCTTTATGGGATGGGTGTCCAAATTACTCGAAATTAGGAGCTGCGACGAGATTGTTGAATTGGAAGGCAGAATGTAATGTACCCGAGACGACTTATAACCGAATTGTTCCCGTAATTAAAGAGATGTTACCCGAGGGTGACAAACTACCCGGTAACTTCTACGAGATGAAGAAGAGTTTGAAAAAGCTTGCTCTACCAAAAGTAAAGATCGACGCTTGCAAAAACCATTGCATGCTATTTTACAAGCTTGATTTTGAGTTGACCCATTGTCTGTATTGCAATGAAAGCCGTTACAAGATTAGTGGACGAAGCAAGGTCCCAAACTTGGTGTTGACGTACTTGCCTATTGTTCCTAGACTTCGAAGATTGTACATGTCAAAGAAGACGTCTAAAGAGATGACTTGGCACAAGGATCATCAGACAAAACCGAATGTGATGGTACATCCCAGTGATGGTGCGACTTGGAAACATTTTGACACGGTGGATCCTGATTTTGCTTCTGAGCCCCGTAATGTGCGTCTTGGCTTATGCACCGACGGTTTCAACACGAATAATTCTAATTCGAATCCGTATTCAATATGGCCGGTCTTTCTTACCATCTACAATTTACCTCTGTGGATGAGTTTGAAAGATGCATATGTTAAACTTGCTTTGGTCATTCCTGGTAGAAAGAGCCCTGGCCAGAATTTAGATGTGTTTCTTAGGCCGCTAATAGATGATCTTAAGATGTTGTATATCGAGGGCGCTCTTACGTATGATGCTCATCGTAAGAATAATTTTGAGATGAGGGCTATACTACTATGGACCGTCAGCGACTTCCCTGCCTATGCAATGTTGTCGGGTTGGAGCACGCATGGCAAGTTAGCGTGCCCATACTGCATGGGCGTAGTCGATTCGTTTTAGTTAAAAAATGGAGGAAAATCATGTTGGTTTGACTGTCATCGAAGATGGTTACCTACTACGCACCCCTTCCGACGTGATCGAAAAGGATTCAAGGACGGATCTACGGTGTTAGCCGGTCCACCACCCGAGTTAACCGGTCAAGAAATATGGGAGCAGGTTCGTCATCTTCCAACAGTTTATGAGGGCTTCCCGTTCCGATCGACCAATAGAAAAATTAGCGGCTTCGGAATCACTCATAATTGGGTGAAGAAAAGCATTTTTTGGGAGTTGCCATATTGGAAGACATTGTTAATTCGACACAACCTGGATGTCATGCACATTGAGAAGAACGTTTTTGAGATTCTCTTTAACACTCTCATGGACACGTCGAAAACTAAAGACAATATAAAAGCAAGGAGGGATGTAGAGATTTATTGCAATCGACCGGATTTGCGCATTGCCACGTCAGGCAATAAAGTAGTGAAACCGAAGGCATCGTACACTTTGAGCAAACAACAGGTAATAAAAGTATGTAAATGGTTGAAGACGCTGAAGTTTCCGGACGGGTATGCTTCAAATATTGGGGGGTGTGTAAACATTGCAGACTATAGCTTTTATAGCTTCAAGAGTCATGATTGTCATGTGTTTATCCAACGATTGCTCCCTATTGCTTTACGAGGGATGATACCGACTCCGATATGGGATGCGATAACGGAGTTGTGCACATTCTTTCGTGCAATATACTCAAGGGTGTTACACTTAGAAGACTTGATTCTATTGCAAACGAGTATCGTTCAAACAATTTGTAAGTTGGAAAAAGTCTTCCCGCCCGGATTCTTTGATTCCATGGAACATTTAGTGATACATCTGACACGAGAGGCCATAAATGGTGGGCCGGTCCAATATAGGTGGATGTATCTTTATGAGAGGTAGATGAACCTTTCATTCAAACACTTTTCATTAAATTTTGGTTATCACTCATTTATTTATTAACATGTATTTTCAATCGTTGTTTAGGAAGCTTGGGTCGTTGAAGAGAACCGTTAGAAACAAAGCAAGGGTGGAGGGGTCTATCATTGAGTCCTATCTAGTAAATGAACTCTCCACCTACTGCTCTCTGTATTTTGATCCGCAGATAGAAACTCGACATAATCGAGAGTCAAGAAACTTTGCCCCCAATAGTCCTACTTCTTCCGAAGTAGACGATCGATTGAGCATATTCAGGGTTCCTTCCCGTAGATTATTCGAGAAGGGCGGAAAAAGGGCCGTTTTGACTCCCGCCGAAATTCACAAGATCCACACGTATGTGTTGTTGAATTTCAAAGAAGTTGAGCCTTTCCAGTGGACCTTTGATGCATGGATACGACAAACAGAACCTCATCTTGATGAGGCTGCATGAGATAAAGCTCGAGATGAAAGGTTTTCTACATGGTTTGAACAACACGTGAGTATACAAAAATGAAATTTACGCATGTAATGTTATACATGTGTTTTTAATATCTTATTTGTTATTTATAGGTCATGTTCGGATCAACCGACTTCACCGATCATTTGAAATCCCTAGCACGTGGACCTGGCCGATATGCTTTGTCGCATAAGGGATACTTCGTCAATGGATACAAGTTCCATACAGTAACACATGCTGCTGGGCGTGTGACACATAATAGTGGTGTATGTGTTAGAGGATCTTGTTATGACGACTCTGAGACCGACTATTACGGATTGTTGGACAAAGTGTTAGAGGTGGAATATTACGGTGTAGGCCGTTGCGTTGTAGTTATGTTCAAGTGTACCTGGTTTGATAGCCCAAGGGGGGTTAGAGTCGATCCTAAACATGGGTTGATTGATATCAAATACAAGTCCAGACTCGGAGGTGACGACTATTACGTTCTAGCATCACAGGCGGAACAAGTGTACTACACACCGTATCCTTCAGACACTAAGGATTTAAAGGACTGGTGGGCTGTTGTGAAGACCAAAGCTCGTGCAATATATGAAGTTGCAGAAAGGGCTATTGATGTCTTAGATGATGATAACGCGGACGAAGAACCATTCTTTCAAATCAACGAACGGGTAACTCATAATACAAACACAGAGGTAAATGAGGACCTCGATTCTGTCCGTCTTGTCACAGGGGAGGTCACCGTAGTCGCCACACATAACGAAGATGCACCCGATCACGAATCTAGCGACGACGAAGATGCACCCGGGCATGAAGCTAGCGACGACGAAGAAGAATTTGAAGATGTGGACGACGATTCAGATAGCGAAAACGAACCTATGTTATCTGATGACTCGTCTGATGACTAGCATGTCTTAGTTATTTAGACATTATTTCATAATAATTATATCTTTATAAGTTGTACGCTTGTATCCTTTGTGTTTGCAAATTCGTTCGATGACTAGTGTGTTTTATGATTTATGTATTACATCTTCGTGTCTCCAAATTCAAACATTGACAACTAGTGTGTTCGAACCATTCTTATATATTTAGATGTCGGCACGCCCTACTCGAGGTAAAGGGGGTAGAAGTAGAGTGGGGAGTACCAACTCCGCAGGGCGTGGTGACATGTCGATAGACGATTCTGACGGACTAGACCAGGTTGCGGATGACGTGGTTGCGACGCCGTCACCTGGATCTCATTCGAGGGTTAGAGGCATCAGTATTTCATTCGAGACGCCTCGGTCTCAGGGTACGAGACCGCTGATCGAGTTGACTACAGCCGGCTTGTAAGTAGAGTTGGTATATGTTTAATCCTAGTACATAATAAACCGGTTCTAATGTTTTTTGTATTGTATATTTTGCAATTGTGAAGGTTTAAGAAAACGGAGGTTCGTCGGGGGGTCTTGAAAATCTTTCGGACCACGTTCGCCGGTCCATGGGCTCACTATAAGGATATCCCTGATTCACACTTCACGATGATGTTGGATCATGTCCGGGTTTGTATTTTAGTCCATTAAACTACTTGTTTTAATTTATTTTACTTAATCGAAACAGTGTGTATGTAGTTGCTTTATAGTTGGCCGCCTCATATGGACGCCGACATTCTACTTGCCATACGGCGCCACGTGAGGAGTCGGTATTCAGATACGATGCGTGATGCCCGTTAGTATGTTGCCGATCAACTACTAGCTATCGAGGGTATAGAGTTCGATAATTATGACTATCAGATGCTTATCCCATACCCCCCTGAGTGGATAATGAAAGAGTATTGGGTCCAAATGATTGACCGGGTAAGCGTTGTTGAATATTAGCGTTGTTGAATATTTTAATCTGGTTGTACAATTTGATTTATTTCTAATTTTTAACAGGCATGGAACAAGGACGAGTTCAGGCGTTCATCTAAGGCTAATACGTCCAATCGTAATACCAAATATCGAGGGAAGACATCGAGTCACTGTGGCGGATCCATTACTACTGCTATGCATCGGGACCGCATGGTAATTTATTATCCACTACACTAAATGTATATAGTTGATGAATATAAACCTATATATGTATATATACATGACTTTGTTATCTACTGACATTTGAAGTTGTCTATTGTAGAGAGAGGCTTGGGGCCGTGAGCCTACTGGTGGGGAGGTCTATGAGAGGTTGCACTGCACTAACCGGAAGCTTATACCGGGTGCGACCGGTCCGTCCACGGATCCTTCGATCTAATCATACCCAAAAGCAGCTGACGTTGCGGTAAGTTCCATTATAGTGGTAGATTTTTTTTCTATATATGTATACGTGTATATAAGTGGCATATGTATCGGCAATTGCCTATAAGAGTATGTGTATGCGTACATATCTATATACGTATGAATGTTTGTATGTCTGTACATGTATTGCTTATGTATATATATTTGTTATTGTTTTACAAGATAGATAGAAGAGATAGCAAACTTTGTTATAGAGTTGTGTAATTTGATTCATTTAGTTTGGGCTGCCATTGTTGGGTGGACGATAGGATTGTTTTGATACTACACATATAATGGATATGTTCAAATTACAGTCGAAATGCCGCCGAATTTTCTATATATGTTAACACATTGTTTTTGTAAAACCATAGGATACCTACGGACATATTAGAGCGGAGGAGTACCCCGATTTACCTCCCGACGCCGTTCCACCCAATGACTCAGACTTGTGGAAGCGTAGTGTCGGGGGACGACGTAAGGGCCGCTATTTTGGATTCGGGACTCAGGATCCCGAATATGCTATGTCCGGTAATTCAGGTGCCGCTACGAGTGGGAGCTCTCATCACGACGAGGAGGTATGTATGCTTGTCAAATGTGTAATAGTTATACGTTTGTCAAATGTCGTCTAAATTTGTTTTATGTTTATCAAATGTTGAATTTTAGTAGGATGCACTTAGAGAGGAGGTACGACAAGAAAAAGAAGCGAGACTCAAAATGGAGGAGGAAGCGAAACAAGACCGAGAAGCAAGGAAAGCATTGGAGGAGAAAGTGAAAAAGTTTGAAGCCTTTATGATGCAGTTTGGAAGTTCCCCCGCTCCCCCCCTCAGTTTAGTTTGTTTTGTTTTTGGGATAAAATTGTAATTTGTTTACGGATATGATATTTATTAAACACAATAGTATTTTGTAATAGTTTTTGCCCAGGAATTAAATACAGGTTTTTTGTACGGTTTTGTACGGATTACCGACGGATTTGTCGTCGGTAATTTTTATATAATATAATTTAATATTTTAATTTATTTAGATTTAATTTAATTTAAATAAATTTACCGACGGCCAAATCCGTCGGTAAAGAGGACCGTCGGTAATCCGTCGGTAAAAAGGACCGTCGGTAATCCGTCGGTATATGCCGGCGTCGGTGATCCGTCGGTGATCCTGGCCGTCGGTAATCCGTCGGTAAATTAATTACCGACCAGGTTATTTCCGACGACGATTACTGACGGTTTACCGACGGATTTAGCCGTTTACCGACTGATTACCGACGGATTTGGCCGTCGGAAATTTGAATTTTTTTTTGTAGTGTATGTATAGAAAAAAAAGGCAGACTGGCGGGTGCCCTCATCCCGTGGTCCACTTTGTGGACCCTACGAGCCCTACCTCTATAGACTAGCACAGGAAAAGTCAACCTGTCCCCCCCCTGGAGTCGAACCGAAGCCATGGAGCACCAATATGTATACCTTACGTGTACCAATGATTTGATGAGCTGGAATGAAGTGGACCATCACTACCTACCTTGTCAGGATCGATTCCAAACAAGAATAATTATACATAGAAATCAGAATTAAAGAATCTTGCGGATTAAACTTTAATTCAAACACACTCAATGAACAACTAATCAGAAAACACAATCTGTTTGTATTCAATACTTCAACTCACAAGTTTACAACCAAACCTCAATCTTGTTGAACAGGCTCAACAAGACGACTTCTACTTCTTTAGAAATAGGGTTCTATACCTTGAGGTTAATTCTCTCTAAAACAAAAACGAATTCTAAAAATCACACAGAAAAGCTATCTATCAAAATCTATTGATACTAAATAATTACAAGATAACTATCAAAACAAAATTGATCTTCAGAATATTCTTTCATGCTTATCTTCAATCATTCCATCTTTATATCCAACATTCTCGCATTTCATAATTATGATCACAAGCAGCATTAACATCGTTATGCACAAGCAGTACTAACATTGTTCCAGCAACATTAACTTTTACTTGTAGTACTAACTTTGCTCTGGCAGTAGTATTGTTGTTCTGGTAGTACTAACCATACATGGCAAATCTTCAGTTCCCAACAATCTCCCCCTAACTTGACTCTTTAGGTTGAGAAGTCAAGTTCTTCAGATGATGCTTCCAAAACCTAATCATGAACACATAAATCAGGATTCAAACCCAGGCTTTGATTGATAATCCTTCTCACCAAGTATCTTCCGATTTCAGAATCCTTGTTGCAAGCCAACTTAGCATGTAGCATTCCATTCAACCTTTTCTTGCTGTGCTTGTATGCAACATCCACCAAATAATACTCATGATATGTATAGTCAAGTGTGATGACATACACTCCACATTTTTCAATGAGCATCCAGTTGGTAATGGCTTGAAATTTTCTTTCTATCATATACTGAACTGCTTCTGGTTTGAACATTAGGCACAGGTATTCAAGAACCAATTTGGTGATAGACATCCCTTTCTCATTCAGCATATTTCCATACAGCTTCATTCCAACCTTGTACATCTCCTCTACGTCAGATCTAGAGCACATTCTGATAAGTCTTCCCCATGTAGAACAGACCTCATACTTCCCATCTGCTCTTTTGACTCTAATGTACTCCTTTCTCTGATCTACCAAGGTATCCCAGAAGATGATCTCAGGAGGCATGGAAGATAATGGGTCAACTTTGATTGGATCAGTATCAACCATAGTGATATACATATCACATTGAGCATTACTTGGTTAACCTGATGGAGTTGCTACTTCTTCTTCAGCAACCTTTGTATCATCTTTCTTTTCTGGAACATCCTCTTCTTTTTCTTCTTCTACCATTGGTTCTACCCTAGATTTCTTGACAAATTTCCTCTTGGTAGTTATAGACTTGGTTCTTGTTCTTTTCAGTGACACCAGCTTTTCACCCAGGGTTTCTTCTTGCTTTTTAGGAGTGTCATGTTTGGCTTTAATCAAAGCCTCTGCAACTTCAACTTCTTCCAAAGTAGGCATTTTAGTTTCTGTTGCTTCCTTTGTTTCTGCTGCTTCTTCCTTTGTAGATACTGCTTCTTGCATGGTTTCTGCTGCTTCTTTTGTTTCTGCTGCCTCTGGAATGGTTTCTGCCGCTTCTGCTTTTTGACTTTCATCAGCATTAACCGTTTCTGCTGTTGGTTCAGTTTCTGCTTCTTTCTGAATTTCAGCAGCATTAACCTTTTCTGCTGCATGATCAGTTTCTGCTTCTTTTGCAATTTCTTCAACACACTCATTCTCCACCTTTTCCTGTGCACTCTCCATGTTGAATTCAGCTTCTGACTCCCCCTTTTTGGGAGCATCATTGTTGGGGCTTCTTCTTTTAAGAACATACTGAGCTTTCTTTTTCCTGTGCATCAACTTTGTAATCAGCTTCTTATGCTTCTCAAGCTGTGGTTGTTGATATAGGACCACTTTCTTGAGTCCATCTATCTCCTTTTGCTGACTTACAACATCTGTGTTGATATTGGCAATGGTTTCCATCAATTCCTCATATGTATATCTATCCTCACCTTGTTTAGGAGTTTTTACTTCCTTTAAAGGATCACTGGAAATTTTAGTAGGTGTCTTTTGCCTAGCAAAAGCACTGCCTACCCCCGTGGTTTCTTGGCACCTGGGACCTCTGAATGATTTCTCATTCTGAGTTGCCGTGAGGAAGGTCTTAGGTATGTTACCACTGTCCTTCTCTGTGCTAGCAGAAGTAGTGGCAGCCTTGCTACTCACATGCTCAACCTTCTCCTTAGTGAGCACCTTCTTGGGGTTGGGAGACACCCCTGTGGTTTCCCTTTCGATATTCTCTATTGGAGAATGCTCCAATAGAGGGCTTAAAGGCTTTGGGCTTGTAGGAGGTACATCAAGGGAAGGAGCCTTGTGTACCATTCTTCTTGTAAACGTTTTGGTTATGAGAGGAGTGGGTCTTTGAAGAATGGACTGAGGAATTTCTTTGGTGATTGAAGGTGGGATTTGGCTATCAGTGGGTTGGTCTAATGAGGGCCTTGACCCTGATGCCATACCTTCTTGTGTGTGGGACACACCCATCATTGTAGAGAACAATGGAGTGTCAACTCCTTCCGAGTCCCTGGAAGTTCTTCTCATATTTGAGAAGACCTTTCCTTTAGGGGGTTTAGGTACATATACCTCAATAAATTGAGGCAAATCCGTCAATTCCTGAGTAATCACTGCTTGGACAAACCTTGGGTACATATAAAAACTCTTTTTGGATTCCAGGTTTGACACAAGATCATTGAAAATCATTTGTGAAAAATTAAACTTCCTGGCAGTGGCCAAGCAGACCAGGGAATAAGCAATGGTACTGCTAAACTCACTCCATCCAGTAGTTTTCTTTGAAATGCAATGCATTAAGGTATGAACAAAGAATCGCCATTGTGTAGAAAATTTAGACTTGAAAAACTTAAAGATTCCAATGGGACCTTCATACCCCATTCTCGTTAAAGTTGAGTATAGATCGTCATTAGGAATAGACGTCATACCTGAGGCATCATCCAATCGAAGAGTGATGCGAATAAGCTCCTCTGTAACATTCAAGGGTTTGTCACACACCCTTGTTTTGATGATTTTCTGCCCATCTTCAGACACCACGGTGGCATTTTCCCAGAACTGTTTCTGATGCTCGGTGTAGATTGTCGGGGTCACCGTTAGGGCATAGGATATATGCGTGTATTTGAGGAAATCCACAATGTCGTGAAAACCTGCGGAGTCTTTTGGCTTCTGGAGCATGGCAATCTCGTTGTGTTCGTCGATAAACTCCATTGTACCTGAGGATTCTTGACAGAAAACAGAGATTCTTGGGAGAGAATAGTTAGAAAGAGAGAGAGATGAATAGAATTCAAAGAGACGTTATGAACTTTGGCGGGTTGAAAGAGGTATTTATAGCAGTATTAGCCCTAATTTTTCTTTTAAAGCAGTATTAACGACACATGCAGTATTAAGTACGAAGCAGTATTAACTATGTACTGGCAGTAGTAACTAGGCACTGGCAGTAGTAACTATGCACTGGCAGTAGTAACTATGCACTGGCAGTAGTAACTATGCACTGGCAGTAGTAACTATGCACTGGCAGTAGTAACTATGCACTGGCAGTAGTAACTATGCACTGGCAGTAGTAACTTTTCAGCACTTGTTAATCTGAGTCATACAGAAGATCCTGAGAAGAAGAGTTAGTAGTACCAAATATAGAAGGAAATACAGGTATAAAAACTGAAAATCATGACTTTATTCAAGGTTGATCATGCCCACACTTGTTACCATGAAAGTGAATCTACCCACATCAAAAGCTTTTGTGAATAGATCAGCAAACTGGTCATTGGTATGAACTTTAGCAACTTGAATTAATTTCTTTTCATTACAATCTCGAATAAAGTGATACCTGATCTCTATGTGCTTTGTTTTTGAGTGTTTGACTGGATTGTTAACAATGCTAATAGCACTGTTGTTGTCAATGAAGATTGGAGTGTGAAGAAATGTTACCCCATAGTCCAACATCTGATTCTGTATCCATAGAACCTGAGAGCAGCAGCTTGCAGTAGCTATATACTCAGCTTCTGTTGTAGATAAGGACACTGTGGTTTGTTTCTTACACTGCCAAGATACTAGTCTTGCACCCAAAAACTGACATCCACCTGAAGTAGACTTCCTATCCATGTTAGCTCCACCCAAGTCACTATCTGAGTATGCAAGTAGATCAAAGGATGATTCATAAGGATACCAGAGACCTAATCTAGGTTGCCCTCTTAGGTATCTAAATATCCTCTTGACTGCATGAAGGTGTGATTGCTTTGGTGTAACTTGAAATCTGGCACATACACATACTGGAAACATAATATCTGGTCTAGAGGCTGTGAGATACATGAGTGATCCAATCATTGATCTGTAATGATGGACATCCACATCCTCCCCCTCAAGATCAGCAATGATCTGTTTGTGTGTCTCCATCGGTGTGCTTGCTGGCTTTGAGTCTGATAATCCAAACTTATCTAGGATGTCTTTCACATATTTGGACTTATGAGAAGTTTTGTGTTGTTTGCCTTTGAGACAAGCAACACAATGATCATCACATGAATAAACCTTTGATGGTAAACCCCTAACAAGATTATTTTTAACAAGTTTATTCATTGTTTTAAAATTCATGTGACACATCCTTCTGTGCCAAAGTGATGATTCATCCATTGAAGCTTTTGATACCAAACAGTTTAGGGATGAATCAGATGAAACACTTTCTAAATCTAAACAATACACATTATCCTTTCTAGGAGTTCTCAATAGTATCATGTTTTCATCAACTACTTTGAATCCAGGAGCAAGAATAATGCATTCAGAATCAGTAAATAATATACTATGTTTCTTGTCACAGACCTGTGATACACTTAACAGGTTGTATTTCAATTGCTCAACATAGTAAATATCCTCAAATGTCATCTTACCTTTTGATACATCACCTTTACCACTTATCTTACCTATTGCAGGATTATTCCCAAAAGCAACATGTCCTCCATCAATTCTTTTGAAATTCTTGAGGCAAGCCATGTTACCTGTCATGTGCCTGGAGCAACCACTATCAACATGCCAGATGCTCTTCCCCTTGAGTTGTTGGTTGCCCTGCACATAAGATAAATCAATTAGTTTTTATTGGGAACCCAAGCCAAAGTGGTCTTGGGTCTCCCTTGCTCATCAAAGTACTTACATTCAGTTTGGATAAGTTTTTCAACCTGAGGAACTTCAGTACTGGAGTACTTTGTCAAGATGATTGGTCTAGCAGCACAAACACTAGAAGCAGTATTATCTTTAGAAGAAGTACTAACAGTGTTAGCAGTACTAACACTGGTGCTTTTAGGAACCCACATTGTGACACATTCTTTTTCAGTCTTTTTCCTCATGTGGCTTTTGGATTTAGCTTGTTTCTTAGCCACATGTTTCCTTACAGGCTTCCGATAACCATTTGATTTTTGAAAAGTTCTTTGAAAATTTATCCTTTGGTTAATAGGATTGAAATAACAGTGTTTGGCAAGGTGATTCAATTTGCCACGGATAAAACAAGGTTTTGGTCTGTTAATCCTTTGCAGATCAACTCCTTGTTTTTGAGCCCACTGATTATTCCAGTTTCTTCGATTTCCCCTCTTTTTATCATGTTTTTGGGGCTCATTCTTTTGAGAATTCTTGCAAGAACAATGTTCACAAGTATTGGAATTCACAACAGTGGTCTGTGTATAATGAACTCCCTTTCCTTTTTCAGATCTTTTCATCTCATTGTTCTTATCCCAGGGACTTCCACCTTCCTCATTAGTCTTGATGTAATTCTCTAAGGGGATCTCACCACTGACATTCTTGTTCCTTTTCTTAGACTCTTCTTTTTCAGTTTTATCCTCAACAACAACTTCATCTATTGGATCTACTTTAGTAGCTCCTTCAGGTAAGTCCTTCCTATCCTTGGTTTCTAACAGGTCTGACCTAGGAGGGATGTATGTGTTGTTGTAGGGTGGGGGTGTGGCATTATACCCTAGGCCTGGTTTCATCTTACTGTGGATTTGAGCATTTATTATGGTGTCCATGACTTTAGAAGCACATGAAAACTTTTCAACATCAAGTTTTACTTTCTCAAGTTCTCCTTTTAATTTCTCACATTCCTCCCTAGACTCTTTCAGTTGGAACTCCAGACCATTCTTTTCCCACTTCCAGTAGTTTGTATCATATGAGTGTTGAAGTTCATTGGCTTGAAAAGCCTTAATTTGTTCTTCAAACCTCTCAACAATCACTACATAATCTCTTCTATCCTTTTCTAATCTCTTAAGGTCATCACACATTCCCTGGTTGTGATCTCTATACCTTTTCACAGTGTCTATACAAGCTTGAGAACAGAGATTAGATTTTACCTCAGTAGGAAGATCTGAGACTTCTGCCATGAGTGCATGATTCTGAATTGCCTCTTCTGCTTGATCACTCCAATCAAATCCCATTCCTTGTTGAGAAACAAGGGCTTGAACAGAGTTTCTGTTCTGGTTGAAGCTTCCAGTCTGAGCTTGTTGATGGTTGTTTTGAGATATTCCACCTCTGCATTCTCTGGCAAAGTGTCCCATCTTATGACACTTGTAGCATTCCACCTTAGACTTGTCAAACCCAGCACCATCTTCTCTTCTTTGGGAAAAGTTGTTTCTCCCAGTCCTCTTTATAAACTTCTTCACCCTCATAGAAAGCATAACCATCTGCCACTTGATATCCATCTCCTCAAGATCATCAGCATTAATCTGTTCTAAGTCATCATTAATTAATGAGGAGTTAACATGACTAGAAAAGAAAGCTTCTAGTACAGAATCATTGGCCTTCTCCTGATTGACTCCACCAGCAGTACTAACTGATTCAGGCTTAGCAGTAGAATCAGTTGATGCTGATAGGAGTGCATCATTATACACATATCCTGAGGGCTTCTTCTTGGCTTCAACCTCTGCTTCAAATACCCTAAGATCATTGTAAAGATCATCAAGCTCTTTATCTTCTAACTGGTCATTCTGTCTGAAAGACACAGTATACATTGTCCATTCCTCACCTAATGATCTTAGAAACTTCCTATTTACATCATCAGCCTCCATACGAACTCCAACTGTAGCCAATTCTCCAATCAACTTATTAAATCTATCAAAAGTTTGAGTCATAGACTCATTCTTTGTAGAAGTAAAATTTTCATATTGTTGCTTAAGAATTGCCTTCTGGTTCCTCTTGGTGCTCTTGGTACCAGTGAATCTCTTTTCCAATGCATTACATAAAATCTGAGCATCAGTGCAGTGATGAAATTGGTGCTGATACTCATTGGGAATAGCCAAAAGCAGAGTGCTTAAGGCTTTCATCTCTGTTTGTCTAACCTTTCTTTCTGCATCAGTCTTTGGAGGGGGTCGTTTGCCATCTGGTCCAACCCTTCCTTCAGCACATGGACCATTCTCTATAATATCCCAGATGGAATAATCAGTAAGCAAAATATACTGCTTGATTCTAATCTTCCACATGTCAAACTCATTAGGCCTGAGCATGGGAACCTTTGAAACAAGAGTACTGTTTGATTCAACTGTGTTGTCCATAATGATTGTAGATTTCTAAGAAACCAAGCTCTGATACCACTTGTCAGGATCGATTCCAAACAAGAATAATTATATTTAGAAATCAGAATTAAAGAATCTTGCGGAATAGATCATTAATTCAAACACACTCAATGAACAACTAATCAGAAAACACAATCTGTTTGTATTCAATACTTCAACTCACAAGTTTACAACCAAACCTCAATCTTGTTGAACGGGCTCAACAAGACGACTTCTCCTTCTCTAGAAATAGGGTTCTATACCTTGAGGTTAATTCTCTCTAAAACTAAAACGAATTCTAAAAATCACACAGAAAATCTATCTATCAAAATCTATTTATACTAAATAATTACAAGATAACTATCAAAACAAAATTGATCTTCAGAATATTCTTTCATGCTTATCTTCAATCATTCCATATTTATCTCCAACATTCTCGCATTCCATAATTATGATCACAAGCAGCATTAACATCGTTATGCACAAGCAGTACTAACATTGTTCCAGCAGCATTAACTTTTACTTGTAGTACTAACTTTGCTCTGGCAGTAGTATTGTTGTTCTGGCAGTACTAACCATACTTGGCAAATCTTCAGTTCCCAACATACCTGCACATATACGATGGCCATAGATCCACTAGGCGAACCACCTAAGATTCGCTTCGGATCATATGTATCCTGCATTACCTAGAAAAAACAACAACAATTTTTAAAAATAATATGAGTTTAAGCGTTTTGGACTGGTTTTAAGGATACACAAGGGAAAGGCGTGGTTACCAGCAAATGCGACTACATCTAAACTGAAATATGTTCTCATCTTCTAGAAGCTGTAGTTGTATAGTACCAAAACATAAAATCACCGGTAGTTGGATATGGCATGCAATCTATTTCATCCATAAAAGCAATGGGGATTCCATCTAGAATTGAAATTGATTCACCTGCGTACATTAAAAGTTAATCTTTATGCACCAATAAGTCATTTACTTTTCCGCTACACCTTGCGAAATTGGCAACTACAATTTTTTTTTGGAAACAACAATTCATTGAAAAAGATAGCCAGATGCTAACAAACAAGGGCAGTTACATGAGACCAAGACCAATCACCAAAAAATTTCTACTCTCCTTTCCTCTAAACGTCACCCATAATTGCCAACTACAAATAACTTTGTTGCAAACAATTGAGTTAGCATACTATAGACTACAATGAGAAACATATAAAATTCCTACATGTCTGACAATTGGGAATATACAAGTGACTACTTGAAAGACGAAAGTGACACTACAACAAATGTAGTCTATTGCGAAGACTTTTTTCGTCGCTAAAGATCAATATTGATCTTTATCAATGACTAAAGATCACTATTGATCATTAGCGACGACTTATGTGGTCGCAATAGACTACATTTGTTGTAGTGTGAATAGTAAACACTAAGATATATTTGTGTTATTTCCCCATAAAGTAGGTTAGATGTTAGTGGGCAAAAGGGAAGCAGACTTGCACTGTAAGATAATATGCCAAAGACCATATTCCTTACCACAAGGTTATCCGACAAGCAAGAGTTTGCAGAATGTCATCATCATTTTTCACTTGGAAATACATGCCTGAAAAGGGAACTTGCTTCCTTGTTCACCCTTGGCATAAGGCAAATCAGGCATGTAAATATCCTCATAGACCATGTCACTAACCATACGTGAGAACATAAACCACACTTGGATGCATGCCTGAAAATAACATCTTATCACCAATTAAAACTCATGATGCATTACCAAATTAATCAAATCAATGGATCGATGAGATTGGGTTCACAACTGATTATCTCCAGGAGCCACCACACATTACCAAATTAAACAATCAATTGATAAACCATAACAATTCAAGAACTTATAAGCAATCAATCTATAACAAATCCTAAACCCTAAACCCTAACAATTCCAAGTAACATCAACTATTTAGTGACCACTAACTTTTGGTCACTAACCCTTTCAAATTAGTGGCTCCTTATTTTTTGGTAACTTACACTTTTGTGACCATCATTTTCTAGTCACTAATACTTTAAACTCAGTAACAAGGCACCAAACGTATAAATTTATAGCATTAGTGACAAAAATAAAGTCGTCACATATTTACTCATTAAATTAGATAAATATGAAAAATCTTTTTTAACCATGGGAATCAAAATTTTAATTTTTGTCACTAACTTCATACTAGTGATCAAATTTTAGTGACGACCTTTATTATCATTACTAATGCAACAATTAGCGACCAAAAATATATAAGTTATCACTAATATTCTTTTATAGTGTATATGACATTGATTGGACTTGACTTTGATTTCACTCCGACTATTCTATTGTACATGCACAAGGGAGGGATTACGGTTGCTTGCTTTGTAGTACAAGTGCCTAAGTTATGAAAAAGAACTACAGATGCAACATTGAAAATAGCTAAATAAAATGCCGTCTATTGATCTTCATATTATTTCTATCTCCTTGGTTTGTAAATAATATTTTGCAACTTTTTGCCCACAGGTAGCTTAAGTTAGCTTCCATAATTGTTAATCAATTATCGATTCCAAATCATAATTTATGAGAAAAATAAATTGAGAGAATAAAACATTGTTTTAACATTGTTTTGATGAGCTACCATTGTCAAAATGAGAAACGCCATATAAACGAATCAAGAAGAATATAATACTTGATGTCATACGATTTGATTAATAAACTTATTCCTATCGTTGCCTTTTGGCTCAATCTCCTTTTTTTTTGGAAAGGATTGGCTCAATCTCTTAGACCACGTGTAACAATACAATCAAACAAGAACATATGAAAGAAAACCCAATCTCCTTTCACTAAGTCGTGTTTTTCAGCTATAAACAAAGCCATCGCTGATCAGGGGATTTCGGTCTATCGGTCTATCGCAGATTGCCTTCAGTTGTCAATGAAAAACCTAGCAGAAAGGCCTTCTGTTAGTCCCATTAATACCAAGCAACAATTCAATTAATGGTTCTCTCTCTAGAACACACACTACACCTTGATGTCTACATTGTAAAATGATTCTCTTAACCCTAATTACACTTTTTTTTGAACGGCAAATTTTATTAGAGCCACACTAGAAAGGCGCTAGAGGCAAAGAGGAACCCATTACAAAGAAGACGCTGGATTACAAGTCCAATCTATCCAATTAATCTGATGCTTTCTATGTCTATTCTTGACCCAATAGAAAGAAGACAATTGAATCTCGTCAACAACGTATTTGGTAGACTTTGTAGAGTTGATGTAAATCATATCATTCATATGTTTCCAAATCGCCGCAATGGTGCTACAAACCACCGCATCGAGGCATTTTGTTGGAAAATCTGAGAGTCGTGTAGATCTCGCCCAGTCAAGAATATCCTTGAGATCATTACCTTGAGGAAGTTGTAGTTTCCACCATCTCGCAATGCATCTCCAAATCTCTTTAACCACCGAACAATGCCAAAAAATATGGTCTTCAAAATCATCGTCTCTCCCACAAAAAGCGCAGGTCTAGTTTTGCACTATAATACCGATGCTCAGTAAATTTTTCAAAGTTGGCAGACGTTTCAGCTCAAGGCGCCACCTGAGAATATTTAACTTAATTGTGATGAGTTTATTCCATCCCGTTTTGATCCCCGAGTTTCCCAACAAGGCGACATCCAGTGAACCCGTTTTGATCCCCTTTACAAAACTATCATATAATTAGGACATTTTGGTCCTAACATCCCCCCCCCCCCCTATAGTTTTGTAAAGGAATCACCCTTCTCGAAAGATCTTCAGATCCTCAGTTCTTCTCCCCCTTGATTTCGTTTGCAAACTATAGCGATGCAATTCTTCAAATGTAGTCTAGGATCCCCCTTGAAATAAGCTCTTACTCTTTATATTTCAACCTTGAAAAAACGGATTCGATGTGCTCCATAACCTCGACCGAGTGCACGAAAAACATTTTTAAAATGTTGAAACTCTAGCTCATACCGATAAGCTCACAAGAAAGATAACGAGCGAGTTGTTGTGTGACAAACCAAGTGCAATCTCAGTTTATAACACCAAAACCGTCGATAAACCGCGAGTTGAATATGAATTCGGCTTAAGAGCTTGATTCGGATTTGCTCGAAGGAGGAAACATAATGAAGCATACACTACAAGGTAGGGATTAGAAGAACCAAACAAGTAACATTGTTTAGCAACTGTAGAGAAATGCTCATCTCCAAAATACCTCAGAACACTGAATGATGAAAATCCAGAACTTCCATACGGTAACACATGCTGCTGGGCGTGTGACACGTAATAGTGGTGTATGTGTTAGAGGATCTTGTTATGACGACTCTGAGACCGACTATTACGGATTGTTGGACGAAGTGTTAGAGGTGGAATATTACGGTGTAGGCCATTGCGTTGTAGTTATGTTCAAGTGTACCTGGTTTGATAGCCCAAGGGGGGTTAGAGTCGATCCTAAACATGGGTTGATTGATATCAAATACAAGTCCAGACTCGGAGGTGACGACTATTACGTTCTAGCATCACAGGCGGAACAAGTGTACTACACACCGTATCCTTCAGACACTAAGGATTTAAAGGACTGGTGCGTTGTTGTGAAGACCAAAGCTCGTGCAATATATGAAGTTGCAGAAAGGGCTATTGATGTCTTGGATGATGATAACGCGGACGAAGAACCATTCTTTCAAATCAACGAACGGGTAACTCATAATACAAACACAGAGGTAAATGAGGACCTCGATTCTGTCTGTCTTGTCACAGGGGAGGTCACCGTAGTCGCCACACATAACGAAGATGCACCCGATCACGAATCTAGCGACGACGAAGATGCACCCGGGCATGAAGCTAGCGAAGACGAAGAAGAATTTGAAGATGTGGACAACGATTCAGATAGCGAAAACGAACCTATGTTATCTGATCACTCGTCTGATGACTAGCATGTCTTAGTTATTTAGACATTATTTCATAATAATTATATCTTTATAAGTTGTACGCTTGTATCCTTTGTGTTTGCAAATTCGTTCGATGACTAGTGTGTTTTATGATTTATGTATTACATCTTCGTGTCTCCAAATTCAAACATTGACAACTAGTGTGTTCGAACCATTCTTATATATTTAGATGTCGGCACGCCCTACTCGAGGTAAAGGGGGGTAGAAGTAGAGTGGGGAGTACCAACTCCGCAGGGCGTGGTGACATGTCGATAGACGATTCTGACGGACTAGACCAGGTTGCGGATGACGTGGTTGCGACGCCGTCACCTGGATCTCATTCGAGGGTTAGAGGCATCAGTATTTCATCCGAGACGCCTCGGTCTCAGGGTACGAGACCGCTGATCGAGTTGACTACAGCCGGCTTGTAAGTAGATTTGGTATATGTTTAATCCTAGTACATAATAAACCGGTTCTAATGTTTTTTGTATTGTATATTTTGCAATTGTGAAGGTTTAAGAAAACGGAGGTTCGTCGGGGGGTCTTGAAAATCTTTCGGACCACGTTCATCGGTCCATGGGCTCACTATAAGGATGTCCCTAATTCACACTTCACGATGATGTTGGATCGTGTCCGGGTTTGTATTTTAGTCCATTAAACTACTTGTTTTAATTTATTTTACTTAATCGAAACAATGTGTATGCAGTTGCTTTATAGTTGGCCGCCTCATATGGACGCCGACATTCTACTTGCCATACGGCGCCACGTGAGGAGCCGGTATTCAGATACGATACGTGATGCCCGTCAGTATGCTGCCGATCAACTACTAGCTATCCAGGGTATAGAGTTCGATAATTATGACTATCGGATGCTTATCCCATACCCCCCTGAGTGGATAATGAACGAGTATTGGGTCCAAATGATTGACCGGGTAAGCGTTGTTGAATATTAGCGTTGTTGAATATTTTAATCTGGTTGTACAATTTGATTTATGTCTAATTTTTAACAGGCATGGAACAAGGACTAGTTCAGGCGTTCATCTAAGGCTAATACGTCCAATCGTAATACCAAATATCGATGGAAGACATCGAGTCACTGTGGCGGATCCATTACTACTGCTATGCATCGGGACCGCATGGTAATTTATTATCCACTACACTAAATGTATATAGTTGATGAATATAAACCTATATATGTATATATACATGACTTTGTTATCTACTGACATTTGAAGTTGTCTATTGTAGAGAGAGGCTTGGGGCCGTGAGCCTACTGGTGGGGAGGTCTATGAGAGGTTGCACTGCACTAACCGGAAGCTTATACCGGGTGCGACCGGTCCGTCCACGGATCCTCCGATCTACTCATATCCAAAAGCAACTGACGTTGCGGTAAGTTCCATTATAGTGGTAGATTGTTTTTCTATATATGTATACGTGTATATAAGTGGCATATGTATCGGCAATTGCCTATAAGAGTATGTGTATGCGTACATGTCTATATACGTATGAATGTTTGTATGTCTGTACATGTATTGCTTATGTATATATATTTGTTTTTGTTTTACAAGATAGATAGAAGAGATAGCAAACTTTGTTATAGAGTTGTGTAATTTGATTCATTTAGTTTGGGCTGCCATTGTTGGGTGGACGATAGGATTGTTTTGATACTACACATATAATGGATATGTTCAAATTACAGTCGAAATGCTGCCGAATTTTCTATATATGTTAACACATTGTTTTTGTAAAACCATAGGGTACCTACGGACATATTAGAGCGGAGGAGTACCCCGATTTACCTCCCGACACCGTTCCACCCAATGACTCAGACTTGTGGAAGCGTAGTGTCGGGGGACGACGTAAGGGCCGCTATTTTGGATTCGGGACTCAGGATCCCGAATATGCTATGTCCGGTAATTCAGGCGCCGCTACGAGTGGGAGCTCTCATCACGACGAGGAGGTATGTATGCTTGTCAAATGTGTAATAGTTATACGTTTGTCAAATGTCGTCTAAATTTGTTTTGTGTTTATCAAATGTTGAATTTTAGTGGGATGCACTTAGAGAGGAGGTACGACAAGAAAAAGAAGCGAGACTCAAAATGGAGGAGGAAGTGAAACAAGACCGAGAAGCAAGGAAAGCATTGGAGGAGAAAGTGAAAAGGTTTGAAGCCTTTATGATGCAGTTTGGAAGTTCCCCCGCTCCCCCCTCAGTTTAGTTTGTTTTGTATTTGGGATAAAATTGTAATTTGTTTACGGATATGATATTTATTAAATACAATAGTATTTTGTAATAGTTTTTGCCCAGGAATTAAATACAGGTTTTTTGTACAGTTTATTCTGTATTTTTAATTATTTTTAAAATAAACATTACCGACGGATTACCGACAGATTTGTCGTCTGTAATTTTTATATAATATAATTTAATATTTTAATTTATTTAGATTTAATTTAATTTAAATAAATTTACCGACGGCCAAATCCGTCGGTAATCCGTCGGTAAAGAGGATCGTCGGTAATCCGTCGGTAAATTAATTACCGACCAGGTTACTTCCGAAGACGATTACCGACGGTTTACCGACGGATTTAGCCGTTTACCGACGGATTACCGACGGATTTAGCCGTCGGAAATTTGAATTTTTTTTGTAGTGTATGTATACCTTACGTGTACCAATGATTTGATGAGCTGGAATGAAGTGGACCATCACTACCTACCTGCACATTTACGATGGCCATAGATCCACTAGGCGAACCACCTGAGATTTGCTTCGGATCATATGTATCCTGCATTACCTAGAAAAAACAACAACAATTTTTAAAAATAATATGAGTTTAAGCGTTTTGGACTGGTTTTAAGGATACACAAGGGAAAGGCGTGGTTACCAGCAAATGCGACTCCATCTAAACTGAAATATGTTCTCATCTTCTAGATGCTGTAGTTGTATAGTACCAAAACATAAAATCACCGGTAGTTGGATATGGCATGCAATCTATTTCATCCATAAAAGCAATGGGGATTCCATCTAGAATTGAAATTGATTCACCTGCGTACATTAAAAGTTAATCTTTATGCACCAATAAGTCATTTACTTTTCCGCTACACCTTGCGAAATTGGCAACTACAATTTTTTTTTTGGAAACAACAATTCATTGAAAAAGATAGCCAGAGGCTAACAAACAAGGGCAGTTACATGAGACCAAGACCAATCACCAAAAAATTTCTACTCTCCTTTCCTCTAAACGTCACCCATAATTGCCAACTACAAATAACTTTGTTGCAAAAAATTGAGTTAGCATACTATAGACTACAATGAGAAACATATAAAATTCCTACATGTCTGAAAATTGGGAATATACAAGTGACTACTTGAAAGACGAAAGTGACACTACAACAAATGTAGTCTATTGCGAAGACTTTTTTCGTCGCTAAAGATCAATATTGATCTTTAGCAATGACTAAAGATCAATATTGATCATTAGCGACGACTTATGTGGTCGCAATAGACTACATTTGTTGTAGTGTGAATAGTAAACACTAAGATATATTTGTGTTATTTCCCCATAAAGTAGGTTAGATGTTAGTGGGCAAAAGGGAAGCAGACTTGCACTGTAAGATAATATGCCAAAGACCATATTCCTTACCACAAGGTTATCCGACAAGCAAGAGTTTGCAGAATGTCATCATCATTTTTCACTTGGAAATACATGCCTGAAAAGGGAACTTGCTTCCTTGTTCACCCTTGACATAAGGCAAATCAGGCATGTAAATATCCTCATAGACCATGTCACTAACCATACGTGAGAACATAAACCACACTTGGATGCATGCCTGAAAATAACATCTTATCACCAATTAAAACTCATGATGCATTACCAAATTAATCAAATCAATGGATCGATGAGATTGGGTTCACAGCTGATTATCTCCAGGAGCCACCACACATTACCAAATTAAACAATCAATTGATAAATCATAACAATTCAAGAACTTATAAGCAATCAATCTATAACAAATCCTAAACCCTAAACCCTAACAATTCCAAGTAACATCAACTATTTAGTGACCACCAACTTTTGGTCACTAACCCTTTCAAATTAGTGGCTCCTTATTTTTTGGTCACTAAAACTTACACTTTTGTGACCATCATTTTCTGGTCACTAATACTTTAAACTCAGTAAGTAACAAGGCACCAAACGTATAAATTTATAGCATTAGTGACAAAAATAAAGTCGTCACATATTTAGTCATTAAATTAGATAAATATGAAAAATCCTTTTTAACCATGGGAATCAATAACCACCTAATGATCAAAATTTTAATTTTTGTCACTAACTTCATACTAGTGACCAAATTTTAGTGACGACCTTTATTATCATTACTAATGCAACAATTAGCGACCAAAAATATATAAGTTATCACTAATATTCTTTTATAGTGTATATGACATTGATTGGACTTGACTTTGATTTCACTCCGACTATTCTATTGTACATGCACAAGGGAGGGATTACGGTTGCTTGCTTTGTAGTACAAGTGCCTAAGTTATGAAAAAGAACTACAGATGCAACATTTAAAATAGCTAAATAAAATGCCGTCTATTGATCTTCATATTATTTGTATCTCCTAGGTTTGTAAATAATATTTTGCAACTTTTTGCCCACAGGTAGCTTAAGTTAGCTTCCATAATTGTTAATCAATTATCGATTCCAAATCATAATTTATGAGAAAAATAAATTGAGAGAATAAGACATTGTTTTAACATTGTTTTGATGAGCTACCATTGTCAAAATGAGAAACGCCATATAAACGAATCAAGAAGAATATAATACTTGATGTCATACGATTTGATTAATAAAATTATTCCTATCGTTGCCTTTTGGCTCAATCTCCTTTTTTTTTGGAAAGGATTGGCTCAATCTCTTAGACCACGTGTAACAATACAATCAAACAAGAACATATGAAAGAAAACCCAATCTCCTTTCACTAAGTCGTGTTTTTCAGCTATAAACAAAGCCATCGCTGATCAGGGGATTTCGGTCTATCGGTCTATCGCATATTGCCTTCAGTTGTCAATGAAAAACCTAGCAGAAAGGCCTTCTGTTAGTCCCATTAATACCAAGCAACAATTCAATTAATGGTTCTCTCTCTAGAACACACACTACACCTTGATGTCTACATTGTAAAATGATTCTCTTAACCCTAATTACACTTTTTTTTGAACGGCAAATTTTATTACAGCCACACTAGCAAGGCGCTAGAGGCAAAGAGGAACCCATTACAAAGAAGACGCTGGATTACAAATCCAATCTATCCAATTAATCTGATGCTTCTTATGTCTATTCTTGACCCAATAGAAAGAAGACAATTGAATCTCGTCAACAACGTATTTGGTAGACTTTGTAGAGTTGATGTAAATCATATCGTTCATGTGTTTCCAAATTGCCGAAATGGTGCTACAAACCACCGCATCGAGGCATTTTGTTGGAAAATCTGAGAGTTGTGTAGATCTCGCCCAGTCAAGAATATCCTTGAGATCATTACCTTGAGGAAGTTGTAGTTTCCACCATCTCGCAATGCATCTCCAAATCTCTTTAACCACCGAACAATGCCAAAAAATATGGTCTTCAAAATATTCGTCTCTTCCACAAAAAGCGCAGGTCTAGTTTTGCACTATAATACCGATGCTCAGTAAAACTTTCAAAGTTGGCAGACGTTTCAGCTCAAGGCGCCACCTGAGAATATTTAACTTAATTGTGATGAGTTTATTCCATCTCGTTTTGATCCCCGAGTTTCCCAACAAGGCGACATCCAGTGAACCCGGAAGCGGGGTTTAAACTCTATTTCCAGCCATCTGGTGTATCTGAAAATAACAAATTAGCATCAACCAATTTGTTAGTTAAGATTTGAAGTTGCTGAAGTGAACCGGCAACGGGATCGTGCCTCCAGTTCCAATGAAAACCGCTCCGAGTCTCAAAGCTTTGCAATCTGTCAGCAATCGTGCCGTTTTGAGATAATTCCAACACAAATAATTGTGGGTACACAGTAGCCAAGGGGGCCTCTTCAAGCCAAGCTTCTTTCCAAAAACTGGTAGTCTTCCCGTCGTCGATGTGTTTCTGAAAGAGACAATTTAGAGGAATGTTGAGCTTTTCACAATCATCACGGATATAGATTATAGTTGACCAAATCTTTGTTCTAAGTCTCGAGTTAGGAAAATCGAGGCCACCACACTCCCCATGGATAGCTTTGATGACATCCTTCCATAACGAAGATTTTTCCGTTTTGAACCGCCACCACCATTTTGCAAGGAGGGCAATGTTACTTGCTTTTAGGCAACCAATCTCTAAGCCACCATGGTCTTTGCTAGCGAGGACTTTCTTCCAGGCGACCCACGAAATTTTGGAAGACTCAAGAGAGCCTCCCCAGAAGAATTTGCGTCTAATGGTCTCAAGTAAGTTGACCACTTTGGTAGGTGCTTTAAAAAGAGAGAAGAAGTACAACCTCATACTTCCTAACACCGATTTGCATAGAGTGAGGCGTCCTCCAAATGATAGAAAACGAGCTTTCCACGATGAAAGTGTTTTCTTGAACTTCTCAATGATAGGATTCCAGGAATGATTACGTTTACCTCTAGTACCAAGAGGTAGACCGAGATAAGAGATCGGGAGTTTGGCTACTTGACATTGCAGGTGATCCGCAGTGAAAATCACTGCTGCCTCGGGAACCCCAATACCTATGATACGGATTTTTGACATGTTTACTTTAAGACCGGAAGCCATATAGAAGCATCGAAGGATTCTTGAGAGATTGAGGGCGTTATCAAGGGACCAATCCCCAACAAAAAGAGTGTCGTCCGCGAATTGGAGATGCGAGATAATCGGTCCATTAGACGGGGTCTTCATCCCTTTGAATATGTTTTTTTGTCTAGCCTCCAACATAGCCAGGTTGAGGCCTTCCGCCACGATGAGAAATAATAAAGCAGAGAGGGGGTCTCCTTGTCTTACACCTCTCGATATTTTAATTTCTTTTGTTGGGGAGCCATTCACAAGAATCGAAATATATGCTGAGGAGAGACACCCAGAGATCCAGCGCCTCCATTTTGCATCGAAACCCATTTGCCAACACATGGAATCCAAAACGTCCCAATTTAGAGCGTCAAAGGCTTTGGCAAAGTCCACTTTAAAGATTAAAAGCTGCTTTTTAACATGTTTGGCCCACGATATCAGTTCGTTCATAATAAGGGGGCCATCAAGGATGTTTCTCCCTGAAATGTAGGCATACTGAGTAGGGCTGATGATCGATGGGATGACGTTTTTAAGTCTGTCAGCTAGGATTTTTGCAACCACTTTGTAAACACAACCAATCAAGCAAATCGGTCTGTAATCAGATAATTACAAGGGATTGTTGATTTTGGGACATAGCGTGATGAAAGAAGAGTTACAGCCACGAGAAAACGAACCAGAAAATTCGAAGGCGTGGATTGCCCGAGTGAAGTCTGGTTGGAACCAATCCTATATATACTCACTTGTTACATACTTAAGCCCAAGCCCATAATTCCTATACCCAAGCCCATATTACAATCATTAACCCTTTACAAAACTATCATATAATTAGGACATTTTGGTCCTAACATCCCCCCCCCCCTATAGTTTTGTAAAGGAATTACCCTTCTCGAAAGATCTTCAGATCCTCAGTTCTTCTCCCCCTTGATTTCGTTTGCAAACTATAGCGATGCAATTCTTCAAATGTAGTCTAGGCTCCCCCTTGAAATAAGCTCTTACTCTTTATATTTCAACCTTGAAAAAACGGATTCGATGTGCTCCATAACCTCGACCGAGTGCACGAAAAACATTTTTAAAATGTTGAAACTCTAGCTCATACCGATAAGCTCACAAGAAAGATAACGAGCGAGTTGTTGCGTGACAAACCAAGTGCAATCTCAGTTTATAACACCAAAACCGTCGATAAACCGCGAGTTGAATATGAATTCGGCTTAAGAGCTTGATTCGGATTTGCTCGAAGGAGGAAACATAATGAAGCATACACTACAAGGTAGGGATTAGAAGAACCAAACAAGTAACATTGTTCAGCAACTGTAGAGAAATGCTCATCTCCAAAATACCTCAGAACACTGAATGATGAAAATCCAGAACTTCAATCTTCAAGAAATAGCTGAATTATTATAAGCACTCAAAAGTCTGAATCACAACCAAAGCACCAGAACAATGATTGTAAGCACTCACAATTCTGATTGATCTGGTCAGAAGAATGATTAAGAGCATTCAAAGGTCTAGCATCGTCAACAAAACTCCAGAATAATGACTGCAAATGCTCAAACGTCTAATCCAATCCAATTAAAGACTGAATTCCAACACCCACCTTCTGAAAATCTTGACAAACTTGAGCTCTTTTAAGCTTTGACAGTTGCTAGTGTTGGTCCCGAAGGGCTATACAAGTTTGTAGAAGGGGGGTTGAATACAAACACACAGATTTTACTTTTCTAAATTGTTTATTGATAAATCATTAACAATTTACAGCTTGTTGCGGAAACAAGATTAAGGATAAATCCTAAATCTAAACAAGTTGGATCACTAAGTTTCTTGCACTAAGAAGGAGAAGGAAATTACTAATAATAACCTATCTCAAGATAAGAAGGATGAACTTGTCCAAAGTTAGCAAGTTACTTCAAAATGAAGTGAGTTCTTCTTCTTATATACAGCATGCATTTAATGCATTGCAGTTTACACTTTACACGTGACAGCAGCTGATTGGTTGCATGTCATTGACCTTTGTTGACAACCTAAGTAGCCGCATGTTTGAACAGTGTAGTATCAGAGTGGTTGTACGAATTCAGACAATAAGGAGGTTCTTTTTCTGACATATCGTACGGAGATGTGCAAGGGTGGTTAAGACAAAAGTACTTTGTACGGAGGACTTCATGATCAGCTTTTCGTTGATTCAGCGATCTATCATTCTATATCTGGAAGATCTTAGTACTTATCAGCGATAGTGAAACTCTGATACATATTGTTTACTTACAATTTTCACTAAGTATATAAGAGAGGGTCATTATCAAATCACTGAGGGTTTGGATCAACAATCTCCCCCTATTTGATTATGACATAGCAACAGAGAAAATTTCTATTTAATGAAAACATAAAGATAAAAAGAACTCATAAAATATTTGTCCCTTTTACTGTTTTCTGGGATCTTTTCTGTACTGATGGAGTAAAGTACGTTCGCTGAAATTTTTCTTTAAACTTTGTAAAGATTACCGAGGGAAGTGGAAAAATTACAAGTACATCGAATAAAATTACAAGTACAAAAGATGTATACAGATAAGGATAGAAAGAATTACAAGAAGATCCTATCCGTCAAAAGGTTCTTCCTTAATGAGTTGTTCATCAAGGGTCATTGATGTGACAATCATCCAATCAGGGACATCTACTCCTTGATTCTTTTTCTTCAGAGCTTCCTCAAAAATCAAGGGCTTTAAGTGTCTAGCTTTGATGTCGCGCCTGACTTCACACCAGTATATGAGATCTCTGAGTTGTTCGATGGGAGCGATGTGGAGCTCAGAGATACGTTGAAAGTGATGGTTTCCATCGTAGTCTAGAAAGAATATACCATATGGATCACTTACAACTGTGCCAGGAATGAAAGTTTCTCCAGGTGGTAGGGAGGTGTCAAGCGCTGAGAGATCAGCATCAGGGCCAAGAACTTCAGCACGAGAGAAACCAATACCTGTTTCATTCCGTATGGGAGGACCTGAATCAGAGACTTTCTTTTCCTTAGCAGAGACTTTTCTTTGTTGAGGAGGAAGAGTAGGAGGAATATCCACAGCAGAAGAAAGCAGGTCGATCTGTTTGTTTAAGATCTTCTCGACATGGCTTTTGAACTTTGAGCGCGATCCCTGAATGGCTAATTTCGTTTCTAACCATTCAGAGAGACCAAACTTTTCTAATGTTGCAGCATAGAAGGTTTTCTTGGTTTTGTCTTCTCTGTAGACATCGACTTCAACAACAGGAACGTCTGCATACAATCTTCCTCTGATGTTTACTTTGATGATTTTAGATGGTCTAGATCGATAGGTCAGCATTTGTTTAGCCCATTCCAAAGTCGTGTCAGAGACCTTAGTCTTTTCTCTAACGATCTTTTGAGCATCATCCCATAGTTGACATTGAACATCAATGGGAGCTCTTTTCAGCTTGGGGTCTTTTATTGATCGTTGAGTAAGCTGGATGGCGTATTCTCTGTCTTTTTCTTCAGCTTCCCATCTTTCAGCGATCAGGCGTTCAGCTCTAAGGTGTTCCTTGTATTCCTTTTGGGAAACTCTGAACTTTGGAGGAACGGAAGGAATTTAATCACGCTTCAAAATGATTCGCTGATCCTCGAGTTTCTTGATCATTTCATCTCTCTTTTCTTGATCCTCTTCACTTAGCTTTTGAGGAGCCAAGGAAGGTCTGTTATTGTGAGAGAGCGTCTGTTCTTCAGGTTCATCAGTCTCAGAGATCAAATCTAAGACCGAGATTATTTCTTCAGCGTTGGGAGCTGGGATTATTGTTGGTGAAGTCGCAGTTGTAGAAACTTCAGCGATATCCTCTAACAGGGGAGAGGACTAGCTGAAACACAGCGATCTTACAAGTAAGAACTTGGGTAGAACACAGAGAAAAAAATATGGGATAAAGTGTATGGAGGTTTATGGAGTGTAGAACTGATAGTGTATAGAAGAGGGATGTTGTGTAAGATTAATGTACCTGGCAAACCGGCTTGTTAAGCAAGATCCTCAGATTTTCATCTTCAGCGACATTTTTTCCTTTGCCCTTGTCAGCTTCAGATGCTGATGGCGTTGTCTTTGTCCGTTCCCCTGAAGGTTCATTTATTCGGATCCCTTTAAGAGCTATTGTTCTCTGAGCAGGCTTGAAGACAAAAGAATCATCATCATCGTCATCATCATTCTTTGGAGAAGAGGATTTTTCATCATCAGACAAGTCGATGGCTTCTTCATCTTCAACTCATACTCAGTTTCTTCAGCTTCTTCTTCGAGTTGCTCCCCCTCAGATACAGAGGCGAGCTTCTTGGTTCCCTCAGGGTATTCATCTCCCTGAGGTCCAGCGGCTGCTTCAGCTTCAATAGTCTTCTCACCCTCTTCAGTGAAGGTGAGGACTTCATTCTTCTCTCCCCTGATAGATTCATCATGGGAAAGGTCTTCAGCGTTCTTGGAAGGGTCTTCAGCGCTCTTCTCCCCCTCTTTTTCATGATGACCGGGGGAGGAATGAGATGATTCAGCAGCTCGTGTGGTTTCCCTGTCTTCTTGGCCTGGGATCCCCACACAGATTTCAATTGCTGATAATTTGTTTTCTATGCCAGAAATACCAGGATTGATCTTCACAAGTTCAGCACGATCCACCGTAGTAAAAGATGGAGGTGCAGGGGCAGGTGCAGGGGCGGTCGTGTTGGTCAGGATCTGCTGTAACAAGTTCTAAATAGAAGAGATGTCATTCTTCATCGTGTTGACATCAGTCTTCACAGAACTCATATCAGTTTTTACTGAACTGACATCAGCCTTTACAGCAGACATATCACCTTCGAGTGTGCCAACCGATGTCTTCAGCGTTGTGACTTCTTTGGACATGGTGTCAACTGATTTCTTGATGTCGAGGTAGTCTGTGTAGATGTCAGCTAGAACTTTGGCAAAATCACCGAATGATCTATCAACCTTCTCCACATCAGCTTTGGAGGCATTCTTTCCGACTTCGGTTGTAAGCTTTAAAAGATTCTCTCCAGCGGTTGTTACAGCTGAAGAGTTGCCGGAAAGAGTAGACGTGAGACCTGTCAGCTTTGTCTCTACTGTCTTCAGAGACGCGTTGATGTCTCCCAAATTAGGACCTGTAACATATAAAAACTTGTGAACAGAGGAAAGTTCAGAAGTTTGGGGTTTAGTAACAGTGTTTAGGGGTTGTTGTATACCTGCAGGAGGATTGATGAATTCATCAAAATCTCGATGGCCTGAGAAATGTTCCATATCGTCAGCGAGAGAACCTGAACGTATGATCATCTCTGCAGGTCCTACTTCCGTCGTTCCTTTAGCTTCTGGAGGAATGACAGGTGCATCAGTGATAACTGGAGTTGTGTCCAAATGAGTGGAGGGAGAAGCGAAGGATAAGAATGGAGGTTGGTTACTGAGTTCAGCGTTGGATTTGCTGAGAATCACCTCATCAGTCTTTTGAGAGACTGAGGGAGGTTGGGTAGTTTCCAAGTTTGTAACCTCAGCGTTTGGAGACGCTGAAGTCGGGATTGAATAGATGGCTTGTTCAGGTGTGGCAGAGCGTACCACGGAACTTTCCTTCAGCGCAACAGGAGGAGCTGGGGAGACTTTAGCAAGAGATTGCTTGGGTTGCTCCTTGGTTTTCCTAGTTCTTTTGGAACCAAGTTGGGTGTCAGAATGTTTCCTTTTAACAGGAATGGAGGTTGCAGCTGGGGTATCAGCGGTGGGTTTATCCGCTGAAGGAGCTGCAGAAGTAGAAGTAGGGTTTAGAAGAGTTAACAGAGTTGATAGACGTACCTCATTTTCTACCGGTTTGAAGTCGAGAATCTTAGGACCGACCTGAGAGAGTTTCAGGTCACCATCAGTTGGGTAGCTGTCCTTCAGGCCTTTTTGGAAAATGGCGCTGATGAATCGAGGATAGGGGACCCATGGAGGTCTGTCAGCGACTGAGTCCACTCTGAGTACCAGGTCATCATAGATGATCGATGCCCAGTCTATATGTAGACCTTTCAGCAGTGCATATCCCATTTCTTGCTGAGGTTTAGCGGTTTGGTCAGAGGAGCCGCTCTTGGCAGTCATGTAGCTGATCAGATGGGCGAAGATGAAATTCATCTCGCTGGGCATTTTCGATTTCTTGATAATGGTCAGCTTCTTCTCGGGCTTCATGTCCCTTCCAGTTTCCCATATATTGCCCATTGCATCGAAGAATGCAATGATGGCTTCCCTGTCTGAGTTTTGCTTGGGGTCAGGGAGGGGAACGAAGGGTTTTTCTTTGGTTGCGATGGGAAGGCTGAGGGCTTTGCGAATGATGGCAGGGGTGATCTTCATGGTGCCATATTCGATATTGCAAAGGATGCAGTCAATTGTTTTGGAGGGGTCTTTGGCTGATGGTAGATGAGAGTGTCTGGCAGAGTACCAGAATTGTGATAGCAAAAGCTGATGTGCGGGAGGTGTTATGGTCAGGGCTGTGGAGATGCAGCAATTCTTGAGGAATTTCACAGCATCATCTAGATGTGTGACTTGCTTTCGAGGAGGAAACTCGAGAAGCTCATAGAGGTTATTTACTTTAGTCCAATCCAGCTTGTCAAGAGAGAACTTGACCTGAGGAGCCTTGAGGATTTCCACTTCCTCAGCAGTATCATCAGCAGCAGTGTTCTCAGCGATAGTGTTCTTGGGAATGTCAGAAGATGCCATTTTCTGTATTATCAGTTCAACCAAATATTAACAGATAAGAATAATCTTAATGTGGAAAGATTTTCCAATAAGATGGTTCGAATTTTGTCCATTTCATTTAGACAAAATGTCTTAATGAAGATTAGGGTTTTTCTTGTTTTTGAAAAACGAAATTTCAAACCCAATAAAAATCTTGTTTTCCAGTTTCCTTTGAAGAGTGGGATTCTGGAAAAACGAATGAAAAACAAGTTTAAGATTTTTGCATTTAAACTTGAAGAACAACCATGAAATGGTTGTGTTCATAAAACCATGAAAGAGAATGATTTCATTTTTAAGAAGTTCTTTTGTTTGATCTTGTTAAAACAATGAGAAGATCAGAAACAAGTTATTTGCATTTGGTAAATAATAAGAACATATTAACCTTTGATGTTTGAAGAAGATGAACAGTTGTTCTTGAAAAATCGAGAGCAAAATGCAACAGTGAATTCTTTCTTTGCTTGGAGGAGAAGTTCGCGTAAAAGGAAAATATAAACGAATAAATTGTTTATATAGAGAGATTTAGAAAGAGAAAATCTTGAGCGGGAAAAGATTTTCATCATGACACGGACACGTGTTTGCATTTGATTGGTGAGTAAACGAAACGTGCAAACGTGTGTCATAAAGAAGAACGTGTCAGGGCTTATCCGTTGTAATGACGTCACAACTGTCCTTTCATATTCTAGGTTGTCTCTGAGGTTTTGAAAAACTCAGGGACACTTTTGAAAATATGAAGCACTTAATTTAGAAATATCAGTGAAGGTTTTTTGAAATTTCAAAGTACCGCTGATAAGGAAGAGATATTCAGCGATGTAATTTATTTTGAAATCTTGCATTTTCATGCGATTTGTCAGAGAGAGAAAAACATACCTTGATATCAGCGAATCAAGTTTATTCAGAGAGAAGATGATAGAACCCGTTATACAAGTCGATTTTATCCTATCGCTGATCAAATGTGAACCGCTGAAGATTTTACTCTTCAAAGTTCAGCATTCCAAACTCGCTGATGAGAAAGTTGAATCTTGTCTCAACAAGAGGTTTGGTGAACAGATCAGCTAACTGATAATCAGTTGGGATAAAGTGAAGTTCTATATCACCATTCATCACATGATCTCTGATAAAATGATACCTGATTTCGATGTGTTTTGTCTTTGAGTGTAGCACTGGATTATTGGCTATAGCGATGGCACTTGTGCTGTCGCAATAGATTGGAATATTTGAGAGCTGAAGGTCATAGTCCAGTAGTTGATTTCTCATCCACAAGACCTGAGAACAGCAGCTTCCAGCGGCTACATACTCAGCTTCAGCTGTAGAGGTGGACACTGCGTTTTGCTTTTTACTTGTCCAACTTACCAGCTTTCCACCCAGGAGCTGACATCCTCCTGTGGAGCTTTTCCTATCCATTCTGCAACCTGCAAAATCACTATCTGAATAGGCGATTAGATCGAATCCTGAGTCTTTCGGATACCAAAGACCTAGATTCGCTGTACCCTTAAGATATCAAAAAATTGGCTTTACAACTTTCATATGAGATATCTTAGGTTCAGCTTGATATCGTGCACACCAGCATGTTGCAAACATAATATCGGGTCGGCTAGCTGAAAGATACAAAAGTGAGCCGATCATCCCACGGTACAGCGTGACATTAACAGGAACACCCTTAGTGTCCTTATCAAGTGTCAGCGGTGGTGCCATAGGGGTTTTCATAGCTGAACTTTCAGTTAAGTCGAATTTCTTCAGCATATCTTTAACATACTTTCCCTGATTAATGAAAGTTCCTTTTTCATTTTGCTTTATCTGAAGACCAAGGAAATATGTTAGTTCACCCATCATGCTCATCTTATACTCATCTTTCATTCTATCAGCGAAGCGAGTACAAAGATCAGGGTTAGTAGAGCCAAATATAATATCATCAACATATATTTGAACAAGAATGATATGACCTCTTACTTTCCTGAAAAATAGAGTTTTGTCGATTTTACCTCGCTCAAAATTTTCAATATGGAGATAAGTAGAAAGAGTGTCATACCATGCACGTGGAGCTTGCTTTAAGCCATAAAGTGCCTTATCCAGTTTATAAACATAACCTGGACGCTTAGGATCTGAGAATCCTGGAGGTTGTTCCACATAGACTTCTTCATTCAGCTTTCCATTTAGAAATGCTGACTTAACATCCATCTGCTATACTTTGAAGTCTTTGTGTACAGCGTATGCTAAGAATATACGAATAGATTCTAGTCTTGCTACTGGAGCAAAAGTTTCGTCATAATCTATGCCTTCCTCTTGTCTGTATCCCTGAGCAACAAGACGAGCCTTGTTGCGGGTTACAGTTCCATGTTCGTCCAACTTGTTTCGATAGACCCATTTAGTGTCTATCACTGTTTTGTCAGTTGGTCTTCGAACAAGTTTCCAAACTTTGTTTCTTTCGAATTCAATCAGCTCTTCTTGCATGGCGCTGACCCAGTTTGGATCTTTGAGGGCATCATCTACTTTCTTTGGTTCAGTCAGAGAAATAAAGTTAACAAATAAACATATATTACCTGCACTTCGTCGAGTCTGAACACCAGCGTTTGGATCACCAAGAATTTGATCAATTGGGTGATTTACGGTCCATCGCTGAGCCGGGGCGTGAGACGCTGACTCAACTTGAACTGGAGGAGCTGAAGATGAAGCTTCAGCGACGTCTGGAGTATCAGCTAAGAGAGGAATGGATGCAGTTGTCATTATATTCACTGATTGCTGAGAAGTAGATGGAATGTCTGAGACATTTGATTCAGAAGCAGGTATAGTGTTTATAGGAACAACTGAGACCCATGATGTTTCAGCTTCACTATTCTGCATATTTGGAATGATAGTAGGACCATCATCTTCAACTGTGTGAGCACGAGGAGTGGGAATATCTTCTGAATCACCAAGATGAGAAAACATCCATTGATTCAGTTCTTCAGTATCAGCGGACGGTTTAGAGTTCGCTGAACGGGACTCGTCAAACGTGACGTGAATTGTTTCTTCAACAGTTTGTCTTCTTCGATTGAAGACTCTGAAGGATTTGGAAACTGAGGAGTATCCAAGAAAGATTCCATCATCAGCCTTAGGATCAAACTTTCCAAGGGCATCTCTGTTGTTCAGTATGAAACACTGACATCCAAAGATGTGAAGAAAGCTGATTGAAGGCTTTCTCCCATGAAAAAGTTCATAGGCTATTTTATTGAATCTTTTGACTATCAGCGACCTGTTTTGCGTAAAACAAGCGGTTTTGACAGCTTCTGCCCAAAACTGAGTAGGCAGGTGAGAATCGCTGAGCATTGAACGTGCAGCTTCAATAATTGTTCTATTTCTTCTTTCAGCAACTCCATTTTGTTGCGGTGTTCTCACTGAAGAAAAGTTGTGAGAAATACCCTTGCTCTCAAAGACGGAATCAAGAGAACTGTTTTTGAATTCAGTCCCATGATCACTCCTTATTGAGCGAACGGTCAAATTGTTCAGGGTTTCCATCTTTCGAACAAAGGTGATGAGTTCTTCAGGGGTGTCACTCTTGGAACGGAGAAACATAACCCATGTATAACGAGAGAATTCATCAACTATGACCAGTGTATATTTTTTTCCAGCGATGGATTGTTTGTTAACAGGGCCAAACAAATCCATATGGAGTAGTTGTAGAGGAGATGACACTAAGGAGACTTGCTTTGATTTAAAGCTTGCTTTGGTCTGCTTCCCTTTTTCACACGCTGAACATAAAGACCCTTTGGCGTATGAGTGCTGAGGTAGACCAGTAACTAACTCTTTTGAACAAAGAGTGTTCAGTGTCTTGAAATTCAGATGAGAGAGCCTCTTATGCCATAGCCAGTTGACATCAGATGAGGCTTTTGAGAAGAAACAGGAGTTCTCAGTGGTTGTTGAGTCCATGTTTATTACATAAACATTTTCCAAATGATAACCGCTGAGAGCTATCTTCTCCTTTTTGTCAGTGACAAAGCAGGATTCCTTAGTAAAGATTACTTTGTTATCCTTGTCGCAAAGCTGACTGATGCTTAGAAGATTATGCTTCAGCCCTTCAACATATGCGACTCTTCTGAAGGTGGTTGTACCATTAGAGAGTACACCAAACCCTCGGGTATGTCCTTTTCCATTTCCACCGAAAGTCACAGAGGGACCCTTCTCTTCCTTGTATTCAGCGAGCAGGCTTTTCTTTCCAGTCATGTGTCTAGAGCATCCGCTATCGAGATACCAGATACCCTTCTGAACCTGCATTACAAAAGAAGATTAGTTTTTCTTGGGTACCCACTTAACCATGTGTACACGTTTGTCAGTGGAAGTAGTTGGAATGGAAGGTTCAGCAGTCTTCGCAGCATTTGAAGATTCAGCTTTGTCAGTCTTCACTTTAGTTAATTTCTTGACCTCAGTGGTCTTCTTTGCCTTGGAGGCAATCTTCACCTTAGCTATCTTATCAGCTTTGGTGGCTGTGGGGCACTTACTAGCAATATGATCAGTGAGTCCATAGTGATAACATTTCCTATAACTAAAAGTAGTTCTAGGACCATTTGAATGCTGAGCTTTTGATTTTGAATTAGAAGGACCAGCACCAAATAAGCTTTTGGCTTTAGAAATGGGAGGAACATTTAGTTCTTCAGATTTCTTACCAAGGACATCCACTCTGAGTCTAGGAGTAGATCGCTGAATAGACCCACGTTGAGTAGATCCAGAGATCTGATTCCTTGATCCAGAGGAATAAATCACTAAAGCTTTAGAAGCATTCAGCTTTGGTACTAAAGTACCCTTCTGAGGATTTTGGTTCAACGCAATTCCTTTTTCCTTTATCTTTAAAGACAGAGGTAGGTTTTGGATAAACCATTTTCTCTTTACCTCTTGAGGTAGAGATTTCCTCAGGGATAGTTGGTCTGGACAAGGAACACTGAGAGGATGAAGTGTCAGCGACTGAGGATACGAAAGTATCAAATAAGAGCATGGAACGATCAGTGGTTGGTTCTTGAGTTTCATATTTGTAACCAAGACCACGTTTATCACTCAGGGGTATCTGAGACTTAATTATCTAAGTGATATTTGTTGAAGAGTTACACCATCCTTCAACAGTAGCTTTTTCAGCTTTCAAAGCAGCGATAGCTTCTACTAGTTCGATTTTGACTAGCTGATTTAAATGCACTTGATCTTTAAAATCTTCTTCAATTTTAGAAAGCTTTTCTATTTGAAGGTGACAGTTTTTAAGCTGTTTAGCGAGATCAAGGTTTTGGTTTTCAACTATAGTTTTGCCATTCATGGCTTCATATAAACTTCTAGTCAAGAGATCGATTTTGCGGAGACTATCAGCTTCATCAATATTTGCAATATTTAACCAATCTTTTCACAGTTAAAACAAGTAGCAGTAGCCTTATCAACAGTAGCTGATGATCTTGGCTTATCAGTTATAGAAAGAGGTTTGTTCTTTCTGAACATTTTCTTTTTGGTGAATCTCCTGAACTTTTTAGTTAGGAGAGCCAAAGATTCATCATCATCTGAAGAGTCAGAATCTGATGACCTTTCAGAGTTACTCTCTAACTCAGTGATAGTGACCGAGGGTCGCTGAGTAGAAGGTTCCTCTAAGATTAAAGCAACAGCGGTGCTTTTGGAATCTTTTACAATATTCTTCTTAAGACGGCTTGATTGCTCATGATTCAGCATTGTGCCATATAAGGTAGCAAGGGTTATTAAGCAATTAAAACGTTGGTGAACTTCAGAGAGAGTCTCATTCTTACCACAAATGAAACTTTCATACTGTCTTACCAGGTTGATCTTTCGAGAGTCCTGGACTTCAGCAGTACCTTCATACTGAACACACATTTTGTGTCCCACATGGCTTTTGAGGATTTCAGGTTCATGACGGAATGGTAGACTTCGTCAGGAAGAGCCATGGATAGTATGGATCTGGCTTTTGTGTCGATAGCCACTTTCTTCTTATCTTCGTCAGTCCATGTATGAACTTCTTTGGGTACCAGCCTTTCTGGAATAGCAGGTCTATTCTCAGCGGCAGGTACTGCGGCATCAATTCTTACAGGAATAAATGGGCCGTTTTCAAGATAATAAGGCGTAGTAGGGTCTACACCTTCTAAGAAGAGAGTCATCCTATTTTTCCATAGATTAAAATTATCTCTGGAGAATCTAGGGGGTTTTGCAAGAGAACCATTGTCGATATAATTTGTGTTTGTGTTAGTAGCCATTTTTCAGAAATAGCAAGGAAGAGAAATCTTAGTATAGATTAGATCTTGTTTATGAGATTAAACAAATCCGCTCTGATACCACTTGTTGGTCCCGAAGGGCTATACAAGTTTGTAGAAGGGGGGGGGTTGAATACAAACACACAGATTTTACTTTTCTAAATTGTTTATTGATAAATCATTAACAATTTACAGCTTGTTGCGGAAACAAGATTAAGGATAAATCCTAAATCTAAACAAGTTGGAACACTAAGTTTTTTGCACTAAGAAGGAGAAGGAAATTACTAATAATAACCTATCTCAAGATAAGAAGGATGAACTTGTCCAGAGTTAGCAAGTTACTTCAAAATGAAGTGAGTTCTTCTTCTTAAATACTGCATGCATTTAATGCATTGCAGTTTACACTTTACACGTGGCAGCAGCTGATTGGTTGCTTATCATTGACCTTTGTTAACAACCTAAGTAGCCGCATGTTTGAACAGTGTAGTATCAGAGTGGTTGTACGAATTCAGACAATAAGGAGGTTCTTTTTCTGACAAATCGTACGGAGATGTGCAAGGGTGGTTAAGACAAAAGTACTTTGTACGGAGGACTTCATGATCAGCTTTTCGTTGATTCAGCGATCTATCATTCTATATCAGCGAATGATAGAATTCAGCGATAGCCAAAGTCCTGTACTTGATACTTCACGTTGAGTGGACAAATCTGAGTCTTCGCTGATCCGCATCAGTTCATTAGGAGACTTGTCGCTGGATCTTGAGCTTGATCTTCGACTTCAGCGTAGAACCTATGTTGACGTGAAACTTGTCTTCAGGGATCATAAGTAAACAACTAACTTATCAGCGATTATCATAAGTACTGAACAGACTCGGAATATTATGGTCAACTGTTTCGCTGAATGTTTAATCTAAAGAGCGAGAGTTCCTATCAGCGGTACTGGAAGATCTTAGTACTTATCAGCGATAGTGAAACTCTGATACATATTGTTTACTTACAATTTTCACTAAGTATATAAGAAAGGGTCATTATCAAATCACTGAGTGTGTGGATCAACAGCTAGAAGTATGTGACAAACAAAATAAAAGAATGATGTCACACACGCTTTATGCTAAAATCCATGAACAATGCCCCTCTCCTGAGACTTAGCACGGGGGTTCTGCTATTGAATGGGCGATTACTTGGGCGGGAAATCATTTTTATCGCAAGATAGCAAATTTTATGGCATGAGACCTGTGCGATAACCCCTTTTATTGCATGCTTCTTGCGCGATAACTCCTTTTATCGCATCCTACTTGTGTGATAACTGTTCAAACTATTTTGTCGCACACCAAGTACGCGATAAAACACTGTTCACTCCATTTTATCGCACACCACATGTGCGATAAACTTGAATATCTTTGTCGCGCGATAAGGATGAACATTGTCTTGTGCGATAACATTGAACATATAAACTCAGATCGAATAGAAAGCTCAAAAATGTCCAAATCGATCAAAATATGATGGACTGATGATCGTATGATGTTCAGAAAAACTATTCAATCAATCCTAAGCAATCAGCACTGATCCAAACACAATTACACGCACAAAAGCATCGAAAACTTACTGTTTCATCGAGAATATGGGCTGTAGAACTCGAATTGTTGCAGAAAGATCGTATCAATGAAAGATTTCTTCGATTTGGCTCTTATACCACTTGTTAGTCCCATTAATACCAAGGAAAAATTCAAGTAAATCAATGAAGATTGTAACAAGATGAGATATAATAGAATTAATGGTGTATTATTGAAATGAGAGAACAACCTAGAGAGAGAATGGTTCTCTCTTTAGAACACACACTAGACCTTGATGTCTACATTGTAAAATGATTCTCTTAACCTTAATTACACACACTAATCCTATATAAACTCACTCGTTACATACATAAGCCCAAGTACATAATTCCTATGCCCAAGCCCATATTAAAATCATTAACCCTTTACAAAACTATCATATAATTAGAACATTTTGGTCCTAACACCTTCAGTTGTCGCCAAAAGACCTTCAGTTGTCGCTAATAAAACCTTCAACTTTTGATCAGCTTATCGCTGAAAGGGTCTTCAGCTACCTTTTGATTTTATCCATTAACGATTGCAACTACTAAACCGCCCGTAACTGTCGATCTCACGTATAAATACATATTTCATGATCTGGAGTTTATATATATGAGAGTTTCAGATAACAGTGATTAAGCACAATGATCTTCAATAGATTGGGGGAAATGATACAAGATATGATTTGAGATCTATTTTCTCTCTCTAGAGGGTCATCCCTCTCTTCACACACACATACACACACTATACGTATGCAATCTCTAATGACCTCTTACATTGCACTATTTATACCTTTGACTTTACCCTTAGTTACATTGACTTTGACCTCATATAGAAGACTTTGACTATTGTTGACTATCACAATTGCACTCTAAATCTTGAATACATTTTGGTACTAACATTCACCCCCTATGGATTCAAGATGTAAAATTTTATATCGGCAGTCTTCAACTATTTAATCTTCAGATCTTCAACACTTTAAACTCTTTGACGAATCTTCAAATAAGTTTATCTTCAAGAATCCACTTTGACACCTTTAATCTTCATTAGGCTCTTCCGAAACAAATAGTCATCAATTCTAGAAAAAATGAACTTCATATCTTCGTATGTTGATCAAAGTCTTCAAAACAAAATATTCATATCTACAAATCACGGATCTTTGCAGCTTTGAGCTTTGACAAACTTCTTCAGTCTTGGATCATGAACTGGCTTTGAGGTTTTGATTAGCTTTGAGCTTTAAAATATTCTTGATTTATCTTTAAGCACGAATCTTTGTATCTTCACACATTTGATCATCTTGAACAAACTGTCTTGAACTTATCTCTCGGAAACACTTTATCTTGAACTTCTTCGACTTTGACAATTATCTCTTTGACTCTCGAAAATTGAAATCTTCAAACTATCTCTCCCTTTTCTTATGTTTGATATTTCTCCCTTTTTTTGATGATTGTGAGCATCATGATCATCAAAACTCTTTTTCAATTTCAGCAGTCTTTGAATACCAGAAACAATCTCTTCCTTTTGATCTGTTTAACCGTCAATTCCAAAATATATTTATTCGAATCTTTTCAAATTCAAATAAAATAACGGTAACCCTAAAACAACATATGAATTAGTTAAAATGCTTGTAAGTTGCACAAAGCCACTTAGTACAACTAATGCACTTTGGAAAGGAGCTTTTTGATGTTCACTCCTCCAGGGCTTCCATTCAATTATCGAAAAACACTAAGGAATTTATATGAACGTTAGGACAAGAAAACATATTCCTAGTGTGTACGTGCAAGTGTAGAAATGATTGAATCAACTTATGCTTGAACAATAGGTGCAAATTGTGTAAACTATTTAGACAGCAACAAGTTTTCCACAGACTCAATGTGTATGATTGAAGTGCGAAGGTGGGGCAAACTTTCTTCTTTTTCAATATCCAAACCTTCCGAGTGAAGATTAGATAGATAATATGTTGCGTCCCCAAGAAAAATTGAAACATTTTTTTGTTGAGAAAGAAATGAGTAGCTGGTGGGGTTAAAGCAAGAGTTGGCATGGGCTAATTGCCTGTTTCAATGATGGTCACCAAAGAATGTTAACCAATCAGTAATGTGGCTGCCCGGCTCAGAAAGTGGTTGGTGCAGAGTTCTCTTATTCTTTTAACTATGTTCTCACACCATCTTTCTGTTTTTAATCAGCTCACTGCTAACCAAACTCTCTTTTTCATTTTACATCAGCACAATGAGATTACTCAACCGTATGAGTTATCTCCCCCACTCTATGATTTAGACCCCTCACCCCTCAATCACTCAAGGATAACTTCTTGGGTAGGAAACACTGGTTAACGTGGATCTATAGAAGTTCGTTATGATCTCACACTAATTCCCATGAAATGTTTTCCTAAAAGATGTGTTGTTCAACAGTTTAGCTTGAACAATCACAACTCTCAGCTTTTTGAATAACATTGTCATCAAATTGTATGCTCTTCAATAATATCAAGAAATATTTGAGCATTTGAACTTTGAAGATTACTTAAAACAAGGATATTGAATGAATGAAATGAATTCGAAAGACTGGTTTGAGAATCTGACAAAGTGTCAATCGTATCAAATATGAAGGATAATCATATAAGGAATAGGGTATCAAAGAATTGAATCTTGTTTATATGAACAAATATTAACAATCTTTGAAAGATACAGTTAATTCGCACGCTGAAAGAATATATGATGCTCAACAAAAGTGAAATGCAAACAAGAGTATTACCATCGAAAAATGTGTCATTTTGAGACATGGTAATGACAAAGTCAATAAGAAGCTGAACCGGTGTGTATGAATACTTGAAAGTATAGAAAAGATAATACACAAGTATTAATCTTTGGACACACGGTCATAAATAATGATGTAATCTGTGATATTAATGAAAAAACATTTAAATCACACTTCTAAATTTATAAAATCTTTTTGAAATAGAGAAGTGGTTTGAACATTTAAGAAAATAGTTTTCATGTTTGAAAGTCGTTCTTCTTTCAAACAATCTCATATTTAAATTCATAAGATACATACAGTCAAATGTTTAAGCTCCCCCTCAAATTATGATAGACTGATTAAAAATCAGATAAGCTCCCCCTCAAAATCTGCAAAGAAATCTTCACGAAACAAGATTAGGATATGTAACAATCAATGTTTAAAAACAATGAAGCACGAGTTCTAAACTGATGTGTTTTGTAACACCCCGCTTACCACGACACAATATTGTCCGCTTTGCCCCACTGGCTCACGGCTTTGTTCTTGGCGACCTGGCAAGGACTTCGCAAGGACTTCCCAGGAGGTCACCCATCCTGGTACTACTCCCACCCAAGCACGCTTAACCACAGAGTTCCCAAGGAACCCACATGCTTGTGGCCCCAAAACGCGTTGTGTCTGGTAAGGCCAAGGTTTACTAATATACCCAGCATCTCTCCTGTCCACGACCGATGTGGGATATGCCTAAGGTGTTACACACACCCCCCCTCAGGGACTCATCGTCCTCGATGAGGTTTGCCCCACATCTCGAACGGCACAGGAGTGGCTCTGATACCATTTGTAACACCCCGCTTACCACGACACAATATTGTCCGCTTTGCCCCACTGGCTCACGGCTTTGTTCTTGGCGACCTGGAAAGGACTTCGCAAGGACTTCCCAGGAGGTCACCCATCCTGGTACTACTCTCACCCAAGCACGCTTAACCACAGAGTTCCCAAGGAACCCGCATGCTTGTGGCCCCAAAACGCGTTGTGTCTGGTAAGGCCAAGGTTTACTAATATACCCAGCATCTCTCCTGTCCACGACCGATGTGGGATATGCCTAAGGTGTTACACGTGGATTGTAAGATCCCACATTGGTTGGGGAGGAGAACTAAGGTTGCCTTATAAGAGGGACTTGATACCTCCCCTATCAGGCGCGTTTTAAAACCGTGAGTCCAGGTGTGTGGACAAAACGGACAATATCTGGTACGGTTGGTCTGGGATGTTACAGATGGTATCAGAGCCGGGAACCGGACTGGTGTACCAGCGAGGACGCTGGGCTCCCAAGGGGGGTGGATTGTAAGATCCCACATTGGTTGGGGAGGAGAACTAAGGTTGCCTTATAAGAGGGACTTGATACCTCCCCTATCAAACGCGTTTTAAAACCGTGAGTCCAGGTGTGTGGACAAAACGGACAATATCTGGTACGGTTGGTCTGGGATGTTACATGTTTAGAAGTCAAAACGTTGAAAAACGAGTCCTGAACTGTTGTATTCAGAAGTCAAACACATTGAAGTACGAGTCCTGAACTGAAATGATCAAAAGTCATATATCTTTTATGCTCGGGTTCTAAACTGAGGTGTTTAGAAACCATTATTGCGTATGCTCCCCTACAAAGAAACATACAAAAAGATTTATCAATAAGCACAAGATATATTAAAAGTTTAGAATCTCTCCCCCTGAAATTATGCATATATATCAGCATAGGTACTTTTCTTCAAAGTTGCACATTTCTCTTCTGTTTTCCAGTCATGTGTTTGTATAGTTCTGGCAATCAGTACCACACATGATGAACCTGCAAAACATATTAAGTAAATTTTGGTACCCAACGGAACTTGGGTCCTGGCTTGTTAGGTGCAGTTCGATTTGAAGAAATATTGTAAGTACCATACCAAAATTGAACATTTTCTTTATGAACAAAATCATGAGTTCCACAATAAGAACAACAAATTTGCTTTTGTGCCAACCTAATCAAATGATTTGCAAAATAAACAGGATTAGGTTTAACAAAAGACTTACCTTGATAAGCTTTGTTCTTCTTGTTCACCGTATGTGGAGGAACAAATGATTTTGGTGCATTTCTTTTAGGAGTAGACCCTTTTACTCTCCATGCCTTCTTCACAGGCTTAAAAATAGAAATATCTGAACTTGTAGCAGCATGGTTATAGAAAGGATTAGAAGGACGCATCTGATCGTTTGAAGGATTGCTTGATTTGACAGACTTTGTCGAAGAAATATGTTCATGAACTGAACCAGAAGCAGTCTTGAACGAACATTCCGAATCAGTTGAATCATTATATGGCGATTGAACAATAGTATCGTCACTAAATTGTTCACATAATTCAACTTTGAAGTTAATTGCTTCCAGTTTCTGAACATTGTCGGACAGAACATTCCTTTCTCGAGAAATCAAATCAAACTTCTTCTGTAGATCATATTTGATCTTCTGCTCTTTCATAGCTTCCGTTGCTAAAGTAGACAACTTCCTCGTTAGCTTTGAGATTTCAGCCTGAAAGATGTTTCTCTCCACTTCAAAATCTTTTTCCAAATGTCTTACTTTATCAGCAAACTCTTTTCTCTCTTTTTCCAAAACGTTTTCCAAATCAGATAATTTCTTTGAAAGCTCAGCATTCTTTGTCTCAAAGGATTTTCTTTTAGCATCAAAATTCACTCTTTCCTTCTCAAACTTTTCTTTTTCAAGAAATAAAATTTTTTCAAAATCAGAATTTTGTTTTGAAAGTTTTATGCATTGCAGCTCTACGTCTTTCTTTTGTTCAATACACTTCTTCGAAAAACCAGAAAACTTTTGTTTAAACATCTTTCGTTCATTTGCAAAAGTATTTCATTCATTTTCAAAATCTTTTCTCTCTTTTGCAAAATTATTTCGTTCATTTTCAAAATATTTTCTCTCTTTTGCATAAACTTTGGTTTCTATTTTAATCTCGTCTTTTGCTTTTGGAAATTCTTCCTCTTCTTTTGCAATCTCCATTTGCAACTTAGAAATTTCCTTAGCAACCTCAGAATTCTTAAGCTTTAAAAAACATTATCAGTTTCCAAGGCTTTTCCTTTTTCCTCAGTCTCCTTTATGTCGTCTTTCGATGTCAACTCAGAAATCTTCCTTTTTAGCTCAGTGTTTTCAATTTCCAAGGCCTTTGCTTTTTCTTCAGATTTATCAAGCTTCTCAGTATTTTTTTTCTCTTCTGCATCATCCTCATCTTGTTTGAGTGTCTCAAACATCTCTTGCAGAGGTAGTACACTTAGTCTGGAATGTTATTTCATTCAGTGAGCATACTTCTTCCATTCGGGTTGGAGCACACTCAAGAATTTCACATTGTTTTCTATTATGGTCTTTGAAATCTTATACTTGTTCAATTCATTTAAAATGGTTGTGAACCGGTCATAAGTGTTGTCTAGTGTCTCTCCTTCCCTTTGCTTAAAATTCTCATACTTATTTATCATCACATTCGACATTCTCATCTGATTCTCCACATCTGAACCCTAATATATCTTAACCAACTCATCAAACATCTCCTTTCCGGTTGCATTAAAACTATCAACTTTTAGCATCACTAGTGATCTAGATGCTTTGTCAGCATTATACCTTTTAAGCTCATCACCAGAATAGGTCTTAGGATCACAAAGAGTTCTTACAAGATTCCCTTCTCCTGCACCTGGCTTGTCCACAAACACATCTCCCATCTTTCCATGTTTCAACGAATCAAGAATATAATCACCGTTCTCTTGTCTTTCGACATAGTCTAAAAACCTATCCTTCCAAATTTTAAAATCCTTAGGGAACAACACTGGAGGTTTATCTTTAGACCCAATCACTAGCATGTCCCTTGTAGTCATTGTGAATACTTGATAATGATCTTAAAGCAACCGTCTGATCAGAAAACTAACTTTTAACCCAAACACTATTTTGTCGCACACTACTGGTTGTCGCACACCACACTTTGTCGTACACCAAGGCCACGATAAAAGTTATCTCATATATATCGTGTGACACCCTTGCGATGAAAAGTTATCGAACACCACACCACGCGATAAAAAATACTCTCAATGTTATCGCACGAGAAGGGTTCGATAAAACACTGTTCACTGGTGTTATCGCACGAGAAGGGTGCGATAAAACACTGTTATCGTACGTAACGTGTGCGGTGAAAAATCTCTTAAATTTTATCTCACACCAAAGATGCGATAAAAAGCTTGCGATTACTTTGAACAACTTCCTCATGCGATAATGATGAACTCTCGACAATGCGATAAAGATGAATATCAGATCAAACTTATATGTTAACCACACGAAAACATAGTATTTGATTGTTAGAAAATATGGGTTTTGAGTGAGAATAGTTGCATAAAAATTTGAATCGTGAATAAACGATCACTTTGCAAATACTATATTTCGACCCATTATGCCTTGAGTTTCACGAAATCAGTATTGGGATAATTCAAAATTTTCCATACACGAAATAAGGCATCAATCTCCTATATATATACTTGTTAGAACATTTTATGTTGTAATCAATGTGTATTTAAGTAAGCTTGTAGCTTTCTTTTAGTTAGTTTGACTTTCTAAGTCATGGGTATAAATACCCTTTCCTTCCTTGTTTTGTACAACTTTTGCTAATATCAGAGATATACAATTTCTACATTTTCTCTCTATCAAATTCACTTTCTTCTTCATTGATCTTGTAATCTACAATTGGTATCAGAGCAGTGTGAAGAATCGAGAGTGTATTTGATTATCAGTGATCGATTTTTGCAGAGATTTGTCAAGGAAATTTGATTGATTTCTTGATTTTCATCAAGAAATCTCGTTTTCTTGAGATTTTTTTTCAAAAATCCGATTTTCTGATCGAATTGCTTGGGGATTAGGTTCATTTGATTCGGATTCAGATATAGAACATTGTTTGTGAAGGAAGTTTCTCGATTAATCGTGTTTTTGATCTTCAATTTTGAAGATTTCATCAGATTTTGGTTTATCGTTTTTGGCTTCTGTTCGATCTGCGTATTATTGATTCAGAGTTTTTCAGAGTTTGTGTAAAAGAGAGTAAGTGATTAGATTGCATTTTCGAGCATATCTGTGAATTTTCGTGCTAATCCGTTCAGATTTCAGACGTGATTGGGATTTTTCGTTCGGTTTTCGCAAGATCTCAGGTTTTCGCAAGATTCATCAGGTTTTCGCAAGATTCATCAGGTTCTCGCAAGTTCATCATCCGTGATCTTCTTCAGGAACCAAGTGTGACTTTTCGTAAGCCACTGTTAAGCAAACAGTATCTTTTCGCAAGCCACTGTTACGAAAACAGTGACTTCTCGCATTCCGTTTTCACGAAAACAGTATCTTTTCGCATTCCTTTGTCACGAAAACTGTCACTTCTCACAATCCTTTGTCCCGAAAACCTCAGTGATCTTCAATTTCTTTCTAAGTCTAGTTTTCGCATCTGTCAATTGCGAAAACTTCGACTTTTCGTGTCCTTTGCTTACGAAAACTTTGTGGTTTTCGCATTAGTTGGTTGCGAAAACTGTTCATTTGTCATTTTTTCCGAATCCTTTCGTTTCTAACCCAAACCTCTGTTTTACAATGGCAAATCAAGATATGATGTTCAAGAATGACATAATGATGACTTTGGGCTCTAACACTCGGCCACCGGTGCTCATAAATGAAAACGAGTTTTCTCAATGGCGTGATAGATTTCTCAACTTTATCGAGTTTCAAAGCAACGGTGTGAATATAATGAAGTCTTTGATGGAAGGCCCGTTTGTTAAACCTGTTGTTGAGATTCCTGCTACAGCTACTACTCCGGCAACTCGTGAAGAAAAGAAAGAGACTGATTACACACCGGAGGAAATCCTTAGACACCAAGCAGATAAAGATGCCAAGTCATACCTGATCCTTTCTTTACCAAATTTCATATACAACAGGATTGACTGCTATCGAAATAACATTACTTTGATGTGGGCTCAATTAGAGAAGATAATGTTGGGATCTGTCGTTTCTACTCAGTTGCGACAAACTCGTTACATGAACAGTTTTGAAAGTTTCCAAGCATTGGAGAATGAGTCGTTAAAGAGCACATTTGATAGATTTTGGGGAGTCATCAATAATCTGTACAAGATCAAGGTGGTTAAATCAGAATTGGAAGTCAATCTGAAGTTTCTGAATTCTCTTCAACCGGAATGGAGTAAGACATGTCATAGGTTAAGAAATGATGTTGGGATTTCTAAGATGCAGATTCAAGAGCTGTATGAATTACTGATGGTGGATGAGGATTTGGTTCTAATGAAGAAGGCAAAGATTGATAAGAAAGCTAAAGGTAAAACAGAAGATCCGATTGCTTTGCTGGCCAAGCAACTTGCTGAGAAGTCGTTGGTAGAAAATGCTTTTGATGGAAATGTGGATGATGACGGAGAAGAGTTGGAAAAGGCAATGATATTGTTGACACAACACTTTCAGAAGAAATACAAGTCAGGCAACAATAATCAACGTTTCTCTTCAGGGTCAAGAAAACAGTTCAATGAAAGCTCTTCCTACACTCCTCAAGCTGATCCTCCAAAGAAGTATATTCCAAAGGCTGAAGAATTGAAGAAGCCAATCATCACTTGCTTCAAATGTGGTAAGACTGGGCACATGGCCAAAGACTGTAGAGTCAAAGTTGTCAGAGATTCTCAGTACTACAAGAAGAAATTGGATCTTGTTGAGAAGAAAGAAAATGGAAACATTCTGCTTGTGGAAGAAGAGTACTTTCTTGATTTCTCTGATGATGAATCTAACAATGAGGAGATGGCCGCTATGTGCTTTGTGGGAGATGATGCTTCAGATGATGAAAAGCAGGAGGATGATACTTCATCAGATGAATCTGAGGTACATTCTAATTTTGATTATAACTTCATATCATCTCAAATGGAAAATGTCGTTAAAGCTATCCGGATTCTCCGATCTAAAAGACTATCTGAAAAAGACATTATTCATGATCAATCAAAGTTAATCAAATCGCTTAATGTTCAAATCGAAGATAATAAAATAATTTTGATTAACATGGAAAATATGTTTAAAAAGAAAATAGAAGATTCAGAATATATCATAAAAATGAAAGAGGAATCTTTGAGACTTATGACCAACCAAAAAGATGAATTTTCAGATAAGATCAATGAACTTGAGGAAAAACTGTATGTTCGGGGTCAAACGGAACAAACTGTTTATTTGAACAAACCGAGGAGTTATAATGCTATTAAAGAAAAATGGGGTTTAGGTTTTGAAAATCCGCATTTTCTAGATGATGCGAAAGAAAAAGTTCCAACGCTTTACGATTTTGATTTTCTACATCTAGGAAGATATGCCCCCCAATTTAAAATAAATTGGACAAATGAAGAGGAAGCTTTGGAAGTAGAAAAGGAGAAAAGATATTTTACTACCAAAATGCAACTTCCATTTGTGTATACAAGAGAAAACGCAAAGTACATTTCGAAACCAAAAGATTCTAATAAAGATTTCTTATCCAATGATTACTTTGATACTTATGTGACTAACACTGACAGTAAGGATAAATCTGAAGTATTGTATGATACTAAAAGGTATATTCCTCCGTTAGTGTTAGAAACTAAGATAGTTTGTCTTGAAAATAAAATCAAGGATTTGGAATCTAAGTTAGAGGATTTGGAAAATAAAAGAAATATACATGTGATTTCTGAATATGATTTTAAGGAAGTTTCTTCTGATTCTATTTTTGAAACTACTTCTGAGTCCGATTTATCTGATTTTTCAAAACAGAATAACTCCAAGGAAAGTTTAAAGGAAACTAATGTGAAGTTTGATTCTACCGATGATAGTTTGTCTTCAATGTCAGAGATTAAATTTGAAATTTTAGACGATTCATTTACGACAAATTCAAATATTCATATTAAAAAGCGTTGTAAAAGAAGAAGATCAAAGAAAAGGTCAAAGGCTCAAGTTTCTAATTTTGGAAATATATCTGACTCTTCTACTTCTTCTTTTTCAGATAGGGCTTTAAAAGAGAAAGGAAAGCCTATGTGGATTCCCAAATGCAAACCGATGGAATCATCAACTTCTTCTTGTAGTGACATAGAATCTGACATTTGGAACAAGAATACATTTGCTTGTATGAATAAAGATTGTAATAGTCTTGTCAGATATTCAATAAAGCAAATGATTCATATTGCAAATGTTGGTATGTGTTGCTCGGAGTGTTGTCATTCTAACGGTTATCTTTCTAAAAACGACATTAAAGTTAATCATGGAGATTTAAATATGACTGATGCCTATTATTACTTGAACAAAGATAACAGAAAGAAAAGGACTAACAAAAAGGGACCCAAATCTATATGGGTACCTAAACTTGTTTGATGTGCTTATATGCAGCCAAGTCGTTTGTGGTATCTGGATTCTGGATGCACCAAACATATGACTGGCAATAGATCTCTGTTATCTAATTTTAAGGAAAAGGCATGTGGAAAGGTAAGATTTGGTAATTGTGAAACATCACAAATTCTTGGATACGGAGACATTGTGCAAGGGAATGTTACTGTCAAGAGAGTAAACTATGTCGACGGGCTGAAGTACAATCTTTTTAGCATTGGTCAGTTTTGTGATAAAGACTTGGAAGTGAGCTTCAAGAAACAGAGAGTTGCTGTAAAGAATGAAGATGGCAAGGAACTTCTTGTTGGAAAGAGGAGATGCAATTTGTATACGATAGATCTAAATATGGTGAACTCTCCATCAGATATTTGTCTTCTCTCGAAAGCTTATGTTTATCAAAGTTGGCTTTGGCATCGACGACTAGCTCATCTCAACTTCAATTATATGGACAGACTTGCCAGAGGTAATATGGTTCGAGGTCTTCCGTCTTTGAAATTCCAAAAGGATCATTTATGTCATGACTGCGAAAAAGGAAAGATGAAGAAAGCTTCCCACAAACCGAATCCTGATTTTTGCACAAAGGACATACTTGATATTTTACATGTTGACTTGTGCGGACCGATGAAGACTAGGAGCATTGGGAAGAAAAGATATGTTTTGGTGGTAGTTGATGACTATTCTCGTTACACGTGGGTCAAATTTCTCAAATCTAAAGATGAAACCCCGGAGATTCTCATCACTCTTATCAAGACTATTCAAACCAATAAGCAGAAACCGGTTAAGACTGTCCGTTCTGACAACGGTACAGAATTCAAGAACAGTGTTCTACAAGAGTTCTATGAAGAAAATGGAATTACTCAGCAATTCTCTGCCGCGAGAACTCCTCAGCAAAATGGGATCGTGGAGAGACGGAATAGAACACTTGTAGAATCGGCCAGAACGATGCTTGCTTATTCGGGACTTCCTCTATCTCTCTGGGCTGAAGCGGTTTCCACAGCATGTCATACTCAGAACCGGTCAATCATTCATAGGCGCTTCAACAAGACTCCGTATGAGATCATGAATGGGATAAAGCCAAACGTGAAATATTTTAGGGCCTTTGGTTGCAAGTGCTTTGTGTTGAATGATCGGGACAATCTAAACAAGTTTGGTCCGAAAGCTGATGAGGGAATCTTTTTGGGATATTCTTCAAATTCTGCGTCATATCGTGTGTTCCTTTTAGATCCAAGAAAAGTGATTGAAAGCGTTAATATTCATTTCGATGAATCTGAAGCAATGGCTTCCGGCCAATCAGGACCGGAACCCGATCTTTCAGGGGTTTTAGCTTCTGAACAAGTCAGTTCAGAACATGCTTCTCAAATGTCAAATCAGGATCATCTTTCTAACTCTGTTATTCTTACTGATCTTGATTTATTATTTGAAAATCTCTATGATGATGTGCCTAAATCTAATAATGATTCTAATTTGATGAATCAGGAAAATGTGAACACATCTACAAACACTTCCGCTGCAACTCAATCAACAGAAGATGTTGTTCCACCTGTTCCTGAACAAGAGGCACCAGTTATAGAAGTACAAAATGTGGTTTCTGAAACACCACATCTCGTTGTATCTGAGGTTGAATCATCGGTGACAAATGATGACATCCAGTCACCACTTGTTCAAGAAGAAGAACAAACTGAAGTTGTTGTTCCACTTACATCTGTTGATCCTCCTTTAGTCGAAATATCAGAATCAGGGAGTATTAATGAGATTTCTCCTCCGATAACAGAAATCGTGTCTATTTCTTCTTCCGAAGGTGACATTCCAGATCTTCCACCTCAGATTTTAGAAAGTATTCAAGAAACAATTGATCCTCTTCCTCACACGGCCAAATGGACAAAAGCTCATCCTGTTCATCAGATTATTGGGGAACCATCGGCTAGTGTTTCAACTAGATCCAAATCCGCGACACCAAACGAATGTTTGTTTGCATGTTTTCTGAGTAACATAGAACCATCTACAGTCTCAGAAGCTCTCATGGATCCGGATTGGATAATTGCGATGCAAGAGGAACTCAATCAGTTTGAAGCCTTAAAGGTGTGGAGACTTGTGCCTAAGCTAAAGGGAAAGAGTATCATAGGCACTAAGTGGATATTCAAGAACAAGAAGGACAAGGATGGTATTGTGGTTCGTAATAAAGCTCGTCTTGTTGCAAAAGGCTATAGACAACAAGAAGGTATCGATTATGATGAGACATACGCGCCAGTGGCTCGCCTTAAAGCTATTCGGATGTTTCTTGCTTTTGCTGCTTTTCGGAACTTCAAAGTATTTCAAATGGATGTCAAAACCGCGTTTCTATATGGAGCACTCAAGGAAGAGGTTTACGTATCTCAACCTGAAGGGTTTGTCGATCCAAACAAATCAAATTACGTCTACGTTCTCGATAAGGCTCTATATGGTTTGAAACAAGCACCACGGGCGTGGTATGATGAATTGTCAACCTTCTTGTTGACAAATGGTTTTACCAAGGGAGCAATTGATACTACTTTGTTCATTTTTCGTAAAAATCTTGATATTTGCTTAGTACAAATTTATGTAGATGACATTATATTTGGTGCTACTGACAAAGCTTTATCTGATTGGTTTTCAGATCTTATGTCTTCAAGGTTTAAAATGAGCATGATGGGAGAAATTAATTTCTTCCTTGGACTTCAAGTAAAACAGCTTCCGGATGGCATCTTTATCAATCAATCCAAGTACGTATTTGACATTTTGAAGAAATTCAAGATGGACAAAAGCACGACTATGCGAACGCCGATGTCTCATGGATCGAAGATTGGTTTAGACCCGGATGGTAAAGCTGTGGATGTTCGCTCATTTCGAGGCATGATCGGTTCACTAATGTATCTTACAGCAAGTAGACCGGACATAATGTTTGCTACATGCTTATGTGCGCGTTTTCAGGCAAATCCCAAAGAATCGCATCGATCAGCAGTGACGAGGATTTTCAGATATTTAAAAGGAACTCCGTACTTAGGCTTATGGTATCCTAAGAGTTCTGATTACAAACTAACTGCTTATTCTGATGCAGATTATGGAGGAAGTCAATTGGATCGGAAAAGCACTTCAGGCCATATCCAGTTTCTCGGAGATAGATTAATTAGCTGGGCTTCCAAGAAACAAAATTGTGTATCCATTTCAACTGCCGAAGCGGAGTATGTTGCCGCGGCTAGTTGCTGCTCTCGAGTTCTATGGATGAAAACACAATTGAAGGATTACGGCTTGTTTTACAAAACGATTCCGATATACTGTGACAGCAAGTCGGCGATCGCTATTTCCGTGAATCCGGTCCAACACACCAAGACAAAGCACATTGACATGCGTTATCACTTCATAAAGGATCATGTGGAAAAAGGTACAATAGAGTTATATTTTGTACCTACTGAATATCAACTTGCTGATCTTTTCACCAAAGCTTTGGATGAAAAGAGGTTCAATTTTCTACTTTCAATGATCGGCATGTTGAATTTTAAAGTTTGAACTTTAACAAATTTTATTCAAAGAAGTGAAAATTTATCTATTTTCAATTCAGTGAATAAAATATATGTTAAGGATTGTTCGTCAAGTAGTCTTGTGATATTTTGAGATATATTATGTTCCATATTTCGCTTCTAAGACAAATCGAAAGGTCAGTGACACATGCTTGAAACATAGATATAAGCGCAATTTTGTGTAAATCTAGATGTTTTAAGATTATAATGCTCAAAAAGCCTATGAATTTGTTAATTGAATAGAAATGAAGATATAAGCCAAGCACAGAGTGTTTGAACCAAGTGAAAAGAGATGCAATATATATAAAAAAAAACATCATTTGGTTTGAAAGTCTGTACCTGTGGCCTATCTGGTTTGGGAGATTAAGTTCCAAGGGGTGCTTGTCACCTAGCCCCTAAGGCCAACTGGTCTGGGATTGGCTGACCCAAATCCTGCTATAGAACCAGGTAGAAAGCCATGTTCTACTGGTACAGATGGAATTTAGACATATCGATGTAGCCTTTCTGGTTCGGGAGAGTAAGTCCCAAGGGGTGCTTGTCATCTAGCCCCTAAGACCAACTGGTCTGGGATCGGCTGACCCAAATCCTGCTATAGGACCAGATAGAAAGTTACGTTTACGATGTATCTGGATTTTAATAAACCTTGTGATTAAAAGATGCCAATGTGCACACAATAAAAGATGCCTAAGAGCACACATCTCTATAAGCTTTGGGAAAATTACAATGTCGCGATAAACTTATAAATTTGTGGAAATTCAGTTTTTCAGATAAATAGTGTGAGTCTGAGCAAAGTAATCTTTTATGTCTATGAAATACATTTGCTTGTTGCTAATCTTAATTCACATGCTAACCCACCAATTAGATTATCTAAGGGGATTGAAAGTGAACTTATATCATCTTGGTATGCAAGCATGACTTGGTTTTCAATCTGGAAGCATGTATTTGATATCATATGTGATTGAAAAATATGATTATTTTCACTGATTTGAATTTCATTTGTTAAGTGTTCAAACATTTTTATTCAGTAGATATTAAATATAAATCTTTGTATTTCTTTGATCATAGTTGACTCTTTTATTTGAAGTAATTAACTGTCATGTGTGGAGTCTCTGCTTTATTCGAGGGGGAGAACACAGATTGTTTTGATAAGCAAATTTTGAGGGGGAGAGACTTCTTTGCATCTGAAACTGAAAGAAGAAGAGAATAGTTCTTCATTTGAGGGGGAGAGAATCTGGATATCTGATTTATATCTGATAATTTTTTTCATCGTCAAATATCAATTCAGGTATAAATCTCTGAGATATCATTCAGGTATGTTTTCTAAATGCAGATGTTAATTGTAAAATTTTTAATGCATTTGTGTAGGGGGAGAAAACAGGTAAAAAGGGATTTTATTGAACATAGTCATTATTTTTATATAAGATTTCAAAATCAAATATATTAATAATTTTTGATATTTTGAAAATTAATAAGTTTTCTTTAAATAAGAAAATTTATTTTTATTTGAAATACTAAAAATTATAAATATAATTGTATTTTGGTATTTTATAAAATAATGATTTTTTTTAGAAAAAGGGTTTAAAAGAAAGTTTGACTAATTTTGACTTTAGTTTCCCGGTTTTGAATTTTCTTACTGTTCATCTTCTCTCATTTTGTGCGAATTCGGTTTCTGATCTTCTTTTCTTCAGTGTGATCCCGTATACGACTCATATCAGGTAAGTTTTCGTACCATTAATCTTTGGTATCACATCCGTTTATGTTCGATTTTGAATTCAATTTCATCCATTAAAATCTGTTTTATCATCTGTTCGCATTTTTCATTTTTCATTTTCTAGGGTTTAACTCAAATTAGATGCTTAAAAGTGTGTTTTAATGTTCGTTTTAGTGTTTAAAAGCATTTAGAATAGGCAGTTACGAAAACCTCACTTTTCGCAATTACCTATTACGAAAACCTCACTTTTCGCAATAGTCCTTTGCGAATTCCTTGTGTGTGTGTTGAAATTTTTCTAAGTCTAAGTTTTCGCAGCAGTTCATTGCGCAAACCTCACTTTTCGCAATAGTTACTTGCGAAAACCTCTATTTTTCGCAACAGTTGCTTGCGAAAACTTCTCTTTTCGCCACAGTGCACAGCGAAAACTTACACTTAGGAAATTTTTCTTGTTTTATTTTTAGGCAATTTGTTTTACACTTTGTTTCTTTTATCTGTTTTTACTAATATTTCTTGTCTTAAATGAATATCTTTCACAGATTTGATGGCTTCTGATGATGTTCAAGAACATGAACAGGAGGTTCAGGAAGGAGAGCATGATCCTTCAGTCAGTCAGCCTCCGCCTTCTATGTCTGTTCGCCCTTCTTTCAGAGATCAGTCAGCTCCTCACGGTACTCAAGGTATGTTTCTTGAAGATTCTTCTCTCACAGAGCTATCAGATGCATTTTATGCCAGATTATTATCTGTTTCTCCGCCAGATCAGCAAGATTTAGATCTCATGTCTCTACTGAGAAATTTTCAGCCTCATCAAACTCAGCCTCCGCCTCCAACTCCGCCTCCTTCATAAACTAGCTTTTCGCGTCTTGAAGCTCGAGTTGATTCTCTTTCTACTGAATTTCATACTTTCACGTCTACTATTCAGCAAAGTCTTTCCAGCATCGAAAAGGGAATTTCTTTAATAACAGACGCGCTATCGTCGCTTTCTGATCGCGTAGCAAAGCATGAAGAAACCTGTCAGACTGCTGCTATTTCGTCTCTTAAACGGCGACATGACCGTGATGACCCGGATTATCAAGGCCATGAGGGGGAGAGCTCAAAGAGACAAAGAGTAGAAAGTGTAACTATTGCTGAAGTTATTGTTGATTCTGCTGTTCAAGCTACTCAAGAAAGAGAAAGAACCGATGCTGAGCAGGCTGATGTTGTTGAATCTGTTGCTGTTGTTGAAGATGATGATATTGATGAATTTGGAGTAGAAGATGATGATGTAATTGAAATTGTAAATGATTTGCTTGATATACTTCTGGACTGTGTTGTTAATAGTCAGGACGAAGCTGAAGTAGAAAGACAACGAAAAGCACATCCAGAGCTTATTCTTGAAGAAATGATGAATAGGATTGATCCGGCTATCTTAGCTTCTCAGCTAAACTATACTGAACCAGAAAATGTTAATCATCTTCAGATGGTTATTCATTTAAATCCAGATACTGAGCCAATTTCTATGGAAGTTCCTGAAGCGACAGATAATGAATCTAGAGAAGAAATGCGGAGTTTCTTTGCTAACTTCATAGAGATCAATTCGGATGATGATGACAATACAAAGTTTGAGAAAGCTTGGAAAGTAAAAGAAGAAGATTTAGATGACATTGTGGTCATTTCAGATTCTGAAGATTCTGATCAAAGTGAGTCTTTTGTGGATCAGAAAGATTTAGAGAAATCAGAATTTCTTTATGAAGATCTTCCTGATCTATCTATTCATAGATATCCTATTCCTGAATCTACGGTACCTGCCTCCTTTGAAGCTCCTGCTTATACAGAAGTTTTTGAAGTGCCTGAAACGGCTACTCCTTCTGTTGATCCTTCTTCTGATGCTCCGACTTCCACTGTTCCTCCGAGTACTTTCGAAAGTGGAGAGTCATCGAGACCTCGTAGAAAATCTTCTAGATCTGAAGCTTGGGAAAGAGCTAGACAAAGGGCAGCTGCAGAAGTTCTTGATCTTTCTGGTATCGCTCCTCGAATTCTTCATCCTGGTCCTGGTTTGGATCGTGTAGATCGACTTGAATAGTTAGAAGCTAGGCATCAAGCTACAAGAATCCGTTCTGCTTTTCTTGAAGATTCTGAACTCAAATTCTTTGTCAGGAAAAGAAGACACGTGAATCTCTTTGCCATTCTTGGAGTTGAAAAAGAAAAGGAATGGTTTCAATATGAATTCTTTATGTTCATCAGGCATCTTCGTCAAGGTAGACTTGCTACATATTCTAAGCATGGTATTGTTAGAATATTAAGAGTCGAGATGCGTACATTTGTTAGGATATTCTATCTGGTTTTCTTTGTGGAAAGACGTGACTGCAAGACTTATCAATTCAGCGAAGCTGATCTAGATGATCTGAACATTGATGATATTGAAGTCATGTTTCAACAATTTCGGGAGATGCCGATTCGGAACGACGACACACTCAGGGCGATGGATGCACTAAGAAGATTTATTAGGCGTCTTATTCGGTTCTATCGAGTATTTGATTTCCAGATGGCCTTGGAAAGCCATCAACCTGTGGTTAATGTTACTCGTCCAAATCGACGTTTTCCCAACCTCGATGTCATTCCTCTGTTCACGATCGTTGAAGATCCTTATGGGATAGTTTATCAAAATCAGCAAAGAGAACGTCTTTTCTTGAGATTCGATGAGATCGGCAAATATTCGGACGGTACTTTGAAGGTTATTCGGTTGCAAGTAGAACGTCGTCTGAATGATGCCTTGAAGACACTCTCGGATGCTCAACAAAGATACGGAACTGAAACTCCAAGGATCTCTCTTCTTCGAAGAGTTTTTGAGACTCTTGAAACCAGATTGGAGTTCAGAAGAACTCTAAGACGCTTGGAAGTTATAATTGGATTAAATCGTCAAAGAACTCTGTTCCAGCGCCATTGATTACAAAGGGGGAGATTGTTAGAACATTTTATGTTGTAATCAATGTGTATTTAAGTAAGCTTGTAGCTTTCTTTTAGTTAGTTTGACTTTCTAAGTCATGGGTATAAATACCCTTTCCTTCCTTGTTTTGTACAACTTTTGCTAATATCAGAGATATACAATTTCTACATTTTCTCTCTATCAAATTCACTTTCTTCTTCATTGATCTTGTAATCTACAATACTCCAGATCACGAAATATGTATTTATAACACAGATCGACAGTTACGGGCGGTTTAGCGGTTATAATCGTTAATGGATAAGATAAAAAGATAGTTATAACCGAATTTAAGTTTTGTAAACTGCATCTTCAACGATAAGTGAAGACCCTTACAGCGATAAGTTGATCTAAAGTTGAAGGCTTTTTCAACCACAAATGAGGACCTTTCAGCTACAGTTGAAGGTCTTTTGGCGACAATTGAAGCGATAGGCCGATAAGCCTATCGAAATCGACAATGCATCAATACTATTTATGTATTTGATGAATGTTGGTCCCGAAGGGCTATACAAGTTTGTAGAAGGGTGGGGGGGGTTGAATACAAACACATAGATTTTACTTTTCTAAATTGTTTATTGATAAATCATTAACAATTTACAGCTTGTTGCGGAACAAGATTAAGGATAAACCTAAATCTAAACAAGTTGGAACACTAAGTTTCTTGCACTAAGAAAGAGAAGGAAATTACTAATAATAACCTATCTCAAGATAAGAAGGATGAACTTGTCCAGAGTTAGCAAGTTACTTCAAAAAGAAGTGAGTTCTTCTTCTTATATACTGTATGCATTTAATGCATGGCAGTTTACACTTTACACGTGGCAGCAGCTCATTGGTTGTATGTCATTGACCTTTGTTGACAACCTTAGTAGCCGCATGTTTGAACAATGTAGTATCAGAGTGGTTGTACGATTTCAGACAATAAGGAGTTTCTTTTCTGACATATCGTACGGAGACGTGCAAGGGTGGTTAAGACAAAAGTACTTTGTACGGAGGACTTCATGATCAGCTTTTCGTTGATTCAGTGCTTCATCATTGTTTATTAGCGAATGATAAAGTTCAGCGATAGCTGAAGTCTTGTACTTGATACTTCACGTTGAGTGGACAAATCTGAGTCTTCGCTGATCCGCATCAGTTCATTAGGAGACTTGTCGCTGGTTCTTGAGCTTGATCTTCGACTTCAGCGTAGAACCTATGTTGACGTGAAACTTGTCTTCAGAGATCATAAGTAAACAACTAACTTATCAGCGATCACCATAAGTACTGAACAGACTCAGAGCATTATGGTGAACAGTGTTCGCTGAATGTTTAATCTAAAGAGCGAGAGTTCCTATCAGCGGTACTGTAAGATCTTAGTACTTATCAGCGATAGTGAAACTCTGATACATATCGTTTACTTACAATTTTCACTAAGTATATAAGAGAGGGTCATTATCAAATCACTGAGGGTTTGGATCAACAATCTCCCCCTATTTGATTATGACATAGCAACAGAGAAAATTGCTATTTAATGAAAACACAAGGATAAAAAGAACTCATAAAATATTTGTCCCTTTTACTGTTTTCTGGGATCTTTTCTGTACTGATGGAGTAAAGTACATTCTCTGAAATTTTTCTTTAAACTTTGTAAAGATTACAGATGGAAGTGGAAAAATTACAAGTACAGCGAATACAATTACAAGTACAAAAGAATAACTGATACAATAGAAGAATTAGGCGATCCTATGAGTTTATAAAGGTTCTTCCTTAATGAGAAGTTCATCAAGGGTCTTTGATGTGGGGATCATCCAGTCAGGAACACTTACTCCTTGATTCCTTTTGTTCAGCGCTTCTTCAAAAATCAAGGGTTTAAGATGCCGTGCCTGAATGTCGTTTTTGAAATCACACCAGTAGATGAGATCTTTCAGCTGTTCGATGGGAGTGATGGAAAGTTCAGAGATACGTTGAAAACGCTTTCGTCCATCCCAGTCAATGAAGAATATCCCGTAGGGTTTGCTTAAGACTTTCCCAGGGATGAAAGTCTCATCAGGAGGAAGAGATGTGTCAAGTGCAGAAAGGTCAGGTTCTGGACCAATGACTTCCTCAAGAGAAAAACCAATACCTGTTTCGTTTCGTATCTGAGGACCATCTTCTGAAGATTTAGACTTTTTCTTTGCAGAGGCCCTTCTTTTCTGACTTTCGAGAGGAAGAATATCCACATAAGAATAGACTAAGTCGATCTGTTTGTTTATCAGCTTTTCAACATGATCCTTGTACTTAGACCGAGACTTCTGGATAGCTAATCTGATCACCAACCATTCAGAGAGACTGTACTTTGTGATGGCTTCAGCATAGAATTTTTCGTACTGTCCATTCCCTCTGAATATCTCGATTTCTGCGATTGAAACTTTGAGGGTTGATCTTCCAGCGATGAGTACCTTGTTGATTCTGGAAGTTCGATGTCTGAAGTGTACCTTTTCTTTGAACCAGGATAAAGTAGATTGAGACACAGTCCTCTTTTCCTCAACGATCTTCTTTGCGTCTTCCTATAGCTGACGTTGAACTTCGATTGGAGTTCTTTTCAGCTTGGGGTCTTTCACTGATTATTGAGTGAGCCGGATGGCGAGTTTTCTGTCTTTTTCTTCAACTTCCCTTCTTTCAGCGATCAGACGTTCAGCTCTGAGGTGATCCTTGTATTCCTTTTGAGAAAGTTTGAACTTTTGAAGAATAGAAGGAAGTTGATCACGCTTCAGAATGATTCACTAAGACTCGAACTTCTTTATTATCTCATCTCTTCTTTTCTGATCCTCTTCACTTGGTTTTTGAGGAACCAAGGAAGGTCTGTTTGTATGAGAGAGCATCTGTTCTTCAGGTTCATCAGTCTCAGAGATCAAATCCAAGACTGGGATTATTTCTTCAGCGTTGGGAGCTGGGATTATTGTTGGTGAAGTCGCAACTATAGGAACTTCAGCGATATCCTCAAACAGGGGAGAGGACTAGCTGAAACACAGCGATCGTACGAGTAAGAACTTGGGTAGAACAAAGACAGATAAAGAGTGTGGTTGTGTATAGAGGTTTTTGTGGAGAGGAGAGCTGATAATGTGTATAGATAGAGGAGGGATGAGTGTAAGGAAGATTTAGTGTACCTGACAAACTGGCTTTGGAAGCGAGATCTTCAGATTGTCATTGTCTTTAGCGACACCTTTTCCTTTGCCCTTGTCAGCTTCAGACGCTGAAGGCTTTGATTTGGTCCGCTCCCCTGAAGGTTCGTTGATCACGATCCCTTTAAGAACTGTAGTCCTCTAAGCAGGCTTGGCAATAAAGGAGTCATCATCATCGTCATCATCATCATCATCAGTCTTTGGAGAAGAGGATGGTTCATCATCAGATAAGTCGATGGCTTCTTCATCTTCAGCTTCAGATTCAGATTCTTCAGCTTCTTCTTCGAGTTGCTCCCCCTCAGATACAGAGGTAAGCTTCTCGGTTCCCTCAGGGTTTTCATCTCCCTGAGGTCCAGCGGTTGTGTCTTCATTTGTCTTCTCACCCTCTTCAGTAAGTGTGAGGTCTTCAGTCTTCTCCCCCTTGATAGATTCATCATGGGGAAGGTCTTCAGATATCTTCTCCCCCCCTTCCTCATGATGAGTGGGGGAGGAATGTGATGATTCAGCAGTAGGTTTGGGTTCCCTGTCTTCTTGGCCAGGGACCCCCATATACTCTTCAATCGCTGCTATTATGTCTTCTAGGCCAGTGATAGCAGGAGTGATCTTCATCAGTTCAGCACGATCTGCCGTATTAAATTGCGTTGGTGCAGGGGCAGGGGCGGTCATGTTGTTCAGGATCTGCTGCATCATTGTCTTCATTGAAGTCACGTCAGTCTTCATTGAAGTCACGTCAGTCTTCATTGAAGTCACGTCAGACTTCACAGAGCTCATGTCAGTTTTCACTGAACTGACTTCAGTCTTTACAGCAGACATATCTCCTTCGAGTTTTCCAACCGATGTCTTCAGCGTTGTGACCTCGCTGGACATGGTGTGAACTGATGTTTTTATGGAGAGGTAGTCTATGTAGATGTCAGCAAGAACTTTGGCGAAGTCACCAAGAGTTTTATCAACCTTCTTCAAGTCAGATTTGGAGGCTTTCTCTTCCACCACTGTTGTCAGCTTTGTAAGATTCTCTCCAGCGTTTGATACAGCTGAAGAGTTGTCAGAGAGAGTTGTGGTGATACCTGTCAGCTTCGTCTCCATGTTCTTCAGAGAGGCGTTGATGTCTCCCAAATTAGGACCTGTAACATATAAGTACTTGTGAACAGAGGAAAGCTCAGAAGTTTGGGGTTCAGTTACAGTGTATATGGGTTGGTGTATACCTGCAGGAGGGTCGATGAAGTCATCAAAACTTCTGTGACCTGAAAAGTGTTCCATGTCGTCAGCGAGAGTGCGTATACGTATGGACGTTTCTACAGGTCCTGTATCAGCTTTAGCTTCTGGAGGAATGACAGGTGCTCTAGTGACAGCTGGATTAGAGTCCAATTGAGTAGAGGGAGGAGCGAAGGTTGAGAATGTTGGTTGGGTGCAGAGTTCAGCGTTGGATCCACTGAGAATCACTTCTTCAGTCTGTGGAGAGACTAAAGGAGGTTTGGTAGATTCCAAGTTTAAAACCTCAGCGTTTAGAGACGCTGAAGCTATGATAGAATGGGTGGCTTGTTCAGCTGTGGCAGAGCGTACCACTGAACGTTCCTTTAGCTCTTCGAGATGAGCTGAGGAGTCTTCAGCAAGAGATTGCTGGGGTTTCTCCTTGGTATTCTTAGTTCTTTTGGAACTAAGTTGGGTAGAGGAGTGTTTCCTTTTAAGAGAAGGAATGGAGGTTGCAGCTTGGGTATCAGCGATGGGTTAGTCCACTGAAGGAGCTGCAGAAGTCGAAGAAGTAGGGTTGAGAAGAATTAAAAGTGTAGAAAGACGTACCTCGTTTTCCACTGGTTTGAAGTCGAGTACCTTAGGGCCAACCTGAGAGAGTTTCAGGTCACTTAAGGCCTGTTTGGAAGACGCCGCTGATGAATCTTGGATTAGGGACCCATGGAGATCGGTCAGCGGCGGAGTCAACTCTGAGTACCAGATCATCGTAGATTATCGATGCCCAGTCAATATGTAGACCTTTCAGCAAAGCATATCCCATTGCTTGCTGAGGTTGAGCGGCTTGATCAGAGGAGCCGGTCTTTGCAGTCATGCAGCTGATTAAGTGAGCGAAGATGAAATTCATCTTGCTGGGCATTTTAGATTTCTTGATGAGGGTCAGCTTCTTCTCAGGCTTCTTGTCCCTCCCAGTTTCCCAAACATAGCCCATTGCATCGAAGAATGCAGTGATGGCTTCCCTATCTGAGTGTTTCTTGTGGTCAGGGAGGGGAACAAAAGGTTTTTCTTTGGTTGCGTTGGGAAGGCTCAGGGCTTTGCGAATAATGGCAGGGGTGATTTTTATAGTGCCATATTCAGTATCACAGAGGATGCAGTCTATTGCCTTTGAGGAGTGTTTGGTTGATGGTAGCTGAGAGTGTTTGGCAGAATACCAGAACTAAGATAATAGTAGCTGATGTGCAGGAGGTGTTATGGTCAGGGCTGTGGAGAGGCAACAATTTTTCAGGAAATTCACAGCATCATTCAGATGTGTGACTTGCTTTCGAGGAGGAAACTCGAGAAGCGCATAGAGGTTATTTGACTTTGTCCAATCAAGTTCTTCAAGAGTGAACTTGACCTGAGGAGCCTTGATTATTTCCAATTCCTCAGTAGCATCAGCATCAGTGTTTTCAGCGGTGGTGTTCTTGGCAGAGGAAATGTCAGAAGATGCCATTTTCTGTATTATCAGTTCAACCAAAGATTAACAAATAAGAATAATCTTAATGTGGAAAGATTTTCCAATAAGATGGTTCGAATTTTGTCCATTTCATTCAGACAAAAATGTCTTAATGAAGATTAGGGTTTTTCTTGTTTTTGAAAAACGAAATGCAAACCCAATAAAAATCTTGTTTTCCAGTTTCTTTTGAGAAATAGGATTCTGGAAAAACGTATGAAGAACAAGTTTAAGATTTTGCGTTTAAACTTGAAGAACAACCATGAAAGGTTGTGTTCATAAAACCATGAAAGAAATGATTTCATTTTTGAAAAGTTCTTTTGTTTGATCTTGTAAAAACAAAGAATAAGATCATAAACAAGTTTAAGAAGTAGGTAAATAACAGAATTATTAACCTGGTTCGTTGAAGAAGAAGAAGTTCTTGAAAACTTGAGAGCACAAATGCAACAGTAATTCTTTCTTGCTTGGAGGAGAAGTTTTTCGCGTAAAAGAAAAAATATAAACCCATGAAATGTTTATATAGTGAGATTAGAGAGAGAGAAAAACTCGAGCGGGAAAGTTTTTCATCATGACACGGACACGTATTTGCATTTGATTGGATGGTAAACGAAACGTGCAAACGTGTGTCAGAAAAAGATCGTGCCGGGGCTTATCCGTTGCAATGACGTCACAATTGTCCTTTCATATTTTAGGATGTCTCTGAGGTTTTGAAAACTCAGGGACACATTTGAAAACATGAAGCACTGAATAGAAATATCAGTTGGTTTTAGAAATTTCAAAGTATCGCTGATTAAGAAAGAGATATTCAGCGATGCAATTTGTTTTGAAATCTTGCATTCACATGCGATTGTCAGAGAGAAAAACATACCTTGATATCAGCCAATCAAGTTTATTCAGAGAGAAGATGATAGAATAGGTTATACAAGTTGATTTTATCCTATCGCTGATCAAATGTGAACCGCTGAAGATTTTACTCTTCAAAGTTCAGCATTCCAAGCTCGCTGATGAGAAAGTTGAATCTTGTCTCATCGAGAGGTTTGGTGAACAGATCAGCTAACTGATAGTCAGTTGGGATAAAATGAAGTTCTATATCACCATTCATCACATGATCTCTGATAAAATGATACCTGATTTCGATGTGTTTTGTCTTTGAGTGTAGCACTGGATTGTTGGCTATAGCGATGGCACTTGTGCTGTCGCAATAGATTGGAATATTTGAGAGCTGAAGATCATAGTCTAGTAGTTGCTTTCTCATCCACAAGACCTGAGAACAACAGCTTCCAGCGGCTACATACTAAGCTTCAGCTGTGGAGGTGGACACTGAGTTTTGCTTTTTACTTGTCCAACTCACCAGCTTTCCACCCAGGAGCTGACAGCTGTTAATGCCAAAAATCGCACCAAAGGGACAACTTAAGGTCGATGTGGACTTAATCAACTAAAGAAAGGATCTTTTGACGAGACGTGCGACGAGGTAAAAATAAATAAGACAAAGGATTTGATGACAAGGAAAAACCTCAATCGAGGAAAAAACTTGCGGAAAACAGTGGGTGTCGTCGCTGCACTATGGTCGCCAATCAGGGGCGATGTCCTTCGGTACTGGCGTCGGTCGTACAAGGGTTACAATACAGATGAAGGAAATGCTTCGAAATGTAAAGTACAAGTGTTTAAATGTAAAAATAGGTGTTTGTCGTGTGTGAATACAAAGTGTAAACTGTTGGTCGAAGGCTGATGTCGTACGTCGGGAGCGATAACTTGAGCTTTTCTTCGAGCGTTCTTGAGTTCGTAGTGTGTTTCTTGAGCTGGAATGATTGTAGTAGATTACTCTATAGATGTCCTTCAGATGATCTCCAGATGTTCTCTACTTAGAAGTTTGATGTTCGGTCCCCCTGAAATGAGGATTCGGCTCTAGCTTTATAGTCTTTGGGAGCTTTGATTATCTCATTGATTACTTCATTAACAACTTTAATTGTCGCAACGGTCTGTAACGGCTGCCGGTGTGATCATCCATAATGGTCTTCGTTCGTTACGAGTAACTGCTTGCGTCGGATAACGGCTTGCGTCGAATATAGCCGTTGCTCCTTTAATAGCATTGACTCCTGCATTAAACACTTAACAAAACGTAACAGTCATGGTTAACGTTAGTTTTGGTCGAAGACGTATGGCTCGATGCGACAGTTATGCAGGACGGGCGTCGCTATGGTCGTACGTCCTAGGAAACTCTCGACTTACCTTTTACGACGGACGACGGACGTTCTGCGGGTCTTTGTCGGGACCTTATATTAATCCAAGATGTCTTTCATGACGCGCGTCTTACCTTTTCTGGTCGTGGTCGTACGACGTGAATTTTTGCCCAAACAGTTTGCCCCCAAAATTTGAAAGGAGGATGGCAAATTCGAGTTTAAATTTTGTCAATCAGACGCGTAAAAAATAGAGCAAGGGTCAGAAAAAATTACCTTGAACACCTTGTAACTGGGCTGGTTTGCCTCTAACTGAACGAGAAGTTAAAAAGGGGAACGAGGTCGTGACGTCATGCTGACATACGATCGTGCTTACCAGCTGAATGTCGACGGAGCCCAGAGGTGCTATTAGAAATGAAAAAGATTTTGACGACTTTAGAAGTCTAGCGAGGATTCTCATGTGTATTACCATAAGCAAGGTTGGCGAGGTTCGACCGGAGATGTGTCCTGATGGATATGCCGTGATATATGAGTATCTGTTTAAGATGGGCTTCCACTGGCCGTATTCGCCTTTGGTCGAAGTGTTCATGCGTGAATTCGATCTTTCACCGAGGCAACCGATGCCCCAGTTCTGGCGAGTTATCCCGATCATCGAGCGACTTACCTCGCACTGGGAGTGGTGTATAAAGTCACGACCGATCAATATCGTCGTTATAGTTTACTTTTAGGACTTAAGGGTGATTGTACCTTAGTTTTGAACACTGCTGTTGATGATCGCAAATGGAAGACGAGGTATGTGCTGGATACGGACAGTGATTGGATTGGATCTGTTGATACTACACAACTGGTGACGATGTCTCATATTGCGCAACCGGCGACGAGGTCTCATACTGCGCAACTGGCGACGATGTTTCATACTGCGCAACTGGCGACGGTGTTTCATACTGTGCAACTGGCGACGATGTTTCATACTGCGCAACTGGCGACGATGTTCTCTACATCCTCGTCGACCCTTTCGTCAGCCGCCAGGGGCAAGGGTATAAAGACGGGAGAGAATGAGGAAGAGTTTATGGCGACGAACAACTTTGCGTTGTCGTCAACCCTCCTGATTGACTATGTCCTTGTCAGGGCAGAGTCACTTCCGCATCTGGGGAAATATCAGCTCTTATCTTTCAAGGAGCGTTTTCAAAGAATCTCTGTTGAAGAGATTGGACTGTGTTTAGCCGAACTGGCGTTCTTTGTAAGTTTTTCTTTCAAAACTTGGGTTATCGAAGTTCTTTCGCTGAGCATTTAGTATGTTTCTTTTGTAATTTGCAGATGCTTCTGTTTACTCTCATTGAATATGTGAAAGTAGAGGAAATGCTGGAGTGGAGGTCGATCGTTGAGAAGGATATATTCCTTCCTCCAACCTTAACATTACTCTTTAGAGCCATATTCTCAGAATGTCGAGGCGTAAGGAGTTGGAAGACCACTCCTAATATACTCGTTTGATCCTTGCATCAGTTCTTCAGGATTGGCAGGGCTTCGAAGGTCGAGACTTTTGGGCAGAGCATGCCATCGATGCTTTTCTCTAGGTTTAGGAAATGCTATGTCTTTTCATGTCTCGACCGTTGGTGGTTGAACCATTTTAACTTTGTATACTCGACCGTCGGTAGTCGAGTTCTTTTGAATATAACCGACAGTTTTGTAAATGAAACTTTGAACTTTTGTTTGAACTTGCTTTTTATATATTTGGTAAACAAATACCATATCAATTATGAAATTGAATCTAGGAATCATGCGAGTAAGGCATTCATTGTAACACAGTAACTGGTACGTAAGCCATAAGACTTTTAAATTGTGTGTATAAACATAAGCACATGCGACTAAAGCATACATTCGGAGTATGAAATTTTTCCAAGTTAAGAGGCTTAGATCATGAGATCGTTAGACCTCGCAATCGTACGACTAAGTCGTGTGATTAATTTGAATCGTATGTCCCTGTAAAGGATGATCAAATCATAGATTTGGTCGTTTATATCGTGCGACCTTATGAATTTGAAGTCATATTGTAGAGTTAATGACTACTGTCGTGCGATCCTGCGATAAGCTATCGTGCGATTATGCGGTAAAACAATGTTAAGGGTTGGTTGTTGGCTAACCAACGACCCTCCGATGCTTAAGTCAGTAAACGTTTTGTGAGAAAAAATTGTATGAAAAAAAGTTAGAGAACGTACCATTTCAGACTCTCTCTATTTGCCCCCTGTCATTTATTACCTTATTCTTTTTGGGAGGAAAAGATAGGTTTTAAATGACAGAATGACACAGAGAAATATTGTCCTGCGTTGACTATGTTGTCGTGCGACCGGGCACCATAGTAGACTTATCTCTGTGAAAAAGATATTAATTTAGGGATAGAGGAACGAACCTGTCGAGAGCTTGATCTTGTGACTTTGGTTTATTTTCGCGGCTTCAAGGTAGACTTGTAGCACTCACGGGCGACTTTTGGCTCACTCTTAATCTCCTGGATTCCCCATGGCGTAGGGAATTTCAACATTTGATGATACGTCGAGGGAACGACTTTCATATCATGGATCCATGGTCGTCCTAAGATTATGTTATAGGCCGACGCACAATCGATGACACTAAACTTGGTGTGCTTGTTGACTCCTCTGGCGTAGACGGGCAAGATTATCTCTCCGAAGGTGCTCGTCGCTTCTCCATTGAAACCGACCAAAGTCGTCGAACGTCAGGTGATTTCCGAGCGATCGATTCCCATGGCTTCGATGGTGTTGAGAAAAATAACATTTGTTGAGCTGCCCCCGTCGATCAAGACTCAACGCGTTAGACAGTTACCGACCGTGATCTGAATGATCAACCCTTCGTGATGCTTCTGATACGAGTCGCCAAGGTCGACGTGGTCGAACACAATCTTCATGGCTTCTAGCTCCAAATCTCCTTTGGGTCTAGACGAGCGAGGAATAGGCCGATCATCGGGCGCCTGACTGGCATGATGCTTGGCCGCTGAATACGTCAGACCACACACATCTGAACCACCGGTGATGCAATTGACGACCTTCGCATGCTCGGGGGTCGTCGTTCGATGTCCGTTAGCTAAAATAGCGATATCGTCGATAATATCTTTGAGATTTCCTTTCGGAAAATGATATGCTAGTTCCTTCTTCAATGCGATACAATCGTCTATCGCATGACCATGATCGACGTGGAAGTCGCACCACTTTGATTTGTCTTTTTTAGCATCGTCCAGGTCGGACTTCTTTGGCCATCGAATGGTCGCTTGGGAACTTTTTAGAGCTTCGACTAGGTCCTTAGCGGTCCCGTTGAATTCGTAAGAGGATATCTTGGGGTACTGAGTGAACTTAGTCGTGGTCTTGGCTTCTGCTTTCGTCTTGAAACGAACATTTGAAATTTGGCGCGCGGGCTCTATTCTGGAAACAACCTTTGTCTTGAACTCTGGCTTTCTGACGCCTAACGACTTCTTGTCGTCAGTGTGCTTGCGACGAAAGGCGGCATCATCCTCGACCCTCATATATGCTAAGGTTCGAGCTCGGACGTCTTCGAAATTCTCTGGGGGATATTTGGTCAGATCGGTGTATAGACCCGAACTATCGTCCAGACCACGCTTATAGGCTTCGATCGCAGTTTTGATATCACAATTGCGGATACTGATCATTTCGGCATTGAATCTATTCAAATAACTTCGAATACACTCATTGGTCTTCTGCACGACATAGTACAGATTACTAGTCTGCTTTTCCATCTTACGACTGCTCGCGAATTGCAGGGAGAATTGGTTGACCAATTCGGCGAACGACCCGATAGATTTGGGTTTGAGACTAATCAAACACTGGAGAGCTGGACCAGTGAGAGTCGCCCCGAAACTCTTGCACATGCATACTTCCTGGTACATGTGTGGAATCGAGATTGTCCACATGAGCTGCTTATACTGCGCGACATGCTCGGTTGGATCGGTCACACCCGGATACTTGGGAGTGAAGGCAAGAATGTTATACTTCTTTGGGACCTCGACGGTGGCGATCTCGTCGATGAAGGGCGACGCCTGATACCCCGAGCGAGGCTCGACGTCGACAGGCACGGCTGCCCCATTTTGGTCTTCTAACATCTTCAAACGCTGGGCGATGAGATCGTTAAGATCAGGATTTGCCCCTGTCGAGGGATTGGTCCCTGGACTAGTGCCATTACCATGCGACGAACCATTGGTGTCCCCGTTGAATGGAACAAAATATGGCTGCGACCCATAGTGGAATTGTTGCGGTCCATTCTGAAACGATTGTCGTCCATGCTGAAATGGCTGCGATCTCTGCTGGAAAGATTGCGATCCTTGCTGGAAAGGTTCCGGACCACTTTGGAGCGGCTGGGAAAACGGCTGGGATCCATTCTGAAATGGCTGGGCGCCACCTTGCAATGGTTGGGATACATTGTTCAAGGGTGGTGGTCGGATGTGCTGAGGGGGAATCTGCCCAGACTGGGGATTTGGAATGAACGGACCCGACTGCTGATTCTGCATGAATGGACCTGGATGCTGATTCTGTGCGGACGGGCCTGGTCCCGGACCTGGATTCTGGATGACTGGTCTAGGACCATTATGGGGTCCAAAAGGATTCCTTAGCCGCGCGATCTCTTCAGCTGCTCTGCGATTCTGCTCTGCCATTGCATTGAATTGATTCCTGGCAACCTCGAGCTCCTGATATATCTGAGCGACGGCTTGCTGCGGATTTCCAGGGGCTGCCATTTTCCTGCAACAGAATATAGAATAAACTCCAAGAAACTATTAGTAGAATTCACGTTCGTCGAGGATTTTCTCTAGATGTAGTCCCACGGATGGCGCCAAACTGTTGGCGCCAAACTGTTGGCGCCAAACTGTTAATGCCAAAAATCGCACCAAAGGGATAACTTAAGGTCGATGTGGACTTAATCAACTAAAGAAAGGATCATTCGACGAGACGTACGACGAGGTAAAAATAAATAAGACAAAGGATTTGATGACGCAGGAAAAACCTCAATCGAGAAAAAAACTGTGGACGACAGTGGGTGTTGTCGCTGCATTATGGTCGCCAATTAGGGGCGATGTCCTTCGGTACTGGCGTCGGTCGTACAAGGGTTACAATACAGATGAAGGAAATGCTTCGAAATGTAAAGTACAAGTGTTTGAATGTAAAAATAGGTGTTTGTCGTGTGTGAATACAAAGTGTAAACTGTTGGTCGAAGGCTGATGTCGTACGTCTGGAGCGATAACTTGAGCTTTTCTTCGAGCGTTCTTGAGTTCGTAGTGTGGTTCTTGAGCTGGAATGATTGTAGTAGATTACTCTGTAGATGTCCTTCAGATGATCTCCAGATGTTCTCTACTTAGAAGTTCGATGTTCGGTCCCCCTGAAATGAGGATTCGGCTCTAGCTTTATAGTGTTTGGGAGCTTTGACTAGCTCATTGATTGCTTCATTAACAGCTTTAATTTTCGCAACGGTCTGTAACGGCTGCCGGCGTGATCATCCATAATGGTCTTCGTCCGTTACGAGTAACAGCTTGCGTCGGATAACGGCTTGCGTCGGATGTAGTCGTTGCTCCTTTAATAGCTTTGACTCCTGCATTAAACACTTAACAAAATGTAACAGTCATGGTTAACGTTAGTTTTGGTCGAAGACGTATGGCTCGATGCGACAGTTATGCAGGACGAGCGTCGTTATGGTCGTACGTCCTAGGAAACTCTCGACTTACCTTTTATGACAGACGACGGACGTTCTGCGGGTCTTGGTCGGGACCTTATATTAATCTAAGATGTCTTTCATGACGCGCGTCTTACCTTTTCTGGTCGTGGTCGTACGACGTGAATTTTTGCCCAAACAACAGCCTCCTGTGGTGCTTTTCCTATCCAATTTGCAACCTGCAAAATCACTATCTGAATAGGCGATTAGATCGAACCCTGAGTCTTTGGGATACCAAAGACCTAGATTCGCAGTACCCTTGAGGTATCGAAAAATTCGCTTTACAGCGGTCATATGAGATATCTTAGGTTCAGCTTGATATCGTGCACACAAACAGGTTGCGTACATAATATCGGGTCGGCTAGCTGAAAGATACAAGAGAGAGCCGATCATCCCACGGTACAGCGTGACATCAACAGGAATACCATTAGTATCCTTGTCTAGTGTCAGCGGTGGTGCCATAGGGGTTTTCATAGCTGAACTCTGAGTTAGATCGAATTTCTTCAGCATAACTTTAACATACTTTCCCTGATTAATGAAGTTCCTTTTTCATTTTGCTTTATCTAAAGACCAAGGAAATATGTTAGTTCACCCATCATGCTCATTTTATACTCATCTTTCATTCTATCAGCGAAACGAGTACAAAGATCAGGGTTAGTAGAACCAAATATAATGTCATCAACATATATCTGAACAGGAATGATATGACCTTTTACTTTCCTAAAGAATAGAGTCTAATCAATTTTACCACGCTCAAATTGTTCAATATGGAGATAAGTAGAGAGAGTGTCATACCATGCACGTGGAGCTTGCTTTAAGCCATAAAGTGCCTTATCCAGTTTATAAAGATAACCTGGACGCTTAGGATCTGAGAATCCTGGAGGTTGTTCCACATAGACTTCTTCATTCAGCTTTCCATTTAGAAACGCTGACTTAACATCCATCTGATATACTTTGAAGTCTTTGTGTACAACGTATGCTAAGAATAGACGAATAGATTCTAGTCTTGCTACTGGAGCAAATGTTTCGTCGTAATCTATGCCTTCCTCTTGTCTGTATCCCTGAGCAACAAGACGAGGCTTGTTGCGGGTTACAGTTCCATGTTCGTCCAACTTATTTCGATAGACCCATTTAGTGCCTATCACTGTCTTGTCAGTTGGTCTTCGAACAAGTTTCCAAACTTTGTTTCTTTCGAATTCAGTCAGCTCTTCTTGCATGGCGCTGACCCAGTTTGGATATTTGAGGGCATCATCTACTTTCTTTGGTTCAGTCAGAGAAATAAAGTTAACAAATAAACAAATATTACCTGCACTTCGTCGAGTCTGAACACCAGCATTTGGATCACCAAGAATTTGATCAATTGGGTGATTTACAGTCCATCGATGAGCCGGAGCATGAGACGCTGACTCAAGCTGAACTGGAGGGGCTGAAGATGAGGCTTCAACAGCTTATGGAGTATCAGCCAAGAGAGGAATGGGTGCAGTTGTCATTATATTCACTGATTGCTGAGAAGTAGATGGAGTGTCTGAGACATTTGGTTCAGAAGCAGGTATAGTGTTTAAAGGAACAGCTGAGACCCATGATGTTTCAGCTTCACTATTCTGCATGTTTGGAATGATAGTAGGACTATCATCTTCAACTGTATGAGTATGAGTGGGAATATCTTCTGAATCACCAAGATGAGAAAACATCCATTGATTCAGTTCTTCAGTATCAGCGGACGGTTTAGAGTTCGCTGAACGGGATTCGTCAAACGTGACGTGAATTGTTTCTTCTACAGTTTGTCTTCTTCGATTGAAGACTCTGAAGGCTTTGGAGATTGAAGAATATCCAAAAAAGATTCCATCATCAGCCTTAGGATCAAACTTTCCAAGGGCATCTCTGTTATTCAGTATGAAACACTGACATCCAAAGATGTGAAGAAAGCTGATTGAAGGCTTTCTCCCATGAAAAAGTTCATAGGCTGTTTTATTGAATCTTTTGACTATCAGCGACCTGTTTTGCGTAAAACAAGCAGTGCTGACAGCTTCTGCCCAGAACTGAGTAGGCAGGTGAGAATCGCTGAGCATTGAACGTGCAGCTTCAATAATTGTTCTATTTCTTCTTTCAGCGACTCCATTTTGTTGCGGTGTTCTCACTGATGAAAAGTTGTGAGAAATACCCTTGCTCTCAAAGAAGGAATCAAGAGAACTGTTTTTGAATTCAGTCCCATGATCACTCCTTATTGAGCGAACGGTCAAGTTGTTCAGGGTTTCCATCTTCCGAACAATGGTGATGAGTTCTTCAGGGGTGTCACTCTTGGAACGGAGAAACATAACCCATGTATAACGAGAGAATTCATCAACTATGACCAGTGTAAATTTCTTTCCAGCGATGGATTATTTGTTAACAGGGCTAAACAAATCCATACGGAGGAGTTCTAGAGGAGATGACACTGAGGATACTTGCTTTGACTTAAAGCTTGCTTTGGTCTGCTTCCCTTTCTCACACGCTGAACATAAAGACTCTTTGGCGTATGAGTGCTGAGGTAGACTAGTGACTAACTCTTTTTAAGAAATAGTGTTCAGTGTCTTGAAATTCAGATGAGAGATCATCTTATGCCATAGCCAGTTGACATCAGATGAGGCCTTTGAGAAGAAACATGAGTTCTCAGTGGTTGTTGAGTCCATGTTTATTACATAAATATTTTCCAAACGATAACCGCTGAGAGCTATCTTCTCCTTTTTGTCAGTGACAAAGCAGGATTCCTTGGTGAAAATCACTTTGTTATCCTTGTCGCAAAGCTGACTGATGCTTAAAAGATTATGCTTCAGCCCTTCAACATATGCGACTCTTCTGAAAGTGGTTGTACCATTTGAGAGTACACCAAACCCTTGGGTATGTCCTTTTCCATTTCCACCGAAAGTCACAGAGGGACCCTTCTCTTCCTTGTATTCAGCGAGCAGGCTTTTGTTTCCAGTCATGTGTCTAGAGCATCCGCTATCGAGATACCAGATACCCTTCTGAACCTGCATTACAAAGGAAGATTAGTTTTTCTTGGGTACCCACTTAACCATGTGTACACTTTTGTCAGTGGAAGTAGTTGGAATGGAAGGTTCAGCAATCTTCGCAGCATTTGAAGATTCAGCTTTGTCAGTCTTCACTTTGGTTAATTTATCAACCTTAGTGGTCTTCTTTGCCTTGGGGGCAATGATCTTCACCTTAGCTATCTTTTCAGCTTTGGTGGCTGTGGGGCACTTACTAGCAATATGATCAGTGAGTCCATAGTGATAACATTTCCTATAACTAAAAGTAGTTCTAGGACCATTTGAATGTTGAGCTCTAGATTTTGAATTAGAAGTACCAACACCAAGTAATCTATTGGGTTTTGAAATGGGAGGAACATTCAGTTCTTCGGATTTCTTGCCAGAGACATCCACTCTGATTCTAGGAGTAGATCGTTGAATAGATCCACGCTGAGTAGATCCAGAGATCTGATTCCTTGATCCAGAGAAATATCCAATCTTTTCGCAGTTAAAACAAGTAGCAGTAGCCTTATCAACAGGAGCTGATGATCTTGCCTTGTCAGTAATGGAAAGAGGTTTATTCTTTCTGAACATTTTCTTTTTGGCGAATCTCCTGAACTTTTTAGTTAGGAGAGCCAAAGATTCATCATCATCTGAAGAGTCAGAATCTGATGACCTTTCAGAGTTACTCTCCAACTCAGTGATAGTGACCGAAGGTCGCTGAGTGGAAGGTTCCTCTGAGATTAAAGCAACATGGGTGCTTTTGGAATCTTTTACAAGATTCTTCTTAAGATGACTCGATTACTCATGATTCAGCATCGTGCCATATAAGGTTGAAAGGGTCATTGATCTTAGATCATTTGACAGCTTGAGACACATAGAATAACTGTCCCAACTTTCAGGTAAACGTTCTAAAACTTTTTCAGCATTTCAAAGTTAGAATATTCCTTACCAATAGTTTTTAGATCTATTAATAAACAGTTAAAACGTTGGTGAACTTCAGAGAGAGTTTCATTCTTACCACAAATGAAACTTTCGTACTGTCTTACCAGGTTGATCTTTCGAGAGTCCTGGACTTCAGAAGTACCTTCATACTGAACACAGATTGTGTCCCACATGGCTTTTGAGGTTTTCAGGTTCATGACGGAATGGTAGACTTCGTCAGGCAGAGCCATGGACAGTATGGATCTGTCTTTTGTGTCGATAGCCACTTTCTTCTTATCTTCGTCAGTCCACATACGAACTTCCTTGGGTATCAGCCTTTCTGGAATAGCAGGTCTATTCTCAGCGGCTGCTACTGCAGCATCAATTCTTATAGGAATATATGGGCCGTTTTCAAGATAGTAAGGCATAGTAGGGTCTACACCTTCTAAGAAGAGAATCATCCTATTTTTCCATAGATTAAAATTATCTCTGGAGAATCTAGGGGGTTTTGCAAGAGAACCATTGTCGATATACTTTGTGTTTGTGTTGGTAGCCATTTTCAGAAATAGCAAGGAAGAGAAATCTTAGTATAGATTAGATCTTGTTTATGAGATTAAACAAATTTGCTCTGATACCACTTGTTGGTCCCGAAGGGCTATATAAGTTTGTAGAAGGGGGGGGGGGGGGGGTTGAGTACAAACACACAGATTTTACTTTTCTAAATTGTTTATTGATAAATCATTAACAATTTACAGCTTGTTGCGGAACAGATTAAGGATAAATCTAAATCTAAACAAGTTGGAACACTAAGTTTCTTGCATTAAGAAAGAGAAGGAAATTACTAATAATAACCTATCTCAAGATAAGAAGGATGAACTTGTCCAGAGTTAGCAAGTTACTTCAAAAAGAAGTGAGTTCTTCTTCTTATATACTGCATGCATTTAATGCATGGCAGTTTACACTTTACACGTGGCAGCAGCTCATTGGTTGTATATCATTGACCTTTGTTGACAACCTTAGTAGCCGCATGTTTGAACAGTGTAGTATCAGAGTGGTTGTACGATTTCAGACAATAAGGAGTTTCTTTTCTGACATATCGTACGGAGACGTGCAAGGGTGGTTAAGACAAAAGTAATTTGTATGGAGGACTTCATGATCAACTTTTCCTTGATTCAGCGCTTCATCATTGTTTATCAGCGAATGATAAAGTTCAGCGATAGCTGAAGTCTTGTACTTGATACTTTACGTTGAGTGGACAAATCTGAGTCTTCGCTGATCCGCATCAGTTCATTAGGAGACTTGTCGCTGGTTCTTGAGCTTGATCTTCGACTTCAGCGTAGAACCTATGTTGACGTGAAACTTGTCTTTAGAGATCATAAGTAAACAACTAACTTATCAGCGATCACCATAAGTACTGAACAAACTCAGAGCATTATGGTGAACAGTGTTCGCTGAGTGTTTAATCTAAAGAGCGAGAGTTCCTATCAGCGGTACTGTAAGATCTTAGTACTTATCAGCGATAGTGAAACTCTGATACATATTGTTTACTTACAATTTTCACTAAGTATATAAGAGAGGGTCATTATCAAATCACTGAGGGTTTGGATCAACAATGAATAGACAGGGATGGTAAAAAACACCGTACCCAACAAGGAACCAATACCCAAACCTGGTTTGACGGGGATGTGGAATCCTCGAATTTTTCACCGGGGATGGGGATACCTCTTAAACCCGACCCCGAGCATTTAGTAGTAAGTTGTATACATAGTATATATATATATATATACTAGCAGAGTGCCCGTGCAATGCATCGGGTGAGCAAAGTGCTTGATTTTTATTGTAAATGAAAATGGGAAGCCCTCGGGTGTGTAGCTTAGTTAGCAAAAGGGATACTAATCAGGATCAAGTTCGAATTTTATGGGAGACGAGGCTTGAATACCTTTGTTAGCCTCAATCGCTAAGTCAATTTTGAAATTCATCCTCACATGTGGTTGGGAATATTTGGTTTGATCTAAGGAATGGGAAACATAATGAAAATGAATATGTTGTCTATGGAGATGTATATATTCATCGCATTATGTTACATGTTTTTACAATCCTTTATCTTTTTAATGTTTGGCGATAAATAAACCCTTGAAAATTTTGAGATTCTGGAGCAGATCAATTTTGACGGAACTTATCGATTTCGAGAGTTTGGAGCAGATCAAATGTCGAGTTGAAGAACAATCAATAGACGGCATTTTAATTAGCTATTTTCAACGTTTTATCGATTTGTAGTTCTTTTTCTTAACTTAGGCACTTGTACGATAAAATAGTCAGAGTGAAATCAAAGCACACCAAAAAAAATTGAGTGTATAGGACGCCTACGATAAATAAACGTTCTAAAAAGTGTTATAGGACCTTAGTTTATATGACCAAACAAAAATGTGTCATATCTAAAATTGTTACAATCAGTTTATAGAGGGTCGTAACAAGTTTTTTTTATGACAATTTCAACTAAAGTGTCATATTAAGCTAATTTTATAGGACACTTTTTGAAAACGTCCTATAAACCCATCTTTTTAGAGGACATTACTTGTGTTTATAGGGCATTTTTTCAAATAATGTCTTATAAAATAGTTAATAGGACACTTTAATTACTTGAAAAATGTTCTAAAAAATTTGTTACGATTAATTAATAGAAGAACATTGGCATGACAATTCAGCCAAAAGAGCTAGCACAGAAAAATTTCGTTTGATTGGATTCAATTTCCGATTCTATAAACCACAAAAAGCATTGGAAGAAAAATTAAAATATGATGCATACCAAAAAAATTAAACAAGAAGTAATCGTAGATCCCCATATTCATGTACAATACAATAGTCAAAGCTTAATCAGAGTTAGGTTATTGGCAATCATATATAGCTACTGAATGAGAATGGTCTCAAGTCTAGTTAATATTTCATAGTACTCGGGTCGGATTGGGGTTTGATATGAATCATCGCATTGGCATCTTTATTACATTGCTCAAACTTTTTTGTAGTCTGACTAGATTAACCAGAATATTTTTGTAAATCCTACAAAATCCGTTTGTTCATTTTTCTCTTACACAAGTTCAGAACTTCATCTGGATTCGAATCCTATGTTAGAACCAAGGTTACGGAACCACAAGTTTCAAGAAATGTGTATATTGTGGTGTGCAAAAAACCTGTGAAAAATATTGAACAAAACAGGAAAAACATATATGTATGTATGTATATATATGCAATATATCGTAATCCTTATCAAGTGGAGAATTGCTAATTTAAATATCGACGTTTCTTGAAGATCAGTTAGAGGCCTGCGAAGCAGTGTTCTGAAATTGAATTTATCCGCCACTCGTGTGATAGTATCGAGCGCCCATTTAGAGAATACAGGTATCTATTAGTGTTCTAGCTTGCATGAGAACGTGAATCTGTCCAATTTTCGTTATGTGTTCATGGATCGATATCAGAGAGAAAAACCAGAGAAAAGGGAGGGAATATTGATCTCAACGAAATATGGAAATGGCCAGGTTTATATAGCAAATTTAACTGTCAAAAACCAGCCACAGAACAAAGCAAGTTTTTATGAGAGTTTACTTGCGTGAAAAGTCGCTTTAGGCATTGTGTTTATGGCACAAACAGAGGCCAAGGCAAGTTTACTCGCGTGGTACCCTACCAAGATTAGCAGAGACAAAGACGGGTTTGGGCGTGAGTTAACTCGCACAAAAACTCGCTTTAGTTTATGTCTTGGTTAGATAAAAGATTCCAGATAGGCTCTTATCCATTTTCATAAACATTATTGGACTAACCTTATACGGTTATCTCTTTTTTCCTTTTCTTTCTATTTGGGACCAAATACGATGGTAAAATCCCAATATAGTAGTGAGGGGTCGATACAGAATATGTCCATAATACATAATATGTCTACACATGTATGATATATCTCGAGCATATTTGTGTAGTGCTATTGGAAGATTCTCTTCACACTCAATATTTTTATTAATTTGAATTAAATATATCTTTATTTCATTCAAGAACAAGAACTTCAACCCCTTCCATTTCTCTTTTTTATTTATATTTATTCTTTATGAGTGTTTTATAATTTAATTTTGATTTCACAAACTAAAATGTAGAATTCGTATTCTTGAAAAGAGGTTTTTTTTTTTTTCATACAAAACGTATTGTTTGATAGCAATCATTAATGATATTGAACTCATTAATGGTCTTCCATAAATAATTTCACCTCAACATTGTTTTGTTAAGAAATATTTTAATTAAAAACAATATATATATATATATATATATATATATATATATGGGTTAAATTAAACGAGAACTATAAATATGTTAATCAACTGAAATTTTGATAAAGTGAATGAACAAATCAGCAAGATTAAATTGTTGTGGGCCGGGAATGATTAATTCAAAGATTATTGGTGAAGTCCATATTCTTGAAGATTAAACAAATGAATATATATTTGCTTAAAGGAATTAACTCTTCCAAGCCTTTACATCATCTAAAATTCCCACACTTTTTTTAATCATTACCTAGGCATATCTCACTAACAATTCAAATAATACCCTACTTAATTTGTCAACCATATATTATGGGAGCTATCGAGGACATGTAAATCCCAAGTAGGTGGCATAATTTGCAATAAGATGGACATTCCTTATCAAAACCCGGTTAACAAAATACTTATTTTTTTGTAACGAATACCAAATTTTATAACGGCTAGCAAGAAGCTAGCAAAAAAAAGCAGAACCATTAAATCGGCTTAAAACAATCGACAGGATGATATCTCCACGTGATAGGGTTTTTATCGCACCTGTTACACCTAGCCAATAACCAAATATAAAAAAAAATCAACGACCTGATCGAGGAGGGAATGTTTACACCCACAGACAGTAGCTGCTGATGAAGAGAATCGCGTCTAGCACTTCGATAACACGGCTGTCGTTACACCCAGATTTCACCCCATTGAGCATTGAATCCATAGATTTCTCTGTTGGAAAAGAGATCGTCCACCATCTCTCGATAAATTTCCACACCTCCTCCGCCACCGGACATTTGAAAAGCACGTGATCGATAGTTTCTGGAGAGGGTTAACAAAATACTTGATTATCATTTGTATAAGGGTTGGATTGGGTTTGTTATGAGATTTGTGATAGCGCCACAACCCAAGTGAAACTTGATTTATATATGTAGTGTGCCTAATCAATACATTTCGATCACTACAAAACAAATTACTTTTACCCATAGAATTAGGGAATTTTTCGTCGGTCAGGGATCACCCAGAAAATACCAATGGTTCGATAGAATTCGATGTTTTTCAAGAAAACTATGATGGATCACCCAGAGAATCTTTGGGTAATCTGTCACTGATATGCATTCCTATCAAAAAATTTCCCATCAACTTTTGTGATGGTTTTATGATGAATCACCCTTTAGCAACATATTTCCCAGAGAAAAGTTCGCTGATAAAAGTATTTCGTTTAGTAGTGTATGTGACAAATTGACATGATGGCTAACAATCACATCTTATTGACTTACTTTGCTCAAGGTGTCCTAAACATAATAAAAATATTTATGAGATCGATATAAACATTTATGTAACGTATTGATTGTTCTTTATTGATTATTGATGTAAAATATCAATCTATTTATTTGAAACATAATGTAATTTTCCTCAAATTTGTTTCACTATGGACTATTTTTCTTATTTTACATGGTTAGTTAAATATTTTCTTATTTTATTGGGCCTATTTTTACATCTCATCCAGGGCCTATAAAATGTCAAGAACAGGCCTGTTAGTTATTAAATATAACTTAAAAAATAAAAATAAAAGTATATGTAATAAAAAATACATGCAGGTGGGTGTCATACCCATGCAGGTGCTACTTAGGGCATCCATAATGGTAAACCCATTTCAATGACTTGATAAAAAAAATATTAAAAAAATAGTGGGTCACACCTTTTTGTCCCTTTTTCTCTCTTTGCCTCTCACAACAATTCTTCAAACAACTTGAGCTTTCTCAAGCGTTTGAGAAGTAAACCATTTTTCAAGTTGTTGCTCCAATGTTCAAGTGCTTATCAAGTCCTTATCAAGTCTTTCATCAAGCCATGGTCAAATGCCATTAGAGATGCTCTTAAAGGTCAACTCTTTGCTTTTTTATAGTTTAACCCATTTGACATTATAAAAAAAAGCAATATAAATTAATAGCAATATAAGTTGACCATATTTAGCATTCTGACTCAGATATAATTTACAGGTACAGCTTTCTTTGTGGCATCAAATTAATGAAGTAATGTACGTGGACATGAATAATTCATATAAATTAATAGTCGTTCGGTATCGTGCGTTGCACGGTAGTGATAAATTGTTTAAAAATTATTGAAGTAAAATGGACCGATGATCATATATACATCAAAATAATAAGAATCAATATTACACTTGATATGAAGTTGCTCATAATTTTTAGTTGTTTCTTTTGATATATATAATTAAATAATAGTAAAAAGTTGTACATCATCAAACTTTGTAATTGACTCAAAATGATAAAAGATGTGAGTGAGAATATTGATTATAATAATAAGATGTATAATTAGTATTGTTTTGTCATAACTCGTAATATATCGATTTATGTCAAACATATATTCCCATAAAATAATTATATTCACCATGCAACCATATATAATATTATTGCTACCTAGTTTTGTTTAATTGTGGGACATTTTGGTAAATTGTTTACATCTGTTATAATGTACTCGTTGCAACTTCGGCAAAAAATTCTCGAAGAAGTCCTCGTTCCCAACCTATGGTTAGACGTAACAAAAGTCGTCAATATTGTGACCATTTCGAGTATATGCCTGATTGAATTGTTAATTTTTCTCTGTTCGAGTTTTTTTTATTTGCTTGAGACTATTTCTTCATAGCTTAGTTTCTTGATAGAGAATCTTGAAAAAAGAGGTTTTAGTCATATTATGTAAATGAAACATATTATATCAATTTTAATTTCATTTTTATACATAGTTTGATTTCAATTTAAATTAAAAAATGCAATTGAAATAATTATATATTGATGATTGTAATAAGTTATTTTTTCTAATTTTATGTATTTAGTTGTTCTGATTTAATTTATATATATATATATATATATATATATATATCGTTTTTTATACATATTATTATATTGATAATAATAAGTTTTGGTTTTGATATCATAATTTTAACTATACATATTGATTCATATTAATCTTTTATTTTATGTATTAATTTTGGTAGTGATATTGAATGTAATAAGTGTATTGTTTATTAATGAGAAAATTAGTAATAAGTATTTGATTATATATTAAATTTATTAAATGTAATACGTATTTCATTTGTTAAAGAAGGGGTTAATAATTAGTATTTAAATATATATTGATTCTAATTTTATTGATGTATAATGGTTCTAATGTCATTTATATTTATATATGTATTGATTACTTTATATATTAACTCAAATTTTAGATATTTAATTTTATTTGAAAATAATACATATCAATATATATACATACTGTAGTAAAGAAAAAGATAAAACTCGTGTCGCATGTCATTTAAATATATTGTTTTGAAATAATATATATAAAGAGCGTTATGTAAATAATGTAACTGACAATGATCATAAGGTAATATATTGATGTGAATAATAGTCAATCCTCAATTATTTATTTGTATTAATTATAACATTTTATTGATAAAATACATATATTGTTATATTCAATTATCATTTAAATAGAAGTATACAATTGATCGTAATTTCATTCATATAATGGGTTTTTAAATATGTTGATTATATATTTTCCTTGAATGTTATGTGAAAAAAATAGAAGAATATGAAATAAGTTACATAAACAAATTTAGGTGTAAACAAAGAAGATGAATAGTTTAAACATTTTGCTAATAACTACATAAAAATGCAAAATTTAAGAGGGAAAAAAGAAGAAAATGTCATCTCATGTGGTTTTTCTTAAAAAATTACAAATTGAAAATTAAAAAACTACGTAGACATTACAGAATGAGAAGAAAAATCACAACAAAAACCAATGTAACAATTGTAAATAAATTTAATGAAAAACCAAAAACTTATTTAGCTACAATGTGTAAAACATACAAAACATTAGAAAAAATGCAAAATTTGAGGGAAAAAGGAAGAAACTTGGGATTGAGATACTTAGAAAATAGCATCTCATTGTTTTTTCTTATAAAATTACAAATTAAAAATTAAGAAATTATGTAGACATAAAAGAATAAGAAAACAATTCCACAACAAAAACCAAGGTAACAATTATAAATAAATCGAATGAAAAAACCAAAAACTTATTTAAGAACAATATGTAGAACACACAAAACATAAAAAAAATATATATATGGAATTTTTTTATAGAAAAAAATTATGTTGATAGGGAAGACACACACACATATCAACACTATATAACTCACATAAATCATTACCTGAAAGTTTTATGGATGATGAGCAACAATATCAACGAAAGTAAATTCTATAAAGAGGAAACAACAAACAAACATACAAACATAATACAACATGGTATAGAACATAAAAATTTGTAATCCTATGTTGATGGAGCATTAGGTTGTAGTTTATATATAATTTGTTGCAGGTTTTCCTCTAATTAATAAATGAAAAGATGAAGAGGGTAAAATTAATGTCTCTAAGAAGTTAGATAGTTTGGAAAATTAAAGCTAATTAAATTGGAAGTGAAATTACCAAAGAAACCTTCATATAATGCAATACACTATTTTCATTTAGGGGTAGAATAGTAATTTATGAGAAGTTTTTTATTTAAAAAAATTAAAATTATGAGAAAATAGAGAAATGTGAATGGAGGCTTCTCATGATGCCACATAAGTAACTCCACATTTTGCTTTTATATAGATATAGATTGAATGTACTTGATCACCCTTGGTACGTCAAACTGAATCGGGGATTCATATAGTGTTTTTTTTAAGGATAACTCCAGGCAAATATATTAAAACAGCAAAGAAAAGGAAAAAACAACAAAGTCTACGCCCTCGGCGTCAAAACCAAAACAACAACACTACTTTGTTATACCAAGCCACAATGAGACAAAACCAACATAACTCCACGGAAACCCAACTCATGCACCAAAAATAATGCCAACCCAAAACAAAAATAAATACCCCCACCTCTTATGCACGACCAAGCACTCATCTCGATGCACAATTAATTTCCTGCATCGGCCGCCGACCTTTCCACGCCAAACGGGTTTGGACCACCTCCTTAATGCTCTTGATGACTTGGTTCACCAACCTTTTCTTTCCCTGATAAAGCCTTTCGTTCCTCTCCCGCCATATGAAATAGAGAGACGCTCCAAGATAAAGTTTCGCCACCACCGAGCAACTGTTCGCATTCGCCATGTGGGACAAAATATCCTCCCATTTGTCCGGCCACGCCAAGATTTTGGCGTCTTTTTTAATTTGCTTCCACACCGCCAACGAGAACCTGCACAAAAAGAAAACATGATTGTGCGAGTCCATCTCCTCCTCGCAAAGGGGGCACGTCCATGCATGATCATCCCGCGACCAAAACACCATCCTGTGTTGGGTAGGAAGCCGAAAAAAGCAAGCAAGCCATACGCAAAAAGCATGTTTCGGTGTGACACCTGAGAACCATACACACCCATGTCATGGCACTTTCGGGTATGGGCCATCCAACGACTGCGAAGCAACACTAACCGAGAAGTCAACCATCTAATCCAGACCATCCACCCACCACGACCTGTCGCTTTGATCCAACACCAACTACGGAAGACGATAATTGATAAGAGATGGGTAAATCTGAATCCACCTACCCGGCCAACGGGTCCCAAATCGAGACACCACCTCTCGAAGGGAGGAAGTCGGCGAGAACCCGACCGAAATAATAAATATGTACGACACAATTTCCGAAAGGGGCACACCGTACGTCCATCGGTCCTCCCAAGTATTAATCGTTTCCCCGTTTCCCACACGCATCATTATAAATGGACGCAAAATCGGACGCAAGTCCATCAATTTGCTTAAACTCCAAGACCACCTAGAATGTTTCCTTACTAACCAAAAATGATCAGTACGGAGGCAATATGGGTACACCCACCGAACCCAAAGAGAATTCCTCCAGGTAAGTAGATCCCAAACATTCTTTGCTAAAAGGGCACGGTTCCAATTAGCAAGACCTTTTATTCCAAGACCACCCCCATCTACGGGTCTACAGATTTGCGCCCAAGATATTTTGCATTTTCCTTTCGAACTATCGCCTTGCGCCCACAAGAAATCACGGAATAGGGATTCTAGCTCATTAATCACACTCACCGGAATGGCAAACGTGGCCATCCAATAAAGCTGGAGAGACTGGAGAACCGATCGAATAAGTTGGTGCCTTCCTCCAAACGAGAGGAATTTAGTCTTCAAGTTTTAAATCCTCCCTTTCACTTTATCAATGAGAAAACCAAAATCGGCCACTTTTAATCTAACCGGCAATAGAGGCACTCCAAGGTACCTTATTGGGAACGTACCAAGGCGAAACGGTAAGCATTCAACAATGGCCGATTGGGTACTAGCCGGCACATTACCAAAGAACACCTCATTTTTTTGAAGGCTTGGAGTGAGACCCGATTTTACTTTAAACCAATGGAGATCTTTTTTAAGAACCTCAACCGACAGCACATCACCCTTCGTAAACACAAATAGGTCGTCGACGAAACATAAATGCGTGATTTCCAAAGCTTGACAATCTTTGTGATACCCAAAATTCGCTGCCTCCAAAATACAATTTTTAAAAATCATCGAAAATCCCTCCATAATGATCGTGGAGAGATAAGGAGATAACGGATCCCCCTGACGAATGTCCCTTCCTCCTTTAAAAAATCCGGACGTATCTCCATTTATGGCCAAGGAAAATGAAGGAGTGCAGACCATCTCTTTAATCCATTTAACAATCACGGGATGAAAACCCAACCCCTCCAACATAATAATAAGAAACCTCCAATCCACCGTGTCATAGGCTTTTTGGATGTCGATTTTAAAAGCACAACGAGGGGGCCCCGAATTACGCTGGTAGCCATTCACCAACTCATGGGCCATTAAGATGTTATCCGAAATCCTGCGACCTGGAATAAAAGCCGATTGGGTTGGAGAGATTAACTCATCCAACTTGCCTTTCATACGATCAATAATTATTTTACTGATACATTTATAAACGACCGACCAACATGAGATAGGTCGAAAATCAGTAACCCAATTGGGAATTTTCGGGATAAGGCATAACACCGTGTGATTTAACACCCGCGCAAGACTGCCTTTATAGAAGAAATTGTGGATAGCAACCTCCACATCCCGTCCAATAATAGGCCAAGCCGCCTTGAAAAATTTCGACAAAAAACCATCCGAACCTAGGGCTTTATCATTACCGATATTAAACATATCCGATCGGATTTCTTCATTGGAAATCGGCCTAATCATGTGGTTGGCTTCCCCCAACGTGAGCCTCTTCGCGAACGCCAAATTTGCCATATCCGGTACAACATTTGCGTCCGCAGCGCCAAGGATAGATCGGAAGTGATCCACAAACACATCGACAACATCTTCTCTATAGGAAAAATTGCCATTAACATCACACACCGAATGGATATGATGGGAATGGCGCTTCTCCTTAACAACTTGGTGGAATAACTTCGTATTCGCGGCCCCTTCATTTAGCCACTTAACTTTGGCCATTTGCCTCAAAGCCGCTTCTTCATCCATACGAGCTTGAAAATAAGCCACACGGAGAAAGTTAAGATCTTCTTTTAAAGAAGCATTAAATGGCTCCAAATCACACGCCATTTCCACGAGGTCAAGCTCTCTTTTCAGCTTACCAACTCTCTCCGCCAGGCCCCCATACGACGCCCTTAGGCGCCTAAGAGGACCCTTAAGCATTTTCAACCGTTCCGTGACTCGAAACATGAAGGAGCCATGGACCGGAGTAGACCAAACTTCATTTGTGATCTGTAAAAATTGGGGGTGATCAACCAAGAAATTATCAAATTTAAAGCCCCATACCTTTTTGCGCACACCACCCGAAAACGAAAGGGTGGCCGGAGAATGATCCGAGATATCCCTGGGAGGAAGGCGACACTTGCATCTCCAAACCGAGCCGTAAATTCAGTATTAGCCAAAATCGTATCCAATTTTTGGCGCACACCATCCTTCGAGCTAGGCTTTTGGCACCAAGAGTATTGAATATCAGAGTAACGAATGTCAAACACCTCAATATCCTCCACACACGCATAGAACTCCATCATATCGATATTGCGTCTCGACGACCCCCCTAGACCATTATGTGGGAATAATATAGCATTGAAATCCCCCATAATGGTCCAAGGTTTCGTCCCTAAAATCGCCCGAAATTTCCTTAGCCCCGACCAAAGGTGTCGCCTAGTCAACATATTGTTTGACCCACACACGACCGAAACAAAAATGGGACATGCCTCCCCACGTAACCGGATTTCACAGTGTATATATTGATTGTGCATTTCAATGACCATGACATCCATAACACGTATTTCCCAAGCAATAATGATCCTTGTGCCACCAACATAAAAAGCATGGTTAGAAGCCCATGCCCATCTCCCGAACATCTTCATGCAAACATCATTCAACTAATCACTTTTTACATGAGATTCCACCACACAACAAAAATTAACATTATTGTTTTGAATAATAACTTTGACTTCCCTTTGCTTGACCGAGGTATTAAGATCTCAGATATTCCACATGGCGAGCTTAACCATTAGTCTTTGATGATAATTCCCCTCTTACTCCTCGGTCCTTCTTGACCATTACCATCTTTACATTTACCAGAAATACTCTGCAAAAGGTCATCATCCCCACTTGATTCGTTATCCGATAACGTTTCAAATCGGTTAAAAATGGAGGTCCGGGCCGGGGACGAACCGTAACTCCATGGGCACGTTGAGCTTGTGATGGTGACGCTTCCCCCACGGCGCCAGAAACGCCATGCACAAGCATTTCCTTGGCTTTACCCATGTCTATTCCCATCTCTTGCGTACCGTTTGCTCCATGTTTGTTGGTCCCGGGTGGGTTATACAAGTTTGTAGAGGGGGGGGGGGTTGAATACAAACACACAGATTTTACTTTTCTAAATTGTTTATTGATATTTGACAAACAATTTACAACTTGTTATGGAACAAGATTAAGGATTAACCTAATCTAAACAAGTTATGAGAAACACTAAGTTTCTTGCACTAGAATTAAGACAGAAATATTCTAACACAAAGTAGTAGAAATATTCTAACACAAAGTATGAGAAACACTAAGTTTCTTGAACAAGATAAGAATATTAAAGAGAAATATTCTAACACAAAGTAGTAGATAAGAAGAAGATGGCTAAGCACTTCATTTCTGAAGTAGGGTTCTTCTTATATACTGCATGCATTTAATGCAAAGCAGTATAACTTTACACGTGGCAGCAGCTGATTGGTTGCATGGTTTGACCTTAGTAGACAACCTTAGTAGCCGCATGATGTACAATGTAGAATCAGAGTTGGTAGTACGATCCTGGACAAAAGGGATGTCCTTTCTGACATTATCGTACGGGGACGTGCAAGGGGGAAAGACAAAAGTAACTTGTAGAGGAAGACTTCATGATCAACGACTACTGAATAGTACTTTATCGGCGAGTGACAAAGCTCAGCGATCGTTGAAGTCTTCTACTTGTAACTTCACGTTGAGTGGACAAATCTTGGCTTCGCTGGTATCTGCATCAGTTCATTAGTAGACTTGTCGCTGTTCTTGAGCTTGATCTTTGATTTCAGCGTAGAACATATTTGACGTGAAACTTGTCTTCAGGGATTATAAGTAAACAACTAAACTATCAGCGATCATCAACAAGACTGAACAGGCTCAGGGCTATGTTGATGAACAGTATTCGCTGAATGTATCAATTAAAGAACATGAGTTTCCTATTAGCGGTACTGTAGAGACATAGTACTTATCAGCGATAGTGAAACTCTAATACATATTGTCTACTTACAATTTTCACTAAGTATATCTTAAAGGGCATTATCAAATCACTGAGGGTTTGAATCAACAATCTCCCCCTATTTGATTATGACATAGCAATGAAGGAAAATTGCTAAGTATGAAAAACATATGGATAAAAAGAACTCATAAAATATTTGTCCCTTTTACTGTTTTCTGGGATCTTTTCAGTACTGATGAAGTAAAGTACATTCGCGGAAAATTTTCTTTAAACTTCGTAAAGATTACAGAGGGAAGTAGAAAAATTACAAGTACAACAAATAAATTTACAAGTACCAAAGATGTAAGCTGATAAAAAAAGAGGAATTACAAGGCAATCCTATCAGCTATAAGGTTCTTCCTTACCGAGAAGTTCATCAAGGGTCTTTGTTGTAGGTATCATCCAGTCAGGGACAGTTTCTCCAAGATCCCGTTTGTTCTTTGCTTCAGCAAAGATTAAGGGCTTGAGATATCGTGCCTGAAGATCGCGTCTGAATTCACACCAATAGATGAGATCCCTGAGCTGTTCGATGGGAGTGATGGGAAGCTCAGAGATGCGTTGAAAGCGTTCTCCTCCATCATAGTCGTGAAAGAAGATACCATACGGTCCGCTTATGACTTTTCCAGGAATGAAGCGTTCACCAGGAAGCAGGGAGGTGTCAAGCGTTGATAGGTCAGGTTCAGGACCAAGTACTTTAGCACGTGAGAAACAAATACATGTTTCGTTCCGGATAGGAGGACCTGAGTCTGAAAATATTATCTTTTTCTTTGCAGAGGCCCTTTTTCTTTTTTCTGGATTAGTAGGAAGAGGAGGAATATCCACAGCAGAAGAAACCAAGTCGATCTGAGAATTTATAATTTTCTCGACATGGCTTTTATGTTGTGAGCGAGATCACTAAATGGCTATTCTCATCTCCAACCATTCAGAGAGACCGTACTTCTTGATCGTAGCAGCATAGATGCTTTCCTTGATACCATCTTCTCTGAATATGTCAACTTCAACGACATGAACGCCTATGGTTGTTCTTCCCCTGATGTTCACCTTATTAATTCTGGATGGCCGAGATCGATAGTGCATCCTTTCTTTGCACCATTCCAAGGTAGAGTCAGATACCTTGGTCTTTTCTTCGATAATCTTATGGGCGTCTTCCCATAACTGACGTTGGACTTCGATGGGAGTTCTTTTCAGTGCGGGGTCTTTCACCGATTATTGGACAAGCTGGATGGCGTAGGCTTTATCTTTTTCTTCAACTTCCCTTCTTTCGGCGAGTAATCTTTCAGCTCTGAGGTGATCAGCGAATTCTTTTTTTTTTATAACCTGAACTTGGTAGGAACATGAGTGACTTTGGAGCGAGGGAGGATGATTCGCTGATCTTCAAGCTTTTTGATCATTTCATCTCTTTTTTTCTGATCCTCTTCACTTAGCGTTTGAGGAGCCAAGGAAGGTCTGTTTTTATGAGAGAGTAGTTGTTCTTCAGGTTCATCAGTCTCAGGGAGATCCAAGACTGGGATTATTTCTTCAGCGATAGGAGCTGGATTTATTGTTTTAGTTGCAGCCGGGGGAACTTCAGCTGGATCCTCAAGCAGGGGTGAGGACTAGATGAAACATAGCGATCGTTTTAATGAGATCATTTTGGAAGAGAAGAGATAGAGAAAAGAATGGGGTTTAAGTGTATAGAGGTTTTATGGAGAGGAGAACTGAGGTTGAGAAGGGATAGAGGAGGGATGCAGTGTAAGGGAATAGAATGTAATGTACCTGACAAACTGGCTTTTGAAGCAAGATCGTCAGATTGTCTTCTGCAGCGAGGCCTTTGTTCTTGCCTTTGTCAGCTTCAGACGTTGTAGGCTTTGTCTTTGTCCGCTCCCCTGATGGTTCATTTATAGAAATCCCTTTCTGAGCAGGGACTTTCTTGGGCTGAACAGAGAAGAAGCCATCATCATCATCATCGTCATCATCATCATTACTTTTAGGAGATGATGATGGTTCGTCGTCCTCAAGGTCGAGGTCTTTATTTTCTTCTTCTTCTTCCTCAGCTTCATATTCTTCCTCATCAGCATAGGGTACGGTAACGTCAGCAGCAGCTTCAGTTTCCTTATCGAGTTGCTCCCCTCAAGAGCAGAGGGATTTTTCTCGATTCCCTCAGGGTTTTCAACTCCCTGAGGTTTAGTGGTTGTAGCATCAGCAGAAACAAATACCCCCCCCCTCCTCAGAATTACGGGGAAGGTCTTCAAGATTTTTCTCCCCCCCCTCAGCATTATGGGGAAGGTCTTCAGTCTTCTCCTCCTCTTCCACATGATGGATGGGGGAGGAAATAATAGCATCAGCAGCAGCAGCAGAATCAGTGTGCATTGGGTCCCTGTCTTCCAGGCCAGAGATCCCAACACAGGTTTCAATCCTACCTAATATGTCTTATAGGCCATATATAGTAGGAGTGATTCGTTGAAGTTCCTATCGATCCACCTGAGTAAAATGCAATGGAGCGTAAGTAGCAGCATTCAGGCGCTTGAGGACCTGCTGTACTAGAGTCTTCACCGAAGTCACTTCAGACTTTACAGAGGTCACCTCTCCCTAAATATCATCAACCGCTGTCTTCAATGATGTGACTTCATTGGACAGGGCTGTAAAGTTGGTGGAGAGAGTGATGTTGGCAGTGGAGTTTTCAGCGAGGGTGGTAGCAAATTGTCCAATGCTACCATCCACCTTCTCCAGATCAGCACTGGAGGTTTTGCCTTGGACCTCGGTGGTCAGTTTCTTGAGAGCATCTCCAGCGTCTGTAACCGCTGAAGAGTTTGCAGTAAGAGTGGTGGTGAGAGATTCCACCTTCGTTACCAGAGCCTTCAGGGAGGTGTTGATATCTCCCAAATTAGGACCTGAAACAGTTGAGAACTTGTGAACAAAGGAAAGCTCAGAAGTTTGGGGTTTTGAGAGAGGTGTTGAGAACCTGAAGATCATTGCCCCCAAGGCAAAGAAGACCACTGAGGTTAAGAAATTAACCAAAGTGAAGACTGACAAAGCTGAATCTTCAAATGCTGCGAAGATTGCTGAACCTTCCATTCCAACTACTTCCACTGACAAAGGTGTACACATGGTTAAGTGGGTACCCAAGAAAAACTAATCTTCCTTTGTAATGCAGGTTAAGAAGGGTATCTGGTATCTCGATAGCGGATGCTCTAGACACATGACTGGTATGAAGAACCTGCTCACTGAGTACAAAGAAGAGAAGGGTCCCTCTGTAACTTTCGGTGGAAATGGAAAAGGTCATACCCGAGGGTTTGGTGTACTATCTAATGGTACAACAACCTTCAGAAGAGTCGCATATGTTGAAGGGCTGAAGCATAATCTTCTAAGCATCAGTCAGCTTTGCGACAAGGATAACAAAGTAATCTTTACTAAGGAGAAGATAGCTCTCAGCAGTTATCGTTTGGAAAATGTTTATGTAATAAACATGGACTCAACAACCACTGAGATTCCCTGTTTCTTCTCAAAAGCCTCATCTGATGTCAACTGGCTATGGCATAAGAGGCTCTCTCATCTAAACTTCAAGACACTGAATACTCTTTCTTCAAAAGAGTTAGTCACTGGTCTACCTCAACACTCATACGCCAAAGAGTCCTTATGTTCAGCGTGTGAGAAAGGCAAGCAGACCAAAGCAAGCTTTAAATCAAAGCAAGTCTCCTCGGTGTCATCTCATCTACAACTTCTCCATATGGATTTGTTTGGCCCTGTTAACAAACAATCCATCGTTGGAAAGAAATATACACTGGTCATAGTTGATGAATTCTCTCGCTATACATGGGTTATGTTTCTCCGTTCTAAGAGTGACACCCCTGAGGAACTCATCACCTTTGTTCGAAAGATGGAAACCCTGAACAACTTGACCGTTTGCTCAATAAGGAGTGATCATGGGACTGAATTCAAAAACAGTTCTCTTGATTCCTTCTTTGAGAGTAAGGGTATTTCTCACAACTTTTCTTCAGTGAGAACACCGCAACAAAACGGAGTCGCTGAAAGAAGAAATAGAACTATTATTGAAGCTGCACGTTCAATGCTCAGCGATTCTCACCTTGTTGGTCCAAACCCTCAGTGATTTGATAATGACCCTTTCTTATATACTTAGTGAAAATTGTAAGTAAACAATATGTATCAGAGTTTCACTATCGCTGATAAATACTAAGATCTTCCAGTACAGCTGATAGGAACTCTTGTTTAGATTAAACATTCAGCGAACACTATTCATCATTAACGCTGAGTCTGTTCAGTCATTATGATGATTGCTGATAAGTTAGTTGTTTACTTATGATCCCTGAAGACAAGTTTCACGTCAACAAAGGTTCTACGCTGAAGTCGAAGATCAAGCTCAAGAACCAGCGACAAGTCTCCTAATGAACTGATGCGGATCAGCGAAGACTCAGATTTGTCCACTCAGCGTGAAGTATCAAGTACAAGACTTCAGCTATCGCTGAACTTTATCATCTGCTGAATAGTAAAAGATAATCGCTGAATCAACGAAAGATGATCATGAAGTCCTCCGTACAAAATACTTTTGTCTTAACCCCCTTGCACGACTCCGTACGAAATGTCAGAAAAGAACCTCCGAATATCTGAAATCGTACAACCACTCTGATACTACACTGTTCATCCATGCGGCTACTAAGGTTGTCAACCAAGGTCAATGACATGCAACCAACCAGCTGATGACACGTGTAAAGTGTATACTGACTTGCATTAAATGCATGTAGTATATAAAGAGATGAACCCACTTCATTTGAAGTAACTTGCTAACTCTAGACAAGTTCAAATCTCTTATCTCAAGATAGGTTATTATTAGTAATTTACTTATCTCTCTTAGTGCAAGAAACCTTAGTGTTCCAACTTGTTTAGATTTAGGTTTATCCTTAATCTTGTTACCGCAACAAGCTGTAAATTGTTAATGATTTATCAATAAACAATTTAGAAAAGTAAAATCTGTGTGTTTGTATTCAACCCCCCTTCTACAAACTTGTATAGGCCTTCGGGACCAACAAGTGGTATCAGAGCAGATTTGTTTAATCTCATAAACAAGATCTAATCTAAGATATTTCTCTTCCTTGCTATTATCTGAAAATGGCCACCAACACAAACACAAATTATATAGACAATGGTTCTCTTGCTAAACCCCCTAGATTTTCCAAAGATAACTTCAACTTATGGAAAAATAGGATGACACTCTTCTTAGAAGGTGTAGACCCTACTATGCCTTACTATCTTGAAAACGGTCCATTCATCCCTGTAAGAATTGATGCTGCTGTTCCAGCCGCTGAAAATAGACCTGCTATTCCAGAAAGGCTGGTACCTAAGGAAATCTTTCAATGGACTGACGAAGATAAGAAGAAAGTGGCTATAGATACAAAAGCCAGATCCATACTATCCATGGCCCTTCCTGACGAAGTCTACAATTCCGTCATGAATCTGAAAACATCAAAGGCCATGTGGGACACAATATGTGTTCAGTATGAAGGAACGTCTGAAGTCCAGGATTCAAGAAAGATCAACCTGGTAAGACAATACGAAAGCTTCATTTCTGGTAAGAATGAATCTCTCTCTGAAGTTCATCAACGTTTTAATTGTTTAATTATAGATCTGAAAACTGTTGGTAAGGAATATTCTAACTTTGAAGTGCTGACAAAGTTTCTAGAATGTTTACCTGAAAGCTGGGACAATTATGCTATGTGTCTCAAGCTATCAAAGGATCTAAAATCAATGACCCTTTCAACCTTATATGGCACGTTGCTGAATCATGAGCAATCGAGCCATCTTAAGAAGAATCTTGTAAAAGATTCCAGAAGCACCCCTGTTGCTTTAATCTCAGAGGAACCTTCTACTCAGCGACCCTCGGTCACTATCACTGAGTTAGAAAGTAACTCTGAAAGTTCATCAGATTCTGATTTTTCAGATGATGAATCTTTGGCTCTCCTAACTAAGAAGTTCAGGAGATTTGCCAAAAAGAAAATGTTTAGAAAGAACAAACCTCTTTCCATAACTGACAAGCCTAGATCATCAGCTTTTGTTGATAAGGCTACTGCTACTTGTTTTAACTGCGAAAAGACAGGACATTTCGCTAACGAGTGCAGGTCAAAGAAAGTTTCTAGACCCTCAGCTTTTACAAAGAAACCCTTTGTTCCAAGGAATAAAGATGACAAATACTCAAAGCTGAAAGAAAAATATGCAAAGCTGAAAAGCTTTAAGAAGAAGAATAAAGGCCTGATGGCTGACTATGATTGGGCTGCTTCTGATGAAGAAGCATCATCATCTGACTCTGAAGATGATGAAGCAAATCAATGTCTCATGGCCAAGATTGAAGAAGAGGAAGAAAGTTCAGACATTCCCTCCACTTCAACATCTGCTATTCAGGTATCACCTTCTTTCTTTACCAATATTGCAAATATTGATGAAGCTGATAGTCTCCGTAAGATCGATCTCTTGACTAGAAGTTTATACGAAGCCATGAACGGCAAAACTGTGGTTGAAAACCAAAATCTTGATCTCGCTGAAAAGCTTAAAAACTGCCACCTTCAAATAGAAAAGCTTTCTAAAATTGAAGAAGATTTTAAAGATCAAGTATATTTAAATCAGCTAGTCAAAATCGAACGAGCAGAAGCTATCGCTGCATTAAAGGCTGAAAAAGCTACTGTTGAAGGATGGTGTAATTCTTCAACAAAGATCACTGAGATAATAAAGTCTCAGATTCCCCTGAGTGATAAACGTGGTTTGGGTTACAAATATGAAACTCCAAAACCAACCACTGAGCGTTCAATGCTTAAATTTGGAACGTTCGTATCCTCAGTCGCTGATACTTCATCTTCTCAGTGCTCCTCATCCATTACACCAATCCCTGAGGAAACTCCTACCTCCTCAAAAGGCAAGGAGAAAATGGTTTATTCAAAACCTACCTCTGTCTCTAAAGACAAAGGTAAAGGAATTGTTATTTACCATAATCCTCAGAAGGGTACCTTAGTACCAAAGTTGAATGCTTCAAAAGCTTCAGTGATCCATCCCTCTGGATCAAAGAAGCTGATCTCTGAATCTATTCAGCGATCTACTCCTAGACTCAGATTGGTTGTCCTTGGTAAGAAATCTGAAGAACTGAATGTTCGTCCCATTTCTAAAGCCAATAGTTTACTTGGTGCTGGCACTTCTAATTTGAAATTAAAAGCTCAGCATTCAAATGGTCCTAGAACTACTTTTAGCTATAGGAAATGTTATCACTGTGGACTCACTGATCATATTGCTAGTAAGTGCCCCACATCCACCAAAGCTGAAAAGATAGCTAAGGTGAAGATTGCCCCCAAGGCAAAGAAGACCAACCCTGGTGCAAATCAGGTCAAGGTGAATTCTACCACTGAGGTTAAAAAATTAACCAAAGAGAAGAAAGACAAAGCTGAATCTTCAAATGATGCGAAGACTGCTGAACCTTCCATTCCAACTACTTCCACTGACAAACGTGTATACATGGTTAAGTGGGTACCTAAGAAAAACTAATCTTCCTTTGTATTGCAGGTTAAGAAGGGTATCTGGTATCTCGATAGCGGATGCTCTAAACACATGACTGGTAAGAAAAGCCTGCTCGCTGAATACAAGGAAGAGAAAGGTCCCTCTGTGACTTTCGGTGGAAATGGAAAAGGACATACCCGAGGGTATGGTGTACTTTCAAATGGTACAACCTCCTTCAGAAGAGTCGCATATGTTGAAGGGCTGAAGCATAATCTTCTAAGCATCAGTCAGCTTTGCGACATGGATAACAAAGTAATATTTACTAAGGAATCCTGCTTTGTCACTGACAAAAAGGAGAAGATAGCTCTCAGCGGTTATCGTTTGGAAAATGTTTATGTAATAAACATGGACTCAACAACCACTGAGAACTCCTGTTTCTTCTCAAAGGCCTCATCTGATGTCAACTGGCTATGGCATAAGAGGCTCTCTCATTTAAATTTCAAGACACTGAACACTCTTTCTTCAAAAGAGTTAGTCACTGGTCTACCTCAGCATTCATACGCCAAAGAGTCGTTATGTTCAGCGTGTGAAAAAGGGAAGCAGACCAAAGCAAGCTTTAAGTCAAAGCAAGTTTCTTCAGTGTCATCTCCTCTACAACTACTCCATATGGATTTGTTGGGCCCTGTTAACAAACAATCCATCGCTGGAAAGAAATCTACGATGGTCATAGTTGATGAATTCTCTCGCTTCACTTGGGTAATGTTTCTCCGTTCTAAGAGTGACACCCCTGAAGAACTCATCACCTTTGTTCGGAAGATGGAAACCCTGAACAATTTGACCGTTCGCTCAATAAGGAGTGATCATGGGACTGAATTCAAAAACAGTTCTCTTGATTCCTTCTTTGAGAGTAAGGGTATTTCTCACAACTTTTCTTCAGTGAGAACACCGCAACAAAATGGAGTCGCCGAAAGAAGAAATAGAACAATTATTGAAGCTGCACGTTCAATGCTCAGCGATTCTCACCTGCCTACTCAGTTTTGGGCAGAAGCTGTCAACACTGCTTGTTTTACGCAAAACAGGTCGCTGATAGTTAAAAGATTCAAAAAGACAGCCTATGAACTTTTTCATGGGAGAAAGCCTTCAATCAGCTTTCTTCACATCTTTGGATGTCAGTGTTTTATACTAAACAACAGAGATGCTCTTGGAAAGTTTGATCCTAAGGCTGATGATGGAATCTTTCTTGGATACTCCTCAGTTTCCAAAGCCTTCAGAGTCTTCAATCGTAGAAGACAAACTGTAAAAGAAACTATTCACGTCACGTTTGACGAATCCCGTTCAGCGAACTCTAAACCGTCCGCTGATACTGAAGAACTGAATAAATGGATGTTTTCTCATATTGGTGATTCAGAAGTTATTCCCACTACTCATGCTCATCCAGTAGAAGATGATAGTCCTATCATTCCAAATATGCAGAATAGTGAAGCTGAAACTACTTGGGTCTCAGCTGTTCCTATAAACACTATTCCTAACGCTGAACCAAATGTCTCAGACATTCCATCTACTTCTCAGCAATCAGTGAATATAATGACAACTGCATCCATTCCTCTCTTGGCTGATACTCCCGACGTCGCTGAAGCTTCATCTTCAGCTCCTATAGTTCAAGTTGAGTCAGCGTCTCACGCTCCGGCTCAACGATGGACTATAAATCACCCAATTGATCAAATTCTTGGTGATCCAAACGCTGGGATTCAGACTCGACGAAGTGCAGGTAATATTTGTTTATTTGTAAATTTTATTTCACTAACTGAACCAAAGAAAGTAGATGATGCCCTCAAAGATCCAAACTGGGTCAGCGCCATGCAAGAAGAGCTGACTGAATTCGAAAGAAACAAAGTTTGGAAACTTGTTCGAAGACCAACTGATAAAACAGTAATAGGCACTAAATGGGTCTATCGAAATAAGTTGGACGAACATGGTACTGTAACCCGCAACAAAGCTCGACTTGTTGCTCAGGGATACAGACAAGAAGAAGGTATAGATTACGACGAAACATTTGCTCCAGTAGCAAGACTTGAATCTATTCGTCTATTCTTAGCATATGCTGTACACAAAAACTTCAAAGTACATCAGATGGATGTTAAGTCAGCGTTTCTGAATGGAAAGCTGAATGAAGAAGTGTATGTGGAACAACCTCCAGGATTCTCAGATTCTAAGCGTCCAGGTTATGTTTATAAACTGGATAAGGCACTTTATGGCTTGAAGCAAGCTCCTCGTGCATGGTATGAAACTCTCTCTACTTATCTCCATATTGAAAAATTTGAGCGAGGTAAGATTGACAAAACTCTATTTTTTAGAAAAGTGAAAGGTCATATCATTCTACTTCAAATATATGTTGATAACATTATATTTGGTTCTACTAACCCTGAGCTTTGTACTCGTTTCGCTGATAGAATGAAGGATGAGTATAAAATGAGCATGATGGGTGAACTAACATATTTCCTTGGTCTTCAGATTAAGCAAACTGAGAAAGGAACTTTCATTAATCAGGGAAAATATGTTAAAGATATGCTGAAGAAATTCGACTTAACTGAAAGTTCAGCTATGAAAACCCCTATGGCACCACCGCTGACACTTGATAAGGACACAAAGGGTGTTCCTGTCAATGTCACGCTGTACCGTGGGATGATCGGCTCTCTATTGTATCTTACAGCTAGCCGACTCGATATTATGTTTGCAGCATGCTTGTGTGCACGATATCAAGCTGAACCTAAGATATCTCATATGAAAGCTGTAAAGCGAATCTTTCGATATCTTAAGGGTACAGCGAATCTAGGTCTTTGGTATCCCAAAGATTCAGGATTCGATCTAACCGCCTATTCAGATAGTGATTTTGCAGGTTGCAAAATGGATAGGAAAAGCACCACAGGAGGATGTCAGCTCCTGGGTGGAAAGCTGGTAAGTTGGACAAGTAAAAAGCAAAATTCAGTGTCCACCTCCACATCTGAAGCTGAATATGTAGCTGCTGGAAGCTGTTGTTCTCAAGTCTTGTGGATGAGAAATCAGCTACTAGACTATGATCTTCAGCTCTCCAAAATTCCAATCTATTGCGACAGCACAAGTGCCATCTCTATAGCAAACAATCCAGTACTACATTCAAAGACCAAACATATAGAAATCAGATATCATTTTATCAGAGATCATGTGATGAATGGTGATATAGAACTTCATTTTATCCCAACTGATTATCAGTTAGCTGACTTATTTACCAAACCTCTTGATGAGACAAGATTCAACTTTCTCATCAGCGAGCTTGGAATGCTGAACTTTGAAGGATAAAATCTTCAGCGGTTCACATTTGTTCAGCGAAAGGATAAAATCAACTTGTATAGCCCATTCTATCATCTTCTCTATGAATAAACTTGATTCACTGATATCAAGGTATGTTATCTCTCTGACAATCGCATGAAAATGCAAGATTTCAAAACAAAATGCATCGCTGAATATCTCTTCCTTAACAGCGAAATTTTGAAATTTCTTTAAACCTTTACTGAATATTTTCATTTAGTGCTTCATGTTTTCAAAAGTATCTCTGAGTTTTTCAAAACCTCAGAGACAACCAAGAATATGAAAGGACTGTTGTGACGTCATTGCAACGGATAAAACCCCGACACGTTTTTTTCTTTCTGACACACGTTTGCACGTCTCGTTCAAACTTCCAATCAAATGCAAACACGTGTCCGTTTCATGATGAAAATCTTTTCCCGCTCAAGATTTTCTCTTTCTAAAATCTCTATATAAACAAACTCTTTGTTTATATTTTTCTTTTACGCGATCAATCTTCCTCCGCAAGAAAGAATTCACAGTTGCATTTGTGCTTTCAAACTTCAAGAACTGTTCATCATCTTCTTCATCAAACATCAAGGTTAATATGTTCTTATTTATTACCGAATGCAAATAACTTGTTTCTGATCTACTCTTTGTTTTAACAAGATCAAACAAACGAACTTCTTAAAATGAAATCATTTTCTTTCATGGTTTTATGAATACAACCATTTCATGGTTGTTCTTCAAGTTTAAATGCAAAAATTTTAAACTTGTTCTTCACATTCGTTTTCCAGAATCTCAATCTTCAAAGAAAACTGGAAAACAAGATTTTTTTTGGGTTTGAAATTTTCGTTTTCAAAAACATGAAAAACCCTAATCTTCATTAAGACATTTGTGTCTGAATGAAATGGATAAAATTCGAAACATCTTATTGGAAATTTCTTTCCACAATAAGATTATTCTTATTTGTTAACATCTTTGGTTGAACTGTTAATACAGAGAAATGGCCTCGTCTGACATTCCTGCTAACGCTGAGAACATCTCCACTGACTCTGAGGAAGTGGAAATCCTCAAGGCTCCACAAGTCAAGTTTGAACTTGACAAACTGGATTGGACCAAGGTGAACAACCTCTCTGCGCTTCTCGAGTTTCCTCCTCGAAAGCAAGTCACACATCTAGAAGATGCTGTGAAATTTCTGAAGAATTGCTGCATCTCCACAGCCCTGAACATAACACCTCCTGCACATCAGCTTTTGCTCTCACAATTCTGGTACTCAGCGAGACACACTCAATTACCTTCAGCCAAAGATACCTCCAAAATAATAGATTGCATCCTCTGCGATATCGATTATGGCACCATAAAGATCACCCCAGCCATTATTCGCAAAGCTCTCAGCCTTCCCATCGCAACCAAGGAAAAACCTTTTGTTCCCCTCCCTGACCCCAAGAAAAACTCAGACAGGGAAGCCATCATTGCATTCTTCGATGCAATGGGCTATGTATGGGAAATAGGCAGAGACATGAAGCCCGAGAAGAAGCTGACGATCATCAAGAAATCGAAAATGCCCAGCGAGATGAATTTCATCTTCGCTCATCTGATAAGCTGCATGACTGCAAAGAGTGGCTTCTCCGACCAAGCCGCTAAACCTCAGCAAGCAATGGGTTATGCACTGCTGAAAGGTCTCAACATAGACTGGGCATCGATCATCTATGATGACCTGGTTCTACGAGTGGACACCGTCGCTGACAGACCTCCATGGGTTCCTTACCCACGTTTCATCAGCGCCATCTTCCATTGTGGCCTGAAGGAAACCTACCCAACTGATGGTGACCTGAAACTTTCTCAGGTCGGTCCAAAGATACTCGACTTTAAACCAACCGTAAATGAGGTACGTCTTTCTACACTCTTAACTCTTATTAACCCTCATACTTCTTCTACTTCTGCAGCTCCTTCAGCGGACAAACCCACCGCTGATACCCCAGCTGCTACCTCTATTCCTCTTAAAGGGAAACACTCTTACACCCCACTTGATTCTAAAAGGATCAAGAAAACAAAGGAGCAACCCCATAAATCTCATGCTGAAGACTCCTCAGCTCTTTCTGCAGAGCTGAAGGAACGTTCAGTAGTACGCTCTGCCACACCTGAACAAGCCATCCCTTCAATCCCGATCTCAGCGTCTCCAAACGTTGAGATTACAGACTTGGAAACTTCCCAACCTCCCTTAGTCTCTCAAAAGACTGATGAAGTGATTCTCAGCGATTCCAACGCTGAACTCAGAACCCAACCTCCAATCTTATCCTTCGCTTCTCCCTCTACTCGTTTGTTCTCTCCTCCAGTTATCACTGGAGATGCCATCATTTCAACGGAAGCTAAAGCTGATAATCCAAAAATGATGAAGACAGGACCTGCAGAACAATCCATGGGCACGTTCGAAGACGACATGGAACTTTACTCAGGAACCCGTGATTTCGACGAATTCACCAATCCTCCTGCAGGTAAACAAAAACCCATAAACACTGTAACTAAACCCCAAACTTCTGAGCTTTCCTTTGTTCACAAGTTCTTATCTGTTACAGGTCCTAACTTGGGAGACATCAACGCCTCTCTGAAGTCCGTGGAAACAAAGCTGACAGGTCTCACCACCACTCTCTCCAATAACTCTACAGCTGTAACAAACGTTGGAGAGAATCTGAACAAGCTGACAACGGTGGTGGAGAAGAAGGCTTCCACAGATGACATGAAGCAGCTTGATAAAACTCTCAGCGACTTCGCCAAGGTGCTCGCTGATATCTACACAGACTACACCTCTCTCAAAACCTCAGTTTCGTCCTTGTCCAGCGAGGTAACAACGCTGAAGACATCGGTTGGAACACTAGAGGGAGATATGTCTGATGTGAAGACAAATGTCAACATCTGACGACTGACTTAAGCTCTGTAAAGACTGACGTTGGTTCGATGAAGACTATGATCGAACAACTGCTGCACAAGGCGAATACTCCTGCTCCTGCCCCTGTCCCTGAATCTGAACATTTTACAGCGGACGATCGCACTGAGCTGAAGAAAATCAATCCTGCTATTTCTGGCCTTGAAGACAGATTAGCAAAGATTGAAGTTCGTGTAGGTTTCTCTGGCCAAGAAGACAGAGAACCTACCCACGCTGCTGAGTCTACCCATTCCTCCCCAGTCATCATGAAAAAGGGGGGAGAAGAGCGCTGAAAACCCTTCCAAGAGCGCTGAAGACCTTTCCCATGATGAATCTATCAGGGGAGAGAAGAACGAAGACCTCACCTTCGCTGAAGAGGGTGAGAAGACTATTGAAGCTGAAGCAGCCGCTGGACCTCAGGGAGATGAACACCCTGAGGGAACCGAGAAGCTCGCCTCTGTATCTGAGGGGGAGCAACTCGAAGAAGACGCTGAAGAATCCGAAGCAGAAGATGATGAAGCCGTCGACATCCCTGATAATGAACCATCTTCTTCTCCAAAGAATGATGATGATGATGACGAAGATGATGACGATGACTTCTTTATCGTCAAACCTGCTCCAAAGATCAAAGCTCTTAAGGGAATCTCGATAAATGAACCTTCAGGGGAGCGGACAAAGACAAACCCCTCAGCCTCTGGAGCTGAGAAAGGCAAAGGCAAAAGCGTCGCTGAAGATGACAATCTGACGATCTTGCTTGAAAAGCCAACTTGTCAGGTACACTAAACATCTCTTACTCCATCCCTCCTCTATCATACGCTATCAGTTCCTCTACCCAAGCCTATACACTTAAACCAATTCTCTCTATCTGATTCTACCCAAGTTCTTACTTGTAAGATCGCTGTGTTTCAGCTAGTCCTCTCCCCTGTTTGAGGATATCGCTGAAGGCTCCACAACTATACCAGCTGATGCTGAAGAAATAATCCCAGTCTTGGATTTGATCTCTGAGAGTGATGAACCTGAAGAACAGACTCTCTCTCACAAACGAAGACCTTCCTTAGCTCCTCAAAAGCTAAGAGAAGAAGAACAGAAGAAAAGAGAGGAAATAATAAAGCGATTCGAGGATCAGCGAATCATTATGAGGCGTGATCAACTGCCTTCAGTTCCTCCAAAGTTCAGAATTTCAAAAGCTGAATACAAGGAACACCTCAGAGTTGAACGCCTCATCGCTGAAAGAAAGGAAGCTGAAGAAAAAGACAGAGAATACGCCATCAAGCTTACTCAAGAATCTGTCAAAGACCCCATCTGAAACGTGTTCCCATTCAAGTCCAACGAAAGCTTTGGGAAGAAGCCCAGAAGATCGTGGAAAAGAAAACTGAAGTTTCTCAGACCACCCTGATCTGGTGTAAAGAGAAAATACACTTCAGATATCGTCCATCGAAGATCAACAAGGTATTCATCTCTGGAAGAACCTCTATCGGAGTACCTATTGTTGACATCAAACTTTTCAGAGAACATGGCCAATCTGAAGCCTTTCGCGCTGATACTGTAAAAAGGTATGGTCTCTCTGAATGGCTGGAGATGAGGTTAGCTATCCAATCGTCACAATCTAAGTACAAGGATCATTTCGAAAAGCTGATAAACATACAGATCGATTTGATATCTTCTTGTGTGGACATTCCTCCTCTTCCTGATCTTTAGCTGAAAAGAAAAAGGGCCTCTCTGAAGAAGAAACGTCAAGATTCAAACTCAAGTCCTGTCATACGAAATGAAACTGGAATTGGTTTCTATCGCGCTGAAGTGCTTGGTCCTGACCCTGATCTATCTGCCCTTGACATTTCTTTGCCACCATGTGAACTTTTCGTCCCTGGTAAAGTCATCAGTAATCCTTATGGAATATTCTTTCTCGACTACAATGGACGTAAATGTTTTCAACGGATCGCTGAGCTTCCAATCACTCCAATCGAACAGCTCAGAGATCTCATCTACTGGTGTGACTTCAGAAAAGACATTCAGGCACGACACCTAAAACCCTTATTCTTTGAAGAAGTGCTGAACAAAAGAAAACGAGGTGTAACGGTTCCTGACTGGATGTTCCCCACTGAAAAGACCCTTGATGAACTTCTCATTAAGGAAGAACCTCTGTAAGCTGATAGGATCGCCTCTTTCATCTATTTTATCAGTTATCCTTTTGTACTTGTAATTTATTTCGCTCGTACTTATAATCTTTCCATTTCTCTTTGTAACCTGATTCAAAGTTTTAAAGAAAGATTTCAGCGAATGTACTTTACTCTATCAGTACTGAAAAGATCCCAGAAAACAGTAAAAGGGACAAATATTTTATGAGTTCTTTTGATCCTTATGTTTTCATTAAATAGCAATTTTCTTTGTTGCTATGTCATAATCAAATAGGGGGAGATTGTTGATCCAAACCCTCAATGATTTGATAATGACCCTTTCTTATATACTTAGTGAAAATTGTAAGTAAACAATATGTATCAGAATTTCAGTATCGCTGATAAATACTAAGATCTTCCAGTACAGCTGATAGGAACTCTTGTTTAGATTAAACATTCAGCGAACACTGTTCATCATTAACGCTGAGTCTGTTCAGTCATTATGATGATTGCTGATAAGTTAGTTGTTTAGTTATGATCCCTGAAGACAAGTTTCACGTCAACAAAGGTTCTACGCTGAAGTCGAAGATCAAGCTCAAGAACCAGCGACAAGTCTCCTAATGAACTGATGCGGATCAGCGAAGACTCAGATTTGTCCACTCAACGTGAAGTATCAAGTACAAGACTTCAGCTATCGCTGAACTTTATCATCTGCTGAATAGTAAATGATAATCGCTGAATCAACGAAAGCTGATCATGAAGTCCTCCGTACAAAATACTTTTGTCTTAACCCCCCTTGCACGACTCCGTACGAAATGTCAGAAAAGAACCTCCGAATATCTGAAATCGTACAACCACTCTGATACTACACTATTCATCCATGCGGCTACTAAGGTTGTCAACCAAGGTCAATGACATGCAACCAACCAGCTGATGACACGTGTAAAGTGTATACTGACTTGCATTAAATGCATGCAGTATATAAAGAGATGAACCCACTTCATTTGAAGTAACTTGCTAACTCTGGACAAGTTCAAATCTCTTATCTCAAGATAGATTATTATTAGTAATTTACTTATCTCTCTTAGTGCAAGAAACCTTAGTGTTCCAACTTGTTTAGATTTAGGTTTATCCTTAATCTTGTTTCTGCAACAAGCTGTAAATTGTTAATGATTTATCAATAAACAATTTATAAAAGTAAAATCTGTGTGTTTGTATTCAACCCCCCCTTCTACAAACTTGTATAGGCCTTCGGGACCAACACACCTACCTACTCAGTTTTAGGCAGAAGCTGTCAACACTGCTTGTTTTACGCAAAACAGGTCGCTGATAGTCAAAAGATTTAAAACAGCCTATGAACTTTTTCGTGGGAGAAAGCCTTCAATTAGCTTTTCTTCACATCTTTGGATGTCAGTGTTTCATACTGAACAACAGAGATGCCCTTGGAAAGTTTGATCCTAAGGCTGATGATGGAATCTTTCTTGGATATTCTTCAATCTCCAAAGCCTTCAAAGTCTTCAATCAAAGAAGACAAACTGTTGAAGAAACTATTCACGTCACTTTTGACGAATCCCGTTCAGCAAACTCTAAACCGTCTGCTGATACTGAAGAACTGAATCAATGGATGTTTTCTCATCTTGGTGATTCAGAAAATATTCCCACTCCTCATAATCATACAGTTGAAGATGATAGTCCTACTATCATCCCAAACATGCAGAATAGTGAAGCTGAAACATCATGGGTCTCAGCAGTTCCTTTAAACACTATACCTGCTTCTGAACCAAATGTCTCAGACATTCCATCTACTTCTCAGCAATCAGTAAATGAGATGACATCTGCACCTATACCTCTCTTGGCTGATTTTCCAGAAGTTGCTGAAACTTCATCTTCATCTCCTCCAGTTCAATTTGACTTAGCGACTTATGCTCCTGCTCAGCGATGGACTGTAAATCACCCAATTGATCAAATTCTTTGTGATCCAAATGCTGGTGTTCAGACTCGACGAAGTGCAGGTAATATTTGTTTATTTGTTAACTTTATTTCTCTGATTAAACCAAAGAAAATAGATGATGCCCTCAAAGATCCAAACTGGGTCAGCGCCATGCAAGAAGAGCTGACTGAATTCGAAAGAAACAAAGTTTGGAAACTTGTTCGAAGACCAACTAACAAAATAGTGATAGGCACTAAATGGGTCTATCGAAACAAGTTGGATGAACATGGAACTATAACCCGCAACAAGACTCGTCTTGTTGCTCAGGGATACAGATAAGAGGAAGGCATAGATTACGACGAAACATTTGCTCCAGTAGCAAGACTAGAATCTATTCGTCTATTCTTAGCATACGCTGTACACAAAGACTTCAAAGTATATCAGATGGATGTTAAGTCAGCATTTCTAAATGGAAAGCTGAATGAAGAAGTCTATGTGGAATAGCCTCCAGGATTCTCAGATCCTAAGCGTCCAGGTTATGTTTATAAACTGGATAAGGTACTTTATGGCTTAAAGCAAGCTCCTTGTGCATGGTATGACACTCTCTCTACTTATCTCCATATTGAACAATTTGAGCGTGGTAAAATCGATAAGACTCTATTCTTCAGGAAAGTAAAAGGTCATATTATTCTTGTTCAGATATATGTTGATGACATTATATTTGGTTCTACTAACCCTGACCTTTGTACTCGTTTCGCTGATAGAATGAAAAAAGAGTATAAAATGAGCATGATGGGTGAGCTAACATATTTCCTTGGTCTTCAGATAAAGCAAAATGAAAAAGGAACTTTCATTAATTAGGGAAAATATGTTAAAGATATGCTGAAGATATTCGATTTAACTCAGAGTTCAGCTATGAAAACCCCTATGGCACCTCCGCTGACACTAAACAAGGATTCAAATGGAATACCTGTTAATGTCACGTTGTACCGTGGGATAATCGGCTCTCTCTTGTATCTTACAGCTAGCCGACCCGATATTATGTACACAACCTGTTTGTGTGCACGATATCAAGCTGAACCTAAGGAATCTCATATGATCGCTGTAAAGCGAATCTTTCGTTACCTTAAGTGTACTATGAACCTAGGTCTTTGGTATCCCAAAGACTCAGGGTTTGATATAATCGCCTATTCAGATAGTGATTTTGCAGGTTTCAAATTGGATAGGAAAAGCACCACAGGAGGCTGTTAGCTCCTGGGTGGAAAGCTGGTGAGTTGGACAAGTAAAAAGCAAAACTCAGTGTCCACCTCCACAGCTGAAGCTGAGTATGTAGCCGCTGGAAGCTGTTGTTGTCAGGTCTTGTGGATGAGAAATCAACTACTAGACTATGACCTTCGGCTCTCGAAAATTCCAATCTATTGTGAAAGCACAAGTGCCATCGCTATAGCCAACAATCCAGTGCTACACTCAAAGACAAAACACATCGAAATCATGTATCATTTTATCAGAGATCATGTGATGAATGGTGATACAGAACTTAATTTTATCCCAACTGACTATCAGTTAGCTGATCTGTTCACCAAACCTCTTGATGAGACAAGATTCAACTTTCTCTTCAGCGAGCTTGGAATGCTGAACTTTGAAGAGTAAAATATTCAGCGGTTCACATTTGATCAGCGATAGGATAAAATCAACTTATATAACCCATTCTATCATTCTCTCTCTGAACATAATTGATTCCCTGATATCAAGGTATGTTTTCTCTCTTACTCGCTGACGTTCGCCTAGAACTCAAAGATTTTAAAACTAATTGCATCGCTGAATATCTCTTCCTTAACAGCGATACTTTGAAATTTCTTAAACCAGCACTGATATTTCTATTCAGTGCTTCATATTTTCAAAAGTGTCCCTGAACTTTCAAAAACCTCAGAGACATCCTAAAATATGAAACGACAGTTGTTACGTCATCGCAACGGATAAGCCCTGGCACGTTCTTTTTCTGACACACGTTTGCACGTTTCGTTTACCTTCCAATCAAATGCAAACACGTGTCCGTGTCATGATGAAAAACTTTCCCTCTCTAGTTTTTTTCTCTCTCTCTCTAATCTCACTATATAAACACATTTTGGGTTTATATTTTTCCTTTACGCGAATAACTTCTTCCTCAAGAAAACTACTGTTGCATTTTTGCTCTCAAGTTTTCAAGAACTGTTCACCTTCTTCTTCTTCTTCAACGAACCAGGTTTATATTTCTTTTATTTACCTGTTTCTTAAAACTTGTTAATGACCTTCTCATTGTTTTTACAAGATCAAACAAAAGAACTTTTTCAAAAATGAAATCATTTCTTTCATGGTTTTATGAACACAACCTTTCATGGTTGTTCTTCAAGTTTAATCGCAAATATCTTAAACTTGTTCTTCATACGTTTTTCCAGAATCCTAATCCTCAAAGGAAACTGGAAAACAAGACTTTTTTTATTGGGTTTGCATTTCCTTTTCAAAAACAAGAAAACCCTAATCTTCATTAAGACATTTTTGTCTGAATGAAATGGACAAAATTCGAACCATCTTATTGGAAAATCTTTCCACACTAAGATTATTCTTATTTGTTATATCTTTGGTTGAACTGATAACACAGCAATGGCATCTACTGATATTCCTACTGCTGAAAACACTGCTGCTGCTGAGGAACTGGAAATCACCAAGGCTCCTCAGGTCAAGTTCACGCTTGAGGAACTCGATTGGACAAAAACAAACCATCTCTATGCGCTTTTCGAGTTTCCTCCTCGAAAGCAAGTCACACATCTGAATGATGCTGTGAATTTCCTCAAAACCTGTTGCCTCTCTACAGCCTTGACCATAACACCCCCTGCTCTTCGGTTTGGGAGAGAAAGGGATGAAGGGGGAGAAGTGGGAAATGAAAAATGGGGTTGAAAGGGTGAAAATCACATTTTTATGCTCCAGGTGCCCGACGGCGAAAGTGACATGCGAGAGTGACATAAGTGTCACTTTCGCTGGGCACTCTCGCCGTGGTCCCAAGGCTCTCGGTACAAAACTGGCGAGAGTGACATGTGAGAGTGACATAAGTGTCACTTTCGCTGGTCACTTTAGCCGAGGTCGTACCGAAAGTTGTTTTGGCCATAACTTGTTCGATTTTGCTCCGTTTTAGCTCCAGAAAGGCCCGTTGGGTTCGTATTTGAATTTCCCATCCAACAAGACTATAAAATCTAGGATTTAATCCAAAATCCTATTTTTCAAATTTATCTTAAAATGTCGATACCTTCCAAAGGTCGGGGTGTTACAATCCTCCCAACCTTAAAAGAGATTTCATCCTCGAAATCTAGTCCTCATACCAGACATTCGGATACTCCAATCAATACCAATTGAATTTCCTCAGTCCTTGAAGATAGCTCAGTCCCTTCCCCAGGGCTAACACCTTGATCAAAGGTTTTCCACGAACGCCAACACCGTGCGGATCTTATATCCCACACGCCACCCAAACTGTGTGAGAAACTTGAATTTAACCTGACACACCCCATAACACGGAGCACAACTCGATTGTCTTGACATCTGCCCAACCTTGGGGAGCCTTCCATAGATATACTCCCATCTGACATTTTTTCTCCCAAAATAACCATTTTCTTCTCTACGCCTGCAAACCTTGGCCCAACCCAATTTTAAGCGACATTAATCATGTGCCTAGAAAATCTGTCATACGACCCCCATATTGATTCTTTTGTCTACTATCCATTTCGATACATCACGCTCGTATCCGAGTGAACTTGTAACCTTTCCCTAAGTAGTTACCGACCGCCTGATTCCAGTTGTCTCCCAACCTTAGAATGGTCCACACCACCTTAACAGTAGCTCACACTACAACTATTCCATTACACCACTTTGTTCAAGAAGAATTGACTCTTAAATTTCTCTAATAACCCCTACTTAACCGCGATACTCTTCCCTTTTGCTTTTTCAACACTTTGATGTATTCTGCACCCAATGTTCAACCACGTGTAGACACCTTCAAATGATAGTGTTCCCTATCACATTGATAATTAACCCCAACAACTAAAGTCCCTTCGATAAAAGATTTTCACTTAAGGTCTGCTTCGATACTCTCACTAAAATTTCCAACAATCAACATTGAAAAGTACTCATCAACTCTTTCTTGACATAATTCCTCAATAATTAGCCTTGTTTCAGACCTATACGTCTCGAGATTAAACTCCAAATATCACAACATACTGTCACCACCAAATATCCCCTTGTATCTCCCTTACTCGACCCCTCCAATTCCAGACTATCGGTTAGATTCCAGAAGGTGCTACTTGATTTCCACTTCCAATTCAAGGTTTACCACAACTGTGACCTACTTCTAAAGTTACAAAAAATTCAACGAGTCTACTCCGCCAGTCACCTAAAGTACATGACATTATCAAACCGAACCGTTCGGATTCCCATACCACCAAAAGTCGAACCATCCAACACTTCCACTGACAAGGCTCTCCAAGCTTCACTCTTCACAAGGGTTTCTTAGCATTCAAGGTTCTAATGAGTTAAAGGTTTTCATGTGTAAGACTCAACATGTGTGCCAAACCGAAATATTTGTAAGACTCTTCAAACGCAAAGTTTCTATAACAACTAATTGTACACGTACAAAAAATCTGCTACCACTTACTTTGAAGTTGTGCAAACTGGACACACGCGTCACACATAAAAATCATTTTGAAAACTACTTGATCCTATTCAAGTTACTAACGAAGCACAAGAGTATGTTCACAAATCTTTCAAATGAACCGCTATGGTTCTAGCATGCATTTAGTTGTGCCATGTATGTAAAGTAACTTCTTACATTAAAATGGTGTGCAACAAATTGTTCGTACTAAACTTTGGAATTTTAAACGACATCAAACTCCAAAACTTCCACTTTTAACCAAAAAACGACATGGAATAGAATTCACCAACAAAAGTCGCATGTGTTAGTTTATTTCACAAAATGATGTGCGATCTATATATACACCTTGGTTAAAATATGAAATAATTTATGTCGGTCTCCAGTTTAAAGCAAAATAACAACATGTTTTCATCCTTCGAAAATATCGGCTAAAATACCGTGAAGAAGTCTCAAATCAAAATATGCGTGCAAACTTGTAACACTCTCCTAGTAGTTATCCTGAAATAAAGTTACACGCTGCAGATGGTCCTTACGAATTTTCAAAAGAAGAAATTCAGCAAATCAAATTCCGAAATTTTCTCGTTTAGTCATATAATGTCATGGAAGTAAAATATTCTAACAAGACTTGTACACATTAAAATATTTTCTCAAAACTTAAAAAAAGTAGGTGTAGGTAATTTGGTTGACACTTAAAAGAATTTAAATCGACTTCAAATTTCGAACCGCCCAAACGAGGCGCATTAATGTTCCAAAAATAGTGGCTACAATGATATGCATACCGATAAATCAATTTAATGCGTCTGCGTGAAATGATAGTAAAAGAACCGATTAACTGAAAATACATAAAGCAAAATATTAAGATAAACCATCGTGACACTATTATATGCATTACTCACGCCACGTATAAATCAATTCGTACTCTAAACAAGGTGCAATTAAACATGGCAGCATAAATCTCGAAAGAGAAAACTAAGCGACACCAAAGTTCCAAAAGTACTCTTTTTGGTTGTCTTACGACATAAAATGACATTTCCCAACAAAACTCACATGAGACAAAATGCTCAATAAAACCCATAAGTTGTTACACGTAATAATTGAAGTATACACATTCCAAAGTTGCACACACGTGACACAAAACGTCATAACACCAAACTCCATAATACTCAAGACAAAACTTCCATAAACTCATTGAAACCAATGACATCCAATCAATCAAATGGTGCCAAAAATTTCCTTTCCAATAGTCGAATTGCATAAAACAAAGTTATGACTAAAATGTCATAATCCTAAAATTTCCTATTTTGTTGTAACATGATATAAAGAAACATCCTTCAATAACACTCGCATAAAATATTTCCTAATAAGGTTCAACACCAAAAATAATGGAAGTTAACTCTCTCTTCAAACCTTAACATATGCGGATGAGATCCAATGTTAAAGTCACAAATCGAGGTTACGTGCCCAAGACTCTTCATATCGTTAAAACATGGACAACACAGTATCCGAAAATAGCATCGGACAATCAATGAAAATAAAGAAAGTCTCGGATAAGTTTGCAATCATATGCAATAAAATAATTTCATGCGTGTTAAAATTACGATTTAAAATCCTGTGCATGCTAAAATATTTTTCCAAGATTTCGTAACATAAATCACATGATGACTTGGGAACATGAGAAATAAATGATGCAATTTATTTCAAAAATATGCATGATTTTAGTCGGCACTCAACATCTCAATACCACACCCCTCGGATTCCTCCGGTCACACTATTGTATTCCGGATGCTCAAGCATCTTAAGGTAAAACTTGGAAGTTTCTTCGGTTCACCTTATAACATCTCCTCGAAGAACGTTGATTTCATAAGCTTGTGGTTCTAATTCATCCAACAATTCCGACCCGAAACGGTTCACTTAATGCAATCATTATGCTTATGGTCACTCCATGTGACGTATGTTAAAATCACTAATCTCTTTTAACGGCTAACCATTTAGAAACTTGTTTACTACCCCAACGGTTGTCACACCAAAGTAGTCCAAGTATACACATGTAACTTGTAGGTTCACCCTAACACTGGCCAGGTGCAATTATGAACGTACCGTACATGATCATCCTTGCTACCCTCGACGTTATTCCCGTTTCTAATGACTCCATCAATCTCAAAATGTCCTATCTTAAGTGCCTAATGGTGCAAACTTCACTCTTATTCACTTAAAAGAACGCTAGCTTGAGTCTAGGTATCCAAAATCAACACCTAATTCTCTCAAATTTAAGCTCTAATACCAACTTGTAACACCCTCAAATTTGGAAAGAACAACTAAATAAAATTTTCCATAAAATAACCAAATAAGGATAAAATTTCATCTACAAACCATCCTTGGGATTACCTCAATACATAAAAATATAATAACTTCAACATTTAAACATAAGTCATACGCCAAAGCTACAAAAAGGTCGGGTGTTACTCAACCCCATATCAAGTTGCTATTCCCCAAATGTGGAAGACTTCACCAAGCCACTTACTTCTTGAGCACACAACTAGCTCCCCACTCTTGTCAGTGTCACTAGAACTATAACCCAACCGGAACCTGTTGCACATGCCGACAAATAAAAAGGTTAGGCTAACGCCTAGTGAGTTCGAGAGTTTTTATCATGGTTATATAATTCGTAACACGAGAAAAGTGCAATTTAAATCATGAGTTCTAAAAGGGGTTTACTGTAAATGCAAACCACCCATTTTTCAACGCACACAAATCATGTGACGAAAGCTCTAATATAAAACGATTCTCAAAATGGACACAACCCAAAACCCGCTTGAAAAGTGGACTAGTAATTGATTTACAAGATAATAAAAACATGAATGAATCTCTATTATTCAAAACATTCTAAACACGGATGAGACATACATCACAGCCCATAAAATATGGAAAGCAATTCCATAATAATAAAACACGTCACCGAAAACATGGATAAAAATAAATACCCAAACACACCTTCCGATGACGGGGGAGACCTGTTGGTCCCGAAGGCCTATACAAGTTTGTAGAAGAGGGGGGGGGGGGGGGTTGAATACAAACACACGGATTTTACTTTTCTAAATTGTTTATTGATAAATCATTAACAATTTACAGCTTGTTGCGGAAACAAGATTAAGGATAAACCTAAATCTAAACAAGTTGGAACACTAATGTTTCTTGCACTAAGAGAGATAAGGAAATTACTAATAATAACCTATCTTTTGATAAGAGATTGAACTTGTCCAGAGTTAGCAAGTTACTTCAAATGAAGTGGGTTCATCTCTTTATATACTGCATGCATTTAATGCAAGTCAGTATATACTTTACACGTGTCATCAGCTGGTTGGTTGCATGTCATTGACCTTTGTTGACAACCTTAGTAGCCGCATGGATAAACAGTGTAGTATCAGAGTGGTTGTACCATTTCAGATATTCGGAGGTTCTTTTCTGACATTTCGTACGGAGTCGTGCAAGGGGGGTTAAGACAAAAGTACTTTGTACGGAGGACTTCATGATCAGCTTTCGTTGATTCAGCGATTATCATTTTCTATTCAGCAAATGATAAAGTTCAGCGATAGCTGAAGTCTTGTACTTGATACTTCACGTTGAGTGGACAAATCTGAGTCTTCGCTGATCCGCATCAGTTCATTAGGAGACTTGTCGCTGGTTCTTGAGCTTGATCTTCGACTTCAGCGTAGAACCTATGTTGACGTGAAACTTGTCTTCAGGGATCATAAGTAAACAACTAACTTATCAGCGATCATCATAATGACTGAACAGACTCAGCGTTAATGATGAACAGTGTTCGCTGAATGTTTAATTTAAAGAGCGAGAGTTCCTATTAGCGGTACTGTAAGATCTTAGTACTTATCAGCGATAGTGAAACTCTGATACATATTGTTTACTTACAATTTTCACTAAGTATATAAGAGAGGGTCATTATCAAATCATTGAGGGTTTGGATCAACATTCTCCCCTTATTTGATTATGACATAGCAACAAAGAAAATTGCTATTTAATGAAAACATAAGGATAAGAAGAACTCATAAAATATTTGTCCCTTTTACTGTTTTCTGGGATCTTTTCAGTACTGATGGAGTAAAGTACATTCCCTGAAATCTTTCTTTAAAACTTTGAATCAGGTTACAAAGAGAAATGGAAAGATTACAAGTACGAGCGAAATAAATTACAAGTACAAAAGGATAACTGATAAAATAGATGAAAGAGGCGATCCTATCAGCTTACAGAGGTTCTTCCTTAATGAGAAGTTCATCAAGGGTCTTTTCAGTGGGGATCATCCAGTCAGGAACCGTTACACCTCGCTTTCTTTTGTTCAACGCTTCTTCAAAGATCAAGGGTTTTAGGTGTCGTGCCTAAATGTCTTTTCTGAAGTCACACCACCAGATGAGATCTCTGAGCTGTTCGATTGGAGTGATTGGAAGCTCAGCGATCAGGGTGGTCTGAGAAACTTCAGTTTTCTTTTCCACGATCTTCTGGGCTTCTTCCCAAAGCTTTCGTTTTACTTGAATGGGAACACGTTTCAGCTTGGGGTCTTTGACAGATTCTTGAGTAAGCTTGATAGCGTATTCTCTGTCTTTTTCTTCAGCTTCCTTTCTTTCAGCGATTAGGCGTTCAGCTCTGAGGTGTTCCTTGTATTCAGCTTTGGAAATTCTGAACTTTGGAGGAACTGAAGGAAGTTGATCACGCCTTAGAATGATTCGCTGATCCTCGAATCTCTTTATTATTTCCTCTCTTCTTTTCTGATCCTCTTCACTTGGCTTTTGAGGAGCTAAGGAAGGTCTGCGTTTGTGAGAGAGAGTCTGTTCTTCAGGTTCATCAGTCTCAGAAATCAAATCCAAGACTGGGATTATTTTTTCAGCAGCAGCTGGTATTATTGGTGAGGTCGCAGTTGTGGAGCCTTAAGCGATATCCTCAAACAGGGGAGAGGACTAGCTGAAACACAGCGATCTTTCAAGTAAGAACTTGGGTAGAATCAGATAGAGAGAATTTGTTCAAGTGTATAGGCTTGGGTAGAGGAACTGATAGTGTATGATAGAGGAGGGATGGAGTAAGAGATGTTTAGTGTACCTGACAAACCGGCTTTTCAAGCAAGATTGTCAGATTGTCATCTTCAGCGACGCTTTTGCCTTTGCCTTTCTCAGCTCCAGAGGCTGAGGGGTTTGTCTTTGTCCGCTCCCCTGAAGGTTCATTTATCGAGATTCCCTTAAGAGCTTTGATCTTTGGAGCAGGTTTGACGATAAAGAAGTCATCGTCATCTTCATCATCATCATCGTCATTCTTTGGAGAAGAAGATGGTTCATTATCAGGGATGTCGACGGCTTCATCATCTTCTGCTTCAGATTCTTCAGCGTCTTCTTCGAGTTGCTCCCCCTCAGATACAGAGGCGAGCTTCTCGGTTCCCTCAGGGTGTTCATCTCCCTGAGGTCCAGCGGCTGCTTCAGCTTCAATAGTCTTCTCACCCTCTTCAGCGAAGGTGAGCTCTTCGTTCTTCTCTCCCCTGATAGATTCATCATGGGAAAGGTCTTCAGCGCTCTTGGAAGGATTTTCAGCGCTCTTTTCCCCCTCTTTTTCATGATGACTGGGGGAGGAATGGGTAGATTCAGCAGCGTTGGTAGGTTCTCTGTCTTCTTGGCTAGAGAGACCTATACAAGCTTCAATCTTTGCTATTCTGTCTTCAATGCCAGAAATAGCAGGATTGATTTTCTTCAGCTCAGTGCGATCGTCCGCTGTGAAGTTGTCAGATGCAGGGACGGGTGTAGGAGCAGGATCAGGAGTATTCGCTTTGTTCAGCAGCTGCTCGATCATCGTTTTCATCGAACCAACATCGGTCTTTACAGAGCCTAAGTCAGTCTTCACAGTAGACGTATCCCCCTCTAGATGTCCAACCGATGTCTTCAGCGTTGTAAATTCGCTGGACATGGAAGAAACTGAGTTTTTGAGAGAGGTGTAGTCTGTGTAGATATCAGCGAGTACCTTGGCGAAGTCGCTGAGAGTTTTATCAACTTGCTTTAAGTCATCTGTGGAAGCCTTCTTCTCTACCACCGTTGTCAGTTTGTTCAGATTTTCTCCAGGGTTTGTTACAACTGTAGAGTTATTGGAGAGAGTAGTGGTGAGACCTGTCAGCTTTGTCTCCACGGACTTCAGAGAGGCGTTGATATCTCCCAAATTAGGACCTGTAACATATAAAAACTTGTGAACTGAGGAAAGCTCAGAAGTTTGGGGTTTAGTCATAGTGTTTATGGGTTCCTGAGTAAAGTTCCATGTCATCTTCAAAAGTGCCCATGGATTGTTCTGTAGGTCCTGTCTTCATCATCTCTGGATTATCAGCTTTAGCTTCCGTAGAAATGATGGCATCTCCAGCGATAACTGGAGGAGAGACCAAATGAGTAGAGGGAGAAGCGAAGGATAAGATTGGAGGTTGGGTTCTGAGTTCAGCGTTGGAATCGCTGAGAATCACTTCATCAATCTTTTGAGAGACTGAGGGAGGTTGGGAAGTTTCCAAGTCTGTAATCTCAACGTTTGGAGACGATGAGATTGGGATGGAAGGGATGGCTTGTTCAGGTGTGGCAGAGCGTACCACTGAACGTTCCTCCAGCTCTGCAGAAAGAGCTGAGGAGTCTTCAGCATGAGATTGCTGGGGTTGCTCCTTTGTTTTCTTGATTCTTTTAGAATCAAGTGGGGTGTGAGAGTGTTTCCTTTTAAGAGGAATAGAGGTAGCAGCTGGGGTATCAGCGGTGGGTTTGTCTGCTGAAGGAGCTGCAGAAGTAGAAGAAGTATGAGGGTTAAGAAGAGTTAAGAGTGTAGAAAGACGTACCTAATTTTCAACAGGTTTGAAGTCGAGTACCTTAGGGCCAATCCGAGAGAGTTTCAGATCGCCCTCTTGCGGGTAGCTGTCCTTTAGGCCATATTGAAAGATAGCGCTGATGAATCGGGGGTAGGGAGCCCATGCAGGTCTGTCAGCGACGGTGTCCACCCTAAGAACTAGGTCATCATAGATAAGAGATGCCCAGTCAATGTGTAGACCTTTCAGCAGAGCGTATGCCATAGCTTGCTGAGGTTGAGCGGCTTGATCAGAAGAGCCGGTCTTGGCAGTCATGCAGCTGGTAAGGTGAGCGAAGATGAAGTTCATCTCGCTGGGCATTTTCGATTTCTTCAACAGTGTTAGCTTCTTCTCAGGCTTCTTGTCTCTGCCCATTTCCCATACATAGCCCATTGCATAAAAAAAATGCAATAAGAGCTTCTTTGTCAGCGAGCTTCTTATGGTCAGGGAAAGGAACAAAAGGTTTTTCCTTTGTAGCGATGGGAAAATTCAGAGCTTTGCGAATGATGGCAGGTGTGATCTTTATCGTGCCATATTCAGTATCGCAGAGGATACAATCAACTATTTTGGAGGGATCTTTGGCGGATGGTAGCTGAGAGTGTCTGGCAGAGTACCAGAACTGAGATAGTAGCAACTGACTTGCAGGGGGTGAAATGGTCAGGGCTGTTGAAATGCAGCAATTCTTCAGGAAATTCACAGCATCTGTCAGATGTGTGACTTGCTTTCGAGGAGGAAACTCGAGAAGCGCAGAAAGGTTGTTTATCTTAGTCCAATCTAGTTTGTCAAGGGCAAACTTGACTTGTGGAGCCTTGATGATGTCCATTTCCGCATATTCAGCGGATATGTTCTCAGCGGTAGCAGGAATGTCAGATGAGGCCATTTCTCTGTAATATCAGTTCAACCAAAGATGTTAACAAATAAGAATAATCTTATTGTGGAAAGAATTTCCAATAAGATATTTCGAATTTTATCAATTTCATTCTGACACAAATGTCTTAATGAAGATTAGGGTTTTTCATGTTTTTGAAAACGAAAATTTCAAACCCAAAAAAAATCTTATTTTCCAGTTTTCTTTGAAGATTGGGATTCTGGAAAAACGAATGTGTGAAGAACAAGTTTAAGATTTTTGCATTTAAACTTGAAGAACAACCATGAAATGGTTGTGTTCATAAAATCATGAAAGAAAATGATTTCATTTTAATAAGTTCTTTTGTTTGATCTTGTTTAAAACAAAGAGTAGACCAGAAACAAGTTATTTGCATTCGGTAAATAATAAGAACATATTAACCTTGATGTTTGATGAAGAAGATGATGAACAGTTCTTGAAGTTTTTGAAATCACAAATGCAACAGAGAATTCTTTCTTGCGGAGGAAGATTGATCGCGTAAAAGAAAAATATAAACAAAGAATTTGTTTATATAGAGATTTTAGAAAGAGAAAATCTTGAGCGGGAAAAGATTTTCATCATGACACGGACACGTGTTTGCATTTGATTGGAAGTTTGAACGAGACGTGCAAACGTGTGTCGGGAAGAGAAAACGTGTCGGGGTTTTATCCGTTGTAATGACGTCACAAATGTCCTTTCATATTCTTGGTTGTCTCTGAGGTTTTGAAAAACTCAGAGATACTTTTGAAAACATGAAGTACTGAATGAAAATATTCAGTGAAGGTTTTAAGAAATTTCAAAATATCGCTGTTAAGGAAGAGATATTCAGCGATGCAATCTATTTTGAAATCTTGCATTTACATGCGATTTGTCAGAGAGAAAAACATACCTTGATATCAGCAAATCAAGTTTATTCAGAGAGAGAATGATAGAATGGGTTATACAAGTTAATTTTATCCAAAGTAGTAGTGTCGCTGATCTTAATGTGAATCGCTGAAGATTTTATCCTTCAAAGTTCAGCATTCCAAGCTTGCTGATGAGAAAGTTGAATCTTGTCTCATCAAGAGGTTTGGTGAATAGATCAGCTAACTGATAATCAGTTGGAATAAAATGAAGTTCTATATTACCATTCATCACATGATCTCTGATAAAATGATACCTGATTTCGATGTGTTTTGTCTTTGAGTGTAGTACTGGATTATTAGCTATAGCGATGGCACTTGTGCTGTCGCAATAGATTGGAATTTTAGAGAGCTGAAGATCATAGTCTAGTAGCTGATTTCTCATCCACAAGACCTGAGAACAGCAGCTTCCAGCGGCTACATATTCAGCTTCAGCTGTGGAAGTGGACACTGAGTTTTGCTTCTTACTTGTCCAACTTACCAGTTTTCCACCCAGGAGCTGACATCCTCCTGTGGTGCTTTTCCTATCCAATTTGCAACCTGCAAAATCACTATCTGAATAGGCGGTTAGATCGAATCCCGAATCTTTGGGATACCAAAGACCTAGATTCGCTGTACCCTTAAGATATCGAAATATTCGCTTTACAGCTTTCATATGAGATATCTTAGGTTCAGCTTGATATCGTGCACACAAGCATGTTGCAAACATAATATCGGGTCGGCTAGCTGTTAGATACAATAGAGAGCCGATCATCCCACGGTACAGCGTGACATTGACAGGAACACCCTTAGTGTCCTTATCAAGTGTCAGCGGTGGTGCCATAGGGGTTTTCATAGTTGAACTTTCAGTTAAGTCGAATTTCTTCAGCATATCTTTAACATATTTTCCCTGATTAATAAAAGTTCCCTTTTCAGTTTGCTTAATCTGAAGACCAAGGAAATATGTTAGTTCACCCATCATGCTCATTTTATACTCATCTTTCATTCTATCAGCGAAACGAGTACAAAGCTCAGGGTTAGTAGAACCAAATATAATGTCATCAACATATATTTGAACTAGTATGATATGACCTTTCACTTTTCTAAAAAATAGAGTTTTGTCGATTTTACCTCGCTCAAATTTTTCGATATGGAGATGTAGAAAGAGTGTCATACCATGCACGTGGAGCTTGCTTTAAGCCATAAAGTGCCTTATCCAGTTTATAAACATAACCTGGATGCTTAGGATCTGAGAATCCTGGAGGTTGTTCCACATAGACTTCTTCATTTAGCTTTCCATTTAGAAATGCTGACTTAACATCTATCTGATGTACTTTGAAGTTTTTGTGTACAGCATATGCTAAGAATAGACGAATAGATTCAAGTCTTGCTACCGGAGCAAATGTTTCGTCATAATCTATGCCTTCCTCTTGTCTGTATCCCTGAGCAACAAGACGAGCTTTGTTACGGGTTACAGTACCATGTTCGTCAAACTTGTTTCGATAGACCCATTTAGTGCCTATCACAGTTTTGTCAGTTGGTCTTCGAACAAGTTTCCAAACTTTGTTTCTTTCAAATTCAGTCACCTCTTCTTGCATGGCGCTGACCCAGTTTGGATCTTTGAGGGCATCATCTACTTTCTTTGGTTCAGTTAGTGAAATAAAATTTACAAATAAACAAATATTACCCGCACTTCGTCGAGTCTGAATGCCAGCGTTTGGATCACCAAGAATTTGATCAATTGGGTGATTTATAGTCCATCGCTGAGCCGGAGCGTGAGACGCTGACTCAACTTGAACTAGAGGAGTTGAAGATGAAGCTTCAGCGACGTCGGGAGTATCAGCCAAGAGAGGAATTGATGCAGTTGTCATTATTTTCACTAATTGCTGAGAAGTAGATGGAATGTCTGAGACATTTGAATCAACTGCAGGTATAGTGTTTATAGGAACAGTTGAGACCTATGATGTTTCAGCTTCACTATTCTGCATGTTTGGAATGATAGTGGGACTATCATCTTCTACTGGATGAGCATGAGTAGTGGGAATATCTTCTGAATCTCCAAGATGAGAAAACATCCATTGATTCAGTTCTTCAGTATCAGCTTTCGGTTTAGAGTTCGCTGAACGGGATTCGTCAAACGTGACGTGAATAATTTCTTCTACAGTTTGTCTTCTACGATTGAAGACTCTGAAGGCTTTGGAAACTTAGGAGTATCCAAGAAAGATTCCATCATCAGCCTTAGGGTCAAACTTTCCAAGGGCATCTCTATTGTTCAGTATGAAACACTGACATCCAAAGATGTGAAGAAAGCTGATTGAGGGCTTTCTCCCAAGAAAAAGTTCATAGGCTGTTTTATTGAATCTTTTAACTATCAGCGACCTGTTTTGCGTAAAACAAGCAGTGTTGACAGCTTCTGCCCAAAACTGAGTAGGCAGGTGAGAATCGCTGAGCATTGAACGTGCAGCTTCAATAATTGTTCTATTTCTTCTTTCAGCGACTCCATTTTGTTGCGGTGTTCTCACTGAAGAAAAGTTGTGAGATATACCCTTACTCTCAAGGAAGGAATCAAGAGAACTGTTTTTGAATTCAGTCCCATGATCACTCCTTATTGAGCGAACGGTCAGATTGTTCAGGGTTTCCATCTTCCGAACAAAATTGATGAGTTCTTCAGGGGTGTCTCTCTTAGAACGGAGAAACATTACCCAAGTGAAGCGAGAGAATTCATCAACTATGACCAGCGTATATTTCTTTCCAGCGATGTATTGTTTGTTAACAGGGCCAAACAAGTCCATATGGAGTAGTTGTAGAGGAGATGACACTGAAGAAACTTGCTTTGACTTAAAGCTTGCTTTGGTCTGCTTCCCTTTTTCACACGCTGAACATAAGGACTCTTTGGCGTATGAATGCTGAGGTAGACCAGTGACTAACTCTTTTGAAGAAAGAGTGTTCAGTGTCTTGAAATTTAGATGAGAGAGCATCTTATGCCATAGCCAGTTGACATCAGATGAGGCCTTTGAGAAGAAACAGGAGTTCTCAGTGGTTGTTGAGTCCATGTTTATTACATAAACATTTTCCAAACGATAACCGCTGAGAGCTATCTTCTCCTTTTTGTCAGTGACAAAGCAGGATTCCTTAGTAAAGATTACTTTGTTATCCATGTCGCAAAGCTGACTGATGCTTAGAAGATTATGCTTCAGCCCTTCAACATATGCGACTCTTCTGAAGGAGGTTGTACCATTTGAAAGTACACCATACCCTCGGGTATGTCCTTTTCCATTTCCACCGAAAGTCACAGAGGGACCTTTCTCTTCCTTGTATTCAGCGAGCAGGTTTTTCTTTCCAGTCATGTGTCTAGAGCATCCGCTATCGAGATACCAGATACCCTTCTTAACCTGCAATACAAAGGAAGATTAGTTTTTCTTAGGTACCCACTTAACCTTGTATACACGTTTGTCAGTGGAAGTAGTTGGAATGGAAGGTTCAGCAGTCTTCGCAGCATTTGAAGATTCAGTTTTGTCTTTCTTCACTTTGGTTAATTTCTTAACCTCAGTGGTAGAATTCACCTTGACCTGATTTGCACCAGGGTTGGTCTTCTTTGCCTTGGGGGCAATTTTCACCTTAGCTATCTTTTCAGCTTTGGTGGCTGTGGGGCACTTACTAGCAATATGATCGGTAAGTCCACAGTGATAACATTTCCTATAACTAAAAGTAGTTCTAGGATCATTTGAATGCTGAGCTTTTAATTTCAAATTAGAAGTGCCAGCACCAAGTAAACTATTGGCTTTAGAAATGGGACGAACATTCAGTTCTTCAGATTTCTTACCAAGGACATCCAATCTGAGTCTAGGAGTAGATCGCTGAATAAATCCAGATACCTGCTTCCTTGATCTAGAGGGATGAGCCACTGAAGCTTTAGAAGCATTCAGCTTTGGTACTAAGGTACCCTTCTGAGGATTCTGGTAAATAACAATTCCTTTACCTTTGTCTTTAGAGACAGAGGTAGGTTTTGAATAAACCATTTTCTCCTTGCCTTTTGAGGAGGTAGGAGTTTCCTCAGGGATTGGTGTAATGGACGAGGAACACTGAGAAGATGAAATATCATCGACTGAGGATACGAACGTTCCAAATTTAAGCATTGAACGCTCAGTGGCTGGTTTTGGAGTTTCATATTTGCAACCCAAATCACGTTTATCACTCAGGGGAATCTGAGACTTTATTATCTCAGTGATCTTTGTTGAAGAATTACACCATCCTTCAACAGTAGCTTTTTCAGCCTTTAATGCAGCGATAGCTTCTGCTCGTTCGATTTTGACTAGCTGATTTAAATACACTTGATCTTTAAAATCTTCTTCAATTTTAGAAAGCTTTTCTATTTGAAGGTGGCAGTTTTTAAGCTTTTCAGCGAAATCAAGATTTTTGTTTTCAACCACAGTTTTGCCGTTCATGGCTTCGTATAAACTTCTAGTCAAGAGATCGATCTTACGGAGACTATCAGCTTCATCAATATTTTCAATATTGGTAAAGAAGAAAGGTGATACCTGAATTGCAGAGGTTGAAGTGGAGGGAATGTCTGAACTTTCTTCCTCTTCTTCAATCTTGGCCATGAGACATAGATTTGCTTCATCATCTTCAGAGTCAGATGATGATGCTTCTTCATCAGAAGCAGCCCAATCATAGTCAGCCATCAGGCCTTTATTCTTCTTCTTAAAGCTTTTCAGCTTTGCATATTTTTCTTTCAGCTTTGAGTATTTGTCATCTTTATTCCTTGGAACAAATGGTTTCTTTGTAAAAGCTGAGGGTCTAGAAACTTTCTTAGACCTGCACTCGTTAGCAAAATGTCCTATCTTTTCGCAGTTAAAACAAGTAGAAGTAGCCTTATCAACAAAAACTGATGATTTAGGCTTGTCAGTTATGGAAAGAGGTTTGTTCTTTCTAAACATTTTCTTCTTGGCAAATCTCCTGAACTTTTTAGTTAGAAGAGCCAAAGAGTCATCATCATCTGAGGAGTCAGAATCCGATGACCTTTCAGAGTTACTTTCTAACTCAGTGATAGTGACCGAGGGTCACTGAGTAGAAGGTTCCTCTGAGATTAAAGCAACAGGGGTGCTTTTGGAATCTTTTACAAGATTCTTCTTAAGATGGCTTGATTGCTCATGATTCAGCAACGTGCCATATAAGGTGGCAAGGGTCATTGATTTTAGATCCTTTGACAGCTTGAGACACATAGAATAATTGTCCCAACTTTCAGGTAAACATTCTAGAAACTTTGTCAGCACTTCAAAGTTAGAATATTCCTTGCCAACAGTTTTCAAATCTATAATTAAACAATTAAAACGTTGGTGAACTTCAGAGAGAAACTTTAGTATTGTCTTACCAGGTTGATCTTTCTTGAGTCCTGGACTTCAGATGTTCCTTCATACTGAACACATATTGTGTCCCACATGGCTTTTGAGGATTTCAGGTTCATGACGGAATGATAGACTTCGTCAGGAAGGGCCATGGATAGTATGGATCTAGCTTTTGTATCTATAGCCACTTTCTTCTTATCTTCATCGGTCCACATGTGTATTTCCTTAGGAATCAGCCTTTCTGGAATAGCAGGTCTATTTGCAGTGGCTGGAACTGAAGGATCAATTGTTACAGGGATGTATGGGCCGTTTTCAAGATAGTAAGGCATAGTAGGGTCTACACCTTCTAAGAAGAGTGTCATCCTATTTTTCCATAAGTTGAAGTTATCTCTGGAAAATCTAGGGGGTTTTGCAAGAGAACCATTGTCTATATAATTTGTGTTTGTGTTGGTGGCCATTTTCAGATATAGCAAGGAAGAGAAATATCTTAGATTAGATCTTGTTTATGAGATTAAACAAATCCGCTCTGATACCACTTGTTGGTCCCGAAGGCCTATACAAGTTTGTAGAAGGGGGGGGGGGGGGGTTGAATACAAACACACAGATTTTACTTTTCTAAATTGTTTATTGATAAATCATTAACAATTTACAGCTTGTTGCGGAAACAAGATTAAGGATAAACCTAAATCTAAACAAGTTGGAACACTAAGGTTTCTTGCACTAAGAGAGATAAGGAAATTACTAATAATAACCTATCTTTTGATAAGAGATTGAACTTGTCCAGAGTTAGCAAGTTACTTCAAATGAAGTGGGTTCATCTCTTTATATACTGCATGCATTTAATGCAAGTCAGTATACACTTTACACGTGTCATCAGCTGGTTGGTTGCATGTCATTGACCTTTGTTGACAACCTTAGTAGCCGCATGGATGAACAGTGTAGTATCAGAGTGGTTGTACGATTTCAGATATTCGGAGGTTCTTTTCTGACATTTCGTACGGAGTCGTGCAAGGGGGGTTAAGACAAAAGTACTTTGTACGGAGGACTTCATGATCAGCTTTCGTTGATTCAGCGATTATCATTTTCTATTCAGCAAATGATAAAGTTCAGCGATAGCTGAAGTCTTGTACTTGATACTTCACGTTGAGTGGACAAATCTGAGTCTTCGCTGATCCGCATCAGTTCATTAGGAGACTTGTCGCTGGTTCTTGAGCTTGATCTTCGACTTCAGCGTAGAACCTATGTTGACGTGAAACTTGTCTTTAGGGATCATAAGTAAACAACTAACTTATCAGCGATCATCATAATGACTGAACAGACTCAGCGTTAATGATGAACAGTGTTCGCTGAATGTTTAATTTAAAGAGCGAGAGTTCCTATCAGCGGTACTGTAAGATCTTATTACTTATAAGCGATAGTGAAACTCTGATACATATTGTTTACTTACAATTTTCACTAAGTATATAAGAGAGGGTCATTATCAAATCACTGAGGGTTTGGATCAACAAGACCCGTATCCATCAAGGTGACGAGAACACGTGAGTGGGGTCACCAATGATGTTATTGGATTACACCTTAAGTCCCAGTTTTAGTTCTCATGCCATAAATACATCACAACCTCAAACCATATACATGTCTTTATTGCCTACTCCGTCGAGTTACACCTCAAGGACTTACAGGACCATATTGCCTATCCAATCTAGACGAGTTACACCTCAAGGACTTCAATGTCCCTTATTGCCTACTCGCTAGTGACCCAAGATGGCCAACAACATATGAGAATACAACTCATACGGTCCAAATCCTCGTGCACAAGGAGATAGACACCAAATAATCCATAGCCCTGGAGTATAACCCATAACGGTTTCTCTCTACAAAAGAAACAGGACAACAACAATTCCCGTGCAGGCATAAATCCCAAAGTAAGAATATCAAGACTCCTTACTATTAAATATGACTGACTTACATGTCTATGGATCCAATGCATTACAATCTAAAAAGTACATGACTCCACTTGAATGACACATACACACTCAAAACATGTACTCTCCAAATAAAATACAATAAATATAACTCACACCCAAATTTCCTTATTACATTATTAAAACCGGACAATAAAGTTGTAAGTCGAGCCATAAGCTCAACCAAAATCAATTGACCATTTATTAGAGGTCGTAAATGCAACAAAACACAAATAACCCATGTTTATGTGAAACATGCTCCATAGTCATGATTAACTCAACTCCACTTTAGATTAAGCCAAATCATTTTCCCAAAGCGTCCGTCAAGAGTATTTATACCAAAAAATTACCTTCGTAAGATGAATTTTTGAAAAACCAATATTTAAGAGTTATACATCAAAACTCAAAATGCATCTTTTCCTAAAACCAAAATGGTTTAAACTTTATAAAATGTCCACAAGGTCGGGAATGACCAAAATCCAATGACCCACACTTTCGTGTTTATAACAAAAACTAGAAATGCATTTTTACCAAATAATAACCTGTTTATGCATTAAATCGTCAAAACACTTTCATTGATGATTCTTTTATCAAATCATCCAAAAATCCCAAATATGGGTGTTTTACAAGGTTTATAAAGTTAAACACTTTAAATAATCGAGACCCACCAAATAACTCAACAATTGATAATTTTATGTAAAACACAAAAATACTTGGAAACGAACATTTTTGGCATGTACAACGTTTTCACAAATCAACTTGAACTCACCTTGCTAGATTTAGGCTAAATCTAGATTTTACCCCGTTTGGCTTCCTTGAAGAACTTGAATCCATGAGCACCCTTCCAAAGAAACCTAGATCCACTAACTCCCAACCCAAAACAACAATTCCATGTGCTTAGAATCGTTCCCCAAACATTATACATCCATATCTCAAATATACCAAAACCCTAATTTCTTAGGTGAAGAAAAGACATGATTACCTTAAACACAACTTGAGTCCACCAACCAAAACACCTCTAGTGCCACCAACATGAACTTTAAACTCCAAATCTTCAAAATGGAGAAAAATGCTTGGATGAAACTCTAGAAAACTTGATGGAGAAGATGAGGTGAGAATATTCTAGGTTTAGTTTCCAAAACCTTGCTAGAGGGAGATGAACAACTTGAAATATCGAGCCTTGGGGTCCCAAAGGCTCAAAATCGACAATGGGGCTTAGGGGTTTTGGTTTGGGAGAGAAAGGGATGAAGGGGGAGAAGGGGGAAATGAAAAATGGGGTTGAAAGGGTGAAAATCGCGTTTTTATGCTCCAGGTGCCCGACGGCTAAAGTGACGTGCGAGAGTGACACAAGTGTCTTTCGCTGGGCACTCTCGCCGTGGTCCCAAGGATATCGGTAAAAAACCGGCGAGAGTGACATGCGAGAGTGACACAAGTGTCACTTTCGCTGGTCACTTTAGCCGAGGTCGTACCGAAAGTTGTTTTGGCCATAACTTGTTTGTTTTTGCTCCGTTTTCGCTCCGGAAAAGCCCGTTGGGTTCGTATTTGAATTCCCCATCCAATAAGACTATAAAATATAGGATTTAATCCAAAATCCTATTTTTCATATTTATTTTAAAATGTCGATACCTTCCAAAGGTCGGGATGTTACATGATGCGTGGAAAAACTAAAACGTACCTTGGATGTCGCACAAATGGATTGGCTATCGGAGAAAGTGGGAATAACCAAAGAGATAAAACATCTAGGAGCATGTGGTACCCATGTACCATGAGGCCCGGGACGTTGCAACCCCGGGAAACAACCCGAGAGATGGCAATTCCCGGTGAGCATTCTAACCGGGAAAGAAAGATATCCGGGAAGATGAATTTAATCCGAGAGAGAGAGAGAGTACGACCCGGGAAAGCTTACTCGGCCCGAGAAATGATAGTCGGCCCGAGAAATCGCAACCCCGGTAGATAACCTAAGAGAAGGCGATTCCCGGGTAGCCAAGTAACCGGGAATTGTTGAATGACCCAGGAATGTGCAACCCCGGGAGTTTGTGACCGGGATATGGCGATTCCCGGTATTTGAATAACCTGATGCCAAACCCAGGAAACCAGACGCAAACATCAATCGGGAACCAAATGGAGTTCTAAACTTGTCGAAATCCAATCAATCAAAGTCAAAAAATGCTTATGGTAAATCAGATACGGTCGATTTCGACTAGTAGCATCGCGATTTAGGGTTTTAAACCGTAATCACACGAATCGACATCGATAGGCCAATCGGCTCGATCAATGGACAAATCGAGTGATTGCGTGTGTTGTTGACGATATTAAGGGAAGAAATCACCTTACCTGAGATATGAATCGCAAAAACTGAGAAGAAATCGGCGCAAAAAATGGTTTGGTTGAGAGTATGTGCGATTGATCGCCCGGAAGGTTCTAGAGCGGGAGTTTTGAAAAATGCCAATTAAGAGATAAAACTGAATTTATATAGTGGCCGACTACCGGGATTTGGTTTCCCGGTGCTAGCGCCCAGTTAGATCCTCGGTTCTAGCGCCCGGGTCCTTTCCCGGTAGTGGGCTTGGGCCGGTCCGGGAAATGTGTCGGGGTTGGTAACTTAAGCAAATTTTGATTTTAAAAAATGGAACCAAGTATTCGAAAACAACCCTTATCGATTGAAAAATTAAAGAAGCTCCCTGTAAAAAATAAACTTTTTGACACTCCCCCTCAATATTTGAGAGACTACAAAACTCCCCCTCAACATTTGGAAAAGTACAAAAACTCCCCCTCAAAAACTGATAAACGCTGATACTCCCCCTCAAGATGTTAGAAAATAGCGACTCCCTCTCAACATTGAATAACGAAGGAAACTTACACTGTACCACTGTGGATGGCGCTGCTTAAGCTCAGGAACAGGATGTTAGTACCACGGTCATGATTATTAACGAAGACAAATAAAATCTGACAAGTAAAAAGCACATAAAACGAGATATAAACGAAACCTAAAATGAAAATACAGAAGTTTAAGAAACGAGTTGTGTCGATCTTACCTTTCGAGAAGCCTGCCTTTGTGAGAAATGAGGATAGGGCATCATACCAGGCATGCAGTGCTAGCTTTAGGGCACAGAGGGCCTTGTCTAAGAGATACATGTGGTTAGGTTGCCAAGCACTCACAAATCCATCAGGTTGGGAGACGTACACTTTTAACTTGAGTTTGCCGTTGAGGAATGTAGTCTTCACATCCATCTGGAAGACTGTGAAATTCTAGTGGACGACATAGGCAATGAACATGCGAATGGCTTCAATTCGTGCGACCGGTGCAAACATCTCTTCATAGTCGACCCCCTCATATTGTCTATACCCTTTGGCCACGAGTATTGCTTCGTTCCGAACGACTATACCATTCTCGTGTTTCTTGTTCTTGAAGATCCATTTGGTACTGATGACCATTTTGTTCTTCGATCGAGGTACGAGTCGCCATACCTTGAGACTTTTGAACTCGTTTAACTCTTCTTGCATGGCTATCACCTAGGCGGGGTCGTTCAAAGCCTCGTTAATGCCGGAAGGTTCTACGTTGCTAAGAAAGATGGAGAAGAGGCACTCATTTCCAGTAGCACCGCGTGTTTGAACCTTGCTGAGTAGGGCTGGTGAGATGTGCTCATCCTCCAAGGTTGCTCTCGTCTGAACTGGGGCAGACGGATCGCCAATAATTTGTTCTATAGGATGTTCCCGTGTCCATTTCCGTGTATGAGGAAGCGACTCTGTCGTCGGTTGAGAGTTGTCGGGGTCGACATAAGAGCCAGGAGGAAGATACTGGACTGCTTCGAGTGACGGAGACGAATGTAGTGTAGTAATGATCGGAGGCTGTTCTGACCTTGTGGTAGACGAGGAAGCATCGGCCGTGGCATCTGTCGACTGAGAGGTAGATGCGTCATCACTTGATGCTAGGGAGGATTGAATTACGGGAACCGTAGGCGATTCTGTCGCGGAGTCGTTGTTCATGCTTAACGATGGTGAGGATTAGACTACTGGTGTCGATGGTGATTCTTTCAAGAATGTTGTGTTGGGGGATGTCGAGGGACCATTAATCTGCGAGGAGACTGCTACAACTCCACCTACATTTAAATTATCGACATTAGAGATAGTGGGAGTAACAATATCATTATAAAACTGCTCAAACAGTAGATCTAAATCTGAACGAGGTGCCTTCGATGAAGTGGAAGGATTTGGATCTACTAGAGTTTGTGCGGATCCTGAACGAGATTTCTCGGAAGCCAGCACGCCAGTTAACACGGGTTCTGACTGAGTTGTTTAGAAGCCAAGTCGACCACTTCGTCAAAGTTCACGTTTACGCTTTCGATGATGGTTTTAGTGGTCTTGTTGTAGACTCGGAACGCCTTGGATGAAGTTGAGTAACCGATTAAGATCCCCTCGTCTGCTTTGGGATTGAACTTGCCGAGATCGTCCTTATGATTCGTCGCGAAGCATTTACATCTAAACGCATAGAAGTATTTGATGTTAAGTATGCGTTTGTTGTTGATCTGGTATGGTGCTTTGTTGAAGCACTTATTGAGGATGGATCTATTCTGCGTATAACAGGCGGTGGCGGTTGCTTGGGCCCACAAGAAGAGAGGAAGCGTGAATTGTGTCAGCATGGTACGTGTCGCTTCCACTAAGGCGTGATTTCTTCTTTTAACTACTCCGTTTTGTTGTGGAGTCCGTGCAGCTGAAAAAGTGTGTCAAATCCCAACCGAGGTTAGGTAGTCACCTAGTGTTACGGTTCTCGAATTTCGTACCATTGTCCGTTTGGATCGCTTGAACGGAGAACTGTAGGTTTACTTGGACACTCTTCAGATAATTGATGATAAGCTCTGGGGTCTCATCCTTGGTACGAAGAAACTTGACCCAGTTGTAGCGTGAGAAATCGTCCACCATTTCTAGGACGTACTTCTTGTGGTTAAGGCTTTGTACTCGCATCGGGCCATAGAGGTCTATGTGAATGAGCTTTAAGGGCCTCGAGGTGCTTGGAACCGCCTTCGGTTAGTGAGTCGCCTTCTTTATCTTGCCCATTTTGCAGGCAGAGCACATGTGCTCTTTCTCGAACTTTAGATTGACATTCCTTTGACTAAGCCACCGAGCACCAGTTTGTTGACGTTCTTGAAATTGAGGTGCGAGAGTCGTCGGTGCCATAACCAGTTCTGTTGAGTTGTCGGTTTAGACAGAAGACAAACGGATTTATCAGTCTTCAGGGAGGCGAAGTTGATGGTGTAAAGGTTTGTTCGTCGAGTACCGGCGATGAGTTCTCTTCCATCTTCAGTTCGAATGCTACATCTCTTCACCTTGAAGTTGACCTCTAGATTCTTGTCACAAAACTGACCGGTGCTGAAAAGATTGTGACCTAACCCTTCGACGTAGGAAACCTTTTTGATGGTGGTTGTCCTGAACTAGGTCATCATACCCCATGATCGGGGCAAAATGATCGTTTCTAAACCACACATCACCATAGTATTTGTCTGTAAAGTTGGTGAGTATCTCTCTCTTACCAGTCATGTGTTTTGAGCATCCAGGATCTGAAAACCACACATGATCGGGCTGCAAAACAAAGATTAGGGGGACTTAGGTACCCATTTGAAAATGGGTCCTATGGAGTTAGGTGCAGCACCTGAGCTCGGAGCCCGTTTAGAATTGGGTCCTTTGCGAGACGATGAATAATAAGCACGAGAATTGTAAACATGATAAGATCCAAATCAATCAGATACGTATTTATGATCAACAAAGTCATTCAACCCACACACAGAACAACAAATACAATCACGAGAAAGTTCAATTAATTGCTGAATTGAATAAAGTTTTAAAGGAAACTGAAAACTCTGTTCAACATAATTATGAGAATGAAAAAGTGCATGATTGTTATTGTTTGTCTTAGAATGCGAAAACGAATTAAATGACTGTGTCTTCTCATGGCGTGTATTAGACTTCTTCTCTACCCACACGTGTTTGATTGCCTTCCCTCGACCTGGGTTATCTAAAATAGCATTAAAGTCATAGTCAGAGGAAATGGAGTAATAAGATTGTCGTTTGTGAGATTTACTGGGCTTTGATCGTTTCTTTGACCGTATTTTAGATTTTGATTTGGGCGATTTAGGTTTAGAAACGTTTTTGGAGTTGGAACACTCTCATTTTACAAAGTTTACCGGTATATGCATCTTGTCAAGAAATTGAACATGACTCACAAGTTTAGGTGCGAAGTCGATTTTAGCAATCTCATCATCTGGGCAAACTGTGGAATTCATAAACGCGGAGAACCTGAGTTCATCATCAGATTTTTCATCATTATCTGATTCGGATGAGAAACCATTGACATTTGGATTTTGTGAGGAATCACCAGCGAAAAGATTTTCAAAATCAGAGAATAGATTCCTGGGACAAAAATCCCTTTGAACCTCTTTGCCCTTAGTTGAAAAATTCAAAGCCTTGTCATTACTGTCGGAGGACAACCCACCTAAGAAGGCTTTGCACAAGGAGCTATCTGAGTTAGCGGAAGGCGGTTCAACTGAGATTGGTTCAAGGATGCTTTCTTTGATAAGAGTAAAAATTTGGTTAGGCGTATTTTGTATATCAGCCTTAACAATCCTTTCTTCTAAATTTTTTGCTGGCAAAGCAGACGGGTTAGACGTGAGTCTAGCAATCTCAGATTTGAACGCTGCCCTCTCTGATTCAGATAGTGTCTCGGTTTTGTTTCATTAAAACACTTTAAAGGTGGATAATAGAACAGTCCTTTCGTATTGAAATGCTGCCTTTTCTCTTTCAATTGACTCTTCGAGTTGAAAACTAACATTTTCCAATATTAGAGGTGGAACGTATCGTTTGTACTCTAATGATTCGGAAGTACCCTCATCTGGTTTTGTCTCAACCTTTACGGGAATTTTCGTAGATTTGGCAACATAACAGATGTCGAAGTAATCATTTGAAAGATAAGGGGTTTTATTTTTCAAATACGAACTTTCAACATTTCATAGACGAAAGGAACTTGCACGTTAATGCTTTTTGGAGGTTGTTCGTCATCCTTATCCAATTTATTCAAGTCCTTTTGGGCATTAGGGTTCGCATTTAGATTGTGTTGTTTCTTATTCTCGGTGGACTTTTTCAAAACCTTTGGCAGAGGAATGTCGGATTTTCTCTTTAGAGTCTCTTGCTCCTCATCCTCAGGAGACAATTTTGTCCATCTGATTTTGAACTCAGGGTACTCTAATCAAGTCCCAAAAGGTTAAACTCATAGAGGGTGGGAACTTTAGATAAGATCTTCGTTAGGTAGTATGAATTGTCATATCCCAGTCCTAAAAGAGCGTTATAGTATTTGAATTCCATAGGTTTATTTAGATGGATTGTCTGATTAGTTTGACCTCGCTTGTAAAGCTTTGATTCAAGACCTTTGAGCTTTTTGGTTAATTTTTCATTTTCGCTTTGAACTATGGAAAGTTGATTGACAATCTTATTGTACTCCTGAGATTGATGGAACTTTGTAGTGATTTCAGACAATTGGGATTCTAAGGACCCAGTCTTTGGAAATCGTGGCACACTCTTCTTTATATTTATCAATTATGCATTTATTGCCAGCGTTTTCGACACTAAGATTATCAATCATGTCATATTTCCTTTTGACGTTAGCTTCTAACTCAGTGATTTGGGCTTCTTTGGTTTTAACCTTTTGCTTAAATGAGTCTAACGTACGCACGATCACATGCATCTGTTTTATTAAGTTCTTATGAGTAGGAGCACATACCTGACACGATGATGTAGTAGTAGATTCTTTCTGATCTTCACCTTCAGAGTCTGTCTGTTCAGGTTGTGTTCCCGTATAACACATGTGCGCTTCAGCATCTCCTTTTTCGTCGTCAGTCAAGCTAAGCCAATGATCATCTTCCGCCATGAGAGCTTTTCCTGCTTCTTTCTGCCTGACCATTAACATCTTGTTCTTGTAGTATTCAGCATTACGTACCACTGGCTTTCGGTAATCCCTAGCAAAGTAGCCTAGCCGGCCACAGTTATAGCACTTGACCGGCTCATCTTCATCTCTATCATCAGACTTACCATCAGACTTCTTTCCATCAGCAATCTTCTTCTTTCCTTCATCACACTTCTTCTTTCCTTCATACTTATCCCTGTAGTTGCGGCGTTTGTTATTCGTGGAGTATCGCTGGCCGTTGGAGGGTTTCTTGAAGAACTTCTTCTTAGCATACTCCCGAGACAGTAGATCAACTGCTTTCTTGAAGCCGTCGAGTTCAGGGTAGGAATCGCTTTCAGCTTCATTTTGCTCAGGCTCAGACTTACTCGTCACGTCTTCCAGAGGAGAACTGTGTTAGGATTGTTTTTCACGTTTGTGTGAGATGAGAGAAAGAGGATATTCTTTAGGTTTCTTGGCTGGTTTTTGATCTCCCATTAATTCAAGCACCTCATCCTCATCTTGAAGAAGCATCTCGTACAGTTCATTCAGTAGGACGTTCTCCAGAATATGGTTGTGACGAACATAGGACACAAATCTCTTCCATTCAGACTGATGGTTGTTCATGAACTTTATGTTGTTCTCAGTGTTCGTCTTGATGATATTGTTCTTTTGAAGATCGTTAATGAGACTGCAGAACCTTTTAAAGGTTTCAGTCAGCGTTTCTCCTCTCCGAGCCTTGAACGCATCATATCGAGTGAGGCAGTTTGTAACCTTTAACTGGTTGCTGACTCTGCTGCCTTGCATAATCTTAGCGAGTTGATCCTACATCCCTGTGGATGTGTCTTTGTGGCTGTCAATGCTGCAATAGATGTTATTCGTAAGACTGTAGATCAGATACGTCTTCGCCAGTCGATCACCTTCAGCCCTTCTCTTCTCTTCACCGGACATTTGTTCGTAGGTCTTTGGCACACGTCGACCTGGTGTACCTCCTACTTGTTCCGAAACCGCCATCAAAATGTCTCTTGTGGACCATGAGTCAGTGAGCGGAGAATCTCGTGATAAAGGGGCTTCGACTCGATGAAGCACATGCAACGGTCACACCACAGATTGTACTCTCCTCGGTATAGGACAAGTGGTTTAAGATCTGATCCAATGGCTAATGCGTCTTGACTATTCATTTTGGTGCACTTGAGTGATTGTGAGACAAGTGAGGTGATCCAAAGGTAAGAGTGAATGCCTAACGCGAGTAGCTACGAGGAGTGGGAATCCTAACGTAAGGAAAGGCTAATTTTTCTACTTAAAGTATTCCTTAATAGTGCGAAAGATCACAAGGAAGAACACAAGAAAAAGAGTAACAAAAATAAAATAAAGCACAACTAAAAATAACCGGGGTCAGGGACCGGGACTAGGAACCAGGAAAGAGTTTTCGGGTATGCGTAGCGGGAAGAAATAACCCAGTAGAAGTAACCGGGAAGATATACCCCGGTATCGAGAACCGGGTGAAGAGAATCTGGTAGCTAAATCCGGGAGTGAGAGACCCGGTAGTGGAGTCCGGGAAACTAGAACCCGGAGTTGAAAACCGGTTAACTAGAACCCGGTAGACGAAACTGGGCAAACAATTTCCCGGTATAGGTAACCGAGTAATAATCCAGACCGAGAAACAATCCGGAACCGAGAACCGAGAAATAAATATGGAAACCAAGAACTGAACGTACCTGGGTGATTCGATTTCGATGAACATGGACCTGGGAGTGATTTTTTCTTTAAATTTTTCGTTCCTGAACACTGTTAGCACTACCAAAACTCCAAATTGTTGATCCAAACCCTCAGTGATTTGATAATGACTCTTTAAGAAACACTTAGTGAAAATTGTAAGTAGACAACATGTATTAGAGTTTCACTATCGCTGATAACTACTATGTCTCTACAGTACCGCTGATAGGAAAACTCATGTTCTTTAAATTATACATTCAGCGATACTGTCATCAATAAAGCTCTGAGCCTGTTCAGTCTTGTTGATGATCGCTGACAATCTTAGTTGTTTACTTATGATCCCTGAAGACAAGTTTCACGTCAACTATGTTCTACGCTGAGGTCGAAGATCAAGCCAAAGAAATAGCGACAAGTCTACTAATGAACTGATGCGGATATCAGCGAAGCCAAGATTTGTCCACTCAACGTGAAGTTACAAGTAGAAGACTTCAGCGAATGTTGAACTTTATCACTCGCTGATAAAGATCTATTCAGCGAACGCTGATCATGAAGTCTTGCTATACAAGTTACTTTTGTCTTACCCCCTTGCACGCCTCCGTACGATAATGTCAGAAAGGACATCCCTTTTGTCAAGGATCGTACAACCAACTCTGATTCTACACTGTACATCATGCGGCTACTAGGTTGTCTACAAAGGTCAAACCATGCAACCAATCAGTTGCTGCCACGTGTAAAGTTATACTGTTGTGCATTAAATGCCTGCAGTATATAAGAAGAACCCTACTTCAGAAATGAAGTGCTCGGCCATCTTCTTCTCTCTACTACTTTGTGTTAGAATATTATTCGTAATATTCTTATCTTCTTTCTTATTTAATTCTAGTGCAAGAAAACTTAGTGTCTCTTAACTTGTTTAGATTAGGTTTAATCCTTAATCTTGTTCCGCAACAAATTGTAAATTGTTTGATAAATATCAATAAACAATTTAGAAAAGTAAAATCTGTGTGTTTGTATTCAACCCCCCCTTCTACAAACTTGTATAACCCTTTCGGGACCAACAAGTGGTATCAGAGCAGATTGTTTAAACTCATAAACAAGATATTGCTTATACTAATCTTTTCTCTTCCTTGTTATTTCTCATAATGGCTACCAACACAAACACAAACTATATTGACAATGGTTCTCTTGCAAAACCCCCTAGATTTTCCAGAGATAACTTTAGTCTGTGGAAAAATAGGATGATACTCCTTTTAGAAGGTGTAGACCCTACTATGCCTTACTATCTCGAAAATGGCCCATATATTCCTGTTAGAATTGACCCTGAAGTTCCAGGCACTGCTACTAGAGCTACCATTCCTGAAAGAGTCATGCCTAAGGAACCTCACAATTGGTCTGAAGAAGATAAGAAGAAAGTGGCTATCGACACCAAAGCCAGATCCATTCTTTCTATGGCTCTTCCTGACGAAGTCTACCATTCCGTCATGAACCTGAAAACCTCCAAAGGCATGTGGGACACAATCTGTGTTCAATATGAAGGTACGTCTAAAGTCCAGGACTCAAGAACGATCAACTAGGTAAGACAATACGAAAGCTTCATTTGTGGTAAGAATGAATCTCTCTCTGAAGTACATCAGCGGTTTAACTGTTTAATTTTTGATCTAAAAACCGTTGGTAAGGAATATTCTAACTTTGAAGTTCTGACAAAGTTCCTAGAATGTTTACCTGAAAGCTGGGACAGTTATTCAATGCGTCTCAAGCTATCTAAGGATCTAAAATCTATGACTCTTTCTTCCTTATATGGCACTATGCTGAATCATGAGCAGTCGTGTCATCTTAAAAAGAATCTTGTAAAAGATTCCAAAAGCACACCTGTTGCTTTACTCTCAGAGTCACCTTCCACTCAGCGATCTACTGTCACTATCACTGAGTTGGAAACTAACTCCGAATGCTCATCATATGCTGATTCTTCAGATCTTGATGAATCTCTGGCACTCCTGGCTAATAAGTTCAGGAGATTCACTAGAAAAAAGTAACTTCAGAAGGAATAAACCTCTTGCTCTCACTGACAAGCCTAGATCATCAACCCCTGTTGATAAGGCTACTGCTACCTGCTTTAACTGTGAAAAAGTAGGATACTTTGCTAGTGAATGCAGGTCAAAGAAAGTTTCTAAACCCTCAGCTTTCCCTAAGAATTCCTCTAACCCCAGGGCTAGAGATGACAAGTATCAAAAGCTGAAAGAAAAATATGCAAAGCTGAAAAGCTTTAAGAAGAAAGGCAAAGGCCTGATGGCTGACTTTGACTGGGCTACCTCTGATGAAGAAGAATAATCTAACTCAGAAGATGATGATGAGGCCAATCTCTGTCTCATGGCCAAAATCGAATAAGAGGAAGAAAATTCTGACATTCCCTCTACTTCAGCCTCTACTACCAAGGTATCACCTTCTTTCTTTACCAATCTTTCAGATATTGATGAAGCTGATAGTCTTCGTAAAATCAATCTCCTGACTATGAGTTTATATGATGCCATGAATGGCAAAACTGTTGCTGAAAATCAAAACCTTGATCTCGCTGAACAGCTTTAAAACTGTCACCTTCAAATAGAAAAGCTTTCTAAAATTGAAGAAGATTTAAAAGATCAGGTTCATATAAATCAACTAGTCAAAATTGAACGATAAGAAGCTATCGCTGCATTAAAAGCTGAAAAAGCTACTGTTGAAGGATGGTGTAAATCCTCAACAACGATCACTGAGATAATAAAGTCTCAGATTTCTCTGAGTGACAAACGTGGTCTTGGTTACAAAGCTGACTCTGAAGAACCAACCACTGATCATTCCATGCTTAAGTTTGGAATGTTCGTGTCCTCTATTCCTGACAGTTCCTCATCTCAGTGTTCCTCTTCTAAAACTACCATCCCTGAGGAAATCTCTACCTTAACTTCTAAAGGTAAAGAGAAAATTGCTTATCCAAAACCTCAGAAGGGTACCAAAATACCGAATCTGAAGAATGTTAAACCTTTAGTTAATCATTCCTCATCCTCTAAGGATAAGGTTTATGAAAATGTTCAGCGATCCACTCCTAGGATCAAGCTGAACTTTCTAGCTAAGAATCTTGATGAACCTCAGGTTCCCCCAAGATCTGACGCTAAAGGTATTCTTGGTGCTGGCCCTGCTCATTTAAAATTAATGGCTAAGCATGCAAATGGTCCTAAAGCTACTTTTATCTATATGAAATGTTATCACTGTGGACTTACCGATCACATTGCTAGTAAGTGCCCCACAGCCACCAAAGCTGAAAAGTTAGCTAAGGTGAAGATTAATGCCCCCAAGGCAAAGAAGACCACTGAGGTTAAGAAATTAACCAAAGAGAAGAATAATTCTGAAGCTGAATCTTCAAATGCTGCGAACACTGCTGAACCTTCCACTTCCACTACCACCACTGACAAATGTGGGCCCATGGTTAAATGGGTTCCCAAGTCGAACTAATCTTCCTTTGTTTGCAGGTTCGGAGGGGTATCTGGTATCTTGATAGCGGATGCTATAGACATATGACTGGAAAGAAAAACTTGCTCACTGAATACAAGGAAGAGAAGGGTCCCTCTGTGACTTTCGGTGGAAATGGAAAAGGCTATACCCGAGGGTTTGGTGTACTCTCTAATGGTACAACAACCTTTGGAAGAGTTGCATATGTTGAAGGACTGAAGCATAATCTTCTAAACATCAGTCAGCTTTGCGACAAGGATAACAAAGTAATCTTTACTAAGGAATCCAGCTTTGTCACTGACAAAAAGGAGAAGATAGCTCTTAGTGGTTATCGTCTGGAAAATGTTTACGTTGTAAACATGGACTCTACAACCACTGAGAACTCCTGTTTCTTCTCAAAAGCCTCATCTGATGTCAACTGGATATGGAATAAGAGGCTCTCCCATCTCAACTTCAAGACACTGAATACACTTTCTTCTAAAGAGTTGGTTACTGGTCTACCTTGTTAGCTCCAACTTCTACTGCTTATAGAAAGTACTGAGAATTCTTGTTTAACCTTCGGTGTTCTTGGTGTTTCATTTATATCAATATACAGTGGGTTATTGAGTTAAATCTTGTGTTATTTACACCTTACGTATTTGATCTTGTGTGTTCTTCTACCTTTAAATATCTTATTAGTTCTCTAAAAACGCTTCCACACATCATTCTGTTTTGAACTAATAGATAAAATATCATTGCTAAGTAAAATAGGAACCAACAATTGGTATCAGAGCCATCCTTGATTTTTTATATCAAGAGATCCTCTCTTACAATGATTTTTGGTAGAAACTTGGCTAGCTTTTGACTTGTTTTTCATATATTCTAAACAGACTCTGTTTTTCTGCCATTCTCGACCAGTTCGACTTTGGTAAACGTGCAGAATCTGTTTTCCAAGTTAAAACTCTCCATTTTAGTGCATTGCTTAAGGTTTTCCAGCTTGTAATCTCTTTTCTAAAATCTTTACCCATCATCCAAAAATCTCAGTTTATACTCTGTTTTCTGGTATTTTCCAAAACTATTCAAAATGGCAGCAAACACCAACAACTACTTTTCTGCCGGTTCTTTAGCAAAACCTCCCACTCTACTCAGAGATGAGTACCCTCAGTGGAAGATTCGAATGATTCATTTATTCGAGGGTACTGACAAAGAAGATCTTTACTACATCCACAATCCTCCCTTCGTTCCTATGCTCTCTGTACCACGTGTACCTGCAACAGACGACACTCCAGAAATTCCTGCGCACGAGAAACCTAAGTCAAAAGATAAATGGTCTGATCCTGACTGGGTTAAATACGAATTGGCACAGAAGGCAAAACGAATTCTGATAATGGCCATCCCCAGTGACCTCTTCCAATCCCTAGATGCGTGTGAATCTGCATACGATATGTGGAAGGAACTGGAGAAACAATTGGAAGGAGGGGCTAAAACTCAGAAAAATCGCAGAGCCCAATGTATCAATGAGTATTACTCATTCAAAGCTCTGCCGACAGAGTCTCTGCAGTCTACGTATGACAGGTTTAACTCCTTGATAAACAAGTGCAAGAAGTTTGGGATCCACAGAACTTCAGAAGAAAACAATGTCATGTTCTTAAAGAGTCTCAACGAAGAATGGCTCCAACTGTCTATGTCCCTACAAACAAATCAGGACCTAGACACCTAGAGCCTATCAGATCTTTATGGAACATTGGCAGCTCAAGAACCCCAAATCGCCCAGGCAAAAACTCAGACTGTTGGGCCTCTGGCACTTGTGGGGAAGACTACAGAGGCAAAGGATAAGCCTAAGAAAGCTGTGGAAGAGGAGGAAAAGAAGGAGAAGAAGGAGAAAAAGAAGAAAGTGATGATTGTCGATAGCTCTGAAGATGAGGTGATAGAAGAGGAGGCAACGATGGCCTCAATAGCTAAATCATTAGCTCTGCTAACAAAGAAGTTTGGAAGAGGAGGATATCGGAAGAAGGGGCATGAACGTGATGGAAGGGATGACAAAGGAAGAGAAGGTTCGAATGACAGAGGTGAAAGAGGTGATAAAGGTGGTGACCGACAGAGGTCGGACGACATAACTGTCAACGGTTCCCAGAACCAAGGATGTTTCAACTGTGGCAAGCCAGGTCACTATGCCGCTGACTGCAGGAGCAAACCAAACCACCCTCAGAGGGATTCTGCTTACTACAAAAAGAAAGCGGATTATTATGCTCAGAAGTCGCTAATGGTGAATCAGGAGAACTGGCTGTCAGACGAATCATCTGATGAAGGCGACAAAAACGCCTTGTTCTGTGGAATGGCAGAGGTCAGCTCATCCGACTCTGATAGTGAGGTATCCACTTCTAACTCTTCCTCTGATGATAATGAAGCTGATTTGCTAAAACTAACTATTGAACACAATGAACTCAAAAGGACTTGTGAGAATATACAAAAGAAACTTGCATTTTTTGAGAGAGAAACAAAACTTGTAACTCAAGAAAAAGCAAAAATATTTCAAGAAAAGGAAGAAATTGAAACTAATTGGAACAAACATCTAAATCCTTTGAAAGAAAAGATTACAGAACTCAACTCTGCCTTAAAAGCTAAGTCTAAAGAACTTATGGATGTTGAGAGCGACAGAATGAACATCCTTGCTCTTAAACATTATTTTCAAAAGGAAAGAGAAGTCCTTCATCAAAACCTACTCAGAAGAGACCTTTTAATGAAAAAATATCAAGATGCTCATATGGTTTATGAAAAAATAGACACACAAATAGGGAGACGGGGAATTGGCTTCTGTGATATTGATCCATACACTGGAACCAAAAGAAACAAATCTCTGTCGTCACTATTTCATATTAGAAGCACAAGAAAATCCGGTTTTCCAAACTTACTCTCTGTCAGCAAAAGGCGAAAAGTCTCTGGGCAACCTCACCAGAGGAAACCTCTGAAGATGATAAATGTGTGGCTTGAAAACACAGATCTACCCTCTTCAGTCTCTGTCAAAAGAGAATCCAAACCCAAGAAATATCTGAAAACTCAAGATCAGATGAGAATCTTTAAGTTTGGTGATCCCGAGACTCAATCCCAGGTTGCCTTTGTCTGCACTATAGATTCCGAGAAGAAACTATCTGCAAAGGCACCTGAGTTCTTGCCTGCTTCCACAGAAGAAAAACTAACTCATATTTCTGAAAAGGAATTATTGGAAATCGGTGAAAATAACTTTTATGAATGTCCTAGTTCTTCCAATAATAGCCATAATCCCTCTGAGGAAGTCTTGATGAACAGCTCTGTTGACTTAGAAAATATCTTCGAAAGAGATGAAGAAAGCGCGTATAACACTTGCTCATAAAATCCAGCCTCTGTCGACAGAGACCTAAGTGACTAAACCTCTGTATATGAGGACGACTCATCCTCTGAAGATTCTGAGGTTGATTCAATTGAATCAGGAATAGATCCTTGTGAAGCAGAGGGACTTAAAATTCCCTCTGAAAGTCTTAATAGAACAATTACTCCTATGGAGATAATCACAAGTGTTCCTATTTGCCCGGATTTTGTGGACAAGTGTGTATAAGCCAAAACCACTTTGGAGCTTGAGAAAAACAAACCTGAAAAGAAAAAATCCTCTCTCTATTCAAAAGAAGCTAAACCTTTTGGGCCTTTTAAAGAAAAATTAACTTGGCAACAAAAAGGTAAGTGGGTTGAAAATAACAAGTCTTTTGCTTCTGTGACAGTGAAATCTGCAGAAGTTCACCACAGAAGAAAGGGTCCACAGAAAGCTACTCCAACCAGAGAATTTTCAAAACAACAGTCTAGTCAGCATAGGTCTTTTTGTAATAAGAAGTATGTACCCTGTTTTAATGTTTTTAATGAAAAGTTCAAGCAAATCTCATTGCAAATTCATTATTGTCATTGTTTCGATCTTATGTATCAATTGAACCAACATTTCTCAAGTCCTCACTGTTTCCTCTCTTTGCCCAAAAATAATGTTAAATTCAAGGGAAAGAAGAAACAAAATGGTTCTTCAACAGAAGATAAAACCAAACCCAAGGATGCTAAGGAAACCTTGAAGACCTCTGACAAAAAGGGACCCATTTGGATATGGGTACCTAAAATTCTCTGATTGTCTGACAGAAGCAGTATGTGCCGATCTGGTATCTTGACTCCGGGTGCTCGCGGCACATGACTGGCGACAGAGGTTTACTATCCTATTACAAAGAAAAACTCAATGGAGGATCTGTAACCTTTGGGGACAACAAAAGGGATATATTAAAGGCTACAGAATCATCAAAAAGGAAAAGATCGAAGTATGCAAAGTTGCATATGTGGATGGCCTTAAGCACAATCTTCTAACTGTCAGCCAACTTTGCGATACTGGCTTCGATGTGATGTTCAAAAGAACTTTCTGCTCTCTGCAAGGAGAAGACACTGGAGTCGAACTTCTGCGGGCTGAAAGAAGGGGAGATCTATATCTCATGAACTTTAGCATCAAGAACAAAGAATACAAGCTCTGCTTTGTTGCTTGCAAAAATGAAGAAGCCTGGTTGTGGCACAACAGGTTCTGCCATCTGAACTTCCAGACTCTAGATAAACTTGTAAAACTTGATCTTGTGAAAGGTCTACCGAATGTTAAGTTCAACAAAGATCATCTATGCTCAGCATGTGAAATGGGCAAGCTTAAGAAGGCTTCCCACAAAGGAAAGACTGATGTGTCTTGTCCTGGGCCTCTGCACATGCTTCATGTCGACCTTTGTGGTCCGATTGCTACGCAGAGCCTAGGAGGCAAGAAATACATACTTGTGGTGATTGATGAATACTCAAGATATACATGGGTGGAGTTTGTCAGAAAGAAATCAGATGTTCCTAACACTCTGATAAACCTAATGAAAAGGATCCAGGTTCTGTACGAGTGCAAAATCCAAAAGTTGAGAAGCGACAATGGCACAGAATTCAAAAACTCTGTCATTGAAGCTTATCTCACAGAAGAAGGCATTTCACAGAACTTCTATGCAGCACGCACTCCACAACAAAATGGCGTAGTTGAACGAAAGAACAGAACACTTGTGGAGGCCGCAAGAACTATGCTAACTGCATCTGGATTACCAATCTCTTTCTGGGCAGAAGCTATATCAACAACTTGTTATACCCAAAATCGATCAACCGTAGTTAAAAGACACATCTAGACCCCTTACCAATTGATCAATCAGAGGCGACCTAACATCAAGTTGTTCCATGTCTTTGGATGCATGTTCTTCGTCATAAATGATAGAGAAGCCAGAGGGAAGTTCGATATGAAAGCTGATGAAGAAAAATTCATAGGATACTCTGCCACTTCAAAGGCCTACAGAGTTTATCTTCTGCGGTCTCGTTTTATCGTGGAAAGCATCAATGTCTCTTTTGACGATTCCTTCCAGAAGACTTCTGAACAAGTCAGATCAGAACTCGGTCTAAAGAAGGAATCCTCTGGCATCTCAAAGACAAGAGAAGCAGACTTAAATTTGCTATTTGAAGAGATGTTCCATGATGATATTGATCCCTCTGCCGGAGCTGCCAGAGCCTCTGGAGAAACATCTTCTGCAGGCCAGACTGAGTCAGGTATATCTCTAACTGGTCCATTAAATACTTCATCCTCTTTTGTAAATCATGCAGATGCACGTGCTGAGGGGGATCCAACAGAAGATGAAACAACTAAAGATTCTACAACAGAGGCACTGGAAATACCAACTCCAGCATCCACAGAGGAACCAATACCAGAGGAAAACGAAGACTCAGACTCTACATCTTCAGAGGAACAAACTCCAATAATCCCACAAGCTTCAATACCAAGTTCAAGAACAGAAGTGCCATCAACTACAGAGGTTGCACAAGAACCGACATGTGCAACCACAGAGGTTCAACTTGATGATGCGAATGACCATCTCCCCAGGACTACCAAGTGGACTATGAGTCATCCTCAAAGCCAAATCATTGGCGATCCTTCTGATAAAGTAAGGACAATATCAGCCACTGCCAATTTTTGTTTCTTTACAAATTTTATCAGTGTGATCGAGCCAAAACGCATTTCTGAAGCCCTAGATGATCCAAACTGGGTAGATGCTATGCAAGAATAACTTCTGCAGTTTGAGAGAAACAAGGTATGGACCCTAGTTCCTCTACCAAAGGGGAAACAAGCAATAGGGACTAAATGGGTCTTCAGAAACAAGAAGGATGAGGACGGGGTGGTCATTAGAAATAAAGCGAGATTGGTGGCCAAGGGATATTGCCAAGAAGATGGCATTGATTACGATGAAACTTTTGCCCCTATCGCACGGCTCGAAACTATAAGAAACTTCTTAGCCTTCGCAGCCCACAGAGGTTTTAAAGTCTTTCAGATGGATGTAAAATATGCCTTTCTAAATGGTGAAATCCAAGAAGAACTATACGTCCAGCAGCCACCAGGGTTTGAAAGTTCCAAGTACCCGAAATATGTCTATTATCTCGACAAAGCTCTGTATGGACTGAAACAGGCTCCAAGAGCATGGTACGAAAGACTTTCAACCTTTCTTCTCGATAATGATTTCGACAGAGGTACGACAGATACTACTTTGTTTTACAAAAGAAAAGGTGATGAGATTCTGCTTGTACAGATCTATGTGGATGACATTATCTTCGGGTCTACCAATGCACAACAGTGCAAAGATTTTGAAAAACTCATGCAGGGTGAGTTTGAAATGAGTATGATGGGAGAATTAACCTTCTTCCTCGGACTCCAAGTAAAACAAACATCAGAGGGAATTTTTATAAATCAAGCTAAATATTTCTCTGACATTCTTTCAAAATTTAGTCTCTCTGATGCCTCTGTAATGAAGACCCCAATGACCACTGGAAATAAGTTATATTCAGATCCAAATGGCAAATCTGTAGAGTGCAAGCTCTACAGAGGTATGATTGGGTCACTTTTATACTTATCTGCAAGTAGACCTGATATAATATATGCCACATGCCTCTGTGCAAGATATCAAGCTAACCCAAAGGAATCCCACCTTATTGTTGTAGAGAGGATCTTTAGATACCTCAAAGGCACCAAAAATCTTGGGCTCTGGTATCCGAAGAACTCTGGCTTTGATCTTAAGGCATACACAGATTTAGATTATGGAGGATGCAAGCTAGACCGAAAGAGCACCTCTAGGAGTTGTCAATTCCTAGGTGGTAAACTAGTAAGCTGGACTTCAAAGAAGCAGAACTATGTGTCGACATCTACAGCAGAAGCTGAGTATGTTGCTGCTGCTAGCTGTTGCTCCCAAGTTCTGTGGATGAAAACTCAGCTAAAGGACTACGGTCACATTATCTACAAGATACCCATCCTCCGTGACTCAAAAAGTGCCATAGCTATCTCTGCCAATCTAGTACAGCACTAAAAAACAAAGCACATCGATATCCGTTACCACTTTCTGAAGCATCATGTTGAACATGGAACAATCGAAATGCACTTTGTGTCCACTAAATACCAGCTTGCAGACTTATTCACCAAAGCACTTGATGAGAAAATATTCCTTTTCTTGGTGGGTATGTTGGGTATGATTAACGTGAGTTAAATCCTCTGTAAGTTAGATTTGATCCTCTTGTATATATGTATATATTTGAACTCTTCTGCATGTAAATTCTTTACCACGAAAAGTTCTGTAACCAACAGAGCTTCTGTGGGATTGATCAGAACCTCTGTCGATCTCCACATAGGTCAAGGGGGAGCAGAAGGAGACCTTGAACTAGTCTACAGAAGCTTCTAATTCAAGGGGGAGCTAAAGAAGAGAAGTGGTCCACCAAATCTACAGAAGTGAAGGTTTTTGCCGAAGCAAAGGAGAGTCAAAAGATAAGTACCTCGTATAAATCCTTTTAGAAAACAATTTTCTAGGACACCAATTTCCAAAAATGTCCTAGAAACACTGTTTAAGACATTCCTAACCATGGATAATCAAAAGGATTGTTGAGCTGCCCGTTATTATAAATTTATGGTCATAGAGCCTCTGCTAAGCTCACCATAGCCTCTGTAAGTCAGATCCTGTATAACTGCAAATTTCATACGGGAACTCTATCGATCAACTTAAATGTCTTAAAGAAGGTTTATAGTCATAAAGTTCACTCCACCACAGAACCTATGTTGAATAACCTAGGTATTCAAAGGCTACTCGCACAAAATCTTTTCCAAAACAGTTTTTGTTAATGCCAAAAATTGCACCAAAGGGACAACTTAAGGTCGATATGGACTTAATCAACTAAAGAAAGGATCTTTCGATGAGACGTGCAACGAGGGAAAAAATAAACGAGACAAGAAATTTGATGACGCAAGAAAAACCTCAAACGAGGAAAAAACCTGCGGACGACAGTGGGTGTCGTCGCTGCACTATGGTCGCCAAACAGGGGCGATGTCCTTGGTGTTCCTGGCATCAATCGTACAATGATTACAATACAAATGAAGGAAATACTTCGAAATGTAAAGTACAAGTGTTTAAATGTGAAAACAAGTGTTTGTCGTGTGTGAATACAAAGTGTGAACTTCTGGTCGAGGGTTGTTGTCGTGCGTCGAGAGCGATACTTGAGCTTTCCTTCGAGTGTTCTTGAGTTCGCTGTAAGATTCTGGCTTTCAATACTTAATCTCCAGAGTTTGAATGTTCTTTGCTATGAGTTTGGATGATTTTCTCTGCTGTGTGGTGATATTCGCTGGAGTGTATTGGATGTTAATCGATGTCCCTTAAAATGAAGCTTTAGCTTGTCTTTTATAGCCTTCGTGTCATTAATTAACTCCATTAATGATTCAATCAACGGCTACAACGGCTGGAAACGATCGCCGGAGTGATTATCCATGATGATCTTCGTCCGTTACGGCTATCGATCATTGATGGTTGCGTCGGTTATATCCATTGCTCTTTAATGACTTTCACTCCTGCATTAAACACTTAACAAACGTAACAGTCAAGGTTAACGTTAGCTTTGGTCGTCGGTACAATGATCTTACGCAATGGTCGTATGGGACAGGCGATACTATGGTCGAGCGTCATGGGGAACGTACGATTTACCTTTTACGGGCGATGATGGATGTTTTTTGGGTTCTCGTCGAGACCTTATCTTAATACAAGATTTGGAGTATGACGTGCGTCTTTCCTGCTCCGGTCGTGGTCGTACGACGTGATTTTTTGCCCAAACAGTTTGCCCCCAAAATTTGAAAATTGAATGTCAAATTTAAGTTTTAAATTTTCTCCATCAAACGTATAGGAAATAAGACAAGAGTTAGAAATTACCTCAATCGCCTTGGAGCTAGATTGGTTCGTTTCTAACTGAACGAGAAATTGAAAAGGGAACGGGGTCGTGACGTCATACTGACACACGATGATGCTTACCAGCTGTCGAGGATAGGTATCGACGATCCCTGCGGTCATACGAAAGGACGGGGACGCGTAGCGGTTATCCAGGGATTCGACCCGACATGATTGACTGCATAAATAAAGATTACGATGGATCTTTTCTTGGCGATTTCCGTTCGATTAAAACTTGTAAGGGTTTTTTGACCTAATCTAAGTTTTTCTGAGATCATATAAGATACGACCCTCCAGTTTGCGTATGCGTCGCAAGTCTATTGCTAGAAAGCCTAGAAAAACTGGGATATTTGGGGGATTTCTGAGCGTCAAATCTTGTTGACGGGTTTAGCGATGTCGACGGAGCCTAGGAGCACTATCCGGGATCAAGACGCCCTAGACGACTTTAGGGTTTTAGAAAAAATCCCTGCGGGGGTTACCGTGAGTAAGGCCGGTAATATTCGACCGGAGATGTGTACCGAGGGGTACATTGTTATATACGAATACCCGTTCAAAATAGGCTTTCACTGGCCATATTCGCCTTTAGTCAAAGAATTTATGTGTGAATTTGATCTTTCACCGGGGCAACTGATGCCCCAGTTCTGGCGAGTTATCTTGATTATCGAACGACTTACCTCCAACTGGAATCCATCGATGAATGTGAGGGACCTTCTGACGGCGTATAAGGTCAAGAGTGATCAGTACCGTCGCTATAGCTTGTTTTCAAGGTTCAAGGGTGACCGTACCCTGGTTTTAAATACTGCGGTCAACGATCGTGGATGGAAGAAGAGGTATGTATTCGTACGGGCGTCGACGTTGGACACTGATAGTGACTGGATTAGGGAGGGTTGGAATATGACGGGTGAGCCTTTGATTGTACGTTTTTCATATTATTTTGTTGCTCGATTGTTTCTTCGACTAACCTTCTTCTTTTATGTATAGATATTAATTTCGATAAGGTAGAGCCGGATGATGTTTCTCGGGCTAAGATCGAAAAGTTCTTGGAATTTAATACCGAAGACCGGTCGTATGTCACGCGTCATTTGATAGACGAGGATGATGACATCATTTTCTTGAGCGACAGAATGAGGATGGGTCGAGAGGAGAAAGAGGAAGAGGAGGACTCTGAAAAGACTGGGGAGGAAGAGAAGAGCGAAGAACCAGAGGTAGAGATAATTAGTAAGTATCCTTTTGTCTTCTTTTCGCTTGACCTGGTCTTTCTCTATTCTGAATCGTCTAGCTTCTTTCTTTTACCGTTCAGGTGAATCTCAAGCACATCGACGTCTTCTGCTGCTAGGAAGATGGACCAAGTCGAAGTAGCTCGCGAGGCGAGGGAGAAGGACGTTTCGACAACTAGGTCGGGATTCCTGAAGAGAAAAGAGGTTCCGACAGTCGGGTCGGGCCTCTTAAAGAGGACAAAGGTGTCCGTCCTGAGGGAACCGTCTTTGAAGACGGGTAACCCATCGAGGGTTTCCTTGTCCAGGAAGGCGAAGGCGTCGGTTGCGATGTAACACCTTAGGCATATCCCACATCCTTTAGAGGGCAGGAGAGATGCTGGGTATATTAGTAAACCTTGGCCTTACCAGACACAACGCGTTTTGGGGCCACAAGCATGCGGGTTCCTTGGGAACTCTGTGGTTAAGCGTGCTTGGGTGGGAGTAGTTCCAGGATGGGTGACCTCCTGGGAAGTCCTTGCGAAGTCCTTGCCAGGTCGCCAAGAACAAAGCCGTGAGCCAGTGGGGCAAAGCAGACAATATTGTGTCGTGGTAAGCGGGGTGTTACAAATGGTATCAGAGCCACTCCTGTGCCGTTTGGGATGGTGGGGCAAACCTCATCGAGGAAGATGAGTCCCTAAGGGGGGATGTGTGTAACAAACACCTTAGGCATATCCCACATCCTTTAGAGGGCAGGAGAGATGCTGGGTATATTAGTAAACCTTGGCCTTACCAGACACAACGCGTTTTGGTGCCACAAGCATGCGGGTTCCTTGGGAACTCTGTGGTTAAGCGTGCTTGGGTGGGAGTAGTACCAGGAAGGGTGACCTCCTGGGAAGTCCTTGCGAAGTCCTTGCCAGGTCGCCAAGAACAAAGCCGTGAGCCAGTGGGGCAAAGCGGACAATATTGTGTCGTGGTAAGCGGGGTGTTACATGCGACCGGCGCGGAATCTGTGGATACTGTGCAACTGGCGACGATGTCTCCCGTTGTCCTATCCGGCCCTTCATCGGCCGACAGGGGCAAAGGCCCTTCATCGGCCGACAGGGGAAACGACGGTCAACTTTACGTTGTCGTCGGGTTTTCTGGACGACAATGTCTTGGACGAGACGAAGTTGTTCCCCCATTTGGAAAAATATTTGCTTCCGTGTTTCAGGGAGCGGTTTGACGAGTTTTCTTTCAAGAAGAAAGAGTTCCATACAGCTGGACTCTTATTTTTGGTAAGCCTTTCTTTCAAGACTTGTCGTTGTCGTTGTTTACTAATGCTGCTCATATTATGATTCTTCAGGCGTTCCAAGCTTCCCTGGCATTGCATGCCGAAACGACGAATATAGAGGTTTCAACGGCTTCTGTTACCAAAGATGAAGATTCAGCGCTAGCTAAAGAGAAAGCTGCTTTGGAACATGAAGAAGCGATGTCAGCGCGTCTTGACCATGTTCTGGACGAATTGGATGCCCTCAGTCATGCAAGAGACGAGATAAACTCGCGTTTGAAGGAGTCCCTGACTTTGATGCGCGACCAGAGAGAGGAGATGGAGGGGATGAAGGAATCCGTAACCGCGAAGAGGAAGGAAGTCGAGGGAATTAAGGCTAAGGTGATAAGTTTGAAGATTGAGTCTGATGAGTTGAAGGACGAAAATAAGTCTTTCCTTTGTTACGCTCGACTTACTGCGCGTGCGGCAATTATGCGACGTCACCTGCAGGGTAAAGATCCATTGGCTTCAGCGTCAGATGAGCTGCGTCTCTTTTATGAGAGAGTCGGGACCGAGGGAGATCTCGACTTGGATGACCAGAGGGAGGTCGAAGAGGAGGCGGTTAGTGAGGGTTTTCAAGATGAGGTATCGGACAAGGTCGTGATTGATGCTCCTCGACAACCTTAGAAAAAATGTATTTGTTTGTTCATGTTGCTCGACCGTTAGTGGTCGATTATGTATTCGATGGCTTATATAATGAACGCAACTTTTGCTTATGCTTTATCCAAACCATGTTTAATTATAAATTTGAACATAGGTCACACAGGAAATCATGCGACTAAGGCATACATTGTAATACGATGATAAGAACGTAAAACAAATATAAAAACACGCGATTAAAGCATTTTCTAAGTTAATAGACTTAGGGGTAAAATCGTTTAGACTCTGCGATCGTACGAACGGATCGTACAGTGAGTTTGTATCGTATGCCCCTGTGGAGAAATAATCAAGTTAGAGACCTGATCGTTTATGTCGTTCGAACTTGCGATATTAAAGTCATATAGTAGACTTAATGATTACTGTCGTGCGACTCTGCGATAATCTGTCGTGCGATTCTGCGATAAAATGATGTCGGGGGTTGGTCGTTGGCTAACCAAGGACCCTCCGATGCTTAAGTCAGTAAATGTTTTGCGAGAAAAATCGAGAAAAATCGTATGAGAAAGAGTTAGAGAACGTACCATTTCAGACTCTCTCTATTTGCCCCCTGTCATTTATTACCGTACTCTTTTTGGGAGGAAAAGACAGGTTTTAAATGACAGAATGACACGGAGAAATATTGCCCTGCGGTCGACTATGTTGTCGTGCGACGAGGCACCATAGTAGATTTATCCCTGTGGAAAAGATATTGTTAATTTAGGGATAGAGAAACGAACCTGTCGAGAGCTTGATCTTACGACTTCAGTTTATTTTCTCTTTTCATCTCCTGGATTCCCCATGGCGTAGGGAATTTTAATTAATAACTTTTGCATGCTCGGGATTCGACGGTCGATGGCTATTAGCTGGAATAGCGACATCGTCGATGATATCTTTGAGATTTCCTTTCGGAAAATGATATGCTAGTTCCTTCTTCAATGACATACAGTCGTCCGTCGCATGACCATGATCGGCATGGAAGTCGCACCACTTTGATTTGTCTTTCTTAGCATCATCCCGGTCGGACTTCTTTGGCCATCGAATGGTAGCTTGGGACCTTTTCAGAGCTTCGACTAGGTCCTTTGTGGATCCTTTGAATCCGTAAGAGGATATCTTGGGGTACTGAGTGAACTTAGCCGCGGTCTTGGCCTCTGCTTTCGTCTTGAAACGAACATTTGAAATTTGGCGCGCTGGCTCAACTCTGGAAACAGCCTTTGTCTTGAACTCTGGCTTTCTGACGCCTAGTGACTTCTTATCGTCAGTGTGCTTGCGACGAAAGGATGCATCGTCTTCGACCCTCATATATGCTAAGGTCCGAGCTCGGACGTCTCCGAAATTCTCCGGGGGATATTTGGTCAGGTCGGTGTATAAACCCGAATTATCGTCCAGACCACGCTTATAGGCTTCGATTGCGATTTTTACGTCGCAATTGCGGATGCTGATCATTTCGGCATTGAATCTATTAAAATAACTTCGAATAGACTCATTAGCTTTCTGCACGATGTAATATAGGTCGCTGGTCTGCTTCTCCATCTTACAACTGCTGGCGAATTGCGGGGAGAATTGATTAACCAACTCAGCAAACGACCCGATGGATTTGGGTTTGAGATTGATTAACCATTGGAGAGTTGGACCAGTGAGAGTTGCTCCAAAACTCTTACACATGCATACTTCCTGGTACATAAATGGGATCGAGATCGTCCACATGAGCTGCTTATATTGCGCGACGTGCTCAGTCGGATCGGTCACACCCGAATACTTGGGAGTGAAGGCAGAAATGTTATATTTCTTTGGGACCTAGACAGTGGCGATCTCGTCGATGAAGGGCAACGCCTGATACCCCGAGCGAGGCTCGACGTCGACAGGCACGGCTGCCCCAGGAAACTTAGCGAGCAAGGATAAGACACGCTCATTTTGGTCTTCTAACATCTTCAAACGCTGAGCGATGGGATCGTTAAGATCGGGATTTGCCCCTGTCGAGGGATTGGCCCCTGGGCTAGTGCCATTTCCATGCGACGAACCATTGGTGTCCCCGTTGAACGGGACGAAATTTGGCTGCAACCCATAGTGGTATTGTTGCGGTCCATTCTGAAACGGCTGCGATCCTTGCTAGAAAGGTTGCGATCCACCTTGAGGTCCATTCTGAAATGGCTGCTGAAATGGTTGCGACCCTTGCTGGAAAGGCTGCAACCCATTATTCACGGGTGGTGGCCTTATGTGCTGAGGAGGAACTGTCCCAAACTGAGGATTTGGGTTGAACGACCCTGGCTGTTGATTCTGCATGAACGGGCCTGGATGCTAATTCTGCGCGGATGAACCTGGATTCGGGACAAATGGTCTAAGGCCATTTTGGTCGAACGATCAAGGAACTGGGTTCTGCACGAACGACCTAGGACCATTTTGAGGCCCAAGAGGATTTCTTAACCGTGCGATCTCCTCAGCTGCTCTGCGATTCTGCTCCGCCATTGCATTGAGCTGATTCCTGGCGACTTCGAGCTCTTGATACATCTAAGCGACGGCTTGCTGCGGATTTCCAGAGGCTACCATTTTCCTGCAACAGAAAATAGAAGAAAACTCCAAGAAACTATTAGCAGGGTGCACGTTCGTCGAGGATTTTCTCTAGATGAGGTCCCACGGATGGCGCCAAACTGTTAATGCCAAAAATCGCACCAAAGGGACAACTTAAGGTCGATGTGGACTTAATCAACTAAAGAAAGGATCTTCGACGAGACAAGGAATTTGATGACGCAGGAAAAACCTCAAACGAGGAAAAAACCTGCAGACCACAGTGGGTGTCGTCGCTGCACTATGGTCGCCAAACAGGGGCGATGTCCTTGGTGTTCCGGGCGTCAGTCGTACAATGATTACAATACAAATGAAGGAAATGCTTCGAAATGTAAAGTACAAGTGTTTAAATGTGAAAACAGGTGTTTGTCGTGTGTGAATACAAAGTGTGAACTTCTGGTCGAGGGCTGTTGTCGTGCGTCGAGAGCGATACTTGAGCTTTCCTTCAAGTGTTCTTGAGTTCGCTGTAAGATTCTGGCTTTCAATACATAATCTCCAGAGGTTGAATGTTCTTTGCAATGAGTTTGGATGATTTTCTCAGCTGTGTGGTGATATTCGCTGGAGTGTATTGGATGTTAACCGATGTCCCTTAAAATGAAGCTTTAGCTTGTATTTTATAGCCTTCGCATCATTAATTAACTCCATTAATGATTCAATCAACGGCTACAACGGCTGGAAACGGTCGCCGGAGTGATTATCCATGATGATCTTCGTCCGTTACGGCTATCGATCGTTGATGGTTGCGTCAGTTATATCCGTTGCTCTTTAATGACTTTGACTCCTGCATTAAACACTTAACAAACGTAACAGTCAAGGTTAACGTTAGCTTTGGTCGTCGGTACAATGATCTTACACGATGGTCGTACGGGACGGGCGATACTATGGTCGAGCATCATGGGGAACGTACGACTTACCTTTTACGGGCGATGATGGATATTTTCCGGGTTCTCGTCGAGACCTTATCTTAATACAAGATTTGGATTATGACGTGCGTCTTTCCTGCTCCAGTCGTGGTCGTACGACGTGATTTTTTGCCCAAACAGTTTTCTAGGACACTAATTTCCAAATATGTCCTAAAAACAATGTTTAAAACAATTAAAACTTTGGATGATCAAAACCTTTTATGAATCTTTAGTTATTAGAAATTTTCACTCATAGAGCCTCTGCTGGCTTTGACAGAGCCCCAAAGCCTCTGTGGATGAAATTTTTGTGCTAAAGACTCTATCAATCCTCCCCAATGAATTTTCAAACGTTTTTGGTAAAGGTGCAAGCTAATAGGAGACAAAAAGACAGGTTTCAGAACACAGAGCTCACTCCACTACAGAGCCTCTGTTGATTCTGACACTTGACTCTTTGTGGCAATTCTGTAAAAGCAAGTTATTCAATGCGAGTGACAGACCCCAGACAGAAGGATTGCCCACGCGCCTAGCATTAATAGGCCCCGCACGACGTCTAATCGTGCTCTGACACATCTGACGTGGCAGATTTTCATTGGACGTGCGTGCCACACGATCCTTCTGAAACATTTCCCCAGCTGTAAAACTCGAGTGCGGACCCCAAATGTTTATTGAATTCACTTTTACCACGGAATTCTATCCGTTTCCACCCTCACTATATAACTCCGTTTACCCCATTCCCTATTCCTTTTACGAATTTACTCCCATATTCTTCTCCGGCGAACCTTGCAAAAACCTGCAACTTCTATTTTCTACTCACTTTCTTCAAGTTTACTCCAATGGATTCAACCTCCAGCGCTCCGGTGAACTCCCCAGCTCATTCTGAGCAGTCTCAGAACCCAGAAATGGTCGGAAACCTAGAACAGGACAACTCCGGTGATTTAGCAGATTTTGCTCCGACCACCCATCTGCAAAACTTCCTGGCCAATGAACATTTTGAACGTGCTCTTCCCCTGAAACCAAATAATCATTATCTTGTTCCCTCGAGAACTGCATTTGGGGAAGAACATGCAATCCTTCTCAACATTCTGGAAAACCATTTCCTTTACCCCCTATTATCCAAGAACGTGAAGAAGATCCCTGCTAGATACCTTTACCAATTCTGGCAGAGTTGCCATGATTCACAAGATAGACAAATCAATGGTTACATTTCCAAACCTGACCAATCTGAATACCTCGAACTCAAGTTCAACAGAACAATGTTCTCCCTTGAGTTTGCTCTACCTACCAGAGGTCTTCTGGGTATAAAGAAGTATGATGAGGAACCATCAGATGAAGACCTCTGCAGATTTGTAGAAATGTTGGGGTACAACACACATCTGAAGAAGAGAAATGACTTCAAAAGAAATAGATTCCCACCTATGTGGAATACTCTCTTCTCCATTCTCAACAGATGTCTTACTGGGAAGGTGGGCAGTCCAGACCAAACTTCTCACCAAATCATGGCCATTATGTATGGGGTATACTACGATCTACCTCTGGACTACGCCACCCTAATGATGCAGGAAATGATCAACACCATTGATCGAAGAATCTCCTCCCAAAGGGCCAAAGGACCCACAACTGAAGATCTTCCCCCACTACAATTTTAGAGGATTCTAGGTGTCCTACTAGAACCTCTGCTGCTCTTGGAAAAATGGCCAATGGAGGGCCCAACTGTAAAAACCTACCCTTTGGCAAGAAACGCCCCAACAACGCACGAGGATGGATACAACTTCTGCAGACCTCTACCAACCAAACTTTTGACTTATGCAAGCGATGAGGGACTTAGACTAGAGTATATACGCGATCACAGGACTCCATAACGAAGTCCAGTGACACCCCCACGTCTAGGAGCCCAAATAGGAGACCAGGTAGTGGAAAGAATGAGTGATGAGAAGTGGGCAGAGGCCTGGGAAAAGCATGAGCAAATACAGTCTCGATTCCATCAACAGAGGAGCCAGCTCGAACACTCTGCCTCTAGGAAAAAATCCTCTGCCACACCCACCAAAAGGAAAACAAAGGCCTCTAAATCAAGGAAGACTGCTGAGGGAACCTCTACTAGTGCTACACAAACCCAACAATCCCCTCCTACAGAAACAGTAGTTGAATCCTCTGCACCTCCTCCTCCAAAAGACAAACAGAGGAAAACAAAACACAAGTCTTCTGAGGAGGGTGCCCCCAAGCCTAAAAGAAAGAAAAGCAAGAAGAAGACCAAGAAACCTCACACTCCTCTGCAAACCATCGCAGAGGGAGTTGAAATGGAAGGAACAGCAGAAGAAACCCGTGAACAACCTCTGCTCTCCCCAACGCCAATGAATTATGCAGACGATCAGGGTGACTTTTCTGCCTTCCTCCAACAACCCGGAATTGCAGACTCTTTAGACCCTTCTGGATGGAACGCAGAAGCCCTAACTCATCATTCAACAGAAGCATCAGACTTTAGAATCTCTTCTGACTTGGATGAAGATGACCAAACACCATAGAATATTCAGTCTGCGACTCTAGAAGTACTTCATAACCCCTTCACCCAACCCGGATATGATGTTCTAAGAAGAAGTCCAGAAAAAGCGGTTGCTACAGAGGATATGGTGGAAACTGATGAAGAGGAAGATGACCAATTAAAAGAAGGTCTTTATCACCCTCACGTAATAGCTATGATTGGGACTCATACCTGCTATGATTTGCTAGGGAAAAGCCCAGAAGTTAGAATAGAAGTCGTGAGCTATAAAGTAGAGAAAGAGGCTGAGACAATAGATGGTGAAGTAGTGGTAGGATGCTCAACAGAGGAGGAATCTAGAAAAGATGCCGTAGTTAGAAGAGGCACACATACCCAACCAACTCCCAGTGCAACCCACACTTCTAACATCGCCAGTCTAGTGGCAGAAGATGTTATTGAAAAAGAGCAGCACAGCTAGACCCCAATCTTAACCGGGGAAACCATTTTAGGGGAGTCCTCTCAAAAGGACTTACCCTTAGTTCGTGATCCATCGCCCCTGATCACAACAGAAATCCCTACAGAGGAATTTGTTTCCTCTAACATGCACACACTTATAGGTCCAACAGGCTCTTCAGAGGAGCTTAGAGTGCACAGAAACGAAGGGACTCTAGACAAGTCCCCTAGTCAACCTAAGGATATTCTTGTACCCATCTCTGGAGTGGATCAGGACAATGTTCTCACCGAAACTTCTGTAGAGCACGAGGCCTCAAAAACCTCTGCTCAAGGATCAGAAGGAAATCCTTCCATCCTCAACTAATAAACAGGGATGAAAGAAGGTATCCCAGGAACAGGGATTCACTCTGCGGGCGAATGTGTTCCCCCAGAGGTTACACCAGGCTCACATGTCGCAAGGGATGAGTTCCAAACCCTTGTCACCTCTGTGACCACTTCGTTGGGAGAGTTGAAAAGCTTTCTTGATGCTCTTGCAGAATCAACAAGGAAGGCCATTTCTGAACTGACCACCAAAGTGGATAACCTATCCACAGAGGTGAAACAGGCTTGTGCTCAAATGAAAGAAACTGCATCAACCTATGCTACCACCACCGCTTCTGAATATGAGAAAGCCACAACCTCTGCCTTCCAAAGCTTTGTCAAAGACTTGCTGGAAAAGCTGAAAGAACAATCCTCAACCCCTGCTGACGTTACACCAGAAGACTTGAAGACGACCTTAGAGCAAGTTCAAGAACAAACAACAAGGGAGACTCTGGGCATGAAGCCATCCGACTACATGACTAGAGCTCAGCTAACAGAACTTGGACAAGGGGTAATCGACCAAGTAACAGAGCTCATCAAAGCCTTCACTGCTGCCAACGCCAATTATGTCAAGGACTTCCGAAAAAGCGTCGGCAAACTGCGCTACAACACAGAGGCAGAGGTTCACAATATCCTTGGTCTCTGTGATGACGTATGCGCAAAACTAATAGCAGCAGGTGCCACTCCACCGAAGAAGCCAGAAGCTTCGTGCAGAGCAGAGGGTACAAAAGAAAAGGATCAGGATGACTCTGATGATGACTCCGATGATTCATCAGATCATCCTGAAGGGGAGAAAGGGATACAAGACAAAGCTGCAGACAGAGGTTTACCTGCACCAACGCCAATATCAGCAGAACCTATATCCCAAGCACCCCCAACTGAAACCCAAAAAGAAACCCCCCAACAACAGAAACCTATATACCCACCTCTGTGGAAACAACCTATATATTCGGAAAAGATGTGCCAACCCGTGACCAATTTCAAATCCTCACATCTTCCGAAGAAGAAAAACCCCCTACACCAAAAACACCAAAGGAACCAAAACTACCATCCCCTACACCATAAGATGAAACAACAAAACCCCCATCTCCCACACCCAAAACCAGAACCAAATCCATTGCTCACAAAAGAAAATATCTGAGCAAATCAGCAGAATCCTCACCAACCAAACCCACATCCCCAATCAAGACCTCAGAAACACAAGTATAAAATCCAACAGAGGCAACCCCCGTAAATCCTACTGAAACACCTACAACTAAGTTCTCAGAAGCTCAACAGTTAAAACCAACAGAGGTAATCCCACCTCTACAAGAAGATCTCCAGTCAAAGGCAAAAGTCAAAGGCAAGGGAATACTGACAGAGGAACCAAAGAAGAAAAAGCCGAAGCATCAACCCACGGAGAAAGTCATGAAGAGCGCCTTTGATGCTTATGTCACTCCTAAGCCCGAAGAAGAAGACTGGGCTTATGGACTCACCACTCTGTCAACAAATCTCAACTTGGATCCAAAGGCAAAAGTCATAGAGGACAGGGTCAAGGACGTAAAGAAACAAATGGACGCTCTGCGAAGGCCCATGCCTCCACCTGGTGCACCTCCTAGACAGATGGAAGAAGTTGTGTGCAGTTATCTCTAAAACAGAACAATTAGAGATCCCCTACCACCAGCCATTCAAGATCCAAACCTCCGCTCTGAGCTCGAAAGTATCTTCTCCAGAACAACACCCAAGCATGTCAAAGAAGTCTACTCAATCTCCAAGATCGACAAGGTCATATACTGTAAGTTCTCTCAGACCAGAACCACACCTAAGGTTTCCTACAATATATATATAAGGTCAAAAGAGTGGACAGATCCGAGAACCAATTCTCAGATGATGATCTTAGGAACTGAAGCCCCTATGACCTACCCGACCTTCTGAACTGGACAAAACAGAACTTCACAACAGATGCAGTTCGAAGGGCATACAGGGTAATCAGGAAAGCCATGCGTGAGAAACTTCTGCTATACAGCCTAGTCGATGCCCAATTAGGAAGAGATCTTGGAGTAAGAAACCTAAGTCTTAAACCACCAGAAGATGACTGCCCATCCTCTGCCATTCCAAACTCGATCATAACTTCCCCAAAGTTTGGATATGTCTTCCAAGATCTTGCGGGAAAATCAAGACTGTTTCTGGAGATGGACTGCCAAAAGTACGCAACAAGTACTCTCACATAGTTCAGAACCAACCTTGTGGAGCACAAAGGAACAGAATTAATGGACACAGCCTATGCAGATAGACTGATAGAGGTCATCGACTCGGTAATCAACTTCAGAACCCTCTGCATCAGAATCTATCATGAGCTTAAAGAAGTGGGACTTGATAACAGAAGCTACAATGACTTCAAAGACGCCAACGTCTAATGTCGGCTACCAACCTCTGCTACTTTTACTTTCCATATCACAATGTAATCAAATGTAAGTGCCTCTGGCACAATCTTAAATGAAAAGTAAAGTTTCAACAGCGGTCAATCACCGTCTGTCGTGTACTTAGTCTAGAAAACCTTGCATCTTTCAAATTTTTATTTCTCAATACTTAGGGGGAGATTGTTAGCTCCAACTTCTACTGCTTATAGAAAGTACTAAGAAATTGGCTAAGTATAGACTCCGACAGAGGTTCTTCCAAGACACCGATAGAAGATAAAGTGAAGACTTAACAGAAGACGCTTCACAGAAGACAAGGCCATAGAGCCTCTGCCATACTTGACAGAGCCTCTGTGGTATGAAGACTGAAGACTTAGAAGAATTCATGAAGATCAAGACAAAGACGATCGTGCTTCTCACGATCTCTGCTGTACGAAGATCCTGAAGATCATTCGTACAAGGCGTGCCCTGACAAGTCCACGTGTCAAACTCTGATGGGTTTCAGCCTTTGCAGAATTGCAGCGCACTATGTTAACGTTGTACCAGTGGCAGTTTCACGATCGTGTCTTGTACCTTTAGTCCTTTATGTCTAGAACTTGTCCCTTGATAAATAGTATAAATAAAAGACTCATGCTGAGCTCTTCTATTAAACTTTGCACAACACACACACCCTTAAGAGCAGAATTCTTGTTTAACCTTCGGTGTTCTTGGTGTTTTATTTATATCAATATACAGTGGGTTATTGAGTTAAATCTTGTGTTATTTACACCTTACGTATTTGATACTGTGTGTTCTTCTACCTTTAAATATCTTATTAGTTCTCTAAAAACGCTTCCGCACATCATTCTGTTTTGAACTAATAGATAAAATATCATTGCTAACTAAAAGTTGATGAATTCTCTCGCTATGCCTGGGTAATGTTTCTCCGTTCTAAGAGTAACACCCCTGAAGAACTCATCACCTTTGTCAGGAAAATGGAAGTCCTGAACAACATGACCGTTCGCTCAATACGGAGTGATCATGGGACTGAATTCAAAAACAGTTCCCTTGATTCCTTCTTTGAAAGTAAGGGTATTTCTCACAACTTTTCCTCAGTGAGAACACCGCAACAAAACGGAGTCGCTGAAAGAAGAAATTGAACTATCATCGAAGCTGCACGTTCAATGCTCAGCGATTCTCATCTACCTACTCAGTTTTGGGCAGAAGCTGTCAACACTGCTTGTTTTACTCAAAACAGGACGCTGATTGTCAAAAGATTCAATAAAACTGCCTATGAACTCTTCCATGGGAGAAAGCCTTCAATTAGCTTTCTCCACATCTTTGGATGTCAGTGTTTCATACTGAACAACAAAGATACCCTTGGAAAGTTTGATCCTAAGGCTGATGATGGAATTTTTCTTGGGTACTCCTCAGTCTCCAAAGCCTTCAGAGTCTTCAATCGAAGAAGACAAACTATAGAAGAAACTATCCACGTCATTTTGACGAATCCCGTTCAGCGAACTCTAGACCTTCTGCTGATACTGAAGAACTGAATCAATGGATGTTTTCTCATCTTGGTGATTCAGAAGATGTTCCTCCATCTCATACTCATCCTGCTGAAGATGATGATCCTACCATCATCCCAAGCATGCAGACTAGTGAAGTTGAAACATCATAGGTCTCAGCTATTCCTATTAACACTATGCCTGCTTCTGAACCTTCTATCTCATATATACCATCTACTTCTCAGCAATCAGTGAATGAAATGACATCTGCACCTCTTCCTCTCTTGGCTAATATACCAGAAGTTGCTGAAGCCTCATCTTCAGCTCCTCCAGAAGTTCAAATTGAGTCATCAAATCATGCTCCGGCTCAGCAATGGACTATCAATCACCCTATTGAACAAATTCTTGGTGATCCAGACGCTGGTGTTCAGACTCGACGAAGTGCAAGTAATATTTGTTTATTTGTTAACTTTATTTCTCTCATTGAACCAAAGAAAACAGATGATGCCCCCCAAGATCAAAACTGGGTCAGCGCTATGCAAGAAGACCTGACCGAATTTGAAAGAAACAAAGTTTGGAAGCTTGTTCCAAGACCATCTGACAAGTCAGTGATAGGCACTAAATGGGTCTATCGAAACAAGTTGGATGAACATGGAGCTGTATCCCGAAACAAGGCTCGACTTGTTGCTCAAGGATACAAACAAGAGGAAGGTATAGATTACGACGAAACCTTTGTTCCAGTAGCAAGACTAGAAGCCATTCGTCTATTCTTAGCTTATGCAGTACACAGAGACTTCAAAATTTATCAAATGGATGTTAAGTCAGCGTTTCTCAATGGAAAGATGAATGAAGAAGTCTACGTGGAACAACCTCCAGGATTCTCAGATCCTAAGCATCCAGGTTATGTTTATAAACAGGATAATGCACTTTATGGCTTAAAGCAAGCTCCTCGTGCATGGTATGACACTCTCTCCTCTTATGTCGAAATCGAAAAATTTGAGCGGGGTAAAATCGATAAAACTCTACTTTTCAGGAAAGTAAAAGGTTATATTATTCTTGTTCAAATATATGTCGATGATATTATATTTGGTTCCACTAACCCAAACCTTTGTACTCGTTTCGCTGATAGAATGAAAGATGAATATAAAATGAGTATGATGGTGAGCTAACATATTTCCTAGGTCTTCAAATCAAACAGAATGAAAAAAGAACTTTCATTCATCAGAGAAAATATGTTAAGGATATGCTGAAGAAATTTGATTTAACTCAGAGTTCAGCTATGAAATCCCCTATGGCACCACCGCTGACACTAAACAAGGATCCTTCTGGAAAACCTGTTAATGTCATGATGTACCGTGGGATGATCGGCTCTCTTCTGTATCTTACAGCTAGCCGACCTGATATTATGTATGCAACCTGTTTGTGGGCACGATATCAAGTTGAACCTAAGGAATCTCATTTGATCACTGTAAAGCGAATCTTTCGTTACCTTAAGGGTACTCCTAACCTAGGTCTTTGGTATCCCAAAGACTCAGGGTTTGATCTAATCACCTATTCAGATAGTGATTTTGCAGGTTGCAAATTGGATAGGAAAAGCACCACAGGAGGCTGTCAGCTCATGGGTGGAAAACTGGCGAGTTGGACAAGTAAAAAGCAAAACTCAGTGTCTACCTCAACCGCTGAAGCTGAATACGTAGCCGCTGGAAGCTATTGTTCTCAGGTCTTGTGGATGAGAAATCAACTAATGGACTATGACCTTCAGCTCTCGAAGATTCCAATCTATTGTGACAGCACAAGTGCCATCACTATTGCCAACAATCCAGTGATACACTCAAAGACCAAACACATCAAAATCAGGTAACATTTTATCAGAGATCATGTGATGAATGGTGATATAGAACTTCATTTTATCCCAACTGACTTTCAGTTAGCTGATCTGTTCACCAAACCTCTTGATGATACAAGATTTAACTTTCTTATCAGCGAGCTTGGAATGCTGAACTTAGAAGAGTAAAATGTTCAGCGGTTCACATTTGATCAGTGATAACAATGAACTTGTATAACCCATACTTATCACCTACACTCTGAACAAAATTGATTCGCTGATATCAAGGTATGTTCTCTCTTACTCGCTGACGTTCGCCTATGAATGCAAGATTTCAAAACAAATTGCATCGCTGAAAATCTCTTCCTTTCAGTGATACTTTTGAAATTTCTAAATCTCACTGATATTTCTATTCAGTGCTTCATATTTTCAAAAACGTCCTTGAGCTTTCAAAATCCTCAGAGACATCCTAAAATATGAAAGGACGTTTGTGACGTCATCACAACGGATAAGTCATGGCACGTTTTCTCTGACACATTCGCCCGTTTCGACTTCCTTGTCCAATCAAATTCAAGGGACGTGCCCGTGTCATCATGAAAACTTTCCCGTTCATAGTTTTTCTCTCTCTACTCTCTCTATATAAACCCTTTGCGTTTATATTTTTACCTTTTACGCGAACATCATCTCCTTCAAGCAAGAATTCTCTGTTGCATTCAAACTTATTTACTCAAGAATTGTTCATCTTCTTCAACACTCGAAAGGTTAATATTCTTATTATTTTCCTTGCATAAACTTGTTTTCGATCTTATTATTGTTTTCAAAAGATCAAACAAAGAACTTTTTAAAATAAAATCATTTTCTCTTCATGATTTTATGAACACAATCTTCATGATTGTTCTTCAAGTTTAAAAACAAAAATCTTAAACTTGTATCTTCATATGTTTTTCCAGAATCCTTTCTTTAAAAGGAAACTGGAAAACAAGACATTCACTAGATTTTGAAATCCTTTTTTCAAAACTAGAAAAACCCTAATTTCTATTTTCTTTTCTAATAAGAAATTACAAAACCCTAAAATTCTTATTTTGGACATTTTATCCATTTTAAGAACTTATGTTCATAATCTTCATATTTAAACAGAAATGGCATCTCCTACTGAAGCTCAGACTCCTACTGCTTCTTCAAAGACTACACTCACCCCTGCTCCTCAAGTTCGTTTCAAATTCGAGGAAATCAACTTTCAGGGCAACAACCCTTATGCCCTCTTTAACTTCCCTCAAAGAAAGCACATCACACACTTAGACGATGCTGTGAATTTTCTCAAGACATGCCCTCTCTCCACAGCTCTGACTGTCACTCCTCCAGCAATTAGACACCTCCTTGCTCAGTTCTGGTGGACTGTAAGACGAGCTATGATCACCTCCACCAAAGACCCCAAAAAGGAAATCGAAGTCATCCTTTTTGACACTGACCATGGTACCTCCAAGATCACGCCTGGTAATATCAGGTGTGCCCTAAACCCTCCCTGCAGCTACAAAAGAAAAACGCTTTATCCCTCTGCCAAATCCTAAAAACCCCACTGACAGAGACGCCATCATTGCATTCTTCGATGCAATGAAGTATGTATGGGACACATGGAGAGATGAACTCCCCGAGAAGAAGCTGACTGCCATCAAGAAGTCCAAGATGCCAAGCTAGATGAATTTCATCTTCGCTCACCTGATAAGCTGCATGACAGCTAAAGTTGGTTTTTCTCACCAAGCTTCTCAACCCCAGCAGGCTATGGAATATTCACTGCTGAAGGGCCTGCATATCGACTGGGCAAAAATCGTCTTTGACGACATGATTCAGAGAGTCGAGGAATCCAAAAGACAGAAGACGATTCCTTATCCTCGATTTCTCAGCGCTCTCTTTGTTATCTTCAATCTTCCTAATCATAGAAGTATTTAGAAGTAGTGAAAATAGGCTAAGTAAAGAAAGCCTCTTACAGAGGCTCTGCCGAACTTACCGAGAGATCAAGGTCAAGAAGCTACAGAAGCTAAAGAGGCGTCCTACAGAAGCTCTGTCATACGCACAAAGAAGACCAAAGACTCGGAATCCGGTGAAGACTGCTCTACAAAGGACTAGACCGCAGAACCTCTGTAACACTTTACAGAGCCTCTGTGGTCCTCTCTAAAAGACCTGAAGATATTTATAATATCTTGCTACTGTTACTGGACCTGTTCATCAACTTGCATGGTAGCATGCCCTGTCCATCTTCAACGTGTCAAACTCTGATTGGATTCAATAGGGCTTAGTACATAATAGACGTCTGCTGCATTAAATGCAATACAGCACGTCCAACTGTTCATGCCATCCGTTCCACTATTCATACCGTCCGTTCTGAATAGTAGCTTATGCTTTATGGTCCCCTTAGAGTAGTATATAAGGAAGACTCATGTTGAGTTCTTCCTAATAGAGAATTAAGAGATAAAAACATCAAGAACAAAAAAAAAGCTTATATACTTTGAGAGTCATATCTGTTTTAAAAGCTTTGCTTACTCACTGTTCTTAAATCTATTCTTGATATATATATATATATTCAGTAAACTTTGAGATATTATTTCTTGTTCACTGTTTATTTATATTGTGTTCTAAATCATTCAAACATATCTATTAGTTCTTCAAATACGCTTCCGCATCAAACTTAAACTTGAACTAATAGATCTGATAATCTTGTTTAAAACAAAACGGGAACCAACAATTGGTATCAAAGCCAACCTTGATTTTCAATATCAAGTGATCCTCTTTGTTACAAGATTGGTGATAGATATCATTCCTTTTTAACCTATTCCTCATTTCTAGGTTAAAACTCCATTAAAGTGTACTCTGGGAACTGTTTAAACCCAGAAAACTTTCCAGATCGTCAGACTCATACTCTTTAATCATACTATCTTTTCAGAACCTTTACAATGACAAATACAAATAACTTCTTTACTGCTGGTTCACTCACCAAGCCTCCTACTCTCCTTCGAGATGAGTATCCTAAATGGAAAATAAGAATGGTCCATTTCTTTGAGGGTACTGAAAAAAATCTAGTACAATATATTTACAACGTTCCTCCTGTTCCCATGATAGTAGTACCACGAGTACCAGCTACTGCTGAATCTCCTGAAATCCCTGAACATCAAAAACCGAAGCCAAAAGAAGAATGGTCAAATGAAGATAAGGCAGGAGATGAAGTTGCACAGAAAACAAAAAGAATATTGATAATGGCTATCCCCAACGAACTTTTTCAATCCTTAGATGCATGCGAAACTGCGCACGATCTTTGGAAAGAATTAGAAAGACAGTTGGAAGGGGGTGCTAAAACGCAGAAGAACCGAAGGGCACAGTACATAAATGAATATCATGCATTCAGAGCCTCTGCAACAGAATCTCTGCAAACGACGTACGGCAGGTTCAACTCTCTCATAAACAAATGTAGAAAGTCTGGCATTCACAGAACCTCAGAAGAAAATAATGTCATGTTTCTAAAAAGCCTGAATGATGAATGGCTCCAGCTGTCTAAGTCCTTACAAACAAACCAAGATCTAGACTCCTGGACTCTCTCTGGTCTCTATGGAACACTAGCCGCACAAGAACCTCAAATAGCACAGGCTAAAACACTAACCATTGCACCATATGCATTGGTTAGTAAATCTACAGAGGCTACAGAGAGACCAAGAAATGAGAAAGCAACAGAGGAGAAGAAAAAGGAAAAGAAGAAGATAGTGATGATTGATAGCGAAGAAGACGAGCTGATAGAAGAAGAGATAACTCTTGCGTCATTAGCTAAATCCTTAGCTCTGTTGACAAGAGAGTTCAGAGGAAACCAAAGAGATTCAAGAAATGATCGATATGGCAGAGACAACCAAGGTGACAGTAGAGATAACAGAAGAAGAGAATAATCAAGTGACCGACAGAGGTCAGATGATAGAAGTGACCGACAGAGGTCAAGCGACAGAAACTACTGAAGTAGTGACCGACAGAGGACAGATGACAATATGAGCCACATACAACAAGAATGCTACAAATGTGGCAAGCCTGGTCATTACGCAAACGAATGCCGATCGGAGAAAGGTGGAGACCGACAAAAATCCGACGATCGTGCTGGAAACACTTCCCAAGGTTGTTTCAACTGCGGGAAGCCAGGTCATTTCGCTAATGAGTGCAGAAGCAGATCAAATCGCCCACAGAAGGACTCAGCTTTTTACAAAAAGAAGGCTGAGTATTATGCACAAAAATCCCTAATGGCGAACAAAGGGCACTATGAGGCGAACAAAGAGGACTTCGAGTCAGACTCTACCTCTGACGAAGAATACACAACCAATGCCCTATTATGTGGCATGGCAGAAGTCGACTCCGGCACTAACACTGAGGTATCCACTTCAAACACTACCTCTTGTACTAATTCTGTAGATGATGATTCACTTAAACTGATTGAACTGATTGAACTAAAAGAATTAAATGTAGGCATTCAGAAAAGACTCACCTTTAATGAGAGAGAAGTACGGCTTCTCACTCAAGAAAAAGCCAAAAATTTTGAAGAAAAAGTGAGAATAGAAAAGAATTGGAACAAAAATCTAGATCCTTTAAAAAAACAAATTTATGAATTATCCTCGGAGTTAAAAATCAAAACAAAAGAACTTTCAGTTTCCAGGAGTGAAACTACTGACATAAGAGCTCTCAAGGAATACTTTCAAAGAGATAGAGAGGTACTTTGGCAAGATCTACTCAGAAGAGAAGTTTTACTCAAAAACTATAAAGATGCACAGAAGGTTTATGAAAAAGTAAACTCACAAATAGGAAGACGAGGTATAGGGTACGATGATATTACCCTAGGTGTTGAAGGCAAAAGAATTAAACCTCTGTCTTCTCTGTTTGTGTTGGGAAAAACAAACAAACCGGATTTTCCAAACTTACTCTCTGTAAGTAAAAGGGCTAAAATCTCTGTGGAACCTCACTTAAGGAAACATACGAAGATGATCAATGTGTGGTTTGAAAACACAGATTCATCATCTTCAACCTCTGTCAATAGAGGAATCAAACCAAAAAAATATCTGAAAACGCAAGATCAGATTGGTATCTTTAAGTTTGGTAAACCAGAGACTCAAACGCAGGTTGCTTTTGTCTGTATGATAAATGTTAAAAAGAAATTATCAGCAGAAGCTCCTGAGTTTACACCCGCTTTTTCAGAAGAAAAACTTACAGAAACAATTGAAAAGGAAATTTTGGAAGTATGGAAAACAAACGTTGTAGAAAACTTTTGTACATCTTATATAGATAAAATTCTCGCTGAAGAGATCTTATCAGAAACCTCTGCCATTTATGAAAATTATTTTACAGAGGAAGAAAGCTCGTATGATACATGCTCGGAAACTCCATCCTCTGTCGAAAGAGATGAGTCAACCTCTGTATATGAGGACGATTCATCTTCTGACGACTCAGTGACTGATGTTACGTCAGGGATAATTCACTATGACACAGAGGATGTTAAATTCTCCTCTGAAGTTCTTAACAGAACTATTTCTCCAAAAGAGAAAATAACAGAGATACCTATCTGCCCAGATTTTCTGAACATGTATTTACAAGTCAAAACCTCTGCTGAGCTTGATAGGTTAAAGAAGACCTCTGTAGATCCAAAAAGTTCAAAATTTTCAAAACCTTTAAGGCAAATTAACGAAAATCCCCCTTGGCAACAAAAGGGAACATGGCCTAAAGTTAACAAATCTTTTTCCTCTGTGACAGTGAAGAAAGATGTCCACCACAGAAGAGACTCACAGAAGGCAAGAACTAAACAAAGCTTTTGCAATCAACATTCTAGTACTCATAGATCTTCTTGTAATAGGAAATCTAATTTTAAGAAAGAATGTAATGCCTCTGTGGCTCAGTTCAATAAATTCAATGAAAAGTTCAAGCAAATCACGTCTCATATTCAATACTGTCATTGCTTTGATCTTATGTTCAAATTGAATAATCACTTCTCAAGTCCAGATTGCTTTCTCTCCACTAAAATTCAAACTACAAAGTCAGAACCTAGAAAGAAACAATCTGATTCTTCTACAAAAGATAAAATGTATTTCAAGAATGCTAAGGCAAACTTGAAAAATTCTAACAATATTGGACCCATGTGGATATGGGTACCTAAGTCTCTGTGATTATTTTACAGAAGCAGTTTGTGCCAATTTGGTATCTTGACTCCGGATGCTCAAGGCACATGACTGGCGACAGAAGTTTACTATCCACGTACAAAGAAACACACGATGGTGGATCTGTAACTTTTGGAGACAACAAGAAGGGACACATCAAAGGCTATGGAGTCATACAGAAGGAAAACGTCTCTGTATACAAAGTTGCAAATGTGAATGGCCTTAAACACAACCTACTCAGTGTAAGTCAACTCTGTGATATAGGATTTGATGTCTTATTCAAAAGAACTTTCTGCTCTCTGCAAAGTGAAGACACAGGAATGGAACTTCTGCGAGCCGAAAGAAGAGGTGATCTGTATCTAATGAATTTCAGTTCCAAGAACAAGGACAAAGTTTGCCTTGTAGCCTGCAAAAGTGAGGAAGCCTGGTTATGGCATAACAGGTTCTGTCACTTGTACTTTCACACCTTGGATAAACTGGTCAAACTTGATCTAGTTAAAGGGTTGCCTAATGTTAAATTTAATAAAGATCACTTGTGTTCTGCCTGTGAAATGGGAAAACTCAGAAGAGCTTCCCACAGAGGCAAAACAGATGTGTCTTGCACTAGACCTCTGTACATGCTTCATGTTGACCTCTGCGGTCCCATTGCCATACAGAGCCTAGGTGGCAAGAAATACATACTTGTCTTAATTGATGAGTATTCGCGTTTCACATGGGTTGAATTTGTTCAAAAGAAATCAGATGTTCCAATCATCTTGATAAATCTAATGAAAAGAATCCAAGTTCTTTATGAATGCAGAATACAGAAGTTAAGAAGTGACAATGGCACAGAATTTAAAAACTCTGTCATTGAAGCCTATCTTTCTACAGAAGGAATATCACATAACTTCTCTGCCGCACGCACTCCACAGCAGAACGGCGTAGTCGAAAGAAAGAATCGAACGCTTGTGGAGGCCGCAAGAGCTATGCTATCAGCATGCGGATTACCGATGAACTTTTGGGTAGAAGCGATTTCTACTGCTTGTTATACATAGAATTGTTCAACCATTGTGAAAAGACACCTCAAGACTCCTTACGAATTAATCAACAAAAGGCGGCCAAACATCAAATTTTTCCATGTGTTCGGATGTAAATGCTTTGTTTTAAACGACAGAGATTCCAGAGGAAAGTTTGAGGTAAAAGCTGACGAAGGCAAATTCATTAGATACTCTGCCACTTCCAAAGCCTACAGAGCATTCCTTACAAGGTCTCGCAAAATTGTAGAAAGCATCAATGTTTCTTTTGATGATTCATTCCAGAAGACTTCTGAACAAATCAGTTCAGAACTCGGACTTAAAGGGGAATCCTCTGGCATCTCACAAGCAAAAGAAGACTTAAATATTCTATTTTTAGAGATGTTCCACGATGACATTGATCCCTCTGTTGGAACCATCAGAGCTTCTGAAGAACCATCTTCCATCGGTCAAAATCCAACAGGTATGACTCTAACTGGACCAAATAATGCTTCATCTTCTTCTGTAAATTCTACAGATGCAAATGCCGAGGTAGAGATCGCAGAAGATGAAACAACAAGGAAAACGACCACAGAAGCTGCTGAAAATCAAACTTCACAATCCACAGAGGAACCAATTACAGAGGATATAGAGGACCAAGTCTATACGTCCTCAGAGGAACAAACTCCACCACCTCTCATACCAATCATTCCACAAGCTGTAGGATCAACTACAAAGGCACGCACTACTACAGAGGCTATACAAGAAGAAGAACACCAACAAGAAGCATCTGAAGAAAGATTCGATGACATTGGTGACCACCTTCCACGCACAACTAAGTGGACAAAAAGCCATCCTCCAAGTCAAATAATCGGCGAACCTTCTGACACGATAAAAACCAGGTCTGCCACTGCTAATTTTTGTTTCTTTACAA